>CM061549.1:26017774-28517774 GCA_030864215.1 Capsicum pubescens | reverse complement strand
TCTGCTCAGGACCCTCCTGAAAAATGGGACTTTGCCTTCTGCTCAGGACCCTCCTGAAAAATTAAATTTTACATTCTTTTCAGGACCCTCCTGTAAAATTGGATTTTACTTAATGTCAACACACTCCTGGAAAATGGGATGTTACTTTCTGTTCAGGAACCTCCTGAAAAATGGGATTTTACTTTATGTTCAACACCCTCCTAAAAAATGGGACTTTACTTTCTGCGCAGGACCATTCTGAAAAATGGGACTTTGCCTTCTTTTCATAACCCTCCTGGAAAATGAGATTTTACTTTCTGTTCACGACCGACCCTCCTGAAAAATGGGATTTTTTACCTTCTGTTCAGGACCCTCAAGAAAAATGGGATTTCACTTTTGTTCAGGACCCTCCTGAAAAATGCGCTTATACTTTCTGTTCAGGACCCTTCTGAAAAATGGGATTTTAATTTATGTTCAGGACCCTCCTTGAAAATGGGATGTTATTTTGTGTTCAGGACCCTCTTGAAAAATGGGATTTTACTTTTTGTTCAGGACGCTCCTGAAAAATGGGACTTTACTTTCTTCTTAGGACCTTCATGAAAATTGGGACTTTACTTTCTGCTCAGGACCCTCTTGAAAAATAAGATATTACCCTCTATTTAGGACCCTCAAGAAAAATGGGATTTCACTTTATGTTCAGGACCCTCCTGAAAAATGGGATTTTACTTTCTCTTCAGGACCCTCCTAAAAAAATGGGATTTTACTTTCTGTCCAGGACCCTCCTGAAAAATGGGATTTTACATTCTGTTTAGGACCCACCTGAAAAATGTGATTTCACTTTATGTTCAGGACCTTCCTGAAAAATAGGATTTTACTTTCTGTTCAGGACCCTCGTGAAAAATGGGATTTTACTTTATGTTCAGGACCCTCCTGAAAAATGTTCTTTTACTTTCTGTTCAGGACCCTCCTGAAAAATGGGATTTTAATTTACGTTCAGGACCCTCCTGGAAAATGGGATGTAATTTTCTGTTCAGGACCCTCTCGAAAAGTGGGATTTTAATTTTTGTTCAGGACGCTCTTGATAAATGGGACTTTACTTTCTTCACAGGACCTTCCTAAAAAATGGGACTTTACTTTCTCCTAAGGACCCTCCTGAAAAATTGGACTTTGCCTTCTGTTCAGGACCCTCCTGAGAAATGGGATTTTACCGTCTGTTCAGGACCCTCATGAAAAATGAGATTTCACGTTATGTTTAGGACCCTCCTGAAAAATGGGATTTTACTTTATGTTCAGGACCCTCCTGAAAAATAGGATTTTACTTTATGTTCAGGACCCTCCTAGAAAATGGGATGTTACTTTATGTTCAGGACCCTCCTGAAAAATTAGATTTTTCCTTCTGTTCAGGACCCTCCTAAATAATGGGATTTTACTTTCTGTTCCGGACCCTCCTGAAAAATGAGATTTTACCTTCTGATCAGGACCCTCCTGAAAAATGGGATTTTACTTTCGGTTTAGGACCCTCCTGAAAAATGGGATTTTACTTTATGGTTAGTATCATCCTTGAAAATGAGATGTTACTTTATGTTCAGGCCCCTCCTGGAAAATGAGATTTTACTTTCTGCCCAGGATCCTCCTGAAAAATGGAATTTTACTTTATGTTCAGCACCCTCCTGGATAATGGGATGTTACTTTATATTCAGGACCCTCATGAAAAATGGGATTTGACTTTTTGTTCAAGACCCTCCTGAAAAATAGAATTTTAGTTTATGATCAGGACCCTCCTTAAAAATGGGATTTTACTTTCTGTTCAGGACCCTCCTGAAAAATAGGACTTTACTTTATGTTCAGGACCCTCCTGGAAAATGGGATGTTACTTTCTGTTCACGATCCTCCTAAAAAATGGAATTTTACTATTTGTTCAGGACCCTCCTGAAAAATAGGATTTTACTATCTACTCAGGAGCTTTTTGAAAAATGGGACTTTACTTTCTGCTCAGGACCCTCCTGAAAAATGGGATATTACCCTCTGTTTAGGACCCTCAAGAAAAATGGGATTTCACTTTATGTTCAGGACCCTCCTGAAAAATGGGATTTTAATTTCTGTTCAGGACCCTCCTGATAATTGAGATTTCACCTTCTGTTCAGGACCCTCCTGAAAAATGGGATTTCACTTTATGTTCAGGACCCTCCTGAAATTTGGGATTTTACTTTCTGTTTGTGACCCTCCTGAAAAATGGGATTTTACTTTATGTTCAGGACCCTCCTTAAAAATGAAAATTTACATTCTTTTCAGGACCCTTCTAAAATATGGGATTTTACTTTATGTTCAACACCCTCCTGGAAAATGGGATGTTACTTTCTATTCAGGAACCTCCTAAAATGGGATTTTACTTTTTGTTCAGGACTCTCCTGAAAAATGGGATTTTACTTTCTTCTCAGGACTCTCCCAAAAAATGGAACTTTTCTTTTTGCTCAGGACACTCCTGAAAAATGGGACTTTGCCTTCTGCTCAGGACCCTCCTGGAAAATGGGATTTTACTTTCTGTTCAGGACCCTCCTGAAAAATGGGATTTTACCTTCTGTTCAGGACCCTCATGAAAAATGGGATTTCACTTAATGTTCGAGACCCTCCTGAAAAATGGGATTTTACTTTCTACTCAGGACCCTCCTGAAAAATGGGACTTTACTTGCTGCTCAGGACTCTCCTGAAAAATGGGACTTTTTCTTCTGTTCAGGACCTTTCTAGAAAATGGGATTTTACTTTCTATTCAGGACCCTCCTAGAAAATGGGATGTTACTTTATGTTCAGGAGCCTCCTGAAAAATGGGATTTAACTTTCTACTCAGGTCCCTCCCGAAAAATTGGACTTTACTTTCTGCTCAGGACCCTCCTGAAAAATGGGACTTTGCCTTCTGCTCAGGACACTCCTGAAAAATGAAATTTTACATTCTTTTCAGGACCCTCCTGTAAAATGGGATTTTACTTTATGTTCAACACACTCCTGGAAAATGGGATGTTACTTACTGTTCAGGAACCTCCTGAAAAATAAGATTTTACTTTATGTTCAACACCCTCCTGAAAAATAGGACTTTACTTTCTGCGCAGGACCCTTCTAAAAAATGGGACTTTGCCTTCTTCTCAGAACCCTCCTTGAAAATGGAATTTTACTTTCTGTGCAGGACCGACCCTCTTGAAAAATGGGATTTTTTACCTTCTGTTCAGGACCCTCATGAAAAATGGGATTTCACTTAATGTTAAGGACCCTCCTGTAAAATGGGATTTTACTTTCTAAGCAGGACCCTCCTGAAAATTGGGACTTTACTTTCTGCTCAGGACCCTCCTGAAAAATGGGATTTTACTTATTGTTCAGGACCCTCCTGAAAAATGGGATTTTACTTTCTTTTCAGGACCCTCCTAAAAATGGGACTTTACTTTCTGCTCAGGACCCTCCTGAAAAATGGGACTTTACCTTCTTCTCAGGTCCCTCCTGAAAAATTAAATTTTACATTCTTTTCAGGACCCTCCTGTAAAATTGGATTTTACTTAATGTTCAACACACTCCTGGAAAATGGGATGTTACTTTCTGTTCAGGAACCTCCTGAAAAATGGGATTTTACTTAATGTTCAACACCCTCCTAAAAAATGGGACTTTACTTTCTGCGCAGGACCATTCTGAAAAATGGGACATTGCCTTCTTTTCATAACCCTCCTGGAAAATGAGATTTTACTATCTGTTCACGACCGAACCTCCTGAAAAATGGGATTTTTTACCTTCTGTTCAGGACCCTCATGAAAAATGGGATTTCACTTTATGTTCAGGACCCTCCTGAAAAATGCGCTTTTACTTTCTGTTCAGGACCCATCTGAAAAATGGGATTTTAATTTATGTTCAGGACCCTCCTGGAAAATGGGATGTTATTTTGTGTTCAGGACCCTCTTGAAAAATGGGATTTTACTTTTTGTTCAGGACGCTCCTGAAAAATGGGACTTTACTTTCTTCTTAGGACCTTCATGAAAATTGGGACTTTACTTTCTGCTCAGGACCCTCTTGAAAAATAGGATATTACCCTCTATTTAGGACCCTCAAGAAAAATGGGATTTCACTTTATGTTCAGGACCCTCCTGAAAAATGGGATTTTACTTTCTCTTCAGGACCCTCCTAAAAAAATGGGATTTTACTTTCTGTCCAGGACCCTCCTGAAAAATGGGATTTTACATTCTGTTTAGGACCCACCTGAAAAATGTGATTTCACTTTATGTTCAGGACCTTCCTGAAAAATAGGATTTTACTTTCTGTTCAGGACCCTCGTGAAAAATGGGATTTTACTTTATGTTCAGGACCCTTCTGAAAAATGTTCTTTTACTTTCTGTTCAAGACCCTCCTGAAAAATGGGATTTTAATTTACGTTCAGGACCCACCTGGATAATGGGATGTAATTTTCTGTTCAGGACCCTCTCGAAAAGTGGGATTTTACTTTTTGTTCAGGACGCTCTTGATAAATGGGACTTTACTTTCTTCTCAGGACCTTCCTGAAAAATGGGACTTTACTTTCTCCTAAGGACCCTCCTGAAAAATTGGAATTTGCCTTCTGTTCAGGACCCTCCTGGGAAATGGGATTTTACCGTCTGTTCAGGACCCTCATGAAAAATGAGATTTCACGTTATGTTTAGGACCCTCCTGAAAAATGGGATTTTACTTTATGTTCAGGACCCTCCTGAAAAATAGGATTTTACTTTATGTTCAGGACCCTCCTAGAAAATGGGATGTTACTTTATGTTCAGGACCCTCCTGAAAAATTAGATTTTTCCTTCTGTTCAGGACCCTCCTAAATAATGGGATTTTACTTTCTGTTCCGGACCCTCCTGAAAAATGAGATTTTACCTTCTGATCAGGACCCTCCTGAAAAATGGGATTTTACTTTCGGTTTAGGACCCTCCTGAAAAATGGGATTTTACTTTATGGTTAGTATCATCCTTGAAAATGAGATGTTACTTTATGTTCAGGCCCCTCCTGGAAAATGAGATTTTACTTTCTGCCCAGGATCCTCCTGAAAAATGGGATTTTACTTTATGTTCAGCACCCTCCTGGATAATGGGATGTTACTTTATATTCAGGACCCTCATGAAAAATGGGATTTGACTTTTTGTTCAAGACCCTCCTGAAAAATAGAATTTTAGTTTATGATCAGGACCCTCCTTAAAAATGGGATTTTACTTTCTGTTCAGGACCCTCCTGAAAAATAGGACTTTACTTTATGTTCAGGACCCTCCTGGAAAATGGGATGTTACTTTCTATTCACGACCCTCCTAAAAAATGGGATTTTACTATTTGTTCAGGACCCTCCTGAAAAATAGGATTTTACTATCTACTCAGGAGCTTTTTGAAAAATGGGACTTTACTTTCTGCTCAGGACCCTCCTGAAAAATGGGATATTACCCTCTGTTTAGGACCCTCAAGAAAAATGGGATTTCACTTTATGTTCAGGACCCTCCTGAAAAATGGGATTTTAATTTCTGTTCAGGACCCTCCTGAAAATTGAGATTTCACCTTCTGTTCAGGACCCTCCTGAAAAATGGGATTTCACTTTATGTTCAGGACCCTCCTGAAATTTGGGATTTTACTTTCTGTTTGTGACCCTCCTGAAAAATGGGATTTTACTTTATGTTCAGGACCCTCCTTAAAAATGAAAATTTACATTCTTTTCAGGACCCTTCTAAAAAATGGGATTTTACTTTATGTTCAACACCCTCCTGGAAAATGGGATGTTACTTTCTATTCAGGAACCTCCTAAAATGGGATTTTACTTTTTGTTCAGGACTCTCCTGAAAAATGGGATTTTACTTTCTTCTCAGGACTCTCCCAAAAAATGGAACTTTACTTTTTGCTCAGGACACTCCTGAAAAATGGGACTTTGCCTTCTGCTCAGGAACCTCCTGGAAAATGGGATTTTACTTTCTTTTCAGGACCCTCCTGAAAAATGGGATTTTACCTTCTTTTCAGGACCCTCATGAAAAATGGGATTTCACTTAATGTTCGAGACCCTCCTGAAAAATGGGATTTTACTTTCTACTCAGGACCCTCCTGAAAAATGGGACTTTACTTGCTGCTCAGGACTCTCCTGAAAAATGGGACTTTTTCTTCTATTCAGGACCTTTCTAGAAAATGGGATTTTACTTTCTATTCAGGACCCTCCTAGAAAATGGGATGTTACTTTATGTTCAGGAGCCTCCTGAAAAATGGGATTTAACTTTCTACTCGGGTCCCTCCCAAAAAATTGGACTTTACTTTCTGCTCAGGACCCTCCTGAAAAATGGGACTTTGCCTTCTGCTCAGGACACTCCTGAAAAATGAAATTTTACATTCTTTTCAGGACCCTCCTGTAAAATGGGATTTTACTTTATGTTCAACACACTCCTGGAAAATGGGATGTTACTTTCTGTTCAGGAACCTCCTGAAAAATAGGATTTTACTTTATGTTCAACACCCTCCTGAAAAATAGGACTTTACTTTCTGCGCAGGACCCTTCTAAAAAATGGGACTTTGCCTTCTTCTCAGAACCCTCCTTGAAAATGGGATTTTACTTTCTGTGCAGGACCGACCCTCTTAAAAAATGGGATTTTTTACCTTCTGTTCAGGACCCTCATGAAAAATGGGATTTCACTTAATGTTAAGGACCCTCCTGTAAAATGGGATTTTACTTTCTAAGCAGGACCCTCCTGAAAATTGGGACTTTACTTTCTGCTCAGGACCCTCCTGAAAAATGGGATTTTACTTATTGTTCAGGACCCTCCTGAAAAATGGGATTTTACTTTCTTTTCAGGACCCTCCTAAAAATGGGACTTTACTTTCTGCTCAGGACCCTCCTGAAAAATGGGACTTTGCCTTCTGCTCAGGACCCTCCTGAAAAATTAAATTTTACATTCATTTCAGGACCCTCCTGTAAAATTGGATTTTACTTAATGTTCAACACACTCCTGGAAAATGGGATGTTACTTTCTGTTCAGGAACCTCCTGAAAAATGGGATTTTACTTTATGTTCAACACCCTCCTAAAAAATGGGACTTTACTTTCTGCGCAGGACCATTCTGAAAAATGGGACATTGCCTTCTTTTCATAACCCTCCTGGAAAATGAGATTTTACTTTCCGTTCACGACCGACCCTCCTGAAAAATGGGATTTTTTACCTTCTGTTCAGGACCCTCATGAAAAATGGGATTTCACTTTATGTTCAGGACCCTCCTGAAAAATGCGCTTTTACTTTCTGTTCAGGACCCATCTGAAAAATGTGATTTTAATTTATGTTCAGGACCCTCCTGGAAAATGGGATGTTATTTTGTGTTCAGGGCCCTCTTGAAAAATGGGATTTTACTTTTTGTTCAGGACGCTCCTGAAAAATGGGACTTTACTTTCTTCTTAGGACATTCATGAAAATTGGGACTTTACTTTCTGCTCAGGACCCTCTTGAAAAATGGGATATTACCCTCTATTTAGGACCCTCAAGAAAAATGGGATTTCACTTTATGTTCAGGACCCTCCTGAAAAATGGGATTTTACTTTCTCTTCAGGACCCTCCTAAAAAAATGGGATTTTACTTTTTGTCCAGGACCCTCCTGAAAAATGGGATTTTACATTCTGTTTAGGACCCACCTGAAAAATGTGATTTCACTTTATGTTCAGGACCTTCCTGAAAAATTGGATTTTACTTTCTGTTCAGGACCCTCCTGAAAAATGGGATTTTACTTTATGTTCAGGACCCTCCTGAAAAATGTTCTTTTACTTTCTGTTCAGGACCCTCCTGAAAAATGGGATTTTAATTTACGTTCAGGACCCTCCTGGAAAATGGGATGTAATTTTCTGTTCAGGACCCTCTCGAAAAGTGGGATTTTACTTTTTGTTCAGGACGCTCTTGATAAATGGGACTTTACTTTCTTCTCAGGACCTTCCTGAAAAATGGGACTTTACTTTCTCCTCAGGACCCTCCTGAAAAATGGGACTTTGCCTTCTGTTCAGGACCCTCCTGGGAAATGGGATTTTACCGTCTGTTCAGGACCCTCATAAAAAATGAGATTTCACGTTATGTTTAGGACCCTCCTGAAAAATGGGATTTTACTTTATGTTCAGGACCCTCCTGAAAAATAGGATTTTACTTTATGTTCAGGACCCTCCTAGAAAATGGGATGTTACTTTATGTTCAGGACCCTCCTGAAAAATTAGATTTTTTCTTCTGTTCAGGACCCTCCTAAATAATGGGATTTTACTTTCTGTTCCGGACCCTCCTGAAAAATTAGATTTTACCTTCTGTTCAGGACCCTCCTGAAAAATGGGATTTTACTTTCGGTTTAGGACCCTCCTGAAAAATGGGATTTTACTTTATGGTTAGTATCATCCTTGAAAATGAGATGTTACTTTATGTTCAGGACCCTCCTGGAAAATGGGATTTTACTTTCTGCCCAGGATCCTCCTGAAAAATGGGATTTTACTTTATGTTCAGTACCCTCCTGGATAATGGGATGTTACTTTATATTCAGGACCCTCATGAAAAATGGGATTTTACTTTCTGTTCAAGACCCTCCTAAAAAATAGAATTTTACTTTATGATCAGGACCCTCCTTAAAAATGGGATTTTACTTTCTGTTCAGGACCCTCCTGAAAAATAGGACTTTACTTTATGTTCAGGACCCTCCTGGAAAATGGGATGTTACTTTCTGTTCACGACCCTCCTAAAAAATGGGATTTTACTATTTGTTCAGGACCCTCCTGAAAAATAGGATTTTACTATCTACTCAGGAGCTTTTTGAAAAATGGGACTTTACTTTCTGCTCAGGACCCTCCTGAAAAATGGGATATTACCCTCTGTTTAGGACCCTCAAGAAAAATGGGATTTCACTTTATGTTCAGGACCCTCCTGAAAAACGGGATTTTAATTTCTGTTCAGGACCCTCCTGAAAATTGAGATTTCACCTTCTGTTCAGGACTCTCCTGAAAAATGGGATTTCACGTTATGTTCAGGACCCTCCTGAAATTTGGGATTTTACTTTCTGTTTGTGACCCTCCTGAAAAATGGGATTTTACTTTATGTTCAGGACCCTCCTTAAAAATGAAAATTTACATTCTTTTCAGGAACCTTCTAAAAAATGGGATTTTACTTTATGTTCAACACCCTCCTGGAAAATGGGATGTTACTTTCTATTCAGGAACCTCCTAAAATGGGATTTTACTTTTTGTTCAGGACTCTCCTGAAAAATGGGATTTTACTTTCTTCTCAGGACTCTCCCGAAAAATGGAACTTTACTTTTTGCTCAGGACACTCCTGAAAAATGGGACTTTGCCTTCCTCTCAGGACCCTCCTGGAAAATGGGATTTTACTTTCTGTTCAGGACCCTCCTGAAAAATGGGATTTTACCTTCTGTTCAGGACCCTCATGAAAAATGGGATTTCACTTAATGTTCGAGACCCTCCTGAAAAATGGGATTTTACTTTCTACTCAGGACCCTCCTGAAAAATGGGACTTTACTTGATGCTCAGGACTCTCCTGAAAAATGGGACTTTTTCTTCTGTTCAGGACCTTTCTAGAAAATGGGATTTTACTTTCTATTCAGGACCCTCCTAGAAAATGGGATGTTACTTTATTTTCAGGAGCATCCTGAAAAATGGGATTTAACTTTCTACTCAGGTCCCTCCCGAAATATTGGACTTTACTTTCTGCTCAGGACCCTCCTGAAAAATGGGACTTTGCCTTCTGCTCAGGACACTCCTGAAAAATGGGATTTTACTTTATGTTCAACACCCTCCTGGAAAATGGGATGTTACTTTCTGTTCAGGAACCTCCTGAAAAATAGGATTTTACTTTATGTTCAACACCCTCCTGAAAAATAGGACTTTACTTTCTGCGCAGGACCCTTCTAAAAAATGGGACTTTGCCTTCTTCTCAGAACCCTCCTTGAAAATGGGATTTTACTTTCTGTGCAGGACCGACCCTCTTGAAAAATGGGATTTTTTACCTTCTGTTCAGGACCCTCATGAAAAATGGGATTTCACTTAATGTTAAGGACGCTCCTGTAAAATGGGATTTTACTTTCTAAGCAGGACCCTCCTGAAAATTGGGACTTTACTTTCTGCTCAGGACCCTCCTGAAAAATGGGATTTTACTTTATGTTCAACACCCTCCTGGAAAATGGGATGTTACTTTCTGTTCAGGAACCTCCTGAAAAATGGGATTTTACTTATTGTTCAGGAGCCTCCTGAAAATTAGGATTTTACTTTCTTTTCAGGACCCTTCCAAAAAATGGGACTTTACTTTTTGCTCAGGACCCTCCTGAAAAATGGGACTTTGCCTTCTGCTCAGGACCCTCCTGAAAAATTAAATTTTACATTCTTTTCAGGACCCTCCTGTAAAATTGGATTTTACTTAATGTTCAACACACTCCTGGAAAATGGGATGTTACTTTCTGTTCAGGAACCTCCTGAAAAATGGGATTTTACTTTATGTTCAACACCCTCCTAAAAAATGGGACTTTACTTTCTGCGCAGGACCATTCTGAAAAATGGGACTTTGCCTTCTTTTCATAACCCTCCTGAAAAATGAGATTTTACTTTCTGTTCACGACCGACCCTCCTGAAAAATGGGATTTTTTACCTTCTGTTCAGGACCCTCATGAAAAATGGGATTTCACTTAAAGTTCAGGACCCTCCTGAAAAATGGGATTTTACTTTCTACTCAGGACCCTCCTGAAAATTGGGACTTTACTTTCTGCTCAGAACCCTCCTGAAAAATGGGATTTTACTTTATGTTCAACACCCTCCTGGAAAATGGGATGTTACTTTCTGTTCAGGAACCTCCTGAAAAATGGGATTTTACTTGTTGTTCAGGACCCTCCTGAAAAATGGGATTTTTCTTTTGTTTCAGGACCCTCCCAAAAAATGGGACTTTACTTTCTGCTCAGGACCCTCCTGAAAAATAGGACTTTGCCTTTTGCTCAGGACCCTTCTGAAAAATTAAATTTTACATTCGTTTCATGACCCTCCTGAAAAATGGGATTTACTTTATGAACAACACCCTCCTGGAAAATGGGATGTTACTTTCTGTTCAGGAACTTCGTGAAAAATGAGATTTTACTTTATGTTCAACACCCTCCTGAAAAATGGGACTTTACTTTCGGCGCAGGACCCTTCTAAAAAATGGGACTATGCCTTCTGCTCAGAACCCTTCTGGAAAATAGGATTTTACTTTCTGTTCAGGACTCTCCTGAAAAATGGGATTTTACCTTCTGTTCATGACCCTAATGAAAAATGGGATTTCACTTAATGTTCAGGAACCTCCTGAAAAATGGGATTGTACTTTCTACTCAGCACCTTCTTGAAAATTAGGACTGTACTTTCTTCTCTGGACCCTCCTAAAAAATGGGGCTTTACCTTGTGTTCAGGACCTTCCTTGAAAATGGGATTTTACTATCTGTTCAGGACCCTCCTGAAAAATGCGATTTTACCTTCTGTTAAAGTCTTTCCTGAAAATGCGATTTCACTTTATGTTCATGACCCTCCTGAAAAATGAGATTTTACTATCTGTTCAGGACCCTCCTGAAAAATAGGATTTTACTTTATGTTCAGGACCCTCCTAGAAATTGGGATGTTAATTTATGTTCAGGACCCTCCTGAAAAATGAGATTTTTCCTTCTGTTCATGACTCTCCTATAAAATGGGATTTCACTTTCATTTCAGGACCATCCTAAAAAATGAGATTTTACCTACTGTTCAGAACTCTCTTCAAAAATGAGATTTCACTTTATGTTCAGAACCCTCCTGAATAAAAGGATTTTACTTTCTGTTCAGGACCCTCCTGAAAAATGGAATTTTACTTTCTTCTTAGGACCCTCCTGAAAAATGGGATGTAACTTTATGTTCAGGACCCTCCTGAAAAATGGGATTTTACTTTCTGTTCAGGATCCTCCTGAAAAATGGGATTTTACTTTATGTTCAGTACCCTTCTGGAAAATAGGATGTTACTTTATGTTCAGGACCCTCTTGAAAAATGGGAATTTACTTTTTGTTCAGGACCCTCCTGAAAAAATAGAATTTTACTTTATGATCAGGACCCTCCTGAAAAATTGGATTTTACTTTCTGTTCAGGACCCTCCTGATAAATGGGATTATACTTTATGTTCAGGACCCTACTGGAAACTGGGATGTTCCTTTGTTCTCAGGACCCTCCTGAAAAATGGGAATTTACTTTTTGTTCAGGACCCTCCTGAAAAATGGGACTTTTTTTTCTGCTCAGGACCCTCCTGAAAAATAGGATTTTACCCTCTGTTCTGGACCCTCATGATAAATGGGATTTCACTTTATGTTCAGGACCCTCCTGAAAAATGGGATTTTACTTTCTTTTAAGGACCCTTCTGAAAAATGGGATTTTACCTTCTGTTCAGGACCCTCCTGAAAAATGGGATTTCACTTTATGTTCAGGACCCTCCTGAAAAATGGGATTTCACATTTTGTTCAAGTCCCTATTGAAAAATTGGATTTTACTTTATGTTCATGACCCTCTTGAAAAATGGGCTTTTACTTTCTGTTCAGGACCCTCCAGAAAATGAAAAATGGAATTTAACTTAATGTTCAGGACCCTCCTGAAAAATGTGATTTTACTTTCTTCTCAGGACCCTCCTGAAAAATGAGATTTTTCCTTCTGTTCAGGACCCTCCTGAAAAATGGGATTTTACTTTCTGTTCAGGACCCTCTTGAAAAATGAGATTTTACCTTCTGCTCAGGACCCTCCTGAAAAATAAGATTTTACTTTCTGTTCAGGACCCTCTTGAAAAATGGGATTTTACTTTCTTTTCAAGACCCTCCTAAAAAATAGAATTTTACTTTATGATCAGGACCCTCCTTAAAAATGGAATATTACTTTCTGTTCAGGACCCTCCTGAAAAATAGTATTTTACTTTATGTTCAGGACCCTCCTGGAAAAATGGATGTTACTTTCTGTTCAGGACCCTCCTGAAAAATGGGATTTTACTTTTTGTTCAGGACCCTCCTGAAAAATGGGATTTTACATTCTGTCCAGGACCCTCCTGAAAAATGGGATTTTACCTTCTGTTCAGGACACTCCTAAAAAATATAATTTCACATTATTTTCAGGACCTTCCTGAAAAATAGGATTTTACCTTCTGTTCAGGACCCTCCTGAAAAATGGGATTTTACTTTATGTTCAGGACCCTCCTGAAAAATTGGCTTTTACTTTCTGTTCAGGACCCTCCTGAAAAATGGTATTTTATATTATGTTCAGGACCCTCCTGGAGAATGGGATGTTATTTTCTGTTCAGGACTCTCTTGAAAAATGGGATTTTACTTTTTGTTCAGGACGCTCCTGAAAAATAGGATTTTACTTTCTTCTCAGGACCTTTCTGAAAAATGGGACTTTACTTTCTGCTCAGGACCCTCCTGAAAAATGGGACTTTGCCTTCTACTCAGGACCCTCCCGAAAAATAGGATTTTACTTTCTGTTCAGGACCCTCCTGAAAAATGGGATTTTACCTTATGTTCAGGACCCTCATGAAAAATGGGATTTCACTTAATATTCAGGACCCTCCTAAAAAATGGGATTTTACTTTCTACTAGGACCCTCTTGAAAAATGGGACTTTACTTTCTGCTCAGGACCCTCCTGAAAATTGGGAATTTACCTTCTATTCCGGACCTTCCTGGAAAATGGGATTTTACTTTCTATTCAGGACCCTCCGGAAAAATGGGTTTTTACCTTCTGTTAAGGACCCTCATAAAAAATGGGATTTTACTTTCTGTTGAGGACACTCCTGAATAATGAGATTTTAGCTTCTGTTCAGGACCTTTCTGAAAAATGAGATTTGACTTTATGTTCAGAACCCTCCTGACAAATGGGATTTTACTTTCTCTTCAGGACCCTCCTGAAAATTGGGATTTTACTTTATGTTCAACACCCTCTTGGAAAATGGGATGTTACATTCTGTTCTGTACCCACCAGAAAAATGGGATTTTACTTTTTGTTCAGGACCCTTCTGAAAAATGGGATTTTACTTTTTTCTCAGGACCCTCCTGAAAAATCGGACTTTGCCTTTTTCTCTTGACCCTCCTGAAAAATGGGATTTTACTTTCTGTTTAGGACCTTCCTGAAAAATAGGATTTTACTTTATGTTCAGGACCCTCCTAGAAATTGGGATGTTACATAATGTTCAGAACCCTCCTGAAAAATGGGATTTTACCTTCTGTTTAGGACCCTCCAAAAAATGGGATTTTACTTTCTTTTCAGGACACTCCTGAATAATGAGATTTTAGCTTCTGTTCAGGACCCTCTTGAACAATGAGATTTTACTTTATGTTCAGAACCCTCCTGAAAAATGGGATTTTACTTTCTGTTCAGGACCATCCTGAAAAATGAGATTTTACTTTATGTTCAACACCCTCCTGGAAAATGGGATCTTACATTCTATTCAGGACCTTCCTAAAAAATGAGATTTTAATTTTTGTTCAGGACCCTCCTGAAAAATGGGATTTTACTTTCTTCTCAGGACCCTCCTGAAAAATGGGACTTTACTTTATGCGCAGGACCCTCCTGAAAAATGGGACTTTGCCTTCTGCTAGGACCCTCCTGGAAAATGGGATTTTACATTCTGTTCAAGACCCTCTTGATAAATGGGATTTTACCTTCTGTTCAGGACCTTCATGAAAAATAGAATTTCACTTAATGTTCAGGACCCTCCTGAAAAATAGGATTTTTCTTTCTACTTAGGACCCTCCTGAAAATTGGGACTTTACTTTCTGCTCAGGACCCTCCTGAAAAATGGGGCTTTACCTTCTGTTCAGGACCTTCCTTGAAAATGGGATTTTACTTTCTACTCAGGACCACCCTCTTGAAAATTAAGACTTTACTTTCTGCTCAGTATCCTCCTGAAAAATGGGGCTTTACCTTCTGTTCAGGACCTTCCTTGAAAATGGGATTTTACTTTCTGTTCAGGACCCTCCTGAAAAATGGGATTTTACCTTCTGTTCAAGACCCTCCTGAAAATGGGATTTTACTTTATGTTCATGACCCTTCTAAAAATTGAGATTTAACTTTCTGTTCAGGACCCTCCTGAAAAATAGGATTTTACTTTATGTTCAGGACCCTCCTAGAAATTAGGATGTTACTTTATGTTCAGGACCCTCCTGAAAAATGAGATTTTTCCTTCTGTTCAGGACTCTCTTAAAAAATGGGATTTTACTTTCTGTTCAGGACCCTCTTGAAAAATGAGATTTTACCTTCTGCTCAGGACCCTCCTGAAAAATAAGATTTTACTTTCTGTTCAGGACCCTCTTGAAAAATGGGATTTTACTTTCTGTTCAAGACCCTCCTAAAAAATAGAATTTTACTTTATGATCAGTACACTCCTTAAAAATGGAATATTACTTTCTGTTCAGGACCTTCCTAAAAAATGGTATTTTACTTTATGTTCAGGACCCTCTTAGAAAATGGGATGTTACTTTCTGTTCAGGACCCTCCTGAAAAATGGGATTTTACTTTTTGTTCAGGACCCTACTGAAAAATGGGATTTTACTTTCTGTCCAGGACCTTCCTGAAAAATGGGATTTTACCCTCTGTTCAGGACATTCCTAAAAAATATGATTTTACTTTATTTTCAGGACCTTCCTGAAAAATAGGATTTTACCTTCTGTTCAGGACACTCCTGAAAAATGGGATTTTACTTTATGTTGAGGATCCTCCTGAAAAATTGGCTTTTACTTTCTGTTCAGGACCTTCCTGAAAAATGGTATTTTACATTATGTTCAGGACCCTCCTGGAGAATGGGATGTTATTTTCTGTTCAGGACTCTCTTGAAAAATGGGATTTTACTTTTTGTTCAGGACGCTCCTGAAAAATGGGATTTTACTTTCTTCTCAGGACCTTCCTAAAAAATGGGACTTTACTTTCTGCTCAGGACCCTCCTGAAAAATGGGACTTTGCCTTCTGCTCAGGACCCTCCCGAAAAATAGGATTTTACTTTCTGTTCAGGACCCTCCTGAAAAATGGGATTTTACCTTCTGTTCAGGACCCTCATGAAAAATGGGATTTCACTTAATGTTCAGGACCCTCCTAAATAATGGGATATTACTTTCTACTAGGACTCTCTTGAAAAATGGGACTTTACTTTTTGCTCAGGACCCTCCAGAAAAATGGGACTTTACCTTCTATTCCGGACCTTTCTGGAAAATGGGATTTTACTTTCTATTCAGGACCCTCCTGAAAAATGGGTTTTTACCTTCTGTTAAGGACCCTCATAAAAAATGGGATTTTACTATCTGTTCAAGACACTCTTGAATAATGAGATTTTAGCTTCTGTTCAGGACCCTCCTGAAAAATGAGATTTGACTTTATGTTCAGAACCCTCCTGACAAATGGGATTTTACTTTCTCTTCAGGACCCTCCTGAAAAATGGGATTATACTTTATGTTCAACACCCTTCTGGAAAATGGGATGTTACATTCTGTTCAGTACCCTCCTGAAAAATGGGATTTTACTTTTTGTTCAGGACCCTTCTGAAAAATGATATTTTACTTTTATCTCAGGACCCTCCTGAAAAATGGGACTTTGCCTTCTTCTCATGACCCTCCTGAAAAATGGGATTTTGCTTTCTGTTCAAGACCTTCCTCAAAAATAGGATTTTACTTTATGTTCAGGACCCTCCTAAAAATTGGGATGTTACTTTATGTTCAGAAACCTCCTGAAAAATGGGATTTTACCTTCTGTTTAGGTCCCTCTTAAAAAATGGGATTTTACTTTCTTTTCAGGACACTCCTGAATAATGAGATTTTAGCTTCTGTTCAGGACCCTCCTGAAAAATGA
The DNA here is from genome assembly GCA_030864215.1 of Capsicum pubescens. Classification (NCBI taxonomy): domain Eukaryota; kingdom Viridiplantae; phylum Streptophyta; class Magnoliopsida; order Solanales; family Solanaceae; genus Capsicum; species Capsicum pubescens. The sequence continues at coordinate 28,500,948 of CM061549.1, read as the reverse complement.
GATTTCACTTTATGTTCAGAACCCTCCTGAAAAATGGGATTTTACTTTCTTTTCAGGACCATCCTGAAAAATGGGATTTTACTTTATGTTCAACACCCTCCTGGAAAATGGGATGTTACATTCTGTTCAGGACCCTCCTGAAAAATGGGATTTTACTTTTTGTTCAGGACCCTCCTGAAAAATGGGATTTTACTTTCTTCTAAGGACCCTCCTGAAAAATGGGACTTTACTTTATGCGCAGGACCCTCCTGAAAAATGGGACTATGCCTTCTAGTGGACCCTCCTGGAAAATGGGATTTTACTTTCTGTTCAAGACCCTCCTGATAAATGGGATTTTACCTTCTGTTCAGGACCTTCATGAAAAATAGAATTTCACTTAATGTTCAGGACCCTCCTGAAAAATGGGATTTTACTTTCTACTTAGGACCCTCCTGAAAATTAGGACTTTACTTTCTGCTCAGGACCCTCCTGAAACATGGGGCTTTACCTTTTGTTCGGGACCTTCCTTGAAAATGGGATTTTACTTTCTACTCAGGACCACCCTCTTAAAAATTAAGACTTTACTTTCTGTTCAGGATCCTCCTGAAAAATGGGGCTTTACCTTCTGTTCAGGACCTTTCTTGAAAATGGGATTTTACATTCTGTTCAGCACCCTCCTAAAAAATGGGATTTTACCTTCTGTTCAAGACCCTCCTGAAAATGGGATTTTACTGTATGTTCATGACCCTCCTAAAAAATGGGATTTAACATTCTGTTCAGGACCCTCCTGAAAAATAAGATTTTACTTTATGTTCAGGACCCTCCTAGAAATTGGGATGTTACTTTATGTTCAGGACCCTCCAGAAAAATGAGATTTTTCCATCTGTTCAGGACCCTCCTAAAAAATGGGATTTTACTTTCTGTTTAGGACCCTCTTGAAAAACGAGATTTTACCTTCTACTCAGGACCCTCCTGAAAAATAAGATTTTACTTTCTGTTCAGGACCCTCTTGAAAAATGGGATTTTACTTTCTGTTCAAGACCCTCCTAAAAAATAGAATTTTACTTTATGATCAGGACCCTCCTTAAAAATGGAATATTACTTTCTGTTCAGGACCCTCCAGAAAAATGGTATTTTACTTTATGTTCAGGACTCTCCTGCAAAATGGGATGTTACTTTCTGTTCAGGACCCTCCTGAAAAATGGGATTTTACTTTTAGTTCAGGACCCTCGTGAAAAATGGGATTTTACATTCTGTCCAGGACCCTCCTGAAAAATGGGATTTTACCTTCTGTTCAGGACAGTCCTAAAAAATATGATTTCACTTTATTTTCAGGACCTTCCTGAAATATAGGATTTTACCTTCTGTTCAGGACCCTCCTGAAAAATGGGATTTTACTTTATGTTCAGGACCCTCCTAAAAAATTGGCTTTTACTTTCTGTTCACGACCCTCCTGAAAAATGGTATTTTACATTATGTTCAGGACCCTCCTGGAGAATGGGATGTTATTTTATGTTCAGGACTCTCTTGAAAAATGGGATTTTACTTTTTGTTCAGGACGCTCCTGAAAAATGGGATTTTACTTTCTTCTCAGGACCTACCTGAAAAATAGGACTTTACTTTCTGCTCAGGACCCTCCTGAAAAATGGGACTTTGCCTTCTGCTCAGGACCCTCCCGAAAAATAAGATTTTTCTTTCTGTTCAGGACCCTCCTGAAATATGGGATTTTACCTTCTGTTCAGGACACTCATGAAAAATGGGATTTCACATAATGTTCAGGACCCTCCTAAAAAGTGGGATTTTACTTTCTACTTGGACCCTCTTGAAAAATGGGACTTTACTTTCTGCTCAGGACCCTCCTGAAAAATGGGACTTTACCTTCTATTCCGGACCTTCCTGGTAAATGGGATTTTACTTTCTATTCAGGACCCTCCTGAAAAATGGGTTTTTACCTTTTGTTAAGAACCCTCATAAAAAATGGGATTTTACTTTCTGTTCAGGACACTCCTGAATAATGAGATTTTAGCTTCTGTTCAGGACCCTCCTTAAAAATGACATTTGACTTTATGTTTAGAACCCTCCTGAAAAATGGGATTTTACTTTCTCTTCAGGCCCCTCCTGAAAAATGGGATTTTACTTTATGTTCAACACCCTCCTGGAAAATGGAATGTTACATTCTGTTCAGTACCCTCCTGAAAAATGGGATTTTACTTTTTGTTCAGGACCCTCCTGAAAAATAGGATTTTACCTTTTTCTCAGGACCCTCCTGAAAAATGGGACTTTACCTTCTTCTCATGACCCTCCTGAAAAATGGGATTTTACTTTCTGTTCAGGACCTTCCTGAAAAATAGGATTTTACTTTATGTTCAGGACCCTCCTAGAATTTGGGATGTTACTTTATGTTCAGAACCCTCCTGAAAAATGGGATTTTACCTTCTGGTAAGGACCCTCCTAAAAAATGGGATTTTAATTTATGTTCAGGACCCTCCTGGAAAATGGGATGTTCCTTTATTCTCAGGACCCTCCTGAAAAATGGGAATTTACTTTTTGTTCAGGACCCTTCTGAAAAATTGGATTTTACTTACTACTCAGGACTCTCCTGAAAAAGGGGACTTTTCTTTCTGCTCAGGACCCTCCTGAAAAATAGGCTTTTACCCTCTGTTCAGGACCCTCATGAAATATGGGATTTCACTTTATGTTCAGGACCCTCCTGAAAAATGGGATTTTACCTTCTGTTCAGGACCCTCCTGAAAAATGGGATTTCACTTTATGTTCAGGACCCTCCTGAGAAAAGGGATTTCACTTTTTGTTCATGACCCTATTGAAAAATGGGATTTTACTTTATGTTCATGACCCTCTTGAAGAATGAGCTTATACTTTCGGTTCAGGACCCTCCTGGAAATAAAAAATTAAATTTCACTTAATGTTCAGGACCCTCCTGAAAAATGGGATTTTACTTTCTTCTCTAGACCCTCCTGAAAAATGAGGCTTTGGCTTCTTCTCATGACCCTCCTGAAAATGGGATTTTACTTTCTGTTCAGGACCCTCCTGATAAATAGGATTTTACTTTATGTTCAGGACCCTCCTAGAAATTGGGAAGTTCCTTTATGTTCAGGACCCTCCTGAAAAATGGGATTTTACCTTCTGTTAAGGACCCTCCTAAAAATTATGATTTTACTTTCTGTTCAGGACACTCCTGAATAATGAGATTTTAGCTTCTGTTCAGAACCCTCCTGAAAAATAAGATTTCACTTTATGTTACGAACCCTCCTGAAAAATGGGATTTTACTTTCTGTTCAGGACCCTCCTGAAAAATAGGATTTTACTTTATGTTCAACACCCTCCTGGAAAATGGGATGTTACATTCTGTTCAGGACCGTCCATAAAAATGGGATTTTACTTTTTGTTCAGGACCCTCCTGAAAAATGGTATTTTACTTTATGCGCAGGACCCTCCTGAAAAATGGGATTTTACTTTCTACTTAGGACCCTCCTGAAAATTGGGACTTTACTTTCTGCTCAGGACCCTCCTGAAAAATGGGGCTTTACCTTCTGTTCAGGACCTTCCTTGAAAATGGGATTTTACTTTCTACTCAGGACCTTCTTGAAAATTGGGACTTTACTTTCTGCTCAGGACCCTCCTGAAAAATAGGTATTGAACCTTTTGTTCAGGACCTTCCTTGAAAATGGGATTTTACTTTCTGTTCAGGACCCTCCTGAAAAATGGGATTTTACCTTCTGTTCAAGACCCTCCTGAAAATGGGATTTCACTTTATGTTCATGACCGTCCAAAAAAATGGGATTTTACTTTCTGTTCAGGACCTTCCTGAAAAATAGGATTTTACTTTATGTTCAGGACCCTCCTAGAAATTGGGATATTACTTTATGTTCAGGACCCTCCTGAAAAATGGGATTTTTCCTTCTGTTTAGGACCCTCCTAAAAAATGGATTTTACTTTCTGTTCAGGACCCTCCTGTAAAATGAGATTTTACCTTCTGCTCAGGACCCTCCTGAAAAATGGGATTTTACTTTCTGTTCAGGACCCTCCTGAAAAATGGGATTTTACTTTCTGTTCAAGAACCTCCTAAAAAATAGAATTTTACTTTATGATCAGGACCCTCCTTAAAAATGGAATTTTACTTTCTGTTCAGGACCCTCCTGAAAAAAGGTATTTTACTTTGTGTTCAGGACCCTCCTGGAAAATGGGATGTTACTTTCTGTTCAGGACCCTCCTGAAAAATGAGATTTTACTTTTTGTTCAGGACCCCCCTGAAAAATGGGATTTTACTTTCTGTCCAGGACCCTCATGAAAAACTGGATTTTACCTTCTGTTCAGGACACTCCTAAAAAATATGATTTCACTTTATTTTCAGGACCCTCCTGAAAAATGGGGTTTTACTTTATGTTCAGGACCCTCCTGAAAAATGGGATTTTACTTTATGTTCAAGACCCTCCTAGAAAATTGGATGTTACTTTATGTTCAGGACCCTCCTGAAAATTGGGATTTTACCTTCTGTTTAAGACCCTTCTGATAAATGGGATTTCACTTTATGTTTAGGACCCTCCTGAAAAATGGGATTTTTCCTTCTGTTCAGGACCTTCCTAAAAGATGGGATTTTACTTTCTGTTCAGGACCCTCCTGAAAAATGAAATTTTACCTTCTGTTCAGGACCCTCCTGAAAAATGGGATTTTACTTACTGTTTAGGACCCTCCTGAAAAATGGGATTTTACTTTATGGTAAATACCATCCTGGAAAATGAGATGTTACTTTATGTTCAGGACCCTCATGAAAAATAGGATTTTACTTTCTGCTCAGGATCCTCCTGAAAAATGGGATTTTACTTTATGTTCAATACCCTCCTGGAAAATGGGATGTTACTTTATGTTCAGGACCCTCCGGAAAAATGGGATTTTACTTTCTGTTCAAGACCCTCCGAAAAAATAGAATTTTACTTTATTATCAGGACCCTTCTTAAAAATGGAATTTTACTTTCTGTTCAGGACCCTCCTGAAAAATGGTATTTTACTTTATGTTCAGGACCCTCCTGGAAAATGGGATGTTACTTTATGTTCAGGAGCCTCCTAAAAAATGGGGCTTTACCTTCTGTTCAGGACCTTCCTTAAAAATGGGATTTTACTTTCTGTTCAGGACCCTCCTGAAAAAAGGGATTTTACCTTCTGTTCATGACCCTCCTGAAAATGGTATTTCACTTTATGTTCATGACCCTTCTGAAAATTGGGATTTTACTTTCTGTTCAGGGCCTTCCTGAAAAATAGGATTTTACTTTATGTTCAGGACCCTCCTGAAAAATGGGATTTTTCTTTCTGTTCAGGACCATCCTAAAAATGGGATTTTACTTTCTTTTCAGAACCCTCCTGAAAAATGGGATTTCACTTTATGTTCAGAACCCTCCTGAAAAATGGGATTTTACTTTCTGTTCAGGATCCTCCTGAAAAATGGGATTTTACTTTATTCTCAGGATCCTCCTGAAAAATGGGATGTTACATTATGTTCAGGACCCTCCTGAAAATAAGAATTTTACTTTATGTTCAGTATATGTTCAGTACCCTTCTGGAAAATGGGATGTTACTTTATGCTCAGGACCCTCCTGAAAAATGGGATTTTACTTTCAGTTCGGAATCCTCCTGAAAAATAGAATTTTACTTGATGATCAGGACACTCCTGAAAAATAGGATTTTACTTTCTGTTCAGGACCTTCCTGAAAAATGGGATTTTACTTTATGATCAGGACCCTCCTGGAAAATGGGATGTTCCTTTTTGTTCAGGACCCTCCTTAAAAATGGGACTTTTCTTTCTAATCAGGACCCTCCTGAGAAATAGAATTTTACCCTCTGTACAGGAACCTCATGAAAAATGGGATTTCACTTTATGTTCAGGACCCTCTTGAAAAATGGGATTTTACTTTCTTTTCAGGACCCTCCTGAAAAAAGGGATTTTTACCTTTTGTTCAGGACCCTCCTGAAAAATGAGATTTCACTTTATGTTCAGGACCCTCCTTAAATATGGGATTTTACTTTCTGTTCAAGACCCTATTGAAAAATGGGATTTTACTTTATGTTCATGACCCTCCTAAAAAATGGGCTTATACTTTCTGTTCAGGACCCTCCTGAAAAATAGGATTTTATTTTCTTCTCAGGACCCTCCTGAAAAATGGGACTTTACTTTCTGCACAGGACTCTCCTGAAAATGTGATTTTACTTTATGTTCAGGACCCTCCTAGAAATTGGGATGTTACTTTATGTTCAGAACCCTCCTAAAAAAATGGATTTTTCCTTCTGTTCAGGACCCTTCTAAAAAATGGGATTTTACTTTCTGTTCAGGGCCCTCCTGAAAAATGAGATTTTACCTTCTGATCAGGACTCTCTTGAAAAATGAGATTTCACTTTATGTTCAGAACCCTCCTGTAAAATTGGATTTTACTTTCTGTTCAGGACCCTCCTGAAAAATGGGATTTTACTTTATGTTCAACACCCTCCTGCAAAATGGGATGTTACTTTCTGTTCAGGACCCTCCTGAAAAATGGGATTTTACTTTTTGTTCAGGACCCTCCTGAAAAATGTGATTTTACTTTCTGTCCAGGACCCTCATGAAAAATGGGATTTTACCTTCTGTTCAGGACACTCCTAAAAAATATGATTTCACTTTATTTTCTGGACCCTCCTGAAAAATGGGGTTTTACTTTATGTTCAGGGCCCTCCCGAAAAATGGGATTTTACTTTATGTTGAAGACCCTCCTAGAAAATTGGATGTTACTTTATGTTCAGGACCCTCCTGAAAATTGGGATTTTACCTTCTGTTTAAGACCCTCCTGAAAAATGGGATTTTACTTTCTACTCAGGACCTTCCTGAAAAATGGGACATTACTTTCTGCTCAGGACCCTCCTGAAAAATGGGATTTTACCCTCTGTTTAGGACCCTCAAGAAAAATAGGATTATACTTTATGTTCAGGACCCTCCTGAAAAACGGGATTTTACTTTCTGTTCAGGACCCTCCTGAAAAATGGGATTTTAACTTCTGTTCAGGACCCTACTAAAAAATTGGATTTCACTTTATGTTCAGGACCCTCCTGAAATATGGGATTTTACTTTCTGTTTAGGACCCTACTAAAAAATTGGATTTCACTTTATGTTCAGGACCCTCCTGAAATATGGGATTTTACTTTCTGTTTAGGACCCTCCTGAAAAATGAGATTTTACTCTATGTTCAGGACGCAACTGAAAAATGAAATTTTACATTCTTTTCAGAACCCTCTTGAAAAATGGGATTTTACTTTATGTTCAACACCCTCCTGGAAAATGGGATGTTACTTTCTGTTCAGGAACCTCCTGAAAAATGGGATTTTAATTTCTTCTCAGGACCCTCCTGAAAAATGAGACTTTACTTTCTGCTCCGGACCCTCCTGAAAAATGGGACTTTGCCTTCTGCTCAAGACCCTCCCAAAAAATAGGATTTTACTTTCTGTTCAGGACACTCCTAAAAAATGGAATTTTACCTTCTGTTCAACACCCTCATGAAAAATGGGATTTCACTTAATGTTCAGGACCCTCCTGAAAAATGGGATTTTACTTTCTACTCAGGACCCTTCTGAAAAATGGGACTTTACTTTCTGCTTAGGACCCTCATGAAAAATGGGATTTCACTTTATGTTTAGGACCCTCCTGAAAAATGGGATTTTACTTTATGTTCAGGACCCTCTTGAAAAATAAGATATTACTTTATGTTCAGGACCCTCCTAGAGAATCGGATGTTACATTACATTCAGGACCCTCCTGAAAAATATGATTTTTCCTTCTGTTCAGGACCCTCCTAAAAAATGGGATTTTACTTTCTGTTCAGGACCCTCCTGAAAAATGGGATTTTACTTTCAGTTTAGTATCCTCCTGAAAAATAGAATTATACTTTAGGATCAGGACCCTCCTGAAAAATGGGATTTTACTTTTTGTTCAGGACCTTCCTGAAAAATGGGATTTTACTTTATGTTCAGGACCCTCCTGGAAAATAGGATGTTCCTTTCTGTTCAGGACCCTCTTGAAAAATATGATTTTACCCTCTATTCAGGACCCTCATGAAAAATGAGATTTGACTTTATGTTCAGGACCCTCCTGAAAAATGAGATTTCAATTTATGTTCAGGACCCTCCTGAAATATGGGATATTACTTTCTGTTCAAAACCCTATTGAAAAATGGGATTTTACTTTATGTTCATGACCCTCCTGAAAAATGGGCTTATACTTTCTGTTCAGGGCCCTCCTGAAAATGAAAAATGGTATTTCACATAATGTTTAGGACCCTCCTGAAAAATGAGATTTTACTTTCTTCTTAGGACCTTACTGAAAAATGTGACATTACATTCTGCGCAGGACTCTCCTGAAAAATGGGATTTTAGTTTATCTTCAAGACCCGCCTAGATATAGGGATGTTAATTTATGTTCAGGACCCTCCTGAAAAATTGGATTTTTCCTTCTGTTCAAGACCCTTCTAAAAAATGGGATTTTACTTTCTGTTCAGGACCCTCCTGAAAAATAAGATTTTACCTTCTGTTCAGGACCCTCTTGAAAAATGAGATTTCACTTTATGTTCAGAACTCTCCTGAAAAATGGGATTTTACTTTCTGTTCAGGACCCTACTGAAAAATGGGATTTTACTTTATATTCAACACCCTCCTGGAAAATGGAATGTTATTTTCTGTTCAGGAACCTCCTGAAAAATGGGATTTTACTTTTTGTTTAGGACTCTCCTGAAAAATGGGATTTTACTTTCTTCTCAGACCCTCCTGAAAAAATGGACTTTACTTTCTGCGCAGGAGCCTTCTGAAAAATGAGGCTTTGCCTTCTGCTCATGACCTTCCTGGAAAATGGGATTTTACTTTCTGTTCAGGACCCACCTGAAAAATGAGATCTTACCTTCTGTTCAGGACCCTCCTGAAAAGTGGGATTTCACTTTATGTTCAGGACCCTCCTGAAAAATGAGATTTTACTTTCTGTTCAAGACCCTCCTGCAAAATGGGATTTTACTTTTTCTTTAGGACCTTCCTGAAAAATGGGATTTTACCTTCTGTTCAGGACACTCATGAAAAATGGGATTTTTACCTTTTGTGCAGGACCCTCCTGAAAAATGAGATTTCACTTTATGTTCAGGACCCTCCTTAAATATGGGATTTTACTTTCTGTTCAAGACCCTATTGAAAAATGGGATTTTACTTTATGTTCATGACCCTCCTAAAAAATGGGCTTATACTTTCTGTTCAGGACCCACCTGAAAAATAGGATTTTATTTTCTTCTCAGGACCCTCCTGAAAAATGGGACTTTACTTTCTGCGCAGGACTCTCCTGAAAATATGATTTTACTTTATGTTCAGGACCCTCCTAGAAATTGGGATGTTACTTTATGTTCAGAACCCTCCTGAAAAATTGGATTTTTCCTTCTGTTCAGGACCCTTCTAAAAAATGGGATTTTACTTTCTGTTCAGGGCCCTCCTGAAAAATGAGATTTTACCTTCTGATCAGGACCCTCTTGAAAAATGAGATTTCACTTTATGTTCAGAACCCTCCTGTAAAATTGGATTTTACATTCTGTTCAGGACCCTCCTGAAAAATGGGATTTTACTTTATGTTCAACACCCTCCTGGAAAATGGGATGTTACTTTCTGTTCAGGACCCTCCTGAAAAATGAGATTTTACTTTTTGTTCAGGACCCTCCTGAAAAATGTGATTTTACTTTCTGTCCAGGACCCTCATGAAAAATGGGATTTTACCTTATGTTCAGGACACTCCTAAAAAATATGATTTCACTTTATTTTCTGGACCCTCCTGAAAAATGGGGTTTTACTTTATGTTCAGGACCCTCCTGAAAAATGGGATTTTACTTTATGTTGAAGACCCTCCTAGAAAATTGGATGTTACTTTATGTTCAGGACCCTCCTGAAAATTGGGATTTTACCTTCTGTTTAAGACCCTTCTGAAAAATGGGATTTCACTTTATGTTTAGGACCCTCCTGAAAAATGGGATTTTTCCTTTTGTTCAGGACCCTCCTAAAAGATGGGATTTTACTTTCTGTTCAGGACTCTCCTGAAAAATGAGATTTTACCTTCTGTTCAGGACCCTCCTAAAAAATAGGATTTTACTTACTGTTTAGGACCCTCCTGAAAAATTGGATTTTACTTTATGGTAAATACCATCCTGGAAAATGAGATGTTACTTTATGTTCAGGACCCTCATAAAAAATAGGATTTTACTTTCTGCTCAGGATCCTCCTGAAAAATGGGATTTTACTTTATGCTTAGGACTCTCCTGGAAAATAGGATGTTACTTTCTTCTCAGGACTCTCCTGAAAAGTGGGACTTTACTTTCTGCGCAGGACCCTCCTGAAAAATGGGACTTTGCCTTCTGCTCAGGACCCTCCTGAAAATTGGGATTTTACTTTCTATTTAGGAACCTCCTGAAAAATAGGATTTTACCTTCTGTTTAGGACCCTCATTAAAAATGGAATTTCACTTAATGTTCAGGACCCTCCCTAAAAATTGGAATTTACTTTCTACTTAGGACCCTCCTAAAAATTGGGACTTTACTTTCTGCTCAAGACCCTCCTGAAAAATGGGGCTTTACCTTCTGTTCAGGACCTTCCTTGAAAACGGGATTTTACATTCTATTCAGGACCCTCCTGAAAATTGGGACTTTACTTTCTGCTCAGGACCCTCCTGAAAAATAGGGCTTTACCTTCTGTTCAGGACCTTCCTTGAAAATGGAATTTTACTTTCTGTTCAGGACCCTCCTGAAAAATGGGATTTTACCTTCTGTTCAAGATCTTTCTAAAAATGGGATTTCACTTTATGTTCATGACCCTCCTGAAAAATGGGATTTTTCTTTCTGTTCAGGACCCTCCTAAAAAATGGGATTTTACTTTCTGTTCAGGACCCTCCTGAAAAATGAAATTTTACCTTCTGCTCCGGACCTTGCTGAAAAATGGGATTTTACTTTCTGTTCAGGACCCTCCTGAAAAATGAGATTTTACTTTATGTTCAGGACCCTCCTAGAAAATAGGATGTTACTTTACGTTCAGGACCCTCCTGAAAAATAGGATTTTTCCTTCTGTTCAGGACCCTCCTGAAAAATGAGATTTGACCTTCTGTTCAGGACCCTGCTGTAAAATGGGATTTTAATTTCTGTTTACGACCCTCCTGAAAAATGGGATTTTACTTTATGGTCAGTATCCTCCCGGAAAATGAGATGTTACTTTATGTTCTGGACCTTCCTGAAAAATGGGATTTTACTTTCTGCTCAGGATCCTCCTGAAAAATGGGATTTTACTTTCTGTTTAGTACCCTCCTGAAAAATGAGATGTTACTTTATGTTCAGGACCTTCCTAAAAAATGGGATTTTACTTTCTGTTCAAGACCCTCCTGAAAAATAGAATTTTACTTTATGATCAAGACCCTCCTTAAAAATGGGATTTTATTTTCTGTTCAGGACCATCCTGAAAAATGGGATTTTACTTTATGTTCAAGACCCTACTGGAAAATGGGATGTTAGTTTTTGTTCAGGACACTCCTGAAAAGTGGTATTTTACTTTTTGTTCAGCACCTTCCTGAAAAATGGGATTTTACTTTCTACTCAGGACCTTCCTGAAAAATGGGACATTACTTTGTGCTCAGGACCCTCCTGAAAAATGGGATTTTACCCTCTGTTTAGGACCCTCAAGAAAAATGGGATTATACTTTATGTTCAGGACCCTCCTGAAAAATGGGATTTTACTTTCTGTTCAGGACCCTCCTGAAAAATGAGATTTTAACTTCTGTTCAGGACCCTACTAAAAAATTGGATTTCACTTTATGTTCAAGACCCTCCTGAAATATGGGATTTTACTTTCTGTTTAGGACCCTCCTGAAAAATTAGATTTTACTCTATGTTCAGGACGCAACTGAAAAATGAAATTTTACATTCTTTTCAGAACCCTCTTGAAAAATGGGATTTTACTTTATGTTCAACACCCTCCTGGAAAATGGGATGTTACTTTCTGTTCAGGAACCTCCTGAAAAATGGGATTTTAATTTCTTCTCAGGACCCTCCTGAAAAATGGGACTTTACTTTCTGCTCCGGACCCTCCTGAAAAATGGGACTTTGCCTTCTACTCAGGACCCTTCCAAAAAATAGGATTTTACTTTCTGTTCAGGACACTCCTAAAAAATGGAATTTTACCTTCTGTTCAACACCCTCATGAAAAATGGGATTTCACTTAATGTTCAGAACCCTCCTGAAAAATGGGATTTTACTTTCTACTCAGGACCCTTCTGAAAAATGGGACTTAACTTTCTGCTTAGGACCCTCATGAAAAATGGGATTTCACTTTATGTTTAGGACCCTCCTGAAAAATTGGATTTTACTTTATGTTCAGGACCCTCTTGAAAAATAAGATATTACTTTATGTTCAGGACCCTCCTAGAGAATCGGATGTTACATTACATTCAGGACCCTCCTGAAAAATATGATTTTTCCTTCTGTTCAGGAGCCTCCTAAAAAATGGGATTTTACTTTCTGTTCAGGACCCTCCTGAAAAATGGGATTTTACTTTCAGTTTAGTATCCTCCTGAAAAATAGAATTTTACTTTAGGATCAGGACCCTCCTGAAAAATAGGATTTTACTTTTTGTTCAGGACCTTCCTGAAAAATGGGATTTTACTTTATGTTCAGGACCCTCCTGGAAAATAGGATGTTCCTTTCTGTTCAGGACCCTCTTGAAAAATATGATTTTACCCTCTATTCAGGACCCTCATGAAAAATGAGATTTGACTTTATGTTCAGGACCCTCCTAAAAAATGGGATTTTACTTTCTTTTCAGGACCCTCCTAAAAAATGGGATTTTACCTTCTGTTCAGGACCCTCCTGAAAAATGAGATTTCAATTTATGTTCAGGACCCTCCTGAAATATGGGATATTACTTTCTGTTCAAAACCCTATTGAAAAATGGGATTTTACTTTATGTTCATGACCCTCCTGAAAAATGGGCTTATACTTTCTGTTCAGGGCCCTCCTAAAAATGAAAAATGGGATTTCACAAAAGGTTTAGGACCCTCCTGAAATATGAGATTTTACTTTCTTCTTAGGACCCTACTGAAAAATGTGACTTTATATTCTGCGCAGGACTCACCTGAAAAATGGGATTTTACTTTATCTTCAAGACCCTCCTAGATATTGGGATGTTAATTTATGTTCAGGACCCTCCTGAAAAATTGGATTTTTCCTTCTGTTCAAGACCCTTCTAAAGAATGGGATTTTACTTTCTGTTCAGGACCCTCCTGTAAAATAAGATTTTACCTTCTGTTCAGGACCCTCTTGAAAAATGAGATTTCACTTTATGTTCAGAACCTCCTGAAAAATGGGATTTACTTTCTGTTCAGGACCCTACTGAAAAATGGGATTTTACTTTATATTCATCACCCTCCTGGAAAATGGAATGTTATTTTCTGTTCAGGAACCTCCTGAAAAATGGGATTTTACTTTTTGTTTAGGACCCTCCTGAAAAATGGGATTTTACTTTCTTCTCAGACCCTCCTGAAAAAATGGACTTTACTTTCTGCGCAGGAGCCTTCTGAAAAATGAGACTTTGCCTTCTGCTCATGACCTTCCTGGAAAATGGGATTTTAATTTCTGTTCAGGACCCTCCTGAAAAATGAGATTTTACCTTCTGTTCAAGACCCTCATGAAAAATAGAATTTCACTTAATGTTCAGGACCCTCCTGAAAAATGGGAATTCACTTGCTACTTAGGACCCTCATGAAAATTGGGACTTTACTTTCTGCTCAAGACTTTCCTGAAAAATTGGGCTTTACCTTCTGTTCAGGACCTTCCTTGAAAATGGGATTTTACTTTCTACTCAGGACCCTTTTGAAAATTAGAATTTTACTTTCTGCTTAGGACCCTCCTGAAAAATGGGGTTTACCTTCTGTTCAGGACCTTCCTTGAAAATGGGATTTTACTTTCTGTTCAGGACCCTCCTGAAAAATAGTATTTTACCTTCTGTTCAAGACTTTCCTGAAAAAGGGATTTCACTTTAAGTTCATGACCCTCCTGAAAAATGGGAATTAACTTTCTGTTCAGGACCCTCCTGAAAATTAGGATTTTACTTTATGTTCAGGCCCCTCCTAGAAATTGGGATGTTACTTTATGTTCAGGACCCTCCTGAAAAATGAGATTTTACCCTCTGCTCAGGACCCTGCTAAAAAATAGGATTTTACTTTCTGTTCAGGACCCTCCTGAAAAATGAGATTTTAATTTATGTTCAGGACCCTCCTTTAAAATAGGATGTTACTTTTTGTTCAGGACCCTCCTGAAAAATGGGATTTTACTTTATGTTTAGGACCCTCCTGAAAAATGGGATTTTTCCTTTTTGTTCAGGACCCTCCTAAAAGATGGGATTTTACTTTCTATTCAGGACCCTCCTGAAAAATGAGATTTTACCTTCTGTTCAGGACCCTCCTGAAAAATAGGATTTTACTTACTGTTTAGGCCCCTCCTGAAAAATGGGATTTTACTTTATGGTAAATACCATCCTGGAAAATGAGATGTTACTTTATGTTCAGGACCCTCATGAAAAATAGGATTTTACATTCTGCTCAGGATCCTCCTGAAAAATGGGATTTTACTTTATGCTTAGGACTCTCCTGGAAAATGGGATGTTACTTTCTTCTCAGGACTCTCCTAAAAAGTGGGACTTTACTTTCTGCGCAGGACCCTCCTGAAAAATGGGACTTTGCCTTCTGCTCAGGACCCTCCTGAAAATTGGGATTTTACTTTCTATTTAGGAACCTCCTGAAAAATGGGATTTTACCTTCTGTTCAGGACCCTCATTAAAAATGGAATTTCACTTAATGTTCAGGACCCTCCCTAAAAATTGGAATTTACTTTCTACTTAGGACCCCCCTGAAAATTGGGACTTTACTTTCTGCTCAAGACCCTCCTGAAAAATGGGGCTTTACCTTCTGTTCAGGACCTTCCTTGAAAACGGGATTTTACTTTCTATTCAGGACCCTTCTTTAAATTGGGACTTTACTTTCTGCTCAGGACCCTCCTGAAAAATAGGGCTTTACCTTCTGTTCAGGACCTTCCTTAAAAATGGAATTTTACTTTCTGTTACGGACCCTCCTGAAAAATGGGATTTTACCTTCTGTTCAAGATCCTCCTAAAAATGGGATTTCACTTTATGTTCATGACCCTCCTGAAAAATGGGATTTTTCTTTCTGTTCAGGACCCTGCTGAAAAATGGGATTTTACTTTCTGTTCAGGACCCTCCTGAAAAATGATATTTTACTTTATGTTCAGGACCCTCCTAGAAAATAGGATGTTACTTTACGTTCAGGACCCTCCTGAAAAATAGGATTTTTCCTTCTGTTCAGGACCCTCCTGAAAAATGAGATTTGACCTTCTGTTCAGGACCCTGCTGTAAAATGGGATTTTAATTTCTGTTTACGACCCTCCTGAAAAATGTGATTTTACTTTATGGTCAGTATCCTCCCGGAAAATGAGATGTTACTTAATGTTCTGGACCCTCCTGAAAAATGGGATTTTACTTTCTGCTCAGGATCCTCCTGAAAAATGGGATTTTACTTTATGTTTAGTACCCTCCTGAAAAATAAGATGTTACTTTATGTTCAGGACCTTCCTAAAAAATGGGATTTTACTTTCTGTTCAGGACCCTCCTGAAAAATGGGATTTTACTTTCAGTTTAGTATCCTCCTGAAAAATAGAATTTTACTTTAGGATCAGGACCCTCCTGAAAAATGGGATTTTACTTTTTGTTCAGGACCTTCTTGAAAAATGGGATTTTACTTTATGTTCAGGACCCTCCTGGAAAATAGGATGTTCCTTTCTGTTCAGGACCCTCTTGAAAAATATGATTTTACCCTCTATTCAGGACCCTCATGAAAAATGAGATTTGACTTTATGTTCAGGACCCTCCTAAAAAATGGGATTTTACTTTATTTTCAGGACCCTCCTGAAAAATGGGATTTTACCTTCTGTTCAGGACCCTCCTGAAAAATGAGATTTCAATTTATGTTCAGGACCCTCCTGAAATATGGGATATTACTTTCTGTTCAAAACCCTATTGAAAAATGGGATTTTACTTTATGTTCATGACCCTCCTGAAAAATGGGCTTATACTTTCTGTTCAGGGCCCTCCTGAAAATGAAAAATGGGATTTCACATAAGGTTTAGGACCCTCCTGAAAAATGTGACTTTACATTCTGCGCAGGACTCTCCTGAAAAATGGGATTTTACTTTATCTTCAAGACCCTCCTAGATATTGGGATGTTAATTTATGTTCAGGACCCTCCTAAAAAATTAGATTTTTCCTTCTGTTCAAGACCCTTCTAAAAAATGGGATTTTACTTTCTGTTCAGGACCCTCCTGTAAAATAAGATTTTACCTTCTGTTCAGGACCCTCTTGAAAAATGAGATTTCACTTTATGTTCAGAACCTCCTGAAAAATGGGATTTACTTTCTGTTCAGGACCCTACTGAAAAATGGGATTTTACTTTATATTCAACACCCTCCTGGAAAATGGAATGTTATTTTCTGTTCAGGAACCTCCTGAAATATGGGATTTTACTTTTTGTTTAGGACCCTCCTGAAAAATGGGATTTTACTTTCTTCTCAGACCCTCCTGAAAAAATGGACTTTACTTTCTGCGCAGGAGCCTTCTGAAAAATGAGACTTTGCCTTCTGCTTATGACCTTCCTGTAAAATGGGATTTTACTTTCTGTTCAGGACCCTCCTGAAAAATGAGATTTTACCTTCTGTTCAGGACCCTCATGAAAAATGGAATTTCACTTAATGTTCAGGACCCTCCTGAAAAATGGGAATTCACTTGCTACTTAGGACCCTCATGAAAATTGGGACTTTACTTTCTGCTCAAGACTTTCCTGAAAAATTGGGCTTTACCTTCTGTTCAGGACCTTCCTTGAAAATGGGATTTTACTTTCGACTCAGGACCCTTTTGAAAATTAGAACATTACTTTCTGCTTAGGACCCTCCTGAAAATGGGGTTTACCTTCTGTTCAGGACCTTCCTTGAAAATGGGATATTACTTTCTGTTCAGGACCCTCCTGAAAAATAGTATTTTACCTTCTGTTCAAGACCTTCCTGAAAAAGGGATTTCACCTTAAGTTCATGACCCTCCTGAAAAATGGGAATTAACTTTCTGTTCAGGACCCTCCTGAAAAATAGGATTTTACTTTATGTTCAGGCCCCTCCTAGAAATTGGGATGTTACTTTATGTTCAGGACCCTCCTGAAAAATGAGATTTTACCTTCTTCTCAGGACCCTGCTAAAAAATATGATTTTACTTTCTGTTCAGGACCCTCCTGAAAAATGAGATTTTAATTTATGTTCAGGACCCTCCTTTAAAATAGGATGTTACTTTTTGTTCAGGACCCTCCTGAAAAATGGGATTTTACTTTTTGTTCAGGACCCTCCTGAAAAATGGGATTTTACTTTCTACTTAGGACTCTCCTGAAAAATAGGACTTTTCTCTCTACTCAGGACCCTCCTAAAAAATGGGATTTTACCCTCTGTTCAGGACCCTCATGAAAAATGGGATTTCACTTTATGTTCAGGACCCACCTGAAAAATGAGATCTTACCTTCTGTTCAGGACCCTCCTGAAATATGGGATTTCACTTTATGTTTAGGACCCTCCTGAAAAATGAGATTTTAATTTCTGTTCAAGACCCTCCTGCAAAATGGGATTTTACTTTTTCTTTAGGACCTTCCTGAAAAATGGGATTTTACCTTCTGTTCAGCACCCTCATGAAAAATGGGATTTCACTTAATGTTCAGGAGCCACCGGAAAAATGGGATTTTACTTTCTACTCAGGACCCTCCTGTAAAATGGGACTTCACTTTCTGCTCAGGACCCTCCTGAAAAATGGGACTTTACCTTCTGTTCAGGACCTTCCTGAAAAATGGGATTTTACTTTCTATTTAAGACCATCTTGAAAAATGTGATTTCACTTTATGTTTAGGAGCCTCCTGAAAAATGGGAATTTACTTTCTGTTCAGGACCCTCCTGAAAAATAGGATTTTACTTTATGTTCAGGACCCTCTTAGAAAATGGGATGTTACTTTACGTTCAGGACGCTCCTGAAAAATAGGATTTTTCCTTCTGTTCTAGACCCTCCTAAAAAATGGGATTTTACTTTCTATTCAGGACCCTCCTGAAAAATGAGATTTTACCTTCTGTTCATGACCCTCCTGATAAATGGGATTTTACTTTCTGTTTTGGACCCTCCTGGAAAATGAGATGTTACTTTATGTTCAGGACCCTCCTAAAAAATGGGATTTTACTTTCTGCTCAGGATCCTCCTGAAAAATGGGATTTTACTTTATATTCAGTACCCTCCTTGAAAATGGTATGTTACTTTATGTTCAGGACCTTCCTGAAAAACGGGATTTTACTTTCTGTTCAAGATCCTCCTGAAAATAGAATTTTTCTTTATGATCAAGATCCTCCTTAAAAATGGGATTTTACTTTCTGTTCAGGACCCTCCTGAAAAATGGGATTTTACTTTATGTTCAGGACTCTTCTGGAAAATGGGATGTTAGTTTCTGTTCAGGACCCTCCTGAAAAATGGGATTTTACTTTTTGTTCAGGACCATCCTGAAAAATGGGATTTTACTTTCTACTCAGGACCTTCCTGAAAAATGGGACTTTACTTTGCTCAGGACCCTCCTGAAAAATGGGATTTTACCCTCTGTTTAGGACCCTCAAGAAAAATGGGATTTCACTTTATGTTCAGGACCCTCCTGAAAAATGGGATTTTACCTTCTATTCAGGACCCTCCTGAAAAATGGGATTTCAGTTTATGTTCAGGACCCTCCTGAAATATGGGATTTTACTTTCTGTTTAGGACCCTCCTGAAAAATGGGATTTTACTTTATGTTCAGGACCCTCCTGAAAAATGAAATTTTACATTCTTTTCAGGACCCTCTTGAAAAATGGGATTTTACTTTATGTTCAGCACACTCCTGGAAAATGGGATGTTTCTTTCTGTTCAGGAACCTCCTGAAAAATGGGATTTTACTTTTTGTTCAGGAACCTCCTGAAAAATGGGATTTTACTTTCTTCTCAGGATCCTCCTGAAAAATGGGAATTTACTTTCTGCTCAGGACCTTTTTGAAAAATGGGACTTTGCCTTCTGCTCAGGTCTCTCCTGGAAAATAGGATTTTACTTTCTGCTTAGGACCCTCCTGAAAAATGGGATTTATCCTTATGTTCAGGACCCTCATGAAAAATGGGATTTCACTTTATAATTAGGTCCCTCCTGAAAAATGGGATTTTAATTACTACACAGGATCCTCCTGAAAAATGGGACTTTACTTTCCCCTCAGGACCCTCCTGAAAAATGGGATTTCACTTTATGTTTAGTACCCTCCAGAAAAATGGGATTTTATTTTCTGTTCAGGACCCTCCTGAAAAATAGGATTTTACTTTATGTTCAGGACCCTCCTAGAAAATGGGATGTTACTTTACGTTCAGGACCCTCCTGAAAAATAGGATTTTTCCTTCTGTTCAGGACCCTCCTAAAAAATGGGATTTTACTTTCTGTTCAGGCCCCTCCTGATAAATGAGATTTTACCTACTGTTCAGGACCCCCCTTAAAAGGGGGATTTTACTTTCTATTTAGGACCCTCCTGAAAAATGGGATTTTACTTTATTGTCAATACCCTCCTGGAAAATGGGATATTACTTTATATTCAGGACCCTCCTGAAAAATGGGTTTTTACTTTCTGTTTAAGACCTTCCTGAAAAATAGAATTTTACTTTATGATCAGGACCCTCCTTAAAAATGGGATTTTAATTTCTGTTCAGGACCCTCCTGAAAAATGGGATATTACTTTATGTTCAGGACCTTCCTGGAAAATGGGATGTTAGTTTTTGTTTAGGACCCTGCTGAAAAATGGGATTTTACTTTCTGTTTAAGACCTTCCTGAAAAATAGAATTTTACTTTATGATCAGGACCCTCCTTAAAAATGGGATTTTACTTTCTGTTCAGGACCCTCCTGAAAAATAGGATTTTACTTTATGTGCAGGACCTTCCTGGAAAATAGGATGTTAGTTTCTGTTCAGGACCCTACTGAAAAATGGGATTTTACTTTCTACTCAGGACCTTCCTGAAAAATGAGACTTTACTTTATGCTCAGGACCCTCCTGAAAAATGGGATTTTACCCTACGTTCAGAACCCTCAAGAGAAATAGGATTTCACTTTATGTTCAGGACCCTCCTGAAAAATCTGATTTTACTTTCTGTTCAGGAACATCCTGAAAAATGGGATTTTACTTTTTGTTCAGGACCCTCTTGAAAAATCGGATTCTACCTTCTGTTCAGGACCCTCCTGAAAAATGGGATTTCACTTGAAAAATGGGATTTTACTTTATGTTTCAACACCCTCCTGGAAAATTGGATGTTACTTTCTGTTCAGGAACCTCCTGGAAAATGGGATTTTACTTTTTGTTCAGGACCCTCCTGAAAAATGGGATTTAACTTTTTTCACAGGACCCTCCTAAAGAATAGGACTTTAATTTCTGCTCAGGACCCTCCTGAAAAATGGGACTTTGCCTTCTGCTTAGGACCTTCCTGGAAAATGGGATTTTAGTTTTTGTTTAGGACCCTCCTGAAAAATGAGATTTTACCTTCTGTTCAGGACCCTCATGAAAAATGGGGTTTCACATAATGTTCAGGATCCTCCTGAAAAATGGGATTTCACTTTATGTTTAGGACCCTCCTGAAAAATGGGATTTTACTTTCTATTCAGGACCCTCCTGAAAAATAGGATTTTACTTTATGTTCAGGAACCTCCTAGAAAATGGGATGTTACTTTACGTTCAGGACCCTCCTGAAAAATAGGATTTTTCCTTCTGTTCAGGACCCTCCTAAAGAATAGAATTTTACTTTCTGTTTAGGACCCTCCTAAAAAATGAGATTTTACCTTCTGTTCAGGACCCTCCTGAAAAATGGGATTTTTCTTTCTATTTAGGACCCTCTTGAAAAATTGGATTTTACTTTATGATCAGTATCCTCCATGAAAATGATATGTTACTTTATGATCAGGACCCTCCTGAAAAATAGGATTTTACTTTCTGCTCAGGATCCTCCTGAAAAATGGGATTTTACTTTATGTTCAGTACCCTCCTGGAAAAATGGGATTTTACTTTCTGTTCAGGACCCTCCTGAAAAATTGGATTTTCTTTATGTTCAAGACCCTCCTGGAAAATGGGATGTTAATTTTTGTTCAGGACCCTCCTGAAAAATGGGATTTTACTTTTTGTTCAGCACCCTCCTGAAAAATGGGATTTTACTTTCTACTCAGGACCTTCCTGAAAAATGGGACTTTACTTTCTGCTCAGGACCCTCCTGAAAAATGGGATTTTACCCTCTGTTTAGGACCCTCAAGAAAAATGGGATTATACTTTATGTTCAGGACCCTCCTGAAAAATGGGATTTTACTTTCTGTTCAGGACCCTCCTGAAAAATGGGATTTTAACTTCTGTTCAGGACCCAACTAAAAAATTGGATTTCACTTTATGTTCAGGACCTTCCTGAAATATGGGATTTTACTTTCTGTTTAGAACCCTCCTGAAAAATGAGATTTTACTTTATGATCAGGACCCTACTGAAAAACAAAATTTTACATTCTTTTCAGGACCCTCTTGAAAAATGGGATTTTACTTTATATTCAACACCATCCTGGAAAATGGGATGTTACTTTCTGTTCAGGAACCTCCTGAAAAATGGGATTTTACTTTCTTCTCAGGACCCTCCTGAAAAATGGGACTTTACTTTCTGCTCCGGACCCTCATGAAAAATGGGACTTTGCCTTCTGCTCAGGACCCTCCCAAAAAATAGGATTTTACTTTCTGTTCAGGACACTCCTAAAAAATGGGATTTTACCTTCTGTTCAGCACCCTCATGAAAAATGGGATTTCACTTAATGTTCAGGACCCTCCTGAAAAATGGGATTTTACTTTCTACTCAGGACCCTTCTGAAAAATAGCACTTTACTTTCTGCTTAGGACACTCATGAAAAATGGGATTTAACTTTATGTTTAGGACCCTCCTGAAAAATGGGATTTTACTTTATGTTCAGGACCCTCTTGAAAAATAAGATTTTACTTTATGTTCAGGACCCTCCTAGAAAATCGGATGTTACATTACGTTCAGGACCCTCCTGAAAAATAGGATTTTTCCTTCTGTTCAGGACCCTCCTAAAAAATGGGATTTTACTTTCTGTTCAGGACCCTCCTGAAAAATGGGATTTTACTTTCAGTTTAGTATCCTCCTGAAAAATAGAATTTTACTTTAGGATCAGGACCCTCCTGAAAAATGGGATTTTACTTTCTGTTCAGGACCTTCCTGAAAAATGGGATTTTACTTTATGTTCAGGACCCTCCTGGAAAATGGGATGTTCCTTTCTGTTCAGGACCCTCCTGAAAAATGGGATTTTACCCTCTATTCAGGACCCTCATGAAAAATGAGATTTGACTTTATGTTCAGGACCCTCCTAAAAAATGGGATTTTACTTTCTTTTCAGGACCCTCCTGAAAAATGGGATTTTACCTTCTGTTCAGGACCCTCCTGAAAAATGAGATTTCAATTTATGTTCAGGACCCTCCTGAAATATGGGATATTACTTTCTGTTCAAAACCCTATTGAAAAATGGGATTTTACTTTATGTTCATGACCCTCCTATAAAATGGGCTTATACTTTCTGTTCAGGACCCTCCTGAAAATGAAAAATGGGATTTCACTTAATGTTTAGGACCCTCCTGAAAAATGAGATTTTACTTTCTTCTTAGGACCCTACTGAAAAATGTGACTTTACATTCTGCGCAGGACTCTCCTGAAAAATGGGATTTTACTTATCTTCAGGACCCTCCTAGAAATTGGGATGTTAATTTATGTTCAGGACCCTCCTGAAAAATTGGATTTTTCCTTATGTTCAAGACCCTTCTAAAAAATGGGATTTTACTTTCTGTTCAGGACCCTCCTGAAAAATGAGATTTTACCTTCTGATCAGGACCCTCTTGAAAAATGAGATTTCACTTTATGTTCAGAACCCTCCTGAAAAATGGGATTTTACTATCTGTACAGGCCCCTCCTGAAAAATGGGATTTTACTTTATGTTCAACACCCTCCTGGAAAATGGGATGTTATTTTCTGTTCAGGAACCTCCTGAAAAATGAGATTTTACTTTTTGTTCAGGACCCTCCTGAAAAATGGGATTTTACTTTCTTCTCAGACCCTCCTGAAAAATTGGACTTTACTTTCTGCGCAGGAGTCTTCTGAAAAATGAGACTTTGCCTTCTGCTCATGACCTTCCTGGAAAATGGGATTTTACTTTCTTTTCAGGACCCTCCTGAAAAATGAGATTTTGCCTTTTTTTCAGGACCCTCATGAAAAATGGGATTTCACTTAATGTTCAGGAGCCACCGGAAAAATGGGATTATACTTTCTACTTAGGACCCTCCTGTAAAATGGGAATTTACTTTCTGCTCAGGACCCTCCTGAAAAATTGGACTTTACCTTCTGTTCAGGACCTTCCTGAAAAATGGGATTTTACTTTCTATTTAAGACCCTCTTGAAAAATGTAATTTCACTTTATGTTTAGGACCCTCCTGAAAAATGGGATTTTACTTTCTGTTCAGGACCTTCCTGAAAAATAGGATTTTACTTTATGTTCAGGACCCTCTTAGAAAATGGGATGTTACTTTACGTTCAGGAAGCTCCTGAAAAATAGGATTTTTCCTTCTGTTCTGGACCCTCCTAAAAAATGGGATTTTACTTTCTATTCAGGACCCTCCTGAAAAATGAGATTTTACCTTCTGTTCAGGACCCTCCTGAAAAATGGGATTTTACTTTCTGTTTTGGACCCTCCTGGACAATGAGATGTTACTTTATGTTCAGGACCCTCCTAAAAAATGGGATTTTACTTTCTCCTCAGGATCCTCCTGAAAAATGGGATTTTACTTTATGTTCAGTACCCTCCTAGAAAATGGTATGTTACTTTATGTTCAGCACCTTCCTGAAAAATGGGATTTTACTTTCTGTTCAAGATCCTCCTGAAAATAGAATTTTTCTTTATGATCAAGATCCTCCTTAAAAATGGGATTTTACTTTCTGTTCAGGACCCTCCTGAAAAATGGGATTTTACTTTATGTTCAGGACCCTCGTGGAAAATGGGATGTTAGTTTCTGTTCAGGACCCTCCTGAAAAATGGGATTTTACTTTTTGTTCAGGACCATCCTGAAAAATGGGATTTTACTTTCTACTCAGGACCTTCCTAAAAAATGGGACTTTACTTTCTGCTCAGGACCCTCCTGAAAAATGGGATTTTACCCTCTCTTTAGGAACCTAAAAAAAAATGGGATTTCACTTTATATTCAGGAGCCTCCTGAAAAATGGGATTTTACTTGTTGTTCAGGACCCTTGAAAAATGGGATTTTACCTTCTATTCAGGACCCTCTTGAAAAATGGGATTTCAGTTTATGTTCAGGACCCTCCTGAAATATGGGATTTTACTTTCTGTTAAGGACCCTCCAGAAAAATGGGATTTTACTTTCTGTTCAGGACCCTCCTGAAAAATGGGATTTTACTTTATGTTCAGGACCCTCGTGGAAAATGGGATGTTAGTTTCTGTTCAGGACCCTCCTGAAAAATGGGATTTTACTTTTTGTTCAGGACCATCCTGAAAAATGGGATTTTACTTTCTACTCAGGACCTTCCTGAAAAATGGGACTTTACTTTCTGCTCAGGACCCTCCTGAAAAATGGGATTTTACCCTCTCTTTAGGACCCTAAAAAAAAATGGGATTTCACTTTATATTCAGGAGCCTTCTGAAAAATGGGATTTTACTTGTTGTTCAGGACCCTTGAAAAATGGGATTTTACCTTCTATTCAGGACCCTCTTGAAAAATGGGATTTCAGTTTATGTTCAGGACCCTCCTGAAATATGGGATTTTACTTTCTGTTAAGGACCCTCCAGAAAAATGGGATTTTACTTTATGTTCAGGACCCTCCTGAAAAATGAAATTTTACATTCTTTTCAGGACCCTCTTGAAAAATGGGTTTTTACTTTATGTTCAGCACCCTCCTGGAAAATGGGATGTTTCTTTCTGTTCAGGAACCTCCTGAAAAATGGGATTTTACTTTTTGTTCAGGAACCTCCTGAAAAATGGGATTTTACTTTCTTCTCAGGATCCTCCTGAAAAATGGGACTTTACTTTCTGCTCAGGACCTTCTTGAAAAATGGGAGTTTGCCTTATGCTCAGGTCTCTCCTAGAAAATAGGATTTTACTTTCTGCTCAGGACCCTCCTGAAAAATGGGATTTATCCTTATGTTCAGGACCCTCATGAAAAATGGGATTTCACTTAATGTTCAGGTCCCTCCTGAAAAATGGAATTTTACATACTACACAGGATCCTCCTGAAAAATGGGACTTTACATTCCCCTCAGGACCTTCCTGAAAAATGGGATTTCACTTTATGTTTAGTACCCTCCTGAAAAATGGGATTTTACTTTCTGTTCAGGACCCTCCTGAAAAATAGGATTTTACTTTATGTTCAGGACCCTCCTAGAAAATGGGATGTTACTTTACGTTCAGGACCCTCCTGAAAAATAGGATTTTTCCTTCTGTTCAGGACCCTCCTAAAAAATGGGATTTTACATTCTGTTCAGGCCCCTCCTGATAAATGAGATTTTACCTTCTGTTCAGGACCCCCCTGAAAAGGGGGATTTTACTTTCTATTTAGGACCCTCCTGAAAAATGGGATTTTACTTTATTGTCAGTACCCTCCTGGAAAATGGGATATTACTTTATATTCAGGACCCTCCTGAAAAATGGGATTTTACTTTCTGTTTAAGACCTTCCTGAAAAATAGAATTTTACTTTATGATCAGGACCCTCCTTAAAAATGGGATTTTACTTTCTGTTCAGGACCCTCCTGAAAAATGGGATTTTACTTTATGTTCAGGACCTTCCTGGAAAATGGGATGTAAGTTTCTGTTCAGGACCCTCGTGAAAAATGGGATTTTACTTTCTGTTTAAGACCTTCCTAAAAAATAGAATTTTACTTTATGATCAGGACCCTCCTTAAAAATGGGATTTTACTTTCTGTTCAGGACCCTCCTAAAAAATAGGATTTTACTTTATGTGCAGGACCTTCCTGGAAAATGGGATGTTAGTTTCTGTTCAGGACCCTCCTGAAAAATGGGATTTTACTTTTTGTTCAGGACACTCCTGAAAAATGGGATTTAACTTTCTACTCAGGACCTTCCTGAAAAATGGGACTTTACTTTCTACTCAGGACCTTCCTGTAAAATGGGATTTTACCCTCTGTTTAGAACCCTCAAGAAAAATAGGATTTCACTTTATGTTCAGGACCCTCCTGAAAAATGGGATTTTACTTTCTGTTCAGGAACATCCTGAACAATGGGATTTTACTTTCTGTTCAGGACCCTTTTGAAAAATGGGATTCTACCTTCTATTCAGGACCCATCTGAAAAATGGGATTTCACTTGAAAAATGGGATTTTACTTTATGTTCAACACCCTCCTGGAAAATTGGATGTTACTTTCTGTTCAGGAACCTCCTGAAAAATGGGATTTTACTTTATTGACAGTACCCTCCTGGAAAATGGGATATTATTTTATATTCAGGACCCTCCTGAAAAATGGGATTTTACTTTCTGTTTAAGACCTTCCTGAAAAATAGAATTTTACTTTATGATCAGGACCCTCCTTAAAAATGGGATTTTACTTTCTGTTCAGGACCCTCCTGAAAAATGGGATTTTACTTTATGTTCAGGACCTTCCTGGAAAATGGGATGTTAGTTTCTGTTCAGGACCCTCCTGAAAAATGGGATTTTACTTTCTGTTTAAGACCTTCCTAAAAAATAGAATTTTACTTTATGATCAGGACCCTCCTTAAAAATGGGATTTTACTTTCTGTTCAGGACCCTCCTGAAAAATAGGATTTTACTTTATGTGCAGGACCTTCCTGGAAAATGGGATGTTAGTTTCTGTTCAGGACCCTCCTGAAAAATGGGATTTTACTTTTTGTTCAGGACACTCCTGAAAAATGGGATTTTACTTTCTACTCAGGACCTTCCTGAAAAATGGGACTTTACTTTCTGCTCAGGACCCTCCTGAAAAATAGGATTTTAACCTCTGTTTAGAACCCTCAAGAAAAATAGGATTTCACTTTATGTTCAGGACCCTCCTGAAAAATGGGATTTTACTTTATGTTCAGGAACATCCTGAACAATGGGATTTTACTTTCTGATCAGGACCCTCTTTAAAAGTGGTATTCTACCTTATGTTCAGGACCCTCCTGGAATATTGGATGTTACTTTCTGTTCAGGAACCTCCTGGAAAATGGGATTTTACTTTTTGTTCAGGACCCTCCTGAAAAATGGGATTTTACTTTCTTCTCAGGACCCTCCTGAAAAATAGGACTTTAATTTCTGCTCAGGACCCTCCTGAAAAATGGGACTTTGCCTTCTGCTTAGGACCTTCCTGGAAAATGGCATTTTAGTTTCTGTTCAGGACCCTCATGAAAAATGGGGTTTCACTGAATGTTCAGGATTCTCCTGAAAAATGGGATTTCACTTTATGTTTAGGACCCTCCTGAAAAATGGGATTTTACTTTCTATTCAGGACCCTCCTGAAAAATTGGATTTTACTTTATGTTCAGGACCCTCCTAGAAAATGGGATGTTACTTTACGTTCAGGACCCTCCTGAAAAATTGGATTTTTCCTTCTGTTCAGGACCCTTCTAAAGAATAGAATTTTACTTTCTGTTCAGGACCCTCATAAAAAATGAGATTTTACCTTCTGTTCAGGACCCTCCTGAAAAATGGGATTTTTCTTTCTATTTAGGACCCTCTTGAAAAATAGGATTTTACTTTATGATCAGTATCCTCCTGGAAAATGATATGTTACTTTATGTTCAGGACTCTCCTGAAAAAATAGGATTTTACTTTCTGCTCAGGATCCTCCTGAAAAATGGGATTTTACTTTATGTTCAGTACCCTCCTGGAAAAATGGGATTTTACTTTCTGTTCAGGACCCTCCTCAAAAATGGGATTTTCTTTATGTTCAGGACCCTCCTGGAAAATGGGATGTTAGTTTTTGTTCAGGACCCTCCTGAAAAATGGGATTTTACTTTTTTTCAGCACCCTCCTGAAAAATGGGATTTTACTTTCTACTCAGGACCTTCCTGAAAAATGGGACTTTACTTTCTGCTCAGGACCCTCCTGAAAAATGGGATTTTACCCTCTGTTTAGGACCCTCAAGAAAAATGGGATTATACTTTATGTTCAGGACCCTCCTGAAAAATGGGATTTTACTTTCTGTTCAGGACCCTCCTGAAAAATGGGATTTTAACTTCAGTTCAGGACCCAACTAAAAAATTGGATTTCACTTTATGTTCAGGACCTTCCTGAAATATGGGATTTTACTTTCTGTTTAGAACCCTCCTGAAAAATGAGATTTTACTTTATGTTCAGCACTCTACTGAAAAATAAAATTTTACATTCTTTTCAGGACCCTCTTGAAAAATGGGATTTTACTTTATGTTCAACACCCTCCTGGAAAATGGGATGTTACTTTCTGTTCAGGAACCTCCTGAAAAATAGGATTTTACTTTCTTCTCAGGACCCTCCTGAAAAATGGGACTTTACTTTCTGCTCCGGACCCTCATGAAAAATGGGACTTTGCCTTCTGCTCAGGACCCTCCCAAAAAATAGGATTTTACTTTCTGTTCAGGACACTGTTAAAAAATGGGATTTTACCTTCTGTTCAGCACCCTCATGAAAAATGGGATTTAACTTAATGTTCAGGACCCTCCTGAAAAATTGGATTTTACTTTCTACTCGGGACCGTTCTGAAAAATGGGACTTTACTTTCTGCTTAGGACACTCATGAAAAATGGGATTTCACTTTAGGTTTAGGACCCTCCTGAAAAATGGGATTTTACTTTATGTTCAGGACCCTCTTGAAAAATAAGATTTTACATTATGTTCAGGACCCTCCTAGAAAATCGGATGTTACATTACGTTCAGGACCCTCCTGAAAAATAGGATTTTTCCTTCTGTTCAGGACCCTCCTAAAAAATGGGATTTTACTTTCTGTTCAGGACCCTCCTGAAAAATGGGATTTTACTTTCAGTTTAGTATCCTCCTGAAAAATAGAATTTTACTTTAGGATCAGGACCCTCCTGAAAAATGGGATTTTACTTTCTGTTCAGGACCTTCCTGAAAAATGGGATTTTACTTTATGTTCAGGACCCTCCTGGAAAATGGGATGTTCCTTTCTGTTCAGGACCCTCCTGAAAAATGGGATTTTACCCTCTATTCAGGAACCTCATGAAAAATGAGATTTCACTTTATGTTCAGGACCCTCCTAAAAAATGGGATTTTACTTTCTTTTCAGGACCCTCCTGAAAAAAGGGATTTTTCCTTCTGTTCAGGACCCTCCTGAAAAATGAGATTTCAATTTATGTTTAGGACCCTCCTGAAATATGGGATATTACTTTCTGTTCAAAACCCTATTGAAAAATGGGATTTTACTTTATGTTCATGACCCTCCTGAAAAACGGGCTTATACTTTCTGTTCAGGACCATCCTGAAAATGAAAAATGGGATTGCACTTAATGTTTAGGACCCTCCTGAAAAATGATATTTTACTTTCTTCTTAGGACCCTACTGAAAAATGTGACTTTACATTCTGCGCAGGACTCTCCTGAAAAATGGGATTTTACATTGTCTTCAGGACCCTCCAAGAAATTGGGATGATAATTTATGTTCAGGACCCTCCTTAAAAATTGGATTTTTCCTTCTGTTTAAGACCCTTCTAAAAAATGGGATTTTACTTTCTGTTCAGGACCCTCCTGAAAAATGAGATTTTACCTTCTGTTCAGGACCCTCTTGAAAAATGAGATTTCACTTTATGTTCAGAACCCTCCTGAAAAATGGGATTTTACTTTCTGTTCAGGACCCTCCTGAAAAATGGGATTTTACTTTATGTTCAACACCCTCCTGGAAAATGGGATGTTATTTTCTGTTCAGGAACCTCCTGAAAAATGAGATTTTACTTTTTGTTTAGGACCCTCCTGAAAAATGAGATTTTACTTTCTTCTCAGACCCTCCTGAAAAATTAGACTTTACTATCTGCGAAGGAGCCTTCTGAAAAATGAGACTTTGCCTTCTGCTCATGACCTTCCTGGAAAATGGGATTTTACTTTCTTTTCAGGACCCTCCTGAAAAATGAGATTTTGCCTTCTGTTCAGGACCCTCATGAAAAATGGAATTTCACTTAATGTTCAGGACCCTCCTGAAAAATGGGAATTCACTTGCTACTTAGGACCCTCCTGAAAATTGGGCTTTACCTTCTGTTCAGGACCTTCCTTGAAAATGGGATTTTACTTTCTACTCAGGACCCTCTTGAAAATTAGAACTTTACTTTCTGCTTAGGACCCTCCTGAAAAATGGGGTTTACCTTCTGTTCAGGACCTTCCTTGAAAATGGGATTTTACTTTCTGTTCAGGACCCTCCTGAAAAATGATATTTTACCTTCTGTTTAAGACCCTCCTGAAAAAGGGATTTGACTTTAAGTTCATGACCCTCCTGAAAAATGGGAATTAACTTTCTGTTCAGGACCCTCCTGAAAAATAGGATTTTACTTTATGTTCAGGCCCCTCCTAGAAATTGGGATGTTACTTTATGTTCAGGACCCTCCTGAAAAATGAGATTTTACCTTCTGCTCAGGACACTCCTGAAAAATGGGATTTTACTTTCTGTTCAGGACCCTCCTGAAAAATGAGATTTTAATTTATGTTCAGGACCCTCCTTTAAAATAGGATGTTACTTTTTGTTCAGGACCCTTCTGAAAAATGGGATTTTACTTTTTGTTCAGGAACCTCCTGAAAAATGGGATTTTACTTTCAACTCAGGGCTCTCCTGAAAAATGGGACTTTTCTTTCTGCTCAGGACCCTCCTAAAAAATGGGATTTTACCCTCTGTTCAGGCCCCTCATGAAAAATGGGATTTCACTTTATGTTCAGGACCACCCTGAAAAATGGGATTTTACTTTCTTTTCAGGACCCACCTGAAAAATGAGATCTTACCTTCTGTTCAAGACCCTCCTGAAAAATGGGATTTCACTTTATGTTCAGGACCCTCCTGAAAAATGAGATTTTACTTTTTGTTCAAGACCCTCCTGGAAAATGGGATTTTACTTTTTCTTTAGGACCTTCCTGAAAAATGAGATTTTATCTTCTGTTCAGGACCCTCATGAAAAATGGGATTTCACTTAATGTTCAGGACCCACCGGAAAAATGGGATTTTACTTTCTACTCAGGACCCTCCTGTAAAATGGGACTTTACTTTCTGCTCAGAACCCTTCTGAAAAATGGGACTTTCCCTTCTGTTCAGGACCTTCCTGAGAAAAGGTATTTTACATTCTATTTAAGACCCTCTTGAAAAATGTGATTTCACTTTATGTTTAGGACCCTCCTGAAAAATGGGATTTTACTTTCTGTTCAGGACCCTCCTGAAAAATAGGATTTTACTTTATGTTCAGGACCCTTTTAGAAAATGGGATGTTACTTTACGTTCAGGACGCTCCTGAAAAATAGGATTTTTCCTTCTGTTCTGGACCCTCCTAAAAAATGGGATTTTAGTTTCTATTCAGGACCCTCCTGAAAAATGAGATTTTACCTTCTGTTCAGGACCCTTCTGAAAAATTGGATTTTACTTTCTGTTTTTGACCCTCCTGGAAAATGAGATGTTACTTTATGTTCAGGACCCTCCTAAAAAATGGGATTTTACTTTCTGCTCAGGATCCTCCTGAAAAATGGGATTTTACTTTATGTTCAGTACCCTCTTGGAAAATGGTATATTACTTTATGTTCAGGACCTTCCTGAAAAACGGGATTTTACTTTCTGTTCAAGACCCTCCTGAAAAATAGAATTTTACTTTATGATCAAGACCCTCCTTAAAAATGGGATTTTACTTTCTGTTCAGGACCCTCCTGAAAAATGGGATTTTACTTTATGTTCAGGACCCTCCTGGAAAATGGGATGTTAGATTTTGTTCAGGACCCTCCTGAAAAATGGGATTTTACTTTTAGTTCAGGACCATCCTGAAAAATGGGATTTTACTTTCTACTCAGGACCTTCCTGAAAAATGGGACTTTACTTTCTGCTCAGGACCCTCCTGGAAAATGGGATTTTACCCTCTGTTTAGGACCCTCAAGAAAAATGGGATTTCACTTTATGTTCATGACCCTCCTGAAAAATGGGATTTTACTTGTTGTTCAGGACCCTACTGAAAAATGGGATTTTACCTTCTGTTCAGGACCCTCCTAAAAAATGGGATTTCAGTTTATGTTCAGGACCCTCCTGAAATATGGGATTTTACTTTCTGTTTA
Source organism: Capsicum pubescens (assembly GCA_030864215.1). Taxonomy (NCBI): domain Eukaryota; kingdom Viridiplantae; phylum Streptophyta; class Magnoliopsida; order Solanales; family Solanaceae; genus Capsicum; species Capsicum pubescens. Next base: position 28,468,464 of record CM061549.1, on the reverse strand, counting down.
GGACCCTCCTGAAAAATGGTATTTTACTTTATGTTCAGGACCCACCTGAAAAATGAAATTTTACATTCTTTTCAGGACCTACTTGAAAAATGGGATTTTACTTTATGTTCAGCACCCTCCTGGAAAATGGAATATTTCTTTCTGTTCAGGAACCTCCTGAAAAATGGGATTTTACTTTTTGTTCAGGAACCTCCTGAAAAATGGGATTTTACTTTCTTCTCAGGATCATCCTGAAAAATGGGACTTTACTTTCTGCTCAAGACCCTCTTGAAAAAAGGGACTTTGCCTTCTGCTCAGGTCTCTCCTGGAAAATAGGACTTTACTTTCATTTCAGGACCCTCCTGAAAAATGGGATTTTTCCTTATGTTCAGGACCCTCATGAAAAATGGGATTTCACTTAATGTTCAGGTCCCTCCTGAAAAATGGGATTTTACTTACTACACAGGAACCTCCTGAAAAATGGGACTTTACTTTCCCCTCAGGACCCTCCTGAAAAATGGGATTTAATTTTATGTTCAGTACCCTCATGAAAAATGGGATATTACTTTCTGTTCAGGACCCTCCTGAAAAATAGGATTTTACTTTATGTTCAGGACCCTCCTAGAAAATGGGATGCTACTTTACGTTCAGGACCCTCCTGAAAAATAGGATTTTTCCTTCTGTTCAGGACCCTCGTAAAAAATGGGATTTTACTTTCTGTTCTGGACCCTCCTGATAAATGAGATTTTACCTTCTGTTCAAGACCCCCCTGAATAGGGGGATTTTACTTTCTATTTAGGACCCTCATGAAAAATGGGATTTTACTTTATTGTCAGTACCCTCCTGGAAAATAGGATATTACTTTATATTCAGGACCCTCCTGAAAAATGGGATTTTACTTTCTGTTTAAGACCTTCCTGAAAAATAGAATTTTACTTTATGATCAGGACCCTCCTTAAAAATGGGATTTTACTTTCTGTTCAGGACCCTCCTGAAAAATAGAATTTTACTTTATGTTCAGGACCTTTATGAAAATGGGATATTAGTTTATGTTCAGGACCCTCCTGAAAAATGGGATTTTACTTTCTGTTTAAGACCTTCCTGAAAAATAGAATTTTACTTTATGATCAGGACCCTCCTTAAAAATGGGATTTTACTTTCTGTTCAGGACCCTCCTGAAAAATAGGATTTTACTTTATGTGTAGGACCTTTCTGGAAAATGGGAAGTTAGTTTATGTTCAGGACCCTCCTGAAAAATGGGATTTTACTTTTTTTTCAGGGCACTTCTGAAAAATGGGATTTTACTTTCTACTCAGGACCTTCCTCAAAAATGGGACTTTACTTTCTGCTCAGGACCCTCCTGAAAAAAGGGATTTTACCCTCTGTTTAGAACCCTCAAGAAAAATAGGATTTCACTTTATGTTCAGGACCCTCCTGAAAAACGGGATTTTACTTTCTGTTCCGGAACATCCTGAAAAATGGGATTTTACTTTCTGTTCAGGACCCTCCTGAAAAATGGTATTCTACCTTCTATTCAGGACCCTCCTGAAAAATGGGATTTCACTTGAAAAATGAGATTTTACTTTATGTTCAACACCCTCTAGTAAAATTGGATGTTACTTTCTGTTCTGGAACCTCCTGGAAAATGGGATTTTACTTTTTGTTCAGGACCCTCCTGAAAAATGGGATTTTACTTTCTTCTCAGGACCCTCCTGAAAAATAGGACATTAATTTCTGCTCAGGACCCTCCTGAAAAATGGGACTTTGCCTTCTGCTTAGGACCTTCCTGGAAAATGGGATTTTAGTTTTTGTTTAGGACCCTCCTGAAAAATGAGATTTTACCTTCTGTTCAGGACCCTCATTACAAATGGGATTTCACTTAATGTTCAGGATCCTCCTGAAAAATAGGATTTCACTTTAAGTTTAGGACCCTCCTGAAAAATGGGATTTTACTTTCTGTTCAGGACCCTCCTGAAAAATAGGATTTTACTTTATGTTCAGGACCCTCCTAGAAAATGGGATGTTACTTTACGTTCAGGACCCTCCTGAAAAATAGGATTTTTCCTTCTGTTCAGGACCCTCCTAAAGAATAGGATTTGACTTTCTATTCAGGACCCTCCTAAAAAATGAGATTTTACCTTCTGTTCAGGAACCTCCTGAAAAATGAGATTTTTCTTTCTATTTAGGACCCTCCTGAAAAATGAGATTTTACTTTATGATCAGTATCCTCCTGGAAAATGATATGTTACTTTATGTTTAGGACCCTCCTGAAAAATGGGATTTTACTTTATGTTCAGTACCTTCCAGGAAAAATGGGATGTTACTTTATGTTCATGACCCTCCTGATAAATGGGATTTTACTTTCTGTTTAAGACCCTTCTGAAAAATAGAATTTTACTTTATGATCAGGACCCTCCTTAAAAATGGGATTTTACTTTCTGTTCAGAACCCTCCTGAAAAATGGGATTTTACTTTATGTTCAAGACCATTCTGGAAAATGGGATATTAGTTTCTGTTCATGACCCTCCTGAAAAATGGGATTTTACTTTATGTTCAGGACCCTCCTGAAAAAAGAAATTTTACATTCTTTTCAGGACCCTCTTGAAAAATGGGATTTTAATTTATGTTCAACACCCTCCTGGAAAATCAGATGTTACTTTCTGTTTAGGAACCCCCTGAAAATGGGATTTTACTTTCTACTCAGGAGTTTCCTGAAAAATGGGACTTTACTTTCTGCTCAGGACCCTCCTGAAAAATGGGATTTTACCCTATGTTTAGGACCCTAAAGAAAAATTGTATTTCACTTTATGTTCAGGACCCTCCTGAAAAATGGGATTTTACTTTCTATTCAGGACCCTCCTAAAAAATGGGATTTTACCTTCTATTCAGGACCCTCCTAAGAAATGCGATTTCTCTTTATGTTCAGGACACTCCTGAAATAAGGTATTTTACTTTCTGTTTAGGACCCTCCTGAAAAATGGGATTTTACTTTATGTTCAGGACCCTCCTGAAAAAAGAAATTTTACATTCTTTTCAGGACCCTCTTGAAAAATGGGATTTTACTCTATGATCAACACCCTCCTGGAAAATGAGATGTTACTTTCTGTTCAGGAACCCCTTGAAAAATGGGATTTTACTTTTTGTTCAGGACCCTCCTGAAAAATGGGATTTTACTTTCTTCTCAGGACCCTCCTGAAAAATGGGACTTTCTTTCTGCTCAGGACCATCCTGAAAAATGGGATTTTACTTGTTGTTCTGGAACCTCCTGAAAAATGGGATTTTACCTTCTGTTCAGAACCCTCATGAAAAATGGGATTTCACTTAATGTTCAGGACCCTCCTGAAAAATCGGATTTTACTTTCTACTCAGGACCCTCCTGAAAAATGGTACTTTGCTTTATGCTCAGGACCCTCCTGAAAAATGGTACTTTACCTTCTGTTCAGGATTTTCCTGGAAAATGGGATTTTACTTTCTATTCAGGACCCTCCTGAAAAATGGGATTTTACGTTCTGTTTAAGACCCCCCTGAAAAATGGGATTTCACTTTATGTTTAGGACCCTTCTGAAAAATGGGATTTTACTTTCTGTTCAGGTCCCTCCTCAAAAATAGGATTTTACTTTATGTTCAGGACCCTCCTAGAAAATGGGATGTTACTTTAAGTTCAGGACCCTAATGAAAAATTGAATTTTTCCTTCTGTTCAGAACCCTCCTAAAAAATAGAATTTAATTTTCTGTTCAGGACCCTCCTGAAAAATGAGATTTTACCTTCTGTTCAGGACCCTCCTGAAAAATTGGATTTTACTTTATGGTCAGTATCCTCCTGGAAAATGAGATGTTACTTTATGTTCAGGACCCTCCTGAAAAATGAGATGTTACTTTCTGTTCAGGACCCTCCTGAAAAATGGGATTTTACTTTTTGTTCAGGACCATTCTGAAAAGTGGGATTTTACTTTCTACTCAGGACCTTCCTGAAAAATGGGACTTTACATTCTTCTCAGGACCCTCCTGAAAAATCTGATTTTACCCTCTGTTTAGTACCCTTAAGAAAAATGGGATTTCAATTTATGTTCAGGACCTTCCTGAAAAATGGGATTTTACTTTCTGTTCAGGACCCTCCTGAAAATTGGGATTTAACCTTCTGTTCAGGACCCTCCTGAAAAATGGGATTTCACTTTATGTTCAGGACCCTCCTGAAATATGGGATTTTACTTTCTGTTTAGGACCCTCCTGAAAAATTGGATTTTACTTTATGTTCAACACCCTCCTGGAAAATGGGATGTTACTTTCTGTTCAGGAACCTCCTAAAAATGGGATATTACTTTTTGTTCAGGACCCTCCTGAAAAATGGGATTTTTCTTTTTTTCAGGACCCTCCTAAAAAATACGACTTTACTTTCTGCGCAGAACCCTCCTGAAAATTGGGACTTTTCCTTCTGTTCAGGACCCTCAGGGAAAATGAGATTTTACTTTTTGTTCAGGACCCTCCTGAAAAATGGAATTTTACCTTCTGTTTAGGACCCTCGTGAAAAATGGGATTTTACTTTCTACTCAGGACCCTCCTGTAAAATGGGACTATACTTTCTTCTCAGGACCCTCCTGAAAAATGGGACTTTACCTTCTGTTCAGGACCTTCCTAAAAAATGGGATTTTACTTTCTATTTAAGACCCTCCTGAAAAATGTGATTTCACTTTATGTTTAGGACCCTCTTGAAAAATGGGATTTTACTTTATGTTCAGGAACCTCCTGAAAAATAGGATTTTACTTTATGGTCAGGACCTTCTTAGAAAATGGGATGTTACTTTACGTTCAGGACGCTCCAGAAAAATAGGATTTTTCCTTCTGTTCTGGACCATCCAAAAAAATGGGATTTTACTTTCTATTCGGGACCCTCCTAAAAAATGAGATTTTACCTTCTGTTCAGGACCCTCCTGAAAGTTGGGATTTTACTTTCTGTTTTGGACCCTCCTGGAAAATGAGATGTTACTTTATGTTCAGGACCCTCCTAAAAAATGGGATTTTACTTTCTGCTCAGGATCCTCCTGAAAAATGGGATGTTACTTTATGTTTAGTACCCTCCTGAAAAATGGTATGTTACTTTATGTTTAGGACCTTCCTGAAAAACGAGATTTTACTTTCTGTTCAAGACCCTCGTGAAAAATAGAATATTACTTTATGATCAAGACCCTCTTTAAAAATGGGATTTTACTTTCTGTTCAGGACCCTCCTGAAAAATGGGATTTTACTTTATGTTCAGGACCCTCCTGGAAAATGGGATGTTTGTTTCTGTTCAGGACCCTCCTGAAAAATGGGATTTTACTTTTTGTTTAGAACCATCCTGAAAAATGGGATTTCACTTTCTACTCAGGACCTTCCTGAAAAATGGGACTGTACATTCTGCTCAGGACCCTCCTGAAAAATGGGATTTTACCTTCTGTTTAGGACCCTCAAGAAAAATGGGATTTCACTTGATGTTCAGGACCCTCCTGAAAAATGGGATTTTACTTGTTATTCAGGACCTTCCAGAAAAATGGGATTTTACCTTATGTTCAGGACCCTCCTGAAAAATGGGATTTCAGTTTATGTTTAGGACCCTTCTTAAAAATGGGATTTTACTTTCTGTTCAGGACCCTCCTCAAATATAGGATATTACTTTATGTTCAAGACCCTCCCAGAAAATGGGATGTTACTTTATGTTCAGGACCCTAATGAAAAATGGGATTTTTCCTTCTGTTCAGGACCCTCCTAAAAAATAGAATTTAACTTTCTGTTCAGGAACCTCCTGAAAAATGAGATTTTATATTCTGTTTAGGACCCTCCTGAAAAATAGGATTTTACTTTATTTTTAGGACCCTCCTGAAAAATTGGATTTTACTTTATGGTCAGTATCCTCCTGGAAAATGAGATGTTACTTTATGTTCAGGACCCTCCTGAAAAATGGGATTTTACTTTCTGCTTAGGATCCTCCGAAAAAATGGGATTTTACTTTATGTTTAGTACCCTCGTGGAAAATGCGATGTTACTTTATGTTAAGGACCCTCCTGAAAAATGGGATTTTACTTTCTGTTCAAGACCCTCCTGAAAAATAGAATTTTACTTTATGATCTAGTCCCTCCTGAAAAATGGGATTTAACTTTATGTTCAGGACCCTCCTGAAAAATGGGATGTTACTTTCGGTTCAGGACCCTCCTGAAAAATGGGATTTTACTTTTTGTTTATGACCCTTCTGAAAAATGGGATTTTACTTTCAATTCAGGACCTTCCTGAAGAATAGGACTTTACTTTCTTCTCATGACCCTCCTGAAAAATGTGATTTTACCTTCCGTTTAGTACCTTAAAGAAAAATGGGATTTCACTTTATGTTCAGGACCTTCCTGAAAAATGGGATTTTACTTTCTGTTCAGGACCCTCCTGAAAAATGTGATTTAACCTTCTGTTCAGGACCCTCCTGAAAAATGGGATTTCACTTTATGTTCAAGACCCTCCTGAAATATGGGATTTTACTTTCTGTTTAGGACCCTCCTGTAAAATGGGATTTTACTTTATGTTCAACACCCTCCTGGAAAATGGGATGTTACTTTTTGTTCAGGAACCTCCTAAAAATGGGATTTTACTTTTTGTTCAGGACCATCCTGAAAAATGGGATTTTACTTTCTTCTCAGGACCCTCCTAAAAAATACGACTTTACTTTCTGCGCAGGACCCTCCTTAAAAATGGAATTTTACCTTCTGTTTAGGACCCTCCTGAAAAATGGGATTTTACTTTCTACTCAGGACCCTCCTGTAAAATGGGACTTTAGTTTCTGCTCAGGACCCTCCTGAAAAATGGGACTTTACCTTCTGTTCAGGACCTTTCTGAAAAATGGGATTTTACTTTCTATTTAAGACCCTTCTGAAAAATGTGATTTTACTTTATGTTTAGGACCCTCCTGAAAAATGGGATTTTACTTTCTGTTCAGGACCCTCCTAAAAATTAGGATTTTACTTTATGTTCAGGACCCTCTTAGAAAATGGGATGTTACTTTATGTTCAGGACGCTCCTGAAAAATAGGATTTTTCCATCTGCTCTGGACCCTCCTAAAAAATGGGATTTTACTTTCTATTCAGGACCCTCCTGAAAAATGAGATTTTACCTTCTGTTCATGACCCTCCTGAAAATTGGGATTTTACTTTCTATTTTGGACCCTCCTAGAAAATGAGATGTTACTTTATGTTCAGGACCCTCCTAAAAAATGGGATTTTATTTTCTGCTCAGGATCCTCCTGAAAAATGGGATTTTACTTTATGTTTAGTACCCTCCTGGAAAATGGTATGTTACTTTATGTTCAGGACCTTCCTGAAAAATGGGATTTTACTTTCTGTTCAAGACCCTCCTGAAAAATAGAATTTTACTTTATGATCAAGACCCTCCTTAAAAATGGGATTTTACTTTCTGTTCAGGACCCTCCTGAAAATGGGATTTTACTTTATGTTCAGGACCCTCCGTGAAAATGGGATGCTAGTATCTGTTCAGGACCCTCCTGAAAAATGGGATTTTACTTTTTGTTCAGGACCATCCTGAAAAATGAGATTTTACTTTCTACTCAGGACCCTCTTGAAAAATGGGACTTTGCCTTCTTCTCAGGTCTCTCCTGGAAAATAGGATTTTACTTTCCGTTCAGGACACTCCTGAATAATGAGATTTATCCTTATGTTCAGGACCCTAATGGAAAATTAGATTTCACTTAATGTTCAGGTCCCTCCTGAAAAATGGGATTTTACTTACTACACAGGATCCTCCTAAAAAATGGGACTTTACTTTCTGCTCAGGACCCTCCTGAAAAATGGGATTTCACTTTATGTTTAGGACCCTCCTGAAAAATGGGATTTTACTTTCTATTCAGGACCCTCCAGAAAAATAGGATTTTACTTTATGTTCAGGACCTTCCTAGAAAATGGGATGTTACTTTACGTTCAGGACCCTCCTGAAAAATAGGATTTTTTCTTCTGTTCAGGACCATCCTAAAAAATGGGATTTTACTTTCTGTTCAGGGCCCTCCTGATAAATGAGATTTTACCTTCGGTTCAGGACCCCCCCTGAAAAGGGGGATCTTACTTTCTATTTAGGACCCTCCTGAAAAATGAGATTTTACTTTATGGTCAGTACCCTCATGGAAAATGGGATATTACTTTATGTTCAGGAACCTCCTGAAAAATGGGATTTTACTTTCTGTTTAAGACCCTCCTGAAAAATAGAATTTTACTTTATGATCAAGACCCACCTTAAAAATGGGATTTTACTTTCTGTTCAGGACCCTCCTGAAAAATGGGATTTTACTTTATGTTCAGGACCTTCCTGGAAAATGGGATGTAAGTTTCTGTTCAGGACCCTCCTGACAAATGGGATTTTACTTTTTGTTCAGGACCCTCCTGGAAAATGGGATTTTACTTTCTTCTCAGGACCTTCCTGAAAAATGGGACTTTACTTTCTGCTCGAGACCCTTCTGAAAAATAGGATTTTACCCTCTGTTTAGCACCCTCAAGAAAAATAGGATTTCACATTATGTTTAGGACCCTCCTGAAAAATGGGATTTTACATTCTAGTCAGGACCATCCTGAAAAATGGGATTTTACTTTCTGTTCAGGACCCTCCTGAAAAATGGGATTTTAACATCTGTTCAGGACCCTCCTGAAAAATGGGATTGCACTTGAAAAATGGGATTTTACTTTATGTTCAACACCCTCCTGGAAAATGGGATGTTACTTTCTGTTCAGGAACCTCCAGGAAAATGGGATTTTACTTTTCGTACAGGACCCTCCTGAAAAATGGGATTTTACTTTCTTCTCAGGACCCTCCTGAAAAATTGGACTTTACTTTCTACTTAGGATCCTCTTGAAAAATGGGTCTTTGCCTTCTACTTAGGACCTTCCTGGATAATGGGATTTTAGTTTTTGTTCAGGACCCTCCTGAAAAATAAGATTTTACCTTTTGTTCAGGACCCTCATGAAAAATGGGATTTCACTTAATGTTCAGGACCCTCCTGAAAAATGGGATTTTACTTTCTACTCAGGACCCTCCTGAAAAATGGGACTTTATTTTCTACTCAGGACCCTCCTGAAAAATGGGATTTCACTTTATGTTTAGGACCCTTCTGAAAAATGGGATTTTACTTTCTGTTCAGGACCCTCCTGATAAATAGGATTTTACTTTATGTTCAGGACCCTCCTAGAAAATGGGATGTTACTTTACGTTCAGGACCCTCCTGAAAAATAGGATTTTTCCTTCTGTTCAGGACCCACCTAAAGAATAGGATTTTACTTTCTGTTCAGGACCCTCCTAAAAATGAGATTTTACCTTCGGTTCAGGACCCTCCTGAAAAATGGGTTTTTCTTTCTATTTAGGACCCTCCTGAAAAATGGGATTTTACTTTATGATCAGTATCCTCCTGGAAAATGAGATGTTACTTTATGTTCAGGACCCTTCTGAAAAATGGGATTTTACTTTCTTCTCAGGATCTTCCTGAAAAATAGGATTTTACTTTATGTTCAGTACCCTCCTGGAAAAATGGAATGTTACTTTATGTTCATGACCCTCCTGATAAATGGGATTTTACTTTCTGTTTAAGACCCTCCTGAAAAATAGAATTTTACTTTATGATCAGGACCCTCCTTAAAAATGGGATTTTACTTTCTGTTTAGAACCCTCCTGAAAAATGGGATTTTACTTTATGTTCAGGACAATTCTGGAAAATAGGATGTTAGTTTCAGTTCAGGATCCTCCTGAAAAATGGGATTTTACATTTTGTTCAGGACCCTCCTGAAAAATGGGATTTTACTTTCTACTCAGGACTTTCCTGAAAAATGGGACTTTACTTTCGGCTCAGGACCCACCTGAAAAATGGGATTTTACCATATGTTTAGGGCCCTAAAGAAAAATGGGATTTCACTTTATGTTCAGGACCCTCCTGAAAAATGGGATTTTACTTTCTGTTCTGGACCCTCCTAAAAAATGGGATTTTACCTTCTGTTCAGGACCTTCCTAAAAAATGGGATTTCACTTTATGTTCAGGACCCTCCTTAAATATGGGATTTTACTATCTGTTTAGGACCCTCCTGAAAAATTGGATTTTACTTTATGTTTAGGACCCTTCTGAAAAAAGAAATTTTACATTCTTTTCAGGACCCTCTTGAAAAATGGGATTTTACTTTATGTTCAACACCCTCCTGGAGAATGGGATGTTACTTTCTGTTCAGGAACCTCCTGAAAAATGGGATTTAACTTTTTGTTTAGGACCCTCCAGAAAAATGGGATTTTACTTTCTTCTCATGACCCTCCTAAAAAATGGGACATTACTTTTTGCTCAGGACCCTCCTGAAAAATGGGATTTTACTTTCTGTTCAGGAACCTCCTGAAAAATAGGATTTTACCTTCTGTTCAGAACCCTCATGAAAAATGGGATTTCTCTTAATGTTCAGGACCCTCCTGAAAAATTGGATTTTACTTTCTACTCAGGAACCTCCTGAAAAATGGTACTTTACTTTATGCTCAGGACCCTCCTGAAAAATGGGACATTACCTTCTGTTCAGGATTTTCCTGGAAAATGTAATATTACTTTCTATTCAGGACCTTCCTGAAAAATGGGATTTTACATTCTGTTAAAGACCCTCCTGAAAAATGGAATTTCACTTTATGTTTAGGAACCATCTGAAAAATCGGACTTTACTTTCTGTTCCCTTCCTCAAAAATAGGATTTTACTATATGTTCAGGACCCTCCTAGAAAATGGGATGTTACTTTATGTTCAGGACCCTCCTGAAAAATGGGATTTTTCCTTCTGTTCAGGACCCTCCTAAAAAATAGAATTTAACTTATTGTTCAGGACCCTCCTGAAAAATGAGATTTTACCTGCTGTTCAGGACCCTCCTGAAAAATAGGATTTTACTTTCTGTTTAGGACTCTCCTGAAAAATTGGATTTTACTTTATGGTCAGTATCCTCCTGGAAAATGAGATGTTACTTTATGTTCAGGACCCAACTGAAAAATAGGATTTTACTTTCAGCTCAGGATCCTCCGAAAAAATGGGATTTTACTTTATATTTAGTACCCTCGTGGAAAATGCGATGATACTTTATGTTAAGGACCCTCCTGAAAAATGGGATTTTACTTTATGATCAGGACCCTCCTGAAAAATGGGATTTTACTTTCTACTCAGGACCTTCCTGAAAAATGGGACTTTACTTTCTTCTCAGGATCCTCCTGAAAAATTTGATTTTACCCTCTGTTTAGTGCCCTAAAGAAAAATGGGATTAGACTTTATGTTCAGGACCCTCTTGAAAAATGGGATTTTACTTTATGATCAGGACCCTCCTTAAAAATGGGATTTTACTTTTTGTTCAGAACCCTCCTAAAAAATGGGATTTTACTTTATGTTCAGGACCATTCCGGAAAATAGGATGTTAGTTTCTGTTCAGGACCCTCCTGAAAAATGGGATTTTACTTTCTACTCAGGACTTTCCTGAAAAATAGGACTTTACTTTCTGCTCAGGACCCTCCTGAAAAATGGGATTTTACCCTATGTTTAGGGCCCTAAAGAAAAATGGGATTTCACTTTATGTTCAGGACCCTCCTGAAAAATGGGATTTTACCTTCTGTTCAGGACCCTCCTAAAAAATGGGATTTTACTTTATGATCAGGACCCTCCTTAAAAATGGGATTTTACTTTCTGTTCAGAACCCTCCTAAAAAATGGGATTTTACTTTATGTTCAGGACCATTCCGGAAAATAGGATGTTAGTTTCTGTTCAGGACCCTCCTGAAAAATGGGGTTTTACTTTTTGTTTAGGACCCTCCTGAAAAATGGGATTTTACTTTCTACTCATGACTTTCCTGAAAAATAGGACTTTACTTTCTGATCAGGACCCTCCTGAAAAATGGGATTTTACCCTATGTTTAGGGCCCTAAAGAAAAATGGGATTTCACTTTATGTTCAGGACCCTCCTGAAAAATGGGATTTTACTTTCTGTTCAGGACCCTCCTAAAAAATGGGATTTGACCTTCCTATCAGGACCCTCCAAAAAAATGGGTTTTCACTTTATGTTCAGGACCCTCCTGAAATATTGGATTTTACTTTATGTTTAGGACCCTCCTGAAAAATGACATTTTACATTATGTTCAACACCCTCCTTGAAAATGCGATGTTACTTTCTGTTCAGGAACCTCCTGAAAAATGGGATTTTACTTTTCGTTCAAGACCCTCCTGAAAAATGGGATTTTACTTTCTTCTCAGGACCCTCCTGAAAAATGGGACTTTACTTTCTACTCAGGACCCTCCTGAAAAATGGGATTTCACTTTCTGTTCAGGAACCTCCTGAAAAATGGGATTTTACCTTCTGTTCAGAACCCTCATGAAAAATGGGATTTCACTTAATGTTCAGGACCCTCCTGAAAAATCGGATTATACTTTCTACTCAGGACCCTCCTGAAAAATGGTACTTTACTTTATGCTCAGGACCCTCCTGAAAAATGGGACTTTACCTTCTGTTCAGGATTTTCCTGGAAAATGGGATTTTACTTTCTATTCAGGACCCTCCTTAAAAATGGGATTTTACCTTTTGTTTAAGACCCTCCTGAAAATGGGATTTCACTTTATGTTTTGGACCCTTCTGAAAAATGGGATTTTACCTTCTGTTCAGGACCCTCCTCAAGAATAGGATTTTACTTTATGTTCAGGACCCTCCTAGAAAATGGGATGTTACTTTATGTTCGGGACCCTCCTGAAAAATGGTATTTTTCCTTCTGTTAAGTACCCTCCTAAAAAATGGGATTTTACCCTATGTTTAGGGCCATAAAGAAAAATGGGATTTCACTTTATGTTTAGGACCCTCCTGAAAAATGGGATTTTACTTTCTGTTCAGGACCCTCTTAAAAAATGGGATGTTACTTTATGTTCAGGACCCTCCTGATGAATGGGATTTTTCCTTCTGTTCAGGATCCTCCTGAAAAATAGAATTTAACTTTCTGTTCAGAACCCTCCTGAAAAATGAGATTTTACCTTCTGTTTCGGACCCTCCTAAAAAATGGGATTTTACTTTCTGCTCAGGACCTTCGTGAAAAATGGGACTTTACTTTCTTCTCAGGACCCTCCTAAAAAATGAGATGTTACTTTATGTTCAGGACCCTCCTGAAAAATGGGATTTTACTTTCTGCTCAGGATCCTCCGAAAAAATGGGATTTTACTTTATGTTTCTTACCCTCATGGAAAATGCGATGTTACTTTATGTTAAGGACCCTCCTGAAAAATGGGATTTTACTTTCTATTCAAGACCCTCCTGAAAAATAGAATTTTACTTTATGATCTGGACCCTCCTGAAAAATGAGATTTTACTTTATGTTCAGGACCCTCCTGAAAAATGGGATGTTACTTTCTGTTCAGGACCCTCCTGAAAAATGGGATTTTACTTTTTGTTCCGGACCCTTCTGAAAAATGGAATTTTACTTTCTACTCAGGACCTTCCTGAAAAATGGGACTTAACTTCCTTCTCACGACCCTCCTGAAAAATGTGATTTTACCCTCTCTTTAGTACCCTAAAGAAAAATGGGATTTCACTTTATGTTCAGGACCCTCCTGAAAAATGGGATTTTACTTTCTGTTCAGGACCTTCCTGAAAAATGGGATTTAACCTTCTGTTAAGGACCCTCCTGAAAAATGGGATTTCACTTTATGTTCAGGACCTTTCTGAAATATGGGATTTTACTTTTTGTTTAGGACCCTCCTGAAAAATGGGATTTTACTTTATGTTCAACACCCTCTTGGAAAATGGGATGTTATTTTCTATTCAGGAACCTTCTAAAAATTGGATTTTAGTTTTTGTTCAGGACCATCCTGAAAAATGGGATTTTACTTTCTTCTCAGGACCCTCCTAAAAAATACGACTTTACTTTCTGCGCAGGACCCTCCTGAAAAATGGAATTTTACCTCCTGTTTAAGACCTTCCTGAAAAATAGGATTTTACTTTCTACTCAGGAACCTCCTGTAAAATGGGACTTTACTTTTTGCTCTGGCCCCTCCTGAAAAATGGGACTTTACCTTCTGTTCAGGACCTTCCTGAAAAATGGGATTTTACTTTATATTTAAGACCCTCCTGAAAAATGTGATTTCACTATATGTTTAGGACCCTCCTGAAAAATGGGATTTTACTTTCTGTTCAGGACCCTCCTGAAAAATTGGATTTTACATTATGTTCAGGAACCCTCTTAGAAAATGGGATGTTACTTTACGTTCAGGACACTCCTGAAAAATAGGATTTTTCCTTTTGTTCTGGACCCTCCTAAAAAATGGGATTTTACTTTCTATTCAGGACCCTCCTGAAAAATGAGATTTTACCTTCTGTTCAGGACCCTCCTAAAAATTGGGATTTTACTTTCTGTTTTGGACCCTCCTGGAAATTTAGATGTTACTTCATGTTCAGGACCCTCCTAAAAAATGGGATTTTAATTTCTGCCCAGGATCCTCCGGAAAAATGGGATTTTACTTTATGTTTAGTACCCTCCTAGAAAATGGTATGTTACTTTATGTTATGGACCTTCCTGAAAAATGGGATTTTACTTTCTCTTCAAGACCCTCCTGAAAAATAGAATTTTACTTTATGATCAAGACCCTCCTTAAAAATGGGATTTTACTTTCTGTTCAGGACCCTCCTGAAAAATGGGATTTTACTTTATGTTCAGGACCCTCCTGAAAAATGGGATTTTACTTTCTACTCAGGACCTTCCTGAAAAATGGGACTTTACTTTGTGCTCAGGACCCTCCTGAAAAATGGGATTTTACCCTCTGTTTGGGAGCCTCAAGAAAAATGGGATTTCAGTTTATGTTCAGGACCCGCATGAAAATGGGATTTTACTTGTTGTTCAGGACCCTCTTGAAAAATAGGATTTTACCTTCTGTTCAGGACCCTCCTGAAAAATGGGATTTCAGTTTATGTTCAGTACCCTCCTGAAATTTGGGATTTTACTTTATGTTCAAGACCCTCCTGAAAAATGGGATTTTACTTTATGTTCAGGACCCTCCTGAAAAATGAAATTTTACATACTTTTCAGGACCCTGTTGAAAAATGGTATTTTACTTTATGTTCAGCACCCTCCTGGACAATGGGATGTTTCTTTCTGTTCAGGAACCTCCTGAAAAATGGGATTTTACTTTTTGTTTAGGAACCTCCTGAAAAATGGGATTTTACATTCTTCCCAGGACCCTCCTGGAAAATAGGAATTTACTTTCTGCTCAGGACCCTCTTGAAAAATGGGACTTTGCCTTCTGCTCAGGTCTCTCCTGGAAAATAGGATTTTACTCTCTGTTCAGGACCCTCATGGAAAATGAGATTTCACTTAATGTTCAGGTCCCTCCTGAAAATCAGGATTTTACTTACTACACAGGATCCTCCTAAAAAATGGGACTTTACTTTCTGCTCAGGACCCTCCTGAAAAATGGGACTTTACTTCCTTCTCACGACCCTCCTGAAAAATGTGATTTTACCCTCTCTTTAGTACCCTAAAGAAAAATGGGATTTCACTTTATGTTCAGGACCCTCCTGAAAAATGGGATTTTACTTTCTGTTCAGGACCTTCCTGAAAAATGGGATTTAACCTTCTGTTAAGGACCCTCCTGAAAAATGGGATTTCACTTTATGTTCAGGACCTTTCTGAAATATGGGATTTTACTTTTTGTTTAGGACCCTCCTGAAAAATGGGATTTTACTTTATGTTCAACACCCTCTTGGAAAATGGGATGTTATTTTCTATTCAGGAACCTTCTAAAAATTGGATTTTAGTTTTTGTTCAGGACCATCCTGAAAAATGGGATTTTACTTTCTTCTCAGGACCCTCCTAAAAAATACGACTTTACTTTCTGCGCAGGACCCTCCTGAAAAATGGAATTTTACCTCCTGTTTAGGACCTTCCTGAAAAATAGGATTTTACTTTCTACTCAGGAACCTCCTGTAAAATGGGACTTTACTTTTTGCTCTGGACCCTCCTGAAAAATGGGACTTTACCTTCTGTTCAGGACCTTCCTGAAAAATGGGATTTTACTTTATATTTAAGACCCTCCTGAAAAATGTGATTTCACTATATGTTTAGGACCCTCCTGAAAAATGGGATTTTACTTTCTGTTCAGGACCCTCCTGAAAAATTGGATTTTACATTATGTTCAGGAACCCTCTTAGAAAATGGGATGTTACTTTACGTTCAGGACACTCCTGAAAAATAGGATTTTTCCTTTTGTTCTGGACCCTCCTAAAAAATGGGATTTTACTTTCTATTCAGGACCCTCCTGAAAAATGAGATTTTACCTTCTGTTCAGGACCCTCCTAAAAATTGGGATTTTACTTTCTGTTTTGGACCCTCCTGGAAATTTAGATGTTACTTCATGTTCAGGACCCTCCTAAAAAATGGGATTTTAATTTCTGCCCAGGATCCTCCGGAAAAATGGGATTTTACTTTATGTTTAGTACCCTCCTAGAAAATGGTATGTTACTTTATGTTATGGACCTTCCTGAAAAATGGGATTTTACTTTCTCTTCAAGACCCTCCTGAAAAATAGAATTTTACTTTATGATCAAGACCCTCCTTAAAAATGGGATTTTACTTTCTGTTCAGGACCCTCCTGAAAAATGGGATTTTACTTTATGTTCAGGACCCTCCTGAAAAATGGGATTTTACTTTCTACTCAGGACCTTCCTGAAAAATGGGACTTTACTTTGTGCTCAGGACCCTCCTGAAAAATGGGATTTTACCCTCTGTTTGGGAGCCTCAAGAAAAATGGGATTTCAGTTTATGTTCAGGACCCGCATGAAAATGGGATTTTACTTGTTGTTCAGGACCCTCTTGAAAAATAGGATTTTACCTTCTGTTCAGGACCCTCCTGAAAAATGGGATTTCAGTTTATGTTCAGTACCCTCCTGAAATTTGGGATTTTACTTTATGTTCAAGACCCTCCTGAAAAATGGGATTTTACTTTATGTTCAGGACCCTCCTGAAAAATGAAATTTTACATACTTTTCAGGACCCTGTTGAAAAATGGTATTTTACTTTATGTTCAGCACCCTCCTGGACAATGGGATGTTTCTTTCTGTTCAGGAACCTCCTGAAAAATGGGATTTTACTTTTTGTTTAGGAACCTCCTGAAAAATGGGATTTTACATTCTTCCCAGGACCCTCCTGAAAAATAGGAATTTACTTTCTGCTCAGGACCCTCTTGAAAAATGGGACTTTGCCTTCTGCTCAGGTCTCTCCTGGAAAATAGGATTTTACTCTCTGTTCAGGACCCTCATGGAAAATGAGATTTCACTTAATGTTCAGGTCCCTCCTGAAAATCAGGATTTTACTTACTACACAGGATCATCCTAAAAAATGGGACTTTACTTTCTGCTCAGGACCCTCCTGAAAAATGGGATTTCACTTTATGTTTAGGACCCTCCTGAAAAATGGGATTTTACTTTCTGTTCAGGACCCTCCAGAAAAATAGGATTTTACTTTATGTTCATGACCCTCCTAGAAAATGGGATGTTACTTTACGTTCAGGACCCTCCTGAAAAATAAGATTTTTTCTTCTGTTCAGGACCCTCCTAAAAAATGGGATTTTACTTTCTGTTCAGGCCCCTCCTGATAAATGAGATTTTACCTTCTGTTTAGGACCCCCCTGAAAAGGGGGATTTTACTTTCTATTTAGGACCCTCCTGAAAAATGGGATTTTACTTTATGGTCAGTACCCTCCTGGAAAATGGGATATTACTTTATGTACAGGAACCTCCTGAAAAATGGGATTTTACTTTCTGTTCAGGACCCTCCTGAAAATGGGATTTTACTTTTTGTTCAGGACCTTCCTGGAAAATGGGATGTTTCTTTCTGTTCAGGAACCTCCTGAAAAATGGGATTTTACTTTTTGTTTAGGAACCTCCTGAAAAATGGGATTTCACTTTCTTCTCAGGACCCTCCTGAAAAATGGGAATTTACTTTCTGCTCAGGACCCTCTTGAAAAATGGGACTTTGCCTTCTGCTCAGGTCTCTCCTTGAAAATAGGATTTTACTCTCTGTTCAGGACCCTCCTGAAAAATGGGATTTATCCATATGTTCAGGACCCTCATGGAAAATGAGATTTCACTTAATGTTCAGGTCCCTCCTGAAAAATGGGATTTTACTTACTACACAGGATCCTCCTGAAAAATGGGATTTTACTTTCTGCTCAGGACCCTCCTGAAAAATGGGATTTCACTTTATCTTTAGGACCCTCCTGAAAAATGGGATTTTACTTTCTGTTCAGGACCCTCACGAAAAATAGGATTTTACTTTATGTTCAGGACCCTCCTAGAAAATGGGATGTTACTTTACGTTCAGGACCCTCCTGAAAAATAGGACTTTTTCTTCTGTTCAGGACCCTCCTAAAAAATGGGATTTTACTTTCTGTTCTGGCCCCTCCTGATAAATGAGATTTTACCTTCTGTTTAGGACCCCCCTGAAAAGGGGGATTTTACTTTCTATTTAGGACCCTCCTGAAAAATGGGATTTTACTTTATGGTCAGTACCCTCCTGGAAAATGGGATATTACTTTATGTTCAGGAACCTCCTGAAAAATGGGGTTTTACTTTCTATTTAAAACCCTCCTGAAAAATAGAATTTTACTTTATGATCAGGACCCTCCTTAAAAATGGGATTTTACTTTCTGTTCAGGACCCTCCTGAAAAATGGGATTTTACTTTTTGTTCAGGACCTTCCTGGAAAATGGGATGTTAGTTTCTGTTCAGGACTCTCCTGTAAAATGGGATTTTACTTTTTGTTCAGGACCCTCCTGAAAAATTGGATTTTACTTTCTACTCAGGACCTTCCTGAAAAATGGGACTTTACTTTCTGCTCAGGACCCTCCTGAAAAATGGGATTTTACCCTCTGTTTAGCACCCTCAAGAAAAATAGGATTTCACTTTTTGTTCAGGACCCTACTGAAAAATGGGATTTTACTTTCTGTTCAGGAAAATCCTGAAAAATGGGATTTTACTTTCTGTTCAGGACCCTCGTGAAAAATGGGATTTTACCTTCTGTTCAGGACGCTCCTGAAAAATGGGATTTCACTTGAAAAATGGGATTTTACTTTATGTTCAACACTCTCCTGGAAAATGGGATGTTACTTTTTGTTCAGGAACCTCCTGGAAAATGTGATTTTACGTTTTGTTCAGGACCCTCCTGAAAAATGAGATTTTACTTTGTTCTCAGGCCTCTCCTGAAAAATTGGACTTTACTTTCTGTTCAGGACCCTCCTGAAAAATGGGTCTTTGCCTTCTGCTTAGGACCTTCCTGGAAAATGGGATTTTAGTTTTTGTTCAGGACCCTTCTGAAAAATGAGATTTTACCTTCTGTTCAGGACCCTCATGAAAAATGGGATTTCACTTAATGATCAGGACCTTACTGAAAAATGGGATTTTACTTTCTACTCAGGACCCTCCTGAAAAATGGGACTTTACTTACTGCTCAGGACCCTCATGAAAAATGGGATTTCACTTTATGTTTAGGAACCTCCTGAAAAATGGGATTTTACTTTCTGTTCAGGACCCTGCTGATAAATAGGATTTTACTTTATGTTCAGGACCCTCCTAGAAAATGGGATGTTACTTTACGTTCAGGACCCTCCTGAAAAATAGGATTTTTCCTTCTGTTCAGGACCCACCTAAAGAATAGAATTTTACTTTCTGTTCAGGACCCTCCTAAAAAATATGATTTTACCTTCTGTTCAGGACCCTCCTGAAAAATGGGTTTTTTTTTTCTATTTAGGACCCTCCTGATAAATGGAATTTTACTTTATGATCAGTATCCTCCTTAAAAATGAGATGTTACTTAATGTTCAGGACCCTCTTGATAAATGGGATTTTACTTTCTGTTTAAGACCCTCCTGAAAAATAGTATTTTACTTTATGATCAGGACCCTCCTTAAAAATGGGATTTTACTTTCTGTTCAGAACCCTCCTGAAAAATGGGATTTTACTTTATGTTCAGGACCATTCTGGAAAATGGGATGTTAGTTTCTGTTCAGGGCCCTCCTGAAAAATGGGATTTTACTTTTTGTTCAGGACCCTCCTGAAAAATGGGATTTTACTTTCTACTCAGGACTTTTCTAAAAAATGGGACTTTACTTTCTGCTCAGGACCCTTCTGAAAAATGGGATTTTACCCTATGTTAAGGGCCGTAGAGAAAAATGGGATTTCACTTTATGTTCAGGACCCACCTGAAAAATGGGATTTTACTTTCTGTTCAGGACCCTCCTAAAAAATGGGATTTTACCTTCTGTTCAGGACCCTCCTAAAAAATGGGATTTCACTTTATGTTCAGGACCCTCCTGAAATATGGGATTTTACTTTCTGTTTAGGACCCTCCTGAAAAATGGGATTTTACTTTATGTTCAGGACCGTCCTGAAAAAAGAAATTTTACATTCTTATCAGGACCCTCTTGAAAAATGGGATTTTACTTTATGTTCAACAACCTCCTGGAAAATGGGATGTTACTTTCTGTTCAGGAACCTCCTGAAAAATGGGATTTTACTTTTTGTTTAGGACCCTCCTGAAAAATGGGATTTTACTTTCTTCTTAGGAGCCTACTGAAAAATGGGACTTTACTTTCTGCTCAGGACCCTCCTGAAAAATGGGATTTTACTTTTTGTTCAGGAACCTCCTGAAAAATAGGATTTTACCTTCTGTTCAGAATCTTCATGAAAAATGGGATTTCTCTTAATGTTCAGGACCCTCCTGAAAAATCGGATTTTACTTTCTACTCAGGACCCTCCTGAAAAATTGTACTTTACTTTATGCTCAGGACCCTCCTGAAAAATGGGACTTTACCTTCTGTTCAGGATTTTCCTGGAAAATGGGATTTTACTTTCTATTCAGGACCCTCCTGAAAAATAGGATTTTACCTTCTGTTTAAGACCCTCCTGAAAAATGGGATTTCACTTTATGTTTAGGACCCTTCTGAAAAATGGGATTTTACTTTCTTTTGAGGACCCTCCTCAAAAATAGGATTTTACTTTATGTCCAGGACCCTCCTAGAAGATGGGATGTTACTTTATGTTCAGGACCCTCCCGAAAAATAGGATTTTTCCTTCTGTTCAGGACCCTCCTAAAAAATAGAATTTAACTTACTGTTCAGGACCCTCCTGAAAAATGAGATTTTGCCCTCTGTTCAGGACCCTCCTGAAAAATAGGATTTTACATTCTGTTTAGGACCCTTCTGAAAATTTGGATTTTACTTTATGTTCAGGACCCTCCTAAAAAATGGGATGTAACTTTCTGTTCAGGACACTCCTGAAAAATGGGATTTTACTTTTTGTTTCGGACCCTTCTAAAAAATGGGATTTTACTTTATACTCAGGAACTTCCTGGAAAATGGGACTTTACTTTCTTCTCAGGACCCTCCTAAAAAATGTGATTTTACCCTCTGTTTAGTACCCTAAAGAAAAATGGGATTTCACATTATCTTCAGGACCCTCCTGAAAAATGGGATTTTACTTTCTGTTCAGGACCCTCCTGAAAAATTGCATTTAACCTTCTGTTCAGGAACCTCCTGAAAAATGGGATTTAACTTTATGTTCAGGACCCTTCTGAAATATGGGAATTTACTTTCTGTTTAGGACCCTCCTGAAAAATGGGATTTTACTTTATGTTCATCACCCTCCTGGAAAATGAGATGTTACTTTCTCTTTAGGAACCTCCTAAAAATGGGATTTTACTCTTTGTTCAGGACCCTCCTGAAAAATGGGATTTTACTTTCTTCTCAGGACCCTCCTAAAAAATACGACTTTACTTTCTGCGCAGGACCCTCCTGAAAAATGGAATTTTACGTTCTGTTTAGGACCCTCCTGAAAATTGGGATTTTACTTTCTACTCAGGAACCTCCTGTAAAATGGGACTTTACTTTTTGCTCTGGACCCTCCTGAAAAATAGGACTTTACCTTCTGTTCAGGATCTTCCTGAAAAATAGGATTTTACTTTCTATTTAAGACCCTCCTGGAAAAAGTGATTACACTTTATGTTTAGGACCCTCCTGAAAAATGGGATTTTTCTTTCTGTTCAGGACCCTCCTGAAAAATAGGATTTTTCTTTATGTTCAGGACCCTCTTAGAAAATGGGATGTTACTTTACGTTCAGGACGCTCCTGAAAAATAGGATTTTTCCTTCTGTTCTGGACCCTCCTAAAAAATGGAATTTTACATTCTATTCAGGACCATCCTGAAAAATGAGATTTTACCTTCAGTTCAGAACCCTCGTAAAAATTGAGATTTTACTTTCTGTTCTGGACCCTCCTGGAAAATGAGATGTTACTTTATGTTCAAGACCCTCCTAAAAAATGGAATTTTACTTTCAGCTCAGGATCCTCCGAAAAAATGGGATTTTACTCTATGTTTAGTACCCTCCTGGAAAATGGTATGTTACTTTATGTTCAGGACCTTCCTGAAAAATGGGATTTTACTTTCTCTTCAAGACCCTCCTGAAAAATAGAATTTTACTTTATGATCAAGACCCTCCTTAAAAATGCGATTTTACTTTCTGTTCAGGACCCTCCTGAAAAATGCGATTTTACTTTATGCTCATGACCCTCCTGGAAAATGGGATGTTAGTTTCTGTTCAGGACCCTCCTGAAAAATGGGATTTTACTTTTTGTTCAGGACCATCCTGAAAAATGGGATTTTACTTTCTACTCAGGACCTTCCTGAAAAATGGGACTTTACTTTCTGCTCAGGACCCTCCTGAAAAATGGGATTTTACCCTCTGTTTAGGACCCTCAAGAAAAATGGGATTTCAGTTTATGTTCAGGACCCTCCTGAAAAATGGGATTTTACTTGTTGTTCAGGACCCTCTTGATAAATGGGATTTTACCTTTTGTTCAGGACCCTCCTCAAAAATGGGATTTCAGTTTATGTTCAGGACCCTCCTGAAATATGGGATTTTACTTTCTGTTTAGGACCCTCCTGAAAAATGGGATTTTACTTTATGTTTAGGACCCTCCTGAAAAATGAAATTTTACATTCTTTTCAGGACCCTCTTGAAAAATGGGATTTTACTTTATGTTCAGCACCCTCCTGGAAAATGGGATGTTTCTTTCTGTTCAGGAACCTCCTGAAAAATGGGATTTTACTTTTTGTTCAGGAACCTCCTGAAAAATGGGATTTTACTTTCTTCTCAGGACCCTCCTGAAAAATGGAACTTTACTTTCTGCTCAGGACCCTCTTGAAAAATGGGACTTTGCCTTCTGCTCAGGTCTCTCCTGGAAAATAGGATTTCACTTTCTGCTCAGGACCCTCCTGAAAAATGGGATTTATCCTTATGTTCAGGACCCTCATGGAAAATGGGATTTCACTTAATGTTCAGGTCCCTCCTGAAAAAATGGGATTTTACTTTCTGTTCAGGACCCTCCAGAAAAATAGGATTTTACTTTATGTTCAGGACCTTCCTAGAAAATGGGAAGTTACTTTACGTTAAGGACCCTCCTGAAAAATAGGAGTTTTTTTCCTGTTCAGGACCCTCCTAAAAAATGGGATTTTACTTTCTGTTCAGGCCCCTCCTGATAAATGAGATTTTACCTTCTGTTCAGGACCCCCCTGAAAAGGGGGATTTTACTTTCTATTTAGGACCCTCCTGAAAAATGGGATTTTTCTTTATGGTCAGTACCCTCCTGGAAAATGGGATATTACTTTATGTTCAGGAACCTCCTGAAAAATGGGATTTTACTTTCTGTTTAAGACCCTCCTGAAAAATAGAATTTTACTTTATGATCAGGACCCTCCTTAAAAATGGGATTATACTTTCTGTTCAGGAACCTCCTGAAAAATGGGATTTTACTTTATGTTCAGGACCTTCCTGGAAAATGGGAAGTTAGTTTCTGTTCAGGACCCTCCTGAAAAATGGGATTTTACTTTTTGTTCAGGACCCTCTTGAAAAATGGAATTTTACTTTCTACTCAGGACCTTCCTGAAAAATAGGACTTTACTTTCTTCTCAGGACCCTCCTGAAAAATAGGATTTTACCCTCTGTTTAGCACCCTCAAGAAAAATAGGATTTCACTTTATGTTCAGGACCTTCCTGAAAAATGGGATTTTACTTTCTGTTCAGGACCCTCCTGATAAATAGGATGTTACTTTACTGTTCAGGACCCTCATGAAAAATGGGATTTTACTTTCTACTCAGGACCCTCCTGAAAAATGGGACTTTACTTACTCCTCAGGACCCTCCTGAAAAATGGGATTTCACTTTATGTTTAGGACCCTCCTGAAAAATGGGATTTTACTTACTGTTCAGGACCCTCCTGATAAATAGGATGTTACTTTACATTCAGGACCCTCCTGAAAAATAGGATTTTTCCTTCTGTTCAGGACCCACCTAAAGAATAGGATTTTACTTTTTGTTCAGGACCCTCCTAAAAAATGAGATTTTACCTTCTGTTCAGGACCCTCCTGAAAAATGGGATTTTACTTTATGATCAGTATCCTCCTAGAAAATGAGATGTTACTTTATGTTCAGGACCCTCCTGAAAAATGGGATTTTATTTTCTGCTCAGGATCCTCCAAAATAATGGGATTTTACTTTATGTTCAGTACCCTCCTGGAAAAATGGGATGTTAGTTTATGTTCATGACCCTCCTGATAAATGGGATTTTACTTTCTGTTTAAGACCCTCCTGAAAAATAGAATTTTACTTTATGATCAGGACCCTCCTTAAAAATGGGATTTTACTTTCTGTTCAGAACCCTCCTGAAAATGGGATTTTACTTTATGTTCAGGACCCTCCTGATAAATAGGATGTTACTTTACATTCAGGACCCTCCTGATAAATAGGATTTTACTTTAATGTTCAGGACCCTCATGAAAAATGGGATTTTACTTTCTACTCAGGACCCTCCTGAAAAATGGGACTTTACTTACTCCTCAGGACCCTCCTGAAAAATGGGATTTCACTTTATGTTTAGGACCCTCCTGAAAAATGGGATTTTACTTACTGTTCAGGACCCTCCTGATAAATAGGATGTTACTTTACATTCAGGACCCTCCTGAAAAATAGGATTTTTCCTTCTGTTCAGGACCCACCTAAAGAATAGGATTTTACTTTTTGTTCAGGACCCTCCTAAAAAATGAGATTTTACCTTCTGTTCAGGACCCTCCTGAAAAATGGGATTTTACTTTATGATCAGTATCCTCCTAGAAAATGAGATGTTACTTTATGTTCAGGACCCTCCTGAAAAATGGGATTTTATTTTCTGCTCAGGATCCTCCAAAAAAATGGGATTTTACTTTATGTTCAGTACCCTCCTGGAAAAATGGGATGTTAGTTTATGTTCATGACCCTCCTGATAAATGGGATTTTACTTTCTGTTTAAGACCCTCCTGAAAAATAGAATTTTACTTTATGATCAGGACCCTCCTTAAAAATGGGATTTTACTTTCTGTTCAGAACCCTCCTGAAAATGGGATTTTACTTTATGTTCAGGACCATTCTGGAAAATGGGATGTTAGTTTCTGTTCACGACCCTCCTGAAAAATGGGATTTTACTTCTTGCTCAGGACCCTCCTGAAAAATGGGATTTTACTTTCTACTCAGGACTTTCCTGAAATATGGGACTTTACTTTCTGCTGAGGACCCTCCTGAAAAATGGGATTTTACCCTATGTTTAGGGCCCTAAAGAAAAATGGGATTTGACTTTATATTCAGGACCCACCAGAAGAATGGGATTTTACTTTCTGTTCAGGACCCTCCTAAAAAATGGGATTTTACCTTCTGTTCAAGACCCTCCTAAAAAATGGGATTTCACTTTATGTTCAGGACCCTCCTGAAATACGGGATTTTACTTACTGTTTAGGATCCTCCTGAAAAATGGGATTTTACTTTATGTTCAGGACCCTCCTGAAAAAAGAAATTTTACATTATTTTTTGACCCTCTTGAAACATAGGATTTTACTTTATGTTCAACACCCTCCTGGAAAATGGGATGTTACTTTCTGTTCAGGAACCTCCTGAAAAATGGGATTTTACTTTTTGTTTAGGACCCTCCTGAAAAATGAGATTTTACTTTCTTCTCAGGACCCTCCTGAAAAATTGGACTTTACTTTCTGCTCAGGACCCTCCTGAAAAATGGGATTTTACTTTCTGTTCAGGAACCTCCTGAAAAATAGTATTTTACCTTTTGTTCAGAACCCTCATGAAAAATGGGATTTCTCTTAATGTTCAGGACCCTCCTGAAAGATTGGATTTTACTTTCTACTCAGGACCCTCCTGAAAAATGGGACTTTACCTTCTGTTCAGGATTTTCCTGGAAAATGGGATTTTACTTTCTATTCAGGACCCTCCTGAAAAATGGGATTTTACCTTCTGTTTAAGATCCTCCTGAAAAATGGGATTTCACTTTATGTTTAGGACCCTTCTGAAAAATTGGATTTTACCTTCTGTTCAGGACCCTCCTCAAGAATAGGATTTTACTTTATGTTCAGGACCCTCCTAGAAAATGGGATGTTACTTTATGTTCGGGACCCTCCTGAAAAATGCAATTTTTCCTTCTGTTCAGTACCCTCCTAAAAAATGGGATTATACCCTATGTTTAGGGCCATAAAGAACAATGGGATTTCACTTTATGTTCAGGACCCTCCTGAAATATGGGATTTTACTTTCTGTTTAGGAGCCTCCTGAAAAATGGGATTTTACTTTATGTTCTACACCCTCCTGGAAAATGGGATGTTACTTTCTGTTCAGGAACCTCCTGAAAAATGGGATTTTACTTTTTGTTCAGGACCCTCCTGAAAAATGGGATTTTACTTTCTTCTCAGGACCCTCCTGAAAAATGGGACTTTACTTTCTACTCAGGTCCCTCCTGAAAAATTGGATTTTACTTTCTGTTCTGGAACCTCCTGAAAAATGGGATTTTACCTTCTGTTCAGAACCCTCATGAAAAATGGGATTTCACTTAATGTTCAGGACCCTCCTGAAATATGGGATTTTACTTTCTGTTTAGGACCCTCCTGAAAAATGGGATTTTACTTTATGTTCAACACCCTCCTGGAAAATGGGATGTTACTTTCTGTTCAGGAACCTCCTAACAATGGGATTTTACTTTTTGTTCAGGACCCTCCTGAAAAATGGGATTTTACTTTCTTCTCAGGACCCTCCTAAAAAATACGACTTTAGTTTCTGCGCAGGACCTTCCTGAAAAATGGAATTTTATCTTCTGTTTAGGACCCTCCTGAAAAATGGGATTTTACTTTCTACTCAGGACCCTCCTGAAAAATGGGACTTTACCTTCTGTTCAGGACCTTCCTGAAAAATGGGATTTTACTTTCTATTTAAGACCTTCCTGAAAAATGTGATTTCACTTTATGTTTACGACCCTCCTGAAAAATGGGATTTTACTTTCTGTTCAGGACCCTCCTGAAAAATAGGATTTTACTTTATGTTCAGGACCCTCTTAGTAAATGGGATGTTACTTTACGTTCAAGACGCTCCTAAAAAATAGGATTTTTCTTTCTGTTCTGGACCATTCTAAAAAATGGGATTTTAGTTCTATTCAGGCCCCTCCTGAAAAATGAGATTTTACCTTCTATTCAGGACCCTCCTGAAAATTGGCATTTTACTTTCTGTTTTGGACCCTCCTGGAAAATGAGATGTTACTTTATGTTCAGGACCCTCCTAAAAAATGGGATTTTACTTTCTGCTCAGGATCCTCCGGAAAAATAGGATTTTACTTTATGTTTAGTACCCTCCTGGAAAATGGTATGTTACTTTATGTTCAGGACCTTCCTGAAAAACGGGATATTACTTTCTCTTCAAGACCCTCCTGAAAAATAGAATTTTACTTTATGATCAATACCCTCCTTAAAAATGGGATTTTACTATCTGTTCAGGACCCTCCTGGAAAATGGGATGTTAGTTTCTGTTCAGGAACCTCCTGAAAAATGGGATTTTACTTTTTGTTCAGGACCATCCTGAAAAATGGGATTTTACTTTCTACTCAGGACCTTCCTGAAAAATGGGACTTTACTTTCTGCTCAGGACCCTCCTGAAAAATAGGACTTTACTTTCTGTTTAGGACCCTCAAGAAAAATGGGATTTCACTTTATGTTCAGGACCCTCCTGAAAAATGGGATTTTACTTGTTGTTCAGGACCCTCCTGAAAAATGGGATTTTACCTTCTGTTCAGGACCCTCCTGAAAAATGGGATTTCAGTTTATGTTTAGGACCCTATGGAAAAATGGGATTTTACTTTCTGTTCAGGACCCTCCTCAAAAATAGGATTATACTTTATGTTCAGGACCCTCCTTGAAAATGGGATGTTCCTTTATGTTCAGGACCCTAATGAAAAATTGGATTTTTCCTTCTGTTCAGGACCCTCCGAAAAAATAAAATTTAACTTTCTGTTCAGGACCCTCCTGAAAAATGAGATTTTACCTTCTGTTCAGGATCCTCCTGAAAAAAAGGATTTTACTTTCTTTTTAGGACCCTCATGAAAAATTGGATTTTACTTTATGGTCAGTATCCTCTTGGAAAATGAGATGTTACTTTATGTTCAGGACCCTCCTGAAAAATGGGATTTTACTTTCTGCTCAGGATCCTCCGAAAAAATGGGATTTTACTTTATGTTTATACCCTCGTGGAAAATGCGTTGTTACTTTATGTTAAGGACCCTCCTGATAAATGGGATTTTACTTTCTGTTCAAGATCCTCCTGAAAAATAGAATTTTACTTTATGATCTGGTCCCTCCTGAAAAATGGGATTTTACTTTATGTTCAGGACCCTCCTGAAAAATGGGATGTTACTTTCTGTTCAGGACCCTCCTGAAAAATGGGATTTTACTTTTTGTTCAGGACCCTTCTGAAAAATGGGATTTTAATTTCTACTCAGGACCTTCCTGAAAAATGGGACTTTACTTTCTTCTCAGGACCCCCCTGAAAAATGTGATTTTACCCTCTGTTTAGTACCCTAAAGAAAAATGGGATTTAACTTTATGTTCAGGACCCTCCTGAAAAATGGGATTTTACTTTCTGTTCAGGACCCTCCTGAAAAATGGGATTTAACCTTCTGTTCAGGACCCTCCTGAAAAATGGGATTTCACATTATGTTCAGGACCCTCCTGAAATATGGGATTTTACTTTCTGTTTAAGACCCTTCTGAAAAATGGGATTTTACTTTATGTTCACCACCCTCCTGGAAAATGGGATATTACTTTCTGTTCAGGAACCTCCTAAAAATGGGATTTTACTTTTTGTTCAGGACCCTCCTGAAAAAAGGGATTTTACTTTCTTTTTAGGACCCTCCTAAAAAATACGACTTTACTTTCTGCGAAGGACCCTCCTGAAAAATGGAATTTTACCATCTGTTTAGGACCCTACTAAAAAATGGGATTTTACTTTCTACTCATGACCCTCCTGTAAAATGGGACTTTACTTTTTGCTCTGGACCCTCCTGAAAAATGGGACTTTACCTTCTGTTCAGAACTCTCCTGAAAAATGGGATTTTACTTTCTATTTAAGACCCTCCTGAAAAATGTGATTTCACTTTATGTTTAGGACCCTCCTGAAAAATGGGATTTTACTTTGTGTTCAGGACCCTCCTGAAAAATAGGATTTTACTTAATGTTCAGGACCCTCTTAGAAAATGGGATGTTACTTTACGTTCATGACTCTCCTGAAAAATAGGATTTTTCCTTCTGTTCTGGACCCTCCTAAAAAATGGGATTTTACTTTCTATTTAGGACCCTCCTGAAAAATGAGATTTTACCTTCTGTTCAGGACCCTCCTGAAAATTGGGATTTTACTTTCTGTTTTGGACCCTCCTGGAAAATGAGATGTTACTTTATGTTCAGGACCCTCCTAAAAAATGGGATTTTACTTTCTGCTCAGGATTCTTCGGAAAAATGGGACTTTACTTACTGCTCAGGACCCTCCTGAAAAATGGGATTTCACTTTATGTTTAGGACCCTCCTGAAAAATGGGATTTTACTTTCTGTTCAGGACCCTCCTGAAAAATAGGATTTTACTTTATGTTCAGGACCCTCTTAGAAAATGGGATGTTACTTTACGTTCAGGACGCTCCTGAAAAATAGGATTTTTTCATCTGTTCTGGACCCTCCTAAAAAATGGGATTTTACTTTCTATTCAGGACCCTCCTGAAAAATGAGATTTTACCTTCTTTTCAGGCCCCTCCTGAAAATTGGGATTTTACTTTCTGTTTTGGACCCTCCTGGAAAATGAGATGTTACTTTATGTTCAGGACCCTCCTAAAAAATAGGATTTTACTTTCTGCTCAAGATCCTCCGGAAAAATAAGATTTTACTTTATGTTTAGTACCCTCCTGGAAAATGGTATGTTACTTTATGTTCAGAACCTTCCTGAAAAACGGGATTTTACTTTCTCTTCAAGACCCTCTTGAAAAATAGAATTTTACTTTATGATCAAGACCCTCCTTAAAAATAGGATTTTACTTTCTGTTCAGGACCCTCCTGAAAAATGGGATTTTACTTTATGTTCAGGACCCCCCTGGAAAATGGGATGTTAGTTTCTGTTCAGGACCCTCCTGAAAAATGGGATTTTACTTTTTGTTCAGGACCATCCTGAAAAATGGGATTTTACTTTCTAATCAGGACCTTCCTAAAAAATGGGATTTACTTTCTGCTCAGGACCCTCCTGAAAAATGGGATTTTACCCTTTGTTTAGGACCCTCAAGAAAAATGGGATTTCAGTTTATGTTCAGGACCCTCCTGAAAAATGGGATTTTACTTGTTGTTCAGGACCCTCTTGAAAAATGGGATTTTACCTTCTGTTCAGGATCCTCCTGAAAAATGGGATTTGAGTTTATATTCAGGACCCTCATGAAATATGGGATTTTACTTTCTGTTTAGGACCCTCCTGAAAAATAGGATTTTACTTTATGTTCAGGCCCCTCCTGAAAAATGAAATTTTACATTCTTTTCAGGACCCTCTTGAAAAATGGGATTTTACTTTTTGTTCAGGAACCTCCTGAAAAATGGGATTTTACTTTCTTCTCAGGACCCTCCTGAAAAATGGGACTTTACTTTCTGCTCAGGACCCTCTTGAAAAATGGGACTTTGCCTTTTGCTCAGGTCTCTCCTGGAAAATAGGATTTTACTTTCTGTTCAGAATCCTCCTGAAAAATGGGATTTATCCTTATGTTCAGGACCCTCATGGAAAATGGGATTTCACTTAATGTTCAGGTCCCTCCTGAAAAATGGGATTTTACTTACTACACAGGATCCTCCTGAAAAATGGGACTTTACTTTCTGCTCAGGACCCTCCTGAAAAATGGGATTTCAATTTATCTTTAGGACCCTCCTGAAAAATGGGATTTTACTTTCTGTTCAGGACCCTCCAGAAAAATAGGATTTTACTTTATGTTCAGGACCCTCCTAGAAAATGGGATGTTACTTTACGTTCAGGACCCTCCTGAAAAATAGGATTTTTTCTTCTGTTCAGGACCCTCCTAAAAAATGGGATTTTTCTTTCTGTTCAGGCCCCTCCTGATAAATGAGATTTTACCTTCTGTTCAGGACCCCCCCCCCCCCCCCCGAAAATGGGGATTTTACTTTCTATTTAGGACCGTCCTGAAAAATGGGATTTTACTTTATGGTCAGTACCCTCCTGGAAAATGGGATATTACTTTATGTTCAGGAACCTCCCGAAAAATGGGATTTTACTTTTTGTTTAAGACCCTCCTGAAAAATAGAATTTTAATTTATGATCAGGACCCTCCTTAAAAATGGGATTTTACTTTCTGTTCAGGACCCTCCTAAAAAATGGGATTTTACTTTATGTTCAGGACCTTCCTGGAAAATGGGATGTTAGTTTCTGTTCAGGACCCTCCTGAAAAATGGGATTTTACTTTTTGTTCAGGACCCTCCTGAAAAATGGGATTTTACATTCTACTCAGGACCTTCCAGAAAAATGGGACTTTACTTTCTGCTAAGGAACCTCCTGAAAAATGGGATTTTACCCTCTGTTTAGCACCCTCAAGAAAAATAGGATTTCACTTTATGTTCAGGACCCTCTTGAAAAATGGGATTTTACTTACTGTTCAGGACCATCCTGAAAAATGGGATTTTACTTTCTGTTCAGGACCCTCCTGAAAAATGGGATTTTACCTTCTGTTCAGGACCCTCCTGAAAAATGGGATTTCACTTGAAAAATGGGATTTTACTTTATGTTCAACACCCTCCTGGAAAATGGGATGTTACTTTCTGTTCGGGAACTTCCTGGAAAATATGATTTTACTTTTTGTTCAGGGCCCTCCTGAAAAATGGGATTTTACTTTCTTCTCAGGACCCTCCTGAAAAATTGTACTTAACTTTCTGCTCAGGACCCTCCTGAAAAATGTATCTTTGCCTTCTGCTTAAGACATTCCTGGAAAATGGGATTTTAGTTTTTGTTCAGGACTCTCCTGAAAAATGAGATTTTACCTTCTGTTCAGGACCCTCATGCAAAATGGGATTTCACTTAATGTTCAGGACCCTCCTGAAAAATGGGATTTTACTTTCTACTCAGGACCCTCCTGAAAAATGGGACTTTACTTACTGTTCAGGACCCTCCTGATAAATAGGATTTTACTTTATTTTCAGGACCCTCCTAGAAAATGAGATGTTACTTTACGTTCAGGCCCCTCCTGAAAAATAGGATTTTTCCTTCTGTTCAGGACCCACCTAAAGAATAGGATTTTACTTTCTGTTCAGGACCCTCCTAAAAAATGAGATTTTACCTTCTGTTCAGGACTCTCCTGAAAAATGGGTTTTTCTTTCTATTTAGGACCCTCCTGGAAAATGAGATGTTACTTTATGTTCAGGACCCTCCTGAAAAATGGGATTTTACTTTCTGCTCAGGATCCTCCAGAAAAATGGGATTTTACTTTATGTTCAGTACCCTTCTGGAAAAATGGGATGTTACTTTATGTTCATGACCCTCCTGATAAATGGGATTTTACATTCTGTTTTAGAACCTCCTGAAAAATAGAATTTTACTTAATGATCAGGACCCTCCTTAAAAATGGGATTTTACTTTCTGTTCAGAACCCTCCTGAAAAATGGGATTTTACTTTATGTCAGGACCATTCTGGATAATGGGATGTTAGTTTCTGTTCAGGACCCTCCTGAAAAATGGGATTTTACTTTTTGTTCAGGACCCTCCTGAAAAATGGGATTTTACTTTCTACTCAGGACTTTCCTGAAAAATGGGACTTTACTTTCTGCTCAGGACCCTCCTGAAAAATGGGATTTTACCCTATGTTTAGGGCCCTAAAGATAAATGGGATTTCACTTTATGTTCAGGACCCACCTGAAAAATGAGATTTTACTTTCTGTTTAGGACCCTCCTAAAAAATAGGATTTTACCTTCTGTTCAGGACCCTCCTAAAAAATGGGATTTCACTTTATGTTCAGGACCCTCCTGAAATATGGGATTTTACTTTCTGTTTAGGACCCTCCTGAAATATGGGATTTTACTTTATGTTCAGGACCCTAATGAAAAAAGAAATTTTACATTCTTTTCAGGATCCTCTTGAAAAATGGGATTTTACTTTATGTTCAACACCCTCCTGGAAAATGGGATTTTACTTTCTGTTCAGGAACCTCATGAAAAATGGGATTTTACTTTTTGTTTTGGACCCTCCTGATAAATAGGATTTTACTTTCTTCTCGGGACCCTCCTGAAAAATGTGACTTTACTTTCTGCTCAGGACCCTCCTGAAAAATGGGATTTTACTTTCTGTTCAGGAACCTCCTGAAAAATAGGATTTTACCTTCTGTTCAGAACCCTCATGAAAAATGGGATTTCTCTTAATGTTCAGGACCTTCCTGAAAAATCGGATTTTACATTCTACTCAGGACCCTCCTGAAAAATGGTACTTTACTTTATGCTCAGGACCCTCCTGAAAAATGGGACTTTACCTTCTGTTCAGGATTTTCCTGGAAAATGGGATTTTACTTTCTATTCAGGACCCTCCTGAAAAATGTGATTTAACCTTCTGTTTAAGAATCTCCTGGAAAAATGGGATTTTACTTTATGTTTAGGACCCTTCTGAAAAATGGGATTTTACTTTCTGTTCAGGACCCTCCTCAAAAATAGGATTTTACTTTATGTTCAGGACCCTCCAAGAAAATGGGATGTTACTTTATGTTCAGGACCCTCCTGAAAAATGGGATTTTTCCTTCTGTTCAGGACCCTCCTAAAAAATAGAATTTAACTTACTTTTCAGGACCCTCCTGAAAAATGAGATTTTACCTTCTGTTCAGGACCCTCCTGAAACATAGAATTTTACATTCTGTTTAGGACCCTCCTAAAAAATTGGATTTTACTTTATGGTCAGTATCCTCCTGGAAAGTGAGATGTTACTTTATGTTCAGGACCCAACTGAAAAATGGGATTTTACTTTCTGCTCAGGATCCTCTGAAAAAATGGGATTTTACTTTATGTTTAGTACCCTCGTGGAAAATGCGATGTTAATTTATGTTAAGGACCCTCCTGAAAAATGGGATTTTACTTTCTGTTCAAGACCCTCCTGAAAAATAGAATTTTACTTTATGATCTGGACCCCCCTGAAAAATGGGATTTTACTTTATGTTCAGGACCCTCCTGAAAAATGGGATGTTACTCTCTGTTCAGGACCCTCCTGAAAAATGGGATTTTACTTTCTACTCAGGACCTTCCTGAAAAATGTGATTTTACCCTCTGTTTAGTGCCCTAAAGAAAAATGGGATTTCACTTTATGTTCAGGACCCCCCTAAAAATGGGATTTTACTTTCTGTTCAGGACCCTCCTAAAAAATGGGATTTTACCTTTTGTTCAGGACCCTCCTAAAAAATGGGATTTTACTTTATGATCAGGACCCTCCTTAAAAATGGGATTTTACTTTCTGTTCAGAACCTTCCTGAAAAATTGGATTTTACTTTATGTTCAGGACCATTACGGAAAATGGGATGTTAGTTTCTGTTCAGGACCCTTCTGAAAAATGGGATTTTACTTTTTGTTAAGGACCCTCCTGAAAAATGGCATTTTACTTTCTACTCAGTACTTTCCTGAAAAATAGGACTTTACTTTCTACTTAGGACCCTCCTGAAAAATGGGATTTTACCCTATGTTTAGGGCCATAAAGAAAAATGGGATTTCACTTTATGTTCAGGCCCCTCCTGAAAAATGGGATTTTACTTTATGTTCAGGACCCTCCTAAAAAATGGGATTTGACCTTCTGTTCAGGACCCTCCTAAAAAATGGGATTTCAATTTATGTTCAGGACCCTCCTGAAATATGGGATTTTACTTTCTGTTTAGGACCCTCCTGAAAAATGGGATTTTACTTTATGTTCTTCACCCTCCTGGAAAATGGGATGTTACTTTCTGTTCAGGAACCTCCTGAAAAATGGGATTTTACTTTTTGTTCAGGACCCTCCTGAAAAATGGGATTTTACTTAATTCTCAGGACCCTCCTGAAAAATGGGACTTTACTTTCTACTCAGGACCCTCCTGAAAAATAGGAGTTTACTTTCTGTTCAGGAACCTCCTGAAAAATTGGATTTTACCTTCTGTTCAGAACCCTCATGAAAAATGGGATTTCACTTAATGTTCAGGCCCCTCCTGAAATATGGGATTTTACTTTCTGTTTAGGACCCTCCTGAAAAATGGGATTTTACTTTATGTTCAACACCCTCCTGGAAAATGGGATGTTACTTTCTGTTTAGGAACCTCCTAAAATTGGGATTTTACTTTTTGTTCAGGACCCTCCTGAAAAATGGGATTTTACTTTCTATTTAAGACCCTCCTGAAAAATGGGATTTCACTTTATGTTTAGGACCCTTCTGAAAAATGGGATTTTACTTTCTGTTCAGGAACCTCCTGAAAAATGGGATTTTACCTTCCGTTCAGAACCCTCTTGAAAAAATGGGATTTCACTTAATGTTCAGGACCCTCCTAAAATATGGGATTTTACTTTCTGTTTAGGATCCTCCTGAAAAATGGGATTTTACTTTTTGTTCAACACCCTCCTGGAAAATGGGATGTTACTTTCTATTCAGGAACCTCCTGAAAAATGGGATTTTACTTTTTGTTCAGGACCCTCCAGAAAAATGGGATTTTACTTTCTTCTCAGGACCCTCCTGAAAAATGGGACTTTACTTTCTACTCAGGACCCTCCTGAAAAATTGGATTTTACTTTCTGTTCAGGAACCTCCTGAAAAATGGGATTTTACCTTCTGTTCAGAACCTTCATGAAAAATGGGATTTCACTTAATGTTCAGGACCCTCCTGAAAAATCAGATTTTTCTTTCTACTCAGGACCTTCCTGAAAAATGGTACTTTACTTTATGCTCAGGACCTTCCTGAAAAATGGGACTTTACCTTATGTTCAGGATTTTCCTGGAAAAAGGATTTTACTTTCTATTCAGGACCCTCCTGAAAAATGGGATTTTATCTTTTGTTTAAGACCCTCCTGAAAAATGGGATTTACTTTATGTTTAGGACCCTTCTGTAAAATGGAATTTTACTTTCTGTTCAGGACCCTCCGCAAAAATAGGATTTTACTTTAGGTTCAGGACCCTACTAGAAAATGGTATGTTACTTTATGTTCAGGACCCTCCTAAAAAATGGGATGTAACTTTCTGTTAGGACCCTCATGAAAAATGGAATTTTATTTTGTTCAGGACCCTCCTGAAAAATGGGATTTTATTTTCCACTCATGACCCTCCTGAAAAATGGGACTTTAGTTTCTGCTCAGGACCCTCCGGAAAAATCGGACTTTACCTTCTGTTCAGGACCCTTCTGGAAAATGGGATTTTAACTTCGGTTCAGGACCATCCTGAAAAATAGGATTTTACTTTATATTCAGGACCTTCCTGGAAAATGGGATGTTACTTTATGTTCAGGACCCTCCTGAAAAATGGGATTTTAACTTCTGTTCAGGACCCTCCTAAAAAATGGGATTTTACTTTGTGTTCAAGACACTCCTGAAAAATAGGATTTTATCTTCTAATCAGGACCCTCCTGAAAAATTGGATTTCACTTTATGTTCAGGACCCTCCTGAAAAATGGGAATTTACTTTCTTTTCAAGACCCTCAGTGAAAATGGGATGTTACTTTCTCTGCAGGACCATCCTGAAAAATTGGATATCACTTTATATTCGGGACCCTCCTGAAAAATAGGATTTTACATTATGTTCAGGACCCTCCTGAAAAATAGGATTTTACTTTATGTTTAGGACCCTCCTGAAAAAATGCAATTTTACTTTATGATCAGGACACTCCTGGAAAATGGGATTTTACTTTCTGTTCAGGACCCTACTGAAAAATAGGATTTTACTTTCAGTTCAGGATCCTCCTGAAAAATAGAATTTTACTTTAGGATCAGGACCCTCCTGAAAAATGGGATTTTACTTTCTGTTCAGGACCTTCCTGAAAAGTGGAATTTTACCCTCTGTTTAGGACCCTCAAGAAAAATGGGATTTCAGTTTATGTTCAGGACCCTCCTGAAAAATGGGATTTTACTTGTTGTTCAGGACCCTCTTGAAAAATGGGATTTTACCTTCTGTTCATGACCCTCCTGAAAAATGGGATTTCAGTTTATGTTCAGGACCCTCCTGAAATAGGGGATTTTACTTTCTGTTTAGGACCCTCCTGAAAAATGGGATTTTACTTTATGTTCAGGACCCTCCTGAAAAATGAAATTTTACATTCTTTTCAGGACCCTCTTGAAAAATGGAATTTTACTTTATGTTCAGCACCCTCCTGGAAAATGGGATGTTTCTTTCTGTTCAGGAACCTCCTGAAAAATGGGATTTTACTTTTTGTTCAGGAACCTCCTGAAAAATGGGATTTTACTTTCTTCTCAGAACCCTCCAGAAAAATAGGACTTTACTTTTTGCTCAGGACCCTCTTGAAAAATGGGACTTTGCCTTCTGCTCAGGTCTCTCCTGGAAAATAGGATTTTACTTTCTGTTCAGGACCCTCCTGAAAAATGGGATTTATCCTTATGTTCAGGACCCTCATGGAAAATGGGATTTCACTTAATGTTCAGGTCCCTCCAGAAAAATGGGATTTTACTTACTACACAGGATCCTCCTGAAAAATGGGACTTTACTTTCTGCTCAGGACCCTCCTGAAAAATGGGATTTCACTTTATCTTTAGGACCCTCCTGAAAAATGGGATTTTACTTTCTGTTTAGGACCCTCCAGAAAAATAGGATTTTACTTTTTGTTCAGGACCCTCCTAGAAAATGGGATGTTACTTTACGTTCAGGACCCTCCTGAAAAATAGGATTTTTTTCTTCTTTTCAGGACCCTCCTAAAAAATGGGATTTTACTTTTTGTTCAGGACCCTCCAGAAAAATAGGATTTTACTTTATGTTCAGGACCCTCCTAGAAAATGGGATATTACATTACGTTCAGGACCCTCCTGAAAAATAGGATTTTTTCTTCTGTTCAGGACCCTCCTAAAAAATGGGATTTTACTTTCTGTTCAGGCCTCTCCTGATAAATGAGAATTTTACCTTCTGTTCAGGACCCCCCTGAAAATGGGGATTTTACTTTCTATTTAGGACCCTCCTGAAAATTGGGATTTTACTTTATGGTCAGTATTCTCCTGGAAAATGGGATATTACTTTATGTTCAGGAACCTCCCGAAAAATGGGATTTTACTTTTTGTTTAAGACCCTCCTGAAAAATAGAATTTTACTTTATGATCAGGACCCTCCTTAAAAATGAGATTTTACTTTCTGTTCAGGACCCTCCTGAAAAATGGTATTTTACTTTATGTTCAGGACCTTCCTGGAAAATGGGATGTTAGTTTCTGTTCAGGACCCTCCTGAAAAATGGGATTTTACTTTTTGTTCAGGACCCTCCTGAAAAATGGGATTTAACTTTCTGTTCAGGACCCTCCAGAAAAATAGTATTTTACTTTATGTTCAGGACCCTCCTAGAAAATGGGATGTTACTTTACGTTCAGGACCCTCCTGAAAAATAGGATTTTATCTTCTGTTCAGGACCCTCCTAAAAAATGGGATTTTACTTTCTGTTCAGGCCCCTCCTGATAAGTGAGATTTTACCTTCGGTTCAGGACCCCCCTGAAAATGGAGATTTTACTTTCTATTTAGGACCCTCCTGAAAAATGGGATTTTACTTTATGGTCAGTACCCTCCTGGAAAATGGGATATTACTTTATGTTCAGGAACCTCCCAAAAAATGGGACTTTACTTTTTGTTTAAGACCCTCCTGAAAAATAGAATTTTACTTTATGATCAGGACCCTCCTTAAAAATGGGATTTTACTTTCTGTTCAGGAACCTCTTGAAAAATGGGATTTTACTTTATGTTCAGGACCTTCCTGGAAAATGGGATGTTAGTTTCTGTTCAGGACCCTCCTGAAAAATTGGATTTTACATTATGTTCAGGACCCTCCTGAAAAATGGGATTTTACTTTCTACTCAGGACCTTCCTGAAAAATGGGACTTTACTTTCTGCTCAGGACCCTCCTGAAAAATGGGATTTTACCCTCTGTTTAGCACCCTCAAGAAAAATAGGAATTCACTTTATGTTCAGGACCCTCCTGAAAAATGGGATTTTAGTTTCTGTTCAAGACCATCCTGAAAAATGGGATTTTACTTTCTGTTCAGGACCCTCCTGAAAAATGGGATTTTACCTTCTGTTCAGGACCCTCCTGAAAAATGGGATTTTACTTTATGTTCAACACCCTCCTGAAAAATGGGATTTTACTTTCTGTTCAGGAACCTCCTGCAAAATATGATTTTACTTTTTGTTCAGGACCCTCCTGAAAAATGGGATTTTACTTTCTTCTCAAGACCCTCCTGAAAAATTGGACTTTACTTTCTGCTCAGGACCCTCCTGAAAAATGGGTCTTTGCCTTCTGCTTAGGACCTTCCTGGAAAATGGGATTTTAGTTTTTGTTCAGGACCCTCCTGAAAAATGAGATTTTACCTTCTGTTCAGTACCCTCATGCAAAATGGGATATCACTTAATGTTCAGGACCCTCCTGAAAAATGGGAATTCACTTTATGATAA
This sequence comes from Capsicum pubescens, assembly GCA_030864215.1. Lineage (NCBI taxonomy): Eukaryota > Viridiplantae > Streptophyta > Magnoliopsida > Solanales > Solanaceae > Capsicum > Capsicum pubescens. Next base: position 28,428,439 of record CM061549.1, on the reverse strand, counting down.
GGAACCTCCAGAAAAATGGGGTTTTACTTTCTGTTCAGGACCCTCCTGATAAATAGGATATTACTTTATGTTCAGGACCCTCCTAGAAAATGGGATGTTACTTTACGTCCAGGACCCTCCTAAAAAATAGGATTTTTCCATCTGTTCAGGACCCACCTAAAGAATAGGATTTTACTTTCTGTTCAGGACCCTCCTAAAAAATGAGATTTTACCTTCTGTTCAGGACCCTCCTGAAAAATGGGTTTTTCTTTCTATTTAGGACCCTCCTGAAAAATGGGATTTTACTTTATGATCAGTATCTTCCTGGAAAATAAGATGTTACTTTATGTTCAGGACCCTCCAGAAAAATAGGATTTTACTTTCTGCACAGGATCCTTCTGAAAAATGGGATTTTTCTTTATGTTCAGTACCCTCCTGGAAAAATGGGATGTTACTTTATGTTCATGACCCTCCTGATAAATGGGATTTTACTTTCTGTTTAAGACCATCCTGAAAAATAGAATTTTACTTTATGATCAGGACCCTCCTTAAAAATGGGATTTTACTTTCTGTTCAGAACCCTCCTGAAAAATGGGATTTTACTTTATGATCAGGACCATTCTGGAAAATGGGATGTTAGTTTCTGTTCAGGACCCTCTTGAAAAATGGGATTTTACTTATTGTTCAGGACCCTCCTGAAAAATGGGATTTTACTTTGTACTCAGGACTTTCCTGAAAAATGGGACTTTACTTTCTGCTCAGGACCCTCCTGAAAAATGGGATTTTACCCTATGTTTAGGGCCCTAAGAAAAATGGGATTTCACTTTATGTTCAGGACCCACCTGAAAAATGGGATTTTACTTTCTGTTGAGGACCCTCCTAAAAAATGGGATTTTACCTTCTGTTCAGGACCCTCCTAAAAAATGGGATTTCACTTTATGTTCAGGAACCTCCTGAAATATGGGATTTTACTTTCTGTTTAGGACCCTCCTGAAAAATGGGATTTTACTTTATGTTCAGGACTCTGCTGAAAAAAGAAATTTTACATTCTTTTCAGGACCCTCTTGAAAAATGGGATTTTACTTTATGTTCAACACCCTCCTGGAAAATGGGATGTTACTTTCTGTTCAGCAACCTCCTGAAAAATGGGATTTTACTTTTTGTTTAGGACCCTCCTGAAAAATAGGATTTTACTTTCTTCTCAGGACCCTCCTGAAAAATGGGACTTTACTTTCTGATCAGGACCCTCCTGAAAAAGGGGATTTTACTTTCTGTTCAGGAACCTCCTAAAAAATTGGATTTTACCTTTTGTTCAGAGCCCTCATGAAAAATGGGATTTCTCTTAATGTTCAGGACCCTCCTGAAAAATCGGATTTTACTTTCTACACAGGACCCTCCTGAAAAATGGTACTTTACTTTATGCTCAGGACCCTCCTGAATAATGGGACTTTACTTTCTGCTCAGGACCCTCCTGAAATATGGGATTTTACTTTCTGTTCAGGAACCTCCTAAAAAATACGATTTTACCTTTTGTTCAGAACCCTCATGAAAAATGGGATTTCTCTTAATGTTCAGGACCCTCCTGAAAAATCGGATTTTACTTTCTACTCAGGACACTCCTGAAAAATGGTACTTTACTTTATGCTCAGGACCCTCCTGAATAATGGGACTTTTACCTTCTGTTCAGGATTTTCCTGGAAAATGGGACATTACTTTCTATTCAGGACCCTCCTGAAAATGGGATTTTACATTCTGTTTAAGACTCTCCTAAAAAATGGGATTTCACTTTATGTTTAGGACCCTTCTGAAAAATGGGATTTTACTTTCTGTTCAGGACCCTCCTCAAAAATAGGATTTTACTTTATGTTCAGGACGCTCCTAGAAAATGGGATGTTACTTTATGCTCAGGACCCTCTTGAAAAATGGGATTTTGCCTTTTGTTCAGGACCCTCCTAAAAAATAGAATTTAACTTACTGTTTAGGACCCTCCTGAAAAATGAGATTTTACCTTCTGTTCAGGACCCTCCTGAAAAATAGGATTTTACATTCTGTTTAGGACCCTCCTGAAAAATTGGATTTTACTTTTTGGTCACTATCCTCCTGGAAAATGAGATGTTACTTTATGTTCAGGACCTAACTGAAAAAAGGGATTTTACTTTCTGCTCAGGATCCTCCGAAAAAATGGGATTTTACTTTATGATCTGGACCCTCCTGAAAAATGGGATTTTACTTTCTGTTCAAGACCCTCCTGAAAAATAGAATTTTACATTATGATCTGGACTCTCCTGAAAAATAGGATTTTACTTTATGTTCAGGACCCTCCTGAAAAATGGGATGTTACTCTCTGTTCAGGACCCTCCTAAAAATGGGATTTTACTTTTTGTTCAGGACCCTTCTGAAAAATGGGATTTTACTTTCTACTCAGGACCTTCCTGAAAAATGGGACTTTACTTTCTTCTCAGGACCCTCCTGAAAAATGTGATTTTACCCTCTGTTTAGTGCCCTAAAGAAAAATGGGATTTCACTTTATGTTCAGGACCCTCCTGAAAAATGGGATTTTACTTTCTGTTCAGGACCCTCCTAAAAAATGGGATTTTACCTTCTGTTCAGGACTCTCCTAAAAAATGGGATTTTACTTTATGATCAGGACACTCCTTAAAAATGGGATTTTACTTTCTGTTCAGAACCCTCCTGAAAAATGGGATTTTACTTTATGTTCAGGACCATTACGGAAAATGGGATGTTAGTTTCTGTTCAGGACCCTCCTGAAAAATGGGTTTTTACTTTTTGTTCAGGACCCTCCTGAAAAATGAGATTTTAGTTTCTACTCAGGACTTTCCTTAAAAATAGGACTTTACATTCTACTCAGGACCCTCCTGAAAAATGGCATTTTACCCTATGTTTAGGGCCATAAAGAAAAATGGGATTTCACTTTATGTTCAGGACCCTCCTGAAAAATGGGATTTTACTTTTTGTTCAGGACCCTCCTGAAAAATGGGATTTTACTTTTTGTTCAGGACCATCCTGAAAAATTGGATTTCACTTTATATTCGGGACCCTCCTGAAAAATAGGATTTTACATTATGTTCAGGACCCTCCTGAAAAATAGGATTTTACTTTATGTTTAGGACCCTCCTGAAAAATGGAATTTTACTTTATGTTCAGGACACTCCTGAAAAATGGGATTTTACTTTCTGTTCAGGACCCTCCTGAAAAATAGGATTTTACTTTCAGTTCAGGATCCTCCTGAAAAATAGAATTTTACTTTAGGATCAGGACCCTCCTGAAAAATGGGATGTTCCTTTCTGTTCAGGACCCTCCTGAAAAATGGGATTTTACCCTCTATTCAGAACCCTCATGAAAAACAAGATTTGACTTTATGTTCAGGACCATCCTGAAAAATGGGATTTTACATTCTTTTCAGGACCCTCCTGAAAAATGGGATTTTAACCTCTATTCAGGACCCTCATGAAAAATGAGATTTGACTTTATGTTCAGGACCCTCCTGAAAAATGGGATGTTACATTCTTTTCACGACCCTCCTAAAAAATGGGATTTTACCTTCTGTTCAGGACCCTCCTGGAAAATGAGATTTCACTTTATGTTCAGGACCCTCCTTAAATATGGGATTTTACTTTCTGTTGAAGACCCTATTGAAAAATAGGATTTTACTTTATGTTCATGACCCTCCTGAAAAATGGGCTTATACTTTCTGTTCAGGACCCTCCTGAAAATGAAAAATTGGATTTCACTTAATGTGCAGCACCCTCCTGAAAAATGAGATTTTACTTTCTTCTTAGGACCTTCCTGAAAAATGGAACTTTACATTCTGCGCAGGACTCTCCTGAAAAATGGGATTTTACTTTATGTTCATGACCCTCCTGAAAAATGGGCTTATACTTTCTGTTCAGGACCCTCCTGAAAATGAAAAATGGGATTTCACTTAATGTGCAGCACCCTCCTGAAAAATGAGATTTTACTTTCTTCTTAGGACCTTCCTGAAAAATGGGACTTTACATTCTGCGCAGGACACTCCTGAAAAACGGGATTTTACTTTATGTTCAGGACCCTCATAGAAATTAGGATGTTACTTTATATTCAGGACCCTCCTGAAAAATTGGATTTTTCCTTCTGTTCAGGACCTTTCTAAAAAATGGGATTTTTCTTTCTGTTCAGGAGCTTCCTGAAAAATTAGATTTCACTTTATGTTCAGAACCCTCCTGAAAAATGGGATTTTACTTTCTGTTCAGGACCCTCCCGAAAAATGGGATTTTACTTTATGCTCAACATCCTCCTGGAAAATGGGATGTTACTTTCTGTTCAGGAACCTCCTGAAAAATGGGATTTTAGTTTTTGTTCAGGACCTTCCAGAAAAATGGGATTTTACTTTCTTCTCAGGACCATCCTGAAAAATGGGACTTTAATTTCTGCGCAAGACCCTCCTGAAAAATGGGACTTTGCCTTCTGCTCAGGACCCTCCTGGAAAATGGGATTTTACTTTCTGTTCAGGACCCTCCTGAAAAATGGGATTTTACCTTCTGTTCAAGACCCTCCTGAAAATGGGATTTCACTTTATGTTCATGACCCTCCTGAAAAATGGCATTTTACTTTCTGTTCAGGCTCCTCATAGAAATTGGAATGATACTTTATGTTCAGGACCCTCCTGAAAAATTTGATTTTTCCTTCTGTTCAGGACCCTCCTAAAAAATGGAATTCTACTTTCTGTTCAGGACCCTCCTGAAAAATGAGATTTTACCTTCTGCTCCGGACCCTCCTAAAAAAATGGGATTTTACTTTCTGTTCAGGACCCTCCTGAATAATAGGATTTTACTTTATGTTCAGGACCCTCCTAGAAATTGGAATGTTACTTTATGTTCAGGACCCTCCTGAAAAATAGGATTTTTCCTTCTATTCAGGACACTCCTAAAAAATGGGATTTTACTTTCTGTTCAGGACCCTCCTGAAAAATGAGATTTTTCCTTCTGTTCAGGACCCTCTTGAAAAATGAATTTTACTTTCTGTTTAGGACCCTCCTGAAAAATGGGATTTTACTTTATGGTCAGTATCCTACTGGAAAATGAGATGTTACTTTATGTTCAGAATCCTCCTGAAAAATGGGATTTTACTTTCTGCTCAGGATCCTCCTGAAAAATGGGATTTTACTTTCTGCTCAGGACCCTCTTGAAATATGGGATTTTACTTTCTGTTTAGGACCCTCCTGAAAAATGGGATTTTACTTTATGTTCAGGACCCTCCTGAAAAATGAAATTTTACATTCTTTTCAGGACCCTCTTTAAAAATGGGATTTTACTTTATATTCAGCACCCTCCTGGAAAATGGGATGTTACTTTCTGTTCAGGAACTTCCTAAAAAATGGGATTTTACTTTTTGTTCAGGAACCTCCTGAAAAATGGGATTTTACTTTCATCTCAAGACCCTCCTGAAAAATGGGACTTTACTTTCTGCTCAGGACCCTCCTGAAAAATGAGACTTTGCCTTCTGCTCAGGACCCTCCTGGAAAATAGGATTTTACTTTCTGTTCAGGACCCTCCTGAAAAATGGGATTTATCCTTATGTTCAGGACCCTCATGAATAATGGGATTTCACTTAATGTTGAGGTCCCTCCTTAAAAATGGGATTTTACTTTCTACACAAGATCCTCCTGAAAAATGGGACTTTACTTTCTGCTCAGGACCCTCCTGAAAAATGGGATTTCACTTTTTGTTTAGGACCCTCCTGAAAAATGGGATTTTACTTTCTGTTCAGGACCCTCCTGAAAAATTGGATTTTACTTTATGTTCAGGACCCTCCTGAAAAATAGGATATTTCCTTCTGTTCAGGACCCTCCTAAAAAATGGGATTTTACTTACTGTTCAGGACCCTCCTGATAAATGAAATTTTACCTTCTGTTCAGGACCCCCTGAAAAATGGGATTTTACATTCTATTTAGGACCCTCCTGAAAAATGGGATTTTACTTTATGGTCAGAACCTCCTGGAAAATGGGATATTACTTTATGTTCAGGACCCTCCTGAAAAATGGGATTTTACTTTCTGTTTAAGACCCTCCCGAAAAATAGAATTTTACTTTATGATCAGGACCCTCCTTAAAAATGAGACTTTACTTTCTGTTCAAGGCCCTCCTGAAAAATGGGATTTTACATTATGTTCAGGACCTTCCAGGAAAATGGGATGTTAGTTTCTGTTCAGGACCATCCTGAAAATGGGATTTTACTTTTTCTTCAGGACCCTCCTGAAAAATGGGATTTTACTTTCTACTCAGGACCTTCCTGAAAAATGGGACTTTAGTTTCTGCTCAGGACCCTCCTGAAAAATGGGATTTTACCCTTTGTTTAGGACCCTCAAGAAAAATAAGATTTCACTTTATGTTCAAGACCCTCCTGAAAAATGGGATTTTACTTTCTGTTCAGGACCCTCCTGAAAAATGGAATTTTACCTTCTGTTCAGGACCCTTCTGAAATATGGGATTTAACTTTATGTTCAGGACCCTCCTGAAATATGGGATTTTACTTTCTGTTTAGGACCCTCTTGAAACATGGGATTTTACTTTATTTTCAGGACCTTCCTGAAAAATGAAATTTTACATTCTTTTCAGGACCCTCTTTAAAAATGGGATTTTACTTTATGTTCAACACCCTCATGGAAAATGGGATGTTACTTTCTTTTCAGGAACCTCCTGAAAAATGGGAATTCACTTTCTATTCAGGACCCTCCTGAAAAATGAGATTTTACCTTCTGTTTAGGACCCTCCGTAAAAATGGGATTTTACTTTCTATTAAGGACCCTCCTGAAAAATGGGATTTTACTTTCTATTAAGGACCCTCCTGAAAAATGGGATTTTACTTTCTGGTCAGTATGCTCCTGGAAAATGAGATGTTACTTTATGTTCAGGACCCTCCTGAAAAATCGGACTTTACTTTCTGCTCAGGATCCTCCTGAAAAATGGGATTTTACTTTATGTTCAGTACTCTCTTGGAAAAATGGGATGTTACTTTATGTTCAGGACCCTCCTTGAAAATGGGATGTTAGTTTCTGTTCAGGACCATCCTGAAAAATGGTATTTTACTTTTTGTTGAGGACCCTCCTGACAAATGGGATTTTACTTTCTACTCATGACCTTCCTGAAAAATGGGACTTTACTTTCTGCTCAGGACCCTCCTGAAAAATGGGATTTTACCCACTGTTTAGGACCCTCAAGAAAAATGGTATTTCACTTTATGTTCAGGGCCCTCCTGAAAAATGGGATTTTACTTGTTGTTCAGAACCCTCCTGAAAAATGGGATTTCACTTTATGTTCAGGACCCTCCGGAAAAATGGGATTTTACTTTCTTCTCAGGACCCTCCTGAAAAATGGGTCTTTGCCTTCTGCTTAGGACCTTCCTGGAAAATGGGATTTTAGTTTTTGTTCAGGACCCTCTTGAAAAATGAGATTTTACCTTCTTTTCAGGACCCTCATGAAAAATGGGATTGCACTTAATGTTCAGGACCCTCCTGAAAAATGGGATTTTACTTTCTATTCAGGACCCTCCTGAAAAATGGGACTTTACTTTCTGCTCAGGACCCTCCTGAAAAATGGGATTTCACTTTATGTTTAGGACCCTCCTGAAAAATGGGATTTTACTTTCTGTTCAGGACCCTCCTGATAAATAGGATTTTACTTTATGTTCAGGACACTCCTAGAAAATGGGATGATACTTTACGTTCAGGACCCACCTGAAAAATAGGATTTTTCCTTCTGTTCAGGACCCACCTAAAGAATAGGATTTTACTTTCTGTTCAGGACCCTCCTAAAAAATGAGATTTTACCTTCTGTTCAGGACCCTCCTGAAAAATGTGATTTTTCTTTCTATTTAGGACCCTCCTGAAAAATAGGATTTTACTTTATGATCAGTATCCTCCTGGAAAATGAGATTTTACTTTATGTTCAGGACCCTCCTGAAAAATGGGATTTTACTTTCTGCTCAGGATCCTCCTGAAAAATGGGATTTTACATTATGTTCAATACCCTCCTGGAAAAATGGGATGTTACTTTATGTTCATGACCCTCCTGACAAATGGGATTTTACTTTCTGTTTAAGACCCTCCTGAAAAATAGAATTTTACTTTATGATCAGGACCCTCCTTAAAAATGGGATTTTACTTTCTGTTCAAAACCCTCCTGAAAAATGGGATTTTACTTTGTGTTCAGGACCATTCTAGAAATTGGGATGTTAGTTTCTGTTCAGGACCCTCCAGAAAAACGGGATTTTACTTTTTGATCAGGCCCCTCCTGAAAAATGGGATTTTACTTTCTACTCAGGACTTTCCTGAAAAATGGGACTTTATTTTCTGCTCAGGACCTTCCTGAAAAATGGTATTTTACCCTATGTTTAGGACCCTAAAGAAAAATGGGATTTCACTTTATGTTCAGGACCCTCGTGAAAAATGGGATTTTACTTTCTGCTCAGGACCCTCCTAAAAAATGGGATTTAACCTTCTGTTCAGGACCCTTCTAAAAAATGGGATTTCACTTTATGTTCAGGACCCTCCTGAAATAAGGGATTTTACTTTCTGTTTAGGACCCTCCTGAAAAATGGGATTTTACTTTATGTTGAGGACCCTCCAGAAAAAAGAAATTTAACATTCTTTTCAGGACCCTCTTGAAAAATGGGATTTTACTTTATGTTCAACACCCTCCTGGAAAATGGGATGTTACTTTCTGTTCAGGAAACTCCTGAAAAATGGGATTTTACTTTTTGTTCAGGACCCTCCTGAAAAATGGGATTTTACTTTCTTCTCAGGACTCTCCTGAAAAATGGGACTTTACTTTCTGCTCAGGACCCTCCTGAAAAATGGGATTTTACTTTCTGTTCAGGAACCTCCAGAAAAATAGGATTTTACCTTCTGTTCAGAACCCTCATGAAAAATGGGATTTCTCTTAATGTTCAGGACTCTCCTGAAAAATCAGATTTTACTTTCTACTCAGGACCCTCCTGAAAAATGGTACTTTACTTTATGCTCAGGACTCTCCTGAAAAATGGGACTCTACCTTTTGTTCAGGATTTTCCTGGAAAATAGGATTTTACTTTCTATTCAGGACCCTCCTGAAAAAAGGGATTTTACCTTCTCCTTAAGACTCTCCTGAAAAATGGGATTTCACTTTATGTTTAGGACCCTTCTGAAAAATGGGATTTTACTTTCTGTTCAGGAACCTCCTCAAAAATAGGATTCTACTTTATATTCAGGACCTTCCTAGAAAGTGGGATGTTTATTTATGTTCAGGACCCTCCTGAAAAATGGGATTTTTCCTTCTGTTGAGGACCCTCCTGAAAAATAATATTTTACCTTCTGTTCAGGACCCTCCTAAAAAATAGGATTTTACTTTCTGTTTAGGACCCTCCTGAAAAATTGGATTTTACTTTATGCTCAGTATCCTCCTGGGAAATGAGATGTTACTTTATGTTCAGGACCCAACTGAAAAATGGGATTTTACTTTCTGCACAGGATCCTCCGAAAAAATAGGATTTTACTTTGTGTTTAGTACCCTCGTGGAAAATGCGATGTTACTTTATGTTAAGGACCCTCTTGAAAAATGGGATTATAATTTCTGTTCAAGACCCTCCTGAAAAATAGAATTTTACTTTATGATCTGGACCCTCCTGAAAAATGGGATTTTAATTTATGTTCACGACCCTTCTGAAAAATGGGATGTTACTTTCTGTTCAGGACCCTCCTGAAAAATGGGATTTTACTTTTTGTTCAGGACCCTTCTGAAAAATGGGATTTTACTTTCTACTCAGGACCTTCCTGAAAAATGGGAATTTACTTTCTTCTCAGGACCCTCCTGAAAAATATGATTTTACCCTCTGTTTAGTGCCCTAAAGAAAAATGGGATTTCACTTTATGTTCAGGCTCCTACTGAAAAATGGGATTTTACTTTCTGTTCAGGACCCTCCTAAAAATGGTATTTACCTTCTATTCAGGACCTTCCTAAAAAAAGGGATTTTACTTTATGATCAGGACCCTCCTTAAAAATGGGATTTTTCTTTCTGTTCAGAACCCTCCTAAAAAATGGGGTTTTACTTTATGTTCAGGACCATTCCGGAAAATGGGATGTTAGTTTCTGTTCAGGACCCTTCTGAAAAATGGGATTTTACTTTTTGTTCAGGACCCTCCTGAAAAATGGGATTTTACTTTCTACTCAGGACTTTCTTTAAAAATGGGACTTATCCTTATGTTCAGGATCCTCATGAAAAATGGGATTTCACTTAATGTTCAGGTCCCTCCTTAAAAATGAGATTTTACTTTCTACACAAGATCCTCCTGAAAAATGGGACTTTACTTTCTGCTCAGGACCCTCCTGAAAAATGGGATTTCACTTTTTGTTTAGGACCCTCCGGAAAAATGGGATTTTACTTTCTGTTCAGGACCCTCCTGAAAAATAGGATATTTCCTTCTGTTCAGGACCCTCCTAAAAAATGGGATTTTACTTACTGTTCAGGACCCTCCTGATAAATGAAATTTTACCTTCTGTTCAGGACCCTCCTTAAAAATATGATCAGGACCCTCCTTAAAAATAAGATTTTACTTTTTGTTCAAGGCCCTCCTGAAAAATGGGATTTTACTTTATGTTCAGGACCTTCCAGGAAAATGGGATGTTAGTTTCTGTTCAGGACCCTCCTACAAATGGGATTTTACTTTTTCTTCAGGACCCTCCTGAAAAATGGGATTTTACTTTCTACTCAGGACCTTCCTGAAAAATGGGACTTTACTTTCTGCTCAGGACCTTCCTGAAAAATGGGATTTCACTTTATGTTCAGGACCCTCCTGAAATATGGGATTTTACTTTCTGTTTAGGACCCTCCTGAAAAATGGGAATTTACTTTATGTTCAGGACGTTCCTGAAAAATGAAATTTTACATTCTTTTCAGGACCCTCTTTAAAAATGGGATTTTACTTTATGTTCAACACCCTCATGGAAAATGGGATGTTACTTTCTTTTCAAGAATCTCCTGAAAAATGGGAATTCACTTTCTATTCAGGACCCTCCTGAAAAAAGAGATTTTACCTTCTGTTTAGGACGCTCCGTAAAAATGGGATTTTACTTTCTATTTAGGGCCCTCCTGAAAAATGGGATTTTACTTTCTGGTCAGTATGCTCCTGGAAAATGAGATGTTACTTTATGTTCAGGACACTCCTGAAAAATGGGACTTTACTTTCTGCTCAGGATCCTCCTGAAAAATGGGATTTTACTTTACGTTCAGTACTCTCTTGGAAAAATGGGATGTTACTTTATGTTCAGGACCCTTCTTGAAAATGGGATGTTAGTTTCTGTTCAGGACCATCCTGAAAAATGGGATTTTACTTTTTGTTGAGGACCCTCCTGAAAAATGGGATTTTACTTTCTACTTATGACCTTCCTGAAAAATGGGACATTACTTTCTGCTCAGGACCCTCCTGAAAAATGAGATTTTACCCACTGTTTAGGACCCTCAAGAAAAATGGTATTTCACTTTATGTTCAGGGCCCTCCTGAAAAATGGGATTTTACTTGTTGTTCAGGACCCTCCTGAAAAATGGGATTTCACTTTATGTTCAGGACCCTCCTGAAAAATGGGATTTTACTTTCTTCTCAGGACCCTCCTGAAAAATGGGTCTTTGCCTTCTGCTTAAGACCTTCCTGGAAAATGGGATTTTAGTTTTTTTTCAGGACCCTCTTGATAAATGAGATTTTACCTTCTGTTCAGGACCCTCATGAAAAATGGGATTTCACTTAATGTTCAGGACCCTCCTGAAAAATGGGATTTTACTTTCTATTCAGGACCCTCCTGAAAAATGGGACTTTACTTTCTGCACAGGACCCTCCTGAAAATTGGGATTTCACTTTATGTATAGGACCCTCCTGAAAAATGGGATTTTACTTTCTGTTCAGGACCCTCCTGATAAATAGGATTTTACTTTATGTTCAGGACCCTCCTAGAAAATGGGATGATACTTTACGTTCAGGACCCTCCTGAAAAATAGGATTTTTCCTTTTGTTCAGGACCCACCTAAAGAATAGGATTTTACTTTCTGTTCAGGACCCTCCTAAAAAATGAGATTTTACCTTCTGTTCAGGACCCTCCTGAAAAATGTGATTTTTCTTTCTATTTAGGACCCTCCTGAAAAATAGGATTTTACTTAATGATCAGTATCCTCCTGGAAAATGAGATGTTACTTTATGTTCAGGACCCTCCTGAAAAATGGGATTTTACTTTCTGCTCAGGATCCTCCTGAAAAATGGGATTTTACTTTATGTTCAGTACCCTCCTGGAAAAATGGGGTGTTACTTTATGTTCATGACCATCCTGATAAATGGGATTTAACTTTCTGTTTAAGACCCTCCTGAAAAATAGAATTTTACTTTATGATCAGGACCCTCCTTAAAAATGGGATTTTACTTTCTGTTCAGAACCCTCCGGAAAAATGGGATTTTACTTTAAGTTCAGGACCATTCTGGAAAATGGGATGTTAGTTTCTGTTCAGGACCCTCCAGAAAAATGGGATTTTACTTTTTGTTCAGGCCCCTCCTAAAAAATGGGATTTTACTTTCTACTCAGGACTTTCCTGAAAAATGGGACTTTACTTTCTGCTCAGGACCCTCCTGAAAAATGGTATTTTACCCTATGTTTAGGGCCCTAAAGAAAAATGGGATTTCACTTTATGTTCAGGACCCTCGTGAAAAATGGGATTTTACTTTCTGTTCAGGACCCTCCTAAAAAATGGGATTTTACCTTCTGTTCAGGACCCTCCTAAAAAATGGGATTTCACTTTATGTTCAGGACCCTCCTGAAATATGGGATTTTACTTTCTGTTTAGGACCCTCCTGAAAAATGGGATTTTACTTTATGTTCAGGACCCTCCAGAAAAAAGAAATTTTACATTCTTTTCAGGACCCTCTTGAAAAATGGGATTTTACTTTATGTTCAACACCCTCCTGGAAAATGGGATGTTACTTTCTGTTCAGGAACCTCCTTAAAAATGGGATTTTACTTTTTGTTCAGGACCCTCCTGAAAAATGGGATTTTACTTTCTTCTCAGGACCCTCCTGAAAAATGGGACTTTACTTTCTGCTCAGGACCCTCTTGAAAAATAGGATTTTACTTTCTGTTCAGGAACCACCAGAAAAATAGGATTTTACCTTTTGTTCCGAACCCTCATGAAAAATGGGATTTCTCTTAATGTTCAGGACTCTCCTGAAAAATCGGATTTTACTTTCTACTCAGGACCCTCCTGAAAAATGGTACTTTACTTTATGCTCAGGACCCTCCTGAAAAATGGGACTCTACCTTTTGTTCAGGATTCTCCTGGAAAATAGGATTTTACTTTCTATTCAGGACCCTCCTGAAAAAAGGGATTTTACCTTCTGTTTAAGACTCTCCTGAAAAATGGGATTTCACTTTATGTTTAGGACCCTTCTGAAAAATGGGATTTTACTTTCTGTTTAGGACCCTCCTCAAAAATAAGATTTTACTTTATAGTCAGGACCCTCCTAGAAAGTGGGATGTTTATTTATGTTCAGGACCTCCTGAAAAATGGGATTTTTCCTTCTGTTCAGGACCCTCCTAAAAAATAGAATTTAACTTACTGTTCAGGACCCTCCTGAAAAATAATATTTTACCTTCTGTTCAGGACCCTCCTGAAAAATAGGATTTTACTTTCTGTTTAGGACCCTCCTGAAAAATTGGATTTTACTTTATGCTCAGTATCCTCCTGGAAAATGAGATGTTACTATATGTTCAGGACCCAACTGAAAAATGGGATTTTACTTTCTGCCCAGGATCCTCCGAAAAAATGGGATTTTACTTTATGTTTAGTACCCTCGTGGAAAATGCGATGTTACTTTATGTTAAGGACCCTCTTGAAAAATGGGATTTTACTTTCTGTTCAAGACCCTCCTGAAAAATAGAATTTTACTTTTTCAACTGGACCCTCCTGAAAAATGGGATTTTACTTTATGTTCAGGACCCTCCTGAAAAATAGGATGTTACTTTCTGTTCAGGACCCTCCTGAAAAATGGGATTTTACTTTTTGTTCAGGACCCTTCTGAAAAATGGGATTTTACTTTCTACTCAGGACCTTCCTGAAAAATGGGACTTTACTTTCTTCTCAGGACCCTCCTGAAAAATGTGATTTTACCCTTTGTTTAGTGCCCTTAAGAAAAATGGGATTTCACTTTATGTTCAGGACCCTCCTGAAAAATGGGATTTTACTTTCTGTTCAGAACCCTCCTAAAAATGGGATTTTACCTTCTGTTCAGGACCCTCCTAAAAAATGGGATTTTACATTATGATCAGGACCCTCCTTAAAAATGGGATTTTACTTTCTGTTCAGAACCCTCCTAAAAAATGGGGTTTTACTTTATGTTCAGGACCATTCCGAAAAATGGGATGTAAGTTTCTGTTCAGGACCCTCCTGAAAAATGGGATTTTACTTTTTGTTCAGGACCCTCCTGAAAAATGGGATTTTACTTTCTACTCAGGACTTTCTTGAAAAATGGGACTTTACTTTCTGCTCAGGACCCTCCTGAAAAATAGGATTTTACCCTATGTTTAGGGCCCTAAAGAAAAATGGGATTTCACTTTATGTTTAGGACCCTCCTGAAAAATGGGATTTTACTTTCTGTTCAAGACCCTCCTAAAAAATGGGACTTGACATTATGTTCTGGACCCTCCTAAAAAATGGGATTTCACATTATGTTCAGGACCCTCCTGAAATATGGGATTTTACTTTCTGTTTAGAACCCTCCTGAAAAATGGGATTTTACTTTATGTTCAGGGGCCTCCTGAAAACAGAAATTTTACATTCTTTTCAGGACCCTCTTGAAAGATGGGATTTTACTTTATGTTCAACACCATCCTGGAAAATAGGATGTTACTTTCTGTTCAGGAACCTCCTGAAAAATGGGATTTTACTTTTTGTTCAGGACCCTCCTGAAAAATGGGACTTTACTTTCTGCGCAAGACCCTCCTGAAAAATGGGACTTTGCCTTCTGCTCAGGACCCTCCTGGAAAATGGGATTTTACTTTCTGTTCAGGACCCTCCTGAAAATGGGATTTTACCTTCTGTTCAAGACCCTCCTGAAAATGAGATTTCACTTTATGTTCATGACCCTCCTGAAAAATGGGATTTTACTTTCTGTTCAGGCCCCTCATAGAAATTGGAATGTTATTTTATGTTCAGGACACTCCTGAAAAATTTGATTTTTCCTTCTGTTCAGGACCGTCCTAAAAAATGGAATTCTACTTTCTGTTCAGGACCCTCCTGAAAAATGAGATTTTACCTTCTGTTCCGGACCCTCCTGAAAAAATGGGATTTTATTTTCTGTTCAGGACCCTCTTGAATAATAGGATTTTACTTTATGTTCAGGACCCTCCTAGAAATTGGAATGTTACTTTATGTTCAGGACCCTCCTGAAAAATAAGATTTTTCCTTCTGTTCAGGACACACCTAAAAAATGGGATTTTACTTTCTGTTCAGGATCCTCCTGAAAAATGAGAATTTTCCTTGTGTTCAGGACCCTCTTGAAAAATGGAATTTTACTTTCTGTTTAGGACCCTCCTGAAAAATGGGATTTTACTTTATGGTCAGTATCCTTCTGGAAAATGAGATGTTACTTTATGTTCAGGACCCTCCTGAAAAATGGGATTTTACTTTCTGCTCAGGATCCTCCTGAAAAATGGAATTTTACTTTATGTTCAGTACCCTCCTGGAAAATGGAATGTTACTTTATGTTCAGGACCTTCCTGAAAAATGGGATTTTACTTTCTGTTCAAGACGCTCTTGAAAAATATAATTTTACTTTATGATCAAGACCCTCCTTAAAAATGGGATTTTACTTTCTGTTAAGGACCCTCCTGAAAAATGGGATTTTACATTATGTTCAGGACCCTCCTGGAAAATGGGATGTTAGTTTCTGTTCAGGACCCTCCTGAAAAATGAGATTTTACTTTTTGTTCAGGACCCTCCTGAAAAATTAGATTTTACTTTCTACTCAGGACCCTCCTGAAAAATGGGATTTTACTTTACTATCTGCTCAGGACCCTCCTGAAAAATGGGATTTTACCCTCTGTTTAGGACCCTCAAGAAAACTGGGATTTCACTTTATGTTCAGGACCCTCCTAAAAAATGGGATTTTACTTGCTGTTCAGGACCCTCCTAAAAAATGGGATTTTACCTTCTGTTCAGGACCCTCCTGAAAAATGGAATTTCACTTTATGTTCAGGACCCTCTTGAAATATGGGATTTTACTTTCTGTTTAGGACCCTCCTGAAAAATGGGATTTTACTTTATGTTCAGGACACTCCTGAAAAATGAAATTTTACATTCTTTTCAGGACCCTCTTTAAAAATGGGATTTTACTTTATATTCAGCACCCTCCTGGAAAATGGGATGTTACTTTCTGTTCAGGAACTTCCTGAAAAATGGGATTTTACTTTTTGTTCAGGAACCTCCTGAAAAATGGGATTTTACTTTCTTCTCAAGACCCTCCTGAAAAATGGGACTTTACTTTCTGCTCAGGACCCTCCTGAAAAATGAGACTTTGCCTTCTACTCAGGACCCTCCTGGAAAATAGGATTTTACTTTCTGTTCAGGACCCTCCTGAAAAATGGGATTTATCCTTATGTTCAGGACCCTCATGAAAAATGGGAGTTCACTTAATGTTCAGGTCCCTCCTTAAAAATGGGATTTTACTTTCTACACAAGATCCTCCTGAAAAATGGGACTTTACTTTCTGCTCAGGACCCTCCTGAAAAATGGGATTTCACTTTTTGTTTAGGACCCTCCTGAAAAATGGGATTTTACTTTCTTTTCATGACCCTCCTGAAAAATTGGATTTTACTTTATGTTCAGGACCCTCCTGAAAAATAGGATATTTCCTTCTGTTCAGGACCCTCCTAAAAAAATGGGATTTTACTTTCTGTTCAGGACCCTCCTGATAAATGAAATTTTACCTTCTGTTCAGGACCCTCCTGAAAAATGGGATTTTACTTTCTATTTAGGACCCTCCTGAAAAATGGGATTTTACTTTATGGTCATTACCCTCTTGGAAAATGGGATATTACTTTATGTTCAGGACCCTCCTGAAAAATGGGATTTTACTTTCTGCTTAAGACCCTCCCAAAAAATAGAATTTTACTTTATGATCAGGACCCTCCTTAAAAATGAGATTTTACTTTCTGTTCAAGACCCTCCTGAAAAATGGGATTTTACTTTATGTTCCGGACCTTCCAGAAAAATGGGATGTTAGTTTCTGTTCAGGACCCTCCTGAAAAATGGGATTTTACTTTTTCTTCAGGACCCTCCTGAAAAATGGGATTTTACTATCTACTCAGGACCTTTCTGAAAAATGGGACTTTACTTTCTGCTCAGGACCCTCCTGAAAAATGGGATTTTACCCTCTGTTTAGGACCCTCAAGAATAATAGGATTTCACTTTATGTTCAAGACCCTCCTGAAAAATGGGATTTTACTTTCTGTTCAGGACCCTCCTGAAAAATGGAATTTTACCTTCTGTTCAGGACCCTCCTGAAAAATGGGATTTCACTTTATGTTCAGGACCCTCCTGAAATATGGGATTTTACTTGCTGTTTAGGACCCTCCTGAAAAATGGGATTTTACTTTATGTCCAGGACCCTCCAGAAAAATGAAATTTTACATTCTTTTCAGGACCCTCTTTAAAAATGGGATTTTACTTTATGTTCAACACCCTCATGGAAAATGGGATGTTACTTTCTACTCAGGACCTTCCTGAAAAATGGGACTTTACTTTCTGCTTAGGACCCTCCTGAAAAATTGGATTTTACCCTCTGTTTAGGACCCTCAAGAAAAATAGGATTTCACTTTATGTTCAAGACCCTCCTGAAAAATGGGATTTTACTTTCTGTTCAGGACCCTCCTGAAAAATGGAATTTTACCTTCTGTTCAGGACCCTCCTGAAAAATGGGATTTCACTTTATGTTCAGGACGCTCCTGAAATATGGGATTTTACTTTCTGTTTAGGACCCTCCTGAAAAATGGGATTTTACTTTATGTTCAGGACCCTCCTGAAAAATGAAATTTTACATTCTTTTCAGGACCCTCTTTAAAAATGGGATTTTACTTTATGTTCAACACCCTAATAGAAAATGGGATGTTACTTTCTTTTCAGGAACCTGCTGAAAAATGGGAATTCACTTTCTGTTCAGGACCCTCCTGAAAAATGAGATTTTACCTTCTGTTTAGGACCCTCCGTAAAAATGGGATTTTACTTTCTACTTAGGACCCTCCTGAAAAATGGGATTTTACTTTCTGGTCAGTATGCTCCTGGAAAATGAGATGTTACTTTATGTTCAGGACCCTCCTGAAAAATGGGACTTTACTTTCTGCTCAGGATCCTCCTGAAAAATGGGATTTTACTTTATGTTCAGTACTCTCTTGGAAAAATGGGATGTTACTTTATGTTCAGGACCCTCCTTGAAAATGGGATGTTAGTTTCTGTTCAGGACCATCCTGAAAAATGGGATTTTACTTTTTGTTCAGGACCCTCCTGAAAAATGGGATTTTACTTTCTACTCATGACCTTCCTGAAAAATGGGACTTTACTTTCTGCTCAGGACCCTCCTGAAAAATGGGATTTTACCCACTGTTTAGGACCCTCAAGAAAAATGGTATTTCACTTTATGTTCAGGGCCCTCCTGAAAAATGGGATTTTACTTGTTGTTCAGGACCCTCTTGAAAAATGGGATTTCACTTTATGTTCAGGACCCTCCTGAAATAAGGGATTTTTACTTTCTGTTTAGGACCCTCCTGGAAAATGGGATTTTACTTTTTGTTCAGGACCCTCCTGAAAAATGGGATTTTACTTTCTTCTCAGGACCCTCCTGAAAAATGGGTCTTTGCCTTCTGCTTAGGACCTTCCTGGAAAATGGGATTTTAGTTTTTGTTCAGGACCCTCTTGAAAAATGAGATTTTACCTTCTGTTCAGGACCCTCATGAATAATGGGATTTCACTTAATGTTCAGGACCCTCCTGAAAAATGGGATTTTACTTTCTATTCAGGACCCTCCTGAAAAATGGGACTTTACTTTCTGCTCAGGACCCTCCTGAAAAATGGGATTTCATTTTATGTTTAGGACCTTCCTGAAAAATGGGATTTTACTTTCTGTTCAGGACCCTCCTGATAAATAGGATTTTACATTATGTTCAGGACCCTCCTAGAAAATGGGATAATACTTTACGTTCAGGACCCTCCTGAAAAATAGGATTTTTCCTTCTGTTCAGGACCCACCTACAGAATAGGATTTTACTTTCTGTTCAGGACCCTCCTAAAAAATGAGATTTTACCTTCTGTTCAGGACCCTCCTGAAAAATGTGATTTTTCTTTCTATTTAGGACCCTCCTGAAAAATAGGATTTTACTTAATGATCAGTATCCTCCTGGAAAATGAGATGTTACTTTATGTTCAGGACCCTCCTTAAAAATGGGATTTTACTTTCTGCTCAGGATCCTCCTGAAAAATGGGATTTTACTTTATGTTCAGTACCCTCCTAGAAAAATGGGATGTTACTTTATGTTCATGACCCTCCTGATAAATGGGATTTTACTTTCTGTTTAAGACTCTCCTGAAAAATAGAATTTTACTTTATGATCAGGACCCTCCTTAAAAATGGGATTTTACTTTCTGTTCAGAACCCTCCTGAAAAATGGGATTTTACTTTATGTTCAGGACCATTCTGGAAAATGGGATGTTAGTTTCTGTTCAGGACCCTCCACAAAAATGGGATTTTACTTTTTGTTCAGGCCCCTCATGAAAAATGGGATTTTACTTTCTACTCAGGACTTTCCTGAAAAATGGGACTTTACTTTCTGCTCAGGACCCTCCTGAAAAATGGTATTTTACCCTATGTTTAGGGCCCTAAAGAAAAATGGGATTTTACTTTCTGTTCAGGACCCTCCTGATAAATAGGATTTTACTTTATATTCAGGACCCTCCTAGAAAATGGGATGATACTTTACGTTCAGGACCCTCCTGAAAAATAGGATTTTTCCTTCTGTTCAGGACCCACCTACAGAATAGGATTTTACTTTCTGTTCAGGACCCTCCTGAAAAATGTGATTTTTCTTTCTATTTAGGTCCCTCCTGAAAAATAGGATTTTACTTTATGATCAGTATCCTCCTGGAAAATGAGATGTTACTTTATGTTCAGGACCCTCCTGAAAAATGGGATTTTACTTTCTGCTCAGGATCCTCCTGAAAAATGGGATTTTACTTTATGTTCAGTACCCTCCTGGAAAAATGGGATGTTACTTTATGTTCATGACCCTCCTGATAAATGGGATTTTACTTTCTGTTTAAGACCCTCCTGAAAAATAGGATTTTACTTTATGATCAGGACCCTCCTTAAAAATGGGATTTTACTTTCTGTTCAGAACCCTCCTGAAAAATGGGATTTTACTTTATGTTCAGGACCATTCTGGAAAATGGGATGTTATATTCTGTTCAGGACCCTCCAGAAAAATGGGATTTTACTTTTTGTTCAGGCCCCTCCTGAAAAATGGGATTTTACTTTCTACTCAGGACTTTCCTGAAAAATGGGACTTTACTTTCTGCTCAGGACCCTCCTGAAAAATGGTATTTTACCCTATGTTTAGGGCCCTAAAGAAAAATGGGATTTCACTTTATGTTCAGGACCCTCGTGAAAAATGGGATTTTACTTTCTGTTCAGGACCCTCCTAAAAAATGGGATTTTACCTTCTGTTCAGGACCCTCCTAAAAAATGGGATTTCACTTTATGTTCAGAACCCTCCTAAAATATGGGATTTTACTTTCTGTTTAGGACCCTCCTGAAAAATGGGATTTTACTTTGTGTTCAGGACCCTCCTGAAAAAAGAAATTTTACATTCTTTTCAGGACCCTCTTTAAAAATGGGATTTTACTATATGTTCAACACCCTAATAGAAAATGGGATGTTACTTTCTTTTCAGGAACCTGCTGAAAAATGGGAATTGACTTTCTGTTCAGGACCCTCCTGAAAAATGAGATTTTACCTTCTGTTTAGGACCCTCCGTAAAAATGGGATTTTACTTTCTACTTAGGACCCTCCTGAAAAATGAGATTTTACTTTCTGGTCAGTATGCTCCTGGAAAATGAGATGTTACTTTATGTTCAGGACCCTCCTGAAAAATGGGACTTTACTTTCTGCTCAGGATCCTCCTGAAAAATGGGATTTTACTTTATGTTCAGTACTCTCTTGGAAAAATGGGATGTTACTTTATGTTCAGGACCCTGCTTGAAAATGGGATGTTAGTTTCTGTTCAGGACCATCCTGAAAAATGGGATTTTACTTTTTGTTCAGGACCCTCCTGAAAAATGGGATTTTACTTTCTACTCATGACCTTCCTGAAAAATGGGACTTTACTTTCTGCTCAGGACCCTCCTGAAAAATGGGATTTTACCCACTGTTTAGGACCCTCAAGAAAAATGGTATTTCACTTTATGTTCAGGGCCCTCCTGAAAAATGGGATTTTACTTGTTGTTCAGGACCCTCTTGAAAAATGGGATTTCACTTTATATTCAGGACCCTCCTGAAATATGGGATTTTTACTTTCTGTTTAGGACCCTCCTGGAAAATGGGATTTTACTTTTTGTTCAGGACCCTCCTGAAAAATGGGATTTTACTTTCTTCTCAGGACCCTCCTGAAAAATGGGTCTTTGCCTTCTGCTTAGGACCTTCCTGGAAAATGGGATTTTAGTTTTTGTTCAGGACCCTCTTGAAAAATGAGATTTTACCTTCTGTTCAGGACCCTCATGAATAATGGGATTTCACTTAATGTTCAGGACCCTCCTGAAAAATGGGATTTTACTTTCTATTCAGGACCCTCCTGAAAAATGGGACTTTACTTTCTGCTCAGGACCCTCCTGAAAAATGGGATTTCACTTTATGTTTAGGACCTTCCTGAAAAATGGGATTTTACTTTCTGTTCAGGACCCTCCTAATAAATAGGATTTTACATTATGTTCAGGACCCTCCTAGAAAATGGGATAATACTTTACGTTCAGGACCCTCCTGAAAAATAGGATTTTTCCTTCTGTTCAGGACCCACCTACTGAATAGGATTTTACTTTCTGTTCAGGACCCTCCTAAAAAATGAGATTTTACCTTCTGTTCAGGACCCTCCTGAAAAATGTGATTTTTCTTTCTATTTAGGACCCTCCTGAAAAATAGGATTTTACTTAATGATCAGTATCCTCCTGGAAAATGAGATGTTACTTTATGTTCAGGACCCTCCTTAAAAATGGGATTTTACTTTCTGCTCAGGATCCTCCTAAAAATGGGATTTTACTTTATGTTCAGTACCCTCCTGGAAAAATGGGATGTTACTTTATGTTCATGACCCTCCTGATAAATGGGATTTTACTTTCTGTTTAAGACTCTCCTGAAAAATAGAATTTTACTTTATGATCAGGACCCTCCTTAAAAATGGGATTTTACTTTCTGTTCAGAACCCTCCTGAAAAATGGGATTTTACTTTATGTTCAGGACCATTCTGGAAAATGGGATGTTAGTTTCTGTTCAGGACCCTCCACAAAAATGGGATTTTACTTTTTGTTCTGGCCCCTCATGAAAAATGGGATTTTACTTTCTACTCAGGACTTTCCTGAAAAATGGGACTTTACTTTCTGCTCAGGACCCTCCTGAAAAATGGTATTTTACCCTATGTTTAGGGCCCTAAAGAAAAATGGGATTTTACTTTCTGTTCAGTACCCTCCTGATAAATAGGATTTTACTTTATGTTCAGGACCCTCCTAGAAAATGGGATGATACTTTACGTTCAGGAACCTCCTGAAAAATAGGATTTTTCCTTCTGTTCAGGACCCACCTACAGAATAGGATTTTACTTTCTGTTCAGGACCCTCCTGAAAAATGTGATTTTTCTTTCTATTTAGGACCCTCCTGAAAAATAGGATTTTACTTTATGATCAGTATCCTCCTGGAAAATGAGATGTTACTTTATGTTCAGGACCCTCCTGAAAAATGAGATTTTACTTTCTGCTCAGGATCCTCCTGAAAAATGGGATTTTACTTTATGTTCAGTACCCTCCTGGAAAAATGGGATGTTACTTTATGTTCATGACCCTCCTGATAAATGGGATTTTACTTTCTGTTTAAGACCCTCCTGAAAAATAGAATTTTACTTTATGATCAGGACCCTCCTTAAAAATGGGATTTTACTTTCTGTTCAGAACCCTCCTGAAAAATGGGATTTTACTTTATGTTCAGGACCATTCTGGAAAATGGGATGTTAGTTTCTGTTCAGGACCCTCCAGAAAAATGGGATTTTACTTTTTGTTCAGGCCCCTCCTGAAAAATGGGATTTTACTTTCTACTCAGGACTTTCCTGAAAAATGGGACTTTACTTTCTGCTCAGGACCCTCCTGAAAAATGGTATTTTACCCTATGTTTAGGGCCCTAAAGAAAAATGGGATTTCACTTTATGTTCAGGACCCTCGTGAAAAATGGGATTTTACTTTCTGTTCAGGACCCTCCTAAAAAATGGGATTTTACCTTCTGTTCAGGACCCTCCTAAAAAATGGGATTTCACTTTATGTTCAGGACCCTCCTAAAATATGGGATTTTACTTTCTGTTTAGGACCCTCCTGAAAAATGGGATTTTACTTTGTGTTCAGGACCCTCCTGAAAAAAGAAATTTTACATTCTTTTCAGGACACTCTTGAAAAATTGGATTTTACTTTATGTTCAACACCCTCCTGGAAAATGGGATGTTACTTTCTGTTCAGGAACCTCCTGAAAAATGGGATTTTACTTTTTGTTCAGGACCCTCCTGAAAAATGGGATTTTACTTTCTTCTCAGGACCCTCCTGAAAAATGGGATTTTACTTTCTGTTCAAGAACCTCCTGAAAAATAGGATTTTACCTTCTGTTTAGAACCCTCATGAAAAATGGGATTTCTCTTAATGTTCAGGACCCTCCTGAAAAATCGGATTTTACTTTCTACTCAAGACCCTCCTAAAAAATGGTACTTTACTTTATGCTCAGGACCCTCCTGAAAAATGGGACTCTACCTTTTGTTCAGGATTTTCCTGGAAAATAGGATTTTACTTTCTATTCAGGACCCTCCTAGAAAGTGGGATGTTAATTTATGTTCAGGAACCTCCTGAAAAATGGGATTTTTCCTTCTGTTCAGGACCCTCCTAAAAAATAGAATTTAACTTACTGTTCAGGACCCTCCTGAAAAATAATATTTTACCCTCTGTTCAGGACCCTCCTGAAAAATAGGATTTTACTTTCTGTTTAGGACCCTCCTGAAAATTTAGATTTTACTTTATGGTCAGTATCCTCCTGGAAAATGAGATGTTACTTTATGTTCAGGACCCAACTGAAAAATGAGATTTTACTTTCTGCTCAGGATCCTACGAAAAAATGGGAGTTTACTTTATGTTTAGTACCCTCGTGGAAAATGCGATGTTAGTTTATGTTAAGGACCCTCTTGAAAAATGGGATTTTACTTTCTGTTCAAGACCCTCCTGAAAAATAGACTTTTACTTTATGATCTGGACCCTCCTGAAAAATGGGATTTAACTTTATGTTCAGGACCCTCCTGAAAAATGGGATGTTACTTTCTATTCAGGACCCTCCTGAAAAATGATATTTTACTTTTTGTTCAGGACCCTTCTGAAAAATGGGATTTTACTTTCTACTCAGGACCTTCCTGAAAAATGGGACTTTACTTTCTTCTCAGGACCCTCCTGAAAAATGTGATTTTACCCTCTGTTTAGTGCCCTAAAGAAAAATGGGATTTCACTTTATGTTCAGGACCCTCCTGAAAAATGGGATTTTACTTTCTGTTCAGGACCCTGCTAAAAATGGGATTTTACCTTCTCTTCAGGACCCTCCAAAAAAATGGGATTTTACTTTATGATCAGGACCCTCCTTAAAAATGGGATTTTACTTTCTGTTCAGAACCCTCCTAAAAAATGGGGTTTTACTTTATGTTCAGGACCATTCCGTAAAATGGGATGTTAGTTTCTGTTCAGGACCCTCCTGAAAAATGGGATTTTACTTTTTGTTCAGGACCCTCCTGAAAAATGGGATTTTACTTTCTACTCAGGACTTTCGTGAAAAATGGGACTTTACTTTCTGCTCAGGACCCTCCTGAAAATGGTATTTTACCCTATGTTTAGGGCCCTAAAGAAAAATGGGATTTTACTTTCTGTTCAGGACCCTCCTGATAAATAGGATTTTACTTTATGTTCAGGACCCTCCTAGAAAAAGGGATGATACTTTACGTTCAGGACCCTCCTGAAAAATAGGATTTTTCCTTCTGTTCAGGACTCACCTACAGAATAGGATTTTACTTTCTGTTCAGGACCCTCCTGAAAAATGTGATTTTTCTTTCTATTTAGGACCCTCCTGAAAAATAGGATTTTACTTTATGATCAGTATCCTCCTGGAAAATGAGATGTTACTTTATGTTCAGGACCCTCCTGAAAAATGGGATTTTACTTTCTGCTCAGGATCCTCCTGAAAAATGAGATTTTACTTTATGTTCAGTACCCTCCTGGAAAAATGGGATGTTACTTTATGTTCATGACCCTCATGATAAATGGGATTTTACTTTCTGTTTAAGACCCTCCTGAAAAATAGAATTTTACTTTATGATCAGGACCCTCCTTAAAAATGGGATTTTACTTTCTGTTCAGAACCCTCCTGAAAAATGGGATTTTACTTTATGTTCAGGACCATTCTGGAATATGGGATGTTAGTTTCTGTTCAGGACCCTCCAGAAAAATGGGATTTTACTTTTTGTTTAGGCCCCTCCTGAAAAATGGGATTTTACTTTCTACTCAGGACTTTCCTGAAAAATGGGACTTTACTTTCTGCTCAGGACCCTCCTGAAAAATGGTATTTTACCCTATGTTTAGGGCCCTAAAGAAAAATGGGATTTCACTTTATGTTCAGGACCCTCGTGAAAAATGGGATTTTACTTTCTGTTCAGGACCCTCCTAAAAAATGGGATTTTACCATCTGTTCAGGACCCTCCTAAAAAATGGGATTTCACTTTATGTTCAGGACCCTCCTGAAATATGGGATTTTACTTTCTGTTTAGGACCCTCCTGAAAAATGGGATTTTACTTTGTGTTCAGGACCCTCCTGAAAAAAGAAATTTTACATTCTTTTCATGACCCTCTTGAAAAATAGGATTTTACTTTATGTTCAACACCCTCCTGGAAAATGGGATGTTACTTTCTGTTCAGGAACCTCCTGAAAAATGGGATTTTACTTTTTGTTCAGGACCCTCCTGAAAAATGGGATTTTACTTTCTTCCCAGGACCCTCCTAAAAAATGGGATTTTACTTTCTGTTCAGGAACCTCCTGAAAAATAGGATTTTACCTTCTGTTTAGAACCCTCATGAAAAATGGGATTTCTCTTAATGTTCAGGACCCTCCTGAAAAATCGGATTTTACTTTCTACTCAGGACCCTCCTAAAAAATGGTACTTTACTTTATGCTCAGGACCCTCCTGAAAAATGGGACTCTACCTTTTGTTCAGAATTTTCCTGGAAAATAGGATTTTACTTTCTATTCAGGACCCTCCTAGAAAGTGGGATGTTAATTTATGTTCAGGACCCTCCTGAAAAATGGGATTTTTCCTTCTGTTCAGGACCCTCCTAAAAAATAGAATTTAACTTACTGTTCAGGACCCTCCTAAAAAATAATATTTTACCCTCTGTTCAGGACCCTCCTGAAAAATAGGATTTTACTTTCTGTTTAGGACCCTCCTGAAAATTTAGATTTTACTTTATGGTCAGTATCCTCCTGGAAAATGAGATGTTACTTTATGTTCAGGACTCAACTGAAAAATGATATTTTAATTTCTGCTCAGGATCCTACGAAAAAATGGGAGTTTACTTTATGTTTAGTACCCTCGTGGAAAATGCGATGTTAGTTTATGTTAAGGACCCTCTTGAAAAATGGGATTTTACTTTCTGTTCAAGACCCTCCTGAAAAATAGACTTTTACTTTATGATCTGGACCCTCCTGAAAAATGGGATTTAACTTTTTGTTCAGGCCCCTCCTGAAAAATGGGATTTTACTTTCTACTCAGGACTTTCCTGAAAAATGGGACTTTACTTTCTGCTCAGGACCCTTCTGAAAAATGGTATTTTACCCTATGTTTAGGGCCCTAAAGAAAAATGGGATTTCACTTTATGTTCAGGACCCTCGTGAAAAATGGGATTTTACTTTCTGTTCAGGACCCTCCTAAAAAATGGGATTTTACCTTCTGTTCAGGACCCTCCTAAAAAATGGGATTTCACTTTATGTTCAGGACCCTCCTAAAATATGGGATTTTACTTTCTGTTTAGGACCCTCCTGAAAAATGGGATTTTACTTTGTGTTCAGGACCCTCCTGAAAAAAGAAATTTTACATTCTTTTCAGGACCCTCTTGAAAAATTGGATTTTACTTTATGTTCAACACCCTCCTGGAAAATGGGATGTTACTTTCTGTTCAGGAACCTCCTGAAAAATGGGATTTTACTTTTTGTTCAGGACCCTCCTGAAAAATGGGATTTTACTTTCTTCTCAGGACCCTCCTGAAAAATGGGATTTTACTTTCTGTTCAAGAACCTCCTGAAAAATAGGATTTTACCTTCTGTTTAGAACCCTCATGAAAAATGGGATTTCTCTTAATGTTCAGGACCCTCCTGAAAAATCGGATTTTACTTTCTACTCAAGACCCTCCTAAAAAATGGTACTTTACTTTATGCTCAGGACCCTCCTGAAAAATGGGACTCTACCTTTTGTTCAGGATTTTCCTGGAAAATAGGATTTTACTTTCTATTCAGGACCCTCCTAGAAAGTGGGATGTTAATTTATGTTCAGGAACCTCCTGAAAAATGGGATTTTTCCTTCTGTTCAGGACCCTCCTAAAAAATAGAATTTAACTTACTGTTCAGGACCCTCCTGAAAAATAATATTTTACCCTCTTTTCAGGACCCTCCTGAAAAATAGGATTTTACTTTCTGTTTAGGACCCTCCTGAAAATTTAGATTTTACTTTATGGTCAGTATCCTCCTGGAAAATGAGATGTTACTTTATGTTCAGGACCCAACTGAAAAATGAGATTTTACTTTCTGCTCAGGATCCTACGAAAAAATGGGAGTTTACTTTATGTTTAGTACCCTCGTGGAAAATGCGATGTTAGTTTATGTTAAGGACCCTCTTGAAAAATGGGATTTTACTTTCTGTTCAAGACCCTCCTGAAAAATAGACTTTTACTTTATGATCTGGACCCTCCTGAAAAATGGGATTTAACTTTATGTTCAGGACCCTCCTGAAAAATGGGATGTTACTTTCTGTTCAGGACCCTCCTGAAAAATGATATTTTACTTTTTGTTCAGGACCCTTCTGAAAAATGGGATTTTACTTTCTACTCAGGACCTTCCTGAAAAATGGGACTTTACTTTCTTCTCAGGACCCTCCTGAAAAATGTGATTTTACCCTCTGTTTAGTGCCCTAAAGAAAAATGGGATTTCACTTTATGTTCAGGACCCTCCTGAAAAATGGGATTTTACTTTCTGTTCAGGACCCTGCTAAAAATGGGATTTTACCTTCTCTTCAGGACCCTCCAAAAAAATGGGATTTTACTTTATGATCAGGACCCTCCTTAAAAATGGGATTTTACTTTCTGTTCAGAACCCTCCTAAAAAATGGGGTTTTACTTTATGTTCAGGACCATTCCGTAAAATGGGATGTTAGTTTCTGTTCAGGACCCTCCTGAAAAATGGGATTTTACTTTTTGTTCAGGACCCTCCTGAAAAATGGGATTTTACTTTCTACTCAGGACTTTCGTGAAAA
The DNA here is from genome assembly GCA_030864215.1 of Capsicum pubescens. NCBI lineage: Eukaryota > Viridiplantae > Streptophyta > Magnoliopsida > Solanales > Solanaceae > Capsicum > Capsicum pubescens. The sequence continues at coordinate 28,399,562 of CM061549.1, read as the reverse complement.
ATGGGACTTTACTTTCTGCTCAGGACCCTCCTGAAAATGGTATTTTACCCTATGTTTAGGGCCCTAAAGAAAAATGGGATTTTACTTTCTGTTCAGGACCCTCCTGATAAATAGGATTTTACTTTATGTTCAGGACCCTCCTAGAAAAAGGGATGATACTTTACGTTCAGGACCCTCCTGAAAAATAGGATTTTTCCTTCTGTTCAGGACTCACCTACAGAATAGGATTTTACTTTCTGTTCAGGACCCTCCTGAAAAATGTGATTTTTCTTTCTATTTAGGACCCTCCTGAAAAATAGGATTTTACTTTATGATCAGTATCCTCCTGGAAAATGAGATGTTACTTTATGTTCAGGACCCTCCTGAAAAATGGGATTTTACTTTCTGCTCAGGATCCTCCTGAAAAATGAGATTTTACTTTATGTTCAGTACCCTCCTGGAAAAATGGGATGTTACTTTATGTTCATGACCCTCATGATAAATGGGATTTTACTTTCTGTTTAAGACCCTCCTGAAAAATAGAATTTTACTTTATGATCAGGACCCTCCTTAAAAATGGGATTTTACTTTCTGTTCAGAACCCTCCTGAAAAATGGGATTTTACTTTATGTTCAGGACCATTCTGGAATATGGGATGTTAGTTTCTGTTCAGGACCCTCCAGAAAAATGGGATTTTACTTTTTGTTTAGGCCCCTCCTGAAAAATGGGATTTTACTTTCTACTCAGGACTTTCCTGAAAAATGGGACTTTACTTTCTGCTCAGGACCCTCCTGAAAAATGGTATTTTACCCTATGTTTAGGGCCCTAAAGAAAAATGGGATTTCACTTTATGTTCAGGACCCTCGTGAAAAATGGGATTTTACTTTCTGTTCAGGACCCTCCTAAAAAATGGGATTTTACCATCTGTTCAGGACCCTCCTAAAAAATGGGATTTCACTTTATGTTCAGGACCCTCCTGAAATATGGGATTTTACTTTCTGTTTAGGACCCTCCTGAAAAATGGGATTTTACTTTGTGTTCAGGACCCTCCTGAAAAAAGAAATTTTACATTCTTTTCATGACCCTCTTGAAAAATAGGATTTTACTTTATGTTCAACACCCTCCTGGAAAATGGGATGTTACTTTCTGTTCAGGAACCTCCTGAAAAATGGGATTTTACTTTTTGTTCAGGACCCTCCTGAAAAATGGGATTTTACTTTCTTCCCAGGACCCTCCTAAAAAATGGGATTTTACTTTCTGTTCAGGAACCTCCTGAAAAATAGGATTTTACCTTCTGTTTAGAACCCTCATGAAAAATGGGATTTCTCTTAATGTTCAGGACCCTCCTGAAAAATCGGATTTTACTTTCTACTCAGGACCCTCCTAAAAAATGGTACTTTACTTTATGCTCAGGACCCTCCTGAAAAATGGGACTCTACCTTTTGTTCAGAATTTTCCTGGAAAATAGGATTTTACTTTCTATTCAGGACCCTCCTAGAAAGTGGGATGTTAATTTATGTTCAGGACCCTCCTGAAAAATGGGATTTTTCCTTCTGTTCAGGACCCTCCTAAAAAATAGAATTTAACTTACTGTTCAGGACCCTCCTAAAAAATAATATTTTACCCTCTGTTCAGGACCCTCCTGAAAAATAGGATTTTACTTTCTGTTTAGGACCCTCCTGAAAATTTAGATTTTACTTTATGGTCAGTATCCTCCTGGAAAATGAGATGTTACTTTATGTTCAGGACCCAACTGAAAAATGATATTTTAATTTCTGCTCAGGATCCTACGAAAAAATGGGAGTTTACTTTATGTTTAGTACCCTCGTGGAAAATGCGATGTTACTTTATGTTAAGGACCCTCTTGAAAAATGGGATTTTACTTTCTGTTCAAGACCCTCCTGAAAAATAGACTTTTACTTTATGATCAGGACCCTCCTGAAAAATGGGATTTTACTTTATGTTCAGGACCCTCCTGAAAAATGGGATGTTACTTTCTGTTCAGGACCCTCCTGAAAAATGGGATTTTACTTTTTGTTCAGGACCCTTCTGAAAAATGGGATTTTACTTTCTACTCAGGACCTTCCTGAAAAATGGGACTTTACTTTCTTCTCAGGACCCTCCTGAAAAATGTGATTTTACCCTCTGTTTAGTGCCCTAAAGAAAAATGGGATTTCACTTTATGTTCAGGACCCTCCTGAAAAATGGGATTTTACTTTCTGTTCAGGACCCTGCTGAAAGTGGGATTTTACCTTCTGTTCAGGACCCTCCTAAAAAATGGGATTTTACTTTATGATCAGGACCATCCTTAAAAATGGGATTTTACTTTCTGTTCAGAACCCTCCTAAAAAAAGGGGTTTTACTTTATGTTCAGGACCATTCCGGAAAATGGGATGTTAGTTTTTGTTCAGGACCCTCCTGAAAAATGGGATTTTACTTTTTGTTCAGGACCCTCCTGAAAAATGGGATTTTACTTTCTACTCAGGACTTTCCTGAAAAATGGGACTTTACTTTCTGCTCAGGACCCTCCTGAAAAATAGGATTTTACCCTATGTTTAGGGCCCTAAAGAAAAATGGGATTTCACTTTATGTTCAGGACCCTCCTGAAAAATGGGATTTTACTTTCTGTTCAGGACCCTCCTAAAAAATGGGACTTGACCTTCTGTTCTGGACCCTCCTAAAAAATGGGATTTCACTTTATGTTCAGGACCCTCCTGAAATATGGGATTTTACTTTCTGTTTAGGACTCTCCTGAAAATTGGGATTTTACTTTATGTTCAGGACCATCCTGAAAAAATAAATTTTACATTCTTTTCAGGACCCTCTTGAAAAATGGGATTTTACTTTATGTTCAACACCCTCCTGGAAAATGGGATGTTACTTTCTGTTCAGGAACCTCCTGAAAAATGGGATTTTACTTTTTGTTCAGGACCCTCCAGAAAAATGGGATTTTACTTTCTTCTCAGGACCCTCCTGGAAAATGGGATTTTACTTTCTGTTCAAGAACCTCCTGAAAAATGGGATTTTACCTTCTGTTCAGAACCCTCATGAAAAATGGGATTTCACTTAATGTTCAGGACCCTCCTGAAAAATGGGACTTTACTTTCTACTCAGGACCCTCCTAACTGAAAAATGGTACTTTAGTTTATGCTCAGGACCCTCCTGAAAAATGGGACTTTACCTTTTGTTCAGGATTTTCCTGGAAAATGGTATATTACTTTCTATTCTGGACCATCCTGAAAAATAGGATTTTACCTTCTGTTTAAGACCCTCCTGAAAAATGGGATTTCACTTTATGTTTAGGACCTTCAGAAAAATGGGATTTTACTTTCTGTTCAGGACCCTCCTCAAAAATAGGATTTTACTTTATGTTAAGGACCCTCCTAGAAAATGGGATGTTACTTTATCTTCAGGACCCTCCAGAAAAATGGGATTTTTCCTTCTGTTCAGGACACTCCTAAAAAATAGAATTTAACTTTCTGTTCAGGAACCTCCTAAAAATGGGATTTTTCTTTTTGTTCAAAACCCTCCTGAAAAATGGGATTTTACTTTCTATTCAGGACCTTCCTGAAAAATGGGACTTTAATTTCTTCTCAGGACCCTCCTGAAGAATAAGATGTTACTTTATGTTCAGGACCCTCCTGAAAAATGGGATTTTACTTTCTGCTCAGGATCCTCCGAAAAAATGGGATTTTACTTTATCTTTAGTACCCTCGTGGAAAATGCGATGTTACTTTATGTTAAGGACCCTCCTGAAAAATGGGATTTTACTTTCTGTTCAAGACCCTCCTGAAAAATAGAATTTTACTTTATGATCTGAACCCTCCTGAAAAATGGGATTTTACTTTATGTTCAGGACCCTCCTGAAAAATGGAATGTTACTTTCTGTTCAGGACCCTCCTGAAAAATGGGATTTTACTTTATGTTCAGGACCCTCCTGAAAAATGGAATGTTACTTTCTGTTCAGGACCCTCCTGAAAAATGGGATTTTACTTTTTGTTCAGGACCCTTCTGAAAAATGGGATTTTACTTTCTACTCAGGACCTTCCTGAAAAATGGGACTTTACTTTCTTCTCAGGACCCTCATTAAAAATGTGATTTTACCCTCTGTTTAGTACCCTAAAGAAAAATGGGATTTCACTTTATGTTCATGACCCTCCTGAAAAATGGGATTTTACATTCTGTTCAGGACCCTTCTGAAAAATGGGATTTAACCTTCTGTTCAGGACCCTCCTGAAAAATGGGATTTCACTGTATGTTCAGGACCCTCCTGAAATATGGGATTTTACTTTATGTTTAGGACCCTCCTGAAAAATGGGATTTTACTTTATGTTCAACACCCTCCTGGAAAATGGGATGTTACTTTCTGTTCAGGAACCTCCTAAAAATGGGATTTTACTTTTTGTTCAGGACCCTCATGAAAAATGGGATTTTACTTTCTTCTCAGGACCCTCCTAAAAAATATGACTTTACTTTCTGCGCAGGACCCTCTTGAAAAATGGGACTTTTCCTTCTGCTTAGGACCCTCCGGGAAAATGAGATTTTACTTTCTGTTCAGGACCCTCCTGAAAAATGGAATTTTACCTTCTGTTCAGGACCCTCATGAAAAATGGGATTTCACTTAATGTTCAGGACCCTCCTGAAAAATGGGATGTTACTTTCTGTTCAGGACCCTCCAGAAAAATGGGATTTTACTTTTTGTTCAGGACCCTTCTGAAAAATAGGATTTTACTTTCTACTCAGGACCTTCCTGAAAAATGGGACTTTACTTTCTTCTCAGGACCCTCCCGAAAAATGTGATTTTAACCTCTTTTTAGTACCCCACAGAAAAATGGGATTTCGCTTTATGTTCAGGACCCTCCTGAAAAATGGGATTTTACTTTCTGTTCAGGACCCTCCTGAAAAATGGGATTTAACCTTTTGTTCAGGACCCTCCTGAAAAATGGGATTTCACTTTATGTTCAGGACCCTCCTGAAATATGGGATTTTACTTTCTGTTTAGGACCCTCCTGAAAAATGGGATTTTACTTTATGTTCAACACCCTCCTGGAAAATGGGATGTTACTTTCTGTTCAGGAACCTCCTAAAAATGGGATTTTACATTTTGTTCAGGACCCTCCTGAAAAATGGGATTTTACTTTCTTCTCAGGACCCTCCTAAAAAATAGGACTTTACTTTCTGCGCAGGACCCTCCTAAAAAATGGGACTTTTCCTCTTGCTCAGGACCCTTCGGGAAAATAGGATTTTACTTTCTGTTCAGGACCCTCCTGAAAAATGGAATTTTACATTCTTTTAAGGACCCTCATGAAAAATGGGATTTCACTTAATGTTCAGGACCCTCCTGAATAATGGGATTTTACTATCTATTCGGCACCCTCGTGAAAATTGGGGAATTACTTTCTGCTCAGGACCCTCTTGAAAAATGGGGCTTTCCCTTCTGTTCAGGACCTTCCTAGAAAATGGGATTTTACTATCTGCTCAGGACCCTCCTGAAAAATGGGATTTTACCTTCTTTTCAAGACCCTCCTGAAAATGGGATTTCACTTAATGTTAATGTCCCTCCTGAAAAATGGGATTTTACTTTCTATTCAGGACCCTCCTGAAAAATAGGATTTTACTTTATGTTCAAGACCCTCCTAGAAATTGGGATGTTACTTTATGTTCAGGACCCTCCTGAAAAATGGGATTTTTCCTTCTGTTCAGGACCCTCCTGAAAAATGGGATTTTACTTTCTGTTCAGGCCCCTCCTGAAAAATGAGATTTTACATTCTGTTCAAGACCGTCCTGAAAAATTGGATTTCACTTTATGTTCAGAACCCTCCTGAATAATGGGATTTTACTTTTTGTTTAGGATCCTCCTGAAAAATGGGATTTTACTTTCTTCTCAGGACCCTCCTAAAAAATGGGACTTTACTTTCTGCGTAGAACCCTTCTGGAAAATGGGACTTTACTTTCTATTCAGGATTCTCCTGAAAAATGGGATTTTACCTTCTCTTCAGAACCCTCATGAAAAATAGGAATTCACTTAATGTTCGGACCCTCCTGAAAAATGGGATTTTACTTTCTACTCAGGACCCTCCTGAAAATTGGGAATTTACTTTCTGCTCAGGACCCTCCTGAAAAATGGGGCTTTACCTTCAGTTCAGGACCCTCCTGAAATATGGGATTTTACCTAATGTTCAAGACCCTCCTGAAAATGGGATTTCACTTTATGTTCATGACCCTCCTGAAAAATGGGATTAGACCATCTGTTTAGGACCCTCAAGAAAAATGAGATTTCACTTTATGTTCAGGACCCACCTGAAAAATGGGAATTTACTTTCTGTTCAGGACCCTCCTGTAAATGAGATTTTACCTTCTGTTCAGGACCCTCCTAAAAAATGGGATTTTACTTTCTATTCAGGACCCTCCTGAAAAATGAGATTTTACATTCTGTTCAGGACCCTCCTGAAAAATGGGATTTTACTTTTTGTTCAGGACCCTCCTGAAAAATGGGATTTTACTTTCTACTCAGGACTTTCGTGAAAAATGGGACTTTACTTTCTGCTCAGGACCCTCCTGAAAATGGTATTTTACCCTATGTTTAGGGCCCTAAAGAAAAATGGGATTTTACTTTCTGTTCAGGACCCTCCTGATAAATAGGATTTTACTTTATGTTCAGGACCCTCCTAGAAAAAGGGATGATACTTTACGTTCAGGACCCTCCTGAAAAATAGGATTTTTCCTTCTGTTCAGGACTCACCTACAGAATAGGATTTTACTTTCTGTTCAGGACCCTCCTGAAAAATGTGATTTTTCTTTCTATTTAGGACCCTCCTGAAAAATAGGATTTTACTTTATGATCAGTATCCTCCTGGAAAATGAGATGTTACTTTATGTTCAGGACCCTCCTGAAAAATGGGATTTTACTTTCTGCTCAGGATCCTCCTGAAAAATGAGATTTTACTTTATGTTCAGTACCCTCCTGGAAAAATGGGATGTTACTTTATGTTCATGAACCTCATGATAAATGGGATTTTACTTTCTGTTTAAGACCCTCCTGAAAAATAGAATTTTACTTTATGATCAGGACCCTCCTTAAAAATGGGATTTTACTTTCTGTTCAGAACCCTCCTGAAAAATGGGATTTTACTTTATGTTCAGGACCATTCTGGAATATGGGATGTTAGTTTCTGTTCAGGACCCTCCAGAAAAATGGGATTTTACTTTTTGTTTAGGCCCCTCCTGAAAAATGGGATTTTACTTTCTACTCAGGACTTTCCTGAAAAATGGGACTTTACTTTCTGCTCAGGACCCTCCTGAAAAATGGTATTTTACCCTATGTTTAGGGCCCTAAAGAAAAATGGGATTTCACTTTATGTTCAGGACCCTCGTGAAAAATGGGATTTTACTTTCTGTTCAGGACCCTCCTAAAAAATGGGATTTTACCATCTGTTCAGGACCCTCCTAAAAAATGGGATTTCACTTTATGTTCAGGACCCTCCTGAAATATGGGATTTTACTTTCTGTTTAGGACCCTCCTGAAAAATGGGATTTTACTTTGTGTTCAGGACCCTCCTGAAAAAAGAAATTTTACATTCTTTTCATGACCCTCTTGAAAAATAGGATTTTACTTTATGTTCAACACCCTCCTGGAAAATGGGATGTTACTTTCTGTTCAGGAACCTCCTGAAAAATGGGATTTTACTTTTTGTTCAGGACCCAACTGAAAAATGGGATTTTACTTTCTTCCCAGGACCCTCCTAAAAAATGGGATTTTACTTTCTGTTCAGGAACCTCCTGAAAAATAGGATTTTACCTTCTGTTTAGAACCCTCATGAAAAATGGGATTTCTCTTAATGTTCAGGACCCTCCTGAAAAATCGGATTTTACTTTCTACTCAGGACCCTCCTAAAAAATGGTACTTTACTTTATGCTCAGGACCCTCCTGAAAAATGGGACTCTACCTTTTGTTCAGAATTTTCCTGGAAAATAGGATTTTACTTTCTATTCAGGACCCTCCTAGAAAGTGGGATGTTAATTTATGTTCAGGACCCTCCTGAAAAATGGGATTTTTCCTTCTGTTCAGGACCCTCCTAAAAAATAGAATTTAACTTACTGTTCAGGACCCTCCTAAAAAATAATATTTTACCCTCTGTTCAGGACCCTCCTGAAAAATAGGATTTTACTTTCTGTTTAGGACCCTCCTGAAAATTTAGATTTTACTTTATGGTCAGTATCCTCCTGGAAAATGAGATGTTACTTTATGTTCAGGACCCAACTGAAAAATGATATTTTAATTTCTGCTCAGGATCCTACGAAAAAATGGGAGTTTACTTTATGTTTAGTACCCTCGTGGAAAATGCGATGTTACTTTATGTTAAGGACCCTCTTGAAAAATGGGATTTTACTTTCTGTTCAAGACCCTCCTGAAAAATAGACTTTTACTTTATGATCAGGACCCTCCTGAAAAATGGGATTTTACTTTATGTTCAGGACCCTCCTGAAAAATGGGATGTTACTTTCTGTTCAGGACCCTCCTGAAAAATGGGATTTTACTTTTTGTTCAGGACCCTTCTGAAAAATGGGATTTTACTTTCTACTCAGGACCTTCCTGAAAAATGGGACTTTACTTTCTTCTCAGGACCCTCCTGAAAAATGTGATTTTACCCTCTGTTTAGTGCCCTAAAGAAAAATGGGATTTCACTTTATGTTCAGGACCCTCCTGAAAAATGGGATTTTACTTTCTGTTCAGGACCCTGCTGAAAGTGGGATTTTACCTTCTGTTCAGGACCCTCCTAAAAAATGGGATTTTACTTTATGATCAGGACCATCCTTAAAAATGGGATTTTACTTTCTGTTCAGAACCCTCCTAAAAAATGGGGTTTTACTTTATGTTCAGGACCATTCCGGAAAATGGGATGTTAGTTTTTGTTCAGGACCCTCCTGAAAAATGGGATTTTACTTTTTGTTCAGGACCCTCCTGAAAAATGGGATTTTACTTTCTACTCAGGACTTTCCTGAAAAATGGGACTTTACTTTCTGCTCAGGACCCTCCTGAAAAATAGGATTTTACCCTATGTTTAGGGCCCTAAAGAAAAATGGGATTTCACTTTATGTTCAGGACCCTCCTGAAAAATGGGATTTTACTTTCTGTTCAGGACCCTCCTAAAAAATGGGACTTGACCTTCTGTTCTGGACCCTCCTAAAAAATGGGATTTCACTTTATGTTCAGGACCCTCCTGAAATATGGGATTTTACTTTCTGTTTAGGACTCTCCTGAAAATTGGGATTTTACTTTATGTTCAGGACCATCCTGAAAAAATAAATTTTACATTCTTTTCAGGACCCTCTTGAAAAATGGGATTTTACTTTATGTTCAACACCCTCCTGGAAAATGGGATGTTACTTTCTGTTCAGGAACCTCCTGAAAAATGGGATTTTACTTTTTGTTCAGGACCCTCCAGAAAAATGGGATTTTACTTTCTTCTCAGGACCCTCCTGGAAAATGGGATTTTACTTTCTGTTCAAGAACCTCCTGAAAAATGGGATTTTACCTTCTGTTCAGAACCCTCATGAAAAATAGGATTTCACTTAATGTTCAGGACCCTCCTGAAAAATGGGACTTTACTTTCTACTCAGGACCCTCCTAACTGAAAAATGGTACTTTAGTTTATGCTCAGGACCCTCCTGAAAAATGGGACTTTACCTTTTGTTCAGGATTTTCCTGGAAAATGGTATATTACTTTCTATTCTGGACCATCCTGAAAAATAGGATTTTACCTTCTGTTTAAGACCCTCCTGAAAAATGGGATTTCACTTTATGTTTAGGACCTTCAGAAAAATGGGATTTTACTTTCTGTTCAGGACCCTCCTCAAAAATAGGATTTTACTTTATGTTAAGGACCCTCCTAGAAAATGGGATGTTACTTTATCTTCAGGACCCTCCAGAAAAATGGGATTTTTCCTTCTATTCAGGACACTCCTAAAAAATAGAATTTAACTTTCTGTTCAGGAACCTCCTAAAAATGGGATTTTTCTTTTTGTTCAGGACCCTCCTGAAAAATGGGATTTTACTTTCTATTCAGGACCTTCCTGAAAAATGGGACTTTAATTTCTTCTCAGGACCCTCCTGAAGAATAAGATGTTACTTTATGTTCAGGACCCTCCTGAAAAATGGGATTTTACTTTCTGCTCAGGATCCTCCGAAAAAATGGGATTTTACTTTATCTTTAGTACCCTCGTGGAAAATGCGATGTTACTTTATGTTAAGGACCCTCCTGAAAAATGGGATTTTACTTTCTGTTCAAGACCCTCCTGAAAAATAGAATTTTACTTTATGATCTGAACCCTCCTGAAAAATGGGATTTTACTTTATGTTCAGGACCCTCCTGAAAAATGGAATGTTACTTTCTGTTCAGGACCCTCCTGAAAAATGGGATTTTACTTTTTGTTCAGGACCCTTCTGAAAAATGGGATTTTACTTTCTACTCAGGACCTTCCTGAAAAATGGGACTTTACTTTCTTCTCAGGACCCTCATGAAAAATGTGATTTTACCCTCTGTTTAGTACCCTAAAGAAAAATGGGATTTCACTTTATGTTCATGACCCTCCTGAAAAATGGGATTTTACATTCTGTTCAGGACCCTCCTGAAAAATGGGATTTAACCTTCTGTTCAGGACCCTCCTGAAAAATGGGATTTCACTGTATGTTCAGGACCCTCCTGAAATATGGGATTTTACTTTATGTTTAGGACCCTCCTGAAAAATGGGATTTTACTTTATGTTCAACACCCTCCTGGAAAATGGGATGTTACTTTCTGTTCAGGAACCTCCTAAAAATGGGATTTTACTTTTTGTTCAGGACCCTCATGAAAAATGGGATTTTACTTTCTTCTCAGGACCCTCCTAAAAAATATGACTTTACTTTCTGCGCAGGACCCTCTTGAAAAATGGGACTTTTCCTTCTGCTTAGGACCCTCCGGGAAAATGAGATTTTACTTTCTGTTCAGGACCCTCCTGAAAAATGGAATTTTACCTTCTGTTCAGGACCCTCATGAAAAATGGGATTTCACTTAATGTTCAGGACCCTCCTGAAAAATGGGATGTTACTTTCTGTTCAGGACCCTCCAGAAAAATGGGATTTTACTTTTTGTTCAGGACCCTTCTGAAAAATAGGATTTTACTTTCTACTCAGGACCTTCCTGAAAAATGGGACTTTACTTTCTTCTCAGGACCCTCCCGAAAAATGTGATTTTAACCTCTTTTTAGTACCCCACAGAAAAATGGGATTTCGCTTTATGTTCAGGACCCTCCTGAAAAATGGGATTTTACTTTCTGTTCAGGACCCTCCTGAAAAATGGGATTTAACCTTTTGTTCAGGACCCTCCTGAAAAATGGGATTTCACTTTATGTTCAAGACCCTCCTGAAATATGGGATTTTACTTTCTGTTTAGGACCCTCCTGAAAAATGGGATTTTACTTTATGTTCAACACCCTCCTGGAAAATGGGATGTTACTTTCTGTTCAGGAACCTCCTAAAAATGGGATTTTACATTTTGTTCAGGACCCTCCTGAAAAATGGGATTTTACTTTCTTCTCAGGACCCTCCTAAAAAATAGGACTTTACTTTCTGCGCAGGACCCTCCTAAAAAATGGGACTTTTCCTCTTGCTCAGGACCCTTCGGGAAAATAGGATTTTACTTTCTGTTCAGGACCCTCCTGAAAAATGGAATTTTACATTCTTTTAAGGACCCTCATGAAAAATGGGATTTCACTTAATGTTCAGGACCCTCCTGAATAATGGGATTTTACTATCTATTCGGCACCCTCGTGAAAATTGGGGAATTACTTTCTGCTCAGGACCCTCTTGAAAAATGGGGCTTTCCCTTCTGTTCAGGACCTTCCTAGAAAATGGGATTTTACTATCTGCTCAGGACCCTCCTGAAAAATGGGATTTTACCTTCTTTTCAAGACCCTCCTGAAAATGGGATTTCACTTAATGTTAATGTCCCTCCTGAAAAATGGGATTTTACTTTCTATTCAGGACCCTCCTGAAAAATAGGATTTTACTTTATGTTCAAGACCCTCCTAGAAATTGGGATGTTACTTTATGTTCAGGACCCTCCTGAAAAATGGGATTTTTCCTTCTGTTCAGGACCCTCCTGAAAAATGGGATTTTACTTTCTGTTCAGGCCCCTCCTGAAAAATGAGATTTTACATTCTGTTCAAGACCGTCCTGAAAAATTGGATTTCACTTTATGTTCAGAACCCTCCTGAATAATGGGATTTTACTTTTTGTTTAGGATCCTCCTGAAAAATGGGATTTTACTTTCTTCTCAGGACCCTCCTAAAAAATGGGACTTTACTTTCTGCGTAGAACCCTTCTGGAAAATGGGACTTTACTTTCTATTCAGGATTCTCCTGAAAAATGGGATTTTACCTTCTCTTCAGAACCCTCATGAAAAATAGGATTTCACTTAATGTTCGGACCCTCCTGAAAAATGGGATTTTACTTTCTACTCAGGACCCTCCTGAAAATTGGGAATTTACTTTCTGCTCAGGACCCTCCTGAAAAATGGGGCTTTACCTTCAGTTCAGGACCCTCCTGAAATATGGGATTTTACCTAATGTTCAAGACCCTCCTGAAAATGGGATTTCACTTTATGTTCATGACCCTCCTGAAAAATGGGATTAGACCATCTGTTTAAGACCCTCAAGAAAAATGAGATTTCACTTTATGTTCAGGACCCACCTGAAAAATGGGAATTTACTTTCTGTTCAGGACCCTCCTGTAAATGAGATTTTACCTTCTGTTCAGGACCCTCCTAAAAAATGGGATTTTACTTTCTATTCAGGACCCTCCTGAAAAATGAGATTTTACATTCTGTTCAGGACCCTCCTGAAAAATGGGATTTTACTTTTTGTTCAGGACCCTCCTGAAAAATGGGATTTTACTTTCTACTCAGGACTTTCGTGAAAAATGGGACTTTACTTTCTGCTCAGGACCCTCCTGAAAATGGTATTTTACCCTATGTTTAGGGCCCTAAAGAAAAATGGGATTTTACTTTCTGTTCAGGACCCTCCTGATAAATAGGATTTTACTTTATGTTCAGGACCCTCCTAGAAAAAGGGATGATACTTTACGTTCAGGACCCTCCTGAAAAATAGGATTTTTCCTTCTGTTCAGGACTCACCTACAGAATAGGATTTTACTTTCTGTTCAGGACCCTCCTGAAAAATGTGATTTTTCTTTCTATTTAGGACCCTCCTGAAAAATAGGATTTTACTTTATGATCAGTATCCTCCTGGAAAATGAGATGTTACTTTATGTTCAGGACCCTCCTGAAAAATGGGATTTTACTTTCTGCTCAGGATCCTCCTGAAAAATGAGATTTTACTTTATGTTCAGTACCCTCCTGGAAAAATGGGATGTTACTTTATGTTCATGACCCTCATGATAAATGGGATTTTACTTTCTGTTTAAGACCCTCCTGAAAAATAGAATTTTACTTTATGATCAGGACCCTCCTTAAAAATGGGATTTTACTTTCTGTTCAGAACCCTCCTGAAAAATGGGATTTTACTTTATGTTCAGGACCATTCTGGAATATGGGATGTTAGTTTCTGTTCAGGACCCTCCAGAAAAATGGGATTTTACTTTTTGTTTAGGCCCCTCCTGAAAAATGGGATTTTACTTTCTACTCAGGACTTTCCTGAAAAATGGGACTTTACTTTCTGCTCAGGACCCTCCTGAAAAATGGTATTTTACCCTATGTTTAGGGCCCTAAAGAAAAATGGGATTTCACTTTATGTTCAGGACCCTCGTGAAAAATGGGATTTTACTTTCTGTTCAGGACCCTCCTAAAAAATGGGATTTTACCATCTGTTCAGGACCCTCCTAAAAAATGGGATTTCACTTTATGTTCAGGACCCTCCTGAAATATGGGATTTTACTTTCTGTTTAGGACCCTCCTGAAAAATGGGATTTTACTTTGTGTTCAGGACCCTCCTGAAAAAAGAAATTTTACATTCTTTTCATGACCCTCTTGAAAAATAGGATTTTACTTTATGTTCAACACCCTCCTGGAAAATGGGATGTTACTTTCTGTTCAGGAACCTCCTGAAAAATGGGATTTTACTTTTTGTTCAGGACCCTCCTGAAAAATGGGATTTTACTTTCTTCCCAGGACCCTCCTAAAAAATGGGATTTTACTTTCTGTTCAGGAACCTCCTGAAAAATAGGATTTTACCTTCTGTTTAGAACCCTCATGAAAAATGGGATTTCTCTTAATGTTCAGGACCCTCCTGAAAAATCGGATTTTACTTTCTACTCAGGACCCTCCTAAAAAATGGTACTTTACTTTATGCTCAGGACCCTCCTGAAAAATGGGACTCTACCTTTTGTTCAGAATTTTCCTGGAAAATAGGATTTTACTTTCTATTCAGGACCCTCCTAGAAAGTGGGATGTTAATTTATGTTCAGGACCCTCCTGAAAAATGGGATTTTTCCTTCTGTTCAGGACCCTCCTAAAAAATAGAATTTAACTTACTGTTCAGGACCCTCCTAAAAAATAATATTTTACCCTCTGTTCAGGACCCTCCTGAAAAATAGGATTTTACTTTCTGTTTAGGACCCTCCTGAAAATTTAGATTTTACTTTATGGTCAGTATCCTCCTGGAAAATGAGATGTTACTTTATGTTCAGGACCCAACTGAAAAATGATATTTTAATTTCTGCTCAGGATCCTACGAAAAAATGGGAGTTTACTTTATGTTTAGTACCCTCGTGGAAAATGCGATGTTACTTTATGTTAAGGACCCTCTTGAAAAATGGGATTTTACTTTCTGTTCAAGACCCTCCTGAAAAATAGACTTTTACTTTATGATCAGGACCCTCCTGAAAAATGGGATTTTACTTTATGTTCAGGACCCTCCTGAAAAATGGGATGTTACTTTCTGTTCAGGACCCTCCTGAAAAATGGGATTTTACTTTTTGTTCAGGACCCTTCTGAAAAATGGGATTTTACTTTCTACTCAGGACCTTCCTGAAAAATGGGACTTTACTTTCTTCTCAGGACCCTCCTGAAAAATGTGATTTTACCCTCTGTTTAGTGCCCTAAAGAAAAATGGGATTTCACTTTATGTTCAGGACCCTCCTGAAAAATGGGATTTTACTTTCTGTTCAGGACCCTGCTGAAAGTGGGATTTTACCTTCTGTTCAGGACCCTCCTAAAAAATGGGATTTTACTTTATGATCAGGACCATCCTTAAAAATGGGATTTTACTTTCTGTTCAGAACCCTCCTAAAAAATGGGGTTTTACTTTATGTTCAGGACCATTCCGGAAAATGGGATGTTAGTTTTTGTTCAGGACCCTCCTGAAAAATGGGATTTTACTTTTTGTTCAGGACCCTCCTGAAAAATGGGATTTTACTTTCTACTCAGGACTTTCCTGAAAAATGGGACTTTACTTTCTTCTCAGGACCCTCCTGAAAAATAGGATTTTACCCTATGTTTAGGGCCCTAAAGAAAAATGGGATTTCACTTTATGTTCAGGACCCTCCTGAAAAATGGGATTTTACTTTCTGTTCAGGACCCTCCTAAAAAATGGGACTTGACCTTCTGTTCTGGACCCTCCTAAAAAATGGGATTTCACTTTATGTTCAGGACCCTCCTGAAATATGGGATTTTACTTTCTGTTTAGGACTCTCCTGAAAATTGGGATTTTACTTTATGTTCAGGACCATCTTGAAAAAATAAATTTTACATTCTTTTCAGGACCCTCTTGAAAAATGGGATTTTACTTTATGTTCAACACCCTCCTGGAAAATGGGATGTTACTTTCTGTTCAGGAACCTCCTGAAAAATGGGATTTTACTTTTTGTTCAGGACCCTCCAGAAAAATGGGATTTTACTTTCTTCTCAGGACCCTCCTGGAAAATGGGATTTTACTTTCTGTTCAAGAACCTCCTGAAAAATGGGATTTTACCTTCTGTTCAGAACCCTCATGAAAAATGGGATTTCACTTAATGTTCAGGACCCTCCTGAAAAATGGGACTTTACTTTCTACTCAGGACCCTCCTAACTGAAAAATGGTACTTTAGTTTATGCTCAGGACCCTCCTGAAAAATGGGACTTTACCTTTTGTTCAGGATTTTCCTGGAAAATGGTATATTACTTTCTATTCTGGACCATCCTGAAAAATAGGATTTTACCTTCTGTTTAAGACCCTCCTGAAAAATGGGATTTCACTTTATGTTTAGGACCTTCAGAAAAATGGGATTTTACTTTCTGTTCAGGACCCTCCTCAAAAATAGGATTTTACTTTATGTTAAGGACCCTCCTAGAAAATGGGATGTTACTTTATCTTCAGGACCCTCCAGAAAAATGGGATTTTTCCTTCTGTTCAGGACACTCCTAAAAAATAAAATTTAACTTTCTGTTCAGGAACCTCCTAAAAATGGGATTTTTCTTTTTGTTCAGGACCCTCCTGAAAAATGGGATTTTACTTTCTATTCAGGACCTTCCTGAAAAATGGGACTTTAATTTCTTCTCAGGACCCTCCTGAAGAATAAGATGTTACTTTATGTTCAGGACCCTCCTGAAAAATGGGATTTTACTTTCTGCTCAGGATCCTCCGAAAAAATGGGATTTTACTTTATCTTTAGTACCCTCGTGGAAAATGCGATGTTACTTTATGTTAAGGACCCTCCTGAAAAATGGGATTTTACTTTCTGTTCAAGACCCTCCTGAAAAATAGAATTTTACTTTATGATCTGAACCCTCCTGAAAAATGGGATTTTACTTTATGTTCAGGACCCTCCTGAAAAATGGAATGTTACTTTCTGTTCAGGACCCTCCTGAAAAATGGGATTTTACTTTTTGTTCAGGACCCTTCTGAAAAATGGGATTTTACTTTCTACTCAGGACCTTCCTGAAAAATGGGACTTTACTTTCTTCTCAGGACCCTCATTAAAAATGTGATTTTACCCTCTGTTTAGTACCCTAAAGAAAAATGGGATTTCACTTTATGTTCATGACCCTCCTGAAAAATGGGATTTTACATTCTGTTCAGGACCCTCCTGAAAAATGGGATTTAACCTTCTGTTCAGGACCCTCCTGAAAAATGGGATTTCACTGTATGTTCAGGACCCTCCTGATATATGGGATTTTACTTTATGTTTAGGACCCTCCTGAAAAATGGGATTTTACTTTATGTTCAACACCCTCCTGGAAAATGGGATGTTACTTTCTGTTCAGGAACCTCCTAAAAATGGGATTTTACTTTTTGTTCAGGACCCTCATGAAAAATGGGATTTTACTTTCTTCTCAGGACCCTCCTAAAAAATATGACTTTACTTTCTGCGCAGGACCCTCTTGAAAAATGGGACTTTTCCTTCTGCTTAGGACCCTCCGGGAAAATGAGATTTTACTTTCTGTTCAGGACCCTCCTGAAAAATGGAATTTTACCTTCTGTTCAGGACCCTCATGAAAAATGGGATTTCACTTAATGTTCAGGACCCTCCTGAAAAATGGGATGTTACTTTCTGTTCAGGACCCTCCAGAAAAATGGGATTTTACTTTTTGTTCAGGACCCTTCTGAAAAATAGGATTTTACTTTCTACTCAGGACCTTCCTGAAAAATGGGACTTTACTTTCTTCTCAGGACCCTCCCGAAAAATGTGATTTTAACCTCTTTTTAGTACCCCACAGAAAAATGGGATTTCGCTTTATGTTCAGGACCCTCCTGAAAAATGGGATTTTACTTTCTGTTCAGGACCCTCCTGAAAAATGGGATTTAACCTTTTGTTCAGGACCCTCCTGAAAAATGGGATTTCACTTTATGTTCAGGACCCTCCTGAAATATGGGATTTTACTTTCTGTTTAGGACCCTCCTGAAAAATGGGATTTTACTTTATGTTCAACACCCTCCTGGAAAATGGGATGTTACTTTCTGTTCAGGAACCTCCTAAAAATGGGATTTTACATTTTGTTCAGGACCCTCCTGAAAAATGGGATTTTACTTTCTTCTCAGGACCCTCCTAAAAAATAGGACTTTACTTTCTGCGCAGGACCCTCCTAAAAAATGGGACTTT
The DNA here is from genome assembly GCA_030864215.1 of Capsicum pubescens. Classification (NCBI taxonomy): domain Eukaryota; kingdom Viridiplantae; phylum Streptophyta; class Magnoliopsida; order Solanales; family Solanaceae; genus Capsicum; species Capsicum pubescens. Next base: position 28,381,507 of record CM061549.1, on the reverse strand, counting down.
TCCTCTTGCTCAGGACCCTTCGGGAAAATAGGATTTTACTTTCTGTTCAGGACCCTCCTGAAAAATGGAATTTTACATTCTTTTAAGGACCCTCATGAAAAATGGGATTTCACTTAATGTTCAGGACCCTCCTGAATAATGGGATTTTACTTTCTATTCGGCACCCTCGTGAAAATTGGGGAATTACTTTCTGCTCAGGACCCTCTTGAAAAATGGGGCTTTCCCTTCTGTTCAGGACCTTCCTAGAAAATGGGATTTTACTATCTGCTCAGGACCCTCCTGAAAAATGGGATTTTACCTTCTTTTCAAGACCCTCCTGAAAATGGGATTTCACTTAATGTTAATGTCCCTCCTGAAAAATGGGATTTTACTTTCTATTCAGGACCCTCCTGAAAAATAGGATTTTACTTTATGTTCAAGACCCTCCTAGAAATTGGGATGTTACTTTATGTTCAGGACCCTCCTGAAAAATGGGATTTTTCCTTCTGTTCAGGACCCTCCTGAAAAATGGGATTTTACTTTCTGTTCAGGCCCCTCCTGAAAAATGAGATTTTACATTCTGTTCAAGACCGTCCTGAAAAATTGGATTTCACTTTATGTTCAGAACCCTCCTGAAAAATGGGATTTTACTTTTTGTTTAGGATCCTCCTGAAAAATGGGATTTTACTTTCTTCTCAGGACCCTCCTAAAAAATGGGACTTTACTTTCTGCGTAGAACCCTTCTGGAAAATGGGACTTTACTTTCTATTCAGGATTCTCCTGAAAAATGGGATTTTACCTTCTCTTCAGAACCCTCATGAAAAATAGGATTTCACTTAATGTTCGGACCCTCCTGAAAAATGGGATTTTACTTTCTACTCAGGACCCTCCTGAAAATTGGGAATTTACTTTCTGCTCAGGACCCTCCTGAAAAATGGGGCTTTACCTTCAGTTCAGGACCCTCCTGAAATATGGGATTTTACCTAATGTTCAAGACCCTCCTGAAAATGGGATTTCACTTTATGTTCATGACCCTCCTGAAAAATGGGATTAGACCATCTGTTTAGGACCCTCAAGAAAAATGAGATTTCACTTAATGTTCAGGACCCACCTAAAAAATGGGAATTTACTTTCTGTTCAGGACCCTCCTGTAAATGAGATTTTACCTTCTGTTCAGGACCCTCCTAAAAAATGGGATTTTACTTTCTATTCAGGACCCTCCTGAAAAATGAGATTTTACATTCTGTTCAGTCCCCTCCTGAAAAATGGGTTTTAACTTTATGTTCAGAACCCTCCTGAAAAATTGGATTTTACTTTCTGTTCAGGATCCTCCTGAAAAATTGGATTTTACTTTATGTTCAGGACCCTTCTAGAAAATGGGATGTAACTTTCTGTTAGGACCCTCATGAAAAATGGAATTTTACTTTTGTTCAGGACCCTCCTGAAAAATGGGATTTTACTTTCCACTCATGACCCTCCTGAAAAATGGGACTTTAGTTTCTACTCAGGACCCTCCTTAAAAATCGGACTTTACCTTCTGTTCAGGACCCTTCTGGAAAATGGGATTTTAACTTCGGTTCAGGACCATCCTGAAAAATAAGATTTTACTTTATATTCAGGACCTTCCTGGAAAATGGGATGTTACTTTATGTTCAGGACCCTCCTGAAAAATGGGATTTTAACTTCTGTTCAGGACCCTCCTAAAAAATGGGATTTTACTTTGTGTTCAAGACCCTCCTGAAAAATAGGATTTTATCTTCTAGGTAGGACCCTCCTGAAAAATTGGATTTCACTTTATGTTCAGGACCCTCCTGAAAAATGGGAATTTACTTTCTTTTCAGGACCCTCTGTGAAAATGGGATATTACTTTCTCTTCAGGACCATCCTGAAAAATGAAACTTTACCTTCTGTTCAGGACCCTCCTGAAAAATTGGATTTCAATTTATGTTCGGGACCCTCCTGAAAAATAGGATTTTACATTATGTTTAGGACCCTCCTTAAAAATAGGATTTTACTTTATGTTCAGGACCCTCCTGAAAAATGGAATTTTACTTTATGTTCAGGACACTCCTGGAAAATGGGATTTTACATTCTGTTCAGGACCCTCCTGAAACATGGGATTTTACCTTATGTTCAGAACCCTCATGAAAAATGGGATTTCACTTAATGTTCAAGACTCTCCTGAAAAATGGGATTTTACTTTCTACTCAGGACCCTCCTGAAAATTGGGACTTTACTTTCTGCTCAGGACCCTCCTGAAAAATGGGGCTTTACCTTCTGTTCAGGACCTTCCTTGAAAATGGGATTTTATTTTCTGTTTAGGACCCTCCTGAAAAATAGGATTTTACCTAATGTTCAAGACCCTCCTGAAAATGGGATTTCACTTAATGTTCATGACCCTCCTGAAAAATTGGATTTGACCATCTGTTTAGGACCCTCAAGAAAAATGGGATTTCACTTTATGTTCAGGACCATCCTGAAAAATGGGAATTTACTTTCTGTTCAGGACCCTCCTGAAAAATGAGATTTTACATTCTGTTCAGGACCCTCCTCAAAAATGGGATTTTACATTCTATTCAGGACCCTCCTGAAAAATGAGATTTTACATTCTGTTCAGGACCCTCCTGAAAAATGGGATTTCACTTTATGTTCAGAACCCTCCTGAAAAATGGGATTTTACTTTCTGTTCAGGACCCTCCTGAAAAATGGGATTTTACTTCATGTTCAGGACCCTCCTGAAAAATGGGATTTTACTTTCTGTTCAGGACCCTCCTGAAAAATGGGATTTCACTTTATGTTCAGAACCCTCCTGAAAAATGGGATTTTACTTTCTGTTCAGGACCCTCCTGAAAAATGGGATTTTACTTCATGTTCAGGACCCTTCTGGAAAATGGGATGTAACTTTCTGTTAGGACCCTCATGAAAAATGGAATTTTACTTTTGTTCAGGACCCTCCTGAAAAATGGGATTTTACTTTCCACTCATGACCCTTCTAAAAAATGGGACTTTAGTTTCTCCTCAGGACCCTCCTGAAAAATCGGACTTTACCTTCTGTTGAGGACCCTTCTGGAAAATGGGATTTTAACTTCGGTTCAGGACCATCCTGAAAAATAGGATTTTACTTTATATTCAGGACCTTCCTGGAAAATGGGATGTTACTTTATGTTCAGGACCCTCCTGGAAAATGGGATTTTAACTTCTGTTCAGGACCCTCCTAAAAAATGGGATTTTACTTTGTGTTCAAGACCCTCCTGTAAAATAGGATTTTATCTTCTAGTCAGGACCCTCCTAAAAAATTGGATTTCACTTTATGTTCAGGACCCTCCTGAAAAATGGTAAATTACTTTCTTTTCAGGACTCTCTGTGAAAATGGGATGTTACTTTCTCTTCAGGACCACCCTGAAAAATGAAACTTTAACTTCTGTTTAGGACCCTCCTGAAAAATTGGATTTCAGTTTATGTTCGGGACCCTCCTGAAAAATAGGATTTTACATTATGTTCAGGACCCTCTTGAAAAATAGGATTTTACTTTATGTTCAGGTCCCTCCTGAAAAATGGAATTTTACTTTATGTTCAGGACACTCCTGGAAAATGGGATTTTACTTTCTGTTCAGGACCCTCCTGAAAAATGGGATTTTACTTTCAGTTCAGGATCCTCCTGAAAAATAGAATTTTACTTTAGGATCAGGACCCTCCTGAAAAATGGGATTTTACTTTCTGTTCAGGACCTTCCTGAAAAGTGGAATTTTACTTTATGTTCAGGACCCTCCTGGAAAATGGGATGTTCCTTTCTGTTTAGGACCCTCCTGAAAAATGGGATTTTACCCTCTATTCAGGTTCCTCATGAAAAATGCGATTTGACATTATGATCAGGACCATCCTGAAAAATGGGATTTTACATTCTTTTCAGGACCCTCCTGAAAAATGGGATTTTACCCTCTATTCAGGACCCTCATGAAAAATGAGATTTGACTTTATGTTCAGGACCCTCCTGAAAAATGGGATTTTAAATTCTTTTCACGACCCTCCTGAAAAATAGGATTTTACCTTCTGTTCAGGACACTCCTGAAAAATGAGATTTCACTTTATGTTCAGGACCCTCCTGAAATATGGGATTTTACTTTCTGTTCAAGACCCTATTGAAAAATGGGATTTTACTTTATGTTCATGACCTTCCTGAAAAATGGGCTTATACTTTCTGTTCAGGACCCTCCTGAAAATGAAAATTTGGATTTCACTTAATGTTCAGGACCCTCCTGAAAAATGAGATTTTACTTTCTTCTTAGTACCTTCCTGAAAAATGGGACTTTACTTTCTGCGCAGGATCCTCCTGAAAATGAAAATTGGGATGTTACTTTATGATCAGGACCCTCCTGAAAAATTAGATTTTTCCTTCTGTTCAGGACCCTTCTAAAAAATGGGATTTTTCTTTCTGTTCAGGACCCGCTGAAAAAGGAGATTTTACCTTCTATTCAGGACCCTCCTGAAAAATTTGATTTCACTTTATGTTTAGAACCCTCCTGAAAAATGGGATTTTACTTCATGTTCAGGACCCTCCTGAAAAATGGGATTTTACTTTATGCTCAACACCCTCCTGGAAAATGGGATGTTACTTTCTGTTCAGGAACCTCCTGAAAAATGGGATTTTTGTTTTTGTTCAGGACCCTCCAGAAAAATGGGATTTTAATTTCTTCTCAAGACCCTCCTGTAAAATGGGACTTTACTTTCTGCGCAAGACCCTCCAGAAAAATGGGACTTTGCCATATGCTCAGGACCCTCCTGGAAAATGGGATTTTACTATCAGTTCAGGACCCTCCTGAAAAATGGGATTTTACCTTCTGATAGGACCCTCATGAAAAATGGACTTTCACTTAATGTTCAGGACCCTCCTGAAAAATGGGATGTTACTTTCTGTTCAGGACCCTCCAGAAAAATGGGATTTTACTTTTTGTTCAGGACCCTTCTGAAAAATAGGATTTTACTTTCTACTCAGGACCTTCCTGAAAAATGGGACTTTACTTTCTTCTCAGGACCCTCCTGAAAAATGTGATTTTAACCTCTTTTTAGTACCCCACAGAAAAATGGGATTTCGCTTTATGTTCAGGACCCTCCTGAAAAATGGGATTTTACTTTCTGTTCAGGACCCTCCTGAAAAATGGGATTTAACCTTTTGTTCAGGACCCTCATGAAAAATGGGATTTCACTTTATGTTCAGGACCCTCCTGAAATATGGGATTTTACTTTCTGTTTAGGACCCTCCTGAAAAATGGGATTTTACTTTATGTTCAACACCCTCCTGGAAAATGGGATGTTACTTTCTGTTCAGGAACATCCTAAAAATGGGATTTTACATTTTGTTCAGGACCCTCCTGAAAAATGGGATTTTACTTTCTTCTCAGGACCCTCCTAAAAAATAGGACTTTACTTTCTGCGCAGGACCCTCCTGAAAAATGGGACTTTTCCTCTTGCTCAGGACCCTTCGGGAAAATAGGATTTTACTTTCTGTTCAGGACCCTCCTGAAAAATGGAATTTTACATTCTTTTAAGGACCCTCATGAAAAATGGGATTTCACTTAATGTTCAGGACCCTCCTGAAAAATGGGATTTTACTTTCTACTCGGCACCCTCGTGAAAATTGGGGAATTACTTTCTGCTCAGGACCCTCTTGAAAAATGGGGCTTTCCCTTCTGTTCAGGACCTTCCTAGAAAATGGGATTTTACTATCTGCTCAGGACCCTCCTGAAAAATGGGATTTTACCTTCTTTTCAAGACCCTCCTGAAAATGGGATTTCACTTAATGTTAATGTCCCTCCTGAAAAATGGGATTTTACTTTCTATTCAGGACCCTCCTGAAAAATAGGATTTTACTTTATGTTCAAGACCCTCCTAGAAATTGGGATGTTACTTTATGTTCAGGACCCTCCTGAAAAATGGGATTTTTCCTTCTGTTCAGGACCCTCCTGAAAAATGGGATTTTACTTTCTGTTCAGGCCCCTCCTGAAAAATGAGATTTTACATTCTGTTCAAGACCGTCCTGAAAAATTGGATTTCACTTTATGTTCAGAACCCTCCTGAAAAATGGGATTTTACTTTCTGTTTAGGATCCTCCTGAAAAATGGGATTTTACTTTCTTCTCAGGACCCTCCTAAAAAATGGGACTTTACTTTCTGCGTAGAACCCTTCTGGAAAATGGGACTTTACTTTCTATTCAGGATTCTCCTGAAAAATGGGATTTTACCTTCTCTTCAGAACCCTCATGAAAAATAGGATTTCACTTAATGTTCAGGACCCTCCTGAAAAATGGGATTTTACTTTCTACTTAGGACCCTCCTGAAAATTGGGAATTTACTTTCTGCTCAGGACCCTCCTAAAAAATGGGGCTTTACCTTCAGTTCAGGACCCTCCTGAAATATGGGATTTTACCTAATGTTCAAGACCCTCCTGAAAATGGGATTTCACTTTATGTTCATGACCCTCCTGAAAAATGGGATTAGACCATCTGTTTAGGACCCTCAAGAAAAATGAGATTTCACTTTATGTTCAGGACCCTCCTGAAAAATGGGAATTTACTTTCTGTTCAGGACCCTCCTGTAAATGAGATTTTACCTTCTGTTCAGGACCCTCCTAAAAAATGGGATTTTACTTTCTATTCAGGACCCTCCTGAAAAATGAGATTTTACATTCTGTTCAGGCCCCTCCTGAAAAATGGGTTTTAACTTTATGTTCAGAACCCTCCTGAAAAATTGGATTTTACTTTCTGTTCAGGACCCTCCTGAAAAATTGGATTTTACTTTATGTTCAGGACCCTTCTAGAAAATGGGATGTAACTTTCTGTTAGGACCCTCATGAAAAATGGAATTTTACTTTTGTTCAGGACCCTCCTGAAAAATGGGATTTTACTTTCCACTCATGACCCTCCTGAAAAATGGGACTTTAGTTTCTACTCAGGACCCTCCTTAAAAATCGGACTTTACCTTCTGTTCAGGACCCTTCTGGAAAATGGGATTTTAACTTCGGTTCAGGACCATCCTGAAAAATAAGATTTTACTTTATATTCAGGACCTTCCTGGAAAATGGGATATTACTTTATGTTCAGGACCCTCCTGAAAAATGGGATTTTAACTTCTGTTCAGGACCCTCCTAAAAAATGGGATTTTACTTTGTGTTCAAGACCCTCCTGAAAAATAGGATTTTATCTTCTAGGTAGGACCCTCCTGAAAAATTGGATTTCACTTTATGTTCAGGACCCTCCTGAAAAATGGGAATTTACTTTCTTTTCAGGACCCTCTGTGAAAATGGGATATTACTTTCTCTTCAGGACCATCCTGAAAAATGAAACTTTACCTTCTGTTCAGGACCCTCCTGAAAAATTGGATTTCAATTTATGTTCGGGACCCTCCTGAAAAATAGGATTTTACATTATGTTTAGGACCCTCCTTAAAAATAGGATTTTACTTTATGTTCAGGACCCTCCTGAAAAATGGAATTTTACTTTATGTTCAGGACACTCCTGGAAAATGGGATTTTACATTCTGTTCAGGACCCTCCTGAAACATGGGATTTTACCTTATGTTCAGAACCCTCATGAAAAATGGGATTTCACTTAATGTTCAAGACTCTCCTGAAAAATGGGATTTTACTTTCTACTCAGGACCCTCCTGAAAATTGGGACTTTACTTTCTGCTCAGGACCCTCCTGAAAAATGGGGCTTTACCTTCTGTTCAGGACCTTCCTTGAAAATGGGATTTTATTTTCTGTTTAGGACCCTCCTGAAAAATAGGATTTTACCTAATGTTCAAGACCCTCCTGAAAATGGGATTTCACTTAATGTTCATGACCCTCCTGAAAAATTGGATTTGACCATCTGTTTAGGACCCTCAAGAAAAATGGGATTTCACTTTATGTTCAGGACCATCCTGAAAAATGGGAATTTACTTTCTGTTCAGGACCCTCCTGAAAAATGAGATTTTACATTCTGTTCAGGACCCTCCTAAAAAATGGGATTTTACATTCTATTCAGGACCCTCCTGAAAAATGAGATTTTACATTCTGTTCAGGACCCTCCTGAAAAATGGGATTTCACTTTATGTTCAGAACCCTCCTGAAAAATGGGATTTTACTTTCTGTTCAGGACCCTTCTGGAAAATGGGATGTAACTTTCTGTTAGGACCCTCATGAAAAATGGAATTTTACTTTTGTTCAGGACCCTCCTGAAAAATGGGATTTTACTTTCTGTTCAGGACCCTCCTGAAAAATGGGATTTAACCTTTTGTTCAGGACCCTCATGAAAAATGGGATTTCACTTTATGTTCAGGACCCTCCTGAAATATGGGATTTTACTTTCTGTTTAGGACCCTCCTGAAAAATGGGATTTTACTTTATGTTCAACACCCTCCTGGAAAATGGGATGTTACTTTCTGTTCAGGAACATCCTAAAAATGGGATTTTACATTTTGTTCAGGACCCTCCTGAAAAATGGGATTTTACTTTCTTCTCAGGACCCTCCTAAAAAATAGGACTTTACTTTCTGCGCAGGACCCTCCTGAAAAATGGGACTTTTCCTCTTGCTCAGGACCCTTCGGGAAAATAGGATTTTACTTTCTGTTCAGGACCCTCCTGAAAAATGGAATTTTACATTCTTTTAAGGACCCTCATGAAAAATGGGATTTCACTTAATGTTCAGGACCCTCCTGAAAAATGGGATTTTACTTTCTACTCGGCACCCTCGTGAAAATTGGGGAATTACTTTCTGCTCAGGACCCTCTTGAAAAATGGGGCTTTCCCTTCTGTTCAGGACCTTCCTAGAAAATGGGATTTTACTATCTGCTCAGGACCCTCCTGAAAAATGGGATTTTACCTTCTTTTCAAGACCCTCCTGAAAATGGGATTTCACTTAATGTTAATGTCCCTCCTGAAAAATGGGATTTTACTTTCTATTCAGGACCCTCCTGAAAAATAGGATTTTACTTTATGTTCAAGACCCTCCTAGAAATTGGGATGTTACTTTATGTTCAGGACCCTCCTGAAAAATGGGATTTTTCCTTCTGTTCAGGACCCTCCTGAAAAATGGGATTTTACTTTCTGTTCAGGCCCCTCCTGAAAAATGAGATTTTACATTCTGTTCAAGACCGTCCTGAAAAATTGGATTTCACTTTATGTTCAGAACCCTCCTGAAAAATGGGATTTTACTTTCTGTTTAGGATCCTCCTGAAAAATGGGATTTTACTTTCTTCTCAGGACCCTCCTAAAAAATGGGACTTTACTTTCTGCGTAGAACCCTTCTGGAAAATGGGACTTTACTTTCTATTCAGGATTCTCCTGAAAAATGGGATTTTACCTTCTCTTCAGAACCCTCATGAAAAATAGGATTTCACTTAATGTTCAGGACCCTCCTGAAAAATGGGATTTTACTTTCTACTCAGGACCCTCCTGAAAATTGGGAATTTACTTTCTGCTCAGGACCCTCCTGAAAAATGGGGCTTTACCTTCAGTTCAGGACCCTCCTGAAATATGGGATTTTACCTAATGTTCAAGACCCTCCTGAAAATGGGATTTCACTTTATGTTCATGACCCTCCTGAAAAATGGGATTAGACCATCTGTTTAGGACCCTCAAGAAAAATGAGATTTCACTTTATGTTCAGGACCCTCCTGAAAAATGGGAATTTACTTTCTGTTCAGGACCCTTCTGTAAATGAGATTTTACCTTCTGTTCAGGACCCTCCTAAAAAATGGGATTTTACTTTCTATTCAGGACCCTCCTGAAAAATGAGATTTTACATTCTGTTCAGGCCCCTCCTGAAAAATGGGTTTTAACTTTATGTTCAGAACCCTCCTGAAAAATTGGATTTTACTTTCTGTTCAGGACCCTCCTGAAAAATTGGATTTTACTTTATGTTCAGGACCCTTCTAGAAAATGGGATGTAACTTTCTGTTAGGACCCTCATGAAAAATGGAATTTTACTTTTGTTCAGGACCCTCCTGAAAAATGGGATTTTACTTTCCACTCATGACCCTCCTGAAAAATGGGACTTTAGTTTCTACTCAGGACCCTCCTTAAAAATTGGACTTTACCTTCTGTTCAGGACCCTTCTGGAAAATGGGATTTTAACTTCGGTTCAGGACCATCCTGAAAAATAAGATTTTACTTTATATTCAGGACCTTCCTGGAAAATGGGATGTTACTTTATGTTCAGGACCCTCCTGAAAAATGGGATTTTAACTTCTGTTCAGGACCCTCCTAAAAAATGGGATTTTACTTTGTGTTCAAGACCCTCCTGAAAAATAGGATTTTATCTTCTAGGTAGGACCCTCCTGAAAAATTGGATTTCACTTTATGTTCAGGACCCTCCTGAAAAATGGGAATTTACTTTCTTTTCAGGACCCTCTGTGAAAATGGGATATTACTTTCTCTTCAGGACCATCCTGAAAAATGAAACTTTACCTTCTGTTCAGGACCCTCCTGAAAAATTGGATTTCAATTTATGTTCGGGACCCTCCTGAAAAATAGGATTTTACATTATGTTTAGGACCCTCCTTAAAAATAGGATTTTACTTTATGTTCAGGACCCTCCTGAAAAATGGAATTTTACTTTATGTTCAGGACACACCTGGAAAATGGGATTTTACATTCTGTTCAGGACCCTCCTGAAACATGGGATTTTACCTTATGTTCAGAACCCTCATGAAAAATGGGATTTCACTTAATGTTCAAGACTCTCCTGAAAAATGGGATTTTACTTTCTACTCAGGACCCTCCTGAAAATTGGGACTTTACTTTCTGCTCAGGACCCTCCTGAAAAATGGGGCTTTACCTTCTGTTCAGGACCTTCCTTGAAAATGGGATTTTATTTTCTGTTTAGGACCCTCCTGAAAAATAGGATTTTACCTAATGTTCAAGACCCTCCTGAAAATGGGATTTCACTTAATGTTCATGACCCTCCTGAAAAATTGGATTTGACCATCTGTTTAGGACCCTCAAGAAAAATGGGATTTCACTTTATGCTCAGGACCATCCTGAAAAATGGGAATTTACTTTCTGTTCAGGACCCTCCTGAAAAATGAGATTTTTCATTCTGTTCAGGACCCTCCTAAAAAATGGGATTTTACATTCTATTCAGGACCCTCCTGAAAAATGAGATTTTACATTCTGTTCAGGACCCTCCTGAAAAATGGGATTTCACTTTATGTTCAGAACCCTCCTGAAAAATGGGATTTTACTTTCTGTTCAGGACCCTCCTGAAAAATGGGATTTTACTTCATGTTCAGGACCCTTCTGGAAAATGGGATGTAACTTTCTGTTAGGACCCTCATGAAAAATGGAATTTTACTTTTGTTCAGGACCCTCCTGAAAAATGGGATTTTACTTTCCACTCATGACCCTCCTAAAAAATGGGACTTTAGTTTCTCCTCAGGACCCTCCTGAAAAATCGGACTTTACCTTCTGTTGAGGACCCTTCTGGAAAATGGGATTTTAACTTCGGTTCAGGACCATCCTGAAAAATAGGATTTTACTTTATATTCAGGACCTTCCTGGAAAATGGGATGTTACTTTATGTTCAGGACCCTCCTGGAAAATAGGATTTTAACTTCTGTTCAGGACCCTCCTAAAAAATGGGATTTTACTTTGTGTTCAAGACCCTCCTGTAAAATAGGATTTTATCTTCTAGTCAGGACCCTCATAAAAAATTGGAATTCACTTTATGTTCAGGACCCTCCTGAAAAATGGGAAATTACTTTCTTTTCAGGACTCTCTGTGAAAATGGGATGTTACTTTCTCTTCAGGACCACCCTGAAAAATGAAACTTTAACTTCTGTTTAGGACCCTCCTGAAAAATTGGATTTCAGTTTATGTTCGGGACCCTCCTGAAAAATAGGATTTTACATTATGTTCAGGACCCTCTTGAAAAATAGGATTTTACTTTATGTTCAGGTCCCTCCTGAAAAATGGAATTTTACTTTATGTTCAGGACACTCCTGGAAAATGGGATTTTCCTTTCTGTTCAGGACCCTCCTGAAAAATGGGATTTTACTTTCAGTTCAGGATCCTCCTGAAAAATAGAATTTTACTTTAGGATCAGGACCCTCCTGAAAAATGGGATTTTACTTTCTGTTCAGGACCTTCCTGAAAAGTGGAATTTTACTTTATGTTCAGGACCCTCCTGGAAAATGGGATGTTCCTTTCTGTTTAGGACCCTCCTGAAAAATGGGATTTTACCCTCTATTCAGGTTCCTCATGAAAAATGCGATTTGACATATGATCAGGACCATCCTGAAAAATGGGATTTTACATTCTTTTCAGGACCCTCCTGAAAATGGGATTTTACCCTCTATTCAGGACCCTCATGAAAAATGAGATTTGACTTTATGTTCAGGACCCTCCTGAAAAATGGGATTTTAAATTCTTTTCACGACCCTCCTGAAAAATAGCATTTTACCTTCTGTTCAGGACACTCCTGAAAAATGAGATTTCACTTTATGTTCAGGACCCTCCTGAAATATGGGATTTTACTTTCTGTTCAAGACCCTATTGAAAAATGGGATTTTACTTTATGTTCATGACCTTCCTGAAAAATGGGCTTATACTTTCTGTTCAGGACCCTCCTGAAAATGAAAATTTGGATTTCACTTAATGTTCAGGACCCTCCTGAAAAATGAGACTTTACTTTCTTCTTAATACCTTCCTGAAAAATGGGACTTTACTTTCTGCGCAGGATCCTCCTGAAAATGAAAATTGGGATGTGACTTTATGTTCAGGACCCTCCTGAAAAATTAGATTTTTCCTTCTGTTCAGGACCCTTCTAAAAAATGGGATTTTTCTTTCTGTTCAGGACCCGCTGAAAAAGGAGATTTTACCTTCTATTCAGGACCCTCCTGAAAAATTAGATTTCACTTTATGTTTAGAACCCTCCTGAAAAATGGGATTTTACTTCATGTTCAGGACCCTCCTGAAAAATGGGATTTTACTTTATGCTCAACACCCTCCTGAAAAATGGGATGTTACTTTCTGTTCAGGAACCTCCTGAAAAATGGGATTTTTGTTTTTGTTCAGGACCCTCCAGAAAAATGGGATTTTAATTTCTTCTCAAGACCCTCCTGTAAAATGGGACTTTACTTTCTGCGCAAGACCCTCCAGAAAAATGGGACTTTGCCTTATGCTCAGGACCCTCCTGGAAAATGGGATTTTACTATCAGTTCAGGAGCCTCCTGAAAAATGGGATTTTACCTTCTGATAGGACCCTCATGAAAAATGGACTTTCACTTAATGTTCAGGACCCTCCTGAAAAATGGGATGTTACTTTCTGTTCAGGACCCTCCAGAAAAATGGGATTTTACTTTTTGTTCAGGACCCTTCTGAAAAATAGGATTTTACTTTCTACTCAGGACCTTCCTGAAAAATTGGACTTTACTTTCTTCTCAGGACCCTCCTGAAAAATGTGATTTTAACCTCTTTTTAGTACCCCACAGAAAAATGGGATTTCGCTTTATGTTCAGGACCCTCCTGAAAAATGGGATTTTACTTTCTGTTCAGGACCCTCCTGAAAAATGGGATTTAACCTTTTGTTCAGGACCCTCAAGAAAAATGGGATTTCACTTTATGTTCAGGACCCTCCTGAAATATGGGATTTTACTTTCTGTTTAGGACCCTCCTGAAAAATGGGATTTTACTTTATGTTCAACACCCTCCTGGAAAATGGGATGTTACTTTCTGTTCAGGAACATCCTAAAAATGGGATTTTACATTTTGTTCAGGACCCTCCTGAAAAATGGGATTTTACTTTCTTCTCAGGACCCTCCTAAAAAATAGGACTTTACTTTCTGCGCAGGACCCTCCTGAAAAATGGGACTTTTCCTCTTGCTCAGGACCCTTCGGGAAAATAGGATTTTACTTTCTGTTCAGGACCCTCCTGAAAAATGGAATTTTACATTCTTTTAAGGACCCTCATGAAAAATGGGATTTCACTTAATGTTCAGGACCCTCCTGAAAAATGGGATTTTACTTTCTACTCGGCACCCTCGTGAAAATTGGGGAATTACTTTCTGCTCAGGACCCTCTTGAAAAATGGGGCTTTCCCTTCTGTTCAGGACCTTCCTAGAAAATGGGATTTTACTATCTGCTCAGGACCCTCCTGAAAAATGGGATTTTACCTTCTTTTCAAGACCCTCCTGAAAATGGGATTTCACTTAATGTTAATGTCCCTCCTGAAAAATGGGATTTTACTTTCTATTCAGGACCCTCCTGAAAAATAGGATTTTACTTTATGTTCAAGACCCTCCTAGAAATTGGGATGTTACTTTATGTTCAGGACCCTCCTGAAAAATGGGATTTTTCCTTCTGTTCAGGACCCTCCTGAAAAATGGGATTTTACTTTCTGTTCAAGCCCCTCCTGAAAAATGAGATTTTACATTCTGTTCAAGACCGTCCTGAAAAATTGGATTTCACTTTATGTTCAGAACCCTCCTGAAAAATGGGATTTTACTTTCTGTTTAGGATCCACCTGAAAAATGTGATTTTACTTTCTTCTCAGGACCCTCCTAAAAAATGGGACTTTACTTTCTGCGTAGAACCCTTCTGGAAAATGGGACTTTACTTTCTATTCAGGATTCTCCTGAAAAATGGGATTTTACCTTCTCTTCAGAACCCTCATGAAAAATAGGATTTCACTTAATGTTCAGGACCCTCCTGAAAAATGGGATTTTACTTTCTACTCAGGACCCTCCTGAAAATTGGGAATTTACTTTCTGCTCAGGACCCTCCTGAAAAATGGGGCTTTACCTTCAGTTCAGGACCCTCCTGAAATATGGGATTTTACCTAATGTTCAAGACCCTCCTGAAAATGGGATTTCACTTTATGTTCATGACCCTCCTGAAAAATGGGATTAGACCATCTGTTTAGGACCCTCAAGAAAAATGAGATTTCACTTTATGTTCAGGACCCTCCTGAAAAATGGGAATTTACTTTCTGTTCAGGACCCTCCTGTAAATGAGATTTTACCTTCTGTTCAGGACCCTCCTAAAAAATGGGATTTTACTTTCTATTCAGGACCCTCCTGAAAAAAGAGATTTTACATTCTGTTCAGGCCCCTCCTGAAAAATGGGTTTTAACTTTATGTTCAGAACCCTCCTGAAAAATTGGATTTTACTTTCTGTTCAGGACCCTCCTGAAAAATTGGATTTTACTTTATGTTCAGGACCCTTCTAGAAAATGGGATGTAACTTTCTGTTAGGACCCTCATGAAAAATGGAATTTTACTTTTGTTCAGGACCCTCCTGAAAAATGGGATTTTACTTTCCACTCATGACCCTCCTGAAAAATGGGACTTTAGTTTCTACTCAGGACCCTCCTTCAAAATCGGACTTTACCTTCTGTTCAGGTCCCTTCTGGAAAATGGGATTTTAACTTCGGTTCAGGACCATCCTGAAAAATAAGATTTTACTTTATATTCAGGACCTTCCTGGAAAATGGGATGTTACTTTATGTTCAGGACCCTCCTGAAAAATGGGATTTTAACTTCTGTTCAGGACCCTCCTAAAAAATGGGATTTTACTTTGTGTTCAAGACCCTCCTGAAAAATAGGATTTTATCTTCTAGGTAGGACCCTCCTGAAAAATTGGATTTCACTTTATGTTCAGGACCCTCCTGAAAAATGGGAATTTACTTTCTTTTCAGGACCCTCTGTGAAAATGGGATATTACTTTCTCTTCAGGACCATCCTGAAAAATGAAACTTTACCTTCTGTTCAGGACCCTCCTGAAAAATTGGATTTCAATTTATGTTCGGGACCCTCCTGAAAAATAGGATTTTACATTATGTTTAGGACCCTCCTTAAAAATAGGATTTTACTTTATGTTCAGGACCCTCCTGAAGAATGGAATTTTACTTTATGTTCAGGACACTCCTGGAAAATGGGATTTTACATTCTGTTCAGGACCCTCCTGAAACATGGGATTTTACCTTATGTTCAGAACCCTCATGAAAAATGGGATTTCACTTAATGTTCAAGACTCTCCTGAAAAATGGGATTTTACTTTCTACTCAGGACCCTCCTGAAAATTGGGACTTTACTTTCTGCTCAGGACCCTCCTGAAAAATGGGGCTTTACCTTCTGTTCAGGACCTTCCTTGAAAATGGGATTTTATTTTCTGTTTAGGACCCTCCTGAAAAATAGGATTTTACCTAATGTTCAAGACCCTCCTGAAAATGGGATTTCGCTTAATGTTCATGACCCTCCTGAAAAATTGGATTTGACCATCTGTTTAGGACCCTCAAGAAAAATGGGATTTCACTTTATGTTCAGGACCATCCTGAAAAATGGGAATTTACTTTCTGTTCAGGACCCTCCTGAAAAATGAGATTTTACATTCTGTTCAGGACCCTCCTCAAAAATGGGATTTTACATTCTATTCAGGACCCTCCTGAAAAATGAGATTTTACATTCTGTTCAGGACCCTCCTGAAAAATGGGATTTCACTTTATGTTCAGAACCCTCCTGAAAAATGGGATTTTACTTTCTGTTCAGGACCCTCCTGAAAAATGGGATTTTACTTCATGTTCAGGACCCTTCTGGAAAATGGGATGTAACTTTCTGTTAGGACCCTCATGAAAAATGGAATTTTACTTTTGTTCAGGACCCTCCTGAAAAATGGGATTTTACTTTCCACTCATGACCCTCCTAAAAAATGGGACTTTAGTTTCTCCTCAGGACCCTCCTGAAAAATCGGACTTTACCTTCTGTTGAGGACCCTTCTGGAAAATGGGATTTTAACTTCGGTTCAGGACCATCCTGAAAAATAGGATTTTACTTTATATTCAGGACCTTCCTGGAAAATGGGATGTTACTTTATGTTCAGGACCCTCCTGGAAAATGGGATTTTAACTTCTGTTCAGGACCCTCCTAAAAAATGGGATTTTACTTTGTGTTCAAGACCCTCCTGTAAAATAGGATTTTATCTTCTAATCAGGACCCTCCTAAAAAATTGGATTTCACTTTATGTTCAGGACCCTCCTGAAAAATGGGAAATTACTTTCTTTTCAGGACTCTCTGTGAAAATGGGATGTTACTTTCTCTTCAGGACCACCCTGAAAAATGAAACTTTAACTTCTATTTAGGACCCTCCTGAAAAATTGGATTTCAGTTTATGTTCGGGACCCTCCTGAAAAATAGGATTTTACATTATGTTCAGGACCCTCTTGAAAAATAGGATTTTACTTTATGTTCAGGTCCCTCCTGAAAAATGAAATTTTACTTTATGTTCAGGACACTCCTGGAAAATGGGATTTTACTTTCTGTTCAGGACCCTCCTGAAAAATGGGATTTTACTTTCAGTTCAGGATCCTCCTGAAAAATAGAATTTTACTTTAGGATCAGGACCCTCCTGAAAAATGGGATTTTACTTTCTGTTCAGGACCTTCCTGAAAAGTGGAATTTTACTTTATGTTCAGGACCCTCCTGGAAAATGGGATGTTCCTTTCTGTTTAGGACCCTCCTGAAAAATGGGATTTTACCCTCTATTCAGGTTCCTCATGAAAAATGCGATTTGACATTATGATCAGGACCATCCTGAAAAATGGGATTTTACATTCTTTTCAGGACCCTCCTGAAAAATGGGATTTTACCCTCTATTCAGGACCCTCATGAAAAATGAGATTTGACTT
The DNA here is from genome assembly GCA_030864215.1 of Capsicum pubescens. Taxonomy (NCBI): domain Eukaryota; kingdom Viridiplantae; phylum Streptophyta; class Magnoliopsida; order Solanales; family Solanaceae; genus Capsicum; species Capsicum pubescens. Next base: position 28,363,872 of record CM061549.1, on the reverse strand, counting down.
TATGTTCAGGACCCTCCTGAAAAATGGGATTTTAAATTCTTTTCACGACCCTCCTGAAAAATAGGATTTTACCTTCTGTTCAGGACACTCCTGAAAAATGAGATTTCACTTTATGTTCAGGACCCTCCTGAAATATGGGATTTTACTTTCTGTTCAAGACCCTATTGAAAAATGGGATTTTACTTTATGTTCATGACCTTCCTGAAAAATGGGCTTATACTTTCTGTTCAGGACCCTCCTGAAAATGAAAATTTGGATTTCACTTAATGTTCAGGACCCTCCTGAAAAATGAGATTTTACTTTCTTCTTAGTACCTTCCTGAAAAATGGGACTTTACTTTCTGCGCAGGATCCTCCTGAAAATGAAAATTGGGATGTGACTTTATGTTCAGGACCCTCCTGAAAAATTAGATTTTTCCTTCTGTTCAGGACCCTTCTAAAAAATGGGATTTTTCTTTCTGTTCAGGACCCGCTGAAAAAAGAGATTTTACCTTCTATTCAGGACCCTCCTGAAAAATTAGATTTCACTTTATGTTTAGAACCCTCCTTAAAAATGGGATTTTACTTCATGTTCAGGACCCTCCTGAAAAATGGGATTTTACTTTATGCTCAACACCCTCCTGGAAAATGGGATGTTACTTTCTGTTCAGGAACCTCCTGAAAAATGGGATTTTTGTTTTTGTTCAGGACCCTCCAGAAAAATGGGATTTTAATTTCTTCTCAAGACCCTCCTCTAAAATGGGACTTTACTTTCTGCGCAAGACCCTCCAGAAAAATGGGACTTTGCCTTATGCTCAGGACCCTCCTGGAAAATGGGATTTTACTATCAGTTCAGGACCCTCCTGAAAAATGGGATTTTACCTTCTGATAGGACCCTCATGAAAAATGGACTTTCACATAATGTTCAGGACCCTCCTGAAAAATGGGATGTTACTTTCTGTTCAGGACCCTCCAGAAAAATGGGATTTTACTTTTTGTTCAGGACCCTTCTGAAAAATAGGATTTTACTTTCTACTCAGGACCTTCCTGAAAAATGGGACTTTACTTTCTTCTCAGGACCCTCCTGAAAAATGTGATTTTAACCTCTTTTTAGTACCCCACAGAAAAATGGGATTTCGCTTTATGTTCAGGACCCTCCTGAAAAATGGGATTTTACTTTCTGTTCAGGACCCTCCTGAAAAATGGGATTTAAACTTTTGTTCAGGACCCTCCTGAAAAATGAGATTTCACTTTATGTTCAGGACCCTCCTGAAATATGGGATTTTACTTTCTGTTTAGGACCCTCCTGAAAAATGGGATTTTACTTTATGTTCAACACCCTCCTGGAAAATGGGATGTTACTTTCTGTTCAGGAACCTCCTAAAAATGGGATTTTACATTTTGTTCAGGACCCTCCTGAAAAATGGGATTTTACTTTCTTCTCAGGACCCTCCTAAAAAATAGGACTTTACTTTCTGCGCAGGACCCTCCTGAAAAATGGGACTTTTCCTCTTGCTCAGGACCCTTCGGGAAAATAGGATTTTACTTTCTGTTCAGGACCCTCCTGAAAAATGGAATTTTACATTCTTTTAAGGACCCTCATGAAAAATGGGATTTCACTTAATGTTCAGGACCCTCCTGAAAAATGGGATTTTACTTTCTACTCGGCACCCTCGTGAAAATTGGGGAATTACTTTCTGCTCAGGACCCTCTTGGAAAATGGGGCTTTCCCTTCTGTTCAGGACCTTCCTAGAAAATGGGATTTTACTATCTGCTCAGGACCCTCCTGAAAAATGGGATTTTACCTTCTTTTCAAGACCCTCCTGAAAATGGGATTTCACTTAATGTTAATGTCCCTCCTGAAAAATGGGATTTTACTTTCTATTCAGGACCCTCCTGAAAAATAGGATTTTACTTTATGTTCAAGACCCTCCTAGAAATTGGGATGTTACTTTATGTTCAGGACCCTCCTGAAAAATGGGATTTTTCCTTCTGTTCAGGACCCTCCTGAAAAATGGGATTTTACTTTCTGTTCAGGCCCCTCCTGAAAAATGAGATTTTACATTCTGTTCAAGACCGTCCTGAAAAATTGGATTTCACTTTATGTTCAGAACCCTCCTGAAAAATGGGATTTTACTTTCTGTTTAGGATCCTCCTGAAAAATGTGATTTTACTTTCTTCTCAGGACCCTCCTAAAAAATGGGACTTTACTTTCTGCGTAGAACCCTTCTGGAAAATGGGACTTTACTTTCTATTCAGGATTCTCCTGAAAAATGGGATTTTACCTTCTCTTCAGAACCCTCATGAAAAATAGGATTTCACTTAATGTTCAGGACCCTCCTGAAAAATGGGATTTTACTTTCTACTCAGGACCCTCCTGAAAATTGGGAATTTACTTTCTGCTCAGGACCCTCCTGAAAAATGGGGCTTTACCTACAGTTCAGGACCCTCCTGAAATATGGGATTTTACCTAATGTTCAAGACCCTCCTGAAAATGGGATTTCACTTTATGTCCATGACCCTCCTGAAAAATGGGATTAGACCATCTGTTTAGGACCCTCAAGAAAAATGAGATTTCACTTTATGTTCAGGACCCTCCTGAAAAATGGGAATTTACTTTCTGTTCAGGACCCTCCTGTAAATGAGATTTTACCTTCTGTTCAGGACCCTCCTAAAAAATGGGATTTTACTTTCTATTCAGGACCCTCCTGAAAAATGAGATTTTACATTCTGTTCAGGCCCCTCCTGAAAAATGGGTTTTAACTTTATGTTCAGAACCCTCCTGAAAAATTGGATTTTACTTTCTGTTCAGGACCCTCCTGAAAAATTAGATTTTACTTTATGTTCAGGACCCTTCTAGAAAATGGGATGTAACTTTCTGTTAGGACCCTCATGAAAAATGGAATTTTACTTTTGTTCAGGACCCTTCTGAAAAATGGGATTTTACTTTCCACTCATGACCCTCCTGAAAAATGGGACTTTAGTTTCTACTCAGGACCCTCCTTAAAAATCGGACTTTACCTTCTGTTCAGGACCCTTCTGGAAAATGGGATTTTAACTTCGGTTCAGGACCATCCTGAAAAATAAGATTTTACTTTATATTCAGGACCTTCCTGGAAAATGGGATGTTACTTTATGTTCAGGACCCTCCTGAAAAATGGGATTTTAACTTCTGTTCAGGACCCTCCTAAAAAATGGGATTTTACTTTGTGTTCAAGACCCTCCTGAAAAATAGGATTTTATCTTCTAGGTAGGATCCTCCTGAAAAATTGGATTTCACTTTATGTTCAGGACCCTCCTGAAAAATGGGAATTTACTTTCTTTTCAGGACCCTCTGTGAAAATGGGATATTACTTTCGCTTCAGGACCATCCTGAAAAATGAAACTTTACCTTCTGTTTAGGACCCTCCTGAAAAATTGGATTTCAATTTATGTTCGGGACCCTCCTGAAAAATAGGATTTTACATTATCTTTAGGACCCTCCTTAAAAATAGGATTTTACTTTATGTTCAGGACCCTCCTGAAAAATGGAATTTTACTTTATGTTCAGGACACTCCTGGAAAATGGGATTTTACATTCTGTTCAGGACCCTCCTGAAACATGGTATTTTACCTTATGTTCAGAACCCTCATGAAAAATGGGATTTCACTTAATGTTCAAGACTCTCCTGAAAAATGGGATTTTACTTTCTACTCAGGACCCTCCTGAAAATTGGGACTTTACTTTCTGCTCAGGACCCTCCTGAAAAATGGGGCTTTACCTTCTGTTCAGGACCTTCCTTGAAAATGGGATTTTATTTTTTGTTTAGGACCCTCCTGAAAAATAGGATTTTACCTAATGTTCAAGACCCTCCTGAAAATGGGATTTCACTTAATGTTCATGACCTCCTGAAAAATTGGATTTGACCATCTGTTTAGGACCCTCAAGAAAAATGGGATTTCACTTTATGTTCAGGACCATCCTGAAAAATGGGAATTTACTTTCTGTTCAGGACCCTCCTGAAAAATGAGATTTTACATTCTGTTCAGGACCCTCCTAAAAAATGGGATTTTACATTCTATTCAAGACCCTCCTGAAAAATAAGATTTTACATTCTGTTCAGGACCCTCCTGAAAAATGGGATTTCACTTTATGTTCAGAACCCTCCTGAAAAATGGGATTTTACTTTCTGTTCAGGACCCTCCTGAAAAATGGGATTTTACTTCATGTTCAGGACCCTTCTGGAAAATGGGATGTAACTTTCTGTTAGGACCCTCATGAAAAATGGAATTTTACTTTTGTTCAGGACCCTCCTGAAAAATGGGATTTTACTTTCCACTCATGACCCTCCTAAAAAATGGGACTTTAGTTTCTCCTCAGGACCCTCCTGAAAAATCGGACTTTACCTTCTGTTGAGGACCCTTCTGGAAAATGGGATTTTAACTTCGGTTCAGGACCATCCTGAAAAATAGGATTTTACTTTATATTCAGGACCTTCCTGGAAAATGGGATGTTACTTTATGTTCAGGACCCTCCTGGAAAATGGGATTTTAACTTCTGTTCAGGACCCTCCTAAAAAATGGGATTTTACTTTGTCTTCAAGACCCTCCTGTAAAATAGGATTTTATCTTCTAGTCAGGACCCTCCTAAAAAATTGGATTTCACTTTATGTTCAGGACCCTCCTGAAAAATAGGAAATTACTTTCTTTTCAGGACTCTCTGTGAAAATGGGATGTTACTTACTCTTCAGGACCACCCTGAAAAATGAAACTTTAACTTCTGTTTTGGACCCTCCTGAAAAATTGGATTTCAGTTTATGTTCGGGACCCTCCTGAAAAATAGGATTTTACATTATGTTCAGGACCCTCTTGAAAAATAGGATTTTACTTTATGTTCAGGTCCCTCCTGAAAAATGGAATTTTACTTTATGTTCAGGACACTCCTGGAAAATGGGATTTTACTTTCTGTTCAGGACCCTCCTGAAAAATGGGATTTTACTTTCAGTTCAGGATCCTCCTGAAAAATAGAATTTTACTTTAGGATCAGGACCCTCCTGAAAAATGGGATTTTACTTTCTGTTCAGGACCTTCCTGAAAAGTGGAATTTTACTTTATGTTCAGGACCCTCCTGGAAAATGGGATGTTCCTTTCTGTTTAGGACCCTCCTGAAAAATGGGATTTTACCCTCTATTCAGGTTCCTCATGAAAAATGCGATTTGACATTATGATCAGGACCATCCTGAAAAATGGGATTTTACATTCTTTTCAGGACCCTCCTGAAAAATGGGATTTTACCCTCTATTCAGGACCCTCATGAAAAATGAGATTTGACTTTATGTTCAGGACCCTCCTGAAAAATGGGATTTTAAATTCTTTTCACGACCCTCCTGAAAAATAGGATTTTACCTTCTGTTCAGGACACTCCTGAAAAATGAGATTTCACTTTATGTTCAGGACCCTCCTGAAATATGGGATTTTACTTTCTGTTCAAGACCCTATTGAAAAATGGGATTTTACTTTATGTTCATGACCTTCCTGAAAAATGGGCTTATACTTTCTGTTCAGGACCCTCCTGAAAATGAAAATTTGGATTTCACTTAATGTTCAGGACCCTCCTGAAAAATGAGATTTTACTTTCTTCTTAGTACCTTCCTGAAAAATGGGACTTTACTTTCTGCGCAGGATCCTCCTGAAAATGAAAATTGGGATGTTACTTTATGTTCAGGACCCTCCTGAAAAATTGGATTTTTCCTTCTGTTCAGGACCCTTCTAAAAAATGGGATTTTTCTTTCTGTTCAGGACCCGCTGAAAAAGGAGATTTTACCTTCTATTCAGGACCCTCCTGAAAAATTAGATTTCACTTTATGTTTAGAACCTTCCTGAAAAATGGGATTTTACTTCATGTTCAGGACCCTCCTGAAAAATGGGATTTTACTTTATGCTCAACACCCTCCTGGAAAATGGGATGTTACTTTCTGTTCAGGAACCTCCTGAAAAATGGGATTTTTGTTTTTGTTCAGGACCCTCCAGAAAAATGGGATTTTAATTTCTTCTCAAGACCCTCCTGTAAAATGGGACTTTACTTTCTGCGCAAGACCCTCCAGAAAAATGGGACTTTGCCTTATGCTCAGGACCATCCTGGAAAATGGGATTTTACTATCAGTTCAGGACCCTCCTGAAAAATGGGATTTTACCTTCTGATAGGACCCTCATGAAAAATGGACTTTCACTTAATGTTCAGGACCCTCCTGAAAAATGGGAATTCATTTGCGACTTAGGACCCTCCTGAAAATTGGGACTTTACTTTTTGCTCAGGACCTTCCTGAAAAATGGGGCTTTACCTTTAATTCAGGACCTTCCTTGAAAATGCGATTTTACTTTCTACTCAGGACCCTCCTGAAAATTGGGACTTTACTTTCTGCTTAGGTCCCTCCAGAAAAATGGGGCTTTACATTCTGTTCAGGACCTTCCTTGAAAATGGGATTTTACTTTCTGTTCAGGAGCCTCCTGAAAAATAGGATTTTACCTTCTGTTCAAGACCCTCCTGAAAATGGGATTTCACTTTATGTTCATGGCCCTCCTGGAAAATGGGAATTTACTTTCTGTTCAGGACCCTCCTGAAAAATAGGATTTTACTTTATGTTCCGGCCCCTCATAGAAATTGGGATGTTACTTTATGTTCAGGACCCTCCTGAAAAATTTGATTTTTCCTTCTGTTCAGGACCCTCCTAAAAAATGGGATTCTACTTTCTGTTCAGGACCCTCCTGAAAAATGAGATTTTACCTTCTGCTCCGGACCCTCCTGAAAAAATGGGATTTTACTTTCTGTTCAGGACCCTCCTGAAAAATAAGATTTTACTTTATGTTCAGGACCCTCCTAGAAAATTGAATGTTACTTTACGTTCAGGACCCTCCTGAAAAATAGGATTTTTCCTTCTGTTCAGGACACTCCTAAAAAATGGGATTTCACTTTCTGTTCAGGACCCTCCTGAAAAATGAGATTTTACCTTCTGTTCAGGACCCTCTTGAAAAATGAGATTTTACTTTCTGTTCAGGACCTTCCTAAAAAATGGGATTTTAGTTTATGTTCAATACCCTCCAGGAAAATGGGATGTTAGTTTCTGTTCAGGACCCTCCTGAAAAATGAGATTTTACTTTTTGTTCAGGACCCTCCTGAAAAATGGGATTTTACTTTCTACTCAGGACTTTCCTGAAAAATGGGACTTTACTTTCTGCTCAGGACCCTCCTGAAAAATGGGATTTTACCCTCTGTTTAGGACCCTCAAGAAAAATGGGATTTCTCTTTATGTCCGGACCTTCCTGAAAAATGGGATTTTACTTGTTGTTCAGGACCCTCCTGAAAAATGGGATTTTACCTTCTGTTCAGGACCCTCCTGAAAAATGGGATTTCACTTTATGTTCAGAACCCTCCTGAAATATAGGATTTTACTTTATGTTTAGGACCCTCCTGTAAAATGGGATTTTACTTCATGTTCAGGACCCTCCTGAAAAATGAAATTTTACATTCTTTTTAGGACCCTCTTGAAAAATGGGATTTTACTTTATGTTCAGCACCCTCCTGGAAAAAATGGGATGTTACTTTCTGTTCAGGAACATCCTGAAAAATGGGATTTTACTTTTTGTTCAGGAACCTCCGGAAAAATGGGATTTTGCTTTCTTCTCAGGACCCTCCTGAAAAATGGGACTTTACTTTCTGCTCAGGACCCTCCTGAAAAATGGGACTTTGCCATCTGCTCAGGACCCTCCTGAAAAATGGGATTTATCCTTATGTTTAGGACCCTCATGAAAAATGGGATTTCACTTAATGTTCAGGTCCCTCCTGAAAAATGGGATTTTACTTTCTACACAAGATCCTCCTGAAAAATGGGACTTTACTTTCTGCTCAGGCCCCTCCTGAAAAATGGGATTTCACTTTATGTTTAGGACCCTCCTGAAAAATGGGATTTTACTTTCTGTTCAGGACCCTCTTGAAAAATTAGATTATAATTTATGTTCAGGACCCGCCTTGAAAATGGGATGTTACTTTACGTTCAGAACCCTCCTGAAAAATAGGATTTTTCCTTCTGTTCAGGACCCTCCTAAAAAATGGGATTTTACTTTCTGATCAGGACCCTCGTGATAAATAAAATTTTACCTTCTGTTCAAGACCCCCCTAAAAAATGGGATTTTACTTTCTATTTAGGACCCTCTTGAAAAATGGGATTTTACTTTATGGTCAGTACCCTCCTGGAAAATGGGATATTACTTTATGTTCAGGACCCTCCTAAAAAATGGGATTTTACTTTCTGTTTAAGACCCTCCCGAAAAATAGAATTTTACTTTATGATCAGGACCCTCCTTAAAAATGAGATTTTACTTTCTGTTCAAGACCCTCCTGAAAAATGGGATTTTAATTTATTTTCAAGACCTTCCTGGAAAATGGGATGTTAGTTTCTGTTCAGGACCCTCCTGAAAAATGGGATTTTAGTTTTTATTCAGGACCCTCCTGAAAAATGGGATTTTACTTTCTACTAAGGACCTTCCTGAAAAATGGGACTTTACTTTCTGCTCAAGACCCTCCTGAAAAATAGGATTTTACCCTCTGTTTAGGACCCTCAAGAAAAATAGGATTTCACTTTATGTTCAGGACACTCCTGAAAAATGAGATTTTACTTTCTGTTCAGGACCCTCCTGAAAAATAGAATTTTACCTTCTGTTCAGGACCCTCCTGAAAAATGGGATTTCACTTTATGTTTAGGACCCTCCTGAAATATGGGATTTTACTTTCTGTTTAGGACCCTCCTGTAAAATGGGATTTTACTTTATGTTCAGGACCCTCCTGAAAAAAGAAATTTTACATTCTTTTCAGGACCCTCGTTAAAAATGGGATTTTACTTTATGTTCAACACCCTCATGGAAAAAGGGATGTTACTTTCTTTTCAGGAACCTCCTGAAAAATGGGATTTTATTTTTTGTTCAGGACCCTCCTGAAAAATGGGATTTTACTTTCTTCTCAGGACCCTCCTGAAAAATAGGACTTTACTTTCTGCTCAGGACCCTCCTAAAAAATGGGACTTTGCTTTCTGCTCAGGACCTTCCTGGAAAATGGGATTTTACTTTTTGTTCAGAACCCTCTGAAAAATGAGATTTACCTTCTGTTCAGGACCCTCATGAAAAATGGGATTTCACTTAATGTTCAGGACCCTCCTGAAAAATGGGATTTTACTTTCTACTCAAGATCCTCCTGAAAAATGGGACTTTACTTTCTGCTCAGGACCCTCCTGAAAAATAGGATTTCACATCATGTTTAGGACCCTCCTGAAAAATAGGATTTTACTCTCTGTTCAGGACCCTCCTGAAAAATAGGATCTTACTTTATGTTCAGGACCCTCCTTGAAAATAGGATGTGACTTTACGTTCAAGACCCTCCTGAAAAATAGGATTTTTCCTTCTGTTCAGGACCCTCCTAAAATATAGGATTTTACTTTCTGTTCAGGACCCTCCTGAAAAATGAGATTTTACCATCTGTTTAGGACCCTTATAAAAAATGGGATTTTACTTTCTATTCAGGACCATCCTGTAAAATAGGATTTTACTTTATGTTAAGTACTCTCCTGGAAAAATGGGATGTTACTTTATGTTCAGGACCCTCCTGGAAAATGGGATGTTAGTTTCTGTTCAGGACCCTCCTGAAAAATGGGATTTTACTTTTTGTTCAGGACCCTCCTGAAAAATGGGAATTTACTTTCTACTCATGACCTTCCTGAAAAATGGGACTTTACTTTTTGCTCAGGACCCTCCTGAAAAGTGGGATTTTACCCACTGTTTAGGACCCTCAAGAAAAATGGTATTTCACTTTATGTTCAGGGCCCTCCTGAAAAATGGGATTTTACTTGTTGTACAGGACCCTCCTGAAAAATGGGATTTCACTTTATGTTCAGGACCCTCCTGAAATATGGGATTTTACTTTCTGTTCAGGACCCTCCTGAAAAATAGGATTTTACTTTATGTTCAGGACCCTCCTGAAAAATGAAATTTTACATTCTTTTCAGGAACCTCTTGAAAAATGGGATTTTACTTCATGTTCAGCACCCTACTGGAAAATGGGATGTTACTTTCAGTTCAGGAACCTCCTGAAAAACGGGATTTTACTTTTTGTTCAGGAACCTCCTGAAAAATGGGATTTTGCTTTCTTCTCAGGACCCTCCTAAAAAATGGGACTTTACTTTCTGCTCAGGACCCTCCTGAAAAATGGGACTTTGCCTTCTGCTCAGGACCCTCCTGGAAAATAGGATTTTACTTTCTGTTCAAGACCCTCCTAAAAAATGGGATTTATCCTTATGTTTAGGACCCTCATGAAAAATGGGATTTCACTTAATGTTTAGGTCCCTCCTGAAAAATGGGATATTACTTTCTACACAAGATGCTCCTGAAAAATGGGACTTTATTTTCTGCTCAGTACCCTCCTGAAAAATGGGATTTCACTTTATGTTTAGGACCTTCCTGAAAAATAGGATTTTACTTTCTGTTCAGGACCCTCCTGAAAAATGGGATTTTACTTAATGTTCAGGACCCTCCTTGAAAATGGGATGTTACTTTACGTTCAAGACCCTCCTAAAAAATAGGATTTTTCCTTCTGTTCAGGACCCTCCTAAAAAATGGGATTTTACTTTCTGTTCAGGACCCTCCTAATAAATGATATTTTACCTTCTGTTCAGGACCCCCTGAAAAATGGGATTTTACTTTCTATTTAGGACCCTCCTGAAAAATGGGATTTTACTTTATGGTCAGTACCCTCCTGTAATTGGGATATTACTTTATGTTCAGGACCCTCCTGAAAAATGGGATTTTACTTTCTGTTTAAGTCCCTCCTGAAAAATAGAATTTTACTTTATGATCAGGACCCTCCTTAAAAATGGGATTTTACTTTCTGTTCAGGGCCCTCTTGGAAAATGGGATTTTACTTTATGTTCAGGACCTTCCTGGAAAATGGGATGTTAGTTTCTGTTCAGGACCCTCCTGAAAAATGGGATTTTACTTTTTGTTCAGGACCCTCCTGAAAAATGGGATTTTACTTTCTACTCAGGACCTTCATGAAAAATGAGACGTTACTTTCTGCTGAGGACCCTCCTGAAAAATGGGATTTTCCCCTCTGTTTAGGACCCTCAAGAAAAATAGGATTTCACTTTATGTTCAGGACCCTCCTGAAAAATGGGATTTTACTTTCTGTTCAGGACCCTCTTGAAAAATGGGATTTTACCTTCTGTTCAGGACCCTCCTGAAAAATGGGATTTCGCTTTATGTTCAGGACCCTCCTGAAATATGGGATTTTACTTTCTGTTTAGGACCCTCCTGAAAAATGAGATTTTAGTTTATGTTCAGGACCCTCCTGAAAAATGAAATTTTACATTCTTCTCAGGACCCTCCTGAAAAATAGGATTTTTCCTTCTGTTCAGAACCCTCCTAAAAAATAGGATTTTACTTTCTATTCAGGTCCCTCCTGGAAAATGAGATTTTATCTTCTGTTCAGGACCCTCCTGAAAAATGGGATTTTACTTTCTATTTAGGACCCTCCTGAAAAATGGGATTTTACTTTATGGTCAGTATCCTCCTGGAAAATGAGATGTTACTTTATGTTCAGGACCCTCCTGAAAAATGGGATTTTACTTTCTGCTCAGGATCCTCCAAAAAAAAGGGATTTTACTTTATGTTTAGTACCCTCCTGGAAAATGCGATTTTACTTTATGCTCAGGACCCTCCAGAAAAATGGGATTTTACTTTCTGTTCCAGACCCTTCTGAAAAATAGAATTTTACTTTATGATCTGGACCCTCCTGAAAAATGGGATTTAACTTTATGTTCAGGACCCTCCTGGAAAATGGGATGTTACTTTCTGTTCAGGACCCTCCTGAAAAATGGGATTTTACTTTATGTTCAGGACCCTCCTGAAATATAAGATTTTACTTTCTGTTTAGGACCCTCCTGAAAAATGGGATTTTACTTTTTGTTCAGGACCCTCCTGAAAAATGGGATTTTACTTTTTTCACAAGACCCTCCTAAAAAATAGGAATTTACTTTCTGCGCAGGACCCTCCCGTAAAATAGGATTTTACCCTTTGTTTAGTACCCTGAAGAAAAATGGGATTTCACTTTATTTTCAGGACCCTCCTGAAAAATGGGATTTTACTTTCTGTTCAGGACCCTCCTGAAAAATGGGATTTAACCTTCTGTTCAGGACCCTCCTGAAAAATGGGATTTAACTTTATGTTCAGGACCCTCCTGAAATATAAGATTTTACTTTCTGTTTAGGACCCTCCTGAAAAATGGGATTTTACTTTTTGTTCAGGACCCTCCTGAAAAATGGGATTTTACTTTTTTCACAAGACCCTCCTAAAAAATAGGAATTTACTTTCTGCGCAGGACCCTCCCGTAAAATAGGACTTTTCCTTCTGCTCAGGACCCTCCGGGAAAATGGGATTTTACTTTCTGTTCAGGACCTTCCTGAAAAATGGGATTTCACTTAATGTTCAAGACCCTCTTGAAAAATGGGATTTTACTTTCTACACAGGACCCTCCTGAAAATTGAGACTTTACTTTCTGCTCAGGACCCTCCTGAAAAATGGGGCTTCACCTTCTGTTCAGGACCTTCCTTGAAAATGGGATTTTACTTTATGTTCAGGACCCTCCTGAAAAAAGGGATTTTACATCTTCTGTTCAAGACCCTCAGGAAAATTGGATTTCACTTTATGTTCATGACCCTCCTGAAAATTGGGATTTTACTTTCTGTACAGGACCCTCCTGAAAAATAGGATTTTACTTTATGTTCAGGACCCTCCTAGAAATTGGGACGTTACTTTATGTTCAGGGCCCTCCTGAAAAATGGGATTTTTACTTTTGTTCAGGACCCTCCTAAAAATGGGATTTTACTTTCTTTTCAGAATCCTCCTGAAAAATGGGATTTCACTTTATGTTCCGGAACCTCCTGAAAAATGGGATTTTAATACTACTCAGGATCCTCCTAAAAAATGGGACTTTACTCTCTGCTCAGGACCCTCCTGAAAAATGGGACTTTCCCTTCTGTTTAGGACCCTCCTAGAAAATGGAATTTATTTTCTATTTAGGACCCTCTTGAAAAATAGGATTTTACCATCTCTTCAGGACCCTCCTGAAAAATGGGATTTCACTTTATGTTCTGGACCCTCCTGAAAAATGAGATTTTACTTTCTTTTTAGGGCCCTCGTGAAAAATTAGATTTTACTTTATGTTCCAGACCTTCCTGGAAAATGGGATGTTACTTTATGTTCAGGACCCTCCTCATAAATGGGATTTTACCTTTTGTTCATTACCCTCCTAAAAATGGAATTTTAATTTCTGTTCAGGACCCTCCTGAAAAAAAGGATTTTACATTCTGTTCAGGACCCTCCTTAAAAATAAGATTTCACTTTATGTTCAGGACCCTCCTGAAAAATGGGATTTTAGTTTCCGTTCAGGAGACTCCTGAAAAATAGGATTTTACCTTATGTTCAGGACCCTCCTAAAAAATGAGATTTCACTTTATGATCAGGACCCTCCTGAAAAATTGGATTTTACTTTCTGTTCAGGACCCCCCTGAAAAATGAGATTTTACTTTATGTTCAGTACCCTCCTGGAAAATGGCATGTTACTTTATTTTCAGGACCCTCCTGAAAAATGGGGTTTTACTTTCTGTTCAGGAACCTCCTGAAAAATGGGATTTTTCTTTATGTTCAGTACCGTCCTGCAAAATGGGATGTTACTTTATATTCAGGACCCTCCTAAAAAATGGGATTTTACTTTCTGTTCAGGACCCTCCTGAAAAATAGAATTTTACTTTATGTTCAGGACTCTCCTGAAAAATGGAATTTTACTTTTGTTCAGGACCCTCCTGAAAAATGGGATTTTACTTTCTACTCAGGCCCCTCCAGAAAAATGGGACTTTACTCACTGCTTAGGACCCTCCTGTAAAATGGGACTTTACCTTCTTTTCAGGACCCTCCTGGAAAATGGGATTTTACTTTCTGATTAGGACCCTACTGAAAAATGCGATTTAACTTTATGTTTAGGACCCTTCTGAAAACTGGGATTTTACTTACTGTTCAGGACCCTCCTGAAAAATGGAATTTTACTTTATGTTTCGTACCCTCCTGGAAAATGGGATGTTACTTGATGTTCAGGACCCTCCTGAAAAATTGGATTTTACTATATGTTCAGTACTGTCCTGGAAAATGGGATGTTACTTTATTTTCAGGACCCTCCTAAAAAATGGCATTTTACTTTCTGTTCAGGACCCTCTTGAAAAATAGAATTTTACTTTATGTTCAGGACCCTCCTGAAAAATGGAATTTTACTTTTGTTCAGGACCCTGCTGAAAAATGGGATTTTACATTCTACTCAGGCCCCTCCTGAAAATGGGACTTTACTCTCTGCTCAGGACCCTCTTGAAAAACAGGACTTTGCCATCTGTTCAGGACCCTCCAGGAAAATGGAATTTATTTTCTGTTTAGGACCCTCTTGAAAAATGGGATTTTACCATCTGTTCAGGACCCTCCTAAAAAATGGGATTTCACTTTATGTTCAGGACCCTCCTGAAAAATGGGATTTACTTTCTGTTCTGGACCCTCCTAAAAAATGGGATTTTAATTTATATTCAGGACCTTCCTAGAAAATGGAATGTTACTTTATGTTCAGGACCCTCCTGGAATATGGGATTTTACCTTCTGTATAGGACCCTCTTAAAAAATGAGATTTTACTTGTTGTTCAGGACCCTCCTGAAAAATGGGATTTTACTTTCTACTCAGGACCCTCATGAAATATGAGACTTTACTTTCTGCTTAGGACCCTACTGAAAAATGGGACTTTACTTTCTCCTCAGGACCATCCTGAAAAATGGGACTTTACCTCCTTTTCAGGATCCTCCTGAAAAATTAGATTTTACTTTCTGTTCAGGACCCTTCTGAAAAATAGGATTTTACCTCATGTTAAGGAGCCTCCTAAAAAATGGGATTTTACTTTATGTTCAGGACCCTTCTGAAAAATGAGATTTTACTTTCTGTTCAGGACCCTCCTAAAAAATGGAATTTTACGTTCTGTTCAGGACCCTCCTTGAAAATGGGATGTTACTTTCTGTCCGGGACCCTCCCGAAAATGGGATTTTACTTTATGTTCAGTACCATTTTGGAAAATGGGATATTACTTTATGTTCAGAACCCTCCTAAAAAATGGGATTTAACTTTCTGATCAGGACCCTCCTGAAAAATGGAATTTTACTTTATCTCAGGATCCTCATGAAAAATGGGATTTTGCTTTCTACTTAGGACCCTCTTGAAAAATGAGACTTTACCTTCTGTTCAGGACCCTCCTGGAAAATGGGACATTACCTTCTGTTCAGGACCCTCCTGAAAAATGGGATTTCACGTTATGTTCAGGACCCTCCTAAAAAATAGGATTTGACTTTCTGTTCAGGACCCTCCTGAAAAATAGGATTTTGCTTTATGTTCAGGAGCTTCTTTGAAAAAAGGATGTTACTTTATGTTCAGGACCCTCTTGAAAAATGGAACTTTACTTTCTGTTCAGGACCCTCATAAAAAATGGAATTTTACTTTTTGTTCAGGGCCTTCCTGAAAAATAGGATTTTACCTTCTGTTCAGGACCCTCCTAAAAAATAGGATTTCACTTTAAGTTCTGGACCCTCCTGAAAAATTGTATTCTACTTTCTGTGCAGGACCCTCCTATAAAATGGGATTTTACTTTCTACTCAGGACCCTTATGAAAAATGGGACTTTACTTTCTTCTCAGGACCCTCCAAAAAAAAAGGACTTTACCTCTTGTTCGGAATCATCCTGAAATATGGTATTTTAATATCTGTTAAGGACCCTCCTGAAAAATAGGATTTTACCTTATGTTCAGGACCTTGCTGAAAAATGGGATTTTACTTTCTTTTCAGGACCCTCCTGAAAAATGGGATTTTACTTTATTTTCTGAACACTCCTGATAAATGGGATTTTACTTTATGTTCAGTACCCTCCTGGAAAATGGAATGTTACTTTATGTTCAGGACCCTCCTGAAAAATGGGATTTTACTTTCAGTTTAGGACCCTTCTGAAAAATGGGATTTTACTTTATGTTCAGTACCGTCCTAGAAAATGGGATGTTTCTTTCTGTTCAGGACCATCCTAAAAAATGGGATTTTAATTTCTGTTCAGGATCCTCCTGAAAAATAGAATTTTACTTTATGTTCAGGACCCTCGTAAAAAATAGGACTTTACTCTCTGCTCAGGACCCTCCTGAAAAATGGGACTTTACCTTCTGTTACGGACCCTCCTGGAAAATGGAATTTTACTTTCTGTTTAGGACCCTTTTGAAAAATGGGATTTTACCATCTGTTCAGGACCCTTCTGAAAAAAGGGATTTCACTTTATGTTAAGGACCCTCAATAAAAATGGGATTTTATTTTATGTTCAGGACCCTCCTAATAAATGGTATTTTACCTTCTGTTTATTACCCTCCTAAAAAATGGAATTTTAATTTCTGTTCAGGACCCTCCTGAAAAATAGGATTTTACCTTCTGTTCAGGACCCTCCTTAAAAATGAGATTTTACTTTATGTTCAGGACCCTCCTGAAAAAAGAGATTTTACTTTCTGTTCAGGACTATCCTTAAAAATAGGATTTTACCTTATGTTCAGGACCCTCCTGAAAAATGCGATTTCACTTTATGTTCAGGACCCTCCTGAAAAATTGGATTATACTTTCTGTTCAGGACCCCCTCTGAAAATGAGATTTTACTTTATGTTCAGTACCCTCCTGGAAAATGGGATGTTACTTTATTTTCAGGACCCTCCTGAAAAATGGGGTTTTACTTTCTGTTCAGGACCCTCCTGAAAAATGGGATTTTACTTTATGTTCAGTACCGTCCTGTAAAATGGGATGTTACTTTAAATTCAGGACCCTCCTAAAAAATGGGATTTTACTTTCTGTTCAGGACCCTCCTGAAAAATAGAATTTTACTTTATGTTCAGGACCCTCCGGAAAAATGGAATTTTACTTTAGTTCAGGACCCTCCTGAAAAATGAGATTTTACTTTCTACTCAGGCCCCTCCAGAAAAATGGGACTTTACTCTCTGCTCAGGACCCTCCTAAAAAATGGGACTTTACCTTCTGTTCAGGACCCTCCTGGAAAATGGGATTTTACTTTCTGTTTAGGACCCTCCTGAAAAATGTGATTTTACCTTTTGTTCAGGACCCTCCTGAAAAATAGGATTTCACGTTATGTTCAGGACCTTCCTAGAAAATGGGATGTTACTTTATGTTCAGGACCTTCCTGAAAAATGGGATTTTACTTTATGTGTTGGACCTTGCTGGAAAATGGAATGTTACTTTATGTTCAGGACCCTCCTGATAAATTGGATTTTACCTTCTGTTCAGGACCCTCCTAAAAAATGGAATTTTACTTTCTATTCAGGACCCTCCTGAAAAATAGGATTTTGCATTTTGTTCAAGACCCTCCTGAAAAATAGGATTTTACTTTATGTTCCGGACCCTCCTTAATAATGGAATTCTACTTTCTGTTCAGGACCCACCTAAAAATGGGATTTTACTTTCTACTAAGGACCCTCATGAAAAATGGGACTTTACATTCTGCTCAGGACCCTCCCGAAAAATGGGACTTTACTTTCTGCTCAGGACCCTCTTGAAAAATGGGACTCTACCTCTTGTTCAGGACCCTCCTGAAAAATGAGATCTTACTTTCTGTTCAGGTCCCTCCTTTAAAATAGGATTTCACCTTATGTTTTCAGGAGCCTCCTGAAAAATGCGACTTTAGTTTATGTTCAGGACCCTTCTGAAAAATGGGATTTTACAATCTGTTCAGGACCCTCCTGAAAAATGGAATTTTACATTATGTTTCGTACCCTCCAGGAAAATGGGATGTTACTTTATGTTCAGGACCCTCCTGAAAAATGAGATTTTACTATATGTTCAGTACTGTCCTGGAAAATGGGATGTTACTTTATTTTCAGGACCCTCCTAAAAAATGGCATTTTACTTTCTGTTAAGGTTCCTCCTGAAAAATAGAATTTTACTTTAGTTCAAGACCCTCCAGAAAAATGGGATTTTACTTTCTACTCAGGCCCCTCCTGAAAATGGGACTTTACTCTCTGCTTAGGACCCTCCTGAAAAATGGGACTTTGCATTCTGTTCAGGACCCCCCCAGGAAAATGGAATTTATTTTCTGTTTAGGACCCTCTTGAAAAATTGGATTTTACCATCTGTTCAGGACCCTCCTAAAAAATGGGATTACACTTTATGTTCAGAACACTCATAAAAAATGGGATTTACTTTCTGTTCCGGACCCTCCTGAAAAATGGGATTTTAAATTATGTCCAGAACCTTCCTAGAAAATGGAATGATACTTTATGTTCCGGACCCTCCTGAAAAATGGGATTTTACATTCTGCTCAGGATCCTCCTGAAAAATGGGATTTTACTTTATGTTCAGTACTCTCCTGAAAAAATGGGATGTTACTTTATGTTCAGGACCCTCCTGGAAAATGGGATGTTAGTTTATGTTCAGGACCCTCCTGAAAAATGGGATTTTACTTTTTGTTCAGGACCCTCCTGAAAAATGGGATTTTACTTTCTACTCATGACCTTCCTGAAAAATGGGACTTTGCTTTTTGCTCAGGACCCTCCTGAAAAGTGGGATTTTACCCACTGTTTAGGACCCTCAAGAAAAATGGTATTTCACTTTATGTTCAGGGCCCTCCTGAAAAATGGGATTTTATTTGTTGTTCAGGACCCTCCTGAAAAATGGGATTTCACTTTATGTTCAGGACCCTCCTGAAATATGGGATTTTACTTTTTGTTTAGGACCCTCCTGAAAAATGGGATTTTACTTTATGTTCAGGACCCTCCTGAAAAATGAAATTTTACATTCTTTTCAGGACCCATTTGAAAAATGGGATTTTACTTCATGTTCAGCACCCTCCTGGAAAATGGGATGTTACTTTCTGTTCAGGAGCCTCCTGAAAAATGGGATTTTACTTTTTGTTCAGGAACCTCCTGAAAAATGGGATTTTACTTTCTTCTCAGGACCCTCCTAAAAAATGGGACTTTACTTTCTGCTCAGGACCCTCCTGAAAAATGGGACTTTGCCTTCTGCTCAGGACCCTCCTGGAAAATAGGATTTTACTTTCTGTTCAAGACCCTCCTAAAAAATGGGATTTATCCTTATGTTCAGGACCCTCATGAAAAATGGGATTTCACTTAATGTTTAGGTACCTCCTGAAAAATGGGATATTACTTTCTACACAAGATGCTCCTGAAAAATGGGACTTTACTTTCTGCTCAGGACCCTCCTGAAAAATGGGATTTCACTTTATGTTTAGGACCTTCCTGAAAAATGGGATTTTACTTTCTGTTCAGGACCCTCCTGAAAAATGGGATTTTACTTTATGTTCAGGACCCTCCTTGAAAATGGGATGTTACTTTACGTTCAGGACCCTCCTGCAAAATAGGATTTTTCCTTCTGTTCAGGACCCTCCTAAAAAATGGGATTTTACTTTCTGTTCAGGACCCTCCTGATAAATGAGATTTTACCTTCTGTTCAGGACCCCCCTGAAAAATGGGATTTTACTTTCTATTTAGGACCCTCCTGAAAAATGGGATTTTACTTTATGGTCAGCACCCTCCTGGAAATTGGGATATTACTTTATGTTCAGGACCCTCCTGAAAAATGCGATTTATTTTCTGTTTAAGCCCCTCCTGAAAAATAGAATTTTACTTTATGATCAGGACCCTCCTTAAAAATGGGATTTTACTTTCTGTTCAGGACCCTCTTGGAAAATGGGATTTTACTTTATGTTGAGGACCTTCCTGGAAAATGGGATGTTAGTTTCTGTTCAGGACGCTCCTGAAAAATGTGATTTTACTTTTTGTTCAGGACCCTCCTGAAAAATGGGATTTTACTTTCTACTCAGGACCTCCATGAAAAATGGGACTTTACTTTCTGCCCAGGGCCCTCCTGAAAAATGGGATTTTACCATCTGTTTAGGACCCTCAAGAAAAATAGGATTTCACTTTATGTTCAGGACCCACCTGAAAAATGGGATTTTACTTTCTGTTCAGGACCCTCTTGAAAAATGGGATTTTACCTTCTGTTCAGGACCCTCCTGAAAAATGGGATTTCACTTTATGTTCAGGACCCTCCTGAAATATGGGATTTTACTTTCTGTTTAGGACCCTCCTGAAAAATGAGATTTTACTTTAAGTTTAGGACCCTCCTGAAAAATGAAATTTTACATTCTTTTCAGGACCCTCCTTAAAAATAGGATTTTTCCTTCTGTTCAGGACCCTCCTAAAAAATAGGATTTTACTTTCTGTTCAGGTCCCTCCTGAAAAATGAGATTTTACCTTCTGTTCAGGACCCTCCTGAAAAATGGGATTTTACTTTCTATTTAGGACCCTCCTGAAAAATGGGATTTTACTTTATGGTCAGTATCCTCCTGGAAAATGAGATGTTACTTTATGTTCAGGACCCTCCTGATAAATGAGATTTTACTTTCTGCTCAGGATCCTCCTAAAAAAAGGGATTTTACTTTATGTTTAGTACCCTCCAGGAAAATGCGATTTTACTTTATGCTCAGGACCCACCTGAAAAATGGGATTTTACTTTCTGTTCAAGACCCTCCTGAAAAATAGAATTTTACTTTATGATCTGGACCCTCCTGAAAAATGGGATTTTACTTTATGTTCAGGACCCTCCTGGAAAATGGGATGTTACTTTCTGTTCAGGACCCTCCTGAAAAATGAGATTTTACTTTTTGTTTAGGACCCTTCTTAAAAATGGGATTTTACTTTCTACTCAGGACCTTCCTGAAAAATGGGACTTTACTTTCTTCTCAGGACCCTCCTGAAAAATGGGATTTTACCCTCTGTTTAGTACCCTGAAGAAAAATGGGATTTCACTTTATTTTCAGGACCCTCCTGAAAAATGGGATTTTACTTTCTGTTCAGGACACTCCTGAAAAATGGGATTTAACCTTCTGTTCAGGACCCTCCTGAAAAATGGGATTTCACTTTATGTTCAGGACCCTCCTGAAATATGAGATTTTACTTTCTGTTTAGGACCATCCTAAAAAATGGGATTTTACTTTCTGTTCAGGACCCTCCTGGAAAATTGGATGTTACTTTCTGTTCAGGAACCTCCTAAAAATAGGATTTTACTTTTTGTTCTGGACCCTCCTGAAAAATGGGATTTTACTTTTTTCACAAGACCCTCCTAAAAAATAGGAATTTACTTTCTGCGCAGGACCCTCCCGAAAAATAGGACTTTTCCTTCTGCTCAGGACCCTCCGGGAAAATGGAATTTTACTTTCTGTTCAGGACCCTCCTGAAAAATAGGATTTCACTTAATGTTCAGGACCCTCATGAAAAATGGGATTTTACTTTCTACACAGGACCCTCCTGAAAATTGAGACTTTACTTTCTGCTCAGGACCCTCCTGAAAAATGGGGCTTTACCTTCTGTTCAGGACCTTCCTTGAAAATGGGATTTTACTTTATGTTCAGGACCCTCCTGAAAAAAGGAATTTTACATCTTTTGTTCAAGACCCTCAGGAAAATTGGATTTCACTTTATGTTCACGACCCTCCTAAAAATTGGGATTTTACTTTTGTTCAAGACCCTCCTGAAAAATAGGATTTTACTTTATGTTCATGACCCTCCTAGAAATTGGGATGTTACTTTATGTTCAGGACCCTCCTGAAAAATGGGATATTTACTTTTGTTCAGGACCCTCCTAAAAATGGGATTTTACTTTCTTTTCAGAACCCTCCTGAAAAATGGGATTTCACTTTATGTTCAGGAACCTCCTGAAAAATGGGATTTTACTTTCTACTCAGGATCCTCCTGAAAAATGGGACTTTACTCTCTGCTCAGGACCCTCCTGAAAAATGGGACTTTGCCTTCTGTTTAGGACCCTCCTGGAAAATGGAATTTATTTTCTATTTAGGACCCTCTTGAAAAATGGGATTTTACCATCTCTTCAGGACCCTCCTGAAAAATGGGATTTCACTTTATGTTCAGGAACCTCCTGAAAAATGAGATTTTACTTTCTTTTTAGGGCCCTCGTGAAAAATAGGATTTTACTTTATGTTCTGGACCTTCCTGGAAAATGGGATGTTACTTTATGTTCAGGACCCTCCTCATAAATGGGATTTTACCTTTTGTTCATTACCCTCCTAAAAATGGAATTTTAATTTCTGTTCAGGACCCTCCTGAAAAATAGGATTTTACATTCTGTTCAGGACCCTCCTTAAAAATAAGATTTCACTTTATGTTCAGGACCCTCCTGAAAAATGGGATTTTAGTTTCTGTTCAGGAGCCTCCTGAAAAATAGGATTTTACCTTATGTTCAGGACCCTCCAAAAAAATGAGATTTCACTTTATGTTCAGGACCCTCCTGAAAAATTGGATTTTACTTTCTGTTCAGGACACCCCTGAAAAATGAGATTTTACTTTATGTTCAGTACCCTCCTGGAAAATGGGATGTTACTTTATTTTCAGGACCCTCCTGAAAAATGGGGTTTTACTTTCTGTTCAGGACCCTCCTGAAAAATGGGATTTTTCTTTATGTTCAGTACCGTCCTGCAAAATGGGATGTTACTTTATATTCAGGACCCTCCTAAAAAATAGGATTTTACTTTCTGTTATGGACCCTCCTGAAAAATAGAATTTCACTTTATGTTCAGGACCCTCCTGAAAAATGGAATTTTACTTTTGTTCAGGACCCTCCTGAAAAATGGGATTTTACTATCTACTCAGGCCCCTCCTGAAAAATGGGACTTTACTCACTGCTCAGGACCCTCCTGAAAAATGGGACTTTACCTTCTGTTCAGGACCCTCCTGGAAAATGGGATTTTACTTTCTGTTTAGGACCCTACTGAAAAATGCGATTTAACTTTATGTTTAGGACCTTCTGAAAACTGGGATTTTACTTACTGTTCAGGACCCTCCTGAAAAATGGAATTTTACTTTATGTTTCGTACCCTCCTGGAAAATGGGATGTTACTTTATGTTCAGGACCCTCCTGAAAAATTGGATTTTACTATATGTTCAGTACTGTCCTAGAAAATGGGATGTTACTTTATTTTCAGGACCCTCCTGAAAAATGGCATTTTACTTTCTGTTCAGGACCCTCTTGAAAAATAGAATTTTACTTTATGTTCAGGACCCTCCTGAAAAATGGGATTTTACTTTTGTTCAGGACCCTTCTGAAAAATGGGATTTTACATTCTACTTAGGCCCCTCCTGAAAATGGGACTTTACTCTCTGCTCAGGACCCTCCTGAAAAATGGCACTTTGCCTTCTGTTCAGGACCCTCCAGGAAAATGGAATTTATTTTCTGTTTAGGACCCTCTTGAAAAATGGGATTTTACCATCTGTTCAGGACCCTCCTAAAAAATGGGGTTTTCACTTTATGTTCAAGACCCTCCTGAAAAATGGGATTTACTTTCTGTTCTGGACCCTCCTAAAAAATGGGATTTTAATTTATGTTCAGGACCTTCCTAGAAAATGGAATGTTACTTTATGTTCAGGGCCCTCCTGAAATATGGGATTTTACCTTCTTTACAGGACCCTCTTAAAAAATGAGATTTTATTTTCTGTTCAGGACCCTCCTGAAAAATGGGATTTTACTTTCTACTCAGGACCCTCATGAAATATGAGACTTTACTTTCTGCTTAGGACCCTTCTGAAAAATGGCACTTTACTTTCTCCTCAGGACCCTCCTGAAAAATGGGACTTTACCTCCTTTTCTGGATCCTCCTGAAAAATTAGATTTTACTTTCTGTTCAGGACCCTTCTGTAAAATAGGATTTTACCTCATGTTCAGGAGCCTCCTGAAAAATAGGATTTTACTTTATGTTCAGGACCCTTCTGAAAAATGGGATTTTACTTTCTGTTCAGGACCTTCCTGAAAAATGGAATTTTACGTTCTGTTCAGGACCCTCCTTGAAAATGGGATGTTACTTTATGTTCAGGACCCTTCTGAAAAATGGGATTTTACTTTCTGTTTAGGACCCTCCCGAAAATGGGATTTTACTTTATGTTCAGTACCATTTTGGAAAATGGGATGTTACTTTATGTTCAGGACCCTCCTAAAAAATGGGATTTTACTTTCTCATCAGGACCCTCCTGAAAAATGGAATTTTTCTTTTGCTCAGGATCCTCATGAAAAATGGGATTTTGCTTTCTACTTAGGACCCTCTTGAAAAATGAGACTTTACCTTCTGTTCAGGACCCTCCTGGAAAATGGGACATTACCTTCTGTTCAGGACCCTCCTGAAAAATGGGATTTCACTTTATGTTCAGGACACTCCTAAAAAATAGGATTTGACTTTTTGTTCAGGACCCTCCTGAAAAATAGGATTTTGCTTTATGTTCAGGAGCTTCTTTGAAAATAGGATGTTACTTTATGTTCAGGACCCTCTTGAAAAATGGAACATTACTTTCTGTTCAGGACCCTACTAAAAAATGGAATTTTACTTTTTGTTCAGGACCTTCCTGAAAAATAGGATTTTACCTTCTGTTCAGGACCCTCCTAAAAAATAGGATTTCACTTTATGTTCTGGACCCTCCTGAAAAATTGTATTCTACTTTCTGTGCAGGACCCTCCTGTAAAATGGGATTTTACTTTCTACTCAGGACCCTCATGAAAAATGGGACTTTACTTTCTGCTCGGGACCCTCCTGAAAAATGGGACTTTACTTTCTGCTCAAGACCCTCCTAAAAAATAGGACTTTACCTCTTGTTCGGGATCATCCTGAAATATGGTATTTTAATATCTGTTCAGGACCCTCTTGAAAAATAGGATTTTACCTTATGTTCAGGACCCTGCTGAAAAATGGGATTTTACTTTCTGTTCAGGACCCTCCTGAAAAATGGGATTTTACTTTATTTTCTGAACACTCCTGATAAATGGGATTTTACTTTATGTTCAGTACCCTCCTGGAAAATGGAATGTAACTTTATGTTCAGGACCCTCCTGAAAAATGGGATTTTACTTTCAGTTCAGGACCCTTCTGAAAAATGGGATTTTACTTTATGTTCAGTACCGTCCTAGAAAATGGGATGTTTCTTTCTGTTCAGGACCATCCTAAAAAATGGGATTTTAATTTCTATTCAGGATCCTCCTGAAAAATAGAATTTTACTTTATGTTCAGGACCCTCCTAAAAAATAGGAATTTACTCTCTGCTCAGGAGCCTCCTGTAAAATGGGACTTTACCTTCTGTTCCGGACCCTCCTGGAAAATGGAATTTTACTTTCTGTTTAGGACCCTTTTGAAAAATGGGATTTTACCATCTGTTCAGGACCCTCCTGAAAAAAGGGATTTCACTTTATGGTAAGGACCCTCAATAAAAATGGGATTTTACTTTATGTTCAGGACCCTCCTGATAAATGGTATTTTACCTTCTCTTCATTACCCTCCTAAAAAATGGAATTTTAATTTCTGTTCAGGACCCTCCTGAAAAATAGGATTTTACCTTCTGTTCAGGACCCTCCTTAAAAATGAGATTTTACTTTATGTTCAGGACCTTCCTGAAAAAAGGGATTTTATTTTCTGTTCAGGACTATCCTGAAAAATAGGATTTTACCTTATGTTCAGGACCCTCCTGAAAAATGGGATTTCACTTTATTTTCAGGACCCTCCTGAAAAATTGGATTTTACTTTCTGTTCAAGACCCCCTCTGAAAAATGAGATTTTACTTTATGTTCAGTACCCTCCTGGAAAATGGGATGTTACTTTATTTTCAGGACCCTCCTGGAAAATGGGGTTTAACTTTCTATTCAGAACCCTCCTGAAAAATGGGATTTTACTTTATGTTCAGTACCGTCCTGTAAAATGGGATGTTTCTTTATATTCAGGACCCTCCTGAAAAATAGAATTTTACTTTATGTTTAGGACCCTCCTGAAAAATAGAATTTTACTTTATGTTCAGGACCCTCCTGAAAAATGGAATTTTACTTTAGTTCAGGACCCTCCTGAAAAATGGGATTTTACTTTCTACTCAGGCCCCTCCTGAAAAATAGGACTTTACTCTCTGCTCATGACCCTCCTAAAAAATGGGACTTTACCTTCTGTTCAGGACCCTCCTGGAAAATGGGATTTTACTTTCTGTTTAGGACCCTCCTGAAAAATGTGATTTTACCTTCTGTTCAGGACCCTCCTGAAAAATAGGATTTCACTTTATGTTCAGGACCTTCCTGGAAAATGGGATGTTACTTTATGTTCAGGACCTTCCTGAAAAATGGGATTTTACTTTATGTTTTGGACCTTGCTGGAAAATGGAATGTTACTTTATGTTCAGGACCCTCCTGATAAATTAGATTTTACCTTCTGTTCAGGACCCTCCTAAAAAATGGAATTTTACTTTCTATTCAGGACCCTCCTGAAAAATAGGATTTTGCATTTTGTTCAAGACCCTCCTGAAAAATAGGATTTTACTTTATGTTCCGGACCCTCCTTAATAAGGGAATTCGACTTTCTGTTCAGGACCCACCTAAAAATGGGATTTTACTTTCTACTCAGGACCCTCATGAAAAATGGGACTTTACATTCTGCTCAGGACCCTCCCGAAAAATGGGACTTTACTTTCTGCTCAGGACCCTCTTGAAAAATGGGACTCTACCTCTTGTTCAGGACCCTCCTGAAAAATGAGATTTTACTTTCTGTTCAGGACACTCCTTTAAAATAGGATTTTACCTTATGTTTTCAGGTGCCTCCTGAAAAATGCGACTTTAGTTTATGTTCACGACCCTTCTGAAAAATGGGATTTTACTATCTGTTCAGGACCCTCCTGAAAAATGGAATTTTACATTATGTTCCGTACCCTCCTGGAAAATGGGATGTTACTTTATGTGCAGGACCCTCCTGAAAAATGGGATTTTACTATATGTTCAGTACTGTCCTGGAAAATGGGATGTTTCTTTATTTTCAGGACCCTCCTAAAAAATGGCATTTTACTTTCTGTTAAGGACCCTCCTGAAAAATAGAATTTTACTTTTGTTCAGGACCCTCCTGAAAAATGGGATTTTACTTTCTACTCAGGCCCCTCCTGAAAATGGGACTTTACTCTCTGCTAAGGACCCTCCTGAAAAATGGGACTTTGCATTCTGTTCAGGACCCCCCCAGGAAAATGGAATTTATTTTCTGTTTAGGACCCTCTTGAAAAATGGGATTTTACCATCTATTCAGGACCCTCCTAAAAAATGGGATTTCACATTATGTTCAGGACACTCCTAAAAAATAGGATTTACTTTCTGGTCCGGACCCTCCTGAAAAATGGGATTTTAATTTATGTTCAGAACCTTCCTAGAAAATGGAATGTTTCTTTATGTTCAGGACCCTCCTGATATATGGGATTTTAAATTATGTACAGGACCCTCCTAAAAAATGCAATTTTACTTTCTGTTCAGGACCCTCCTGAAAAATAGGATTTTACTTTCTACTCAGGACCCTCATGAAAAATGGGACTTTACTTTATGCTTAGGACCCTACTAAAAAATGGGACTTTACTTTCAGCTCAGGACCCTCCTGAAAAATGGGACTTTACCTCCTGTTCAGGATCCTCCTGAAAAATGAGATTTTACTTTCTGTTCAGGACCCTCCTGAAAAATAGGATTTTACCTTATGTTCAGGAGCCTCCTAAAAAATGGGATTTTACTTTATGTTCAGGACCCTTCTGAAAAATGGGATTTAACTTTCTGTTCAGGACCCTCCTAAAAAATGGAATTTTACGTTCTGTTCAGGACCCTCCTGGAAAATGGGATGTTACTTTATGTTCACGACCCTTCTGAAAAATGTGATTTTACTTTCTGTCCAGGACCCTCCCGAAAAATGGGATTTTACTTTATGTTCAGTACCGTTCTGGAAAATGGGATGTTACTTTATGTTCAGGACCCTCCTAAAAATGGGATTTTACTTTCTGTTCAGGACCCTCCTGAAAAATGGGATTTTACTTTCTACTCAGGCCCCTCCTGAAAAATGGGACTTTACTATCTGCTCAGGACCCTCCTGAAAAATGGGATTTTACCTTCTGTTCAGGACCCTCCTAAAAAATGGGATTTCACTTTATGTTCAGGACCTTCCTAGAAAATGGGATGTTACTTTATGTTCAGGACCCTCCTGAAAAATGGTATTTTACTTTATGATCAGGTCCTTCCTGGAAAATGGAATGTTACTTTATGTTCAGGACCCTCCTGATAAATGGGATTTTACCTTCTGTTCAGGAACCTCCTAAAAAATGGAATTTTACTTTCTGTTCAGGACATCCTAAAAAATAGGATTTTGCCTTCTGTTCAGGACCCTCCTGAAAAATAAGATTTCACTTTATGTTCTGGACCCTCCTGAAAAATGGAATTCTACTTTCTGTTCAGGACCCTCCTGAAAAATGGGATTTTACTTTCTACTCAGGACCCTCATGAAAAATGGGACTTTACTTTCTGCTCAGGACCCTCCTGAAAAATGGGACTTTACTTTCTGCGTAGGACCCTCCTGAAAAATGGGACTTTACCTCCTGTTCAGGCCCCTCCTGGAAAATTATATTTTACTTTCTGTTCAGGACCCTCTTGAAAAATAGGATTTTACCATATGTTCCGGAGCCTCCTGAAAAATGGGATTTTACTTTATGTTTAGGACCCTTTTGAAAAATGGGATTTTACTTTCTGTTCAAGACCCTCCTGAAAAATTGAATTTTACTTTATGTTCAGTACCCTTCTATAAAATGGGATGTTACTTTTTGTTCAGGATCCTCCTGAAAAATGGGATTTTAATTTCTGTTCAGGACCCTCCTGAAAAATGGGATTTTACTATATGTTCAGTACCGTCCTGGAAAATGAGATGTTACTTTATTTTCAGGACCCTCCTAAAAAATGGGATTTTACTTTCTGTTCAGGACACTCTTGAAAAATAGAATTTTACTTTATATTCACGACCCTCCTAAAAAATGGAATTTTACTTTTGTTTAGGACCCTACTTAAAAATGGGATTTTACTTTCTACTCAGGCCCCTCTGGAAAATGGGACTTTACTCTCTGCTCAGGACCCTCCTGAAAAATGGAACATTACCTTCTGTTCAGGGCCCTCCTGGAAAATGGGATTTTACTTTCTGTTTAGGACCCTCCTTAAAAATGGGATTTTACCTTCTGTTCAGGACCCTCCTGAAAAATGGGATTTCACTTTATGTTCATGACTCTCCTGAAAAATGGGATTTACTTTCTGTTCTGAACCCTCCTTAAAAATGGGATTTTCATTTATGTTCAGGACCTTCCTGGAAAATGGAATGTTACTTTATGTTCAGGACCCTCCTAATATATGGGATTTTACCTTCTGTACAGGACCCTCCTAAAAAATTGAATTTTACTTTCTGTTCAGGACCCTCTCGAAAAATGGGATTTTACTTTCTACTCAGGATCCTCATGAAATATGGGACTTTACTTTTTGCTGAGGACCCTCCTTAAAAATAGGACTTTACCTCTTGTTCAGGACCTTCCTGAAAAATGAGATTTTACTTTCTGTTCAGGACCCTCCAAAAAAATAGAATTTTACCTTATGTTCAGGAGCCTCCTATAAAATGGGATTTTACTTTATGTTCAGGACCCTTCTGAAAAATGGGATTTTACTTTCTGTTCAGGACCCTTCTGAAAAATGGAGTTTTACTTTCTATTCTGGATCCTCCTGGAAAATGGGATGTTAGTTTATGTTCAGGACCCTTCTGAAAAATGGGATTTTACTTTCTGTTCAGGACCCTCCTGAAAAATGGGATTTTACTTTATGTACAGTACCGTCCTGGAAAATGGGATGTTACTTTATCTTCAGGACCTTCCTAAAAAATGGGATTTAACTTTCTGTTCAGGACCCTAATGAAAAATGGAATTTTACTTTTGTTCAGGATTCTCCTGACAAATGGGATTTTGCTTTCTACTTAGGACCCTCCTGAAAAATGGGACTTTACTTTCTGCTCAGGACCCTCTTGAAAAATGAGACTTTGCCTTCTGTTCAGGACCCTCCTGGAAAATGGGATTTAACTTTCTGTTTAAAACCCTCCTGAAAATGGGATTTTACCTTCTGTTCAGGACCCTCCTGAAAAATGGGATTTCACTTTATGTTCAGAACCCTCCTAAAAAATGGGATTTTACTTTCTGTTCTGGACCCTCCTGAAAAATAGGATTTTGCTTTATGTTCAGGAGCTTCCTGGAAAATGGGATGTTACTTTATGTTCAGGACCCTTCTGAAAAATGTGACTTTACCTTCAGTTCAGGACCCTCCTAAAAAATGAAATTTAACTTTCTGTTCAGGACCTTCCTAAAAAGTATGATTTTATCTTCTGTTCTGGACCCTCCTAAAAAATGGGACCACTTTATGTTCTGGACCCTCCTAAAAAATTGAATTCTACTTTATGTGCAGGACCCTCCTGAAAAATTGGATCTTACTTTCTACTCAGGACCCTCATGAAAAATGGGACTTTATTTTCTGCTCAGGACCCTCCTGAGAAATGGGACTTTAATTTCCGCTCAGGACCCTCCTAAGAAATGGGACTTTACCTCCTGTTCAGGTCCCTCCTGAAAAATGAGATTTTAATTTCTGTTCAGGACCTTTCTGAAAAATATGATTTTAACTTATCTTCAGGCCCTGCTGAAAAATGAGATTTTACATTCTGTTCAGGACCCTCCTGAAAAATGGGATTTTACTTTATGTTCAGAACCCTCCTGAAAAATGGGATTTTACTTTATGTTCAGTACCCTCCTGGAAAATGGGATGTTACTTTATGTTCAGGACCCTCCTGAAAAATGGGATTTTACTTTCTGTTCAAAACCATTCTGAAAAATGAGATTTTACTTTATGTTCAGTACCATCCTAGAGAATGGGAAGTTACTTTCTGTTCAGGAACCTCCTATGAAATGGAATTTTACTTTCTGTTCAGAACCTTCCTGAAAAATAGAATTTTACTTTATGTTCAGGACGGTTCTGAAAAATGAAATTATACTTTTGTTCAGAACCCTCCTGAAAAAAAGGATTTTACTTTCTACTCAGGATCCTCCTGAAAAATGGGACTTTACTCTCTACTCAAGACCCTCCTGAAAAGTAGGACTTTACCTTCTGTTCAGGACCCTCCTGAAAAATGGAATTTTAGTTTCTGTTTAGGACCCTCTTGAAAAAAGGGATTTTACCATCTGTTCAGGACCCTCCTGAAAAATGGGATTTTACTTTCTGTTTAGGGCCCTCCTGAAAAATAGGATTTTACTTTATGTTCCGGACCTTCCTGGAAAATGGGATGTTACTTTATGTTCAGGACCCTCCAAATAAATGGGATTTTACCATCTGTTCATGACCCTCCTAAAAAATGGAATTTTAATTTCTGTTCAGGACCCTCCCTAAAAATAGGATTTTACCTTCTGTTCAGGACCCTCCTGAAAAATGAGATTTCACTTTATGTTCAGGACCCTCCTGAAAAATGAGATTTTACTTTCTGTTCAGGACCCTCCTGAAAAATAGGATTTTACCTTATGTCCATGACCCTTATGAAAAATGGGATTTCACTTTATGTTCAGGACCCTCCTGAAAAATGGGATTTTACTTTCTGTTGAGGACCCTCCTGAAAAATGGGATTTTACTTTATGTTCAGTACCGTCCTGGAAAATGGGATGCTACTTTATTTTCAGGACCCTCCTAAAAATGGGATTTTACTTTCTGTTCAAGACCCTCCTGAAAAATAGAATTTTACTTTATGTTCAGGACCCTCCTAAAAAATGGAATTTTACTTTTGTTTAGGACCCTCCTGAAAAATGGGATTTTACTTTCTACTCAGGCCCTTCCTGAAAAATTGGACTTTACTCTCTGATCAAGACCCTCCTGAAAAATGGGACTTTCCGTTCTGTTCAGGAACCTCCTGGAAAATGGGATTTTAAATTCTGTTTAGGACCCTCCCGAAAAATGTGATTTTACCTTCTGTTCAGTACCCTCCTAAAAAATGGGATTTCATTTTATGTTCAGGACCTTCCTGGAAAATGGGATGTTACTTTATGTTCAGGACCCTCCTGAAAAATGGTATTTTACTTTATGTTCAGGACCTTCCTGGAAAATGGAATGTTACTTTATGTTCAAGACCCTCCTGATAAATGGGATTTTACCTTCTGTTCAGGACCCTCCTAAAAAATAGAATTTTAATTTTTGTTCAGGACCCTCCTGAAAAATAGGATTTTTCCTTCTGTTCAGGACCCTCCTGAAAAATAGGACTTAACTTTATGTTCCGGACCCTCCTGAAAAATGGAATTCTACTTTCTGTTCAGAACCCTCCTGAAAAATGGAATTTTTCTTTCTACTCATGACCCTCATGAAAAATGGGACTTTACTTTCTGCTCAGGACCCTCCTGAAAGATGGGACTTTACTTTCTGCGCAGGACCCTCCTGAAAAATGGGACTTTACCTCCTGTTCAGGACCCTCCTGAAAAATGAGATTTTACTTTCTGTTCAGGACCCTCCTGAAAAATAGGATTTCACGTTATGTTCAGGAGCCTCCTGAAAAATGGGATTTTACTTTATGTTCAGGACCCTTCTGAAAAATGGGATTTTACTTTCTGTTCAGGACCCTACTGAAAAATGGAATTTTACTTTATGTTCAGTACCTCCTTGAAAATCGGAAGTTACTTTATGTTCAGGACCCACCTAAAAATGGGATTTTACTTTTTGTTCAGGACCCTCCTGAAAAATAGAATTTTACTTTATGTTCAGGACCCTCCTAAAAAATGGAATTTTACTTTTGTTTAGGACCCTCCTGAAAAATGGGATTTTACTTTCTACTCAGGCCCCTCCTGAAAAATGGGACTTTACTCTCTGCTCAAGACCCTCTTGAAAAATGGGACTTTACCTTCTGTTCAGGACCCTCGTGGAAAATGGGATTTTACTTTCTGTTTAGGACCCTCCTGAAAAATGGGATTTTACCTTCTGTTCAGTACCCTCCTAAAAAATAGGATTTCACTTTATGTTCAAGACCCTTCTGAAAAATGGGATTTTACTTTCTGTTCAGGACCCTCCTAAAAAATGGAATTTCACTTTATGTTCAGTACCCTCCTTGAAAATTGGAAGTTACTTTATGATCAGGACCCTCCTGAAAAATGGGATTTTACTTTCTTTTCAGGACCCTCCTGAAAAATGGGATTTAACTATATGTTCAGTACCGTCCTGGAAAATGGAATTACATTATTTTCAGGACCCTTCTAAATATGGGATTTTACATTCTGTACAGGATCCGCCAGAAAAATAGAATTTATTTTATGTTCAGGACCCTCCTGAAAAATGGAATTTTACTTTTATTAAGGATCCTCCTGAAAAATGGGATTTTACTTTCTACTCAGGCCCCTCCTGAATAAGGGGACTTCACTCTCTGCTCAAGACCCTCCTGAAAAATGGAACTTTACCTTCTGTTCAGGACCCTCCTGAAAAATGGGATTTTACCTTCTGTTCAGGACCCTCCTCAAAAATGGGATTTCACTTTATGTTCCGGACCCTCCTGAAAAATGGGATTTACTTTCTGTTCTGGCCCCTCCTGAAAAATGGGATTTTACATTATATTCAGGACATTCCTGGAAAATGGAATGTTACATTATGTTCAGGACCCTCCTGATATATGGGATTTTACCTTCTGTACAGGACCCTCCTAAAAAATTGAATTTTACTTTCTGTTCAGGTCCCTTCTGAAAAATAGGATTTTACCTTTTGTTCAGGACGCTCCAGAAAAATGGGATTTCACTTTATGTTCAGGACCCTCCTGAAAAATGAGATTTTACTTTTTGTTCAGGACCCCTCTGAAAAATGAGATTTTACTTTATGTTCAGTACCCTCCTGGAAAATGGGATGTTACTTTATGTTCAGGACCCTCCTGAAAAATGGGATTTTACTTTCTGTTCAGGACTCTCCTGAAAAATGGGATTTTACTTTATGTTCAGTACTGTTGTGGAAAATGGGATGTTACATTATTTTCAGGACCCTCCTAAAAATGAGATTTTACTTTCTGTTAAGGATCCTCCTGAAAAATAGAATTTTACTTTATGTTCAGGACCCTCCTAAAAAATGGAATTTTACATTTGTTTAGGACCCTCTTGACAAAAAGGGATTATACTTTCTACTCAGGCCCCTCTTAAAAAATGGGACTTTACTCTCTGCTCAAGACTCTCCTGCCAAATGGGACTTTACCTTCTGTTCAGAACCCTCCTGGAAAATGAGATTTTACTTTCTGTTTAGGACCCTCCTGAAAAATGGGATTTTACTTTCTGTTCAGGACCCTCCTAAAAAATGGAATTTCACTTTATGTTCAGGACCTTCCTTGAAAATGGGATGTTACTTTACGTTCTGGACCCTATTGAAAAATGGTATATTACTTTATGTTCAGGACCTTCCTGGAAAATGGAATGTTTCTTTATGTTCAGGACCCTCCTGATAAATGGGATTTTACCTTCTGTTCAGGACACTTTTAAAAATTGGAATTTTACTTTCTGTTCAGGACACTCCTGAAAAATAGGATTTTGCCTTCTGTTCAGGACACTCCTGAAAAATAGGACTTCACATTATGTTCCGGACCCTCCTGAAAAATGGAATTCTACTTTCTGTTCAGGACCCTCTTGAAAAATGGGACTTTACCTCCTGTTCAGGACCTTCCTGAAAAATTATATTTTACTTTCTGTTCAGGACCCTCTTGAAAAATAGGATTTTACCATATGTTCCGGAGCCTCCTGAAAAATGGGATTTTACTTTATGTTTAGGACCCTTTTGAAAAATGGGATTTTACTTTCTGTTCAAGACCCTCCTGAAAAATTGAATTTTACTTTATGTTCAGTACCCTTCTGTAAAATGGGATGTTACTTTTTGTTCAGGACCCTCCTGAAAAATGGGATTTTAATTTCTGTTCAGGACCCTCCTGAAAAATGGGATTTTACTATATGTTCAGTACCGTCCTGGAAAATGAGATGTTACTTTATTTTCAGGACCCTCCTAAAAAATGGGATTTTACTTTCTGTTCAGGATCCTCCTGAAAAATAGAATTTTACTTTATATTCACGACCCTCCTAAAAAATGGAATTTTACTTTTGTTCAGGACCCAACTGAAAAATGGGATTTTACTTTCTACTCAGGCCCCTCTGGAAAATGGGACTTTACTCTCTGCTCAGGACCCTCCTGAAAAATGGAACATTACCTTCTGTTCAGGGCCCTCCTGGAAAATGAGATTTTACTTTATGTTTAGGAACCTCCTGAAAAATGGGATTTTACCTTCTGTTCAGGACCCTCCTGAAAAATGGGATTTCACTTTATGTTCATGACTGTCCTGAAAAATGGGATTTACTTTCTGTTCTGAACCCTCCTTAAAAATGGGATTTTCTTTTATGTTCAGGACCTTCCTGGAAAATGGAATGTTACTTTATGTTCAGGACCCTCCTAATATATGGGATTTTACCTTCTGTACAGGACCCTCCTAAAAAATTGAATTTTACTTTCTGTTCAGGACCCTCTCAAAAAATGGGATTTTACTTTCTACTCAGGACCCTCATGAAACATGGGACTTTACTTTTTGCTGAGGACCTTCCTTAAAAATGGGACTTTACCTCTTGTTCAGGACCTTCCTGAAAAATGAGATTTTACTTTCTGTTCAAGACCCTCCAAAAAAATAGAATTTTACATTATGTTCAGGAGCCTCCTGAAAAATGGGATTTTACTTTACGTTCAGGACCCTTCTGAAAAATGGGATTTTACTTTCTGTTCAGGACCCTTCTGAAAAATGGAATTTTACTTTCTATTCTGGATCCTCCTGGAAAATGGGATGTTAGTTTATGTTCAGGACCCTTCTGAAAAATGGGATTTTACTTTCTGTTCAGGACCCTCCTAAAAAATGGGATTTTACTTTATGTACAGTACCGTCTTGGAAAATGGGATGTTACTTTATCTTCAGGACCCTCCTAAAAAATGGGATCTAACTTTCTGTTCAGGACCCTACTGAAAAATGGAATTTTAATTTTGTTCAGGATTCTCCTAAAAAATGGGATTTTGCTTTCTACTTAGAACCCTCCTGATAAATGGGACTTTACTTTTTGCTCAGGACCCTCTTGAAAAATGAGACTTTACCTTCTGTTCAGGACCCTCCTGGAAAATGGGATTTTACTTTCTATTTAAGACCCCCCTGAAAATGGGATTTTACCTTCTGTTCAGGACCCTCCTGAAAAATGGGATTTCACATTATGTTCAGAACCCTCCTAAAAAATGGGATTTTACATTCTGTTCTGGACCCTCCTGAAAAATAGGATTTTGCTTTATGTTCAGGAGCTTCCTGGAAAATGGGATGTTACTTTATGTTTAGGACCCTCCTGAAAAATGTGACTTTACCTTCAGTTCAGGACCCTCCTAAAAAATGAAATTTTACTTTCTGTTCAGGACCTTCCTGAAAAGTAGGATTTTATCTTCTGTTTAGGACCCTCCTAAAAAATGGGACCACTTTATGTTCTGGACCCTCCTAAAAAATTAAATTCTACTTTATGTGCAGGACCCTCCTGAAAAATTGGATCTTACTTTCTACTCAGGATCCTCATGAAAAATGGGACTTTACATTCTGCTCAGTACCCTCCTGAGAAATGGGACTTTACTTTCCGCTCAGGACCCTCCTAAAAAATGGGACTTTACCTCCTGTTCAGGATCCTCCTAAAAAATGAGATTTTAATTTCTGTTCAGGACCTTTCTGAAAAATATGATTTTAACTTATGTTCAGGCCCTGCTGAAAAATGAGATTTTACATTCTGTTCAGGACCCTCCAGAAAAATGGGATTTTACTTTATGTTCAGTACCCTCCTGGAAAATGGGATGTTACTTTATGTTCAGGACCCTCCTGAAAAATGGGATTTTACTTTCTTTTCAGGACCATTCTGAAAAATGAGATTTTACTTTATGTTCAGTACCTTCCTAGAAAATGGGAAGTTACTTTCTGTTCAGGAACCTCCTATGAAATGGAATTTTACTTTCTGCTCAGAACCTTCCTGAAAAATAGAATTTTACTTTATGTTCAGGACGGTTCTGAAAAATAGGACTTTACTCTCTTCTCAAGACCCTCCTGAAAAGTGAGACTTTACCTTCTGTTCCGGACCCTCCTGAAAAATGGAATTTTACTTTCTCTTTAGAACCCTCTTGAAAAAAGGGATTTTACTTTCTGTTTAGGGCCCTCCTGAAAAATAGGATTTTACTTTATGTTCCGGACCTTCCTGGAAAATGGGATGTTACTTTATGTTCAGGACCCTCCTAATAAATGGGATTTTACCATCTGTTAATGACCCTCCTAAAAAATGGAATTTTAATTTCTGTTCAGGACCCTCCCTAAAAATAGGATTTTACCTTCTGTTCAGGACCCTCCTGAAAAATGAGATTTCACTTTATGTTCAGGACCCTCCTGAAAAATGAGATTTTACTTTCTATTCAGGACCCTCCTGAAAAATAGGATTTTACCTTATGTCCATGACCCTTATGTAAAATGGGATTTCACTTTATGTTCAGGACCCTCCTGAAAAATGGGATTTTACTTTCTGTTCAGGACCCCCCTGAAAAATGAGATTTTACTTTATGTTCAGTACCCTCCTGGAAAATGGGATGTTACTTTATGTTCAGGACCCTTCTGAAAAATGGGATTTTACTTTCTGTTGAGGACTCTCCTGAAAAATGGGATTTTACTTTATGTTCAGTACCGTCCTGGAAAATGGGATGCTACTTTATTTTCAGGACCCTCCTAAAAATGGGATTTTACTTTCTGTTCAGGACCCTCCTGAAAAATAGAATTTTACTTTATGTTCAGGACCCTCCTAAAAAATGGAATTTTACTTTTGTTTAGGACCCTCCTGAAAAATGGGATTTTACTTTCTACTCAGGCCCTTCCTGAAAAATTGGACTTTACTCTCTGCTCAAGACCCTCCTGAAAAATGGGACTTTCCGTTCTGTTCAGGACCCTCCTGAAAATGGGATTTTACTTTCTGTTTAGGACCCTCCCGAAAAATGTGATTTTACCTTCTGTTCAGTACCCTCCTAAAAAATGGGATTTCACTTTATGTTCAGGACCTTCCTGGAAAATGGGATGTTACTTTATGTTCAGGACCCACCTGAAAAATGGTATTTTACTTTATGTTCAGGACCTTCCAGGAAAATGAAATGTTACTTTATGTTCAAGACCCTCCTGATAAATAGGATTTTACCTTCTGTTCAGGACCCCCCTAAAAAATAGAATTTTAATTTCTGTTCAGGACCCTCCTGAAAAATAGGATTTTGCCTTCTGTTCAGGACCCTCCTGAAAAATAGGACTTCACTTTATGTTCCGGACCTACCTGAAAAATGGAATTCTACGTTCTGTTCAGGACCCTCCAGAAAAATGGAATTTTACATTCTACTCATGACCTTCATGAAAAATGGGACTTTACTTTCTGCTCAGGACCCTCCTGAAAGATGGCACTTTACTTTCTGCTCAGGACCCTCCTGAAAAATGGGACTTTACCTCCTGTTCAGGACCCTCCTGAAAAATGAGATTTTACTTTCTGTTCAGGACCCTCCTGAAAAATAAGATTTCACGTTATGTTCAGGAGCCTCCTGAAAAATGGGATTTTACTTAATGTTCAGGACCCTTCTGAAAAATGGGTTTTTACTTTCTGTTCAGGACCCTCCTGAAAAATGGAATTTTACTTTATGTTCAGTACCCTCCTTGAAAATCGGAAGTTACTTTATGTTCAGGACCCTCCTAAAAATAGGATTTTACTTTTTGTTCAGGACCCTCCTAAAAAATAGAATTTTACTTTATGTTCAGGACCCTCCTAAAAAATGGAATTTTACTTTTGTTTAGGACCCTCCTGAAAAATGGGATTTTACTTTCTACTCAGGCCCCTCCTGAAAAATGGGACTTTACTCTCTGCTCAAGGCCCTCCTGAAAAATGGTATTTTACCTTCTGTTCAGTACCCTCCTAAAAAATGGGATTTCACTTTATGTTCAGACCATCCTGGAAAATGGGATGTTACTTTATGTTCAGGACCCTCCTGAAAAATGGTAATTTACTTTATGTTCAGGACCTTCCTAGAAAATGGAATGTTTCTTTATGTTCAGAACCCTCCTGATAAATGAGATTTTACCTTCTGTTCAGGACCCTCCTAAAAAATAGAATTTTAATTTCTGTTCAGGACCCTCCTGAAAAATAGGATTTTGCCTTCTGTTCAGGACCCTCCTGAAAAATAGGACTTCATTTTATGTTCCGGACCCTCCTGAAAAATGGAATTCTATTTTCTGTTCAGGACCCTCCTGAGAAATGAAATTTCACTTTCTACTAATGACCCTCATGAAAAATGAGACTTTACTTTCTGCTCAGGACCCTCCTGAAAGATGGGACTTTACTTTCTGCTCAGGACCCTCCTGAAAAATGGGACTTTACCTCCTGTTCAGGACCCTCCTGAAAAATGAGATTTTACTTTCTGTTCAGGACCCTCCTGAAAAATAGGATTTCACGTTATGTTCAGGAGCCTCCTGAAAAATGGGATTTTACTTTATGTTTAGGACCCTTCTGAAAAATCGGATTTTACTTTCTGTTCAGGTCCCTCCTGAAAAATGGAATTTTACTTTATGTTCAGTACCCTCCTAGAAAATGGGATTTTACTTTATGTTCAGGACCCTCCTAAAAATGGGATTTTACTTTTTGTTCAGGACACTCCTGAAAAATAGAATTTTACTTTATGTTCAGGACCCTCCTAAACAATTGAATTTTACTTTTGTTTTTGTTTAGGACCCTTCTGAAAAATGGGATTTTACTTTCTACTCAGGCCCCTCCTGAAAAATGGGACTTTACTCTCTGCTCAAGACCCTCTTGAAAAATGGGACTTTACCTTCTGTTCAGGACCCTCCTGGAAAATGGGATTTTACTTTCTGTTTAGGACCCTCCTGAAAAATGGGATTTTACCTTCTGTTCAATACCCTCCTAAAAAATGGGATTTCACTTTATGTTCAGACCTTCCTGGAAAATGGGATGTTACTTTATGTTCAGGACCCTCCTGAAAAATGGTATTTTACTTTATATTCAGGACCTTCCTGGAAAATGGAATGTTACTTTATGTTCAGAACCCTCCTGATAAATGGGATTTTACCTTCTGTTCAGGACCATCCTAAAAAATAGAATTTTAAGTTCTGTTCAGGACCCTCCTGAAAAATAGGATTTTGCCTTCTGTTCAGGACCCTCCTGAAAAATAGGACTTCACTTTATGTTCCGGACCCTCCTGAAAAATGGAATTCTACTTTCTGTTCAGGACCCTCCTGAAAAATGGAATTTCACTTTCTACTCATGAACCCTCATGAAAAATGGGACTTTACTTTCTACTCAGGACCCTCTTGAAAGATGGGACTTTACTTTCTGCTCAGGACCCTCCTGAAAAATGGGACTCTACCTCTTGTTCAGGAACCTCCTGAAAAATGAGATTATACCTTCCATTCAGGACCCTCCTGAAAAATATGATTTCACGTTATGTTCAGGAGCCTCCTGAAAAATGGGATTTTACTTTATGTTCAGGACCCTTATGAAAAATGGGATTTTACTTTCTGTTCAGGAACCCTCCTGGAAAATGGAATTTTACTTTATGTTTAGTACCCTCCTTGAAAATTGGAAGTTAGTTTATGATCAGGACCCTCCTGAAAAATGGGATTTTACTTTCTGTTCAGGACCCTCCTGAAAAATGGGATTTAACTATATGTTCAGTACCGTCCTGGAAAATGGAATTACTTTATTTTCAGGACCCTTCTAAATATGGGATTTTACATTCTGTACAGGACCCTCCAGAAAAATAGAATTTATTTTATGTTCAGGACCCTCCTGAAAAATGGAATTTTACTTTTATTAAGGATCCTCCTGAAAAATGGGATTTTACTTTCTACTCAGGCCCCTCCTGAATAATAGGACTTTACTCTCTGCACAAGACCCTCCTAAAAAATGGAACTTTACCATCTGTTCAGGACCCTCCTTAAAAATGGGATTTTACCTTCTGTTCAGGACCCTCCTCAAAAATGGGATTTCACTTTATGTTCCGGACCCTCCTGAAAAATGGGATTTACTTTCTGTTCTGGACCCTCCTGAAAAATGGGATTTTACTTTATATTCAGGACATTCCTGGAAAATGGAATGTTACTTTATGTTCAGGACCCTCCTGATATATGGGATTTTACATTCTGTACAGGACCCTCCTAAAAAATTGAATTTTACTTTCTGTTCAGGACCCTTCTGAAAAATAGGATTTTACCTTTTGTTCAGGACGCTCCAGAAAAATGGGATTTCACTTTATGTTCAGGACTCTCCTGAAAAATGGGATTTTACTTTTTGTTCAGGACCCCTCTGAAAAATGAGATTTTACTTTATGTTCAGTACCCTCCTGGAAAATGGGATGTTACTTTATGTTCAGGACCCTCCTGAAAAATGGGATTTTACTTTCTGTTCAGGACTCTCCTGAAAAATGGGATTTTACTTTATGTTCAGTACTGTTGTGGAAAATAGGATGTTACTTTATTTTCAGGACCCTCCTAAAAATGGGATTTTACTAGCTGTTCAGGATCCTCCTGAAAAATAGAATTTTACTTTATGTTCAGGACCCTCCTATAAAATGGAATTTTACTTTTGTTTAGGACCCTCTTGAAAAATGAAATTTTACTTTCTACTCAGGCCCCTCCTTAAAAATGGGACTTTACTCTCTACTCAAGACCCTCCTGCCAAATGGGACTTTACCTTCTGTTCAGAACCCTCCTGGAAAATGGGATTTTACTTTCTGTTTAGGACCCTCCTGAAAAATGGGATTTTACCTTCTGTTCAGGACCCTACTAAAAAATGGAATTTCACTTTATGTTCAGGACCTTCCTTGAAAATGGGATGTTACTTTACGTTCAGGACCCTATTGAAAAATGGTATTTTACTTTATGTTCAGGACCTTCCTGGAAAATGAAATGTTACTTTATGTTCAGGACCCTCCTGATAAATGGGATTTTACCTTCTGTTCAGGACCCTCCTAAAAATTGGAATTTTACTTTCTGTTCAGGACACTCCTGAAAAATAGGATTTTGCCTTCTGTTCAGGACCCTCCTGAAAAATAGGATTTCACATTATGTTCCGGACCCTCCTGAAAAATGGAATTCTACTTTCTGTTCAGGACTCTCCTGAAAAATGGGATTTTACTTTCTACTCAGGACCCTCATGAAAAATGGGACTTTACTTTCTGCTCAGGT
This sequence comes from Capsicum pubescens, assembly GCA_030864215.1. Taxonomy (NCBI): domain Eukaryota; kingdom Viridiplantae; phylum Streptophyta; class Magnoliopsida; order Solanales; family Solanaceae; genus Capsicum; species Capsicum pubescens. Next base: position 28,321,591 of record CM061549.1, on the reverse strand, counting down.
CCCTCCTGAAAAATGGGACATTACTTTCTGTTCAAGGCATTCCTGAAAAATGGGACTTTACCTCCTGTTCAGGACCATCATGAAATATGAGATTTTACTTTCTGTTCAGGACCCTTCTGAAAAATATGATTTTACCTTATGTTCAGGAGCCTCCTGAAAAATGGGATTTTACTTTATGTTCAGGACCCTTCTGAAAAATGGGATTTTACTTTCTGTTCAGGACTCTCCTGAAAAATGGAATTTTACTTTATGTTCAGTTCCCTCCTGGAAAATAGGAAGTTACTTTATGTTAAGGACCCTCCTGAAAAAAGGGATTTTACTTTTTGTTCAGGACCCTCCTGAAAAATGGGATTTTACTATATGTTCAGTACCATCCTGGAAAATGGAATGTTACTTTATTTTCAGGACCCTTCTAATAAATGGGATTTTACATTCTGTTCAAGACCCTCCTGAAAAATAGAATTTTACTTTATGTTCAGGACACTCCTGAAAAATAGAATTTTACTTTTGTTCAGGATCCTCCTGAAAAATAGAATTTTACTTTTTACTCAGGCCCCTCCTGAAAAATGGGACTTTACTCTCTGCTCAGGACTCTCCTGAAAAATGGAACTTTACCTTATGTTCAGGACCCTCCTGGAAAATGAGAATTTAATTTCTGTTTAGGACTCTCCTGAAAAGTGGGATTTTACCTTCTGTTCAGGACCCTCCTGAAAAATGGGATTTCACTTTATGTTCAAGACCCTCCTGAAAAATGGGATTTACTTTCTGTTCTGGACGCTCCTGAAAAATGGGATTTTACTTTATATTCAGGACCTTCCTGGAAAATGGAAAGTTACTTTATGTTCAGGACCCTCCTGATATATGGGATTTTACCTTCTGTACAGGACCCTCCTAAAAAATGGAATTTTACTTTCGGTTCAGGACCCTCCTGATAAATAAGATTGTACTTTCTACTAGGACCCTCAGGAAAAATGGGACTTTACTTTCTGCTTAGGACCCTCCTGAAAAATGGGACTTTACTTTCAGCTCAAGACCCTCCTGAAAAATGGGACTTTACCGCCTGTTCAGGACCCTCCTCAAAAATGAGAATTTACTTTCTATTCAGGACCCTCCTGAAAAATTGGATTTTACCATATGTTCAGGAGACTCCTGAAAAATGGGATTTTACTTTATGTTCAGGACCCTCCTGAAAAATGGGATTTTACTTTATGTTCAGTACCGTCCTGGAAAATGGGATTTTACTTGATGTTCAGTACAGTTCTGTAAATGGGATGTTACTTTATTTTCGAGACCATCCTAAAAATGGGATTTTATTTTCTGTTCAGGACCCTCCTGAAAAATAGAATTTTACTTTATGTTCAAGACCCTCCTAAAAAATGGAATTTTACTTTTGTTTAGGACCCTCCTAAAAAATGGGATTTTACTTTCTACTCAGGCCCCTCCTGAAAAATGGGACTTTACTCTCTGCTCAAGACCCTCCTGAAAAATGGGACTTTACCTTCTGTTCAGGACCCTCCTGGAAAATGGGATTTTACTTTCTGTTTAGGACCCTCCTGAAAAATGGGATTTTACCATCTGTTCAGTACCCTCCTAAAAAATGGGATTTCACTTTATGTTCAGACCTTCCTGGAAAATGGGATGTTACTTTATGTTCAGGACCCTCCTGAAAAATGGTATTTTACTTTATGTTCAGGACCATCCTAGAAAATGGAATGTTTCTTTATGTTCAGAACCCTCCTGGTAAATGTGATTTTACCTTCTGTTCACGACCCTCCTAAAAAATAGAATTTTAATTTCTGTTTAGGACCCTCCAGAAAAATAGGTTTTTGCCTTCTATGCAGGACCCTCCTGAAAAATAGGACTTCACTTTATGTTCCGGACCCTCCTGAAAAATGGAATTCTACTTTCTGTTCAGGACCATCCTAAAAAATGGAATTTCACTTTCTACTCATGACCCTCATGAAAAATGGGACTTTACTTTCTGCTCAGGACCCTCCTGAAAGATGGGACTTTACTTTCTGCTCAGGACCCTCCTGAAAAATGGGACTTTACCTCCTGTTCAGGACCCTCCTGAAAAATGAGATTTTACTTTCTATTCAGGACCCTCCTGAAAAATAGAATTCTACTTTTTGTTCAGGACTCTCCTGAAAAATGGGATTTTACTTTCTACTCAGGACCCTCATGAAAAATGGGACTTTACTTTCTACTCAGGACCCTCCTGAAAAATGGGACATTACTTTCTTTTCAAGGCATTCCTGAAAAATGGGACTTTACCTCCTGTTCAGGACCCTCCTGAAATATGAGATTTTACTTTCTGTTCAGGACCCTTCTGAAAAATGTGATTTTACTTTCTGTTCAGGACCCTCTTGAAAAATGGCATTTTACTATATGTTCAGTTCCCTCCTGGAAAATAGGAAATTACTTTATGTTAAGGACCCTCCTGAAAAATGGGATTTTACTTTTTGTTCAGGACCCTCCTGAAAATGGGATTTTACTATATGTTCAGTACCGTCCTGGAAAATGGAATATTACTTTATTTTCAGGACTTCTAATAAATGGGATTTTACATTCTGTTCAGGACCCTCCTGAAAAATAGAATTTTACTTTATGTTCAGGACCCTCTTGAAAAATAGAATTTTACTTTTGTTCAGGATCCTCCTGAAAAATAGAATTTTACTTTTCACTCAGGCCCCTCCTGAAAAATGGGACTTTACTCTCCGCTCAGGACCCTCCTGAAAAATGGAACTTTACCTTATGTTCAGGACCCTCCTGGAAAATGGGAATTTAATTTCTGTTTAGGACCCTTCTGAAAAATGGGATTTTACCTTCTATTCAGGACCCTTCTGAAAAATGGGATTTTACTTTATGTTCAGTACCGTCCTGGAAAATGGGATTTTACTTGATGTTCAGTACAGTTCTGTAAATGGGATGTTACTTTATTTTCGAGACCATCCTAAAAATGGGATTTTATTTTCTGTTCAGGACCCTCCTGAAAAATAGAATTTTACTTTATGTTCAAGACCCTCCTAAAAAATGGAATTTTACTTTTGTTTAGGACCCTCCTAAAAAATGGGATTTTACTTTCTACTCAGGCCCCTCCTGAAAAATGGGACTTTACTCTCTGCTCAAGACCCTCCTGAAAAATGGGACTTTACCTTCTGTTCAGGACCCTCCTGGAAAATGGGATTTTACTTTCTGTTTAGGACCCTCCTGAAAAATGGGATTTTACCTTCTGTTCAGTACCCTCCTAAAAAATGGGATTTCACTTTATGTTCAGACCTTCCTGGAAAATGGGATGTTACTTTATGTTCAGGACCCTCCTGAAAAATGGTATTTTACTTTATGTTCAGGACCATCCTAGAAAATGGAATGTTTCTTTATGTTCAGAACCCTCCTGGTAAATGTGATTTTACCTTCTGTTCACGACCCTCCTAAAAAATAGAATTTTAATTTCTGTTTAGGACCCTCCAGAAAAATAGGTTTTTGCCTTCTGTGCAGGACCCTCCTGAAAAATAGGACTTCACTTTATGTTCCGGACCCTCCTGAAAAATGGAATTCTACTTTCTGTTCAGGACCCTCCTAAAAAATGGAATTTCACTTTCTACTCATGACCCTCATGAAAAATGGGACTTTACTTTCTGCTCAGGACCCTCCTGAAAGATGGGACTTTACTTTCTGCTCAGGACCCTCCTGAAAAATGGGACTTTACCTCCTGTTCAGGACCCTCCTGAAAAATGAGATTTTACTTTCTATTCAGGACCCTCCTGAAAAATAGAATTCTACTTTTTGTTCAGGACTCTCCTGAAAAATGGGATTTTACTTTCTACTCAGGCCCCTCATGAAAAATGGGACTTTACTTTCTACTCAGGACCCTCCTGAAAAATGGGACATTACTTTCTTTTCAAGGCATTCCTGAAAAATGGGACTTTACCTCCTGTTCAGGACCCTCCTGAAATATGAGATTTTACTTTCTGTTCAGGACCCTTCTGAAAAATGGGATTTTACTTTCTGTTCTGGACCCTCCTGAAAAATGGCATTTTACTTTATGTTCAGTTCCCTCCTGGAAAATAGGAAGTTACTTTATGTTAAGGACCCTCCTGAAAAATGGGATTTTACTTTTTGTTCAGGACCCTCCTGAAAATGGGATTTTACTATATGTTCAGTACCGTCCTGGAAAATGGAATATTACTTTATTTTCAGGACTCTTCTAATAAATGGGATTTTACATTCTATTCAGGACCCTCCTGAAAAATAGAATTTTACTTTATGTTCAGGACCCTCCTGAAAAATAAAATTTTACTTTATGTTCAGGACCCTCCTGAAAAATGGAACTTAACCTTATGTTCAGGACCCTCCTGGAAAATGGGAATTTAATTTCTGTTTAGGACCCTCCTGAAAAATGGGATTTTACCTTCTGTTCAGGACCCTTCTGAAAAATGGGATTTCACCTTATGTTCAAGACCCTCCTGAAAAATGGGATTTACTTACTGTTCTGGACCATCCTGAAAAATGGGATTTTACTTTATATTCAGGACCTTACTGGAAAATGGAATGTTACTTTATGTTCAGGACCCTCCTGATATATGGGATTTTACCTTCTGTAAAGGACCCTTCTAAAAAATGGAAATTTACTTTCTGTTCAGGACCATCCTGAAAAATAGGATTTTACTTTCTACTCAGGACCCTCATGAAAAATGGGACTTTACTTTCTACTTAGGACCCTCCTGAAAAATGGGACTTTACTTTCAGCTCAGGACCCTCCTGAAGAATGGGACTTTACCGCCTGTTCAGGACCCTCCTAAAAAATGGGATTTTACTTTCTATTCCGGACCCTCCTGAAAAATAGGATTTTACCTTATGTTCAGGAGACTCCTGAAAAATGGGATTTTACTTTATGTTCAGGACCCTTCTGAAAAATGGGATTTTACTTTCTGTTCAGGACCATCCTGAAAAATTGGATTTTTCTTTATGTTCAGTACCGTCCTGGAAAATGGGATTTTACTTTATGTTCAGTACAGTCCTGGAAAATGGGATGTTACTTTATTTTCAGGACCCTCCTAAAAATGGGATTTTCTTTTCTTTTCAGGACCCTCCTGAAAATTAGAATTTTACTTTATGTTCAGGACCCTCCTAAAAAATGGAATTTTAGTTTTGTTTAGGACCCTCCTGAAAAATGGGATTTTACTTTCTACTCAGGCCCCTCCTGAAAAATGGGAATTTACTCACTGCTCAAGACCCTCCTGAAAAATGGGACTTTACCTTCTGTTCAGGACCATTCTGGAAAATGAGATTTTACTTTCTGTTTAGGATCCTCCTGAAAAATGGGATTTTACCTTCTGTTCAGGACCCTCCTAAAAATGGGATTTCACTTTATGTTCAGAACCTTTCTGGAAAATGGGATGTTACTTTATGTTCAGGACCCTCCTTAAAAATGGTATTTTACTTTATGTTCAGGACCTTCCTGAAAAATGGAATGTTACTTTATGTTCAGGACCCTCCTAATAAATGGGATTTTACCTTCTGTTCAGGACCCTCCTAAAAAATGGAATTTTACTTTCTGTTTAGGACCCTCATGAAAAATAGGATTTTGCCTTCTGTTTAGGACCCTCCTGAAAAATAGGATTTCACTTTATGTTCCGGACCCTCCTGAAAAATAGAATTCTACTTTTTGTTCAGGACCCTCCTGAAAAATGGGATTTTACATTTTACTCAGGACCATCATGAAAAATAGGACTTTACTTTCTGCTCAGGACCCTCCTGAAAAATGGAACTTTACTTTCTACTCCGGCCGCTCCTGAAAAATGGGACTTTACCTCTTGTTCAGGACCCTCCTGAAAAATGAGATTTTACTTTCTGTTCAGGACCCTCCTGAAAAATAGGATTTTACCTTATGTTCAGGAGCCTCCTAAAAAATGGGATTTTACTTTATGTTCAGGACCCTTCTGAAAAATGGGATTTTACTTTCTGTTCTGGACCCTCCTGAAAAATGGAATTTTACTTTATGTTCAGTACCCTCCTGCAATGTGGGAAGTTACTTTATGTTCAGGACCCTTTTGAAAATGGGATTTTACTTTTTGTTCAGGACCCTCCTGAAAAATGGGATATTACTATATGTTCAGTACTGTCCTAGAAAATGGGATTTTACTTAATTTTTAGGACCCTTCTCAAAAATGGGATTTTACATTCTGTTCAGGACCCTCATGAAAAATAAAATTTTACTTTATGTTCAGGACCCTCCTGAAAAATGGAATTTTAATTTTGTTCAGGATCCTCCTGAAAAATGAGATTTTACTTTCTACTCAGGCCCCTCCTGAAAAATATGACTTTACTCTCTGCTCAAGACCCTCCTGAAAAATGGAACTTTACCTTCTGTTCAGGACCCTCTTGAAAAATGGGATTTTACTTTCTATTTAGTACCCTCTTGAAAAATGGGATTATACCTTTTGTTCAGGACCCTCCTGAAAAATGAAATTTCACTTTATGTTCAAGACCCTCCTGAAAAATGGGACTTTACTCTCTGCTCAGGACCCTCCTGAAAAATGGAACTTTACCTTCTGTTCAGGACCGTCCTGGAAAATGGGATTTTACTTTCTAGTTAGGACCCTCCTAAACAATGGGATAATACCTTATGTTCAGGACCCTCCTGAAAAATGGAATTTTACTTTTGTTCAGGATCCTCCTGAAAAATGGGATTTTACTTTCTACTCAGGCCCCTCCTGAAAAATGGGACTTTACTCTCTGCTCAGGACCCTCCTGGAAAATAGAACTTTACCTTCTGTTCAGGACTCTCCTGGAAAATGGGATTTTACTTTCTGTTTAGGACCCTCCTGAAAAATGGGATTATACCTTCTGTTCAGGACCCTCCTGAAAAAATGGAATTTCACTTTATGTTCAAGACCCTCCTGAAAAATGGGATTTACTTTCTGTTCTGGACCCTCCTGAAAAATGGGATTTTACTTTATATTCAGGACCTTACTGGAAAATGGAATGTTACTTTATGTTCAGGACCCTCCTGATATATGGGATTATACCTTCGGTAAAGGACCCTTCTAAAAAATGGAATTTTACTTTCTGTTCAGGACCCTCCTGAAAAATAGGATTTTACTTTCTACTCAGGACCCTCATGAAAAATGGGACTTTACTTTTTTCTTAGGACCCTCCTGAAAAATGGGACTTTACTTTCTACTCAGGACCCTCCTGAAAATAGGACTTTACCTCCTGTTCAGGACCATCCTGATAAATAGAATTTTACCTTATGTTCAGGAGCCTCCTGAAAAATGGGATTTTACTTTATGTTTAGGACCCTTCTGAAAATTGGGATTTTACTTTCTGTTCAGGACCATCCTGAAAAATGGGATTTTACTTTCTGTTCTGGACCCTCCTGAAAAATAGAATTTTACTTTATGTTCAAGACCCTCCTAAAAAATGGAATTTTACTTTTGTTTAGGACCCTCCTGAAAAATGGGATTTTACTTTCTACTCAGGCCCCTCCTGAAAAATGGGACTTTACTCTCTGCTCAAGACCCTCCTGAAAAATGGGACTTTACCTTCTGTTCAGGACCATCCTGGAAAATGAGATTTTACTTTCTAGTTAGGACCCTCCTGAAAAATGGGATTTTACCTTCGGTTCAGGACCCTCCTAAAAATGTGATTTCACTTTATGTTCAGAACCTTTCTGGAAAATGGGATGTTACTTTATGTTCAGGACCCTCCTGAAAAATGGTATTTTACTTTATGTTCAGGACCTTCCTGAAAAATGGAATGTTACTTTATTTTCAGGACCCTCCTGACAAATGGGATTTTACCTTATGTTCAGGACCCTCCTAAAAAATAGAATTTTAATTTCTGTTTAGGACCCTCCTGAAAAATGGAATTTTACTTTATGTTCAGTACCCTCCTGGAAAATGGGATGTTACTTTATGTTCAGGACCCTTCTGAAAAATGGGATTTTACTTTCTGTTCAGGACCCTCCTGAAAAATAGGATTTTACTATATGTTCAATACTGTCCTAGAAAATTGGATGTTACTTAATTTTCAGGACCATTCTAAAAAAAGGGATTTTACCTTTTGTTCAGGTCCATCCTAGAAAATGAGATTTTACTTTCTGTTTAGGACCCTCCTGAAAAATGGGATTTTACCTTCTGTTCAGGACCCTCCTAAAAATGGGAGTTCACTTTATGTTCAGAACCTTTCTGGAAAATGGGATTTTACTTTATGTTCAGGACCCTCCAGAAAAATGGTATTTTACTTTATGTTCAGGACCTTCCTGAAAAATGGAATGTTACTTTATGTTCAGGACCCTCCTGATAAATGGGATTTTACCTTCTGTTCAGGACCCTCCTAAGAAATGGAATTTTACTTTCTGTTCTGGACCCTCCTGAAAAATGGAATTTTACTTTATGTTCAGTACCCTCCTGGAAAATGGGAAGTTACTTTATGTTCAGGACCCTTCTGAAAAATGGGATTTTACTTTCTGTTCAGGACCCTCCTGAAAAATGGGATTTTACTATATGTTCAGTACTGTCCTAGAAAATGGGATGTTACTTAATTTTCAGGACCCTTCTAAAAATTGGGATTTTACATTCTGTTCAGGACCCTCATGAAAAATAGAATTTTACTTTATGTTCAGGACCCTCCTGAAAAATGGAATTTTACTTTTGTTCACGATCCTCCTGAAAAATGGGATTTTACTTTTTATTCAGGCCCCTCCTGAAAAATGGGACTTTACTCTCTGCTCAAGACCCTCCTAAAAAATGGAACTTTACCTCCTGTTCAGGACCCTCCTGGAAAATGGGATTTTACTTCCTGTTTAGGACCCTCCTGAAAAATGGGATTTTACCTTCGGTTCAGGACCATCCTGAAAAATGGAATTTCACTTTATGTTCAAGACTATCCTGAAAAATGGGATTAACTTTCTGTACTGGACCCTCCTGAAAATTGGGATTTTACTTTATATTCAGGACCTTCCTGGAAAATGGAATGTTACTTTATGTTCAGGACCCTCCTGATATATGGGATTTTACCTTCTGTAAGGACCCTTCTAAAAAATGGAATTTTACTTTCTGTTCAGGACTCTTCTGAAAGATAGGATTTTACTTTCTACTCAGGATCCTCATGAAAATTGGGACTTTACTTTCTGCTTATGAACTTCCTGAAAAATTGGACTTTAATTTCTACTCAGGACCCTCCTGAAAAATAGGACTTTACCTCCTGTTCAGGACCCTCTTGATAAATAGGATTTAACCTTTTGTTCAGGATCCTCCTGAAAAATGAGATTTTACTTTATGTTAAGGACCCTTCTGAAAAATGGGATTTTACTTTCTGTTCAGGACCCTCCTGAAAAAAGGGATTTTACTTTATGTTTAGTACCGTCCTGGAAAATGGGATGTTACTTTATTTTCAGGACCCTCCTAAAAATGGGATTTTACTTTCTGTTTTGGACCCTCCTGAAAAATAGAATTTTACTTTATGTTCAGGACACTCCTAAAAAATGTAATTTTACTTTTGTTTAGGACCCTCCTGAAAAATGGTATTTAACTTTCTACTCAGGCCCCTCCTGAAAAATGGGACTTTACTCTCTACTCAAGTCCCTCCTGAAAAATGGGACTTTACCTTCTGTTCAGGACCTTCCTGGAAAATGGGATTTTACTTTCAGTTTAGGACCCTTCTGAAAAATGGGATTTTACCTTCTGTTCAGGACCCTCCTAAAAAATGGGATTTCACTTTATGTTCAGGACCTTCCTAGAAAATGGGATGTTACTTTATGTTCAGGACCCTCCTAAAAAATGGTATTTTACTTTATGTTCAGGACCTTCCTGGAAAATGGAATGTTACTTTATGTTCAGGACCCTCCTGATAAATGGGATTTTACCTTTTGTTCAGGACCCTCCTAAAAAATGGAATTTTACTTTCGATTCAGGACCCTCCTGAAAAATAGGATTTTGCCTTCTGTTAAGGACCCTCCTGAAAAATAGGATTTCACTTTATGTTTCGGACCCTCCTGAAAAAAGGAATTCTACTTTCTATTCAGCACCCTCCTGAAAAATGGGATTTTACTTTCTACTTAGGACCCTCATGAAAAATGGGACTTTACTTTCTGCTCAGGACCCTCCTGAAAAATGGGACTTTACTTTCTGCTCAGGACCCTCCTGAATAATGGGACTTTATGTTCTGCTCAGGACCCTCCTGAAAAATGGGACTTTACCTACTGTTCAGGACCCTCCTAAAAATGAGATTTTACTTTCTGTTCAGGAACCTCCTGAAAAATAGGAATTTACCTTATGTTCAGGAGCCTCCTGAAAAATAGGATTTATCTTTATGTTCAGGACCCTTCTGAAAAATGGGATTTTACTTTTTGTTCAAGACCCTCCTGAAAAATGGAATTTTACTTTATGTTCAGTACCCTCCTGGAAAATGGGAAGTTACTTTATGTTCAGGACCCTCCTGAAAAATGGGATTTTACTTTCTGTTCAGGACCCTCCTAAAAAATTGGATTTTACTATATGTTCAGTACTGTCCTGGTAAATGGGATGTTAGTTTATTTTTAGGACACTTCTAAAAAATGGGATTTTACATTCTTTTCAGGACCCTCCTGAAAAATAGAATTTTACTTTATGTTCAGGACCCTCCTGAAAAATGGAATTTTACTTTTGTTCAGGATCCTCCTGAAAAATGGGATTTTACTTTCTACTCAGGCCCCTCCTGAGAAGTGGGACTTTACTCTCTGCTTAGGACCCTCCTGAAAAATGGAACTTTACCTTTTGTTCAGGATCCTCCTGGAAAATGGGATTTTACTTTCTGTTTAGGACCCTCCTGAAAAATGGGACTTGACATTTAATTCTGGACCCTTCAGAAAAATGGGATTTCACTTTATGTTCAAGACCCTCCTGAAAAATGGGATTTACTTTCTGTTATGGACCCTCCTGAAAAATGGGATTTTACTTTACATTCAGAACCTTCCTGGAAAATGGAAGGTTACTTTATGTTCAGGACCCTCTGGATATATGGGATTTTACCTTCTGTACAGGACCCTCCTAAAAAATGGAATTTTACTTTCTGTTTAGGACCCTCTTGAAAAAAATGATTTTACTTTCTACTCAGGACCCTCATGAAAAATGGGACTTTACTATCTGCTTAGTACCCTTCTGAAAAATGGGACTTTACTTTCTGCTCAGGACCCTCCTGAAAAATGGGACTTTACCTCCTGTTCAGGACCCTCCTGAAAAATGGGAATTTACTCTCTGCTCAAGACCCTCCTGAATAATGGGACTTTACCTTCTGTTCAGGACCATCCTGGAATATGAGATTTTACTTTCTGTTTAGGACCCTCCTGAAAAATGGGATTTTACCTTCTGTTCAGGACCCTCCTAAAAATGGGATTTCACTTTATGTTCAGAACCTTTCTGGAAAATGGGATGTTACTTTATGTTCAGGACCCTCCTGAAAAATGGTATTTTACTTTATGTTCAGGACCTTCCTGAAAAATGGAATGTTACTTTATGTTCAGGACCCTCCTGATAAATGGGATTTTACCTTCTGTTCAGGACCCTTTTAAAAAATAGAATTTTACTTTCTGTTTAGGACCCTCCTGAAAAATAGGATTTTGCCTTCTGTTCAGGACCCTCCTGAAAAATAGGATTTCACTTTATGTTCCGGACCATCCTAAAAAATAGAATTCAACTTTCTGTTCAGGACCCTCCTGAAAAATGGGATTTTACTTTCTACTCAGGACCATCATGAAAAATGGGACTTTACTTTCTGCTCAGGACTCTCCTGAAAAATGGGACTTTACTTTCTGCTCAGGCCCCTCCTAAAAAATGGGACTTTACCTCTTGTTCCGGACCCTCCTGAAAAATAAGATTGCACTTTCTGTTCAGGACCCTCCTGAAAAATAGGATTTTACCTTATGTTCAGGAGCCTCCTAAAAAATGGGATTTTACTTTATGTTCAGGACCCTTCTGAAAAATGGGATTTTACTTTCTGTTCTGGACCCTCCTGAAAAATGGAATTTTACTTTATGTTCAGTACCCTCCTGCAAAATGGGAAGTTACTTTATGTTCAGGACCCTTCTGAAAAATGGGATTTTACTTTTTGTTCAGGACCCTCCTAAAAAATAGGATTTATTATGTTCAGTACTGTCCTAGAAAATGGGATGTTACTTAATTTTCAGGACCCTTCTAAAAAATGGGATTTTACATTCTGTTCAGGACCCTCATGAAAAATAGAATTTTACTTTATGTTCAGGACCATCCTGAAAAATGGAATTTTACTTTTGTTCAGGATCCTCCTGAAAAATGGGATTTTACTTTCTACTCAGGCCCCTCCTGAAAAATGGGACTTTACTCTCTGCTCAAGACCCTCCTGAAAAATGGGACTTTACCTTCTGTTCAGGACCATCCTGGAAAATGAGATTTTACTTTCTAGTTAGGACCCTCCTGAAAAATGGAATTTTACTTTTGTTCAGGATCCTCCTGAAAAATGGGATTTTACTTTCTACTCAGGCCCCTCCTGAAAAATGGGACTTTACTCTCTGCTCAGGACCTTCCTGAAAAATAGAACTTTACTTTCTGTTCAGGACCGTCCTGGAAAATGGGATTTTACATTCTAGTTAGGACCCTCCTAAACATTGGGATAATAGCTTTTGTTCAGGACCCTCCTGAAAAATGGAATTTCACTTTATGTTCAAGACCCTCCTGAAAAATGGGATTTACTTTCTGTTCTGGACCCTCCTGAAAAATGGAATTTTACTTTATGTTCAGTACCCTCCTGGAAAATGGAATGTTACTTTATGTTCAGGACCCTCCTGATATATGGGATTTTACCTTCTGTAAAGGACCCTTCTAAAAAATGGAATTTCACTTTATGTTTCGGACCTTCCTGAAAAATAGGATTTTACTTTCTACTCAGGACCCTCATGAAAAATGGGACTTTACTTTCTGCTTAGGACCCTCCTGAAAAATGGAATTCTACTTTCTATTCAGAACCCTCCTGAAAAATAGAATTTGACCTTATGTTCAGGAGACTCCTGAAAAATGGGATTTTACTTTATGTTCAGGACCCTCCTGAAAAATGGGATTTTACTTTATGTTCAGTATCGTCCTAGAAAATGGGATTTTACTTTATGTTCAGTACCGTCCTAGAAAATGGGATGTTACTTTATTTTCAGGACCCTCTTAAAAATGGGATTTTACTTTCTGTTCAGGACCCTCCAGAAAAATAGAATTTTACTTAATGTTCAGGACCCTCCTAAAAAATGGATTTTTACTTTTGTTTATGACCCTTCTGAAAAATGGGATTTTACTTTCTACTCAGGCCTCTCCTGAAAAATGGGACTTTACTCTCTGCTCAAAACCCTCCTGAAAAATGGGACTTTACGTTCTGTTCAGGACCATCCTGGAAAATGAGATTTTACATTCTGTTTAGGACCCTCCTGAAAAATGGGATTTTACCTTCTGTTTAGGACCCTCCTAAAAATGGGATTTCACTTTATGTTCAGAACATTTCTGGAAAATGGGATGTTACTTTATGTTCAGGACTCTCCTGAAAAATGGTATTTTACTTTATGTTCTGGACCTTCCTGAAAAATGGAATGTTACTTTATGTTCAGGACCTTCCTGATAAATGGGATTTTACCTTCTGTTCAGGACCCTCCTAAAAAATGGAATTTTACTTTCTGTTTAGGACCCTTCTGAAAAATAGGATTTTTCCTTCTGTTCAGGACACTCCTGAAAAATAGGATTTCATTTTATGTTCCGAACCCTCCTGAAAAATAGAATTCTACTTTCTGTTCAGGACCCTCCTGAAAAATGGGATTTTACTTTCTACTCAGGACCACCATGAAAAATGGGACTTTACTTTCTGCTCAGGACCCTCCTAAAAAATGGGACTTTACTTTCTGCTCAGGCCCCTCCTAAAAAATGGGACTTTACCTCTTGTTCGGGACCTTCCTAAAAAATGAGATTTTACTTTCAGTTCAGGACCCTCCTGAAAAATAGGATTTTACCTTATGTTCAGGAGCCTACTAAAAATTGGGATTTTACTTTATGTTCAGGACCCTTCTGAAAAATGGGATTTTACTTGCTGTTCTGGACCCTCCTGAAAAATGAAATTTTACTTTATGTTCAGTACCCTCCTGAAAAATGGGAAGTTACTTTATGTTCAGGACTCTTCTGAAAAATGGGATTTTACTTTCTGTTCAGGACCCTCCTGAAAAATGGGATTTTACTATATGTTCAGTACTGTCCTAGAAAATGGGATGTTACTTAATTTTCAGGACCCTTCTATATAATGGGATTTTACATTCTGTTCAGTACCCTCATGAAAAATAGAATTTTACTTTATGATCAGGACCCTCCTGAAAAATGGAATTTTACTTTTGTTCAGGATCCTCCTGAAAATGGGATTTTACTTTCTACTCAGGCCCTTCCTGAAAAATGAGACTTTACTCTCTGCTCAAGACCCTCCTGAAAAATGGAACTTTATCTTCTGTTCAGGACCCTCCTAGAAAATGGGATTTTACTTCCTGTTTAGGACCCTCCTGAAAAATTGGATTTTACCTTTTGTTCAGGACCCTCCTGAAAAATGGAATTCCACTTTATGTTCAAGACCCTCGTGAAAAATGGGATTTACCTTCTGTTCTGGATCCTCCTGAAAAATGGGATTTTACTTTATATTCAGGACCTTCCTGGAAAATGGAATGTTACTTTATGTTCAGGACCATCCTGATATATGGGATTTTACCTTCTGTAAAATACCCTTCTAAAAAATGGAATTTTACTTTCTGTTCAGGACCCTCCTGAAAAATAGGATTTTACTTTCTACTCAGGACCCTCATGAAAAATTGGACTTTCCTTTCTGTTTAGGACCCTCCTGAAAAATGGGACTTTAATTTCTACTCAGGACCCTCCTGAAAAATAGGACTTTACCTCCTGTTCAGGACCCTCCTGATAAATAGGATTTTACCTTATGTTCAGGAGCCTCCTAAAAAATGGGATTTTACTTTATGTTAAGGACCCTTCTGAAAAATCGGATTTTACTTTCTGTTCAGGACCCTCCTGAAAAATGGGATTTTACTTTATGTTAAGTACCGTCCTGGAAAATGGGATGTTACTTTATTTTCAAGACCCTACTAAAAATGGGATTTTACTTTCTGTTCTGGACCCTCCTGAAAAATAGAATTTTACTTTATGTTCAGGATACTCCTAAAAAATGTGATTTTACTTTTGTTTAGGACCCTCCTGAAAAATGGTATTTTACTTTCTACTCAGGCCCCTCCTGAAAAATGGGACTTTACTCTCTGCTCAAGACCCTCCTGAAAAATGGGACTTTACCTTCTGTTCAGGACCTTCCTGGAAAATGGGATTTTACTTTCTGTTTAGGACCCTTCCGAAAAATGGGATTTTACCTTCTGTTCAGGACCCTCCTAAAAATGGGATTTCACTTTATGTTCAGGACCTTCCTAGAAAATGGGATGTTACTTTATGTTCAGGACCCTCTTGAAAAATTATATTTTACTTTATGTTCAGGACCTTCCTGGAAAATGGAATGTTACTTTATGTTCAGGACCCTCCTGATAAATGGGATTTTACCTTATGTTCAGGACCCTCCTAAAAAATGGAATTTTACTTTCTGTTCAGGACCCTCCTGAAAAATAGGATTTTGCCTTCTGTTCAGGACCCTCCTGAAAAATAGGATTTCACTTTATGTTTCGAACCCTCCTGAAAAAAGGAATTCTACTTTCTGTTCAGGACCCTCCTGAAATATGGGATTTTACTTTCTACTTAGGACCCTCATGAAAAATGGGAATTTACTTTCTGCTCAGGACCCTCCTGAAAAATGGGACTTTACTTTCTGCTCAGGAGCCTCCTGAAAAATGGGACTTTACCTCCTGTTCAGGACCCTCCTAAAAAATGAGATTTTACTTTCTGTTCAGGAACCTCCTAAAAAATAGGAATTTACCTTATGTTCAGGAGCCTCCTGAAAAATGGGATTTTACTTCATGTTCAGGACCCTTCTGAAAAATGGTATTTTACTTTTTGTTCAGGACCCTCCTGAAAAATAGAATTTTACTTTATATTCAGTACCCTCCTGGAAAATGGGAAGTTACTTTATGTTCAGGACCCTCCTGAAAAATGGGATTTTACTTTCTGTTCAGGACCCTCCTAAAAAATGGTATTTTACTTTATGTTCAGGACCTTCCTGATAAATGGAATGTTACTTTATGTTCAGGACCCTTCTAAAAAATGGGATTTTACATTCTGTTCACTTTATGTTCAGAACCTTTCTGGAAAATGGGATGTTACTTTATGTTCAGGACCCTCCTTAAAAATGGTATTTTACTTTATGTTCAGGACCTTCTTGAAAAATGGAATGTTACTTTATGTTCAGGACCCTCCTGATAAATGGGATTTTACCTTCTGTTCAGGACCCTCCTAAAAAATGGAATTTTACTTTCTGTTTAGGACCCTCATGAAAAATAGGATTTTGCCTTCTGTTTAGGATCCTCCTGAAAAATAGGATTTCACTTTATGTTCCGGACCCTCCTGAAAAATAGAATTCTACTTTTTGTTCAGGACCCTCCTGACAAATGGGATTTTACTTTTTACTCAGGACCATCATGAAAAATGGGACTTTACTTTCTGCTCAGGACCCTCCTGAAAAATGGAACATTACTTTCTACTCCGGCCCCTCCTGAAAAATGGGACTTTACCTCTTGTTCAGGACCCTCCTGAAAAATGAGATTTTACTTTCTGTTCAGGACCCTCCTGAAAAATAGGATTTTACCTTATGTTAAGGAGCCTCCTAAAAAATGGGATTTTACTTTATGCTCAGGACCCTTCTGAAAAATGGGATTTTACTTTCTGTTCTGGACCCTCCTGAAAAATGGAATTTTACTTTATGTTCAGTACCCTCCTGCAATATGGGAAGTTACTTTATGTTCAGGACCCTTTTGAAAATGGGATTTTACTTTTTGTTCAGGACCCTCCTGAAAAATGGGATTTTACTATATGTTCAGTACTGTCCTAGAAAATGGGATTTTACTTAATTTTTAGGACCCTTCTCAAAAATGGGATTTTACATTCTGTTCAGGACCCTCATGAAAAATAAAATTTTACTTTATGTTCAGGACCCTCCTGAAAAATTGAATTTTACTTTTGTTCAGGATCCTCCTGAAAAATGGGATTTTACTTTCTACTCAGGCATCTCCTGAAAAATATGACTTTACTCTCTTCTCAGGACCCTCCTGAAAAATGGAACTTTACCTTCTGTTCAGGACCCTCTTGAAAAATGGGATTTTACTTTCTATTTAGTACCCTCCTGAAAAATGGGATTATACCTTCTGTTCAGGACCCTCCTGAAAAATGAAATTTCACTTTACGTTCAAGACCCTCCTGAAAAATGGGATTTACTTTCTGTTCTGGACCCTCTTGAAAAATGGAATTTTACTTTATGTTCAGTACCCTCCTGGAAAATGGGAAGTTACTTTATGTTCAGGACCCTTTTGAAAAATGGGATTTTACTTTTTGTTCAGGACCCTTCTGAAAAATGGAATTTTACTTTTGTTCAGGATCCTCCTGAAAAATGGAATTTTACTTTATGTTCAGGATCCTCCTGAAAAATGGAATTTTACTTTATGTTCAGGACCATCCTGAAAAATGGAATTTTACTTTTGTTCAGGATCCTCCTGAAAAATGGGATTTTACTTTCTACTCAGGCCCCTCCTGAAAAATGGGACTTTACTCTCTGCTCAGGACCCTCCTGAAAAATAGAACATTACCTTCTATTCAGGACCCTCCTGGAAAATGGGATTTTACTTTCTGTTTAGGACCCTCCTGAAAAATGGGATTTTACCTTCTGTTCAGGACCCTCCTGAAAAAATGGAATTTCACTTTATGTTCAAGACCCTCCTGAAAAATGGGATTTACTTTCTGTTCTGGACCCTCCTGAAAAATGGGATTTTACTTTATATTCAGGACCTTATTGGAAAATGGAATGTTACTTTATGTTCAGGACACTCCTGATATATGGGATTTTACCTTCTGCAAAGGACCCTTCTAAAAAATGGAATTTTACTTTCTGTTCAGGACCCTCCTGAAAAATAGGATTTTACTTTCTACTCAGGACCCTCATGAAAAATGGGACTTTACTTTTTTCTTAGGACCCTCCTGAAAAATGGGACTTTACTTTCTACTCAGGACCCTCCTGAAAAATAGGACTTTACCTCCTGTTCAGGACCCTCCTGATAAATAGGATTTTACCTTATGTTCAGGAGCCTCCTGAAAAATGGGATTTTACTTTCTGTTCTGGACCCTCCTGAAAAATAGAATTTTACTTTATGTTCAAGACCCTCCTAAAAAATGGAATTTTACTTTTGTTTAGGACCCTCCTGAAAAATGGGATTTTACTTTCTACTCAAGACCCTCCTGAAAAATGGGACTTTACCTTCTGTTCAGGACCATCCTGGAAAATGAGATTTTACCTTCTGTTCAGGACCCTCCTAAAAATGTGATTTCACTTTATGTTCAGAACCTTTCTGGAAAATGGGATGTTACTTTATGTTCAGGACGCTCCTGAAAAATGGTATTTTACTTTATGTTCAGGACCTTCCTGAAAAATGGAATGTTACTTTATGTTCAGGACCCTCCTTATAAATGGGATTTTACCTTCTGTTCAGGACCCTCCTAAAAAATGGAATTTTACTTTCTGTTTAGGACCCTCCTGAAAAATGGAATTTTACTTTATGTTCAGTACCCTCCTGGAAAATGGGAAGTTACTTTATGTTCAGGACCCTTCTGAAAAATGGGATTTTACTTTCTGTTCAGGACCCTACTGAAAAATAGGATTTTACTATATGTTCAGTACTGTCCTAGAAAATGGGATGTTACTTAATTTTCTGGACCATTCTAAAAAATGGGATTTTACCTTCTGTTCAAGACCATCCTAGAAAATGAGATTTTACTTTCTGTTTAGGACCCTCCTGAAAAATGGGATTTTACCTTCTGTTCAGGACCCTCCTAAAAATGGGAGTTCACTTTATGTTCAGAACCTTTCTGGAAAATGGGATGTTACTTTATGTTCAGGACCCTCCTGAAAAATGGTATTTTACTTTATGTTTAGGACCTTCCTGAAAAATGGAATGTTACTTTATGTTCAGGACCCTCCTGATAAATAGGATTTTACCTTCTGTTCAGGACCCTCCTAAGAAATGGAATTTTACTTTCTGTTCTGGACCCTCCTGAAAAATGGAATTTTACTTTATGTTCAGTACCCTCCTGGAAAATGGGAAGTTACTTTATGTTCAGGACCGTTCTGAAAAATGGGATTTTACTTTCTGTTCAGGACCCTCCTGAAAAATGGGATTTTACTATATGTTCTGTACTGTCCTAGAAAATGGGATGTTACTTAATTTTCAGGACAATTCTAAAAAAAATGGGATTTTACCTTCTGTTCAGGACCCTCCTGAAAAATAGGATTTCACTTAATGTTCAGGACACTCCTGAAAAATGGAATTTTACTTTTATTCAGGATCCTCCTGAAAAATAGGATTTTACTTTCTACTCAGGCCCCTCCTGAAAAATGGGACTTTACTCTCTGCTCAGGACCCTCCTAAAAAATGGAACTTTACCTTCTGTTCAGGACCATCCTGGAATCTGGGATTTTACATTCTGTGTAGGACATTCCTGAAAAATGGGATTTTACCTTCTGTTCAGGACCCTCCTGAAAAATGGAATTTCACTTTATGTTCAAGACCCTCCTGAAAAATGGGATTTACTTTCTGTTCTGGACCCTCCTGAAAAATGGGATTTTACTTTATATTCAAGACCTTCTGGAAAATGGAATGTTACTTTATGTTCAGGACCCTCCTGATATATGGGATTTTACCTTCTGTAAAGGACCCTTCTAAAAAATGGAATTTTACTTTCTGTTCAGGACCCTCCTGAAAAATAGGATTTTACTTTCTACTCAGGACCCTTATGAAAAATGGGACTTTACTTTCTGCTTAGGACCCTCCTGAAAAATGGGACTTTACTTTCTACTCAGGACCCTCCAAGAAAATAGGACTTTACCTCTTGTTCAGGACCCTCCTTTTAAATAGGATTTTACCTTATGTTCAGGAGCCTCCTGAAAAATGGGATTTTACTTTATGTTTAGGACCCTTCTGAAAAATGGGATTTTACTTTCTGTTCAGGACCCTCCTGAAAAATGGGATTTTACTTTATGTTCAGTACCGTCCTGGAAAATGGGATGTTACTTTATTTTCAGGTCCCTCCTAAAAATGGAATTTTACTTTCTGTTCTGGATCCTCCTGAAAAATAGAATTTTACTTTATGTTCAGGACCCTCCTAAAAAATGGAATTTTACTTTTGTTTAGGACCCTCCTGAAAAATGGGATTTTACTTTCTACTCAGGCCCCTCCTGAAAAATGGGACTTTACTCTCTGCTCAAGACCCTCCTGAAAAATCAGACTTTACCTTCTGTACAGGACCATCCTGGAAAATGAGATTTTACTTTCTGTTTAGGACCCTCCTGAAAAATGGGATTTTACCTTCTGTTCAGGACCCTCTTAAAAATAGGATTTCACTTTATGTTCAGAGCCTTTCTGGAAAACGGGATGTTACTTTATGTTCAGGACCCTCCTGAAAAATATTATTTTACTTTATGTTCAGGTCCTTCCTGAAAAATAGAATGTTACTTTATGTTCAGGACCCTCCTGATAAATGGGATTTTACCTTCTGTTCAGGACCCTCCAAAAAAATGGAATTTTACTTTCTGTTCTGGACCCTTTTGAAAAATGGAATTTTACTTTATGTTCAGTACCCTCCTGGAAAATGGGAAGTTACTTTATGTTCAGGATCCTTCTGAAAAATGGGATTTTTCTTTCTGTTCAGGACCCTCCTGGAAAATGGGATTTTACTATATGTTCAGTACTGTCCTAGAAAATGGGATGTTACTTAATTTTCAGGACCATTCTAAAAAAAATGGGATTTTACATTCTGTTCAGGACCCTCATAAAAAATAGAATCTACTTCATGTTCAGGACCCTCCTGAAAAATGGAATTTTACTTTTGTTCAGGATCCTCCTGAAAAATGAGATTTTACATTCTACTCAGGCCCCTCCTGAAAAATGGGACTTTACTCTCTACTCAGGACCCTTCTGAAAAATAGAACTTTACCTTCTGTTCAGGACCCTCCTAGAAAATGGGATTTTACTTTCTGTTTAGGATCCTCCTGAAAAATGGGATTTTACCTTCTGTTCAGGACCCTCCTGAAAAATGGAATTTCACTTTATGTTCAAGACCCTCCGGAAAAATGTGATTTACTTTCTGCTCTGGACCCTCCTGAAAAATAGGATTTTACTTTATATTCAGCACCTTCCTAGAAAATGGAATGTTACTTTATGTTCAGGACCCTCCTGATATATGGGATTTTACCTTCTGTAACGGACCCTTCTAAAAAATAGAATTTTACTTTCTGTTCAGGACCCTCCTGAAAAATAGGATTTTACTTTCTACTCAGGACCCTCATGAAAAATGGGACTTTACTTTTTGCTTAGGACCCTCCTGAAAAATGGGACTTTACTTTCTACTCAGGACCCTCCTGAAAAATAGGACTTTACCTCATGTTCAGGACCCTCCTGATAAATAGGATTTTACCTTATGTTTAGGAGCCTCCTGAAAAATGGGATTTTACTTTTCGTTTAGGACCCTTCTGAAAAATAGGATTCTACTTTCTGTTCAGGACCCTCCTAAAAAATGGGATTTTACTTTATGTTCAGTTCCGTCCTGGAAAATGGGATGTTACTTTATTTTCAGGACCCTCCTAAAAATGGGATTTTACTTTCTGTTCTGGACCCTCCTGAAAAATAGAATTTTACTTTATGTTCAGGACCCTCCTAAAAAATGGAATTTTACTTTTGTTTAGGACCCTCCAGAAAAATGGGATTTTACTTTCTACTCAGGCCCCTCCTGAAAAATGGGACTTTACTCTCTGCTCAAGACCCTCCTGAAAAATGGGACTTTACCTTCGGTTCAGGACCATCTTGGAAAATGAGATTTTACTTTCCGTTTAGGACCCTCCTGAAAAATGGGATTTTACCTTCTGTTCAGGACCCTCCTGGAAAATGAAATTTCACTTTATGTTCAAGACCCTCCTGAAAAATGGGATTTACTTTCTGTTCTGGACCCTCCTGAAAAATGGGATTTTACTTTATATTCAGGACCTTACTGGAAAATTGAATGTTACTTTATGTTCAGGACCCTCCTGATATATGGGATTTTACCTTCTGTAAAGGACCCTTCTAAAAAATGGAATTTTACTTTCTGTTCAGGACCCTCCTGAAAAATGGGATTTTACATTATGTTCAGTACCGTCCTGGAAAATGGGATGTTACTTTATGTTTAGGACCTTCCTGAAAAATGGGACTTTACTCTCTGCTCAGGACCCTCCTGAAAATTGGAACTTTACTTTATGTTCAGGACCCTCCTGGAAAATGGGATTTTACTTTCTGTTTAGGACCCTCCTAAAAAATGGAATTATACCTTCTGTTCAGGACCCTCCTGAAAAATGGAATTTCACTTTATGTTCAAGACCCTCCTGGAAAATGGGATTTACTTTCTGTTCTGGACCCTCCTAAAAAATGGAATTTTACTTTTTGTTCAGTACCCTGCTGGAAAATGGGAAGTAACTTTATGTTCAGGACCCTTCTGAAAAATGGGATTTTACTTTCTGTTCAGGACCCTCCAGAAAAATGGGATTTTACTATATGTTCAGTACTGTCCTAGAAAATGGGATGTTACTTAATTTTTAGGACCCTTCAAAAAAATTAGATTTTACATTCTGTTCTGGACCCTCATGAAAAACAGAATTTTACTTTATGTTTAGGACCCTCCTGAAAAATGGAATTTTACTTTTGTTCAGGATCCTCCTGTAAAATTGGATTTTACTTTCTACTCAAGCCCCTCCTGAAAAATGGCACTTTACTCTCTGCTCAGAACCCTCCTGAAAAATGGAACTTTACCTTCTGTTCAGGACCCTCCTGGAAAATGGGATTTTACTTTCTGTTTAGGACCCTCCTGAAAAATGGGATTTTACCTTCAGTTCAGGACCCTCATGAAAAATAGAATTTCTCTTTATGTTCAAGACCCTCCTGAAAAATGGGATTTACTTTCTGTTCTGGACCCTCCTGAAAAATGGGATTTTACTTTATATTCAGGACCTTCCTGGAAAATGGAATGTTACTTTATGTTCAGGACTCTCCTGATATAAGGGATTTTACCTTCTGTAAAGGACCCTTCTAAAAAATAGAATTTCACTTTATGTTCCGGACCTTCCTGAAAAATAGGATTTTACTTTCTACTCAGGACCCTCATGAAAAATGGGACTTTACTTTCTGCTTAGGACCCTCCTGAAAAATTGAATTCTACTTTCTATTCAGGACCCTCCTGAAAAATAGGATTTTACCTTATGTTCAGGAGACTCCTGAAAAATGGGATTTTACTTTATGTTCAGGACCCATCTGAAAAATGGGATTTTACTTTCTGTTCAGGACCCTCTTGAAAAATGGAATTTTACTTTATGTTCAGTACCGTCCTGGAAAATGGGATGTTACTTTATTTTCAGCACCCTCCTAAAAATGGTATTTTACTTTCTGTTCAGGACCCTCCTGAAAAATAGAATTTTACTTTATGTTCAGGACCCTCCTAAAAAATGGAATTTTACTTTCGACTCAGGCCCCTCCTGAAAAAGGGGACTTTACTCTCTGCTCAAAACCCTCCTGAAAAATGGGACTTTACCTTCTGTTCAGGACCATCCTGGAAAATGAGATTTTACTTTCTGTTTAGGACCCTCCTGAAAAATGGGATTTTTCCTTCTGTTCAGGACCCTCCTAAAAATGGGATTTCACTTTATGTTCAGAACCTTTCTGGAAAATGGGATGTTACTTTATGTTCAGGACCCTCCTGAAAAATGGTATTTTACTTTATTTTCAGGACCTTCCTGAAAAATGGAATGTTACTTTATGTTCAGCACCCTCCTAATAAATGGGATTTTACCTTCTGTTCAGGACCCTCCTAAAAATGGGATTTCACTTTATGTTCAGAACCTTTCTGGAAAATGGGATGTTACATTATGTTCAGGACCCTCCTGAAAAATGGTATCTTACTTTATGTTCAGGACCTTCCTGAAAAATGGAATGTTACTTTATGTTCAGGACCCTCCTGATAAATGGGATTTTACCTTCTGTTCAGGACCCTCCTAAAAAATAGAATTTTACTTTCTGTTCTGGACCCTCCTGAAAAATGGAATTTTACTTTATGTTCAGTACCCTCCTGGAAAATGGGAAGTTACTTTATGATCAGGACCCTTCTGAAAAATGGGATTTTACTTTCTGTTCAGGACCCTCCTGAAAAATGGGATTTTACTATATGTTCAGTACTGTCCTAGAAAATGGGATGTTACTTAATTTTCAGGACAATTCTAAAAAAATGGGATTTTACATTCTGTTCAGGACCCTCATAAAAAATAGAATTTTACTTTATGTTCAGGACCCTCCTGAAAAATATAATTTTACTTTTGTTCAGGATCCTCCTGAAAAATGGGATTTTACTTTCTACTCAGGCCCCTCCTGAAAAATGGGAGTTTACTCTCTGCTCAGGACCCTCCTGAAAAATGGAACTTTACCTTCTGTTCAGGACCCTCCTGGAAAATTGGATTTTACTTTCTGTTTAGGACCCTCCTGAAAAATGGGATTTTACCTTCTGTTCAGGACCCTCCTGAAAAATGGAATTTCACTTTATGTTACAGACCCTCCTGAAAAATGGGATTTACTTTCTGTTCTGGACCCACGTGAAAAATGGGATTTTACTTGATATTCAGGACCTTCCTGGAAAATGGAATGTTACTTTATGTTCAGGACCCTTCTGATATATGGGATTTTACCTTCTGTAAAGGACCCTTCTAAAAAATGGAATTTTACTTTATGTTCAGGACCCTCCTGAAAAATAGGATTTTACTTTCTACCCAGGACCCTCATGAAAAATGGGACTTTACTTTATGCTTAGGACCCTCCTGAAAAATGGGACTTTAATTTTTACTCAGGACCCTCCTGAAAAATAGGACTTTACCTCCTGTTCAGGACCCTCCTGATAAATAGGATTTTACCTTATGTTCAGGAGCCACCTGAAAAATGGGATTTTACTTTATGTTTAGGACCCTTCTGAAAAATGGGATTTTACTTTCTGTTCAGGACCCTCCTGAAAAATGAGATTTTACTTTATGTTCAGTACCGTCCTGGAAAATAGGATGTCACTTTATTTTCAGGACCCTCCTAAAAATAGGATTTTACTTTCTGTTCTGGACCCTCCTGAAAAATAGAATTTTACTTTATGTTCAGGACCCTCCTAAAAAATGGAATTTTACTTTTGTTTAGGACCCTCCTGAAAAATGGTATTTTACTTTCTACTCAGGCCCCTCCTGAAAAATGGGACTTTACTCTCTGCTCAAGACCCTCCTGAAAAAATGGGACTTTACCTTCTGTTCAGGACCATCCTGGAAAATAAGATTTTACTTTCTGTTTAGGACCCTCATGAAAAATGGGATTTTACCTTCTGTTCAGGACCCTCCTAAAAATGGGATATCACTTTATGTTCAGAACCTTTCTGGAAAACGGGATGTTACTTTATGTTCAGGACCCTTCTGAAAATTGTATTTTACTTTATGTTCAGGACCTTCCTGAAAATTAGAATGTTACTTTATGTTCAGGACCCTCCTGATAAATGGGATTTTACCTTCTGTTCAGGACCCTCCTAAAAAATGGAATTTTACTTTCTGTTTAGGACCCTCCTATAAAATAGGATTTTGCCTTCTGTTCAGGACCCTCCTGAAAAATAGGATTTCACTTTATGTTCCGGACCCTCCTGAAAAATAGAATTCTACTTTCTGTTCAGGACCCTCCTGAAAAATGGGATTTTACTTTCTACTCAGGACCATTATTAAAAATGGGACTTTACTTTCTGCTCAGGACCCTCCTAAAAAATGGGACTTTACTTTCTGCTCAGGCCCCTCCTGAAAAATGGGACTTTACCTCTTGTTCCGGACCCTCCTGAAAATGAGATTTTACTTTCTGTTCAGGACCCTCCTGAAAAATAGGATTTTACCTTATGTTCAGGAGTCTCCTAAAAAATGGGATTTTACTTTATGTTCAGGACCCTTCTGAAAAATGGGATTTTACTTTCTGTTCTGGACCCTCCTGAAAAATGGAATTTTACTTTATGTTCAGTACCCTCCTGAAAAATGGGAAGTTACTTTAATTTCAGGACCCTTCTGAAAAATGGGATTTTACTTTTTGTTCAGGATCCTCCTGAAAAAAGTGATTTTACTATATGTTCAGTACTGTCCTAGAAAATGGGATGTTACTTAATTTTCAGGACCCTTCTAAAAAATAGGATTTTACATTCTGTTCAGGACCCTCATGAAAAATAGAATTTTACTTTATGTTAAGGCCCCTCCTGAAAAATGGAATTTTACTTTTGTTCAGGATCCTCCTGAAAAATGGGATTTTACTTTCTACTCAGGCCCCTCCTGAAAAATGGGACTTTACTCTCTGCTCAGGACCCTCCTGAAAAATGAAACTTTACCTTCTGTTCAAGACCCTCCTGGAAAATGGGATTTTACTTTCTGTTTAGGACCCTCCTGAAAAATGGGATTATACCTTCTGTTCAGGACCCTCCTGAAAAATGGAATTTCACTTTATGTTCAAGACCCTCCTGGAAAATGGGATTTACTTTCTGTTCTGGACCCTCCTGAAAAATGGAATTTTACTTTCTGTTCAGTACCCTCCTGGAAAATGGGAAGTTACTTTATGTTCAGGACCCTTCTGAAAAATGGGATTTTAATTTCTGTTCAGGACCCTCCTGAAAAATTGGATTTTACTATATGTTCAGTACTGTCCTATAAAATGGGATGTTACTTAATTTTCAGGACCCTTCAAAAAAATGAGATTTTACATTCTGTTCAGGACCCTCATGAAAAATAGAATTTTACTTTATATTCAGGACCCTCCTGAAAAATGGAATTTTACTTTTGTTCAGGATCCTCCTGAAAAATGGGATTTTACTTTCTACTTAGGCCCCTTCTGAAAAATGGGACTTTACTCTCTGCTCAGGACCCTCCTGAAAAATGGAACTTTACCTTCTGTTCAGGACCCTCCTGGAAAATGGGATTTTACTTTCTGTTTAGGACCCTCCTGAAAAATGGGATTTTACCTTCTGTTCAGGACCCTCTTGAAAAATGGAATTTCACTTTATATTCAAGACCCTACTGAAAAATGGGATTTTACTTTATATTCAGGACCTTCCTGGAAAATGGAATGATACTTTATGATCAGGAACTTCCTGATATATGGGATTTTACCTACTGTAAAGGACCCTTCTAAAAAATGGAATTTCACTTTATGTTCCGGACCTTCCTGAAAAATGGGATTTACTTTCTGTACTGGACCCTCCTGAAAATTGGGATTTTACTTTATATTCAGGACCTTCCTGGAAAATGGAATGTTACTTTATGTTCAGGACCCTCCTGATATATGGGATTTTACCTTCTACTCAGGACCCTCATGAAAAATGGGACTTTACTTTCAGCTTAGGACCCTCCTGAAAAATGAAATTCTACTTTCTATTCAGGACCCTCCTGAAAAATAGGATTTTACCTTATGTTCAGGAGACTCATGAAAAATGGGATTTTACTTTATGTTCAGGACCCTTCTGAAAAATGGGATTTTACTTTCTGTTCAGGACCCTCCTGAAAAATGGGATTTTACTTTATGTTCAGTACCGTCCTGGAAAATGGGATTTTACATTATGTTCAGTACCGTCCTGGAAAATGGGATGTTACTTTATTTTCAGGACCCTCCTAAAAATGGGATTTTACTTTCTGTTCAGGACCCTCCTGAAAAATAGAATTTTACTTTATGTTCAGGACCCTCCTAAAAAATGGAATTTTACTTTTGTTTAGGACCCTCCTGAAAAATGGGACTTTACTCTCTGCTCAAGACCCTCCTGAAAAATGGGACTTTACCTTCTGTTCAGGACCATCCTGGAAAATGAGATTTTACTTTCTGTTTAGGACCCTCCTGAAAAATAGGATTTTGCCTTCTGTACAGGACCCTCCTGAAAAATAGGATTTCATTTATGTTCCGGACCCTCCTGAAAAATAGAATTCTACTTTCTGTTCAGGACCCTTCTGAAAAATGGGATTTTACTTTCTACACAGGACCACCATGAAAAATGGGACTTTACTTTCTTCTCAGGACCCTCTTAAAAAATGGGACTTTACTTTCCTCTCAGGCCCTTCTGAAAAATGGGACTTTACCTCTTGTTCGGGACCCTCCTAAAAAATGAGATTTTACTTTCAGTTCAGGACCCTCCTGAAAAATAGGATTTTACCTTATGTTCAGGAGCCTCCTAAAAAATGGGATTTTACTTTATGTTCAGGACCCTTCTGAAAAATGGGATTTTACATTCTGTTCAGGACCCTCCTGAAAAATGGAATTTTACTTTATGTTCAGTACCCTCCTGGAAAATGGGAAGTTACTTTATGTTCAGGACCCTTCTGAAAAATGGGATTTAACTTTCTGTTCAGGACCCTTCTGAAAAATGAGATTTTACTATATGTTCAGTACTGTCCTAGAAAATGGGATGTTACTTAATTTTCAGGACCCTTCTAAAAAATGGGATTTTACATTCTGTTCAGGACCCTCATGAAAAATAGAATTTTACTTTATGTTCAGACCCTCCTGAAAAATGGAATTTTACTTTTGTTCAGGATCCTCCTGAAAAATGGGATTGTACTTTCTACTCAGGCCCCTCCTGAAAAATGGGACTTTACTCTCTGCTCAAGACCCTCCTGAAAAATGGGACTTTACCTTCTGTTCAGGACCATCCTGGAAAATGAGATTTTACTTTCTAGTTAGGACCCTCCTGAAAAATGGGATTTTACCTTCGGTTCAGGACCCTCCTAAAAATGTGATTTCACTTTATGTTCAAAACCTTTCTGGAAAATGGGATGTTACTTTATGTTCAGGACCCTCCTGAAAAATGGTATTTTACTTTATGTTCAGGACCTTCCTGAAAAATAGAATGTTACTTTATGTTCAGGACCCTCCTGATAAATGGGATTTTACCTTCTGTTCTGGACCCTCCTAAAAAATGGAATTTTACTTTCTGTTTAGGACCCTCCTTAAAAATGGAATTTTACTTTATGTTCAGTACCCTCCTAGAAAATGGAAAGTTACTTTATGTTCAGGACCCTTCTGAAAAATGGGATTTTACTTTCTGTTCAGGACCCTCCTGAAAAATAGGATTTTACTATATGTTCAGTACTGTCCTAGAAAATGGGATGTTACTTAATTTTCAGGACCATTCTAAAAAATGGGATTTTACCTTCTGTTCAGGACCATCCAAGAAAATGAGATTTTACTTTCTGTTTAGGACCCTCCTGAAAAATGGGATTTTACCTTCTGTTCAGGACCCTCCTAAAAATGGGAGTTCACTTTATGTTCAGAACCTTTCTGGAAAATGGGATGTTTCTTTATGTTCAGGACCCTCCTGAAAAATGGTATTTTACTTTATGTTCAGGACCTTCCTGAAAAATAGAATGTTACTTTATGTTCAGGACCCTCCTGATAAATGGGATTTTACCTTCTGTTCAGGACCCTCCTAAGAAATGGAATTTTACTTTCTGTTCTGGACCCTCCTGAAAAATGGAATTTTACTTTATGTTCAGTACCCTCCTGGAAAATGGGAAGTTACTTTATGTTCAGGACCCTTATGAAAAATGGGATTTTACTTTCTGTTCAGGACCCTCCTGAAAAATGGGATTTTAATATATGTTCAGTACTGTCCTAGAAAATGGGATGTTACTTAATTTTCAGGACCCTTCTAAAAAATGGGATTTTACATTCTATTCAGGACCCTGATGAAAAATAGAATTTTACTTTATGTTCATGGCCCTCCTGAAAAATGGAATTTTACTTTTGTTCAGGATCCTCCTAAAAAATGGGATTTTACTTTTTACTCAGGCCCCTCCTGAAAAATGGGACTTAATCTCTGCTCAAGACCCTCCTAAAAAATGGAACTTTACCTCCTGTTCAGGACCCTCCTGGAAAATGGGATTTTACTTCCTGTTTAGGACCCTCCTGAAAAATGGGATTTTACCTTCTGTTCAGGAACATCCTGAAAAATGGAATTTCACTTTATGTTCAAGACCATCCAGAAAAATGGGATTTACTTTCTGTACTGGACCCTCCTGAAAATTGGGATTTTACTTTATATTCAGGACCTTCCTGGAAAATGGAATGTTACTTTATGTTCAGGACCCTCCTGATATATGGGATTTTACCTTCTGTAAGGACCCTTCTAAAAAATGGAATTTTACTTTCTGTTCAGGACCCTTCTGAAAGATAGGATTTTACTTTCTACTCAGGATCCTCATGAAAAATGGGACTTTACTTTCTGCTTATGAACTTCCTGAAAAATTGGACTTTAATTTCTACTCAGGACCCTCCTGAAAAATAGGACTTTACCTCCTGTTCAGGACCCTCCTGATAAATAGGATTTTACCTTATGTTCAGGAGCCTCCTGAAAAATGGTATTTTACTTTATGTTAAGGACCCTTCTGAAAAATGGGATTTTACTTTCTGTTCAGGACCCTCCTGAAAAATGGGATTTTACTTTATGTTTAGTACCGTCCTGGAAAATGGGATGTTACTTTATTTTCAGGACCCTCCTAAAAATGGGATTTTACTTTCTGTTTTGGACCCTCCTGAAAAATAGAATTTTACTTAATGTTCAGGACACTCCTAAAAAATGTAATTTTACTTTTGTTTAGGACCCTCCTGAAAAATGGTATTTTACTTTCTACTCAGGCCCCTCCTGAAAAATGGGACTTTACTCTCTGCTCAAGACCCTCCTGAAAAATGGGACTTTACCTTCTGTTCAGGACCTTCCTGGAAAATGGGATTTTACTTTCAGTTTAGGACCCTTCTGAAAAATGGGAATTTACCATCTGTTCAGGACCCTCCTAAAAAATGGGATTTCACTTTATGTTCAGGACCTTCCTGGAAAATGGGATGTTACTTTATGTTCAGGACCCTCCTAAAAAATGGTATTTTACTTTATGTTCAGGACCTCCTGGAAAATGGAATGTTACTTTATGTTCAGGACCCTCCTGATAAATGGGATTTTACCTTTTGTTCAGGACCCTCCTAAAAAATGGAATTTTACTTTCTGTTCAGGACCCTCCTGAAAAATAGGATTTTGCCTTCTGTTCAGGACCCTCCTGAAAAATAGGATTTCACTTTATGTTTCGGACCCTCCTGAAAAAGGAATTCTACTTTCTATTCAGCACCCTCCTGAAAAATGGGATTTTACTTTCTACTTAGGACCCTCATGAAAAATGGGACTTTACTTTCTG
Organism: Capsicum pubescens; assembly: GCA_030864215.1. Classification (NCBI taxonomy): domain Eukaryota; kingdom Viridiplantae; phylum Streptophyta; class Magnoliopsida; order Solanales; family Solanaceae; genus Capsicum; species Capsicum pubescens. Next base: position 28,290,124 of record CM061549.1, on the reverse strand, counting down.
CTCAGGACCCTCCTGAAAAATGGGACTTTACGTTCTGCTCGGGACCCTCCTGAAAAATGGGACTTTACCTACTGTTCAGGACCCTCCTAAAAAATGAGATTTTACTTTCTGTTCAGGAACCTCCTGAAAAATAGGAATTTACCTTATGTTCAGGAGCCTCCTGAAAAATGGGATTTATCTTTATGTTCAGGACCCTTCTGAAAAATGTGATTTTACTTTTTGTTCAGGACCCTCCTGAAAAATGGAATTTTACTTTATGTTCAGTACCCTCCTGGAAAATGGGAAGTTACTTTATGTTCAGGACCCTCCTGAAAAATGGGATTTTACTTTCTGTTCAGGACCCTCCTAAAAAATTGGATTTTACTATATGTTCAGTACTGTCCTGGTAAATGGGATGTTACTTTATTTTTAGGACACATCTAAAAAACGGGATTTTACATTCTGTTCAGGACCCTTCTGAAAAATAGAATTTTACTTTTTGTTCAGGACCCTCCTGAAAAATGGAATTTTACTTTTGTTCAGGATCCTCCTGAAAAATGGGATTTTACTTTCTACTCAGGCCCCTCCTGAGAAATGGGACTTTACTCTCTGCTTAGGACCCTCCTGAAAAATGGAACTTTACCTTTTGTTCAGGACCCTCCTGGAAAATGGGATTTTACTTTCTGTTTAGGACCCTCCTGAAAAATGGGACTTGACATTTTATTCAGGACCCTCCAGAAAAATGGGATTTCACTTTATGTTCAAGACCCTCCTGAAAAATGGGATTTACTTTCTGTTATGGACCCTCCTGAAAAATGGGATTTTACTTTACATTCAGAACCTTCCTGGAAAATGGAAGGTTACTTTATGTTCAGGACCCTCTGGATATAAGGGATTTTACCTTCTGTACAGGACCCTTCTAAAAAATGGAATTTTACTTTCTGTTTAGGACCCTCTTGAAAAAAATGATATTACTTTCTACTCAGGACCTTCATGAAAAATGGGACTTTACTTTCTGCTTAGGACCCTTCTGAAAAATGGGACTTTATTTTCTGCTCAGGACCCTCCTGAAAAATGGGACTTTACCTCTTGTTCAGAACCCTCCTGACAAATGGGAATTTACTCTCTGCTCAAGACCCTCCTGAAAAATGGGACTTTACATTCTGTTCAGGACCATCCTGGAAAATGAGATTTTACTTTTTGTTTAGGACCCTCCTGAAAAATGGGATTTTACCTTCTGTTCAGGACCTTCCTAAAAATGGGATTTCACTTTATGTTCAGAACCTTTCTGGAAAATGGGATGTTACTTTATGTTCAGGACCCTTCTGAAAAATGGGATTTTACCTACTGTTCAGGACCCTCTTAAAAAATGGAATTTTACTTTCTGTTTAGGACCCTCCTGAAAAATAGGATTTTGCCTTCTGTTCAGGACCCTCCTGAAAAATAGGATTTCACTTTATGTTCCGGACCATCCTAAAAAATAGAATTCTACTTTCTGTTCAGGACCCTCCTGAAAAATAGGATTTTACTTTCTACTCAGGACCATCATGAAAAATGGGCCTTTACTTTCTGCTCAGGACCCTCCTGAAAAATGGGACTTTACTTTCTGCTCAGGCCCCTCCTAAAAAATGGGACTTTACCTCTTGTTCCGGACCCTCCTGAAAAATGAGATTGCACTTTCTGTTCAGGACCCTCCTGAAAAATAGGATTTTACCTTATGTTCAGGAGCCTCCTAAAAAATGGGATTTTACTTTATGTTCAGGACCCTTCTGAAAAATGGGATTTTACTTTCTGTTCTGGACCCTCCTGAAAAATGGAATTTTACTTTATGTTCAGTACCCTCCTGCAAAATGGGAAGTTACTTTATGTTCAGGACCCTTCTGAAAAATGGGATTTTACTTTTTGTTCAGGACCCTCCTAAAAAATGGGATTTAATATGTTCAGCACTGTCCTAGAAAATGGGATGTTACTTAATTTTCAGGACCCTTCTAAAAAATGGGATTTTACATTCTGTTCAGGACCCTCATGAAAAATAGAATTTTACTTTGTGTTCAGGACCCTCCTGAAAAATGGAATTTTACTTTTGTTCAGGATCCTCCTGAAAAATGGGATTTTACTTTCTACTCAGGCCCCTCCTGAAAAATGGGACTTTACTCTCTGCTCAGGACCCTCCTGAAAAATGGAACTTTACCTTCTGTTCAGGACCGTCCTGGAAAATGGAATTTTACTTTCTGTTTAGGACCCTCCTAAACAATGGGATAATACCTTCTGTTCAGGACCCTCCTGAAAAATGGAATTTCACTTTATGTTCAAGACCCTCCTGAAAATGGGATTTACTTTCTGTTCTGGACCCTCCTGAAAAATGGAATTTTACTTTATGTTCAGTACCCTCCTGGAAAATGGAATGTTACTTTATGTTCAGGACCCTCCTGATATATAGGATTTTACCTTCTGTAAAGGACCCTTCTAAAAAATGGAATTTCACTTTATGTTCCGGACCATCCTGAAAAATAGGATTTTACTTTCTACTCAGGACCCTCATGAAAAATGGGACTTTACTTTCTGCTTAGGACCCTCCTGAAAAATGGAATTCTACTTTCTATTCAGAACCCTCCTGAAAAATAGAATTTTACCTTATGTTCAGGAGACTCCTGAAAAATGGGATTTTATTTTATGTTCAGGACCCTTCTGAAAAATGGGATTTTACTTTCTGTTCAGGACCCTCATGAAAAATGGGATTTTACTTTATGTTCAATACCGTCCTGGAAAATGGGATTTTACTTTATGTTCAGTACCATCCTGGAAAATGGGATGTTACTTTATTTTCAGGACCCTGTTAAAAATGGGATTTTACTTTCTGTTCAGGACCCTCCTGAAAAATAGAATTTTACTTTATGTTCAGGACCCTCCTAAAAAATGGAATTTTACTTTTGTTTATGACCCTCCTGAAAAATGGGATTTTACTTTTTACTCAGGCCTCTCTTGAAAAATGGGACTTTACTCTCTCCTCAAAACCCTCCTGAAAAATGGGACTTTACTCTCTGCTCAAAACCCTCCTAAAAAATGGAATTTTACTTTCTGTTTAGGACCCTCTTGAAAAATAGGATTTTTCCTTCTGTTCAGGACTCTCCTGAAAAATAGGATTTCACTTTATGTTCCGAACCCTCTTGAAAAATAGAATTCTACTTTCATTTCAGGACCCTCCTGAAGAATGGGATTTATTTTCTACTCAGGACCACCATGAAAAATGGGACTTTACTTTCTGCTCAGGACCCTCCTAAAAAATGGGACTTTACTTTCTGCTCAGGCCCCTCCTGAAAAATGGGACTTTACCTCTTGTTCGGGACCTTCCTAAAAAATGAGATTTTACTTTCAGATCAGGACCCTCCTGAAAAATAGGATTTTACCTTATGTTCAGGAGCCTCCTAAAAATTGGGATTTTACTTTATGTTCAGGACCCTTCTGAAAAATGGGATTTTACTTGCTGTTCTGGACCCTCCTGAAAAATGGAATTTTACTTTATGTTCAGTACCCTCCTGGAAAATGGGATGTTAATTTATGTTCAGGACCCTTCTGAAAAATGGGATTTTACTTTCTGTTTAGGACCCTCCTGAAAAATGGGATTTTACTATATGTTCAGTACTGTCCTAGAAAATGGGATGTTACTTAATTTTCAGGACCCTTCTATATAATGGGATTTTACATTCTGTTCAGTACCCTCATGAAAAATAGAATTTTACTTTATGATCAGGACCCTCCTGAAAAATGGAATTTTACTTTTGTTCAGGATCCTCCTGAAAATGGGATTTTACTTTCTACTCAGGCCCTTCCTGAAAAATGGGACTTTACTCTCTGCTCAAGACCCTCCTGAAAAATGGAACTTTACCTTCTGTTCAGGACCCTCCTGGAAAATGGGATTTTACTTCCTGTTTAGGACCCTTCTGAAAAATGGGATTTTACCTTCTGTTCAGGACCCTCCTGAAAAATGGAATTTCACTTTATGTTCAAGACCCTCCTGAAAAATGGGATTTACTTTCTGTTCTGGACCCTCCTGAAAAATGGGATTTTACTTTATATTCAGGACCTTCCTGGAAAATGGAATGTTACTTTATGTTCAGGACCATCCTGATATATGGGATTTTACCTTCTGTAAGGAAGACCCTTCTAAAAAATGGAATTTTACTTTCTGTTCAGGACCCTCCTGAAAAATAGGATTTTACTTTCTACTCAGGACCCTCATGAAAAATTGGACTTTCCTTTCTGCTTAGGACCCTCCTGAAAAATGGGACTTTAATTTCTACTCAGGACCCTCCTGAAAAATAGGACTTTACCTCCTGTTCAGGACCCTCCTGATAAATAGGATTTTACCTTATGTTCAGGAGCCTCCTAAAAAATGGGATTTTACTTTATGTTAAGGACCCTTCTGAAAAATCGGATTTTACTTTCTGTTCAGGACCCTCCTGAAAAATGGGATTTTACTTTATGTTAAGTACCGTCCTGGAAAATGGGATGTTACTTTATTTTCAAGACCCTACTAAAAATGGGATTTTACTTTCTGTTCTGGACCCTCCTGAAAAATAGAATTTTACTTTATGTTCAGGACACTCCTAAAAAATGTAATTTTACTTTTGTTTAGGACCCTCCTGAAAAATGGTATTTTACTTTCTACTCAGGCCCCTCCTAAAAAATGGGACTTTACTCTCTGCTCAAGACCCTCCTGAAAAATGGGACATTACCTTCTATTCAGGACCTTCCTGGAAAATGGGATTTTACTTTCTGTTTAGGACCCTTCTGAAAAATGGGATTTTACCTTCTGTTCAGGACCCTCCTAAAAAATGGGATTTCACTTTATGTTCAGGACCTTCCTAGAAAATGGGATGTTACTTTATGTTCAGGACCCTCTTGAAAAACGGTATTTTACTTTATGTTCAGGACCTTCCTGGAAAATGGAATGTTACTTTATGTTCAGGACCCTCCTGATAAATGGGATTTTACTTTATGTTGAGGACCTTTCTGGAAAATAGAATGTTACTTTATATTCAGGACCTTCCAGATAAATGGGATTTTACCATCTATTCAGGACCCTCCTGAAAAATGGGATTTCACTTTATGTTAAGGACCTTTCTAGAAAATGGGTAGTTACTTTATGTTCAGGACCCTCCTGAAAAATGGGATTTTACTTTATGTTCTGGACCTTTCTGGAAAATGGAATGTTACTTTATGTTCAGGACCCTCCTGATAAATGGGATTTTACCTTCTGTTCAGGACCCTCCTAAAAAATGGAATTTTACTTTCTGTTCAGGACCCTCCTGAAAAATATGATTTTGCCTTCTGTTCAGGACCCTCCTGAAAAATAGGATTTCACTTTATGTTTCGAACCCTCCTGACAAAAGGAATTCTACTTTCTGTTCAGGACCCTCCTGAAAAATGAGATTTTACTTTCTACTTAGGACCCTCATGAAAAATGGGACTTTACTTTCTGCTCAGGACCCTCCTGAAAAATGGGACTTTTCCTCCTGTTCAGGACCCTCCTAAAAAATGAGATTTTACTTTCTGTTCAAGAACCTCCTAAAAAATAGGAATTTACCTTATGTTCAGGAGCCTCCTGAAAAATGGGATTTTACTTTATGTTCAAGACCCTTCTGAAAAATGGTATTTTAGTTTTTGTTCAGGACCCTCCTGAAAATGGAATTTTACTTTATATTCAGTACCCTCCTGGAAAATGGGAAGTTACTTTATGTTCAGGACCCTCCTGAAAAATGGGATTTGACTTTCTGTTCAGGACCCTCCTAAAAAATGGTATTTTACTTTATGTTCAGGACCTTCCTGAAAAATGGAGTGTTACTTTATGTTCAGGACCCTTCTAAAAAATGGGATTTTACATTCTGTTCAGGACCCTCCTGAAAAATAGAATTTAATTTATGTTCAGGACCCTCCTGAAAAATGGAATTTTACTTTTGTTCAGGATCCTCCTGAAAAATGGGATTTTACTTTCTACTCAGGCCCCTCCTGAAAAATCGGACTTTACTCTCTGCTCAGGACCTTCCTGAAAAATGGAACTTTACCTTCTATTCAGGACCCTCCTGGAAAATGGGATTTTACTTTGTGTTTAGGACCCTCCTGAAAAATGGGAGTTGACCTTTTATTCAGGACCCTCCTGAAAAATGGGATTTCACTTTATGTTCAAGACCCTCCTGAAAAATGGGATTTACTTTCTGTTATGGACCCTCCTGAAAAATGGGATTTTACTTTACATTCAGAACCCTCCTGGAAAATGGAAGCTTACTTTATGTTCAGGACCTTCTGAAAAATGGGATTTTACTTTCTGTTCAGGACCCTCCTGAAAAATGGGATTTTATTATATGTTCAGTACTGTCCTTGAAAATGGGATGTTACTTAATTTTCAGGACCCTTCTAAAAAATGGGATCTTACATTCTGTTTAGGTCCCTCATGAAAAATAGAATTTTACTTTATGTTCAGGACCCTCCTGAAAAATGGAATTTTACTTTTGATCAGGATCCTCCTGAAAAATGGGATTTTACTTTCTACTCAGGCCCCTCCTGAAAAATGGGACTTTACTCTCTGCTCAGGACCCTCCTGAAAAATGGAACTTTACCTTCTGTTCAGGACCCTCCTAGAAAATGGGATTTTCCTTTCTGTTTAGGACCCTCCTGAAAAATGGGATTTTACCTTCTGTTCAGGACCCTCCTGAAAAATGGAATTTCACTATATGTTCACGACCCTCCTGAAAAATGGGATTTACTTTCTGTTCTGGATCCCCCTGAAAAATGGGATTTTACTTTATATTCAGGACCTTTCTGGAAAATGGAATGTTACTTTATGTTCAGGACCCTCCTGATACATGGGATTTTACCTTTTGTAAAGGACCCTTCTAAAAAATGGAATTTCACATTATGTTTCGGACCTTCCTGAAAAATAGGATTTTACTTTCTACTCAGGACCCTCATGAAAAATGGGACTTTACTTTCAGCTTAGGACTCTCCTGAAAAATGGAATTCTACTTTCTATTCAGGACCCTCCTGAAAAATAGGATTTTACCTTATGTTCAGGAGACTTCTGAAAAATGGGATTTTACTTTATGTTCAGGACCCTTCTGAAAATGAGATTTTACTTTCTGTTCAGGACCCTCCTGAAAAATGGGATTTTACTTTATGTTCAGTACCGTCCTGGAAAATGGGATTTTACTTTATGCTCAGTACCGTCCTGGAAAATGGGATGTTACTTTATTTTCAGGACCCTCCTAAATATGGGATTTTACTTTCTGTTCAGGACCCTCCTGAAAAATAGAATTTTACTTTATGTTAAGGACCCTCCTAAAAAATAGAATTTTACTTTTGTTTAGGACCCTCCTGAAAAATGGGATTTTACTTTCTACTCAGGCCCCTCCTGAAAAATGGGACTTTACTCTCTGCTCAAGACCCTCCTGATAAATAGGACTTTACCTTCTGTTCAGGACCCTCCTGGAAAATGAGATTTTACTTTCTGTTTAGGACCCTCTTGAAAAATGGGATTTTACCTTCTGTTCAGGACCCTCCTAAAAATGGGATTTCACTTTATGTTCAGAACCTTTCAGGAAAATGGGATGTTACTTAATGTTCAGGACCCTCCTGAAAAATGGTATTTTACTTTATGTTCAGGACCTTTCTGATAAATGGAATGTTACTTTATGTTCAGGACCCTCCTGATAAATGGGATTTTACCTTCTGTTCAGGACCCTCCTAAAAAATGGAATTTTATATTCTGTTTAGGACCCTCCTGAAAAATAGGATTTTGCCATCTGTTCAGGATCCTCCTGAAAAATAGGATTTCACTTTATGTTTCGGACCCTCCTGAAAAATAGAATTCTACTTTCTGTTAAGGACCCTCCTGAAAAATGGGATTTTACTTTCTACTCAGGACCACCATGAAAAATGGGACTTTACTTTCTGCTCAGGACCTTCCTAAAAAATGGGACTTTACTTTCTGCTCAGGCCCCTCCTGAAAAATGGGACTTTACCTCTTGTTCGGGACCCTCCTAAAAAATGAGATTTTACTTTCAGTTCAGGACCCTCCTGAAAAATAGGATTTTACCTTATAATCAGGAGCCTACTAAAAAATGGGATTTTACTTTATGTTCAGGACCCTTCTGAAAAATGGGATTATACTTTCTGTTCAGGACCCTCCTAAAAAATGGGATTTCACTTTATGTTCAGGACCTTCCTGGAAAATGGGATGTTACTTTATGTTCAGGACCCTCCTGAAAAATGGTATTTTACTTTATGTTCAAGACCTTCCTGGAAATTGGAATGTTACTTTATGTTCAGGACCCTCCTGATAAATGAGATTTTACCTTTTGTTCAGGACCCTCCTAAAAAATGGAATTTTACTTTTTGTTCAGGACCCTCCTGAAAAATAGGATTTTTCCTTCTGTTCAGGACCCTCCTGAAAAATAGGATTTCACTTTATGTTTCGGACCCTCCTGAAAAAAGGAATTCTACTTTCTGTTCAGGACCCTCCTGAAAAATGGGATTTTAATTTCTACTCAGGACCCTCATGAAAAATGGGACTTTACTTTCTGCTCAGGACCCTCCTGAAAAATGGGACTTTACTTTCTGCTCAGGACCCTCCTGAAAAATGGGTCTTTACCTCCTGTTCAGGACCCTCTTAAAAAATGAGATTTTACTTTCTGTTCAGGAACTTCCTGAAAAATAGGAATTTTCCATATGTTCAGGAGCCTCCTGAAAAATGAGATTTTACTTTATGTTCAGGACCCTTCTGAAAAATGGGATTTTACTTTTTGTTCAGGACCCTCCTGAAAAATGGAATTTTACTTTATGTTCAGTACCCTCCTGGAAAATGGGAAGTTACTTTATGTTCAGGACCCTCCTGAAAAATGGGATTTTACTTTCTGTTCAGGACCCTCCTAAAAAATGGGATTTTACTATATGTTCAGTACTGTCCTGGTAAATGGGATGTTACTTTATTTTCAGGACCCTTCTAAAAAATGGGATTTTACATTCTGTTCAGGACCCTCCTGAAAAATAGAATTTTACTTTATGTTCAGGACCCAGCTGAAAAATGGAATTTTACTTTTGTTCAGGATCCTCCTGAAAAATGGGATTTTACTTTCTATTCAGGCCCCTCCTGAAAAATGGGACTTTACTCTCTACTCAGGACCCTCCTGAAAATTGGAACTTTTCCTTCTGTTCAGGAACCTCCAGGAAAATGGGATTTTACTTTCTGTTTAGAACCCTCCTGAAAAATGGGATTTGACCTTTTATTCAGGACCCTCCTGAAAAATGGGATTTGACCTTTTATTCAGAGCCCTCCTGAAAAATGGGATTTACTTTCTGTTATGGACCATCCTGAAAAATGGGATTTTACTTTACATTCAGAACCTTCCTGGAAAATGGAAGGTTACTTTATGTTCAGGACCCTCCTGATATAAGGGATTTTACCTTCTGTACAGGACCCTCCTAAAAAATATAATTTTACTTTCTGTTCAGGACCCTTCTGAAAAAAATGATTTTACTTTCTACTCAGGACCCTCATGAAAAATGGGACATTACTTTCTGCTTTGGACCCTTCTGAAAAATGGGACTTTACTTTCTGCTCAGGACCCTCCTGAAAAATGGGACTTTACCTCCTGTTCAGGACCCTCCTGAAAAATGAGATTTTATATTCTATTTAGGACCCTCCTGAAAAATAGGATTTTACCTTATGTTCAGGAGCCTCCTGAAAAATGGGATTTTACTTTATGTTCCGGACCATTCTGAAAAATAGGATTTTACTTTTTATTCAGGACCCTCCTGAAAAATAGAATTTTACTTTCTGTTCAGGACCCTCATGGAAAATGGGATGTTACTTTATGTTCAGGACCCTTCTGAAAAATGGGAATTTACTTTCTGTTCAGGACTCTACTGAAAAATGGGATTTTACTTTATTTTCAATACCGTCCTGGAATATAGGATATTACTTTATGTTCAGGACCCTCCTAAAAAATGGGATTTTACTTTCTGTTCAGGACCCTCCTAAAAAACAGAATTTTACTTTATGTTCAAGACACTCATGAAAAATGGAATTTTACTTTTGTTCAGGACCTCCTAAAAAATGGGATTTTACTTTCTGCTCAAGATCCTCCTGAAAAATGGGACTTTACTCTCTGCTCAGGACCTTCCTGAAAAATGGGATTTTACTTTATGTTGAGGACATTCATGGAAAATGGAATGTTACTTTATGTTCAGTACCCTCCTGATAAATAGGATTTTACCTTCTGTTCAGGACCCTCCTAAAAAATGGAATTTAACTTTCTGTTCAGGACTCTCCTGAAAAATAAGATTTTACCTTCTGTTCAGGACCCTCCTGAAAAATGGAATTTTACTTTCTGTTCAGGACCCTCCTAGAAAATGGGATGTTACTTTATGTTCAGGACCCTTCTGAAAAATGGGATTTTACTTTATGTTCAGGATCCTCCTGAAAAATGGGATTTTACATTATGTTCAGTGCCGTCCTGGAAAATGGGATGTTACTTTATGTTCAGGACCCTCCTAAAAAATGGGATTTTACTTTCTGTTCAGGACCCTACTAAAAAATAGAATTTTACTTTATGTTCAGGACCCTCATGAAAAATGGAATTTTACTTTTGTTCAGGACCCTCCTGAAAAATGGGATTTTACTTTCTGCTCAGGATCCTCCTGAAAAATGGGACTTTACTCTCTTCTCAGGACCCTCCTGAAAAATGGGACTTTAACTTCTGTTCAAGACCCACCTGGAAAATGGAATTTTACTTTCTGTTTATACTCTCGTGAAAAATGGAATTTTACCATCTGTTCAGGACCCTCCTGAAAAATGGGAATTCACTTTATGTTCAGAACCCTCCTGAAAAATGGGATTTTACTTTATGTTCAGAACCTTCCTGGAAAATGGGATGTTACTTTATGTTACGGACCCTGCTGATAAATGGGATTTTACATTCTGTTCAGGACTCTCCTAAAAAATGGAATTTTATTTTCTATTCAGGACCCTCCTGAAAAATAGGATTTTACGTTCTGTTCAGGACCCTCCTGAAAAATGAGATTTCGTTTTATGTTCAGGACCCTCCTGAAAAATGAGATTTTACTTTCTGTTCAGGACCATTCGGAAAAATAGGATTTTACCTTATCTTCAGGACCCTCCTGAAAAATGGCATTTTCAATTTATGTTCAGGACCCTCCTGAAAAATTGGATTTTACTTTATGTTCAGGACCGCCCTGAAAAATAGGATTTTACTTTATGTTCATAAACCGCCTGGAAAATGGGATGTTACATTATGTTCATGACCCTCCTGAAAAATGGGATTTTACTTTCTGTTCAGGACCCTCTTGAAAGATGGGATTTTACTTTATGTTCAGTACCGTCCTGGAAAATGGGATGTTACTTTATTTTCAGGACCCTCCTAGAAAATGGGATTTTAATTTCTGTTTAGGACCCTCCTTAAAAATAGAATTTTACTTTTTGTTCAGGAACCTCCTGAAAAATAGAATTTTAGTTTTGTTCAGGACCCTCCTGAAAAATGGGACTTTACTCTCTGCTCAGGACCCTCCTAATAAATGGGGCTTTACCTTCTGTTCAGGACCCTCCTAGAAAATAAAAAAAAAATTCTGTTTAGGACCCTCCTGAAAAATGGGATCTTACCTTCTGTTCAGGATTCTCCTGAAAAATGGGATTTCACTTTATGTTCAGGACTTTCCTGAAAAATAAGATTTTACTTTCTGTTCAGGACCCTCCTGAAAAATGGGATTTTACTTTATGTTCAGGACCTTCCTGGAAAATGAAATGTTATTTTATGTTCAGGACCCTCCTGATAAATGCCATTTTACATTCTGTTCAGGACCCTTCTAAAAAATGGAATTTTACTTTCTTTTCAGGACCCTCCTGAAAAATAGGATTTTACCTTCTATTCCGGACCCTCCTGAAAAATGGGATTTCACTTTATTTTCTGGACCCTCCTGAAAAATGGAGTTGTACTTTCTGTTCAGGACCCTCCTGAAAAAAGGGATTTTACTTTCTACTCAGGATCCTCGTGAAAAATGGGACTTTACCACCTGTTCAGGACCCTCCCGAAAAATGAGATTTTACTTTCTGTTCAGGACCCTCCTGAAAAATAAGATTTTACCTTATGTTCAGGAGCCTCCGGAGAAATGCGATTTAACTTTATGTTCAGGACCCTTCTGAAAAATAGGATTTTACTTTCTGTTCAAGACTCTCCTGAAAAATGCAATTTTACTTTATGTTCAGTACCCTCCTGAAAAATGGGATGTTACTTTATGTTCAGGACCTTCCTGAAAAATGGGATTTTACTTTCTATTCAGGACCCTCCTGAAAAATGGGATTTTAATTTTTGTTCAGTACCGTCCTGGAAAATGGGATGTTACTTTCTGTTCAGGACCCTCCTATAAATTGGGATTTTACTTTCTGTTCAGGACCCTCCTGAAAAATATAATTTTACTTTATGTTCAGGACCCTCCTGAAAAATGGAATTTTACTTTTGTTCAGGACCCTCCTGAAAAATAGGATTTTACTTTCTACTCAGGATCCTCCTGAAAAATTGGACTTTACTCTCTGCTCAGGACCCGCCTGAAAAATGAGACTTTACCTTCTGTTCAGGACCCTCCGAAAAAATGGAATTTTACTTTCTATTTAGGACCCTCTTGAAAAATATGATTTTACCATCTGATCAGGATCCTCCTGAAAAATGGGATTTCACTTTATGTTAAGGAACCTCCTGAAAAATGGGATTTTACTTTCTGTTTAGGGCCTTCCTGAAAAAAAGGATTTTACTTTATGTTCCGAACCTTCCTGGAAAATGGGATGTTACTTGATGTTCAGGACCCTCCTGATAAATGGTATTTTACCTTCTGTTCACGACCCTCCTAAAAAATGGAATTTTAATTTCTGTTCAGGACCCCCCTGAAAAAATAGGATTTTACCTTCTGTTCAGGACCCTCCTGAAAAATGAGATTTCACTTTATGTTCAGGACCTTCCTGAAAAATTAGATTTTAGTTTCTGTTCAAGACCCTCCGAAAAATAGGATTTTACCTTATATTTAGGACCCTCCTGAAAAATGGGATTTTACTTTCTGTTCAGGACCCTCCAGAAAAATGGGATTTTACTATATGTTCAGTACCGTCCTGGAAAATGGGATGTTACTTTATTGTCAGGACCCTTCTAAACAATGGGATTTTACATTCTGTTCAGGACCCTTCTGAAAAATAGAATTTTGCTTTATGTTCAGGACCCTCCTGAAAAATGGAATTTTACTTTTGTTCAGGATCCTCCTAATAAATGGGATTTTACTTTCTACTCAGGCACCTCCTGAAGAATGGGACTTAACTCTTTGCTCAGTACCCTCCTTAAAAATGGAAATTTACCTTCTGTTCAGGACCACCCTGGAAAATGGGATTTTACTTTCTATTTAGGACCCTCCTGAAAAATGGGATTTGACCTTCTATTCAGGACCCTCCTGAAAAATGGGATTTCACTTTATGTTCAAGACCATCCTGAAAAACGGGATTTACTTTCTGTTATGGACCCTCCTGAAAAATGGATTTTACTTTATATTCAGGACCTTCCTGGAAAATGGAATGTTACTTTATGTTTAGGACCCTCCTGATATATGGGATTTCACCTTCTGTACAGGACCCTCCTAAAAAATGGAATTTTTTTTTCCTTTCAGGACCATCCTGAAAAATAGGATTTTACTTTCTACTCGGGACCCTCATGAAAAATGGGACTTTACTTACTGCTTAGGACCCTCCTGAAAAATGAGACTTTACTTTCTGCTCAGGACCCTCTTGAAAAATGGGACTTTACCTCCTGTTCAGGACCCTCCTGAAAAATGAGATTTTATATTCTATTTAGGACCATCCTTAAAAATAGGATTTTACCTTATGTTCAGTAGCCTCCTGAAAAATGGGATTTTACTTTATGTTCAGGACCCTTCTGAAAAATGGGATTTTACTTTCAGTTCAGGACCCTCCTGAAAAATGGAATTTTACTTTCTGTTCAGAACCCTCCTGGAAAATGGGATGTTACTTTATGTTCAGGACCCTTATGAATATGGGATTTTACTTTCTGTTCAGGACCCTCCTGAAAAATGGGATTTTACTTTATGTTCAGTACCGTCCAGGAAAATGGGATGTTACTTTATGTTCAGGACCCTCCTAAAAAATGGGATTTTACTTTCTGTTCAGGACCCTACTAAAAAATAGAATTTTACTTTATGTTCAGGACCCTCCTGAAAAATAGGACTTTACTCTCTGCTCAGGACCTTCCTCAAAAATTGGACTTTACCTTCTGTTCAAGACCCTCCTGGAAAATGGAATTTTACTTTCTGTTTATAACCTTTTGAAAAATGGAATTTTACCATCTGTTCAGGACCCTCCTGAAAAATGGGATTTCACTTTATGTTCAGAACCCTCCTGAAAAATGGGATTTTACTTTCTGTTCAGGTCCCCCCTGAAAAATGGGATTTTACTTTATGTTCAGGACCTTCCTGGAAAATGGGATGTTACTTTATGTTCAGGACACTCCTGATAAATGGGATTTTACATTCTGTTCAGGACCCTTCTAAAAAATAGAATTTTATTTTCTGTTCAGGACCCTCCTGAAAAATAGGGTTTTACCTACTGTTCAGGACCCTCCTGAAAAATAGGATTTTACCTTCTGTTCAAGACCCTCCTGAAAAATGAGATTTAACTTTATGTTCAGGACCCTCCTGAAAAATAGGATTTTACCTTATGTTCAGGACCCTCATGAAAAATGGTATTTTCACTTTATGTTCAGGACACTCCTGGAAAATGGGATTTTACTTTCTGTTCAGGACCCCCCTGAAAAATGGGTTTTTACTTTATGTTCACAAACCTCCTGGAAAATGGGATGTTACTTTATGTTCAGGACCCTCCTGAAAAATGGGATTTTACTTTCTTTTCAGGACCCTCCTGAAAAATGGGATTTTACTTTATGTTCAGTACCGTCATGGAAAATGGGATGTTACTTTATTTTCAGGACCCTCCTAAAAATGGGATTTTACTTTCTGTTCAGGACCTTCCTTAAAAATGGAATTTTACTTTATGTTCAGGACCCTCCTGAAAAATGGAATTTTACTTTTGTTCAGGAACCTCCTGAAAAATGGGACTTTACTCTTTGCTCAGGACCCTCCTAAAAATTGGAACTTTACCTTCTGTTCAGGACCCTCCTGGAAAATTAGATTTTACTTTTTGTTTAGGACCCTCCTGAAAAATGGGATTTTACCTTCTGTTCAGGACCCACCAGAGAAATGGGATTTCACTTTATGTTCAGGACCCTCTTGAAAAATGGGATTTTACTTTCTGTTCAGGACCCTCCTGAAAAATGGGATTTTACTTTATGTTCAGGACCCTCCTGATAAATGGGATTTCACTTTATGTTCAGGACCTTTCTGGCAAATGGGATGTTACTTTATGTTCAGGACCTTCCTGATATATAGGATTTTACCTTCTGTTCAGGACCCTTCAGAAAAATAGGATTTTGCCTTCTGTTCAGGACCCTCCTGAAAAATAGGATTTCACTTTATGTTTCGGACCCTCCTGAAAAATGGAATTCTACATTTTGTTCAGGACCCCCCTGAAAAATGGGATTTTACTTTCTACTCAGGACCCTCATGAAAAATGGGACTTTACTTTCTGCTCAAGACCCTCCTGAAAAATGGGATTTTACTCTATGCTCAGGACCCTCCTGAAAAATGGGACTTTACCTTCTGTTCAGGACCATCCTGGAAAATGGGATTTTACTTTCTACTCAGGCCCCTTCTGAAAAATAGGACTTTACTCTCTGCTCAGGACCCTCTTGAAAAATGGGACTTTACCTTCTGTTCAGGACCATCCTGGAAAATAGGATTTTACTTTCTGTTTAAGACCCTCCTGAAAAATGCAATTTTACCTTCTGTTCTGGACCCTCCTGAAAAATGGGATTTCACTTTATGTTCAGGACCTTCCTTGAAAATGGGATGTTACTTTATGTTACGGACCCTCCTGAAAAATGGGATTTTACTTTATGTTGAGGACCTTTCTGGAAAATAGAATGTTACTTTATATTCAGAACGTTCCAGATAAATGAGATTTTACCATCTATTCAGGACCCTCCTGAAAAATGGGATTTCACTTTATGTTAAGGACCTTTCTAGAAAATGGGTAGTTACTTTATGTTCAGGACCCTCCTGAAAAATGGGATTTTACTTTATGTTCTGGACCTTTCTGGAAAATGGAATGTTACTTTATGTTCAGGACCCTCCTGATAAATGGGATTTTACCTTCTGTTCAGGACCCTCCTGAAAAATAGGATTTTGCCTTCTCTTCAGGACCCTCCTGAAAAATAGGATTTCACTTTATGTTTCGGACCCTACAGAAAAATGGAATTCAACTTTTTTTTCAGGACCCACCTGAAAAATAGGATTTTACTTTCTACTCAGGACCCTCATGAAAAATGGGACTTTACTTTCTGCTTAGGACCCTCCTGAAAAATGAGACTTAACCTCATGTTCAGGACCCTACTGAAAAATGAGATTTTACTTTCTGTTCAGGACCCTCCTGAAAAATAGGATTTTACCATATGTTCAGGAGCCTCCTGAAAAATGCGATTTTACTTTATGTTCAGGACCCTTCTGTAAAATGGGATTTTACTTTCTGTTCTGGACCCTCTTGAAAAATTGAATTTTACTTTATGTTCAGTACCCTCCTGGAAAATGGGATGTTACTTTATGTTCAGGACCCTCCTGAAAAATGGGATTTTACTTTCTGTTCAGGACCCTCCTGAAAAATGGGGTTTTACTTTTTGTTCAGTACCGTCCTGGAAAATGGGATGTTACTTTCTGTTTAGGACCCTCCTAAAAAATGGGATTTTACTTTCTGTTCAGAACCCTCCTGAAAATAATAATTTTACTTTATGTTCAGAACCCTCCTGAAAAATGGAATTTTACTTTTGTTCAGGACCCTCCTGAAAAATGGGATTTTACTTTCTACTCAGGATCCTCCTGAAAAATTAGACTTTACTCTCTGCTCAGGACCCTCCTGAAAAATGGGACTTTACCTTCTGTTCAGGACCCTCCTGGAAAATGGAATTTTACTTTCTCTTTTGGACCCTCTTGAAAAATATGATTTTACCATCTGTTCAGGACCCTATTGAAAATTGGGATTTCACTTTATTTTCAGGACCCTCCTGAAAAGTGGGATTTTACTTATTGTTTATGGCCCTCCTGAAAAATAGGATTTTACTTTATGTTTCGGACCTTCCTGGAAAATGGGATGTTACTTTATGTTCAGGACCCTCTTGATAAAGGGGATTTTACCTTCTGTTCACGACCCTCCTAAAAAATGGAATTTTAATTTCTGTTGAGGACCCTCCTGAAAAATAGGATTTTTCCTTCTGTTCAGGCCCCTCTTGAAAAATGAGATTTCACTTTATGTTCAGGACCCTACTGAAAAAAGAGATTTTACTCTCTGCTCAGGACCCTCCTGAAAAATAGGATATTACCTTATGTTCAGGACCCTCCTGAAAAATGGGATTTCACTTTATGTTCAGGACCCTCCTGAAAAATGGGATTTAACTTTCTGTTCAGGGCCCCCCTGAAAAATGAGTTTTTACTTTATGTTCAGTACCATCCTGGAAAATGGGATGTTAATTTATGTTCAGGACCCTTCTAAAAAATAGAATTTTACTTTATGTTCAGGACCCTCATGAAAAATGGAATTTTACTTTTGTTCATGACCCTCCTGAAAAATGGGAATTTACTTTCTGCTCAGGATCCTCCTGAAAAATGGGACATTACTCTCTGCTCAGGACCCTCCTGGTAAATGGAATTTTAGTTTCTTTTTATACCCTAGTGAAAAATGGAACCTTACAATCTGTTCAGGACCCTCCTGAAAAATGGGATTTCACTTTATGTTCAGAACCCTCCTGAAAAATGGGATTTTACTTTCTGTTCAGGTCCCTCCTGAAAAATGGGATTTTACTATTTGTTCAGGACATTCCTGGAAAATGGGATGTTACTTTATATTTAGGACCTTCCTGATAAATGGGATTTTACCTTCTGTTCAGGACTCTCCTAAAAAATGGAATTTTATTTTTTGTTCAGGACCCTCCTGAAAAATAGGATTTTACCTTCTGTTCAAGACCCTCCTGAAAAATGAGATTTCACTTTATGTTCAGGCCCCTCCTGAAAAATGGGATTTTACTTTCTTTTCAGGACCCCCCTAAAAAATGGGATTTAATTTATGTTATAAACCTCCTGGAAAATGTGATGTTACTTTATGTTCAGGACCCTCCTGATAAATGGGATTTTACCTTCTGTTCAGGACTCTCCTAAAAAATAGAATTTTATTTTCTGTTCAGGACCCTCCTGAAAAATAGGATTTTACCTTTTGTTCAGGACCCTCCTGAAAAATGAGATTTCACTTTATGTTCAGGACCCTCCTGAAAAATGGGATTTTACTTTCTGTTCAGGACCCCCCCCCCCCCCCCGAAAAATGGGATTTTACTTTATGTTCATAAACCTCCTGGAAAATGGGATGTTACTTTACGTTCATGACCCTCCTGAAAAATGGAATTTTACTTTATGTTCAGGACCCTCCTGAAAAATGGGATTTTAGTTTATGTTCAGTATCGTCCTGGAAAATGGGATGTTACTTTATTTTTAGGACCCTCCTAAAAAATGGGATTTTACTTTCTGTTCAGGACCCTCCTTAAAACTAGAATTTTTCTTTTTGTTCAGGACCCTCCTGAAAAATAGAATTTTACTTTTGTTCAGGAACCTTCTGAAAAATGGGACTTTACTCTCTGCTCAGGACCCTCCTAAAAAATGGGACTTTAAATTATGTTCAGGACCCTCCTGGAAAATGGAATATTACTTTCTGTTTAGGACCCTCCTGAAAAATGGGAATTTACTTTCTGTTAAAGATCCTCCTGAAAAATGGGATTTCACTTTATGTTCAGGACCTTCCTGAAAAATGGGATTTTACTTTATGTTCAGGACCTTCCTGGAAAATGGAATGTTACTTTATGTTCAGGACCCTCCTGATAAATGCAATTTTACCTTCTGTTCAGGACCCTCCTAAAAAATGGAATTTTACTTTCTGTTCAGGCCCCTCCTGAAAAATAGGATTTTACCTTGTGTTACGGACCCTCCTGAAAAATGGAATTTCACTTTATTTTCCGGACCCTCCTGAAAAATATAGTTGTACTTTCTGTTCAGGACCCTCCTGAAAAAAGGGATTTTACTTTCTACTCAGGACCCTCATGAAAAATGGGACTCTACTTTCTACTTAGGACCCTCCTGAAAAATGGGACTTTACATTCTGCTTAGGACCCTCCTAAAAAATGGGACTTTTCCACCTGTTCAGGACCCTCCTGAAAAATGGGACTTTACTCTGTACTCAGGAACCTACTATAAAATAGGACTTCACCTTCTGTTCAGGATCCTCCTGGAAAATGGGATTTTATTTTCTGTTTAGGACCCTCCTGAAAAATGGGATTTTACCTTCTGTTCATGACCCTCCTGATAAATGGGATTTCACTTTATGTTCAGGACCTTCCTGAAAAATGGGATTTTACTTTATGTTCAGGACCTTCCTTGAAAATGGAATGTTACTTTATGTTCAGGACCCTCCTGATAAATACGATTTTACCTTCTGTTCAGGACCCTCCTAAAATATGGAATTTTACTTTCTGTTCAGGACCCTTCTGAAAAATAGGATTTTACCTTCTGTTCCGGACCCTCCTGAAAAATGGAATTTCACTTTATTTTCCGGACCCTCCTGAAAAATGTAGTTGTACTTTCTGTTCAGGACCCTCCTGAAAAAAGGGATTTTACTTTCTACTCAGGACCCTCATGAAAAATGGGACTCTACTTTCTGCTTAGGACCCTCCTGAAAAATGGGACTTTACTTTCTGCATAGGACCCTCCTGAAAAATGGGACTTTACCACCTGTTCAGGACCCTCCTGAAAAATGGGACTTTACTCTGTACTCAGGACCCTACTATAAAATAGGACTTTACCTTCTGTTCAGGATCCTCCTGAAAAACGGGATTTTACTTTCTTTTCAGGACCCTCCTGAAAAATGGAATTTCACTTTATGTTCAGGACCCTCCTGAAAAATAGGATTTAACTTTCTGTTCAGGTCCCCCTGAAAAATGAGTTTTTACTTTATGTTCAGTACCCTCCTGGAAAATGGGATGTTAATTTATGATCAGGACCCTCCTGAAAAATGGAATTTTACTTTCTGTTCAGGACCCTTCTAAAAAATAGAATTTTACTTTATGTTCAGGACCCTCCTGAAAAATGGAATTTTACTTTTGTTCAGGACCCTCCTGAAAAATGGGATTTTACTTTCTGCTCAGGATCCTCCTGAAAAATGGGACTTTACTCTCTGCTCAGGACCCTACTGAAAAATGGGACTTTACCTTATGTTCAAGACCCTCCTTGAAAATGGAATTTTACTTTTTGTTTATACCCTTGTGAAAAATAGAATCTTACCATCTGTTCAGGACCCTCCTGAAAAATGGGATTTAACTTTATGATCAGAACCCTCCTGAACAATGGGATTTTACTTTCTGTTCAGGTCCCTCCTGAAAAATAGGATTTTACTTTTTGTTCAGGACCTTCCTGGAAAATGGGATGTTAATTTATGTTTAGGACCCTTCTCATAAATGGGATTTTACCTTCTGTTCAGGACTCTCCTAAAAAATTAAATTTTATTTTCTGTTCAGGACCCTCCTGAAAAATGAGATTTCACTTTATGTTCAGGACCCTCCTGAAAAATGAGATTTCACTTTATGTTCAGGACCCTCCTGAAAAATGGGATTTTACTTTCTGTTCAGGACCCCCCTAAAAAATGGGATTTTACTTTATGTTCATAAACCTCCTGGAAAATGTGATGTTACTTTATGTTCAGGACCCTCCTGATAAATGGGATTTTACCTTCTGTTCAGAACTCTCCTAAAAAATAGAATTTTATTTTTTGTTCAGGACCCTCATGAAAAATAGGATTTTACCTTCTGTTCAAGACCCTCCTAAAAAATGAGATTTCTCTTTATGTTCAGGACCCTCCTGAAAAATGGGATTTTACTTTCTGATCAGGACCCCCCTGAAAAATGGGATTTTACTTTCTAAAAAATGGGATTTTACTTTCTAAAAAATGGGACTTTACTCTCTGCTAAGGACCCTCCTGAAAAATGGGAATTTACCTTCTGTCAGGACCCTCCTGAAAAATAGGATTTTACTTTCTGTTCAGGACCCCCCTGAAAAATGGGATTTTACTTTCTAAAAAATGGGATTTTACTACCTAAAAAATGGGACTTTACTCTCTGCTCAGGACCCTCCTGATAAATGGGATTTTACCTTCTATTCACGACTCTCCTAAAAAATAGAATTTCATTTTCTATTCAGGACCCTCCTGAAAAATAGGATTTTACCTTCTGTTCAGGACCCTCCTGAAAAATGAGATTTCACTTTATGTTCAGGAACCTCCTGAAAAATGGGATTTTACTTTCTATTCAGGACCCCCCTGAAAAATGGGATTTTACTTTATGTTCATAAACCTCCTGGAAAATGGGATGTTACTTTATGTTCATGACCTTCCTGAAAAATTTGATTCTACTTTCTGTTCAGGACCCTCCTGAAAAATGGAATTTTACTTTATGTTCAGTACCGTCCTAGAAAATGGGATGTTACTTTATTTTCAGGACCCTCCTAAAAATGGGATTTTACTTTCTGTTCAGGACCCTCCTTAAAAATAGAATTTTACTTTTTGTTCAGGATCCTCCTGAAAAATAGAATTTTACTTTTGTTCAGGAACCTCCAGAAAAATGGGACTTTACTCTCTGCTCAGGACCCTCCTAAAAAATGGGACTTTACCTTCTGTTCAGGACCCTCCTGGAAAATGGGATTTTACTTTCTGTTTAGGACCCTCCTAAAAAAAGGGATTTTACCTTTTGTTCTGGATCCTCCTGAAAAATGGGATTTCACTTTATGTTCAGGACCTTCCTGAAAAATGGGATTTTACTTTCTGTTCAGGACCCTCCTGAAAATTGGGATTTTACTTTATGTTCAGGACCTTCCTGGAAAATGGAATGTTACTTTATGTTCAGGACCCTCCTGATAAATGCGATTTTACCTTCTGTTCAGGACCCTCCTGAAAAATGGAATTTTACTTTATGTTCAGTACCGTCCTAGAAAATGGGATGTTACTTTATTTTCAGGACCCTCCTAAAAATGGGATTTTACTTTCTGTTCAGGACCCTCCTTAAAAATAGAATTTTACTTTTTGTTCAGGATCCTCCTGAAAAATAGAATTTTACTTTTGTTCAGGAACCTCCAGAAAAATGGGACTTTACTCTCTGCTCAGGACCCTCCTAAAAAATGGGACTTTACCTTCTGTTAAGGACCCTCCTGGAAAATGGGATTTTACTTTCTGTTTAGGACCCTCCTAAAAAAAGGGATTTTACCTTTTGTTCTGGATCCTCCTGAAAAATGGGATTTCACTTTATGTTCAGGACCTTCCTGAAAAATGGAATTTTACTTTTTTTCAGGACCCTCCTGAAAAATAGGATTTTACTTTCTACTCAAGATCCTCCTGAAAAATTGGACTTTACTCTCTGCTCAGGACCCTCCTGAAAAATGGGACTTTACCTTTTGTTCAGGACCCTCCTAAAAAATGGAATTTTACTTTCTATTTAGGACCCTCTTGAAAAATATGATTTTACCATCTGTTCAGGACCATCCTGAAAAATGGGATTTCACTTTATGTTCAGGACCCTCCTGAAAAATGGGATTTTACTTTCTGTTTAGGGTCCTCCTGAAAAATAGGATTTTACTTTATGTTTCGGACCTTCCTGGAAAATGGGATGTTACTATTTGTTCAGGACCCTCCTGATAAATGGGATTTTACCTTCTGTTCATGACCCTCCTAAAAAATGGAATTTTAATTTCTGTTCAGGACCCCCCTGAAAAATAGGATTTTACCTTCTGTTTAGGACCCTCCTGAAAAATAAGATTTCACTTAATGTTCAGGACCCTCCTGAAAAATGAGATTTTACTTTCTGTTCAAGACCCTCCTGAAAAATAGGATTTTTCCTTATGTTCAGGACCCACCTGAAAAATGGAATTTCACTTTATGTTCAGGACTTTCTTGAAAAATGAGATTTTACTTTCTATTCAAGGCCCCCTTGAAAAATGAGTTTTTACTTTATGTTCAGTACCCTCCTGAAAAATGGGATTTTACTTTCTGTTCAGGACCCTCCTGAAAAATGGGATTTTACTTTATGTTTAGTACCGTCCTGGAACATGGGATGTTACTTTATTATCAAGACCCTCTTTAAAAATGGGATTTTACTTTTTGTTCAGGACCCTCTTGAAAAATAGAATTTTACTTTATGTTCAGGACCCTCCTAAAAATTGGAATTTTACTTTTGTTCAGGACTCTCCTGAAAAATGGGATTTAACTTTCTACTCAGGCCCCTCCTAAAAAATGGGACTTTACTATCTGCTAAGGACCCTCCTGAAAAATAGGACTTTACCTTCTGTTCAGCACCCTCCTGGAAAATGGGATTTTATTTTCTATTTAGGACCCTCTTGAAGAATGGGATTTTACCTTCTGTTCTGAAAACTCCTGAAAAATGGGATTTCACTTTATGTTTAGGACCTTCCTGGAAAAATGGATGTTACTTTATGTTCAGGACCCTCTTGAAAAATGGGATTTTTCTTTATGTTCAGGACCTTTCTGGAAAATGCAATGTTACTTTATGTTCAGGACCTTCCTGATAAATAGGATTTTACCTTCTGTTCAGGACCCTCCTGAAAAATGGGATTTCACTTTATGTTCAGGACCTTTCTGGAAAATGGGATGTTACTTTATGTTCAGGACCCTCCTGAAAAATGGGATTTTACTTTATGTTCAGGACCTTTCTGGAAAATGGAATGTTACTTTATGTTCAGGACCCTTCTGATAAATAGGATTTTACCTTATGTTCAGGACCCTCCTGAAAAATAGGATTTTCCTTCTGTTCGGGACCCTCCTGAAAAATAGGATTTCAATTTATGTTCCGGACCTTCCTGAAATATGGAATTCTGCTTTTTGTTCAGGACCCTCCTTAAAAATGGGATTTTACTTTCTACTCAGGACCCTCAAGAAAAATGGGACTTTACTTTCTGCTCAAGACCCTCCTGAAAAATAGGATTTTGCCTTCTCTTCAGGACCCTCCTGAAAAATAGGATTTCACTTTATGTTTCGAACCCTACTGAAAAATGGAATTCTACTTTTTGTTCAGGACCCTCCTGAAAAATAGGATTTAACTTTCTACTCAGGACCCTCATGAAAAATGGGACTTTACTTTCTGCTTAGGACCCTCCTGAAAAATGAGACTTAACCTCCTGTTCAGGACCCTACTGAAAAATGAGATTTTACTTTCTGTTCAGGACCATCCTGAAAAATAGGATTTTGCCTTAAATCAGGAGCCTCCTGAAAAATGCGATTTTACTTTATGTTCAGGACCCTTCTGAAATATGGGATTTTTCTTTCTGTTCTGGACCCTCTTGAAAAATTGAATTTTACTTTATGTTCAGTACCCTCCTTGAAAATGGGATGTTACTTTATGTTCAGGACCCTCCTGAAAAATGGGATTTTACTTTCTGTTCAGGACCCTCCTGAAAAATGGGATTTTACTTTTTGTTCAGTACCGTCCTGGAAAATGGGATGTTACTTTCTGTTTAGGACCCTCCTAAAAAATGGGATTTTACTTTCTGTTCAGGACCCTCCTGAAAATAATAATTTTACTTTATGTTCAGGACCCTCCTGAAAAATAGAATTTTACTTTTGTTCAGGACCCTCCTGAAAAATGGGATTTTACTTTCTACTCAGGATCCTCCTGAAAAATTAGACTTTACTCTCTGCTCAGGACCCTCCTGAAAAATGGGACTTTACCTTCTGTTCTGGACCCTCCTGGAAAATGGAATTTTACTTTCTCTTTTGGACCCTCTTGAAAAATATGATTTTACCATCTGTTCAGGACCCTCCTGAAAAATGGGATTTCACTTTATTTTCAGGACCCTCCTGAAAAGTGGGATTTTACTTTTTGTTTAGGGCCCTCCTGAAAAATAGGATTTTACTTTATGATTCGGACCTTCCTGGAAAATGGGATGTTACTTTATGTTCAAGACCCTCTTGATAAAGGGGATTTTACCTTCTGTTCACAACCCTCCTAAAAAATGGAATTTGAATTTCTGTTGAGGACCCTCATGAAAAATAGGATTTTTCCTTATGTTCAGGCCCCTCTTGAAAAATGAGATTTCACTTTATGTTCAGGACCCTATTGAAAAATGAGATTTTACTTTCTGTTCAGGACCCTCCTGAAATATAGGATATTACCTTATGTTCAGGACCCTCCTGAAAAATGGGATTTCACTTTATGTTCAGGACCCTCCTGAAAAATGGGATTTAACTTTCTGTTCAGGGCCCCCCTGAAAAATGAGTTTTTACTTTATGTTCAGTACCATCCTGGAAAATGGGATGTTAATTTATGTTCAGGACCCTCCTGAAAAATGGGATTTTACTTTCTGTTCAGGACCCTTCTAAAAAATAGAATTTTACTTTATGTTCAGGACCCTCATGAAAAATGGAATTTTACTTTGGTTCAGGACCCTCCTGAAAAAAAGGATTTTACTTTCTGCTCAGGATCCTCCTGAAAAATGGGACTTTACTCTCTGCTCAGGACCCTCCTGAAAAATGGGACTTTACCTTATGTTCAAGACCCTCCTGGAAAATAGAATTTTAGTTTCTTTTTATACCCTAGTGAAAAATGGAACCTTACAATCTGTTCAGGACCCTCCTGAAAAATGGGATTTCACTTTATGTTCAGAACCCTCCTGAAAAATGGGATTTTACTTTCTGTTCAGGTCGCTCCTGAAAAATGGGATTTTACTATTTGTTACGGACATTCCTGGAAAATGGGATGTTACTTTATATTTAGGACCTTCCTGATAAATGGGATTTTACCTTCTGTTCAGGACTCTCCTAAAAAATGGAATTTTATTTTCTGTTCAGGACCCTCCTGAAAAATAGGATTTTACATTCTGTTCAGGACCCTCCTGAAAAATGAGATTTCACTTTATGTTCAGGACCCTTCTGAAAAATGGCATTTTACTTTCTTTTCAGGACCCCCCTGAAAAATGGGATTTTACTTTATGTTCATAAACCTCCTGGAAAATGTGATGTTACTTTATGTTCAGGACCCTCCTGATTAATGGGATTTTACCTTCTGTTCAGGACTCTCCTAAAAAATAGAATTTTATTTTCTGTTCAGGACCCTCCTGAAAAATAGGAATTTACCTTTTGTTCAGGACCCTCCTGAAAAATGAGATTTCACTTTATGATCAGGCCCCTCCTGAAAAATGGGATTTTACTTCCTGTTCAGGACCCCCCCGAAAAATGGGATTTTACTTTATTTTCATAAACCTGCTGGAAAATGGGATGTTACTTTATGTTCATGACCCTCCTGAAAAATGGAATTTTACTTTATGTTCAGGACCCTACTGAAAAATGGGATTTTAATTTATGTTCAGTACCGTCCTGGAAAATGGGATGTTACTTTATTTTTAGGACCCTCCTAAAAAAGGGATTTTACTTTCTGTTCAGGACCTTCCTTAAAAATAGAATTTTTCTTTTTGTTCAGGACCCTCCTGAAAAATAGAATTTTACTTTTGTTCAGGAACCTCCTGAAAAATGGGACTTTACTCTCTACTCAGGACCCTCCTGGAAAATGGGACTTTACATTCTGTTCAGGACCCTCCTGGAAAATGGGATTTTACTTTCTGTTTAGGACCCTCCTGAAAAATGGGAATTTACTTTCTGTTAAGGATCCTCCTGAAAAATGGGATTTCACTTTATGTTCAGGACCTTCATGAAAAATGGGATTTTACTTTATGTTCAGGACCTTCCTGGAAAATGGAATGTTACTTTATGTTTAGGACCCTCCTGATAAATGCGATTTTACCTTCTGTTCAGGACCCTCCTAAAAAATGAAATTTTACTTTCTGTTCAGGCCCCTCCTGAAAAATAGGATTTTACCTTCTGTTCCGGACCCTCCTGAAAAATGGAATTTCACTTTATTTTCCGGACCCTCCTGAAAAATATAGTTGTACTTTCTGTTCAGGACCCTCCTGAAAAAAGGGATTTTACTTTCTACTCAGGACCCTCATGAAAAATGGGACTCTACTTTCTACTTATGACCCTCCTGAAAAATGGGACTTTACTTTCTGCTTAGGACCCTCCTGAAAAATGGGACTTTTTCACCTGTTCAGGAACCTCCTGAAAAATGGGACTTTACTCTGTACTCAGGAACCTACTATAAAATAGGACTTTACCTTCTGTTCAGGATCCTCCTGGAAAATGGGATTTTACTTTCAGTTTAGGACCCTCCTAAAAAATGGGATTTTACCTTCTGTTCATGACCATCCTGATAAATGGGATTTCACTTTATGTTCAGGACCTTCCTGAAAAATGGGATTTTACTTTATGTTCAGGACCTTCCTGGAAAATGGAATGTTACTTTATGTTCAGGACCCTCCTGATAAATGCGATTTTACCTTCTGTTCATGACCCTCCTAAAATATGGAATTTTATTTTCTGTTTAGGACCCTTCTGAAAAATAGGATTTTACCTTCTGTTCCGGACCCTCTTGAAAAATTAAATTTCACTTTATTTTCCGGACCCTCCGGAAAAATGTAGTTGTACTTTCTGTTCAGGACCCTCCTGAAAAAAGGGATTTTACTTTCTACTCAGGACCCTCATGAAAAATGGGATTCTACTTTCTGCTTAGGACCCTCCTGAAAAATGGGACATTACTTTCTGCTTAGGACCCTCCTGAAAAATGGGACTTTACCACCTGTTCAGGACCCTCCTGAAAAATGGGACTTTACTCTGTACTTAGGACCCTACTATAAAATAGGACTTTACCTTCTGTTCAGGATCCTCCTGGAAAATGGGATTTTACTTTCTTTTCAGGACCCTCCTGAAAAATGGAATTTCACTTTATGTTCAGGACCCTCCTGAAAAATAGGATTTAACTTTCTGTTCAGGTCCCCCTGAAAAATGAGTTTTTACTTTATGTTCAGTACCCTCCTGGAAAATGAGATGTTAATTTATGTTCAGGACCCTCCTGAAAAATGGGATTTTACTTTCTGTTCAGGACCCTTCTAAAAAATAGAATTTTACTTTATGTCCAGGTCCCTCATGAAAAATGGAATTTTACTTTTGTTCAGGACCCTCCTGAAAAATGGGATTTTACTTTCTGCTCAGGATCCTCCTGAAAAATGGGACTTTACTCTCTGCTCAGGACCCTCCTGAAAAATGGGACTTTACCTTATGTTCAAGACCCTCCTTGAAAATGGAATCTTACTTTCTGTTTATACCCTAGTGAAAAATAGAATCTTACCATCTGTTCAGGACCCTCCTGAAAAATGGGATTTCACTTTATGTTCAGAACCCTCCTGAACAATGGGATTTTACTTTCTGTTCAGGTCCCTCCTGAAAAATGGGATTTTACTTTTTGTTCAGGACCTTCCTGGAAAATGGGATGTTAATTTATGTTTAGGACCCTTCTGATAAATGGGATTTTACTTTCTGTTCAGGACTCACCTAAAAAATTAAATTTTATTTTCTGTTCAGGACCCTCCTGAAAAATATGATTTTATCTTCTGTTCAGGACCCTCCTGAAAAATGAGAGTTCACTTTATGTTCAGGACCCTCCTGAAAAATGGGATTTTACTTTCTATTCAGGACCCCCCTAAAAAATGGGATTTTACTTTATGTTCATAAAACTCCTGGAAAATGTGATGTTACTTTATGTTCAGGACCCTCCTGATATATGGGATTTTACCTTCTGTTCAGGACTCTCCTAAAAAATAGAATTTTATTTTCTGTCCATGACTCTCCTGAAAAATAGGATTTTACCTTCTGTTCAGGACCCTCCTGAAAAATAAGATTTCACTTTATGTTCAGGACCCTCCTGAAAAATGGGATTTTACTTTCTGTTCAGGACCCCCCTGAAAAATGGGATTTTACTTTCTAAAAAATGGGATTTTACTTTCTAAAAAATGGGACTTTACTCTCTGCTCAGGACCCTCCTGAAAAATGGGACTTTACCTTCTGTTCAGGACCCTCCTGAAAAATGGGATTTTATTTTCTGTTCAGGACCCCCCAGAAAAATGGGATTTTACTTTCTAAAAAATGGGATCTTACTACCTAAAAAATGGGCCTTTACTCTCTGCTCAGGACCCTCCTGATAAATGGGATTTTACCTTCTGTTCACGACTCTCTTAAAAAATAGAATTTCATTTTCTGTTCAGGACCCTCCTGAAAAATAGGATTTTACCTTCTGTTCAGGACCCTCCTGAAAAATGAGATTTCACTTTATGTTCAGGAACCTCCTGAAAAATGGGATTTTACTTTCTGTTGAGGACCCCCCTGAAAAATGGGATTTTACTTTATGTTCATAAACCTCCTGGAAAATGGGATGTTACTTTATGTTCATGACCTTCCTGAAAAATTTGATTCAACTTTCTGTTCAGGACCCTCCTGAAAAATGGAATTTTACTTTATGTTCAGTACCGTCCTAGAAAATAGGATGTTACTTTATTTTCAGGACCCTCCTAAAAAATGGGATTTTACTTTCTGTTCAGGACCCTCCTTAAAAATAGATTTTTCTTCTTGTTCAGGACCCTCCTGAAAAATAGAATTTTACTTTGGTTCAGGAACCTCCTGGAAAATGGGACTTTACTCTCTGCTCAGGACCCTCCTAAAAAATGGGACTTTACCTTCTGTTCAGGACCCTCCTGGAAAATGGGATTTTACTTTCTGTTTAGGACCCTCCTGAAAAATGGGATTTTACCTTCTGTTCTGGATCCTTCTGAAAAATGGGATTTCACTTTATGTTCAGGACCTTCCTGAAAAATGGGATTTTACTTTATGTTTAGTACCATCCTGGAAAATGGGATGTTACTTTATTTTCAGGACCCTCTTTAAAAATGGGATTTTACTTTTTGTTCAGGACCCTCTTGAAAAATAGAATTTTACTTTATGTTCAGGACCCTCCTAAAAATTGGAATTTTACTTTTGTTCAGGACTCTCCTGAAAAATGGGATTTTACTTTCTACTCAGGTCCCTCCTGAAAAATGGGACTTTACTCACTGCTAAGGACCCTCCTGAAAAATAGGA
The DNA here is from genome assembly GCA_030864215.1 of Capsicum pubescens. Taxonomy (NCBI): domain Eukaryota; kingdom Viridiplantae; phylum Streptophyta; class Magnoliopsida; order Solanales; family Solanaceae; genus Capsicum; species Capsicum pubescens. The sequence continues at coordinate 28,259,865 of CM061549.1, read as the reverse complement.
CTTTACCTTCTGTTCAGGACCCTCCTGGAAAATGGGATTTTATTTTCTGTTTAGGACCCTCCTGAAGAATGGGATTTTACCTTCTGTTCTGGATACTACTGAAAAATGGGATTTCACTTTATGTTCAGGACCTTCCTGGAAAAATGGATGTTACTTTATGTTCAGGACCCTCTTGAAAAATGGGATTTTACTTTATGTTCAGGACCTTTCTGGAAAATGCAATATTACTTTATGTTCAAAACCTTCCTGATAAATAGTATTTTACCTTCTGTTCAGGACCCTCCTGAAAAATGGGATTTCACTTTATGTTCAGGACCTTTCTGGAAAATGGGATGTTACTTTATGTTCAGGCCCCTCCTGAAAAATGGGATTTTACTTTATGTTCAGGACCTTTCTGGAAAATGGAATGTTACTTTATGTTCAGGACCCTCCTGATAAATAGGATTTTACCTTATGTTCAAAACCCTCCTGAAAAATAGGATTTTCCTTCTGTTCAGGACCCTCCTGAAAAATAGGATTTCAATTTATGTTCCGGACCCTCCTGAAAAATGGAATTCTGCTTTTTGTTCAGGACCCTCCTGAAAAATGGGATTTTATTTTCTACTCAGGACCCTCATGAAAAATGGGACTTTACTTTCTGCTCAAGACCCTCCTGAAAAATGGGACTTTACCTCCTGTTCAGGATCTTCCTGATAAATGAGATTTTAGTTTCTGTTCAGGACCCTCCTGAAAAATAGGATTTTTCCTTCTGTTCAGGACCCTCCTGAAAAATGAGATTTCAGTTTATGTTCAGGACCCTCCTGAAAAATGGGATTTTACTTTTTGTTCAGGACCCCCCTAAAAATGGGATTTTACTTTATGTTCATAAACCTCCTGGAAAATGTGATGTTACTTTATGTTCAGGACCCTCCTGATAAATGGGATTTTACCTTCTGTTCAGGACTCTCCTAAAAAATAGAATTTTATTTTCTGTTCAGGACCCTCCTGAAAAATAGGATTTTACCTTCTTTTCAGGACCCTCCTAAAAAATGAGATTTCTCTTTATGTTCAGGACCCTCCTGAAAAATGGGATTTTACTTTCTGTTCAGGACCCCCCTAAAAAATGGGATTTTACTTTCTAAAAAATGGGATTTTACTTTCTAAAAAATGGGACTTTACTCTCTGCTCAGGACCCTCCTAAAAAATGGGACTTTACCTTCTGTTCAGGACCCTCCTGAAAAATTTGATTTTACTTTCTGTTCAGGACCCCCCTGAAAAATGGGATTTTACTTTCTAAAAAATGGGATTTTTCTACCAAAAAAATGGGACTTTACTCTCTGCTCAGGACCCTCATTATAAATGGGATTTTACCTTCTGTTCACGACTCTCCTAAAAAATAGAATTTTATTTTCTGTTCAGAACCCTCCTGAAAAATAGGATTTTACCTTCTGTTAAGGTCCCTCCTGAAAAATGAGATTTCACTTTATGTTCAGGACCCTCCTGAAAAATGGGATTTTACTTTCTGTTCAGGACCCCCCTGAAAACTGGGATTTTACTTTATGTTCATAAACCTCCTGGAAAATGGGATGTTACTTTATGTTCATGACCTTCCTGAAAAATTTGATTTTACTTTCTGTTCAGGACCCTCCTGAAAAATAGAATTTTACTTTATGTTCAGTACCGTCCTAGAAAATGGGATGTTACTTTATTTTCAGGACCCTCCTAAAAAATGGGATTTTACTTTCTGTTCAAGACCCTCCTTAAAAATAGAATTTTACTTTTTGTTCAAGACCCTCCTGAAAAATAGAATTTTACTTTTGTTCAGGAACCTCCTGAAAAATGGGACTTTACTCTCTGCTCAGGACTCTCCTAAAAAATGGGACTTTACCTTCTGTTCAGGACCCTCCTGGAAAATAGGATTTTACTTTCTGTTTAGGACCCTCCTGAAAAATAGGATTTTACCTTCTGTTCTGGATCCTCCTGAAAAATGGGATTTCACATTATGTTCCACACCTTCCTGAAAAATGGGATTTTACTTTCTGTTCAGCACCCTCCTGAAAAATGGGATTTTACTTTATGTTCAGGACCTTCCTGGAAAATGGAATGTTACTTTATGTTCAGGACACTCCTGATAAATGCGATTTTACCTTCTGTTCAGGACCCTCCTGATAAATGCGATTTTACCTTCTGTTCAGGACCCTCTTGAAATATAGGATTTTACCTTCTGTTCTGAACCCTCCTGAAAAATGGAATTTCACTTTATTTTCCGGTCCCTCCTGAAAAATGGAGTTGTACTTTCTGTCCAGGACCCTCCCGAAAAAAGAGATTTTACTTTCTACTCAGGACCCTCATGAAAAATGGGACTCTACTTTCTGCTTAGGACTCTCCTGAAAAATGGGACTTTACTTTCTGCTCAGGACCCTCCTGAAAAATGGGACTTTACCACCTGTTCAGGACCCCCCTAAAAAATGGGACTTTACTCTGTGCTCAGGACCCTACTAAAAAATAGGACTTTACCTTCTGTTCAGGATCCTCCTGTAAAATAGGATTTTACTTTCTGTTTAGGACCCTCCTGGAAAATGGGATTTTACCAAATGTTCATGACCCTCCTGAAAAATAGGATTTCACTTTATGTTCACGACCCTCCTGAAAAATGGGATTTTACTTTATGTTCAGGACGCTCCTGAAAAATGGGATTTTACTTTCTGTTCAGGACCCTCCTGAAAAATAGGGTTTTACTTTTTCTTCAGTACCGTCCACGAAAATGGGATGTTACTTTCTGTTCAGCACCCTCCTAAAAAATGGGATTTTACTTTCTGTTCAGGACCCTCCTGAAAAATATAATTTTACTTTATGTTCAGGACCCTCCTGAAAAATGGAATTTTACTTTTGTTCAGGACCCTCCTGAAAAATAGGATTTTACTTTCTACTCAGGATCCTCCTGAAAAATTGGACTTTACTCTCTGCTCAGGACCCTCCTGAAAAATGGGACTTACCTTTTGTTCAGGACCCTCCTAAAAAATGGAATTTTACTTTCTATTTAGGACCCTCTTGAAAAATATGATTATACCATCTGTTCAAGACCCTCCTTAAAAATGGGATTTCACTTTATGTTCAGGACCTTCCTGAAAAATGGGATTTTACTTTCTGTTTAGGGTCCTCCTGAAAAATAGGATATTACTTTATGTTTCGGACCTTCCTGGAAAATGGGATGTTACTTTTTGTTCAGGACCCTCCTGATAAATGGGATTTAACCTTTTGTTCATGACCCTCCTAAAAAATAGAATTTTAATTTTTGTTCAGGACTCCCCTAAAAAATAGGATTTTACCTTCTGTTTAGGACCCTCCTGAAAAATAAGATTTCACTTTATGTTCAGGACCCTCCTGAAAAATGAGATTTTACTTTCTGTTCAAGACCCTCCTGAAAAATAGGATTTTACCATATGTTCAGGACCCACCTGAAAAATGGGATTTCACTTTATGTTCAGGACCCTCTTGAAAAATGAGATTTTACTTTCCATTCAAGGCCCCCTTGAAAAATGAGATTTTACTTTATGTTCAGTACCCTCCTGAAAAATGGGATTTTACTTTCTGTTCAGGACCCTCCTGAAAAATGGGATTTTACTTTATGTTTAGTACAGTCCTGGAAAATGGGATGTTACTTTATTTTCAGGACCCTCTTTAAAAATGGGATTTTACTTTCTTTTCAGGACCCTCTTGAAAAATAGAATTTTACTTTATGTTCAGGACCCTTCTAAAAATTGGAATTTTACTTTTGTTCAGGACTCTCCTGAAAAATGGGATTTTACTTCCTACTCAGGCACCTCCTGAAAAATGGGACTTTACTCTGTGCTAAGGACCCTCCTGAAAAATAGCACTTTACCTTCTATTCAGGACCCTCCTGGAAAATGGGATTTTATTTTCTGTTTAGGACCCTCCTGAAGAATGGGATTTTACCTTCTGTTCTGGACACTCCTGAAAAATGGGATTTCACTTTATGTTCAGGACCTTCCTGGAAAAATGGATGTTACTTTATGTTCAGGACCCTCTTGAAAAATGGGATTTTACTTTATGTTCAGGACCTTTCTGGAAAATGCAATGTTACTTTATGTTCAGGACCTTCCTGATAAATAGGATTTTACCTTCTGTTCAGAACCCTCCTGAAAAATGGGATTTCACTTTATGTTCAGGACCTTTCTGGAAAATGGAATGTTACTATATGTTCAGGACCCTCCTGATAAATAGGATTTTACCTTATGTTCAGGACCCTCCTGAAAAATAGGATTTTCCTACTGTTCAGGACCCTCCTGAAAAATAGGATTTCAATTTATGTTCCGGACCCTCCTGAAAAATGGAATTCTGCTTTTTGTTCAGGACCCTCCTGAAAAATGGGATTTTACTTTCTACTCAGGACCCTCATGAAAAATGGGACTTTACTTTCTGCTCAAGACCCTCCTGAAAAATGGGACTTTACCTCCTGTTCAGGACCCTCCTGATAAATGAGATTTTAGTTTCTGTTCAGGACCCTCTTGAAAAATAGAATTTTACCTTCTGTTCAGGCCCCTCCTGAAAAATGAGATTTCGCTTTATGTTCAGGACCCTCCTGAAAAATGGGATTTTACTTTCTGTTCAGGACCCCCCTAAAAAATGGGATTTTACTTTATGTTCATAAACCTCCTGGAAAATGTGATGTTACTTTATGTTCAGGACCCTCCTGATAAATGGGATTTTACCTTCTGTTCAGGACTCTCCTAAAAAATAGAATTTTATTTTTTGTTCAGGACCCTCCTGAAAAATAGGATTTTACCATCTGTTGAGGACCCTCCTGAAAAATGAGATTTCTCTTTATGTTCAGGACCCTCCTGAAAAATGGGATTTTACTTTTTGTTCAGGACCCCCCTGAAAAATGGGATTTTACTTTGTAAAAAATGGGATTTTACTTTCTAAAAAATGGGACTTTATTCTCTGCTCAGGACCCTCCTGAAAAATGGGACTTTACCTTCTGTTCAGGACCCTCCTGAAAAATGGGATTTTACTTTCTGTTCAGGACCCCCTTGAAAAATGGGATTTTACTTTCTAAAAAATGGGATTTTACTATCTAAAAAATGGGACTTTACTCTCTGCTCAGGACCATCATGATAAATGGGATTTTACCTTCTGTTCACGACTGTCCTAAAAAATAGAATTTTATTTTCTGTTCAAGACCCTCCTGAAAAATGGGACTTTACCTCCTGTTCAGGATCTTCCTGATAAATGAGATTTTAGTTTCTGTTCAGGACCCTCCTGAAAAATAGGATTTTACCTTCTGTTCAGGACCCTCCTGAAAAATGAGATTTCAGTTTATGTTCAGGACCCTCCTGAAAAATGGGATTTTACTTTTTGTTCAGGACCCCCCTAAAAATGGGATTTTACTTTATGTTCATAAACCTCCTGGAAAATGTGATGTTACTTTATGTTCAGGACCCTCCTGATAAATGGGATTTTACCTTCTGTTCAGGACTCTCCTAAAAAATAGAATTTTATTTTCTGTTCAGGACCCTCCTGAAAAATAGGATTTTACCTTCTTTTCAGGACCCTCCTAAAAAATGAGATTTCTCTTTATGTTCAGGACCCTCCTGAAAAATGGGATTTTACTTTCTGTTCAGGACCCCCCTAAAAAATGGGATTTTACTTTCTAAAAAATGGGATTTTACTTTCTAAAAAATGGGACTTTACTCTCTGCTCAGGACCCTCCTAAAAAATGGGACTTTACCTTCTGTTCAGGACCCTCCTGAAAAATTTGATTTTACTTTCTGTTCAGGACCCCCCTGAAAAATGGGATTTTACTTTCTAAAAAATGGGATTTTTCTACCAAAAAAATGGGACTTTACTCTCTGCTCAGGACCCTCATTATAAATGGGATTTTACCTTCTGTTCACGACTCTCCTAAAAAATAGAATTTTATTTTCTGTTCAGAACCCTCCTGAAAAATAGGATTTTACCTTCTGTTAAGGTCCCTCCTGAAAAATGAGATTTCACTTTATGTTCAGGACCCTCCTGAAAAATGGGATTTTACTTTCTGTTCAGGACCCCCCTGAAAACTGGGATTTTACTTTATGTTCATAAACCTCCTGGAAAATGGGATGTTACTTTATGTTCATGACCTTCCTGAAAAATTTGATTTTACTTTCTGTTCAGGACCCTCCTGAAAAATAGAATTTTACTTTATGTTCAGTACCGTCCTAGAAAATGGGATGTTACTTTATTTTCAGGACCCTCCTAAAAAATGGGATTTTACTTTCTGTTCAAGACCCTCCTTAAAAATAGAATTTTACTTTTTGTTCAAGACCCTCCTGAAAAATAGAATTTTACTTTTGTTCAGGAACCTCCTGAAAAATGGGACTTTACTCTCTGCTCAGGACTCTCCTAAAAAATGGGACTTTACCTTCTGTTCAGGACCCTCCTGGAAAATAGGATTTTACTTTCTGTTTAGGACCCTCCTGAAAAATAGGATTTTACCTTCTGTTCTGGATCCTCCTGAAAAATGGGATTTCACATTATGTTCCACACCTTCCTGAAAAATGGGATTTTACTTTCTGTTCAGCACCCTCCTGAAAAATGGGATTTTACTTTATGTTCAGGACCTTCCTGGAAAATGGAATGTTACTTTATGTTCAGGACACTCCTGATAAATGCGATTTTACCTTCTGTTCAGGACCCTCCTAATAAATGCGATTTTACCTTCTGTTCAGGACCCTCTTGAAATATAGGATTTTACCTTCTGTTCTGAACCCTCCTGAAAAAATGGAATTTCACTTTATTTTCCGGTCCCTCCTGAAAAATGGAGTTGTACTTTCTGTCCAGGACCCTCCCGAAAAAAGAGATTTTACTTTCTACTCAGGACCCTCATGAAAAATGGGACTCTACTTTCTGCTTAGGACTCTCCTGAAAAATGGGACTTTACTTTCTGCTCAGGACCCTCCTGAAAAATGGGACTTTACCACCTGTTCAGGACCCCCCTAAAAAATGGGACTTTACTCTGTGCTCAGGACCCTACTAAAAAATAGGACTTTACCTTCTGTTCAGGATCCTCCTGTAAAATAGGATTTTACTTTCTGTTTAGGACCCTCCTGGAAAATGGGATTTTACCAAATGTTCATGACCCTCCTGAAAAATAGGATTTCACTTTATGTTCACGACCCTCCTGAAAAATGGGATTTTACTTTATGTTCAGGACGCTCCTGAAAAATGGGATTTTACTTTCTGTTCAGGACCCTCCTGAAAAATAGGGTTTTACTTTTTGTTCAGTACCGTCCACGAAAATGGGATGTTACTTTCTGTTCAGCACCCTCCTAAAAAATGGGATTTTACTTTCTGTTCAGGACCCTCCTGAAAAATATAATTTTACTTTATGTTCAGGACCCTCCTGAAAAATGGAATTTTACTTTTGTTCAGGACCCTCCTGAAAAATAGGATTTTACTTTCTACTCAGGATCCTCCTGAAAAATTGGACTTTACTCTCTGCTCAGGACCCTCCTGAAAAATGGGACTTACCTTTTGTTCAGGACCCTCCTAAAAAATGGAATTTTATTTTCTATTTAGGACCCTCTTGAAAAATATGATTATACCATCTGTTCAAGACCCTCCTTAAAAATGGGATTTCACTTTATGTTCAGGACCTTCCTGAAAAATGGGATTTTACTTTCTGTTTAGGGTCCTCCTGAAAAATAGGATATTACTTTATGTTTCGGACCTTCCTGGAAAATGGGATGTTACTTTTTGTTCAGGACCCTCCTGATAAATGGGATTTAACCTTTTGTTCATGACCCTCCTAAAAAATAGAATTTTAATTTTTGTTCAGGACTCCCCTAAAAAATAGGATTTTACCTTCTGTTTAGGACCCTCCTGAAAAATAAGATTTCACTTTATGTTCAGGACCCTCCTGAAAAATGAGATTTTACTTTCTGTTCAAGACCCTCCTGAAAAATAGGATTTTACCATATGTTCAGGACCCACCTGAAAAATGGGATTTCACTTTATGTTCAGGACCCTCTTGAAAAATGAGATTTTACTTTCCATTCAAGGCCCCCTTGAAAAATGAGATTTTACTTTATGTTCAGTACCCTCCTGAAAAATGGGATTTTACTTTCTGTTCAGGACCCTCCTGAAAAATGGGATTTTACTTTATGTTTAGTACAGTCCTGGAAAATGGGATGTTACTTTATTTTCAGGACCCTCTTTAAAAATGGGATTTTACTTTCTTTTCAGGACCCTCTTGAAAAATAGAATTTTACTTTATGTTCAGGACCCTTCTAAAAATTGGAATTTTACTTTTGTTCAGGACTCTCCTGAAAAATGGGATTTTACTTCCTACTCAGGCACCTCCTGAAAAATGGGACTTTACTCTGTGCTAAGGACCCTCCTGAAAAATAGCACTTTACCTTCTATTCAGGACCCTCCTGGAAAATGGGATTTTATTTTCTGTTTAGGACCCTCCTGAAGAATGGGATTTTACCTTCTGTTCTGGACACTCCTGAAAAATGGGATTTCACTTTATGTTCAGGACCTTCCTGGAAAAATGGATGTTACTTTATGTTCAGGACCCTCTTGAAAAATGGGATTTTACTTTATGTTCAGGACCTTTCTGGAAAATGCAATGTTACTTTATGTTCAGGACCTTCCTGATAAATAGGATTTTACCTTCTGTTCAGAACCCTCCTGAAAAATGGGATTTCACTTTATGTTCAGGACCTTTCTGGAAAATGGAATGTTACTATATGTTCAGGACCCTCCTGATAAATAGGATTTTACCTTATGTTCAGGACCCTCCTGAAAAATAGGATTTTCCTACTGTTCAGGACCCTCCTGAAAAATAGGATTTCAATTTATGTTCCGGACCCTCCTGAAAAATGGAATTCTGCTTTTTGTTCAGGACCCTCCTGAAAAATGGGATTTTACTTTCTACTCAGGACCCTCATGAAAAATGGGACTTTACTTTCTGCTCAAGACCCTCCTGAAAAATGGGACTTTACCTCCTGTTCAGGACCCTCCTGATAAATGAGATTTTAGTTTCTGTTCAGGACCCTCTTGAAAAATAGAATTTTACCTTCTGTTCAGGCCCCTCCTGAAAAATGAGATTTCGCTTTATGTTCAGGACCCTCCTGAAAAATGGGATTTTACTTTCTGTTCAGGACCCCCCTAAAAAATGGGATTTTACTTTATGTTCATAAACCTCCTGGAAAATGTGATGTTACTTTATGTTCAGGACCCTCCTGATAAATGGGATTTTACCTTCTGTTCAGGACTCTCCTAAAAAATAGAATTTTATTTTTTGTTCAGGACCCTCCTGAAAAATAGGATTTTACCATCTGTTGAGGACCCTCCTGAAAAATGAGATTTCTCTTTATGTTCAGGACCCTCCTGAAAAATGGGATTTTACTTTTTGTTCAGGACCCCCCTGAAAAATGGGATTTTACTTTGTAAAAAATGGGATTTTACTTTCTAAAAAATGGGACTTTATTCTCTACTCAGGACCCTCCTGAAAAATGGGACTTTACCTTCTGTTCAGGACCCTCCTGAAAAATGGGATTTTACTTTCTGTTCAGGACCCCCTTGAAAAATGGGATTTTACTTTCTAAAAAATGGGATTTTACTATCTAAAAAATGGGACTTTACTCTCTGCTCAGGACCATCATGATAAATGGGATTTTACCTTCTGTTCACGACTGTCCTAAAAAATAGAATTTTATTTTCTGTTCAGGACCCTCCTGAAAAATAGGATTTTACCTTCTGTTCGGGACCCTCCTGAAAAATGAGATTTCATTTTATGTTCAGGAACCTCCTGAAAAATGGGATTTTTCTTTCTGTTCAGGACCCCCCTGAAAAATGGGATTTTACTTTATGCTCATAAACCTCCTGGAAAATGGGATGTTACTTTATGTTCATGACCTTCCTGAAAAATTTGATTTAATTTTCTGTTCAGGACCCTCCTGAAAAATGGAATTTTACTTTATGTTCAGTACCGTCCTAGAAAATGGGATGTTACTTTATTTTCAGGACCCTCCTATAAAATGGGATTTTACTTTCTGTTCAGGACCCTCCTTAAAAATAGAATTTTACTTTTTGTTCAGGACCCTCCTGAAAAATAGAATTTTACTTTTGTTCAGGAACCACCTGAAAAATGGGACTTTACTCTCTGCTCAGGACCCTCCTAAAAAATGGGACTTTACCTTCTGTTCAGGACCTTCCTGGAAAATGGGATTTTACTTTCTGTTTAGGACCCTCCTGAAAAATGGGATTTTACCTTCTGTTCTGGATCCTCCTGAAAAATTGGATTTCACTTTATGTTCAGGACCTTCCTGAAAAATGGGATTTTACTTTCTGTTCAGGACCCTCCTGAAAAATGGGATTTTACTTTATATTCAGGACCTTCCTGGAAAATGGAATGTTACTTTATGTTCAGGACCCTCCTGATAAATTCGATTTTACCTTCTGTTCAGGACCCTCCTAAAAAATGGAATTTTATTTTCTGTTCAGGATCCTCCTGAAAAATAGGATTTTACCTTCTGTTCCGAACCCTCCTGAAAAATGGAATATCACTTTATTTTTCGGTCCCTCCTGAAAAATGGAGTTGTACTTTCTGTCCAGGACCCTCCCGAAAAAAGAGATTTAACTTTCTACTCAGGACCCTCATGAAAAATGGGACTCTACTTTCTGCTTAGGACCCTCCTGAAAAATGGGACTTTACTTTCTGCTCAGGACCCTCCTTAAAAATGGGACTTTACCACCTGTTCAGGACCCCCCTGAAAAATGGGACTTTACTCTATGCTCAGGACCCTACTAAAAAATAGGTCTTTACCTTCTGTTCAGGATCCTCCTGTAAAATAGGATTTTACTTTCTGTTTAGGACCCTCCTGAAAAATGGGATTTTACCTTCTGTTCATGACCCTCCTGAAAAATAGGATTTCACTTTATGTTCTCGACCCTCCTGAAAAATGGGATTTTACTTTTCGTTCAGGGCGCTCCCGAAAAATGGGATTTTATTTTCTGTTCAGGACCCTCCTGAAAAATGGGGTTTTACTTTTTGTTCAGTACCGTCCAGGAAAATGGGATGTTACTTTCTGTTCAGCACCCTCCTAAAAAATGGGATTTTACTTTCTGTTCAGGACCCTCCTGAAAAATATAATTTTACTTTATGTTCAGGACCCCCCTGAAAAATAGGATTTTACCTTCTGTTTAGGATACTCCTGAAAAATAAGATTTCACTTTATGTTCAGGACCCTCCTGAAAAAGGAGATTTTACTTTCTGTTCAAGACCCTCCTGAAAAATAGGATTTTACATTATGTTCAGGACCCACCTGAAAAATGGGATTTTATTTTCTGTTCAGGACCCTCCTGAAAAATGGGATTTTACTTTATGTTCAGGACCTTTCTGGAAAATGGAATGTTACTTTATGTTCAGGACCCTCCTGATAAATAGGATTTTACCTTATGTTCAGGACCCTCCTGAAAAATAGGATTTTCCTTCTGTTCAGGACCTCCTGAAAAATAGGAATTCAATTTATGTTTCGGACCCTCCTGAAAAATGGAATTCTGCTTTTTGTTCAGGACCCTCCTGAAAAATGGGATTTTACTTTCTACTCAGGACCCTCATGAAAAATGGGACTTTACTTTCTACTCAAGACCCTCCTGAAAAATGGGACTTTACCTCCTGTTCAGGACCCTCCTGATAAATGAGATTTTAGTTTCTGTTCAGGACCCTCCTGAAAAATAGGATTTTACCTTCTGTTCAGGACCCTCCTGAAAAATGAGATTTCACTTTATGTTCAGGACCCTCCTGAAAAATGGGATTTTACTTTCTGTTCAGGACCCCCCTAAAAAATGAGATTTTACTTTATGTTCATAAACCTCTAGGAAAATGTGATGTTACTTTATGTTCAGGACTTTCCTGATAAATGGGATTTTACCTTCTGTTCAGGACTCTCCTAAAAAATAGAATTTTATTTTCTGTTCAGGACCATCCTGAAAAATAGGATTTTACCTTCTGTTCAGGACCCTCCTGAAAAATGAGATTTCTCTTTATGTTCAGGACCCTCCTGAAAAATGGGATTTTACTTTCTGTTCAGGACCCCCCTGAAAAATGGGATTTTACTTTCTAAAAAATGGGATTTTACTTTCTAAAAAATGGGACTTTAATCTCTGCTCAGGACCCTCCTGAAAAATGGGACTTTACCTTCTGTTCAGGACCCTCCTGAAAAATGGGATTTTACTTTCTGTTCAGGAGCCCCCTGAAAAATGGGATTTTACTTTCTAAAAAATGGGATTTTACTACCTAAAAAATAGGACTTTAATCTCTGCTCAGGCCCCTCCTGATAAATGGGATTTTACCTTCTGTTCACAACTCTCCTAAAAAATAGAATTTTAGTTTCTGTTCAGGACCCTCCTGAAATATAGGATTTTACCTTCTGTTCAGGACCCTCCTGAAAAATGAGATTTCATTTTATGTTCAGGAACCTCCTGAAAAATGGGATTTTACTTTCTGTTCAGGACCCCCTTGAAAAATGGGATTTTACTTTATGTTCATAAACCTCCTGGAAAATGGGATGTTACTTTATGTTCATGACCTTCCTGAAAAATTTGATTTTACTTTCTGTTCAGGACCCTCCTGAAAAATGGAATTTTACTTTATGTTCAGTACCGTCCTAGAAAATGGGATGTTACTTTATTTTCAGGACCCTTTTAAAAAATGGGATTTTTCTTTCTGTTCAGGACCCTCCTGAAAAATAGAATTTTACTTTTTGTTCAGGACCGTCCTGAAAAATAGAATTTTACGTTTGTTCAGCAACCTCTTGAAAAATGGGACTTTACTCTCTGCTCAGGACCCTTCTAAAAAATGGGACTTCACCTTCTGTTCAGGACCCTCCTGGAAAATGGGATTTTACTTTCTTTTTAGGACCCTCCTGAAAAATGGGATTTTATCTTCTGTTCTGGATCCTCCTGAAAAATGGGATTTCACTTTATGTTCAACACCTTCCTGAAAAATGGGGTTTTACTTTCTGTTCAGGACCCTCCTGAAAAATGGGATTTTACTTTATGTTCAGGACCTTCCTGGAAAATGGAATGTTACTTTATGTTCAGGACCCTCCTGATAAATGCGATTTTACCTTCACTTCAGGACCCTCCTAAAAAATGGAATTTTACTTTCTGTTCAGGCCCCTCCTGAAAAATAGGATTTTACCTTCTGTTCCGAACCCTCCTGAAAAATGGAATTTCACTTTATTTTTCGGTCCCTCCTGAAAAATGGAGTTGTACTTTCTGTCCAGGACCCTCCCGAAAAAAGAGATTTTACTTTCTACTCAGGACCCCCATGAAAAATGGGACTCTACTTTCTGCTTAGGACCCTCCTGAAAAATGGGACTTTACTTTCTGCTCAGGACCCTCCTGAAAAATGAGACTTTACCACCTGTTCAGGACCCCCCTGAAAAATGGGACTTTACTCTGTGCTCAGGACCCTGCTAAAAAATAGGAATTTACCTTCTGTTCAGGATCCTCCTGTAAAATAGGATTTTACTTCTGTTTAGGACCCTCCTGAAAAATGGGATTTTACCTTCTGTTCATGACCCTCCTGAAAAATAGGATTTCACTTTATGTTCACGACCCTCCTGAAAAATGAGATTTTACTTTCTGTTCAAGACCCTCCTAAAAAATAGGATTTTACCTTATGTTCAGGACCCACCTGAAAAATGGGATTTTACTTTCTGTTCAGGACCCTCCTGAAAAATGAGATTTTACTTTATGTTTAGTACCGTCCTGGAAAATGGGATGTTACTTTATTTTCAGGACCCTCTTTAAAAATGGGATTTTACTTTTTGTTCAGGACCCTCTTGAAAAATAGAATTTTACTTTATGTTCAGGACACTCCTAAAAATTGCCATTTTACTTTTGTTCAGGACTCTCCTAAAAAATGGGATTTTACTTTCTACTCAGGCCCCTCCTGAAAAATGGGACTTTACTCTCTGCTAAGGACCTTCCTGAAAAATAGGACTTTACCTTCTGTTCAGGACCCTCCTGGAAAATGGGATTTTATTTTCTGTTTAGGACCCTCCTGAAGAATGGGATTTTACCGTCTGTTCTGGACACTCCTGAAAAATGGGATTTCACTTTATGTTCAGGACCTTCCTGGAAAAAGGGATGTTACTTTATGTTCAGGACCCTCTTGAAAAATGGGATTTTACTTTATGTTCAGGACCTTTCTGGAAAATACAATGTTACTTTATGTTCAGGTCCTTCCTGATAAATAGGATTTTACCTTCTGTTTAGGACCCTCCTGAAAAATGGGATTTCACTTTATGTTCAGGACCTTTCTGGAAAATGGGATGTTACATTATGTTCAGGACCCTCCTGAAAAATGGGATTTTACTTTATGTTCAGGACCTTTCTGGAAAATGGAATGTTACTTTATGTTCAGGACCCTCCTGATAAATACGATTTCACCTTATGTTCAGGACCCTCCTGAAAAATAGGATTTTCCTTCTGTTCAGGACCTCCTGAAAAATAGGATTTCAATTTATGTTTCGGACCCTCCTGAAAAATGGAATTCTGCTTTTTTTTCAGGACCCTCCTGAAAAATGGGATTTTTCTTTCTACTCAGGACCCTCATGAAAAATGGGACTTTACTTTCTACTCAAGACCCTCCTGAAAAATGGGACTTAACTCATGTTCAGGACCCTCCTGATAAATGAGACTTTAGTTTCTGTTCAGGACCCTCCTGAAAAATAGGATTTTACCTTCTGTTCAGGACCCTCCTGAAAAATGAGATTTCACTTTATGTTCAGGACCCTCCTGAAAAATGGGATTTTACTTTCTGTTCAGGACCCCCCTAAAAAATGAGATTTTACTTTATGTTCATAAACCTCCAGGAAAATGTGATGTTACTTTATGTTCAGGACTTTCCTGATAAATGGGATTTTACCTTCTGTTCAGGACTCTCCTAAAAAATAGAATTTTATTTTCTGTTCAGGACCATCCTGAAAAATAGGATTTTACCTTCTGTTCAGGACCCTCCTGAAAAATGAGATTTCTCTTTATGTTCAGGACCCTCCTGAAAAATGGGATTTTACTTTCTGTTCAGGACCCCCCCTGAAAAATGGGATTTTACTTTCTAAAAAATGGGACTTTACTCTCTGCTCAGGACCCTCCTGAAAAATGGGACTTTACCTTCTGTTCAGGACCCTCCTGAAAAATGGGATTTTACTTTCTGTTCAGGAGCCCCCTGAAAAATGGGATTTTACTTTCTAAAAAATGGGATTTTACTACCTAAAAAATAGGACTTTACTCTCTGCTCAGGCCCCTCCTGATAAATGGGATTTTACCTTCTGTTCACAACTCTCCTAAAAAATAGAATTTTAGTTTCTGTTCAGGACCCTCCTGAAAAATAGGATTTTACCTTCTGTTCAGGACTCTCCTGAAAAATGAGATTTCATTTTATGTTCAGGAACCTCCTGAAAAATGGGATTTTACTTTCTGTTCAGGACCCCCCTGAAAATTGGGATTTTACTTTATGTTCATAAACCTCCTGGAAAATGGGATGTTACTTTATGTTCATGACCTTCCTGAAAAATTTGATTTTACTTTCTGTTCAGGACCCTCCTGAAAAATGGAATTTTACTTTATGTTCAGTACCGTCCTAGAAAATGGGATGTTACTTTATTTTCAGGACCCTTTTAAAAAATGGGATTTTTCTTTCTGTTCAGGACCCTCCTGAAAAATAGAATTTTACTTTTTGTTCAGGACCGTCCTGAAAAATAGAATTTTACGTTTGTTCAGCAACCTCTTGAAAAATGGGACTTTACTCTCTGCTCAGGACCCTTCTAAAAAATGGGACTTCACCTTCTGTTCAGGACCCTCCTGGAAAATGGGATTTTACTTTCTTTTTAGGACCCTCCTGAAAAATGGGATTTTATCTTCTGTTCTGGATCCTCCTGAAAAATGGGATTTCACTTTATGTTCAACACCTTCCTGAAAAATGGGGTTTTACTTTCTGTTCAGGACCCTCCTGAAAAATGGGATTTTACTTTATGTTCAGGACCTTCCTGGAAAATGGAATGTTACTTTATGTTCAGGACCCTCCTGATAAATGCGATTTTACCTTCACTTCAGGACCCTCCTAAAAAATGGAATTTTACTTTCTGTTCAGGCCCCTCCTGAAAAATAGGATTTTACCTTCTGTTCCGAACCCTCCTGAAAAATGGAATTTCACTTTATTTTTCGGTCCCTCCTGAAAAATGGAGTTGTACTTTCTGTCCAGGACCCTCCCGAAAAAAGAGATTTTACTTTCTACTCAGGACCCCCATGAAAAATGGGACTCTACTTTCTGCTTAGGACCCTCCTGAAAAATGGGACTTTACTTTCTGCTCAGGACCCTCCTGAAAAATGAGACTTTACCACCTGTTCAGGACCCCCCTGAAAAATGGGACTTTACTCTGTGCTCAGGACCCTGCTAAAAAATAGGAATTTACCTTCTGTTCAGGATCCTCCTGTAAAATAGGATTTTACTTCTGTTTAGGACCCTCCTGAAAAATGGGATTTTACCTTCTGTTCATGACCCTCCTGAAAAATAGGATTTCACTTTATGTTCACGACCCTCCTGAAAAATGAGATTTTACTTTCTGTTCAAGACCCTCCTAAAAAATAGGATTTTACCTTATGTTCAGGACCCACCTGAAAAATGGGATTTTACTTTCTGTTCAGGACCCTCCTGAAAAATGAGATTTTACTTTATGTTTAGTACCGTCCTGGAAAATGGGATGTTACTTTATTTTCAGGACCCTCTTTAAAAATGGGATTTTACTTTTTGTTCAGGACCCTCTTGAAAAATAGAATTTTACTTTATGTTCAGGACACTCCTAAAAATTGCCATTTTACTTTTGTTCAGGACTCTCCTAAAAAATGGGATTTTACTTTCTACTCAGGCCCCTCCTGAAAAATGGGACTTTACTCTCTGCTAAGGACCTTCCTGAAAAATAGGACTTTACCTTCTGTTCAGGACCCTCCTGGAAAATGGGATTTTATTTTCTGTTTAGGACCCTCCTGAAGAATGGGATTTTACCGTCTGTTCTGGACACTCCTGAAAAATGGGATTTCACTTTATGTTCAGGACCTTCCTGGAAAAAGGGATGTTACTTTATGTTCAGGACCCTCTTGAAAAATGGGATTTTACTTTATGTTCAGGACCTTTCTGGAAAATACAATGTTACTTTATGTTCAGGTCCTTCCTGATAAATAGGATTTTACCTTCTGTTTAGGACCCTCCTGAAAAATGGGATTTCACTTTATGTTCAGGACCTTTCTGGAAAATGGGATGTTACATTATGTTCAGGACCCTCCTGAAAAATGGGATTTTACTTTATGTTCAGGACCTTTCTGGAAAATGGAATGTTACTTTATGTTCAGGACCCTCCTGATAAATACGATTTCACCTTATGTTCAGGACCCTCCTGAAAAATAGGATTTTCCTTCTGTTCAGGACCTCCTGAAAAATAGGATTTCAATTTATGTTTCGGACCCTCCTGAAAAATGGAATTCTGCTTTTTTTTCAGGACCCTCCTGAAAAATGGGATTTTTCTTTCTACTCAGGACCCTCATGAAAAATGGGACTTTACTTTCTACTCAAGACCCTCCTGAAAAATGGGACTTAACTCATGTTCAGGACCCTCCTGATAAATGAGACTTTAGTTTCTGTTCAGGACCCTCCTGAAAAATAGGATTTTACCTTCTGTTCAGGACCCTCCTGAAAAATGAGATTTCACTTTATGTTCAGGACCCTCCTGAAAAATGGGATTTTACTTTCTGTTCAGGACCCCCCTAAAAAATGAGATTTTACTTTATGTTCATAAACCTCCAGGAAAATGTGATGTTACTTTATGTTCAGGACTTTCCTGATAAATGGGATTTTACCTTCTGTTCAGGACTCTCCTAAAAAATAGAATTTTATTTTCTGTTCAGGACCATCCTGAAAAATAGGATTTTACCTTCTGTTCAGGACCCTCCTGAAAAATGAGATTTCTCTTTATGTTCAGGACCCTCCTGAAAAATGGGATTTTACTTTCTGTTCAGGACCCCCCCTGAAAAATGGGATTTTACTTTCTAAAAAATGGGACTTTACTCTCTGCTCAGGACCCTCCTGAAAAATGGGACTTTACCTTCTGTTCAGGACCCTCCTGAAAAATGGGATTTTACTTTCTGTTCAGGAGCCCCCTGAAAAATGGGATTTTACTTTCTAAAAAATGGGATTTTACTACCTAAAAAATAGGACTTTACTCTCTGCTCAGGCCCCTCCTGATAAATGGGATTTTACCTTCTGTTCACAACTCTCCTAAAAAATAGAATTTTAGTTTCTGTTCAGGACCCTCCTGAAAAATAGGATTTTACCTTCTGTTCAGGACTCTCCTGAAAAATGAGATTTCATTTTATGTTCAGGAACCTCCTGAAAAATGGGATTTTACTTTCTGTTCAGGACCCCCCTGAAAATTGGGATTTTACTTTATGTTCATAAACCTCCTGGAAAATGGGATGTTACTTTATGTTCATGACCTTCCTGAAAAATTTGATTTTACTTTCTGTTCAGGACCCTCCTGAAAAATGGAATTTTACTTTATGTTCAGTACCGTCCTAGAAAATGGGATGTTACTTTATTTTCAGGACCCTTTTAAAAAATGGGATTTTACTTTCTGTTCAGGACCCTCCTTAAAAATAGAATTTTACTTTTTGTTCAGGACCGTCCTGAAAAATAGAATTTTACGTTTGTTCAGGAACCTCTTGAAAAATGGGACTTTACTCTCTGCTCAGGACCCTTCTAAAAAATGGGACTTCACCTTCTGTTCAGGACCCTCCTGGAAAATGGGATTTTACTTTCTTTTTAGGACCCTCCTGAAAAATGGGATTTTATCTTCTGTTCTGGATCCTCCTGAAAAATGGGATTTCACTTTATGTTCAACACCTTCCTGAAAAATGGGATTTTACTTTCTGTTCAGGACCCTCCTGAAAAATGGGATTTTACTTTATGTTCAGGACCTTCCTGGAAAATGGAATGTTACTTTATGTTCAGGACCCTCCTGATAAATGCGATTTAACCTTCTGTTCAGGACCCTCCTAAAAAATGGAATTTTACTTTCTGTTCAGGCCCCTCCTGAAAAATAGGATTTTACCTTCTGTTCCGAACCCTCCTGAAAAATGGAATTTTACTTTATTTTCCGGTCCCTCCTGAAAAATGGAGTTGTACTTTCTGTCCAGGACCCTCCCGAAAAAAGAGATTTTACTTTCTACTCAGGACCCCCATGAAAAATGGGACTCTACTTTCTGCTTAGGACCCTCCTGAAAAATGGGACTTTACTTTCTGCTCAGGACCCTCCTGAAAAATGGGACTTTACCACCTGTTTAGGACCCCCCTGAAAAATGGGACTTTACTCTGTGCTCAGGACCCTGCTAAAAAATAGGACTTTACCTTCTGTTCAGGATCCTCCTGTAAAATAAAATTTTACTTCTGTTTAGGACCCTCCTGAAAAATGGGATTTTACCTTCTGTTCATGACCCTCCTGAAAAATAGGATTTCACTTTATGTTCACGACCCTCCTGAAAAATGAGATTTTACTTTCTGTTCAAGACCCTCCTAAAAAATAGGATTTTACCTTATGTTCAGGACCCACCTGAAAAATGGGATTTTACTTTCTGTTCAGGACCCTCCTGAAAAATGAGATTTTACTTTATGTTTAGTACCGTCCTGGAAAATGGGATGTTACTTTATTTTCAGGACCCTCTTTAAAAATGGGATTTTACTTTTTGTTCAGGACCCTCTTGAAAAATAGAATTTTACTTTATGTTCAGGACACTCCTAAAAATTGCCATTTTACTTTTGTTCAGGACTCTCCTAAAAAATGGGATTTTACTTTCTACTCAGGCCCCTCCTGAAAAATGGGACTTTACTCTCTGCTAAGGACCTTCCTGAAAAATAGGACTTTACCTTCTGTTCAGGACCCTCCTAGAAAATGGGATTTTATTTTCTGTTTAGGACCCCCCTGAAGAATGGGATTTTACCTTCTGTTCTGTACACTCCTGAAAAATGGGATTTCACTTTATGTTCAGGACCTTCCTGGAAAAAGGGATGTTACTTTATGTTCAGGACCCTCTTGAAAAATGGGATTTTACTTTATGTTCAGGACCTTTCTGGAAAATACAATGTTACTTTATGTTCAGGTCCTTCCTGATAAATAGGATTTTACCTTCTGTTCAGGACCCTCCTGAAAAATGGGATTTCACTTTATGTTCAGGACCTTTCTGGAAAATGGGATGTTACATTATGTTCAGGACCCTCCTGAAAAATGGGATTTTACTTTATGTTCAGGACCTTTCTGGAAAATGGAATGTTACTTTATGATCAGGACCCTCCTGATAAATAGGATTTCACCTTATGTTCAGGACCCTCCTGAAAAATAGGATTTTCCTTCTGTTCAGGACCTCCTGAAAAATAGGATTTCAATTTATGTTTCGGACCCTCCTGAAAAATGGAATTCTGCTTTTTTTTCAGGACCCTCCTGAAAAATGGGATTTTTCTTTCTACTCAGGACCCTCATGAAAAATGGGACTTTACTTTCTACTCAAGACCCTCCTGAAAAATGGGGCTTAACTCCTGTTCAGGACCCTCCTGATAAATGAGATTTTAGTTTCTGTTCAGGACCCTCCTGAAAAATAGGATTTTACCTTCTGTTCAGGACCCTCCTGAAAAATGAGATTTCACTTTATGTTCAGGACCCTCCTGAAAAATGGGATTTTACTTTCTGTTCAGGACCCCCCTAAAAAATGAGATTTTACTTTATGTTCATAAACTTCCAGGAAAATGTGATGTTACTTTATGTTCAGGACTTTCCTGATAAATGGGATTTTACCTTCTGTTCAGGACTCTCCTAAAAAATAGAATTTTATTTTCTGTTCAGGACCATCCTGAAAAATAGGATTTTACCTTCTGTTCAGGACCCTCCTGAAAAATGAGATTTCTCTTTATGTTCAGGACCCTCCTGAAAAATGGGATTTTACTTTCTGTTCAGGACCCCCCTGAAAAATCGGATTTTACTTTCTAAAAAATGGGATTTTACTTTCTAAAAAATGGGACTTTACTCTCTGCTCAGGACCCTCTTGAAAAATGGGACTTTACCTTCTGTTCAGGACCCTCCTGAAAAATGGGATTTTACTTTCTGTTCAGGAGCCCCCTGAAAAATGGGATTTTACTTTCTAAAAAATGGGATTTTACTACCTAAAAAATAGGACTTTTCTCTCTGCTCAGGCCCCTCCTGATAAATGGGATTTTACCTTCTGTTCACAACTCTCCTAAAAAATAGAATTTTAGTTTCTGTTCAGGACCCTCCTGAAAAATAGGATTTTACCTTCTGTTCAGGACCCTCCTGAAAAATGAGATTTCATTTTATGTTCAGGAACCTCCTGAAAAATGGGATTTTACTTTCTGTTCAGGACCCCCCTGAAAAATGGGATTTTACTTTATGTTCATAAACCTCCTGGAAAATGGGATGTTACTTTATGTTCATGACCTTCCTTAAAAATTTGATTTTACTTTCTGTTCAGGACCCTCCTGAAAAATGGAATTTTACTTTATGTTCAGTACCGTCCTAGAAAATGGGATGTTACTTTATTTTCAGGACCCTTTTAAAAAATGGGATTTTACTTTCTGTTCAGGACCATCCTTAAAAATAGAATTTTACTTTTTGTTCAGGACCGTCCTGAAAAATAGAATTTTACTTTTGTTCAGGAAGCTCCTGAAAAATGGGACTTTCTCTCTGCTGAGGACCCTCCTAAAAAATGGGACTTCACCTTCTGTTCAGGACCCTCCTGGAAAATGGGATTTTACTTTCTTTTTAGGACCCTCCTGAAAAATGGGATTTTATCTTCTGTTCTGGATCCTCCTGAAAAATGGGATTTCACTTTATGTTCAACACCTTCCTGAAAAATGGGATTTTACTTTCTGTTCAGGACCCTCCTGAAAAATGGGATTTTACTTTATGTCAGGACCTTCCTAGAAAATGGAATGTTACTTTATGTTCAGGACCCTCCTGATAAATGCGATTTTACCTTCTGTTCAGGACCCTCCTAAAAAATGGAATTTTACTTTCTGTTCAGGACCCTCCTGAAAAATAGGATTTTACCTTCTATTCCGAACCCTCCTGAAAAATGGAATTTCACTTTATTTTCCGGTCCCTCCTGAAAAATGGAGTTGTACTTTCTGTCCAGGACCCTCCCGAAAAAAGAGATTTTACTTTCTACTCAGGACCCCCATGAAAAATGGGACTCTACTTTCTGCTTAGGACCCTCCTGAAAAATGGGACATTACTTTCTGCTCAGTACCCTCCTGAAAAATGGGACTTTACCACCTGTTCAGGACCCCCCTGAAAAATGGGACTTTACTCTGTGCTCAGGACCCTGCTAAAAAATAGGACTTTACCTTCTGTTCAGGATCCTCCTGTAAAATAGGATTTTACTTTCTGTTTAGGACCCTCCCGAAAAATGGGATTTTACCTTCTGTTCATGACCCTCCTGAAAAATAGGATTTCACATTATGTTCACGACCCTCCTTAAAAATGGGATTTTACTTTATGTTCAGGACGCTATTGAAAAATGGGATTTTACTTTCTGTTCAGGACCCTCCTGAAAAATAGGATTTTACTTTCTACTCAGGATCCTCCTGAAAAATTGGACTTTACTCCCTGCTCAGGACCCTCCTGAAAAATAGGACTTTACCTTTTGTTCAGGACCCTCCTAAAAAATGGAATTTTACTTTCTATTTAGGACCCTCTTGAAAAATATGATTTTACCATCTGTTCAAGACCCTCCTGAAAAATGGGATTTCACTTTATGTTCAGGACCCTACTGAAAAATGGGATTTTACTTTCTGTTTAGGGTCCTCCTGAAAAATAGGATTTTACTTTATATTTCGGACCTTCCTGGAAAATGGGATGTTACTTTTTGTTCAGGACCCTCCTGATAAATGGGATTTTACCTTCTGTTCATGACCCTCCTAAAAAATAGAATTTTAATTTCTGTTCAGGACCCCCCTGAAACATAGGATTTTACCTTCTATTTAGGACCCTCCTGAAAAATAAGATTTCACTTTATGTTCAGAACCCTCTTGAAAAATGAGATTTTACTTTCTATTCAAGGCCCCCTTGAAAAATGAGTTTTTACTTTATGTTCAGTACCCTCCTGAAAAATGGGATTTTACTTTCTGTTCAGGACCCTCCTGAAAAATGGGATTTTACTTTATGTTTAGTACCGTCCTTGAAAATGGGATGTTACTTTATTTTCAGGACCCTCTTTAAAAATGGGATTTTACTTTTTGTTCAGGACTCTCTTGAAAAATAGAATTTTACTTTATGTTCAGGACCCTCCTAAAAATTGGAATTTTACTTTTGTTCAGTACTCTTCTGAAAAATGGGATTTTACTTTCTACTCAGGCCCCTCCTGAAAAATGAGACTTTACTCTCTGCTAAGGACCCTCCTGAAAAATAGGACTTTACCTTCAGTTCAGGACCATCCTGGAAAATGGGATTTTATTTTCTGTTTAGGACCCTCCTGAAGAATGGGATTTTATCTTCTGTTCTGGACACTCCTGAAAAATGGGATTTCACTTTATGTTCAGGTCCTTCCTGAAAAATGGATGTTACTTTATGTTCAGGACCCTCTTGAAAAATGGGATTTTACTTTATGTTTAGGACCTAGCTGGAAAATGCTATGTTACATTATGTTCAGGACCTTCCTGATAAATAGGATTTTACCTTCTGTTCAGGACCCTCCTGAAAAATGGGATTTCACTTTATGTTCAGGACCTTTCTGGAAAATGGGATGTTACTTTATGTTCAGGACCCTCCTGAAAAATGGGATTTTACTTTATGTTCAGGACCTTTCTGGAAAATGGAATGTTACTTTATGTTCAGGACCCTCCTGATAAATAGGATTTTACCTTATGTTCAGGACCCTCCTGAAATATTGGATTTTCCTTCTGTTCAGGACCCTCCTGAAAAATAGGATTTCAATTTATGTTCCGGACCCTCCTGAAAAATGGAATTCTGCTTTTTGTTCAGGACTCTCCTGAAAAATGGGATTTTACTTTCTACTCAAGACCCTCATGAAAAATGGGACTTTACTTTCTGCTCAAGACCCTCCTGAAAAATGGGACTTTACCTCCTGTTCATGACCCTCCTGATAAATGATATTTTAGTTTCTGTTCAGGACCCTCCTGAAAAATAGGATTTTACCTTCTGTTCAGGACCCTCCTGAAAAATGAGATTTCACTTTATGTTCAGGACCCTCCTGAAAAATGGGATTTTACTTTCTGTTCAGGACCCCCCTAAAAAATGGGATTTTACTTTATGTTCATAAACCTCCTGGAAAATGTGATGTTACGTTATGTTCAGGACCATCCTGATAAATGGAATTTTACCTTCTGTTCAAGACTCTCCTAAAAAATAGAATTTTATTTTCTGTTCAGGACCCTCCTGAAAAATAGGATTTTACCTTCTGTTCAGGCCCCTCCTGAAAAATGAGATTTCTCATTATGTTCAGGACCCTCCTAAAAAATGGGATTTTACTTTATGTTCAGGACCCCCCTGAAAAATGGGATTTTACTTTCTAAAAAATGGGATTTTACTTTCTAAAAAATGGGACTTTACTCTCTGCTCAGGATCCTCCTGAAAAATGGGACTTTACCTTCTGTTCAGGACCATCCTGAAAAATGGGATTTTACTTTCTGTTCAGGACCACCCTGAAAATGGGATTTTAATTTCTAAAAAATGGGATTTTACTACCTAAAAAATGGGACTTTACTCTCTGCTCAGGACCATCATAATAAATGGGATTTTACTTTCTACTCAGGCCCCTCCTGAAAAATGAGACTTTACTCTCTGCTAAGGACCCTCCTGAAAAATAGGACTTTACCTTCAGTTCAGGACCATCCTGGAAAATGGGATTTTATTTTCTGTTTAGGACCCTCCTTAAGAATGGGATTTTATCTTTTGTTCTGGACACTCCTGAAAAATGGGATTTCACTTTATGTTCAGGACCTTCCTGAAAAATGGATATTACTTTATGTTGAGGACCCTCTTGAAAAATGGGATTTTACTTTATGTTCAGGAACTTGCTGGAAAATGCAATGTTACTTTATGTTCAGGATCTTCCTGATAAATAGGATTTTACCTTCTGTTCAGGACCCTCCTGAAAAATGGGATTTCACTTTATGTTCAGGACCTTTCTGGAAAATGGGATGTTACTTTATGTTCAGGACCCTCCTGAAAAATGGGATTTTACTTTATGTTCAGGACCATTCTGGAAAATGGAATGTTACTTTATGTTCAGGACCCTCCTGATAAATAGGATTTTACCTTATGTTCAGGACCCTCCTGAAAAATAGTATTTTCCTTCTGTTCAGGACCCTCCTGAAAAATAGGATTTCAATTTATGTTTCGGACCCTCCTGAAAAATGGAATTCTGCTTTTTGTTCAGGACCCTCCTGAAAAATGGGATTTTACTTTCTACTCAGGACCCTCATGAAAAATGGGACTTTACTTTCTGCTCAAGACCCTCCTGAAAAATGGGACTTTACCTCCTGTTCAGGACCCTCCTGATAAATGAGATTTTAGTTTCTGTTCAGGACCCTCTTGAAAAATAGAATTTTACCTTCTGTTCAGGACCCTCCTGAAAAATGAGATTTAACTTTATGTTCAGGACCCTCCTGAAAAATGGGATTTTACTTTCTGTTGAGGACCCCCCTAAAAAATGGGATTTTACTTTATGTTCATAAACCTCCTGGAAAATGTGATGTTACATTATGTTCAGGACCCTCCTGATAAATGGGATTTTACCTTCTGTTCAGGACTCTCCTAATGAAGAGAATTTTATTTTCTGTTCAGGACCCTCCTGAAAAATAGGATTTTACCATCTGTTCAGGACCCTCCTGAAAAATGAGATTTCTCTTTATGTTCAGGACCCTCCTGAAAAATGGGATTTTACTTTTTGTTCAGGACCCCCCTGAAAAATGGGATTTTACTTTGTAAAAAATGGGATTTTACTTTCTAAAAAATGGGACTTTATTCTCTGCTCAGGACCCTCCTGAAAAATGGGACTTTACCTTCTGTTCAGGACCCTCCTGAAAAATGGGATTTTACTTTCTGTTCAGGACCCCCCTGAAAAATGGGATTTTACTTTCTAAAAAATGGGATTTTACTACCTAAAAAATGGGACTTTACTCTCTGCTCAGGACCATCATGATAAATGGGATTTTACCTTCTGTTCAAGAATGCCCTAAAAAATAGAATTTTATTTTCTGTTCAGGACCCTCCTGAAAAATAGGATTTTACCTTCTGTTCAGGGCCCTCCTGAAAAATGAGATTTAACTTTATGATCAGGAACCTCCTGAAAAATGGGATTTTACTTTCTGTTCAGGACCCCCCTGAAAAATGGGATTTTACTTTATGTTCATAAACCTCCTGGAAAATGGGATGTTACTTTATGTTCATGACCTTCCTGAAAAATTTGATTTTATTTTCTGTTCAGGACCCTCCTGAAAAATGGAATTTTACTTTATGTTCAGTACCGTCCTAGAAAATGGGATGTTACTTTATTTTCAGGACCCTCCTATAAAATGGGATTTTACTTTCTGTTCAGGACCCTCCTTAAAAATAGAATTTTACTTTTTTTTCAGGACCCTCCTGAAAAATAGAATTTTACTTTTGTTCAGGAACCACCTGAAAAATGGGACTTTACTCTCTGCTCAGGACCCTCCTAAAAAATGGGACTTTACCTTCTGTTCAGGACCTTCCTGGAAAATGGGATTTTACTTTCTGTTTAGGACCCTCCTGAAAAATGGGATTTTACCTTCTGTTCTGGATCCTCCTGAAAAATGGGATTTCACTTTATGTTCAGGACCTTCCTGATAAATGGGATTTTACTTTCTGTTCAGGACCCTCCTGAAAAATGGGATTTTACTTTATGTTCAGGACCTTCCTGGAAAATGGAATGTTAATTTATATTCAGGACCCTCCTGATAAATTCGATTTTAACTTCCTCTTAGGACCCTCCTAAAAAATGGAATTTTACTTTCTGTTCAGGATCCTCCTGAAAAATAGGATTTTACCTTCTGTTCCGAACCCTCCTGAAAAATGGAATTTCACTTTATTTTTCGGTCCCTCCTGAAAAATGGAGTTGTACTTTCTGTCCAGGACCCTCCCGAAAAATGAGATTTTACTTTCTACTCAGGACCCTCATGAAAAATGGGACTCTACTTTCTGCTTAGGACCCTCCTGAAAAATGGGACTTTACTTTCTGCTCAGGACCCTCCTTAAAAATGGGACTTTACCACCTGTTCAGGACCCCCCTGAAAAATGGGACTTTACTCTGTGCACAGGACCCTACTAAAAAATAGGACTTTACCTTCTGTTCAGGATCCTCCTGTAAATAGGATTTTACTTTCTGTTTAGGACCCTCCTGAAAAATGGGATTTTACCTTCTGTTCATGACCCTCCTAAAAAAATAGGATTTCACTTTATGTTCTCGACCCTCCTGAAAAATAAGATTTTACTTTATGTTCAGGGCGCTCCTGAAAAATGGGATTTTATTTTCTGTTCAGTACCCTCCTGAAAAATGGGGTTTTACTTTTTGTTCAGTACCGTCCAGGAAAATGGGATGTTACTTTCTGTTCAACACCCTCCTAAAATATGGGATTTTACTTTCTGTTCAGGACCCTCCTGAAAAATATAATTTTACTTTATGTTCAGGACCCTCCTGAAAAATGGAATTTTACTTTTGTTCAGGACCCTCCTGAAAAATAGGATTTTACTTTCTACTCAGGATCCTCCTAAAAAATTGGACTTTACTCTCTGCTCAGGACCCTCCTGAAAAATGGGACTTTACCTTTTGTTCAGGACCCTCCTAAAAAATGGAATTTTACTTTCTATTTAGGACCCTCTTGAAAAATATGATTTTACCATCTGTTCAGGACCCTCCTGAAAAATGGGATTTCACTTTATGTTCAGGACCCTCCTGAAAAATGGGATTTTACTTTCTGTTTAGGGTCCTCCTGAAAAATAGGATTTTACTTTATGTTTCGGACCTTCCTGGAAAATGGGATGTTACTTTTTGCTCAAGACCCTCCTGATAAATGGGATTTTACCTTCTGTTCATGACCCTCCTAAAAAATGGAATTTTAATTTCTGTTCAGGACCCCCCTGAAAAATAGGATTTTACCTTCTGTTTAGGACCCTCCTGAAAAATAAGATTTCACTTTATGTTCAGGACCCTCCTGAAAAATGAGATTTTACTTTCTGTTCAAGACCCTCCTGAAAAATAGGATTTTACCTTATGTTCAGGACCCACCTGAAAAATGGGATTTCACTTTATGTTCAGGACCCTTCTGAAAAATGGGATTTTACTTTCTGTTCAGGACCCTCCTAAAAAATGGGATTTTACTTTATGTTTAGTACCGTTCAGGAAAATGGGATGTTACTTTATTTTCAGGACCCTCTTTAAAAATGGGATTTTACTTTTTGTTCAGGACCCTCTTGAAAAATAGAATTTTACTTAATGTTCAGGACCCTCCTAAAAATTGGAATTTTACTTTTGTTCAGGACTCTCCTGAAAAATGGGATTTTACTTTTTACTCATGCCCCTCCTGAAAAATGGGACTTTACTCTCTGCTAAGGACCCTCCTGAAAAATAGGACTTTACCTTCTGTTCAGGACCCTCCTGGAAGATGGGATTTTATTTTCTGTTTAGGACCCTCCTGAAGAATGGGATTTTACCTTCTGTTCTGGACACTCCTGAAAAATGGGATTTCACTTTATGTTCAGGACCTTCCTGGAAAAATGGATGTTACTTTATGTTCAGGACCCTCTTGAAAAATGGATTTTACTTTATGTTCAGGACCTTTCTGGAAAATGCAATGTTACTTTATGTTCAGGACCTTCCTGATAAATAGGATTTTACCTTCTGTTCAGGACCCTCCTGAAAAATGGGATTTCACTTTATGTTCAGGACCTTTATGGAAAATGGGATGTTACTTTATGTTCAGGACCCTCCTAAAAAATGGGATTTTTCTTTATGTTCAGGACCTTTCTGGAAAATGGATTGTTACTTTATGTTCAGGACCCTCCTGATAAATAGGATTTTACCTTATATTCAGGACCCTCCTGAAAAATAGGATTTTCCTTCTGTTCAGGACCCTCCTGAAAAATAGGATTTCAATTTATGTTCCGGACCCTCCTGAAAAATGGAATTCTGCTTTTTGTTCAGGACCCTTCTGAAAAATGGGATTTTACTTTCTACTCAGGACCCTCATGAAAAATGCGACTTTACTTTCTGCTCAAGACCCTCCTGAAAAATGGGACTTTACCTCCTGTTCAGGACCCTCCTGATAAATGAGATTTTAGTTTCTGTTCAGGACCCTCCTGAAAAATAGGATTTTACCTTCTGTTCAGGACCCTCCTGAAAAATGAGATTTCACTTTATGTTCAGGACCCTTCTGAAAAATGGGATTTTACTTTCTGTTCACGACCCCCCTAAAAAATGAGATTTTACTTTATGTTCAAAAACCTCCTGGAAAATGTGATGTTACTTTATGTTCAGGACCCTCCTGATAAATGGGATTTTACCTTCTGTTCAGGACTCTCCTAAAAAATATTATTTTATTTTCTGTTCAGGACCCTCCTGAAAAATAGGATTTTACCTTCTGTTCAGGATCCTCCTGAAAAATGAGATTTCTCTTTATGTTCAGGACCCTCCTGAAAAATGGGATTTTATTTTCAGTTCAGGACCCCCCTGAAAAATGGAATTTTACTTTCTAAAAAATGGGACTTTACTCTCTGCTCAGGACCCTCCTGAAATATGGGACTTTACCTTCTGTTCAGGACACTCCTGAAAAATGGGATTTTACTTTCTGTTCAGGACCCCCCTGAAAAATGGGATTTTACTTTCTAAAAAATGGGATTTTACTACATAAAAAATGGGACTTTACTCTCTGCTCAGGACCTTCATGATAAATGGGATTTTACCTTCTGTTCACGACTCTCCTAAAAAATAGAATTATATTTTCTGTTCAGGACCCTCCTGAAAAATAGGATTTTACCTTCTGTTCAGGACCCTCCTGAAAAATGAGATTTCACTTTATGTTCAGGAACCTCCTGAAAAATGGGATTTTACTTTCAGTTCAGGACCCCTCTGAAAAATGGGATTTTACTTTATGTTCATAAACCTCCTGGAAAATGGGATGTTACTTTATGTTAATGACCTTCCTGAAAAATTTGATTTTATTTTATGTTAAGGACCCTCCTGAAAAATGGAATTTTACTTTATGTTCAGTACCGTCCTAGAAAATGGGATGTTACTTAATTTTCAGGACCCTCCTAAAAATTGGGATTTTACTTTCTGTTCAGGACCCTCCTTAAAAATAGAATTTTACTTTTTGTTCAGGACCCTCCTGAAAAATAGAATTTTACTTTTGTTCAGGAACCACCTGAAAAATGAGACTTTACTCTCTGCTCAGGAACATCCTAAAAAATGGGACTTTACCTTCTTTTCAGGACCTTCCTGGAAAATGGGATTTTACTTTCTGTTTAGGACCCTCCTGGAAAATGGGATTTTACTTTCTGTTTAGGACCCTCCTGAAAAATGGGATTTTACCTTCTGTTCTGGATCCTCCTGAAAAATGGGATTTCACTTTATGTTCAGGACCTTCCTGAAAAATGGGATTTTACTTTCTGTTCAGGACCCTCCTGAAAAATGGGATTTTACTTTATGTTCAGGACCTTCCTGAAAATGTAATGTTACTTTATGTTCAGGACCCTCCTGATAAATGCGATTTTACCTTCTGTTCAGGACCCTCCTAAAAAATGGAATTTTACTTTCTGTTCAGGACCCTCCTGAAAAATAGGATTTTACCTTCTGTTCCGAACCCTCCTGAAAAATGGAATTTCACTATATTTTTCGGTCCCTCCTGAAAAATGGAGTTGTACTTTCTGTCCAGGACTCTCCCGAAAAAAGAGATTTTACTTTCTACTCAGGACCCTCATGAAAAATGGGACTCTACTTTCTGCTTAGGACCTTCATGAAAAATGAGACTTTTCTTTCTGCTCAGGACCCTCCTGAAAAATGGGACTTTACCACCTGTTCAGGACCCCCCTGAAAAATGGGACTTTACTCTGTGCTCAGGACCCTACTAAAAAATAGGACTTTACCTTCTGTTCAGGATCCTCCTGTAAAATAGGATTTTACTTTCTGTTTAAGACCCTCCTGAAAAATGGGATTTTACCTTCTGTTCATGAGCCTCCTGAAAAATAGGATTTCACTTTATGTTCACGACCCTCCTGAAAAATGGGATTTTACTTTATGTTCAGGACGCTCCTGAAAAATGGGATTTTACTTTCTGTTCAGGACCCTCCTGAAAAATGGGGTTTTACTTTTTGTTCAGTACCGTCCAGGAAAATGGGATGTTACTTTCTGTTCAGCACCCTCCTAAAAAATGGGATTTTACTTTCTGTTCAGGACCCTCCTGAAAAATATAATTTTACTTTATGTTCAGGACCCTCCTGAAAAATGGAGTTTTACTTTTGTTCAGGACCCTCCTGAAAAATAGGATTTTACTTTCTACTCAGGATCCTCCTGAAAAATTGGACTTTACTCTCTGCTCAGGACACTCCTGAAAAATGGGACTTTACCTTTTGCTCAGGACCCTCCTAAAAAATGGAATTTTACTTTCTATTTAGGACCCTCTTGAAAAATATGATTTTACCATCTGTTCAGGACCCTCCTGAAAAATGGGATTTCACTTTATGTTCAGGACCCTCCTGAAAAATGGGATTTTACTTTCTGTTTAGGGTCCTCCTGAAAAATAGGATTTTACTTTATGTTTCGGACCTTCCTGGAAAATGGGATGTTACTTTTTGTTCAGGACCCTCCTGATAAATGGGATTTTACCATCTGTTCATGACCCTCCTAAAAAATGGAATTTTAATTTCTTTTCAGGACCCCCCTGAAAAATAGGATTTTACCTTCTGTTTATGACCCTCTTGAAAAATAAGATTTCACTTTATGTTCAGGACCCTCCTGAAAAATGAGATTTTACTTTCTGTTCAAGACCCTCCTGAAAAATAGGATTTTACCTTATGTTCAGGACCCACCTGAAAAATGGGATTTCAGTTTATGTTCAGGAACCTCTTGAAAAATGAGATTTTACTTTCTATTCAAGGCCCCCTTGAAAAATGAGTTTTTACTTTCTGTTCAGTACCCTCCTGAAAAATGGGATTTTACTTTCTGTTCAGTACCTTCCTGAAAAATGGGATTTTACTTTATGTTTAGTACCGTCCTGGGAAATGGGATGTTACCTTATTTTCAGGACCCTCTTTATAAATGGGATTTTACTTTTTGTTCAGGACCCTCTTGAAAAATAGAATTTTACTTTATATTCAGGACCCTCCTAAATATTGGAATTTTACTTTTGTTCTGGACTCTCCTGAAAAATGGGATTTTACTTTCTACTCAGGCCCCTCCTGAAAAATGGAACTTTACTCTCTGCTAAGGACCCTCCTGAACAATAGGACTTTACCTTCTGTTCAGGACCCTCCTGGAAAATGGGATTTTATTTTCTGTTTAGGACCCTCCTGAAGAATGGGATTTTACCCTCTGTTTTGGACACTCCTGAAAAATGGGATTTCACTTTATGTTCAGGACCTTCCTGGAAAAATGGATGTTACTTTATGTTCAGGACCCTCTTGAAAAATGGGATTTTACTTTATGTTCAGGACCCTCTTGAAAAATGGGATTTTACTTTATGTTCAGGACCTTTCTGGAAAATGCAATGTTACTTTATGTTCAGGACCTTCCTGATAAATAGGATTTTACCTTCTGTTCAGGACCCTCCTGAAAAATGGGATTTCACTTTATGTTCAGGACCTTTCTGGAAAATGGGATGTTACTTTATGTTCAGGACCCTCCTGAAAAATGGGATTTTACTTTATGTTCAGGACCTTTCTGGAAAATGGAATGTTACTTTATGTTCAGGACGCTCCTGATAAATAGGATTTTACCTTATGTTCAGGACCCTCCTGAAAAATAGGATTTTCCTTCTGTTCAGGACCCTCCTGAAAAATAGGATTTCAATTTATGTTCCGGACCCTCCTGAAAATTGGAATTCTGCTTTTTGTTCAGGAACCTCCTGAAAAATGGGATTTTACTTTCTACTCAGGACCCTCATGAAAAATGGGACTTTACTTTCTGCTCAAGACCCTCCTGAAAAATGGGACTTTACCTCCTGTTCAGGACCCTCCTGATAAATAAGACTTTAGTTTCTGTTCAGGACCCTCCTGAAAAATAGGATTTTACCTTATGATCAGGAGCCTCCTAAAAAATGGGATTTTACTTTATGTTCAGGACCCTTCTGAAAAATTGAATTTTACATTATGTTCAGTAACCTCCTGGAAATTGGGATGTTACTTTATGTTCAGGACCCTCCTGAAAAATGGGATTTTATTTTCTGTTAAGGACCCTCCTGAAAAATGGGATTTTACTATATGTTCAGTACCGTCCTGGAAAATGGGATGTTACATTATTTTCAGGACCCTCCTAAAAAATGGGACTTTACTTTTTGTTCAAGACCCTCCTGAAAAATAGAATTTTACTTTATGTTCAGGACCCTCCTGAAAAATGGAATTTTCTTTTGTTCAGGACCCTCCTGAAAAATGGGATTTTACTTTCTACTCAGGCACCTCGTGAAAAATGGGATTTTACTCTCTGCTCAGGACCCTCCTGAAAAATAGAACTTTACCTTCTGTTCAGGACCCTCCTGTAAAATGGGATTTTACTTTCTGTTTAGGACCCTCCTCAAAAATCAGATTATACCTTCTGTTCTGGACCCTCCTGAAAAAATGGGATTTTACTTTATGTTCAGGACCCTCCTGAAAAATGGGATTTTATTTTCTGTTCAGGTCCCTCCTGAAAAATGGGATTTTACTTTATGTTCAGGACCTTCCTGGAAAATGGGATGTTATTTATTTTCAGGACCCTCCTGATAAATGGGATTTTACCTTCTGTTCAAGACCCTCCTACAAAATAGAATTTTATTTTCTGTTCTGGACCCTCCTGAAAAATAGGATTTTACCTTCTACTTAGGACCCTCCTGAAAAATGAGATTTCACTTTATGTTCTGGACCTTCCTAAAAATGAGATTTTACTTTTTGTACAGGACCCCCCTGAAAAATAGGCTTTTACCTTATGTTCAGGACCCTCCTGAAAAATGGTATTTTCACTTTATGTTCAGGACTCTCTTAAAAAATGGGATTTTACTTTTTGTTAATGACCCCCCTGAAAAATGGGATTTTACATTATGTTCAGGAACCTCCTGAAAAATGGGATTTTAATTTATGTTCTGTACCGTCCTGGAAAATGGGATGTTACTTTATTTTCAGGACCCTCCTAAAAAATGGGATTTTACTTTCTGTTCAGGACCCTCCTTAAAAATAGAATTTTACTTTTTGTTCAGGAACCTCCTAAAAAATGGGACTTTACTCTCTGCTCAGGACCCTCCTAAAAAATGGGATTTTACTTTCTGTTTAGGACCCTCCTGAAAAATGGGATTTTACCTTCTGTTCAGGATCCTCCTGAAAAATGGGATTTCACTTTATGTTCAGGGCCTTCCTGAAAAATGGGATTTTACTTTCTGTTCAGGACCCTCCTGAAAAATGGGATTTTACTTTATGTTCAGGACCTTTCTGGAAAATGGAATGTTACTTTATGTTCAGGACCCTCCTTATAAATGCGATATTACCTTCTGTTCAGGACCCTCCTAAAAAATGGAATTTTACTTTCTGTTCAGGACCCTCCTGAAAAATAGGATTTTACCTTCTGTTCCGGACCCTCCTGAAAAATGGAATTTCACTTTATTTTCCGGTCCCTCCTTAAAAATGGAGTTGTACTTTCTGTTCAAGACCCTCATGAAAAAAGGGATTTTACTTTCTACTCAGGACCCTCATGAAAAATGGGACTCAACTTTCTGCTTAGGACCCTCCTGAAAAATGGGACTTTACTTTCTGCCTAGGACCCTCCTGAAAAATGGGACTTTACCACCTGTTCAGGACCCCCCTGAAAAATGGGACTTTTCTCTGTGCTCAGGACCCTACTAAAAAATAGGACTTTACCTTCTGTTCAGGATCCTTCTTGAAAATGGGATTTTACTTTTTGTTTAGGACCCTCCTGAAAAATGGGATTTTACTTTATGTTCAGGACCATCCTGAAAAATGGGATTTTACTTTCTGTTCAGGACCCTCCTGAAAAATGGGGTTTTACTTTTTGTTCAGTACCGTCCAGGAAAATGGGATGTTACTTTCTGTTTAGGACCCTCCTAAAAAATGGGATTTTACTTTCTGTTCAGGTCCCTCTTGATAAATATAATTTTACTTTATGTTCAGGACCCTCATGAAAAATGGAATTTTACTTTTGTTCAGGACCCTCCTGAAAAATAGGATTTTACTTTCTACTCAGGATCCTCCTGAAAAATTAGACTTTACTCTCTGCTCAGGACCCTCCTGAAAAATGAGAATTTACCTTTTGTCCAGGACCCTCCTAAAAAATGGAATTTTACTTTCTATTTAGGACCCTCTTGAAAAATATGATTTTACCATCTGTTCAGAACCCTCCTGAAAAATAGGATTTCACTTTATATTCAGGACCCTCCTGAAAAATGGGATTTTACTTTCTGTTTAGGGCACACCTGAAAAATAGGATTTTACTTTATGTTCCGGACCTTCCTGGAAAATGGGATGTTACTTTATGTTCAGGACCCTCCTGATAAATGGGATTTTACCTTCTGTTCATGACCCTCCTAAAAAATGGAATTTTAATTTCTGTTCAGGACCCCCCTGAAAAATAGGATTTTACCTTCTGTTCAGGACCTTCCTGAAAAATGTGATTTCACTTTATGTTCAGGACCCTCATGAAAAATGAGATTTTACTTTCTGTTCAAAACCCCTCCTGAAAAATAGGATTTTAACTTATGTTCAGGACCCTCTTGACAAATGGGATTTCACTTTATGTTCAGGACCCTCTTGAAAAATGAGATTTTACTTTCTGTTCAAGGCCCCCTTGAAAAATGAGTTTTTACTTTATGTTCAGTACCCTCCTGGAAAATGGGATGTTAATTTATGTTCAGGACCCTCCTGAAAAATGGGATTTTACTTTCTGTTCAGGACCCTCCTGAAAAATGGGATTTTACTTTATGTTCAGTACCGTCCTGGAAAATGGGATGTTACTTTATTTTCAGGACCCTCTTTAAAAATGGGATTTTACGTTTTGTTCAGGACCCTCTTGAAAAATAGAATTTTACTTTATGTTCAGGACCCTCCTAAAAATTGGAATTTTACTTTTGTTCAGGACTCTCCTGAAAAATGGGATTTTACTTTCTACTCAGGCCCCTCCTGAAAAATGGGACTTTACTCTCTCCTAAGGACCCTCCTGAAAAATGGAACTTTACCTTCTGTTCAGGACCCTCCTTGAAAATGGGATTTTGTTTTCTGTTTAGGACCCTACTAAAGAATGGGATTTTACCTTCTGTTCTGGACCCTCCTGAAAAATGGGATTTCACTTTATGTTCAGGACCTTCCTGGAAAATGGGATGTTACTTTATATTCAGGACCCTCTTGAAAAATGGGATTTTACTTTATGTTCAGGACCTTTCTGGAAAATGGAATGTTACTTTATGTTAAGGACCTTCCTGATAAATAGGATTTTACCTTTTGTTCATGACCCTCTTGAAAAATGGGATTTCACATTATGTTCAGGACCTTTCTGGAAAATGGGATGTGACTTTATGTTCAGGACCCTCCTGAAAAATGGGATTTTACTTTATGTTCAGGACCTTTCTGGAAAATGGAATGTTACATTATGTTCAGGACCCTCCTGATAAATGGGATTTTACCTTATGTTCAGGACCCTCCTGAAAAATAGGATTTTGTCTTCTGTTCAGGACCCACCTGAAAAATAGGATTTCACTTTATGTTCCGGAACCTCCTGAAAAATGGAATTCTAATTTTTGTTCAGGACCCTCCTGAAAAATGGGATTTTACTTTCTACTCAAGACCCTCATGAAAAATGGGACTTTACTTTCTGCTCAAGACCCTCCTGAAAAATGGGACTTTACCTCTTGTTCAGGACCCTCTTGAAAAATGAGATTTTGTTTCTGTTCAGGACCCTCCTGAAAAATAGGATTTTACCTTATGTTCAGGAGCCTCCTAAAAAATGGGATTTTACTTTATGTTCAGGACCCTTCTGAAAAATGGAATTTTACTTTATGTTCAGTAACCTCCTGGAAAATGGGATGTTACTTTATGTTCAGGACCCTCCTGAAAAATGAGATTTTACTTTCTGTTCAGGACCCTCCTGAAAAATGGGATTTTACTATATGTTCAGTACCGTTCTGGAAAATGGGATGTAACATTATTTTCAGGACCCTTCTAAAAAATGGGACTTTACTTTTTGTTCAGGACCCTCCTGAAAAATAGAATTTTACTTTATGTTCAGGACCCTCCTGAAAAATGGAATTTTACTTTTGTTCAGGACCCTCCTGAAAAATGGGATTTTACTTTCTACTCAGGCCCTTCCTGAAAAATGGGACTTTACTCTCTACTCAGGACCCTCCTTAAAAATAGAACTTTACCTTCTGTTCAGGACCCTCCCGTAAAATGGGATTTTATTTTCTGTTTAGGACCCTCCTGAAAAATGACATTTTACCTTCTGTTCTGGACCCTCCTGAAAAATGGGATTTTACTTTATGTTCGGGACCCTCCTGAAAAATGGGATTTTACTTTCTGCTCACGTACCTCCTGAAAAATGAGATTTTACTTTATGTTCAGGACCTTCCTGGAAAATGGGATGTTACTTTATGTTCAGGACCCTCCTGATAAATGGGATTTTACCGTCTCTTCAGGACCCTCCTAAAAAATAGAATTTTATTTTCTGTTCTGGACCCTCCTGAAAAATAGGGTTTTACCTTCTGTTTAGGACCCTCTTGAAAAATAAGATTTCACTTTATGTTCTAGACCTTCCTAAAAATGAGATTTTACTTTCTGTTCAGGACCCTCCGGAAAAATAGGCTTTTACCTTATGTTCAGGACCCTCCTGAAAAATTGTATTTTCACTTTATGTTCAGGACCCTCCTGAAAAATGGGATTTTACTTTTTGTTAATGACCCCCTTGAAAAATGGGATTTTACTTTGTGTTTAGGACCCTCCTGAAAAATGGGATTTTAAATAATGTTCTGTACCGTCCTGGAAAATGGGATGTTACTTTATTTTCAGGACCCTCCTAAAAAATTGGATTTTACTTTCTGTTCAGTACCCTCCTTAAAAATAGAATTTTACATTATGTTCAGGACCTTCCAGAAAAATGGAATTTTAGTTTTGTGTAGGACCCTCCTGAAAAATGGGACTTTACTCTTTGCTCAGGACCCAACTAAAAAATGAGACTTTACCTTCTGTTCAAGATCCTCCCGGAAAATGAGATTTTACTTTCTATTTAGGACCCTCCTGAAAAATGGGATTTTACCTTTTGTTCATGACCCTCCTGAAAAATGGGATTTCACTTTATGTTCAGGACCTTCCTGAAAATTGGATTTTACTTTCTGTTCAGGACCCTCCTGAAAAATGGGATTTTACTTTGTGTTAAGGACCTTCCTGGAAAATGGAATGTTACTTTATGTTCAGGACCCTCCTGATAAATGGGATTTTACCTTCTGTTCAGGACCCTTCTAAAAAATGGAATTGTACTTTCTGTTCAGGACCCTCCTGAAAAATAGGAATTTACCTTCTGTTTTGGGCCCCCCAGAAAAATGGGATTTCACTTTATGTTTCGGACCCTCCTGAAAAATGGAATTCTACTTTCTGTTCAGGAACCTCCTGAAAAATGGGATTTTACTTTCTAATCAGGATCCTCATGAAAAATGGGACTTTACTTTCTGCTCAGTACCCTCCTGAAAAATGGGACTTTACTTTCTGCTCCGGACCCTCCTGAAAAATGGGACTTTACTTTCTGCTCAGGACCCTCCTAAAAAATTCGACTTTACCTCCTGTTCAGGACCCTCCTGAAAAAATGAATTTTACTTTCTATTCAGGACACTCCTGAAAAATAAGATTTTACCTTATGTTCAGGAGCCTCCTGAAAAATGGGATTTTACTTTATGTTCAGGACCCTTCTGAAAAATGGGATTTTACTTTCTGTTCAGGACCCTCTTGAAAAATAGAATTTTACTTTATGTTCAGTACCCTCCTGAAAAATGGGATGTTACTTTATGTTCAGGACCCTCCTGAAAAATGGGATTTTACTTTCTGTTCAGGACCATCCTGAAAAATGGGATTTTACTTTATGTTCAGTACCGTCCTGGAAAATGGGATGTTACTTTCTGTTCTGGACCCTCCTAAAAAATGGGATTTTACTTTCGATTCAGGACCCTCCTGAAAAATGGAATTTTACTTTTGTTCAGGACCCTCCTCAAAAATGTGATTTTACTTTCTACTCAGGATCCTCCTAAAAAATGGGACTTTACTCTCTGCTCAGGACCCTCCTGAAAAATGGGACTTTACCTTCTGTTCAGGCCCCTCCTGGAAAATGAAATTTTAATTTCTGTTTAGGACCC
Source organism: Capsicum pubescens (assembly GCA_030864215.1). Lineage (NCBI taxonomy): Eukaryota > Viridiplantae > Streptophyta > Magnoliopsida > Solanales > Solanaceae > Capsicum > Capsicum pubescens. Next base: position 28,220,186 of record CM061549.1, on the reverse strand, counting down.
TTTTGAAAAATAGAATTTTACCATCTGTTCAGGACTCTCTTGAAAAATGGGATTTCACTTGATGTTCAGGACCCTCCTGAAAAATGGGATTTTACTTTCTGTTTAGGGCTCTCCTGAAAAATAGGATTTTACTTTATGTTCCGGACATTCCTGGAAAATGGGATGTTACTTTATGTTCAGGAACCTCCTGATAAATGGGATTTTACCTTCTATTCATGACCCTCCTAAAAAATGGAATTTTAATTTTTGTTCAGGACCCTCCTGAAAAATAGGATTTTACCTTCTATTCAGGACCCTCCTGAAAAATGAGATTTCACTTTATGTTCAGGACTCTCTTGAAAAATGAGATTTTACTTTCTGTTCAGGATACTCCTAAAAAATAGGATTTTACCTTATGTTCAGGACCCTCCTGAAAAATGGGATTTCTCTTTATGTTCAGGACTCTCCTGAAAAATGGGATTTTACTTTCTGTTCAGGGCCCCCCTGAAAAATGAGATTTTTCTTAATGTTCAGTACCGTCCTTGAAAATGGGATGTTACATTATTTTCAGGACCCTCCTAAAAAATGAGATTTTACTTTTTGTTCAGGACCCTCCTAAAAAATAGAATTTTACTTTATGTTCACGACCCTCTTAAAAAATGGAATTTTACTTTTGTTCAGGACACTTCTGAAAAATGGAATTTTAGTTTCTACTCAGGCCCCTCCTGAAAAATAGGAATTTTCTCTCTCCTAAGGACCCTACAGAAAAATGGGACTTTGCCTTCTGTTCAGGACCCTCCTGGAAATGGGATTTTACTTTCTGTTTAGGATCCTCCTGAAAAATGGGATTTTTCCTTAGGTTCAGGACCCTCCTGAATAGTGGGATTTCACTTTATGTTCAGGACCTTCCTGAAAAATGGGATTTTACTTTATGTTCAGGACCTTCCTGGAAAATGAAATGTTACTTTAGGATCAGGACCCTCCTGAAAAATGGAATTTTACTTTTGTTCAGGACCCCCCTAAAAAATAGAATTTTACTCTCTGTTCAGGACACTCCTGAAAAATAGGATTTTGCCTTCTGTTAAGGACCCTCCTAAAAATTAGGATTTCACTTTATGTTTCGGACCCTCCTGAAAAATGGGATTTTACTTTCTACTCAGGACCCTCATGAAAAATGGGACTTTACTTTCTGCTCAGGACCCTTCTGAAAAATGGGACTTTACTTTCTTCTCAGGACCCTCCTGAAAAATGGGACTTTACCTCATGTTCAGGACCCTCCTAAAAAATGAGATTTTACTTTCTGTTCAGGACCCTCCTGAAAAATAGGATTTTACCTTATGTTTAGGAGCCTCCTGAAAAATGGGATTTTACGTTATGTTCAAGTCCCTTCTGAAAAATGGGATTTTACATTCTGTTCAGGACCCTCCTGGAAAATGGGATGTTACTTTATGTTTAGGACCCTCCTGAAAAATGGGATTTTACTTTCTGTTCAGGACCCTCCTGAAAATGGGATTTTACTATATGTTCAGTACCGTCCTAGAAAATGGGATGTTACTTTATTTTCAGGACCCTCCTAAAAAATGGGATTTTACTTTCTGTTCAGCACCCTCCTAAAAAATAGAATTTTACTATTGTTCAGGACCATCCTGAAAAATGGGATTTTACTTTCTACTCAGGCCCCTCCTGAAAAATAGGACATTACTCTCTGCTCAAGACCCTCCTGAAAAATAGAATTTTACTTTTGTTCAGGACCCTCCTGAAAAATGAGACTTTACTCTCTGCTCAGGACGCTCCTGAAAAATGTAACTTTACCTTCTGTTCAGGACCATCATGTAAAATGGGATTTTACTTTCTGTTTAGGATCCACCTGAAAAATGGGATTTTACCTTCTGATCAGGACCTTCCTGAAAAATGGAATTTTACTTTATGGTCAAGACCCTCCTGAAAAATGGGATTTTACATTCTGTTTAGGTCCCTCTTGATAAATGGGATTTTACTTTATGTTCAGGACCTTCCGGGAAAATGGGATGTTACTTTATGTTCAGGACCTCCTGATAAATGGGATTTTACCTTCTGTTCAAGACCCTCCTAAAAAATAAAATTTTATTTTCTGTTCAGGACCCTCCTGAAAAATAGAATTTTACGTTCTATTCAGGACCTTCCTGAAAAATGAGATTTCACTTTATGTTCAGGACTTTCCTGAAAAATGAGATTTTACTTACTGTTCAGGACCCTCCTGAAAAATAGGATTTTACCTTATGTTCAGGACCCTCTTGAAAAATGGTATTTACACTTTATATTCAGGACCCTCCTGAAAAATGGGATTTTACTTTTTGTTCAGGACCCCCCTGAAAAATGAGATTTTACTTTATGTTCGGAAAACTCCTGGAAAATGTGATTTTACTTTATGTTCAGGACCCTTCTGAAAAATGGGATTTACTTTATGTTCAGTACCGTCCTGGAAAATGGGATGTTACTTTATTATCATGGCCCTCTTAAAAAATGGGATTTTACTTTCTGTTCAGGACCCTCTTTAAAATGAGAATTTTACTTTATGTTCAGGACCCTCCTGAAAAATAAAAATTTACTTTTGTTCAGGACCCCCCTAAAAAATAGAATTTTACTTTCTGTTCAGGACCCTCCTGAAAAAAAGGATTTTGCCTTCTGTTTAGGACCTTCCTGAAAAATAGGATTTCATTATGTTTCGGACCCTCCTGAAAAATGGGATTTCACTTTCTACTCAGGACCCTCATGAAAAATGGGACTTTACTTTCTGCTCAGGACCCTTCATAAAAATGGGACTTTACTTTCTTCTCAGGACCCTCCTGAAAAATGGGACTTTACCTCTTGTTCAGAACCCTCCTAAAAAATGAGATTTTACTTTCTGTTCAGGACCCTCCTAAAAAATAGGATTTTACCTTATGTTCAGGAGCCTCCTAAAAATGGGATTTTACTTTATGGTCAAGACCCTTCTGAAAAATGGGATTTTACTTTCTGTTCAGGACCCTCCTGAAAAATGGAATTTTACTTTATGTTCAGTACCCTCCTGGAAAATGGGATGTTACTTTATGTTCAGGACCCTCCTGAAAAATGGGATTTTACTTTCTGTTCAGGACCCTCCTGAAAAATGGAATTTTACTATATGTTCAGTACCGTCCTGGAAAATGGGATGTTACTTTATTTTCAAGACCCTCCTAAAAAATGGGATTTTACTTTCTGTTCAGGACCCTCCTAAAAAATGGAATTTTACTTTTGTTCAGGACCCTCCTGAAAAATGGGATTTTACTTTCTACTCAGGCCCCTCCTGAAAAATGGGACATTACTCTCTGCTCAGGACCCTCCTGAAAAACGAAATTTTACTTTAGTTTAGGACCCTCCTGAAAAATGGGACTTTACTCTCTGCTCAGGACCCACTTGAAAAATGTAACTTTACCTTCTGTTCAGGACCATCCTGTAAAATGGGATTTTACTTTATGTTCAGGACCCTCGTGAAAAATGGAATTTTACTTTATGTTCAGTACCCTCTTGGTAAATAGTATGTTACTTTATGTTCAGGACCCTCCTGAAAAATAGGATTTTACTTTCTGTTCAGGACTCTCCTGAAAAATGGCATTTTACTATATGTTCAGTACTGTCCAAGAAAATGGGATGTTACTTTATTTTCAGGGCCCTCCTAAACAATGGGATTTTACTTTCTGTTCAGGACCCTCCTAAAAAATGAAATTTTACTTTTGTTCAGGACCCTCCTAAAAAATGGGATTTCAGTTTCTACAAAGGCCCCTCCTGAAAAATGGGACATTACTCTCTGCTCAGGACCCTCCTGAAAAATGGAATTTTACTTTTGTTCAGGACCCTCCTGAAAAATGGGACTTTACTCTCTGCTCAGGACGCTCCTGAAAAATGTAACTTTACCTTCTGATCAGGACCATCCTGTAAAATGGGAATTTACTTTCTGTTTAGGACACTCCTGAAAAATGGGATTTTACCTTCTGTTCAGGACCCTCCTGAAAAATGTGATTTTACTTTATGTTTAGGACACTCCTTAAAAATGGGATTTTACTTTCTATTCAGGTCCCTCCTGAAAAATGGGATTTTACTTTATGTTCAAGACCTTCATGAAAAATGGGACTTTACTTTCTGCTCAGGACCCTTCTGAAAAATGGGACTTTACTTTCTTCTCAGGACCCTCCTGAAAAATGGGACTTTACCTCATGTTCAGGACCCTCCTAAAAAATGAGATTTTACTTTCTGTTCAGGACCCTCCTGAAAAATAGGATTTTACCTTATGTTTAGGAGCCTCCTGAAAAATGGGATTTTACTTTATGTTCAAGACCCTTCTGAAAAATGGGATTTTACATTCTGTTCAGGACCCTCCGGAAAAATGGAATTTTACTTTATGTTCAGTACCCTCCTGGAAAATGGGATGTTACTTTATGTTTAGGACCCTCCTGAAAAATGGGATTTTACTTTCTGTTCAGGACCCTCCTGAAAATGGGATTTTACTATATGTTCAGTACCGTCCTAGAAAATGGGATGTTACTTTATTTTCAGGACCCTCCTAAAAAATGGGTTTTTACTTTCTGTTCAGCACCCTCCTAAAAAATAGAATTTTACTATTGTTCAGGACCATCCTGAAAAATGGGATTTTACTTTCTACTCAGGCCCCTCCTGAAAAATAGGACATTACTCTCTGCTCAAGACCCTCCTGAAAAATAGAATTTTACTTTTGTTCAGGACCCTCCTGAAAAATGAGACTTTACTCTCTGCTCAGGACGCTCCTGAAAAATGTAACTTTACCTTCTGTTCAGGACCATCATGTAAAATGGGATTTTACTTTCTGTTTAGGACCCTCCTGAAAAATGGGATTTTACCTTCTGATCAGGACCTTCCTGAAAAATGGAATTTTACTTTATGTTCAAGACCCTCCTGAAAAATGGGATTTTACATTCTGTTCAGGTCCCTCTTGATAAATGGGATTTTACTTTATGTTCAGGACCTTCCGGGAAAATGGGATGTTACTTTATGTTCAGGACCTCCTGATAAATGGGATTTTACCTTCTGTTCAAGACCCTCCTAAAAAATAAAATTTTATTTTCTGTTCAGGACCCTCCTGAAAAATAGAATTTTACGTTCTGTTCAGGACCTTCCTGAAAAATAAGATTTCACTTTATGTTCAGGACTTTCCTGAAAAATGAGATTTTACTTACTGTTCAGGACCCTCCTGAAAAATAGGATTTTACCTTATGTTCAGGACCCTCTTGAAAAATGGTATTTTCACATTATATTCAGGACCCTCCTGAAAAATGGGATTTTACTTTTTGTTCAGGACCCCCCTGAAAAATGAGATTTTACTTTATGTTCAGAAAACTCCTGGAAAATGTGATTTTACTTTATGTTCAGGACCCTCCTGAAAAATGGGATTTTACTTTCTGTTCAGGATCCTCCTGAAAAATGGGATTTACTTTATGTTCAGTACCGTCCTGGAAAATGGGATGTTACTTTATTATCATGGCCCTCTTAAAAAATGGGATTTTACTTTCTGTTCAGGACCCTCTTTAAAATGAGAATTTTACTTTATGTTCAGGACCCTCCTGAAAAATAAAAATTTACTTTTGTTCAGGACTCCCCTAAAAAATAGAATTTTACTTTCTGTTCAGGACCCTCCTGAAAAAAAGGATTTTGCCTTCTGTTTAGGACCTTCCTGAAAAATAGGATTTCATCATGTTTCGGACCCTCCTGAAAAATGGGATTTCACTTTCTACTCAGGACCCTCATGAAAAATGGGACTTTACTTTCTGCTCAGGACCCTCCAGAAAAATGGGACTTTACTTTCTTCTCAGGACCCTCCTGAAAAATGGGACTTTTCCTCTTGTTCAGAACCCTCCTAAAAAATGAGATTTTACTTTTTGTTCAGGACCCTCCTAAAAAATAGGATTTTACCTTATGTTCAGGAGCCTCCTGAAAAATGGGATTTTACTTTATGGTCAGGACCCTTCTGAAAAATGGGATTTTACTTTCTGTTCAGAACCCTCCTGAAAAATGGAATTTTACTTTATGTTCAGTACCCTCCTGGAAAATGGGATTTTACTTTCTGTTCAGGACCCTCCTGAAAAATGGGATTTTACTTTCTGTTCAGGACCCTCCCTAAAAATGGAATTTTACTATATGTTCAGTACCGTCCTGGAAAATAGGATGTTATTTTATTTTCAAGACCCTCCTAAAAAATGGGATTTTACTTTCTGTTCAGGACCCTCCTAAAAAATGGAATTTTACTTTTGTTCAGGACCCTCCTGAAAAATGGGATTTTACTTTCTACTCAGGCCCCTCCTGAAAAATGGGACATTACTCTCTGCTCAGGACCCTCCTGAAAAACGAAATTTTACTTTTGTTTAGGACCCTCCTGAAAATGGGACTTTACTCTCTGCTCAGGACCCACCTGAAAAATGTAACTTTACCTTCTGTTCAGGACCATCTTTCAAAATGGGATTTTACTTTATGTTCAGGACTCTCATGAAAAATGGAATTTTACTTTATGTTCAGTACCCTCTTGGTAAATAGTATGTTACTTTATGTTCAGGACCCTCCTGAAAAATGGGATTTTACTTTCTGTTCAGGACTCTCCTGAAAAATGGCATTTTACTATATGTTCAGTACTGTCCAGGAAAATGGGATGTTACTTTATTTTCAGGACCCTCTAAACAATGGGATTTTACTTTCTGTTCAGGACCCTCCTAAAAAATGAAATTTTACTTTTGTTCAGGACCCTCCTAAAAAATGGGATTTCAGTTTCTACAAAGGCCCCTCCTGAAAAATGGGACATTACTCTCTGCTCAGGACCCTCCTGAAAAATGGAATTTTACTTTTGTTCAGGACCCTCCTGAAAAATGGGACTTTACTCTCTGCTCAGGACGCTCCTGAAAAATGTAACTTTACCTTCTGATTAGGACCATCCTGTAAAATGAGATTTTACTTTCTGTTTAGGACACTCCTGAAAAATGGGATTTTACCTTCTGTTCAGGACCCTCCTGAAAAATGTGATTTTACTTTATGTTTAGGACACTCCTTAAAAATGGGATTTTACTTTCTATTCAGGTCCCTCCCGAAAAATAGGATTTTACTTTATGTTCAGGACCCTCATAAAAAATGGGACTTTACTTTCTGCTCAGGACCCTTCTGAAAAATGGGACTTTACTTTCTTCTCAGGACCTTCCTGAAAAATGGGACTTTACCTCATGTTCAGGACCCTCCTAAAAAATGAGATTTTACTTTCTGTTCAGGACCCTCCTGAAAAATAGGATTTTACCTTATGTTTAGGAGCCTCCTGAAAAATGGGATTTTACTTTATGTTCAAGACCCTTCTGAAAAATGGGATTTTACATTCTGTTCAGGACCCTCCGGAAAAATGGAATTTTACTTTATGTTCAGTACCCTCCTGGAAAATGGGATGTTACTTTATGTTTAGGACCCTCCTGAAAAATGGGATTTTACTTTATGTTCAGGACCCTCCTGAAAATGGGATTTTACTATATGTTCAGTACCGTCCTAGAAAATGGGATGTTACTTTATTTTCAGGACCCTCCTAAAAAATGGGACTTTACTTTCGGTTCAGCACCCTCCTAAAAAATAGAATTTTACTATTGATCAGGACCATCCTGAAAAATGGGATTTTACTTTCTACTCAGGCCCTCCTGAAAAATAGGACATTACTCTCTGCTCAAGACCCTCCTGAAAAATAGAATTTTACTTTTGTTCAGGACCCTCCTGAAAAATGAGACTTTACTCTCTGCTCAGGACGCTCCTGAAAAATGTAACTTTACCTTCTGTTCAGGACCATCATGTAAAATGGGATTTTACTTTCTGTTTAGGACCCTCCTGAAAAATGGGATTTTACCTTCTGATCAGGACCTTCCTGAAAAATGGAATTTTACTTTATGTTCAAGACCCTCCTGAAAAATGGGATTTTACATTTTGTTCAGGTCCCTCTTGATAAATGGGATTTTACTTTATGTTCAGGACCTTCCGGGAAAATGGTATGTTACTTTATGTTCAGGACCTCCTGATAAATGGGATTTTACCTTCTGTTCAAGACCCTCCTAAAACATAAAATTTTATTTTCTGTTCAGGACCCTCCTGAAAAATAGAATTTTACGTTCTGTTCAGGACCTTCCTGAAAAATGAGATTTCACTTTAAGTTCAGGACTTTCCTGAAAAATGAGATTTTTCATACTGTTCAGGACCCTCTTGAAAAATAGGATTTTACCTTATGTTCAGGACCCTCTTGAAAAATGGTATTTTCACTTTATATTCAGGACCCTCCTGAAAAATGGGATTTTACTTTATGTTCAGAAACCTCCTGGAAAATGTGATGTTACTTTATGTTTAGGACCCTTCTGAAAAATGGGATTTCACTTTCTACTCAGGACCCTCATGAAAAATGGGACTTTACTTTCTGCTCAGGACCCTCCTGAAAAATGGGATTTACTTTATGTTCAGTACCGTCCTGGAAAATGGGATGTTACTTTATTATCATGGCCCTCTTAAAAAATGGGATTTTACTTTCTGTTCAGGACCCTCTTTAAAATGAGAATTTTACTTTATGTTCAGGACCCTCCTGAAAAATAAAAATTTACTTTTGTTCAGGACCCCCCTAAAAAATAGAATTTTACTTTCTGTTCAGGACCCTCCTGAAAAAAAGGATTTTGCCTTCTGTTTAGGACCTTCCTGAAAAATAGATTTTCATTATGTTTCGGACCCTCCTGAAAAATGGGATTTCACTTTCTACTCAGGACCGTCATGAAAAATGGGACTTTACTTTCTGCTCAGGACCCTCTAGAAAAATGGGACTTTACTTTCTTCTCAGGACCCTCCTGAAAAATGGGACTTTACCTCTTGTTCAGAACCCTCCTAAAAAATGAGATTTTACTTTCTGTTCAGGACCCTCCGAAAAAATAGGATTTTACCTTATGTTCAGGAGCCTCCTGAAAAATGGGATTTTACTTTATGGTCAGGACCCTTCTGAAAAATGGGATTTTACTTTCTGTTCAGGACCCTCCTGAAAAATAGAATTTTACTTTATGTTCAGTACCCTCCTGGAAAATGGGATGTTACTTTATGTTCAGGACCCTCCTGAAAAATGGGATTTTACTTTCTGTTTAGGACCCTCCTGAAAAATGGAATTTTACTATATGTTCAGTACCGTCCTGGAAAATGGGATGTTACTTTATTTTCAAGACCCTCCTAAAAAATGGGATTTTACTTTCTGTTCAGGACCCTCCTAAAAAATGGAATTTTACTTTTGTTCAGGACCCTCGTGAAAAATGGAATTTTACTTTATGTTCAGTACCCTCTTGGTAAATAGTATGTTACTTTATGTTCAGGACCCTCCTGAAAAATGGGATTTTACATTCTGTTCAGGACTCTCCTGAAAAATGGCATTTTACTATATGTTCAGTACTGTCCAGGAAAATGGGATGTTACTTTATTTTCAGGACCCTCCTAAACAATGGGATTTTACTTTCTGTTCAGGAACCTCCTAAAAAATAAAATTTTACTTTTGTTCAGGACCCTCCTAAAAAATGGGATTTCAGTTTCTACAAAGGCCCCTCCTGAAAAATGAGACATTACTCTCTGCTCAGGACCCTCCTGAAAAATGGAATTTTACTTTTGTTCAGGACCCTCCTGAAAAATGGGACTTTACTCTCTGCTCAGGACGCTCCTGAAAAATATAACTTTACCTTCTAATCAGGACCATCCTGTAAAATGGGATTTTACTTTCTGTTTAGGACACTCCTGAAAAATGGGATTTTACCTTCTGTTCAGGACCCTCCTGAAAAATGTGATTTTACGTTATGTTTAGGACACTCCGTAAAAATGGGATTTTACTTTCTATTCAGGTCCCTCCTGAAAAATGGGATTTTACTTTATGTTTAGGACCTTCCTGGAAAATGGGATGTTACTTTATGTTCAGCACCCTCCCGATAAATGGGATTTTACCTTCTGTTCAGGACCCTCCTAAAAACTGGAATTTTATTTTCTGTTCAGGACCCTCCTGAAAAATAGAATTTTACCTTCTGTTCAGGACCCTCCTGAAAAATGAGATTTTACATTCTGTTCAGGACCCTCCTGAAAAATGAGGTTTTACTTTCTGTTCAGGACCCTCCTGAAAAATAGGATTTTGCCTTATGTTCAGGACCCTCCTGAAAAATGGTATTTTCACTTTATGTTCAGGACCCTCCCGAAAAATGAGATTTTATTTTTTTTCAGGACCCCCTTGAAAAACGGGATTTCACTTTATGTTCAGAAACCTCCTGGAAAATGTGATGTTACTTTATGTTTAGGACCCTCCTGAAAAATGAGATTTCACTTTCTACTCAGGACCCTCATGAAAAATGGGACTTTACGTTCTGCTCAGGACCCTCCTGAAATATGGGACTTTACTTTCTTCTCAGGACCCTCCTGAAAAATAGGACTTTATCTCCTTTTTAGGACCCTCCTAAAAAATGAGATTTTACTTTCTGTTCAGGACCCTCCTGAAAAATAGGACTTTACCTTATGTTCAGGAGCCTCCTTAAAAATGTGATTTTACTTTATGTTCAGGACCCTTCTGAAAAATGGGATTTTACTTTCTGTTCAGGACCCTACTGAAAAATGGTATTTTACTTTATGTTCAGTACCCTCCTGGAAAATGGGATGTTTCTTTATGTTAAGGACCCTCTTGAAAAATTGGATTTTACTTTCTGTTTAGGACCCTCCTGAAAAATATAATTTTACAATATGCTCAGTACCATCTTGGAAAATGGGATGTTACTTTATTTTCAGGACCCTCCTAAAAAATGGGATTTTACTTTCTGTTCAGGACCCTCCTAAAAAATGGAATTTTACTTTTGTTCAGGACCCTCCTGAAAAATGGGATTTTACTTTCTACTCAGGCACCTCCTGAAAAATGGGACATTATTCTCTGCTCAGGACTCTCCTGAAAAATGAAATTTTACTTTTGTTTAGGACCCACCTGAAAAATGGGACTTTACTCTTTGCTCAGGACCCACCTAAAAAATGTAACTTTACCTTCTGTTCAGGACCATCCTATAAAATGGGATTTTACTTTCTGTTTAGGACCCCCCTGAAAAATGGGATTTTACCTTCTGTTCAGGACCCTAATGAAAAATGGGATTTTACTTTATGTTCAAGACCCTCCTGAAAAATAAATTTCCCTTTCTGTTAAGGTCCCTCCTGAAAAATGGGATTTTACTTTATGTTCAGGACCTTCCTGGAAAATGGGATGTTACTTTATGTTCAGGACCCTCCTGATAAATGGAATTTTACCTTCTGTTCAGGACCCTCCTAAAAAATGAAATTTTATTTTCTGTTCAGGACCCTCCTGAAAAATAGAATTTTACCTTCTGTTCAGGAACCTCCTGAAAAATGAGATTTTACTTTCTGTTCAGGAACCTCCTGAAAAATGAGATTTTACTTTCTGTTCAGGACCCTCCTGAAAAATAGGATTTTGCCTTATGTTCAGGACCCTCCTGAAAAATGGTATTTTCACTTTATGTTCAGGACCCTCCTGAAAAATGGGATTTTACTTTTTGTTCAGGACCCCCCTGAAAAATGGGATTTTACTTTATGTTCAGAAACCTCCTGGAAAATGTGATGTTACTTTATGTTTAGGACCCTTCTGAAAAATGGGATTTCACTTTCTACTCAGGACCCTCATGAAAAATGGGACTTTACTTTCTTCTCAGGACCCTCCTGAAAAATGGGACTTTACTTTCTTCTCAGGACCCTCCTGAAAAATGGGACTTTACTTTCTTCTCAGGACCCTCCTGAAAAATAGGACTTTATCTCCTGTTCAGGACCCTCCTAAATAATGAGATTTTACTTCCTGTTCAGGACCCTCCTGAAAAATAGGATTTTACCTTATGTTCAGGAGCCTCCTTAAAAATGTGATTTTACTTTATGTTCAGGACCCTTCTGAAAAATGGGATTTTACTTTCTGTTCAAGACCCTCCTGAAAAATGGAATTTTACTTTATGTTCAATACCCTCCTGGAAAATGGGATGTTACTTTATGTTCAGGACCCTCCTGAAAAATGGGATTTTACTATATGTTCAGTACCGTCCTGGAAAATGGGATGTTACTTTATTTTCAGGACCCTCCTAAAAAATGGGATTTTACTTTCTGTTCAGGACCTTCCTAAAAAATGGAATTTTACATTTGTTTAGGACCCTCCTGAAAAATGGGATTTTACTTTCTACTCAGGCACCTCCTGAAAAATGGGACACTATTCTCTGCTCAGGTCTCTCCTGAAAAATGAAATTTTACTTTTGTTTAGGACCCTCCTGAAAAATGGGACTTTACTCTTTGCTCAGGACCCACCTGAAAAATGTAACTTTACCTTCTGTTCTGGACCATCCAGTAAAATGGGATTTTACTTTCTGTTTAGGACCCCCCTGAAAATTGGGATTTTATCTTCTGTTCAGGACCCTACTGAGAAATGTGATTTTACTTTATGTTCAAGACCATCCTGAAAAATTAATTACCCTTTCTGTTCAGGTCCCTCCTGAAAAATGTGATTTTACTTTATGTTCAGGACCTTCCTGGAAAATGGGATGTTACTTTATGTTCAGGACCCTCCTGATAAATGGGATTTTACCTTCTGTTCAGGACCCTCCTAAACAATGAAATTTTATTTTCTGTTCAGGACCCTCCTGAAAAATAGAATTTTACCTTCTGTTCAGGACCCTCCTAAAAAATGAGATTTCACTTTATGATCAGGACCCTCCTGAAAAATGAGATTTTACTTTCTGTTCAGGACCCTCCTGGAAAATAGGATTTTACCTTATGTTCAGGACCCTCCTAAAAAATTGTATTTTCGTTTTATGTTCAGGACCCTCCTGAAAAATGGGATTTTACTTTTTGTTCGGACAATCCTGAAAAATGGGATTTTACTTTATGTTCAGAAACCTCCTGGAAAATGTAATGTTACTTTATGTTTAGGACCCTCCTGAAAAATGGTATCTTACTTTCTGTTCAGGACCCTCCTGAAAAATGGGATTTAACTTTATGTTCAGTACCGTCCTGTAAAATGGGATGTTACTTTATTTTCATGGCCCTCCTAAAAAATGGGATTTTACTATCTGTTCAGGACCCTCCTTAAAAATAGAAATTTACTTTATGTTCAGGACGCTCCTGAAAAATGAAATTTTACTTTTGTTCAGGACCCCCCTAAAAAATAGAATTTTACTTTCTGTTCAGGACTCTCCTAAAAAAAAGGATTTTGCCTTCTGTTTAGGACCCTCCTGAAAAATAGGATTTCACTTTATGTTCCGTACCCTCCTGAAAAATGGGATTTCACTTTCTTCTCAGGACCCTCATGAAAAATTGAACTTTACTTTCTTTTCAAGACCCTCCTGAAAAATGGGACTTTACCTCCTGTTCGGGACCCTCTTAAAAAATGAGATTTTACTTTCTCTTCAGGACCCTCCTGAAAAATAGGATTTTACCTTATGTTCAGGAGCCTCCTGAAAAATGGGATTTTACTTTATGTTCAGGACCCTTCTGAAAAATGAGATTTTACTTTTTGTTCAGGACCCTCCTGAAAAATGGAATTTTACTTTATGTTCAGTACCCTCCTGGAAAACGAGATGTTACTTTATGTTTAGGACCCTCCTGAAAAATGGGATTTTACTATATGTTCAGTACCGTCCTGGAAAATGGGATGTTACTTTATTTTCAGGACTCTCCTAAAAAATGGGATTTTACTTTTGTTCAGGACCCTCCTGAAAAAAAGTATTTTACTTTATGTTCAGGACCCTCCTAAAAATGGAATTTTACTTTTGTTCAGGACCCTCCCGAAAAATGGGATTTTACTTTCTACTCAGGCCCCTCCTGAAAAATGGGACATTACTCTATGCTCAGGACCCTCCTGAAAAATGGGACATCACTCTATGCTCAGGACCCTCCTGAAAAATGGAATTTTTCTTTTGTTCAGGACCCTCCTGAAAAATGGGATTTTACTTTCTACTCAGGCCCCTCCTGAAAAATTGGACTTTACTCTCTGCTCCGGACCCTCCTAAAAAATGTAACTTTACCTTCTGTTCCGGACCATCCTGTAAAATGGGATTTTACTTTCTGTTTATGACCGTCCTGAAAAATGGGATTTTACCTTCTGTTCAGGACCCTCCTAAAAAATGGGATTTTACTTTATGTTCCGGACCCTCCAAAAAAATGGGATTTTACTTCCTGTTCAGGTCCCTCCTGAAAAATGGGATTTTACATTATGTTCAGGACCTTACTGGAAAATGGGATGTTATTTTATGTTCAGAACCCTCCTGATAAATGGGATTTTACCTTCTGTTCAGGACCCTCCTAAAAAAATAGAATTTTACCTTCTGTTCAGGACCCTCCTGAAAAATGAGATTTCACTTTATGTTCAGGACCCTCTCGAAAAATGAGATTTTACTTTCTGTTCAGGACCCTCCTGAAAAATAGGATTTTATCTTATGTTCAGGACCCTCCTGAAAAATAGTATTTTCACTTTATGTTCAGGACCCTCCTGAAAAATGGGATTTTACTTTTTGTTCAGAACCCCCCTGAAAAATGGGATTTTACTTTATGTTCAGAAACCTCCTGGAAAATTTGATGTTACTTTATGTTCAGGACACTCCTGAAAAATGAGATTTTACTTTCTGTTCAGGACCCTCCTGAAAAATGGGATTCTACTGTATGTTCAGTACCCTCTTGAAAAATGGGATTTACTTTCTGTTCTGGACCCTCCTGAAAAATGGGACATTACTCTCTTCTCAGGACCCTCCTGAAAAGTGAAACTTTACCTTCTGTTCAGGACCCTCCTGGAAAATGGGATTTTACTTTCTGTTTAGGATCCTCTTGAAAAATGGGATATTACCTTCTGTTCAGGACCCTCCTGAAAAATAGGAATTCACTTTATGTTCAGGACCCTCCTGAAAAATGGGATTTACTTTCTGTTCAGGACCCTCCTGGAAAATGGGATTTTGCTTTTTGTTCAGGACCTACCTGAAAAATTGAATGCTACTTTATGTTAAGGACCCTCTTGATATATGGGATTTTACCTTCTTTATAGGACCCTGCTAAAAAATGGAATTTTACTTTCTGTTCAGGACCCTCCTGAAAAATAGGATTTTCCTTTCTACTCAGGACCCTCATGAAAAATGGGACTTTACTTTCTGCTCAGGACCATCCTGAAAAATGGGACTTTACCTCCTGTTCAGGACCCTTCTGAAAAATGAGATTTTACTTTCTGTTCAGGGCCCTCCCGAAAAATAGGATTTTACCATATGTCCAGGAGCATCCTGAAAAATGGGATTTTACTTTATGTTCCGGACCCTTCTGAAAAATGGGATTTTACTTTCTGTTCAGGACCCTCCTGAAAAATGGAATTTTACTTACTGTTCAGGACCCTCCGAAAAATGGGATGTTACTTTATGTTCAGGACCATTCTGAAAAATGGGATTTTACATTATGTTCAGTACCGTCCTGGAAAATGGGATGTTACTTTATGTTCAGGACCCTCCTAAAAAATAGAATTTTACTTTCTGTTCAGGACCCTCCTAAAAAATAGAATTTTACTTTATGTTCAGGACCCTCCTGAAAAATAGAATTTTACTTTTGTTCAGGACCCTCCTGAAAAAGGGGATTTTACTTTCTACTCAGGATTCACCTGAAAAATGGGACTTTACTCTCTGCTCAAGACCCTCCTGAAAAATGGGACTTTACTCTCTTCTCAGGACCCTCCTGAAAAATGGGACTTTACCGTCTGTTCAGGACCCTCCTGGAAAATGGAATTTTACTTTCTGTTTATACCTTTTTCAAAAATGGAATTTTACAATTTGTTCAGGACCCTCCTAAAAAATGGGATTTCACTTTATGTTCAGGACCCTCCTGAAAAATGTGATTTTACTTTCTGTTCAGGTCCCTCCTGAAAAATGGGATTTTACTTTATGTTTAGGACCTTCCTGGAGAATGGGATGTTACTTTATGTTCAGGACCCTCCTGATAAATGGGATTTTACCTTCTGTTCAGGACCCTCCTAAAAAATAGAATTTTATTTTCTGTTCAGGACCCTCCTAAAAAAATAGGATTTTACCTTCTGTTTAGGACCCTCCTAAAAAATGGAATTTTATTTTCTGTTCAGGACCCTCCTGAAAAATAGGATTTTACTTTCTGTTCAGGACCCTCCTGAAAAATGAGATTTCACTTTATGTTCAGGACCCTCCGGAAAAATGAGATTTTACGTTATATTCATGACCCTCATGAAAAATGGTATTTTCACTGTATGTTCAGGACCCTCCTGAAAAATGAGATTTTACTTTATGTTCACAAACCTCCTAGAAAATGGGATGTTACTTTATATTCAGGACCCTCCTGAAAAATGGTATTTTACTTTCAGTTCAGGACCATCCTGAAAAATGGGATTTTAATTTATGTAAAGTACCTTCCTGGAAAATGGAATGATACTTTATGTTCAGGGCCCTGCTGATAAATGGGATTTTACCTTCAGTTCAGGACCCTCCTAAAAAATGGAATTTTACTTTATGTTCAGGACCCTCCTGAAAAATAGGATTTTACCTTCTGTTCCGGACCCTCCTGAAAAATGAGATTTCACTTTATGTTTCGGATCCTCCTGATAAATGGAATTCTACTTTCTGTTCAGGACCCTCCTGAAAAATGGGATTTTACTTTCAACTCTGGACCCTCATGAAAAATGGGACCTTACTTTCTGCTCAGGACCCTCCTGAAAAATGGGACTTTACTTTCTGCTCAGGATCCTCCTGAAAAATGGGACTTTACCTCCTGTTCAGGACCCTCCTGAAAAATGAAACTTTACTTTCTGTTCAGGACCCTCATGAAAAATAGGATTTTACCTTATGTTCAGGAGACTCCTGAAAAATGGGATTTTACTTTAGGTTTAGGACCCTTCTGAAAAATGGTATTTTACTTTCTGTTCAGGACCCTCCTGAAAAATTGATTTTACTTTATGTTCAGTACCCTCCTGGGAAATGGGATGTTACTTTATGTTCAGGACCCTCCTGAAAAATAGGATTTTACTTTTTGTTCAGTACCGTCCTGGAAAATGGGATTTTACTTTCTGTTCAGGACCCTCCTAAAAAATGGGATTTTACTTTCTGTTCAGGACCCTCCTGAAAAATATAATTTTACTTTATGTTCAGGACCCTCCTGAAAAATGGAATTTTGCTTTTGTTCAGGACCCTCCTGAAAAATGGGATTTTACTTTCTACTCAGGATACTCTTGAAAAATTGGACTTTACCTTCTCTTCAGGACCCTCCTGGAAAATGGAATTTTACTTTCTGTTTAGGACCCTATTGAAAAATGGGATTTTACCATCTGTTCAGGACCCTTCTGAAAAATGGGATTTAAATTTATTTTCAGGAACCTCCTGAAAAATGGGATTTTACTTTCTGTTTAGGGCCCTCCTGAAAAATAGGATTTTACTTAATGTTCTTGACCTTCCTGGAAAATGGGATGTTTCTTTATGTTCAGGACCCTCCTAATAAATGGGATTTTACCTTCTGTTCATGACCCTCCTAAAAAATGGAATTTTAATTTCTGTTTATGACCCTCCTGAAAAATAGGATTTTACCTTATGTTCAGGACCCTCCTGAAAAATGAGATTTCACTTTATGTTCAGGATCCTCCTGAAAAATGAGATTTTACTTTCTGTTCAGGATCCTCCTGAAAATAAGGATTTTACCTAATGATCAGGACCCTCCTGAAAAATGTGATTTCACTTTATGTTCAGGACCCTCCTGAAAAATGGGATTTTACTTTCTGTTCAGGGCCCCCTGAAAAATGAGATTTTACTTTATGTTCAGTACCCTCCTGAAAAATGGGATGTTACTTTATGTTCAGAGTCGTCCTCGAAAATGAGATGTTACTTTATTTTCAGGACCCTCCTAAAAAATGGGATTTTACTTTCTGTTCAGGACCCTCCTGAAAAATAGAATTTTACTTTATGTCCAGGACCCTCCTAAAAAATGGAATTTTACTTTTGTTCAGGACCCTTTTGAAAAATGAGATTTTACTTTCTACTCAGGCCCCTCCTAAAAAATGGGACTTTACTCTCTGCTCAGGACCCTCCTAAAAATGGGACTTTACCTTCTGTTCAGGACCCTCTGGGAAAATGGGATTTTACTTTCTGTTCAGGACCCTCATGAAAAATGGGATTTCACTTTATGTTCAGGACCTTCCTGGAAAATGGGATGTTACTTTATGTTCAGGACCCTCATGAAAAATGGGATTTTACTTTATGTTCAGGACCTTTCTGGAAAATGGAATGTTATTTAATGTTCAGGACCCTCCTGATAAATGGGATTTTACCTTCTGTTTAGGACCCTCCTAAAAAATAGAATTTTACTTTCTGTTCAGGACACTCCTGAAAAATAGGATTTTACCTTCTGTTTAGGACCTTCCTGAAAAATAGGATTTCACTTTATGTTCCGGACCCTCCTGAAAAATGGAATTCTATTTTTTGTTCAGGACCCGCCTGAATAACAGGATTTTACCTTATATTCATGACCCTCCTGAAAATGGTATTTTCACTGTATGTTTAGTACCCTCCTGAAAAATGGGATTTTACTCTCTGTTCAGGACCCCCCAAAAAAATGAGATTTTACTTTATGTTCACAAATCTCTTAGAAAATGGGATGTTACATTATATTCAGGACCCTCCTAAAAAATGGAATTTTAATTTCTGTTTATGACCCTCCTGAAAAATAGGATTTTACCTTCTGTTCAGGACCCTCCTGAAAAATTAGATTTCACTTTATGTTCAGGACCCTCCTGAAAAATGAGATTTTACTTTCTGTTCAGGATCCTCCTAAAAAATAGTATTTTACCTAATGTTCAGGACCCTCCTGAAAAATTGGATTTCACTTTATGTTCAGGACCCTCCTAAAAATGGGACTTTACCTTCTGTTCAGGACCCTCTTGGAAAATGGGATTTTACTTTCTGTTCAGGACCCTCATGAAAAATGGGATTTCACTTTATGTTCAGGACCTTCCTGGAAAATGGGATGTTACTTTATGTTCAGGACCCTCATGCAAAATGGGATTTTACTTTATGTTCAGGAGCTTTCTGGAAAATGGTATGTTACTTAATGTTCAGGACCCTCCTGATAAATTGGATTTTACCTTCTGTTTAAGACCCTCCTAAAAAATAGAATTTTACTTTATGTTCAGGACCCTCCTGAAAAATAGGATTTTGCCTTCTGTTCAGGACCTTCCTGAAAAATAGGATTTCACTTTATGTTCCGGACCCTCCTGAAAAATGGAATTCTACTTTTTGTTCAGGACCCTCCTGAATAATTGGATTTTACCTAATATTCATGACCCTCCTGAAAAATGGTATTTTCACTGTATGTTCAGGACCCTCCTGAAAAATGGGATTTTACTCTCTGTTCAGGACCTCCCTGAAAAATAAGATTTCACTTTATGTTCACAAACCTCCTAGAAAATGGGATGTTACTTTATATTCAGGACCCTCCTGAAAAATGGTATTTTACTTCAGTTCAGGACCCTCCTGAAAAATGGGATTTTACTTTATGTTCAGTACCTTCCTAGAAAATGGAATGATACTTTATGTTCAGGGCCCTCCTGATAAATGGGATTTTACCTTCAGTTCAGGACCCTCCTAAAAAATGGAATTTTACATTCTGTTCAGGACCCTCCTGAAAAATAGGATTTTACCTTCTGTTCCGGACCCTCCTGAAAAATGGGATTTCACTTTATGTTTCGGATCCTCCTTAAAAATGGAATTCTACTTTCTGTTCAGGACCCTCCAGAAAAATGAGATTTTACTTTCTACTCAGGACCCTCATGGAAAATGGGACTTTACTTTCTGCTCAGGCCCTCCTGAAAATAGGACTTTACGTTCGGCTCAGGACCCTCCTGAAAAATGGGACTTTACCTCTTGTTCAGGACCCTCCTGAAAAATAAGATTTTACTTTCTATTCAGGACCCTCATGAAAAATAGGATTTTACCTTATGTTCAGGAGACTCCTGAAAAATGGGATTTTACATTATGTTCAGGACCCTTCTGAAAAATAGTATTTCACTTTCTGTTCAGGACCCTCCTGAAAAATGGATTTTACTTTATGTTCAGTACCCTCCTGGAAAATGGGATGTTACTTTACGTTCAGGACACTCCTGAAAAATGGGATTTTACTTTTTGTTCAGTACCGTCCTGGAAAATGGGATTTTACTTTCTGTTCAGGACCCACCTAAAAAATGGGATTTTACTTTCTGTTCAGGACCCTCCTGAAAAATGGAATTTTGCTTTTGTTCAGGAACCTCCTGAAAAATGGGATATTACTTTCTACTCAGGATCCTTCTGAAAAATTGGACTTTACCTTCTCTTCAGAACCCTTCTGGAAAATGGAATTTTACTTTCTGTTTAGGACCCTATTGAAAAATGGGATTTTACTATCTGTTCAGAACCCTCCTGAAAAATGGGATTTCACTTTATTTTCAGGAACCTCCTGAAAAAAGGGATTTTACTTTCTGTTTAGGGCCCTCCTGAAAAATAGGATTTTACTTAATGTTTCGGACCTTCCTGGAAAATGGGATGTTACTTTATGTTCAGGACCCTCCTAATAAATGGGATTTTACCTTCTGTTCATGACCCTCCTAAAAAATGGAATTTTAATTTCTGTTCATGACCCTCCTGAAAAAGAGGATTTTACCTTCTGTTCTGGACCCCCCTGAAAAATGAGATTTCACTTTATGTTCAGGTCCCTCCTGAAAAATGAGATTTTATTTTCTGTTCAGGATCCTCCTGAAAAATAGGATTTTACCTAATGTTCAGGACCCTCCTGAAAAATAGGATTTTACTTTATGTTCAGTACCCTCCTGAAAAATAGGATTTTACTTTCTGTTCAGGGCCCCCTGAAAAATGAGATTTTACTTTATGTTCAGGACCCTCCTGAAAAATGGGATGTTACTTTATGTTCAGAGTCGTCCTCGAAAATGGGATGATACTTTATTTTCAGGACCCTCCTAAAAAATGGGATTTTTCTTTCTGTTCTGGACCTTCCTGAAAAATAGAATTTTACTTTATGTTCAGAACCCTCCTAAAAAAAGAAATTTTAATTTTTGTTCGGGACCCTTTTGAAAAATTAGATTTTATTTTCTACTCAGGCCCCTCCTAAAAAATGAGACTTTACTCTCTGCTCAGGACCCTCCTAAAAATGGGACTTTACCTTCTGTTCAGGACCCTCTTAGAAAATGGAATTTTACTTTCTGTTCAGGACCCTCATGAAAAATGGGATTTCACTTTTTGTTCAGGACGTTCCTGGAAAATGGGATGTTACTTTATGTTCAGGAACCTCATGAAAAATGGGATTTTACTTTATGTTCACGACCTTTCTGGAAAATGGAATGTTACTTAATGTTCAGGACCCTCCTGATAAATGGAATTTTGCCTTCTGTTTAGGACCCTCCTAAAAAATAGAATTTTACTTTCTGTTCAGGACCCTCCTGAAAAATATGATATTGCCTTCTGTTCAGGACCTTCCTGAAAAATATCATTTGACTTTATGTTCCGGACCCTCCTGAAAAATGGAATTCTACTTTTTGTTCAAGACCCTCCTGAAAAATGGCATTTTACTTTCTACTCAGGACCCTCATGAAAAATGGGAATTTACTTTCTGCTCTAGACCCTCTTGAAAAATGGGACTTTACTTTCTGCTCAGGACCCTCCTGAAAAATGGGACGTTACCTCATGTTCACGACCCTCCTGAAAAATGAGATTTTACTTTCTGTTCAGGACCCTCCTGAAAAATAGGATTTTACCTTATGTTCAGGAGCCTCCGGAAAAATGGGATTTTACTTTATGTTCAGGACCTTACTGAAAAATGGGATTTTACTTTCTGTTTAGGAACCTCCTGAAAAAAGGAATTTTACTTTATGTTCAGTACCCTCCTGGAAAATGGGATGTTACTTTATGTTCAGGACCCTCCTGAATAATGAGAGTTTACTTTCTGTTCAGGATCCTCCTGAAAAATGGTATTTTACTATATGTTCAGGACCCTCCTGAAAAATAGAATTTTACATTATGTACAGGATCCTCCTAAAAAATGGAATTTTACCTTCTGTACTGGACCCTCCCTAAAAGTAGGATTTTTCCTTCTGTCCCGAACCCTTCTGAAAAATGGGATTTCACTTTAAGTTTCGGACCCTCCAGAAAAATGGAATTCTACTTTCTATTCAGGACCCTCTTGAAAAATGGGATTATACTTTCTACTTAGGACCCTCATGAATAATGGGACTTTAATTTCTGCTCAGGACCCTCCTGAAAAATGGGACTTACATTCTGCTCACGACCCTCCTGAAAAATGAGATTTTACTTTCTATTCAGGACCCTCCTGAAAAATAAGATTTTACCTAATGTTTCGGAGCCTCCTGAAAAATGGGATTTTACTTTAGGTTCAGGACCCTTCTGAAAAATGGGATTTTACTATCTGTTCAGGACCCTCCTGAAAAATAGAATTTAACTTAATGTTCAGAACCCTCCTGGAAAATGGGATGTTACTTTATGTTCAGGACCCTCCTGAAAAATGGAATTTTACTTTATATTCAGTACCGTCCTGGAAAATGGGATGTTACTTTCTGTTCAGGACTCGCCTGAAAAATAGGATTTTACCTTATGTTAAGGACCCACTTGAAAAATGGTATTTTCACTTTATGTTCAGGACCCTCCTGAAAAATGGGATTTTACTTTTTGATCAGGACCCCCCTGAAAAATGGGATTTTACTTTATGTTCAGAAAACTCCTTGAAAATGTGATGTTACTTTATGTTCAGGACCCTCCTGAAAAATGGGATTTTACTTTCTGTTCAGGACCCTCCTGAAAAATGGGATTTACTTTATGTTCAGTACCGTCCTGGAAAATGGGATGTTACTTTATTATCATGGCCCTCCTAAAAAATGGGATTTTACTTTCTGTTCAGGACCCTCTTTAAAAATAGAATTTTACATTATGTTCAGGACTCTCCTGAAAAATAAAATTTTACTTTTGTTCAGGACCCCCCTAAAAAATAGAATTTTACTTTCTGGTCAAGTCCCTCCTGAAAAAAAGGATTTTGCCTTCTGTTTAGGACCCTCCTGAAAAATAGGATTTCACTTTATGTTCCGTACCCTCCTGAAAAATGGGATTTCACTTTCTACTCAAGACCCTCATGAAAAATGGGACTTTACTTTCTACTCAGGACCCTCCTGAAAAATGTGACTTTACTTTCTTCTCAGGACCCTCCTGAAAAATGGGACTTTACATCCTGTTCAGGACCTTCCTGAAAAATGGAATTTTACTTTATGTTCAGTACCCTCCTGGATAATGGGATGATACTTTATGTTCAGGACCCTCCTGAAAAATGTGATTTTAATTTATGTTCTGTACCATCCTGGAAAATGGGATGTTACTTTACTTTCAGGACCCTCCGAAAAAATGGGATTTTACTTTCTGTTCAGGACCCTCCTTAAAAATAGAATTTTACTTTATGTTCAGGACCTTCCAGAAAAATGGAATTTTAGTTATGTGAAGGACCCTCCTGAAAAATGGGAGTTTACTCTGTTCTCAGGACCCTACTAAAAAATGGGACTTTACCTTCTGTTCAGGATCCTCCTGAGAAATGGGATTTTACTTTCTGTTAAGGACCCTCCTGAAAAATGGGATTTTACCTTTTGTTCATGACCCTCCTGAAAAATGGGATTTACCTTTATGTTCAGGACCCTCCTGAAAAATGGAATTTTACTTTCTGTTTAGGACCCTCCTGAAAAATGGGATTTTACTTTGTGTTCAGTACCTTCCTGGAAAATGGAGTGTTACTTTATGTTCAGGACCCTCCTGATAAATGGGATTTTACCTTCTGTTCAGGACCCTTCTAAAAAATGGAATTTTACTTTCTGTTCAGGACCCTCCTGAAAAATAGGATTTTACCTTCTGTTCCGGACCCTCCTGAAAAATGGGATTTCACTTTATGTTGCGGACCCTCCTAAAAAATGGAATTCTACTTTCTATTCAGGACCCTCCTGAAAATGGGATTTTACTTTCTAATCATAACCCTAATGAAAAATGGGACATTACTTTCTGCTCAGGACCCTCCTGAAAAATGGGACTTTACTTTTTGCTCAGGACCCTCCAGAAAAATTGGACTTTACCTCCTGTTCAGGACCCTCCTGAAAAATGGAATTTAACTTTCTGTTCAGGACCCTCCTGAAAAATAAGATTTTACCTTATGTTCAGGAGCCTCCTGAAAAATGGGATTTTACTTTATGTTAAGGACCCTTCTGAAAAATGGGATTTTACTTTCTGTTCAGGACCCTCCCGAAAAATTGAATTTTACTTTATGTTCAATACCTTCCTGGAAAATGGGATGTTACTTTATGTTCAGGACCTTCCTGAAAAATGGGATTTTACTTTCTGTTCAGGACCATCCTGAAAAATGGGATTTTACTTTATGTTCAGTACCGTCCTGGAAAATGGGATGTTACTTTCTGTTCTGGACCCTCCTTAAAAATGGGATTTTACTTTCGATTTAGGACCCTCCTGAAAAATGGAATTTTACTTTTGTTCAGGACCTCCTGAAAAATGTGATTTTACTTTCTACTCAGGATCGCCTAAAAAATAGGACTTTACTCTCTGCTCAGGACTCTCCAGAAAAATGGGACTTTACCTTCTGTTCAGGACCCTCCTGAAAAATGAAATTTTACTTTCTGTTTAGGACTCTATTGAAAAATAGAATTTAACCATCTGTTCAGGACTCTCCTGAAAAATGGAATTTCACTTGATGTTCAGGACCCTTCTGAAAAATGGGATTTTACTTTATGTTTAGGGCTCTCCTGAAAAATATGATTTTACTTTATGTTCCGGACCTTCCTGGAAAATGGGATGTTACTTTATGTTCAGGACCCTCCTGATAAATGGGATTTTACCTTCTGTTCATGACCCTCCTAAAAAATGGTATTTTAATTTCTGTTCAGGACCCTCCTGAAAAATAGGATTTTACCTTCTATTCAGGACCCTCCTGAAAAATGAGATTTCACATTATGTTCAGGACCCTCCTGAAAAATGAGATTTTACATTCTGTTCAGGACACTCCTAAAAAATAGGATTTTACCTTTTGTTCAGGACCCTCCTAAAAAATGGGATTTCACTTTATGTTCAGGACCCTCCTGAAAAATGGGATTTTACTTTCGGTTCATGGCCCCCCTGAAAAATGAGATTTTACTTTATGATCAGTACCCTCCTGGAAAATGGGATATTACTTTATGTTCAGGACCTTCCTGAAAAATGGGATTTTACTTTCTGTTCAGGACCCTCCTGAAAAATGGGATTTTACTTTATGTTCAGTACCGTCCTGGAAAATGTGATGTTACTTTATTTTCAAGACCCTCCTAAAAAATGGCATAATACTTTCTGTTTAGGACCCTCCTGAAAAATAGAATTTTACTTTATGTTCAGGACCCTCTTAAAAAATGGAATTTTACTTTTGTTCAGGACACTTCTGAAAAATGGAATTTTACTTTCTACACAGGCCCCTCCTGAAAAATAGGACTTTTCTCTCTGCACAGGACCCTCCTGAAAAATGGGACTTGTTCAGGACCCTCCTGGAAATGGGATTTAACTTTCTATTTAGGACCCTCCTGAAAAATGGGATTTTACTTTTTGTTCAGGACCCCCCTGAAAAATGGGATTTTACTTTATGTTCAGGACCGTCCTGAAAAATGGGATTTTACTTTCTAGTCAGGACCCTCCTGAAAAATGGGATTTACTTTATGTTCAGTACCGTCCTGGAAAATGGGATGTTACTTTATTATCATGGCCCTCCTAAAAATGGGATTTTAATTTCTGTTCAGTACCCTACTTAAAAGAAGAATTTTACTATAAGTTCAGTACCCTCCTGAAAAATGGGATTTACTTTCTGTTCTGGACCCTCCTGAAAAATGGGACATTACTCTCTGCTTAGGACCTTCCTGAAAAATGGAACTTTACCTTCTGTTCAGGACCCTTCTGGAAAATGGGATTTTACTTTCTGTTTAGGACCGTCTTGAAAAATGGGATATTACCTTCTGTTCAGGACCCTCCTGAAAAATAGGATTTCACTTTATGTTCAGGACCCTACTGAAAAATTGGATTTACTTTCTGTTCAGGACCCTCCTGAAAAATATGATTTTGTCTTCTGTTCAGGACCTTCCTGAAAAATAGGATTTCACTTTCTGTTCAGGACCAACCTGAAAAATAGGATTTTACTTTCTACTCAGGACCCTCATGAAAAATGGGTCTTTACTTTCTGCTCAGGACCCTCCTGAAAAATGGGACTTTACCTCCCGTTCAGGACCCTCCTGAAAAATGAGATTTTACTTTCTGTTCAGGACCCTCCTGAAAAATAGTATTTTACCTTATGTTCAGGAGCCTCCTGAAAAATAGGATTTTACTTTATGTTCAGGACCCTTCTGAAAAATGGGATTTTACTTTCTGTTGAGGACCCTCCTAAAAAATAGGATTTTACCTTTTGTTCAGGACACTCCTAAAAAATGGAATTTTATTTTCTGTTCAGCACCCTCCTGAAAATTAGGATTTTACTTTCTGGTCAGGACCCTCCTGAAAAATGAGATTTCACTTTATGTTCAAGACCCTCCGGAAAAATGAGATTTTACTTTCTGTTCAGGACCATCCTGAATAATAGGATTTAACCTAATGTTCATGACCCTCCTGAAAAATGGTATTTTCACTGTATGTTCAGGACCCTCCTGAAAAATGGGATTTTACTCTCTGTTCAGGAGCCCACAGAAAAATGGGATTTTACTTTATGTTCACAAACCTCCTTGAAAATGGGATGTTACTTTATGTTCAAGGCCCTCCTGAAAAATGGGATTTTACTTTCTGTTCAGGACTCTCCTGAAAAATGGGATTTTACTTTATGTTCAGTACCTTCGTGGAAAATGGAATGTTAATTTATGTTCAGGGCCCTTCTGATAAATGGGATTTTACCTTCTGTTCAGGACCCTCCTAAAAAATGGAATTTTACTTTCTGTTCAGGACCCTCCTAAAAAATAGGATTTTAACTTATGTTCCGGACCCTCCAGAAAAATGGGATTTCACTTTATGTTCCGGATCCTCCTGAAAAATTGAATTCTACTTTCTGTTCAGGACCCTCCTGAAAAATGGGATTTTACTTTCTACTCAGGACCCTCATGAAAAATGGGACTTTACTTTATGCTCAGGACCCTCCTGAAAATTGGAATTTTACTTTCTGTTCAGGACCCTCCTGAAAAATGGGATTTTACTTTATGTTCAGTACCTTCCTGGAAAATGGAATGTTACTTTATGTTCAGGGCCCTCCTGATAAATGAGATTTTACCTTCTGTTCAGGACCCTCCTAAAAAATGGAATTTTACTTTCTGTTCAGGACCCTCCTGAAATATAGGATTTTACCTTCTGTTCCGGACCCTCCTGAAAAATGGGATTTCACATTATGTTCCGGATCCTCCTGAAAAATGGAATTCTACTTTCTGTTCAGGACCCTCCTGAAAAATGGGATTTTACTTTCTACTCAGGACCCTCATGAAAAATGGGACTTTACTTTCTGCTCAGGACCCTCCTGAAAAATGGGACTTTACTTTCTGCTCAGGACTCTCCTGAAAAATGGGACTTTACTTTCTGCTCAGGACTCTCCTAAAAAATGGGACTTTACCTCCTGTTCAGGACCCTCCTGAAAAATGAGATTTTACTTTCTGTTCAGGACCCTCCTGAAAAATAGGATTTTACCTTATGTTCAGGAGCCTCCTGAAAAAAAGGATTTTACTTTATGTTCAGGACCCTTCTGAAAAATGGTATTTTACTTTCTGTTCAGGATCCTTTAGAAAAATGGATTTTACTTTATTTTCAGTACCCTCCTGGAAAATGGGATGTTAATTTATGTTCAGGACCCTCCTGAAAAATGGGATTTTACTTTATGTTCAGTACCGTCCTGGAAAATAGGATGTTATTTTCTGTTCAGAACCCTCCTAAAAAATGGGATTTTACTTTCTATTCAGGACCCTCCTGAAAAATATAATTTTACTTTATGTTCAGGACCCTCCTGAAAAATGGAATTTTACTTTTGTTCAGGACCCTCCTGAAAAATGGGATTTTACTTTCTACTCAGGATCCTCCAGAAAAATTGGACTTTACCTTCTGTTCGGGACCCTCCTGGAAAATGGAATTTTACTTTCTGTTTAGGACCCTCTTGAAAAATGGGATTTTACCATCTGTTCAGGACCCTCATGAAAAATGGGATTTCACTTTATGTTCAGGAACCTCCTGAAAAATGGGATTTTACTTTCTGTTTAGGGCCCTCTTGAAAAATAGGATTTTACTTATTGTTCCGGACCTTCTTGGAAAATGGGATGTTACTTTATGTTCAGGACCCTCCTGATAAATGGGATTTTACCTTCTGGTCATGACCCTCCTAAAAAATGGAATTTTAATTTCTGTTTATGACCCTCCTGAAAAATAGGATTTTACCTGTTGTTCAGGACCGTCCTGAAAAATGAGATTTCACTTTATGTTCAAGACCCTCCTGAAAAATGAGATTTTACATTCTGTTCAGGATCCTCCTGAGAAATAGGATTTTACCTAATGTTCAGGACCCTCCTGAAAAATGGGATTTCACTTTATGTTCAGGAACCTCCTGAAAAATGGGATTTTACTTTCTGTTCAGGGTCCCCTGAAAAATGAGATTTTACTTTATGTTCAATACCCTCTTGAAAAATGGGATGTTACTTTATGTTCAGAGTCGTCCTCGAAAATGGGATGTTACTTTATTTTCAGGACCCTCCTAAAAAAAGGGATTTTACTTTCTGTTCAGGACTCTCCTGAAAAATAGAATTTTACTTTATGTTCAGGACCCTCCTAAAAAATGGAATTATACTTCTGTTCAGGACCCTTCTGAAAAATGAGATTTTACTTTCTACTCAGGCCCCTCCTAAAAAATGGGACTTTACTCTCCGCTCAGGACCCTCTTGAAAATGGGACTTTACCCTATGTTCAGGACCCTCTTGGAAAATGGGATTTTACTTTCTGTTTAGGACCCACCTGAAAAATAGGATTTTACTTTCTGTTCAGGACCCTCATGAAAAATGGGATATCACTTTATGTTCAGGACCTTCCTGGAAAATGGGATGTTACTTTATGTTCAGGACCCTCATGAAAAATGGGATTTTACTTTATGTTCAGGACCTTTCTGGAAAATGGAATGTTACTTAATGTTCAGGACCCTCCTGTTAAATGGGATTTTACCTTCTGTTCAGGACCCTCCTAAAAAATAGAATTTTACTTGATGTTCAGGACCCTCCTGAAAAATAGGATTTCACTTTATGTTCCGGACCCTCCTGAAAAATGGAATTCTACTTTTTGTTCAGGACCCTCCTGAAAAATGGGATTTTACTTTCTACTCATGACCCTCATGAAAAATGGAACTTTACTTTCTGCTCAGGAACCTCCTGAAAAATGGGACTTTACTTTCTGCTCAGGACCCTCCTGAAAAATGGGACTTTACTTTCTGCTCAGGACCCTCCTGAAAAATGGGACTTTACATCATGTGCAGGACCCTCCTGAATAATAGGATTTTACGTTATGTTCCGGAGCCTCCTGAAAAATGGGATTTTACTTAATGTTCAGGACCTTTCTGAAAAATGAGATTTTACTTTCTGTTTAGGACCCTCCTGAAAAATGGAATTTTACTTTATGATCAGTACCCTCCTGAAAAATGGCATGTTACTTTAAGTTCAGGACCCTCCTGAAAAATGAAATTTTACTTTCTGTTCAGGACCCTCCTGAAAAATGGTATTTTACTATATGTTCAGTACCTTCCTGGAAAATGGGATGTTACTTTATTTCAGGACCCTCCTAAAAAATGGGATTTTACTTTCTGTTCAGGACACTCCTGAAGAATAGAATTTTACTTTATGTTCAGGACCCTCCTGAAAAATGGAATTTTACTTTTGTTCAGGACCCTCCTGAAAAATGGGATTTTACTTTCTACTCAGGATCCTCCAGAAAAATTGGACTTTACCTTCTGTTCGGGACCCTCCTGGAAAATGGAATTTTACTTTCTGTTTAGGACCCTCTTGAAAAATGGGATTTTACCATCTGTTCAGGACCCTCATGAAAAATGGGATTTCACTTTATGTTCAGGAACCTCCTGAAAAATGGGATTTTACTTTCTGTTTAGGGCCCTCTTGAAAAATAGGATTTTACTTATTGTTCCGGACCTTCTTGGAAAATGGGATGTTACTTTATGTTCAGGACCCTCCTGATAAATGGGATTTTACCTTCTGGTCATGACCCTCCTAAAAAATGGAATTTTAATTTCTGTTTATGACCCTCCTGAAAAATAGGATTTTACCTGTTGTTCAGGACCGTCCTGAAAAATGAGATTTCACTTTATGTTCAAGACCCTCCCGAAAAAAGAGATTTTACATTCTGTTCAGGATCCTCCTGAGAAATAGGATTTTACCTAATGTTCAGGACCCTCCTGAAAAATGGGATTTCACTTTATGTTCAGGAACCTCCTGAAAAATGGGATTTTACTTTCTGTTCAGGGTCCCCTGAAAAATGAGATTTTACTTTATGTTCAATACCCTCTTGAAAAATGGGATGTTACTTTATGTTCAGAGTCGTCCTCGAAAATGGGATGTTACTTTATTTTCAGGACCCTCCTAAAAAAAAAGATTTTACTTTCTGTTCAGGACTCTCCTGAAAAATAGAATTTTACTTTATGTTCAGGACCCTCCTAAAAAATGGAATTATACTTCTGTTCAGGACTCTTCTGAAAAATGAGATTTTACTTTCTACTCAGGCCCCTCCTAAAAAATGGGACTTTACTCTCCGCTCAGGACCCTCTTGAAAATGGGACTTTACACTATGTTCGGGACCCTCTTGGAAAATGGGATTTTACTTTCTGTTTAGGACCCACCTGAAAAATAGGATTTTACTTTCTGTTCAGGACCCTCATGAAAAATGGGATTTCACTTTATGTTCAGGACCTTCCTGGAAAATGGGATGTTACTTTATGTTCAGGACCCTCATGAAAAATGGGATTTTACTTTATGTTCAGGACCTTTCTGGAAAATGGAATGTTACTTAATGTTCAGGACCCTCCTGATAAATGGGATTTTACCTTCTGTTCAGGACCCTCCTAAAAGATAAAATTTTACTTGATGTTCAGGACCCTCCTGAAAAATAGGATTTTACCTTCTGTTCAGGACCCTCCTGAAAAATAGGATTTCACTTTATGTTCCGGACCCTCCTGAAAAATGGAATTCTACTTTTTGTTCAGGACCCTCCTGAAAAATGGGATTTTACTTTCTACTCATGACCCTCATGAAAAATGGGACTTTACTTTCTGCTCAGGAACCTCCTGAAAAATGGGACTTTACTTTTTGCTCAGGACCCTCCTGAAAAATGGGACTTTACATCATGTGCAGGACCCTCCTGAATAATAGGATTTTACGTTATGTTCCGGAGCCTCCTGAAAAATGGGATTTTACTTAATGTTCAGGACCTTTCTGAAAAATGAGATTTTACTTTCTGTTTAGGACCCTCCTGAAAAATGGAATTTTACTTTATGATCAGTACCCTCCTGAAAAATGGCATGTTACTTTAAGTTCAGGACCCTCCTGAAAAATGAAATTTTACTTTCTGTTCAGGACCCTCCTGAAAAATGGTATTTTACTATATGTTCAGTACCTTCCTGGAAAATGGGATGTTACTTTATTTCAGGACCCTCCTAAAAAATGGGATTTTACTTTCTGTTCAGGACCCTCCTGAAAAATAGAATTTTACTTTATGTTCAGGACCTTCCTAAAAAATGGAATTTTACTTTCTTTACTGGACCCTCCTGAAAAATAGGATTTTACCTTCTGTTTCGGACCCTCCTGAAAAATATGATTTCACCTTATGTTCCGGACCCTCCTGAAAAATGGAATTCTACTTTCTGTTCAGGACCCTCCCTAAAAATGGGATTATACTTTCTACTTAGGACCCTCATGAAAAATTGGACTTTAATTTCTTCTCAGGACCCTCCTGAAAAATGGGACTTACTTTCTGCTTAGGACCCTCCTAAAAAATGAGACTTTACCTCATGTTTAGGACCCTCTTGAAAAATGAGATTTTACTTTCTGTTCAGGACCCTCCTGAAAAATAGGATTTTACCTTATGTTCAGGAGCCTCCTGAAAAATGGGATTTTACTTTAGGTTCAGGACCCTTCTGAAAAATGGGATTTTACTTTGTGTTCAGGACCCTCCTGAAAAATAAAATTTTACTTTATGTTCAGTACCCTCCTGGAAAATGGGATATTACTTTATGTTTAGGACCCTCCTGAAAAATGAAATTTTACTTTATGTTCAGTACCGTCCTGGAAAATGGGATGTTACTTTCTATTCAGGACCCTCCTGAAAAATAGGATTTTACCTTATGTTCAGGATCCTCCTGAAAAATGGAATTTTCACTTTATGTGCAGGACCCTCCCGAAAAATGGGATTTTACTTTTTGTTCAGGACCCTCCTGAAAAATGGGATTTCACTTTAAGTTCAGAAAACTCCTGGAAAATGTGATGTTACTTTATGTTCAGGACCCTCCTGAAAAATGGGATTTTACTTTCTGTTCAGGACCCTCCTGAAAAATGGGATTTACTTTATGTTCAGTACCGTCCTGGAAAATGGGATGTTACTTTATTAACATGGCCCTCCTAAAAAATGGGATTTTAATTTCTGTTCAGGACCCTCCTGAAAAATAGAATTTTACTTTATGTTCAGGACTCTCCTGAAAAATAAAATTTTACTTTTGTTCAGGAACCCCCTAAAAAATAGAATTTTACTTTCTGTTCAGGACCCTCCTGTAAAAAAGGATTTTGCCTTCTGTTTAGGACCCTCCTGAAAAATAGGATTTCAATTTATGTTTCGGACCCTCTTGAAAAATGGGATTTCCCTTTCTACTCAGGACCCTCATGAAAAATGGGACTTTACTTTCAGCTCAGGACCCTCCTGAAAAATGGGACATTACTTTCTTCTCAGGACCCTCCTGAAAAATGGGACTTTACCTCATGTTCAGGACCCTCCTGAAAAATAGAATTTTCTTTATGTTCAGTACCCTCCTGGAAAATGGGATGTTACTTTATGTTCAGGACCCTCCTGAAAAATGGGATTTTACTTTCTGTTCAGGACCCTCCTAAAAAATGGAATTTTACTATATGTTCAGTACCGTCCTGGAAAATGGGATGTTACTTTATTTTCAGGACCCTCCTAAAAAATGAGATTTTACTTTCTATTCAGGACCCTCCTAAAAAATGGAATTTTACTTTTGTTCAGGACCCTCCTGAAAAATGGGATTTTACTTTCTACTCAGGCCCCTCCTGAAAAATGGGACATTACTTTCTGCTCAGGACCCTCCTGAAAAATGAAATTTTACTTTTGTTTAGTACCCTTCTGAAATATGGGACTTTACTCTCTGCTCAGGACCCACCTGAAAAATATAACTTTACCTTCTGTTCAGGACCATCCTGTACAATGGGATTTTACATTCTGTTTAGGACCCCCATGAAAAATGGGATTTTACCTTCTGTTCAGGACCCTACTGAAAAATGGGATTTTACTTTATGTTCAGGATCCTCCGGAAAAATAGGATTTCACATTCTGTTCAGGTCCCTCCTGAAAATAGGATTTTACTTTATGTTAAGGACCTTCCTGGAAAATGGGATGTTACTTTATGTTCAGGACCCTCCTGATAAATGGGATTTTACCTTCTGTTCAGGACCCTCCTAAAAAATGGAATTTTATTTTCTGTTCTGGACCCTCCTGAAAAATAGAATTTTACTTTCTGTTCAGGACCCTCTTGAAAAATGAGATTTCACTTTATGTTCAGGACCCTCCTGAAAAATGAGATTTTACATTTTTGTTCAGGACCCTCCTGAAAAATAGGATTTTACCTTATGTTCAGGACCCTTCTGAAAAATGGTATTTTCAATTTATGTTCAGGACCCTCCTGAAAAATGGGATTTTACATTTTGTTCAGGACCCCCCCTGAAAAATGGGATTTTACTTTATGTTCAGAAACCTCCTGGAAAATGTGATGTTACTTTATGTTTAGGACCCTCCTGAAAAATGGTATTTTACTTTCTGTTCAGGTCCCTCCTGAAAAATGGGATTTTACTTTATGTTAAGGACCTTCCTGGAAAATGGGATGTTACTTTATATTCAGGACCCTCCTAATAAATGGGATTTTACCTTCTGTTCAGGACCCTTCTAAAAAATGGAATTTTATTTTCTGTTCTGGACCCTCCTGAAAAATAGAATTTTACCTTCTGTTCAGGACCCTCCTGCAAAATGAGATTTTGCTTTATGTTCAGGACCCTCCTGAAAAATAAGATTTTACTTTCTGTTCAGGACCCTCCTGAAAAATAGGATTTTACCTTATGTTCAGGACCCTCCTGAAAAATGGGATTTTACATTTTGTTCAGGACCCCCCTGAAAAATGGGATTTTACTTTATGTTCAGAAACCTCCTGTAAAATGTGATGTTACTTTATGTTTAGGACTCTCCTGAAAAATGGTATTTTACTTTCTGTTCAGGACCCTCCTGAAAAATGGGATTTTACATTATGTTCAGTACCGTCCTGGAAAATAGGATGTTACTTTATTTTCATGGCCCTCCTAAAGAATGAGATTTTACATTCTGTTCAGTAACCTCCTTAAAAATAGAATTTTACTTTATGTTCAGGACCCTCCTGAAATATGGAATTTTACTTTTGTTCAGGACCTCCCTAAAAAATAGAATTTTATTTTCTGTTCTGGACACTCCAGAAAAAAAGGATTTTGCCTTCTCATAAAGACCCACCTGAAAAATAAGATTTCACTTTATGTTCCGGACCCTCCTGAAAAATGGGATTTCACTTTCTACTCAGGACCCTCATGAAAAATGGGACTTTACTTTCTGCTCAGGACCCTCATGAAAAATTGGACTTTACTTTCTTCTCAGGACCCTCCTGAAAAATGGGACTTTACCTCCTATTCAGGACCCTCTTAAAAAATGAGATTTTACTTTCTCTTCGGGCCCCTCCTGAAAAATAGGATTTTACCTTTTGTTCAGGAGCCTCCTGAAAAATGGGATTTTACTTTATGTTCATGATCCTTCTGAAAAATGAGATTTTACTTTTTGTTCAGGACCCTCCTGAAAAATGGAATTTTACTTTATGTTCAGTACCTTCCTGGAAAATAGGATGTTACTTTCTGTTCAGGACCCTCCTAAAAAATGAGATTTTACTCTCTATTCAGGACCCTCCTGAAAAATATAATTTTACTTTATGTTCAGGACCCTCCTGAAAAATGGGATTTTACTTTGTGTTCAGTACCTTCCTGGAAAATGGAGTGTTACTTTATGTTCAGGACCCTCCTGATAAATGGGATTTTACCTTCTGCTCAGGACCCTTCTAAAAAATGGAATTTTACTTTCTGTTCAGGACCCTCCTGAAAAATAGGATTTTACCTTCTGTTTCGGACCCTCCTAAAAAATGGGATTTCACTTTATGTTGCGGACCCTCCTGAAAAATGGAATTCTACTTTCTATTCAGGACCCTCCTGAAAATGGGATTTTACTTTCTAATCATAACCCTAATGAAAAATGGGACATAACTTTCTGCTCAGGACCCTCCTGAAAAATGGGACTTTACTTTTTGCTCAGGACCCTCCAGAAAAATTGGACTTTACCTCCTGTTCAGGACCCTCCTGAAAAATGGAATTTAACTTTCTGTTCAGGACCCTCCTGAAAAATAAGATTTTACCTTTTGTTCAAGAGCCTCCTGAAAAATGGAATTTTACTTTATGTTAAGGACCCTTCTGAAAAATGGGATTTTACTTTCTGTTCAGGACCCTCCTGAAAATTAGAATTTTACTTTATGTTCAATACCCTCCTGGAAAATGGGATGTTACTTTATGTTCAGGACCTTCCTGAAAAATGGGATTTTACTTTCTGTTCAGGACCATCCTGAAAAATGGGATTTTACTTTATGTTCAGTACCGTCCTGGAAAATGGGATGTTACTTTCTGTTCTGGACCCTCCTTAAAAATGAGATTTTACTTTCGATTCAAGACCCTCCTGAAAAATGGAAATTTACCTTTGTTCAGGACCCTCCTGAAAAATGTGATTTTACTTTCTACTCAGGATCCTCCTGAAAAATGGGACTTTACTCTCTGCTCAGGACCCTCCTGAAAAATGGGACTTTACCTTCTGTTCAGGACCCTCCTGAAAAATGAAATTTTACTTTCTGTTTAGGACCCTCTTGAAAAATAGAATTTAACCATCTGTTCAGGACTCTCCTGAAAAATGGGATTTCACATGATGTTCAGGACCCTCCTGAAAAATGGGATTTTACTTTCTGTTTAGGGCTCTCCTGAAAAATATGATTTTACTTTATGTTCCGGACCTTCCTGGAAAATGGGATGTTACTTTATGTTCAGGACCCTCCTGATAAATGGGATTTTACCTTCTGTTCATGACCCTCCTAAAAAATGGTATTTTAATTTCTGTTCAGGACCCTCCTGAAAAATAGGATTTTACCTTCTATTCAGGACCCTCCTGAAAAATGAGATTTCACATTATGTTCAGGACCCTCCTGAAAAATGAGATTTTACTTTCTGTTCAGGACACTCCTAAAAAATAGGATTTCACCTTTTGTTCAGGACCCTCCTGAAAAATAGGATTTCACTTTATGTTCAGGACCCTCCTGAAAAATGGGATTTTACTTTCTGTTCAGGGCCCCCCTGAAAAATGAGATTTTACTTTATGATCAGTACCCTCCTGGAAAATGGGATATTACTTTATGTTCAGGACCTTCCTGAAAAATGGGATTTTACTTTCAGTTCAGGACCCTCCTGAAAAATGGGATTTACTTTATGTTCAGTACCGTCCTGGAAAATGTGATGTTACTTTATTTTCAAGACCCTCCTAAAAAATGGGATAATACTTTCTGTTTAGGACCCTCCTGAAAAATAGAATTTTACTTTATGTTCAGGACCCTCTTAAAAAATGGAATTTTACTTTTGTTCAGGACACTTCTGAAAAATAGAATTTTACTTTCTACACAGGCCCCTCCTGAAAAATAGGACTTTTCTCTCTGCACAGGACCCTCCTGAAAAATGGGACTTGTTCAGGACCCTCCTGGAAATGGGATTTAACTTTCTGTTTAGGACCATCCTGAAAAATGGGATTTTACTTTTTGTTCAGGACCCCCCTGAAAAATGTGATTTTACTTTATGTTCAGGACCGTCCTGAAAAATGGGATTTTACTTTCTGTTCAGGACCCTCCTGAAAAATGGGATTTACTTTATGTTCAGTACCGTCCTGGAAAATGGGATGTTACTTTATTATCATGGCCCTCCTAAAAATTGGGATTTTAATTTCTGTTCAGGACCCTCCTTAAAAAAAGAATTTTACTTTATGTTCAGTACCCTCCTGAAAAATGGGATTTACATTCTGTTCTGGACCCTCCTGAAAAATGGGACATTATTCTCTCCTCAGGACCCTCCTGAAAAATAGAACTTTACCTTCTGTTCAGGACCCTCCTGGAAAATGGGATTTTACTTTCTGTTTAGGACCCTCTTGAAAAATGGGATATTACCTTCTGTTCAGGACCCTCCTGAAAAATAGGATTTCACTTTATGTTCAGGACCCTACTGAAAAATGGGATTTACTTTCTGTTCAGGACCCTCCTGAAAAATATGATTTTGCCTTCTGTTCAGGACCTTCCTGAAAAATAGGATTTCACTTTCTGTTCAGGACCCTCCTGAAAAATAGGAATTTACTTTCTACTCAGGACCCTCATGAAAAATGGGTCTTTACTTTCTGCTCAGGACCCTCCTGAAAAATGGGACTTTACCTCCTGTTCAGGACACTCCTGAAAAATGAGATTTTACTTTCTGTTCAGGACCCTCCTGAAAAATAGGATTTTACCTTATGTTCAGGAGCCTCCTGAAAAATAGGATTTTACTTTATGTTCAGGACCCTTCTGAAAAATGGGATTTTACTTTCTGTTCAGGACCCTCCTGAAAAATGGAATTTTACTTTTTGTTCAGGACTCTTCTGGAAAATGGGATGTTACTTTATGTTCAGGACCCTTCTGAAAAATGGGATTTTACTTTCTGTTCAGGACCCTCCTGAAAAATGGGATTTTACATTATGTTCAGTACCGTCCTGGAAAATGGGATGTAACTTTATGTTCAGTACCCTCCTGAAAAATGGGACTTTACTCTCTGCTCAGGACCCTCCTGAAAAATGGGACTTTACCGTCTGTTCAGGACCCTCCTGGAAAATGGAATTTAACTTTCTGTTTATACCTTTTTGAACAATGGAATTTTACAATCTGTTCAGGACCCTCCTGAAAAATGGGATTTCACTTTATGTTCAGTACCCTCCTGAAAAATAGGATTTTACTTTTTGTTCAGGTCCTTCCTGAAAAATGGGATTTTACTTTATGTTCATGACCTTCCTGGAAAATGGGATGTTACTTTATGTTCAGGACCCTCCTGATAAATGGGATTTTACCTTCTGTTCAGGACCCTCCTAAAAAATGAAATTTTATTTTCTGTTCAGGACCCTCCTAAAAAATAGAATTTTACCTTTTGTTCAGGACACTCCTAAAAAATGGAATTTTATTTTCTGTTCAGCACCCTCCTGAAAATTAGGATTTTACTTTCTGGTCTGGACCCTCCTGAAAAATGAGATTTCACTTTATGTTCAAGACCCTCCGGAAAAATGAGATTTTACTTTCTGTTCAGGACCCTCCTGAATAATAGGATTTAACCTTATGTTCATGACCCTCCTGAAAAATGGTATTTTCACTGTATGTTCAGGACCCTCCTGAAAAATGGGATTTTACTCTCTGTTCAGGAGCCCCCAGAAAAATGGGATTTTACTTTATGTCCACAAACCTCCTAGAAAATGGGATGTTACTTTATGTTCAAGGCCCTCCTGAAAAATGGGATTTTACTTTCTGTTCAGGACTCTCCTGAAAAATGGGATTTTACTTTATGTTCAGTACCTTCCTGGAAAATGGAATGTTAATTTATGTTCAGGGCCCTTCTGATAAATGGGATTTTACCTTCTGTTCAGGACCCTCCTAAAAAATGGAATTTTACTTTCTGTTCAGGACCCTCCTAAAAAATAGGATTTTACCTTCTGTTCCGGACCCTCCTGAAAAATGGGATTTCACTTTATGTTCCGGATCCTCCTGAAAAATGGAATTCTACTTTCTGTACAGGACCCTCCTGAAAAATGTGATTTTACTTTCTACTCAGGACCCTCATGAAAAATGGGTCTTTACATTATGCTCAGGCCCCTCCTGAAAAATGGGATTTTACTTTCTGTTCAGGACTCTCCTGAAAAATGGGATTTTACTTTATGTTCAGTACCTTCCTGTAAAATGGAATGTTACTTTATGTTCAGGGCCCTCCTGATAAATGGGATTTTACCTTTTGTTCAGGACCCTCCTAAAAAATGGAATTTAAGTTTCTGTTCAGGACCCTCCTGAAATATAGGATTTTAGCTTCTGTTCCGGACCGTCCTGAAAAATGGGATTTCACTTTATGTTCCGGATCCTCCTGAAAAATGGAATTCTACTTGTTGTTCAGGACCCTCCTGAAAAATGGGATTTTACTTTCTACTCATGACCCTCATGAAAAATGGGACTTTACTTTCTGCTCAGGAACCTCCTGAAAAATGGGACTTTACTTTCTGCTCAGGACCCTCCTGAAAAATGGGACTTTACATCATGTGCAGGACCCTCCTGAAAAATAGGATTTTACGTTTTGTTCCGGAGCCTCCTGAAAAATGGGATTTTACTTAATGTTCAGGACCTTTCTGAAAAATGGGATTTTACTTTCTGTTTAGGACCCTCCTGAAAAATGGAATTTTACTTTATGTTCAGTACCCTCCTGAAAAATGGTATTTTACTATATGTTCAGTACCTTCCTGGAAAATGAGATGTTACTTTATTTCAGGACCCTCCTAAAAAATGGGATTTTACTTTCTGTTCAGGACCCTCCTGAAAAATAGAATTTTACTTTATGTTCAGGACCTTCCTAAAAAATGGAATTTTACTTTCTTTACTGGACACTCCTGAAAAATAGGATTTTACTTTCGGTTTCGGACCCTCCTGAAAAATGTGATTTCACCTTATGTTCCGGACCCTCCTGAAAAATGGAATTCTACTTTCTGTTCAGGACCCTCCCTAAAAATGGGATTATACTTTCTACTTAGGACCCTCATGAAAAATTGGACTTTAATTTCTGCTCAGGACCCTCCTGAAAAATGGGACTTACTTTCTGCTCAGGACCCTCCTAAAAAATGAGACTTTACCTCATGTTTAGGACCCTCCTGAA
This sequence comes from Capsicum pubescens, assembly GCA_030864215.1. NCBI lineage: Eukaryota > Viridiplantae > Streptophyta > Magnoliopsida > Solanales > Solanaceae > Capsicum > Capsicum pubescens. Next base: position 28,179,742 of record CM061549.1, on the reverse strand, counting down.
AAATGAGATTTTACTTTCTGTTCAGGACCCTCCTGAAAAATAGGATTTTACCTTATGTTCAGGAGCCTCCTGAAAAATGGGATTTTACTTTAGGTTCAGGACCCTTCTGAAAAATGAGATTTTACTTTGTGTTCAGGACCCTCCTGAAAAATAAAATTTTACTTTATGTTCAGTACCCTCCTGGAAAATGGGATATTACTTTATGTTTAGGACCCTCCTGAAAAATGAAATTTTACTTTATGTTCAGTACCGTCCTGGAAAATGGGATGTTACTTTCTATTCAGGACCCTCCTGAAAAATAGGATTTTACCTTATGTTCAGGATCCTCCTGAAAAATGGAATTTTCACTTTATGTTCAGGACCCTCCTGAAAAATGGTATTTTACTTTTTGTTCAGGACCCTCCTGAAAAATGGGATTTCACTTTAAGTTCAGAAAACTCCTGGAAAATGTGATGTTACTTTATGTTCAGGATCCTCCTGAAAAATGGGATTTTACTTTCTGTTCAGGACCCTCCTGAAAAATGGGATTTACTTTATGTTCAGTACGGTCCTGGAAAATGGGATGTTACTTTATTAACATGGCCCTCCTAAAAAATGGGATTTTACTTTCTGTTCAGGACCCTCTTGAAAAATAGAATTTTACTTTATGTTCAGGACTCTCCTGAAAAATAAAATTTTACTTTTGTTCAGGAACCCCCTAAAAAATAGAATTTTACTTTCTGTTCAGGACCCTCCTGTAAAAAAGGATTTTGCCTTCTGTTTAGGACCCTCCTGAAAAATAGGATTTCAATTTATGTTCCGGACCCTCTTGAAAAATGGGATTTCCCATTCTACTCAGGACCCTCATGAAAAATGGGACTTTACTTTCAGCTCAGGACCCTCCTGAAAAATGGGACATTACTTTCTTCTCAGGACCCTCCTGAAAAATGGGACTTAACCTCATGTTCAGGACCCACCTGAAAAATAGAATTTTACTTTATGTTCAGTACCCTCCTGGAAAATGGGATGTTACTTTATGTTCAGGACCCTCCTGAAAAATGGGATTTTACTTTCTGTTCAGGACCCTCCTAAAAAATGGAATTTTACTATATGTTCAGTACCGTCCTGGAAAATGGGATGTTACTTTATTTTCAGGACCCTCCTAAAAAATGAGATTTTACTTTCTATTCAGGACCCTCCTAAAAAATGGAATTTTACTTTTGTTCAGGACCCTCCTGAAAAATGGGATTTTACTTTCTGTTCAGGACCCTCCTAAAAAATGGAATTTTACTATATGTTCAGTACCGTCCTGGAAAATGGGATGTTACTTTATTTTCAGGACCCTCCTAAAAAATGAGATTTTACTTTCTATTCAGGACCCTCCTAAAAAATGGAATTTTACTTTTGTTCAGGACCCTCCTGAAAAATGGGATTTTGCTTTCTACTCAGGCCCCTCCTGAAAAATGGGACATTACTTTCTGCTCAGGACCCTCCTGAAAAATGAAATTTTACTTTTGTTTAGGACCCTTCTGAAAAATGGGACTTTACTCTCTGCTCAGGACCCACCTGAAAAATATAACTTTACCTTCTGTTCAGGACCATCCTGTAAAATGGGATTTTACATTCTGTTTAGGACCCCCATGAAAAATGGGATTTTACCTTCTGTTCAGGACCCTACTGAAAAATGGGATTTTACTTTATGTTCAGGATCCTCCGGAAAAATAGGATTTCACATTCTGTTCAGGTCCCTCCTGAAAAATGGGATTTTACTTTATGTTAAGGACCTTCCTGGAAAATGGGATGTTACTTTATGTTCAGGACCCTCCTGATAAATGGGATTTTACCTTCTGTTCAGGACCCTCCTAAAAAATGGAATTTTATTTTCTGTTCTGGACCCTCCTGAAAAATAGAATTTTACTTTCTGTTCAGGACCCTCTTGAAAAATGAGATTTCACTTTATGTTCAGGACCCTCCTGAAAAATGAGATTTTACATTTCTGTTCAGGACCCTCCTGAAAAATAGGATTTTACCTTATGTTCAGGACCCTTCTGAAAAATGGTATTTTCAATTTATGTTCAGGACCCTCCTGAAAAATGGGATTTTACATTTTGTTCAGGACCCCCCTGAAAAATGGGATTTTACTTTATGTTCAGAAACCTCCTGGAAAATGTGATGTTACTTTATGTTTAGGACCCTCCTGAAAAATGGTATTTTACTTTCTGTTCAGGTCCCTCCTGAAAAATGGGATTTTACTTTATGTTAAGGACCTTCCTGGAAAATGGGATGTTACTTTATGTTCAGGACCCTCCTAATAAATGGGATTTTACCTTCTGTTCAGGACCCTTCTAAAAAATGGAATTTTATTTTCTGTTTTGGACCCTCCTGAAAAATAGAATTTTACCTTCTGTTCAGGACCCTACTGCAAAATGAGATTTTGCTTTATGTTCAGGACCCTCCTGAAAAATGAGATTTTACTTTCTGTTCAGGACCCTCCTGAAAAATTTGATTTTACCTTATGTTCAGGACCCTCCTGAAAAATGGGATTTTACATTTTGTTCAGGACCCCCCTGAAAAATGGGATTTTACTTTATGTTCAGAAACCTCCTGTAAAATGTGATGTTACTTTATGTTTAGGACCCTCTTGAAAAATGGTATTTTACTTTCTGTTCAGGACCCTCCTGAAAAATGGGATTTTGCATTATGTTCAGTACCGTCCTGGAAAATAGGATGTTACTTTATTTTCATGGCCCTCCTAAAAAATGAGATTTTACATTCTGTTCAGTAACCTCCTTAAAAATAGAATTTTACTTTATGTTCAGGACCCTCCTGAAATATGGAATTTTACTTTTGTTCTGGACCTCCCTAAAAAATAGAATTTTATTTTCTGTTCTGGACACTCCAGAAAAAAAGGATTTTGCCTTCTCTTAAAGACCCTCCTGAAAAATAAGATTTCACTTTATGTTCCGGACCCTCCTGAAAAATGGGATTTCACTTTCTACTCAGGACCCTCATGAAAAATGGGACTTTACTTTCTGCTCAGGACCCTCATGAAAAATTGGACTTTACTTTCTTCTCAGGACCCTCCTGAAAAATGGAACTTTACCTCCTATTCAGGACCCTCTTAAAAAATGAGATTTTACTTTCTCTTCAGGCCCCTCCTGAAAAATAGGATTTTACCTTTTGTTCAGGAGCCTCCTGAAAAATGGGATTTTACTTTATGTTCAGGATACTTCTGAAAAATGAGATTTTACTTCCTGTTCAGGACCCTCCTGAAAAATGGAATTTTACTTTATGTTCAGTACCGTCCTGGAAAATAGGATGTTACTTTCTGTTCAGGACCCTCCTAAAAAATGGGATTTTACTCTCTATTCAGGACCCTCCTGAAAAATATAATTTTACTTTATGTTCAGGACCCTCCTGAAAAATGGGATTTTACTTTGTGTTCAGTACCTTCCTGGAAAATGGAGTGTTACTTTATGTTCAGGACCCTCCTGATAAATGGGATTTTACCTTCTGCTCAGGACCCTTCTAAAAAATGGAATTTTACTTTCTGTTCAGGACCCTCCTGAAAAATAGGATTTTACCTTCTGTTTCGGACCCTCCTGAAAAATGGGATTTCACTTTATGTTGCGGACCCTCCTGAAAAATGGAATTCTACTTTCTATTCAGGACCCTCCTGAAAACGGGATTTTACTTTCTAATCATAACCCTAATGAAAAATGGGACATTACTTTCTGCTCAGGACCCTCCTGAAAAATGGGACTTTACTTTTTGCTCAGGACCCTCCAGAAAAATTGGACTTTACCTCCTGTTCAGGACCCTCCTGAAAAATAGGATTTTACTTTCTGTTTAGGGCTCTCCTGAAAAATATGATTTTACTTTATGTTCCGGACCTTCCTGGAAAATGGGATGTTACTTTATGTTCAGGACCCTCCTGATAAATGGGATTTTACCTTCTGTTCATGACCCTCCTAAAAAATGGTATTTTAATTTCTGTTCAGGACCCTCCTGAAAAATAGGATTTTACCTTCTATTCAGGACCCTCCTGAAAAATGAGATTTCACATTATGTTCAGGACCCTCCTGAAAAATGAGATTTTACTTTCTGTTCAGGACACTCTTAAAAAATAGGATTTTACCTTTTGTTCAGGACCCTCCTGAAAAATAGGATTTCACTTTATGTTCAGGACCCTCTTGAAAAATGGGATTTTACTTTCTGTTCAGGGCCCCCCTGAAAAATGAGATTTTACTTTATGATCAGTACCCTCCTGGAAAATGGGATATTACTTTATGTTCAGGACCTTCCTGAAAAATGGGATTTTACTTTCAGTTCAGGACCCTACTGAAAAATGGGATTTTACTTTATGTTCAGTACCGTCCTGGAAAATGTGATGTTACTTTATTTTCAAGACCCTCCTAAAAAATGGGATAATACTTTCTGTTTAGGACCCTCCTGAAAAATAGAATTTTACTTTATGTTCAGGACCCTTTTAAAAAATGGAATTTTACTTTTGTTCAGGACACTTCTGAAAAATAGAATTTTACTTTCTACACAGGCCCCTCCTGAAAAATAGGACTTTTCTCTCTGCACAGGACCCTCCTGAAAAATGGGACTTGTTCAGGACCCTCCTGGAAATGGGATTTAACTTTCTGTTTAGGACCCTCCTGAAAAATGGGATTTTACTTTTTGTTCAGGACCCCCCTGAAAAATGGGATTTTACTTTATGTTCAGGACCGTCCTGAAAAATGGGATTTTACTTTCTGTTCAGGACCCTCCTGAAAAATGGGATTTACTTTATGTTCAGTACCGTCCTGGAAAATGGGATGTTACTTTATTATCATGGCCCTCCTAAAAAATGGGATTTTAATTTCTGTTCAGGACCCTCCTTAAAAAAAGAATTTTACTTTATGTTCAGTACCCTCCTGAAAAATGAGATTTACTTTCTATTCTGGACCCTCCTGAAAAATGGGACATTATTCTCTCCTCAGGACCCTCCTGAAAAATAAAACTTTACCTTCTGTTCAGGACCCTCCTGGAAAATGGGATTTTACTTTCTGTTTAGGACCCTCTTGAAAAATGGGATATTACCTTCTGTTCAGGACCCTCCTGAAAAATAGGATTTCACTTTATGTTCAGGACCCTACTGAAAAATGGGATTTACTTTCTGTTCAGGACCCTCCTGAAAAATATGATTTTGCCTTCTGTTCAGGACCTTCCTGAAAAATAGGATTTCACTTTCTGTTCAGGACCCTCCTGAAAAATAGGATTTTACTTTCTACTCAGGACCCTCATGAAAAATGGGTCTTTACTTTCTGCTCAGGACCCTCCTGAAAAATGGGACTTTACCTCCTGTTCAGGACACTCCTGAAAAATGAGATTTTACTTTCTGTTCAGGACCCTCCTGAAAAATAGGATTTTACCTTATGTTCAGGAGCCTCCTGAAAAATAGGATTTTACTTTATGTTCAGGACCCTTCTGAAAAATGGGATTTTACTTTCTGTTCAGGACCCTCCTGAAAAATGGAATTTTACTTTTTGTTCAGGACCCTCCTGGAAAATGGGATGTTACTTTATGTTCAGGACCCTTCTGAAAAATGGGATTTTACTTTCTGTTCAGGACCCTCCTGAAAAATGAGATTTTACATTATGTTCAGTACCGTTCTGGAAAATGGGATGTAACTTTATGTTTAGTACCCTCCTGAAAAATGGGACTTTACTCTCTGCTCAGGACCCTCCTGAAAAATGGGACTTTACCGTTTGTTCAGGACCCTCCTGGAAAATGGAATTTAACTTTCTGTTTATACCTTTTTGAACAATGGAATTTTACAATCTGTTCAGGACCCTCCTGAAAAATGGGATTTCACTTTATGTTCAGTACCCTCCTGAAAAATGGGATTTTACTTTTTGTTCAGGTACTTCCTGAAAAATGGGATTTTACTTTATGTTCATGACCTTCCAGGAAAATGGGATGTTACTTTATGTTCAGGACCCTCCTGATAAATGGGATTTTACCTTCTGTTCAGGACCCTCCTAAAAAATGAAATTTTATTTTCTGTTCAGGACCCTCCTAAAAAATAGGATTTTACCTTTTGTTCAGGACACTCCAAAAAAATGGAATTTTATTTTCTGTTCAGCACGCTCCTGAAAATTAGGATTTTACTTTCTGGTCAGGACCCTCCTGAAAAATGAGATTTCACTTTATGTTCAAGACCCTCCGGAAAAATGAGATTTTACTTTCTGTTCAGGACCCTCCTGAATAATAGGATTTAACCTTATGTTCATGACCCTCCTGAAAAATGGTATTTTCACTGTATGTTCAGGACCCTCCTGAAAAATGGGATTTTACTCTCTGTTCAGGAGCCCACAGAAAAATGGGATTTTACTTTATGTTCACAAACCTCCTAGAAAATGGGATGTTACTTTATGTTCAAGGCCCTCCTGAAAAATGGGATTTTACTTTCTGTTCAGGACTCTCCTGAAAAATGGGATTTTACTTTATGTTCAGTACCTTCCTGGAAAATGGAATGTTAATTTATGTTCAGGGCCCTTCTGATAAATGGGATTTTACCTTCTGTTCAGGAACCTCCTAAAAAATGGAATTTTACTTTCTGTTCAGGACCCTCCTAAAAAATAGGATTTTACCTTCTGTTCCGGACCCTCCTGAAAAATGGGATTTCACTTTATGTTCCGGATCATCCTGAAAAATGGAATTCTACTTTCTGTACAGGACCCTCCTGAAAAATGGGATTTTACTTTCTACTCAGGACCCTCATGAAAAATGGGTCTTTACATTATGCTCAGGACCCTCCTGAAAAATGGGATTTTACTTTCTGTTCAGGACTCTCCTGAAAAATGGGATTTTACTTTATGTTCAGTACCTTCCAGGAAAATGGAATGTTACTTTATGTTCAGGGCCCTCCTGATAAATGGGATTTTACCTTCTGTTCAGGACCCTCCTAAAAAATGGAATTTTAGTTTCTGTTCAGGACCCTCCTGAAATATAGGATTTTACCTTCTGTTCCGGACCGTCCTGAAAAATGGGATTTCACTTTATGTTCCGGATCCTCCTGAAAAATGGAATTCTACTTTTTGTTCAGGACCCTCCTGAAAAATGGGATTTTACTTTCTACTCATGACCCTCATGAAAAATGGGACTTTACTTTCTGCTCAGGAACCTCCTGAAAAATGGGACTTTACTTTCCGCTCAGGACCCTCCTGAAAAATGGGACTTTACATCATGTGCAGGACCCTCCTGAAAAATAGGATTTTACGTTTTGTTCCGGAGCCTCCTGAAAAATGGGATTTTACTTAATGTTCAGGACCTTTCTGAAAAATGGGATTTTACTTTCTGTTTAGGACCCTCCTGAAAAATGGAATTTTACTTTATGTTCAGTACCCTCCTGAAAAATGGTATTTTACTATATGTTCAGTACCTTCCTGGAAAATGGGATGTTACTTTATTTCAGGACCCTCCTAAAAAATGGGATTTTACTTTCTGTTCAGGACCCTCCTGAAAAATAAAATTTTACTTTATGTTCAGGACCTTCCTAAAAAATGGAATTTTACTTTCTTTACTGGACCCTCCTGAAAAATAGGATTTTACCTTCTGTTTCGGACCCTCCTGAAAAATGTGATTTCACCTTATGTTCCGGACCCTCCTGAAAAATGGAATTCTACTTTCTGTTCAGGACCCTCCTTAAAAATGGGATTATACTTTCTACTTAGGACCCTCATGAAAAATTGGACTTTAATTTCTGCTCAGGACCCTCCTGAAAAATGGGACTTACTTTCTGCTCAGGACCCTCCTAAAAAATAAGACTTTACCTCATGTTTAGGACCCTCCTGAAAAATGAGATTTTACTTTCTGTTCAGGACCCTCCTGAAAAATAGGATTTTACCTTATGTTCAGGAGCCTCCTGAAAAATGGGATTTTACTTTAGGTTCAGGACCCTTCTGAAAAATGAGATTTTACTTTGTGTTCAGGACCCTCCTGAAAAATAAAATCTTACTTTATGTTCAGTACCCTCCTGGAAAATGGGATATTACTTTATGTTTAGGACCCTCCTGAAAAATGAAATTTTACTTTATGTTCAGTACCGTCCTAGAAAATGGGATGTTACTTTCTATTCAGGCCCCTCCTGAAAAATAGGATTTTACCTTATGTTCAGGATCCTCCTGAAAAATGGAATTTTCACTTTATGTTCTGGACCCTCCTGAAAAATGGGATTTTACTTTTTGTTCAGGACCCTCCTGAAAAATGGGATTTCACTTTAAGTTCAGAAAACTCCTGGAAAATGTGATGTTACTTTATGTTCAGGACCCTCCTGAAAAATGGGATTTTACTTTCTGTTCAGGACCCTCCTGAAAAATGGGATTTACTTTATGTTCAGTACGGTCCTGGAAAATGGGATGTTACTTTATTAACATGGCCCTCCTAAAAAATGGGATTTTACTTTCTGTTCAGGACCCTCCTGAAAAATAGAATTTTACTTTATGTTCAGGACTATCCTGAAAAATAAAATTTTACTTTTGTTCAGGAACCCCCTAAAAAATAGAATTTTACTTTCTGTTCAGGACCCTCCTGTAAAAAAGGATTTTGCCTTCTGTTTAGGACCCTCCTGAAAAATATGATTTCAATTTATGTTCCGGACCCTCTTGAAAAATGGGATTTCCCTTTCTACTCAGGACCCTCATGAAAAATGGGACTTTACTTTCAGCTCAGGACCCTCCTGAAAAATGGGACATTACTTTCTTCTCAGGACCCTCCTGAAAAATAGGACTTAACCTCATGTTCAGGACCCTCCTGAAAAATAGAATTTTACTTTATGTTCAGTACCCTCCTGGAAAATGGGATGTTACTTTATGTTCAGGACCCTCCTGAAAAATGGGATTTTACTTTCTGTTCAGGACCCTCCTAAAAAATGGAATTTTACTATATGTTCAGTACCGTCCTGGAAAATGGGATGTTACTTTATTTTCAGGACCCTCCTAAAAAATGAGATTTTACTTTCTATTCAGGACCCTCCTAAAAAATGGAATTTTACTTTTGTTCAGGACCCTCCAGAAAAATGGGATTTTACTTTCTACTCAGGCCCCTCCTGAAAAATGGGACATTACTTTCTGCTCAGGACCCTCCTGAAAAATGAAATTTTACTTTTGTTTAGGACCCTTCTGAAAAATGGGACTTTACTCTCTGCTCAGGACCCACCTGAAAAATATAACTTTACCTTCTGTTCAGGACCATCCTGTAAAATGGGATTTTACATTCTGTTTAGGACCCCCATGAAAAATGGGATTTTACCTTCTGTTCAGGACCCTACTGAAAAATGGGATTTTACTTTATGTTCAGGATCCTCCGGAAAAATAGGATTTCACATTCTGTTCAGGTCCCTCCTGAAAAATGGGATTTTACTTTATGTTAAGGACCTTCCTGGAAAATGGGATGTTACTTTATGTTCAGGACCCTCCTGATAAATGGGATTTTACCTTCTGTTCAGGACCCTCCTAAAAAATGGAATTTTATTTTCTGTTCTGGACCCTCCTGAAAAATAGAATTTTACTTTCTGTTCAGGACCCTCTTGAAAAATGAGATTTCACTTTATGTTCAGGACCCTCCTGAAAAATGAGATTTTACATTTCTGTTCAGGACCCTCCTGAAAAATAGGATTTTACCTTATGTTCAGGACCCTTCTGAAAAATGGTATTTTCAATTTATGTTCAGGACCCTCCTGAAAAATGGGATTTTACATTTTGTTCAGGACCCCCCTGAAAAATGGGATTTTACTTTATGTTCAGGACCGTCCTGAAAAATGGGATTTTACTTTCAGTTCAGGACCCTCCTGAAAAATGGGATTTACTTTATGTTCAGTACCGTCCTGGAAAATGGGAGGTTACTTTATTATCATGGCCCTCCTAAAAAATGGGATTTTAATTTCTGTTCAGGACCCTCCTTAAAAAAAGAATTTTACTTTATGTTCAGTACCCTCCTGAAAAATGGGATTTACTTTCTGTTCTGGACCCTCCTGAAAAATGGGACATTATTCTCTCCTCAGGACCCTCCTGAAAAATAGAACTTTACCTTCTGTTCAGGACCCTCCTGGAAAATGGGATTTTACTTTCTGTTTAGGACCCTCTTGAAAAATGGGATATTACCTTCTGTTCAGGACCCTCCTGAAAAATAGGATTTCACTTTATGTTCAGGACCCTACTGAAAAATGGGATTTACTTTCTGTTCAGGACCCTCCTGAAAAATATGATTTTGCCTTCTGTTCAGGACCTTCCTGAAAAATAGGATTTCACTTTCTGTTCAGGACCCTCCTGAAAAATAGGATTTTACTTTCTACTCAGGACCCTCATGAAAAATGGGTCTTTACTTTCTGCTCAGGACCCTCCTGAAAAATGGGACTTTACCTCCTGTTTAGGACACTCCTGAAAAATGAGATTTTACTTTCTGTTCAGGACCCTCCTGAAAAATAGGATTTTACCTTATGTTCAGGAGCCTCCTGAAAAATAGGATTTTACTTTATGTTCAGGACCCTTCTGAAAAATGGGATTTTACTTTCTGTTCAGGACCCTCCTGAAAAATGGAATTTTACTTTTTGTTCAGGACCCTCCTGGAAAATGGGATGTTACTTTATGTTCAGGACCCTTCTGAAAAATGGGATTTTACTTTCTGTTCAGGACCCTCCTGAAAAATGGGAATTTACATTATGTTCAGTACCGTCCTGGAAAATGGGATGTAACTTTATGTTCAGTACCCTCCTGGAAAATGGGACTTTACTCTCTGCTCAGGACCCTCCTGAAAAATGGGACTTTACCGTCTGTTCAGGACCCTCCTGGAAAATGGAATTTAACTTTCTGTTTATACCTTTTTCAACAATGGAATTTTACAATCTGTTTAGGACCCTCCTGAAAAATGGGATTTCACTTTATGTTCAGTACCCTCCTGAAAAATGGGATTTTACTTTTTGTTCAGGTCCTTCCTGAAAAATGGGATTTTACTTTATGTTCATGACCTTCCTGGAAAATGGGATGTTACTTTATGTTCAGGACCCTCCTGATAAATGGGATTTAACCTTCTGTTCAGGACCCTCCTAAAAAATGAAATTTTATTTTCTGTTCAGGCCCCTCCTAAAAAATAGGATTTTACCTTTTGTTCAGGACACTCCTAAAAAATGGAATTTTATTTTCTGTTCAGCACCGTCCTGAAAATTAGGATTTTACTTTCTGGTCAGGACCCTCCTGAAAAATGAGATTTCACTTTATGTTCAAGACCCTCCGGAAAAATGAGATTTTACTTTCTGTTCAGGACCCTCCTGAATAATAGGATTTAACCTTATGTTCATGACCCTCCTAAAAAATGGTATTTTCACTGTATGTTCAGGACCCTCCTGAAAAATGGGATTTTACTCTCTGTTCAGGAGCCCACAGAAAAATGGGATTTTTCTTTATGTTCACAAACCTCCTAGAAAATGGGATGTTACTTTATGTTCAAGGCCCTCCTGAAAAATGGGATTTTACTTTCTGTTCAGGACTCTCCTGAAAAATGGGATTTTACTTTATGTTCAGTACCTTCCTGGAAAATGGAATGTTAATTTATGTTCAGGGCCCTTCTGATAAATGGGATTTTACCTTCTGTTCAGGACCCTCCTAAAAAATGGAATTTTACTTTCTGTTCAGGACCCTCCTAAAAAATAGGATTTTACCTTCTGTTCCGGACCCTCCGGAAAAATGGGATTTCACTTTATGTTCCGGATCCTCCTGAAAAATGGAATTCTACTTTCTGTACAGGACCCTCCTGAAAAATGGGATTTTACTTTCTACTCAGGACCCTCATGAAAAATGTGTCTTTACATTATGCTCAGGACCCTCCTGAAAAATGGGATTCTACTTTTTGTTCAGGACTCTCCTGAAAAATGGGATTTTACTTTATGTTCAGTACCTTCCTGGAAAATGGAATGTTACTTTATGTTCAGGGCCCTCCTGATAAATGGGATTTTACCTTCTGTTCAGGACCCTCCTAAAAAATGGAATTTTAGTTTCTGTTCAGGACCCTCCTGAAATATAGGATTTTACCTTCTGTTCCGGACCCTCCTGAAAAATGGGATTTCACTTTATGTTCCGGATCCTTCTGAAAAATGGAATTCTACTTTTTGTTCAGGACCCTCCTGAAAAATGGGATTTTACTTTCTACTCATGACCCTCATGAAAAATGGGACTTTACTTTCTGCTCAGGAACCTCCTGAAAAATGGGACTTTACTTTCTGCTCAGGACCCTCCTGAAAAATGGGACTTTACATCATGTGCAGGACCCTCCTGAAAAATAGGATTTTACGTTTTGTTCCGGAGCCTCCTGAAAAATGGGATTTTACTTAATGTTCAGGACCTTCCTGAAAAATGGGATTTTACTTTCTGTTTAGGACCCTCCTGAAAAATGAAATTTTACTTTATGTTCAGTACCCTCCTGAAAAATGGTATTTTACTATATGTTCAGTACCTTCCTGGAAAATGGGATGTTACTTTATTTCAGGACCCTCCTAAAAAATGGGATTTTACTTTCTGTTCAGGACCCTCCTGAAAAATAGAATTTTACTTTATGTTCAGGACCTTCCTAAAAAATGGAATTTTACTTTCTTTACTGGACCCTCCTGAAAAATAGGATTTTACCTTCTGTTTCGTACCCTCCTGAAAAATGTGATTTCACCTTATGTTCCGGACCCTCCTGAAAAATGGAATTCTACTTTCTGTTCAGGACCCTCCCTAAAAATGGGATTATACTTTCTACTTAGGACCGTCATGAAAAATTGGACTTTAATTTCTGCTCAGGACCCTCCTGAAAAATGGGACTTACTTTCTGCTCAGGACCCTCCTAAAAAATGAGACTTTACCTCATGTTTAGGACCCTCCTGAAAAATGAGATTTTACTTTCTGTTCAGGACCCTCCTGAAAAATAGGATTTTACCTTATGTTCAGGAGCCTCCTGAAAAATGGGATTTTACTTTAGGTTCAGGACCCTTCTGAAAAATGAGATTTTACTTTGTGTTCAGGACCCTCCTGAAAAATAAAATTTTACTTTATGTTCAGTACTCTCCTGGAAAATGGGATATTACTTTATGTTTAGGACCCTCCTGAAAAATGAAATTTTACTTTATGTTCAGTACCGTCCTGGAAAATGGGATGTTACTTTCTATTCAGGACCCTCCTGAAAAATAGGATTTTACCTTATGTTCAGGATCCTCCTGAAAAATGGAATTTTCACTTTATGTTCAGGACCCTCCTGAAAAATGGGATTTTACTTTTTGTTCAGGACCCTCCTGAAAAATGGGATTTCACTTTAAGTTCAGAAAACTCCTGGAAAATGTGATGTTACTTTATGTTCAGGACCCTCCTAAAAAAATGGGATTTTACTTTCTGTTCAGGACCCTCCTGAAAAATGGGATTTACTTTATGTTCAGTACGGTCCTGGAAAATGGGATGTTACTTTATTAACATGGCCCTCCTAAAAAATGGGATTTTACTTTCTGTTCAGGACCCTCCTGAAAAATAGAATTTTACTTTATGTTCAGGACTCTCCTGAAAAATAAAATTTTACTTTTGTTCAGGAACACCCTAAAAAATAGAATTTTACTTTCTGTTCAGGACCCTCCTGTAAAAAAGGATTTTGCCTTCTGTTTAGGACCCTCCTGAAAAATAGGATTTCAATTTATGTTCCGGACCCTCTTGAAAAATTGGATTTCCCTTTCTACTCAGGACCCTCATGAAAAATGGGACTTTACTTTCAGCTCAGGACCCTCCTGAAAAATGGGACATTACTTTCTTCTCAGGACCCTCCTGAAAAATGGGACTTAACCTCATGTTCAAGACCCTCCTGAAAAATAGAATTTTACTTTATGTTCAGTACCCTCCTGGAAAATGGGATGTTACTTTATGTTCAGGACCCTCCTGAAAAATGGGATTTTACTTTCTGTTCAGGACCCTCCTAAAAAATGGAATTTTACTATATGTTCAGTACCGTCCTGGAAAATGGGATGTTACTTTTTTTCAGGACCCTCCTAAAAAATGAGATTTTACTTTCTATTCAGGACCCTCCTAAAAAATGGAATTTTACTTTTGTTCAGGACCCTCCTGAAAAATGGGATTTTACTTTCTACTCAGGCCCCTCCTGAAAAATGGGACATTACATTCTGCTCAGGACCCTCCTGAAAAATGAAATTTTACTTTTGTTTAGGACCCTTCTGAAAAATGGGACTTTACTCTCTGCTCAGGACCCACCTGAAAAATATAACTTTACCTTCTGTTCAGGACCATCCTGTAAAATGGGATTTTACATTCTGTTTAGGACCCCCATGAAAAATGGGATTTTACCTTCTGTTCAGGACCCTACTGAAAAATGGGATTTTACTTTATGTTCAGGATCCTCCGGAAAAATAGGATTTCACATTCTGTTCAGGTCCCTCCTGAAAAATGGGATTTTACTTTATGTTAATGACCTTCCTGGAAAATGGGATGTTACTTTATGTTCAGGACCCTCCTGATAAATGGGATTTTACCTTCTGTTCAGGACCCTCCTAAAAAATGGAATTTTATTTTCTGTTCTGGACCCTCCTGAAAAATAGAATTTTACTTTCTGTTCAGGACCCTCTTGAAAAATGAGATTTCACTTTATGTTCAGGACCCTCCTGAAAAATGAGATTTTACATTTCTGTTCAGGACCCTCCTGAAAAATAGGATTTTACCTTATGTTCAGGACCCTTCTGAAAAATGGTATTTTCAATTTATGTTCAGGACCCTCCTGAAAAATGGGATTTTACATTTTGTTCAGGACCCCCCTGAAAAATGGGATTTTACTTTATGTTCAGAAACCTCCGGGAAAATGTGATGTTACTTTATGTTTAGGACCCTCCTGAAAAATGGTATTTTACTTTCTGTTCAGGTCCCTCCTGAAAAATGGGATTTTACTTTATGTTAAGGACCTTCCTGGAAAATGGGATGTTACTTTATGTTCAGGACCCTCCTAATAAATGGGATTTTACCTTCTGTTCAGGACCCTTCTAAAAAATGGAATTTTATTTTCTGTTCTGGACCCTCCTGAAAATTAGAATTTTACCTTCTGTTCAGGACCCTCCTGCAAAATGAGATTTTGCTTTATGTTCAGGACCCTCCTGAAAAATGAGATTTTACTTTCTGTTCAGGACCCTCCTGAAAAATTGGATTTTACCTTATGTTCAGGACCCTCCTGAAAAATGGGATTTTACATTTTGTTCAGGACCCTCCTGAAAAATGGGATTTTACATTATGTTCAGTACCGTCCTGGAAAATAGGATGTTACTTTATTTTCATGGCCCTCCTAAAAAATGAGATTTTACATTCTGTTCAGTAACCTCCTTAAAAATAGAATTTTACTTTATGTTCAGGACCCTCCTGAAATATGGAATTTTACTTTTGTTCAGGACCTCCCTAAAAAATAGAATTTTATTTTCTGTTCTGGACACTCCAGAAAAAAAGGATTTTGCCTTCTCTTAAAGACCCTCCTGAAAAATAAGATTTCACTTTATGTTCCGGACCCTCCTGAAAAATGGGATTTCACTTTCTACTCAGGACCCTCATGAAAAATGGGACTTTACTTTCTGTTCAGGACCCTCCTGAAAAATGGGATTTCACTTTATGTTCAGGATCCTTCTGAAAAATGAGATTTTACTTTCTGTTCAGGACCCTCCTGAAAAATGGAATTTTACTTTATGTTCAGTACCGTCCTGGAAAATAGGATGTTACTTTGTGTTCAGGACCCTCCTAAAAAATGGGATTTTACTCTCTATTCAGGACCCTCCTGAAAAATATAATTTTACTTTATGTTCAGGACCCTCCTGAAAAAAGGGATTTTACTTTGTGTTCAGTACCTTCCTGGAAAATGGAGTGTTACTTTATGTTCAGGACCCTCCTGATAAATGGGATTTTACCTTTTGCTCAGGACCCTTCTAAAAAATGGAATTTTACTTTCTGTTCAGGACCCTCCTGAAAAATAGGATTTTACCTTCTGTTTCGGACCCTCCTAAAAAATGGGATTTCACTTTATGTTGCGGACCCTCCTGAAAAATGGAATTCTACTTTCTATTCAGGACCCTCCTGAAAATGGGATTTTACTTTCTAATCATAACCCTAATGAAAAATGGGACATTACTTTCTGCTCAGGACCCTCCTGAAAAATGGGACTTTACTTTTTGCTCAGGACCCTCCAGAAAAATTGGACTTTACCTACTGTTCAGGACCCTCCTGAAAAATGGAATTTAACTTTCTGTTCAGGACCCTCCTGAAAAATAAGATTTTACCTTTTGTTCAGGAGCCTCCTGAAAAATGGGATTTTACTTTATGTTAAGGACCCTTCTGAAAAATGGGATTTTACTTTCTGTTCAGGACCCTCCTGAAAATTAGAATTTTACTTTATGTTCAATACCCTCCTGGAAAATGGGATGTTACTTTATGTTCAGGACCTTCCTGAAAAATGGGATTTTACTTTCTGTTCAGGACCATCCTGAAAAATGGGATTTTACTTTATGTTCAGTACCGTCCTGGAAAATGGGATGTTACTTTCTGTTCTGGACCCTCCTTAAAAATGGGATTTTACTTTCGATTCAGGACCCTCCTGAAAAATGGAAATTTACTTTAGTTCAGGACCCTCCTGAAAAATGTGATTTTACTTTCTACTCAGGATCCTCCTGAAAAATGGGACTTTACTCTCTGCTCAGGACCCTCCTGAAAAATGGGACTTTACCTTCTGTTCAGGACCCTCCTGAAAAATGAAATTTTACTTTCTGTTTAGGACCCTCTTGAAAAATAGAATTTAACCATCTGTTCAGGACTCTCCTGAAAAATGGGATTTCACTTGATGTTCAGGACCCTCCTGAAAAATGGGATTTTACTTTCTGTTTAGGGCTCTCCTGAAAAATATGATTTTACTTTATGTTCCGGACCTTCCTGGAAAATGGGATGTTACTTTATGTTCAGGACCCTCCTGATAAATGGGATTTTACCTTCTGTTCATGACCCTCCTAAAAAAGGGTATTTGAATTTCTGTTCAGGACCCTCCTGAAAAATAGGATTTTACCTTCTATTCAGGACCCTCCTGAAAAATGAGATTTCACATTATGTTCAGGACCCTCCTGAAAAATGAGATTTTACTTTCTGTTCAGGACACTCCTAAAAAATAGGATTTTACCTTTTGTTCAGGACCCTCCTGAAAAATAGGATTTCACTTTATGTTCAGGACCCTCCTGAAAAATGGGATTTTACTTTCTGTTCAGGGCCCCCCTGAAAAATGTGATTTTACTTTATGATCAGTACCCTCCTGGAAAATGGGATATTACTTTATGTTCAGGACCTTCCTGAAAAATGGGATTTTACTTTCAGTTCAGGACCCTCCTGAAAAATGGGATTTTACTTTATGTTCAGTACCGTCCTGGAAAATGTGATGTTACTTTATTTTCAAGACCCTCCTAAAAAATGGGATAATACTTTCTGTTTAGGACCCTCCTGAAAAATAGAATTTTACTTTATGTTCAGGACCCTCTTAAAAAATGGAATTTTACTTTTGTTCAGGACACTTCTTAAAAAATAGAATTTTACTTTCTACACAGGCCCCTCCTGAAAAATAAGACTTTTCTCTCTGCACAGGACCCTCCTGAAAAATGGGACTTGTTCAGGACCCTCCTGGAAATGGGATTTAACTTTCTGTTTAGGACCCTCCTGAAAAATGGGATTTTACTTTTTGTTCAGGACCCCCCGAAAAATGGGATTTTACTTTATGTTCAGGACCGTCCTGAGAAATGGGATTTTACTTTCTGTTCAGGACCCTCCTGAAAAATGGGATTTACTTTATGTTCAGTACCGTCCTGGAAAATGGGATGTTACTTTATTATCATGGCCCTCCTAAAAAATGGGATTTTAATTTCTGTTCAGGACCCTCCTTAAAAAAAGAATTTTACTTTATGTTCAGTACCCTCCTGAAAAATGGGATTTACTTTCTGTTCTGGACCCTTCTGAAAAATGGGACATTACTCTCTCCTCAGGACCCTCCTGAAAAATAGAACTTTACCTTATGTTCAGGACCCTCCTGGAAAATGGGATTTTACTTTCTGCTTAGGACCCTCTTGAAAAATGGGATATTACCTTCTGTTCAGGACCCTCCTGAAAAATAGGATTTCACTTTATGTTCAGGACCCTACTGAAAAATGGGATTTACTTTCTGTTCAGGACCCTCCTGAAAAATATGATTTTGCCTTCTGTTCAGGACCTTCCTGAAAAATAGGATTTCACTTTCTGTTCAGGACCCTCTTGAAAAATAGGATTTTACTTTCTACTCAGGACCCTCATGAAAAATGGGTCTTTACTTTCTGCTCAGGACCCTCCTGAAAAATGGGACTTTACCTCCTATTCAGGACCCTCCTGAAAAATGAGATTTTACTTTCTGTTCAGGACCCTCCTGAAAAATAGGATTTTACCTTATGTTCAGGAGCCTCCTGAAAAATAGGATTTTACTTTATGTTCAGGACCCTTCTGAAAAATGGGATTTTACTTTCTGTTCAGAACCCTCCTGAAAAATGGAATTTTACTTTTTGTTCAGGACCCTCCTGGAAAATGGGATGTTACTTTATGTTCAGGACCCTTCTGAAAAATGGGATTTTACTTTCTGTTCAGGACCATCCTGAAAAATGGGATTTTACATTATGTTCAGTACCGTCCTGGAAAATGGGATGTAACTTTATGTTCAGTACCCTCTTGAAAAATGGGACTTTACTCTCTGCTCAGGACCCTCCTGAAAAATGGGACTTTACCGTCTGTTCAGGACCCTCCTGGAAAATGGAATTTAACTTTCTGTTTATACCTTTTTGAACAATGGAATTTTACAATCTGTTCAAGACCCTCCTGAAAAATGGGATTTCACTTTATGTTCAGTACCCTCCTGAAAAATGGGATTTTACTTTTTGTTCAGGTCCTTCCTGAAAAATGGGATTTTACTTTATGTTCATGACCTTCTTGGAAAATGGGATGTTACTTTATGTTCAGGACCCTCCTGATAAATGGGATTTTACCTTCTGTTCAGGACCCTCCTAAAAAATGAAATTTTATTTTCTGTTCAGGACCCTCCTAAAAAATAGGATTTTACCTTTTGTTCAGGACACTCCTAAAAAATGGAATTTTATTTTCTGTTCAGCACCCTCCTGAAAATTAGGATTTTACTTTCTGGTCAGGACCCTCCTGAAAAATGAGATTTCACTTTATGTTCAAGACCCTCCGGAAAAATGAGATTTTACTTTCTGTTCAGGATACTCCTGAATAATAGGATTTAACCTTATGTTCATGACCCTCCTGAAAAATGGTATTTTCACTGTATGTTCAGGACCCTCCTGAAAAATGGGATTTTACTCTCTGTTCAGGAGCCCCCAGAAAAATGGGATTTTACTTTATGTTCACAAACCTCCTAGAAAATGGGATGTTACTTTATGTTCAAGGCCCTCCTGAAAAATGGGATTTTACTTTCTGTTCAGGACTCTCCTGAAAAATGGGATTTTACTTTATGTTCAGTACCTTCCTGGAAAATGGAATGTTAATTTATGTTCAGGGCCCTTCTGATAAATGGGATTTTACCTTCTGTTCAGGACCCTCCTAAAAAATGGAATTTTACTTTCTGTTCAGGACCCTCCTAAAAAATAGGATTTTAACTTTTGTTCCGGACCCTCCTGAAAAATGGGATTTAACTTTATGTTCCGGTTCCTCCTGAAAAATGGAATTCTACTTTCTGTACAGGACCCTCCTGAAAAATGGGATTTTACTTTCTACTCAGGACCCTCATGAAAAATGGGTCTTTACATTATGCTCAGGACCCTCGTGAAAAATGGGATTTTACTTTCTGTTCAGGACCCTCTTGAAAAATAGGATTTTACCTTATGTTCAGGAGCCTCCTGAAAAATGGGATTTTACTTTAGGTTCAGGACCCTTCTGAAAAATGGGATTTTACTTTTTGTTCAGGACCCTCCTGAAAAATAAAATTTTACTTTATGTTCAGTACCCTCCTCGAAAATGGGATATTACTTTATGTTTAGGACCCTCCTGAAAAATGAAATTTTACTTTATGTTCAGTACCGTCCTGGAAAATGGGATGTTACTTTCTATTCAGGACCCTCCTGAAAAATAGGATTTTACCTTATGTTCAGGATCCTCCTGAAAAATGGAATTTTCACTTTATGTTCAGGACCCTCCTGAAAAATGGGATTTTACTATTTGTTCAGGACCCTTTTGAAAAATGGGATTTCACTTTAAGTTCAGAAAACTCCTGGAAAATGTGATGTTACTTTATGTTCAGGACCCTCCTGAAAAATGGGATTTTACTTTCTGTTCAGGACCCTCCTGAAAAATGGGATTTACTTTATGTTCAGTACCGTCCTGGAAAATGGGATGTTACTTTATTAACATGGCCCTCCTAAAAAATGGGATTTTACTTTCTGTTCAGGACCCTCCTGAAAAATAGAATTTTACTTTATGTTCAGGACTCTCCTGAAAAATAAAATTTTACTTTTGTTCAGGAACCCCCTAAAAAATAGAATTTTACTTTCTGTTTAGGACCCTCCTGAAAAAAAGGATTTTGCCTTCTGTTTTGGACCCTCCTGAAAAATAGGATTTCAATTTATGTTCCGGACCCTCCTGAAAAATGGGATTTCCTTTTCTACTCAGGACCCTCATGAAAAATGGGACTTTACTTTCAGCTCAGGACCCTCCTGAAAAATGGGACATTACTTTCTTCTCAGGACCCTCCTGAAAAATGGGACTTTACCTCCTGTTCAGGACCGTCCTGAAAAATAGAATTTTACTTTATGTTCAGTACCCTCCTGGAAAATGGGATGTTACTTTATGATCAGGACCCTCCTGAAAAATGGGATTTTACTTTCTGTTCAGGACCCTCCTAAAAAATGGAATTTTAATATATGTTCAGTACCGTCCTGGAAAATGGGATGTTACTTTATTTTCAGGACCCTCCTAAAAAATGAGATTTTACTTTCTATTCAGGACCCTCCTAAAAAATGGAATTTTACTTTTGTTCAGGACCCTCCTGAAAAATGGGATTTTACGTTCTACTCAGGCACCTCCTGAAAAATGGGACATTACTTTCTGCTCAGGACACTCCTGAAAAATGAAATTTTACTTTTGTTTAGGACCCTTCTGAAAAATGGGACTTTACTCTCTGCTCAGGACCCACCTGAAAAATATAACTTTACCTTCTGTCTAGGACCATCCTGTAAAATGGGATTTTACATTCTGTTTAGGACCCCCATGAAAAATGGGATTTTACCTTCTGTTCAAGACCCTACTGAAAAATGGGATTTTACTTTATGTTCAGGATCCTCCGGAAAAATAGGATTTCACTTTCTGTTCAGGTCCCTCCTGAAAAATGGGATTTTACTTTATGTTAAGGACCTTCCTGGAAAATGGGATGTTACTTTATGTTCAGGACCCTCCTGATAAATGGGATTTTACCTTCTGTTCAGGACCCTCCTAAAAAATGGAATTTTATTTTCGGTTCTAGACCCTCCTGAAAAATAGAATTTTACTTTCTGTTCAGGACCCTCTTGAAAAATGAGATTTCACTTTATGTTCAGGACCCTCCTGAAAAATGAGATTTTACTTTCTGTTCAGGACCCTCCTGAAAAATAGGATTTTACCTTATGTTCAGGACCCTCCTGAAAAATGGTATTCTCAATTTATGTTCAGGACCCTTCTGAAAAATGGGATTTTACATTTTGTTCAGGACCCCCCTGAAAAATGGGATTTTACTTTATGTTCAGAAACCTCCTGGAAAATGTGATGTTACTTTATGTTTAGGACCCTCCTGAAAAATGGTATTTTACTTTCTGTTCAGGTCCTTCCTGAAAAATGGGATTTTACTTTATGTTAAGGACCTTCCTGAAAAATGGGATGTTACTTTATGATCAGGACCCTCCTAATAAATGGGATTTTACCTTCTGCTCAGGACCCTTCTAAAAAATGGAATTTTATTTTCTGTTCTGGACCCTCCTGAAAAATAGAATTTTACCTTCTGTTCAGGACCCTCCTGAAAAATGAGATTTTGCTTTATGTTCAGGACCCTCCTGAAAAATGGGATTTTACTTTCTGTTCAGGACCCTCCTGAAAAATGGATTTTACATTATGTTCAGTACCGTCCTGGAAAATGGGATGTAACTTTATGTTCAGTACCCTCTTGAAAAATGGGACTTTACTCTCTGCTCAGGACCCTCCTGAAAAATGGGACTTTACCGTCTGTTCAGGACCCTCCTGGAAAATGGAATTTAACTTTCTGTTTATACCTTTTTGAACAATGGAATTTTACAATCTGTTCAAGACCCTCCTGAAAAATGGGATTTCACTTTATGTTCAGTACCCTCCTGAAAAATGGGATTTTACTTTTTGTTCAGGTCCTTCCTGAAAAATGGGATTTTACTTTATGTTCATGACCTTCCTGGAAAATGGGATGTTACTTTATGTTCAGGACCCTCCTGATAAATGGGATTTTACCTTTTGTTCAGGACCCTCCTAAAAAATGAAATTTTATTTTCTGTTCAGGACCCTCCTAAAAAATAGGATTTTACCTTTTGTTCAGGACACTCCTAAAAAATGGAATTTTATTTTCTGTTCAGCACCCTCCTGAAAATTAGGATTTTACTTTCTGGTCAGGACCCTCCTGAAAAATGAGATTTCACTTTATGTTCAAGACCCTCCGGAAAAATGAGATTTTACTTTCTGTTCAGGACACTCCTGAATAATAGGATTTAACCTTATGTTCATGACCCTCCTGAAAAATGGTATTTTCACTGTATGTTCAGGACCCTCCTGAAAAATGGGATTTTACTCTCTGTTCAGGAGCCCCCAGAAAAATGGGATTTTACTTTATGTTCACAAACCTCCTAGAAAATGGGATGTTACTTTATGTTCAAGGCCCTCCTGAAAAATGGGATTTTACTTTCTGTTCAGGACTCTCCTGAAAAATGGGATTTTACTTTATGTTCAGTACCTTCCTGGAAAATGGAATGTTAATTTATGTTCAGGGCCCTTCTGATAAATGGGATTTTACCTTCTGTTCAGGACCCTCCTAAAAAATGGAATTTTACTTTCTGTTCAGGACCCTCCTAAAAAATAGGATTTTACCTTTTGTTCCGGACCCTCCTGAAAAATGGGATTTAACTTTATGTTCCGGATCCTCCTGAAAAATGGAATTCTACTTTCTGTACAGGACCCTCCTGAAAAATGGGATTTTACTTTCTACTCAGGACCCTCATGAAAAATGGGTCTTTACATTATGCTCAGGACCCTCGTGAAAAATGGGATTTTACTTTCTGTTCAGGACCCTCTTGAAAAATAGGATTTTACCTTATGTTCAGGAGCCTCCTGAAAAATGGGATTTTACTTTAGGTTCAGGACCCTTCTGAAAAATGGGATTTTACTTTCTGTTCAGGACCCTCCTGAAAAATAAAATTTTACTTTATGTTCAGTACCCTCCTCGAAAATGGGATATTACTTTATGTTTAGGACCCTCCTGAAAAATGAAATTTTACTTTATGTTCAGTACCGTCCTGGAAAATGGGATGTTACTTTCTATTCAGGACCCTCCTGAAAAATAGGATTTTACCTTATGTTCAGGATCCTCCTGAAAAATGGAATTTTCACTTTATGTTCAGGACCCTCCTGAAAAATGGGATTTTACTATTTGTTCAGGACCCTTTTGAAAAATGGGATTTCACTTTAAGTTCAGAAAACTCCTGGAAAATGTGATGTTACTTTATGTTCAGGACCCTCCTGAAAAATGGGATTTTACTTTCTGTTCAGGACCCTCCTGAAAAATGGGATTTACTTTATGTTCAGTACCGTCCTGGAAAATGGGATGTTACTTTATTAACATGGCCCTCCTAAAAAATGGGATTTTACTTTCTGTTCAGGACCCTCCTGAAAAATAGAATTTTACTTTATGTTCAGGACTCTCCTGAAAAATAAAATTTTACTTTTGTTCAGGAACCCCCTAAAAAATAGAATTTTACTTTCTGTTTAGGACCCTCCTGAAAAAAAGGATTTTGCCTTCTGTTTTGGACCCTCCTGAAAAATAGGATTTCAATTTATGTTCCGGACCCTCCTGAAAAATGGGATTTCCCTTTCTACTCAGGACCCTCATGAAAAATGGGACTTTACTTTCAGCTCAGGACCCTCCTGAAAAATGGGACATTACTTTCTTCTCAGGACCCTCCTGAAAAATGGGACTTTACCTCCTGTTCAGGACCGTCCTGAAAAATAGAATTTTACTTTATGTTCAGTACCCTCCTGGAAAATGGGATGTTACTTTATGATCAGGACCCTCCTGAAAAATGGGATTTTACTTTCTGTTCAGGACCCTCCTAAAAAATGGAATTTTAATATATGTTCAGTACCGTCCTGGAAAATGGGATGTTACTTTATTTTCAGGACCCTCCTAAAAAATGAGATTTTACTTTCTATTCAGGACCCTCCTAAAAAATGGAATTTTACTTTTGTTCAGGACCCTCCTGAAAAATGGGATTTTACAATCTACTCAGGCACCTCCTGAAAAATGGGACATTACTTTCTGCTCAGGACCCTCCTGAAAAATGAAATTTTACTTTTGTTTAGGACCCTTCTGAAAAATGGGACTTTACTCTCTGCTCAGGACCCACCTGAAAAATATAACTTTACCTTCTGTCTAGGACCATCCTGTAAAATGGGATTTTACATTCTGTTTAGGACCCCCATGAAAAATGGGATTTTACCTTCTGTTCAAGACCCTACTGAAAAATGGGATTTTACTTTATGTTCAGGATCCTCCGGAAAAATAGGATTTCACTTTCTGTTCAGGTCCCTCCTGAAAAATGGGATTTTACTTTATGTTAAGGACCTTCCTGGAAAATGGGATGTTACTTTATGTTCAGGACACTCCTGATAAATGGGATTTTACCTTCTGTTCAGGACCCTCCTAAAAAATGGAATTTTATTTTCGGTTCTGGACCCTCCTGAAATATAGAATTTTACTTTCTGTTCAGGACCCTCTTGAAAAATGAGATTTCACTTTATGTTCAGGACCCTCCTGAAAAATGAGATTTTACTTTCTGTTCAGGACCCTCCTGAAAAATAGGATTTTACCTTATGTTCAGGACCCTCCTGAAAAATGGTATTCTCAATTTATGTTCAGGACCCTCCTGAAAAATGGGATTTTACATTTTGTTCAGGACCCCCCTGAAAAATGGGATTTTACTTTATGTTCAGAAACCTCCTGGAAAATGTGATGTTACTTTATGTTTAGGACCCTCCTGAAAAATGGTATTTTACTTTCTGTTCAGGTCCTTCCTGAAAAATGGGATTTTACTTTATGTTAAGGACCTTCCTGAAAAATGGGATGTTACTTTATGATCAGGATCCTCCTAATAAATGGGATTTTACCTTCTGCTCAGGACCCTTCTAAAAAATGGAATTTTATTTTCTGTTCTGGACCCTCCTGAAAAATAGAATTTTACCTTCTGTTCAGGACCCTCCTGAAAAATGAGATTTTGCTTTATGTTCAGGACCCTCCTGAAAAATGAGATTTTACTTTCTGTTCAGGACCCTCCTGAAAAATAGGATTTTACCTTATGTTCAGGACCCTCCTGAAAAATGAGATTCTACATTTTGTTCAGGACCCCTCTGAAAAATGGGATTTTACTTTATGTTCAAAAACCTCCTATAAAATGTGATGATACTTTATGTTTAGGACCCTCCTGAAAAATGGTATTTTACTTTATGTTCAGGACCCTCCTGAAAAATGGGATTTTACATTATGTTCAGTACCGTCCTGGAAAATAGGATGTTACTTTCTTTTCATGGCCCTCCTAAAAAATGGGATTTTACATTCTGTTCAGTAACCTCCTTAAAATTAGAATTTTACTTTATGTTCAGGACCCTCCTAAAATATGGAATTTTACATTTTTTCAGGACCTCCCTAAAAAATAGAATTTTATTTTCTGTTCAGGACTCTCCTGAAAAAAAGGATTTTGCCTTCTCTTAAAGACCCTCCTGAAAAATAAGATTTCACTTTATGTTCCGGACCCTCCTGAAAAATGGGATTTCACTTTCTACTCAGGACCCTCATGAAAAATGGGACTTTACTTTCTGCTCAGGACCCTCATGAAAATTGGGATTTTACTTTCTTCTCAGGACCCTCCTGAAAAATGGGACTTTACCTCCTATTCAGGACCCTCTTAAAAAATGAGATTTTACTTTCTCTTCAGGCCCCTCCTGAAAAATAGGATTTTACCTTTTGTTCAGGAGCCTCTTGAAAAATGGGATTTTACTTTGTGTTCAGGATCCTTCTGAAAAATGAGATTTTACTTTCGGTTCAGGACCCTCCTGAAAAATGGAATTTTACTTTATGTTCAGTACCGTCCTGAAAAATAGGATGATACTTTCTGTTCAGGACCCTCCTAAAAAATGGGATTTTACTTTCTATTCAGGACCCTCCTGAAAAATATAATTTTACTTTATGTTCAGGACCCTCCTGAAAAATGGGATTTTACTTTGTGTTCAGTACCTTCCTGGAAAATGGAGTGTTACTTTATGTTCAGGACCCTCCTGATAAATGGGATTTTACCTTCTTCTCAGGACCCTTCTAAAAAATGGAATTTTACTTTCTGTTCAGGACCCTCCTGAAAAATAGGATTTTACCTTCTGTTTCGGACCCTCCTGAAAAATGGGATTTCACTTTATGTTGCGGACCCTCCTGAAAAATGGAATTCTACTTTCTATTCAGGACCCTCCTGAAAATGGGATTTTACTTTCTAATCATAACCCTAATGAAAAATGGGACATTACTTTCTGCTCAGGACCCTCCTGAAAAATGGGACTTTACTTTTTGCTCAGGACCCTCCAGAAAAATTGGACTTTACCTCCTGTTCAGGACCCTCCTGAAAAATGGAATTTAACTTTCTGTTCAGGACCCTCCTAAAAAATAAGATTTTACCTTATGTTCAGGAGCCTCCTGAAAAATGGGATTTTACTTTATGTTAAGGACCCTTCTGAAAAATGGGATTTTACTTTCTGTTCAGGACCCTCCTGAAAAATAGAATTTTACTTTATGTTCAATACCCTCCTGGAAAATGGGATGTTACTTTATGTTCAGGACCTTCCTGAAAAATGGGATTTATTTTCTGTTCAGGACCATCCTGAAAAATGGGATTTTACATTATGTTCAGTACCGTCCTGGAAAATGGGATGTTACTTTCTGTTCTGGACCCTCCTTAAAAATGGGATTTTACTTTCGATTCAGGACCCTCCTGAAAAATAGAATTTTACTTTTGTTCAGGACCCTCCTGAAAAATGTGATTTTACTTTCTACTCAGGATCCTCCTGAAAAATGGGACTTTACTCTCTGCTCAGGACTCTCCTGAAAAATGGGACTTTACCTTCTGTTCAGGACGCTCCTGAAAAATGAAATTTTACTTTCTGTTTAGGACCCTCTTGAAAAATATTATTTAACCATCTGTTCAGGACTCTCCTGAAAAATGGGATTTCACATGATGTTCAGGACCCTCCTGAAAAATGGGATTTTACTTTCTGTTTAGGGCTCTCCTGAAAAATATGATTTTACTTTATGTTCCGGACCTTCCTGGAAAATGGGATGTAACTTTATGTTCAGGACCCTCCTGATAAATGGGATTTTACCTTCTGTTCATGACCCTCCTAAAAAATGGTATTTTAATTTTTGTTCAGGACCCTCCTGAAAAATAGGATTTTACCTTCTATTCAGGACCCTCCTGAAAAATGAGATTTCACATTATGTTCAGGACCCTCCTGAAAAATGAGATTTTACTTTCTGTTCAGGACACTCCTAAAAAATAGCATTTTACCTTTTGTTCAGGACCCTCCTGAAAAATGGGATTTCACTTTATGTTCAGGACCCTCCTGAAAAATGGGATTTTACTTTCTGTTCAGGGCCCCCCTGAAAAATGAGATTTTACTTTATGATCAGTACCCTCCTGGAAAATGGGATATTACTTTATGTTCAGGACCTTCCTGAAAAATGGGATTTTACTTTCTGTTCAGGACCCTCCTGAAAAATGGGATTTTACTTTATGTTCAGTACCATCCTGGAAAATGTGATGTTACTTTATTTTCAAGACCCTCCTAAAAAATGGGATAATACTTTCTGTTTAGGACCCTCCTGAAAAATAGAATTTTACTTTATGTTCAGGACCCTCTTAAAAAATGGAATTTTACTTTTGTTCAGGACACTTCTGAAAAATGGAATTTTACTTTCTACACAGGCCCCTCCTGAAAAATATGACTTTTCTCTCTGCACAGGACCCTCCTGAAAAATGGGACTTGTTCAGGACCCTCCTGGAAATGGGATATAACTTTCTGTTTAGGACCCTCCTGAAAAATGAGATTTTACTTTTTGTTCAGGACCCCCCTGAAAAATGGGATTTTACTTTATGTTCAGGACCATCCTGAAAAATGGGAATTTACTTTCTGTTCAGGACCCTCCTGAAAAATGGGATTTACTTTATGTTCAGTACCGTCCTGGAAAATGGGATGTTACTTTATTATCATGGCCCTCCTAAAAAATGGGATTTTAATTTCTGTTCAGGACCCTCCTTAAAAAAAGAATTTTACTTTATGTTCAGTACCCTCTTGAAAAATGGGATTTAATTTCTGTTCTGGACCCTCCTGAAAAATGGGACATTACTCTCTGCTCAGGACCCTCCTGAAAAATGGAACTTTACCTTCTGTTCAGGACCCTCCTGGAAAATGGGATTTTACTTTCTGTTTAGGACCCTCTTGAAAAATGGGATATTACCTTCTGTTCAGGACCCTCCTGAAAAATAGGATTTCACTTTATGTTCAGGACCCTACTGAAAAATGGGATTTACTTTCTGTTCAGGACCCTCCTGAAAAATATGATTTTGCCTTCTGTTCAGGACCTTCCTGAAAAATAGGATTTCACTTTCTGTTCAGGACCCTCCTGAAAAATAGGATTTTACTTTCTACTCAGGACCCTCATGAAAAATGGGTCTTTACTTTCTGCTCAGGACCCTCCTGAAAAATGGGACTTTACCTCCTGTTCAGGACCCTCCTGAAAAATAAGATTTTACTTTCTGTTCAGGAGCCTCCTGAAAAATAGGATTTTACTTTATGTTCAGGACCCTTCTGAAAAATGGGATTTTACTTTTTGTTCAGGACCCTCCTGAAAACTGGAATTTTACTTTTTGTTCAGGACCCTCCTGGAAAATGGGATGTTACTTTATGTTCAGGAGCCTTCTGAAAAATAGGATTTTACTTTCTGTTCAGGACCCTCCTGAAAAATGGGATTTTACATTATGTTCAGTACCGTCCTGGAAAATGGGATGTAACTTTATGTTCAGTACCCTCCTGAAAAATGGGACTTTACTCTCTGCTCAGGACCCTCCTGAAAAATGGGACTTTACCGTCTGTCAGGACCCTCCTGGAAAATGGAATTTTACTTTCTGTTTATACCTTTTTAAAAATGGAATTTTACAATCTGTTCTGGACCCTCCTGAAAAATGGGATTTCACTTTATGTTCAGTACCCTCCTGAAAAATGGGATTTTACTTTATGTTTATGACCTTCCTGGAAAATGGGATGTTACTTTATGTTCAGGACCCTCCTGATAAATGGGATTTTACCTTCTGTTCAGGACCCTCCTAAAAAATGGAATTTTATTTTCTGTTCGGGACCCTCCTAAAAAATAGGATTTTACCTTTTGTTCAGGACACTCCTAAAAAATGGAATTTTATTTTCTGTTCAGCACCCTCCTGAAAATTAGGATTTTACTTTCTGGTCAGGACCCTCCTGAAAAATGAGATTTCACTTTATGTACAAGACCCTCCGGAAAAATGAGATTTTACTTTCTGTTCAGGACCCTCCTGAATAATAGGATTTAACCTTATGTTCATGACCCTCCTGAAAAATGGTATTTTCACTGTATGTTCAGGACCCTCCTGAAAAATGGGATTTTACTCTCTGTTCAGGAGCCCCCAGAAAAATGGGATTTTACTTTATGTTCACAAACCTCCTAGAAAATGGGATGTTACTTTATGTTCAAGGCCTTCCTGGAAAATGGAATGTTAATTTATGTTCAGGGCCCTTCTGATAAATGGGATTTTACCTTCTATTCAGGACCCTCCTAAAAAATGGAATTTTACTTTCTGTTCAGGACCTTCCTAAAAAATAGGATTTTACCTTCTGTTCCGGACCCTCCTGAAAAATGAGATTTCACTTTATGTTCCGGATCCTCCTGAAAAATGGAATTCTACTTTCTGTTCAGGACCCTCCTGAAAAATGGGATTTTACTTTCTACTCAGGACCCTCATGAAA
Source organism: Capsicum pubescens (assembly GCA_030864215.1). Lineage (NCBI taxonomy): Eukaryota > Viridiplantae > Streptophyta > Magnoliopsida > Solanales > Solanaceae > Capsicum > Capsicum pubescens. The sequence continues at coordinate 28,149,356 of CM061549.1, read as the reverse complement.
AATGGGACTTTACTTTATGCTCAGGACCCTCCTGAAAATTGGGATTTTACTTTCTGTTCAGGACCCTCCTGAAAAATGGGATTTTACTTTATGTTCAGTACCTTCCTGGAAAATGGAATGTTACTTTATGTTTAGGGCCCTCCTGATAAATGGGATTTTACCTTCTGTTCAGGACCCTCCTAAAAAATGGAATTTTACTTTCTGTTCAGGACCCTCCTGAAATATAGGATTTTACCTTCTGTTCCGGACCCTCCTGAAAAATGGGATTTCACTTTATGTTCCGGATCCTCCTGAAAAATGGAATTCTACTTTCTGTTCAGGACCCTCCTGAAAAATGGGATTTTACTTTCTACTCAGGATCCTCATGAAAAATGGGACTTTACTTTCTGCTCAGGACCCTCCTGAAAAATGGGACTTTACTTTCTGCTCAGTACTCTCCTGAAAAATGGGACTTTACCTCCTGTTCAGGACCCTCCTGAAAATGAGATTTTACTTTTTGTTCAGGACCCTCCTGAAAAATAGGATTTTACCTTATGTTCAGGAGCCTCCTGAAAAAAAGGATTTTACTTTATGTTCAGGACCCTTCTGAAAAATGGTATTTTACTTTCTGTTCAGGATCCTTCAGAAAAATGGATTTTACTTTATTTTCAGTACCCTCCTGGAAAATGGGATGTTAATTTATGTTAAGGACCCTCCTGAAAAATGGGATTTTACTTTATGTTCATTACCGTCCTGGAAAATAGGATGTTACTTTCTGTTCAGGACCATCCTAAAAAATGGGATTTTACTTTCTATTCAGGACCCTCCTGAAAAATATAATTTTACTTTATGTTCAGGACCCTCCTGAAAAATGGAATTTTTCTTTTGTTCAGGACCCTCCTGAAAAATGGGATTTTACTATCTACTCAGGATCCTCCAGAAAAATTGGACTTTACCTTCTGTTCGGGACCCTCCTGGAAAATGGAATTTTACTTTCTGTTTAGCACCCTCTTGAAAAATGGGATTTTACCATCTGTTCAGGACCCTCCTGAAAAATGGGATTTCACTTTATGTTCAGGACCCCCCTGAAAAATGGGATTTTACTTTCTGTTTAGGGCCCTCTTGAAAAATAGGATTTGACTTATTGTTCCGGACCTTCTTGGAAATTGGGATGTTACTTTATGTTCAGGACCCTCCTGATAAATGGGATTTTACCTTCTGGTCATGACCCTCCTAAAAAATGGAATTTTAATTTCTGTTTATGACCCTCCTGAAAAATAGGATTTTACCTGCTGTTCAGGACCGTCCTGAAAAATGAGATTTCACTTTATGTTCAAGACCCTACTGAAAAATGAGATTTTACTTTCTGTTCAGAATGCTCCTGAAAAATAGGATTTTACCTAATGTTCAGGACCCTCCTGAAAAATGGGATTTCACTTTATGTTCAGGAACCTCCTGAAAAATGGGATTTTACTTTCTGTTCAGGGTCCCCTGAAAAATGAGATGTTACTTTATGTTCAATACCCTCTTGAAAAAGAGGATGTTACTTTATGTTCAGAGTCGTCCTCGAAAATAGGATGTTACTTTATTTTCAGGACCCTCCTAAAAAAAGGGATTTTACTTTCTGTTCAGGACCCTCCTGAAAAATAGAATTTTACTTTATGTTCAGGACCCTCCTAAAAAATGGAATTATACTTCTGTTCAGGACCCTTCTGAAAAATGAGATTTTACTTTCTACTCAGGCCCCTCCTAAAAAATGGGACTTTACTCTCCGCTCAGGACCCTTTTGAAAATGGGACTTTACCCTCTGTTCAGGACCCTCTTGGAAAATGGGATTTTACTTTCTGTTTAGGACCCACCTGAAAAATAGGATTTTACTTTCTGTTCAGGACCCTCATGAAAAATGGGATTTCACTTTATGTTCAGGACCTTCCTGGAAAATGGGATGTTACTTTATGTTCAGGACCCTCATGAAAAATGGGATTTTACTTTATGTTCAGGACCTTTCTGGAAAATGGAATGTTACTTAATGTTCAGGACCCTCCTGATAAAGGGGATTTTACCTTCTGTTCAGGACCCTCCTAAAAAATAGAATTTTACTTGATGTTCAGGACCCTCCTGAAAAATAGGATTTTGCCTTCTGTTCAGGACCCTCCTGAAAAATAGGATTTCACTTTATGTTCTGGACCCTCCTGAAAAATGGAATTCTACTTTTTGTTCAGGACCCTCCTGAAAAATGGGATTTTACTTTCTACTCATGACCCTCATGAAAAATGGGACTTTACTTTCTGCTCAGGAACCTCCTGAAAAATGGGACTTTACTTTCTGCTCAGGACCCTCCTGAAAAATGGGACTTTACATCATGTGCAGGACCCTCCTGAAAAATAGGATTTTACGTTATGTTCCGGAGCCTCCTGAAAAATGGGATTTTACTTAATGTTCAGGACCTTTCTGAAAAATGGGATTTTACTTTCTGTTTAGGACCCTCCTGAAAAATGGAATTTTACTTTATGTTCTGTACCCTCCTGAAAAATGGCATGTTACTTTAAGTTCAGGACCCTCCTGAAAAATGAAATTTTACTTTCTGTTCAGGACCCTCCAGAAAAATGGTATTTTACTATATGTTCAGTACCTTCCTGGAAAATGGGATGTTACTTTATTTCAGGACCCTCCTAAAAAATGGGATTTTACTTTCTGTTCAGGACCCTCCTGAAAAATAGAATTTTACTTTATGTTCAGGACCTTCCTAAAAAATGGAATTTTACTTTCTTTACTGGACCCTCCTGAAAAATAGGATTTTACCTTCTATTTCGGACCCTCCTGGAAAATGGGATTTCACTTTATGTTCCGGACCCTCCTGAAAAATGGAATTCTACTTTCTGTTCAGGACTCTCCTGAAAAATGGGATTATACTTTCTACTTAGGACCCTCATGAAAAATTGGACTTTAATTTCTGCTCAGGACCCTCCTGAAAAATGGGACTTACTTTCTGCTCAGGACCCTCCTAAAAAATGAGACTTTACCTCATGTTTAGGACCCTCCTGAAAAATGAGATTTTACTTTCTGTTCAGGACCCTCCTGAAAAATAGGATTTTACCTTATGTTCAGGAGCCTCCTGAAAAATGGGATTTTACTTTAGGTTCAGGACCCTTCTGAAAAATGGGATTTTACTTTCTGTTCAGGACCCTCCTGAAAAATAAAATTTTACTTTATGTTCAGTACCCTCCTGGAAAATGGGATATTACTTTATGTTTAGGACCCTCCTGAAAAATGAAATTTACTTTATGTTCAGTACCGTCGTGGAAAATGGGATGTTACTTTCTATTCAGGACCCTCCTGAAAAATAGGATTTTACCTTATGTTCAGGATCCTCCTGAAAAATGGAATTTTCACTTTATGTTCAGGACCCTCCTGAAAAATGGGATTTTACTTTTTGTTCAGGACCCACCTGAAAAATGGGATTTCACTTTAAGTTCAGAAAACTCCTGGAAAATGTGATGTTACTTTATGTTCAGGACCCTCCTGAAAAATGGGATTTTACTTTCTGTTCAGGACCCTCCTGAAAAATGGGATTTACTTTATGTTCAGTACCGTCCTGGAAAATGGGATGTTACTTTATTAACATGGCCCTCCTAAAAAATGGGATTTTACTTTCTGTTCAGGACCCTCCTGAAAAATAGAATTTTACTTTATGTTCAGGACTCTCCTGAAAAATAAAATTTTACTTTTGTTCAGGAACCCCCTAAAAAATAGAATTTTACTTTCTGTTCAGGGCCCTCCTGAAAAAAAGGATTTTGCCTTCTGTTTAGGAACCTCCTGAAAAATAGGATTTCAATTTATGTTCCGGACCCTCCTGAAAAATGGGATTTCCCTTTCTACTCAGGACCCTCATGAAAAATGGGACTTTACTTTCAGCTCAGGACCCTCCTGAAAAATGGGACATTACTTTCTTCTAGGGACCCTCCTGCAAAATGGGACTTTACCTCCTGTTCAGGACCCTCCTGAAAAATGGAATTTTACTTTATGTTCAGTACCCTCCTGGAAAATGGGATGTTACTTTATGTTCAGGACCCTCCTGAAAAATGGGATTTTACTTTCTGTTCAGGACCCTCCTAAAAAATGGAATTTTACTATATGTTCAGTACCGTCCTGGAAAATGGGATGTTACTTTATTTTCAGGACCCTCCTAAAAAATGAGATTTTACTTTCTATTCAGAACCCTCCTAAAAAATGGAATTTTACTTTTTTTCAGGACCCTCCTGAAAAATGGGATTTTACTTTCTACTCAGGCCCCTCCTGAAAAATGGGACATTACTTTCTGCTCAGGACCCTCCTGAAAAATGAAATTTTACTTTTGTTTAGGACCCTTCTGAAAAATGGGACTTTACTCTCTGCTCAGGACCTACCTGAAAAATATAACTTTACCTTCTGTTCAGGACCATCCTGTAAAATGGGATTTTACATTCTGTTTAGGACCCCCATGAAAAATGGGATTTTATCTTCTGTTCAGGACCCTACTGAAAAGTAGGATTTTACTTTATGTTCAGGATCCTCCGGAAAAATAGGATTTCACTTTCTGTTCAGGTCCCTCCTGAAAAATGGGATTTTACTTTATGTTAAGGACCTTCCTGGAAAATGGGATGTTACTTTATGTTCAGGACCCTCCTGATAAATGGGATTTTACCTTCTGTTCAGGACCCTCCTAAAAAATGGAATTTTATTTTCTGTTCTGGACCCTCCTTAAAAATAGAATTTTACTTTCTGTTCAGGACCCTCTTGAAAAATGAGATTTCACTTTATGTTCAGGACCCTCCTGAAAAATGAGATTTTACTTTCTGTTCAGGACCCTCCTGAAAAATAGGATTTTACCTTATGTTCAGGACCCTCCTGAAAAATGGTATTTTCAATTTATGTTCAGGACCCTCCTGAAAAATGGGATTTTACATTTTGTTCAGGACCCCCCTGAAAAATGGGATTTTACTTTATGTTCAGAAACCTCCTGGAAAATGTGATGTTACTTTATGTTTAGGACCCTCCTGAAAAATGGTATTTTACTTTCTGTTCAGGTCCCTCCTGAAAAATGAGATTTTACTTTATGTTAAGGACCTTCCTGGAAAATGGGATGTTACTTTATGTTCAGGACCCTCTTAATAAATGGGATTTTACCTTCTGTTCAGGACCCTTCTAAAAAATGGAATTTTATTTTCTGTTCTGGACCCTCCTGAAAAATAGAATTTTATCTTCTATTCAGGACCCTCCTGAAAAATGAGATTTTGCTTTATGTTCAGGACCCTCCTGAAAAATGAGATTTTACTTTCTGTTCAGGACCCTCCTGAAAAATTGGATTTTACCTTATGTTCAGGACCCTCCTGAAAAATGGGATTTTACATTTTGTTCAGAACCCCCCTGAAAAATGGGATTTTACTTTATATTCAGAAACCTCCTGTAAAATGTGATGTTACTTTATGTTTAGGACCCTCCTGAAAAATGGTATTTTACTTTCTGTTCAGGACCCTCCTTAAAAATGGGATTTTACATTATGTTCAGTACCGTCCTGGAAAATAGGATGTTACTCTATTTTCATGGCCCTCCTAAAAAATGGGATTTTACATTCAGTTCAGTAACCTCCTTAAAAATAGAATTTTACTTTATGTTCAGGACCCTCCTGAAATATGGAATTTTACTTTTGTTCAGGACCTCCCTAAAAAATAGAATTTTATTTTCTGTTCAGGACTCTCCTGAAAAAAAGGATTTTGCCTTCTCTTAAAGACCCTCCTGAAAAATAAGATTTCACTTTATGTTCCGGACCCTCCTGAAAAATGGGATTTCACTTTCTACTCAGGACCCTCATGAAAAATGGGACTTTACTTTCTGCTCAGGACCCTCATGAAAAATTGGACTTTACTTTCTTCTCAGGACCCTCCTGAAAAATGGGACTTTACCTCCTATTCAGGACCCTCTTAAAAAATGAGATTTTACTTTCTCTTCAGGCCCCTCCTGAAAAATAGGATTTTACCTTTTGTTCAGGAGCCTCCTGAAAAATGGGATTTTACTTTATGTTCAGGATCCTTCTGAAAAATGAGATTTTACTTTCTGTTCAGCACCCTCCTGAAAAATGGAATTTTACTTTATATTCAGTACCGTCCTGGAAAATAGGATGTTACTTTCTGTTCAGGACCCTCCTAAAAAATGGGATTTTACTTTCTATTCAGGACCCTCCTGAAAAATATAATTTTACTTTATGTTCAGGACCCTCCTGAAAAATAGGATTTTACTTTGTGTTTAGTACCTTCCTGGAAAATGGAGTGTTACTTTATGTTCAGGACCCTCCTGATAAATGGGATTTTACCTTCTGCTCAGGACCCTTTTAAAAAATGGAATTTTACTTTCTGTTCAGGACCCTCCTGAAAAATAGGATTTTACCTTATGTTTCGGACCCTCCTGAAAAATGGGATTTCACTTTATGTTGCAGACCCTCCTGAAAAATGGAATTCTACTTTCTATTCAGGACCCTCCTGAAAATGGGATTTTACTTTCTAATCATAACCCTAATGAAAAATGGGACATTACTTTCTGCTCAGGACCCTCCTGAAAAATGGGACTTTACTTTTTGCTCAGGACCCTCCAGAAAAATTGGACTTTACCTCCTGTTCAGGACCCTCCTGAAAAATGGAATTTAACTTTCTGTTCAGGACCCTCCTGAAAAATAAGATTTTACCTTATGTTCAGGAGCCTCCTGAAAAATGGGATTTTACTTTATGTTAAGGACCCTTCTGAAAAATGGGATTTTACTTTCTGATCAGGACCCTCCTGAAAAATAGAATTTTACTTTATGTTCAATACCCTCCTGGAAAATGGTATGTTATTTTATGTTCAGGACCTTCCAGAAAAATGGGATTTTACTTTCTGTTCAGGACCATCCTGAAAAATGGGATTTTATTTTATGTTCAGTACCATCCTGGAAAATGGGATGTTACTTTCTGTTCTGGACCCTCCTTATAAATGGGATTTTACTTTCGATTCAGGACCCTCCTGAAAAATGGAATTTTACTTTTGTTCAGGACCCTCCTGAAAAATGTGATTTTACTTTCTACTCAGGATCCTCCTGAAAAATGGGACTTTACTCTCTGCTCAGGACCCTCCTGAAAAATGGGACTTTACCTTCTGTTCAGGACCCTCCTGAAAAATGAAATTTTACTTTCTGTTTAGGACCCTCCTGAAAAATAGAATTTAACCATCTGTTCTGGACTCTCCTGAAAAATGAGATTTCACTTGATGTTCAGGACCCTCCAGAAAAATGGGATTTTACTTTCTGTTTAAGGCTCTCCTGAAAAATATGATTTTACTTTATGTTCCGGACCTTCCTGGAAAATGGGATGTTACTTTATGTTCAGGACCCTCCTGATAAATGGGATTTTACCTTCTGTTCATGACCCTCCTAAAAAATGGTATTTTAATTTCTGTTCAGGACCCTCCTGAAAAATATGATTTTACCTTCTATTCAGGACCCACCTGAAAAATGAGATTTCACATTATGTTCTGGACCCTCCTGAAAAATGAGATTTTACTTTCTATTCAGGACACTCCTAAAAAATAGGATTTTACCTTTTGTTCAGGACCCTCCTGAAAAATGGGATTTCACTTTATGATCAGGACCCTCCTTAAAAATGGGATTTTACTTTCTGTTCAGGGCCCCCCTGAAAAATGAGATTTTACTTTATGATCAGTACCCTCCTGGAAAATGGGATATTACTTTATGTTCAGGACCTTCCTAAAAAATGGTATTTTACTTTATGTTCAGGACCCTCTTAGAAAATGGGATGTTACTTTCTGTTCAGTACCCTCCTGAAAAATGGGATTTTACTTTTTGTTCAGGACCCTCCTGAAAAATATAATTTTACTTTATGTTCAGGACCCTCCTGAAAAATGGAATTTTACTTTTGTTCAGGACCCTCCTGAAAAATGGAATTTTACTTTCTACACAGGCCCCTCCAGAAAAATAGGACTTTTCTGTCTGCACAGGACCCTCCTGAAAAATGGGACTTGTTCAGGACCCTCCTGGAAATGGGATTTAACTTTCTGTTTAGGACCCTCCTGAAAAATGGGATTTTACTTTTTGTTCAGGACCCCCCTGAAAAATGGGATTTTACTTTATGTTCAGGACCGTCCTGAAAAATGGGATTTTACTTTCTGTTCAGGACCCTCCTGAAAAATGGGATTTACTTTATGTTCAGTACCGTCCTGGAAAATGGGATGTTACTTTATTATCATGGCCCTCCTAAAAAATGGGATTTTAATTTCTGTTCAGGACCCTCCTTAAAAAAAGAATTTTACTTTATGTTCAGTACCCTCCTGAAAAATGGGATTTACTTTCTGTTCTGGACCCTCCTGAAAAATGGGACATTACTCTCTGCTCAGGACCCTCCTGAAAAATGGAACTTTACCTTCTGTTCAGGACCCTCCTGGAAAATGGGATTTTACTTTCTGTTTAGGACCCTCTTGAAAAATGGGATATTACCTTCTGTTCAGGACCCTCCTGAAAAATAGGATTTCACTTTATGTTCAGGACCCTACTGAAAAATGGGATTTACTTTCTGTTCAGGACCCTCCTGAAAAATATGATTTTGCCTTCTGTTCAGGACCTTCCTGAAAAATAGGATTTCACTTTCTGTTCAGGACCCTCCTGAAAAATAGGATTTTACTTTCTACTCAGGACCCTCATGAAAAATGGGTCTTTACTTTCTGCTCAGGACCCTCCTGAAAAATGGGACTTTACCTCCTGTTCAGGACCCTCTTGAAAAATGACATTTTACTTCCTGTTCAGGACCCTCCTGAAAAATAGGATTTTACCTTATGTTCAGGAGCCTCCTGAAAAATAGGATTTTACTTTATGTTCAGGACCCTTCTGAAAAATGGGATTTTACTTTCTGTTCAGGACCCTCCTGAAAAATGGAATTTTACTTTATGTTCAGGACCCTCCTGGAAAATGGGATGTTACTTTATGTTCAGGACCCTTCTGAAAAATGGGATTTTACTTTCTGTTCAGGACCCTCCTGAAAAATGGGATTTTACATTATGTTCAGTACCGTCCTGGAAAATGGGATGTAACTTTATGTTCAGTACCCTCCTGAAAAATGGGACTTTACTTTCTGCTCAGGACCCTCCTGAAAAATGGGACTTTACCGTCTGTTCCGGACCCTCCTGGAAAATGGAATTTTACTTTCTGTTTAAACCTTTTTGAAAAATGGAATTTTACAATCTGTTCGGGACCCTCCTGAAAAATGGGATTTCACTTTATGTTCAGTACCCTCCTGAAAAATGGGATTTTACTTTTTGTTCAGGTCCTTCCTGAAAAATGGGATTTTACTTTATGTTCATGACCTTCCTGCAAAATGGGATGTTACTTTATGTTCAGGACCCTCCTGATAAATGGGATTTTACCTTCTGTTCAGGACCCTCCTAAAAAATGGAATTTTATTTTCTGTTCAGGACCCTCCTAAAAAATAGGATTTTACCTTTTGTTCAGGACACTCCTAAAAAATGGAATTTTATTTTCTGTTCAGCACCCTCCTGAAAATTAGGATTTTACTTTCTGGTCAGGACCCTCCTGAAAAATGAGATTTCACTTTATGTTCAAGACCCTCCGGAAAAATGAGATTTTACTTTCTGTTCAGAACCCTCCTGAATAATAGGATTTAACCTTATGTTCATGACCTCTCTGAAAAATGGTATTTTCACTGTATGTTCAGGACCCTCCTGAAAAATGGGATTTTACTCTCTGTTCAGGAGCCCCCAGAAAAATGGGATTTTACTTTATGTTCACAAACCTCCTAGAAAATGGGATGTTACTTTATGTTCAAGGCCCTCCTGAAAAATGAGATTTTACTTTCTGTTCAGGACTCTCCTGAAAAATGGGATTTTACTTTATGTTCAGTACCTTCCTGGAAAATGGAATGTTAATTTATGTTCCGGGCCCTTCTGATAAATGGGATTTTACCTTCTGTTCAGGACCCTCCTAAAAAATGGAATTTTACTTTCTTTTTAGGACCTTTCTAAAAAATAAGATTTTACCTTCTGTTCCGGACCCTCCTGAAAAATGGGATTTCACTTTATGTTCCGGATCCTCCTGAAAAATGGAATTCTACTTTCTGTTCAGGACCCTTCTGAAAAATGGGATTTTACTTTCTACGCAGGACCCTCATGAAAAATGGGACTTTACTTTATGCTCAGGACCCTCCTGAAAATTGGGATTTTACTTTCTGTTCAGGCCCCTCCTGAAAAATGAGATTTTACTTTATGTTCAGTACCTTCCTGGAAAATGGAATGTTACTTTATGTTCAGGGCCCTCCTGATAAATGGGATTTTACCTTCTGTTCAGGACCCTCCTAAAAAATGGAATTTTACTTTCTGTTCAGGACCTTCCTGAAATATAGGATTTTACCTTCTGTTCCGGACCCTCCTGAAAAATGGGATTTCACTTTATGTTCCGTATCCTCCTGAAAAATGGAATTCTACTTTTTGTTCAGGACCCTCCTGAAAAATGGGATTTTACTTTCTACTCAGGACCCTCATGAAAAATGGGACTTTACTTTCTGCTCAGGACCCTCCTGAAAAATGGGACTTTACTTTCTGCTCAGGACTCTCCTGAAAAATGGGACTTTACCTCCTGTTCAGGACCCTCCTGAAAAATGAGATTTTACTTTCTGTTCAGGACCCTCCTGAAAAATAGGATTTTACCTTATGTTTCGGAGCCTCCTGAAAAAAAGGATTTTACTTTATGTTTAGGACCCTTCTGAAAAATGGTATTTTACTTTCTGTTCAGGATCCTTTAGAAAAATGGATTTTACTTTATTTTCAGTACCCTCCTGGAAAATGGGATGTTAATTTATGTTAAGGACCCTCCTGAAAAAGGGGATTTTAGTTTATGTTCAGTACCGTCCTGGAAAATAGGATGTTACTTTCTGTTCAGGACCCTCCTAAAAAATGGGATTTTACTTTCTCTTCAGGACCCTCCTGAAAAATATAATTTTACTTTATGTTCAGGACCCTCCTGAAAAATGGAATTTTACTTTTGTTCAGGACCCTCCTGAAAAATGGGATTTTACTTTCTACTCAGGATCCTCCAGAAAAATTGGACTTTACCTTCTGTTCGGGACCCTCCTGGAAAATGGAATTTTACTTTCTGTTTAGCACCCTCTTGAAAAATGGGATTTTACCATCTGTTCAGGACCCTCCTGACAAATGGGATTTCACTTAATGTTCAGGACCCCCCTGAAAAATGGGATTTTACTTTCTGTTTAGGGCCCTCCTGAAAAATAGGATTTTACTTATTGTTCCGGACCTTCTTGGAAAATGGCATGTTACTTTATGTTCTGGACCCTCCTGATAAATGGGATTTTACCTTCTGGTCATGACCCTCCTAAAAAATGGAATTTTAATTTCTGTTTATGACCGTCCAGAAAAATAGGATTTTACCTGCTGTTCAGGACCGTCCTGAAAAATGAGATTTCACTTTCTGTTCAAGACCCTCCTGAAAAATGAGATTTTACTTTCTGTTCAGAATCCTCCTGAAAAATAGGATTTTACCTAATGTTCAGGACCCTCCTGAAAAATGGGATTTCACTTTATGTTCAGGAACCTCCTGATAAATGGGATTTTACTTTCTGTTCAGGGTCCCCTGAAAAATGATATTTTACTTTATGTTCAATACCCTTTTGAAAAATGGGATGTTACTTTATGTTCAGAGTCGTCCTCGAAAATGGGATGTTACTTTATTTTCAGGACCCTCCTAAAAAAGGGGATTTTACTTTCTGTTCAGGACCCTCCTGAAAAATAAAATTTTACTTTATGTTCAGGACCCTCCTAAAAAATGGAATTATACTTCTGTTCAGGACCCTTCTGAAAAATGAGATTTTACTTTCTACTCAGGCCCCTCCTAAAAAATGGGACATTACTCTCCGCTCAGGACCCTCTTGAAAATGGGACTTTACCCTCTGTTCAGGACCCTCTTGGAAAATGGGATTTTACTTTCTGTTTAGGACCCACCTGAAAAATAGGATTTTACTTTCTGTTCAGGACCCTCATGAAAAATGGGATTTCACTTTATGTTCAGGACCTTCCTGGAAAATGGGATGTTACTTTATGTTCAGGACCCTCATGAAAAATGGGATTTTACTTTATGTTCAGGACCTTTCTGGAAAATGGAATGTTACTTAATGTTCAGGACCCTCCTGATAAATTGGATTTTACCTTCTGTTCAGGACCCTACTAAAAAATAGAATTTTACTTGATGTTCAGGACCCTCCTGAAAAATAGGATTTTGCCTTCTGTTCGGGACCCTCCTGAAAAATAGGATTTCACTTTATGTTTCGGACCCTCCTGAAAAATGGAATTCTACTTTTTGTTCAGGACCCTCCTGAAAAATGGGATTTTACTTTCTACTCATGACCCTCATGAAAAATGGGACTTTACTTTCTGATCAGGAACCTCCTGAAAAATGGGACTTAACTTTCTGCTTAGGACCCTCCTGAAAATTGGGACTTTACATCATGTGCAGGACCCTCCTGAAAAATTGGATTTTACGTTATGTTCCGGAGCCTCCTGAAAAATGGGATTTTACTTAATGTTCAGGACCTTTCTGAAAAATGGGATTTTACTTTCTGTTTAGGACCCTCCTGAAAAATGAAATTTTACTTTATGTTCAGTACCCTCCTGAAAAATGGCATGTTACTTTAAGTTCAGGACCCTCCTGAAAAATGAAATTTTACTTTCTGTTCAGGACCCTCCTGAAAAATGGTATTTTACTATATGTTCAGTACCTTCCTGGAAAATGGGATGTTACTTTATTTCAGGACCCTCCTAAAAAATGGGATTTTACTTTCTGTTCTGGACCCTCCGTAAAAATAGAATTTTACTTTATGTTCAGGACCTTCCTAAAAAATGGAATTTTACTTTCTTTACTGGACCCTCCTGAAAAATAGGATTTTACCTTCTGTTTCGGACCCTCCTGGAAAATGGGATTTCACCTTATGTTCCGGACCCTCCTGAAAAATGGAATTCTACTTTCTGTTCAGGACCCTCCTGAAAAATGGGATTATACTTTCTACTTAGGACCCTCATGAAAAATTGGACTTTAATTTCTGCTCAGGACCCTCCTGAAAAATGGGACTTACTTTCTGCTCAGGACCCTCCTAAAAAATGAGACTTTACCTCATGTTTAGGACCCTCCTGAAAAATGAGATTTTACTTTCTGCTAAGGACCCTCCTGAAAAATAGGATTTTACCTTATGTTCAGGAGCCTCCTGAAAAATGAGATTTTACTTTAGGTTCAGGACCCTTCTGAAAAATGGGATTTTTCTTTCTGTTCAGGACCCTTCTAAAAAATAAAATTTTACTTTATGTTCAGTACCCTCCTGGAAAATGGGATATTACTTTATGTTTAGGACCCTCCTGAAAAATGAAATTTTACATTATGTTCAGTACCGTCCTGGAAAATGGGATGTTACTTTCTATTCAGGACCCTCCTGAAAAATAGGATTTTACCTTATGTTCAGGATCCTCCTGAAAAATGGAATTTTCACTTTATGTTCAGGACCCTCCTGAAAAATGGGATTTTACTTTTTGTTCAGGACCCTCCTGAAAAATGGGATTTCACTTTAAGTTCAGAAAGCTCCTGGAAAATGTGATGTTACTTTATGTTCAGGACCCTCCTGAAAAATGGGATTTTACTTTCTGTTCAGGACCCTCCTGAAAAATGGGATTTACTTTATGTTCAGTACCGTCCTGGAAAATGGGATGTAACTTTATTAACATAGCCCTCCTAAAAAATGGGATTTTACTTTCTGTTCAGGACCCTCCTGAAAAATAGGATTTTACCTTATGTTCAGGAGCCTCCTGAAAAATAGGATTTTACATTATGTTCAGGACCCTTCTGAGAAATGGGATTTTACTTTCTGTTCAGGACCCTCCTGAAAAATGGAATTTTACTTTATGTTCAGGACCCTCCTGGAAAATGGGATGTTACTTTATGTTCAGGACCCTTCTGAAAAATGGGATTTTACTTTCTGTTCAGGACCCTCCTGAAAAATGGGATTTTACATTATGTTCAGTACCGTCCTGGAAAATGGGATGTAACTTTATGTTCAGTACCCTCCTGAAAAATGGGACTTTACTCTCTGCTCAGGACCCTCCTGAAAAATGGGACTTTACCGTCTGTTCAGGACCCTCCTGGAAAATGGAATTTTACTTTCTGTTTATACCTTTTGAAAAATGGAATTTTACAATCTGTTCTGGACCCTCCTGAAAAATGGGATTTCACTTTATGTTCAGTACCCTCCTGAAAAATGGGATTTTACTTTTTGTTCAGGTTCTTCCTGAAAAATGGGATTTTACTTTATGTTCATGACCTTCCTGGAAAATGGGATGTTACTTTATGATCAGGACCCTCCTGATAAATGGGATTTTACCTTCTGTTCAGGACCCTCCTAAAAAATGGAATTTTATTTTCTGTTCAGGACCCTCCTAAAAAATAGGATTTTACCTTTTGTTCAGGACACTCCTAAAAAATGGAATTTTATTTTCTGTTCAGCACCCTCCTGAAAATTAGGATTTTACTTTCTGGTCAGGACCCTCCTGAAAAATGAGATTTCACTTTATGTTCAAGACCCTCCGGAAAAATGAGATTTTACTTTCTGTTCAGGACCCTCCTGAATAATAGGATTTAACCTTATGTTCATGACCTTCCTGAAAAATGGTATTTTCACTGTATGTTCAGGACCCTCCTGAAAAATGGGATTTTACTCTCTGTTCAGGAGCCCCCAGAAAAATGGGATTTTACTTTATGTTCACAAACCTCATAGAAAATGGGATGTTACTTTATGTTCAAGGCCCTCCTGAAAAATGAGATTTTACTTTCTGTTCAGGACTCTCCTGAAAAATGGGATTTCACTTTATGTTCAGTACCTTCCTGAAAAATGGAATGTTAATTTATGTTCAGGGCCCTTCTGATAAATTGGATTTTACCTTCTGTTCAGGACCCTCCTAAAAAATGGAATTTTACTTTCTTTTCAGGACCTTTCTAAAAAATAGGATATTACCTTCTGTTCCGGACCCTCCTGAAAAATGGGATTTCACTTTATGTTCCGGATCCTCCTGAAAAATGGAATTCTACTTTCTGTTCTGGACCCTTCTGAAAAATGGGATTTTACTTTCTACTCAGGACCCTCATGAAAAATGGGACTTTACTTTATGCTCAGGACCCTCTTGAAAATTGGGATTTATGCTTTCTGTTCAGGACCCTCCTGAAAAATGGGATTTTACTTTGTGTTCAGTACCTTCCTGGAAAATGGAATGTTACTTTATGTTCAGGGCCCTCCTGATAAATGGGATTTTACCTTCTGTTCAGGACCCTCCTAAAAAATGGAATTTTACTTTCTGTTCAGGACCTTCCTGAAATATAGGATTTTACCTTCTGTTCCGGACCCTCCTGAAAAATGGGATTTCACTTTATGTTCCGTATCCTCCTGAAAAATGGAATTCTACTTTCTGTTCAGGACCCTCCTGAAAAATGGGATTTTACTTTCTACTCAGGACCCTCATGAAAAATGGGACTTTACTTTCTGCTCAGGACCCTCCTGAAAAATGGGACTTTACTTTCTGCTCAGGACTCTCCTGAAAAATGGGACTTTACCTCCTGTTCAGGACCCTCCTGAAAAATGAGATTTTACTTTCTGTTCAGGACCCTCCTGAAAAATAGGATTTTACCTTATGTTCAGGAGCCTCCTGAAAAAAAGGATTTTACTTTATGTCCAGGACCCTTCTGAAAAATGGTATTTTACTTTCTGTTCAGGATCCTTTAGAAAAATGGATTTTACTTTATTTTCAGTACCCTCCTGGAAAATGGGATGTTAATTTATGTTAAGGACCCTCCTGAAAAATGGGATTTTACTTTATGTTCAGTACCGTCCTGGAAAATAGGATGTTACTTTCTGTTCAGGACCCTCCTAAAAAATGGGATTTTACTTTCTCTTCAGGACCCTCCTGAAAAATATAATTTTACTTTATGTTCAGGACCCTCCTGATAAATGGAATTTTACTTTTGTTCAGGACCCTCCTGAAAAATGGGATTTTACTTTCTACTCAGGATCCTCCAGAAAAATTGGACTTTACCTTCTGTTCGGGACCCTCCTGGAAAATGGAATTTTACTTTCTGTTTAGCACCCTCTTGAAAAATGGGATTTTACCATCTGTTCAGGACCCTCCTGAAAAATGGGATTTCACTTAATGTTCAGGACCCCCCTGAAAAATGGGATTTTACTTTCTGTTTAGGGCCCTCCTGAAAAATAGGATTTTACTTATTGTTCCGGACCTTCTTGGAAAATGGGATGTTACTTTATGTTCAGGACCCTCCTGATAAATGGGATTTTACCTTCTGGTCATGACCCTCCTAAAAAATGGAATTTTAATTCCTGTTTATGACCCTCCAGAAAAATAGGATTTTACCTGCTGTTCAGGACCGTCCTGAAAAATGAGATTTCACTTTATGTTCAAGACCCTCCTGAAAAATGAGATTTTACTTTCTGTTCAGAATCCTCATGATAAATAGGATTTTACCTAATGTTCAGGACCCTCCTGAAAAATGGGATTTCACTTTATGTTCAGGAACCTCCTGATAAATGGGATTTTACTTTCTGTTCAGGGTCCCCTGAAAAATGAGATTTTACTTTATGTTCAATACCCTTTTGAAAAATGGGATGTTACTTTATGTTCAGAGTCGTCCTCGAAAATGGGATGTTACTTTATTTTCAGGACCCTCCTAAAAAAAGGGATTTTACTTTCTGTTCAGGACCCTCCTGAAAAATAAAATTTTACTTTATGTTCAGGACCCTCCTAAAAAATGGAATTATACTTCTGTTCAGGACCCTTCTGAAAAATGAGATTTTACTTTCTACTCAGGCCCCTCCTAAAAAATGGGACTTTACTCTCCGCTCAGGACCCTCTTGAAAATGGGACTTTACCCTCTGTTCAGGACCCTCTTGGAAAATGGGATTTTACTTTCTGTTTAGGACCCACCTGAAAAATAGGATTTTACTTTCTGTTCAGGACCCTCATGAAAAATGAGATTTCACTTTATGTTCAGGACCTTCCTGGAAAATGGGATGTTACTTTATGTTCAGGACCCTCATGAAAAATGGGATTTTACTTTATGTTCAGGACCTTTCTGGAAAATGAAATGTTACTTAATGTTCAGGACCCTCCTGATAAATGGGATTTTACCTTCTGTTCAGGACCCTACTAAAAAATAGAATTTTACTTGATGATCAGGACCCTCCTGAAAAATAGGATTTTGCCTTCTGTTCGGGACCCTCCTGAAAAATAGGATTTCACTTTATGTTCCGGACCCTCCTGAAAATTGGAATTCTACTTTTTGTTCAGGACCCTCCTGAAAAATGGGATTTTACTTTCTACTCATGACCCTCATGAAAAATGGGACTTTACTTTCTGATCAGGAACCTCCTGAAAAATGGGACTTTACTTTCTGCTCAAGACCCTCCTGAAAAATGGGACTTTACATCATGTGCAGGACCCTCCTGAAAAATAGGATTTTACGTTATGTTCCGGAGCCTCCTGAAAAATGGGATTTTACTTAATGTTCAGGACCTTTCTGAAAAATGGGATTTTACTTTCTGTTTAGGACCCTCCTGAAAAATGGAATTTTACTTTATGTTCAGTACCCTCCTGAAAAATGGCATGTTACTTTAAGTTCAGGACCCTCCTGAAAAATGAAATTTTACTTTCTATTCAGGACCCTCCTGAAAAATGGTATTTTACTATATTTTCAGTACCTTCCTGGAAAATGGGATGTTACTTTATTTCAGGACCCTCCTAAAAAATGGGATTTTACTTTCTGTTCAGGACCCTCCGTAAAAATAGAATTTTACTTTATGTTCAGGACCTTCCTAAAAAATGGAATTTTACTTTCTTTACTGGACCCTCCTGAAAAATAGGATTTTACCTTCTGTTTCGGACCCTCCTGGAAAATGGGATTTCACCTTATGTTCCGGACCCTCCTGAAAAATGGGATTCTACTTTCTGTTCAGGACCCTCCTGAAAAATGGGATTATACTTTCTACTTAGGACCCTCCTGAAAAATGGGACTTACTTTCTGCTCAGGACCCTCCTAAAAAATGAGACTTTACCTCATGTTTAGGACCCTCCTGAAAAATGAGATTTTACTTTCTGCTCAGGACCCTCCTGAAAAATAGGATTTTACCTTATGTTCAGGAGCCTCCTGAAAAATGAGATTTTACTTTAGGTTCAGGACCCTTCTGAAAAATGGGATTTTTCTTTCTGTTCAGGACCCTCCTGAAAAATAAAATTTTACTTTATGTTCAGTACCCTCCTGGAAAATGGGATATTACTTTATGTTTAGGACCCTCCTGAAAAATGAAATTTTACTTTATGTTCAGTACCGTCCTGGAATATCGGATGTTACTTTCTATTCAGGACCCTCCTGAAAAATAGGATTTTACCTTATGTTCAGGATCCTCCTGAAAAATGGAATTTTCACTTTATGTTCAGGACCCTCCTGAAAAATGGGATTTTACTTTTTGTTCAGGACCCTCCTGAAAAATGGGATTTCACTTTAAGTTCAGAAAACTCCTGGAAAATGTGATGTTACTTTATGTTCAGGACCCTCCTGAAAAATGGGATTTTACTTTCTGTTCAGGACCCTCCTGAAAAATGGGATTGACTTTATGTTCAGTACCGTCCTGGAAAATGGGATGTAACTTTATTAACATAGCCCTCCTAAAAAATGGGATTTTACTTTCTGTTCAGGACCCTCTTGAAAAATAGAATTTTATTTTATGTTCAGGACTCTCCTGAAAAATAAAATTTTACTTTTGTTCAGGAACCCGCTAAAAAATAGAATTTTACTTTCTGTTCAGGACCCTCCTGAAAAATAGGATTTCAATTTATGTTCCGGACCCTCCTGAAAAATAGGATTTCCCTTTCTTCTCAGGACCCTCATGAAAAATGGGACTTTACTTTCAGCTCAGGACCCTCCTGAAAAATGGGACATTACTTTCTTCTCAGGACCCTCCTGAAAAATGGGACTTTACCTCCTGTTCAGGACCCTCCTGAAAAATGGAATTTTACTTTATGTTCAGTACCCTCCTGGAAAATGGAATGTTACTTTATGTTCAGGACCCTCCTGAAAAATGGGATTTTACTTTCTGTTCAGGACCCTCCTAAAAAATGGAATTTTACTATATGTTCAGTACCGTCCTGGAAAATGGGATGTTACTTTATTTTCAGGACCCTCCTAAAGAATGAGATTTTACTTTCTATTCAGGACCCTCCTAAAAAATGGAATTTTACTTTTGGTCAGGACCCTCCTGAAAAATGGGATTTTACTTTCTACTCAGGCCCCTCCTGAAAAATGGGACATTACTTTCTGCTCAGGACCCTCCTGAAAAATGAAATATTACTTTTGTTTAGGACCCTTCTGAAAAATGGGACTTTACTCTCTGCTCAGGACCCACCTGAAAAATATAACTTTACCTTCTGTTCAGGACCATCCTGTAAAATGGGATTTTACATTCTGTTTAGGACCCCCATAAAAAATGGGATTTTACCTTCTGTTCAGGACCCTACTTAAAAATGGGATTTTACTTTATGTTCAGGATCCTTCGGAAAAATAGGATTTCACTTTCTGTTCAGGTCCTTCCTGAAAAATGGGATTTTACTTTATGTTAAGGACCTTCCTGGAAAATGGGATGTTACTTTATGTTCAGGACCCTCCTGATAAATGGGATTTTACCTTCTGTTCAGGACCCTCCTAAAAATGGAATTTTATTTTCTGTTCTGGACCCTCCTGAAAAATAGAATTTTACTTTCTGTTCAGGACCCTCTTGAATAATGAGATTTCACTTTATGTTCAGGACCCTCCTGAAAAATGAGATTTTTCTTTCTGTTCAGGACCCTCCTGAAAAATAGAATTTTACCTTATATTCAGGACCCTCCTGAAAAATGGTATTTTCAATTTATGTTCAGGACCCTCCGGAAAAATGGGATTTACATTTTGTTCAGGACCCACCTGAAAAATGGGATTTTACTTTATGTTCAGAAACCTCCTGGAAAATGTGATGTTACTTTATGTTTAGGACCCTCCTGAAAAATGGTATTTTACTTTCTGTTCAGGTCCCTCCTGAAAAATGGGATTTTACTTTATGTTAAGGACCTTCCTGGAAAATGGGATGTTACTTTATGTTCAGAACCCTCCTAATAAATGGGATTTTACCTTCTGTTCAGGACCCTTCTAAAAAATGGAATTTTATTTTCTGTTCTGGACCCTCCTGAAAAATAGAATTTTACCTTCTATTCAGGACCCTCCTGAAAAATGAGATTTTGCTTTATGTTCAGGACCCTCCTGAAAAATGAGATTTTACTTTCTGTTCAGGACCCTCCTGAAAAATTGGATTTTACCTTATGTTCAGGACCCTCCTGAAAATGGGATTTTACATTTTGTTCAGGACCCCCCTGAAAAATGGGATTTTACTTTATGTTCAGAAACCTCCTGTAAAATGTGATGTTACTTTATGTTTAGGACCCTCCTGAAAAATGGTATTTTACTTTCTGTTCAGGACCCTCCTGAAAAATAGGATTTTACATTATGTTCAGTACCGTCCTGGAAAATAGGATGTTACTTTATTTTCATGGCCCTCCTAAAAAATGGGATTTTACATTCTGTTCAGTAGCCTCCTTAAAAATAGAATTTTACTTTATGTTCAGGACCCTCCTGAAATATGGAATTTTACTTTTGTTCAGGACCTCCCAAAAAAATAGAATTTTATTTTCTGTTCAGGACTCTCTTGAAAAAAAAGGATTTTGCCTTCTCTTAAAGACCCTCCTGAAAAATAAGATTTCACTTTATGTTCCGGACCCTCCTGAAAAATGAGATTTCACTTTCTACTCAGGATCCTCATGAAAAATGGGACTTTACTTTCTGCTCAGGACCCTCATGAAAAATTGGACTTTACTTTCTTCTCAGGACCTTCCTGAAAAATGGGACTTTACCTCTTATTCAGGACCCTCTTAAAAAATGAGATTTTACTTTCTCTTCAGGCCCCTCCTGAAAAATAGGATTTTACCTTTTGTTCAGGAGCCTCCTGAAAAATGGGATTTTACTTTATGGTAAGGATCCTTCTGAAAAATGAGATTTTACTTTCTGTTCAGGACCCTCCTGAAAAATGGAATTTTACTTTATGTTCAGTACCGTCCTGGAAAATAGGATGTTACTTTCTGTTCAGGACCCTCCTAAAAAATGGGATTTTACTTTCTATTCAGAACCCTCCTGAAAAATATAATTTTACTTTATGTTCAGGACCCTCCTGAAAAATGGGATTTTACTTTGTGTTCAGTATCTTCCTGGAAAATGGAGTGTTACTTTATGTTCAGAACCCTCCTGATAAATGGGATTTTACCTTCTGCTCAGGACCCTTCTAAAAAATGGAATTTTACTTTCTGTTCAGGACCCTCCTGAAAAATAGGATTTTACCTTCTGTTTCGGACCCTCCTGAAAAATGGGATTTCACTTTATGTTGCGGACCCTCCTGAAAAATGGAATTCTACTTTCTATTCAGGACCCTCCTGAAAATGGGATTTTACTTTCTAATCATAACCCTAATGAAAAATGGGACATTACTTTCTGCTCAGGACCCTCCTGAAAAATGGGACTTTACTTTTTGCTCAGGACCCTCAAGAAAAATTGGACTTTACCTCCTGTTCAGGACCCTCCTGAAAAATGGAATTTAAATTTCTGTTCAGGACCCTCCTGAAAATTAAGATTTTACCTTATGTTCAGGAGCCTCCTGAAAAATGGGATTTTACTTTATGTTAAGGACCCTTCTGAAAAATGAGATTTTACTTTCTGTTCAGGACCCTCCTGAAAAATAGAATTTTACTTTATGTTCAATACCCTCCTGGAAAATGGGATGTTACTTTATGTTCAGGACCTTCCTGAAAAATGGGATTTTACTTTCTGTTCAGGACCATCCTGGAAAATGGGATTTTACTTTATGTTCAGTACCGTCCTGGAAAATGGGATGTTACTTTTTGTTCTGGACCCTCCTTAAAAATGGGATTTTACTTTCGATTCAGGACCCTCCTGAAAAATGGAATTTTACTTTTGTTCAGGACACTCCTGAAAAAAGTGATTTTACTTTCTACTCAGGATCCTCCTGAAAAATGGGACTTTACTCTCTGCTCAGGACCCTCCTAAAAAATGGGACTTTACCTTCTGTTCAGGACCCTCCTGAAAAATAAAATTTTACTTTCTGTTCAGGACCCTCTTGAAAAATAGAATTTAACCATCTGTTCAGGACTCTCCTGAAAAATGGGATTTCACTTGATGTTCAGGACCCTCCTGAAAAATTGGATTTTACTTTCTGTTTAGGGCTTTCCTGAAAAATATGATTTTACTTTATGTTCCGGACCTTCCTGGAAAATGGGATGTTACTTTATGTTCAGGACCCTCCTGATAAATGGGATTTTACCTTCTGTTCATGACCCTCCTAAAAAATGGTATTTTAATTTCTGTTCAGTACCCTCCTGAAAAATAGGATTTTACCTTCTATTCAGGACCCTCCTGAAAAATGAGATTTCACAGTATGTTCAGGACCCTCCTGAAAAATGAGATTTTACTTTTTGTTCAGGACACTCCTAAAAAATAGGATTTTACCTTTTGTTCAGGACCCTCCTGAAAAATGGGATTTCACTTTATGTTCAGGACCCTCCTGAAAAATGGGATTTTACTTTCTGTTCAGGGCCCCCCTGAAAAATGAGATTTTACTTTATGGTCAGTACCCTCCTGGAAAATAGGATATTACTTTATGTTCAGGACCTTCCTGAAAATGGGATTTTACTTTCTGTTCAGGACCCTCCTGAAAAATGGGATTTTACTTTATGTTCAGTACCGTCCTGGAAAATGTGATGTTACTTTATTTTCAAGACCCTCCTAAAAATGGGATAACACTTTCTGTTTAGGACCCTCCTGAAAAATAGAATTTTACTTTATGTTCAGGACCCTCTTAAAAAATGGAATTTTACTTTTGTTCAGGACACTTCTGAAAAATGGAATTTTACTTTCTACACAGGCCCCTCCTGAAAAATAGGACTGTTCTCTCTGCACAGGACCCTCCTGAAAAATGGGACTTGTTCAGGACCCTCCTGGAAATGGGATTTAACTTTCTGTTTAGGACCCTCCTGAAAAATGGGATTTTACTTTTTGTTCAGGACCCCCCTGAAAAATGGGATTTTACTTTATGTTCAGGACCGTCCTGAAAAATGGGATTTTACTTTCTGTTCAGGACCCTCCTGAAAAATGGGATTTACTTTATGTTCAGTACCGTCCTGGAAAATGGGATGTTACTTTATTATCATGGCCCTCCTAAAAAATGGGATTTTAATTTCTGTTCAGGACCCTCCTTAAAAAAAGAATTTTACTTTATGTTCAGTACCCTTCTGAAAAATGGGATTTACTTTCTGTTCTGGACCCTCCTGAAAAATGGGACATTACTCTCTGCTCAGGACCCTCCTGAAAAATGGAACTTTACCTTCTATTCAGGACCCTCCTGGAAAATGGGATTTTACTTTCTGTTTAGGACCCTCTTGAAAAATGGGATATTACCTTCTGTTCAGGACCCTCCTGAAAAATAGGATTTCACTTTATGTTCAGGACCCTACTGAAAAATGGGATTTACTTTCTGTTCAGGACCCTCCTGAAAAATATGATTTTGCCTTCTGTTCAGGACATTCCAGAAAAATAGGATTTCACTTTCTGTTCAGGACCCTCCTGAAAAATAGGATTTTTCTTTCTACTCAGGACCCTCATGAAAAATGGGTCTTTACTTTCTGCTCAGGACCCTCCTGAAAAATGGGACTTTACCTCCTGTTCAGGACCCTCCTGAAAAATAAGATTTTACATTCTGTTCAGGCCCCTCCTGAAAAATAGGATTTTACCTTATGTTCAGGAGCCTCCTGAAAAATAGGATTTTAATTATGTTCAGGACCCTTCTGAAAAATGGGATTTTACTTTCTGTTCAGGACCCTCCTGAAAAATGGAATTTTACTTTTTGTTCAGGACCCTCCTGGAAAATGGGATGTTACTTTATGTTCAGGACCCTTCTGAAAAATGGGATTTTACTTTCTGTTCAGGACCCTCCTGAAAAATGGGATTTTACATTATGTTCAGTACCGTCCTGGAATATGGGATGTAACTTTATGTTCAGTACCCTCCTGAATAATGGGACTTTACTCTCTGCTCAGGACCCTCCTGAAAAATGGGACTTTACCGTCTGTTCAGGACCCTCCTGGAAAATGGAATTTTACTTTCTATTTATACCTTTTTGAAAAATGGAATTTTACAATCTGTTCTGGACCCTCCTGAAAAATGGGATTTTACTTTTTGTTCAGGTCCTTCTTGAAAAATGGGATTTTACTTTATGTTCATGACCTTCCTGGAAAATGGGATGTTACTTTATGTTCAGGACCCTCCTGATAAATGGGTTTTTACCTTCTGTTCAGGACCCTCCTAAAAAATGGAATTTTATTTTCTGTTCGGGACCCTCCTAAAAAATAGGATTTTACCTTTTGTTCAGGACACTCCTAAAAAATGGAATTTTATTTTCTGTTCAGCACCCTCCTGAAAATTAGGATTTTACTTTCTGGTCAGGACCCTCCTGAAAAATGAGATTTCACTTTATGTTCAAGACTCTCCGGAAAAAGGAGATTTTACTTTCTGTTCAGGACCCTCCTGAATAATAGGATTTAACCTTATGTTCATGACCCTCCTGAAAAATTGTATTTTCACTGTATGTTCAGGACCCTCCTGAAAAATGAGATTTTACTCTCTGTTCAGGAGCCCCCAGAAAAATGGGATTTTACTTTATGTTCACAAACCTCCTAGAAAATGGGATGTTACTTTATGTTCAAGGCCCTCCTGAAAAATGGGATTTTACTTTCTGTTCAGGACTCTCCTGAAAAATGGGATTTTACTTTATGTTCAGTACCTTCCTGGAAAATGGAATGTTAATTTATGTTCAGGGCCCTTCTGATAAATGGGATTTTACCTTCTGTTCAGGACCCTCCTAAAAAATGGAATTTTACTTTCTGTTCAGGACCCTCCTAAAAAATAGGATTTTACCTTCTGTTCCGGACCCTCCTGAAAAATGGGATTTCACTTTATGTTCCGGATCCTCCTGAAAAATGGAATTCTACTTTCTGTTCAGGACCCTCCTGAAAAATGGTATTTTACTTTCTACTCAGGACCCTCATGAAAAATAGGACTTTACTTTATGCTCAGGACCCTCCTGAAAAATGTAATTTTACTTTCTGTTCAGGACCTTCCTGAAAAATGAGATTTAACTTTATGTTCAGTACCTTCCTGGAAAATGGAATGTTACTTTATGTTCAGGGCCCTCCTGATAAATGGGATTTTACCTTCTGTTCAGGACCCTCCTAAAAAATGGAATTTTACTTTCTGTTCAGGACCCTCCTGAAATATAGGATTTTAGCTCCTGTTCCGGACCCTCCTGAAAAATGGGATTTCACTTTATGTTCCGGATCCTCCTGAAAAATGGAATTCTACTTTCTGTTCAGGACCCTCCTGAAAAATGAGATTTTACTTTCTACTCAGGACCCTCATGAAAAATGGGACTTTACTTTCTGCTCAGGACCCTCCTGAAAAATGGGACTTTACTTTCTGCTCAAGACTCTCCTGAAAAATGGGACATTACCTCCTGTTCAGGACCCTCCTGAAAAATGAGATTTTACTTTCTGTTCAGGACCCTCCTGAAAAATAGGATTTTACCTTATGTTCAGGAGCCTCCTGAAAAAAAAGATTTTACTTTATGTTCAGAACCCTTCTGAAAAATGGTATTTTACTTTCTGTTCAGGATCCTTTAGAAAAATGGATTTTACATTATTTTCAGTACCCTCCTGGAAAATGGGATGTTAATTTATGTTAAGGACCCTCCTGAAAAATGGGATTTTACTTTATGTTCAGTACCGTCCTGGAAAATAGGATGTTACTTTCTGTTCAGGACCCTCCTAAAAAATGGGATTTTACTTTCTATTCAGGACCCTCCTGAAAAATATAATTTTACTTTATGTTCAGGACCCTCCTGAAAAATGGAATTTTACTTTTGTTCAGGACCCTCCTGAAAAATGGGATTTTACTTTCTACTCAGGATCCTCCAGAAAAATTGGACTTTACCTTCTGTTCGGGACCCTCCTGGAAAATGGAATTTTACTTTCTGTTTAGCACCCTCTTGAAAAATGGGATTTTACCATCTGTTCAGGACCCTCCTGAAAAATGGGATTTTACTTTATGTTCAGGACCCCCCTGAAAAATGGGATTTTATTTTCTGTTTAGGGCCCTCCTGAAAAATAGGATTTTACTTATTGTTTCGGACCTTCTTGGAAAATGGGATGTTACTTTATGTTCAGGACCCTCCTGATAAATGGGATTTTACCTTCTGGTCATGACCCTCCTAAAAAATGGAATTTTAATTTCTGTTTATGACCCTCCTGAAAAATAGGATTTTACCTGCTGTTCAGGACCGTCCTGAAAAATGAGATTTCACTTTATGTTCAAGACCCTCCTGAAAAATGAGATTTTACTTTCTGTTCAAGATCCTCCTAAAAAATAGGATTTTACCTAATGTTCAGGACCCTCCTGAAAAATGGGATTTCACTTTATGTTCAGGAACCTCCTGAAAAATGGGATTTTATTTTCTGTTCAGGGTCCCCTGAAAAATGAGATTTTACTTTATGTTCAATACCCTCTTGAAAAATGGGATGTTACTTTATGTTCAGAGTCGTCCTCGAAAATGGGATGTTACTTTATTTTCAGGACCCTCCTAAAAAAAGGGATTTTACTTTCTGTTCAGGACCCTCCTGAAAAATAGAATTTTACTTTATGTTCAGGACCCTCCTAAAAAATGGAATTATACTTCTGTTCAGGACCCTTCTGAAAAATGAGATTTTACTTTCTACTCAGGCCCCTCCTAAAAAATGGGACTTTACTCTCCGCTCAGGACCCTCTTGAAAATGGGACTTTACCCTCTGTTCAGGACCCTCTTGGAAAATGGGATTTTACTTTCTGTTTAGGACCCACCTGAAAAATAGGATTTTACTTCCTGTTCAGGACCCTCATGAAAAATGGGATTTCGGTTTATGTTCAGGAACTTCCTGGAAAATGGGATGTTACTTTATGTTCAAGACCCTCATGAAAAATGGGATTTTACTTTATGTTCAGGACCTTTCTGGAAAATAGAATGATACTTAATGTTCAGGACCCTCCTGATAAATGGGATTTTACCTTCTGTTCAGGACCCTCCTAAAAAATAGAATTTTACTTGATGTTCAGGACCCTCCTAAAAATAGGATTTTGCCTTCTGTTCAGGACCCTCCTGAAAAATAGGATTTCACTTTATGTTCCGGACCATCCTGAAAAATGGAATTCTACTTTTTGTTCAGGACCCTCCTGTAAAATGGGATTTTACTTTCTACTCATGACCCTCATGAAAAATGGGACTTTACTTTCTGCTCAGGAACCTCCTGAAAAATGGGACTTTACTTTCTGCTCAGGACCCTCCTGAAAAATGGGACTTTACATCATGTCCAGGAGCCTCCTGAAAAATAGGATTTTACGTTATGTTCCGGAGCCTCCTGAAATATAGGATTTTACTTAATGTTCAGGACCTTTCTGAAAAATGGGATTTTACTTTCTGTTTAGGACCCTCCTGAAAAATGGAATTTTACTTTATGTTCAGTACCCTACTGAAAAATGGCATGTTACTTTAAGATCAGGACCCTCCTGAAAAATGAAATTTTACTTTCTGTTCAGGACCCTCCTGAAAAATGGTATTTTACTATATGTTCAGTACCTTCCTGGAAAATGGGATGTTACTTTATTTCAGGACCCTCATAAAAAATGGGATTTTACTTTCTGTTCAGGACCCTCCTGAAAAATAGAATATTACTTTATGTTCAGGACCTTCCTAAAAAATGGAATTATACTTTCTTTACTGGACCCTCCTGAAAAATAGGATTTTACCTTCTGTTTCGGACCCTCCTGAAAAATGGGATTTCACCTTATGTTCCGGACCCTCCTGAAAAATGGAATTCTACTTTCTGTTCAGGACCCTCCTGAAAAATGGGATTATAGTTTCTACTTAGGACCCTCATGAAAAATTGGACTTTAATTTCTGCTCAGGACCCTCCTAAAAAATGAGATTTTACCTCATGTTTAGGACCCTCCTGAAAAATGAGATTTTACTTTCTGTTCAGGACCCTCCTGAAAAATAGGATTTTACCTTATGTTCAGGAGCCTCCTGAAAAATGGCATTTTACTTAAGGTTCAGGACCCTTCTGAAAAATGGGATTTTACTTTCTGTTCAGGACCCTCCTGAAAAATAAAATTTTACTTTATGTTCAGTACCCTTCTGGAAAATAGGATATTACTTTATGTTTAGGACCCTCCTGAAAAATGAAATTTTACTTTATGTTCAGTACCCTTCTGGAAAATGGGATATTACTTTATGTTTAGGACCCTCCTGAAAAATGAAATTTTACTTTATGTTCAGTACCGTCCTGGAAAATGGGATGTTACATTCTGTTCAGGACCCTCCTGAAAAATAGGATTTTACCTTATGTTCAGGATCCTCCTGAAAAATGGAATTTTCACTTTATGTTCAGGACCCTCCTGAAAAATGGGATTTTACTTTTTGTTCAGGACCCTCCTGAAAAATGGGATTTCACTTTAAGTTCAGAAAACTCCTGGAAAATGTGATGTTACTTTATGTTCAGGACCCTCCTGAAAAATGGGATTTTACTTTCTGTTCAGGACCCTCCTGAAAAATGGGATTTACTTTATGTTCAGTACCGTCCTGGAAAATGGGATGTTACTTTATTAACATGGCCCTCCAAAAAAATGGGATTTTACTTTCTGTTCAGGACCCTCCTGAAAAATAGAATTTTACTTTATGTTCAGGACTTTCCTGGAAAATAAAATTTTACTTTTGTTCAGGAACCCCCTAAAAAATAGAATTTTACTTTCTGTTCAGGACCCTCCTGAAAAAAAGGATTTTGCCTTCTGTTTAAGACCCTACTGAAAAATAGGATTTCAATTTATGTTCCGGACCCTCTTGAAAAATGGGATTTCACTTTCTACTCAGGACCCTCATGAAAAATGGGACTTTACTTTCAGCTCAGGACCCTCCTGAAAAATGGGACTTTACCTCCTGTTCAGGACCCTCCTGAAAAATGGAATTTTACTTTATGTTCAGTACCCTCCTGGAAAATGGGATGTTACTTTATGTTCAGGACCCTCCTGAAAAATGGGATTTTAGTTTCTGTTCAGGACCCTCCTAAAAAATGGAATTTTTCTATATGTTCAGTACCGTCTTGGAAAATGGGATGTTACTTTATTTTCAGGACCCTCCTAAAAAATGAGATTTTACTTTCTATTCCGGACCCTCCTAAAAAATGGAATTTTACTTTTGTTCAGGACCCTCCTGAAAAATGGGATTTTACTTTCTACTCAGGATCCTCCAGAAAAATTGGACTTTACCTTCTGTTCGGGACCCTCCTGGAAAATGGAATTTTACTTTCTGTTTAGCACCCTCTTGAAAAATGGGATTTTACCATCTGTTCAGGACCCTCCTGAAAAATGGGATTTCACTTTATGTTCAGGACCCCCCTGAAAAATGGGATTTTATTTTCTGTTTAGGGCCCTCCTGAAAAATAGGATTTTACTTATTGTTTCGGACCTTCTTGGAAAATGGGATGTTACTTTATGTTCAGGACCCTCCTGATAAATGGGATTTTACCTTCTGGTCATGACCCTCCTAAAAAATGGAATTTTAATTTCTGTTTATGACCCTCCTGAAAAATAGGATTTTACCTGCTGTTCAGGACCGTCCTGAAAAATGAGATTTCACTTTATGTTCAAGACCCTCCTGAAAAATGAGATTTTACTTTCTGTTCAAGATCCTCCTAAAAAATAGGATTTTACCTAATGTTCAGGAACCTCCTGAAAAATGGGATTTCACTTTATGTTCAGGAACCTCCTGAAAAATGGGATTTTATTTTCTGTTCAGGGTCCCCTGAAAAATGAGATTTTACTTTATGTTCAATACCCTCTTGAAAAATGGGATGTTACTTTATGTTCAGAGTCGTCCTCGAAAATGGGATGTTACTTTATTTTCAGGACCCTCCTAAAAAAAGGGATTTTACTTTCTGTTCAGGACCCTCCTGAAAAATAGAATTTTACTTTATGTTCAGGACCCTTCTAAAAAATGGAATTATACTTCTGTTCAGGACCCTTCTGAAAAATGAGATTTTACTTTCTACTCAGGCCCCTCCTAAAAAATGGGACTTTATTCTCCGCTCAGGACCCTCTTGAAAATGGGACTTTACCCTCTGTTCAGGACCCTCTTGGAAAATGGGATTTTACTTTCTGTTTAGGACCCACCTGAAAAATAGGATTTTACTTCCTGTTCAGGACCCTCATGAAAAAAGGGATTTCACTTTATGTTCAGGAACTTCCTGGAAAATGGGATGTTACTTTATGTTCAAGACCCTCATGAAAAATGGGATTTTACTTTATGTTCAGGACCTTTCTGGAAAATGGAATGATACTTAATGTTCAGGACCCTCCTGATAAATGGGATTTTACCTTCTGTTCAGGACCCTCCTAAAAAATAGAATTTTACTTGATGTTCAGGACCCTCCTAAAAAATAGGATTTTGCCTTCTGTTCAGGACCCTCCTAAAAAATAGGATTTCACTTTATGTTCCGGACCATCCTGAAAAATGGAATTCTACTTTTTGTTCAGGACCCTCCTGTAAAATGGGATTTTACTTTCTACTCATGACCCTCATGAAAAATGGGACTTTACTTTCTGCTCAGGAACCTCCTGAAAAATGGGACTTTACTTTCTGCTCAGGACCCTCCTGAAAAATGGGACTTTACATCATGTCCAGGAGCCTCCTGAAAAATAGGATTTTACGTTATGTTCCGGAGCCTCCTGAAATATAGGATTTTACTTAATGTTCAGGACCTTTCTGAAAAATGGGATTTTACTTTCTGTTTAGGACCCTCCTGAAAAATGGAATTTTACTTTATGTTCAGTACCCTCCTGAAAAATGGCATGTTACTTTAAGATCAGGACCCTCCTGAAAAATAGAATTTTACTTTCTGTTCAGGACCCTCCTGAAAAATGGTATTTTACTATATGTTAAGTACCTTCCTGGAAAATGGGATGTTACTTTATTTCAGGACCCTCATAAAAAATGGGATTTTACTTTCTGTTCAGGACCCTCCTGAAAAATAGAATATTACTTTATGTTCAGGACCTTCCTAAAAAATGGAATTTTACTTTCTTTACTGGACCCTCCTGAAAAATAGGATTTTACCTTCTGTTTCGGACCCTCCTGAAAAATGGGATTTCACCTTATGTTCCGGACCCTCCTGAAAAATGGAATTCTACTTTCTGTTCAGGACCCTCCTGAAAAATGGGATTATAGTTTCTACTTAGGACCCTCATGAAAAATTGGACTTTAATTTCTGCTCAGGACCCTCCTAAAAAATGAGATTTTACCTCATGTTTAGGACCCTCCTGAAAAATGAGATTTTACTTTCTGTTCAGGACCCTCCTGAAAAATAGGATTTTACCTTATGTTCAGGAGCCTCCTGAAAAATGGGATTTTACTTTAGGTTCAGGACCCTTCTGAAAAATGGGATTTTACTTTCTGTTCAGGACCCTCCTGAAAAATAAAATTTTACTTTATGTTCAGTACCCTTCTGGAAAATGGGATATTACTTTATGTTTAGGACCCTCCTGAAAAATGAAATTTTACTTTATGTTCAGTACCCTTCTGGAAAATGGGATATTACTTTATGTTTAGGACCCTCCTGAAAAATGAAATTTTACTTTATGTTCAGTACCGTCCTGGAAAATGGGATGTTACATTCTGTTCAGGACCCTCCTGAAAAATAGGATTTTACCTTATGTTCAGGATCCTCCTGAAAAATGGAATTTTCACTTTATGTTCAGGACCCTCCTGAAAAATGGGATTTTACTTTTTGTTCAGGACCCTCCTGAAAAATGGGATTTCACTTTAAGTTCAGAAAACTCCTGGAAAATGTGATGTTACTTTAAGTTCAGGACCCTCCTGAAAAATGGGATTTTACTTTCTGTTCAGGACCCTCCTGAAAAATGGGATTTACTTTATGTTCAGTACCGTCCTGGAAAATGGGATGTTACTTTATTAACATGGCCCTCCAAAAAAATGGGATTTTACTTTCTGTTCAGGACCCTCCTGAAAAATAGAATTTTACTTTATGTTCAGGACTTTCCTGGAAAATAAAATTTTACTTTTGTTCAGGAACCCCCTAAAAAATAGAATTTTACTTTCTGTTCAGGACCCTCCTGAAAAATAGGATTTCAATTTATGTTCCGGACCCTCTTGAAAAATGGGATTTCACTTTCTACTCAGGACCCTCATGAAAAATGGGACTTTACTTTCAGCTCAGGACCCACCTGAAAAATGGGACATTACTTTCTTCTCAGGACCCTCTTGAAAAATGGGACTTTACCTCCTGTTCAGGACCCTCCTGAAAAATGGAATTTTACTTTATGTTCAGTACCCTCCTGGAAAATGGGATGTTACTTTATGTTCAGGACCCTCCTGAAAAATGGGATTTTACTTTCTGTTCAGGACCCTCCTAAAAAATGGAATTTTACTATATGTTCAGTACCGTCTTGGAAAATGGGATGTTACTTTATTTTCAGGACCCTCCTAAAAAATGAGATTTTACTTTCTATTCCGGACCCTCCTAAAAAATGGAATTTTACTTTTGTTCAGGACCCTCCTGAAAAATGGGATTTTACTTTCTACTCAGGCCCCTCCTGAAAAATGGGACATTACTTTCTGCTCAGGACCCTTCTGAAAAATGGGACTTTACTCTCTGCTCAGGATCCACCTGAAAAATATAACTTTACCTTCTGTTCAGGACCATCCTGTAAAATGGGATTTTACATTCTGTTTAGGACCCCCATGAAAAATGGGATTTTACCTTCTGTTTA
Source organism: Capsicum pubescens (assembly GCA_030864215.1). Taxonomy (NCBI): domain Eukaryota; kingdom Viridiplantae; phylum Streptophyta; class Magnoliopsida; order Solanales; family Solanaceae; genus Capsicum; species Capsicum pubescens. Next base: position 28,116,223 of record CM061549.1, on the reverse strand, counting down.
GGACCCTACTGAAAAATGGGATTTTACTTTATGTTCAGGATCCTCCGGAAAAATAGGATTTCACTTTTTGTTCAGGTCCCTCCTGAAAAATGGGATTTTACTTTATGTTAAGGACCTTCCTGGAAAATGGGATGTTACTTTATGTTCAGGACCCTCCTGATAAATGGGATTTTACCTTCTGTTCAGGACCATCCTAAAAAATTGAATTTTATTTTCTGTTTAGGACCCTCCTGAAAAATAGAATTTTACTTTCTGTTCAGGACCCTCTTGAAAAATGAGATTTCACTATATGTTTAGGACCCTCCTGAAAAATGAGATTTTACTTTCTGTTCAGGACCCTCCTGAAAAATAGGATTTTACCTTATGTTCAGGACCCTCCTGAAAAATGGTATTTTCAATTTATGTTCAGGACCCTCCTGAAAAATGGGATTTTACATTTTGTTCAGGACCCCCCTGAAAAATGGGATTTTACTTTATGTTCAGAAACCTCCTGGAAAATGTGATGTTACTTTATGTTTAGGACCCTCCTGAAAAATCGTATTTTACTTTCTGTTCAGGTCCCTCCTGAAAAATAGGATTTTACTTTATGTTAAGGACCTTCCTGGAAAATGGGATGTTACTTTATGTTCAAGACCCTCCTAATAAATGGGATTTTACCTTCTGTTCAGGACCCTTCCAAAAAATGGAATTTTATTTTCTGTTCTGGACCCTCCTGAAAAATAGAATTTTACCTTCTGTTCAGGACCCTCCTGAAAAAAGAGATTTTGCTTTATGTTCAGGACCCTCCTGAAAAATGAGATTTTACTTTCTGTTCAGGACCCTCCTGAAAAATAGGATTTTACCTTATGTTCAGGACCCTCTAGAAAAATGGGATTTTACATTTTGTTCAGGACCCCCCCGAAAAATGGGATTTTACTTTATGTTCAGAAACCTTCTGGAAAATGTGATGTTACTTTATGTTTAGGACCCTCCTGAAAAATGGTATTTTACTTTCTGTTCAGGACCCTCCTGAAAAATGGGATTTTACATTATGTTCAGTACCGTCCTGGAAAATAAGATGTTACTTTATTTTCACGGCCCTCCTAAAAAATGGGATTTTATATTCTGTTCAGTAACCTCCTTAAAAATCGAATTTTACTTTATGTTGAGGACCCTCCTGAAATATGGAATTTTACTTTTGTTCAGGACCTCCCTAAAAAATAGAATTTTATTTTCTGTTCAGGACTCTCCTGAAAAAAAGGATTTTGCCTTCTCTTAAAGACCCTCCTGAAAAATAAGATTTCACTTTATGTTCCGGACTCTCCTGAAAAATGGGATTTCACTTTCTACTCAGGACCCTCATGAAAAATGGGACTTTACTTTCTGCTCAGGACCCTCATGAAAAATTGGACTTTACTTTCTTCTCAGGACCCTCCTGAAAAATGGGACTTTACCTCCTGTTTAGGACCCTCTTAAAAAATGGAATTTTACTTTCTGTTCAGGACCCTCCTGAAAAATAGGATTTTACCTTCTTTTTCGGACCCTCCTGAAAAATGGGATTTCACTTTATGTTGCGGACCCTGCTGAAAAATGGAATTCTACTTTCTATTCAGGACCCTCCTGAAAAATAGGATTTTACTTATTGCTCCGGACCTTCTTGGAAAATGGGATGTTACTTTATGTTCAGGACCCTCCTGATAAATGGGATTTTACCTTCTGTTCATGACCCTCCTAAAATATGGAATTTTAATTTTTGTTTATGACCCACCTGAAAAATAGGATTTTACCTGCTGTTCAGGACCTTCCTGAAAAATGAGATTTCACTTTATGTTCAGGACCTTCCTGAAAAATGAGATTTTATTTTCTGTTAAAGATCCTCCTGAAAAATAGGATTTTACCTAATGTTCAGGACCCTCCTGAAAAATAGAATTTTACTTGATGTTCAGGACCCTCCTAAAAATGGAATTTTACTTTTGTTCAGGACCCTTCTGAAAAATGATATTTTACTTTCTACTGAGGCCCCTCCTAAAAAATGGGACTTTACTCTCTGCTCAGGACCCTCCTGAAAATGGGACTTTACCTTCTGTTCAGGACCCTCTTAGAAAATGGGATTTTACTTTCTGTTTGGGACCCACCTGAAAAATAGGATTTTACCTTCTGTTCAGGACCCTCATGAAAAATGGGATTTCACTTTATGTTCAGGACCTTCCTGGAAAAAGGGATGTTAGTTTATGTTCAGGACCCTCATGAAAAAATGGGATTTTACTTTATGTTCAGGACCTTTCTAGAAAATGGAATGTTACTTAATGTTCAGGACCCTCCTGATAAATGGGATTTTACCTTCTGTTCAGGACCCTCCTGAAAAATGAGATTTTGATTTATGTTCAGGACCCTCCTGAAAAATGAGATTTTACTTTCTGTTCAGGACCCTCCTGAAAAATAGGATTTTACCTTATGCTTAGGACCCTTCTGAAAAATGGTGTTTTCACTTTATGTTCAGGACCCTCCTGAAAAATGGGATTTTACATTTTGTTCAGGACCCCCTGAAAAATGGGATTTTACTTTATGTTCAGAAACCTCCTGGAAAATGTGATGTTACTTTATGTTTAGGACCCTCCTAAAAAATGGTATTTTACTTTCTGTTCAGGACCCTCCTGAAAAATGGGATTTTACATTATGTTCAGTACCGTCCTGGAAAATGGGATGTTATTTTATTTTCATGGCCCTCCTAAAAAATGGGATTTTACATTCTGTTCAGTAACCTCATTAAAAATAGAATTTTACTTTATGTTCAGGACCCTCCTAAAATATGGAATTTTACTTTTGTTCAGGACCTCGCTAAAAAATATAATTTTATTTTCTGTTCAGGACTCTCCTGAAAAAAAGGATTTTGCCTTCTCTTAAGCACCCTCCTGAAAAATAGGATTTCACTTTATGTTTCGGACCCTCCTGAAAAATGGGATTTCACTTTCTACTCAGGACCCTCATGAAAAATGGGACTTTACTTTCTGCTCAGGACCCTCATGAAAAATTGGACTTTACTTTCTTCTCAGGACCCTCCTGAAAAATGGGACTTTACCTCCTGTTCAGGACCCTCTTAAAAAATGAGATTTTACTTTCTCTTCAGGCCCCTCCTGAAAAATAGGATTTTTCCTTTTGTTCAGGAGCCTCCTGAAAAATGGGCTTTTACTTTATGTTCAGGACCCTTCTGAAAAATGAGATTTTACTTTCTGTTCAGGACCTTCTTGAAAAATGGAATTTTACTTTATGTTCAGCACCGTCCTGGAAAATAGGATGTTAATTTCTGTTCAGGACCCTCCTAAAAAATGGGATTTTACTTTCTATTCAGGACCCTCCTGAAAAATATAATTTTACTTTATGTTCAGGACCCTCCTGAAAAATGGAATTTTACTTTTGTTCAGGACCCTCCTGAAAAATGGGATTTTACTTTCTACTTAGGATCCTCCAGAAAAATTGGACTTTACCTTCTGTTCGGGACCCTCCTGGAAAATGGAATTTTACTTTCTGTTTAGGACCCTCTTGAAAAATGGGATTTTACCATCTGTTCAGGACCCTCCTAAAAATGGGATTTCACTTTATGTTCAGGACCCTCCTGAAAAATGGGATTTTACTTTCTGTTTAGGGCCCTCCTGAAAAATAGGATTTTACTTATTGTTCCGGACCTTCTTGGAAAATGGGATGTTACTTTATGTTCAGGACCCTCCTGATAAATGGGATGTTACTTTATGTTCAGGACCCTCATGAAAAATGGGATTTTACTTTATGTTCAGGACCTTTCTAGAAAATGGAATGTTACTTAATGTTCAGGACCCTCCTGATAAATGGGATTTTACCTTCTGTCCAGGACCCTCGTGAAAAATGAGATTTCTCTTTATGTTCAGGACCCTCCTGAAAAATGAGATTTTACTTTCTGTTCAGGACCCTCCTGAAAAATAGGATTTTTCCTTATGCTTAGGACCCTTCTGAAAAATGGTATTTTCACTTTATGTTCAGGACCCTCCTGAAAAATGGGATTTTACATTTTGTTCAGGACCCCCCAGAAAAATGGGATTTTACTTTATGTTCAGAAACCTCCTGGAAAATGTGATGTTACTTTATGTTTAGGACCCTCCTGAAAAATGGTATTTTACTTTCTGTTCAGGACCCTCCTGAAAAATGGGATTTTACATTATGTTCAGTACCGTCCTGGAAAATGGGATGTTATTTTATTTTCATGGCCCTCCTAAAAAATGGGATTTTACATTCTGTTCAGTAACCTCCTTAAAAATAGAATTTTACTTTATGTTCAGGACCCTCCTAAAATATGGAATTTTACTTTTGTTCAGGACCTCCCTAAAAAATATAATTTTATTTTCTGTTCAGGACTCTCCTGAAAAAAAGGATTTTGCCTTCTCTTAAGCACCCTCCTGAAAAATAGGATTTTACTTTATGTTCCGGACCCTCCTGAAAAATGGGATTTCACTTTCTAGTCAAGACCCTCATGAAAAATGGGACTTTACTTTCTGCTCAGGACCCTCATGAAAAATTGGAAATTACTTTCTTCTCAGGACCCTCCTGAAAAATGGGACTTTGCCTCCTGTTCAGGACCCTCTTAAAAAATGAGATTTTACTTTCTCTTCAGGCCCCTCCTGAAATATAGGATTTTACCTTTTGTTCAGGAGCCTCCTGAAAAATGGGCTTTTACTTTATGTTCAGGACCCTTCTGAATAAAGAGATTTTACTTTCTGTTAAGGACCCTCCTGAAAAATGGAATTTTACTTTATGTTCAGCACTGTCCTGGAAAATAGGATGTTACTTTTTGTTCAGGACCCTCCTAAAAAATGGGATTTTACTTTCTATTCAGGACCCTCCTGAAAAATATAATTTTACTTTATGTTCAGGACACTCCTGAAAAATGGAATTTTACTTTTGTTCTGGACCCTACTGAAAAATGGGATTTTACTTTCTACTCAGGATCCTCCAGAAAAATTGGACTTTACCTTCTGTTCGGGACCATCCTGGAAAATGGAATTTTACTTTCTGTTTAGGACCCTCTTGAAAAATGGGATTTTACCATCTGTTCAGGACCCTCCTAAAAATGGGATTTCACTTTATGTTCAGGACCCTCCTGAAAAATGGGATTTTACTTTCTGTTTAGGGCCCTCCTGAAAAATAGGATTTTACTTATTGTTCCGGAGCTTCTTGGAAAATGGGATGTTACTTTATGTTCAGGACCCTCCTGATAAATGGGATGTTACTTTATGTTAAGGATCCTCATTAAAAATGGGATTTTACTTTATGTTCAGGACCTTTCTGGAAAATGGAATGTTACTTAATGTTCAGGACCCTCCTGATAAATGGGATTTTACCTTGTGTTCAGGACCCTCCTAAAAAATAGAATTTTACTTGATGTTCAGGACCCTCCTGAAAAATAGGATTTTGCCTTCTGTTCAGGACCCTCCTGAAAAATAGGATTTCACTTTATGTTCCGGACCCTCCTGAAAAATGGAATTCTACTTTTTGTTCAGGACCCTCCTAAAAAATGGGATTTTACTTTCTACTCATGACCCTCATGAAAAATGGGACTTTACTTTCTGCTCAGGAACCTCCTGAAAAATGGGACTTTACTTTCTGCTCAGGACCCTCCTGAAAAATGGGACTTTAAATCATGTTCAGGACCCTCCTGAAAAATAGGATTTTACGTTATGTTCCGGAGCCTCCTGAAAAATGGGAATTTACTTAATGTTCAGGACCTTTCTGAAAAATGGGATTTTACTTTCTGTTTAGGACCCTCCTGAAAATGGAATTTTACTTTATGTTCAGTACCCTCCTGAAAAATGCCATGTTAGTTTAAGTTCAGGACCCTCCTGAAAAATGAGATTTTACTTTCTGATCAGGACCCTCCCGAAAAATGGTATTTTACTATATGTTCAGTACCTTCCTGGAAAATGGGATGTTACTTTATTTTCAGGACCCTCCTGAAAAATGGGATTTTACTTTCTGTTTAGGACCCTCCTGAAAAATAGAATTTTACTTTATGTTCAGGACCTTCCCAAAAAATGGAATTTTACTTTCTGTCCTGGACCCTCCTGAAAAATAGGATTTTACCTTCTGTTTCGGACCCTCCTGAAAAATGGGATTTCACTTTATGTTCCGGACCCTCCTGAAAAATGGAATTCTACTTTCTGTTCAGGACCCTCCTGAAAAATGGGATTATACTTTCTACTTAGGACCCTCATGAAAAATTTGACTTTAATTTCTGCTCAGGACCCTCCTGAAAAATGAGATTTTACGTTCTGTTCAGGACCCTCCTGAAAAATAGGATTTTACTTTAAGTTCAGGAGCCTCCTGAAAAATGGGATTTTACTTTAGGTTCAGGACCCTTCTGAAAAATGGGATTTTACTTTCTGTTCAGGACCCTTCTGAAAAATAAAATTTAACTTTATGTTCAGTACCCTCCTGGAAAATGGGATATTACTTTATGTTTAGGACCCTCCTGAAAAATGAAATTTAACTTTATGTTCAGTACCGTCCTGGAAAATGGGATGTTACTTTCTGTTCAGGACCCTCCTGAAAAATAGGATTTTACCTTATGTTCAGGATCCTCCTGAAAAATGGAATTTTCACTTTATGTTCAGGACCCTCCTGAAAAATGGGATTTTACTTTTTGTTCAGGACCCCCCTAAAAATGGGATTTCACTTTAAGTTCAGAAAACTCCTGGAAAATGTGATGTTACTTTATGTTCAGGACCCTCATGAAAAATGGGATTTTGCTTTCTGTTCAGGACCCTCCTGAAAAATGGGATTTACTTTATGTTCAGTACCGTCCTGGAAAATGGGATGTTACTTTATTAACATGGCCCTCCTAAAAAATGGGATTTTACTTTCTGTTCAGGACCCTCCTGAAAAATGGAATTTTACTTTATGTTCAGGACTCTCCTGAAAAATAAAATTTTACCTTTGTTCAGGAACCCCCTAAAAATAGAATTTTACTTTCTGTTCAGGACCCTCCTGAAAAAAAGGATTTTGCCTTCTGTTTAGGACCCTCCTGAAAAATAGAATTTTACTTTATGTTCAGTACCCTCCTGAAAAATGGCATGTTACTTTAAGTTCAGGACCCTCCTGAAAAATGAGATTTTACTTTCTGTTCAGGACCCTCCTGAAAAATGGTATTTTACTATATGTTCAGTACCTTCCTGGAAAATGGGATGTTACTTTATTTTCAGGACCCTCCTAAAAAATGGGATTTAACTTTCTGTTCAGGACCCTCCTGAAAAATAGAATTTTACTTTATGTTCAGGACCTTCCTAAAAAATCAAATTTTACTTTCTGTACTGGACCCTCCTGAAAAATAGGATTTTACCTTCTGTTTCGGACCCTCCTGAAAAATGGGATTTCACTTTATGTTCCGGACCCTCCTGAAAAATGGAATTCTACTTTCTGTTCAGGACCCTCCTGAAAAATGGGATTATACTTTCTACTTAGGACCCTCATGAAAAATTGGACTTTGATTTCTGCTCAGGACCCTCCTGAAAAATGGGACTTACTTTCTGCTCAGGACCCTCCTAAAAAATGAGACTTTACCTTATGTTTAGGACCCTCCTGAAAAATGAGATTTTACTTTCTGTTCAGGACCCTCCTGAAAAATAGGATTTTACCTTATGTTCAGGAGCCTCCTGAAAAATGGGATTTTACTTTAGGTTCAGGACCCTCCTGAAAAATGAGATTTTACTTTCTGTTCAGGACCCTCCTGAAAAATGGAATTTTACTTTATGTTCAGGACCCTCCTGAAAAATAGGATTTTACCTTATGTTCAGGACCCTCCTGAAGAATGGGATTTTACTTAATGTTCAGGACCTTTCTGAAAAATGGGATTTTACTTTCTGTTTAGGACCCTCCTGAAAAATGGAATTTTACTTTATGTTCAGTACCCTCCTGAAAAATGGCATGTAACTTTAAGTTCAGGACCCTCCTGAAAAATAAGATTTTACTTTGTGTTCAGGACCCTCCTGAAAAATAGTATTTTACTATATGTTCAGTACCTTCCTGGAAAATGGGATGTTACTTTATTTTCAGGACCCTCCTAAAAAATGGGATTTTACTTTCTGTTTAGGACCCTCCTGAAAAATAGAATTTTACTTTATGTTCAGGACCTTCCTAAAAAATGGAATTTTACTTTCTGTACTGGACCCTCCTGAAAAATAGGATTTTACCTTCTGTTTCGGACCCTCCTGAAAAATGAGATTTCACTTTATGTTCTGGACCCTTCTGAAAAATGGAATTCTACTTTCTGTTCAGGACCCTCCTGAAAAATGGGATTATACTTTCTACTTAGGACCCTCATGAAAAATTGGACTTTAATTTCTGCTCAGGACCCTCCTGAAAAATGAGATTTTACTTTCTGTTCAGGACCCTCCTGAATAATAGGATTTTACCTTATGTTCAGGAGCCTCCTGAAAAATGGAATTTTACTTTAGGTTCGGGACCCTTCTGAAAAATGGGATTTTACTTTCTGTTCAGGACCCTCCTGAAAAATAAAATTTTACTTTATGTTCAGTACCCTCCTGGAAAATGGGATATTACTTTATGTTTAGGACCCTCCTGAAAAATGAAATTTTACTTTATGTTCAGTACCGTCTTGGAAAATGGGATGTTACTTTCTGTTCAGGACCCTCCTGAAAAATAGGATTTTACCTTATGTTCAGGATCCTCCTGAAAAATGGAATTTTCACTTTATGTTAAGGACCCTCCAGAAAAATGGGATTTTACTTTTTGTTCAGGACCCCCCTGAAAAATGAGATTTCACTTTAAGTTCAGAAAACTCCTGGAAAATGTGATGTTACTTTATGTTCAGGACCCTCCTGAAAAATGGGATTTTACTTTCTGTTCAGGACCATCCTGAAAAATGGGATTTACTTTATGTTCAGTACCGTCCTGGAAAATTGGATGTTACTTTATTAACATGGCCCTCCTAAAAAATGGGATTTTACTTTATGTTCAGGACCCTCCTGAAAAATAGAATTTTACTTTATGTTCAGGACTCTCCTGAAAAATAAAATTTTACTTTTGTTCAGTAACCCCGTAAAAAATAGAATTTTACTTTCTGTTCAGGACCCTCCTGAAAAAAAGGATTTTGCCTTCTGTTTAGGACCCTCCTGAAAAATAGGATTTCACTTTATGTTCCGGACCCTCCTGAAAAATGGGATTTCACTTTCTACTCAGGACCCTCATGAAAAATGGGACTTTACTTTCAGCTCAGGACCCTCCTGAAAAATGGGACATTACTTTCTTCTCAGGACCCTCCTGAATAATAGGACTTTACCTCCTGTTCAGGACCATCCTGAAAAATGGAATTTTACTTTATGTTCAGTACCCTCCTGGAAAATGGGATGTTACTTTATGTTCAGGACCCTCCTGAAAAATGGGATTTTACTTTCTGTTCAGAACCCTCCTAAAAAATGGAATTTTACTATATGTTCAGTACCGTCCTGGAAAATGGGATGTCACTTTATTTTCAGGACCCTCCTAAAAAAATGAGATTTTACTTTCTATTCAGGACCCTCCTAAAAAATGGAATTTTACTTTTGTTCAGGACCCTCCTGAAAAATGAGATTTTACTTTCTACTCAGGCCCCTCCTGAAAAATGGGACATTACTTTCTGCTCAGGACCCTCCTGAAAAATGAAATTTTACTTTTGTTTAGGACCCTTCTGAAAAATGGGACTTTACTCTCTACTCAGGACCCACCTGAAAAATATAACTTTACCTTCTGTTCAGGACCATCCTTTAAAATGAGATTTTACATTCTGTTTAGGACCCCCCTGAAAAATGGGATTTTACCTTCTGTTCAAGACCCTACTGAAAAATGGGATTTTACTTTATGTTCAGGATCCTCCTGAAAAATAGGATTTCACTTTCTGTTCAGGTCCCTCCTGAAAAATGGGATTTTACTTTATGTTAAGGACTTTCCTGGAAAATGGGATGTTACTTTATGTTCAGGACCCTCCTGATAAATGGGATTTTACCTTCTGTTCAGGACCCTCCTAAAAAATGGAATTTTATTTTCTGTTCTGGACCCTCCTGAAAAATAGAATTTTACTTTCTGTTCAGGACCCTCTTGAAAAATGATATTTCACTTTATGTTCAGGACCCTCCTGAGAAATGAGATTTTACTTTCTGTTCAGGACCCTCCTGAAAAATTGGATTTTACCTTATGTTCAGGACCCTCCTGAAAAATGGTATTTTCAATTTATGTTCAGGACCCTCCTGAAAAATGGGATTTTACATTTTGTTAAGGACCCCCCTGAAAAATGGGATTTTACTTTATGTTCAGAAACCTCCTGGAAAATGTAATGTTACTTTATGTTTAGGACCCTCCTGAAAAATGGTATTTTACTTTCTGTTCAGGTCCCTCCTGAAAAATGGGATTTTACTTTATGTTAAGGACCTTCCTGGAAAATGGGATGTTACTTTATGTTCAGGACCCTCCTAATAAATGGGATTTTACCTTCTGTTCAGGACCCTCCTAACAAAAAGAATTTTATTTTCTTTTCTGGACCCTCCTGAAAAATAGAATTTTACCTTCTATTCAGGAACCTCCTGAAAAATGAGATTTTGCTTTATGATCAGGACCCTCCTGAAAAATGAGATTTTACTTTCTGTTCAGGATCCTCCTGAAAAATAGGATTTTACCTTATGTTCAGGACCCTCCTGAAAAATGGTATTTTCACTTTATGTTCAGGACCCTCCTGAAAAATTGGATTTTACATTTTGTTCAGGACCCCCCTGAAAAATGGGATTTTACTTTATGTTCAGAAACCTCCTGGAAAATGTGATGTTACTTTATGTTTAGGACCCTCCTGAAAAATGGTGTTTTACTTTCTGTTCAGGACCCTCCTGAAAAATGGGATTTTACATTATGTTCAGTACCGTCCTGGAAAATAGGATGTTACTTTATTTTCATGGCCCTCCTAAAAAATTGGATTTTACATTCTGTTCAGTAACCTCCTTAAAAATAGAATTTTACATTATGTTCAGGACCTTCCTGAAATATGGAATTTTACTTTTGTTCAGGACCTCCCTAAAAAATAGAAATTTTTTTTCTGTTCAGGACTCTCCTGAAAAAAAGGATTTTGCCTTATCTTAAGGACCCTCCTGAAAAATAGGATTTCACTTTATATTCCGGACCCTCCTGAAAAATGGGATTTCACTTTCTACTCAGGACCCTCATGAAAAATGGGACTTTACTTTCTGCTCAGGACCCTCATGAAAAATTGGTCTTTACTTTCTTCTCAGGACCCTCCTGAAAAATGGGACTTTACCTCCTGTTCAGGACCCTCTTAAAAAATGTGATTTTACTTTCTCTTCAGGCCCCTCCTGAAAAATAGGATTTTACCTTTTGTTCAGGAGCCTCCTGAAAAATGGGATTTTACTTTATGTTCAGGATCCTTCTGAAAAATGAGATTTTACTTTCTGTTCAGGACCCTCCTGAAAAATAGAATTTTACTTTATGTTCAGTACCGTCCTAGAAAATAGGATGTTACTTTCTGTTCAGGACCCTCCTAAAAAATGGGATTTTACTTTCTATCAGGACCCTCCTGAAAAATATAATTTTACTTTATGTTCAGGACCCTCCTGAAAAATGGAATTTTACTTTTGTTCAGGACCCTCCTGAAAAATGGGATTTTACTTTCTACTCAGGATCCGCCAGAAAAATTGGACTTTACCTTCTGTTCGGGACCCTCCTGGAAAATGGAATTTTACTTTCTGTTTAGGTCCCTCTTGAAAAATGAGATTTTACCATCTGTTCAGGACACTCCTGAAAAATGGGATTTCACTTTATGTTCAGGACCCTCCTAAAAAATGGGATTTTACTTTCTATTTAGGGCCCTCCTGAAAAATAGGATTTTACTTATTGCTCCGGACCTTCTTGGAAAATGGGATGTTACTTTATGTTCAGGACCCTCCTGATAAATGGGATTTTACCTTCTGTTCATGACCCTCCTAAAAAATGGAATTTTAATTTTTGTTTATGACCCTCCTGAAAAATAGGATTTTACCTGCTGTTCAGGACCTTCCTGAAAAATGAGATTTCACTTTATGTTCAGGACCTTCCTGAAAAATGAGATTTTACTTTCTGTTCAAGATCCTCCTGAAAAATAGGATTTTACCTAATGTTCAGGACCCTCCTGAAAAATGGGATTTCACTTTATGTTCAGGACCCTACTGAAAAATGGGATTTTACTTTCTGTTCAGGGCCCTCTGAAAAATGAGATTTCACTTTATGTTCAATACCCTCCTGAAAAATGGGATGTTACTTTATGTTCAGAGTCGTCCTCGAAAATGGGATGTTACTTTATATTCAAGACCCTTCTAAAAAAAGGGATTTTACTTTCTGTTCAGAACCCTCCTGAAAAATAGAATTTTACTTTATGTTCAGGACCCTCCTAAAAAATGGAATTTTACATTTGTTCAGGACCCTTCTGAAAAATGAGATTTTACTTTCTACTCAGGCCCCTCCTAAAAAATGGGACTTTACACTCCGCTCAGGACCCTCCTGAAAATGGGACTTTACCTTCTGTTCAGGACCCTCTTGGAAAATGGGATTTTACTTTCTATTTAGGACCCACCTGAAAAATAGGATTTTACCTTCTGTTCAGGACCCTCATGAAAAATGGGATTTCACTTTATGTTCAGGACCTTCCTGGAAAATGGGATGTTACTTTATGTTCAGGACCCTCATGAATAATGGGATTTCACTTTATGTTCAGGACCTTTCTAGAAAATGGAATGTTACTTAATGTTCGGGACCCTCCTGATAAATGGGATTTTACCTTCTGTTCAGGACCCTCCTGAAAAATGAGATTTCGCTTTATGTTCAGGACCCTCCTGAAAAATGAGATTTTACTTTCTGTTCAAGACCCTCCTGAAAAATAGGATTTTACCTTATGTTCAGGACCCTCCTGAAAAATGGTATTTTCACTTTATGTTCAGGACCCCCCTGAAAAATGGGATTTTACATTTTGTTCAGGACCCCCCTGAAAAATGGGATTTTACTTTATGTTCAGAAACCTCCTGGAAAATGTGATGTTACTTTATGTTTAGGACCCTCCTGAAAAATGGTATTTTACTTTCTGTTCAGGACCCTCCTGAAAAATGGGATCTTACTTTATGTTCAGTACCGTCCTGGAAAATGGGATGTTATTTTATTTTCATGGCCCTCCTAAAAAATGGGATTTTACATTCTGTTCAGTAACCTCCTTAAAAATAGAATTTTACTTTATGTTCAGGACCCTCCTAAAATATGGAATTTTACTTTTGTTCAGGACCTCCCTAAAAAATATAATTTTATTTTCTTTTTAGGACTCTCCTGAAAAAAAGGATTTTGCCTTCTCTTACGGACCCTCCTGAAAAATAGGATTTCACTTTATGTTCCGGACCCTCCTGAAAAATGGGATTTCACTTTCTACTCAGGACCCTCATGAAAAATGGGACTTTACTTTCTGCTCAGGACCCTCATGAAAAATTGGACTTTACTTTCTTCTCAGGACCTCCTGAAAAATGGGACTTTACCTCCTGTTCAGGACCCTCTTAAAAAATGAGATTTTACTTTCTCTTCAGGCCCCTCCTGAAAAATAGGATTTTACCTTTTGTTCAGGAGCCTCCTGAAAAATGGGATTTTACTTTATGTTCAGGACCCTTCTGAAAAATGAGATTTTACTTTCTGTTCAGGACCCTCCTGAAAAATGGAATTTTACTTTATGTTCAGCACCGTCCTGGAAAATAGGATGTTACTTTCTGTTCAGGACCCTCCTAAAAAATGGGATTTTACTTTTGTTCAGGACCCTCCTGAAAAATTGGATTTTACTTTCTACTCAGGATCCTCCAGAAAAATTGGACTTTACCTTCTGTTCGGGACCCTCCTGGAAAATGGAATTTTACTTTCTGTTTAGGACCCTCTTGAAAAATGGGATTTTACCATCTGTTTAGGACCCTCCTAAAAATGGGATTTCACTTTATGTTCAGGACCCTCCTGAAAAATGGGATTTTACTTTCTGTTTAGGGCCCTCCTCAAAAATAGGATTTTACTTATTGTTCCGGACCTTCTTGGAAAATGGGATGTTACTTTATGTTCAGGACCCTCCTGATAAATGGGATTTTACCTTCTGTTCATGACCCTCCTAAAAAATGGAATTTTAATTTCTGTTTATGACCCTACTGAAAAATAGGATTTTACCATTTGTTCAGGACCTTCCTGAAAAATGAGATTTCACTTTATGTTCAGGACCCTCCTGAAAAATGGGATTTCACTTTTTGTTCAGGACCCTCCTGAAAATGGGATTTTACTTTCTGTTCAAGGCCCCCTGAAAAATGAGATTTTAATTTATGTTCAATACTCTCCTGAAAAATGGGATGTTACTTTATGTTCAGAGTCGTCCTCGAAAATGGGATGTTAGTTTATTTTCAGGACCCTTCTAAAAAAAGGGATTTTACTTTCTGTTCAGGACCCTCCTGAAAAATAGAATTTTACTTTATGTTCAGGACCCTCCTAAAAAATGGAATTTTACTTTTGTTCAGGACCCTTCTGAAAAATGAGATTTTACTTTCTACTCAGGCCCCTCCTAAAAAATGGGACTTTACTCTCCGCTCAGGACCCTCCTGAAAATGGGACTTTACCTTCTGTTCAGGACCCTCTTGGAAAATGGGATTTTACTTTCTGTTTAGGACCCACCTGAAAATGGGACTTTACCTTCTGTTCAGGACCCTCTAGGAAAATGGGATTTTACTTTCTGTTTAGGACCCACCTGAAAAATAGGATTTTACCTTCTGTTCAGGACCCTCATGAAAAATGGGATTTCACTTTATGTTCAGGACCTTTCTGGAAAATGGGATGTTACTTTATGTTCAGGACCCTCATGAAAAATGGGATTTTACTTTATGTTCAGGACCATTCTGGAAAATAGAATGTTACTGAATGTTCAGGACCCTCCTGATAAATGGGATTTTACCTTCTGTTCAGGACCCTCCTAAAAAATAGAATTTTACTTGATGTTCAGGACCCTCCTGAAAAATAGGATTTTGCCTTCTATTCAGGACCCTCCTGAAAAATAGGATTTCACTTTATGTTCCGGACCCTCCTTAAAAATGGAATTCTACTTTTGGTTCAGGACCCTCCTGAAAAATAGGATTTTACTTTCTATTCAGAACCCTCAAGAAAAATGGGACTTTACTTTCTGCTCAGGAACCTCCTAAAAAATGGGACTTTACTTTCTGCTCAGGACTCTCCTGAAAAATGGGACTTTACCTCATGTTCAGGATCCTCCTGAAAAATGAGATTTTACTTTCTGTTCAGGACCCTCCTGAAAAATAGGATTTTACCTTATGTTCCGGAGCCTCCTGAAAAATGGGATTTTACTTTATGTTTAGGACCCTTCTAAAAAATGGGATTTTACTTTCTGTTTAGGACCCTCCTGAAAAATGAAATTTTACTTTATGTTCAGTACCCTCCTGGAAAATGGGATGTTACTTTATGATCAGGACCCTCCTGAAAAATGAGATTTTACTTTCTGTTTAGGACCCTCCTGAAAAATGGTATTATACTATATGTTCAGTACCTTCCTGGAAAATGGGATGTTACTTTATTTTCAGGACCCTCCTAAAAAATGGGATTTTATTTTCTGTTCAGGACCCTCCTGAAAAATAGAATTTTACTTTATCTTCAGGACCTTCCTAAAAAATGGAATTTTATTTTCTGTACTGGAACCTCCTGAAAAATAGGATTTTACCTTCTGTTTCAGACCCTCCTGAAAAAAAGGATTTTTCCTTCTGTTTAGGACCCTCCTGAAAAATAGGATTTCACTTTATGTTCCGGACCCTCCTGAAAAATGGGATTTCACTTTCTACACAGGACCCTCATGAAAAATGGGACTTTACTTTCAGCTCAAGACCTTCCTGAAAAATGGGACTTTACTTTCTTCTCAGGACCCTCCTGAAAAATGGGACTTTACCTCCTGTTCAGGACCCTCTTGAAAATGGAATTTTACTTTATGTTCAGTACCCTCCTGGAAAATGGGATGTTACTTTATGTTCAGGACCCTCCTGAAAAATGGGATTTTAGTTTCTGTTCAGGACCCTCCTGAAAAATGGAATTTTACTATATGTTCAGTACCGTCCTGGAAAATGGGATGTTACTTTATCTTCAGGACCCTCCTAAAAAATGAGATTTTACTTTCTGTTCAGGACCCTCCTAAAAAATGGAATTTTACTTTTGTTCAGGACCCTCCTGAAAAATGGGATTTTACTTTCTACTCAAGCCCCTCCTGAAAAATGGGACATTACTTTCTGCACAGGACCCTCCTGAAAAATGAAATTTTACTTTTGTTTAGGACCTTCCTGAAAAATAGGACTTTACTCTCATCTCAGGACCCACCTGAAATTTGTAACTTTACCTTCTGTTCAGGACCATCCTGTAAAATGGGATTTTACATTCTGCTTAGGACCCCCCTGAAAATGGGATTTTACCTTCTGTTTAGGACCCTACTGAAAAATGGGAGTTTACCTTCTGTTTAGGACCCTCCTAAAAAGAAGAATTTTACTTTCTGTTCAGGACCCTCCTGAAAAAAAGGATTTTGCCTTCTGTTTAGGACCCTCCTGAAAAATAGGATTTCACTTTATGTTCCGGACACTCCTGAAAAATGGGATTTCACTTTCTACACAGGACCCTCATAAAAAATGGGACTTTACTTTCAGCTCAGGACCCTCCTGAAAAATGGGACTTTACTTTCTTCTCAGGACCCTCCTGAAAAATGGGACTTTACCTCCTGTTCAGGACCCTCCTGAAAATGGAATTTTACTTTATGTTCAGTACCCTCCTGGAAAATGGGATGTTACTTTATGTTCAGGACCCTCCTGAAAAATGGGATTTTACTTTATGTTCAGGACCCTCCTGAAAAATGGAATTTTACTATATGTTCAGTACCATCCTGGAAAATGGGATGTTACTTTATCTTCAGGACCCTTCTAAAAAATGAGATTTTACTTTCTGTTCAGGACCCTCCTAAAAAATTGAATTTTACTTTTGTTCAGGACCCTCCTGAAAAATGGGATTTTACTTTCTACTCAAGCCCCTCCTGAAAAATGGGACATTACTTTCTGCACAGGACCCTCCTGAAAAATGAAATTTTACTTTTGTTTAGGACCTTCCTGAAAAATAGGACTTTACTCTCTGCTCATGACCCACTTGAAATTTGTAACTTTACCTTCTGTTCAGGACCATCCTGTAAAATGGGATTTTACATTCTGTTTAGAACCCCCCTGAAAAATGGGATTTTACATTCTGTTCAGGACCCTACTGAAAAATAGGATTTTACTTTATGTTCAGGATCCTCTTGAAAAATAGGATTTCACTTTCTGTTCAGGTCCCTCCTGAAAAATGGTATTTTACTTTATGTGAAGGACCTTCCTGGAAAATGGGATGTTACTTTATGTTCAGGACCCTCCTGATAAATGGGATTTTACCTTCTGTTCAGGGCCCTTCTAAAAAATGGAATTTTATTTTCTGTTCTGGACCCTCCTGAAAAATAGAATTTTACTTTCTGTTCAGGACCCTCTTGAAAAATGATATTTCACTTTATGTTCAGGACCCTCCTGAGAAATGAGATTTTACTTTCTGTTCAGGACCCTCCTGAAAAATAGGATTTTACCTTATGTTCAGGACCTTCCTGAAAAATGGTATTTTCACTTTATGTTCAGGACCCTCCTGAAAAATGGGATTTTACATTTTGTTCAGGACCCCCCTGAAAAATGGGATTTTACTTTATGTTCAGAAACCTCCTGGAAAATGTGATGTTACTTCATGTTTAGGACCCTCCTAAAAAATGGTATTTTACTTTCAGTTCAGGTCACTCCTGAAAAATGGGATTTTACTTTATGTTAAGGACCTTCTTGGAAAATGGGATGTTACTTTATGTTCAGGACCCTCCTAATAAATGGGATTTTACCTTCTGTTTGGGCCCTCCTAAAAAATGGAATTTTATTTTCTGTTCTGGACCCTCCTGAAAAATATAATTTTACCTTCTGTTCAGGACCCTCCTGAAAAATTAGATTTCACTTTATGTTCAGGACCCTCCTGAAAAATGAGATTTTACTTTCTGTTCAGGACCCTCCTGAAAAATAGGATTTAACCTTATGTTCAGGACCCTCCTGAAAAATGGTATTTTCACTTTATGTTCAGGACCCTCCTGAAAAATGGGATTTTACATTTTGTTCAGGAACCCCCTGAAAAATGGGATTTTACTTTATGTTCAGAAACCTCCTGGAAAATGTGATGTTACTTTATGTTTAGGACCCTCCTGAAAAATGGTATTTTACTTTCTGTTCAGGACCCTCCTGAAAAATGGGATTTTACATTATGTTCAGTACCGTCCTGGAAAATGGGATGTAACTTAATTTTCATGGCCCTCCTAAAAAATGGGATTTTACATTCTGTTACGTACCCTCCTTAAAAATAAAATTTTACTTTATGTTCCGGACCCTCCTGAAAAATGGAATTTAACTTTTGTTCAGGACCTCCATAAAAATAGAATTTTATTTTCTGTTCAGGACTCTCCTGAAAAAAAGGATTTTGCCTTCTCTTAAGCACCCTCCTGAAAAATAGGATTTTACTTTATGTTCCGGGCCCTCCTAAAAAATGGGATTTCACATTCTACTCAGGACCCTCATAAAAAATAGGACTTTACTTTCTGCTCAGGATCCTCATGAAAAATTGGACTTTACTTTCTTCTCAGGACCCTCCTAAAAAATGGGACTTTACCTCTTGTTCAGGACCCTCTTAAAAAATTTGATTTTACTTTCTCTTCAGGCCCCTCCTGAAAAATGGGATTTTAGTTTCTAATCAGGCCCCTCTTGAAAAATGGGACATTACTCTCTGCTCAGGACCCTCCTAAAAAATGGAATTTTACTTTTGTTCAGGACACTCCTGAAGAATGGGATTTTACTTTCTACTCAGGCCCCTCCTGAAAAATGATACTTTTCTCTCTGCTCAGGACCCTCCTGAAAAATGTAACTTTGCCTTCTGTTCAGGACCATCCTGTAAAATGGGATTTTACTTTCTGTTTAGGACCTTCCTAAAAAATGGGATTTTTCCTTCTGTTCAGGACCCTCCTGAAAAATGGGATTTTACTTTATGTTCCAGACCCTCCTGAAAAATGGGATTTTACTTTCTGTTCGGGTCCCTCCTGAAAAATGGGATTTTACTTTATGTTTAGGACCTTACAGGAAAATGGGATGTTACTTTATGTTCAGGACCCTCCTGATTAATGGGATTTTACCTTCTGTTCAGGACCCTCCTAAAAAAATGGAATTTTATTTTCAATTCAGGACCCTCCTGAAAAATAGAATTTTACCTTCTGTTCAGGACCCTCCTGAAAAATGAGATTTCACTTTATGTTCAGGACCCTCCTGAAAAATGAGATTTTACTTTCTGTTCAGGACACTCCTGAAAAATAGGATTTTACCTTATGTTCAGGACCCTCCTGAAAAATAGTATTTTCACATTATGTTAAGGACCCTCCTGAAAAATGGGATTTTACTTTTTGTTCAGGACCCCCCTGAAAAATGGGATTTTACTTTATGTTCAGAAACCTCCTGGAAAATGTGATGTTACTTTATTATCAGGACACTCCTGAAAAATGGAATTATACTTTCTGGTCAGGACACTCCTGAAAAATGGGATTTTACTTTATGTTCAGTACTGTCCTGGAAAATGGGATGTTACTTTATTTTCAGGACCTTCCTCAAAAATGGGATTTTACTTTCTGTTCAGGACCCTCCTTAAAAATAGAATTTTACTTTATGTTCAGGTCCCTCCTGAAAAATGGAATTTTACTTTTGTTCAGGACCCTCCTGAAAAATGGGACTTTACTCTCTGCTCAGGACCCTCCTAAAAAATGGGACTTTACCTTCTGTTCAGGACCCACCTGAAAAATGGGATTTCACTTTCTGTTTAGGACTTTCCTGAAAAATTAGATTTTACCTTCTATTCAGGACCCTCCTAAAAAATGGGATTTCACTTTATGTTCAGGCCCTTCTTGAAAAATGGGATTTTACTTTCTATTCAGTACCCTCCTGAAAAATGAGATTTTACTTTATGTTCAGGACCTTCCTGGAAAATGAAATGTTATTTTATGTTCAAGGCCCTCCTGATAAATGGGATTTTACCTTCTGTTCAGGACCCTCCTAAAAAATGGAATTTTACTTTCTGTTCAGGACCCTCCTGAAAAATAGGAATTTACCTTCTGTTCCGAATTCTCTTGGAAAATGGGATGTTACTTTATGTTCAAGGCCCTCATGATAAATGGGATTTTACCTTCAGTTCAGGACCCTCCTAAAAAATAGAATTTTACTTGATGTTCAGGACCCTCTTGAAAAATAGGATTTTGCCTTCTGTTCAGGACCCTCCTGAAAAATAGGATTTCACATTATGTTCCGGACCCTCCTTAAAAATGGAATTCTACTTTTTGATTAGGACCCTCCTGAAAAATAGGATTTTACTTTC
This sequence comes from Capsicum pubescens, assembly GCA_030864215.1. NCBI lineage: Eukaryota > Viridiplantae > Streptophyta > Magnoliopsida > Solanales > Solanaceae > Capsicum > Capsicum pubescens. Next base: position 28,095,691 of record CM061549.1, on the reverse strand, counting down.
TATTCAGGACCCTCATGAAAAATGGGACTTTACTTTCTGCTCAGGAACCTCCTGAAAAATGGGACTTTACTTTCTGCTCAGGACCCTCCTGAAAAATAGGACTTTACCAAATGTTCAGGATCCTCCTGAAAAATGAGATTTTACTTTCTGTTCAGGACCCTCCTGATAAATAGGATTTTACCTTATGTTCCGGTGCCTCCTGAAAAATGGGATTTTACTTTATGTTTAGGACCCTTCTGAAAAATGGGATTTTTCTTTCTGTTTAGGACCCTCCTGAAAAATGGAATTTTACTTTATGTTCAGTACCCTCCTGGAAAATGGGATGTTACTTTATGTTCAGGACCCTCCTGAAAAATGAGATTTTACTTTCTGTTCCGGACCCTCCTGAAAAATGGAATTTTACTATATGTTCAGTACCTTCCTAGAAAATGGGATGTTACTTTATTTTCAGGACCCAACTAAAAAATGGGATTTTATTTTCTGTTCAGGACCCTCCTGAAAAATAGAATTTTACTTTAACTTCAGGACCTTCCTAAAAAATGGAATTTTACTTTCTTTACTGGACCCTCCTGAAAAACAGGATTTTAACTTCTGTTCCGGACCCTCCTGAAAAATGGGATTTCACTTTATGTTCCGGACCCTCCTGAAAAATGGAATTCTACTTTCTGTTAAGGACCCTCCTGAAAAATGGGATTATACTTTCTACTTAGGACCCTCATGAAAAATGGGAATTTAATTTCTGCTCAGGACCCTCCTAAAAAATGGGACTTACTTTCTGCTCAGGACCCGCCTGAAAAATGAGACTTTACCTCATGTTTAGGACCCTCTTGAAAAATGGGATTTTACATTTGTTCAGGAACCCTATAAAAAATAGAATTTTACTTTCTGTTCAGGACCCTCCTGAAAAAAAGGATTTTGCCTTCTGTTTAGGACCCTCCTGAAAAATAGGTTTTCACTTTATGTTCCGGACCCTCCTGAAAAATGGGATTTCACTTTCTACACAGGACCCTCATGAAAAATGGGACTTTACTTTCAGCTCAGGACCCTCCTAAAAAATGGGACTTTACTTTCTTCTCAGGACCCTCCTGAAAAATGGGACTTTACCTCCTGTTCAGGACCCTCCTGAAAATGGAATTTTACTTTATGTTCAGTACCCTCCTGGAAAATGGGATGTTACTTTATGTTCAGGACCCTCCTGAAAAATGGGATTTTACTTTCTGTTCAGGACCCTCCTGAAAAATGGAATTTTACTATATGTTCAGTACCGTCCTGGAAAATGGGATGTTACTTTATTTTCAGGACCCTCCTAAAAAATGAGATTTTACTTTCTGTTCAGGACCCTCCTAAAAAATAGAATTTTACTTTTGTTCAGGACCCTCCTGAAAAATGGGATTTTACTTTCTACTCAGGCCCCTCCTGAAAAATGGGGCATTACTTTCTGCACAAGACCCTCCTGAAAAATAAAATTTTACTTTTGTTTAGAACCCTCCTGAAAAATAGGACTTTACTCTCTGCTCAGGACCCACCTGAAAAATGTAACTTTACCTTCTGTTCAGGACCATCCTGTAAGATGGGATTTTACATTCTGTTTAGGACCTTCCTGAAAAATGGGATTTTACCTTCTGTTCAGGACCCTACTTAAAAATGGGATTTTACTTTATGTTCAGGATCCTCCTGAAAAATAGGATTTCACTTTCTGTTTAGGTCTCTCCTGAAAAATGGGATTTTACTTTATGTTAAGGACCTTCCTGGAAATGGGATGTTACTTTATGTTCAGGACCCTCCTGATAAATGGGATTTTACCTTCTGTGCAGGACCCTTCTACAAAATAGAATTTTATTTTCTGTTTCTGACCCTCCTGAAAAATAGAATTTTACTTTCTGTTCAGGACCCTCTTGAAAAATGAGATTTCACTTTATGTTCAGGACCCTCCTGAAAAATGAGATTTTACTTTCTGTTCAGGACCCTCCTGAAAAATAGGATTTTACCTTATGTTCGGGACTCTCCTGAAAAATGGTATTTGCACTTTATGTTCAGGACCCTCTTGAAAAATGGGATTTTACATTTTGTTCAGGAACCCCCTGAAAAATGGGATTTTACTTTATGTTCAGGTCCCTCCTGAAAAATGGGATTTTACTTTATGTTAAGGACCTTCCTGGAAAATGGGATGTTACTTTATGTTCAGGACCCTCCTAATAAATGGGATTTTACCTTCTGTTTGGGACCCTCCTAAAAAATGGAATTTTATTTTCTGTTCTGGACCCTCCTGAAAAATAGAATTTTACCTTCTGTTCAGGACCCTCCTGAAAAATGAGATTTCACTTTATGTTCAGGACCCTCCTGAAAAATGAGATTTTACTTTCTGTTCAGGACCCTCCTGAAAAATAGGATTTTACCTTATGTTCAGGACCCTCCTGAAAAATGGTATTTTCACTTTATGTTCAGGACCCTCCTGAAAAATGGGATTTTACATTTTGTTCAGGAACCCCCTGAAAAATGGGATTTTACTTTATGTTCAGAAACCTCCTGGAAAATGTGATGTTACTTTATGTTTAGGACCCTCCTGAAAAATGGTATTTTACTTTCTGTTCAGGACCCTCCTGAAAAATGGGATTTTACATTATGTTCAGTACCGTCCTGGAAAATGGGATGTAACTTAATTTTCATGGCCCTCCTAAAAAATGGGATTTTACATTTTGTTCAGTAGCCTCCTTAAAAATAGAATTTTACTATATGTTACGGACCCTCCTGAAAAATGGAATTTTACTTCTGTTCAGGACCTCCATAAAAAATAGAATTTTATTTTCTGTTCAGGACTCTCCTGAAAAAAAGGATTTTGCCTTCTCTTAAGCACCCTCCTGAAAAATAGGAATTTACTTTATGTTCCGGACCCTCCTGAAAAATGGGATTTCACTTTCTACTCAGGACCCTCATGAAAAATAGGACTTTACTTTCTGCTCAGGACCCTCATGAAAAATTGGACTTTACTTTCTTCTCAGGACCCTCTTGAAAAATGGGACTTTACCTCCTGTTCAGGACCCTCTTAAAAAATGAGATTTTACTTTCTCTTCAGGCCCCTCCTGAAAAATAGGATTTTACCTTTTGTTCAGGAGCCTCCTGAAAAATGGGATTTTACTTTAAGTTCAGGACCCTTCTGAAAAATGAGATTTTACTTTCTGTTCAGGACCCTCCTGAAAAATGAAATTTTACTTTATGTTCAGTATGCTCCTGGAAAATAGGATATTACTTTATGTTCAGTACCCTCCTGAAAAATGGGATTTTACTTTCTGTTCAAGACCCTCCTGAAAAATGGGATTTTACTATATGTTCAGTACCGTCCTGGAAAATGGGATGTTACTTTATTTTCAGGACCCTCCTAAAATATGGGATTTTAGTTTCTGTTCAGGACCCTCCTGAAAAAAAGAATTTTACTTTATGTTCAGGACCCTCCTAAAAATAGAATTTTACTTTTGTTCAGGACCTTCCTGAAAAATGGGATTTTAGTTTCTACTCAGGCCCCTCTTGAAAAATGGGACATTACTCTCTGCTCAGGACCCTCCTGAAAAATAGAATTTTTCTTTTGTTCAGGACCCTCCAGAAAAATGGGATTTTACTTTCTACTCAGGCCCCTCCTGAAAAATGAGACTTTCCTCTCTGCTCAGGTCCCTCCTGAAAAATGTAACTTTACCTTCTGTTTAGGACCATCCTGTAAAATGGGATTTTACTTTCTGTTTAGGACCTTCCTGAAAAATGGGATTTTACCTTCTGTTCAGGACCCTCCTGAAAAATGGGATTTTACTTTATGATCCAGACCCTCCTGAAAAATGGGATTTTACTTTCTGTTCGGGTCCCTCCTGAAAAATGGGATTTTACTTTATGTTCAGGACCTTACTGGAAAATGGGATGTTACTTTATGTTCAGGACCCTCCTAAAAAAATGGAATTTTACTTTCTGTACTGGACCCTCCTGAAAAATAAAATTTTACCTTCGGTTCAGGGCCCTCCTGAAAAATGAGATTTCACTTTATGTTCAGGACCCTCCTGAAAAATGAGATTTTACATTCTGTTCAGGACACTCCTGAAAAATAGGATTTTACCTTATGTTCAGGACCCTCCTGAAAAATGGTATTTTCACTTTATGTTAAGGACCCTCCTGAAAAATGGGATTTTACTTTTTGTTCAGGACCAACCTGAAAAATGGGATATTACTTTATGTTCAGAAACCTCGTGGAAAATGTGATGTTACTTTATGTTCAGGACACTCCTGAAAATTGGAATTTTACTTTCTGGTCAGGACCCTCCTGAAAAATGGGATTTTATTTTATGTTCAGTACCGTCCTGGAAAATGGGATGTTACTTTATTTACAGGTCCTTCCTAAAAAATGAGATTTTACTTTCTGTTCAGGACCCTCCTTAAAAATAGAATTTTACTTTATGTTCAGGTCCCTCCTGAAAAATGGAATTTTACTTTTGTTCAGGACCCTCCTGAAAAATGGGAATTTACTCTCTGCTCAGGACCCTCCTAAAAAATGGGACTTTACCTTCTGTTCAGGACCCTCCTGGAAAATGGGATTTCACTTTCTGTTTGGGACTTTCCTGAAAAATTAGATTTTACCTTCTGTTCAGGACCCTCCTAAAAAATGGGATTTCACTTTATGTTCAGGACTCTCTTGAAAAATGGGATTTTACTTTCTGTTCAGTACCCTCCTGAAAAATGAGATTTTACTTTATGTTCAGGACCTTCCTGGAAAATGAAATGTTACTTTATGTTCAAGGCCCTCCTGATAAATGGGATTTTACCTTCTGTTCAGTACCCTCCTAAAAAATGGAATTTTACTTTCTTTTCAGGACCCTCCTGAAAAATAGGATTTTACCTTCTGTTTCGGATTTTCCTGAAAAATGGGATGTTACTTTATGTTCAAGGCCCCCCTGATAAATGGGATTTTACCTTTTGTTCAGTACCCTCCTAAAAAATAGAATTTTACTTGATGTTCAGGACCCTCCTGAAAAATAGGATTTTGCCTTCAGTTCAGGACCCTCCTGAAAAATAGGATTTCACTTTATGTTCCGGACCCTCCTTAAAAATGGAATTCTACTTTTTGTTCAGGACCCTCCTGAAAAATAGGATTTTACTTTCTATTCAGGACCCTCATGAAAAATGGGACTTTACTTTCTGCTCAGGAACCTCCTGAAAAATGGGACTTTACTTTCTACTCAGGACCCTCCTGAAAAATGGGACTTTACCTCATGTTCAGGATCCTCCTGAAAAATGAGATTTTGCTTTCTGTTCAGGACCCTCCTGAAAAATAGGATTTTACCTTATGTTCCGGAGCCTCCTGAAAAATGGGATTTTACTTTATGTTTAGGACCCTTCTGAAAAATGGGATTTTACTTTCTGTTTAGGAACCTCCTGAAAAATGGAATTTTACTTTATGTTCACTACCCTCCTGGAAAATGGGATGTTACTTTAAGTTCAGGACCCTCCTGAAAAATGAGATTTTATTTCTGTTCAGGACCCTCCTGAAAAATGGTATTTTACTATATGTTCAGTACCTTCCTGGAAAATGGGATGTTACTTTATTTTCAGGACCCTCCTAAAAAATGGGATTTTATTTTCTGTTCAGGACCCTCCTGTAAAATAGAATTTTACTTTATCTTCAGGCCCTTCCTAAAAAATGGAATTTTACTTTCTGTACTGGACCCTCCTAAAAAATAGGATTTTACCTTCTGTTCCGGACCCTCCTGAAAAATGGGATTTCACTTTATGTTCCGGACCCTCCTGAAAAATGGAATTCTACTTTCTGTTCAGGACCCTCCTGAAAAATGGGATTATACTTTCTACTTAGAACCCTCATGAAAAATGGGACTTTAATTTCTTCTCAGGACCCTCCTGAAAAATGGGACTTACTTTCTGCTCAGAACCCGCCTGAAAAATGAGACTTTACCTCATGTTTAGGACCCTCTTGAAAAATGAGATTTTACTTTCTGTTCAGGACACTCCTGAAAAATAGGATTTTCCTTATGTTCAGGAGCCTCCTGAAAAATGGGATTTTACTTTAGGTTCAGGACCCTTCTGAAAAATGGGATTTTACTTTCTGTTCAGGACCCTCCTGAAAAATAGAATTTTACTTTATGTTCAGTACCCTCCTGGAAAATGGGATATTACTTTATGTTTAGGACCCTCCTGAAAAATGAAATTTTACTTTATGTTCAGTACCGTCCTGGAAAATTGGATGTTACTTTCTGTTCAGCACCCTCCTGAAAAATAGGATTTTACCTTATGTTCAGGACCCTCCTGAAAAATGGTATTTTCACTTTATGTTCAGGACCCTCCTGAAAAATGGGATTTTTCTTTTTGTTCAGGACCCCCCTGAAAAATGGGATTTTACTTTATGTTCAGAAAACTCCTGGAAAATGTGATGTTACTTTATGTTCAGGACCCTCCTGAAAAATGGGATTTTACTTTCTGTTCAGGAGCCTCCTGAAAAATGGGATTTACTTTATGTTCAGTACCGTCCTGGAAAATGGGATGTTACTTTATTATCATGGCCCTCCTAAAAAATGGGATTTTACTTTCTTTTTAGGACCCTCCTGAAAAATAGAATTTTACTTTATGTTCAGGAGTCTCCTGAAAAATAAAATTTTACTTTTGTTCAGGACCCTCCTGAAAAAAAGTATTTTGCCTTCTGTTTAGGACCCTCCTGAAAAATAGGATTTCACTTTATGTTCCGGACCCTTCTAAAAAATGGGATTTCACTTTCTACACAGGACCCTCATGAAAAATGGGACTTTACTTTCTTCTCAGGACCCTCCTGAAAAATGGGACTTTACCTCCTGTTCAGGACCCTCCTGAAAATGGAATTTTACTTTATGTTCAGTACCCTCCCGGAAAATGGGATGTTACTTTATGTTCAGGACCCTCCTGAAAAATGGGATTTTACTTTCTGTTCAGGACCCTCCTGAAAAATGGAATTTCACTATATGTTCAGTACCCTCCTGGAAAATGGGATGTTACTTTATTTTCAGGACCCTCCTAAAAAATGAGATTTTACTTTCTGTTCAGGACCCTCCTAAAAAATGGAATTTTACTTTTGTTCAGGACCCTCCTGAAAAATGGGATTTTACTTTCTACTCAGGCCCCTCCTGAAAAATGGGACATTACTTTCTACACAGGACCCTCCTGAAAAATGAAATTTTACTTTTGTTTAGGACCCTCCTGAAAAATAGGACTTTACTCTCTGCTCAGGACCCACCTGAAAAATGTAACTTTACCTTCTGTTCAGGACCATCCTGTAAAATGGGATTTTACATTCTGTTTAGGACCTTCCTGAAAAATGGGATTTTACCTTCTGTTCAGGACCCTACTGAAAAATGATATTTTACTTTATGTTCAGGATCCTCCTGAAAAATAGGATTTCACTTTCTTTTTAGGTCCCTCCTGAAAAATGGGATTTTACTTTATGTTAAGGACCTTCCTGGAAATGGGATGTTACTTTATGTTCAGGACCCTCCTGATAAATGGGATTTTACCTTCTGTTCAGGACCCTCCTAAAAAATGGAATTTTATTTTCTGTTCTGGACCCTCCTGAAAAATAAAATTTTACTTTCTGTTCAGGACCCTCTTGAAAAATAAGATTTCACCTTATGATCAGGACCCTCCTGAAAAATGAGATTTTACTTTCTGTTCAGGACCCTCCTGAAAAATAGGATTTTACCTTATGTTCAGGACCTTCCTGAAAAATGGTATTTTCACTTTATGTTCAGGACCCTCCTGAAAAATGGGATTTTACATTTTGTTCAGGACCCCCCTGAAAAATGGGATTTTACTTTATGTTCAGAAACCTCCTGGAAAATGTGATGTTACTTTATGTTTAGGACCCTCCTAAAAAAGGGTATTTTACTTTCTGTTCAGGTCCCTCCTGAAAAATGGGATGTTACTTTATGTTAAGGACCATCCTGGAAAATGGGATGTTACTTTATGTTCAGGACCCTCCTAATAAATGGGATTTTACCTTCTGTTTGGGACCCTCCTAAAAAATGGAATTTTATTTTCTGTTCTGGACCCTCCAAAAAAATAGAATTTTACCTTCTGTTCAGGACCCTCCTGAAAAATGAGATTTCACTTTATGTTCAGGACCCTCCTGAAAAATGAGATTTAACTTTCTGTTCAGGACCCTCCTGAAAAATAGGATTTTACCTTATGTTCAGGACCCTCCTGAAAAATAGTATTTTCACTTTATGTTCAGGACCCTCCTGAAAAATGGGATTTTACATTTTGTTCAGGAACCCCCTGAAAAATGGGATTTTACTTTATGTTCAAAAACCTCCTGGAAAATGTGATGTTACGTTATGTTTAAGACCCTCCTGAAAAATGGTATTTTACTTTCTGTTTAGGACCCTCCTGAAAAATGGGATTTTACATTATGTTCAGTACCGTCCTGGAAAATGGGATGTAACTTAATTTTCATGGCCCTCCTAAAAAATGGGATTTTACATTCTGTTCAGTACCCTCCTTAAAAATAGAATTTTACTTTATGTTCCGGACCCTCCTGAAAAATGGAATTTTACTTTTGTTCAGGACCTCCATAAAAAATAGAATTTTATTTTCTGTTCAGGACTCTCCTGAAAAAAAGGATTTTGCCTTCTCTTAAGCACCCTCCTGTAAAATAGGATTTTACTTTATGTTCCGGACCCTCCTGAAAAATGGGATTTTACTTTCTACTCAGGACCCTCATGAAAAATAGGACTTTACTTTCTGCTCAGGACCCTCATGAAAAATTGGACTTTACTTTCTTCTCAGGACCCTCCTGAAAAATGGGACTTTACCTCCTGTTCAGGACCCTCTTAAAAAATTTGATTTTACTTTCTCTTCAAGCCCCTCCTGAAAAATAGGATTTTACCTTTTGTTCAGGAGCCTCCTGAAAAATGGGATTTTACTTTATGTTCAGGACCCTTCTGAAAAATGAGATTTTACTTTCTGTTCAGGACCCTCCTGAAAAATAAAATTTTACTTTATGTTCAGTATCCTCCTGGAAAATAGGATATTACTTTATGTTCAGTACCCTCCTGAAAAATGGGATTTTACTTTCTGTTCAGGACCCTCCTGAAAAATGGGATTTTACTATATGTTCAGTATTGTCCTGGAAAATGGGATGTTACTTTATTTTCAGGACCCTCCTAAAAAATGGGATTTTACTTTCTGTTCAGGACTCTCCTGAAAAAAAGAATTTTACTTTATGTTCAGGACCCTCCTAAAAATAGAATTTTACTTTTGTTCAGGACCTTCCTGAAAAATGGGATTTTAGTTTCTACTCAGGCCCCACTTGAAAAATGGGACATTACTCTCTGCTCAGGACCCTCCTGAAAAATGAAATTTTACTTTTGTTCAGGACCCTCCTGAAAAATTGGATTTTACTTTCTACTCAGGCCCCTCCTGAAAAATGAGACTTTCCTCTCTGCTCAGGACCCTCCTGAAAAATGTAACTTTACCTTCTGTTTAGGACCATCCTGTAAAATGGGATTTTACTTTCTGTTTAGGACCTTCCTGAAAAATGGGATTTTACCTTCTGGTCAGGACCCTCCTGAAAAATGGGATTTTACTTTATGTTCCAGACCCTCCTGAAAAATGGGATTTTACTTTCTGTTCGGGTCCCTCCTGAAAAATGGGATTTTAATTTATGTTCAGGACCTTACTGGAAAATGGGATGTTACTTTATGTTCAGGACCCTCCTGATTAATGTGATTTTACCTTCTTTTTAGGACCCTCCTAAAAAAATGGAATTTTATTTTCAATTCAGGACCCTCCTGAAAAATAGAATGTTACCTTCTGTTCAGGACCCTCCTGAAAAATGAGATTTCACTTTATGTTCAGGACCCTCCTGAAAAATGAGATTTTACTTTCTGTTCAGGACACTCCTGAAAAATAGGATTTTACCTTATGTTCAGGACCCTCCTGAAAAATGGTATTTTCACTTTATGTTAAGGACCCTACTGAAAAATGGGATTTTACTTTTTGTTCAGGATCCCCCTGAAAAATGGGATTTTACTTTATGTTCAAAAATCTCCTGGAAAATGTAATGTTACTTTATGTTCAGGACACTCCTGAAAAATGGAATTTTACTTTCTGGTCAGGACCCTCCTGAAAAATGGGATTTTACTTTATGTTCAGTACCGTCCTGGAAAATGGGATGTTACTTTATTTTCAGGACCTTCCTAAAAAATGGGATTTTACTTTCTATTCAGGACCCTCCTTAAAAATAGAATTTTACTTTATGTTCAGGTCCCTCCTGAAAAATGGAATTTTACTTTTGTTCAGGACCCTCCTGAAAAATGGGACTTTACTCTCTGCTCAGGACCCTCCTAAAAAATGGGACTTTACCTTCTGTTCAGGACCCTCCTGGAAAATGGGATTTCACTTTCTGTTTAGGACTTTCCTGAAAAATTAGATTTTACCTTCTGTTCAGGACCCTCCTAAAAAATGGGATTTCACTTTATGTTCAGGACCCTCTTGAAAAATGATATTTTACTTTCTGTTCAGTACCCTCCTGAAAAATCAGATTTTACTTTATGTTCAGGACCTTCCTGGAAAATGAAATGTTACTTTATGTTCAAGGCCCTCCTGATAAATGGGATTTTACCTTCTGTTCAGGACCCTCCTAAAAAATGGAATTTTATTTTCTGTTCAGGACCCTCCTGAAAAATAGGATTTTACCTTCTGTTCCGGATTCTCATGAAAAATGGGATTTCACTTTATGTTCCGGATCCTCCTGAAAAATGGAATTCTACTTTCTGTTCAGGACCCTCCTGAAAAATGGGATTTTACTTTCTACTCAGGACCCTCATGAAAAATGGGACTTTACTTTCTGCTCAGGACCCTCCTGAAAAATGGGACTTAACTTTCTGCTCAGGACCCTCCTGAAAAATGGGGCTTTACCTCCAGTTCAGGACCCTCTTGAAAAATAAGATTTTACTTTCTGTTCAGGACCCTCCTTAAAAATAGGATTATACCTTATGTTCAGGAGCCTCCTGAAAAATGGGATTTTACTTTATGTTCAGGACCCTCTTGAAAAATGGATTTTACTTTATGTTCAGTACCTTCCTGGAAAATGGGATGTTACTTTATGTTCAGGACCCTCCTGAAAAATGGAATTTTACTTTATGTTCAGTACCGTCCTGGAAAATAGGATGTTACTTTCTGTTCAGGACCCTCCTAAAAAATGGAATATTACTTTTTGTTCAGGACCCTCCTGAAAAATATAATTTTAATTTATGTTCAGGACACTCCTGAAAAATTGGACTTTACCTTCTGTTCAGGACCCACCAGGAAAATGGAATTTTACTATCTGTTTAGGACCCTCTTGAAAAATGGAATTTTACCATCTGTTCAGGACCCTCCTGTAAAATAGGATTTCACTTTATGTTCAGGACCCTCCTGAAAAATGGGATTTTACTTTCTGTTTAGGGCCCTCCTGAAAAATAGGATTTTACTTAATGTTCCGGACCTTCCTGGAAAATGGGATGTTACTTTATGTTCAGAACCCTCCTGATAAATGGGATTTTACCTTCTGTTCATGACCCTCCTAAAAAATGGAATTTTATTTTCTGTTCAGGACCCTCCTGAAAAATAGAATTTTACCTTCTGTTCAGGACCCTCCTGAAAAATGGGATTTCACTTTATGTTCAGGACACTCCTGAAAAATGGGATTTTACTTTTTGTTCAGGACCCTCCTGAAAAATAGGATTTTACCTTATGTTCAGGACCCTCCTGAAAAATGGTATTTTCACTTTATGTTCAGGACCCTCTTGAAAAATGGGATTTTACTTTTTGTTCAGGACCCCCCTGAAAAATGGAATTTTACTTTATGTTCAGAAACCTCCTGGAAAATGTGATGTTACTTTATGTTCAGGACACTCCTAAAAAATGGGATTTTACTTTATGTTCAGTACCCTCCTGAAAAATGGGATTTACTTTCTGTTCTGGACCCTCCTGAAAAATGAGACTTTACTCTCTGCTCAGGACGCTCCTAAAAAATGGGACTTTACCTTCTGTTCAGGACCCTCTTGGAAAATGGGATTTTAGTTTGTGTTTAGGACTTTCCTGAAAAATTAGATTTTACCTTCTGTTCAGGACCCTCCTAAAAAATGGGATTTCACTTTATGTTCAGGACCCTCTTGAAAAATGGGATTTTACTTTCTGTTCAGGACCCTCCTGAAAAATGGGATTTTACTTTCTACTCAGGACCCTCATGAAAAATGGGACTTTACTTTCTGCTCAGGACCCTCCTGAAAAATGGGACTTTACTTTCTGCTCAGGACCCTCCTGAAAAATGGGACTTTACCTCCAGTTCAGGACCCTCCTGAAAAATGAGATTTTACTTTCTGTTCAGGACCCTCTTGAAAAATAGGATTTTACCTTATGTTCAGGAGCCTCCTGAAAAATGGGATTTTACTTTATGTTCAGGCCCCTTCTGAAAAATGGGATTTTACCTTCTGTTCAGGACCCTCCTGAAAGATGAGATTTCACTTTATGTTCAGGACACTCCTGAAAAATGGGATTTAACTTTCTGTTCAGGACCCTCCTGAAAATAGGATTTTACCTTATGTTTAGGACCCTCCTAAATAATGGTATTTTCACTTTATGTTCAGGACCCTCCTGAAAAATGGGCTTTTACTTTTTGTTCAGGACCCCCCTGAAAAATGGGATTTTACTTTATGTTCAGAAACCTCCTGGAAAATGTGATGTTACTTTATGTTCAGGACACTCCTGAAAAATGGGATTTTACTTTCTATTCAGGACCCTCCTGAAAAATGGGATTTTACTTTATGTTCAGTTCCCTCCTGAAAAATGGGATTTACTTTCTGTTCTGAACCCTCCTGAAAAATAGGACATTACTCTCTGCTCAGGACCCTCCTGAAAAATTGAACTTTACCTTCTGTTCAGGACCCTCCTGGAAAATGGGATTTTACTCTCTGTTTAGGACCCTCCTGAAAAATGGGATTTACTTTCTGTTCAGGACCCTCCTGGAAAATGGGATTTTGCTTTATATTCAGGACCTTCCTGAAAAATTGAATGTTACTTTATGTTCAGGACCCTCTTGATATATGGGATTTTACCTTCTGTACAGGACCCTCCTAAAAAATGGAATTTTACTTTCTGTTCAGGACCCTCCTGAAAAATAGGATTTTACTTTCTACTCAGGACCCTCATGAAAAATGGGACTTTACTTTCTGCTCAGGACCCTCCTGAAAAATGAGACTTTACCTCCTGTTCAGGACCCTCCTGAAAAGTGAAATTTTACTTTCTTTTCAAGACCCTCCTGAAAAATAGGATTTTACCTTATGTTCAGGAGTCTCTTGAAAAATGGGATTTTACTTTATGTTCAGGACCCTTTTGAAAAATGGGATTTTACTTTTTGTTCAGAACCCTCCTGAAAAATGGAATTTTACTTTCTGTTCAGGACCCTCCTGGAAAATGGGATATTACTTTATGTTCAGGACCCTTCTGTAAAATAGGATTTTACTTTCTGTTCAGGACCCTCCTGAAAAATGGGATTTTACATTATGTTCAGTATCGTCCTGGATAATGGGATTGTACTTTTTGTTCAGGACCCTCCTAAAAAGTAGGATTTTACTTTCTGTTCAGGTCCCTCCAAAAAAATAGAATTTTACTTTATGTTCAGGACCCTCCTGAAAATAGAATTTTACTTTTGTTCAGGACCCTCCTTAAAAATGGGATTTTACTTTCTACTCAGGATTCTCCTGAAAAATGGGACTTTACTCTCTGCTCAAGACCCTCCTGAAAAATAGGACTTTACTCTCTACTCAAGACCCTCCTGAAAAATGGGACTTTACCGCCAGTTCAGGACCCTCTTGGAAAATGGAATTTTACTTTTTGTTTATACCTTTTTGCAAAATCAAATTTTACAATTTGTTCAGGACCCTCCTGAAAAATGAGATTTCACTTCATGTTCAGGACCCTCCTGAAAAATGGGATTTTACTTTCTGTTCAATTTCCTCCTGAAAAATGGGATTTTACTTTATGTTTAGGACCTTCCTGGAAAATGGGATGTTACTTTATGTTCAGGACCCTCCTGATAAATGGGATTTTATCTTCTGTTCAGGACCCTCCTAAAAAATGGAATTTTATTTTCTGTTCAGGACCCTCCTGAAAAATAGGATTTTACATTCTGTTCAGGACCCTCCTGAAAAATGAGATTTCACTTTATGTTCAGGACCCTCCGGAAAAATGAGATTTTACTTTCTGTTCAGGACCCTCCTAAATAATAGGATTTTACCTTACGTTCATGACCCTCCTGAAAAATGGTATTTTCACTGTATGTTCAGGACCCTCCTGAAAAATAGGATTTTACTTAATGTTCCGGACTTTTCTGGAAAATGGGATGTTACTTTATGTTAAGGACCCTCCTGAAAAATGGGATTTTACCTTCTGTTCATGACCCACCTAAAAAATGGAATTTTATTTTCTTTTCAGGACCCTCCTGAAAAATAGAATTCTACCTTCTGTTCAGGACCCTCCTGAAAAATGAGATTTCACTTTATGTTCAGGACCCTCCTGAAAAATGGGATTTTACTTTCTGTTCAGGACCCTCCTGAAAAATAGGATTTTACCTTATGATCAGGACCCACCTGAAAAATGGTATTTTCACTTTATGTTCAGGACCCTCCTGAAAAATGGGATTTTACTTTTTGTTCAGGACCCCCCTGAAAGATGGGATTTTACTTTTTGTTCAGAAACCTTCTAGAAAATGTGATGTTACTTTATGTTCAGGACACTCCTGAAAAATGGGATTTTACTTTCTGTTCAGGACCCTCCTGAAAAATGGGATTTTTCTTTATGCTCAGTACCCTCCTGATAAATGGGATTTACTTTCTGTTCTGGACACTCCTGAAAAATGGGACATTACTCTCTGCTCAGGACCCTCCTGAAAAATGGAACTTTACCTTCTGTTCAGGACTCTCCTGGAAAATGGGATTTTACTTTCTGTTTAGGACCCTCCTGAAAAATGGGATTTACTTTCTGTTCAGGACCCTCCTAGAAAATGGGATTTTGCTTTATGTTCAGGTTCTTTCTGAAAAATTGCATGTTACTTTATGTTCAGGACCCTCTTGATATATGGGATTTTACCTTCTGTACAGGACCCTCCTGAAAAATGGAATTTTACTTTTTGTTCAGGACCCTCCTGAAAAATAGGATTTTACTTTCTACTCAGGACCCTCATGAAAAATGGGACTTTACTTTCTACTCAGGACCCTCCTGAAAAATGAGACATTACCTCCTGTTCAGGACCCTCCTGAAAAATGCGATTTTACTTTCTGTTCTGGACCCTCCTGAAAAATAGGATTTTACCTTATGTTCAGGAGCCTCCTGAAAAATGGGATTTTACTTTATGTTCAGGACCCTTCTGAAAAATGGGATTTTACTTTATGTTCAGAACCCTCCTGAAAAATAGAATTTTACTTTCTGTTCAGGACCCTCCTGGAAAATGGGATGTTACTTTATGTTCAGGACCCTTCTGAAAAATAGGATTTTACTTTCTATTCAGGACCCTCCTGAAAAATAGGATTTTACATTATCTTCAGTACCGTCCTGGAAAATGGGATGTTACTTTATGTTCAGGACCCTCCTAAAAAATAGGATTTTACTTTCTGTTCAAGACCCTCCTAAAAAATAGAATTTTACTTTATTTTCAGGACCATCCTGAAAAATAGAATTTTACTTTTGTTCAGGACCCTCCTGAAAAATGGGATTTCTGTTCAGGACACTCCTGGAAAATGGAATTTCTGTTCAGGACACTCCTGGAAAATGGAATTTCTGTTCAGGACACTCCTCAAAAATAGGATTTTACCTTTTGATCAGGACCCTCCTGAAAAATGAGATTTCACTTTATGTTCAGGACCCTCCTGAAAAATGGGATTTTACTTTCTGTTCAGGACCCTCCTGAAAAATAGGATTTTACCTTATGTTCAGGACCCTCCTGAAAAATGGTATTTTCACTTTATGTTCAGGACCCTCCTGAAAAATGGGATTTTACTTTTTTTTCAGGACCCCCCTAAAAAATGGGATTTTACTTTATGTTCAGAAACATCCTGGAAAATGTGATGTTATTTTCTGTTCAGGACCCTCCTGAAAAAATGGGATTTTACTTTATGTTCAGTACCGTCCTGGAAAATGGGATGTTAATTTATTTTCAGGACCTTGCTAAAAAATGGAATTTTACTTTCTGTTCAGGACCCTCCTTAAAAATAAAATTTTTCTTTATGTTCAGGACCCTCCTGAAAAATGGAATTTTACTTTTGTTCAGGACCCTCCTGAAAAATGGGACTTTACTCTCTGCTTAGGACCCTCCTAAAAAATGGGACTTTACCTTCTGTTCAGGACCCACCTGGAAAATGGGATTTTACTTTCTGTTTAGGACTTTCCTGAAAAATTAGATTTTACCTTCTGTTCAGAACCCTCCTAAAAAATAGGATTTCACTTTATGTTCAGGACCCTCTTGAAAAATGGGATTTTACTTTTTGTTCAGGACCCTCCTGAAAAATGGGATTTTACTTTATGTTCAGGACCTTCCTGGAAAATAAAATGTTACTTTATGTTCAAGGCACTCCTGATAAATGGGATTTTACCTTCTGTTCAGGACCCTCCTAAAAAATGGAATTTTACTTTTTGTTCAGGACCCTCCTGAAAAATAGGATTTTACCTTCTGTTCCGGACCCTCCTGAAAAATGGGATTTCACTTTATGTTCCGGAACCTCCTGAAAAATGCAATTCTACTTTCTGTTCAGGACCCTCCTGAAAAATGGGATTTTACTTTCTACTCAGGACCCTCATGAAAAATGGGACTTTACTTTCTGCTCAGGACCCTCCTGAAAAATGGGACTCTTCTTTCTGCTCAGGACCCTCCTGAAAAATGGGACTTTACCTCCAGTTCAGGACCCTCCTGAAAAATGAGATTTTACTTTCTGTTCAGGACCCTCCTCAAAAATAGGATTTAATCTTATGTTCAGGAGCCTCCTGTAAAATGGGATTTTACTTTATGTGCAGGACACTTCTGAAATATGGGATTTTACTTTCTGTTCACGACCCTCTTGTAAAATGGATTTTACTTTATGTTCAGTACCCTCCTGGAAAATGGGATGTTACTTTTTGTTCAGGACCCTCCTAAAAAATGGGATTTTACTATATGTTCTATACCGTCCTGGAAAATGGTATGTTACTTTATTTTCAGGACCCTCCTAAAAAATGGGATTTTACTTTCTGTTCAGGACCCTCCTGAAAAAAAGAATTTTACTTTACGTTCAGGACCCACCTAAAAATAGAATTTTACTTTTGTTCAGGACCTTCCTGAAAAATGGGATTTTAGTTTCTACTCAGGCCCCTCTTGAAAAATGGGACATTACTCACTGCTCAGGACCCTCCTGAAACATGGAATTTTACTTTTGTTCAGGACCCTCCTGAAAAATGGGATTTTACTTTCTACTCAGGCGCCTCCTGAAAAATGAGACTTTCCTCTCTGCTCAGGACCCTCCTGAAAAATGTAACTTTACCTTCTGTTTAGGACCATCCTGTAAAATGGGATTTTACTTTCTGTTTAGGACCTTCGTGAAAAATGGGATTTTACCTTCTGTTCAGGACCCTCCTGAAAAATGGGATTTTACTTTATGTTCCTGACCCTCCTGAAAAATGGGATTTTACTTTCTGTTCGGGTCCCTCCTGAAAAATGGGATTTTACTTTATGTTCAGGACCTTACTGGAAAATGGGATGTTACTTTATGTTCAGGACCCTCCTGATTAATGGGATTTTACCTTCTGTTCAGGACCCTCCTAAAAAAATGGAATTTTATTTTCAATTCAGGACCCTACTGAAAAATAGAATGTTACCTTCTGTTCAGGACCCTCCTGAAAAATGAGATTTCACTTTATGTTCAGGACCCTCCTGAAAAATAAGATTTTACTTTCCGTTCAGGACACTCCTGAAAAATAGGATTTTACCTTATGTTCAGGACCCTCCTGAAAAATGGTATTTTCACTTTATGTTAAGGACCCTCCTGAAAAATGGGATTTTACTTTTTGTTCAGGACCCCCCTGAAAAATGGGATTTTACTTTATGTTCAGAAACCTCCTGGAAAATGTGATGTTACTTTATGTTCAGGACACTCCTGAAAAATGGAATTTTACTTTCTGGTCAGGACCCTCCTGAAAAATGGGATTTTTCTTTATGTTCAGTACCATCCTGGAAAATGGGATGTTACTTTATTTTCAGGACCTTCCTAAAAATGGGATTTTACTTTATGTTCAGGACCCTCCTTAAAAATAGAATTTTACTTTATGTTCAGGTCCCTCCTGAAAAATGGAATTTTACTTTTGTTCAGGACCCTCCTGAAAAATGGGACTTTACTCTCTGCTCAGGACCCTACTAAAAAATGGGACTTTACCTTCTGTTCAGGACCCTCCTGGAAAATGGGATTTCACTTTCTGTTTAGGACTTTCCTAAAAAATTAGATTTTACCTTCTGTTCAGGACCCTCCTAAAAAATGGGATTTCACTTTATGTTCAGGACCCTCTTGAAAAATGATATTTTACTTTCTGTTCAGTACCCTCCGGAAAAATGAGATTTTACTTTATGTTCAGGACCTTCCTGGAAAATGAAATGTTACTTTATGTTCAAGGCCCTCCTGATAAATGGGATTTTACCTTCTGTTCAGGAACCTCCTAAAAAATGGAATTTTACTTTCTGTTCAGGACCCTCCTGAAAAATAGGATTTTACCTTCTGTTCTGGATTCTCCTGAAAAATGGGAATTCACTTTATGTTCCGGATCCTCCTGAAAAATGGAATTCTACTTTCTGTTCAGGACCCTCCTGAAAAATGGGATTTTTCTTTATGTTCAGTACCGTCCTGGAAAATGGGATGTTACTTTATTTTCAGGACCTTCCTAAAAATGGGATTTTACTTTATGTTTAGGACCCTCCTTAAAAATAGAATTTTACTTTATGTTCAGGTCCCTCCTGAAAAATGGAATTTTACTTTTGTTCAGGACCCTCCTGAAAAATGGGACTTTACTCTCTGCTCAGGACCCTACAAAAAAATGGGACTTTACCTTCTGTTCAGGACCCTCCTGGAAAATGGGATTTCACTTTCTGTTTAGGACTTTCCTAAAAAATTAGATTTTACCTTCTGTTCAGGACCCTCCTAAAAAATGGGATTTCACTTTATGTTCAGGACCCTCTTGAAAAATGAGATTTTACTTTCTGTTCAGTACCCTCCGGAAAAATGAGATTTTACTTTATGTTCAGGACCTTCCTGGAAAATGAAATGTTACTTTATGTTCAAGGCCCTCCTGATAAATGGGATTTTACCTTCTGTTCAGGAACCTCCTAAAAAATGGAATTTTACTTTCTGTTCAGGACCCTCCTGAAAAATAGGATTTTACCTTCTGTTCTGGATTCTCCTGAAAAATGGGATTTCACTTTATGTTCCGGATCCTCCTGAAAAATGGAATTCTACTTTCTGTTCAGGACCCTCCTGAAAAATGGGATTTTACTTTCTACTCAGGACCCTCATGAAAAATGGGACTTTACTTTCTGCTCAGGACCCTCCTGAAAAATGGGACTTTACTTTCTGCTCAGGACCCTCCTGAAAAATGGGACTTTACCTCCAGTTCAGGACCCTCTTGGAAAATAAGATTTTACTTTCTGTTCAGGACCCTCCTTAAAAATAGGATTATACCTTATGTTCAGGAGCCTCCTGAAAAATGGGATTCTACTTTATGTTCAGGACCCTCTTGAAAAATGGATTTTACTTTATGTTCAGTACCTTCCTGGAAAATGGGATGTTACTTTATGTTCAGGGCCCTCCTGAAAAATGGAATTTTACTTTATGTTCAGTACCGTCCTGGAAAATAGGATGTTACTTTCTGTTCAGGACCCTCCTAAAAAATGGGATATTACTTTTTGTTCAGGACCCTTCTGAAAAATATAATTTTAATTTATGTTCAGGACACTCCTGAAAAATTGGACTTTACCTTCTGTTCAGGACCCACCAGGAAAATGGAATTTTACTATCTGTTTAGGACCATCTTGAAAAATGGAATTTTACCATCTGTTCAGGACCCTCCTGTAAAATAGGATTTCACTTTATGTTCAGGACCCTCCTGAAAAATGGGATTTTACTTTCTGTTTAGGGCCCTCCTGAAAAATAGGATTTCACTTAATGTTACGGACCATCCTGGAAAATGGGATGTTACTTTATGTTCAGAACCTTCCTGATAAATGGGATTTTACCTTCTGTTCATGACCCTCCTAAAAAATGGAATTTTATTTTCTGTTCAGGACCCTCCTGAAAAATAGAATTTTACCTTCTGTTCAACACCCTCCTGAAAAATGGGATTTCACTTTATGTTCAGGTCACTCCTGAAAAATGGGATTTTACTTTCTGTTCAGGACCCTCCTGAAAAATAGGATTTTACCTTATGTTCAGGACCCTCCTGAAAAATGGTATTTTCACTTTATGTTCAGGACCCTCCTAAAAAATGGGATTTTACTTTTTGTTCAGGACCCCCCTGAAAAATGGAATTTTACTTTATGTTCAGAAACCTCCTGGAAAATGTGATGTTACTTTATGTTCAGGACACTCCTAAAAAATGGGATTTTACTTTATGTTCAGTACCCTCCTGAAAAATGGGATTTACTTTCTGTTGTGGACCCTCCTGAAAAATGGGACTTTACTCTCTACTCCGGACGCTCCTAAAAAATGGGACTTTACCTTCTGTTCAGGACCCTCTTGGAAAATGGGATTTTACTTTGTGTTTAGGACTTTCCTGAAAAATTAGATTTTACCTTCTGTTCAGGACCCTCCTAAAAAATGGGACTTCACTTTATGTTCAGGACCCTCTTGAAAAATTGGATTTTACTTTCTGTTCAGGACCCTCCTGAAAATGGGATTTTACTTTCTACTCAGGACCCTCATGAAAAATGGGACTTTACTTTCTGCTCAGGACCCTCCTGAAAAATGGGACTTTACTTTCTGCTCAGGACCCTCCTGAAAATGGGACTTTACCTCCAGTTCAGGACCCTCCTGAAAAATGAGATTTTACTTTCTGTTCAGGACCCTCCTGAAAAATAGGATTTTACCTTATGTTCAGGAGCCTCCTGAAAAATGGGATTTTACTTTATGTTCAGTCCCCTTCTGAAAAATGGGATTTTACCTTCTGTTCAGGACCCTCCTGAAAGATGAGATTTTACTTTATGTTTTGGACACTCCTGAAAAATGGGATTTAACTTTCTGTTCAGGACCCTCCTGAAAACAGGATTTTACCTTATGTTTAGGACCCTCCTAAAAAATGGTATTTTCACTTTATGTTCAGGACCCTCCTGAAAAATGGGCTTTTACTTTTTGTTCAGGACCCCCCTGAAAAATGGGATTTTACTTTATGTTCAGAAACCTCCTGGAAAATATGATGTTACTTTATGTTCAGGA
This sequence comes from Capsicum pubescens, assembly GCA_030864215.1. Lineage (NCBI taxonomy): Eukaryota > Viridiplantae > Streptophyta > Magnoliopsida > Solanales > Solanaceae > Capsicum > Capsicum pubescens. The sequence goes on along the minus strand of CM061549.1, from coordinate 28,074,197 downwards.
CACTCCTGAAAAATGGGATTTTACTTTCTGTTCTGGACCCTCCTGAAAAATGGGATTTACTTTCTGTTCTGGACCCTCCTGAAAAATAGGACATTACTCTCTGCTCAGGACCCTCCTGAAAAATTGAACTTTACCTTCTGTTCAGGACCCTCCTGGGAAATGGGATTTTACTCTCTGTTTAGGACCCTCCTGAAAAATGGGATTTACTTTCTGTTCAGGACCCTCCTGGAAAATGGGATTTTGCTTTATATTCAGGACCTTCCTGAAAAATTGAATGTTACTTTATGTTCAGGACCCTCTTGATATATGGAATTTTACCTTCTGTACAGGACCCTCCTAAAAAATGGAATTTTACTTTCTGTTCAGGACCCACCTGAAAAATAGGATTTTACTTTCTACTCAGGACCCTCATGAAAAATGGGACTTTACTTTCTGCTCAGGACCCTCATAAAAAATGAGACTTTACCTCCTGTTCAGGACCCTCCTGAAAAGTGAAATTTTACTTTCTTTTCAAGACCCTCCTGAAAAATATGATTTTACCTTATGTTCAGGAGTCTCTTGAAAAATGGGATTTTACTTTATGTTCAGGACCCTTCTGAAAAATGGGATTTTACTTTTTGTTCAGAACCCTCCTGAAAAATGGAATTTTACTTTCTGTTCAGGACCCTCCTGGAAAATGGGATATTACTTTATGTTCAGGACCCTTCTGTAAAATAGGATTTTAATTTCTGTTCAGGACCTTCCTGAAAAATGGGATTTTACATTATGTTCAGTATCGTCCTGGATAATGGGATGTTACTTTATGTTCAGGACCCTCCTAAAAAATAGGATTTTACTTTCTGTTCAGGACCCTCCTAAAAAATAGAATTTTACTTTATGTTCAGGACCCTCCTGAAAATAGAATTTTACTTTTGTTCAGGACCCTCCTTAAAAATGGGATTTTACTTTCTACTCAGGATTATCCTGATAAATGGGACTTTACTCTCTGCTCAAGACCCTCCTGAAAAATGGGACTTTATTCTCTGCTCAAGACCCTCCTGAAAAATGGGACTTTACCGCCTGTTCAGGACCCTCTTGGAAAATGGAATTTTACTTTTTGTTTATACCTTTTTGCCAAATGGAATTTTACGATTTGTTCAGGACCCTCCTGAAAAATAGGATTTCACTTCATGTTCAGGACCCTCCTGAAAAATGGGATTTTACTTTCTGTTCAATTTCCTCCTGAAAAATGGGATTTTTCTTTATGTTTAGGACCTTCCTGGAAAATGGGATGTTACATTATGTTCAGGACCCTCCTGATAAATGGGATTTTATCTTTTGTTCAGGACCCTCCTAAAAAATGGAATTTTATTTTTTCTGTTCAGGACCCTCCTGAAAAATAGGATTTTACTTTCTGTTCAGGACTCTCCTAAAAAATGAGATTTCACTTTATGTTCAGGTTCTTTCTGAAAAATTGAATGTTACTTTATGTTCAGGACCCTCTTGATATATGGGATTTTACCTTCTGTACAGGACCCTCCTAAAAAATGGAATTTTACTTTTTGTTCAGGACCCTCCTGAAAAATAGGATTTTACTTTCTACTCAGGACCCTCATGAAAAATGGGACTTTACTTTCTACTCAGGACCCTCCTTAAAAATGAGACTTTACCTCCTGTTCAGGACCCTCCTGAAAAATGAGATTTTACTTTTCGTTCTGGACCCTCCTGAAAAATAAGATTTTACCTTATGTTCAGGAGCCTCCTAAAAAATGGGATTTTACTTTATGTTCAGGACCCTTCTGAAAAATGGGATTTTACTTTCTGTTCAGAACCCTCCTGAAAAATAGAATTTTACTTTCTGTTCAGGACCCTCCTGGAAAATGGGATGTTACTTTATGTTCAGGACCCTTCTGAAAAATAGGATTTTACTTTCTGTTCAGGACCCTCCTGAAAAATAGGATTTTACACTATCTTCAGTACCGTCCTGGAAAATGGGATGTTACTTTATGTTCAGGACCCTCCTAAAAAATAGGATTTTACTTTCTGTTCAAGACCCTCCTAAAAAATAGAATTTTACTTTATTTTCAGGACCATCCTGAAAAATAGAATTTTACTTTTGTTCAGGACCCTCCTGAAAAATGGGATTTTACTTTCTACTCAGGATTCTCCTGAAAAATGGGACTTTACCTTCTGTTCAGGACACTCCTGGAAAATGTAATTTCTGTTCAGGACACTCCTGAAAAATAGGATTTTACCTTTTGATCAGGACCCTCCTGAAAAATGAGATTTCACTTTATGTTCAGGACCCTCCTGAAAAATGGGATTTTACTTTCTTTTCAGGACCCTCCTGAAAAATAGGATTTTACCTTATGTTCAGGACCCTCCTGAAAAATGGTATTTTCACTTTATGTTCAGGACCCTCCTGAAAAATGGGATTTTACTTTTTTTTCAGGACACCCCTAAAAAATGGGATTTTACTTTATGTTCAGAAACATCCTGGAAAATGTGATGTTATTTTCTGTTCAGGACCCTCCTGAAAAAATGGGATTTTACTTTATGTTCAGTACCGTCCTGGAAAATGGGATGTTACTTTATTTTCAGGACCTTCCTAAAAAATGGAATTTTACTTTCTGTTCAGGACCCTCCTTAAAAATAGAATTTTACTTTATGTTCAGGACCCTCCTGAAAAATGGGACTTTACTCTCTGCTTAGGACCCTCCTAAAAAATGGGACTTTACCTTCTGTTCAGGACCCACCTGGAAAATGGGATTTTACTTTCTGTTTAGGACTTTCCTGAAAAATTAGATTTTACCTACTGTTCAGAACCCTCCTATAAAATGGGATTTCACTTTATGTTCAGGACCCTCTTGAAAAATGGGATTTTACTTTCTGTTCAGGACCCTCCTGAAAAATGGGATTTTAATTTATGTTCAGGACCTTCCTGGAAAATAAAATGTTACTTTATGTTCAAGGCCCTCCTGATAAATGGGATTTTACCTTCTGTTCAGGACCCTCCTAAAAAATGGAATTTTACTTTTTGTTCAGGACCCTCCTGAAAAATAGGATTTTACCTTCTGTTCCGGACCCTTCTGAAAAATGGGATTTCACTTTATGTTCCGGATCCTCTTGAAAAATGGAATTCTACTTTCTGTTCAGGACCCTCCTGAAAAATGGGATTTTACTTTCTACTCAGGACCCTCATGAAAAATGGGACTTTACTTTCTGCTCAGGACCCTCCTGAAAAATGGGACTTTACTTTCTGCTCAGGACCCTCCTGAAAAATGGGACTTTACCTCCAGTTAAGGACCCTCCTGAAAAATGAGATTTTACTTTCAGTTCAGGACCCTCCTCAAAAATAGGATTTAACCTTATGTTCAGGAGTCTCCTGAAAAATGGGATTTTACTTTATGTGCAGGACCCTTCTGAAATATAGGATTTTACTTTCTGTTCACGACCCTCTTGAAAAATGGATTTTACTTTATGTTCAGTACCCTCCTGGAAAATGGGATGTTACTTTTTGTTCAGGACCCTCCTGAAAAATGGGATTTTACTATATGTTCAGTACCGTCCTGGAAAATGGGATGTTACTTTATTTTCAGGACCCTCCTAAAAAATGGGATTTTACTTTCTGTTCAGGACCTTCCTGAAAAAAAGAATTTTACTTTATGTTCAGGACCCTCCTAAAAATACAATTTTACTTTTGTTCAGGACCTTCCTGAAAAATGGGATTTTAGTTGCTACTCAGGCCCCTCTTGAAAAATGGGACATTACTCACTGCTCAGGACCCTCCTGAAAAATGGGATTTTACTTTCTACTCAGGCCCCTCCTGAAAAATGAGACTTTCCTCTCTGCTCAGGACCCTCCTGAAAAATGTAACTTTACCTTCTGTTTAGGACCATCCTGTAAAATGGGATTTTACTTTTTGTTCAGGACCTTCCTGAAAAATGGGATTTTACCTTCTGTTCAGGACCCTCCTGAAAAATGGGATTTTACTTAATGTTCCAGACCCTCCTGAAAAATGGGATTTTACTTTCTATTCGGGTCCCTCCTGAAAAATGGGATTTTACTTTATGTTCAGGACCTTACTGGAAAATGGGATGTTACTTTATGTTCAGGACCCTCCTGATTAATGGGATTTTACCTTCTGTTCAGGACCCTCCTAAAAAAATGGAATTTTATTTTCAATTCAGGACCCTCCTGAAAAATAGAATGTTACCTTCTGTCCAGGACCCTCCTGAAAAATGAGATTTCACTTTATGTTCAGGACCCTCCTGAAAATAAGATTTTACTTTCTGTTCAGGACACTCTTGAAAAATAGGATTTTACCTTCTGTTCAGGACCCTCCTGAAAAATGGTATTTTCACTTTATGTTAAGGACCCTCCTGAAAAATGGGATTTTACTTTTTGTTCAGGACCCCCCTGAAAAATGGGATTTTACTTTATGTTCACAAACCTCCTGGAAAATGTGATGTTACTTTATGTTCAGGACACTCCTGAAAAATGGAATTTTACTTTCTGGTCAGGACCCTCCTGAAAAATGGGATTTTACTTTATGTTCAGTACCGTCCTGGAAAATGGGATGTTACTTTATTTTCAGGACCTTCCTAAAAAATGGGATTTTACTTTCTGTTCAGGACCCTATTTAAAAATAGAATTTTACTTTATGTTCAGGTCCCTCCTGAAAAATAGAATTTTAATTTTGTTCAGGACCCTCCTGAAAAATGGGACTTTACTCTCTTCTCAGGACCCTCCTAAAAAATGGGACTTTACCTTCTGTTCAGGACCCTCCTGGAAAATGGGATTTCACTTTCTGTTTAGGACTTTCCTGAAAAATTAGATTTTACCTTTTGTTCAGGACCCTCCTAAAAAATGGGATTTCACTTTATGTTCAGGACCCTCTTGAAAAATGAGATTTTACTTTCTGTTCAGTACCCTCCTGAAAAATGAGATTTTACTTTATGTTCAGGACCTTCCTGGAAAATGAAATGTTACTTTATGTTCAGGGCCCTCCAGATAAATGGGATTTTACCTTCTGTTCAGGACCCTCCTAAAAAATGGAATTTTACTTTCTGTTCAGGACCCTCCTGAAAAATAGGATTTTACCTTCTGTTCTGGATTCTCCTGAAAAATGGGATTTCACTTTATGTTCCGGATCCTCCTGAAAAATGGAATTCTACTTTCTGTTCAAGACCCTCCTCAAAAATGGGATTTTACTTTCTACTCAGGACCCTCATGAAAAATGGGACTTTATTTTCTGCTCAGGACCCTCCTGAAAAATGGGACTTTACTTTCTGCTCAGGACCCTCCTGAAAAATGGGACTTTACCTCCAGTTCAGGACCCTCTTGAAAAATAAGATTTTACTTTCTGTTCAGGACCCTCCTTAAAAATAGGATTATACCTTATGTTCAGGAGCCTCCTGAAAAATGTGATTTTACTTTATGTTCAGGACCCTCTTGAAAAATGGATTTTACTTTATGTTCAGTACCTTCCTGGAAAATGGGATGTTACTTTATGTTTAGGACCCTCCTGAAAAATGGAATTTTACTTTATGTTCAGTACCGTCCTGGAAAATAGGATGTTACTTTCTGTTCAGGACCCTCCTAAAAAATGGGATATTACTTTTTGTTCAGGACCCTCCTGAAAAATATAATTTTAATTTATGTTCAGGACACTCCTGAAAAATTGGACTTTACCTTCTGTTCAGGACCCACCAGGAAAATGGAATTTTACTATCTGTTTAGGACCCTCTTGAAAAATGGAATTTTACCATCTGTTCAGGACCCTCCGGTAAAATAGGATTTCACTTTATGTTCAGGACCCTCCTGAAAAATGGGATTTTACTTTCTGTTTAGGGCCCTCCTGAAAAATAGGATTTTACTTAATGTTCCGGACCTTCCTGGAAAATGGGATGTTACTTTATGTTCAGAACCCTCCTGATAAATGGGATTTTACCTTCTGTTCATGACCCTCCTAAAAAATGGAATTTTATTTTCTGTTCAGGACCCTCCTGAAAAATAGAATTTTACCTTCTGTTCAGGACCCTCCTGAAAAATGGGATTTCACTTTATGTTCAGGACACTCCTGAAAAATGGGATTTTACTTTCTGTTCAGGACCCTCCTGAAAAATAGGATTTTACCTTATGTTCAGGACCCTCCTGAAAAATGGTATTTTCACTTTATGTTCAGGACCCTCCTGAAAAATGGGATTTTACTTTTTGTTCAGGACCCCCCTAATAAATGGAATTTTACTTTATGTTCAGAAACCTCCTGGAAAATGTGATGTTACTTTATGTTCAGGACACTCCTAAAAAATGGGATTTTACTTTCTGTTCAGGACCCTCCTGAAAAATAGGATTTTACTTTATGTTCAGTACCCTCCTGAAAAATGGGATTTACTTTCTGTTCTGGACCCTCCTGAAAAATGGGACTTTACTCTCTGCTCAGGACGCTCCTAAAAAATGGGACTTTACCTTCTGTTCAGGACCCTCTTGGAAAATGGGATTTTACTTTGTGTTTAGGACTTTCCTGAAAAATTAGATTTTACCTTCTGTTCAGGACCCTCCTAAAAAATGGGATTTCACTTTATGTTCAGGACCCTCTTTAAAAATGGGATTTTACTTTCTGTTCAGGACCCTCCTGAAAAATGGTATTTTACTTTCTACTCAGGACCCTCATGAAAAATGGGACTTTACTTTCTGCTCAGGACCCTCCTGAAAAATGGGACTTTACTTTCTGCTCAGGACCCTCCTGAAAAATGGGACTTTACCTCCAGTTCAGGACCCTCCTGAAAAATGAGATTTTACTTTCTGTTCAGGACCCTCCTGAAAATTAGGATTTTACCTTATGTTCAGGAGCCTCCTGAAAAATGGGATTTTACTTTATGTTCAGGACCCTTCTGAAAAATGGGATTTTACCTTCTGTTCAGGACCCTCCTGAAAGATGAGATTTCACTTTATGTTAAGGACACTCCTGAAAAATGGGATTTTACTTTCTGTTCAGGACCCTCCTGAAAATAGGATTTTACCTTAGGTTTAGGACCCTCCTAAAAAATGGTATTTTCACTTTATGTTCAGGACCCTCCTGAAAAATGGGGTATTACTTTTTGTTCAGGACCCCCCTGAAAAATGGGATTTTACTTTATGTTCAGAAATCTCCTGAAAAATGTGATGTTACTTTAAGTTCAGGACCCTCCTGAAAAATGGGATTTTACTTTCTGTTCAGGACCCTCCTGAAAAATGGGATTTTACTTTATGTTCAGTACCCTCCTGAAAAATGGGATTTACTTTCTGTTCTGGACCCTCCTGAAAAATAGGACATTACTCTCTGCTCAGGACCCTCCTGAAAAATGGAACTTTACCTTCTGTTCAGGACCCTCCTGGAAAATGGGATTTTACTCTCTGTTTAGGACCCTCCTGAAAAATGGGATTTACTTTCTGTTCAGGACCCTCCTGGAAAATGGGATTTTGCTTTATATTCAGGACCTTCCTGAAAAATTGAATGTTACTTTATGTTCTGGACCCTCTTGATATATGGGATTTTACCTTCTGTACAGGACCCTCCTAAAAAATGGAATTTTACTTTCTGTTCAGGACCCTCCTGAAAAATAGGATTTTACTTTCTACTCAGGACCCTCATGAAAAATGGGACATTACTTTCTGCTCAGGACCCTCCTGAAAAATGAGACTTTACCTCCTGTTCAGGACCCTCCTGAAAAGTGAAATTTTAGTTTCTTTTCAAGACCCTCCTGGAAAATGGGATTTTACTTTATGTTCAGGACCCTTCTGAAAAATGGGATTTTACTTTTTGTTCAGAACCCTCCTGAAAAATGGAATTTTACTTTCTGTTCAGGACCCTCCTGGAAAATGGGATTTTACATTATGTTCAGTATCGTCCTGGATAATGTGATGTTACTTTATGTTCAGGACCCTCCTAAAAAATAGGATTTTACTTTCTGTTCAGGACCCTCCTAAAAAATAGAATTTTACTTTATGTTCAGGACCCTCCTGAAAAATAGAATTTTACTTTTGTTCAGGACCCTCCTGAAAAATAGGATTTTACTTTCTACTTAGGATTCTCCTGAAAAATGGGACTTACTCTCTGCTCAAGACCCTCCTGAAAAATGGGACTTTACTCTCTGCTCAGGACCCTCCTGAAAAATGGGACTTTACCGCCTGTACAGGACCCTCTTGGAAAATGGAATTTTTCTTTCTATTTATACCTTTTGCAAAATGGAATTTTACAATCTGTTCAGGACCCTCCTGAAAAATGGGATTTCACTTTATGTTCAGGACCCTCCTGAAAAATGGGATTTTACTTTCGGTTCAATTTCCTCTTGAAAAATGGGATTTTACTTTATGTTTAGGACTTTCCTGGAAAATGGGATGCTACTTTATGTTCAGGACCCTCCTGATAAATGGGATTTTATCTTCTGTTCAGGACCCTCCTAAAAAATGGAATTTTATTTTCTGTTCAGGACCCTCCTGAAAAATAGGATTTTACTTTCTGTTCAGGACCCTCCTGAAAAATGAGATTTCACTTTATGTTCAGGACCCTCCGGAAAAATGAGATTTTACTTTCTGTTCAGGACCCTCCTAAATAATAGGATTTTATCTTATGTTCATGACCCTCCTGAAAAATGGTATTTTCACTGTATGTTCAGGACCCTCCTGAAAAATAGGATTTTACTTAATGTTCTGGACTTTTCTGGAAAATGGGATGTTACTTTATGTAAAGGACCCTCCTGATAAATGGGATTTTACCTTCTGTTCATGACCCACCTAAAAAATGGAATTTTATTTTCTGTTCAGGACCCTCCTGAAAAATAGAATTTTACCTTCTGTTCAGGACCCTCCTAAAAAATGAGATTTCACTTTATGTTCAGGACCCTTTGAAAAATGGGATTTTACTTTCTGTTCAGGACCCTCCTGAAAAATAGGATTGTACCTTATGTTCAGGACCCACCTGAAAAATGGTATTTTCACTTTATGTTCAGGACCCTCCTGAAAAATAAGATTTTACTTTTTGTTCAGGACCCCCCTGAAAAATGGGATTTTACTTTTCGTTCAGAAACCTTCTAGAAAATGTGATGTTACTTTATGTTCAGGACACTCCTGAAAAATGGGATTTTACTTTCTGTTCAGGACCCTCCTGAAAAATGGGATTTTACTTTATGTTCAGTACCCTCTTGAAAAATGGTATTTACTTTCTGTTCTGGACCCTCCTGAAAAATAGGACATTACTCTCTGCTCAGGACCCTCCTGAAAAATGGAACTTTACCTTCTGTTCAGGATCCTCCTGGAAAATGGGATTTTACTCTCTATTTAGGACCCTCCTGAAAAATGGGATTTACTTTCTGTTCAGGACCCTCCTGGAAAATGGGATTTTGCTTTATATTCAGGACCTTCCTGAAAAATTGAATGTTACTTTATGTTCTGGACCCTCTTGATATATGGGATTTTACCTTCTGTACAGGACCCTCCTAAAAAATGGAATTTTATTTTCTGTTCAGGACCCTCCTGAAAAATAGGATTTTACTTTCTGTTCAGGACCCTCCTGAAAAATGAGATTTCACTTTATGTTCAGGACCCTCCGGAAAAATGAGATTTTACTTTCTGTTCAGGACCCTCCTAAATAATAGGATTTTACCTTATGTTCATGACCCTCCTGAAAAATGGTATTTTCACTGTATGTTCAGGACACTCCTGAAAAATAGGATTTTACTTAATGTTCCGGACTTTTCTGGAAAATGGGATGTTACTTTATGTAAAGGACCCTCCTGATAAATGGGATTTTACCTTCTGTTCATGACCCACCTAAAAAATGGAATTTTATTTTCTGTTCAGGACCCTCCTGAAAAATAAAATTTTACCTTCTGTTCAGGACCCTCCTGAAAAATGAGATTTCACTTTATGTTCAGGACCCTCCTGAAAAATGAGATTTTACTTTCTGTTCAGGACCCTCCTGAAAAATAGGATTTTACCTTATGTTCAGGACCCACCTGAAAAATGGTATTTTCACTTTATGTTCAGGACCCTCCTGAAAAATAAGATTTTACATTTTGTTCAGGACCCCCCTGAAAAATGGGATTTTACTTTTCGTTCAGAAACCTTCTAGAAAATGTGATGTTACTTTTTGTTCAGGACACTCCTGAAAAATGGGATTTTACTTTCTATTCAGGACCCTCCTGAAAAATGGGATTTTTCTTTATGCTCAGTACCCTCCTGAAAAATGGGATTTACTTTCTGTTCTGGACACTCCTGAAAAATGGGACATTACTCTATGCTCAGGACCCTCCTGAAAAATGGAACTTTACCTTCTGTTCAGGACCCTCCTGGAAAATGGGATTTTACTTTCTGTTTAGGACCCTCCTGAAAAATGGGATTTACTTTCTGTTCAGGACCCTCCTGGAAAATGGGATTTTGCTTTATATTAGGTTCTTTCTGAAAAATTGAATGTTACTTTATGTTCAGGACCCTCTTGATATATGGGATTTTACCTTCTGTACAGGACCCTCCTAAAAAATGGAATGTTACTTTTTGTTCAGGACCCTCCTGAAAAATAGGATTTTACTTTCTACTCAGGACCCTCATGAAAAATGGGACTTTACTTTCTACTCAGGACCCTCCTGAAAAATGAGACTTTACCTCCTGTTCGGACCCTCCTGAAAAATGAGATTTTACTTTCTGTTCTGGACCCTCCTGAAAAAAATAGGATTTTACCTTATGTTCAGGAGCCTCCTAAAAAATGGGATTTTACTTTATGTTCAGGACCCTTCTGAAAAATGGGATTTTACTCTCTGTTCAGAACCCTCCTGAAAAATAGAATTTTACATTCTGTTCAGGACCCTCTTGGAAAATAGGATGTTACTTTATGTTCAGGACCCTTCTGAAAAATAGGATTTTACTTTAAGTTCAGGACCCTCCTGAAAAATAGGATTTTACACTATCTTCACTACCGTCCTGGAAAATGGGATGTTACTTTATGTTCAAGACCCTCCTAAAAAATAGGATTTTACTTTCTGTTCAAGACCCTCCTAAAAAATAGAATTTTACTTTATTTTCAGGACCCTCCTGAAAAATAGAATTTTACTTTTGTTCAGGACCCTCCTGAAAAATGGGATTTTACTTTCTACTCAGGATTCTCCTGAAAAATGGGACTTCACTCTTTGCTCAAGACCCTCCTGAAAAATTGGACTTTACTCTCTGCCCAGGACCCTTCTGAAAAATAGGACTTTACCTTCTATTCAGGACCCTCCTGGAAAATTGAATTTCTGTTCAGGACACTCCTGAAAAATAGGATTTTACCTTTTGCTCAGGACCCTCCTGACAAATGAGATTTTACTTTATGTTCAGGACCCTCCTGAAAAATGGGATTTTACTTTCTGTTCAGGACCCTCCTGAAAAATAGGATTTTAGCTTATGTTCAGGACCCTCCTGAAAAATGGGATTTTACTTTTTTTTCAGGACCCCCCTAAAAAATGGGATTTTACTTTATGTTCAGAAACCTCCTGGAAAATGTGATGTTATTTTCTGTTCAGGAGCCTCCTGAAAAAATGGGATTTTACTTTATGTTCAGTACCGTCCTGGAAAATGGGATGTTACTTTATTTTCAGGACCTTCCTAAAAAATGGAATTTAACTTTCTGTTCAGGACCCTCCTTAAAAATAGAATTTTACTTTATGTTCAGGACCCTCCTGAAAAATGGAATTTTACTTTTGTTCAGGACCCTCGTGAAAAATGGGACTTTACTTTCTTCTTAGGACCCTCCTAAAAAATGGGATTTTACTTTCTGTTCAGGACCCTCCTGGAAAATGGGATTTTACTTGCTGTTTAGGACTTTCCTGAAAAATTAGATTTTACCTTCTGTTCAGGACCCTCCTAAAAAATGGGATTTCACTTTATGTTCAGGACCCTCTTGAAAAATGGGATTTTACATTCTGTTCAGGACCCTCCTGATAAATGGGATTTTACCTTCTGTTCAGGACCCTCCTAAAAAATGGAATTTTACTTTTTGTTCAGGACCCTCCTGAAAAATAGGATTTTACCTTCTGTTCCGGACCCTCCTGAAAAATGGGATTTCACTTTATGTTCCGGATCCTCCTGAAAAATGGAATTCTACTTTCTGTTCAGGACCCTCCTGAAAAATGGGATTTTACTTTCTACTCAGGACCCTCATGAAAAATGGGACTTTACTTTCTGCTTAGGACCCTCCTGAAAAATGGGACTTTACCTCCAGTCCAGGACCCTCCTGAAAAATGAGATTTTACTTTCTGTTCAGGACCCTTCTGAAATATGGGATTTTACTTTATGTGCAGGACCCTTCTGAAATATGGGATTTTACTTTCTGTTCACGACCCTCTTGAAAAATGGATTTTACTTAATGTTCAGTACCCTCCTGGAAAATGGGATGTTACTTTATGTTCAGGACCCTCCTGAAAAATGGGATTTTACTTTATGTTCAGTATCATCCTGGAAAATGGGATGTTACTTTCTGTTCAGGACCCTCCTAAAAAATGGGATTTAACTTTTTGTTCAGGACCCTCCTGAAAAATATAATTTTACTTTATGTTCAGGACACTCCTTAAAAATTGGAATTTACCTTCTGTTCAGGACCCTCCTGAAAAATTGGACTTTACTCTCTGCCCAGCACCCTTCTGAAAAATAGGACTTTACCTTCTGTTCAGGACCCTCCTGGAAAATGGAATTTCTGTTCAGGACACTCCTGAAAAATAGGATTTTACCTTTTGTTCAGGACCCTCCTGACAAATGAGATTTCACTTTATGTTCAGGACCCTCCTGAAAAATGGGATTTTACTTTCTGTTCAGGACCCTCCTGAAAAATAGGATTTTAGCTTATGTTCAGGACCCTCCTGAAAAATGGTATTTTCACTTTATGTTAAGGACCCTCCTGAAAAATGGGATTTTACTTTTTTTTCAGGACCCCCCTAAAAAATGGGATATTACTTTATGTTTAGAAACCTCCTGGAAAATGTGATGTTATTTTCTGTTCAGGAGCCTCCTGAAAAAATGGGATTTTACTTTATGTTCAGTACCGTCCTGGAAAATGGGATGTTACTTTATTTTCAGGACCTTCCTAAAAAATGGAATTTTACTTTCTGTTCAGGACCCTCCTTAAAAATAGAATTTTACTTTATGTTCAGGACCCTCCTGAAAAATGGAATTTTACTTTTGTTCAGGACCCTCGTGAAAAATGGGACTTTACTCTCTGCTCAGGACCCTCCTAAAAAATGGGATTTTACTTTCTGTTCAGGACCCTCCTGGAAAATGGGATTTTACTTTCTGTTTAGGACTTTCCTGAAAAATTAGATTTTACCTTCTGTTCAGGACCCTCCTAAAAAATGGGATTTCACTTTATGTTCAGGACCCTCTTGAAAAATGGGATTTTACTTTCTGTTCAGGACCCTCCTGAAAAATGGGATTTTACTTTATGTTCAGGACCTTCCTGGAAAATAAAATGTTACTTTATGTTCAAGGCCCTCCTGATAAATGGGATTTTACCTTCTGTTCAGGACCCTCCTAAAAAATGGAATTTTACTTTTTGTTCAGGACCCTCCTGAGAAATAGGACTTTACCTTCTGTTCCGGACCCTCCTGAAAAATGGGATTTCACTTTATGTTCCGGATCCTCCTGAAAAATGGAATTCTACTTTTTGTTCAGGACCCTCCTGAAAAATGGGATTTTACTTTCTACTCAGGACCCTCATGAAAAATGGGACTTTACTTTCTGCTCAGGACCCTCCTGAAAAATGGGACTTTATTTTCTGCTCAGGACCCTCCTGAAAAATGGGACTTTACCTCCAGTTCAGGACCCTCCTGAAAAATGAGATTTTACTTTCTGTTCAGGACCCTTCTGAAATATGGGATTTTACTTTATGTGCAGGACCCTTCTGAAATATGGGATTTTACTTTCTGTTCACGACCCTCTTGAAAAATGGATTTTACTTTATGTTCAGTACTCTCCTGGAAAATGGGATGTTACTTTATGTTCAGGACCCTCCTGAAAAATGGGATTTTACTTTATGTTCAGTATCATCCTGGAAAATGGGATGTTACTTTCTGTTCAGGACCCTCCTAAAAAATGGGATTTAACTTTTTGTTCAGGACCCTCCTGAATAATATAATTTTACTTTATGTTCAGGACACTCCTTAAAAATTGGAATTTACCTTCTGTTCAGGACCCTCCTGAAAAATGGGACTTTACTCTCTGCCCAGGACCCTTCTGAAAAATAGGACTTTACCTTCTGTTCAGGACCCTCCTGGAAAATGGAATTTCTGTTCAGGACACTCCTGAAAAATAGGATTTTACCTTTTGTTCAGGACCCTCCTGACAAATGAGATTTCACTTTATGTTCAGGACCCTCCTGAAAAATGGGATTTTACTTTCTGTTCAGGACCCTCCTGAAAAATAGGATTTTAGCTTATGTTCAGGACCCTCCTGAAAAATGGTATTTTCACTTTATGTTAAGGACCCTCCTGAAAAATGGGATTTTACTTTTTTTTCAGGACCCCCCTAAAAAATGGGATATTACTTTATGTTTAGAAACCTCCTGGAAAATGTGATGTTATTTTTTGTTCAGGAGCCTCCTGAAAAAATGGGATTTTACTTTATGTTCAGTACCGTCCTGGAAAATGGGATGTTACTTTATTTTCAGGACCTTCCTAAAAAATGGAATTTTACTTTCTGTTCAGGACCCTCCTTAAAAATAGAATTTTACTTTATGTTCAGGACCCTCCTGAAAAATGGAATTTTACTTTTGTTCAGGACCCTCGTGAAAAATGGGACTTTACTCTCTGCTCAGGACCCTCCTAAAAAATGGGATTTTACTTTCTGTTCAGGACCCTCCTGGAAAATGGGATTTTACTTTCTGTTTAGGACTTTCCTGAAAAATTAGATTTTACCTTCTGTTCAGGACCCTCCTAAAAAATGGGATTTCACTTTATGTTCAGGACCCTCTTGAAAAATGGGATTTTACTTTCTGTTCAGGACCCTCCTGAAAAATGGGATTTTACTTTATGTTCAGGACCTTCCTGGAAAATAAAATGTTACTTTATGTTCAAGGCCCTCCTGATAAATGGGATTTTACCTTCTGTTCAGGACCCTCCTAAAAAATGGAATTTTACTTTTTGTTCAGGACCCTCCTGAGAAATAGGATTTTACCTTCTGTTCCGGACCCTCCTGAAAAATGGGATTTCACTTTATGTTCCGGATCCTCCTGAAAAATGGAATTCTACTTTTTGTTCAGGACCCTCCTGAAAAATGGGATTTTACTTTCTACTCAGGACCCTCATGAAAAATGGGACTTTACTTTCTGCTCAGGACCCTCCTGAAAAATGGGACTTTATTTTCTGCTCAGGACCCTCCTGAAAAATGGGACTTTACCTCCAGTTCAGGACCCTCCTGAAAAATGAGATTTTACTTTCTGTTCAGGACCCTTCTGAAATATGGGATTTTTCTTTATGTGCAGGACCCTTCTGAAATATGGGATTAAACTTTCTGTTCACGACCCTCTTGAAAAATGGATTTTACTTTATGTTCAGTACCCTCCTGGAAAATGGGATGTTACTTTATGTTAAGGACCCTCCTGAAAAATGGGATTTTACTTTATGTTCAGTACCGTCCTGGAAAATGGGATGTTACTTTCTGTTCAGGACCCTCCTAAAAAATGGGATTTAACTTTTTGTTCAGGACCCTCCTGAAAAATATAATTTTACTTTATGTTCAGGACACTCCTTAAAAATTGGAATTTACCTTCTGTTCAGGACCTTCTTGAAAAATGGAATTTTACTATCTGTTTAGGACCCTCTTGAAAAATGGGATTTTACCATCTGTTCAGGACCCTCCTGAAAAATAGGATTTCACTTTCTGTTCAGGTCCCTCCTGAAAAATGGGATTGTACTTTCTGTTTAGGGCCCTACTGAAAAATAGGATTTTACTTAATGTTCCGGACCTTCCTGGAAAATGGGATGTTCTTTATGTTCAGAACCCTCCTGATAAATGGGATTTTACCTACTGTTCATGACCCTCCTAAAAAATGGAATTTTATTTTTCTGTTCAGGACCCTCCTGAAAAATAGAATTTTTCCTTCTGTTCAGGACCCTCCTGAAATATGAGATTTCACTTTATGTTCAGGACACTCCTGAAAAATGGGATTTTACTTTCTGTTCAGGACCCTCCTGAAAAATAGGATTTTACCTTATGTTCAGGACCCTCCTGAAAATGGTATTTTCACTTTATATTCAGGACCCTCCTCAAAAATGGGATTTTACTTTTTGTTCAGGACACCCCTGAAAAATGGGATTTTACTTTATGTTCAGAAACCTCCTGGAAAATGTGATGTTACTTTATGTTCAGGACACTCCTGAAAAATGGGATTTTACTTTCTGTTCAGGACCCTCCTGAAAAATGGGATTTTACTTTATGTTCAGTACCCTCCTGAAAAATGTGATTTTCTTTCTGTTCAGGACCCTCCTGAAAAATAGGATTTTACTTTATGTTCAGGACCCTCCTGAAAAATGGAATTTTACTTTTGTTCAGGACCCTCCTGGAAAATGGGATTTTACTTTCTGTTTAGGAACCTCCTGAAAAATGGGATTTACTTTCTGTTCAGGACCCTCTTGGAAAATGGGATTTTTCTTTATGTTCAGGACCTTCCGGAAAAATTGAATGTTACTTTATGTTCAGGACCCTCTTGATATATGGGATTTTACCTTCTGTATAGGACCCTCCTAAAAAATGGAATTTTACTTTTTGTTCAGAACGCTCCTAAAAAATAGGATTTTACTTTCTACTCAGGACCCTCATGAAAAATGGGACTTTACTTTCTGCTCAGGACCCTCCTGAAAAATGAGACTTTACCTCCTGTTCAGGACCCTCCTGAATAATGAGATTTTACTTTCTGTTCTGGACCCTCCTGAAAAATAGGATTTTACCTTATGTTCAGGAGCCTCCTGATAAATGGGATTTTACTTTATGTTCAGGACCCTTCTGAAAAATGGGATTTTACTTTCTGTTCAGAACCCTCCTGAAAAATAGAATTTTACTTTCTGTTCAGGACCCTCCTGGAAAATGGGATGTTACTTTATGTTCAGGACCCTTCTGAAAAATAGGATTTTACTTTCTGTTCAGAACCCTCCTGAAAAATAGGATTTTACATTATCTTCAGTACCGTCCTGGAAAATGGGATGTTACTTTATGTTCAGGACCCACCTAAAAAATAGGATTTTACTTTCTGTTCAGGACCCTCCTAAAAAATAGAATTTTACTTTATTTTCAGGACCCTCCAGAAAAATAGAATTTTACTTTTGTTCAGGACCCTCCTGAAAAATGGGATTTTACTTTCTACTATGGATTCTCCTGAAAAATAGGGCTTTACACTCTGCTCAAGACCCTCCTGAAAAATGGGAATTTACTCTCTGCTCAGGACCCTCCTGAAAAATGGGACTTTACCGTCTGTTCAGGACCCTCCTGGAAAATGAGACTTTATGTTCAGGACCCTCTTGATAAATGTGATTTTACCTTCTGTTCAGGACCCTCCTAAAAAATGGAATTTTACTTTCTATTCAGGACCCTCTTGAAAAATAGGATTTTACCTTCTGTTCCGGACCCTCCTGAAAAATGGGATTTCACTTTATGTTCTGGATCCTTCTGAAAAATGGAATTCTACTTTCTGTTCAGGACCCTCCTGAAAAATGGGATTTTACTTTCTACTCAGGACCCTCATGAAAAATGGGACTTTACTTTCTGCTCTGGACCCTCCTGAAAAATGGGACTTTACTTTCTGCTTAGCACCCTCCTGAAAAATGGGACTCTACCTCCTGTTCAGGACCCTCCTGAAAAATGAGATTTTACTTTCTGTTCAGGACCCTCCTGAAAAATAGGATTTTACCTTATGTTCAGGAGCCTCCTGAAATATGGGATTTTACTTTATGTTCAGGACCCTTCTGAAAAATGGTATTTAACTTTCTGTTAAGGACCCTCCTGAAATATGGATTTTACTTTATGTTCAGTACCCTCCTGGAAAATGGGATGTAACTTTATGTTCAGGACCCTCCTGAAAAATGAGATTTTACTTTATGTTCAGTACCGTCCTGGAAAATAGGATGTTACTTTCTGTTCAGGACCCTCCTAAAAAATGGTATTTTACTTTCTATTCAGGACACTCCTGAAAAATATAATTTTACTTTATGTTCAGGACCCTCCTGAAAAATGGAATTTTACTTTTGTTCAGGACCCTCCTGAAAAATGGGATTTTACATTTTACTGAGGATCCTCCAGAAAAATTGGACTATACCTTCTGTTCAGGACCCTCCTGGAAAATAGAATTTTACGTTCTGTTTAGGACCCTCTTGAAAAATGGGATTTTACCATCTGTTCAGGACCCTCCTGAAAAATGGGATTTCACTTTATGTTCAGGACCCTCCTCAAAAATTGGATTTTACTTTCTTTTTAGGGCCCTCCTTAAAAATAGGATTTTACTTATTGTTCCGGACTTTCCTGGAAAATAGGATGTTACTTTATGTTCAGGACCCTCCTGATAAATGGGATTTTACCTTCTGTTCATGACCCTCCTAAATAATGGAATTTTAATTTCTTTTTATGACCCTCCTGAAAAATAGGATTTTACCTTCTGTTCAAGACCTTCCTAAAAAATGAGATTTCACTTTATGTTCAGGACCCTTCTGAAAAATGGTATTTAACTTTCTGTTCAGGACCCTCCTGAAATATGGATTTTACTTTATGTTAAGTACCCTCCTGGAAAATAGGATGTAACTTTATGTTCAGGACCCTCCTAAAAATTGGATTTTACTTTATGTTCAGTACCATTCTGGAAAATAGGATGTTACTTTCTGTTCAGGACCCTCCTAAAAAATGGGATTTTAGTTTCAATTCAGGACACTCCGGAAAAATATAATTTTACTTTATGTTCAGGACCCTCCTGAAAAATGGAATTTTACTTTTGTTCAGGACCCTCCTGAAAAATGGGATTTTACATTTTACTGAGGATCCTCCAGAAAAATTGGACTATACCTTGTGTTCAGGACCCTCCTGGAAAATGGAATTTTACGTTCTGTTTAGGACCCTCTTGAAAAAAGGGATTTTACCATCTGTTCAGGACCCTCTTGAAAAATGGGATTTCACTTTATGTTCAGGACCCTCCTCAAAAATAGGATTTTACTTTCTGTTTAGGGCCCTCCTTAAAAATAGGATTTTACTTATTGTTCCGGACCTTCCTGGAAAATAGGATGTTACTTTATGTTCAGGACCCTCCTGATAAATGGGATTTTACCTTCTGTTCATGACCCTCCTAAATAATGGAATTATAATTTCTTTTTATGACCCTCCTGAAAAATAGGATTTTACCTTCTGTTCAGGACCTTCCTAAAAAATGAGATTTCACTTTATGTTCAGGACCCTCCTGAAAAATGAGATTTTACTTTCTGTTCAGGACCCTCCTGAAAAATAGGATTTTACCTAATGTTCAAGACCCTCCTAAAAAATGGGATTTCTTTTTATGTTCAGGACCCTCCTGAAAAATGGGATTTTATTTTCTATACAGGGCCCCCTGAAAAATGAGATTTTACTTTATGTTCAGTACCCTCCTGAAAAATGGGATGTTACTTTATGTTCAGAGTCGTCCTCGAAAATGGGATGTTACTTTATTTTCAGGACCCTCCTAAAAAATGGGATTTTACTTACTGTTCAGGACCCTCCTGAAAAATAGAATTTTACTTTATGATCAGGACATTCCTAAAAAATGGAATTTTACTTTTGTTCAGGACCCTTCTGAAAAATGAGATTTTACTTTCTACTCAGGCCTCTCCTAAAAAATGGGACTTTAGTCTCTGCTCAGGACCCTACTAAAAATGGGACTTTACCTTCTGTTCAGGACCCTCTTGGAAAATGGGATTTTACTTTCTGTTTAGGACCCTCCTGAAAAATAGGATTTTACCTTCTGTTCAGGACCCTCATGAAAAATGGGATTTCACTTTATGTTCAGGACCTTCCTGGAAAATGGGACTTTACTTTATGTTCAGGACCTTTCTGCAAAATGGAATGTTACTTAACGTTCAGGACCCTCCTGATAAATGGGATTTTACCTTCTATTCAGGACCCTCCTAAAAAATAGAATTTTACTTTATGTTCAGGACCCTCCTGAAAAATAGGATTTTGCCTTCTGTTCAGGACCCTCCTGAAAAATAGGATTTCACTTTATGTTCCGGAACCTCCTTAAAAATGGAATTCTACTTTTTGTTCAGGACTATCCTGAAAAATGGGACTTTACTTTCTGCTCAGGACCCTCTTGAAAAATGGGACTTTACTTTCAGCTCAGGACCCTCCTGAAAAATGGGACTTTACCTCATGTTCAGGACCCTCCTGAAAAATGAGATTTTACTTTCTGTTCAGGACCCTCCTGAAAAATTGGATTTTACCTTATGTTCCGGAGCCTCCTAAAAAATGGGATTTTACTTTATGTTCAGGACCCTTCTGAAAAATGAGATTTTACTTTCTGTTTAGGACCCTCCTGAAAAATGGAATTTTACTTTATGTTGAGTACCCTCCTGGAAAATGGGATGTTACTTTATGTTCAGGACCCTCCTGAAAAATGAGATTTTACTTTCTGTTCAGGACCCTCCTGAAAAAATGGTATTTTACTATATGTTCAGTACCGTCCTGGAAAATGGGATGTTACTTTATTTTCAGGACCCTCCTAAAAAATGGGATTTCACTTTCTGTTCAGGACCCTCCTGAAAAATAGAATTTTACTTTATGTTCAGGACCCTCCTAAAAAATGGAATTTTACTTTCTGTACTGGATCATCATGAAAAATAGGATTTTACTTTCTGTTCCGGACCCTCCTGAAAAATGGGATTTCACTTTATGTTCCGGACTCTCCTGAAAAATGGAATTCTACTTTCTGTTCAGGACCTTCCTGAAAAATGAGATTATACTTTCTACTTAGGACCCTCATGAAAAATGGGACTTTAATTTCTGCTCAGGACCTTCCTAAAAAATGGGACTTACATTCTTCTCAGGACCCTCCTGAAAAATGAGACTTTACCTCCTGTTCAGGACCCTCCTGAAAAATGAGATTTTACTTTCTGTTCTGGACCCTCCTGAAAAATAGGATTTTACCTTATGTTCAGGAGCCTCCTGAAAAATGGGATTTTACTTTATGTTCAGGACCCTTCTGAAAAATGGGATTTTACTTTCTGTTCAGAACCCTCCTGAAAAATAGAATTTTACTTTCTGTTCAGGACCCTCCTGGAAAATGGGATGTTACTTTATGTTCAGGACCCTTCTGAAAAATAGGATTTTACTTTCTGTTCAGAACCCTCCTGAAAAATAGGATTTTACATTATCTTCAGTACCGTCCTGGAAAATGGGATGTTACTTTATGTTCAGGACCCTCCTAAAAATAGGATTTTACTTTCTGTTCAGAACCCTCATAAAAAATAGAATTTTACTTTATTTTCAGGACCCTCCAGAAAAATAGAATTTTACTTTTGTTCAGGACCCTCCTGAAAAATGGGATTTTACTTTCTACTCAGGATTCTCCTGAAAAATAGGACTTTACTCTCTGCTCAAGACCATCCTGAAAAATGGGACTTTACTCTCTGCTCAGGACCCTCCTGAAAAATAGGACTTTATCGTCTGTTCAGGACCCTCCTGGAAAATGGAATTTTAATTTCTGTTTATACCTTTTTGAAAAATGGAATTTTACAATCTGTTCTGGACCCTCCTGAAAAATGGGATTTCACTTCATGTTCAGGACCCTCCTGAAAAATGGGATTTTACTTTCTGTTCAGGTCCCTCCTGAAAAATGACTTTATGTTCAGGACCTTCCTGGAAAATGGGATGTTACTTTATGTTCAGGACCCTCCTGATAAATGGGATTTTTCCTTCTGTTCAGGACTCTCGTGAAAAATGGAATTTTATTTTCTGTTCAGGACCCTCCTGAAAAATAGGATTTTACTTTCTGTTCAGGACCCTCCTGAAAAATGAGATTTTACTTTCTGTTCAGGACCTTCCTGAATAATAGGATTTTACCTTATGTTCATGACCCTCCTGAAAAATGGTATTTTCACTGTATGTTCAGCACCCTCCTAAAAAATAAGATTTTACTCTATGTTCAGGACCCCCCCAGAAAAATGGGATTTTACTTTATGTTCACAAACTTCCTAGAAAATGGGATGTTACTTTATGTTCAGGACCCTCATGAAAAATGGGATATTACTTTCTGTTCAGGACCATCCTGAAAAATGGTATTTTACTTTATGTTCAGTACCTTCCTGGAAAATGGAATGTTACTTTATGTTCAGGACCCTCTTGATAAATGTGATTTTACCTTCTGTTCAGGACCCTCCTAAAATATGGAATTTTACTTTCTGTTCAGGACCCTCTTGAAAAATAGGATTTTACCTTCTGTTCCGGACCCTCCTGAAAAATGGGATTTCACTTTATGTTCTGGATCCTTCTGAAAAATGGAATTCTACTTTCTGTTCAGGACCCTCCTGAAAAATGGGATTTTACTTTCTACTCAGGACCCTCATGAAAAATGGGACTTTACTTTCTGCTCTGGACCCTCCTGAAAAATGGGACATTACTTTCTGCTTAGGACCCTCCTGAAAAATGGGACTCTACCTCCTGTTCAGGACCCTCCTGAAAAATGAGATTTTACTTTCTGTTCAGGACCCTCCTGAAAAATAGGATTTTACCTTATGTTCAGGAGCCTCCTCAAATATGGGATTTTACTTTATGTTCAGGACCCTTCTGAAAAATGGTATTTAACTTTCTGTTAAGGACCCTCCTGAAATATGGATTTTACTTTATGTTCAGTACCCTCCTGGAAAATGGGATGTAACTTTATGTTCAAGACCCTCCTGAAAAATGAGATTTTACTTTATGTTCAATACTGTCCTGGAAAATAGGATGTTACTTTCTGTTCAGGACCCTCCTAAAAAATGGGATATTACTTTCTATTCAGGACACTACTGAAAAATATAATTTTACTTTATGTTCAGGACCCTCCTGAAAAATGGAGTTTTACTTTTTTTCAGGACCCTCCTGAAAAATGGGATTTTACATTTTACAGAGGATCCTCCAGAAAAATTGGACTATACCTTCTGTTCAGGACCCTCCTGGAAAATAGAATTTAATGTTCTGTTTAGGACCTTCTTGAAAAATGGGATTTTACCATCTGTTCAGGACCCTCCTGAAAAATGGGATTTCACTTTATGTTCAGGACCTTCCTGATAAATGGGATTTTACCTTCTGTTCATGACCCTTCTAAATAATGGAATTTTAATTTCTTTTTATGACCCTCCTGAAAAATAGGATTTTACCTTCTGTTCAGGACCTTCCTAAAAAATGAGATTTCTCTTTATGTTCAGGACCCTTCTGAATAATGGTATTTAACTTTCTGTTCAGGACCCTCCTGAAATATGGATTTTACTTTATGTTCAGTACCCTCCTGGAAAATAGGATGTAACTTTATGTTCAGGACCCTCCTGAAAATGGGATTTTACGTTATGTTCAGTACCATCCTGTAAAATAGGATGTTACTTTCTGTTCAGGACCCTCCTGAAAAATGGGATTTTACTTTCTATTCAGGACACTCCTGAAAAATATAATTTTACTTTATGTTCAGGACCCTCCTGAAAAATGGAATTTTACTTTTGTTCAGGACCCTCCTGAAAAATGGGATTTTACATTTTACTGAGGATCCTCCAAAAAAATTGGACTATACCTTCTGTTCAGGACCCTCCTGGAAAATGGAATTTTACGTTCTGTTTAGGACCCTCTTGAAAAATGGGATTTTACCATATGTTCAGGACCCTCTTGAAAAATGGGATTTCACTTTATGTTCAGGACCCTCCTCAAAAATAGGATTTTACTTTCTGTTTAGGGCCCTCCTTAAAAATAGGATTTTACTTATTGTTCCGGACCTTCCTGGAAAATAGGATGTTACTTTATGTTCAGGACCCTCCTGATAAATGGGATTTTACCTTCTGTTCATGACCCTCCTAAAAAATGGAATTTTACTTTCTGTTTAGGACCCTCCTGAAAAATAGGATTTCACCTTCTGTTCAGGACCCTCATGAAAAATGGGATTTCACTATATGTTTAGGACCTTCCTGGAAAATGGGATGTTACTTTATGATCAGGAACCTCATGAAAAATGAGATTTTACTTTATGTTCAGGACCTTTCTGGAAAATGGAATGTTACTTAACGTTAAGGACCCTCCTGATAAATGGGATTTTACCTTCTGTTCAGGACCCTCCTAAAAAATAGAATTTTACTTTATGTTCAGCACCCTCCTGAAAAATAGGATTTTGCCTTCTGTTCAGGACCCTCCTGAAAAATAGGATTTCACTTTATGTTTCGGAACCTCCTTAAAAATGGAATTCTACTTTTTGTTCAGGACCATCCTGAAAAATGGGACTTTACTTTCTGCTCAGGACCCTCTTGAAAAATGGGACTTTAATTTCTGCTCAGGACCCTCCTGAAAAATGGGACTTTACCTCATGTTCAGGACCCTCCTGAAAAATGAGATTTTACTTTCTGTTCAGGACCCTCCTTAAAAATTGGATTTTACCTTATGTTCCGGAGCCTCCTAAAAAATGGGATTTTACTTTATGTCCAGGACCCTTCTAAAAAATGAGATTTTACTTTCTGTTTAGGACCCTCCTGAAAAATGGAATTTTACTTTATGTTGAGTACCCTCCTGGAAAATGGGATGTTACTTTGTGTTCAGGACCCTCCTGAAAAATGAGATTTTACTTTCTGTTCAGGACCCTCCTGAAAAAATGGTATTTTACTATATGTTCAGTACCGTCCTGGAAAATGGGATGTTACTTTATTTTCAGGACCCTCCTAAAAAATGGTATTTCACTTTCTGTTCAGGACCCTCCTGAAAAATAGAATTTTACTTTATGTTCAGGACCCTCCTAAAAAATGGAATTTTACTTTCTGTACTGGACCCTCCTGAAAAATAGGATTTTACTTTCTGTTCCGGACCCTCCTGAAAAATGGGATTTCACTTTATGTTCCGGAACCTCCTGAAAAATGGAATTCTATTTTCTGTTCAGGACCTTCCTGAAAAATGGGATTATACTTTCTACTTAGGACCCTCATGAAAAATGGGACTTTAATTTCTGCTCAGGACCTTCCTAAAAAATGGGATTTACTTTCTTCTCAGGAACCTCCTGAAAAATGGGACTTTACCTCATGTTCAGGACCCTCCTGAAAAATGAGATTTTACTTTCTGTTCGGGACCCTCCTGAAAAATAGGATGTTACCTTATCTTCAGGAGCCTCCTGAAAAATGGGATTTTACATAAGGTTCAGGACCCTTCTGAAAAATGGGATTTTACTTTCTGTTCAGGACCCTCCTGAAAAATAGAATTTTACTTTATGTTCAGTACCCTCCTGGAAAATGGGATATTACTTTATGTTCAGGACCCTCCTGAAAAATAGAATTTTACTTTATGTTCAGTACCGTCCTGGAAAATGGGATGTTACTTTCTGTTCAGGACTGTCCTGAAATATAGGATTTTACATTATGTTCAAGACCCTTCTGATAAATGGTATTTTCACTTTATGTTCAGGACCCTCCTGAAAAATGGGATTTTACTTTTTGTTCAGGACCCCCCTGAACAATGGGATTTTACTTTATGTTCAGAAAACTCCTGGAAAATATGATGTTACTTTATGTTCAGGACCCTCCTGAAAAATGGGATTTTACTTTCTGTTCAGGACCCTCATGAAAAATGGGATTTACTTTATGTTCAGTACTATCCTGGAAAATGAGATGTTAATTTATTATCATGGCCCTCCTAAAAAATGGGATTTTACTTTCTGTTCAGGACTCTCCTTATAAATAGAATTTTACTTTATGTTCAGGACTCTCCTGAATAATAAAATTTTACTTTTGTTCAGGACCCCACTAAAAAATAGAATTTTACTTTCTGTTCAGGCCCCTCCTGAAAAAAAGGATTTTGCCTTCTGTTTAGAACCCTCCTGAAAAATAGGATTTCACTTTATGTTCCGGACGCTCCTGAAAAATGGGATTTCACTTTCTACTCAGGACCCTCATGAAAAATGAGACTTTACTTTCTGCTCAGTACCCTCTTGAAAAATGGGACTTTACTTTCTTCTCAGGACCCTCCTGAAAAATGGGACTTTACCTCCTGTTCAGGACCCTCCTAAAAATAGGATTTTGCTTTCTGTTCAGGACCCTCCTAAAAAATGGAATTTAACTTTTGTTCAGGATCCTCCTGAAAAATGGGATTTTAATTTCAACTCAGACCCCTCCTGAAAAATGGGACATTACTCTCTGCTCAGAACCCTCTTGAAAAATGAAATTTTACTTTGGTTTAGTACCCTCCTGAAAAATGGGACTTTACTCTCTGCTCAGGACCCACCTGAAAAATGTAACTTTACCTTCTGTTCAGGACCATCCAGTAAAATGGGATTTTACTTTCTGTTTAGGACCCCCCTGAAAAATGGGATTTTACCTTTTGTTCAGGACCCTACTGAAAAATGGGATTTTACTTTATGTTCAGGACCCTCCTGAAAAATAGGATTTCACTTTCTGTTCAGGTCCCTCCTGAAAAATGGGATTTTACTTTATGTTAAGGACCTTCCTGGAAAATGGGATGTTACTTTATGTTCAGAACCCTCCTAAAAAATGGAATTTTTTTTTCTGTTCAGGACACTCCTGAAAAATAGAATTTACCTTCTGTTTAGGACCCTCCTGAAAAATGAGATTTCACTTTATGTTCAGGACCCTCCTGAAAAATTAGATTTTACTTTCTGTTCAGGACCCTCCTGAAAAATAGGATTCTACCTTATGTTCGGGACCCTCCTGAAAAATGGTATTTTCACTTTATGTTCAGGACCCTCCTGAAAAATGGGATTTTACATTTTGTTCAGGACCCCCCTGAAAAATGGGATTTTACTTTATGTTCAGAAACCTCCTGGAAAATGTTATGTTACTTTATGTTTAGGACCCTCCTGAAAAATGGTATTTTACTTTCTGTTCAGGACCCTCCTGAAAAATGGGATTTTACATTATGTTCAGTACCGTCCTGGAAAATAGGATGTTACTTTATTTTCATGGCCCTCCTAAAAAATGGGATTTTATATTCTGTTCAGTACCCTCCTTAAAAATAGAATTTTACTTTATGTTCAAGACCCTCCTGAAAAATGGAATTTTACTTTTGTCCAGGACCTCCCTAAAAAATAGAAATTTTTTTTCTGTTCAGGACTCTCCTGAAAAAAAGGATTTTGCCTTCTCTTTAGGACCCTCCTGAAAAATAGGATTTCACTTTATGTTTCGGACCCTCCTGAAAAATGGGATTTCACTTTCTACTCAGGACCATCATGAAAAATGGGACTTTACTTTCTCCTCAGGACCCTCATGAAAAATTGGACTTTACTATCTTCTCAGGACTCTCCTGAAAAATGGGACTTTACCTCCTGTTCAGGACCCTCTTAAAAAATGAGATTTTACTTTCTCTTCGGGACCCTCCTGAAAAATAGGATTTTACCATTTTTTCAGGAGCCTCCTTAAAAATGGGATTTTACTTTATGTTTAGGACCCTTCAGAAAAATGAGATTTTACTTTCTGTTCAGGACCCTCCTGAAAAATAGAATTTTACTTTATGTTCAGTACCCTCCTGGAAAATGGGATGTTACTTTATGTTCAGTACCCTCCTGAAAAATGGGATTTTACTTTCTGTTCAGGACCCTCCTGAAAAATGGGATTTTACTATATGTTCAATACCGTCCTGGAAAATGGGATGTTACTTTATTTTCAGGACCCTCCTAAAAAATGGGATTTTACTTTCTGTTCTGGACCCTCCTAAAAAAAAGAATTTTACTTTATGTTCAGGACCCTCCAAAAAATAGAATTTTACTTTTGTTCAGGACCCTCCTGAAAAATGGGATTTTACTTTCTACTCAGGCCCCTCCTGAAAAATAGGACATTACTCTCTGCTCAGGACTCTCCTGAAAAATGGAATTTTACTTTTGTTCAGGACCGCCCTGAAAAATGGGATTTTACTTTCTACTCAGGCCCTTCCTGAAAAATGGGACATTACTCTCTGCTCCGGACCCTCCTGAAAAATGTAACTTTACCTTCTGTTTAGGACCATCCTGTAAAATGGGATTTTACTTTTTGTTCAGGACCTTCCTGAAAAATGGGATTTTACCTTCTGTTCAGGACCCTCCTGAAAAATGGGATTTTACTTTATGTTCCGGACCCTCTTGAAAAATGGGAATTTATTTTCTGTTCAGGTCCCTCCTGAAAAATGGGATTTTACTTTTTGTTCAGGACCTTACTGGAAAATGGGATGTTACTTTATGTTCAGGACCCTCCTGATAAATGGGATTTTACCTTCTGTTCAGGACCCTCCTAAAAAAATAGAATTTTATTTTCAGTTCAGGACCCTCCTGAAAAATAGAATTTTACCTTCTGTTCAGGACCCTCCTGAAAAAATGAGATTTCACTTTATGTTCAGGACCCTCCTGAAAAATGGGATTTTACTTTTTGTTCAGGACCCCCCTGAAAAATGGGATTTTACTTTATGTTCAGAAACCTCCTGGGAAATGTGATGTTACTTTATGTTCAGAACACTCCTGAAAAATGGAATTTTAGTTTCTGTTCAGGACCCTCGGATTTTACTTTATGTTCAGTACCGTCCTGGAAAATGGGAAGTTACTTTATTTTCAGGACCTTCCTAAAAAATGGGATTTGACTTTCTGTTCAGGACCCTCCTTAAAAATAGAATTTTACTTTATGATCAGGACCCTCCTGAAAAATGGAATTTTACTTTTGTTCAGGACCCTCCTGAAAAATGGGACTTTACTCTCTGCTCAGGACCCTCCTAAAAAATGGGACTTTACTTTCTGTTCAGGACCCTCCTGGAAAATGGGATTTTACTTTCTGTTTAGGACCCTCCTAAAAAATGGGATTTTACTTTATGTTCAGGACCCTCTTGAAAAATGGAATTTTACTTTCTGTTCAGGACCCTCCTGAAAAATGGGATTTTACTTTATGTTCAGGACCTTCCTGGAAAATGGAATGTTACTTTATGTTCAGGGCCCTACTGATAAATGGGATTTTACCTTCTGTTCAGGACCCTCCTAAAAAATGGAATTTTACTTTCTGTTCAGGACCCTCCTGAAAAATAGGATTTTACCTTCTGTTCCGGACCCTCCTGAAAAATGGGATTTTACTTTATGTTCCGGATCCTCCTGAAAAATGGAATTCTACTTTCTGTTCAGGACCCTCATGAAAAATGGGATTTTACTTTCTACTCAGGACCCTCATGAAAAATGGGACTTTACTTTATGCTCAGGACCCACCTGAAAAATGGGACTTTACTTTCTGCTCAGGACCCTCCTGAAAAATGGGACTTTACCTTCAGTTCCGGACACTTCTGAAAAATGAGATTTTACTTTCTATTCTGGACCCTCCTTAAAAATAGAATTTTACTTTATGTTTAGAACCCTACTGAAAAATGGAATTTTACATTTGTCCAGGACCTCCCTAAAAAATAGAATTTTATTTTCAGTTCAGGACCCTCCTGAAAAAAAGGATTTTGCCTTCTCTTTAGGACCCTCCTTAAAAATAGGATTTCACTTTATGTTTCGGATCCTCCTGAAAAATGGGATTTCACTTTCTACTCAGGACCCTCATGAAAAATGGGACTTTACTTTCTCCTCAGGACCCTCATGTTAAATTGGACTTACTTCCTTCTCAGGACCCTCCTGAAAAATGGGACTTTACCTCCTGTTCAGGACCCACTTAAAAATGAGATTTTACTGTCTCTTCAGGACCCTCCTGAAAAATAGGATTTTACCATTTTTTCAGGAGCCTCCTGAAAAATGGGATTTTACTTTATGTTCAGGACCCTTCAGAAAAATGAGATTTTACTTTCTGTTCAGGACCCTCCAGAAAAATAGAATTTTACTTTATGTTCAATACCCTCCTGGAAAATGGGATGTTACATTATGTTCAGTACCCTCCTGAAAAATGGGATTTTACTTTCTGTTCAGGACCCTCCTGAAAAATGGGATTTTACTATTTGTTCAGTACCGTCCTATAAAATGGGATGTTACTTTATTTTCAGGACCCTCCTAAAAAATGGGATTTTACTTTCTGTTCTGGACCCTCCTGAAAAAAAGTATTTTACTTTATGTTCAGGACCCTCCAAAAAATAGAATTTTACTTTTGTTCAGGCCCCTCCTGAAAAATGGGATTTTACTATCTACCCAGGCCCCTCCTGAAAAATGGGACATTACTCTCTTCTCAGGACTCTCCTGAAGAATGGAATTTTACTTTCGTTCAGGACCGCCCTGAAAAATGGGATTTTCCTTTCTACTCAGGCCCCTCCTGAAAAATGGGACTTTACTCTCTGCTCCGGACCCTCCTGAAAAATGTAACTTTACCTTCTGTTTAGGACCATCCTGTAAAATGGGATTTTACTTTATGTTCAGGACCTTCCTGAAAAATGGGATTTTACCTTCTGTTCAGGACCCTCCTAAAAAATGGGATTTTACTTTATGTTGCGGACCCTCCTGAAAAATGGGAATTTATTTTTTGTTCAGGTCCCTCCTGAAAAATGGGATTTTACTTTATGTTCAGGACCTTACTGTAAAATGGGGTGTTACTTTATGTTCAGGACCCTCCTGATAAATGGGATTTTACCTTCTGCTCAGGACCCTCCTAAAAAAATGGAATTTTATTTTCAGTTCAGGACCCTCCTGAAAAATGAGATTTCACTTTATGTTCAGGACCCTCCTAAAAAATGGGATTTCACTTTTTGTTCAGGACCCCCCCGAAAAATGGGATTTTACTTTATGTTCAGAAACCTCCTAGAAAATGTGAGGTTACTTTATGTTCAGAACACTCCTGGAAAATGGAATTTTACTTTCTGTTCAGGACCCTCGGATTTTACTTTATGTTCAGTGCCGTCCTGGAAAATGGGATGTTACTTTATTTTCAGGACCTTTCTAAAAAATGGGATTTGACTTTCTGTTTAGGACCCTCCTTAAAAATAGAATTTTACTTTATGATCAGGACCCTCCTGAAAAATGGAATTTTACTTTTGTTCAGGACCCTCCTGAAAAATGGGACTTTACTCTCTGCTCAGGACCCTCCTAAAAAATGGGACTTTACTTTCTGTTCAGGACCCTCCTGGAAAATGGGATTTTACTTTCTGTTTAGGACTTTCCTGAAAAATTAGATTTTACCTTCTGTTCAGGACCCTCCTAAAAAATGGGATTTTACTTTATGTTCAGGACCCTCTTGAAAAATGGAATTTTACTTTCTGTTCAGGACCCTCCTGAAAAATGGGATTTTACTTTATGTTCAGGACCTTCCTGGAAAATGGAATGTTACTTTATGTTCTGGGCCCTACTGATAAATGGGATTTTACCTTCTGTTCAGGACCCTCCTAAAAAATAGAATTTTACTTTTTGTTCAGGACCCTCCTGAAAAATAGGATTTTACCTTCTGTTCCAGACCCTCCTGAAAAATGGGATTTTACTTTATATTCCGGATCCTCCTGAAAAATGGAATTCTACTTTCTGTTCAGGACCCTCCTGAAAAATGGGATTTTACTTTCTACTCAGGACTCTCATGAAAAATGAGACTTTACTTTATGCTCAGGACCCACCTGAAAAATGGGACTTTACTTTCTGCTCAGGACCCTCCTGAAAAATGGGACTTTACCTTCAGTTCAGGACACTTCTGAAAAATGAGATTTTAGTTTCTGTTCAGGACCCTCCTAAAAAAATAGAATTTTACCTTATGTTCAGGAGCCTCCAAAAAAATGGGATTTTACTTTATGTTCAGGACCCTTCTGAAAAATGAGATTTTATTTTCTGTTCAGGACCCTCATGAAAAATGGATTTTACTTTATGTTCAGTACCCTCCTGGAAAATGGGATGTTACTTTATGTTCAGGACACTCCTGAAAATGGGGATTTTACTTTATGTTCAGTACCGTCCTGGAAAATGGGATGTTACTTTCTGTTCAGGACCCTCCTAAAAAAATGGGATTTTACTTTATGTTCAGGACCATCCTGAAAAATATAATTTTACTTTATGTTCAGGACACTCCTGAAAAATTGGACTTTACCTTCTGTTCAGGACACTCCTGGAAAATAGAATTTTACTTTCTTTTTAGGACCCTCTTGAAAAATGGTATTTTATCATCTGTTCAGGACCCGCCTGAAAAATGGGATTTCACTTTATGTTCAGGACCCTCTTGAAAAATGGGATTTTACTTTCTGTTTAGGGCCCTCTTGAAAAATAGGATTTTACTTAATGTTCCGGACCTTCCTGGAAAATGGGATTTTACTTTATGATTAGTACCCTCCTGAAAAATGGGATTTACTTTCTGTTCTGGACCTTCCTGAAAAATGGGACATTACTCTCTGCTCAGGACCCTCCTGAAAAATGGAACTTTACCTTCTGTTCAGGACCCTCCTGGAAAATGGGATTTTTCTTTCTGTTTAGGACCCTCCTGAAAAATGGGATTTACTTTCTGTTCAGGACCCTCCTGGAAAATGGGATTTTGCTTTATATTCAGGACCTTCCTGAAAAATTGAATGTTACTTAATGTTCAGGACCCTCTTGATATATGGGATTTTACCTTCTGTATAGGACCCTCCTAAAAAATAGAATTTTACTTTCTGTTCAGGACCCTCCTGAAAAATAGGATTTTACTTTCTACTCAGGACCCTCATGAAAAATGGGACTTTACTTTCTGCTCAGGACCCTCCTGAAAAATGAGACTTTACCTCCTGTTCAGGACCTTCATGAAAAATGAGATTTTACTTTCTTTTCAAGACCCTCCTGAAAAATAGGATTTTACCTTATGTTCAGGAACCTCCTGAAAAATTAGATTTTACTTTATGTTCAGGACCCTTCTGAAAAATGGGATTTTACTTTCTGTTCAGAACCCTCCTGAAAAATAGAATTTTACTTTCTGTTCAGGACCCTCCTGGAAAATGGGATATTACTTTATGTTCAGGACCCTTCTGTAAAATAGGATTTTACTTTCTGTTCAGGACCCTCCTGAAAAATGGGATTTTACATTATGTTCAGTATCGTCCTGGATAATGGGATGTTACTTTATGTTCAGGAACCTCCTAAAAAATAGGATTTTACTTTCTGTTCAGGACCCTCCTAAAAAATAGAATTTTACTTTATGTTCAGGACCCTCCTGAAAAATAGAATTTTACTTTTGTACAGGACTCTCCTGAAAAATGTGATTTTACTTTCTACTCAGGATTCTCCTGAAAAATAGGACTTTACTCTCTGCTCAAGACCCTCCTGAAAAATGGGACTTTACTCTCTGCTCAGGACCCTCCTGAAAAATAGGACTTTACCGTCTGTTCAGGACCCTCCTGGAAAATGGAATTTTACTTTCTGTTTATACCTTTTTGAAAAATGGAATTAGACAATCTGTTCAGGACCCTCCTGAAAAATGGGATTTCACTTCGTGTTCAGGACCCTCCTGAAAAATGGGATTTTACTTTCTGTTCAATTTCCTCCTGAAAAATGGGATTTTACTTTATGTTCAGGACCTTCCTGGAAAATGGGATGTTACTTTATGTTAAGGACCCTCCTGATAAATGGGATTTTACCTTCTGTTCAGGACCCTCCTAAAAAATGGAATTTTATTTTCTGTTCAGGACCCTCCTGAAAAATAGGATTTTACTTTATGTTCAGGACCCTCCTGAAAAATGAGATTTCACTTTATGCTCAGGACCCTCCCGAAAAATGAGATTTTACTTTCTGTTCAGGACCCTCCTAAATAATAGGATTTTACCTTATGTTCATGACCCTCCTGAAAAAATGCTATTTTCACTGTATGTTCAGGACCCTCCTGAAAAATAGGATTTTACTTAATGTTCTGGACTTTCCTGGAAAATGGGATGTTACTTTATGTTAAGGACCCTCCTTATAAATGGGATTTTACCTTCTATTCATGACCCACCTAAAAAATGGAATTTTATTTTCTGTTCAGGACCCTCCTGAAAAATGAGATTTCACTTTATGCTCAGGACCCTCCAGAAAAATGGGATTTTACTTTCTGTTCAGGACCCTCCTGAAAAATAGGATTTTACCTTATGTTCAGGACCCACCTGAAAAATGGTATTTTCACTTTATGTTCAGGACCCTCCTGAAAAAAGGGATTTTACTTTTTGTTCAGGACCCCCCTGAAAAATGGGATTTTACTTTATGTTCAGAAACCTCCTAGAAAATGCGATGTTACATTATGTTCAGGACACTCCTGAAAAATGGGATTTTACTTTCTGTTCAGGACCCTCATGAAATATGGGATTTTTCTTTATGTTCAGTACCCTCCTTAAAAATGGGATTTACTTTCTGTTCTGGACCCTCCTAAAAAATGGGACATTACTCTCTGCTCAGGACCCTCCTGAAAAATGGAACTTTACCTTCTGTTTTGGACCCTCCTAGAAAATGGGATTTTACTTTCTGTTTAGGACCCTCCTGAAAAATGGGATTTACTTTCTGTTCAGGACCCTCCTGGAAAATGGCATTTTGCTTTATGTTCCGGTTCTTCCTGAAAAATTGAATGTTACTTTATGTTCAGGACCCTCTTGATATATGGGATTTTACCTTCTGTACAGGACACTCCTAAAAAATGGAATTTTACTTTTTGTTCAGGACCCTCCTGAAAAATAGGATTTTACTTTCTACTCAGGACCCTCATGAAAAATGGGACTTTACTTTCTACTCAGGACCCTCCTGAAAAATGAGACTTTACCTCCTGTTCAGGACCCTCCTGAAAAATGAGATTTTACTTTCTGTTCTGGACCCTCCTGAAAAATAGGATTTTACCTTATGTTCAGGAGCCTCCTGAAAAATGGGATTTTACTTTATGTTCAGGACCGTTCTGAAAAATGGGATTTTACTTTCTGTTCAGAACCCTCCTGAAAAATAGAATTTTACTTTCTGTTCAGGACCCTCCTGGAAAATGGGATGTTACTTTATGTTCAGGACCCTTCTGAAAAATAGGATTTTACTTTCTGTTCAGGACTCTCCTGAAAAATAGGATTTTACATTATCTTCAGTACCGTCCTGGAAAATGGGATGTTACTTTATGTTCAGGACCCTCCTAAAAAATAGGAATTTACTTTCTGTTCAAGACCCTCCTAAAAAATAGAATTTTACTTTATTTTCAGGACCCTCCTGAAAAATAGAATTTTACTTTTGTTCAGGACCCTCCTAAAAAATGGGATTTTACTTTCTACTCAGGATTCTCCTGAAAAATGGGACTTTACTCTCTGCTCAAGACCCTCCTGAAAAATGGGACCTTACTCTCTGCTCAGGACCCTCCTGAAAAATGGGACTTTACCGTCTGTTCAGGACCCTCCTGGAAAATGGAATTTTACTTTCTGTTTATACCTTTTTGAAAAATGGAATTTTACAATCTGTTCAGGTCCCTCCTGAAAAATGGGATTTTACTTTCTGTTCAGGACCCTCCTGAAAAATGAGATTTTAGTTTCTGTTCAGGACCCTCCTGAATAATAGGATTTTACCTTATGTTCATGACCCTCCTGAAAAATGGTATTTTCACTGTATGTTTAGGACCCTCCTGAAAAATGGGATTTTACTCTCTGTTCAGGACCCCCCAGAAAAATGGTATTTTACTTTATGTTCAAAAACTTCCTAGAAAATGGGATGTTACTTTATGTTCAGGACCCTCCTGAAAAATGCGATTTTACTTTCTGTTCAGGACCCTCCTGAAAAATGGGATTTTACTTTATGTTCAGTACCTTCCTGGAAAATGGAATGTTACTTTATGTTCAGGACCCTCCTGATAAATGGGATTTTACCTTCTGTTTAGGACCCTCCTAAAAAATGGAATTTTACTTTCTATTCAGGACCCACTTGAAAAATAGGATTTTACCTTCTGTTCCGGACCCTCCTGAAAAATGGGATTTCACTTTATGTTCCGGATCCTTCTAAAAAATGGAATTCTATTTTATGCTCAGGACCCTCTTGAAAAATGGGATTTTTACTTTCTACTCAGGACCCTCATGAAAAATGGGACTTTACTTTCTGCTCTGGACCCTTCTGAAAAATGGGACTTTACTTTCTACATAGGACCCTCCTGAAAAATGGGACTCTACCTCCTGTTCAGGACCCTTCTGAAAAATGAGATTTTACTTTCTGTTCAGGACCATCCTGAAAAATAGGATTTTACCTTATGTTTAGGAGCCTCCTGAAAAATGGGATTTTACTTTATGTTCAGGACCCTTCTGAAAAATGGAATTTAACTTTCTGTTCAGGACCCTCCTGAAATATGGATTTTACTTTATGTTTTGTACCCTCCTGGAAAATGGAATGTAACTTTATGTACAGGACCCTCCTGAAAAATGGGATTTTACTTTATGTTCAGTGTCGTCCTGGAAAATAGGATGTTACTTTCTGTTCAGGACCCTCCTAAAAAATGGGATTTTACTTTCTATTCAGGCCACTCCTGAAAAATATAATTCTACTTTATGTTCAGGACCCTCCTGAAAAATGGAATTTTACTTTTGTTCAGGAACCTCCTGAAAAATGGAATTTTACATTCTACTCAGGATCCTCCAGAAAAATTGGACTATACCATCTGTTCAGGACCCTCCTGGAAAATGGAATTTTACTTTCTGTTTAGGACCCTCTTGAAAAATGGGATTTTACCATCTGTTCAGGACCCTCCTGAAAAATGGGATTTCACTTTATATTCAGGACCCTCCTGAAAAATAGGATTTTACTTTCTGTTTAGAGCCCTCCTGAAAAATAGGATTTTACTTATTGTTCCGGACCTTCCTGGAAAATGGGATGTTACTTTATGTTCAGGACCCTCCTGATAAATGGGATTTTACCTTCTGTTCATGACCCTTCTAAATAATGGAATTTTAATTTCTTTTTATGACCCTCCTGAAAAATAGGATTTTACCTTCTGTTCAGGACCTTCCTAAAAAATGAGATTTCATTTTATGTTCAGGACCCTCCTGAAAAATGAGATTTTACTTTCTGTTCAGGATCCTCCTGAAAAATAGGATTTTACCTAATGTTCAAGACCCTCCTAAAAAATGGGATTTCACTTTATGTTCAGGACCCTCCTGAAATATGGGATTTTACTTTCTGTACAGGGCCCCCTGAAAAATGAGATTTTACTTTATGTTCAGTACCCTCCTGAAAAATGGGATGTTACTTTATGTTCAGAGTCGTCCTCGAAAATGGGATGTTACTTTATTTTCAGGACCCTCCTAAAAAATGGGATTTTACTTACTGTTCAGGACCCTCCTGAAAAATAGAATTTTACTTTATGATCAGGACATTCCTAAAAAATGGAATTTTACTTTTGTTCAGGACCCTTCTGAAAAATGAGATTTTACTTTCTACTCAGGCCCCTCCTAAAAAATGGGACTTTACTCTCTACTCAGGACCCTCCTAAAAATGAGACTTTACATTCTTTTCAGGACCCTCTTGGAAAATAGGATTTTACTTTCTGTTTAGGACCCTCCTTAAAAATAGGATTTTACCTTCTGTTCAAGACCCTCATGAAAAATAGGATTTCACTTTATGTTCAGGACCTTCCTGGAAAATGGGATGTTACTTTATAATCAGGAACCTCATGAAAAATGGGATTTTACTTTATGTTCAGGACCCTCCTAAAAAATGGGATTTTACTTTCTACTCAGGATCCTCCTGAAAAATGGGACTTTACTCTCTGCTCAAGACCCTCCTGAAAAATGGGACTTTACTCTCTTCTCAGGACCCTCCTGAAAAATGGGACTTTACCGTCTGTTCAGGACCCTTCTGGAAAATGGAATTTTACTTTCTATTTATACCTTTTTGAAAAATGGAATTTTACAATCTGTTCAGGACCCTCCTGAAAAATGGAATTTTACTTTCTGTTCAGGACCCTCCTGAAAAATGAGATTTTACTTTCTGTTCAGGACCTTCCTGAATAATAGGATTTTACCTTATGTTCATGACCCTCCTGAAAAATGGTATTTTCACTGTATGTTCAGGACCATCCTGAAAAATGGGATTTTACTCTCTGTTCAGGACCCCCCAGAAAAATGGGATTTTACTTTATGTTCACAAACTTCCAAGAAAATGGAATGTTACTTTATGTTCCGGACCCTCCTGAAAAATGGGATTTTACTTTCTGTTCAGGACCCTCCTGAAAAATGGGATTTTACTTTATGTTTAGTACCTTCCTGGAAAATGGAATGTTACTTTATGTTCAGGACCCTCCTGATAAATGGGATTTTACCTTCTGTTCAGGACCCTCCTAAAAAATGGAATTTTACTTTCTGTTGAGGACCCTCTTGAAAAATAGGATTTTACCTACTGTTCCGGACCCTCCTGAAAAATGGGATTTCACTTTATGTTCCGGATTCTTCTAAAAAATGGAATTCTACTTTCTATTCAGGACCCTCTTGAAAAATGGGATTTTACTTTCTACTCAGGACCCTCATGAAAAATGGGACTTTACTTTCTGCTCTGGACCCTCCTGAAAAATGGGACTTTACTTTCTGCTCAGGACCCTCCTGAAAAATGGGACTCTACCTCCTATTCAAGACCCTCCTGAAAAATGAGATTTTACTTTCTGTTCAGGACCCTCCTGAAAAATAGGATTTTACCTTATGTTCAGGAGCCTCCTGAAAAATGCGATTTTACTTTATGTTCAGGACCCTTCTGAAAAATGGTATTTAACTTTCTGTTCAGGACCCTCCTGAAATATGGATTTTACTTTATGTTCTGTACCCTCCTGGAAAATGGGATGTAACTTTATGTTCAGGACCCTCCTGAAAAATGGGATTTTACTTTATGTTCACCACCGTCCTGGAAAATAGGATGTTACTTTCTGTTCAAGACCCTGCTAAAAAATGGGATTTTACTTTCTATTCAGTGATAACGCTCAATCTACAGCTCTCGTAGGAGTGTAAAGCGGT
Source organism: Capsicum pubescens (assembly GCA_030864215.1). Taxonomy (NCBI): domain Eukaryota; kingdom Viridiplantae; phylum Streptophyta; class Magnoliopsida; order Solanales; family Solanaceae; genus Capsicum; species Capsicum pubescens. The sequence continues at coordinate 28,035,194 of CM061549.1, read as the reverse complement.
CGTTAGCAAATATAGAACCCAACTGGGTTGGGTATCGATCCCACAGGGAATAGCTTGGTCAACAAGTAAGTAAAGATTACTAGACTTTTAGTGCAAGTCTCGTAAAAAGGGGGGAGTCTTGTCGTGCAAGTAATGTAACCAAAATAAGATCTAAAAATGGCAATAGCAAAGTAAAAAGAGAAAGAATGTTTTAGTGAGATGTAAACAATGAGAATTGAGAAGTTGGGGTTATGTCCACCTTCTGAGGTATACGTCTCTATTGGCTATGAGTGTGTAGAATTCTGACATGCAACTGCTTATAGAGAATTGTATTCGATGGTAAATCCAAGCGTCTTTCGACCTAAACAAGGACTATTTCACTTTAACTCTCTCGAGCTTAAAGCGTATCTAACGGTACGAATTCTCCAAGAGGTTAGTCCAGTTACGGCACTAGCTTTTTAATAGGAAAGGGTGTCCTACTACCTTGACATTATCTCTTTTCCAGACAAATAACTTTTCTCTCGAACAAGTTAAATGTTAGACTGGCGTATTCTTGCGTTTGCAACCGCAAAGAATGTAGATTAATATGAAGAGAATAATGATATAAGCAATATACGTGCCTCGAACTCACAAACTCACAGCAATAGATAGTAACTCATTCGGCTTCCATAACCCCAACAGAGAAGTTTAGTTACCCATGAATGCGAAGAAAACCACAATTGTCATTGTTATTATACCACAATAATGATCAATTTCGTGTAGCACAAGAGTGGTAGGCGTTAAGTATGATTTCTTGCAGAGTAACGTTTCTCTTGTTGCAGAATTTAAGAATGGAGGAGTAGAAGAAGAAAAATAGAATTGAATTGTAAGATGAGAAGTTAAGAAGATTAGAAGTTATAAGAAGATGATAGAAGATGAGAGAAGATGAGAGGGATGGAAGGAAGTATTGTGTTCTCCCTCCTTCCTCCCTCCTTATTTAAAATCTCTAGCATGATAGGGTATTTATAATACCCATATCCTAATCCTACTAAGCTAATGAAATAAATAACCAAATCCTACTAGACTAATGAAATCCTTAACCCAAATGTACTAGGTTAAGGTAACATTATCATAATCCACATAAAATAATGAAATACATAACCTAATTGTACTAGGTTAATGTATCATTGTCAAAATCCAGCTTTGTGTCTGTAAGTCCCCAAAGTCTTCAGAATTGCTGTTTTAGCCCGGGACAGATTTTCCATGCAGCAGTTTTGGTCCCCCAAAGTCTTCAGAAATGCTGTTTTAGCCCGGGACAGATTTTCCATGCAGCAGTTTTGGTCCTTAGGCGTGTAAACTCCCTTCCCTTCCTTCGTGAGCTTTCTTTAGCGTCAAGTAAGCCATAAAATGCTGAATTATGCATCATTTATACCTGAAACTTTACTAATCATGTTCGTTAGCTCATTTACAGGAAAAGGGACTAAAAGTGCATGAAATATATAATTTGTTCTCAAAACTAGGCTAAAATATGGGCAAAATATATTGATATAGGCTCGTAAATTCGCCTATCATCAACACCCCATACTTAGAGCTTTGTTCGTCCTCGAACAACATATCATGTCCTTCTAAGCATCAACTTAAGGTTTTTACAGAAACAACACAAAACATTCTTCAAGACAAGCACAACAATTATCAACAAAGAGTAGCTTTCCGATTATAAGTAGAAACAGTTTAACCTCTAGCGTAGACTCGTGATGGTGATCGACTCGCATGCAAACGTTAAGGTGCATAGAATCATATACAACTATCCAAAACTCATCAACCATGTGTGTCTCACCATATAGTACCCATAATCACTCACAAATATAGCATATTTTTCAAACATGGGTATCAAAATGTCCTTGCTCTCACTCTCACAAAGAGTTCATATGTAGCAACTGATGACCATAGGCTTGCCCTTAATGTAGTACTCCACTAAATGTCGAAATGTTAAGATTAGGATCAAGTAGGTCTTTTGATAGTTGTAATGTAGGCTAAGGGACGGGTAGGACTATTTTGGCCAAGAATAGTGACTAGGTTCCTAAGCGCTTTAATACATCACTTTGTATCATTGACACTTTTTTCTTTCAACCTTTCTTCTTTCTTTTTTCTACCACCCTTGTTCTCCTCTTTTTTCAATTTTAAGCACAACTCACTTTTCATCTTTTTTTTTTCTTTTTTCTTTTCACAACATACCTCTTATGATAGCATTTTTTTTCTTTTTCATAACACATTCAAGAACCATTCCAATTTATAGCATTATACTCACCCAATTTCCTTTTATGTTGTCACATGACTTTTTTACTTTAAAGCACTTAGGGATTTTGGGATCAAATTACGGTCTTGAAAGAAATGGATTAGGCTTACATACAAGGTTGTCAAAGAAATAGGCTAAAGGCTCAAAAGGGTTAACTAGGATGATGTCCATGGGTAGGTAAAACTGAAGGTAAACATGTATAGGTTGCCAAAGAAATGCCTAAATCACCTCCTAAACTTACACTCCTTATTTTCGCTTTGCATACATACCAGGCAAGTTCTAGAATCAGCCACAATCATAGAATATACGATTATCTCACCCACACAAGGCACATGGTCGACTTGCTTGGAAGTAATATAGACTCTCGACCCAACAAGTGAAGGAATTAAATCACACAATATCACATATTGAGTCACAACTAGAGCCTAAACGTCTCAATGGTCACAATTGTAGCACATACTCTTGTTATAATCTCATGCTGCCTATCAAAATAATTTCATGCGAAGCTAGAAAAAAATTTAACTACTAAAAAAATGAAACAAAAACAACGCAAGCAAACATAGATGCGATAGAGAAGTATAGCATACGATACCGGCACCCCACACTTAGTCGGGACACTGTCCTCAGTGGAAAATAAATACGAGGAACCTGGTTGGTCGGACTTATCCTCTATGTCTGGGGTCATACCCCTTGCATTGGAATCATCATCAGAGTCGTCATCCTCAGAAGTTCCTCATAAGTATCCCACTTAATTCCAAGCGTGAGTCGAGGTATTTGCAGCGAGGAGGGTTCTCCTTGGTCCTTGCGACTTCTCTTTTTGCCCTTTTTAGGAGGTGGTAGCCTTTTTTGCCCTTTTTAGGAGGTGGTAGCCTTCTCCTTGCCTTGTCTCGCTTTAGGTGCCATTGTACCTGAGACTAGAAATAGTGTTAGTGGTAGCACAATATCAATGGATACAATCTATGCACAAGCAGTAGGGGTACCACCCCACACTTAGTTTTGTTGACACAAATCAGTGAAGTGAAAGTGGTCGATTACTCAGATTTCGTCGACATACGTTTTAGGAGTTGTATTCCGGCAAGAAAATCAGTGATGTATCACTACTTGCAGCCATTGCATTACTTTCATGTTAGGTATATCAAGACTTCTTCATAGGGATTACATCATGGTATAGTTTCTATCAATAATCACAATCTCCTATGTCGGTAGGCAACTATAAGTCTTATTCCGATGAGCGAGACATCCCAACATGTAAGTATTCAAGTGACAAGAGCATGCAATGTTCATGACTATAGCAATTCCGCAAGTAGTATAACAATGCATCAAAATCAATTTCTAGTTGGAAACAAGTTAAGAGTATCCTAACATTCATGTTCACTCACTTGGTTTTGTATCAACAATTCAAACACATTAACATCACCAATATTTCTTCAAGATGTAGCAATTCATAATAGACATAGCAACGTAGCACTTACGAAAAATAGATGAAGAACAAGAGAGTACTTACGTGATTGAAGCCTTTGGAGATGTTCTTGTGAAGTGGGAGAGCAAAAAGAAAAGTTTTGAGATGATTTGGAGAGTATATGCGGCGCCTAGGTCAAGTTTTCAATGTGTTTGTGTTTCAAGACTAAGTCTCCTTTATATAGGAAGAGAATGGGTCAGGTTTTGACCCATTTACAATCGGTTTTGGAGACAAAAATGCTACATATGCGGCGCATTGTCTATGGCATAATGGGACATATGCGCCGCATAGTCTATGGCATTTGTAGACATATGCGGCGCATTGTCTATGGCATAATGAGACATATGCGCCGCATAGTCTATGGCATATGAGATACTGAGACCAAATGCCATAGCATAGGCGGCGCATAGTCAAAAGCATACCTAGGAATAGGCGGTGCATAGTGTATAGCACACTAGATTCCGAGACCTTAGGATATAGGATAGGTTGTGCATCGTTCTTGGCCTAGTTTTACCAAGGCCTAGCCTTCCTCGAAGCCTATTTTGGCGTGAGAAAGGCTCAATCCATAGCCTTATGCATCACCCTTCCTAACTTACCAACTTTACCATACAATGCGTCCAAATCGTCAATTGAAATCAATCTCCTCGTTGACTACTTCTTGCACCTATATTCACTTAAACAAATGAAAACGATTAGTACGATGGGTTGCCTCCCACCAAGCGCCTTAGTTTTGGTCGTGGCACGACTCTTATTTTTGGATTTTCATTAATTAAAAACAAATCAAGTACTAGAATGAAAGAAAACGATAAACTATAAATGAAAAATGATAAACGATGGGTTGCCTCCCATCTAGCGCCTTATTTATTGTCGTGGCTCGACATAGTTACCTCGAGTACTCAGACTTCGTCGAGGTAAATGGTGGATCGTTTTCTGAAAGGATTTAGACGACAATGAGGCTTACTTATAGGAGGGATACCAATTATATCATCAATAGTCCAACCCATAGCTCTCATGTATCTCTTCAGAGCAGAGATGAGAGCCTCTACGTGTTGTTTACTTAAATCATCCGCACTCACCGGAAGTATCTTTATACTTTCCAAGAACACATACCTTAGATAATCGGGGAGCTCTTTCGATTCTTGCATTGGTGGCTCTTCAAGGGAAGTCTTCGCTGTAGGTGAAGGTTGATTCTTAAGATCACGGTCCGGTTGCTTAGGAGTATGGGAATAGGACTCTATTTCTGTTAGAGCACCCATAAGTTCTTCATAATCTTCATTATCCTCATGCTCAACTTTCAGTGGCGCAGCAGACAATGGATCAACAGTAGGCTGTTTCTCTATAGATAATGCTTTCATATCCTCATGATGAACATCAGCTACAGATAACTCATTCATATCGCTGGGCTGCTTCATGGCTTTGCATATATCAAAGCGGACCACTTCGTCATTAATTCGAAACAAAAGCTCATTATCTTTCATGTCAATAAGCACACTTCCAGTTGCGAGGAAGGGGCGTCCCAAGATTATGGGAACGTCAGAATCCACCTCACAATCCAGAATAACGAAGTCTGCAGGAAAGATAAATGAAGATACCTTCACCAACACATCATTCAAGATACCCACAGGTCGTTTTACCGTCCTATCAGCCATCACGAGCCTCGTATTGGTTGGTGTTGGATCTCCTAGCCCCAACTTCTTGTAGACGGATAGTGGCATCAAATTGATGCTAGCACCCAGATCGCACAATGCCTTAGAAAAATTCATAGATCCAACCGTGCAAGGAATAGTGAAAGCACCAGGGTCTGCCTTCTTCTGTACTAAGGACCTTGTGGCAATTGCACTGCAATGATGAATATTATCTGCCGGCTCATAGCTTACTGCCCTCTTCTTTGTCAACAGGTCCTTCATGAATTTAGCATACCCAGGCATTTTTTCTAGTGCCTCTACCAACGGAACATTAATGGTCAGCTGCTTCAACATGGTCATGAATTTGCTGAACTTTGTATCATCCGCCACCTTCTTCAATCTTTGGGGAAAAGGTGGTGGTGGGTATGGCATTGTTCTCTCCACGGCTTTCTTCTCCTCTTGCTTCCGTTTTTCAGCTTTTCCAGGCTGCACGTCGTGAGGAGTGACGTTAAGGACATTAGGATCGGCTGCTGCGGCATCAATTTTCGCCTCTTCGTCAGCCACTTGCTTGCCTTTTTCTGAAGTTTCCAGCACCTTACCACTTCTGGTAGTAATGGCCATGCATGACCCATCATTCCTTGGGTTTTGCACGGTGTCGCTAGGTAAAGTGCCGGCCTTTCTTTGATTGAGTGCTGCTGAAAGTTGGCTCAATTGCTGCTCTATTTTCTTGATTGAAGTGGAATGTGAATCAACTAATTGCTTCATAGAGGACAAATCATTTATTACCTCCGTTACTCCCGCGCTATTTGCTTCCACTCCTTTCAGTAATTTAGCCATCATGTATTCCATACATCCAGAACTAGATGTGGTGGTGTCACGTCTTCCAGGGGGAACATACACACCACTATTGTCATTCTTGTTCTTCCAACTACCTTGGTCCTTGTTTCCAGATTTCTCATAGTAGTTCCGACCTTGGTTTCCTTGGGCATTGCCTCGGAAACCCCCCTGATTGTTCAAGTAGTTGGCCTCCTCTTCCGAATCAGATTCGTCTCTTCCTTTTAGCGCCACAGCTTTCACTTTTTCGGTCTTCCCTGATAATAAATACTTTGTAAGAAGATCCATTTGTGTTTTCATGTGCGTCATATCTTGATCACGTTCTTCTTGTCTACGCCTCTGCTCTGTGGTCATGCCAATAGATAAAGTGGAGCTTGCTACCTCAGAATCCCTGGTATGCCAAGCTCTACTTTGTTTCGTCATGCGATCTAACATATTGCTTGCTTGACCAAAGGTGAGGTCCATAAAAGATCCTCCAGCTGCGTTATCCACCACTGGTTTAGTTATTGAATTCAAGGCTCTGTATAGTATCTCCATTAGGTGAACATTAGTCATATGATGGTTTGGACACCTCGCTAGCTTTGTCTTGAACCTCTCCCATGTTTCATGAAGAGCTTCAGTGGGAAGCTGACGAAAGTTGCTGATTTCATCTCTCAATTGTGCTCTTTTGGATGGCGGAAAGAATCTTTCTAGGAAAGCGTCTCTCAATTGCCTCCAATTTGTAATAGAATCAGGAGTCAGCCCATTCAACCATAGTGTTGCCTCCCCAGACAGAGACAATGGAAATAGACGTAATCGAATTGCATTCTGACCAACACCAGGATTGTCAAAAGACTTGCATGTAGAAATAAAGTTGATGAGATGCATATTCGGATCATCGCCTGCTAGTCCACCAAATAATCCCTTGAGTTGCAATAACTGAATCATGGTGCTTGTGATGTTGAACTTGGCTCCGGGCGCTAATGGTGGAAGAATAATGGCTCCTGTGGCTCCGGCTCCATCAAGATCATCATCATCATCATTGAACGGTATCTCACGTTGTGCATCCATTGATGCACTGAACAAAAACCTGCAGTAAACAAAAACAAAAACTAAAAGTAAAAGTACGAGAGTCTTCGACCAAAGGGTCTAGTAATTATTACGAACTTGATTGACACTTGTATTCCTCGGCAGCGGCGCCAATTTTTGATAACGCTCAATCTACAGCTCTCGTAGGAGTGTAAAGCGGTCGTTAGCAAATATAGAACCCAACTGGGTTGGGTATCGATCCCACAGGGAATAGCTTGGTCAACAAGTAAGTAAAGATTACTAGACTTTTAGTGCAAGTCTCGTAAAAAGGGGGGAGTCTTGTCGTGCAAGTAATGTAACCAAAATAAGATCTAAAAATGGCAATAGCAAAGTAAAAAGAGAAAGAATGTTTTAGTGAGATGTAAACAATGAGAATTGAGAAGTTGGGGTTATGTCCACCTTCTGAGGTATACGTCTCTATTGGCTATGAGTGTGTAGAATTCTGACATGCAACTGCTTATAGAGAATTGTATTCGATGGTAAATCCAAGCGTCTTTCGACCTAAACAAGGACTATTTCACTTTAACTCTCTCGAGCTTAAAGCGTATCTAACGGTACGAATTCTCCAAGAGGTTAGTCCAGTTACGGCACTAGCTTTTTAATAGGAAAGGGTGTCCTACTACCTTGACATTATCTCTTTTCCAGACAAATAACTTTTCTCTCGAACAAGTTAAATGTTAGACTGGCGTATTCTTGCGTTTGCAACCGCAAAGAATGTAGATTAATATGAAGAGAATAATGATATAAGCAATATACGTGCCTCGAACTCACAAACTCACAGCAATAGATAGTAACTCATTCGGCTTCCATAACCCCAACAGAGAAGTTTAGTTACCCATGAATGCGAAGAAAACCACAATTGTCATTGTTATTATACCACAATAATGATCAATTTCGTGTAGCACAAGAGTGGTAGGCGTTAAGTATGATTTCTTGCAGAGTAACGTTTCTCTTGTTGCAGAATTTAAGAATGGAGGAGTAGAAGAAGAAAAATAGAATTGAATTGTAAGATGAGAAGTTAAGAAGATTAGAAGTTATAAGAAGATGATAGAAGATGAGAGAAGATGAGAGGGATGGAAGGAAGTATTGTGTTCTCCCTCCTTCCTCCCTCCTTATTTAAAATCTCTAGCATGATAGGGTATTTATAATACCCATATCCTAATCCTACTAAGCTAATGAAATAAATAACCAAATCCTACTAGACTAATGAAATCCTTAACCCAAATGTACTAGGTTAAGGTAACATTATCATAATCCACATAAAATAATGAAATACATAACCTAATTGTACTAGGTTAATGTATCATTGTCAAAATCCAGCTTTGTGTCTGTAAGTCCCCAAAGTCTTCAGAATTGCTGTTTTAGCCCGGGACAGATTTTCCATGCAGCAGTTTTGGTCCCCCAAAGTCTTCAGAAATGCTGTTTTAGCCCGGGACAGATTTTCCATGCAGCAGTTTTGGTCCTTAGGCGTGTAAACTCCCTTCCCTTCCTTCGTGAGCTTTCTTTAGCGTCAAGTAAGCCATAAAATGCTGAATTATGCATCATTTATACCTGAAACTTTACTAATCATGTTCGTTAGCTCATTTACAGGAAAAGGGACTAAAAGTGCATGAAATATATAATTTGTTCTCAAAACTAGGCTAAAATATGGGCAAAATATATTGATATAGGCTCGTAAATTCGCCTATCATCATTCAGGACACTCCTGAAAAATATAATTTTACTTTCTGTTCAGGACCCTCCTGAAAAATGGAATTTTTCTTTTGTTCAGGACCCTCCTGAAAAATGGGATTTTACATTCTACACAGGATCCTCCAGAAAAATTGGACTATACCTTCTATTCAGGACCCTCCTGGGAAATGGAATTTTACTTTCTGTTTAGGACCCTCTTGAAAAATGGGATTTTACCATCTGTTCAGGACCCTCCTGAAAAATGGGATTTCACTTTATGTTCAGGACCCTCCTGAAAAATAGGATTTTACTTTCTGTTTAGGGCCCTCCTGAAAAATAGGATTTTATTTATTGTTCCGGACCTTCCTGGAAAATGGGATGTTACTTTATGTTCAGGACCCTCCTGATAAATGGGATTTTACCTTCTGTTCATGACCCTCCTAAATAATGGAATTTTAATTTCTTTTTATGACCCTCCTGAAAAATAGGATTTTACCTTCTGTTCAGGACCTTCCTAAAAAATGAGATTTCACTTTATGTTCAGGACCATTCTGAAAAATGGGATTTTACTTTCTACTCAGGACCCTCATGAAAAATGGGACTTTACTTTCTGCTCAGGACCCTCCTGAAAAATGGGACTTTACTTTCTGCTCAGGACCCACCAGAAAAATAGGACTTTACCTCATGTTCAGGACCCTCATGAAAAATGAGATTTTACTTAATGTTCCGGACCTTCCTAGAAAATGGGATGTTACTTTATGTTCAGGCCCCTCCCGATGAATGGGGTTTTGCCTTCTGTTCATGACCCTCCTAAAAAATGGAATTTTAATTTCTGTTTATGACCTTCCTGAAAAATAGGATTTTACCTTCTGTTCAGGACCCTCCTGAAAAATGAGATTTCTCTTTATGTTTAGGACCCTCCTGAAAAATGAGATTTTACTTTCTGTTCAGGACCCTCCTGAAAAAATGGTATTTTACTATATGTTCAGTACCGTCCTGGAAAATGGGATGTTACTTTATTTTCAGGACCCTCCTAAAAAATGGGATTTCACTTTCTGTTCAGGACCCTCCTGAAAAATAGAATTTTACTTTATGTTCAGGACCCTCCTAAAAAATGGAATTTTACTTTCTGTACTGGACCCTCCTGAAAAATAGGATTTTACCTTCTGTTTCGGACCCTCCTGAAAAAAGGGATTTCACTTTATGTTCCGGACCCTCCTGAAAAATGGAATTCTACTTTCTGTTCAGGACCCTCCTGAAAAATGGGATTATACTTTCTACTTAGGACCCTCTTGAAAAATGGGACTTTAATTTCTGCTCAGGACCTTCCTGAAAAATGGGACTTACTTTCTGCTCAAGACCCTCCTGAAAAATGGGACTTTACCTCATGTTCAGGACCCTCCTGAAAAATGAGATTTTACTTTCTGTTCAGGACTCTCCTGAAAAATAGGATGTTACCTTATTTTCAGGAGCCTCCTGAAAAATAGGATTTTACATTAGGTTCAGGACCTTTCTGAAAAATGGGATTTTACTTTCTGTTCAGGACCCTCCTGAAAAATAGAATTTTACTTTATGTTTTGTACCCTCCTAGAAAATGGGATATTACTTTATGTTCAGGACCCTCCTGAAAAATGGAATTTTACTTTATGTTCAGTACCGTCCTGGAAAATGGGATGTTACTTTCTTTTCAGGACCCTCCTGAAAAATAGGATTTTACCTTATGTTCAGGACCCTCCTGAAAAATGGTATTTTCACTTTATGTTCAGGACCCTCCTGAAAAATGGGATTTTACTTTATGTTCAGAAAACTCCTGGAAAATATGAAGTTACTTTATGTTCAGGACCCTCCTGAAAAATGGGATTTTACTTTCTGTTCAGGACCCTCCTGAAAAAAGGGATTAACTTTATGTTCAGTACCGTCCTGGAAAATGAGATGTTTACTTATTATCATGGCACTCCTAAAAAATGGGATTTTACTTTCTGTTCAGGACCCTCCTTAAAAATAGAATTTTACATTATGTTCAGGACTCTCCTGAAAAATAAAAATTTTCTTTTGTTCAGGACCCCACTAAAAAATAGAATTTTACATTCTTTTCAGGACCCTCCTGAAAAAAAGGATTTTGCCTTCTGTTTAGAACCCTCCTGAAAAATAGGATTGCACTTTATGTTCCGGACCCTCCTGAAAAATGGGATTTCACTTTCTACTTCGGACCCTCATGAAAAATGGGACTTTAATTTCTGCTCAGGACCTTCCTGAAAAATGGGACTTACTTTCTGCTCAAGACCCTCCTGAAAAATGGGACTTTACCTCATGTTCAGGACCCTCCTGAAAAATGAGATTTTACTTTCTGTTCAGGACTCTCCTGAAAAATAGGATGTTACCTTATTTTCAGGAGCCTCCTGAAAAATAGGATTTTACATTAGGTTCAGGACCCTTCTGAAAAATGGGATTTTACTTTCTGTTCAGGACCCTCCTGAAAAATAGAATTTTACTTTATGTTTTGTACCCTCCTAGAAAATGGGATATTACTTTATGTTCAGGACCCTCCTGAAAAATGGAATTTTACTTTATGTTCAGTACCGTCCTGGAAAATGGGATGTTACTTTCTGTTCAGGACCCTCCTGAAAAATAGGATTTTACCTTATGTTCAGGACCCTCCTGAAAAATGGTATTTTCACTTTATGTTCAGGACCCTCCTGAAAAATGGGATTTTACTTTATGTTCAGAAAACTCCTGGAAAATATGAAGTTACTTTATGTTCAGGACCCTCCTGAAAAATGGGATTTTACTTTCTGTTCAGGACCCTCCTGAAAAAAGGGATTAACTTTATGTTCAGTACCGTCCTGGAAAATGAGATGTTTACTTATTATCATGGCACTCCTAAAAAATGGGATTTTACTTTCTGTTCAGGACCCTCCTTAAAAATAGAATTTTACATTATGTTCAGGACTCTCCTGAAAAATAAAATTTTTCTTTTGTTCAGGACCCCACTAAAAAATAGAATTTTACATTCTGTTCAGGACCCTCCTGAAAAAAAGGATTTTGCCTTCTGTTTAGAACCCTCCTGAAAAATAGGATTGCACTTTATGTTCCGGACCCTCCTGAAAAATGGGTTTTCACTTTCTACTTCGGACCCTCATGAAAAATGGGACTTTACTTTCTGCTCAGGACCCTCCTGAAAAATGGGACTTTACTTTCTTCTCAGGACCCTCCTGAAAAATGGGACTTTACCTCCTGTTCAGGACCTTCCTAAAAATAGGATTTTACTTTCTGTTCAGGACCCTCCTAAAAAATGGAATTTAACTTTTGTTCAGGACCCTCCTGAAAAATGGGATTTTAATTTCTACTCAGGCCCCTCCTGAAAAATGGGACATTACTCTCTGCTCAGGACCCTCTTGAAAAATGAAATTTTACTTTTGTTTAGGAACCTCCTGAAAAATGGGACTTTACTCCCTGCTCAGGACCCACCTGAAAAATGTAACTTTACCTTCTGTTCAGGACTATCATGTAAAATGGTATTTTACTTTCTGTTTAGGACCCCCCTGAAAAATGGGATTTTACCTTCTGTTCAGGACCCTACTGAAAAATGGGATTTTACTTTATGTTCAGGACCCTCCTGAAAAATAGAATTTCACTTTCTGTTCAGGTCCCTCCTGAAAAATAGGATTTCACATTCTGTTCAGGTCACTCCTGAAAAATGGGATTTTACTTTATGTTAAGGACCTCCCTGGAAAATGGGATGTTACTTTCTGTTCAGGACCCTCCTGGAAAATGGGATTTTGCTTTATATTCAGGACCTTCCTGAAAAATTGAATGTTACTTTATGTTCAGGACCCTCTTGATATATGGTATTTTACCTTCTGTACAAGACCCTCCTAAAAAATGGAATTTTACTTTTTGTTCAGGACCCTCATGAAAAATAGGATTTTACTTTCTACTCAGGACCCTCATGAAAAATGGGACTTTACTTTCTTCTCAGGACCCTCCTGAAAAATGAGACTTTACCTCCTGTTCAGGACCCTCCTGAAAAATGAGATTTTACTTTCTTTTCCGGACCCTCCTGAAAAATAGGATTTTACCTTATGCTCAGGAGCCTCCTGAAAAATGGGATATTACTTTATGTTTATGACCCTTCTGAAAAATGGGATTTTACTTTCTGTTCAGAACCCTCCTGAAAAATAGAATTTAACTTTCTGTTCAGGACCCTCCTGGAAAATGGGATGTTACTTTATGTTCAGGACCCTTCTGAAAAATAGGATTTTACTTTCTGTTCAGGACCCTACTGAAAAATAGGATTTTAAATTATCTTCAGTACCGTCCTAGAAAATGGGATGTTACTTTATGTTCAGGACCCTCCTAAAAAATAGGATTTTACTTTTTGTTCAGGACCCTCCTAAAAAATAGAATTTTACTTTATTTTTAGGACCCTCCTGAAAAATAGAATTTTACTTTTGTTCAGGACCCTCCTGAAAAATGGGATTTTACTTTCTACTCAGGATACTCCTGAAAAATGGGACTTTACTCTCTGCTCAAGACCCTCCTGAAAATTGGGACTATACTCTCTACTCTGGACCCTCCTGAAAAATGGGACTTTACCTTCTGTTCTGGACCCTCCTGGAAAATGGAATTTTACTTTCTGTTTATACCTTTTTGAAAAAATAGAATTTTACAATCTGTTCAGGACCCTCCTAAAAAATGGGATTTCACTTCATGTTCAGGACCCTCCTGAAAAATGGGATTTTACTTTCTGTTCAGGTCCCTCCTGATAAATGGGATTTTACTTTATGTTCAGGACCTTCCTGGAAAAGGGGATGTTACTTTATGTTCAGGACCCTCTTGATAAATGGGATTTTTCCTTCTGTTCAGGACCCTCCTCAAAAATGGAATTTTATTTTCTGTTCAGGACCCTCCTGAAAAATAGGATTTTAATTTCTGTTCAGGACCCTCTAGAAAAATGAGCTTTTACTTTCTGTTCAGGACCCTCCTGAATAATAGGATTTTACCTTATGTTTATTACCCTCCTGAAAAATGGTATTTTCACTGTATGTTCAGGACCCTCCTGAAAAATGAGATTTTACTCTCTGTTCAGGACCCCCCAGAAAAATGGGATTTTACTTTATGTCACAAACTTCCTAGAAAATGGGATGTTACTTTATGTTCAGGACCCTCCAGAAAAATGGAATTTTACTTTCTGTTCAGGACCCTCCTGAAAAATGGGATTTTACTTTATGTTCAGTACCCTCCTGGAAAATGGAATGTTACTTTATGTTCAGGACCCTCCTGATAAATGGGATTTTACCTTCTGTTCAGGACCCTCCTAAAAAATGGAATTTTACTTTCTGTTCAGGACCCTCTTGAAAAATAGGATTTTACCTTCTGTTCCGGACCCTCCTGAAAAATGTGATTTCACTTTATGTTCCGGATCCTTCTGAAAAATGGAATTCTACTTTCTATTCAGGACCCTCCTGAAATATGGGATTTTACTTTCTACTCAGGACCCTCATGAAAAATGGGACTTTACTTTCTGCTCTGGACCCTCCTGAAAAATGGGACTTTACTTTCTGCTCAGGACCCTCCTAAAAAATGGGACTCTACCTCCTGTTCAGGACCCTCCTGAAAAATGAGATTTTTCTTTCTGTTCAGGACCCTCCTGAAAAATAGGATTTTACCTTATGTTCAGGAGCCTCCTGAAAAATGGGATTTCACTTTATGTTCCGGATCCTTCTGAAAAATGGAATTCTACTTTCTGTTCAGGACCCTCCTGAAATATGGGATTTTACTTTCTACTCAGGACCCTCATGAAAAATGGGACTTACTTTCTGCTCTGGACCCTCCTGAAAAATGGGACTTTACTTTCTGCTCAGGACCCTCCTAAAAAATGGGATTTTACCTTATGTTCAGGACCCTCCTGAAAAATAGGACATTACTCTCTGCTCAGGACCCTCCTGAAAAATGGAACTTTACCTTCTGTTCAGGACCCTCCTGGAAAATGGGATTTTACTCTCTGTTTAGGACCCTCCTGAAAAATGGGATTTACTTTCTGTTCAGGACCCTCCTGGAAAATGGGATTTTGCTTTATATTCAGGACCTTCCTGAAAAATTGAATGTTACTTTATGTTCTGGACCCTCTTGATATATGGGATTTTACCTTCTGTACAGGACCCTCCTAAAAAATGGAATTTTACTTTCTGTTCAGGACCCTCCTGAAAAATAGGATTTTACTTTCTACTCAGGACCCTCATGAAAAATGGGACATTACTTTCTGCTCAGGACCCTCCTGAAAAATGAGACTTTACCTCCTGTTCAGGACCCTCCTGAAAAGTGAAATTTTAGTTTCTTTTCAAGACCCTCCTGGAAAATGGGATTTTACTTTATGTTCAGGACCCTTCTGAAAAATGGGATTTTACTTTTTGTTCAGAACCCTCCTGAAAAATGGAATTTTACTTTCTGTTCAGGACCCTCCTGGAAAATGGGATTTTACATTATGTTCAGTATCGTCCTGGATAATGGGATGTTACTTTATGTTCAGGACCCTCCTAAAAAATAGGATTTTACTTTCTGTTCAGGACCCTCCTAAAAAATAGAATTTTACTTTATGTTCAGGACCCTCCTGAAAAATAGAATTTTACTTTTGTTCAGGACCCTCCTGAAAAATAGGATTTTACTTTCTACTTAGGATTCTCCTGAAAAATGGGACTTACTCTCTGCTCAAGACCCTCCTGAAAAATGGGACTTTACTCTCTGCTCAGGACCCTCCTGAAAAATGGGACTTTACCGCCTGTACAGGACCCTCTTGGAAAATGGAATTTTTCTTTCTATTTATACCTTTTGCAAAATGGAATTTTACAATCTGTTCAGGACCCTCCTGAAAAATGGGATTTCACTTTATGTTCAGGACCCTCCTGAAAAATGGGATTTTACTTTCGGTTAAATTTCCTCTTGAAAAATGGGATTTTACTTTATGTTTAGGACTTTCCTGGAAAATGGGATGCTACTCTATGTTCAGGACCCTCCTGATAAATGGGATTTTATCTTCTGTTCAGGACCCTCCTAAAAAATGGAATTTTATTTTCTGTTCAGGACCCTCCTGAAAAATAGGATTTTACTTTCTGTTCAGGACCCTCTTGAAAAATAGGATTTTACCTTCTGTTCCGGACCCTCCTGAAAAATGTGATTTCACTTTATGTTCCGGATCCTTCTGAAAAATGGAATTCTACTTTCTGTTCAGGACCCTCCTGAAATATGGGATTTTACTTTCTACTCAGGACCCTCATGAAAAATGGGACTTTACTTTCTGCTCTGGACCCTCCTGAAAAATGGGACTTTACTTTCTGCTCAGGACCCTCCTAAAAAATGGGACTCTACCTCCTGTTCAGGACCCTCCTGAAAAATGAGATTTTACTTTCTGTTCAGGACCCTCCTGAAAAATAGGATTTTACCTTATGTTCAGGAGCCTCCTGAAAAATGGGATTTCACTTTATGTTCCGGATCCTTCTGAAAAATGGAATTCTACTTTCTGTTCAGGACCCTCCTGAAATATAGGATTTTACTTTCTACTCAGGACCCTCATGAAAAATGGGACTTACTTTCTGCTCTGGACCCTCCTGAAAAATGGGACTTTACTTTCTGCTCAGGACCCTCCTAAAAAATGGGATTTTACCTTATGTTCAGGACCCTCCTGAAAAATAGGACATTACTCTCTGCTCAGGACCCTCCTGAAAAATGGAACTTTACCTTCTGTTCAGGACCCTCCTGGAAAATGGGATTTTACTCTCTGTTTAGGACCCTCCTGAAAAATGGGATTTACTTTCTGTTCAGGACCCTCCTGGAAAATGGGATTTTGCTTTATATTCAGGACCTTCCTGAAAAATTGAATGTTACTTTATGTTCTGGACCCTCTTGATATATGGGATTTTACCTTCTGTACAGGACCCTCCTAAAAAATGGAATTTTACTTTCTGTTCAGGACCCTCCTGAAAAATAGGATTTTACTTTCTACTCAGGACCCTCATGAAAAATGGGACATTACTTTCTGCTCAGGACCCTCCTGAAAAATGAGACTTTACCTCCTGTTCAGGACCCTCCTGAAAAGTGAAATTTTAGTTTCTTTTCAAGACCCTCCTGGAAAATGGGATTTTACTTTATGTTCAGGACCCTTCTGAAAAATGGGATTTTACTTTTTGTTCAGAACCCTCCTGAAAAATGGAATTTTACTTTCTGTTCAGGACCCTCCTGGAAAATGGGATTTTACATTATGTTCAGTATCGTCCTGGATAATGGGATGTTACTTTATGTTCAGGACCCTCCTAAAAAATAGGATTTTACTTTCTGTTCAGGACCCTCCTAAAAAATAGAATTTTACTTTATGTTCAGGACCCTCCTGAAAAATAGAATTTTACTTTTGTTCAGGACCCTCCTGAAAAATAGGATTTTACTTTCTACTTAGGATTCTCCTGAAAAATGGGACTTACTCTCTGCTCAAGACCCTCCTGAAAAATGGGACTTTACTCTCTGCTCAGGACCCTCCTGAAAAATGGGACTTTACCGCCTGTACAGGACCCTCTTGGAAAATGGAATTTTTCTTTCTATTTATACCTTTTGCAAAATGGAATTTTACAATCTGTTCAGGACCCTCCTGAAAAATGGGATTTCACTTTATGTTCAGGACCCTCCTGAAAAATGGGATTTTACTTTCGGTTCAATTTCCTCTTGAAAAATGGGATTTTACTTTATGTTTAGGACTTTCCTGGAAAATGGGATGCTACTTTATGTTCAGGACCCTCCTGATAAATGGGATTTTATCTTCTGTTCAGGACCCTCCTAAAAAATGGAATTTTATTTTCTGTTCAGGACCCTCCTGAAAAATAGGATTTTACTTTCTGTTCAGGACCCTCCTGAAAAATGAGATTTCACTTTATGTTCAGGACCCTCCGGAAAAATGAGATTTTACTTTCTGTTCAGGACCCTCCTAAATAATAGGATTTTATCTTATGTTCATGACCCTCCTGAAAAATGGTATTTTCACTGTATGTTCAGGACCCTCCTGAAAAATAGGATTTTACTTAATGTTCTGGACTTTTCTGGAAAATGGGATGTTACTTTATGTAAAGGACCCTCCTGATAAATGGGATTTTACCTTCTGTTCATGACCCACCTAAAAAATGGAATTTTATTTTCTGTTCAGGACCCTCCTGAAAAATAGAATTTTATCTTCTGTTCAGGACCCTCCTAAAAAATGAGATTTCACTTTATGTTCAGGACCCTCTTGAAAAATGGGATTTTACTTTCTGTTCAGGACCCTCCTGAAAAATAGGATTGTACCTTATGTTCAGGACCCACCTGAAAAATGGTATTTTCACTTTATGTTCAGGACCCTCCTGAAAAATAAGATTTTACTTTTTGTTCAGGACCCCCCTGAAAAATGGGATTTTACTTTTCGTTCAGAAACCTTCTAGAAAATGTGATGTTACTTTATGTTCAGGACACTCCTGAAAAATGGGATTTTACTTTCTGTTCAGGACCCTCCTGAAAAATGGGATTTTACTTTATGTTCAGTACCCTCTTGAAAAATGGTATTTACTTTCTGTTCTGGACCCTCCTGAAAAATAGGACATTACTCTCTGCTCAGGACCCTCCTGAAAAATGGAACTTTACCTTCTGTTCAGGACCCTCCTGGAAAATGGGATTTTACTCTCTGTTTAGGACCCTCCTGAAAAATGGGATTTACTTTCTGTTCAGGACCCTCCTGGAAAATGGGATTTTGCTTTATATTCAGGACCTTCCTGAAAAATTGAATGTTACTTTATGTTCTGGACCCTCTTGATATATGGGATTTTACCTTCTGTACAGGACCCTCCTAAAAAATGGAATTTTATTTTCTGTTCAGGACCCTCCTGAAAAATAGGATTTTACTTTCTGTTCAGGACCCTCCTGAAAAATGAGATTTCACTTTATGTTCAGGACCCTCCGGAAAAATGAGATTTTACTTTCTGTTCAGGACCCTCCTAAATAATAGGATTTTACCTTATGTTCATGACCCTCCTGAAAAATGGTATTTTCACTGTATGTTCAGGACACTCCTGAAAAATAGGATTTTACTTAATGTTCCGGACTTTTCTGGAAAATGGGATGTTACTTTATGTAAAGGACCCTCCTGATAAATGGGATTTTACCTTCTGTTCATGACCCACCTAAAAAATGGAATTTTATTTTCTGTTCAGGACCCTCCTGAAAAATAAAATTTTACCTTCTGTTCAGGACCCTCCTGAAAAATGAGATTTCACTTTATGTTCAGGACCCTCCTGAAAAATGAGATTTTACTTTCTGTTCAGGACCCTCCTGAAAAATAGGATTTTACCTTATGTTCAGGACCCACCTGAAAAATGGTATTTTCACTTTATGTTCAGGACCCTCCTGAAAAATAAGATTTTACATTTTGTTCAGGACCCCCCTGAAAAATGGGATTTTACTTTTCGTTCAGAAACCTTCTAGAAAATGTGATGTTACTTTTTGTTCAGGACACTCCTGAAAAATGGGATTTTACTTTCTATTCAGGACTCTCCTGAAAAATGGGATTTTTCTTTATGCTCAGTACCCTCCTGAAAAATGGGATTTACTTTCTGTTCTGGACACTCCTGAAAAATGGGACATTACTCTATGCTCAGGACCCTCCTGAAAAATGGAACTTTACCTTCTGTTCAGGACCCTCCTGGAAAATGGGATTTTACTTTCTGTTTAGGACCCTCCTGAAAAATGGGATTTACTTTCTGTTCAGGACCCTCCTGGAAAATGGGATTTTGCTTTATATTAGGTTCTTTCTGAAAAATTGAATGTTACTTTATGTTCAGGACCCTCTTGATATATGGGATTTTACCTTCTGTACAGGACCCTCCTAAAAAATGGAATGTTACTTTTTGTTCAGGACCCTCCTGAAAAATAGGATTTTACTTTCTACTCAGGACCCTCATGAAAAATGGGACTTTACTTTCTACTCAGGACCCTCCTGAAAAATGAGACTTTACCTCCTGTTCGGACCCTCCTGAAAAATGAGATTTTACTTTCTGTTCTGGACCCTCCTGAAAAAAATAGGATTTTACCTTATGTTCAGGAGCCTCCTAAAAAATGGGATTTTACTTTATGTTCAGGACCCTTCTGAAAAATGGGATTTTACTCTCTGTTCAGAACCCTCCTGAAAAATAGAATTTTACTTTCTGTTCAGGACCCTCTTGGAAAATAGGATGTTACTTTATGTTCAGGACCCTTCTGAAAAATAGGATTTTACTTTAAGTTCAGGACCCTCCTGAAAAATAGGATTTTACACTATCATCAGTACCGTCCTGGAAAATGGGATGTTACTTTATGTTCAAGACCCTCCTAAAAAATAGGATTTTACTTTCTGTTCAAGACCCTCCTAAAAAATAGAATTTTACTTTATTTTCAGGACCCTCCTGAAAAATAGAATTTTACTTTTGTTCAGGACCCTCCTGAAAAATGGGATTTTACTTTCTACTCAGGATTCTCCTGAAAAATGGGACTTCACTCTTTGCTCAAGACCCTCCTGAAAAATGGGACTTTACTCTCTGCCCAGGACCCTTCTGAAAAATAGGACTTTACCTTCTGTTCAGGACCCTCCTGGAAAATTGAATTTCTGTTCAGGACACTCCTGAAAAATAGGATTTTACCTTTTGCTCAGGACCCTCCTGACAAATGAGATTTTACTTTATGTTCAGGACCCTCCTGAAAAATGGGATTTTACTTTCTGTTCAGGACCCTCCTGAAAAATAGGATTTTAGCTTATGTTCAGGACCCTCCTGAAAAATGGGATTTTACTTTTTTTTCAGGACCCCCCTAAAAAATGGGATTTTACTTTATGTTCAGAAACCTCCTGGAAAATGTGATGTTATTTTCTGTTCAGGAGCCTCCTGAAAAAATGGGATTTTACTTTATGTTCAGTACCGTCCTGGAAAATGGGATGTTACTTTATTTTCAGGACCTTCCTAAAAAATGGAATTTAACTTTCTGTTCAGGACCCTCCTTAAAAATAGAATTTTACTTTTTGTTCAGGACCCTCCTGAAAAATGGAATTTTACTTTTGTTCAGGACCCTCGTGAAAAATGGGACTTTACTCTCTTCTTAGGACCCTCCTAAAAAATAGGATTTCACTTTATGTTCAGGACCCTCTTGAAAAATGGGATTTTACTTTCTGTTCAGGACCCTCCTGAAAAATGGGATTTTACTTTATGTTCAGGACCTTCCTGGAAAATAAAATGTTACTTTATGTTCAAGGCCCTCCTGATAAATGGGATTTTACCTTCTGTTCAGGACCCTCCTAAAAAATGGAATTTTACTTTTTGTTCAGGACCCTCCTGAGAAATAGGATTTTACCTTCTGTTCCGGACCCTCCTGAAAAATGGGATTTCACTTTATGTTCCGGATCCTCCTGAAAAATGGAATTCTACTTTTTGTTCAGGCCCCTCCTGAAAAATGGGATTTTACTTTCTACTCAGGACCCTCATGAAAATTGGGACTTTACTTTCTGCTCAGGACCCTCCTGAAAAATGGGACTTTATTTTCTGCTCAGGACCCTCCTGAAAAATGGGACTTTACCTCCAGTTCAGGACCCTCCTGAAAAATGAGATTTTACTTTCTGTTCAGGACCCTTCTGAAATATGGGATTTTACTTTATGTGCAGGACCCTTCTGAAATATGGGATTTTACTTTCTGTTCACGACCCTCTTGAAAAATGGATTTTACTTTATGTTCAGTACCCTCCTGGAAAATGGGATGTTACTTTATGTTCAGGACCCTCCTGAAAAATGGGATTTTACTTTATGTTCAGTATCATCCTGGAAAATGGGATGTTACTTTCTGTTCAGGACCCTCCTAAAAAATGGGATTTAACTTTTTGTTCAGGACCCTCCTGAAAAATATAATTTTACTTTATGTTCAGGACACTCCTTAAAAATTGGAATTTACCTTCTGTTCAGGACCCTCCTGAAAAATGGGACTTTACTCTCTGCCCAGGACCCTTCTGAAAAATAGGACTTTACCTTCTGTTCAGGACCCTCCTGGAAAATGGAATTTCTGTTCAGGACACTCCTGAAAAATAGGATTTTACCTTTTGTTCAGGACCCTCCTGACAAATGAGATTTCACTTTATGTTCAGGACCCTCCTGAAAAATGGGATTTTACTTTCTGTTCAGGACCCTCCTGAAAAATAGGATTTTAGCTTATGTTCAGGACCCTCCTGAAAAATGGTATTTTCACTTTATGTTAAGGACCCTCCTGAAAAATGGGATTTTACTTTTTTTTCAGGACCCCCCTAAAAAATGGGATATTACTTTATGTTTAGAAACCTCCTGGAAAATGTGATGTTATTTTCTGT
This sequence comes from Capsicum pubescens, assembly GCA_030864215.1. Classification (NCBI taxonomy): domain Eukaryota; kingdom Viridiplantae; phylum Streptophyta; class Magnoliopsida; order Solanales; family Solanaceae; genus Capsicum; species Capsicum pubescens. The sequence continues at coordinate 28,012,899 of CM061549.1, read as the reverse complement.
TCAGGAGCCTCCTGAAAAAATGGGATTTTACTTTATGTTCAGTACCGTCCTGGAAAATGGGATGTTACTTTATTTTCAGGACCTTCCTAAAAAATGGAATTTTACTTTCTGTTCAGGACCCTCCTTAAAAATAGAATTTTACTTTATGTTCAGGACCCTCCTGAAAAATGGAATTTTACTTTTGTTCAGGACCCTCGTGAAAAATGGGACTTTACTCTCTGCTCAGGACCCTCCTAAAAAATGGGATTTTACTTTCTGTTCAGGACCCTCCTGGAAAATGGGATTTTACTTTCTGTTTAGGACTTTCCTGAAAAATTAGATTTTACCTTCTGTTCAGGACCCTCCTAAAAAATGGGATTTCACTTTATGTTCAGGACCCTCTTGAAAAATGGGATTTTACTTTCTGTTCAGGACCCTCCTGAAAAATGGGATTTTACTTTATGTTCAGGACCTTCCTGGAAAATAAAATGTTACTTTATGTTCAAGGCCCTCCTGATAAATGGGATTTTACCTTCTGTTCAGGACCCTCCTAAAAAATGGAATTTTACTTTTTGTTCAGGACCCTCCTGAGAAATAGGATTTTACCTTCTGTTCCGGACCCTCCTGAAAAATGGGATTTCACTTTATGTTCCGGATCCTCCTGAAAAATGGAATTCTACTTTTTGTTCAGGACCCTCCTGAAAAATGGGATTTTACTTTCTACTCAGGACCCTCATGAAAAATGGGACTTTACTTTCTGCTCAGGACCCTCCTGAAAAATGGGACTTTATTTTCTGCTCAGGACCCTCCTGAAAAATGGGACTTTACCTCCAGTTCAGGACCCTCCTGAAAAATGAGATTTTACTTTCTGTTCAGGACCCTTCTGAAATATGGGATTTTACTTTATGTGCAGGACCCTTCTGAAATATGGGATTAAACTTTCTGTTCACGACCCTCTTGAAAAATGGATTTTACTTTATGTTCAGTACCCTCCTGGAAAATGGGATGTTACTTTATGTTAAGGACCCTCCTGAAAAATGGGATTTTACTTTATGTTCAGTACCGTCCTGGAAAATGGGATGTTACTTTCTGTTCAGGACCCTCCTAAAAAATGGGATTTAACTTTTTGTTCAGGACCCTCCTGAAAAATATAATTTTACTTTATGTTCAGGACACTCCTTAAAAATTGGAATTTACCTTCTGTTCAGGACCCTCTTGAAAAATGGAATTTTACTATCTGTTTAGGACCCTCTTGAAAAATGGGATTTTACCATCTGTTCAGGACCCTCCTGAAAAATAGGATTTCACTTTCTGTTCAGGTCCCTCCTGAAAAATGGGATTGTACTTTCTGTTTAGGGCCCTACTGAAAAATAGGATTTTACTTAATGTTCCGGACCTTCCTGGAAAATGGGATGTTACTTTATGTTCAGAACCCTCCTGATAAATGGGATTTTACCTACTGTTCATGACCCTCCTAAAAAATGGAATTTTATTTTTCTGTTCAGGACCCTCCTGAAAAATAGAATTTTTCCTTCTGTTCAGGACCCTCCTGAAATATGAGATTTCACTTTATGTTCAGGACACTCCTGAAAAATGGGATTTTACTTTCTGTTCAGGACCCTCCTGAAAAATAGGATTTTACCTTATGTTCAGGACCCTCCTGAAAATGGTATTTTCACTTTATATTCAGGACCCTCCTCAAAAATGGGATTTTACTTTTTGTTCAGGACACCCCTGAAAAATGGGATTTTACTTTATGTTCAGAAACCTCCTGGAAAATGTGATGTTACTTTATGTTCAGGACACTCGTGAAAAATGGGATTTTACTTTCTGTTCAGGACCCTCCTGAAAAATGGGATTTTACTTTATGTTCAGTACCCTCCTGAAAAATGTGATTTTCTTTCTGTTCAGGACCCTCCTGAAAAATAGGATTTTACTTTATGTTCAGGACCCTCCTGAAAAATGGAATTTTACTTTTGTTCAGGACCCTCCTGGAAAATGGGATTTTACTTTCTGTTTAGGAACCTCCTGAAAAATGGGATTTACTTTCTGTTCAGGACCCTCTTGGAAAATGGGATTTTTCTTTATGTTCAGGACCTTCCTGAAAAATTGAATGTTACTTTATGTTCAGGACCCTCTTGATATATGGGATTTTACCTTCTGTATAGGACCCTCCTAAAAAATGGAATTTTACTTTTTGTTCAGAACGCTCCTAAAAAATAGGATTTTACTTTCTACTCAGGACCCTCATGAAAAATGGGACTTTACTTTCTGCTCAGGACCCTCCTGAAAAATGAGACTTTACCTCCTGTTCAGGACCCTCCTGAAAAATGAGATTTTACTTTCTGTTCTGGACCCTCCTGAAAAATAGGATTTTACCTTATGTTCAGGAGCCTCCTGAAAAATGGGATTTTACTTTATGTTCAGGACCCTACTGAAAAATGGGATTTTACTTTCTGTTCCGAACCCTCCTGAAAAATAGAATTTTACTTTCTGTTCAGGACCCTCCTGGAAAATGGGATGTTACTTTATGTTCAGGACCCTTCTGAAAAATAGGATTTTACTTTCTGTTCAGAACCCTCCTGAAAAATAGGATTTTACATTATCTTCAGTACCGTCCTGGAAAATGGGATGTTACTTTATGTTCAGGACCCACCTAAAAAATAGGATTTTACTTTCTGTTCAGGACCCTCCTAAAAAATAGAATTTTACTTTATTTTCAGGACCCTCCAGAAAAATAGAATTTTACTTTTGTTCAGGACCCTCCTGAAAAATGGGATTTTACTTTCTACTATGGATTCTCCTGAAAAATAGGACTTTACACTCTGCTCAAGACCCTCCTGAAAAATGGGACTTTACTCTCTGCTCAGGACCCTCCTGAAAAATGGGACTTTACCGTCTGTTCAGGACCCTCCTGGAAAATGAGACTTTATGTTCAGGACCCTCTTGATAAATGTGATTTTACCTTCTGTTCAGGACCCTCCTAAAAAATGGAATTTTACTTTCTGTTCAGGACCCTCTTGAAAAATAGGATTTTACCTTCTGTTCCGGACCCTCCTGAAAAATGGGATTTCACTTTATGTTCTGGATCCTTCTGAAAAATGGAATTCTACTTTCTGTTCAGGACCCTCCTGAAAAATGGGATTTTACTTTCTACTCAGGACCCTCATGAAGAATGGGACTTTACTTTCTGCTCTGGACCCTCCTGAAAAATGGGACTTTACTTTCTGCTTAGCACCCTCCTGAAAAATGGGACTCTACCTCCTGTTCAGGACCCTCCTGAAAAATGAGATTTTACTTTTTGTTCAGGACCCTCCTGAAAAATAGGATTTTACCTTATGTTCAGGAGCCTCCTGAAATATGGGATTTTACTTTATGTTCAGGACCCTTCTGAAAAATGGTATTTAACTTTCTGTTAAGGACCCTCCTGAAATATGGATTTTACTTTATGTTCAGTACCCTCCTGGAAAATGGGATGTAACTTTATGTTCAGGACCCTCCTGAAAAATGAGATTTTACTTTATGTTCAGTACCGTCCTGGAAAATAGGATGTTACTTTCTGTTCAGGACCCTCCTAAAAAATTGTATTTTACTTTCTATTCAGGACACTCCTGAAAAATATAATTTTACTTTATGTTCAGGACCCTCCTGAAAAATGGAATTTTACTTTTGTTCAGGACCATCCTGAAAAATGGGATTTTACATTTTACTGAGGATCCTCCAGAAAAATTGGACTATACCTTCTGTTCAGGACCCTCCTGGAAAATAGAATTTTACGTTCTGTTTAGGACCCTCTTGAAAAATGGGATTTTACCATCTGTTCAGGACCCTCCTGAAAAATGGGATTTCACTTTATGTTCAGGACCCTCCTCAAAAATTGGATTTTACTTTCTTTTTAGGGCCCTCCTTAAAAATAGGATTTTACTTATTGTTCCGGACATTCCTGGAAAATAGGATGTTACTTTATGTTCAGGACCCTCCTGATAAATGGGATTTTACCTTCTGTTCATGACCCTCCTAAATAATGGAATTTTAATTTCTTTTTATGACCCTCCTGAAAAATAGGATTTTACCATCTGTTCAGGACCTTCCTAAAAAATGAGATTTCACTTTATGTTCAGGACCCTCCTGGAAAATGGGATTTTACTTTCTGTTTAGGAACCTCCTGAAAAATGGGATTTACTTTCTGTTCAGGACCCTCTTGGAAAATGGGATTTTTCTTTATGTTCAGGACCTTCCTGAAAAATTGAATGTTACTTTATGTTCAGGACCCTCTTGATATATGGGATTTTACCTTCTGTATAGGACCCTCCTAAAAAATGGAATTTTACTTTTTGTTCAGAACGCTCCTAAAAAATAGGATTTTACTTTCTACTCAGGACCCTCATGAAAAATGGGACTTTACTTTCTGCTCAGGACCCTCCTGAAAAATGAGACTTTACCTCCTGTTCAGGACCCTCCTGAAAAATGAGATTTTACTTTCTGTTCTGGACCCTCCTGAAAAATAGGATTTTACCTTATGTTCAGGAGCCTCCTGAAAAATGGGATTTTACTTTATGTTCAGGACCCTACTGAAAAATGGGATTTTACTTTCTGTTCCGAACCCTCCTGAAAAATAGAATTTTACTTTCTGTTCAGGACCCTCCTGGAAAATGGGATGTTACTTTATGTTCAGGACCCTTCTGAAAAATAGGATTTTACTTTCTGTTCAGAACCCTCCTGAAAAATAGGATTTTACATTATCTTCAGTACCGTCCTGGAAAATGGGATGTTACTTTATGTTCAGGACCCACCTAAAAAATAGGATTTTACTTTCTGTTCAGGACCCTCCTAAAAAATAGAATTTTACTTTATTTTCAGGACCCTCCAGAAAAATAGAATTTTACTTTTGTTCAGGACCCTCCTGAAAAATGGGATTTTACTTTCTACTATGGATTCTCCTGAAAAATAGGACTTTACACTCTGCTCAAGACCCTCCTGAAAAATGGGACTTTACTCTCTGCTCAGGACCCTCCTGAAAAATGGGACTTTACCGTCTGTTCAGGACCCTCCTGGAAAATGAGACTTTATGTTCAGGACCCTCTTGATAAATGTGATTTTACCTTCTGTTCAGGACCCTCCTAAAAAATGGAATTTTACTTTCTGTTCAGGACCCTCTTGAAAAATAGGATTTTACCTTCTGTTCCGGACCCTCCTGAAAAATGGGATTTCACTTTATGTTCTGGATCCTTCTGAAAAATGGAATTCTACTTTCTGTTCAGGACCCTCCTGAAAAATGGGATTTTACTTTCTACTCAGGACCCTCATGAAGAATGGGACTTTACTTTCTGCTCTGGACCCTCCTGAAAAATGGGACTTTACTTTCTGCTTAGCACCCTCCTGAAAAATGGGACTCTACCTCCTGTTCAGGACCCTCCTGAAAAATGAGATTTTACTTTCTGTTCAGGACCCTCCTGAAAAATAGGATTTTACCTTATGTTCAGGAGCCTCCTGAAATATGGGATTTTACTTTATGTTCAGGACCCTTCTGAAAAATGGTATTTAACTTTCTGTTAAGGACCCTCCTGAAATATGGATTTTACTTTATGTTCAGTACCCTCCTGGAAAATGGGATGTAACTTTATGTTCAGGACCCTCCTGAAAAATGAGATTTTACTTTATGTTCAGTACCGTCCTGGAAAATAGGATGTTACTTTCTGTTCAGGACCCTCCTAAAAAATTGTATTTTACTTTCTATTCAGGACACTCCTGAAAAATATAATTTTACTTTATGTTCAGGACCCTCCTGAAAAATGGAATTTTACTTTTGTTCAGGACCATCCTGAAAAATGGGATTTTACATTTTACTGAGGATCCTCCAGAAAAATTGGACTATACCTTCTGTTCAGGACCCTCCTGGAAAATAGAATTTTACGTTCTGTTTAGGACCCTCTTGAAAAATGGGATTTTACCATCTGTTCAGGACCCTCCTGAAAAATGGGATTTCACTTTATGTTCAGGACCCTCCTCAAAAATTGGATTTTACTTTCTTTTTAGGGCCCTCCTTAAAAATAGGATTTTACTTATTGTTCCGGACTTTCCTGGAAAATAGGATGTTACTTTATGTTCAGGACCCTCCTGATAAATGGGATTTTACCTTCTGTTCATGACCCTCCTAAATAATGGAATTTTAATTTCTTTTTATGACCCTCCTGAAAAATAGGATTTTACCATCTGTTCAGGACCTTCCTAAAAAATGAGATTTCACTTTATGTTCAGGACCCTTCTGAAAATGGTATTTAACTTTCTGTTCAGGACCCTCCTGAAATATGGATTTTACTTTATGTTAAGTACCCTCCTGGAAAATAGGATGTAACTTTATGTTCAGGACCCTCCTAAAAATGGGATTTTACTTTATGTTCAGTACCATCCTGGAAAATAGGATGTTACTTTCTGTTCAGGACCCTCCTAAAAAATGGGATTTTTGTTTCTATTCAGGACACTCCGGAAAAATATAATTTTACTTTATGTTCAGGACCCTCCTGAAAAATGGAATTTTACTTTTGTTCAGGACCCTCCTGAAAAATGGGATTTTACATTTTACTGAGGATCCTCCAGAAAAATTGGACTATACCTTGTGTTCAGGACCCTCCTGGAAAATGGAATTTTACGTTCTGTTTAGGACCCTCTTGAAAAAAGGGATTTTACCATCTGTTCAGGACCCTCTTGAAAAATGGGATTTCACTTTATGTTCAGGACCCTCCTCAAAAATAGGATTTTACTTTCTGTTTAGGGCCCTCCTTAAAAATAGGATTTTACTTATTGTTCCGGACCTTCCTGGAAAATAGGATGTTACTTTATGTTCAGGACCCTCCTGATAAATGGGATTTTACCTTCTGTTCATGACCCTCCTAAATAATGGAATTATAATTTCTTTTTATGACCCTCCTGAAAAATAGGATTTTACCTTCTGTTCAGGACCTTCCTAAAAAATGAGATTTCACTTTATGTTCAGGACCCTCCTGAAAAATGAGATTTTACTTTCTGTTCAGGACCCTCCTGAAAAATAGGATTTTACCTAATGTTCAAGACCCTCCTAAAAAATGGGATTTCTTTTTATGTTCAGGACCCTCCTGAAAAATGGGATTTTATTTTCTATACAGGGCCCCCTGAAAAATGAGATTTTACTTTATGTTCAGTACCCTCCTGAAAAATGGGATGTTACTTTATGTTCAGAGTCGTCCTCGAAAATGGGATGTTACTTTATTTTCAGGACCCTCCTAAAAAATGGGATTTTACTTACTGTTCAGGACCCTCCTGAAAAATAGAATTTTACTTTATGATCAGGACATTCCTAAAAAATGGAATTTTACTTTTGTTCAGGACCCTTCTGAAAAATGAGATTTTACTTTCTACTCAGGCCCCTCCTAAAAAATGGGACTTTACTCTCTCCTCAGGACCCTACTAAAAATGGGACTTTACCTTCTGTTCAGGACCCTCTTGGAAAATGGGATTTTACTTTCTGTTTAGGACCCTCCTGAAAAATAGGATTTTACCTTCTGTTCAGGACCCTCATGAAAAATGGGATTTCACTTTATGTTCAGGACCTTCCTGGAAAATGGGATGTTACTTTATGATCAGGAACCTCATGAAAAATGAGATTTTACTTTATGTTCAGGACCTTTCTGGAAAATGGAATGTTACTTAACGTTCAGGACCCTCCTGATAAATGGGATTTTACATTCTGTTCAGGACCCTCCTAAAAAATAGAATTTTACTTTATGTTCAGGACCCTCCTGAAAAATAGGATTTTGCCTTCTGTTCAGGACCCTCCTGAAAAATAGGATTTCACTTTATGTTCCGGAACCTCCTTAAAAATGGAATTCTACTTTTTGTTCAGGACCATCCTGAAAAATGGGACTTTACTTTCTGCTCAGGACCCTCTTGAAAAATGGGACTTTACTTTCAGCTCAGGACCCTCCTGAAAAATGGGACTTTACCTCATGTTCAGGACCCTCCTGAAAAATGAGATTTTATTTTCTGTTCAGGACCCTCCTGAAAAATTGGATTTTACCTTATGTTCCGGAGCCTCCTAAAAAATGGGATTTTACTTTATGTTCAGGACCCTTCTGAAAAATGAGATTTTACTTTCTGTTTAGGACCCTCCTGAAAAATGGAATTTTACTTTATGTTGAGTACCCTCCTGGAAAATGGGATGTTACTTTATGTTCAGGACCCTCCTGAAAAATGAGATTTTACTTTCTGTTCAGGACCCTCCTGAAAAAATGGTATTTTACTATATGTTCAGTACCGTCCTGGAAAATGGGATGTTACTTTATTTTCAGGACCCTCCTAAAAAATGGGATTTCACTTTCTGTTCAGGACCCTCCTGAAAAATAGAATTTTACTTTATGTTCAGGACCCTCCTAAAAAATGGAATTTTACTTTCTGTACTGGATCATCATGAAAAATAGGATTTTACTTTCTGTTCCGGACCCTCCTGAAAAATGGGATTTCACTTTATGTTCCGGACCCTCCTGACAAATGGAATTCTACTTTCTGTTCAGGACCTTCCTGAAAAATGAGATTATACTTTCTACTTAGGACCCTCATGAAAAATGGGACTTTAATTTCTGCTCAGGACCTTCCTAAAAAATGGGACTTACATTCTTCTCAGGACCCTCCTGAAAAATGAGACTTTACCTCCTGTTCAGGACCCTCCTGAAAAATGAGATTTTACTTTCTGTTCTGGACCCTCCTGAAAAATAGGATTTTACCTTATGTTCAGGAGCCTCCTGAAAAATGGGATTTTACTTTATGTTCAGGACCCTTCTGAAAAATGGGATTTTACTTTCTGTTCAGAACCCTCCTGAAAAATAGAATTTTACTTTCTGTTCAGGACCCTCCTGGAAAATGGGATGTTACTTTATGTTCAGGACCCTTCTGAAAAATAGGATTTTACTTTATGTTCAGAACCCTCCTGAAAAATAGGATTTTACATTATCTTCAGTACCGTCCTGGAAAATGGGATGTTACTTTATGTTCAGGACCCTCCTAAAAAATAGGAATTTACTTTCTGTTCAGAACCCTCCTAAAAAATAGAATTTTACTTTATTTTCAGGACCCTCCAGAAAAATAGAATTTTACTTTTGTTCAGGACCCTCCTGAAAAATGGGATTTTACTTTCTACTCAGGATTCTCCTGAAAAATAGGACTTTACTCTCTGCTCAAGACCATCCTGAAAAATGGGACTTTACTCTCTGCTCAGGACCCTCCTGAAAAATGGGACTTTATCGTTTGTTCAGGACCCTCCTGGAAAATGGAATTTTACTTTCTGTTTATACCTTTTTGAAAAATGGAATTTTACAATCTGTTCTGGACCCTCCTGAAAAATGGGATTTCACTTCATGTTCAGGACCCTCCTGAAAAATGGGATTTTACTTTCTGTTCAGGTCCCTCCTGAAAAATGGGATTTTACTTTATGTTCAGGACCTTCCTGGAAAATGGGATGTTACTTTATGTTCAGGACCCTCCTGATAAATGGGATTTTTCCTTCTGTTCAGGACTCTCGTGAAAAATGGAATTTTATTTTCTGTTCAGGACCCTCCTGAAAAATAGGATTTTACTTTCTGTTCAGGACCCTCCTGAAAAATGAGATTTTACTTTCTGTTCAGGACCATCCTGAATAATAGGATTTTACCTTATGTTCATGACCCTCCTGAAAAATGGTATTTTCACTGTATGTTCAGCACCCTCCTAAAAAATAAGATTTTACTCTATGTTCAGGACCCCCCCAGAAAAATGGGATTTTACTTTATGTTCACAAACTTCCTAGAAAATGGGATGTTACTTTATGTTCAGGACCCTCATGAAAAATGGGATATTACTTTCTGTTCAGGACCATCCTGAAAAATGGTATTTTACTTTATGTTCAGTACCTTCCTGGAAAATGGAATGTTACTTTATGTTCAGGACTCTCTTGATAAATGTGATTTTACCTTCTGTTCAGGACCCTCCTAAAAAATGGAATTTTACTTTCTGTTCAGGACCCTCTTGAAAAATAGGATTTTACCTTCTGTTCCGGACCCTCCTGAAAAATGGGATTTCACTGTATGTTCTGGATCCTTCTGAAAAATGGAATTCTACTTTCTGTTCAGGACCCTCCTGAAAAATGGGATTTTACTTTCTACTCAGGACCCTCATGAAAAATGGGACTTTACTTTCTGCTCTGGACCCTCCTGAAAAATGGGACATTACTTTCTGCTTAGGACCCTCCTGAAAAATGGGACTCTACCTCCTGTTCAGGACCCTCCTGAAAAATGAGATTTTACTTTCTGTTCAGGACCCTCCTGAAAAATAGGATTTTACCTTATGTTCAGGAGCCTCCTCAAATATGGGATTTTACTTTATGTTCAGGACCCTTCTGAAAAATGGTATTTAACTTTCTGTTAAGGACCCTCCTGAAATATGGATTTTACTTTATGTTCAGTACCCTCCTGGAAAATGGGATGTAACTTTATGTTCAGGACCCTCCTGAAAAATGAGATTTTACTTTATGTTCAATACTGTCCTGGAAAATAGGATGTTACTTTCTGTTCAGGACCCTCCTAAAAAATGGGATTTTACTTTCTATTCAGGACACTACTGAAAAATATAATTTTACTTTATGTTCAGGACCCTCCTGAAAAATGGAGTTTTACTTTTGTTCAGGACCCTCCTGAAAAATGGGATTTTACATTTTACAGAGGATCCTCCAGAAAAATTGGACTATAGCTTCTGTTCAGGACCCTCCTGGAAAATAGAATTTAACGTTCTGTTTAGGACCTTCTTGAAAAATGGGATTTTACCATCTGTTCAGGACCCTCCTGAAAAATGGGATTTCACTTTATGTTCAGGACCTTCCTGATAAATGGGATTTTACCTTCTGTTCATGACCCTTCTAAATAATGGAATTTTAATTTCTTTTTATGACCCTCCTGAAAAATAGGATTTTACCTTCTGTTCAGGACCTTCCTAAAAAATGAGATTTCTCTTTATGTTCAGGACCCTTCTGAATTATGGTATTTAACTTTCTGTTCAGGACCCTCCTGAAATATGGATTTTACTTTATGTTCAGTACCCTCCTGGAAAATAGGATGTAACTTTATGTTCAGGACCCTCCTGAAAATGGGATTTTACGTTATGTTCAGTACCATCCTGGAAAATAGGATGTTACTTTCTGTTCAGGACCCTCCTGAAAAATGGGATTTTACTTTCTATTCAGGACACTCCTGAAAAATATAATTTTACTTTATGTTCAGGACCCTCCTGAAAAATGGAATTTTACTTTTGTTCAGGACCCTCCTGAAAAATGGGATTTTACATTTTACTGAGGATCCTCCAAAAAAATTGGACTATACCTTCTGTTCAGGACCCTCCTGGAAAATGGAATTTTACTTTCTGTTTAGGACCCTCTTGAAAAATGGGATTTTACCATATGTTCAGGACCCTCTTGAAAAATGGGATTTCACTTTATGTTCAGGACCCTCCTCAAAAATAGGATTTTACTTTCTGTTTAGGGCCCTCCTTAAAAATAGGATTTTACTTATTGTTCCGGACCTTCCTGGAAAATAGGATGTTACTTTATGTTCAGGACCCTCCTGATAAATGGGATTTTACCTTCTGTTCATGACCCTCCTAAAAAATGGAATTTTACTTTCTGTTTAGGACCCTCCTGAAAAATAGGATTTCACCTTCTGTTCAGGACCCTCATGAAAAATGGGATTTCACTATATGTTTAGGACCTTCCTGGAAAATGGGATGTTACTTTATGATCAGGAACCTCATGAAAAATGAGATTTTACTTTATGTTCAGGACCTTTCTGGAAAATGGAATGTTACTTAACGTTCAGGACCCTCCTGATAAATGGGATTTTACCTTCTGTTCAGGACCCTCCTAAAAAATAGAATTTTACTTTATGTTCAGCACCCTCCTGAAAAATAGGATTTTGCCTTCTGTTCAGGACCCTCCTGAAAAATAGGATTTCACTTTATGTTTCGGAACCTCCTTAAAAATGGAATTCTACTTTTTGTTCAGGACCATCCTGAAAAATGGGACTTTACTTTCTGCTCAGGACCCTCTTGAAAAATGGGACTTTAATTTCTGCTCAGGACCCTCCTGAAAAATGGGACTTTACCTCATGTTCAGGACCCTCCTGAAAAATGAGATTTTACTTTCTGTTCAGACCCTCCTTAAAAATTGGATTTTACCTTATGTTCCGGAGCCTCCTAAAAAATGGGATTTTACTTTATGTCCAGGACCCTTCTAAAAAATGAGATTTTACTTTCTGTTTAGGACCCTCCTGAAAAATGGAATTTTACTTTATGTTGAGTACCCTCCTGGAAAATGGGATGTTACTTTATGTTCAGGACCCTCCTGAAAAATGAGATTTTACTTTCTGTTCAGGACCCTCCTGAAAAAATGGTATTTTACTATATGTTCAGTACCGTCCTGGAAAATGGGATGTTACTTTATTTTCAGGACCCTCCTAAAAAATGGTATTTCACTTTCTGTTCAGGACCCTCCTGAAAAATAGAATTTTACTTTATGTTCAGGACCCTCCTAAAAAATGGAATTTTACTTTCTGTACTGGACCCTCCTGAAAAATAGGATTTTACTTTCTGTTCCGGACCCTCCTGAAAAATGGGATTTCACTTTATGTTCCGGAACCTCCTGAAAAATGGAATTCTATTTTCTGTTCAGGACCTTCCTGAAAAATGGGATTATACTTTCTACTTAGGACCCTTATGAAAAATGGGACTTTAATTTCTGCTCAGGACCTTCCTAAAAAATGGGATTTACTTTCTTCTCAGGACCCTCCTGAAAAATGGGACTTTACCTCATGTTCAGGACCCTCCTGAAAAATGAGATTTTACTTTCTGTTCGGGACCCTCCTGAAAAATAGGATGTTACCTTATCTTCAGGAGCCTCCTGAAAAATGGGATTTTACATAAGGTTCAGGACCCTTCTGAAAAATGGGATTTTACTTTCTGTTCAGGACCCTCCTGAAAAATAGAATTTTACTTTATGTTCAGTACCCTCCTGGAAAATGGGATATTACTTTATGTTCAGGACCTTCCTGAAAAATAGAATTTTACTTTATGTTCAGTACCGTCCTGGAAAATGGGATGTTACTTTCTGTTCAGGACTGTCCTGAAATATAGGATTTTACATTATGTTCAAGACCCTTCTGATAAATGGTATTTTCACTTTATGTTCAGGACCCTCCTGAAAAATGGGATTTTACTTTTTGTTCAGGACCCCCCTGAAAAATGGGATTTTACTTTATGTTCAGAAAACTCCTGGAAAATATGATGTTACTTTATGTTCAGGACCCTCCTGAAAAATGGGATTTTACTTTCTGTTCAGGACCCTCATGAAAAATGGGATTTACTTTATGTTCAGTACTATCCTGGAAAATGAGATGTTAATTTATTATCATGGCCCTCCTAAAAAATGGGATTTTACTTTCTGTTCAGGACTCTCCTTATAAATAGAATTTTACTTTATGTTCAGGACTCTCCTGAATAATAAAATTTTACTTTTGTTCAGGACCCCACTAAAAAATAGAATTTTACTTTCTGTTCAGGCCCCTCCTGAAAAAAAGGATTTTGCCTTCTGTTTAGAACCCTCCTGAAAAATAGGATTTCACTTTATGTTCCGGACGCTCCTGAAAAATGGGATTTCACTTTCTACTCAGGACCCTCATGAAAAATGGGACTTTACTTTCTGCTCAGTACCCTCTTGAAAAATGGGACTTTACTTTCTTCTCAGGACCCTCCTGAAAAATGGGACTTTACCTCCTGTTCAGGACCCTCCTAAAAATAGGATTTTGCTTTCTGTTCAGGACCCTCCTAAAAAATGGAATTTAACTTTTGTTCAGGATCCTCCTGAAAAATGGGATTTTAATTTCAACTCAGGCCCCTCCTGAAAAATGGGACATTACTCTCTGCTCAGAACCCTCTTGAAAAATGAAATTTTACTTTTGTTTAGTACCCTCCTGAAAAATGGGACTTTACTCTCTGCTCAGGACCCACCTGAAAAATGTAACTTTACCTTCTGTTCAGGACCATCCAGTAAAATGGGATTTTACTTTCTGTTTAGGACCCCCCTGAAAAATGGGATTTTACCTTCTGTTCAGGACCCTACTGAAAAATGGGATTTTACTTTATGTTCAGGACCCTCCTGAAAAATAGGATTTCACTTTCAGTTCAGGTCCCTCCTGAAAAATGGGATTTTACTTTATGTTAAGGACCTTCCTGGAAAATGGGATGTTACTTTATGTTCAGAACCCTCCTAAAAAATGGAATTTTTTTTTCTGTTCAGGACACTCCTGAAAAATAGAATTTACCTTCTGTTTAGGACCCTCCTGAAAAATGAGATTTCACTTTATGTTCAGGACCCTCCTGAAAAATTAGATTTTTCTTTCTGTTCAGGACCCTCCTGAAAAATAGGATTCTACCTTATGTTCGGGACCCTCCTGAAAAATGGTATTTTCACTTTATGTTCAGGACCCTCCTGAAAAATGGGATTTTACATTTTGTTCAGGACCCCCCTGAAAAATGGGATTTTACTTTATGTTCAGAAACCTCCTGGAAAATGTTATGTTACTTTATGTTTAGGACCCTCCTGAAAAATGGTATTTTACTTTCTGTTCAGGACCCTCCTGAAAAATGGGATTTTACATTATGTTCAGTACCATCCTGGAAAATAGGATGTTACTTTATTTTCATGGCCCTCCTAAAAAATGGGATTTTATATTCTGTTCAGTACCCTCCTTAAAAATAGAATTTTACTTTATGTTCAAGACCCTCCTGAAAAATGGAATTTTACTTTTGTCCAGGACCTCCCTAAAAAATAGAATTTTTTTTTCTGTTCAGGACTCTCCTGAAAAAAAGGATTTTGCCTTCTCTTTAGGACCCTCCTGAAAAATAGGATTTCACTTTATGTTCCGGACCCTCCTGAAAAATGGGATTTCACTTTCTACTCAGGACCATCATGAAAAATGGGACTTTACTTTCTCCTCAGGACCCTCATGAAAAATTGGACTTTACTATCTTCTCAGGACTCTCCTGAAAAATGGGACTTTACCTCCTGTTCAGGACCCTCTTAAAAAATGAGATTTTACTTTCTCTTCAGGACCCTCCTGAAAAATAGGATTTTACCATTTTTTCAGGAGCCTCCTTAAAAATGGGATTTTACTTTATGTTTAGGACCCTTCAGAAAAATGAGATTTTACTTTCTGTTCAGGACCCTCCTGAAAAATAGAATTTTACTTTATGTTCAGTACCCTCCTGGAAAATGGGATGTTACTTTATGTTCAGTACCCTCCTGAAAAATGGGATTTTACTTTCTGTTCAGGACCCTCCTGAAAAATGGGATTTTACTATATGTTCAGTACCGTCCTGGAAAATGGGATGTTACTTTATTTTCAGGACCCTCCTAAAAAATGGGATTTTACTTTCTGTTCTGGACCCTCCTAAAAAAAAGAATTTTACTTTATGTTCAGGACCCTCCAAAAAATAGAATTTTACTTTTGTTCAGGACCCTCCTGAAAAATGGGATTTTACTTTCTACTCAGGCCCCTCCTGAAAAATAGGACATTACTCTCTGCTCAGGACTCTCCTGAAAAATGGAATTTTACTTTTGTTCAGGACCGCCCTGAAAAATGGGATTTTACTTTCTACTCAGGCCCCTCCTGAAAAATGGGACATTACTCTCTGCTCCGGACCCTCCTGAAAAATGTAACTTTACCTTCTGTTTAGGACCATCCTGTAAAATGGGATTTTACTTTTTGTTCAGGACCTTCCTGAAAAATGGGATTTTACCTTCTGTTCAGGACCCTCCTGAAAAATGGGATTTTACTTTATGTTCCGGACCCTCTTGAAAAATGGGAATTTATTTTCTGTTCAGGTCCCTCCTGAAAAATGGGATTTTACTTTTTGTTCAGGACCTTACTGGAAAATGGGATGTTACTTTATGTTCAGGACCCTCCTGATAAATGGGATTTTACCTTCTGTTCAGGACCCTCCTAAAAAAATAGAATTTTATTTTCAGTTCAGGACCCTCCTGAAAAATAGAATTTTACCTTCTGTTCAGGACCCTCCTGAAAAAATGAGATTTCACTTTATGTTCAGGACCCTCCTGAAAAATGGGATTTTACTTTTTGTTCAGGACCCCCCTGAAAAATGGGATTTTACTTTATGTTCAGAAACCTCCTGGGAAATGTGATGTTACTTTATGTTCAGAACACTCCAGAAAAATGGAATTTTAGTTTCTGTTCAGGACCCTCGGATTTTACTTTATGTTCAGTACCGTCCTGGAAAATGGGAAGTTACTTTATTTTCAGGACCTCCCTAAAAAATGGGATTTGACTTTCTGTTCAGGACCCTCCTTAAAAATAGAATTTTACTTTATGATCAGGACCCTCCTGAAAAATGGAATTTTACTTTTGTTCAGGACCATCCTGAAAAATGGGACTTTACTCTCTGCTCAGGACCCTCCTAAAAAATGGGACTTTACTTTCTATTCAGGACCCTCCTGGAAAATGGGATTTTACTTTCTGTTTAGGACCCTCCTAAAAAATGGGATTTTACTTTATGTTCAGGACCCTCTTGAAAAATGGAATTTTACTTTCTGTTCAGGACCCTCCTGAATAATGGGATTTTACTTTATGTTCAGGACCTTCCTGGAAAATGGAATGTTACTTTATGTTCAGGGCCCTACTGATAAATGGGATTTTACCATCTGTTCAGGACCCTCCTAAAAAATGGAATTTTACTTTCTGTTCAGGACCCTCCTGAAAAATAGGATTTTACCTTCTGTTCCGGACCCTCCTGAAAAATGGGATTTTACTTTATGTTCCGGATCCTCCTGAAAAATGGAATTCTACTTTCTGTTCAGGACCCTCATGAAAAATGGGATTTTACTTTCTACTCAGGACCCTCATGAAAAATGGGACTTTACTTTATGCTCAGGACCCTCCTGAAAAATGGGACTTTACTTTCTGCTCAGGACTCTCCTGAAAAATGGGACTTTACCTTCAGTTCCGGACACTTCTGAAAAATGAGATTTTACTTTCTATTCTGGACCCTCCTTAAAAATAGAATTTTACTTTATGTTTAGAACCCTACTGAAAAATGGAATTTTACATTTGTCCAGGACCTCCCTAAAAAATAGAATTTTATTTTCAGTTCAGGACCCTCCTGAAAAAAAGGATTTTGCCTTCTCTTTAGGACCCTCCTTAAAAATAGGATTTCACTTTATGTTTCGGATCCTCCTGAAAAATGGGATTTCACTTTCTACTCAGGACCCTCATGAAAAATGGGACTTTACTTTCTCCTCAGGACCCTCATGTTAAATTGGACTTACTTCCTTCTCAGGACCCTCCTGAAAAATGGGACTTTACCTCCTGTTCAGGACCCACTTAAAAATGAGATTTTACTGTCTCTTCAGGACCCTCCTGAAAAATAGGATTTTACCATTTTTTCAGGAGCCTCCTGAAAAATGGGATTTTACTTTATGTTCAGGACCCTTCAGAAAAATGAGATTTTACTTTCTGTTCAGGACCCTCCAGAAAAATAGAATTTTACTTTATGTTCAATACCCTCCTGGAAAATGGGATGTTACATTATGTTCAGTACCCTCCTGAAAAATGGGATTTTACTTTCTGTTCAGGACCCTCCTGAAAAATGGGATTTTACTATTTGTTCAGTACCGTCCTATAAAATGGGATGTTACTTTATTTTCAGGACCCTCCTAAAAAATGGGATTTTACTTTCTGTTCTGGACCCTCCTGAAAAAAAGTATTTTACTTTATGTTCAGGACCCTCCAAAAAATAGAATTTTACTTTTGTTCAGGCCCCTCCTGAAAAATGGGATTTTACTATCTACTCAGGCCCCTCCTGAAAAATGGGACATTACTCTCTTCTCAGGACTCTCCTGAAGAATGGAATTTTACTTTCGTTCAGGACCGCCCTGAAAAATGGGATTTTCCTTTCTACTCAGGCCCCTCCTGAAAAATGGGACTTTACTCTCTGCTCCGGACCCTCCTGAAAAATGTAACTTTACCTTCTGTTTAGGACCATCCTGTAAAATGGGATTTTACTTTATGTTCAGGACCTTCCTGAAAAATGGGATTTTACCTTCTGTTCAGGACCCTCCTAAAAAATGGGATTTTACTTTATGTTGCGGACCCTCCTGAAAAATGGGAATTTATTTTTTGTTCAGGTCCCTCCTGAAAAATGGGATTTTACTTTATGTTCAGGACCTTACTGGAAAATGGGGTGTTACTTTATGTTCAGGACCCTCCTGATAAATGGGATTTTACCTTCTGCTCAGGACCCTCCTAAAAAAATGTAATTTTATTTTCAGTTCAGGACCCTCCTGAAAAATGAGATTTCACTTTATGTTCAGGACCCTCCTAAAAAATGGGATTTCACTTTTTGTTCAGGACCCCCCCGAAAAATGGGATTTTACTTTATGTTCAGAAACCTCCTAGAAAATGTGAGGTTACTTTATGTTCAGAACACTCCTGGAAAATGGAATGTTACTTTATTTTCAGGACCTTTCTAAAAAATGGGATTTGACTTTCTGTTCAGGACCCTCCTTAAAAATAGAATTTTACTTTATGATCAGGACCCTCCTGAAAAATGGAATTTTACTTTTGTTCAGGACCCTCCTGAAAAATGGGACTTTACTCTCTGCTCAGGACCCTCCTAAAAAATGGGACTTTACTTTCTGTTCAGGACCCTCCTGGAAAATGGGATTTTACTTTCTGTTTAGGACTTTCCTGAAAAATTAGATTTTACCTTCTGTTCAGGACCCTCCTAAAAAATGGGATTTTACTTTATGTTCAGGACCCTCTTGAAAAATGGAATTTTACTTTCTGTTCAGGACCCTCCTGAAAAATGGGATTTTACTTTATGTTCAGGACCTTCCTGGAAAATGGAATGTTACTTTATGTTCAGGGCCCTACTAATAAATGGGATTTTACCTTCTGTTCAGGACCCTCCTAAAAAATAGAATTTTACTTTTTGTTCAGGACCCTCCTGAAAAATAGGATTTTACCTTCTGTTCCAGACCCTCCTGAAAAATGGGATTTTACTTTATATTCCGGATCCTCCTGAAAAATGGAATTCTACTTTCTGTTCAGGACCCTCCTGAAAAATGGGATTTTACTTTCTACTCAGGACTCTCATGAAAAATGAGACTTTACTTTCTGTTCAGGACCCTCCTGAAAAATAGGATTTTACTTTCTACTCAGGACCCTCATGAAAAATGGGACTTTACTTTCTGCTCAGGACCCTCCTGAAAAATGAGACTTTACCTCCTGTTCAGGACCTTCATGAAAAATGAGATTTTACTTTCTTTTCAAGACCCTCCTGAAAAATAGGATTTTACCTTATGTTCAGGAACCTCCTGAAAAATTAGATTTTACTTTATGTTCAGGACCCTTCTGAAAAATGGGATTTTACTTTCTGTTCAGAACCCTCCTGAAAAATAGAATTTTACTTTCTGTTCAGGACCCTCCTGGAAAATGGGATATTACTTTATGTTCAGGACCCTTCTGTAAAATAGGATTTTACTTTCTGTTCAGGACCCTCCTGAAAAATGGGATTTTACATTATGTTCAGTATCGTCCTGGATAATGGGATGTTACTTTATGTTCAGGAACCTCCTAAAAAATAGGATTTTACTTTCTGTTCAGGACCCTCCTAAAAAATAGAATTTTACTTTATGTTCAGGACCCTCCTGAAAAATAGAATTTTACTTTTGTACAGGACTCTCCTGAAAAATGTGATTTTACTTTCTACTTAGGATTCTCCTGAAAAATAGGACTTTACTCTCTGCTCAAGACCCTCCTGAAAAATGGGACTTTACTCTCTGCTCAGGACCCTCCTGAAAAATAGGACTTTACCGTCTGTTCAGGACCCTCCTGGAAAATGGAATTTTACTTTCTGTTTATACCTTTTTGAAAAATGGAATTAGACAATCTGTTCAGGACCCTCCTGAAAAATGGGATTTCACTTCGTGTTCAGGACCCTCCTGAAAAATGGGATTTTACTTTCTGTTCAATTTCCTCCTGAAAAATGGGATTTTACTTTATGTTCAGGACCTTCCTGGAAAATGGGATGTTACTTTATGTTAAGGACCCTCCTGATAAATGGGATTTTACCTTCTGTTCAGGACCCTCCTAAAAAATGGAATTTTATTTTCTGTTCAGGACCCTCCTGAAAAATAGGATTTTACTTTATATTCAGGACCCTCCTGAAAAATGAGATTTCACTTTATGCTCAGGACCCTCCCGAAAAATGAGATTTTACTTTCTGTTCAGGACCCTCCTAAATAATAGGATTTTACCTTATGTTCATGACCCTCCTGAAAAAATGCTATTTTCACTGTATGTTCAGGACCCTCCTGAAAAATAGGATTTTACTTAATGTTCTGGACTTTCCTGGAAAATGAGATGTTACTTTATGTTAAGGACCCTCCTTATAAATGGGATTTTACCTTCTATTCATGACCCACCTAAAAAATGGAATTTTATTTTCTGTTCAGGACCCTCCTGAAAAATGAGATTTCACTTTATGCTCAGGACCCTCCAGAAAAATGGGATTTTACTTTCTGTTCAGGACCCTCCTGAAAAATAGGATTTTACCTTATGTTCAGGACCCACCTGAAAAATGGTATTTTCACTTTATGTTCAGGACCCTCCTGAAAAAAGGGATTTTACTTTTTGTTCAGGACCCCCCTGAAAAATGGGATTTTACTTTATGTTCAGAAACCTCCTAGAAAATGCGATGTTACATTATGTTCAGGACACTTCTGAAAAATGGGATTTTACTTTCTGTTCAGGACCCTCATGAAATATGGGATTTTTCTTTATGTTCAGTACCCTCCTTAAAAATGGGATTTACTTTCTGTTCTGGACCCTCCTAAAAAATGGGACATTACTCTCTGCTCAGGACCCTCCTGAAAAATGGAACTTTACCTTCTGTTTAGGACCCTCCTAGAAAATGGGATTTTACTTTCTGTTTAGGACCCTCCTGAAAAATGGGATTTACTTTCTGTTCAGGACCCTCCTGGAAAATGGCATTTTGCTTTATGTTCCGGTTCTTCCTGAAAAATTGAATGTTACTTTATGTTCAGGACCCTCTTGATATATGGGATTTTACCTTCTGTACAGGACACTCCTAAAAAATGGAATTTTACTTTTTGTTCAGGACCCTCCTGAAAAATAGGATTTTACTTTCTACTCAGGACCCTCATGAAAAATGGGACTTTACTTTCTACTCAGGACCCTCCTGAAAAATGAGACTTTACCTCCTGTTCAGGACCCTCCTGAAAAATGAGATTTTACTTTCTGTTCTGGACCCTCCTGAAAAATAGGATTTTACCTTATGTTCAGGAGCCTCCTGAAAAATGGGATTTTACTTTATGTTCAGGACCGTTCTGAAAAATGGGATTTTACTTTCTGTTCAGAACCCTCCTGAAAAATAGAATTTTACTTTCTGTTCAGGACCCTCCTGGAAAATGGGATGTTACTTTATGTTCAGGACCCTTCTGAAAAATAGGATTTTACTTTCTGTTCAGGACCCTCCTGAAAAATAGGATTTTACATTATCTTCAGTACCGTCCTGGAAAATGGGATGTTACTTTATGTTCAGGACCCTCCTAAAAAATAGGAATTTACTTTCTGTTCAAGACCCTCCTAAAAAATAGAATTTTACTTTATTTTCAGGACCCTCCTGAAAAATAGAATTTTACTTTTGTTCAGGACCCTCCTAAAAAATGGGATTTTACTTTCTACTCAGGATTCTCCTGAAAAATGGGACTTTACTCTCTGCTCAAGACCCTCCTGAAAAATGGGACCTTACTCTCTGCTCAGGACCCTCCTGAAAAATGGGACTTTACCGTCTGTTCAGGACCCTCCTGGAAAATGGAATTTTACTTTCTGTTTATACCTTTTTGAAAAATGGAATTTTACAATCTGTTCAGGTCCCTCCTGAAAAATGGGATTTTACTTTTTGTTCAGGACCCTCCTGAAAAATGAGATTTTAGTTTCTGTTCAGGACCCTCCTGAATAATAGGATTTTACCTTATGTTCATGACCCTCCTGAAAAATGGTATTTTCACTGTATGTTTAGGACCCTCCTGAAAAATGGGATTTTACTCTCTGTTCAGGACCCCCCAGAAAAATGGTATTTTACTTTATGTTCAAAAACTTCCTAGAAAATGGGATGTTACTTTATGTTCAGGACCCTCCTGAAAAATGCGATTTTACTTTCTGTTCAGGACCCTCCTGAAAAATGGGATTTTACTTTATGTTCAGTACCTTCCTGGAAAATGGAATGTTACTTTATGTTCAGGACCCTCCTGATAAATGGGATTTTACCTTCTGTTTAGGACCCTCCTAAAAAATGGAATTTTACTTTCTATTCAGGACCCACTTGAAAAATAGGATTTTACCTTCTGTTCCGGACCCTCCTGAAAAATGGGATTTCACTTTATGTTCCGGATCCTTCTAAAAAATGGAATTCTATTTTATGCTCAGGACCCTCTTGAAAAATGGGATTTTTACTTTCTACTCAGGACCATCATGAAAAATGGGACTTTACTTTCTGCTCTGGACCTTTCTGAAAAATGGGACTTTACTTTCTACATAGGACCCTCCTGAAAAATGGGACTCTACCTCCTGTTCAGGACCCTTCTGAAAAATGAGATTTTACTTTCTGTTCAGGACCCTCCTGAAAAATAGGATTTTACCTTATGTTTAGGAGCCTCCTGAATAATGGGATTTTACTTTATGTTCAGGACCCTTCTGAAAAATGGTATTTAACTTTCTGTTCAGGACCCTCCTGAAATATGGATTTTACTTTATGTTTTGTACCCTCCTGGAAAATGGAATGTAACTTTATGTACAGGACCCTCCTGAAAAATGGGATTTTACTTTATGTTCAGTGTCGTCCTGGAAAATAGGATGTTACTTTCTGTTCAGGACCCTCCTAAAAAATGGGATTTTACTTTCTATTCAGGCCACTCCTGAAAAATATAATTCTACTTTATGTTCAGGACCCTCCTGAAAAATGGAATTTTACTTTTGTTCAGGAACCTCCTGAAAAATGGAATTTTACATTCTACTCAGGATCCTCCAGAAAAATTGGACTATACCATCTGTTCAGGACCCTCCTGGAAAATGGAATTTTACTTTCTGTTTAGGACCCTCTTGAAAAATGGGATTTTACCATCTGTTCAGGACCCTCCTGAAAAATGGGATTTCACTTTATATTCAGGACCCTCCTGAAAAATAGGATTTTACTTTCTGTTTAGAGCCCTCCTGAAAAATAGGATTTTACTTATTGTTCCGGACCTTCCTGGAAAATGGGATGTTACTTTATGTTCAGGACCCTCCTGATAAATGGGATTTTACCTTCTGTTCATGACCCTTCTAAATAATGGAATTTTAATTTCTTTTTATGACCCTCCTGAAAAATAGGATTTTACCTTCTGTTCAGGACCTTCCTAAAAAATGAGATTTCATTTTATGTTCAGGACCCTCCTGAAAAATGAGATTTTACTTTCTGTTCAGGATCCTCCTGAAAAATAGGATTTTACCTAATGTTCAAGACCCTCCTAAAAAATGGGATTTCACTTTATGTTCAGGACCCTCCTGAAATATGGGATTTTACTTTCTGTACAGGGCCCCCTGAAAAATGAGATTTTACTTTATGTTCAGTACCCTCCTGAAAAATGGGATGTTACTTTATGTTCAGAGTCGTCCTCGAAAATGGGATGTTACTTTATTTTCAGGACCCTCCTAAAAAATGGGATTTTACTTACTGTTCAGGACCCTCCTGAAAAATAGAATTTTACTATATGATCAGGACATTCCTAAAAAATGGAATTTTACTTTTGTTCAGGACCCTTCTGAAAAATGAGATTTTACTTTCTACGCAGGCCCCTCTTAAAAAATGGGACTTTACTCTCTGCTCAGGACCCTCCTAAAAATGAGACTTTACATTCTTTTCAGGACCCTCTTGGAAAATAGGATTTTACTTTCTGTTTAGGACCCTCCTTAAAAATAGGATTTTACCTTCTGTTCAAGACCCTCATGAAAAATAGGATTTCACTTTATGTTCAGGACCTTCCTGGAAAATGGGATGTTACTTTATAATCAGGAACCTCATGAAAAATGGGATTTTACTTTATGTTCAGGACCCTCCTAAAAAATGGGATTTTACTTTCTACTCAGGATCCTCCTGAAAAATGGGACTTTACTCTCTGCTCAAGACCCTCCTGAAAAATGGGACTTTACTCTCTTCTCAGGACCCTCCTGAAAAATGGGACTTTACCGTCTGTTCAGGACCCTTCTGGAAAATGGAATTTTACTTTCTATTTATACCTTTTTGAAAAATGGAATTTTACAATCTGTTCAGGACCCTCCTGAAAAATGGAATTTTACTTTCTGTTCAGGACCCTCCTGAAAAATGAGATTTTACTTTCTGTTCAGGACCTTCCTGAATAATAGGATTTTACCTTATGTTCATGACCCTCCTGAAAAATGGTATTTTCACTGTATGTTCAGGACCATCCTGAAAAATGGGATTTTACTCTCTGTTCAGGACCCCCCAGAAAAATGGGATTTTACTTTATGTTCACAAACTTCCAAGAAAATGGAATGTTACTTTATGTTCCGGACCCTCCTGAAAAATGGGATTTTACTTTCTGTTCAGGACCCTCCTGAAAAATGGGATTTTACTTTATGTTTAGTACCTTCCTGGAAAATGGAATGTTACTTTATGTTCAGGACCCTCCTGATAAATGGGATTTTACCTTCTGTTCAGGACCCTCCTAAAAAATGGAATTTTACTTTCTGTTGAGGACCCTCTTGAAAAATAGGATTTTACCTACTGTTCCGGACCCTCCTGAAAAATGGGATTTCACTTTATGTTCCGGATTCTTCTAAAAAATGGAATTCTACTTTCTATTCAGGACCCTCTTGAAAAATGGGATTTTACTTTCTACTCAGGACCCTCATGAAAAATGGGACTTTACTTTCTGCTCTGGACCCTCCTGAAAAATGGGACTTTACTTTCTGCTCAGGACCCTCCTGAAAAATGGGACTCTACCTCCTATTCAAGACCCTCCTGAAAAATGAGATTTTACTTTCTGTTCAGGACCCTCCTGAAAAATAGGATTTTACCTTATGTTCAGGAGCCTCCTGAAAAATGCGATTTTACTTTATGTTCAGGACCCTTCTGAAAAATGGTATTTAACTTTCTGTTCAGGACCCTCCTGAAATATGGATTTTACTTTATGTTCTGTACCCTCCTGGAAAATGGGATGTAACTTTATGTTCAGGACCCTCCTGAAAAATGGGATTTTACTTTATGTTCACCACCGTCCTGGAAAATAGGATGTTACTTTCTGTTCAAGACCCTGCTAAAAAATGGGATTTTACTTTCTATTCAGGACACTCCTGAAAAATATAATTTTACTTTCTGTTCAGGACCCTCCTGAAAAATGGAATTTTTCTTTTGTTCAGGACCCTCCTGAAAAATGGGATTTTACATTCTACACAGGATCCTCCAGAAAAATTGGACTATACCTTCTATTCAGGACCCTCCTGGGAAATGGAATTTTACTTTCTGTTTAGGACCCTCTTGAAAAATGGGATTTTACCATCTGTTCAGGACCCTCCTGAAAAATGGGATTTCACTTTATGTTCAGGACCCTCCTGAAAAATAGGATTTTACTTTCTGTTTAGGGCCCTCCTGAAAAATAGGATTTTATTTATTGTTCCGGACCTTCCTGGAAAATGGGATGTTACTTTATGTTCAGGACCCTCCTGATAAATGGGATTTTACCTTCTGTTCATGACCCTCCTAAATAATGGAATTTTAATTTCTTTTTATGACCCTCCTGAAAAATAGGATTTTACCTTCTGTTCAGGACCTTCCTAAAAAATGAGATTTCACTTTATGTTCAGGACCATTCTGAAAAATGGGATTTTACTTTCTACTCAGGACCCTCATGAAAAATGGGACTTTACTTTCTGCTCAGGACCCTCCTGAAAAATGGGACTTTACTTTCTGCTCAGGACCCACCAGAAAAATAGGACTTTACCTCATGTTCAGGACCCTCATGAAAAATGAGATTTTACTTAATGTTTCGGACCTTCCTAGAAAATGGGATGTTACTTTATGTTCAGGACCCTCCCGATGAATGGGGTTTTGCCTTCTGTTCATGACCCTCCTAAAAAATGGTATTTTAATTTCTGTTTATGACCTTCCTGAAAAATAGGATTTTACCTTCTGTTCAGGACCCTCCTGAAAAATGAGATTTCTCTTTATGTTTAGGACCCTCCTGAAAAATGAGATTTTACTTTCTGTTCAGGACCCTCCTGAAAAAATGGTATTTTACTATATGTTCAGTACCGTCCTGGAAAATGGGATGTTACTTTATTTTCAGGACCCTCCTAAAAAATGGGATTTCACTTTCTGTTCAGGACCCTCCTGAAAAATAGAATTTTACTTTATGTTCAGGACCCTCCTAAAAAATGGAATTTTACTTTCTGTACTGGACCCTCCTGAAAAATAGGATTTTACCTTCTGTTTCGGACCCTCCTGAAAAAAGGGATTTCACTTTATGTTCCGGACCCTCCTGAAAAATGGAATTCTACTTTCTGTTCAGGACCCTCCTGAAAAATGGGATTATACTTTCTACTTAGGACCCTCATGAAAAATGGGACTTTAATTTCTGCTCAGGACCTTCCTGAAAAATGGGACTTACTTTCTGCTCAAGACCCTCCTGAAAAATGGGACTTTACCTCATGTTCAGGACCCTCCTGAAAAATGAGATTTTACTTACTGTTCAGGACTCTCCTGAAAAATAGGATGTTACCTTATTTTCAGGAGCCTCCTGAAAAATAGGATTTTACATTAGGTTCAGGACCCTTCTGAAAAATGGGATTTTACTTTCTGTTCAGGACCCTCCTGAAAAATAGAATTTTACTTTATGTTTTGTACCCTCCTAGAAAATGGGATATTACTTTATGTTCAGGACCCTCCTGAAAAATGGAATTTTACTTTATGTTCAGTACCGTCCTGGAAAATGGGATGTTACTTTCTGTTCAGGACCCTCCTGAAAAATAGGATTTTACCTTATGTTTAGGACCCTCCTGAAAAATGGTATTTTCACTTTATGTTCAGGACCCTCCTGAAAAATGGGATTTTACTTTATGTTCAGAAAACTCCTGGAAAATATGAAGTTACTTTATGTTCAGGACCCTCCTGAAAAATGGGATTTTACTTTCTGTTCAGGACCCTCCTGAAAAAAGGGATTAACTTTATGTTCAGTACCGTCCTGGAAAATGAGATGTTTACTTATTATCATGGCACTCCTAAAAAATGGGATTTTACTTTCTGTTCAGGACCCTCCTTAAAAATAGAATTTTACATTATGTTCAGGACTCTCCTGAAAAATAAAATTTTTCTTTTGTTCAGGACCCCACTAAAAAATAGAATTTTACATTCTGTTCAGGACCCTCCTGAAAAAAAGGATTTTGCCTTCTGTTTAGAACCCTCCTGAAAAATAGGATTGCACTTTATGTTCCGGACCCTCCTGAAAAATGGGATTTCACTTTCTACTTCGGACCCTCATGAAAAATGGGACTTTAATTTCTGCTCAGGACCTTCCTGAAAAATGGGACTTACTTTCTGCTCAAGACCCTCCTGAAAAATGGGACTTTACCTCATGTTCAGGACCCTCCTGAAAAATGAGATTTTACTTTCTGTTCAGGACTCTCCTGAAAAATAGGATGTTACCTTATTTTCAGGAGCCTCCTGAAAAATAGGATTTTACATTAGGTTCAGGACCTTTCTGAAAAATGGGATTTTACTTTCTGTTCAGGACCCTCCTGAAAAATAGAATTTTACTTTATGTTTTGTACCCTCCTAGAAAATGGGATATTACTTTATGTTCAGGACCCTCCTGAAAAATGGAATTTTACTTTATGTTCAGTACCGTCCTGGAAAATGGGATGTTACTTTCTGTTCAGGACCCTCCTGAAAAATAGGATTTTACCTTATGTTTAGGACCCTCCTGAAAAATGGTATTTTCACTTTATGTTCAGGACCCTCCTGAAAAATGGGATTTTACTTTATGTTCAGAAAACTCCTGGAAAATATGAAGTTACTTTATGTTCAGGACCCTCCTGAAAAATGGGATTTTACTTTCTGTTCAGGACCCTCCTGAAAAAAGGGATTAACTTTATGTTCAGTACCGTCCTGGAAAATGAGATGTTTACTTATTATCATGGCACTCCTAAAAAATGGGATTTTACTTTCTGTTCAGGACCCTCCTTAAAAATAGAATTTTACATTATGTTCAGGACTCTCCTGAAAAATAAAATTTTTCTTTTGTTCAGGACCCCACTAAAAAATAGAATTTTACATTCTGTTCAGGACCCTCCTGAAAAAAAGGATTTTGCCTTCTGTTTAGAACCCTCCTGAAAAATAGGATTGCACTTTATGTTCCGGACCCTCCTGAAAAATGGGATTTCACTTTCTACTTCGGACCCTCATGAAAAATGGGACTTTAATTTCTGCTCAGGACCTTCCTGAAAAATGGGACTTACTTTCTGCTCAAGACCCTCCTGAAAAATGGGACTTTACCTCATGTTCAGGACCCTCCTGAAAAATGAGATTTTACTTTCTGTTCAGGACTCTCCTGAAAAATAGGATGTTACCTTATTTTCAGGAGCCTCCTGAAAAATAGGATTTTACATTAGGTTCAGGACCCTTCTGAAAAATGGGATTTTACTTTCTGTTCAGGACCCTCCTGAAAAATAGAATTTTACTTTATGTTTTGTACCCTCCTAGAAAATGGGATATTACTTTATGTTCAGGACCCTCCTGAAAAATGGAATTTTACTTTATGTTCAGTACCGTCCTTGAAAATGGGATGTTACTTTCTGTTCAGGACCCTCCTGAAAAATAGGATTTTACCTTATGTTCAGGACCCTCCTGAAAAATGGTATTTTCACTTTATGTTCAGGACCCTCCTGAAAAATGGGATTTTACTTTATGTTCAGAAAACTCCTGGAAAATATGAAGTTACTTTATGTTCAGGACCCTCCTGAAAAATGAGATTTTACTTTCTGTTCAGGACCCTCCTGAAAAAAGGGATTAACTTTATGTTCAGTACCGTCCTGGAAAATGAGATGTTTACTTATTATCATGGCACTCCTAAAAAATGGAATTTTACTTTCTGTTCAGGACCCTCCTTAAAAATAGAATTTTACATTATGTTCAGGACTCTCCTGAAAAATAAAATTTTTCTTTTGTTCAGGACCCCACTAAAAAATAGAATTTTACATTCTGTTCAGGACCCTCCTGAAAAAAAGGATTTTGCCTTCTGTTTAGAACCCTCCTGAAAAATAGGATTGCACTTTATGTTCCGGACCCTCCTGAAAAATGGGATTTCACTTTCTACTTCGGACCCTCATGAAAAATGAGACTTTACTTTCTGCTCAGGACCCTCCTGAAAAATGGGACTTTACTTTCTTCTCAGGACCCTCCTGAACAATGGGACTTTACCTCCTGTTCAGGACCTTCCTAAAAATAGGATTTTACTTTCTGTTCAGGACCCTCCTAAAAAATGGAATTTAACTTTTGTTCAGGACCCTCCTGAAAAATGGGATTTTAATTTCTACTCAGGCCCCTCCTGAAAAATGGGACATTACTCTCTGCTCAGGACCCTCTTGAAAAATGAAATTTTACTTTTGTTTAGGAACCTCCTGAAAAATGGGACTTTACTCCCTGCTCAGGACCCACCTGAAAAATGTAACTTTACCTTCTGTTCAGGACTATCATGTAAAATGGTATTTTACTTTCTGTTTAGGACCCCCCTGAAAAATGGGATTTTACCTTCTGTTCAGGACCCTACTGAAAAATGGGATTTTACTTTATGTTCAGGACCCTCCTGAAAAATAGAATTTCACTTTCTGTTCAGGTCCCTCCTGAAAAATAGGATTTCACATTCTGTTCAGGTCACTCCTGAAAAATGGGATTTTACTTTATGTTAAGGACCTCCCTGGAAAATGGGATGTTACTTTCTGTTCAGGACCCTCCTGGAAAATGGGATTTTGCTTTATATTCAGGACCTTCCTGAAAAATTGAATGTTACTTTATGTTCAGGACCCTCTTGATATATGGTATTTTACCTTCTGTACAAGACCCTCCTAAAAAATGGAATTTTACTTTTTGTTCAGGACCCTCATGAAAAATAGGATTTTACTTTCTACTCAGGACCCTCATGAAAAATGGGACTTTACTTTCTGCTCAGGACCCTCCTGAAAAATGAGACTTTACCTCCTGTTCAGGACCCTCCTGAAAAATGAGATTTTACTTTCTTTTCCGGACCCTCCTGAAAAATAGGATTTTACCTTATGCTCAGGAGCCTCCTGAAAAATGGGATATTACTTTATGTTTACGACCCTTCGAAAAAATGGGATTTTACTTTCTGTTCAGAACCCTCCTGAAAAATAGAATTTAACTTTCTGTTCAGGACCCTCCTGGAAAATGGGATGTTACTTTATGTTCAGGACCCTTCTGAAAAATAGGATTTTACTTTCTGTTCAGGACCCTACTGAAAAATAGGATTTTAAATTATCTTCAGTACCGTCCTAGAAAATGGGATGTTACGTTATGTTCAGGACCCTCCTAAAAAATAGGATTTTACTTTTTGTTCAGGACCCTCCTAAAAAATAGAATTTTACTTTATTTTTAGGACCCTCCTGAAAAATAGAATTTTACTTTTGTTCAGGACCCTCCTGAAAAATGGGATTTTACTTTCTACTCAGGATACTCCTGAAAAATGGGACTTTACTCTCTGCTCAAGACCCTCCTGAAAATTGGGACTATACTCTCTACTCAGGACCCTCCTGAAAAATGGGACTTTACCTTCTGTTCTGGACCCTCCTGGAAAATGGAATTTTACTTTCTGTTTATACCTTTTTGAAAAAATAGAATTTTATAATCTGTTCAGGACCCTCCTGAAAAATGGGATTTCACTTCATGTTCAGGACCCTCCTGAAAAATGGGATTTTACTTTCTGTTCAGGTCCCTCCTGATAAATGGGATTTTACTTTATGTTCAGGACCTTCCTGGAAAAGGGGATGTTACTTTATGTTCAGGACCCTCTTGATAAATGGGATTTTTCCTTCTGTTCAGGACCCTCCTCAAAAATGGAATTTTATTTTCTATTCAGGACCCTCCTGAAAAATAGGATTTTAATTTCTGTTCAGGACCCTCTAGAAAAATGAGATTTTACTTTCTGTTCAGGACCCTCCTGAATAATAGGATTTTACCTTATGTTTATTACCCTCCTGAAAAATGGTATTTTCACTGTATGTTCAGGACCCTCCTGAAAAATGAGATTTTACTCTCTGTTCAGGACCCTCCAGAAAAATGGGATTTTACTTTATGTCACAAACTTCCTAGAAAATGGGATGTTACTTTATGTTCAGGACCCTCCAGAAAAATGGAATTTTACTTTCTGTTCAGGACCCTCCTGAAAAATGGGATTTTACTTTATGTTCAGTACCCTCCTGGAAAATGGAATGTTACTTTATGCTCAGGACCCTCCTGATAAATGGGATTTTACCTTCTGTTCAGGACCCTCCTAAAAAATGGAATTTTACTTTCTGTTCAGGACCCTCTTGAAAAATAGGATTTTACCTTCTGTTCCGGACCCTCCTGAAATATGGGATTTTACTTTCTACTCAGGACCCTCATAAAAAATGGGACTTTACTTTCTGCTCTGGACCCTCCTGAAAAATGGGACTTTACTTTCTGCTCAGGACCCTCCTAAAAAATGGGACTCTACCTCCTGTTCAGGACCCTCCTGAAAAATGAGATTTTACTTTTTGTTCAGGACCCTCCTGAAAAATAGGATTTTACCTTATGTTCAGGAGCCTCCTGAAAAATGGGATTTCACTTTATGTTCCGGATCCTTCTGAAAAATGGAATTCTACTTTCTGTTCAGGACCCTCCTGAAATATGGGATTTTACTTTCTACTCAGGACCCTCATGAAAAATGGGACTTTACTTTCTGCTCTGGACCCTCCTGAAAAATGGGACTTTACTTTCTGCTCAGGACCCTCCTAAAAAATGGGACTCTACCTCCTGTTCAGGACCCTCCTGAAAAATGAGATTTTTCTTTCTGTTCAGGACCCTCCTGAAAAATAGGATTTTACCTTATGTTCAGGAGCCTCCTGAAAAATGGGATTTTACTTTATGTTTAGGACCCTTCTGAAAAATGGTATTTAACTTTCTGTTCAGGACCCTCCTGAAATATGAATTTTACTTTATGTTCAGTACCCTCCTGGAAAATGGGATGTAACTTTATGTTCAGGACCCTCCTGAAAAATGGGATTTTACTTTATGTTCAGTACCGTCTTGGAAAATAGGATGTTACTTTCTGTTCAGGACCCTCCTAAAAAAGGGGATTTTACTTTCTATTCAGGACACTCCTGAAAAATATAATTTTACTTTATGTTCAGGACCCTCCTAAAAAATGGGATTTCACTTTCTGTTCAGGACCCTCCTGAAAAATAGAATTTTACTTTATGTTCAGGACCCTCCTAAAAAATGGAATTTTACTTTCTGTACTGGACCCTCCTGAAAAATAGGATTTTACCTTCTGTTTCGGACCCTCCTGAAAAAAGGGATTTCACTTTATGTTCCGGACCCTCCTGAAAAATGGAATTCTACTTTCTGTTCAGGACCCTCCTGAAAAATGGGATTATACTTTCTACTTAGGACCCTCATGAAAAATGGGACTTTAATTTCTGCTCAGGACCTTCCTGAAAAATGGGACTTACTTTCTGCTCAAGACCCTCCTGAAAAATGGGACTTTACCTCATGTTCAGGACCCTCCTGAAAAATGAGATTTTACTTACTGTTCAGGACTCTCCTGAAAAATAGGATGTTACCTTATTTTCAGGAGCCTCCTGAAAAATAGGATTTTACATTAGGTTCAGGACCCTTCTGAAAAATGGGATTTTACTTTCTGTTCAGGACCCTCCTGAAAAATAGAATTTTACTTTATGTTTTGTACCCTCCTAGAAAATGGGATATTACTTTATGTTCAGGACCCTCCTGAAAAATGGAATTTTACTTTATGTTCAGTACCGTCCTGGAAAATGGGATGTTACTTTCTGTTCAGGACCCTCCTGAAAAATAGGATTTTACCTTATGTTTAGGACCCTCCTGAAAAATGGTATTTTCACTTTATGTTCAGGACCCTCCTGAAAAATGGGATTTTACTTTATGTTCAGAAAACTCCTGGAAAATATGAAGTTACTTTATGTTCAGGACCCTCCTGAAAAATGGGATTTTACTTTCTGTTCAGGACCCTCCTGAAAAAAGGGATTAACTTTATGTTCAGTACCGTCCTGGAAAATGAGATGTTTACTTATTATCATGGCACTCCTAAAAAATGGGATTTTACTTTCTGTTCAGGACCCTCCTTAAAAATAGAATTTTACATTATGTTCAGGACTCTCCTGAAAAATAAAATTTTTCTTTTGTTCAGGACCCCACTAAAAAATAGAATTTTACATTCTGTTCAGGACCCTCCTGAAAAAAAGGATTTTGCCTTCTGTTTAGAACCCTCCTGAAAAATAGGATTGCACTTTATGTTCCGGACCCTCCTGAAAAATGGGATTTCACTTTCTACTTCGGACCCTCATGAAAAATGGGACTTTAATTTCTGCTCAGGACCTTCCTGAAAAATGGGACTTACTTTCTGCTCAAGACCCTCCTGAAAAATGGGACTTTACCTCATGTTCAGGACCCTCCTGAAAAATGAGATTTTACTTTCTGTTCAGGACTCTCCTGAAAAATAGGATGTTACCTTATTTTCAGGAGCCTCCTGAAAAATAGGATTTTACATTAGGTTCAGGACCCTTCTGAAAAATGGGATTTTACTTTCTGTTCAGGACCCTCCTGAAAAATAGAATTTTACTTTATGTTTTGTACCCTCCTAGAAAATGGGATATTACTTTATGTTCAGGACCCTCCTGAAAAATGGAATTTTACTTTATGTTCAGTACCGTCCTTGAAAATGGGATGTTACTTTCTGTTCAGGACCCTCCTGAAAAATAGGATTTTACCTTATGTTCAGGACCCTCCTGAAAAATGGTATTTTCACTTTATGTTCAGGACCCTCCTGAAAAATGGGATTTTACTTTATGTTCAGAAAACTCCTGGAAAATATGAAGTTACTTTATGTTCAGGACCCTCCTGAAAAATGAGATTTTACTTTCTGTTCAGGACCCTCCTGAAAAAAGGGATTAACTTTATGTTCAGTACCGTCCTGGAAAATGAGATGTTTACTTATTATCATGGCACTCCTAAAAAATGGAATTTTACTTTCTGTTCAGGACCCTCCTTAAAAATAGAATTTTACATTATGTTCAGGACTCTCCTGAAAAATAAAATTTTTCTTTTGTTCAGGACCCCACTAAAAAATAGAATTTTACATTCTGTTCAGGACCCTCCTGAAAAAAAGGATTTTGCCTTCTGTTTAGAACCCTCCTGAAAAATAGGATTGCACTTTATGTTCCGGACCCTCCTGAAAAATGGGATTTCACTTTCTACTTCGGACCCTCATGAAAAATGAGACTTTACTTTCTGCTCAGGACCCTCCTGAAAAATGGGACTTTACTTTCTTCTCAGGACCCTCCTGAACAATGGGACTTTACCTCCTGTTCAGGACCTTCCTAAAAATAGGATTTTACTTTCTGTTCAGGACCCTCCTAAAAAATGGAATTTAACTTTTGTTCAGGACCCTCCTGAAAAATGGGATTTTAATTTCTACTCAGGCCCCTCCTGAAAAATGGGACATTACTCTCTGCTCAGGACCCTCTTGAAAAATGAAATTTTACTTTTGTTTAGGAACCTCCTGAAAAATGGGACTTTACTCCCTGCTCAGGACCCACCTGAAAAATGTAACTTTACCTTCTGTTCAGGACTATCATGTAAAATGGTATTTTACTTTCTGTTTAGGACCCCCCTGAAAAATGGGATTTTACCTTCTGTTCAGGACCCTACTGAAAAATGGGATTTTACTTTATGTTCAGGACCCTCCTGAAAAATAGAATTTCACTTTCTGTTCAGGTCCCTCCTGAAAAATAGGATTTCACATTCTGTTCAGGTCACTCCTGAAAAATGGGATTTTACTTTATGTTAAGGACCTCCCTGGAAAATGGGATGTTACTTTCTGTTCAGGACCCTCCTGGAAAATGGGATTTTGCTTTATATTCAGGACCTTCCTGAAAAATTGAATGTTACTTTATGTTCAGGACCCTCTTGATATATGGTATTTTACCTTCTGTACAAGACCCTCCTAAAAAATGGAATTTTACTTTTTGTTCAGGACCCTCATGAAAAATAGGATTTTACTTTCTACTCAGGACCCTCATGAAAAATGGGACTTTACTTTCTGCTCAGGACCCTCCTGAAAAATGAGACTTTACCTCCTGTTCAGGACCCTCCTGAAAAATGAGATTTTACTTTCTTTTCCGGACCCTCCTGAAAAATAGGATTTTACCTTATGCTCAGGAGCCTCCTGAAAAATGGGATATTACTTTATGTTTACGACCCTTCGAAAAAATGGGATTTTACTTTCTGTTCAGAACCCTCCTGAAAAATAGAATTTAACTTTCTGTTCAGGACCCTCCTGGAAAATGGGATGTTACTTTATGTTCAGGACCCTTCTGAAAAATAGGATTTTACTTTCTGTTCAGGACCCTACTGAAAAATAGGATTTTAAATTATCTTCAGTACCGTCCTAGAAAATGGGATGTTACTTTATGTTCAGGACCCTCCTAAAAAATAGGATTTTACTTTTTGTTCAGGACCCTCCTAAAAAATAGAATTTTACTTTATTTTTAGGACCCTCCTGAAAAATAGAATTTTACTTTTGTTCAGGACCCTCCTGAAAAATGGGATTTTACTTTCTACTCAGGATACTCCTGAAAAATGGGACTTTACTCTCTGCTCAAGACCCTCCTGAAAATTGGGACTATACTCTCTACTCAGGACCCTCCTGAAAAATGGGACTTTACCTTCTGTTCTGGACCCTCCTGGAAAATGGAATTTTACTTTCTGTTTATACCTTTTTGAAAAAATAGAATTTTATAATCTGTTCAGGACCCTCCTGAAAAATGGGATTTCACTTCATGTTCAGGACCCTCCTGAAAAATGGGATTTTACTTTCTGTTCAGGTCCCTCCTGATAAATGGGATTTTACTTTATGTTCAGGACCTTCCTGGAAAAGGGGATGTTACTTTATGTTCAGGACCCTCTTGATAAATGGGATTTTTCCTTCTGTTCAGGACCCTCCTCAAAAATGGAATTTTATTTTCTATTCAGGACCCTCCTGAAAAATAGGATTTTAATTTCTGTTCAGGACCCTCTAGAAAAATGAGATTTTACTTTCTGTTCAGGACCCTCCTGAATAATAGGATTTTACCTTATGTTTATTACCCTCCTGAAAAATGGTATTTTCACTGTATGTTCAGGACCCTCCTGAAAAATGAGATTTTACTCTCTGTTCAGGACCCTCCAGAAAAATGGGATTTTACTTTATGTCACAAACTTCCTAGAAAATGGGATGTTACTTTATGTTCAGGACCCTCCAGAAAAATGGAATTTTACTTTCTGTTCAGGACCCTCCTGAAAAATGGGATTTTACTTTATGTTCAGTACCCTCCTGGAAAATGGAATGTTACTTTATGCTCAGGACCCTCCTGATAAATGGGATTTTACCTTCTGTTCAGGACCCTCCTAAAAAATGGAATTTTACTTTCTGTTCAGGACCCTCTTGAAAAATAGGATTTTACCTTCTGTTCCGGACCCTCCTGAAATATGGGATTTTACTTTCTACTCAGGACCCTCATAAAAAATGGGACTTTACTTTCTGCTCTGGACCCTCCTGAAAAATGGGACTTTACTTTCTGCTCAGGACCCTCCTAAAAAATGGGACTCTACCTCCTGTTCAGGACCCTCCTGAAAAATGAGATTTTACTTTTTGTTCAGGACCCTCCTGAAAAATAGGATTTTACCTTATGTTCAGGAGCCTCCTGAAAAATGGGATTTCACTTTATGTTCCGGATCCTTCTGAAAAATGGAATTCTACTTTCTGTTCAGGACCCTCCTGAAATATGGGATTTTACTTTCTACTCAGGACCCTCATGAAAAATGGGACTTTACTTTCTGCTCTGGACCCTCCTGAAAAATGGGACTTTACTTTCTGCTCAGGACCCTCCTAAAAAATGGGACTCTACCTCCTGTTCAGGACCCTCCTGAAAAATGAGATTTTTCTTTCTGTTCAGGACCCTCCTGAAAAATAGGATTTTACCTTATGTTCAGGAGCCTCCTGAAAAATGGGATTTTACTTTATGTTTAGGACCCTTCTGAAAAATGGTATTTAACTTTCTGTTCAGGACCCTCCTGAAATATGAATTTTACTTTATGTTCAGTACCCTCCTGGAAAATGGGATGTAACTTTATGTTCAGGACCCTCCTGAAAAATGGGATTTTACTTTATGTTCAGTACCGTCTTGGAAAATAGGATGTTACTTTCTGTTCAGGACCCTCCTAAAAAAGGGGATTTTACTTTCTATTCAGGACACTCCTGAAAAATATAATTTTACTTTATGTTCAGGCCCCTCCTGAAAAATGGAATTTTACTTTTGTTCAGGACCCTCCAGAAAAATGGGATTTTACATTCTACTCAGGATCCTCCAGAAAAATTGGACTATACCTTCTGTTCAGGACCCTCCTGGAAAATGGAATTTTACTTTCTGTTTAGGACCCTCTTGAAAAATGGGATTTATCATCTGTTCAAGACCCTCCTGAAAAATGGGATTTCACTTTATGTTCCGGACCCTCCTGAAAAATAGGATTTTACTTTCTGTTTAGGGCCCTTCTTAAAAATAGGATTTTACTTATTGTTCCGGACCTTCCTAGAAAATAGGATGTTACTTTATGTTCAGGACCCTCCTGATAAATGGTATTTTACCTTCTGTTCATGACCCTCCTAAATAATGGAGTTTTAATTTCTTTTTATGACCCTCCTGAAAAATAGGATTTTACCTTCTGTTCAGGACCTTCCTAAAAAATGAGACTTCACATTATGTTCAGGACCCTCCTAAAAAATGAGATTTTATTTTCTGTTCAGGATCCTCCTGAAAATAGGATTTTACCTAATGTTCAAGACCCTCCTCAAAAATGAGATTTCACTTTATGTTCAGGACCCTTCTGAAAAATGAGATTTTACTTTCTGTTCAAGATCCTCCTGAAAAATAAGATTTTACCTAATGTTCAAGACCCTCCTAAAAAATGGGATTACACTTTATGTTAGGGACCCTCCTGAAAAATGGGATTTTACTTTCTGTACAGGGCCCCCTGAACAATGAGATTTTACTTTATGTCCAGTACCCTCCTGAAAAATGGGATGTTACTTAATGTTCAGTACCCTCCTGAAAAATGGGATTTTTCTTAATGTTCAGGACCCTCCTGAAAAATAGAATTTTACTTTATGATCAGGACATTCCTAAAAAATGGAATTTTACTTTTGTTCAGGACCGTTCTGAAAAATGAGATTTTACTTTCTACTCAGGCCCCTCCTAAAAAATGGGACTTTACTCTCTGCTCAGGACCCTCCTAAAAATGGGACTTTACCTTCTGTTCAGGACCCTCTTGGAAAATGGGATTTTACTTTCTGTTTAGGACCCTCCTGAAAAATAGGATTTTACCTTCTGTTCAGGACCCTCATGAAAAATGGGATTTCACTTTATGTTCAGGACCTTCCTGGAAAATGGGATGTTACTTTATGTTCAGGAACCTCATGAAAAATGGGATTTTACTTTATGTTCAGGACCTTTCTGGAAAATGGAATGTTACTTAATGTTCAGGACCCTCCTGATAAATGGGATTTTACCTTCTGTTCAGGACCCTCCTAAAAAATAAAATTTTACTTTATATTCAGGACCCTCCTGAAAAATAGAATTTTGCCTTCTGTTGAGGACCCTCTTGAAAAATAGGATTTTACCTTCTGTTCCGGACCCTCCTGAAAAATGGGATTTCACTTTATGTTCCGGATTCTTCTAAAAAATGGAATTCTACTTTCTATTCAGGACCCTCTTGAAAAATGGTATTTTTCTTTCTACTCATGACCCTCATGAAAAATGGGACTTTACTTTCTGCTCAGGACCCTCCTGAAAAATGGGACTTTATATTCTGCTCTGGACCTCCTGAAAAATGGGACTTTACCTCATGTTCGGTACCCTCCTGAAAAATGCAATTTTACTTTCTGTTCAGGACCCTCCTGAAAAATAGGATTTTACCTTATGTTCCGGAGCCTCCTGAAAAATGGGATTTTACTTTATGTTCAGGAACCTTCTGAAAAATGGGATTTTACTTACTGTTTAGGACCCTCCTGAAAAATGGAATTTTACTTTATGTTCAGTACCCTCCTGGAAAATGGCATGTTACTTTATGTTCAGGACCCTCCTGAAAAATGAGATTTTATTTTCTGTTCAGGACCCTCCTGAAAAAATGGTATTTTACTATATGTTCAGTACCGTCCTAGAAAATGGGATGTTACTTTATTTTCAGGACCCTCCTAAAAATGGGATTTCACATTCTGTTCAGGACCCTCCTGAAAAATAGAATTTTACTTTATGTTCAGGACCCTCCTAAAAAATAGGATTTTACCTTCTGTTACGGACCCTCCTGAAAAATGGGATTTTACTTTATGTTCCGGACCCTCCTGAAAAATGGAATTCTACTTTCTGTTCAGGACCCTCCTGAAAATGGGATTATACTTTCTACTTAGGACCCTCATGAAAAATGGGACTTTAATTTCTGCTCAGGACCTTCCTGAAAAATGGGACTTACTTTCTACTCAGGACCCTCCTGAAAAATGGGACTTTACCTCATGTTCAGGACCCTCTTGAAAAATGAGATTTTACTTTCTGTTCAGGACCCTCCTGAAAAATAGGATGTTACCTTATCTTCAGGAGCCTCCTGAAAAATGGGATTTTACATTAGGTTCAGGACCCTTCTGAAAAATGGGATTTTACTTTCTGTTCAGGACCCTCCAGAAAAATAGAATTTTACTTTATGTTCAGTACCCTCCTGGAAAATGGGATATTACTTTATGTTCAGGACCCTCCTAAAAAATAGAATTTTACTTTCTGTTCAGGCCCCTCCTGAAAAAAAGGATTTTGCCTTCTGTTTAGAACCCTCCTGAAAAATAGGATTTCACTTTTTGTTCCGGACCCTCCTGAAAAATGGGATTTCACTTTCTACTCAGGCCCCTCATGAAAAACGGGACTACTTTCTGCTTAGGACCCTCCTGAAAAATGGGACTTTACTTTCTGCTTAGGACCCTCCTGAAAAATGGGACTCTACCTCCTGTTCAGGACCCTCCTGAAAAATGAGATTTTACTTTCTGTTCAGGACCCTCCTGAAAAATAGGATTTTACCTTATGTTCAGGAGCCTCCTGAAATATGGGATTTTACTTTATGTTCAGGACCCTTCTGAAAAATGGTATTTAACTTTCTGTTAAGGACCCTCCTGAAATATGGATTTTACTTTATGTTCAGTACCCTCCTGGAAAATGGGATGTAACTTTATGTTCAGGACCCTCCTGAAAAATGAGATTTTACTTTATGTTCAGTACCGTCCTGGAAAATAGGATGTTACTTTCTGTTCAGGACCCTCCTAAAAAATGGGATTTTACTTTCTATTCAGGACACTCCTGAAAAATATAATTTTACTTTATGTTCAGGACCCTCCTGAAAAATGGAATTTTACTTTTGTTCAGGACCCTCCTGAAAAATGGGATTTTACATTTTACCGAGGATCCTCCAGAAAAATTGGACTATACCTTCTGTTCAGGACCCTCCTGGAAAATAGAATTTTACTTTCTGTTTAGGACCCTCTTGAAAAATGGGATTTTACCATCTGTTCAGGACCCTCCTGAAAAATGGGATTTCACTTTATGTTCAGGACCCTCCTCAAAAATAGGATTTTACTTTCTTTTTAGGGCCCTCCTTAAAAATAGGATTTTACTTATTGTTCCGGACATTCCTGGAAAATAGGATGTTACTTTATGATCAGGACCCTCCTGATAAATGGGATTTTACCTTCTGTTCATGACCCTCTTAAATAATGGAATTTTAATTTCTTTTTATGACCCTCCTGAAAAATAGGATTTTACCTTCTGTTCAGGACCTTCCTAAAAAATGAGATTTCACTTTATGTTCAGGACCCTTCTGAAAAATGGTATTTAACTTTCTGTTCAGGACCCTCCTGAAATATGGATTTTACTTTATGTTCAGTACCCTCCTGGAAAATAGGATGTAACTTTATGTTCAGGACCCTCCTGAAAATGGGATTTTACTTTATGTTCAGTACCATCCTGGAAAATAGGATGTTACTTTCTGTTCAGGACCCTCCTAAAAAATGGGATTTTACTTTCTATTCAGGACACTCCTGAAAAATATAATTTTACTTTATGTTCAGGACCCTCCTGAAAAATGGAATTTTACTTTTGTTCTGGACCCTCTTGAAAAATGGGATTTTACATTTTACTGAGGATCCTCCAGAAAAATTGGACTATACCTTCTGTTCAGGACCCTCCTGGAAAATGGAATTTTACGTTCTGTTTAGGACCCTCTTGAAAAATGGGATTTTACCATCTGTTCATGACCCTCCTGAAAAATGGGATTTCACTTTATGTTCTGGACCCTCCTCTAAAATATGATTTTACTTTCTGTTTAGGGCCCTCCTTAAAAATAGGATTTTACATATTGTTCCGGACCTTCCTGGAAAATAGGATGTTACTTTATGTTCAGGACCCTCCTGATAAATGGGATTTTACCTTCTGTTCATGACCCTCCTAAATAATGGAATTATAATTTCTTTTTATGACCCTCCTGAAAAATAGGATTTTACCTTCTGTTCAGGACCTTCCTAAAAAATGAGATTTCACTTTATGTTCAGGACCCTCCTGAAAAATGAGATTTTACTTTCTGTTCAGGACCCTCCTGAAAAATAGGATTTTACCTAATGTTCAAGACCCTCCTGAAAAATGGGATTTCTTTTTATGTTCAGGCCCCTCCTGAAAAATGGGATTTTATTTTTTGTACAGGGCCCCCTGAAAAATGAGATTTTACTTTATGTTCAGTACCCTCCTGAAAAATGGGATGTTACTTTATGTTCAGAGTCGTCCTCGAAAATGGGATGTTACTTTATTTTCAGGACCCTCCTAAAAAATGGGATTTTACTTACTGTTCAGGACCCTCCTGAAAAATAGAATTTTACTTTATGATCAGGACATTCCTAAAAAATGGAATTTTACTTTTGTTCAGGACCCTTCTGAAAAATGAGATTTTACTTTCTACTCAGGCCCCTCCTAAAAAATGGGACTTTACTCTCTGCTCAGGACCCTACTAAAAATGGGACTTTACCTTCTGTTCAGGACCCTCTTGGAAAATGGGATTTTACTTTCTGTTTAGGACCCTCCTGAAAAATAGGATTTTACCTTCTGGTCAGGACCCTCATGAAAAATGGGATTTCACTTTATGTTCAGGACCTTCCTGGAAAATGGGATGTTACTTTATGATCAGGAATCTCATGAAAAATGAGATTTTACTTTATGTTCAGAACCTTTCTGGAAAATGGAATGTTACTTAACGTTCAGGACCCTCCTGATAAATGGGATTTTACCTTCTGTTCAGGACCCTCCTAAAAAATAGAATTTTACTTTATGTTCAGGACCCTACTGAAAAATAGGATTTTGCCTTCTGTTCAGGACCCTCCTGAAAAATAGGATTTCACTTTATGTTCCGGAACCTCCTTAAAAATGGAATTCTACTTTTTGTTCAGGACCATCCTGAAAAATGGGACTTTACTTTCTGCTCAGGACCCTCTTGAAAAATGGGACTTTACTTTCTGCTCAGGACCC
This sequence comes from Capsicum pubescens, assembly GCA_030864215.1. Taxonomy (NCBI): domain Eukaryota; kingdom Viridiplantae; phylum Streptophyta; class Magnoliopsida; order Solanales; family Solanaceae; genus Capsicum; species Capsicum pubescens. The sequence continues at coordinate 27,969,850 of CM061549.1, read as the reverse complement.
TCCTAAAAAATGGGACTTTACCTCATGTTCAGGACCCTCCTGAAAAATGAGATTTTACTTTCTGTTCAGGACCCTCCTGAAAAATTGGATTTTACCTTATGTTCCGGAGCCTCCTAAAAAATGGGATTTTACTTTATGTTCAGGACCCTTCTGAAAAATGAGATTTTACTTTCTGTTTAGGACCCTCCTGAAAAATGGAATTTTACTTTATGTTGAGTACCCTCCTGGAAAATGGGATGTTACTTTATGTTCAGGACGCTCCTGAAAAATGAGATTTTACTTTCTGTTCAGGACCCTCCTAAAAAAATGGTATTTTACTATATGTTCAGTACCGTCCTGGAAAATGGGATGTTACTTTATTTTCAGGACCCTCCTAAAAAATGGGATTTCACTTTCTGTTCAGGACCCTCCTGAAAAATAGAATTTTACTTTATGTTCAGGACCCTCCTAAAAAATGGAATTTTACTTTCTGTACTGGACCCTCCTGAAAAATAGGATTTTACTTTCTGTTCCGGACCCTCCTGAAAAATGGGATTTCACTTTATGTTCCGGACCCTCCTGAAAAATGGAATTCTACTTTCTGTTCAGGACCTTCCTGAAAAATGGGATTATACTTTCTACTTAGGACCCTCATGAAAAATGGGACTTTAATTTCTGCTCAGGACCTTCCTAAAAAATGGGACTTACTTTCTTCTCAGGACCCTCCTGAAAAATGGGACTTTACCTCATGTTCAGGACCCTCCTGAAAAATGAGATTTTACTTTCTGTTCAGGACCCTCCTGAAAAATAGGATGTTACCTTATCTTCAGGAGCCTCCTGAAAAATGGGATTTTACATAAGGTTCAGGACCCTTCTGAAAAAAGGGATTTTACTTTCTGTTCAGGGCCCTCCTGAAAAATAGAATTTTACTTTATGTTCAGTACCCTCCTGGAAAATGGGATATTACTTTGTGTTCAGGACCCTCCTGAAAAATGGAATTTTACTTTATGTTCAGTACCGTCCTGGAAAATGGGATGTTACTTTCTGTTCAGGACTGTCCTGAAATATAGGATTTTACATTATGTTCAAGACCCTTCTGAAAAATGGTATTTTCACTTTATGTTCAGGACCCTCCTGAAAAATGGGATTTTACTTTTTGTTCAGGACCCTCCTGAAAAATAGGATTTTACTTTCTGTTCCGGACCCTCCTGAAAAATGGGATTTCACTTTATGTTCCGGACCCTCCTGAAAAATGGAATTCTACTTTCTGTTCAGGACCCTCCTGAAAAATGGGATTATACTTTCTACTTAGGACCCTCATGAAAAATGGGACTTTAATTTCTGCTCAGGACCTTCCTAAAAAATGAGACTTACTTTCTTCTCAGGACCCTCCTGAAAAATGAGACTTTACCTCATGTTCAGGACCCTCCTGAAAAAATGAGATTTTACTTTCTGTTCAGGACCCTCCTGAAAAATAGGATGTTACCTTATCTTCAGGAGCCTCCTGAAAAATGGGATTTTACATTAGGTTCAGGACCTTTCTGAAAAATGGGATTTTAGTTTCTGTTCAGGGCCCTCCTGAAAAATAGAATTTTACTTTATGTTCAGTACCCTCCTGGAAAATGGGATATTACTTTGTGTTCAGGACCCTCCTGAAAAATGGAATTTTACTTTATGTTCAGTACCGTCCTGGAAAATGGGATGTTACTTTCTGTTCAGGACTGTCCTGAAATATAGGATTTTTCATTATGTTAAAGACCATTCTGAAAAATGGTATTTTCACTTTATGTTCAGGACCCTCCTGAAAAATGGGATTTTACTTTTTGTTCAGGACCCCCCTGAAAAATGGGATTTTACTTTATGTTCAGAAAACTCCTGGAAAATATGATGTTACATTATGTTCAGGACCCTCCTGAAAAATGGGATTTTACTTTCTGTTCAGGACCCTCATGAAAAATGGGATTTACTTTATGGTCAGTACTGTCCTGGAAAATGAGATGTGAATTTATTATCATGGCCCTACTAAAAAATGGGATTTTACTTTCTGTTCAGGACTCTCCTTAAAAATAGAATTTTACTTTATGTTCAGGACTCTCCTGAATAATAAAATTTTACTTTTGTTCAGGACCCCACTAAAAAATAGAATTTTACTTTCTGTTCAGGCCCCTCCTGAAAAAAAGGATTTTGCCTTCTGTTTAGAACCCTCCTGAAAAATAGGATTTCAATTTATGTTCCGGACGCTCCTGAAAAATGGGATTTCACTTTCTACTCAGGACCCTCATGAAAAATGGGACTTTACTTTCTGCTCAGGACCCTATTGAAAAATGGGACTTTACTTTCTTCTCAGGACCCTCCTGAAAAATGGGACTTTACCTCCTGTTCAGGACCCTCCTAAAAATAGGATTTTACTTTCTGTTCAGGACCCTTCTAAAAAATTGAATTTAACTTTTGTTCAGGACCCTCCTGAAAAATGGGATTTTAATTTCAACTCAGGCCCCTCCTGAAAAATGGGACATTACTCTCTGCTCAGAACCCTCTTGAAAAATGAAATTTTACTTTTGTTTAGTACCCTCCTGAAAAATGGGACTTTACTCTCTGCTCGAGACCCACCTGAAAAATGTAACTTTACCTTCTGTTCAGGACCATCCAGTAAAATGGGATTTTATTTTCTGTTTAGGACACCCCTGAAAAATGGGATTTTACCTTCTGTTCAGGACCCTCCTGAAAAATAGGATTTCACTTTCTATTCAGGTCCCTCCTGAAAAATGGGATTTTACTTGAAAATGGGATGTTACTTTATGTTCAGAACCCTCCTAAAAAATGGAATTTTTTTTTCTGTTCAGGACCCTCCTGAAAAATAGAATTTACCTTCTGTTCAGGACCCTCCTGAAAAATGAGATTTCACTTTATGTTCAGGACCCTCATGAAAAATTAGATTTTACTTTCTGTTCAGGACCCTCCTGAAAAATAGGATTCTACCTTATGTTCGGGTCCCTCCTGAAAAATGGTATTTTCACTTTATGTTCAGGACCCTCCTGAAAAATGGGATTTTACATTTTGTTCAGGACCCCCCTGAAAAATGGGATTTTACTTTATGTTCAGAAACCTCCTGGAAAATGTTATGTTACTTTATGTTTAGGACCCTGCTGAAAAATGGTATTTTACTTTCTGTTCACGACCCTCTTGAAAAATGGGATTTTACATTATGTTCAGTACCGTCCTGGAAAATAGGATGTTACTTTATTTTCATGGCCCTCCTAAAAAAGGGAATTTTATATTCTGTTCAGTACCCTCCTTAGAAATAGAATTTTACTTTCTATTCAGGACCCTCCTAAAAAATAGAATTTTACTTTATTTTTAGGACCCTCCTGAAAAATAGGATTTCACTTTATGTTCCGGACCCTCCTGAAAAATGGGATTTCACTTTCTACTCAGGACCATCATGAAAAATGGGACTTTACTTTCTCCTCAGGACCCTCATGAAAAATTGGACTTTACTTTCTTCTCAGGACTCTCCTGAAAAATGGGACTTTACCTCCTGTTCAGGACCCTCTTAAAAAATGAGATTTTACTTTCTCTTCAGGACCCTCCTGAAAAATAGGATTTTACCATTTTTTCAGGAGCCTCCTGAAAAATGGGATTTTACTTTATGTTTAGGACCCTTCAGAAAAATGAGATTTTACTTTCTGTTCAGGACCCTCCTGAAAAATAGAATTTTACTTTATGTTCAGTACCCTCCTGGAAAATGGGATGTTACTTTATGTTCAGTACCCTCCTGAAAAATGGGATTTTACTTTCTGTTCAGGACCCTCCTGAAAAATGGGATTTTACTATATGTTCAGTACCGTCCTGGAAAATGGGATGTTACTTTATTTTCAGGACCCTCCTAAAAAATGGGATTTTACTTTCTGTTCTGGACCCTCCTAAAAAAAAGAATTTTACTTTATGTTCAGGACCCTCCAAAAAATAGAATTTTACTTTTGTTCAGGACCCTCCTGAAAAATGGGATTTTACTTTCTACTCAGGCCCCTCCTGAAAAATGGGACATTACTCTCTGCTCAGGACTCTCCTGAAAAATGGAATTTTACTTTTGTTCAGGATCGCCCTGAAAAATGGGATTTTACTTTCTACTCAGGCCCCTCCTGAAAAATGGGACTTTACTCTCTGCTCCGGACCCTCCTGAAAAATGTAACTTTACCTTCTGTTTAGGACCATTCTGTAAAATGGGATTTTACTTTTTGTTCAGGACCTTCCTGAAAAATGGGATTTTACCTTCTGTTCAGGACCCTCCTGAAAAATGGGATTTTACTTTATGTTCCGGACCCTCTTGAAAAATGGGAACTTATTTTCTGTTCAGGTCCCTCCTGAAAAATGGGATTTTACTTTTTGTTCAGGACCTTACTGGAAAATGGGATGTTACTTTATGTTCAGAACCCTCCTGATAAATGGGATTTAACCTTCTGTTCAGGACCCTCCTAAAAAAATGGAATTTTATTTTCAGTTCAGGACCCTCCTGAAAAATAGAATTTTACCTTCTGTTCAGGACCCTCCTGAAAAATGAGATTTCACTTTATGTTCAGGACCCTCCTGAAAAATGGGATTTCACTTTTTGTTCAGGACCCCCCTGAAAAATGGGATTTTACTTTATGTTTACAAACCTCCTGGGAAATGTGATGTTACTTTATGTTCAGAACACTCCTGAAAAATGGAATTTTAGTTTCTGTTCAGGACCCTCGGATTTTACTTTATGTTCAGTACCGTCCTGGAAAATGGGATGTTACATTATTTTCAGGACCTTCCTAAAAAATGGGATTTGCCTTTCTGTTCAGGACCCTCCTTAAAAATAGAATTTTACTTTATGATCAGGACCCTCCTGAAAAATAGAATTTTACTTTTGTTCAGGACCCTCCTGAAAAATGGGACTTTACTCTCTGCTCAGGACCCTCCTAAAAATGGGACATTACTTTCTGTTCAGGACCCTCCTGGAAAATGGGATTTTACTTTCTGTTTAGGACTTTCCTGAAAAATTAGATTTTACCTTCTGTTCAGGACCCTCCTAAAAAATGGGATTTTACTTTAAGTTCAGGACCCTCTTGAAAAATGGAATTTTACTTTCTGTTCAGGACCCTCCTGAAAAATGGGATTTTACTTTATGTTCAGGACCTTCCTGGAAAATGGAATGTTACTTTATGTTCAGGGCCCTACTGATAAATGGGATTTTACCTTCTGTTCAGGACCCTCCTAAAATATGGAATTTTACTTTCTGTTCAGGACCCTCCTGAAAAATAGGATTTTACCTTCTGTTCCGGACCCTCCTGAAAAATGGGATTTTACTTTATGTTCCGGATCCTCCTGAAAAATGGAATTCTACTTTTTGTTCAGGACCCTCATGAAAAATGGGATTTTACTTTCTACTCAGGACCCTCATGAAAAATGGGACTTTACTTTATGCTCAGGACCCTCCTGAAAAATGTGACTTTTCTTTTTGCTCAGGACCCTCCTGAAAAATGGGACTTTACCTTCAGTTCAGGACACTTCTGAAAAATGAGATTTTACTTTCTATTCAGGACCCTCCTTAAAAATAGAATTTTACTTTATGTTCAGGAACCTACTGAAAAATGGAATTTTACTTTTGTCCAGGACCTCCCTAAAAAATAGAATTTTATTTTCAGTTTAGGACTCTCCTGAAAAAAAGGATTTTGCCTTCTCTTTAGGACCCTCCTGAAAAAATAGGATTTCATTTTATGTTTCGGACCCTCCTGAAAAATGGGATTTCACTTTCTACTCAGGACCCTCATGAAAAATGGGACTTTACTTTCTCCTCAGGACCATCATGTAAAATTGGACTTTACTTCCTTCTCAGGACCCTCCTGAAAAATGGGACTTTACCTCCTGTTTAGGACCCTCTTAAAAAATGAGATTTTACTGTCTCTTCAAAACCCTCCTGAAAAATAGGATTTTACCATTTTTTCAGGAGCCTCCTGAAAAATGGGATTTTACTTTATGTTCTGGACCCTTCAGAAAAATGAGATTTTACTTTCTGTTCAGGACCCTCCAGAAAAATAGAATTTTATTTTATGTTCAATACCCTCATGGAAAATGGGATGTTACTTTATGTTCAGTACCCTCTTGAAAAATGGGATTTTACTTTCTGTTCAGGACCCTCCTGAAAAATGGGATTTTACTATTTGTTCAGTACCGTCCTGGAAAATGGGATGTTACTTTATTTTCAGGACCCTCCTAAAAAATGGGATTTTACTTTCTGTTCTGGACCCTCCTGAAAAAAAGAATTTTCTTTATGTTCAGGACCCTCCAAAAAATAGAATTTTACTTTTGTTCAGGACCCTCCTGAAAAATGGGATTTTACTTTCTACTCAGGCCCCTCCTGAAAAATGGGACATTACTCTCTTCTCAGGACTCTCCTGAAAAATGGAATTTTACTTTTGTTCAGGACCGCCTTGAAAAATGGGATTTTACTTTCTACTCAGGCCCCTCCTGAAAAATGGGACTTTACTCTCTGCTCCGGACCCTCCTGAAAAATATAACTTTACCTTCTGTTTAGGACCATCCTGTAAACTGGGATTTTACTTTATGTTCAGGACCTTCCTGAAAAATGGGATTTTACCTTCTGTTCAGGCCCCTCCTAAAAAATGGGATTTTACTTTATGTTCCGGACCCTCCTGAAAAATGGGAATTTATTTTCTGTTCAGGTCCTCCTGAAAAATGGGATTTTACTTTATGATCAGGACCTTACTGGAAAATAGGGTGTTACTTTATGTTCAGGACCCTCCTGATAAATGGGATTTTACCTTCTGCTCAGGACCCTCCTAAAAAAATGGAATTTTATTTTCAGTTCAGGACCCTCTTGAAAAATAGAATTTTACCTTCTGTTCAGGACCCTCCTGAAAAATGAGATTTCACTTTATGTTCAGGACCCTCCTGAAAAGTGGGATTTTACTTTTTGTTCAGGACCCCCCTGAAAAATGGGATTTTACTTTATGTTCAGAAACCTCTTGGAAAATGTGAGGTTACTTTATGTTCAGAACACTCCTGAAAAATGGAATTTTACTTTCTGTTCAGGACCCTCCTGAAAAATGGGATTTTACTTTATGTTCAGTACCGTCCTGGAAAATGGGATGTTACTTTATTTTCAGGGCCTTCCTAAAAAATGGGATTTGACTTTCTGTTCAGGACCCTCCTTAAAAATAGAATTTTACTTTATGATCAGGACCCTCCTGAAAAATGGAATTTTACTTTTGTTCAGGACCCTCCTGAAAAATGGGACTTTACTCTCTGCTCAGGACCCTCCTAAAAAATGGGACTTTACTTTCTGTTCAGGACCCTCCTGGAAAATGGGATTTTACTTTTTGTTTAGGACTTTCCTGAAAAATAAGATTTTACCTTCTGTTCAGGACCCTCCTAAAAAATGGGATTTTAGTTTATGTTCAGGACCCTCTTGAAAAATGGAATTTTACTTTATGTTCAGGACCCTCCTGAAAAATGGGATTTTACTTTATGTTCAGGACCTTCCTGGAAAATGGAATGTTACTTTATGTTCAGGGCCCTACTGATAAATGGGATTTTACCTTCTGTTCAGGACCCTCCTAAAAAATGGAATTTTACTTTCTGTTCAGGACCCTCCTGAAAAATAGGATTTTACCTTCTGTTCCGGACCCTCCTGAAAAATGGGATTTTACTTTATGTTCCGGATCCTCCTGAAAAATGGAATTCTACTTTCTGTTCAGGACCCTCCTGAAAAATGGGATTTTACTTTCTACTCAGGACCCTCATGAAAAATGAGACTTTACTTTATGCTCAGGACCCACCTGAAAAATGGGACTTTACTTTCTGCTCAGGACCCTCCTGAAAAATGGGACTTTACCTTCAGTTCAGGACACTTCTGAAAAATGAGATTTTACTTTCTGTTCAGGACCCTCCTACAAAAATAGGATTTTACCTTATGTTCAGGAGCCTCCAAAAAAATGAGATTTTACTTTATGTTCAGGACCCTTCTGAAAAATGGTATTTTATTTTCTGTTCAGGACCCTCATGAAAAATGGATTTTACTTTATGTTCAGTACCGTCCTGGAAAATGGGATGTTACTTTATGTTCAGGACACTCCTGAAAATGGGGATTTTACTTTATGTTCAGTACCGTCCTGGAAAATGGGATGTTACTTTCTGTTCAGGACCCTCCTAAAAAAATGGGATTTTACTTTATGTTCAGGACCCTCCTGAAAAATATAATTTTACTTTATGTTCAGGACACTCCTGAAAAATTGGACTTTACCTTCTGTTCAGGACACTCCTGGAAAATGGAATCTTACTTTCTTTTTAGGACCCTCTTGAAAAATGGTATTTTATCATCTGTTCAGGACCCGCCTGAAAAATGGGATTTCACTTTATGTTCAGGACCCTCTTGAAAAATGGGATTTTACTTTCTGTTTAGGGCTCTCTTTAAAAATAGGATTTTACTTAATGTTCCAGACCTTCCTGGAAAATGGGATTTTACTTTATGTTTAGTACCCTCCTGAAAAATGGGATTTACTTTCTGTTCTGGACCTTCCTGAAAAATGGGACATTACTCTCTGCTCAGGACACTCCTGAAAAATGGAACTTTACCTTCTGTTCAGGACCCTCCTGGAAAATGGGATTTTTCTTTCTGTTTTGGACCCTCCTGAAAAATGGGATTTACTTTCTGTTCAGGACCCTCCTGGAAAATGGGATTTTGATTTATATTCAGGACCTTCCTGAAAAATTGAATGTTACTTTATGTTCAGGACCCTCTTGATATATGGGATTTTACCTTCTGTATAGGACCCTCCTAAAAAATGGAATTTTACTTTCTGTTCAGGACCCTCCTGAAAAATAGGATTTTACTTTCTACTCAGGACCCTCATGAAAAATGGGACTTTACTTTCTGCTCAGGACCCTCCTGAAAAATGAGACTTTACCTCCTGTTCAGGACCCTCCTGAAAAATGAGATTTTACTTTCTTTTCAAGACCCTCCTGAAAAATAGGATTTTACCTTATGTTCAGGAACCTCCTGAAAAATTAGATTTTACTTTATTTTCAGGACCCTTCTGAAAAATGGGATTTTACTTTCTGTTCAGAACCCTCCTGAAAAATAGAATTTTACTTTCTGTTCAGGACCCTCCAGGAAAATGGAATTTTATTTTATGTTTAGGACCCTCCTGAAAAATTCGATTTTACTTTATGTTCAGGACCCTCCTGAAAAATGAGATTTCACTTTATGCTCAGGACCCTCCCGAAAAATGAGATTTTACTTTCTGTTCAGGACCCTCCTAAATAATAGGATTTTACCTTATGTTCATGACCCTCCTGAAAAATGCTATTTTCACTGTATGTTCAGGACCCTCCTGAAAAATAGGATTTTACTTAATGTTCCGGACTTTCCTGGAAAATGGGATGTTACTTTATGTTAAGGACCCTCCTTATAAATGGGATTTTACCTTCTGTTCATGACCCACCTAAAAAATGGAATTTTATTTTCTGTTCAGGACCCTCCTGAAAAATGAGATTTCACTTTATGCTCAGGACCCTCCTGAAAAATGGGATTTTACTTTCTGTTCAAGACCCTCCTGAAAAATAGGATTTTACCTTATGTTCAGGACCCACCTGAAAAATTGTATTTTCACTTTATGTTCAGGACCCTCCTGAAAAATGGGATTCTACTTTTTGTTCAGGACCCCCCTGAAAAATGGGATTTTACTTTATGTTCAGAAACCTCCTGGAAAATGCGATGTTACTTTATGTTCAGGACACTCCTGAAAAATGGGATTTTACTTTCTGTTCAGGACCCTCATGAAAAATGGGATTTTTCTTTATGTTCAGTACCCTCCTGAAAAATGGGATTTACTTTCTGTTCTGGACCCTCCTAAAAAATGGGACATTACTCTCTGCTCAGGACCCTCCTGAAAAATGGAACTTTACCTTCTGTTTAGGACCCTCCTGGAAAATGGGATTTTACTTTCTGTTTAGGACCCTCCTGAAAAATGGGATTTACTTTCTGTTCAGGACCCTCCTGGAAAATGGGATTTTGCTTTATGTTCCGGTTCTTCCTGAAAAATTGAATGTTACTTTATGTTCAGGACCCTCTTGATATATGGGATTTTACCTTCTGTACAGGACACTCCTAAAAAATGGAATTTTACTTTTTGTTCAGGACCCTCCTGAAAAATAGGATTTTACTTTCTACTCAGGACCCTCATGAGAAATGGGACTTTACTTTCTACTCAGGACCCTCCCAAAAAATGAGACTTTACCTCTTGTTCAGGACCCTCCAGAAAAATGAGATTTTACTTTCTGTTCTGGACCCTCCTGAAAAATAGGATTTTACCTTATCTTCAGGAGCCTCCTGAAAAATGGGATATTACTTTATGTTCAGGACCGTTCTGAAAAATGGGATTTTACTTTCTGTTCAGAACCCTCCTGAAAAATAGAATTTTACTTTCTGTTCAGGACCCTCCTGGAAAATGGGATATTACTTTATGTTCAGGACCCTTCTGAAAAATAGGATTTTACTTTCTGTTCAGGACCCTCCTGAAAAATAGGATTTTACATTATCTTCAGTACCGTCCTGGAAAATGGGATGTTACTTTATGTTCAGGACCCTCCTAAAAAATAGGAATTTACTTTCTGTTCAAGACCCTTCTAAAAAATAGAATTTTACTTTATTTTCAGGACACTCCTGAAAAATAGAATTTTACTTTTGTTCAGGACCCTCCTAAAAAATCAGATTTTACTTTCTACTCAGGATTCTCCTGAAAAATGGGACTTTACTCTCTGCTCAAAACCCTCCTGAAAAATGGGACTTTACTCTCTGCTCAGGACCCTCCTGAAAAATGGGACTTTACCGTCTGTTCAGGACCCTCCTGGAAAATGGAATTTTACTTTCTGTTTATACCTTTTTGAAAAATGGAATTTTACAATCTGTTCAGGTCCCTCCTGAAAAATGGGATTTTACTTTCTGTTCAGGACCCTCCTGAAAAATGAGAATTTAATTTCTGTTCAGGACCCTCCTGAATAATAGGATTTTACCTTATGTTCATGACCCTCCTGAAAAATGGTATTTTCACTGTATGTTCAGGACCCTCCTGAAAAATGGGATTTTACTCTCTGTTCAGGACCCCCCAGAAAAATGGGATTTTACTTTATGTTCAAAAACTTCCTAGAAAATGGGACTTTACTTTATGTTCAGGACGCTCCTGAAAAATAGGATTTTACCTTATGTTTAGGAGCCTCCTGAAAAATGGGATTTTACTTTATTTTCAGGACCCTTCTGAAAAATGGTATTTAACTTTCTGTTCAGGACCCTCCTGAAATATGGATTTTACTTTATGTTCTGTACCCTCCTGGAAAATGGGATGTAACTTTATGTTCAGGACCCTCCTGAAAAATGGGATTTTACTTTATGTTCAGTGTCGTCCTGGAAAATAGGATGTTACTTTCTGTTCAGGACCCTCCTAAAAAATGGGATTTTACTTTCTATTCAGGCCACTCCTGAAAAATAGAATTTTACTTTATGATCAGGACCCTCCTGAAAAATGGAATTTTACTTTTGTTCAGGACCCTCCTGAAAAATGGGACTTTACTCTCTGCTCAGGACCCTCCTAAAAAATGGGACTTTACTTTCTGTTCAGGACCCTCCTGGAAAATGGGATTTTACTTTTTGTTTAGGACTTTCCTGAAAAATAAGATTTTACCATCTGTTCAGGACCCTCCTACAAAATGGGATTTTAGTTTATGTTCAGGACCCTCTTGAAAAATGGAATTTTACTTTCTGTTCAGGACCCTCCTGAAAAATGGGATTTTACTTTATGTTCAGGACCTTCCTGGAAAATGGAATGTTACTTTATGTTCAGGGCCCTACTGATAAATGGGATTTTACCTTCTGTTCAGGACCCTCCTAAAAAATGGAATTTTACTTTCTGTTCAGGACCCTCCTGAAAAATAGGATTTTACCTTCTGTTCCGGACCCTCCTGAAAAATGGGATTTTACTTTATGTTCCGGATCCTCCTGAAAAATGGAATTCTACTTTCTGTTCAGGACCCTCCTGAAAAATGGGATTTTACTTTCTACTCAGGACCCTCATGAAAAATGAGACTTTACTTTATGCTCAGGACCCACCTGAAAAATGGGACTTTACTTTCTGCTCAGGACCCTCCTGAAAAATGGGACTTTACCTTCAGTTCAGGACACTTCTGAAAAATGAGATTTTACTTTCTGTTCAGGACCCTCCTACAAAAATAGGATTTTACCTTATGTTCAGGAGCCTCCAAAAAAATGAGATTTTACTTTATATTCAGGACCCTTCTGAAAAATGGGATTTTATTTTCTGTTCAGGACCCTCATGAAAAATGGATTTTACTTTATGTTCAGTACCGTCCTGGAAAATGGGATGTTACTTTATGTTCAGGACACTCCTGAAAATGGGGATTTTACTTTATGTTCAGTACCGTCCTGGAAAATGGGATGTTACTTTCTGTTCAGGACCCTCCTAAAAAAATGGGATTTTACTTTATGTTCAGGACCCTCCTGAAAAATATAATTTTACTTTATGTTCAGGACACTCCTGAAAAATTGGACTTTACCTTCTGTTCAGGACACTCCTGGAAAATGGAATCTTACTTTCTTTTTAGGACCCTCTTGAAAAATGGTATTTTATCATCTGTTCAGGACCCGCCTGAAAAATGGGATTTCACTTTATGTTCAGGACCCTCTTGAAAAATGGGATTTTACTTTCTGTTTAGGGCCCTCTTTAAAAATAGGATTTTACTTAATGTTCCAGACCTTCCTGGAAAATGGGATTTTACTTTATGTTTAGTACCCTCCTGAAAAATGGGATTTACTTTCTGTTCTGGACCTTCCTGAAAAATGGGACATTACTCTCTGCTCAGGACCCTCCTGAAAAATGGAACTTTACCTTCTGTTCAGGACCCTCCTGGAAAATGGGATTTTTCTTTCTGTTTTGGACCCTCCTGAAAAATGGGATTTACTTTCTGTTCAGGACCCTCCTGGAAAATGGGATTTTGATTTATATTCAGGACCTTCCTGAAAAATTGAATGTTACTTTATGTTCAGGACCCTCTTGATATATGGGATTTTACCTTCTGTATAGGACCCTCCTAAAAAATGGAATTTTACTTTCTGTTCAGGACCCTCCTGAAAAATAGGATTTTACTTTCTACTCAGGACCCTCATGAAAAATGGGACTTTACTTTCTGCTCAGGACCCTCCTGAAAAATGAGACTTTACCTACTGTTCAGGACCCTCCTGAAAAATGAGATTTTACTTTCTTTTCAAGACCCTCCTGAAAAATAGGATTTTACCTTATGTTCAGGAACCTCCTGAAAAATTAGATTTTACTTTATTTTCAGGACCCTTCTGAAAAATGGGATTTTACTTTCTGTTCAGAACCCTCCTGAAAAATAGAATTTTACTTTCTGTTCAGGACCCTCCAGGAAAATGGGATATTACTTTATGTTCAGGACCCTTCTGTAAAATAGGATTTTATTTTCTGTTCAGGACCCTCCTGAAAAATAGGATTTTACATTATGTTCAGTATCGTCCTGGATAATGGGATGTAACTTTATGTTCAGGAACCTCCTAAAAAATAGGATTTTACTTTCTGTTCAGGACCCTCTTAAAAAATAGAATTTTACTTTTTGTTCAGGACCCTCCTGAAAAATAGAATTTTACTTTTGTACAGGACTCTCCTGAAAAATGGGATTTTACTTTCTACTCAGGATTCTCCTGAAAAATGGGACTTTACTCTCTGCTCAAGACCCTCTTGAAAAATGGGACTTTACTCTCTGCTCAGGACCCTCCTGAAAAATTGGACTTTACCGTCTGTTCAGGACCCTCCTAGAATATGGAATTTTACTTTCTGTTTATACCTTTTTGATAAATGGAATTAGACAATCTGTTCAGGACCCTCCTGAAAAATGGGATTTCACTTCATGTTTAGGACCCTCCTGAAAAATGGGATTTTACTATCCGTTCAATTTCCTCCAGAAAAATGGGATTTTACTTTATGTTCAGGACCTTCCTGGAAAATCGGATGTCACATTATTTTAAGGACCCTCCTGATAAATGGGATTTTACCTTCTGTTCAGGACCCTCCTAGAAAATGGAATTTTATTTTATGTTTAGGACCCTCCTGAAAAATATGATTTTACTTTATGTTCAGGACCCTTCTGAAAAATGAGATTTCACTTTATGCTCAGGACCCTCCCGAAAAATGAGATTTTACTTTCTGTTCAGGACCCTCCTAAATAATAGGATTTTACCTTATGTTCATGACCCTCCTGAAAAATGCTATTTTCACTGTATGTTCAGGACCCTCCTGAAAAATAGGATTTTACTTAATGTTCCGGACTTTCCTGGAAAATGGGATGTTACTTTATGTTAAGGACCCTCCTTATAAATGGGATTTTACCTTCTGTTCATGACCCACCTAAAAAATGGAATTTTATTTTCTGTTCAGGACCCTCCTGAAAAATGAGATTTCACTTTATGCTCAGGACCCTCCTGAAAAATGGGATTTTACTTTCTGTTCAAGACCCTCCTGAAAAATAGGATTTTACCTTATGTTCAGGACCCACCTGAAAAATTGTATTTTCACTTTATGTTCAGGACCCTCCTGAAAAATGGGATTCTACTTTTTGTTCAGGACCCCCCTGAAAAATGGGATTTTACTTTATGTTCAGAAACCTCCTGGAAAATGCGATGTTACTTTATGTTCAGGACACTCCTGAAAAATGAGATTTTACTTTCTGTTCAGGACCCTCATGAAAAATGGGATTTTTCTTTATGTTCAGTACCCTCCTGAAAAATGGGATTTACTTTCTATTCTGGACCCTCCTAAAAAATGGGACATTACTCTCTGCTCAGGACCCTCCTGAAAAATGGAACTTTACCTTCTGTTTAGGACCCTCCTGGAAAATGGGATTTTACGTTCTGTTTAGGACCCTCCTGAAAAATGGGATTTACTTTCTGTTCAGGACCCTCCTGGAAAATGGGATTTTGCTTTATGTTCCGGTTCTTCCTGAAAAATTGAATGTTACTTTATGTTCAGGACCCTCTTGATATATGGGATTTTACCTTCTGTACAGGACACTCCTAAAAAATGGAATTTTACTTTTTGTTCAGGACCCTCCTGAAAAATAGGATTTTACTTTCTACTCAGGACCCTCATGAGAAATGGGACTTTACTTTCTACTCAGGACCCTCCCAAAAAATGAGACTTTACCTCCTGTTCAGGACCCTCCTGAAAAATGAGATTTTACTTTCTGTTCTGGACCCTCCTGAAAAATAGGATTTTACCTTACCTTCAGGAGCCTCCTGAAAAATGGGATATTACTTTATGTTCAGGACCGTTCTGAAAAATGGGATTTTACTTTCTGTTCAGAACCCTCCTGAAAAATAGAATTTTAATTTCTGTTCAGGACCCTCCTAGAAAATGGGATATTACTTTATGTTCAGGACCCTTCTGAAAAATAGGATTTTACTTTCTGTTCAGGACCCTCCTGAAAAATAGGATTTTACATTATCTTCAGTACCGTCCTGGAAAATGGGATGTTACTTTATGTTCAGGACCCTCCTAAAAAATAGGAATTTACTTTCTGTTCAAGACCCTTCTAAAAAATAGAATTTTACTTTATTTTCAGGACACTCCTGAAAAATAGAATTTTACTTTTGTTCAGGACCCTCCTAAAAAATCGGATTTTACTTTCTACTCAGGATTCTCCTGAAAAATGGGACTTTACTCTCTGCTCAAGACCCTCCTGAAAAATGGGACTTTACTCTCTGCTCAGGACCCTCCTGAAAAATGGGACTTTACCGTCTGTTCAGGACCCTCCTGGAAAATGGAATTTTACTTTCTGTTTATACCTTTTTGAAAAATGGAATTTTACAATCTGTTCAGGTCCCTCCTGAAAAATGGGATTTTACTTTCTGTTCAGGACCCTCCTGAAAAATGAGATTTTACTTTCTGTTCAGGACCCTCCTGAATAATAGGATTTTACCTTATGTTCATGACCCTCCTGAAAAATGGTATTTTCACTGTATGTTCAGGACCCTCCTGAAAAATGGGATTTTACTCTCTGTTCAGGACCCCCCAGAAAAATGGGATTTTACTTTATGTTCAAAAACTTCCTAGAAAATGGGACTTTACTTTATGTTCAGGACGCTCCTGAAAAATAGGATTTTACCTTATGTTTAGGAGCCTCCTGAAAAATGGGATTTTACTTTATTTTCAGGACCCTTCTGAAAAATGGTATTTAACTTTCTGTTCAGGACCCTCCTGAAATATGGATTTTACTTTATGTTCTGTACCCTCCTGGAAAATGGGATGTAACTTTATGTTCAGGACCCTCCTGAAAAATGGGATTTTACTTTATGTTCAGTGTCGTCCTGGAAAATAGGATGTTACTTTCTGTTCAGGACCCTCCTAAAAAATGGGATTTTACTTTCTATTCAGGCCACTCCTGAAAAATATAATTCTACTTTATGTTCAGGACCCTCCTGAAAAATGGAATTTTACTTTTGTTCAGGAACCTTCTGAAAAATGGGATTTTACATTCTACTCAGGATCCTCCAGAAAAATTGGACTATACCTTCTGTTCAGGACCCTCCTGGAAAATGGAATTTTACTTTCTGTTTAGGACTCTCTTGAAAAATGGGATTTTACCATCTGTTCAGGACCCTCCTGAAAAATGGGATTTCACTTTATATTTAGGACCCTCCTGAAAAATAGGATTTTACTTTCTTTTTAGGGCCCTCCTGAAAAATAGGATTTTACTTATTGTTCCGGACCTTCCTGGAAAATGGGATGTTACTTTATGTTCAGTACCCTCCTGATAAATGGGATTTTACCTTCTGTTCATGACCCTTCTAAATAATGGAATTTTAATTTCTTTTTATGACCCTCCTGAAAAATAGGATTTTACCTTCTGTTCAGGACCTTCCTAAAAAATGAGATTTCACTTTATGTTCAGGACCCTCCTGAAAAATGAGATTTTACTTTCTGTTCAGGATCCTCCTGAAAAATGGGATTTTACCTAATGTTCAAGACCCTCCTAAAAAATGGGATTTCACTTTATGTTCAGGACCCTCCTGAAAAATGGGATTTTACTTTCTGTACAGGGCCCCCTGAAAAATGAGATTTTACTTTATGTTCAGTACCCTCCTGAAAAATGGGATGTTACTTTATGTTCAGAGTCGTCCTCGAAAATGGGATGTTACTTTATTTTCAGGACCCTCCTAAAAAATGGGATTTTACTTACTGTTCAGGACCCTCCTGAAAAATAGAATTGTACTTTATGATCAGGACATTCCTAAAAAATGGAATTTTACTTTTGTTCAGGACCCTTCTGAAAAATGAGATTTTACTTTCTACTCAGGCCCTCCTAAAAAATGGGACTTTACTCTCTGCTTAGGACCCTCCTAAAAATGAGACTTTACCTTCTGTTCAGGACCCTCTTGGAAAATGGGATTTTACTTTATGTTTAGGACCCTCCTTAAAAATAGGATTTTACCTTCTGTTCAAGACCCTCATGAAAAATGGGATTTCACTTTATGTTCAGGACCTTCCTGGAAAATGGGATGTTACTTTATAATCAGGAACCTCATGAAAAATGGGATTTTACTTTATGTTCAGGACCTTTCTGGAAAATGGAATGTTACTTAATGTTCAGGACCCTCCTGATAAATGGGATTTTACCTTCTGTTCAGGACCCTCCGAAAAAATAGAATTCTACTTTATGTTCAGGACCCTCCTGAAAAGTAGGATTTTGCCTTCTGTTCAGGACCCTCCTGAAAAAAAGGATTTCACTTTATGTTCCGGAACCTCCTTAAAAATGGAATTCTACTTTTTGTTCAGGACCATTCTGAAAAATGGGATTTTAGTTTCTACTCAGGACCCTCATGAAAAATGGGACTTTACTTTCTGCTCAGGACCCTCCTGAAAAATGGGACTTTACTTTCTGCTCAGGACCCTCCTGAAAAATGGAACTTTACCTTCTGTTTAGGACCCTCCTTGAAAATGGGATTTTACTTTCTGTTTAGAACCCTCCTGAAAAATGGGATTTACTTTCTGTTCAGGACCCTCCTAGAAAATGGGATTTTGCTTTATGTTCAGGTTCTTCCTGAAAAATTGAATGTTACTTTATGTTCAAGACCCTCTTGATATATGGGATTTTACCTTCTGTACAGGACCCTCCTAAAAAATGGAATTTTACTTTTTGTTCAGGACCCTCCTGAAAAATAGGATTTTACTTTCTACTCAGGACCCTCCTGAAAAATGAGACTTTACCTCCTGTTCAGGACCCTCCTGAAAAATGAGATTTTACTTTCTGTTCTGGACCCACCTGAAAAATAGGATTTTACCTTATGTTCAGGAGCCTCCTGAAAAATAGGATTTTACTTTATGTTCAGGACCCTTCTGAAAAATGGGATTTTACTTTGTGTTCAGAACACTCCTGAAAAATAGATTTTTACTTTCTGTTCAGGACCCCCCTGGAAAATGGGATGTTACTTTATGTTCAGGACCCTTCTGAAAAATAGGATTTACTTTCTGTTCAGGACCCTCCTGAAAAATTGGATTTTACATTATCTTCAGTACCGTCCAGGAAAATGGGATGTTACTTTATGTTCCGGACCCTCCTAAAAATAGGATTTTACTTTCTGTTCAAGACCCTCCTAAAAAATAGAATTTTACTATATTTTCAGGACCCTCCTGAAAAATAGAATTTTACTTTTGTTCAAGAACCTCCTAAAAAATGGGATTTTACTATCTACTCAGGATCCTCCTGAAAAATGGGACTTTACTCTCTGCTCAAGACCCTCCTGAAAAATGGGACTTTACTCTCTGCTCAGGACCGTCCTGAAAAATAGGACTTTACCGTCTGTTCAGGACCCTTCTGGAAAATGGAATTTTACTTTCTGTTTATACCTTTTTGAAAAATGGAATTTTACAATCTGTTCAGGACCCTCCTGAAAAATGGAATTTTACTTTCTGTTCAGGACCCTCCTGAAAAATGAGATTTTACTTTCTGTTCAGGACCCTCCTGAATAATAGGATTTTACCTTATGTTCATGACCCTCCTGAAAAATGGTATTTTCACTGTATGTTCAGGACCCTCCTGAAAAATGGGATTTTACTCTCTGTTCAGGACCCCCCAGAAAAATGGGATTTTACTTTATGTTCACAAACTTCCAAGAAAATGGGATGTTACTTTATGTTCCGGACCCTCCTGAAAAATGGGATTTTACTTTCTATTCAGGACCATCCTGAAAAATGGGATTTTACTTTATGTTCAGTACCTTCCTGGAAAATGGAATGTTACTTTATGTTCAGGACCCTCCTGATAAATGGGATTTTACCTTCTGTTTAGGACCCTCCTAAAAAATGGAATTTTACTTTCTGTTGAGGACCCTCTTGAAAAATAGGATTTTACCTTCTGTTCCGGACCCTCCTGAAAAATGGGATTTCACTTTATGTTCCGGATTCTTCTGAAAAATGGAATTCTACTTTCTATTCAGGACCCTCTTGAAAAATGAGATTTTACTTTCTACTCAGGACCCTCATGAAAAATGGGACTTTACTTTCTGCTCTGGACCCTCCTGAAAAATGGGACTTTACTTTCTGCTCAGGACCCTCCTGAAAAATGGGACTCTACCTCCTATTCAGGACCCTCCTGAAAAATAAGATTTTACTTTCTTTTCAGGACCCTCCTGAAAAATAGGATTTTACCTTATGTTCAGGAGCCTCCTGAAAAATGGGATTTTACTTTATGTCCAGGACCCTTCTGAAAAATGGTATTTAACTTTCTGTTCAGGACCCTCCTGAAATATGGATTTTACTTTATGTTCTGTACCCTCCTGGAAAATGGGATGTAACTTTATGTTCAGGACCCTCCTGAAAAATGGGATTTTACTTTATGTTCACCACCGTCCTGGAAAATAGGATGTTACTTTCTGTTCAAGACCCAGCTAAAAAATGGGATTTTACTTTCTATTCAGGACACTCCTGAAAAATATAATTTTACTTTATGTTCAGGACCCTCCTGAAAAATGGAATTTTACTTTTGTTCAGGACCCTCCTGAAAAATGGGATTTTACATTCTACTCAGGATCCTCTAGAAAAATTGGACTATACCTTCTGTTCAGGACCCTCCTGGGAAATGGAATTTTACTTTCTGTTTAGGACCTTCTTGAAAAATGGGATTTTACCATCTGTTCAGGACCCTCCTGAAAAATGGGATTTCACTTTATGTTCAGGACCCTCCTGAAAAATAGGATTTTACTTTCTGTTTAGGGCCCTCCTGAAAAATAGGATTTTACTTATTGTTCCGGACCTTCCTGGAAAATGGGATGTTACGTTATGTTCAGGACCCTCCTGATAAATGGGATTTTACCTTTTGTTCATGACCCTCCTAATTAATGGAATTTTAATTTCTTTTTATGACCCTCCTGAAAAATAGGATTTTACCTTCTGTTCAGGACCTTCCTAAAAAATGAGATTTCACTTTATGTTCAGGACCATTCTGAAAAATGGGATTTTACTTTCTACTCAGGACCCTCATGAAAAATGGGACTTTACTTTCTGCTCAGGACCCTCCTGAAAAATGGGACTTTACTTTCTGCTCAGGACCCACCTGAAAAATAGGACTTTACCTCATGTTCAGGACCCTCATGAAAAATGAGATTTTACTTAATGTTCCGGACCTTCCTGGAAAATGGGATGTTACTTTATGTTCAGGACCCTCCCGATGAATGGGGTTTTTTCCTTCTGTTCATGACCCTCCTAAAAAATGGAATTTTAATTTCTGTTTATGACCTTCCTGAAAAATAGGATTTTACCTTCTGTTCAGGACCCTCCTGAAAAATGAGATTTCTTTTTATGTTCAGGACCCTCCTGAAAAATGAGATTTTACTTTCTGTTCAAGACACTCCTGAAAAAATGGTATTTTACTATATGTTCAGTACCGTCCTGGAAAATGGGATGTTACTTTATTTTCAGGACCCTCCTAAAAAATGGGATTTCACTTTCTGTTCAGGACCCTTCTGAAAAATAGAATTTTACTTTATGTTCAGGACCCTCCTAAAAAATGGAATTTTACTTTCTGTATCGGACCCTCCTGAAAAATAGGATTTTACCTTCTGTTCCGGACCCTCCTGAAAAAAGGGATTTCACTTTATGTTCCGGACCCTCCTGAAAAATGGAATTCTACTTTCTGTTCAGGACCCTCCTGAAAAATGGGATTATACTTTCTACTTAGGACCCTCATGAAAAATGGGACTTTAATTTCTGCTCAGGACCTTCCTGAAAAATGGGACTTACTTTCTGCTCAAGACCCTCCTGAAAAATGGGACTTTACCTCATGTTCAGGACCCTCCAGAAAATTGAGATTTTACTTTCTGTTCAGGACCCTCCTGAAAAATAGGATGTTACCTTATCTTCAGGAGCCTCCTGAAAAATAGGATTTTACCTTAGGTTCAGGACCCTTCTAAAAAATGGGATTTTACTTTCTGTTCAGGACCCTCTTGAAAAAAAGAATTTTACTTTATGTTTTGTACCCTCCTAGAAAATGGGATATTACTTTATGTTCAGGACCCTCCTGAAAAATGGAAATTTACTTTATGTTCAGTACCGTCCTGGAAAATGGGATGTTACTTTCTGTTCAGGACCCTCCTGAAAAATAGGATTTTACCTTATGTTCAGGACCCTCCTGAAAAATGGTATTTTCACTTTATGTTCAGGACCTTCCTGAAAAATGGGATTTTTCTTTATGTTCAGAAAACTCCTGGAAAATATGAAGTTACTTTCTGTTCAGGACCCTCCTGAAAAATGGGATTTTACTTTCTGTTCAGGACCCTCCTAAAAAATGGGATTAACTTTATGTTCAGTACCGTCCTGGAAAATGAGATGTTAACTTATTATCATGGCACTCCTAAAAAATGGGATTTTACTTTCTGTTCAGGACCCTCCTTAAAAATAGAATTTTACATTATGTTCAGGACTCTCCTGAAAAATAAAATTTTACTTTTGTTCAGGACCCCACTAAAAAATAGAATTTTACTTTCTGTTCAGGCCCCTCCTGAAAAAAAGGATTTTGCTTTCTGTTTAGAACCCTCCTGAAAAATAGGATTTCACTTTATGTTCCGGACCCTCCTGAAAAATGGGATTTCATTTTCTACTTCGGACCCTCATGAAAAATGGGACTTTACTTTCTGCTCAGGACCCTCCTGAAAAATGGGACTTTACTTTCTTCTCAGGACCCTCCTGAAAAATGGGACTTTACCTCCTGTTCAGGACCCTCCTAAAAATAGGATTTTACTTTCTGTTCAGGACCTCCTAAAAAATGGAATTTAACTTTTGTTCAGGACCCTCCTGAAAAATGGGATTTTAATTTCTACTCAGGCCCCTCCTGAAAAATGGGACATTACTCTCTGCTCAGGACCCTCTTGAAAAATGAAATTTTACTTTTGATTAGGAACCTCCTGAAAAATGGGACTTTACTCCCTGCTCAGGACCCACCTGAAAAATGTAACTTTACCTTCGGTTCAGGACTATCATGTAAAATGGTATTTTACTTTCTGTTTAGGACCCCCCTGAAAAATAGGATTTTACCTTATGTTCAGGAGCCTCCTAAAAAATAGGATTTTACGTTATGTTCAGGACCCTTCTGAAAAATGGGATTTTACTTTGTGTTCAGAACACTCCTGAAAAATAGATTTTTACTTTCTGTTCAGGACCCTCCTGGAAAATGGGATGTTACTTTATGTTCAGGACCCTTCTGAAAAATAGGATTTACTTTCTGTTCAGGACCCTCCTGAAAAATTGGATTTTACATTATCTTCAGTACCGTCCAGGAAAATGGGATGTTACTTTATGTTCCGGACCCTCCTAAAAATAGGATTTTACTTTCTGTTCAAGACCCTCCTAAAAAATAGAATTTTACTATATTTTCAGGACCCTCCTGAAAAATAGAATTTTACTTTTGTTCAGGAACCTCCTAAAAAATGGGATTTTACTTTCTACTCAGGATCCTCCTGAAAAATGGGACTTTACTCTCTGCTCAAGACCCTCCAGAAAAATGGGACTTTACTCTCTGCTCAGGACCGTCCTGAAAAATGGGACATTACCGTCTGTTCAGGACCCTTCTGGAAAATGGAATTTTACTTTCTGTTTATACCTTTTTGAAAAATGGAATTTTACAATCTGTTCAGGACCCTCCTGAAAAATGGAATTTTACTTTCTGTTCAGGACCCTCCTGAAAAATGAGATTTTACTTTCTGTTCAGGACCCTCCTGAATAATAGGATTTTACCTTATGTTCATGACCCTCCTGAAAAATGGTATTTTCACTGTATGTTCAGGACCCTCCTGAAAAATGGGATTTTACTCTCTGTTCAGGACCCCCCAGAAAAATGGGATTTTACTTTATGTTCACAAACTTCCAAGAAAATGGGATGTTACTTTATGTTCCGGACCCTCCTGAAAAATGGGATTTTACTTTCTGTTCAGGACCCTCCTGAAAAATGGGATTTTACTTTATGTTCAGTACCTTCCTGGAAAATGGAATGTTACTTTATGTTCAGGACCCTCCTGATAAATGGGATTTTAGCTTCTGTTCAGGACCCTCCTAAAAAATGGAGTTTTACTTTCTGTTGAGGACCCTCTTGAAAAATAGGATTTTACCTTCTGTTCCGGACCCTCCTGAAAAATGGGATTTCACTTTATGTTCCGGATTCTTCTGAAAATTGGAATTCTACTTTCTATTCAGGACCCTCTTGAAAAATGAGATTTTACTTTCTACTCAGGACCCTCATGAAAAATGGGACTTTACTTTCTGCTCTGGACCCTCCTGAAAAATGGGACTTTACTTTCTGCTCAAGACCCTCCTGAAAAATGGGACTCTACCTCCTATTCAGGACCCTCCTGAAAAATGAGATTTTACTTTCTTTTCAGGACCCTCCTGAAAAATAGGATTTTACCTTATGTTCAGGAGCCTCCTGAAAAATGGGATTTTACTTTATGTTCAGGACCCTTCTGAAAAATGGTATTTAACTTTCTGTTCAGGACCCTCCTGAAATATGGATTTTACTTTATGTTCTGTACCCTCCTGGAAAATGGGATGTAACTTTATGTTCAGGACCCTCCTGAAAAATGGAATTTTACTTTATGTTCACCACCGTCCTGGAAAATAGGATGTTACTTTCTGTTCAAGACCCTGCTAAAAAATGGGATTTTACTTTCTATTCAGGACACTCCTGAAAAATATAATTTTACTTTATGTTCAGGACCCTCCTGAAAAATGGAATTTTACTTTTGTTCAGGACCCTCCTGAAAAATGGGATTTTACATTCTACTCAGGATCCTCTAGAAAAATTGGACTATACCTTCTGTTCAGGACCCTCCTGGGAAATGGAATTTTACTTTCTGTTTAGGACCTTCTTGAAAAATGGGATTTTACCATCTGTTCAGGACCCTCCTGAAAAATGGGATTTCACTTTATGTTCAGGACCCTCCTGAAAAATAGGATTTTACTTTCTGTTTAGGGCCCTCCTCAAAAATAGGATTTTACTTATTGTTCCGGACCTTCCTGGAAAATGGGATGTTACGTTATGTTCAGGACCCTCCTGATAAATGGGATTTTACCTTTTGTTCATGACCCTCCTAATTAATGGAATTTTAATTTCTTTTTATGACCCTCCTGAAAAATAGGATTTTACCTTCTGTTCAGGACCTTCCTAAAAAATGAGATTTCACTTTATGTTCAGGACCATTCTGAAAAATGGGATTTTACTTTCTACTCAGGACCCTCATGAAAAATGGGACTTTACTTTCTGCTCAGGACCCTCCTGAAAAATGGGACTTTACTTTCTGCTCAGGACCCACCTGAAAAATAGGACTTTACCTCATGTTCAGGACCCTCATGAAAAATGAGATTTTACTTAATGTTCCGGACCTTCCTGGAAAATGGGATGTTACTTTATGTTCAGGACCCTCCCGATGAATGGGGTTTTTTCCTTCTGTTCATGACCCTCCTAAAAAATGGAATTTTAATTTCTGTTTATGACCTTCCTGAAAAATAGGATTTTACCTTCTGTTCAGGACCCTCCTGAAAAATGAGATTTCTTTTTATGTTCAGGACCCTCCTGAAAAATGAGATTTTACTTTCTGTTCAAGACCCTCCTGAAAAAATGGTATTTTACTATATGTTCAGTACCGTCCTGGAAAATGGGATGTTACTTTATTTTCAGGACCCTCCTAAAAAATGGGATTTCACTTTCTGTTCAGGACCCTTCTGAAAAATAGAATTTTACTTTATGTTCAGGACCCTCCTAAAAAATGGAATTTTACTTTCTGTACCGGACCCTCCTGAAAAATAGGATTTTACCTTCTGTTCCGGACCCTCCTGAAAAAAGGGATTTCACTTTATGTTCCGGACCCTCCTGAAAAATGGAATTCTACTTTCTGTTCAGGACCCTCCTGAAAAATGGGATTATACTTTCTACTTAGGACCCTCATGAAAAATGGGACTTTAATTTCTGCTCAGGACCTTCCTAAAAAATGGGACTTACTTTCTGCTCAAGACCCTCCTGAAAAATGGGACTTTACCTCATGTTCAGGACCCTCCAGAAAATTGAGATTTTACTTTCTGTTCAGGACCCTCCTGAAAAATAGGATGTTACCTTATCTTCAGGAGCCTCCTGAAAAATAGGATTTTACATTAGGTTCAGGACCCTTCTGAAAAATGGGATTTTACTTTCTGTTCTGGACCCTCCTGAAAAAAAGAATTTTACTTTATGTTTTGTACCCTCCTAGAAAATGGGATATTACTTTATGTTCAGGACCCTCCTGAAAAATGGAATTTTACTTTATGTTCAGTACCATCCTGGAAAATGGGATGTTACTTTCTGTTCAGGACCCTCCTGAAAAATAGGATTTTACCTTATGTTCAGGACCCTCCTGAAAAATGGTATTTTCACTTTATGTTCAGGACCTTCCTGAAAAATGGGATTTTACTTTATGTTCAGAAAACTCCTGGAAAATATGAAGTTACTTTCTGTTCAGGACCCTCCTGAAAAATGGGATTTTACTTTCTGTTCAGGACCCACCTGAAAAATGGGATTAACTTTATGTTCAGTACCGTCCTGGAAAATGAGATGTTAACTTATTATCATGGCACTCCTAAAAAATGGGATTTTACTTTCTGTTCAGGACACTCCTTAAAAATAGAATTTTACATTATGTTCAGGACTCTCCTGAAAAATAAAATTTTACTTTTGTTCAGGACCCCACTAAAAAATAGAATTTTACTTTCTGTTCAGGCCCCTCCTGAAAAAAAGGATTTTGCCTTCTGTTTAGAACCCTCCTGAAAAATAGGATTTCACTTTATGTTCCGGACCCTCCTGAAAAATGGGATTTCATTTTCTACTTCGGACCCTCATGAAAAATGGGACTTTACTTTCTGCTCAGGACCCTCCTGAAAAATGGGACTTTACTTTCTTCTCAGGACCCTCCTGAAAAATGGGACTTTACCTCCTGTTCAGGACCCTCCTAAAAATAGGATTTTACTTTCTGTTCAGGACCTCCTAAAAAATGGAATTTAACTTTTGTTCAGGACCCTCCTGAAAAATGGGATTTTAATTTCTACTCAGGCCCCTCCTGAAAAATGGGACATTACTCTCTGCTCAGGACCCTCTTGAAAAATGAAATTTTACTTTTGATTAGGAACCTCCTGAAAAATGGGACTTTACTCCCTGCTCAGGACCCACCTGAAAAATGTAACTTTACCTTCTGTTCAGGACTATCATGTAAAATGGTATTTTACTTTCTGTTTAGGACCCCCCTGAAAAATAGGATTTTACCTTCTGTTCAGGACCCTACTGAAAAATGGGATTTTACTTTATGTTCAGGACCCTCCTTAAAAATAGGATTTCACTTTCTGTTCAGGTCCCTCCTGAAAAATAGGATTTCACATTCTGTTCAGGTCACTCCTGAAAAATGGGATTTTACTTTATGTTAAGGACCTCCCTGGAAAATGGGATGTTACTTTCTGTTCAGGACCCTCCTGGAAAATGGGATTTTGCTTAATATTCAGGACCTTCCTGAAAAATTGAATGTTACTTTATGTTCAGGACCCTCTTGATATATGGTATTTTACCTTCTGTACAGGACCCTCCTAAAAAATAGAATTTTACTTTTTGTTCAGGACCCTCATGAAAAATAGGATTTTACTTTCTACTCAGGACCCTCATGAAAAATGGGACTTTACTTTCTGCTCAGGACCCTCCTGAAAAATGAGACTTTACCTCCTGTTCAGGACCCTCCTGAAAAATGAGATTTTACTTTCTTTTCTGGACCCTCCTGAAAAATAGGATTTTACCTTATGTTCAGGAGCCTCCTGAAAAATGGGATTTTACTTTATGTTTAGGACCCTTCTGAAAAATGGGATTTTACTTTCTGTTCAGAACCCTCCTGAAAAATAGAATTTTACTTTCTGTTCAGGACCCTCCTGGAAAATGGGATGTTACTTTATGTTCAGGACCCTTCTGAAAAATAGGATTTTACTTTCTGTTCAGGACCCTCCTGAAAAATAGGATTTTACATTATCTTCAGTACCGTCCTAGAAAATGGGATGTTACTTAATGTTCAGGACCCTCCTAAAAAATAGGATTTTACTTTCTGTTCAGGACCCTCCTAAAAAATAGAATTTTACTTTATTTTCAGGACCCTCCTGAAAAATAGAATTTTACTTTTGTTCAGGACCCTCCTGAAAAATGGGATTTTACTTTCTACTCAGGATTCTCCTGAAAAATGGGACTTTATTCTCTGCTCAAGACCCTCCTGAAAATTGGGACTATACTCTCTGCTCAGGACCCTCCTGAAAAATGGGACTTTACCGTCTGTTCTGGACCCTCCTGGAAAATGGAATTTTACTTTCTGTTTATACCTTTTTGAAAAATAGAATTTTACAATCTGTTCAGGACCCTCCTGAAAAATGGGATTTCACTTCATGTTCAGGACCCTCCTAAAAAATGGGATTTTCCTTTCTGTTCAGGTCCCTCCTGAAAAATAGGATTTTACTTTATGTTCAGGACCTTCCTGGAAAATGGGATGTTACTTTATGTTCAGGACCCTCTTGATAAATGGGATTTTTCCT
Organism: Capsicum pubescens; assembly: GCA_030864215.1. Classification (NCBI taxonomy): domain Eukaryota; kingdom Viridiplantae; phylum Streptophyta; class Magnoliopsida; order Solanales; family Solanaceae; genus Capsicum; species Capsicum pubescens. The sequence goes on along the minus strand of CM061549.1, from coordinate 27,941,672 downwards.
TCTGTTCAGGACTCTCCTGAAAAATAGGATTTTAATTTCTGTTCAGGACCCTCTAGAAAAATGAGATTTTACTTTCTGTTCAGGACCCTCCTGAATAATAGGATTTTACCTTATGTTCATGACCCTCCTGAAAAATGGTATTTTCACAGTATGTTCAGGACCCTCCTGAAAAATGAGATTTTACTTACTGTTTAGGACCCTCCTGAAAAATGGAATTTTACTTTATGTTCAGTACCCTCCTGGAATATGGCATGTTACTTTATGTTCAGGACCCTCTTGAAAAATGAGATTTTACTTTCTGTTCAGGACCCTCCTGAAAAAAATGGTATTTTACTATATGTTCAGTACCGTCCTAGAAAATGGGATGTTACTTTATTTTCAGGACCCTCCTAAAAAATGGGATTTCACATTCTGTTCAGGACCCTCCTGAAAAATAGAATTTTACTTTATGTTCAGGACCCTCCTAAAAAATGGAATTTTACTTTCTGTACTGGACCTTCCTGAAAAATAGGATTTTTCCTTCTGTTACGGACCCTCCTTAAAAATGGGATTTCACTTTATGTTCCGGACCCTCCTGAAAAATGGAATTCTACTTTCTGTTCAGGACCCTCCTGAAAATGGGATTATACTTTCTACTTAGGACCCTCATGAAAAATGGGACTTTAATTTCTACTCAGGACCTTCCTGAAAAATGGGACTTACATTCTGCTCAGGACCCTCCTGAAAAATGGGACTTTACCTCATGTTCAGGACCCTCTTGAAAAATGAGATTTTACTTTCTGTTCAGGACCCTCCTGAAAAATAGGATGTTACCTTATCTTCAGGAGCCTCCTGAAAAATGGGATTTTACATTAGGTTCAGGACCCTTCTGAAAAATGGGATTTTACTTTCTGTTCAGGACCCTCCTGAAAAATAGAATTTTACTTTATGTTCAGTACCCTCCTGGAAAATGGGATATTACTTTATGTTCAGAACCCTCCTAAAAATTAGAATTTTACTTTCTGTTCAGGCCCCTCCTGAAAAAAAGGATTTTGCCTTCTGTTTAGAACCCGCCTGAAAAATAGGATTTCACTTTATGTTCCGGACCCTCCTGAAAAATGGGATTTCACTTTCTACTCAGGACCCTCATGAAAAATGGGACTACTTTCTGCTTAGGACCCTCCTGAAAAATGGGACTTTACTTTCTTCTCAGGACCCTCCTGAAAAATGGGACTTTACCTCCTGTTCAGGACCCTCCTAAAAATGGGATTTTACTTTCTGTTCAGGACCCTTCTAAAAAATGGAATTTAACTTTTGTTCAGGACCCTCCTGAAAAATTGGATTTTAATTTCTACTCCGGCCCCTCCTGAAAAGTGGGACATTAATCTCTGCTCAGGACCCTCTTGAAAAATGAAATTTTACTTTTGTTTAGGACCCTCCTGAAAAATGGGACTTTACTCTCTGCTCAGAACCCACTTGAAAAATGTAACTTTACCTTTTGTTCAGGACCATCCTGTAAAATGGGATTTTACTTTCTGTTTAGGACCCTCCTGAAAAATGGGATTTTACCTTCTGTTCAGGACCCTACTGAAAAATGGGATTTTACTTTATGTTCAGGACCTTCCTGAAAAATAGGATTTCCCTTTCTGTTCAGGTCCCTCCTGAAAAATGGGATTTTACTTTATATTAAGGACCTTCCTGGAAAATGGGATGTTACTTTATGTTAAGGACCCTCCTGATAAATGGGATTTTACCTTCTGTTCAAGACCCTCCTTAAAAATGGGACTTTACTCTCTGCTCAGGACCCACCTAAAAATGGGACTTTACCTTCTGTTCAGGACCCTCTTGGAAAATGGGATTTTACTTTCTGTTTAGGACCCTCCTGAAAAATAGGATTTTACCTTCTATTCAGGACCCTCATGAAAAATGGGATTTCACTTTATGTTCAGGACCTTCCTGGAAAATTGGATGTTACTTTATGTTCAGGAACCTCATGAAAAATGGGATTTTACTTTATGTTCAGGACCTTTCTGGAAATCGAATGTTACTTAATGTTCAGGACCTTCCTGATAAATGCGATTTTACCTTCTGATCAGGACCCTCCTAAAAAATAGAATTTTACTTTATGTTCAGGACCTTCCTGTAAAATAGGATTTTGCCTTCTGTTCAGGACCCTCCTGAAAAATAGGATTTCATTTTATGTTCCGGAACCTCCTTAAAAATGGAATTCTACTCTTTGTTCAGGACCATCCTGAAAAATGGGATTTTACTTTCTACTCAGGACCCTTCTGAAAAATGAGATTTTACTTTCTGTTCAGGACCCTCCTGAAAAATACGATTTTACCATATGTTCCGGAGCCTCCTGAAAAATGGGATTTTACTTTATGTTCAGGAACCTTCTGAAAAATGGGATTTTACTTACTGTTTAGGACCCTCCTGAAAAAAGGAATTTTACTTTATGTTCAGTACCCTCCTGGAAAATGGCATGTTACTTTATGTTCAGGACCCTCTTGAAAAATGAGATTTTACTTTCTGTTCAGGACCCTCCTGAAAAAATGGTATTTTACTATATGTTCAGTACCGTCCTGGAAAATGGGATGTTACTTTATTTTCAAGACCCTCCTAAAAAATGGGATTTCACATTCTGTTCAGGACCCTCCTGAAAAATAGAATTTTACTTTATGTTCAGGCCCCTCCTAAAAAATGGAATTTTACTTTCTGTACTGGACCCTCCTGAAAAATAGGATTTTACCTTCTGTTACGGACCCTCCTGAAAAATGGGATTTCACTTTATGTTCCGGACCCTCCTGTAAAATGGAATTCTACTTTCTGTTCAGGACCCTCCTGAAAATGGGATTATACTTTCTACTTAGAACCCTCATAAAAAATGGGACTTTAATTTCTGCTCAGGACCTTCCTGAAAAATGGGACTTACTTTCTGCTCAGGACCCTCCTGAAAAATGGGACTTTACCTCATGTTCAGGACCCTCTTGAAAAATGAGATTTTACATTCTGTTCAGGACCCTCCTGAAAAATAGGATGTTACCTTATATTCAGGAGCCTCCTGAAAAATAGGATTTTACAATAGGTTCAGGACCCTTCTGAAAAATGGAATTTTACTTTCTGTTCAGGAACCTCCTGAAAAATAGAATTTTACATTATGTTCAGTACCCTCCTGGAAAATGGGATATTACTTTATGTTCAGGACCCTCCTGAAAAATGGAATTTTACTTTATGTTCAGTACCGTCCTGGAAAATGGGATGTTACTTTCTGTTCAGGACCCTCCTGAAAAATAGGATTTTACCTTATGTTCAGGACCCTCCTGAAAAATGGTATTTTCACTTTATGTTCAGGACCCTCCTGAAAAATGGGATTTGACTTTTTGTTCAGGACCCCCCTGAGAAATAGGATTTTACTTTATGTTCAGAAAACTCCTGGAAAATATGATGTTACTTTATGTTCAGGACCCTCCTGAAAAATGGGATTTTACTTTCTGTTCAGGACCCTCATGAAAAATGGGATTTACTTTATTTTCAGTACCGTCCTGGAAAATGAGATGTTAATTTATTATCATGGCCCTCCTAAAAAATGAGATTTTACTTTCTGTTCAGGACCCTCCTTAAAAATAGAATTTTACTTTATGTTCAGGACTCTCCTGAATAATAAAATTTTACATTTGTTCAGGACCCCACTAAAAAATAGAATTTTACTTTCTGTTCAGGCCCCTCCTGAAAAAAAGGATTTTGCCTTCTGTTTAGAACCCTCCTGAAAAATAGGATTTCACTTTATATTCCGGACCCTCCTGAAAAATGGGATTTCACTTTCTACTCAGGACCCACATGAAAAATGGGACTACTTTCTGCTTAGGACCCTCCTGAAAAATGGGACTTTACTTTCTTCTCAGGACCCTCCTGAAAAATGGGACTTTACCTCCTGTTCAGGACCCTCCTAAAAATGGGATTTTACTTTATGTTCAGGACCCTCCTAAAAAATGGAATTTAACTTTTGTTCAGGACCCTCCTGAAAAATTGGATTTTAATTTCTACTCAGGCCCCTCCTGAAAAATGGGACATTACTCTCTGCTCAGGACCCTCTTGAAAAATGAAATTTTACTTTTGTTTAGGACCCTCCTGAAAAATGGGACTTTACTCTCTGCTCAGAACCCACCTGAAAAATGTAACTTTACCTTCTGTTCAGGACCATCCTGTAAAATGGGATTTTACTTTCTGTTTAGGACCCCCCTGAAAAATGGGATTTTACTTTATGTTCAGGACCCTCCTGAAAAATAGGATTTCCCTTTCTGTTCAGGTCCCTCCTGAAAAATGGGATTTTACTTTATATTAAGGACCTTCCTGTAAAATGGGATGTTACTTTATGTTCAGGACCCTCCTGATAAATGGGATTTTATCTTCTGTTCAAGACCCTCCTAAAAAATGGGACATTACTCTCTGTTCAGGACCCTCCTAAAAATGGGACTTTACCTTCTGCTCAGGACCCTCCTAAAAATGGGACTTTACCTTCTGTTTAGGACCCTCCTGAAAAATAGGATTTTACCTTCTGTTCAGGACCCTCATGAAAAATGGGATTTCACTTTATGTTCAGGACCTTCCTGGAAAATGGGATGTTACTTTATGTTCAGGAACCTCATGAAAAATGGAATTTTACTTTATGTTCAGGACCTTTCTAGAAATCGAATATTACTTAATGTTCAGGACCTTCCTGATAAATGGGATTTTACCTTCTATTCAGGACCCTCCTAAAAAATAGAATTTTACTTTATGTTCAGGACCCTCCTGAAAAATAGGATTTTGCCTTCTGTTCAGGACCCTCCTGAAAAATAGGATTTCACTTTATGTTCCGGAACCTCCTTAAAAATGGAATTCTACTTTTTGTTCAGGACCATCCTGAAAAATGGGATTTTACTTTCTACTCAGGACCCTTCTGAAAAATGAGATTTTACTTTCTGTTCAGGACCCTCCTGAAAAATAGGATTTTACCATATGTTCCGGAGCCTCCTGAAAAATGGGATTTTACTTTATGTTCAGGAACCTTCTGAAAAATGGGATTTTACTTACTGTTTAGGACCCTCCTGAAAAATGGAATTTTACTTTATGTTCAGTACCCTCCTGGAAAATGGCATGTTACTTTATGTTCAGGACCCTCCTGAAAAATGAGATTTTACTTTCTGTTCAGGACCCTCCTGAAAAAATGGTATTTTACTATATGTTCAGTACCGTCCTGGAAAATGGGATGTTACTTTATTTTCAGGACCCTCCTAAAAAATGGGATTTCACTCTCTGTTCAGGACCCTCCTGAAAAATAGAATTTTACTTTATGTTCAGGACACTCCTAAAAAATGGAATTTTACTTTCTGTACTGGACCCTCCTGAAAAATAGGATTTTACCCTCTGTTACGGACCCTCCTAAAAAATGGGATTTCACTTTATGTTCCGGACCCTCCTGAAAAATGGAATTCTACTTTCTGTTCAGGACCCTCCTGAAAATGGGATTATACTTTCTACTTAGGACCCTCATCAAAAATGGGACTTTAATTTCTTCTCAGGACCTTCCTGAAAAATGGGACTTACTTTCTGCTCAGGACCCTCCTGAAAAATGGGACTTTACCTCATGTTCAGGACCCTCTTGAAAAATGAGATGTTACATTCTGTTCAGGACCCTCCTGAAAAATAGGATGTTACCTTATATTCAGGAGCCTCCTGAAAAATGGGATTTTACAATAGGTTCAGGACCCTTCTGAAAAATGGAATTTTACTTTCTGTTCAGGACCCTCCTGAAAAATAGAATTTTACCTTATGTTCAGTACCCTCCTGGAAAATGGGATATTACTTTATGTTCAGGACCCTCCTGAAAAATGGAATTTTACTTTATGTTCAGTACCGTCCTGGAAAATGGGATGTTACTTTCTGTTCAGGACCCTCCTGAAAAATAGGATTTTACCTTATGTTCAGGACCCTCCTGAAAAATGGTATTTTCACTTTATGTTCAGGACCATCCTGAAAAATGGGATTTGACTTTTTGTTCAGGACCCCTCTGAAAAATGGGATTTTACTTTATGTTCAGAAAACTCCTGGAATATATGATGTTACTTTATGTTCAGGACCCTCCTGAAAAATGGGATTTTACTTTCTGTTCAGGACCCTCATGAAAAATGGGATTTACTTTATTTTCAGTATCGTCCTGGAAAATGAGATGTTAATTTATTATCATGGCCCTCCTAAAAAATGGGATTTTACTTTCTGTTCAGGACCCTCCTTAAAAATAGAATTTTACTTTATGTTCAGGACTATCCTGAATAATAAAATTTTACTTTTGTTCAGGACCCCACTAAAAAATAGAATTTTACTTTCTGTTCAGGCCCCTCCTGAAAAAAAGGATTTTGCCTTCTGTTTAGAACCCTCCTGAAAAATAGGATTTCACTTTATGTTCCGGACCCTCCTGAAAAATGGGATTTCACTTTCTACTCAGGACCCTCATGAAAAATGGGACTACTTTCTGCTTAGGACCCTCCTGAAAAATGGGACTTTACTTTCTTCTCAGGACCCTCCTGAAAAATGGGACTTTACCTCCTGTTCAGGACCCTCCTAAAAATGGGATTTTACTTTCTGTTCAGGACCCTCCTAAAAAATGGAATTTAACTTTTGTTCAGGACCCTCCTGAAAAATTGGATCTTAATTTCTACTCAGGCCCCTCCTGAAAAATGGGACATTACTCTCTGCTCAGGACCCTCTTGAAAAATGAAATTTTACTTTTGTTTAGGACCCTCCTGAAAAATGGGACTTTACTCTCTGCTCAGGACCCACCTGAAAAATGTAACTTTACCTTCTGTTTAGGACCATCCTGTAAAATGGGATTTTACTTTCTGTTTAGGACCCCCCTGAAAAATGGGATTTTACCTTCTGTTCAGGACCCTACTGAAAAATGGGATTTTACTTTATATTAAGGACCTTCCTGGAAAATGGGATGTTACTTTATGTTCAGGACCCTCCTGATAAATGGGATTTTACCTTCTGTTCAAGACCCTCCTAAAAAATGGGACATTACTCTCTGCTCAGGACCCTCCTAAAAATGGGACTTTACCTTCTGTTCAGGACCCTCTTGGAAAATGGGATTTTACTTTCTGTTTAGGACCCTCCTGAAAAATAGGATTTTACCTTCTGTTCAGGACCCTCATGAAAAATGGGATTTCAGTTTATGTTCAGGACCTTCCTGGAAAATGGGATGTTACTTTATGTTCAGGAACCTCATGAAAAATGGGATTTTACTTTATGTTCAGGACCTTTCTGGAAATCGAATGTTACTTTATGTTCAGGACCTTCCTGATAAATGGGATTTTACCTTCTATTCAGGACCCTCCTAAAAAATAGAATTTTACTTTATGTTCAGGACCCTCTTGAAAAATAGGATTTTGCCTTCTGTTCAGGACCCTCCTGAAAAATAGGATTTCACTTTATGTTCCGGAACCTCCTTAAAAATGGAATTCTACTTTTTGTTCAGGACCATCCTGAAAAATGGGATTTTACTTTATACTCTGGACCCTTTTGAAAAATGAGATTTTACTTTCTGTTCAGGACCCTCCTGAAAAATAGGATTTTACCATATGTTCCGGAGCCTCCTGAAAAATGGGATTTTACTTTATGTTCAGGAACCTTCTGAAAAACTGGATTTTACTTACTGTTTAGGACCCTCCTGAAAAATGGAATTTTACTTTATGTTCAGTACCCTCCTGGAAAATGGCATGTTACTTTATGTTCAGGACCCTCCTGAAAAAATGGTATTTTACTATATGTTCAGTACCGTCCTGGAAAATGGGATGTTACTTTATTTTCAGGACCCTCCTAAAAAATGGGATTTCACTTTCTGTTCAGGACCCTCCTGAAAAATAGAATTTTACTTTATGTTCAGGACCCTCCTAAAAAATGGAATTTTACTTTCTGTACTGGACCCTCCTGAAAAATAGGATTTTACCTTCGGTTACGGACCCTCCTGATAAATGGGATTTCACTTTATGTTCCGGACCCTCCTGAAAAATGGAATTCTACTTTCTGTTCAGGACCCTCCTGAAAATGGGATTATACTTTCTACTTAGGACCCTCATGAAAAATGGAACTTTAATTTCTGCTCAGGACCTTCCTGAAAAATGGGACTTACTTTCTGCTCAGGACCCTCCTGAAAAATGGGACTTTACCTATTGTTCAGGACCCTCTTGAAAAATGAGATTTTACTTTCTGTTCAGGACCCTCCTGAAAAATAGGATGTTGCCTTATCTTCAGGAGCCTCCTGAAAAATGGGATTTTACAATAGGTTCAGGACCCTTCTGACAAATGGGATTTTACTTTCTGTTCAGGACCCTCCTGAAAAATAGAATTTTACTTTATGTTCAATACCCTCCTGGAAAATGGGATATTACTTTATGTTCAGGACCCTCCTGAAAAATGGAATTTTACTTTATGTTCAGTATCGTCCTGGAAAATGGGATGTTACTTTCTGTTCAGGACCCTCCTGAAAAATAGGATTTTACCTTATGTTCAGGACCCTCCTGAAAAATGGTATTTTCACTTTATGTTCAGGACCCTCCTGAAAAATGGGATTTTACTTTTTGTTCAGGACCCCCCTGAAAAATGGGATTTTACTTTATGTTCAGAAAACTCCTGGAAAATATGATGTTACTTTATGTTCAGGACCCTCCTGAAAAATGGGATTTTACTTTCTGTTCAGGACCCTCATGAAAATTGGGATTTACTTTATTTTCAGTACCGTCCTGGAAAATGAGATGTTAATTTATTATCATGGCCCTCCTAAAAAATGGGATTTTACTTTCTGTTTAGGACCCTCCTTAAAAATAGAATTTTACTTTATGTTCAGGAGTCTCCTGAATAATAAAATTTTACTTTTGTTCAGGACCCCACTAAAAAATAGAATTTTACTTTCTGTTCAGGCCCCTCCTGAAAAAAAGGATTTTGCCTTCTGTTTAGAACCCTCCTGAAAAATAGGATTTCACTTTATGTTCCGGACCCTCCTGAAAAATGGGATTTCACTTTCTACTCAGGACCCTCATGAAAAATGGGACTACTTTCTGCTTAGGACCCTCCTGACAAATGGGACTTTACTTTCTTCTCTGGACCCTCCTGAAAAATGGGACTTTACCCCCTGTTCAGGACCCTCCTAAAAATGGGATTTTACTTTCTGTTCAGGACCCTCCTAAAAAATGGAATTTAACTTTTGTTCAGGACCCTCCTGAAAAATTGGATTTTAATTTCTACTCAGGCCCCTCCTGAAAAATGGGACATTACTCTCTGCTCAGGACCCTCTTGAAAAATGAAATTTTACTTTTGTTTAGGACACTCCTGAAAAATGGGACTTTACTCTCTTCTCAGGACCCACCTGAAAAATGTAACTTTACCTTCTGTTCAGGATCATCCTGTAAAATGGGATTTTACTTTCTGTTTAGGACCCCCCTGAAAAATGGGATTTTACCTTCTGTTCAGGACCATACTGAAAAATGGGATTTTACTTTATGTTCAGGACCCTCCTGAAAAATAGGATTTCCCTTTCTGTTCAGGTCCCTCCTGAAAAATGGGATTTTACTTTATGTTAAGGACCTTCCTGGAAAATGGGATGTTACTTTATGTTCAAGACCCTCCTGATAAATGGGATTTTACCTTCTGTTCAAGACCCTCCTAAAAAATGGGACTTTACTCTCTGCTCAGGACCCTCCTAAAAATGGGACTTTACCTTCTGTTCAGGACCCTCTTGGAAAATGGGATTTTACTTTCTGTTTAGGACCCTCCTGAAAAATAGGATTTTACCTTCTGTTCAGGACCCTCATGAAAAATGGGATTTCACTTTATGTTCAGGACCTTCCTGGAAAATGGGATGTTACTTTATGTTCAGGAACCTCAGGAAAAATAGGATTTTACTTTATGTTCAGGACCTTTCTGGAAATCGAATGTTACTTAATGTTCAGGACCCTCCTGATAAATGGGATTTTACCTTCTGTTCAGGACCCTCCTAAAAAATAGAATTTTACTTTATGTTCAGGACCCTCCTGAAAAATAGGATTTTGCCTTCTGTTCAGGACCCTCCAGAAAAATAGGATTTCACTTTATGTTCCGGAACCTCCTTAAAAATGGAATTCTACTTTTTGTTCAGGACCATCCTGAAAAATGGGATTTTACTTTCTACTCAGGACCCTCATGAAAAATGGGACTTTACTTTCTGCTCAGGACCCTCCTGAAAAATGGGACTTTACTTTCTGCTCAGGACCCTCCTGAAAATGGGATTTTACTTTATGTTCAGGAACCTTCTGAAAAATGGAATTTTACTTACTGTTTAGGACCCTCCTGAAAAATGGAATTTTACTATATGTTAAGTACCCTCCTGGAAAATGGCATGTTACTTTATGTTCAGGACCCTCCTGAAAAATGAGTTTTTACTTTATGTTCAGGACCCTCCTGAAAAAATGGTATTTTACTATATGTTCAGTACCGTCCTGGAAAATGGGATGTTACACTATTTTCAGGACCCTCCTAAAAAATGGGATTTCACTTTCTTTTCAGGACCCTCCTGAAAAATAGAATTTTACTTTATGTTCAGGACCCTCCTAAAAAAAGGAATTTTACTTTCTGTACTGGACCCTCCTGAAAAATAGGATTTTACCTTCTGTTCCGGACCCTCCTGAAAAATGGGATTTCACTTTATGTTCCGGACCCTCCTGAAAAATGGAATTCTACTTTCTGTTCAGGACCCTCCTGAAAATGGGATTATACATTCTACTTAGGACCCTCATGAAAAATGGGACTTTAATTTCTTCTCAGGACCTTCCTGAAAAATGGGACTTACTTTCTGCTCAGGACCCTCCTGAAAAATGGGACTTTACCTCATGTTCAGAACCCTCTTGAAAAATGAGATTTTACTTTCTGTTCAGGACCCTCCTGAAAAATAGAATTTTACTTTATGTTCAGTACCCTCCTGATAAATGGGATTTTACCTTCTGTTCAAGACCCTCCTAAAAAATGGGACTTTACTCTCTGCTCAGGACCCTCCTAAAAATAGGACTTTACCTTCTGTTCAGGACCCTCCTGAAAAATGAGATTTTACTTTCTGTTCAGGACCCTCCTGAAAAAATGGTATTTTACTATATGTTCAGTACCGTCCTGGAAAATGGGATGTTACACTATTTTCAGGACCCTCCTAAAAAATGGGATTTCACTTTCTTTTCAGGACCCTCCTGAAAAATAGAATTTTACTTTATGTTTAGGACCCTCCTAAAAAAAGGAATTTTACTTTCTGTACTGGACCCTCCTGAAAAATAGGATTTTACCTTCTGTTCCGGACCCTCCTAAAAAATGGGATTTCACTTTATGTTCCGGACCCTCCTGAAAAATGGAATTCTACTTTCTGTTCAGGACCCTCCTGAAAATGGGATTATACATTCTACTTAGGACCCTCATGAAAAATGGGACTTTAATTTCTTCTCAGGACCTTCCTGAAAAATGGGACTTACTTTCTGCTCAGGACCTTCCTGAAAAATGGGACTTTACCTCATGTTCAGAACCCTCTTGAAAAATGAGATTTTACTTTCTGTTCAGGACCCTCCTGAAAAATAGGATTTTACATTAGGTTCAGGACCCTTCTGAAAAATGGGATTTTACATTAGGTTCAGGACCCTTCTGAAAAATGGGATTTTACTTTTTGTTCAGGACCCTCCTGAAAAATAGAATTTTACTTTATGTTCAGTACCCTCCTGGAAAATGGGATATTACTTTATGTTCAGGACCCTCCTGAAAAATGGAATTTTACTTTATGTTCAGTACCGTCCTGGAAAATGGGATGTTACTTTCTGTTCAGGACCCTCCTGAAAAATAGGATTTTACCTTATGTTCAGGACCTTCCTGAAAAATGGTATTTTCACTTTATGTTCAGGACCCTCCTGAAAAATGGGATTTTACTTTTTGTTCAGGACCTCCCTGAAAAATGGGATTTTACTTTATGTTCAGAAAACTCCTGGAAAATATGATGTTACTTTATGTTCAGGACCCTCCTGAAAAATGGGATTTTACTTTCTGTTCAGGACCCTCATGAAAAATGGGATTTACTTTATTTTCAGTACCGTCCTGGAAAATGAGATGTTAATTTATTATCATGGCCTCCTAAAAAATGGGATTTTACTTTCTGTTCAGAACCCTCCTTAAAAATAGAATTTTACTTTATGTTCAGGACTCTCCTGAATAATAAAATTTTACTTTTGTTCAGGACCCCACTAAAAAATAGAATTTTACTTTCTGTTCAGGCCCCTCCTGAATAAAAGGATTTTGCCTTCTGTTTAGAACCCTCCTGAAAAATAGGATTTCACTTTATGTTCCGGACCCTCCTGAAAAATGATATTTCACTTTCTACTCATGACCCTCATGAAAAATGGGACTACTTTCTGCTTAGGACCCTCCTGAAAAATGGGACTTTACTTTCTTCTCAGGACCCTCCTGAAAAATGGGACTTTACCTCCTGTTCAGGACCCTCCTAAAAATGGGATTTTACTTTCTGTTCAGGACCCTCCTCAAAAATGGAATTTAACTTTTGTTCAAGACCCTCCTGAAAAATTGGATTTTAATTTCTACTCAGGCCCCTCCTGAAAAATGGGACATTACTCTCTGCTCAGGACCCTCTTGAAAAATGAAATTTTACTTTTGTTTAGGACCTTCCTGAAAAATGGGACTTTACTCTCTGCTCAGGACCCACCTGAAAAATGTAACTTTACCTTCTGTTCAAGACCATCCTGTAAAATGGGATTTTACTTTCTGTTTAGGACCTCCCTGAAAAATGGGATTTTACCTTCTGTTCAGGACCCTACTGAAAAATGGGATTTTACTTTATGTTCAGGACCCCCCTGAAAAATAGGATTTCCCTTTCTGTTCAGGTCCCTCCTGAAAAATGGGATTTTACTTTATGTTAAGGACCTTCCTGGAAAATGGGATGTTGCTTTATGTTCAGGACCCTCCTGATAAAAGGGATTTTACCTTCTGTTCAAGACCCTCCTAAAAAATGGGACTTTACTCTCTGCTCAGGACCCTCCTAAAAATAGGACTTTACCTTCTGTTCAGGACCCTCTTGGAAAATGGGATTTTACTTTCTGTTTAGGACCCTCCTGAAAAATAGGATTTTACCTTCTGTTCAGGACCCTCATGAAAAATGGGATTTCACTTTATGTTCAGGACCTTCCTGGAAAATTGGATGTTACTTTATGTTCAGGAACCTTATGAAAAATGAGATTTTACTTTATGTTCAGGACCTTTCTGGAAATCGAATGTTACTTAATGTTCAGGACCCTCCTGATAAATGGGATTTTACCTTCTGTTCAGGACCCTCCTAAAAAATAGAATTTTACTTTATGTTCAGGACCCTCCTGAAAAATAGGATTTTGCCTTCTGTTCAGGACCCTCCTGAAAAATAGGATTTCACTTTATGTTCCGGAACCTCCTTAAAAATGGAATTCTACTTATTGTTCAGGACCATCCTGAAAAATGGGACTTTACTTTCTGCTCAGGACCCTCATGAAAAATGGGACTTTACTTTCTGCTCAGGACCCTCCTAAAAAATGGGACTTTACTTTCTGCTCAGGACCCTCCTGAAAAATGGGATTTTACTTTATGTTCAGGAACCTTCTGAATAATGGGATTTTACTTACTGTTTAGGACCCTCCTGAAAAATGGAATTTTACTTTATGTTCAGTACCATCCTGGAAAATGGCATGTTACTTTATGTTCAGGACCCTCCTGAAAAATGAGATTTTACTTTCTGTTCAGGACCCTCCTGAAAAAATGGTATTTTACTATATGTTCAGTACCGTCCTGGAAAATGGGATGTTACACTATTTTCAGGACCCTCCTAAAAAATGGGATTTCACTTTCTTTTCAGGACCCTCCTGAAAAATAGAATTTTACTTTATGTTCAGGACCCTCCTAAAAAAAGGAATTTTACTTTCTGTACTGGACCCTCCTGAAAAATAGGATTTTACCTTCTGTTCCGGACCCTCCTAAAAAATGGGATTTCACTTTATGTTCCGGACCCTCCTGAAAAATGGAATTCTACTTTCTGTTCAGGACCCTCCTGAAAATGGGATTATACATTCTACTTAGGACCCTCATGAAAAATGGGACTTTAATTTCTTCTCAGGACCTTCCTGAAAAATGGGACTTACTTTCTGCTCAGGACCCTCCTGAAAAATGGGACTTTACCTCATGTTCAGAACCCTCTTGAAAAATGAGATTTTACTTTCTGTTCAGGACCCTCCTGAAAAATAGGATTTTACATTAGGTTCAGGACCCTTCTGAAAAATGGGATTTTACATTAGGTTCAGGACCCTTCTGAAAAATGGGATTTTACTTTTTGTTCAGGACCCTCCTGAAAAATAGAATTTTACTTTATGTTCAGTACCCTCCTGGAAAATGGGATATTACTTTATGTTCAGGACCCTCCTGAAAAATGGAATTTTACTTTATGTTCAGTACCGTCCTGGAAAATGGGATGTTACTTTCTGTTCAGGACCCTCCTGAAAAATAGGATTTTACCTTATGTTCAGGACCCTCCTGAAAAATGGTATTTTCACTTTATGTTCAGGACCCTCCTGAAAAATGGGATTTTACTTTTTGTTCAGGACCTCCCTGAAAAATGGGATTTTACTTTATGTTCAGAAAACTCCTGGAAAATATGATGTTACTTTATGTTCAGGACCCTCCTGAAAAATGGGATTTTACTTTCTGTTCAGGACCCTCATGAAAAATGGGATTTACTTTATTTTCAGTACCGTCCTGGAAAATGAGATGTTAATTTATTATCATGGCCTCCTAAAAAATGGGATTTTACTTTCTGTTCAGAACCCTCCTTAAAAATAGAATTTTACTTTATGTTCAGGACTCTCCTGAATAATAAAATTTTACTTTTGTTCAGGACCCCACTAAAAAATAGAATTTTACTTTCTGTTCAGGCCCCTCCTGAATAAAAGGATTTTGCCTTCTGTTTAGAACCCTCCTGAAAAATAGGATTTCACTTTATGTTCCGGACCCTCCTGAAAAATGATATTTCACTTTCTACTCAGGACCCTCATGAAAAATGGGACTACTTTCTGCTTAGGACCCTCCTGAAAAATGGGACTTTACTTTCTTCTCAGGACCCTCCTGAAAAATGGGACTTTACCTCCTGTTCAGGACCCTCCTAAAAATGGGATTTTACTTTCTGTTCAGGACCCTCCTAAAAAATGGAATTTAACTTTTGTTCAAGACCCTCCTGAAAAATTGGATTTTAATTTCTACTCAGGCCCCTCCTGAAAAATGGGACATTACTCTCTGCTCAGGACCCTCTTGAAAAATGAAATTTTACTTTTGTTTAGGACCCTCCTGAAAAATGGGACTTTACTCTCTGCTCAGGACCCACCTGAAAAATGTAACTTTACCTTCTGTTCAAGACCATCCTGTAAAATGGGATTTTACTTTCTGTTTAGGACCTCCCTGAAAAATGGGATTTTACCTTCTGTTCAGGACCCTACTGAAAAATGGGATTTTACTTTATGTTCAGGACCCCCCTGAAAAATAGGATTTCCCTTTTTGTTCAGGTCCCTCCTGAAAAATGGGATTTTACTTTATGTTAAGGACCTTCCTGGAAAATGGGATGTTGCTTTATGTTCAGGACCCTCCTGATAAATGGGATTTTACCTTCTGTTCAAGACCCTCCTAAAAAATGGGACTTTACTCTCTGCTCAGGACCCTCCTAAAAATAGGACTTTACCTTCTGTTCAGGACCCTCTTGGAAAATGGGATTTTACTTTCTGTTTAGGACCCTCCTGAAAAATAGGATTTTACCTTCTGTTCAGGACCCTCATGAGAAATGGGATTTCACTTTATGTTCAGGACCTTCCTGGAAAATGGGATGTTACTTTATGTTCAGGAACCTTATGAAAAATGAGATTTTACTTTATGTTCAGGACCTTTCTGGAAATCGAATGTTACTTAATGTTCAGGACCCTCCTGATAAATGGGATTTTACCTTCTGTTCAGGACCCTCCTAAAAAATAGAATTTTACTTTATGTTCAGGACCCTCCTGAAAAATAGGATTTTGCCTTCTGTTCAGGACCCTCCTGAAAAATAGGATTTCACTTTATGTTCCGGAACCTCCTTAAAAATGGAATTCTACTTTTTGTTCAGGACCATCCTGAAAAATGGGACTTTACTTTCTGCTCAGGACCCTCATGAAAAATGGGACTTTACTTTCTGCTCAGGACCCTCCTAAAAAATGGGACTTTACTTTCTGCTCAGGACCCTCCTGAAAAATGGGATTTTACTTTATGTTCAGGAACCTTCTGAATAATGGGATTTTACTTACTGTTTAGGACCCTCCTGAAAAATGGAATTTTACTTTATGTTCAGTACCATCCTGGAAAATGGCATGTTACTTTATGTTCAGGACCCTCCTGAAAAATGAGATTTTACTTTCTGTTCAGGACCCTCCTGAAAAAATGGTATTTTACTATATGTTCAGTACCGTCCTGGAAAATGGGATGTTACTTTATTTTCAGGACCCTCCTAAAAAATGGGATTTCACTTTCTGTTCAGGACCCTCCTGAAAAATAAAATTTTACTTTATGTTCAGGACCCTCCTAAAAAATGGAATTTTACTTTCTGTACTGGACCCTCCTGAAAAATAGGATTTTACCTTCTGTTCCGGAACCTCCTGAAAAATGGGATTTCACTTTATGTTTCGGACCCTCCTGAAAAATGGAATTCTACTTTCTGTTCAGGACCCTCCTGAAAATGGTATTATACTTTCTACTTAGGACCCTCATGAAAAATGGGACTTTAATTTTTGCTCAGGTCCTTCCTGAAAAATGGGACTTACTTTCTGCTCAGGACCCTCCTGAAAAATAGGACTTTACCTCATGTTCAGGACCCTCTTGAAAAATGAGATTTTACTTTCTGTTCAGGACCCTCCTGAAAAATAGGATCTTACCTTAACTTCAGGAGCCTCCTGAAAAATGGGATTTTACATTATGTTCAGGACCCTTCTGAAAAATGGGATTTTACTTTCTGTTCAGGACCCTCCTGGAAAATGGGATATTACTTTATGTTCAGGACCGTCCTGAAAAATGGAATTTTACTTTATGTTCAGTACCGTCCTGGAAAATGGGATGTTACTTTCTGTTCAGGACCCTCCTAAAAAATAAGATTTTACCTTATGTTCAGGACCCTCCTGAAAAATAGTATTTTCACTTTATGTTCAGGACCCTCCTGAAAAATGGGATTTTACTTTTTGTTCAAGACCCCCCTGAAAAATGGGATTTTACTTTATGTTCAGAAAACTCCTGGAAAATATGATGTTACTTTATGTTCAGGACCCTCCTGAAAAATGGGATTTTACTTTCTGTTCAGGACCCTCATGAAAAATGGGATTTACTTTATTTTCAGTACCGTCCTGGAAAATGAGATGTTAATTTATTATCATGGCCCTTCTAAAAAATGAGATTTTACTTTCTGTTCAGGACCCTCCTTCAAAATAGAATTTTACTTTATGTTCAGGACTCTCCTGAATAATAAAATTTTACTTTTGTTCAGGACCCCACTAAAAAATAGAATTTTACTTTCTGTTCAGGCCTCTCCTGAAAAAAAGGATTTTGCCTTCTACTTAGAACCCTCCTGAAAAATAGGATTTCACTTTATGTTCCGGACACTCCTGAAAAATGGGATTTCACTTTCTACTCAGGACCCTCATGAAAAATGGGACTACTTTCTGCTCAGGACCCTCCTGAAAAATGGGACTTTACTTTTTTCTCAGGACCCTCCTGAAAAATGGGACTTTACCTCCTGTTCAGGACCCTCCTAAAAATAGGATTTTACTTTCTGTTCAGGACCGTCCTAAAAAATGGAATTTAACTTTTGTTTAGGACCCTCCTGAAAAATTGGATTTTAATTTCTACTCAGTCCCCTCCTTAAAAATGGGACATTACTCTCTGCTCAGGACCCTCTTGAAAAATGAAATTTTACTTTTGTTTAGGACCCTCCTGAAAAATGGGACTTTACTCTCTGCTCAGGACCCACCTGAAAAATGTAACTTTACCTTCTGTTCAGGACAATCTTGTAAAATGGGATTTTACTTTCTGTTTAGGACCCCCCTGAAAAATGAGATTTTACCTTCTGTTCAGGACCCTACTGAAAAATCGGATTTTACTTTATGTTCAGGACGCTCCTGAAAAATAGGATTTCCCTTTCTGTTCAGGTCCCTCCTGAAAAATGGGATTTTACTTTATGTTAAGGACCTTCCTGGAAAATGGGATGTTACTTTATGTTCAGGACCCTCCTGATAAATGGGATTTTACCTTCTGTTCAAGACCCTCCTAAAAAATAGAATTTTATTTTCTGATCAGGACCCTCCTGAAAAATAGAATTTTACCTTCTGTTCAGGACCCTCCTGAAAAATGAGATGTCACTTTATGTTCAGGACCCTCCTGAAAAATGAGATTTTACTTTCTGTTCAGGACCCTCCTGAAAAATAGGATTTTACCTTATGTTCAGGACCCTCCTGAAAAATGGTATTTTCACTTTATGTTCAGGACCCTCCTGAAAAATAGGATTTTACATTTTATTCAGGACCCTTCTGAAAAACGGTATTTTACTTTCTGTTCAGGACCCTCCTGAAAAATGGGATTTTACATTATGTTCAGTATCGTCCTGAAAAATAGGATGTTACTTTATTTTCATGGCTCTCCTAAAAAATGGGATTTTACATTCTGTTCAGTACCCTCCTTAAAAATAGAATTTTACTTTATGTTCAGGACCCTCCTGAAAAATGGAATTTTACTTTTGTCCAGGACCTCCCTAAAAAATAGAATTTTATTTTCTGTTCAGGACTCTCCTGAAAAAAAGGATTTTGCCTTCTCTTTAGGACCCTCCTGAAAAATAGGATTTCACTTTATGTTCCGGACCCTCCTGAGAAATGGGATTTCTCTTTCTACTTAGGACCCTCATGAAAAATGGGACTTTACTTTATGCTCAGGACCCTCATGAAAAATTGGACTTCACTTTCTTCTCAGGACCCTCCTGAAAAATGGGACTTTACCTCCTGTTCAGGACCTTCTTAAAAAATGAGATTTTACTTTCTCTTCAGGACCCTCCTGAAAAATAGGATTTTACCATTTTTTCAGGAGCCTCCTGAAAAATGGGATTTTACTTTATGTTAAGGATCTTTCAGAAAAATGAGATCTTTCTCTTCAGGACCCTCCTGAAAAATAGAATTTTACTTTATATTCAGTACCCTCCTGGAAAATGAGATGTTACTTTATGTTCAGTACCCTCCTGAAAAATGGGATTTTACTTTCTGTTCAGAACCCTCCTAAATAATGGGATTTTACTATATGTTCAGTACCGTCCTGGAAAATAGGATGTTACTTTATTTTCAGGACCCTCCTAAAAAATGGGATTTTACTTTCTGTTCTGGACCCTCCTGAAAAAAAGAATTTTACTTTATGTTCAGGACCCTCCAAAAAATAGAATTTTACTTTTGTTCAGGACCTTACTGAAAAATGGGATTTTACTTTCTACTCAGGACCCTCCTGAAAAATGGGACATTACTCTCTGCTCAGGACTCTCCTGAAAAATGGAATTTTACTTTTGTTCAGGACCGCCCTGAAAAATGGGATTTTACTTTCAACTCAGGCCCCTCCTGAAAAATGGGACTTTACTCTCTGCTTCGGACCCTCCTGAAAAATGTAACATTACCTTCTGTTTAGGACCATCCTGTAAAATGGGATTTTACTTTCTGTTCAGAACCTTCCTGAAAAATGGGATTTTACCTTTTGTTCAGGACCCTCCTGAAAAATGGGATTTTACTTTATGTTCCGGACCCTCCTAAAAAATGGGAATTTATTTTCTGTTCAGTTCCCTCCTGAAAAATGGGATTTTACTTTATGTTCAGGACCTTACTGGAAAATGGGATGTTACTTTATGTTCAGGACCCTCCTGATAACTGGGATTTTACCTTCTGTTCAGGACCCTCCTAAAAAAATGGAATTTTATTTTCAGTTCAGGACCCTCCTGAAAAATAGAATTTTACCATCTGTTCAGGACCCTACTGAAAAATGAGATTTCACTTTATGTTCAGAACCCTCCTGAAAAATGGGATTTTACTTTTTGTTCAGGACCCCCCTGAAAAATGGGATTTTACTTTATGTTCAGAAACCTCCTGGAAAATGTGATGTTACTTTATGTTCAGAACACTCCTGAAAAATGGAATTTTACTTTCTGTTCAGGACCCTCCTGAAAAATGGTATTTTACTTTATGTTCAGTACCGTCCTGGAAAATGGGATGTTACTTTATTTTCAGGACCTTCCTAAAAAATGGGATTTGACTTTCTGTTCAGGACCCTCCTTAAAAATAGAATTTTACTTTATGATCAGGACCCTCCTGAATAATGGAATTTTACTTTTGTTCAGGACCCTCCTGAAAAATGGGACTTTACTCTCTGCTCAGGACCCTCCTAAAAAATGGGACTTTACTTTCTGTTCAGGACCCTCCTGGAAAATGGGATTTTACTTTCTGTTTAGGACTTTCCTGAAAAATTAGATTTTACCTTCTTTTCAGGACCCTCCTAAAAATGGGATTTTACTTTATGTTCAGGACCCTCTTGAAAAATGGAATTTTACTTTCTGTTCAGGACCCTCCTGAGAAATGGGATTTTACTTTATGTTCAGAACCTTCCTGGAAAATGGAATGTTACTTTATGTTCAGGGCCCTACTGATAAATGGGATTTTACCTTCTGTTCAGGACCCTCCTAAAAAATGGAATTTTACTTTCTGTTCAGGACCCATCTGAAAAATAGGATTTTACCTTCTGTTCCGGACCCTCCTGAATAATGGGATTTTACTTTATGTTCCGGACCCTCCTGAAAATTAGAATTCTACTTTTTGTTCAGGACCGTCCTGAAAAATGGGATTTTACTTTCTACTGAGGACCCTCATGTAAAATGGGACTTTACTTTCTGCCCAGGACCCTCCTGAAAAATGGGACTTTACTTTCTGCTCAGGACCCTCCTGAAAAATGTGACTTTACCTCATGTTCAGGACACTCCTGAAAAATGAGATTTTACTTTCTTTTCAGAAGTCTCCTGAAAAATAGGATTTTACCTTATGTTCATGAGCCTCCTGTAAAATGGGATATTACTTTATGTTCAGGACCCTTCTGAAAAATGGCATTTTACTTTCTGTTTAGGACCCTCCTGAAAAATAGAATTTTACTTTATGTTCAGTACCCTCCAGGAAAATGGGATGTTACTTTATGTTCAGGACCCTCCTGAAAATTGAGATTTTACTTTATGTTCAGGCCCCCCCTGAAAAATGGTATTTTACTATATGTTCAGTACCGTCCTAGAAAATGGGATGTTACTTTATTTTCAGGACCCTCATGAAAAATGGGATTTTACTTTCTGTTCAGGACCCTTCTAAAAAATAAAATTTTACTTTCTGTTCAGGTCTATTTTGAAAAATGGGATTTTACTTTATGTTAAGGACCTTCCTGGAAAATGGGATGTTACTTTATGTTCAGGATCCTCCTGTTAAATGGGATTTTACATTCTGTTCCGAACCCTCCTTAAAATGGGATTTCACTTTATGTTTCGGACCCTCCTGAAAAATAGAATTCTACTTTGTGTTCAGGACTCTCCTGAAAAATGGGATTATACTTTCTGCTTAGGACCCTCATGAAAAATGGGACTTTAATTTCTGCTCAGGACCCTCCTTAAAAATGGGACTTACTTTCTGCTCAGGACTCTCCTGAAAAAATGGGACTTTACCTCATGTTCTGGACCCTCCTGAAAAATGAGATTTTACTTTCTTTTCAGGACCCTCCTGAAAAATAGGATTTTACCTTATGTTCAGGAGCCTCCTGAAAAATGGGATTTTACTTTAGGTTCAAGACCCTTCTGAAAAGTGGGATTTTACTTTTTGTTCAGGACCCTCCTGAAAAATAGAATTTTACTTTATGTTCAGTACCCTCCTTGAAAATGGGATGTTACTTTATGTTCAGGACCCTCCTGAAAAATGGAATTTCACTTTATGTTCAGTACCGTCCTGGAAAATGGGATGTTACTTTCTGTTCAGGACCCTCTTGAAAAATATAATTTTACTTTATGTTCAAGACCCTCCTGAAAAATGGAATTTTACTTTTGTTCAGGTCCCTCCTGATAAATCAGATTTTATTTTCTACTCAGGAATCTCCTAAAAAATGGGACTTTACTCTCTGCTAAGGATCCTCCTGAAAAATAGGACTTTACCTTCTGTTCAGGACCCTCCTGGAAAATGGAATTTTACTTTCTGTTTAGGACCCTCTCGAAAAATGGGATTTTACCATCTGTTCAGGACCCTCCTGATAAATGGGATTTTACCTTCTGTTCATGACCCTCCTAAAAAATAGAATTTTAATTTCTGTTCAGGACCCTCCTGAAAAATAGGATTTTACCTTCTATTCAGGACCCTACTGAAAAATGAGATTTCACTTTATGTTCAGGATCCTCCTGAAAAATGAGATTTTACTTTGTGTTCAGGACCCTCCTGAAAAATAGGATTTTACCTTATGATTAGAACCCTCCTGAAAAATGGGATTTTACTTTCGGTTCAGGGCCCCCCTGAAAAATGAGATTGTACTTTATGTTCAGTACCCTCCTAGAAAATGGGATGTTACTTTATGTTCAGGACCCTCCTGAAAAATGGGATTTAACTTTCTGTTCAGGACTCTCATGAAAAATGGGACTTTACTTTATGCTCAGGCCACTCCTGAAAAATGGGACTTTACTCTCTGCTCAGGACCCTCCTGAAAAATGGGACTTTACCTTCAGTTCAGGACACTTCTGAAAAATGAGATTTTACTTTCTGTTCAGGACCCTCCAGAAAAATAGGATTTTACCTTATGTTCAGGAGCCTCCTGAAAAATGGGATTTTAATTTATGTTCAGGACCCTTCTGAAAAATGGGATTTTATTTTCTGTTCAGGACCCTAGTGAAAAATGGATTTTACTTTATGTTCAGTACCCTCCTGGAAAATGGGATGTTATTTTATGTTCAGGACACTCCTGAAAAATGGGATTTTACTTTATGTTCAGTACCGTCCTGGAAAATGGGATGTTACTTTCTGTTCAGGACTCTCCTAAAAAATGGGATTTTACTTTCTGTTCAGGACCCTCCTGAAAAATATAATTTTACTTTATGTTCAGGACACTCCTGAAAAATTGGACTTTACCTTCTGTTCAGGACCCTCCTGGAAAATGGATTTTTACTTTCTTCTTAGGATTCTCTTGAAAAATGGGATTTTATCATCTGTTCAGGACCCTCCTGAAAAATGGGATTTAACTTTATGTTCAGGACCCTCCTGAAAAATGGGATTTTACTTTTTGTTTAGGGCCCTTTGAAAAATAGGATTTTACTTAATGTTCCGGACCTTCCTGGAAAATGGGATGTTACTTTATGTTCAGGACCCT
The DNA here is from genome assembly GCA_030864215.1 of Capsicum pubescens. Lineage (NCBI taxonomy): Eukaryota > Viridiplantae > Streptophyta > Magnoliopsida > Solanales > Solanaceae > Capsicum > Capsicum pubescens. The sequence continues at coordinate 27,918,164 of CM061549.1, read as the reverse complement.
CCTGATGAATGGGGTTTTACCTTCTGTTCATTGATGATAGGCGAATTTACGCGCCTATATCAATATATTTTGTCCATATTTTAGCCTAGTTTTGAGAACAAATTATATATTTCATGCACTTTTAGTCCTTTTTCCTGTAAATGAGCTAACGAACATGATTAGTAAAGTTTCAGGTATAAATGATGCATAATTCAGCATTTTATGGCTTACTTGACGCTAAAGAAAGCTCACGAAGGAAGGGAAGGGAGTTTACACGCCTAAGGACCAAAACTGCTGCATGGAAAATCTGTCCCGGGCTAAAACAGCATTTCTGAAGACTTTGGGGGACCAAAACTGCTGCATGGAAAATCTGTCCCGGGCTAAAACAGCAATTCTGAAGACTTTGGGGACTTACAGACACAAAGCTGGATTTTGACAATGATACATTAACCTAGTACAATTAGGTTATGTATTTCATTATTTTAAGTGGATTATGATAATGTTACCTTAACCTAGTACATATGGGTTAAGGATTTCATTAGTCTAGTAGGATTTGGTTATTTATTTCATTAGCTTAGTAGGATTAGGATATGGGTATTATAAATACCCTATCATGCTAGAGATTTAGGGAGATCTGCTACTCCTCTCTTATTCTACACTACAAACAATTCTACAACTCTTCTACTCTTTCCATCAATTCTATTTTCGTCTATTCTTATATTCTTAAATTTCCGCAACAAGAGAAACGTTACTCTACAAGAAATCACACCTAACGCCTACCACTCTTGGGCTACACGAAATTGATCGTTATTGTGGTATAATAACAATGTCAATTGTGGTTTTCTTCGCATTCATGGGTAACTAAACCTCTCTGTTGGGGTTATGGAAGCCGTATGAGATACTATCTATTGCTGTGAGTTTGTGAGTTCGAGGCATGTATATTGCTTATATCATTATTCTCTTCATCTTAATCTACATTCTTTGCGGTTGCAAACGCAAGAATACGCCAGTCTAACATTTAACTTGTTCGAGAGAAAAGTTATTTGGCTGGAAAAGAGATAATGTCAAGGTAGTAGGACACCCTTTCCTATTAAAAAGCTAGTGCCGTAACTGGACTAACCTCTTGGAGAATTCGTACCGTTAGATACACTTTAAGCTCGAGAGAGTTAAAGTGAAATAGTCCTTGTTTAGGTCGAAAGACGCTTGGATTTACCATCGAATACAATTCTCTATAAGCAGTTGCATGTCAGAATTCTACACGCTCATAGCCAATAGAGACGTATACCTCAGAAGGTGGACATAACCCCAACTTCTCAATTCTCATTGTTTACATCTCACTAAAACATTCTTTCTCTTTTTACTTTGCTATTGCCATTTTTAGATCTTATTTTGGTTACATTACTTGCACGACAAGACTCCCCCATTTTTACGAGACTTGCACTAAAAGTCTAGTAACCTTTACTTACTTGTTGACCAAGCTATTCCCTGTGGGATCGATACCCAACCCAGTTGGGTTCTATATTTGCTAACGACCGCTTTACACTCCTACGAGAGCTGTAGATTGAGCGTTATCAAAAATTGGCGCCGTTGCCGGGGAATACAAGTGTCAATTAAGTTCGTAATAATTACTAGACCCTTTGGTCAAAGATTCTCGTACTTTTACTTTTAGTTTTTGTTTTTGTCTACTGCAGGTTTTTATTTTAGTGCATGCCCCATACTCGAAGTTCTGGTCAACCGTTATTACCAATCATTCCTGAACCACAACGCATTGGTAGAATGGAAGCACAAGCTGAAATCGCAAGGATGGCTGCTCAACAGGAACAAGCAAGATTGGCTGCCCTTGCCGCAGCCCAGGTTCAACAGCAGAACATTGATAACCCTGCACGAGCACCAAATCCTGACGATGAGGATTTAGGTGATGACGAGTTACTAAACCCTAGGCGTGATGCTGAAATCGTAACACCTGCCAACAGAAGAGGTCGACAAGCTCGGTATAGATATGATCACCAACCTATGCAGCCAGCTTTCGACGATGATGATGATGATCTTGATGGTGCCGGAGCCACTGGAGCTATCATTCCACCACCATTAGCGCCCGGAGCCAAGTTCAACATCACAAGCACCATGATTCAGTTATTGCAACTCAAGGGATTGTTTGGTGGACTAGCAGGCGATGATCCGAATATGCATCTCATAAACTTTATTTCTACATGCAAGTCTTTTGACAATCCTGGTGTTGGTCAGAATGCAATTCGATTACGTCTATTTCCATTGTCTCTGTCTGGGGAAGCAACACTATGGTTGAATGGGCTGACTCCTGATTCAATTACAAATTGGAGGCAATTGAGAGACGCTTTCCTAGAAAGATTCTTTCCGCCTTCCAAAAGGGCACAATTGAGAGATGAAATCAGCAACTTTCGTCAGCTTCCCACTGAAGCTCTTCATGAAACATGGGAGAGGTTCAAGACAAAGCTAGCAAGATGCCCAAACCATCACATGACTAATGTTCACCTCATGGAGATATTGTATAGAGCCTTGAATTCAATAACTAAGCCAGTGGTGGATAACGCAGCTGGAGGATCTTTTATGGACCTCACATTTGGTCAAGCAAGCAATATGCTAGATCGCATGACGAAACAAAGTAGAGCTTGGCATACCAGGGATTCTGAGGTAGCAAGCCCTACTTATTCTATAGGCATGACTGCAGACCAAAGAAGAAGACAAGAAGAACGTGATCAAGATATGGCGCACATGAAAACACAAATGGATCTTCTTACAAAGCATTTATTATCAGGGAAGACCGAAAAAGTGAAAGCTGTGGCGCTAAAAGGAAGAGACGAATCTGATTCAGAAGAAGAAGCCAACTACTTGAACAATCAGGGGGGTTTCCGAGGGAATGCCCAAGGAAACCAAGGTCGGAACTATTATGATAATTCTGGAAACAAGGACCAAGGTAGTTGGAGAAAAAACAATGAAAAGAGTGGTGTTTATGTTCCCCCTGGTAGACGTGATACCACCACATCTAATTCTGGAAGTATGGAAGACATGATGGCTAAATTATTGAAAGGAGTGGAAACAACAAGCGCGGGAGTTACTGAGGTAATCAATGATTTGTCTTCTATGAAACAACTAGTTGATTCTCATTCCACTTCAATCAAGCAAATAGAGCAGCAACTAAGCCAACTTTCAGCAGCACTCAATCAAAGAAAGGCTGGCACTTTACCTAGCGATACTGTGCAAAACCCAAGGAAAGATGGGTCATGCATGGCCATCACTACCAGAAGTGGTAAGGTGCTGGAACCTTCAGCAAAAGGCAAGCAAGTGGTTGAAGAAGTTGCGGACATGGATGATAACGCAAAAGGAGAAGATGCCGCAACAACCAGTCCTGACGTCAAGGACGTCATGCCCAGTGACGTGCAGCCTAAAAAAATAGAACAGCGGAAGCAAGAGGAGAAGAAAGCCATGGAGAGAACACTTCCATACCCACCACCACCTTTTCCTCAAAGATTGAAGAAGGTGGCTGAGGACACGAAGTTCAGCAAATTCATGACTATGTTAAAGCAGCTGACCATTAATGTTCCATTGGTGGAGGCACTTGAACAAATGCCTGGGTATGCGAAGTTTATGAAAGATCTTTTGACTAAGAAGAGGGCAGCAAGTTATGAGCTGAAGGATGATGTGCATCATTGTAGTGCAATTGCTACCCGATCGATAGTTCAGAAGAAGGCCGACCCCGGAGCTTTCACTATTCCTTGCACTGTCGGATCTTTGAACTTTGCCAAAGCATTATGTGACTTAGGAGCCAGCATCAACTTGATGCCATTATCGATCTACAAGAAGTTGGGGATAGGAGATCCTACACCAACTAACATGAGGCTTGTTATGGCAGATAGGTCGGTAAAACGACCGGTTGGTATTCTATGTGATGTCTTGGTAAAGGTTTCTTCATTTATCTTTCCAGCAGACTTTGTCATCTTGGATTGTGAAGCAGATTCAGAGGTTCCCATAATCTTGGGACGCCCTTTCCTTGCTACAGGAAGTGTGCTCATTGATTTGAGAGCTAATGAACTTTCATTCCGAATAAATGACGAAGTGGTTCGATTTGATGTTTGCAAATCAATGAAGCAACCCAAAGATCTGAGTGTATTTTCTGTGGCTGATGTTGTCTTTGACGATGAGAAAGAATGCCTTGAAGAAGAGCAAATTCTTGATGATCCTTTGGAGGTTTTGCTCATGAAAGGAGAGAACGAGGATGCTGAAATTTCTGAAGAAGCTGTTTGTGCGCTATCGGGATTAGGGACATATCGCTATACTCCCAAGAAGCTGGATCTTGATCTCAAGAATCGACCCACACCACCAGCCAAGCCATCTATTGAAGAACCACCCACACTAGAATTGAAGGAGCTGCCAAGTCATCTGAAGTACGCATTCTTAGGAAGCGGAAACACACTTCCAGTCATAGTGGCAGCCGATTTGGGTGAGCAACAAGTTGCAGCTCTTATTTCGATCTTACAAAAATATATTAGAGCCATTGGATGGACCATTGCGGATATTATTGGTATTCCACCTGGGATTTGCTCACATAAAATTCAGCTTCAAGAAAAGTGCACACCCACCATTGAACATCAAAGGCGTTTAAACCCACCTATGCAAGAAGTGGTGAAGAAGGAGATTATAAAGTGGTTAGACGCAGGAGTTGTATATCCTATCTCTGATAGTACGTGGGTAAGTCCTGTACAATGTGTTCCCAAGAAAGGAGGAATGACGGTAGTCGCAAATGCAAAGAATGAACTGATTCCACTCAGGCCCGTTACTGGATGGAGAGTATGCATGGACTACCGCAAGCTGAATTCGTGGACACTCAAGGATCACTTCCCCATGCCATTTATGGACCAAATGCTAGATCGATTAGCGGGGAAAGGATGGTTTTGCTTCTTGGATGGTTATTCAGGTTATAATCAGATTTGTATTTCTCCCGAAGATCAAGAGAAGACAACGTTCACATGCCCATATGGTACGTTTGCCTTCAAACGCATGCCATTCGGGTTGTGTAATGCACCAGCCACCTTTCAACGGTGTATGATGTCTATTTTCTCTGATATGGTTGAAGACACTTTGGAGGTATTTATGGACGACTTTTCAGTTGTCGGTGAGTCTTTTGAAGCATGTTTGGCAAACTTGAGCATGGCATTGCAAAGATGTGTAGAGTTCAACCTTGTGCTGAATTGGGAGAAGTGCCACTTCATGGTAAAAGAAGGAATCGTTCTTGGGCACAAGATCTCTGAAAAAGGAATAGAGGTTGATCGAGCAAAAATAGAGGTAATTGAGAAGCTACCGCCTCCAATTTCGGTGAAGGGAGTCCGTAGTTTTCTTGGCCATGCTGGTTTCTATCGTAGATTCATCAAAGACTTTTCCAAAATCTCTAGTCCATTGTGCAAACTACTGGAGAAAGATGCGAAGTTCGACTTCAATGACAATTGCTTAAAGGCATTCGAATGTCTTAAAGGAAAACTTATTGAAGCCCCTATCATGGTATCACCAGATTGGACGCTCCCGTTTGAAGTCATGTGCGATGCTAGTGGTGTAGCCGTTGGTGCTGTTCTTGGACAAAGAAAGGAGAAACTATTTCATCCTATCTACTATGCGAGTAAGGTCCTAAATGAAGACCAAAGGAACTACACTGTTACTGAACAAGAGCTCCTAGCGGTTGTATATGCGTTTGAGAAGTTTCGTGCCTATCTATTGGGTACCAATGTGATCGTCCATACAGACCATGCAGCTCTTAAGTATCTAATAACGAAGAAGGATGCCAAACCAAGGTTAATTCGATGGGTACTGCTGCTGCAAGAGTTTGATTTCGAAGTCAAAGATAGAAGAGGTTGCGAGAACCAAGTGGCTGATCACCTATCTAGACTTGAGAATGAACATGTGGCGCAACCTAAAATTCAGATTGATGATGCATTCCCTGACGAGGAGATATTGGCGACAAAAATGGAGAAAGTACCATGGTATGCCGACTTTGCAAATTTCGTAGAGAGTAATGTGATACCTGCCAACTTATCTTACCACCAAAGGAGGAAGTTTATGCATGACGTTCAGCACTACTATTGGGATGAACCTTATTTGTTTCGAAGATGCGCGGATGGGATCATTCGACGATGTATATCCCATGAAGAAGTACCTGCTATATTGGAAGCATGCCACACTTCGCAAGTTGGTGGACATCATGCAGGGAATCGAACCGCAAGAAAAGTATTGCAAAGTGGATATTATTGGCCCTCGATATTCAGAGATGCATACGACTATGTGAGAAGGTGTGACCAATGCCAACGTCAAGGTACTATTTCAAAACACCATGAAATGCCCATGTCCAAAATTATGGAGGTAGAACTTTTTGATGTGTGGGGTATTGATTTCATGGGTCCATTCGTGAATTCATTTGGAATGAAGTACATCTTGGTTGCTGTGGATTATGTTTCGAAATGGGTTGAAGCTGTAGCATTGGCCGACAACGAAGGAAAGCGTGTTGTAGCGTTCTTAAAGAAGAATATCTTCTCTCGCTTTGGGGTACCTCGTACTATCATAAGTGATGGAGGATCTCACTTTTGCAACAAGCTATTCAAATCTGTATTGGCCAAGTATGGTGTCAAGCAACACAAGGTAGCTACGCCTTATCATCCCCAAACTAGTGGACAAGTAGAGGTTTCCAATCGCGAGATTAAGCAAATCCTTGCAAAGACGGTTAATGCAAATAGGAAGGATTGGTCTCGAAAACTAGATGATGCACTATGGGCATATAGGACTGCATTCAAGACACCCATTGGCATGTCTCCTTATCAACTAGTTTATGGGAAGGCTTGTCATCTACCCATCGAGCTTGAATACAAGGCATTGTGGGCATTGAAGCACTTGAATCTGAATTGGAATGATGTGAAGAATCTGAGGTTGGAGCAGCTGAACGAATTAGATGAGTTCCGTCTCCATGCATATGAAAGATCGGATTTATACAAGGAGCGGATGAAGAAGTATCATGATCAGCGGATTGTTCGACGAAACTTCCAAAAGGGTGATATGGTACTACTCTTCAACTCCAGATTTAAGCTCTTCCCAGGTAAGTTAAAATCTAAGTGGTCTGGTCCATTTAAAGTTATCCAAGTCTACTCGTCTGGAGTAGTCGAATTGGAAGACAATAAGGGTGTTGTCTTCAAAGTGAATGGCCAACGTGTTAAGCCGTATATCGGTCCTCTTGACTCGATGAATGACATGGCCATCACTTATCTCGATGAAGTCTAAGTACTCGAGATTACTACGTCGAGCCACGACAATAAATAAGGCGCTAGATGGGAGGCAACCCATCGTTTATCGTTTATCGTTTATCATTTTTCATTTCAGTATGTGTTTTGCTTTTGATAAATAAAAATCCAAAAATAAGAGTCGTGCCACGACCAAAACTAAGGCGCTTGGTGGGAGGCAACCCATCGTACTAATCGTTTTCATTTGTTTGAGCGAATATAGATGCAAGAAGTTTTCAACGAGGAGATTGATTTCAATTGACGATTTGGACGCATTGTATGGTAAAGTTGGTAAATTAGGAAGGGTGATGCATAAGGCTATGGATTGAGCCTTTCCCACACCAAAATAGGCTTCGAGGAAGGCTAGGCCTTGGTAAAACTAGGCCACAAACGATGCACAACCTATCCTATAGCCTAAGGTCTCGGAATCTAGTGTGCTATACACTATGCGCCGCCTATTCCTAAGTATGCTTTTGACTATGCGCCGCCTATGCTATGGCATTTGGTCTCAGTATCTCATATGCCATAGACTATGCGGCGCATATGTCCCATTATGCCATAGACAATGCGCCGCATATGTCTACAAATGCCATAGACTATGCGGCGCATATGTCCCATTATGCCATAGACAATGCGCCGCATATGTAGGAATTTTGTCTCCAAAACCGATTGTAAATGGGTCATAACCCGACCCATACTCTTCCTATATAAAGAGGACTTAGTCTTATAAACACAACCACAATAGAAACTACCCTAAAGGCGCCGCATACTCTCCCAAATCCTCTAAAATTTTTCTTCTTTTGCTCTTCCAATTCACAAAACCATCTCCACAAGCTTCAAGCAAGTAAGTGCTCTCTTATTCTTCATTTATTTCTCGTAAGTACTACGTTGCTATGGCTATTATTAACTGCTAAATTATATAAGATTGTTGGTGATGTTCATGTGTTTGGATTGTTGTTACAAAATCATGTGAGTGAACATATACGTAGGTAAATCTTGACTTGTTTCCGACTTGAATTTGGTTTCAATAGCATTATTATGATATTTGCGGAATTGCTATGGCTATGAATATTGCTTAAGATTGTTGTTTGGATACTGACATGTTAGACTATCCCGGCCATCGGGATAAGACTTATAGTGCCTACCGACTTAGGAGGTTGTGATTGTTGTAAGAATAACGATAACCCCCATGTAGTAGTGTTGCTATATTTACCATGAAAGTAGCCCAATGGCTGCAAGTAAGTGATGCATTACTGATTTTCTTGCCGGAATGCAATCCTTAAACGTATGTCAACAAAATCTGAGTAAATCAACTACTTTCACCTCACTGATTTGTGATAACAAAACTAAGTGTGGGGTGGTACCCCTAATGCTTGCTTATAGATTGTATCAAGCGAAACTGTGCTGCAACTAACACTATTTCTAGTCTCAGGTACAATGGCACCTAAAGCGAGGCAAGGCAAGGAGAAGGCGACCACTTCCCAAAAGGGCAAGAAGAGAAGTCGAAAAGACCAAGGAGAATCATCCTCAGCACAACCACCACGCAGAATGTTCGGAATAAAATGGGTTCTTGAGGAAGAAGCCAAAGCATGGTACAGCAGCAACAAAGAAAGAAAATATGTGCACGTCGACTTGATCAACAAGGATACCTTAGCAAAGAAGGAGCCACGTATGTTGGCAAAAATAATGGCTTTGAAGTTGGATTTCATCTTCCGCGACATGGGAGAGTGCAATCTGGATCTAACAAGAGAGTTTTATGCCAACTGGTCGCCAAACACAACAGGCAATGAAGTCAAAATTCGGGGCCAGGTGTTACAGCTCACCGCGGACTGGATCAACTCTTTTCTTGGCTTACCTTCAATCGACGCAGCACCATTCAAAGAGCTGTGCAGCAGGCCTCCTTATAGAGCAATACGACACACGCTTTGTGGAAGCAGATCAATGGCAAGGTGGGGCAGACATAAAGAAACAGGCCGACACAATACCTTTCCCTATGCTCCACTAAATAGGGAAGCAAGAATCTGGATGCGCATTGTCAACTCATGTCTTATTCCTGGGACTCAATACACCAAGATATCAAGAGATAGAGTGTGTTTGGTCTATGCTTTGATGACGAATGTCCCAATCAACTTTGGGGCAATCATTCAATCCACTATGAGGAAGGCCAGACTACACAAAAGGTCCCATTTCACATTTGGCAATTTGTTGACAGCAATATTGCGGAAGGAGGATATCGAAGAGGAACCAGCTGATCATAAACTCCCACACAATCCGAAGAAGGTTGACCTCACAAAGGTCAAAGATGCTGAATCAACACATGGCATAAACCTTACTACGGCAGAGAGACATGCTCGGGATGAGAGTTTCTCCCGCCATATGTACGGCATGATGAGGTTTACAATGATGAGCGGAGGTCGTATTCTAACTGCTGCAGAGCTCCAACAGCTGGACCACGATTATCCCATGAACATGCATGCACGGGAGATGTGTGGAGTGGGCGTATACTTTGAGGAACCTCTAGATGATGATGTGCCGACTGATGACGATCGACGCTTACCAGACTCTGACGAGGAGGAGAACTCTGACGACGACTCTTATGATGATTCCGACGAAGGGGGTATGACCCCCGACAATGAGGAAGAGTCCGACTAACCAGGTTCCTCGTATTTATTTCCACTGAGGGCAGTGTCCCGTTTAAGTGTGGGGTGGCAGTATCGTATGCTATACTTCTCTATTGCATCTATGTTTGTTTGCTTTGTTTTTGTTTCGTTTTTTTTTCATTTTTTTTTTTTAGTAGTAAATTTTTTTTCTAGCTTCGCATGAAATTATTTTGATAGGCAGCATGAGATTAGAACAAGAGTATGTGCTTCAATTGTGACTATTGAGACATTTAGGCTCTAGTTGTGACTCAATATGTGATATTGTGTGATTCAATTCCTTCACTTGTTGGGTCGAGAGTCTATATTACTTCCAATCAAGTCGACCATGTGCCTTGTGTGTGTGAGATAATAGTATATTCTATGTATGTGGCTGATGCTAGAACTTGCCTGGTATGTATGCAAAGCGAAAATAAGGAGTGTAAGTTTAGGATATGATTTAGGCATTTCTTTGGCAACCTATACATGTTTACCTTCAGTTTTACCTACCCATGGACATCATCCTAGTTAACCCCTTTTGAGCCTTTAGCCTATTTCTTTGACAACCTTGTATGTAAGCCTAATCCATTTTGTTCAAGACCGTAATTTGATCCAAATTCCTAAGTGCTTTAAAGTGAAAAAGTCATGTGACAACATAAGAGGAAATTGGGTAAGTATGATGCTTTAAATTGTAAGGGTGCTTGAATGTGTTATGAAAAAAAAAGTGCTATCATAAGAGGTATGTTATGAAAAGAAAAAGGAAAAGAAAGCTGAAAAGTGAGTTATGTTTAAAATTGAAAAACAAAAGAAGAGAACAAGGGTGGTATAACAAAAGAAAGAAGAAAGGTTGAAAGAAAAAAATGTTAAAAAAAGAAAAAAAAAAGTGTCAATGATACAAAGTGATGTATTAAAGCGCTTAGGAACTTAGTCACTATTCCTGGCCAAAATAGTCCTACCCGTCCCTTAGCCTACATTACAACCATCAAAAGACCTACTTGATCCTAATCTTAACATTCCAACATTTAGTAGAGTATTACATTAAGGGCAAGCCTATGGTCATCAGTTGCTACATATGAATTCTTTGTGAGAGTGAGAGCAAGGACATTTTGATACCCATGTTTGAAAAATATGCTATATTTGTGAGTGATTATGGGTACTATATGGTGAGACACACATGGTTGATGAGTTTTGGATAGTTGTATATGATTCTATGCACTTTAATGTTTGCATGCGAGTTGATCACCATCACGAGTCTACGCTAGAGGTTAAACTGTTTCTACTTATAATCGGAAAGCTACTCTTTGTTGATAATTGTTGTGCTTGTCTTGAAGAATGTTTTGTGTTGTTTCTGTAAAAACCTTAAGTTGATGCTTAGAAGGACATGATATGTTGTTCGAGGACGAACAAAGCTCTAAGTGTGGGGTGTTGATGATAGGCGAATTTACGCGCCTATATCAATATATTTTGTCCATATTTTAGCCTAGTTTTGAGAACAAATTATATATTTCATGCACTTTTAGTCCTTTTTCCTGTAAATGAGCTAACGAACATGATTAGTAAAGTTTCAGGTATAAATGATGCATAATTCAGCATTTTATGGCTTACTTGACGCTAAAGAAAGCTCACGAAGGAAGGGAAGGGAGTTTACACGCCTAAGGACCAAAACTGCTGCATGGAAAATCTGTCCCGGGCTAAAACAGCATTTCTGAAGACTTTGGGGGACCAAAACTGCTGCATGGAAAATCTGTCCCGGGCTAAAACAGCAATTCTGAAGACTTTGGGGACTTACAGACACAAAGCTGGATTTTGACAATGATACATTAACCTAGTACAATTAGGTTATGTATTTCATTATTTTAAGTGGATTATGATAATGTTACCTTAACCTAGTACATATGGGTTAAGGATTTCATTAGTCTAGTAGGATTTGGTTATTTATTTCATTAGCTTAGTAGGATTAGGATATGGGTATTATAAATACCCTATCATGCTAGAGATTTAGGGAGATCTGCTACTCCTCTCTTATTCTACACTACAAACAATTCTACAACTCTTCTACTCTTTCCATCAATTCTATTTTCGTCTATTCTTATATTCTTAAATTTCCGCAACAAGAGAAACGTTACTCTACAAGAAATCACACCTAACGCCTACTACTCTTGGGCTACACGAAATTGATCGTTATTGTGGTATAATAACAATGTCAATTGTGGTTTTCTTCGCATTCATGGGTAACTAAACCTCTCTGTTGGGGTTATGGAAGCCGTATGAGATACTATCTATTGCTGTGAGTTTGTGAGTTCGAGGAACGTATATTGCTTATATCATTATTCTCTTCATCTTAATCTACATTCTTTGCGGTTGCAAACGCAAGAATACGCCAGTCTAACATTTAACTTGTTCGAGAGAAAAGTTATTTGGCTGGAAAAGAGATAATGTCAAGGTAGTAGGACACCCTTTCCTATTAAAAAGCTAGTGCCGTAACTGGACTAACCTCTTGGAGAATTCGTACCGTTAGATACACTTTAAGCTCGAGAGAGTTAAAGTGAAATAGTCCTTGTTTAGGTCGAAAGACGCTTGGATTTACCATCGAATACAATTCTCTATAAGCAGTTGCATGTCAGAATTCTACACGCTCATAGCCAATAGAGACGTATACCTCAGAAGGTGGACATAACCCCAACTTCTCAATTCTCATTGTTTACATCTCACTAAAACATTCTTTCTCTTTTTACTTTGCTATTGCCATTTTTAGATCTTATTTTGGTTACATTACTTGCACGACAAGACTCCCCCATTTTTACGAGACTTGCACTAAAAGTCTAGTAACCTTTACTTACTTGTTGACCAAGCTATTCCCTGTGGGATCGATACCCAACCCAGTTGGGTTCTATATTTGCTAACGACCGCTTTACACTCCTACGAGAGCTGTAGATTGAGCGTTATCATTCATGACCCTCCTAAAAAATGGAATTTTAATTTCTGTTTATGACCTTCCTGAAAAATAGGATTTTACCTTCTGTTCAGGACCCTCCTGAAAAATGAGATTTCTCTTTATATTCAGGACCCTCCTGAAAAATGAGATTTTACATTCTGTTCAGGGCCCTCCTTAAAAATAGGATTTTACCTAATGTTCTGGACCCTCCTGAAAAATGGGATTTCACTTTATGTTCAGGACCCTCCGAAAAAATGGGATTTTACTTTGTGTTCAGGACCCTCCTAAAAAATGGATTTTACTTTCTGTTCAGGACCCTCCTGAAAAATGGGACTTTACTTTATGTTCAGTACCGTCCTCGAAAATGGGATGTGACTTTATTTTCAGGACCCTCCTAAAAATATGATTTTACTTTCTGTTCAGGACCCTCCTGAAAAATAGAATTTTACTTTATGTTCAGGACCCTCCTAAAAAATGGAATTTTACTTTTGTTCAGGACCCTTCTGAAAAATGGGATTTTACTTTCTACTCAGGCCCCTCCTTAAAAATGGGACTTTACTCTCTGCTCAGGACCCTCCTAAAAATGGGACTTTACCTTCTGTTCAGGACCCTCTTGGAAAATGGGATTTTACTTTCTGTTTAGGACCCTCCTGAAAAATAGGATTTTACCTTCTGTTCAGGACCCTCATGAAAAATGGGATTTCACTTTATGTTCAGGACCTTCCTGGAAATTGGGATTTTACTTTATGTTCAGGACCCTCATGAAAAATGGGATTTTACTTTATGTTCGGGACCTTTCTGGAAAATGGAATGTGACTTAATGTTCAGGACCATCCTAATAAATGGGATTTTACCTTCTGTTCAGGACCCTCCTAAAAAATATAATTTTACTTTCTGTTCAGGACCCTCCTGAAAAATAGGATTTTTCCTTCTGTTCAGGACCCTCCTGAAAAATAAAATTTCACTTTATGTTCCGGACCCTCCTGAAAATTAGAATTCTACTTTTTGTTCAGGACCCTCCTGAAAAATGGGATTTTACTTTCTACTGAGGACCCTCATGAAAAATGAGACTTTACTTTCTGCCCAGGACCTTCCTGAAAAATGAGACTTTACTTTCTGCTCAGGACCCTCCTGAAAAATGTGACTTTACCTCATGTTCAGGACACTCCTGAAAAATGAGATTTTACTTTCTTTTCAGGAGTCTCCTGAAAAATAGGATTTTACCTTATGTTCATGAGCCTCCTGAAAAATGGGATATTACTTTATGTTCAGGACCCTTCTGAAAAATGGCATTTTACTTTCTGTTTAGGACCCTCCTGAAAAATAGAATTTTACTTTATGTTCAGTACCCTCCAGGAAAATGGGATGTTACTTTATGTTCAGGACCCTCCTGAAAATTGAGATTTTACTTTATGTTCAGGACCCCCCTGAAAAATGGTATTTTACTATATGTTCAGTACCGTCCTAGAAAATGGGATGTTACTTTATTTTCAGGACCCTCATGAAAAATGGGATTTTACTTTCTGTTCAGGACCCTTCTAAAAAATAAAATTTTACTTTCTGTTCAAGTCCCTTTTGAAAAATGGGATTTTACTTTATGTTAAGGACCTTCCTGGAAAATGGGATGTTACTTTATGTTCAGGATCCTCCTGTTAAATGGGATTTTACATTCTGTTCCGGACCCTCCTTAAAAATGGGATTTCACTTTATGTTCCGGACCCTCCTGAAAAATAGAATTCTACTTTCTGTTCAGGACTCTCCTGAAAAATGGGATTATACTTTCTGCTTAGGACCCTCATGAAAAATGGGACTTTAATTTCTGCTCAGGACCCTCCTTAAAAATGGGACTTACTTTCTGCTCAGGACTTTCCTGAAAAAATAGGACTTTACCTCATGTTCTGGACCCTCCTGAAAAATGAGATTTTACTTACTTTTCAGGACCCTCCTGAAAAATAGGATTTTACCTTATGTTCAGGAGCCTCCTGAAAAATGGGATTTTACTTTAGGTTCAGGACCCTTCTGAAAAGTGGGATTTTACTTTTTGTTCAGGACCCTCCTGAAAAATAGAATTTTACTTTATGTTCAGTACCCTCCTTGAAAATGGGATGTTACTTTATGTTCAGGACCCTCCTGAAAAATGGAATTTCACTTTATGTTCAGTACCGTCCTGGAAAATGGGATGTTACTTTCTGTTCAGGACCCTCTTGAAAAATATAATTTTACTTTATGTTCAAGACCCTCCTGAAAAATGGAATTTTACTTTTGTTCAGGTCCCTCCTGATAAATCAGATTTTATTTTCTACTCAGGAATCTCCTGAAAAATGGGAACTTACTCTCTGCTAAGGATCCTCCTGAAAAATAGGACTTTACCTTCTGTTCAAGACCCTCCTGGAAAATGGAATTTTACTTTCTGTTTAGGACCCTCTCGAAAAATGGGATTTTACCATCTGTTCAGGACCCTCCTGATAAATGGGATTTTACCTTCTGTTCATGACCCTCCTAAAAAATAGAATTTTAATTTCTGTTCAGGACCCTCCAGAAAAATAGGATTTTACCTTCTATTCAGGACCCTACTGAAAAATGAGATTTCACTTTATGTTCAGGATCCTCCTGAAAAATGAGATTTTACTTTGTGTTCAGGACCCTCCTGAAAAATAGGATTTTACCTTATGATTAGAACCCTCCTGAAAAATGGGATTTTACTTTCGGTTCAGGGCCCCCCTGAAAAATGAGATTGTACTTTATGTTCAGTACCCTCCTAGAAAATGGGATGTTACTTTATGTTCATGACCCTTCTGAAAAATGGGATTTAACTTTCTGTTCAGGACTCTCATGAAAAATGGGACTTTACTTTATGCTCAGGCCACTCCTGAAAAATGGGACTTTACTTTCTGCTCAGGACCCTCCTGAAAAATGGGACTTTACCTTCAGTTCAGGACACTTCTGATATTTGAGATTTTACTTTCTGTTCAGGACCCTCCAGAAAAATAGGATTTTACCTTATGTTCAGGAGCCTCCTGAAAAATGGGATTTTAATTTATGTTCAGGACCCTTCTGAAAAATGGGATTTTATTTTCTGTTCAGGACCCTAGTGAAAAATGGATTTTACTTTATGTTCAGTACCCTCCTGGAAAATGGGATGTTATTTTATGTTCAGGACACTCCTGAAAAATGGGATTTTACTTTATGTTCAGTACCGTGCTGGAAAATGGGATGTTACTTTCTGTTCAGGACCCTCCTAAAAAATGGGATTTTACTTTCTGTTCAGGACCCTCCTGGAAAATATAATTTTACTTTATGTTCAGGACACTCCTGAAAAATTGGACTTTACCTTCTGTTCAGGACCCTCCTGGAAAATGGAATTTTACTTTCTTTTTAGGATCCTCTTGAAAAATGGGATTTTATCATCTGTTCAGGACCCTCCTGAAAAATGGGATTTAACTT
This sequence comes from Capsicum pubescens, assembly GCA_030864215.1. Taxonomy (NCBI): domain Eukaryota; kingdom Viridiplantae; phylum Streptophyta; class Magnoliopsida; order Solanales; family Solanaceae; genus Capsicum; species Capsicum pubescens. The sequence continues at coordinate 27,901,878 of CM061549.1, read as the reverse complement.
TATGTTCAGGACCCTCCTGAAAAATGGGATTTTACTTTCTGTTTAGGGCCCTTTGAAAAATAGGATTTTACTTAATGTTCCGGACCTTCCTGGAAAATGGGATGTTACTTTATGTTCAGGACCCTCCTGATGAATGGGGTTTTACCTTCTGTTCATGACCCTCCTAAAAAATGGAATTTTAATTTCTGTTTATGACCTTCCTGAAAAATAGGATTTTACCTTCTGTTCAGGACCCTCCTGAAAAATGAGATTTCTCTTTATGTTCAGGACCCTCCTAAAAAATGAGATTTTACATTCTGTTCAGGACCCTCCTTAAAAATAGGATTTTACCTAATGTTCTGGACCCTCCTGAAAAATGGGATTTCACTTTATGTTCAGGACCCTCCGAAAAAATGGGATTTTACTTTGTGTTCAGGACCCTCCTGAAAAATGGGATTTTACTTTCTGTTCAGGACCCTCCTGAAAAATGGGACTTTACTTTATGTTCAGTACCGTCCTCGAAAATGGGATGTGACTTTATTTTCAGGACCCTCCTAAAAATGTGATTTTACTTTTTGTTCAGGACCCTCCTGAAAAATAGAATTTTACTTTATGTTCAGGACCCTCCTAAAAAATGGAATTTTACTTTTGTTCAGGACCCTTCTGAAAAATGGGATTTTACTTTCTACTCAGGCCCCTCCTTAAAAATGGGACTTTACTCTCTGCTCAGGACCCTCCTAAAAATAGGACTTTACCTTCTGTTCAGGACCCTCTTGGAAAATGGGATTTTACTTTCTGTTTAGGACCCTCCTGAAAAATAGGATTTTACCTTCTGTTCAGGACCCTCATGAAAAATGGGATTTCACTTTATGTTCAGGACCTTCCTGGAAATTGGGATTTTACTTAATGTTCAGGACCCTCATGAAAAATGGGATTTTACTTTATGTTCAGGACCTTTCTGGAAAATGGAATGTGACTTAATGTTCAGGACCATCCTAATAAATGGGATTTTACCTTCTGTTCAGGACCCTCCTAAAAAATATAATTTTACTTTCTGTTCAGGACCCTCCTGAAAAATAGGATTTTTCCTTCTGTTCAGGACCCTCCTGAAAAATAAAATTTCACTTTATGTTCCGGACCCTCCTGAAAATTAGAATTCTACTTTTTGTTCAGGACCCTCTTGAAAAATGGGATTTTACTTTCTACTGAGGACCCTCATGAAAAATGAGACTTTACTTTCTGCCCAGGACCCTCCTGAAAAATGGGACTTTACTTTCTGCTCAGGACCCTCCTGAAAAATGTGACTTTACCTCATGTTCAGGACACTCCTGAAAAATGAGATTTTACTTTCTTTTCAGGAGTCTCCTGAAAAATAGGATTTTACCTTATGTTCATGAGCCTCCTGAAAAATGGGATATTACTTTATGTTCAGGACCCTTCTGAAAAATGGCATTTTCCTTTCTGTTTAGGACCCTCCTGAAAAATAGAATTTTACTTTATGTTCAGTACCCTCCAGGAAAATGGGATGTTACTTTATGTTCAGGACCCTCCTGAAAATTGAAATTTTACTTTATGTTCAGGACCCCCCTGAAAAATGGTATTTTACTATATGTTCAGTACCGTCCTAGAAAATGGGATGTTACTTTATTTTCAGGACCCTCATGAAAAATGGGATTTTACTTTCTGTTCAGGACCCTTCTAAAAAATAAAATTTTACTTTCTGTTCAGGTCCCTTTTGAAAAATGGGATTTTACTTTATGTTAAGGACCTTCCTGGAAAATGGGATGTTACTTTATGTTCAGGATCCTCCTGTTAAATGGGATTTTACATTCTGTTCCGGACCCTCCTTAAAAATGGGATTTCACTTTATGTTCCGGACCCTCCTGAAAAATAGAATTCTACTTTCTGTTCAGGACTCTCCTGAAAAATGGGATTATACTTTCTGCTTAGGACCCTCATGAAAAATGGGACTTTAATTTCTGCTCAGGACCCTCCTTAAAAATGGGGCTTACTTTCTGCTCAGGACTCTCCTAAAAAAATAGGACTTTACCTCATGTTCTGGACCCTCCTGAAAAATGAGATTTTACTTTCTTTTCAGGACCCTCCTGAAAAATAGGATTTTACCTTATGTTCAGGAGCCTCCTGAAAAATGGGATTTTACTTTAGGTTCAGGACCCTTCTGAAAAGTGGGATTTTACTTTTTGTTCAGGACCCTCCTGAAAAATAGAATTTTACTTTATGTTCAGTACCCTCCTTGAAAATGGGATGTTACTTTATGTTCAGGACCCTCCTGAAAAATGGAATTTCACTTTATGTTCAGTACCGTCCTGGAAAATGGGATGTTACTTTCTGTTCAGGACTCTCTTGAAAAATATAATTTTACTTTATGTTCAAGACCCTCCTGAAAAATGGAATTTTACTTTTGTTCAGGTCCCTCCTGATAAATCAGATTTTATTTTCTACTCAGGAATCTCCTGAAAAATGGGACTTTACTCTCTGCTAAGGATCCTCCTGAAAAATAGGACTTTACCTTCTGTTCAGGACCCTCCTGGAAAATGGAATTTTACTTTCTGTTTAGGACCCTCTCGAAAAATGGGATTTTACCATCTATTCAGGACCTTCCTGATAAATGGGATTTTACCTTCTGTTCATGACCCTCCTAAAAAATAGAATTTTAATTTCTTCTCAGGACCCTCCTGAAAAATAGGATTTTACCTTATATTTTGGACCCTACTGAAAAATGAGATTTCACTTTATGTTCAGGATCCTCCTGAAAAATGAGATTTTACTTTGTGTTCAGGACCCTCCTGAAAAATAGGATTTTACCTTATGATTAGAACCCTCCTGAAAAATGGCATTTTACTTTCGGTTCAGGGCCCTCCTGAAAAATGTGATTGTACTTTATGTTCAGTACCCTCCTAGAAAATGGGATGTTACTTTATGTTCAGGACCCTCCTGAAAAATGGGATTTAACTTTCTGTTCAGGACTCTCATGAAAAATGGGACTTTACTTTATGCTCAGGCCACTCCTGAAAAATGGGACTTTACTCTCTGCTCAGGACCCTGTTGAAAAATGGGACTTTACCTTCAGTTCAGGACACTTCTGAAAAATGAGATTTTACTTTCAGTTCAGGACCCTCCAGAAACATAGGATTTTACCTTATGTTCAGGAGCCTCCTGAAAAATGGGATTTTAATTTATGTTCAGGACCCTTCTGAAAAATCGGATTTTATTTTCTGTTCAGGACCCTAGTGAAAAATGGATTTTACTTTATGTTCAGTACCCTCCTGGAAAATGGGATGTTATTTTATGTTCAGGACACTCCTGAAAAATGGGATTTTACTTTATGTTCAGTACCGTCCTGGAAAATGGGATGTTACTTTCTGTTCAGGACCCTCCTAAAAATGGGATTTTACTTTCTGTTCAGGACCCTCCTGAAAAATATAATTTTACTTTATGCTCAGGACACTCCTGAAAAATTGGACTTTACCTTCTGTTCAGGACCCTCCTGGAAAATGGAATTTTACTTTCTTTTTAGGATCCTCTTGAAAAATGGGATTTTATCATCTGTTCAGGACCCTCTTGAAAAATGGGATTTAACTTTATGTTCAGGACCCTCCTGAAAAATGGGATTTTACTTTCTGTTTAGGGCCCTTTGAAAAATAGGATTTTACTTAATGTTCCGGACCTTCCTGGAAAATGGGATGTTACTTTATGTTCAGGACCCTCCTGATGAATGGGGTTTTACCTTCTGTTCATGACCCTCCTAAAAAATGGAATTTTAATTTCTGTTTATGACCTTCCTGAAAAATAGGATTTTACCTTCTGTTCAGGACCCTCCTGAAAAATGAGATTTCTCTTTATGTTCAGGACCCTCCTGAAAAATGAGATTTTACTTTCTGTTCAGGACCCTTCTTAAAAATAGGATTTTACCTAATGTTCTGGACCCTCCTGAAAAATGGGATTTCACTTTATGTTCAGGACCCTCCGAAAAAATGGGATTTTACTTTGTGTTCAGGACCCTCCTGAAAAATGGGATTTTACTTTCTGTTCAGGACCCTCCTGAAAAATGGGACTTTACTTTATGTTCAGTACCGTCCTCGAAAATGGGATGTGACTTTATTTTCAGGACCCTCCTAAAAATGTGATTTTACTTTCTGTTCAGGACCCTCCTGAAAAATAGAATTTTACTTTATGTTCAGGACCCTCCTAAAAAATGGAATTTTACTTTTGTTCAGGACCCTTCTGAAAAATGGAATTTTACTTTCTACTCAGGCCCCTCCTTAAAAATGGGACTTTACTCTCTGCTCAGGACCCTCCTAAAAATGGGACTTTACCTTCTGTTCAGGACCCTCTTGGAAAATGGGATTTTACTTTCTGTTTAGGACCCTCCTGAAAAATAGGATTTTACCTTCTGTTCAGGACCCTCATGAAAAATGGGATTTCACTTTATGTTCAGGACCTTCCTGGAAATTGGGATTTTACTTTATGTTCAGGACCCTCATGAAAAATGGGATTTTACTTTATGTTCAGGACCTTTCTGGAAAATGGAATGTGACTTAATGTTCAGGACCCTCCTGATAAATGGGATTTTACCTTCTGTTCAGGACCCTCCTAAAAAATATAATTTTACTTTCTGTTCAGGACCCTCCTGAAAAATAGGATTTTTCCTTCTGTTCAGGACCCTCCTGAAAAATAAAATTTCACTTTATGTTCCGGACCCTCCTGAAAATTAGAATTCTACTTTTTGTTCAGGACTCTCCTGAAAAATGGGATTTTACTTTCTACTGAGGACCCTCATGAAAAATGAGACTTTACTTTCTGCCCAGGACCCTCCTGAAAAATGGGACATTACTTTCTGCTCAGGACCCTCCTGAAAAATGTGACTTTACCTCATGTTCAGGACACTCCTGAAAAATGAGATTTTACTTTCTTTTCAGGAGTCTCCTGAAAAATAGGATTTTACCTTATGTTCATGAGCCTCCTGAAAAATGGGATATTACTTTATGTTCAGGACCCTTCTGAAAAATGGCATTTTACTTTCTGTTTAGGACCCTCTTGAAAAATAGAATTTTACTTTATGTTCAGTACCCTCCAGGAAAATGGGATGTTACTTTATGTTCAGGACCCTCCTGAAAATTGAGATTTTACTTTATGTTCAGGACCCCCCTAAAAAATGGTATTTTACAATATGTTCAGTACCGTCCTAGAAAATGGGATGTTACTTTATTTTCAGGACCCTCAGGAAAAATGGGATTTTACTTTCTGTTCAGGACCCTTCTAAAAAATAAAATTTTACTTTCTGTTCAGGTCCCTTTTGAAAAATGGGATTTTACTTTATGTTAAGGACCTTCCTGGAAAATGGGATGTTACTTTATGTTCAGGATCCTCCTATTAAAAGGGATTTTACATTCTGTTCCGGACCCTCCTTAAAAATGGGATTTCATTTTATGTTCCGGACCCTCCTGAAAAATAGAATTCTACTTTCTGTTCAGGACTCTCCTGAAAAATGGGATTATACTTTCTGCTTAGGACCCTCATGAAAAATGGGACTTTAATTTCTGCTCAGGACCCTCCTTAAAAATGGGACTTACTTTCTGCTCAGGACTCTCCTGAAAAAATAGGACTTTACCTCATGTTCTGGACCCTCCTGAAAAATGAGATTTTACTTTCTTTTCAGGACCCTCCTGAAAAATAGGATTTTACCTTATGTTCAGGAGCCTCCTGAAAAATGGGATTTTACTTTAGGTTCAGGACCCTTCTGAAAAGTGGGATTTTACTTTTTGTTCAGGACCCTCCTGAAATATAGAATTTTACTTTATTTTCAGTACCCTCCTTGAAAATGGGATGTTACTTTATGTTCAGGACCCTCCTGAAAAATGGAATTTCACTTTATGTTCAGTACCGTCCTGGAAAATGGGATGTTACTTTCTATTCAGGACCCTCTTGAAAAATATAATTATACTTTATGTTCAATACCCTACTGAAAAATGGAATTTTACTTTTGTTCAGGTCCCTCCTGATAAATCAGATTTTATTTTCTACTCAGGAATCTCCTGAAAAATGGGACTTTACTCTCTGCTAAGGATCCTCCTGAAAAATAGGACTTTACCTTCTGTTCAGGACCCTCCTGGAAAATGGAATTTTACTTTCTGTTTAGGACCCTCTCGAAAAATAGGATTTTACCATCTGTTCAGGACCCTCCTGATAAATGGGATTTGACCTTCTGTTCATGACCCTCCTAAAAAATAGAATTTTAATTCTGTTCAGGACCCTCCTGAAAAATAGGATTTTACCTTCTATTCAGGACCCTACTGAAAAATGAGATTTCACTTTATGTTCAGGATCCTCCTGAAAAATGAGATTTTACTTTGTGTTCAGGACCCTCCTGAAAAATAGGATTTTACCTTATGATTAGAACCCTCCTGAAAAATGGGATTTTACTTTCGGTTCAGGGCCCCCCTGAAAAATGAGATTGTACTTTATGTTCAGTACCCTCCTAGAAAATGGGATGTTACTTTATGTTCAGGACCCTCCAGAAAAATGGGACTTTACTTTCTGCTCAAGACCCTCCTGAAAAATGGGACTTTACTTTTTACTCAGGACCCTCCTGAAAAATGGGACTTTACCTCTTGTTCAAGACCCTCCTAAAAAATGAGATTTTACTTTGTGTTCAGGACACTCCTGATAAATAGGATTTTACTTTTTGTTCAGGACCCTCCTGAAAAATAGAATTTTATTTTATGTTCAGGACCCTCCTACAAAATGGAATTTTACTTTTGTTCAGGACCCTCCTGAAAAATGGGATTTTACTTTCTACTCAGGCCCCTCCTGAAAATTGGGACATTACTCTCTGCTCAGGACCCCCCTGAAAAATGGAACTTTACCTTCTGTTCAGTACCCTCCTGGAAAATGGGATTTTACTTTCTGTTAAGGACCCTCCTGAAAAATGGGATTTTACCTTCTGTTCAGGACCCTCCTGAAAAATGGGATTTCACTTTATGTTCAGGACCCTCCTGAAAAATGGGATTTACTTTCTATTCTGGACCCTTCTTAAAAATGGGATTTTGCTTTATGTTCAGGACCTTCCTGGAAAAATGAATGTTACTTTATGTTCAGGACCCTCTTGATATATGGGATTTTACCTTCTGTACAGGACCTTCCTAAAAAATGGAATTTTACTTTCTGTTCAGGACCCTCCTTAAAAATAGGATTTTACTTTCTACTCAGGACCCTCATGAAAAGTGGGACTTTACTTTCTACTTAGGACCCTCCTGAAAAATGGGACTTTACTTTCTGTTCAGGACAATCCTTAAAAATAGTATTTTACCATATGTTCAGGAGCCTCTTGAAAAATGAGATTTTACTTTATATTCAGGACCCTTCTGAAAAATGGGATTTTACTTTCTGTTCAGGACCCTCCTGAAAAATGGAATTTTCCTTTCTGTTCAGGACCTTCCTGGAAAATGGGATGTTACTTTATGTTCAGGACCCTTCTGAAAAATGGGATTTTATTTTCTGTTCAGGACCCTCCTGAAAAATAGGATTTTACTTTCTGTTCAGGAACCTCCTGAAAAATGAGATTTCACTTTATGTTCAGGACCCTCCTGAAAAATGGGATTTTACTTTATGTTCAGTTCCGTCCTAGAAAATGGGATGTTACTATATGTTCAGGAGCCTCCTAAAAAATGAGATTTTACATTCTGTACAGGACCCTCCTGAAAAATAAGATTTTACTTTATGTTCAGGACCCTCCTGAAAAATGGGATTTTACTTTCTACTCAGGATCATCCTTAAAAATGGGACTTTACTCTCTGCTCAGGACCCTCATGAAAAAAGGGACTTTACCTTCTGTTCAGGACCCCCCAGAAAAATAGAATTTTACTTTCTGTTTATACCCTTTTGAAAAATGAAATTTTACAATCTGTTCAGGACCCTCCTGAAAAATGGGATTTCACAACATGTTCCGGACTCTCCTGAAAAATGGGATTTTACTTTCTGTTCAGGTCCCTCCTGAAAAATAGGATTTTACATTATGTTCAGAACCTTCCTGGAAAATGGGATGTTACTTTAAGTTCTGGACCCTCCTGATAAATGGGATTTTACCTTCTGTTCATGACCCTCCTAAATAATAGAATTTTAATTTCTGTTCAGGACCCTCCTGAAAAATAGGATTTTACCTTCTATTCAGGACCCTACTGAAAAATGAGATTTCACTTTATTTTCAGGATCCTCCTGAAAAATGAGATTTTACTTTGTGTTCAGGACCCTCCTGAAAAATAGGATTTTACCTTATGTTTAGAACCCTCCTTAAAAATGGGATTTTACTTTCTGTTCAGGGCCCCCCTGAAAAATGAGATTGTACTTTATGTTCAGTACCCTCCTAGAAAATAGGATGTTACTTTATGTTTAGGACCCCCCTGAAAAATGGGATTTTACTTTCTGTTCAGGACTCTCCTGAAAAATGGGATCTTACTTTATGTTCAGTACCGTCCTGGAAAATGGGATGTTACTTTATTTTCAGGACCCTCCTAAATAATGGGATTTTACTTTCTGTTCAGGACCCTCCCGAAAAATAGAATTTTACTTTATGTTCAGGACCCTCCTGAAAAATGGAATTTTACTTTTGTTCAGGACCCTTCTGAAAAATGGGATTTTACATTCTACTCAGGCCCCTTCTGAAAAATGGGACTTTACTGTCTGCTCAGGACCCTCCTGAAAAATGGTACTTTACATTCTGTTCAGGACCCTCCTGGAAAATGGGATTTTACTTTTTGTTTAGGACCCTCATTAAAAATGGGATTTTACCTTCTGTTCAGGACCCTCCTGAAAAATTAGATTTCACTTAATGTTCAGGACCTTCCTAAAAAATAGAATTTTACTTTTTGTTCAGGACCCTCTTAAAAATAGGATTTTACTTTCTACTCAGGACCCTCATGAAAAATGGGACTTTACTTTCTGCTTAGGACCCTCCTGAAAAATGTGACTTTACTTTCTTCTCAGGACCCTCCAGAAAAATGGGACTTTACCTCCTGTTCAGGATCCACCAGAATAATGAGATTTTACTTTCTGTTCAGGACCCTCCTGAAAAATAGGATTTTACCTTATGTTCAGGAGCCTCCTGAAAAATGAGATTTTACTTTATGTTCAGGACCCTTCTGAAAAATGGGATTTTACTTTCTTTTCAGGACCCTCCTGAAAAATGGAATTTTACTTTCTGTTCAGGACCCTCCTGGAAAATGGGATGTTACATTATGTTCAGGACCCTTCTGAAAAATGGTATTTTACTTTCTGTTCAGGACCCTCCTGAAAAATAGGATTTTACTTTATGTTCAGTACCGTCCTGAAAATTGGGATGTTACTATATGTTCAGGACCCTGCTAAAGAATGGAATTTTACTTTCTGTTCATGACCCTCCTAAAAAATGGAATTTTAATTTCTGTTCAGGACCCTACTGAAAAATAAGATTTTACCATCTGTTCAGGACCCTCCTGAAAAATGAGATTATACTTTATGTCCAGGATCCTCCTAAAAAATGAGATTTTACTTTCTGTTCAGGCCCCTCCTGAAAAATAGGATTTTACCTTATGTTCAGGACCCTCCTGAAAAATGGGATTTTACTTTCTCTTCAGGGCCCCCCTGAAAAATGAGATTGTACTTTATGTTCAGTACCCCCTGGAAAATGGGATGTTACTTTATGTTCAGGACCCTCCTGAAAAATGGGATTTTACACTCTGTTCAGGACCCTCGTGAAAAATGGGATTTTACTTTATGTTCAGTACCGTCCTGGAAAATGGGATGTTACTTTATATTCAGGACCCTCCTAAAAAATGGGATTTTACTTTCTGTTCAAGAACCTACTGAAAAATAGAATATTACTTTATGTTCAAGACCCTCCTGAAAAATGGAATTTTACTTTTGTTCAGGACCCTTCTGAACAATGGGATTTTACTTTCTACTCAGGCCCCTCCTGAAAAATGGGACTTTACTCACTGCTCAGAACCCTCCTGAAAAATAGGACTTTACCTTCTGTTCAGGACACTCCAGAAAAATAGAATTTAACTTTATGTTCAGGAACTTCCTGGAAAATGGGATGTTACTATATGTTCAGGACCATCCTGGAAAATGGAATGTTACTTTATGTTCAGGACCCTCCTGATAAATGGGATTTTACCTTATGTTCAGGACCCTCCTGAAAAATGGGATTTTACTTTCTGTTTAGGACCCTCCAGAAAAATGGGATTTTACCTTCTGTTCCGGACCCTCCTGAAAAATGGGATTTCACTTTATGTTCAGGACCCTCCTGAAAAATAGGATTTACTTTCTGTTCTGGACCCTCCTGAAAAATGGGATTTTGCTTTATGTTCAGGACCTTCCTGAAAAATGAATGTTACTTTATGTTCAGGACCCTCTTGATATATGGGATTTTACCCTCTGTACAGGACCCTCCTAAAAAATGGAATTTTACTTTCTGTTCAGGACCCTCTTAAAAAATAGGATTTTACTTTCTACTCAGGACCCTCATGAAAAATGGGACTTTACTTTCTGCTTAGGACCCTCCTGAAAAATGGGACTTTACTTTCTTCTCAGGACCCTCCTGAAAAATGGGACTTTACCTCCTGTTCAGGATCCACCTGAAAAATGAGATTTTACTTTCTGTTCAGGACCCTCCTGAAAAATAGGATTTTACCTTATGTTCAGGAGCCTCCTGAAAAATGAGATTTTACTTTATGTTCAGGACCCTTCTGAAAAAAGGGATTTTACTTTCTTTTCAGGACCCTCCTGAAAAATGGAATTTTACTTTCTGTTCAGGACCCTCCTGGAAAATGGGATGTTACATTATGTTCAGGACCCTTCTGAAAAATGGTATTTTACTTTCTGTTCAGGACCCTCTTGAAAAATAGGATTTTACTTTATGTTCAGTACCGTCCTGGAAATTGGGATGTTACTATATGTTCAGGACCCTGCTAAAGAATGGGATTTTACATTCTGTTCAGGACCCTCCTAAAAAATAGAATTTTACTTTATGTTCAGGACCCTCCTGAAAAATGAAATTTTACTTTTGTTCAGGACCCTCCTGAAAAATGGGATTTTACTTTCTACTCAAGATCCTCCTGAAAAATGGGACTTTAATCTTTACTCAGGACCCTCCTGAAAAATGGGACTTTACCTTCTGTTCAGGACCCTCCATGAAAATGGAATTTTACTTTCTATTTATACCCTTTTGAAAAATGGAATTTTACAATCTGTTCAGGACCTTCCTGAAAAATAGGATTTTACTTTCTGTTCAGGTCCCTCCTGAAAAATAGGATTTTACTTTATGTTCAGGACCTTCCTGGAAAATGGGATGTTACTTTATGTTCAGGACCCTCCTAAAAAATAGAATTTTATTTTCTGTTCAGGACCCTCCTGAAAAATAGGATTTAACTTTCTGTTCAGGACCCTCCTGAAAAATGAGATTTCACTTTATGTTTAGGACCCTCCTGAAAAATCAGATTTTACTTTATGTTCAGGACCCTCCTTAAAAATAGGATTTTACCTTATGTTCAGGACCCTCCTGAAAAGTGGTATTTTCACTGTATGTTCAGGACCTTCCTGAAAAATGGGATTTTACTTTTTGTTCAGGACCCCCCTGAAAAATGGGATTTTACTTTATGTTCACAAACCTCCTAGAAAATGGGATGTTACTTTATGTTCAGGACCTTCTTGAAAAATGGGATTTTACTTTATGTTCAGGACCTTCTTGGAAGAATGTTACTTTATGTTCAGGACCCTCCTGATAAATGGGATTTTACCTTCTGTTCAGAACCCTCCTAAAAAATAGAATTTTACTTTCTGTTCAGGCCCCTCCTGGAAAATGGGACTTTACTCACTGCTCAGAATCCTCCTGAAAAATAGGACTTTACCTTCTGTTCAGGACACTCCAGATAAATAGGATTTAACTTTATGTTCAGGAACTTCCTGGAAAATGGGATGTTACTATATGTTCAGGACCATCCTGGAAAATGGGATTTTACTTTCTGTTTAGGACCCTCCTAAAAAATGGGATTTTACCTTCTGTTCAGGACCCTCCTGAAAAATGGGATTTCACTTTATGTTCAGGACCCTCCTGAAAAATGGGATTTACTTTCTGTTCTGGACCCTCCTGAAAAATGGGATTTTGCTTTATGTTCAGGACCTTCCTGGAAAAATGAATGTTACTTTATGTTCAGGACCCTCTTGATATATGGGATTTTACCTTCTGTACAAGACCCTCCTAAAAAATGGAATTTTACTTTCTGTTCAGGACCCTCTTAAAAAATAGGATTTTACTTTCTACTCAGGACCCTCATAAAAAATAGGACTTTACTTTCTGCTTAGGACCCTCCTGAAAAATGGGACTTTACTTTCTGCTCAGGACCCTCCTGAAAAATGGGACTTTACCTCCTGTTCAGGATCTACCTGAAAAATGAGATTTTACTTTCTGTTCAGGACCCTCCTGAAAAATAGGATTTTACCTTATGTTCAGGAGCCTCCTGAAAAATGAGATTTTACTTTATGTTCAGGACCCTTCTGAAAAATAGGATTTTACTTTCTGTTCAGGACCCTTCTGGAAAATGGGATGTTACTTTATGTTCAGGACCCTTCTGAAAAATGGGATTTTACTTTCTGTTCTGGACCCTCCTGTAAAATAGGATTTTACTTTATGTTCAGTACCGTCCTGGAAAATGGGATGTAACTATATGTTCAGGACCCTGCTAATGAATGGGATTTTACTTTCTGTTCAGGACCCTCCTAAAAAATAGAATTTTACTTTATGTTCAGGACCCTCCTGAAAAATGGAATTTTACTTTTGTTCAGGACCCTCCTAAAAAATGGGATTTTACTTTCTTCTCAGGATCCTCCTGGAAAATGGGACTTTAATCTCTGCTCAGGACCCTCCTGAAAAATGGGACTTACCTTCTGTTCAGGACCCTCTTGGAAAATGTAATTTTACTTTCAGTTTATACCCTTTTGAAAAATGGAATTTTACAATCTGTTCAGGACCCTCCTGAAAAATGGGATTTTACTTTCTGTTCAGGTCCCTCCTGAAAAATAGGATTTTACTTTATGTTAAGGACCTTCCTGGAAAATTGGATGTTACTTTATGTTCAGGACCCTCCTAAAAAATGGAATTTTATTTTCTGTTCAGGACCCTCCTGAAAAATAGGATTTTACTTTCTGTTCAGGACTCTCCTGAAAAATGAGATTTCAGTTTATGTTCAGGACCCTCCTGAAAAATGAGATTTCAGTTTATGTTCAGGACCCTCCTTAAAAATAGGATTTTACCTTATGTTCAGGACCCCTCTTAAAAAATGGTATTTTCACTGTATTTTCAGGACCCTCCTGAAAAATGGGATTTTACTTTTTGTTCAGGACCCCCCTGAAAAATGGGATTTTACTTTATGTTCACAAACCTCCTAGAAAATGGGATGTTACTTTATGTTCAGGACCCTCTTGAAAAATGGGATTTTACTTTATGTTCAGGACCTTCCTGGAAGAATGTTACTTTATGTTCAGGACCCTCCTGATAAATGGGATTTTACCTTCTGTTCAGAACCTTCCTAAAAAATAGAATTTTACTTTCTGTTCAGGACCCTCCTGAAAAATAGGATTTTACCTTATGTTCAGGAGCTTCCTGAAAAATGGGATTTTTCTTTATGTTCAGGACCCTTATGAAAAATGGGATTTTACTTTCTGTTCAGGACCCTCCGGAAAAATGGAATTTTATTTATGTTCAGTACCCTCCTGGAAAATGGGATGTTACTTTATGTTCAGGATCCTCCTGATAAATGGGATTTTACCTTATGTTCAGGACTCTCCTGGAAAATGGGATTTTACTTTCTTTTTAGGACTCTCCTAAAAAATGGGATTTTACCTTCTGTTCGAGACCCTCCTGAAAAATGGGATTTACTTTCTGTTCTGGACCCTCCTGAAAAATGGGATTTTGCTTTATGTTCAAGACCTTCCTGGAAAAATGAATGTTACTTTATGTTCAGGACCCTCTTGATATATGGGCTTTTACCTTCTGTACAGGACCCTCCTAAAAAATGGAATTTTACTTTCTGTTCAGGACACTCTTAAAAAATAGGATTTTACTTTCTACTTAGGACCCTCATGAAAAATGGGACTTTACTTTCTTCTTAGGACCCTCCTGAAAAATGGGACTTTACTTTCTGCTCAGGACCCTCCTGAAAAATGGGACTTTACCTCCTGTTCAGGATCCACCTGAAAAATGAGATTTTACTTTCTGTTCAGGACTCTCCTGAAAAATAGAATTTTACCTTATGTTTAGGAGCCTCCTGAGAAATGAGATTTTACATTATATTCAGGACCCTTCTGAAAAATGTGATTTTACTTTCTTTTCAGGGCCCTCCTGAATAATGGAATTTTACTTTCTGTTCAAGACCCTCCTGGAAAATGGGATGTTACTTTATGTTCAGGACCCTTCTGAAAAATGGGATTTTACTTTCTGTTCAGGACCGTCCTGAAAAATAGGATTTTACTTTATGTTCAGTACCGTCCTGGAAAATGGGATGTTACTATATGTTCAGGACCCTGCTGAAGAATGGGATATTACTTTCTGTTCAGGACCCTCCTAAAAAATGGGATTTTACTTTCTTCTAAGGATCCTCCTGAAAAATCGGACTTTAATCTCTGCTCAGGACCCTCCTGAAAATTGGGACTTTACCTTCTGTTTAGGACCCTCCAGGAAAATGGAATTTTACTTTCTGTTTATACCCTTTTGAAAAATGGAATTTTACAATCTGTTCAGGACCCTCCAGAAAAATGGGATTTTACTTTCTGTTCAGGTCCCTCCTGAAAAATTGGATTTTACTTTATGTTAAGGACCTTCTTGGAAAATGGGATGTTACTTTATGTTCAGGACCCTCCTAAAAAATGGAATTTTATTTTCTGTTCAGGACCCTCCTGAAAAATAGGATTTTACTTTCTGTTCAGGACCCTCCTGAAAAATGAGATTTCACTTTATGTTCAGGACCCTCCTGAAAAATGAGATTTTACTTTATGTTCAGGACCCTCCTTAAAAATAGGATTTTACCTTATGTTCAGGACCCTCCTGAAAAATGGTCTTTTCACTGTATTTTCAGGACCCTCCTGAAAAATTGGATTTTACTTTTTGTTCACGACCCCCCTGAAAAATGGGATTTTACTTTATGTTCACAAACCTCCTAGAAAATGGGATGTTACTTTATGTTCAGGACCCTCCTGAAAAATGGGATTTTACTTTATGTTCAGGACCCTCCTGGAAAATGTAATGTTACTTTATGTTCAGGACCCTCCTGATAAATGGGATTTTACCTTCTGTTCAGAACCCTCCTAAAAAATAAAATTTTACTTTTTGTTCAGGACCCTCCTGAAAAATAGGATTTTACCTTATGTTCAGGAGCTTCCTGCAAAATGGGATTTTTCTTTATGTAAAGGACCCTTTTGAAAAATGGGATTTTACTTTTTGTTCAGGACCCTCCGGAAAAATGGAATTTTACTTTATGTTCAGTACCCTCCTGGAAAATGGGATGTTACTTTATGTTCAGGACCCTCCTGAAAAATGGTATTTTTCTTTCTGTTTAGGACCCTCCTGAAAAATGGGATTTTACTATATGTTCAGTACCGTCCTTGAAAATGGGATGTTACTTTATTTTCAGGACGCTCCTAAAAAATGGGATTTTACTTTTTGTTCAGGACCCTCCTGAAAAATAGAATTTTACTTTATGTTCAGGACCCTCCTTAAAAATGGAATTTTACTTTTGTTCAGGACCCTCCTGAAAAATGGGATTTTACTTTATACTCAGGTCGCTCCTAAAAAATGGGACATTACTCTCTGCCTAGGACCCTCCTGAAAAATGGAACTTTACCTTCTGGTCAGGACCCTCCTGGAAAATGGTATTTTACTTTCTGTTTAGGCCCCTCTTGAGAAATGGGATTTTACCTTCTGTTCAGGACCCTCCTGGAAAATAAGATTTCACTTTATATTCAGGAGACTCCTGAAAAATGGGATTTACTTTCTTTTCTGCACCCTCCTGAAAAATGGGATTTTGCTTTATGGCCAGGACCTTCCTGGAAAATTGAAGGTTAATTTATGTTCAAGACCCTCTTGATATATGGGATTTTACCTTCTGTACAGGACCCTCCTAAAAAATGGAATTTTACTTTCTGTTCAGGACCCTCCTGAAAAATTGGATTTTACTTTCTACTCAGGACCCTCATGAAAAATGGGACTTTACTTTCTGCTTAGGACCCTACTTTAAAATGGGACTTTATTTTCTGCTCAGGACCCTCCTGAAAAATGGGACTTTACCTCATGTTCAGGACCCTCCTGAAAAATGACATTTTACTTTCTATTCAGGACCCTCCTGAAAAATAGGATTTTACCTTAGGTTCAGGAGCCTCCTGAAAAATGGGATTTTACTTTATGTTCAGGACCCTTCTGAAAAATGGGATTTTACTTTCTGTTCAGGACCCTCTTGAAAAATGGAATTTTACTTTCTGTTCAGGACCCTCCTGGAAAATGGGATGTTACTTTTATGTTCAGGATCCTTCTGGAAAATGGGATTTTACTTTCTGTTCAGGACCCTCCTGAAAAATGGAATTTTACTTTATGTTCAGTACCGTCCTGGAAAATGTGATGTTACTTTCTGTTCAGGACCCTTCTAAAAAATGGGATTTTACTTTTTGTTCAGGACCCTCTTGAAAAATATAATATTACTTTATGTTCAGGACCCTCCTGAAAAATGGAATTTTACTTTTGTTCAGGTCCCTCCTGAAAAATGAGATTTTACTTTATACTCAGGATCCTCCTGAAAAATGGGACATTACTCTCTGCTTAGGACCCTCCTGTAAAATGGAATTTTACTTTCTGTTTAGGACCCTCTTGAAAAATGGGATTTTACCATCTGTTCAAGACACTCTTGAAAAATGGGATTTTACCATCTGTTCAGGATCCTCCTGAAAAATGGGATTTCACTTTATGTTCAGGACCCTCTTGAAAAATGGGATTTTATTTCTGTTTAGGGCCCTCCTGAAAAATAGGATTTTACTTTATGTTCCGGACCTTCCTGGAAAATTGGATGTTACTTTATGTTCAGGACCCTCCTAATAAATGAGTTTTTCATTTCTGTTCATGACCCTCCTAAATAATAGAATTTTAATTTCTGTTCAGGACCCTACTGAAAAATAAGATTTTACCATCTGTTCAGGACCCTCCTGAAAAATGAGATTACACTTTATGTTCAGGATCCTCCTAAAAAATGTGATTTTACTTTCTGTTCAGGACTCTCCTTAAAAATAGGATTTTACCTTATGTTCCGGACCCTCCTGAAAAATGGGATTTTACTTTCTCTTCAGGGCCCCCCTGAAAAATGAGATTGTACTTTATGTTCAGTACTCTCCTGGAAAATGGGATGTTACTTTATGTTCAGGACCCTCTTGAAAAATGGGATTTTACTTTCTGTTCAGAACCCTCCTGAAAAATGGGATTTTACTTTATGTTCAGTACCGTCAAGGAAAATGGGATGTTACTTTATTTTCAGGACCCTCCTAAAAAATGGGATTTTACTTTCTGTTCAAGAACCTACTGAAAAATAAAATTTTACTTTATGTTCAAGACCCTCCTGAAAAATGGAATTTTACTTTTGTTCAGGACCTTTTTTAACAATGGGATTTTACTTTCTACTCAGGCCCCTCCTGTAAAATGGGACTTTACTCTCTGCTCAGGACCCTCCTGAAAAATGGGACTTTACCTTCTGTTCAGGACCCTCCTGAAAAATAGGATTTAACTTTATGTTCAGGAACTTCCTGGAAAATGGGATGTTACTATATGTTCAGGACCATCCTGGAAAATGGAATGTTACTTTATGTTCAGGACCCTCCTGATAAATGGGATTTTACCTTATGTTCAGGACCCTCATAAAAAATAGAATTTTACTTTATGTTCAGGACACTCCTAAAACATAGAATTTTACTTTTGTTCAGGACCCTCCTGAAAAATGGGATTTTACTTTCTACTTAGGCCCCTCCTAAAAAATGGGACATTACTCTCTGCTGAGGACCCTCCTGAAAAATGGAACTTTCCCTTCGGTTCAGGACCCTCCTGGAAAATGGGATTTTACTTTCTGTTTAGGACCCTCCTGAAAAATGGGATTTTACCTTCTGTTCAGGACCCTCCTGAAAAATGGGATTTCACTTTATGTTCAGGACCCTCCTGAAAAATGGGATTTACTTTCTGTTCTGGACCCTCCTGAAAAATGGGATTTTGCTTTATGTTCAGGACCTTCCTGGAAAAATGAATGTTACTTTATGTTCAGGACCCACTTGATATATGGGATTTTACCTTCTGTAAGGGACCCTCCTAAAAAATGGAATTTTACTTTCTGTTCAGCACCCTCTTAAAAAATAGGATTTTACTTTCTACTCAGGACCCTCATGAAAAATGGGACTTTACATTCTGCTTAGGACCCTCCTGAAAAATGGGACTTTACTTTCTGCTCAAGACCCTCCTGAAAAATGGGACTTTACCTCATGTTCAGAATCCACCTGAAAAATAAGATTTTACTTTCTGTTCAGGACCCTCCTGAAAAATAGGATTTTACCTTATGTTCAGGAGCCTCCAGAAAAATGAGATTTTACTTTATGTTCAGGACCCTTCTGAAAAATGGGATTTTCGTTTCTGTTCAGGACCCTCCTGAAAAATGGAATTTTACTTTCTGTTCAGGACCCTCCTGGAAAATGGGATGTGACTTTATGTTCAGGACCCTTCTGAAAAATGGGATTTTACTTTCTGTTCAGGACCCTCCTGAAAAATAGGATTTTACATTAGGTTCAGTACCGTCCTGGAAAATGGGATGTTACTATATGTTCAGGACCCTGCTAAAGAATGGGATTTTACTTTCTGTTCAGGACCCTCCTAAAAAATAGAATTTTACTTTATGTTCAGGACCCTCCTGAAAAATGGAATTTTACTTTTGTTAAGGACCCTCCTGAAAAATGGGATTTTACTTTCTACTCAGGATCCTCCTGAAAAATGGGACTTTAATCTCTGCTTAGGACCCTCCTGAAAAATGGGACTTTACCTTCTGTTCAGGACCCTCCAGGAAAATGGAATTTTACTTTCTGTTTATACCCTTTTGAAAAATAGAATTTTACAA
The DNA here is from genome assembly GCA_030864215.1 of Capsicum pubescens. Taxonomy (NCBI): domain Eukaryota; kingdom Viridiplantae; phylum Streptophyta; class Magnoliopsida; order Solanales; family Solanaceae; genus Capsicum; species Capsicum pubescens. The sequence goes on along the minus strand of CM061549.1, from coordinate 27,882,718 downwards.
TCTGTTCAGGACCCTCCTGAAAAATGGGATTTTACTTTCTGTTCAGGTCCCTCCTGAAAAATAGGATTTTACTTTATGTTCAGGACCTTCCTGGAAAATGGGATGTTACTTTATGTTCAGGACCCTCCTAAAAAATGGAATTTTATTTTCTGTTCAGGACCCTCCTGAAAAATAGGATTTTACTTTCTGTTCAGGACCCTCCTGAAAAATGAGATTTCACTTTATGTTCAGGACCATCCTGAAAAATGAGATTTTACTTTATGTTCAGGACCCTCCTTAAAAATAGGATTTTACCTTATGTTCAGGACCCTCCTGAAAAATGGTATTTTCACTGTATGTTCAGGACCCTCCTGAAAAATGGGATTTTACTTTTTGTTCAGGACCCCCCTGAAAAATGGGATTTTACTTTATGTTCACAAACCTCCTAGAAAATGGGATGTTACTTTATGTTCAGGACCCTCCTGAAAAATGGGATTTTACTTTCTGTTCAGGACTCTCCTGAAAAATGGGATTTTACTTTATGTTCAGTACCGTCCTGGAAAATGAGATGTTACTTTATTTTCAGGACCCTTCTAAAAAATGGGATTTTAGTTTCTGTTCAGGACCCTCCTTAAAAATAAAATTTTACTTTATGTTCAGGACCCTCCTGAAAAATGGAATTTTACTTTTGTTCAGGACCCTCCTGAAAAATGGGACTTGACTCTCTGCTCAGGACCCTCCTAAAAAATGGGACTTTACCTTCTGTTCAGGACCCTCCTAGAAAATGGGATTTTACTTTCTGTTTAGGACCCTCCTGAAAAATGGGATTTTACCTTCTGTTCAGGACCCTCCTGAAAAATGGGATTTCACTTTATGTTCAGGACACTCCTGAAAAATGGGATTTTACTTTCTGTTCAGGACCCTCCTGAAAAATGGGATTTTACTTTATGTTCAGGACCCTCCTGATAAATGGGATTTTACCTTCTGTTCAGAACCCTCCTAAAAAATGGAATTTTACTTTCTGTTCAGGACCCTCCTGAAAAATAGGATTTTCAGCATCTTCACTCTCTCCATTCATGAGCACAACCTCCAAGGGATCATCAATAATTTGCTCTTCTTCAAGTAGTTCTTTCTCATCGTCAAAGAAAACATCAGCCACCGAAAATACACTAAGATCTTTGGGTTGCTTCATTGTTTTGCAATCATCAAAACGAACCACTTCGTCATTTATTCGGAATGAAAGTTCATTAGCTCTCAAATCAATGAGCACACTTCCTGTAGCAAGGAAAGGGCGCCCCAAGATTATGGGAACCTCAGAATCTGCTTCACAATCCAAGATGACAAAGTCTGCTGGAAAGATAAATGAAGAAACTTTTACCATGACATCGCATAGAATACCAACAGGTCGTTTTACCGACCTATCTGCCATGACGAGGCTCATATTGGTTGGAGTAGGATCTCCTAACCCCAACTTCTTGTAGATCGATAATGGCATCAAATTGATGTTGGCTCCTAAGTCACATAATGCTTTGGCAAAGTTCAAAGATCCGACGGTGCAAGGAATAGTGAAAGCTCCGGGGTCGGCCTTCTTCTGAACTATCGATCGGGTAGCAATTGCACTACAATGATGCACATCGTCTTTCAGCTCATAACTTACTGCCCTCTTCTTTGTCAAAAGGTCCTTCATAAACTTCGCATACCCAGGCATTTGTTCAAGTGCCTCCACCAATGGAACATTAATGGTCAGCTGCTTTAACATAGTCATGAATTTGCTGAACTTAGTGTCATCCGCCACCTTCTTCAGTCTTTGGGGAAAAGGTGGTGGTGGGTATGGAAGTGTTCTCTCCACGGTTTTCTTCTCCTCTTGCTTCCGTTTTTCCATTTTTTCAGGCTGCACGTCACTGGGCGTGACGTCCTTGACGTCAGGACTGGTTGTTGCGGCATCTTCTCCTTTTGCGTTATCATCCATGTCCGCAACTTCGTCAACCACTTTCTTGTCTTTTGCTGAAGGTTCCAGCACCTTACCACTTCAGGTAGTGATGGCCATGCATGACCCATCATTCCTTGGGTTTTGCACAGTATCGCTAGGTAAAGTGCCAGCCTTTCTTTGATTGAGTGCTGCTGAAAGTTGGCTCAATTGCTGCTCTATTTGCTTGATTGAAGTGGAATGAGAATCAACTAGTTGTTTCATGGAGGACAAATCATTAATTACCTCAGTAACTCCCGCGCTCGTTGCTTCCACTCCTTTCAATAATTTAGCCATCATGTCTTCCATACTTCCAGAATTAGATGTGGTGGTATCACGTCTACCAGGGGGAACATATACACCACTCTTTTCATTGTTTTTTCTCCAACTACCTTGGTCCTTGTTTCCAGAATTATCATAATAGTTCCGACCTTGGTTTCCTTGGGTATTACCTCGGAAACCCCCCTGATTGTTCAAGTAGTTGGCCTCCTCTTCCGAATCAGATTCATCTCTTCCTTTTAGCGCCACAGCATTCACTTTTTCGGTTTTCCCTGATAATAAATGCTTTGTCAGAAGATCCACTTGCATTTTCATGTGCGCTAAATCTTGATCACGTTCTTCTTGTCTTCTTCTTTGGTCTGCAGTCATGCCTATAGATAAAGTGGGGCTTGCTACCTCGGAATCCCTGGTATGCCAAGCTCTACTTTGTTTCGTCATGCGATCTAGCATATTGCTTGCTTGACCAAAGGTGAGGTCCATAAAAGATCCTCCAGCTGCGTTGTCCACCACTGGCTTAGTTATTGAATTCAAGGCTCTATACAATATCTCCATGAGGTGAACATTAGTCATGTGATGGTTTGGGCATCTCGCTAGCTTTGTCTTGAACCTCTCCCATGTTTCATGAAGAGATTCAGTGGGAAGCTGACGAAAGTTGCTGATTTCATCTCTCAATTGTGCCCTTTTGGAAGGCGGAAAGAATCTTTCTAGGAAAGCGTCTCTCAATTGCCTCCAATTTGTAATTGAATCAGGAGTCAGCCCATTCAACCATAGTGTTGCCTCCCCAGACAGAGACAATGGAAATAGACGTAATCGAATTGCATTCTGACCAACACCAGGATTGTCAAAAGACTTGCATGTAGAAATAAAGTTGATGAGATGCATATTCGGATCATCGCCTGCTAGTCCACCAAACAATCCCTTGAGTTGCAATAACTGAATCATGGTGCTTGTGATGTTGAACTTGGCTCCGGGCGCTAATGGTGGTGGAATTATAGCTCTTATGGCTCCGGCACCATCAAGATCATCATCATCATCGTCGAAAGCTGGCTGCATAGGTTGGCGATCATGTCTATACCGAGCTTGTCGACCTCTTCTGTTGGCAGGTGTTGCGATTTCAGCATTATGCCTTGGGTTTAGTAACTCGTCATCACCTAAATCCTCATCGTCAGGATTTGTTGCTCGTGCAGGGTTATCAATGTTCTGCTGTTGAACCTGGGCTGCGGCAAGGGCAGCCAATCATGCTTGTTCCTGTTGAGCAGCCATCCTTGCGATTTCAGCTTGTGCTTCCATTCTACCAATGCGTTGTGGTTCAGGATTGATTGGTAATAACGGTTGACCAGAACTTCGAGTATGGGGCATGTACTAAAATAAAAACCTGCAGTAGACAAAAACAAAAACTAAACATAAAAGTACGAGAATCTTTGACCAAAGGGTCTAGTAATTATCACGAACTTGATTGACACTTGTATTCCCCGGCAGCGGCGCCAATTTTTGATAACGCTCAATCTACAGCTCTCGTAGGAGTGTAAAGCGAACGTTAGCAAATATAGAACCCAACAGGGTTGGGTGTCGATCCCACAGGGAATAGCTTGTCCAACAAGTAAGCAAAATTACTAAACTTTTGGTGCAAGTCTCGTAAAAAAGGGGGATTGTAATGTGTCACCAAAAAAATTAAATAAAAGCTGAAAATAGCAAAGTAAAAGAGAAAGATTGTTACGTAAGTTGTGAACAATGAGAATTGAGGCGTTGGGGTTATGTCCACCTTCTGAGGTATACGTCTCTATTGGCTATGAGTGTGTAGAATTCTGACATGCAACTGCTTATAGAGAATTGTATTCGATGGTAAATCCAGGCGTCTTTCGACCTATTCAAGGATTATTTCACTTTAACTCTTTCGAGCTTAAAGCGTGTCTAACGGTACGAATTCTCCAAGAGGTTAGTCCAGTTACGGCACTAGCTTTTTAGTAGGGAATTTTAGGGGGTGACCCTACTACCTTGACATTATCTCTTTTCCAGACAAATAACCTTTCTTTCGAACAAGTTAAATGTTATACTGGCGTATTCTTGCATTTGCAACCACAAAGAATGTAGACTAAGATGAAGAGAATAATGATATAAGCAGTATACGTGTCGCGAACTCACAAACTCACAGCAATAGATAGTATCTCATACGGCTTCCATAACCCCAACAGAGAAGTTTAGTTACTCATGAATGCGAAGGAGATCACGTTTGACATTGTTGTTATACCACAAGATTGAGTAATTTCATGTAGCTTAGGTGGTAGGCATGAGGCGTGAATTCCTAGGCAAAGTAACGATTCTCTTGTTGTGGAATTTAAGAATAGAAGAGTAGAAGAAGAAAAATAGAATTAATGGAAAGATTAGAAGAGTTGTAGAGTAATAGAATTGAATTGTAAGATGTGTAGTTCTAAAATCTCTAGCATGATAGGGTATTTATAATACCCATATCCTAATCCTACTAGATAAATAAAATATCTAACCAAATCCTACTAGGCTAATGTAATACTTAACCCAATTGTACTAGGTTAATGTAACATTATCATAATCCAAATAAACTAATGAAATACATAACCCAATTGTACTAGCTTAATGTATCATTGTCTAAATCCAACTAAGTTACTGCAGATCCCCAAAGTCTTCAGAAATGTTGTTTTAGCCCGGGACAGATTTTCCATGCAGCAGTTTTGGTCCTTAGGCGTGTAAACTCCCTTCACTTCCTTCGTGAGCTTTCATTTGCGTCAAGTAAGCCATAAAATGCTGGATTCTGCATCATTTATACCTGAAACTTTACTAATCATGTTCGTTAGCTCATTTATAGGAAAATGGACTAAAAGTGCATGAAATATATACTTTGTTCTCAAAACTAGGCTAAAATATGGGCAAAATATATTGATATAGGCGTGTAAATTCGCCTATCATCATCAGGACCCTCATTAAAAATGGGACTTTACTCTCTGCTCAGGACCCTCCTGAAAAATGGGACTTTACCTTCTGTTCAGGACCCTCCTGGAAAATGGGATTTTACTTTCTGTTTAGGACCCTCCTGAAAAATGGGATTTTACATTCTGTTCAGGACCCTCCAGAAAAATAGCATTTCACTTTATGTGTAGGACCTTCCTTGAAAATGGGATGTTACTATATGTTCAGGACCTTCCTGGAAAATGGAATGTTACTTTATGTTCAGGACCCTCTTAAAAAATAGAATTTTACTTTCTGTTCAGGACCCTCCTGAAAAATAGGAATTTGCCTTCTGTTTCGGACCCTCCTGAAAAATAGGATTTCACTTTATGTTTCGGACCCTCCTGAAAAATGGAATTCTACTTTTTGTTCAGGACCCTCCTGAAAAATGGGATTTTACTTTCTACTCAGGACCCTTATGAAAAATGGGACTTTACTTTCTGCTCAAGACCCTCCTGAAAAATGGGACTTTACTTTCTACTCAGGTCCCTCCTAAAAAATTGGACTTTACCTCCTGTTCAAGACCCTCCTGAAAAATGGGATTCTACTTTCTGTTCAGGACCCTTCTGAAAAATAGGATTTTACTTTTCGTTCAGGACCCTCCTGAAAAATAGAATTTTACTTTATGTTCAGAACACTCCTAAAAAATGGAATTTTAATTTTGTTTAGGACCTTCCTGAAAAATGGGATTTAACATTCTACTCAGGCCCCTCGTGAAAAATGGGACATTAATCTCTGCTCAGGACCCTCCTGAAAAATGGAACTTTACCTTCTGTTCAGGACCCTCCTGGAAAATGGGATTTTACTTTCTGTTTAGGACCCTCCTGAAAAATGGGATTTTACCTTCTGTTCAGGACCCTCCTGAAAAATGGGATTTCACTTTATGTTCAGGACCCTCCTGAAAAATGGGATTTACTTTCTGTTCTGGACCCTCCTGAAAAATGGGATTTTGCTTTATGTTCAGGACCTTCCTGGAAAAATGAATGTTACTTTATATTCAGGACCCTCTTGATATATGGGATTTTACCTTCTGTACAGGACCCTCCTAAAAAATAGGATTTTACTTTCTACTCAGGACCCTCATGAAAAATGGGACTTTACTTTCTGCTTAGGACCCTCCTGAAAAATGGGACTTTACTTTCTACTCAAGACCCTGCTGAAAAATGGGACTTTACCACCTGTTCAGGACCCACCTAAAAAATGAGATTTTACTTTCTGTTCAGGACCCTCCTGAAAAATAGGATTTGACTTATGTTCAGGAGCCTACTGAAAAATAAGATTTTACTTTATGTTTAGGACCCTTCTGAAAAATGGGATATTACTTTCTGTTCAGGACCCTCCTGAAAAATGGGACTTTACTTTCTGCTCAGGACCCTCCTGAAAAATGAGATTTTACTTTCTGCTCAGGACCCTCCTGAAAAATAGGATTTTACCTTATGTTCAGGAGCCTCCAGAAAAATGGGATTTTACTTTATGTTCAGGACCCTTCTGAAAAATGGGATTTTTATTCTGTTCAGGACCCTCCTAAAAATGGAATTTTACTTTCTGTTCAGGACCCTCCTGGAAAATGGGATGTTACTTTATATTCAGGACCCTTCTGAAAATGGGATTTTACTTTCTGTTCAGGACCCTCCTGAAAAATGGGATTTTACTTTATATTCAGTACCGTCCTGGAAAATGGGATGTTACTTTATGTTCAGGTCCCTCCTAAAAAATGGGATATACTTTCTGTTCAGGACCCTCCTAAAAAATAGAATCTTACTTTATGTTCAGGACCCCCCTGAAAAATAGAATTTTACTTGTGTTCAGGACCCTCCTGAAAAATGGGATTTTACTTTCTACTCATGATTCTCCTGAAAAATGGGACTTTACTCTCTGCTCAGGACCCTCCTAAAAAATGGGACTTTACCTTCTGTTCTGGACCGTCCTGGAAAATGTAATTTTACTTTCTGTATATACGCTTTTGAAAAATGTAATTTTACAAACTGTTCAGGACCCTCCTGAAAAATAGGATTTCAATTCACGTTCAGGACCCACCTGAAAAATGAGATTTTACTTTCTGTTCAGGACCCTCCTAAAAAATAGGATTTGACTTATGTTCAGGAGCCTCCTGAAAAATAAGATTTTACTTTATGTTCAGGACCCTTCTGAAAAATGGGATTTTACTTTCTGTTCAGGACCTTCCTGAAAAATGGAATTTTACTTTCTGTTCAGGACCCTCCTGGAAAATGGGATGTTAGTTTATGTTCAGGACCCTTCTGAAAAATAGGATTTTACTTTCTCTTCAGGACCCTCCTGAAAAATGGGATTTTACTATATATTCAGTACCGTCATGGAAAATAGGATGTTACTTTATGTTCAGGACCCTCCTAAAAAATGGGATTCTACTTTCAGTTCATGACCCTCCTAAAAGATAGAATTTATCTTTATGTCCAGGACCCTCCTGAAATATGGAATTTTACTTTTGTTCAGGACCCTCCTGAAAAATGGGATTTTACTTTCTACTCAGGATCCTCCTGGAAAATGGGACTTTACTCTCTGCTCAGGACCCTCTCTAAAAATGGGACTTTACTTTCTGTTCAGGACCCTCTTGGAAAATGGAATTTTACTTTCTGTTTATACCCTTTTGAAAAATGGAATTTTACAATCTGTTCAGGACCCTCCTAAAAAATAGAATTTCAGTTCATGTTCAGGACCCTCCTGAAAAATGGGATTTTACTTTCTGTTCAGGTCCCTCCTGAAAAATAGGATTTTAATTTATGTTCAGGACCTTCCTGGAAAATGGGATGTTACTTTATGTTCAGGACACTCTTGATAAATGGGATTTTACCTTCTGTTAAGGACCCTCCTAAAAAGTGGAATTTTATTTTCTGTTCAGGACCCTTCTGAAAAATAAGATTTTACTTTCTGTTCAGGACCCTCCTGAAAAATAAGATTTCACTTTATGTTCAGGACCCTCCTGAAAAATGAGATTTTACTTTATGATCAGGACCCTCTTGAATAATAGGATTTTACCTTATGTTCAGGACCCACCTGAAAAATGGTATTTTCACTGTATGTTCAGGACCCTCCTGAAAAATGGGATTTTACTTTCTGTTCAGGACCCCCCTGAAAATTGGGATTTTACTTTATGTTCATAAACTTCCTAGAAAATGGGATGTTACTTTATGTTCAGGACCCTCCTGAAAAATGGGATTTTACTTTCTGTTCAGGGCCCTCCTGAAAAATATGATTTTACTTTATGTTCAATACCGTCCTGGAAAATGGGATGTTACTTTATTTTCCGGACCCTCCTAAAAAATGGGATTTTACTTTCTGTTCAGGACCCTCCTTAAAAATGAAATTTTACTTTATGTTCAAAACCCTCCTGAAAAATGGAATTTTACTTTTGTTCAGGACCCTCCTGACAAATGGGACTTTACTCTCTGCTCAGAACCCTCCTAAAAAATGGGACTTTACCTTCTGTTCAGGACCCTCCTAGAAAATGGGATTTTACTTTCTGTTTAGGACCCTCCTGAAAAATGGGATTTTACCTTCTGTTCAGGACCCTCCTGAAAAATGGGATTTCACTTTATGTTCAGGACCCTCCTGAAAAATGGGATTTCACTTTCTGTTCAGGACCCTCCTAAAAAATGAGATTTTACTTTATGTTCAGGACCTTCCTGGAAAATGGAATGTTACTTTATGTTCAGGACCCTCCTGATAAATGGGATTTTACCTTCTGATCAGAACCCTCCTAAAAAATGGAATTTTACTTTCTGTTCAGGACCCTCCTGCAAAATAGGATTTTACCCTATTTTCAGGAGCTTCCTGACAAATGGGAGTTTAGTTTCTGTTTAGGACCCTCCTGAAAAATGGAATTTTACTTTATGTTCAGTACCCTCCTGGAAAATGGGATGTTACTTTATGTTCAGGACCCTCCTGAAAAATGGGATTTTACTTTCTGTTCAGGACCCTCCTGAAAAATGGGATTTTACTATATGTTCAGTACCGTCCTGGACAATGGGATTTTACTTTATTTTCAGGACCCTCCTAAAAATGGGATTTTACTTTTTGTTCAGGACTCTCCAGAAAAATAGAATTTTACTTTATGTTCAGGACCCTCCTAAAAAATGGAATTTTACTTTTGTTCAGGACCCTCCTGAAAAATGGGATTTTAATTTCTACTCAGGCCGCTCCTGAAAAATGGGACATTACTCTCTACTCAGGACCCTTCTGAAAAATGGAACTTTACCTTCTGTTCAGGAGCCTCCTGAAAAATGGGATTTTACTTTCTGTTTAGGACCCTCTTGAAAAATGGTATTTTACCTTATGTTCAAGACCCTCCTGAAAAATAGGATTTCACTTTATGTTCAGGACCCTCCTGAAAAATGGGATTTACTTTCTGTTCTAGACACTCCTGAAAAATGGGATTTTGCTTTACATTCAGGACCTTCCTGGAAAATTGAATGTTACTTTATGTTCAGGACCCTCTTGATATATGGGATTTTACCTTCTGAACAGGACCCTTCTAAAAAATGGAATTTTACTTTCTGTTCAGGACCCTCCTTAAAAATAGGATTTTGCTTTCTACTCAGGACCCTCATGCAAAATAGGACTTTACTTTCTGCTTAGGACCCTCCTGAAAAATGGGACTTTACTTTCTGCTCAGGACCCTCCTGAAAAATGAGATTTTACTTTCTGTTCAGGACCCTCCTGAAAAATAAGATTTTACCTTATGTTCAGGAGCCTCCTGAAAAATGGGATTTTACTTTATGTTCAGGACCCTTCTGAAAAATGGGATTTTAATTCTGTTCAGGACCCTCCTGAAAAATAGAATTTTACTTTCTGTTCAGGACCCTCCAGGAAAATGTGATGTTACTTTATATTCAGGACCCTTTTGAAAAATGGGATTTTACTTTCTGTTCAGGACCCTCCTGAAAAATGGGATTTTACTTTATGTTCAGTACCGTCCTCGAAAATGGGATTTTACTTTTTGTTCAGGACCCTCCTAAAAAATGAGATTTTACTTTCTGTTCAGACCCCTCCTAAAAAATAGAACTTTACTTTATGTTCAGCCCCTCCTGAAAAATAGAATTTTACTTTTGTTTAGGACCCTCCTGAAAAATGGGATTTTACTTTCTACTCAGGATTCTCCTGAAAATGGGACTTTACTCTTTGCTCAGGACCCTCCTGAAAAATGGGACTTTAACTTCTGTTCAGGACCCTCCTAAAAAATGGAATTTTATTTTCTGTTCAGGACCCTCTTAAAAAATAGTATTTTACCTTCTGTTCAGGACCCTCCTAAAAAATGGAATTTTATTTTCTGTTCAGGACCCTCCTGAAAAATAGGATTTTACTTTCTGTTCAGGACCCTCCTGAAAAATGAGATTTCACTTTATGTTCAGGACCCTCCGGAAAAATGAGATTTTACTTTCTGTTCAGGACCCTCCTGAATAATAGGATTTTACCTTATGTTCATGACTCTCCTGAAAAATGGGATTTTACCTTCTGTTCAGGACCCTCCTGAAAAATGGGATTTCACTTTATGTTCAGGAACCTCATGAAAAATGGGATTTTACTTTCTGTTTAGGAACCTCCTGAAAAATGAGATTTTACTTTATGTTCAGGACCTTCCTGGAAAATGGAATGTTACTTTATGTTCAGGACCCTCCTGATAAATGGGATTAAACCTTCTGTTCAGAACCCTCCTAAAAAATAGAATCTTACTTTCTGTTCAGGACCCTCCTGAAAAATAGGATTTTACCTTATGTTCAGGAGCTTCCTGAAAAATGGGATTTACTTTATGTTCAGGACCCTTCTGAAAAATGGGATTTTACTTTCTGTTCAGGACCCTCCTGAAAAATGGAATTTTACTTTCTGTTCAGGACCTTCCTGGAAAATGGGATGTTACTTTATGTTCAAGACCCTTCTTAAAAATGGGATTTTTCTTTCTGTTCAGGACCCTCCTGAAAAATGGGATTTTACTTTATATTCAGTACCGTCCTGGAAAATGGGATGTTAGTTTATGTTCAGGACCCTCCTAAAAAATGGGATTCTACTTTCAGTTCAGGACCCTCCTAAAAGATAGAATTTTACTTTATGTCCAGGACCCTCCTGAAAAATGGAATTTTACTTTTGTTCAGGCCCCTCCTGAAAAATGGGATTTTACTTTCTACTCAGGATCCTCCTGGAAAATGGGACTTTACTCTCTGCTCAGGACCCTCTCTAAAAATGGGACTTTACTTTCTGTTCAGGACCTTCCTGGAAAATTGAATTTTACTTTCTGTTTATACCTTTTTGAAAAATGGAATTTTACAATCTGTTCAGGACCCTCCTGAAAAATAGAATTTCAGTTCATGTTCAGGACCCTCCTGAAAAATGGGATTTAACTTTCTGTTCAGGTCCCTCCTGAAAAATAGGATTTTAATTTATGTTCAGGACCTTCCTGGAAAATGGGATGTTACTTTATGTTCAGGACACTCCTGATAAATGGGATTTTACCTTCTGTTAAGGACCATCCTAAAAAGTGGAATTTTATTTTCTGTTCAGGACCCTCCTGAAAAATAGGATTTTACTTTCTGTTCAGGACCCTCCTGAAAAATAAGATTTCACTTTATGTTCAGGACCCTCCTGAAAAATGAGATTTTACTTTATGTTCAGGACCCTCTTGAATAATAGGATTTTACCTTATGTTCACGACCCACCTGAAAAATGGTATTTTCACTGTATGTTCAGGACCCTCCTGAAAAATAGGATTTTACTTTCTGTTCAGGACCCCCCTGAAAAATGGGATTTTACTTTATGTTCACAAACTTCTTAGAAAATGGGATGTTACTTTATGTTCAGGACCCTTCTGAAAAATGGGATTTTACTTTTTGTTCAGGGCCCTCCTGAAAAATAGGATTTTACTTTATGTTCAGTACCGTCCTGGAAAATGGGATGTTACTTTATTTTCCGGACCCTCCTAAAAAATGGGATTTTACTTTCTGTTCAGGACCCTCCTTAAAAATAAAATTTTACTTTATGTTCAAAACCCTCCTGAAAAATGGAATTTTACTTTTGTTCAGGACCCTCTTGACAAATGGGACTTTACTCTCTACTCAGAACCCTCCTAAGAAATGGGACTTTACGTTCTGTTCAGGACCCTCCTAGAAAATGGGATTTTACTTTCTGTTTAGGACCCTCCTGAAAAATGGGATTTTACCTTCTGTTCAGGACCCTCCTGAAAAATGGGATTTCACTTTATGTTCAGGACCCTCCTGAAAAATGGGATTTCACTTTCTGTTCAGGACCCTCCTAAAAAATGGGATTTTACTTACTGTTTAGGAACCTCCAGAAAAATGAGATTTTACTTTATGTTCAGGACCTTCCTGGAAAATGGAATGTTACTTTATGTTCAGGACCCTCCTGATAAATGGGATTAAACCTTCTGTTCAGAACCCTCCTAAAAAATAGAATTTTACCTTATGTTCAGGAGCTTCTTGAAAAATGGGATTTTACTTTATGTTCAGGACCCTTCTGAAAAATGGGATTTTAGTTTCTATTTAGGACCCTCCTGAAAAATGGAATTTTACTTTATGTTCAGTACCCTCCTGGAAAATGGGATGTTACTTTATGTTCAGGACCCTCCTGAAAAATGGGATATTACTTTCTGTTCAGGACCCTCCTGAAAAATGAGATTTTACTATATGTTCTGTACCGTCCTGGACAATGGGATTTTACGTTATTTTCAGGACCCTCCTAAAAATGGGATTTTACTTTTTATTCAGGACCCTCCTGAAAAATAGAATTTTACTTTATGTTCAGGACCCTCCTAAAAAATGGAATTTATTTTTGTTCAGGACCCTCCTGAAAAATGAGATTTTACTTTCTACTCAGGCCTCTCCTGAAAAATGGGACATTACTCTCTACTCAGGAACCTTCTGAAAAATGGAACTTTACCTTCTGTTCAGGAGCCTCCTGGAAAATGGGATTTTACTCTCTGTTTAGGACCCTCTTGAAAAATGGTATTTTACCTTATGTTCAGGACCCGCCTGAAAAATAGGATTTCACTTTATGTTCAGGACCCTCCTGAAAAATGGGATTTACTTTCTGTTCTAGACCCTCCTGAAAAATGGGATTTTGCTTTATTTTCAGGACCTTTCTGGAAAATTGAATGTTATTTTATGTTCAGGACCCTCTTGATATATGGGATTTTACCTTCTGAACAGGACCTTTCTAAAAAATGGAATTTTACTTTCTGTTTAGGACCCTCCTTAAAAATAGGATTTTACTTTCTACTCGGGACCCTCATGCAAAATAGGACTTTACTTTCTGCTTAGGACCCTCCTGAAAAATGGGACTTTACTTTCTGCTCAGGACCCTCCTGAAAAATGAGATTTTACTTTCTGTTCAGGACCCTCTTGAAAAATAGGATTTTACCTTATGCTCAGGAGTCTCCTGAAAAATGGGATTTTACTTTATGTTCAGGACCCTTCTGAAAAATGGGATTTTAATTCTGTTCAGGACCCTCCTGAAAAATAGAATTTTACTTTCTGTTCAGGACCCTCCTGGAAAATGAGATGTTACTTTATATTCAGGACCCTTCTGAAAAATGGGATTTTACTTTCTGTTCAGGACCCTCTTGAATAATGGGATTTTACTTTATGTTCAGTACCGTCCTCAAAAATGGGATTTTACTTTTTTTTCAGGACCCTCCTAAAAAATGAGATTTTACTTTCTGTTCAGATCCTCCTAAAAAATAGAATTTTACCTTATGTTCAGGACCCTCCTAAAAAATAGAATTTTACTTTTGTTTAGGACCCTCCTGAAATATGGGATTTTACTTTCTACTCAGGATTCTCATGAAAATGGGACTTTACTATTTGCTCAGGACCCTCCTGAAAAATGGGACTTTACCTTCTGTTCAGTACCCTCCTAAAAAATGGAATTTTATTTACTGTTCAGGACCCTCTTAAAAAATAGTATTTTACCTTCTGTTCAGGACCCTCCTAAAAAATGGAATTTTATTTTCTGTTCAGGACCCTCCTGAAAAATAGGATTTTACTTTCTGTTCAGGACCCTCCTGAAAAATGAGATTTCACTTTATGTTTAGGACCCTCCGGAAAAATGAGATTTTACTTTCTGTTCAGGACCCTCCTGAATAATAGGATTTTACCTTATGTTCATGACCCTCCTGAAAAATTGTATTTTCACTGTATGTTCCGGCCCCCCCTGAAAAATGGGATTTTACTTTATGTTCACAAACCTCCAAGAAAATGGGATGTTACTTTATGTTCAGGACCCTTCTGAAAAATAGGATATTACTTTCTGTTCAGGACCCTCCTAAAAAATGGGATTTTACTTTATGTTCAGTACCGTCCTGGAAAATGGGATGTTACTTTATTTTCAGGACCCTCCTAAAAAATGGGATTTTACTTTCTGTTCAGGACCCTTCTTAAAAATAAAATTTTACTTTATGTTCAGGACCCACCTGAAAAATGGAATTTTACTTTTGTTCAGGACCCTCCTGAAAAATGGGACTATACTCTCTGCTCAGGACCCTCCTAAAAAATGGGACTTTACCTTCTGTTCAGGACCCTACTGGAAAATGGGATTTTACTTTCTTTTTAGGACCCTCCTGAAAAATGGGATTTTACCTTCTGTTCAGGACCCTCCTGAAAAATGGGATTTCACTTTATGTTCAGGACCCTCATGACAAATGGGATTTTACTTTCTGTTTAGTAACCTCCTGAAAAATGAGATTTTACTTTATGTTCAGGACCTTCCTGGAAAATGGAAAGTTACTTTATGTTCAGGACCCTCCTGATAAATGGGATTAAACCTTCTGTTCAGAACCCTCCTAAAAAATAGAATTTTACTTTCTGTTCAGGACCCTCCTGAAAAATAGGATTTTACCTTATGTTCAGGGGCTTCCTGAAAAATAGGATTTTACTTTATGTTCAGGACCCTTCTGAAAAATGGGATTTTATTTTCTGTTCAGGACCCTCCTGAAAAATGGAATTTTACTTTCTGTTCAGGACCCTCCTGGAAAATGGGATGTTACTTTATGTTCAAGACCCTTCTTAAAAATGGGATTTTGCTTTCTGTTCAGGACCCTCCTGAAAAATGGGATTTTACATTATGTTCAGTACCGTCCTCGAAAATGGGATTTTACTATTTGTTCAGGACCCTCCTAAAAAATGAGATTTTACTTTCTGTTCAGAACCCTCCTAAAAAATAGAATTTTACCTTATGTTCAGGACTCTCCTGAAAAATAAAATTTTACTTTTGTTTAGGACCCTCCTGAAAAATGGGATTTTACTTTCTACTCAGGATTCTCCTGAAAATGGGACTTTACTCTTTGCTCAGGACCCTCCTGAAAAATGGGACTTTACCTTCTGTTCAGGACCCTCCTAAAAAATGGAATTTTATTTTCTGTTCAGGACCCTCTTAAAAAATAGTATTTTACCTTCTTTTCAGGACCCTCCTAAAAAATGGAATTTTATTTTCTGTTCAGGACCCTCCTGATAAATAGGATTTTACTTTCTGTTCAGGACCCTCCTGAAAAATGAGATTTCACTTTATGTTCAGGACCCTCCGGAAAAATGAGATTTTACTTTCTGTTCAGGACCCTCCTGAATAATAGGATTTTACCTTATGTTCATGACCCTCCTAAAAAATTGTATTTTCACTGTATGTTCCGGTCCCCCCTGAAAAATGGGATTTTACTTTATGTTCACAAACCTCCAAGAAAATGGGATGTTACATTATGATCAGGAACCTCCTGAAAAATAGGATATTACTTTCTGTTCAGGACCCTCCTGAAAAATGGAATTTTACTTTATGTTCAGTACCGTCCTGGATAATGGGATGTTACTTTATTTTCAGGACCCTCCTAAAAAATGGGATTTTACTTTCTGTTCAGGACCCTCCTTAAAAATAAAATTTTACTTTATGTTCAGGACCCACCTGAAAAATGGAATTTTACTTTTGTTCAGTAACCTCCTGAAAAATGGGACTTTACTCTCTACTCAGGACCCTCCAAAAAAATGGGACTTTACCTTCTGCTCAGGACCCTACTAGAAAATGGGATTTTACTTTCTTTTTAAGACCCTCCTGAAAAATGGGATTTTACCTTCTGTTCAGGACCCTCCTGAAAAATGGGATTTCACTTTATGTTCAGGACCCTCATGAAAAATGGGATTTTACTTTCTGTTTAAGAACCTCCAGAAAAATGAGATTTTACTTTATGTTCAGGACCTTCCTGGAAAATGGAATGTTACTTTATGTTCAGGACCCTCCAGATAAATGGGATTAAACCTTCTGTTCAGAACCCTCCTAAAAAATAGAATTTTACTTTCTGTTCAGGACCCTCCTGAAAAATAGGATTTTACCTTATGTTCAGGAGCTTCCTGAAAAATGGGATTTTACTTTATGTTCAGGACCCTTCTGAAAAATGGGATTTTACATTCTGTTCAGGACCCTCCTGAAAAATGGAATTTTACTTTCTGTTCAGGACACTCCTGGAAAATGGGATGTTACTTTATGTTCAAGACCCTTCTTAAAAAATGGGATTTTGCTTTCTGTTCAGGACCCTCCTGAAAAATGGGATTTTACTTTATGTTCAGTACCGTCCTGGAAAATGGGATGTTACTTTATGTTAAGGACTCTCCTAAAAAATGGGATTTAACTTTCTGTTCAGGACCCTCCTAAAAAATAGAATTTTACTTTATGTTCAGGACCCTCTTGAAAAATAGAATTTTAATTTTGTTCAGGACCCTCCTGAAAAATGGTATTTTACTTTTTACTCAGGATTCTCCTGAAAAATGGGACTTTACTCTCTACTTAGGACCCTCCTGAAAAATGGGACTTTACCTTCTGTTCAGGACCCTCCTGGAAAATGGAATTTTACTTTCTGTTTATACGCTTTTGAAAAATGGAATTTTACAAACTGTTCAGGACCCTCCTGAAAAATAGGATTTCACTTCACGTTCAGGACACTCCTGAAAAATGGAATTTTACTTTCTGTTCAGGTCCCTCCTGAAAAATAGAATTTCACTTTATGTTCAGGACCTTCCTGGAAAATGGGATGTTACTTTATGTTCAGGACCCTCCTGATAAATGGGATTTTACCTTCTGTCCAGGACCCTTCTAAAAAATGGAATTTAATTTTCTGTTCAGGACCCTCTTAAAAAATAGGATTTTACCTTCTGTTCAGGACCCTCCTTAAAAGTGGAATTTTATTTACTGTTCAGGACCCTCCTGAAAAATAGGAATTTACTTTATGTTCAGGACCCTCCTGAAAAATGAGATTTCACTTTATGTTCAGGACTCTCCGAAAAAATGAGATTTTACTTTCTGTTCAGGACCCTCCTGAATAATAGGATTTTACCTTATGATCATGACCCTCCTGAAAAATGGTATTTTCACTGTTTGTTCAGGACCCACCTGAAAAATGGGATTTTTCTCTCTGTTGAGGACGCCCCTGAAAAATGGGATTTTACTTTATGTTCACAAACCTCCTAGAAAATGAGAGGTTACTTTATGTTCAGGATCCTCCTGAAAAATGGGATTTCACTTTCTGTTCAGGACCCTCCTGAAAAATGGGATTTTACTTTATGTTTAGTACCGTCCTGTAAAATGGGATGTTACTTTTTTTTCAGGACCCTCCTAAAAAATGGGATTTTACTTTCTGTTCAGGACCCTCCTTAAAAATAAAATTTTACTTTATGTTCAGGACCCACCTGAAAAATTGAATTTTTACTTTTGTTCAGGACCCTCCTGAAAAATGGGACTATACTCTCTGCTCAGGACCCTCCTAAAAAATGGGACTTTACCTTCTGTTCAGGACCCTACTGGAAAATGGGATTTTACTTTCTTTTTAGGACCCTCCTGAAAAATGGGATTTTACCTTCTGTTCAGGACCCTCCTGAAAAATGGGATTTCACTTTATGTTCAGGACCCTCATGACAAATGGGATTTTACTTTCTGTTTAGTAACCTCCTGAAAAATGAGATTTTACTTTATGTTCAGGACCTTCTTGGAAAATGGAAAGTTACTTTATGTTCAGGACCCTCCTGATAAATGGGATTAAACCTTCTGTTCAGAACCCTCCTAAAAAATAGAATTTTACTTTCTGTTCAGGACCCTCCTGAAAAATAGGATTTTACCTTATGTTCAGGGGCTTCCTGAAAAATAGGATTTTACTTTATGTCCAGGACCCTTCTGAAAAATGGGATTTTACTTTCTGTTCAGGACCCTCCTGAAAAATGGAATTTTACTTTCTGTTCAGGACCCTCCTGGAAAATGGGATGTTACTTTATGTTCAAGACCCTTCTTAAAAATGGGATTTTGCTTTCTGTTCAGGACCCTCCTGAAAAATGGGATTTTACATTATGTTCAGTACCGTCCTCGAAAATGGGATTTTACTATTTGTTCAGGACCCTCCTAAAAAATGAGATTTTACTTTCTGTTCAGAACCCTCCTAAAAAATAGAATTTTACCTTATGTTCAGGACTCTCCTGAAAAATAAAATTTTACTTTTGTTTAGGACCCTCCTGAAAAATGGGATTTTACTTTCTACTCAGGATTCTCCTGAAAATGGGACTTTACTCTTTGCTCAGGACCCTCCTGAAAAATGGGACTTTACCTTCTGTTCAGGACCCTCCTAAAAAATGGAATTTTATTTTCTGTTCAGGACCCTCTTAAAAAATAGTATTTTACCTTCTTTTCAGGACCCTCCTAAAAAATGGAATTTTATTTTCTGTTCAGGACCCTCCTGATAAATAGGATTTTACTTTCTGTTCAGGACCCTCCTGAAAAATGAGATTTCACTTTATGTTCAGGACCCTCCGGAAAAATGAGATTTTACTTTCTGTTCAGGACCCTCCTGAATAATAGGATTTTACCTTATGTTCATGACCCTCCTAAAAAATTGTATTTTCACTGTATGTTCCGGACCCCCCTGAAAAATGGGATTTTACTTTATGTTCACAAACCTCCAAGAAAATGGGATGTTACATTATGATCAGGAACCTCCTGAAAAATAGGATATTACTTTCTGTTCAGGACCCTCCTGAAAAATGGAATTTTACTTTATGTTCAGTACCGTCCTGGATAATGGGATGTTACTTTATTTTCAGGACCCTCCTAAAAAATGGGATTTTACTTTCTGTTCAGGACCCTCCTTAAAAATAAAATTTTACTTTATGTTCAGGACCCACCTGAAAAATGGAATTTTACTTTTGTTCAGTACCCTCCTGAAAAATGGGACTATACTCTCTACTCAGGACCCTCCAAAAAAATGGGACTTTACCTTCTGTTCAGGACCCTACTAGAAAATGGGATTTTACTTTCTTTTTAAGACCCTCCTGAAAAATGGGATTTTACCTTCTGTTCAGGACCCTCCTGAAAAATGGGATTTCACTTTATGTTCAGGACCCTCATGAAAAATGGGATTTTACTTTCTGTTTAAGAACCTCCAGAAAAATGAGATTTTACTTTATGTTCAGGACCTTCCTGGAAAATGGAATGTTACTTTATGTTCAGGACCCTCCAGATAAATGGGATTAAACCTTCTGTTCAGAACCCTCCTAAAAAATAGAATTTTACTTTCTGTTCAGGACCCTCCTGAAAAATAGGATTTTACCTTATGTTCAGGAGCTTCCTGAAAAATGGGATTTTACTTTATGTTCAGGACCCTTCTGAAAAATGGGATTTTACATTCTGTTCAGGACCCTCCTGAAAAATGGAATTTTACTTTCTGTTCAGGACACTCCTGGAAAATGGGATGTTACTTTATGTTCAAGACCCTTCTTAAAAATGGGATTTTGCTTTCTGTTCAGGACCCTCCTGAAAAATGGGATTTTACTTTATGTTCAGTACCGTCCTGGAAAATGGGATGTTACTTTATGTTAAGGACTCTCCTAAAAAATGGGATTTAACTTTCTGTTCAGGACCCTCCTAAAAAATAGAATTTTACTTTATGTTCAGGACCCTCTTGAAAAATAGAATTTTAATTTTGTTCAGGACCCTCCTGAAAAATGGTATTTTACTTTTTACTCAGGATTCTCCTGAAAAATGGGACTTTACTCTCTACTTAGGACCCTCCTGAAAAATGGGACTTTACCTTCTGTTCAGGACCCTCCTGGAAAATGGAATTTTACTTTCTGTTTATACGCTTTTGAAAAATGGAATTTTACAAACTGTTCAGGACCCTCCTGAAAAATAGGATTTCACTTCACGTTCAGGACACTCCTGAATAATGGAATTTTACTTTCTGTTCAGGTCCCTCCTGAAAAATAGAATTTCACTTTATGTTCAGGACCTTCCTGGAAAATGGGATGTTACTTTATGTTCAGGACCCTCCTGATAAATGGGATTTTACCTTCTGTCCAGGACCCTCCTAAAAAATGGAATTTAATTTTCTGTTCAGGACCCTCTTAAAAAATAGGATTTTACCTTCTGTTCAGGACCCTCCTTAAAAGTGGAATTTTATTTACTGTTCAGGACCCTCCTGAAAAATAGGAATTTACTTTATGTTCAGGACCCTCCTGAAAAATGAGATTTCACTTTATGTTCAGGACTCTCCGAAAAAATGAGATTTTACTTTCTGTTCAGGACCCTCCTGAATAATAGGATTTTACCTTATGATCATGACCCTCCTGAAAAATGGTATTTTCACTGTTTGTTCAGGACCCACCTGAAAAATGGGATTTTTCTCTCTGTTGAGGACCCCCCTGAAAAATGGGATTTTACTTTATGTTCACAAACCTCCTAGAAAATGAGAGGTTACTTTATGTTCAGGATCCTCCTGAAAAATGGGATTTCACTTTCTGTTCAGGACCCTCCTGAAAAATGGGATTTTACTTTATGTTTAGTACCGTCCTGTAAAATGGGATGTTACTTTTTTTTCAGGACCCTCCTAAAAAATGGGATTTTACTTTCTGTTCAGGACCCTCCTTAAAAATAAAATTTTACTTTATGTTCAGGACCCACCTGAAAAATTGAATTTTTCTTTTGTTTAGAACCCTCCTGAAAAATGAGACTTTACTCTCTACTCAGGACCCTCCTAAAAAATGGGACTTTACCTTCTGTTCAGGACCCTCCTGGAAAATGGGATTTTATTTTCTGTTTAGAACCCTCCTGAAAAATGGGATTTTACCTTCTGTTCAGCAACCTCCTGAAAAATGGGATTTCACTTTATGTTCACGACCCTCCTGAAAAATGGGATTTTACTTTCTGTTCAGGACCCTCCTGAAAAATGGGATTTTACTTTTTGTTCAGGACCTTCCTGGAAAATGGAATATTACTTTATGTTCAGGACCCTCCTGATAAATGGGATTTTACCTTCTGTTCAGAACCTTCCTAAAAAATAGAATTTTACTTTCTGTTCAGGACCCTCCTGAAAAATAGGATTTTACCATATGTTCAGGAGCTTTCTGAAAAATGGGATTTTACTTTATGTTCAGGACCCTTCTAAAAAATGGGATTTTACTTTCTGTTCAGGACCCTCCTGAAAAATGGAATTTTACATTATGTTCAGTACCCTCCTGGAAAATGGGATGTTACTTTATGTTCAGGACCCTCCTAAAAAATTGGATTTTACTTTATGTTCAAGACTCTCCTGAAAAATAGGATTTTACTATATGTTCAGTACCGTCCTGGAAAATGGGATGTTACTTTATTTTCCGGACCCTCCTAAAAAATAGGATTTTACTTTTTTTTCAGGACCCTCCTGAAAAATAGAATTTTACTTTATGTTCAGGACCCTCCTAAAAAATGGAATTTTACTTTTGTTCAGGACCCTCCTGAAAATGGGATTTTACTTTCTACTCAGGCCCCTCCTGAAAAATTAGACATTACTCTCTGCTTAGGAACCTCCTGAAAAATTGAATGTTACTTTATGTTCAGGACCCTCTTGATATATGGGATTTTACCATCTGTACAGGACCTTCCTAAAAAAAGGAATTTTACTTTTTGTTCAGGACCCTCATGAAAAATAGGATTTTACTTTCTACTCAGGACCCTCATGAAAAATAGGACTTTGCTTTCTGCTCAGGACCCTCCTGAAAAATGGGACTTTACCTCCTGTTCAAGACCCTCATGAAAAATGAGATTTTACTTGTTGTTCAGGACCCTCCTGAAAATTAGGATTTTACCTTATGTTCAGGAGCCTCTTGAAAAATGGGATTTCACTTTATGTTCAGGACCCTTCTGAAAAATGGGATTTTACTTCTGTTCAGGACCCTCCAGAAAAATGGAATTTTACTTTCTGTTCAGGACCCTCCTGGAAAATTGGATGTTACTTTATGTTCAGGACCCTTCTGAAAAATGGGATTTTACTTTCTGTTCAAGACCCTGCTTAAAAATGGGATTTTAGATTATGTTCAGTACCGTCCTGGAAAATGGGATGTTACTTTATGTTAAGGACCCTACTAAAAAATAGAATTTTACTTTCTGTTCAGGACCCTCCTGAAAAATAGAATTTTACTTTTTTTCCGGACCCTCCTGAAAAATGGGATTTTACTTACTACTCAGGATTTTCCTGAAAAATGGCACTTTACTCTCTGCTCAAGACCCTTCGGAAAAATGGGACTTTACTCTCTACTCAGGACCCTCCTGAAAAATGGGACTTTATCGTTTGTTCAGGACCCTCCTAGAAAATGGAATTTTACTTTCTGTTTATACCTTTTTGAAAATTGGAATTTTACAATCTGTTCAGGACCCTCCTGAAAAATGGGTTTTCACTTCATGTTCAGGACCCTCCTGAAAAATGGGATTTTACTTTCTGTTCAGGTCCCTCCTGAAAAATGGGATTTTATTTTATGTTCAGGACCTTCCTGGAAAATGGGATGTAACTTTATGTTCAGGACCCTCCTGATAAATGGGATTTTACCTTCTGTTAAGGACCCTCCTAAAAAATGGAATTTTATTTTCTATTCAGGACCCTCCTAAAAAATAGGATTTTACCTTCTGTACAGGACCCTCCTAAAAAATGGAATTTTATTTTCTGTTTAGGACCCTACTGAAAAATTGGATTTTACTTTCTGTTCAGGACCCTCCTGAAAAATGAGATTTCACTTTATGTTCAGGACCATCCGGAAAAATGAGATTTTACATTCTGTTTAGGAACCTCCTGAATAATAGGATTTTACCTTATGTTCATGACCCTCCTTAAAAATGGTATTTTCACTGTATGTTCAGGACCCTCCTGAAAAATGGGATTTTACTCTCTGTTCAGGACTCCCCTGAAAAATGGGATTTTACTTTATGTTCACAAACCTCCTAGAAAAAGGGATGTTACATTATGTTCATGACCCTCCTGAAAAATGGGATTTTACTTTATGTTCAGGACCCTCCTAAAAAATGGGATTTTACTTTATGTTCAGTACCGTCCTGGAAAATGGGATGTAACTTTATTTTCAGGACCCTCCTAAAAAATGGGATTTTACTTTCTGTTCAGGACCCTCCTTAAAAATAAAATTTTACTTTATGATCAGGACCCACCTGAAAAATGGAATTTTACTTTTGTTCAGGACCCTCCTGAAAAATGGGACTTTACTCTCTTCTCAGGACCTTCCTAAAAAATTGGACTTTACTTTATGTTCACAAACCTCCTAGAAAAAGGGATGTTACTTTATGTTCATGACCCTCCTGGAAAATGGGATTTTACTTTCTGTTTAGGACCCTCCTGAAAAATGGGGTTATACCTTCTGTTTAGGACCCTCCTGAAAAATGGGATTTCACTTTATGTTCAGGTGCCTCCTGAAAAATGGGATTTTACTTTCTGTTCAGGACCCTCCTGAAAAATGGGATTTTACTTTACGTTCAGGACCTTCCTTGAAAATGGAATGTTACTTTATGTTAGGGACCCTCTTGATATATGGGATTTTACCTTCTGTACAGGACCCTCCTAAAAAATGGAATTTTACTTTCTGTTCAGGACCCTCCTGAAAAATAGGTTTTTTACTTTCTACTCAGGACCCTCATGAAAAATAGGACTTAACATTCTGCTTAGGACCCTCCTGAAAAATGGGACTTTACTTTCTGCTCAGGACCCTCCTAAAAAATGGGACTTCACCTCTTGTTCAGGACGCTCCTGAAAAATAATATTTTACTTTCTGTTCAGGACCCTCCTGAAAAATAGGATTTTACCTTATGTTCAGGAGCCTCCTGATAAATGGGATTTTACTTTATGTTCAGGACCCTTCTGAAAAATGGAATTTTAATTATGTTCAGGACCCTCCTGAAAAATGGAATTTTACTTTCTGTTTAGGACCCTCCTGGAAAATGGGATGTTACTTTATGTACAGGACCCTTCTAAAAAATGGGATTTTACTTTCTGTTCAGGACCCTCCTGAAAAATAGGATATTACTTTATGTTCAGTACCGTCCTGGAATATGGGATGTTACTTTATGTTCAGGACCCTCCTAAAAAATGGGATTTTACTTTCTGTTCAGGACCCTCCTAAAAAATAGAATTTTACTTTATGTTCAGGACCCTCCTGAAAAATAGAATTATACTTTTGTTCAGGACCCTCCTGAAAAATGGGATTTTACTTTCTACTCAGGATTCTCCTGAAAAATGGGACTTTACTCTCTGCTCAGGTCCCTCCTGAAAAATGGGAATTTACCTTCTGTTCAGAACCTTCCTGGAAAATGGAATTTTACTTATGTTTATACGCTTTTGAAAAATTGAATTTTACAATCTGTTCAGGACCCTCCTGAAAAATAGGATTTAACTTCATGTTCAGGACACTCCTGAAAAATATGATTTTACTTTCTATTCAGGTCCCTCCTGAAAAGTGGGATTTTACTTTATGTTCAGGACCTTCCTGGAAAATGGGATGTTGCTTTATGTTCAGGACCCTCCTGATAAATGGGATTGTACCTTCTGTTCAGGACTCTCCTAAAAAATGGAATTTTATTTCCTGTTCAGGACCATCCTAAAAAATAGGATTTAACATTCTGTTCAGGACCCTCCTAAAAAATGGAATTTTATTTTCTGTTCAGGACCCTCCTGAAAAATAGGATTTTGCTTTCTGTTCAGGACCCTCCTGAAAAATGAGATTTCACTTTATGTTCAGGACCCTCCAAAAAAATGAGATTTCACTTTCTGTTCGGGTTGCTCTTGAATAATAGGATTTTACGTTATGTTCATGACCCTCCTGAAAAATGGTATTTTCACTGTATGTTCAGGACCCTCCTGAAAAATGGGATTTTACTCTCTGTTCAGGACCCCCTGAAAAATGGGATTTTACTTTATGTTCAAAAACCTCGTAGAAAATGGGATGTTACTTTATGTTCATGACCCACCTGAAAAATGGGATTTTACTTTCTGTTCAGGACCGTCCTGGAAAATGGGATGTTAGTTTATTTTCAGGACCCTCCTAAAAAATGGCATTTTACTTTCTGTTCAGGACCCTCCTTAAAAATAAAATTTTACTTTATGTTCAGGACCCACCTGAAAAATGGAATTTTACTTTTGTTCAGGACTCTCCTGAAAAATGGGACTTTACTCTCTGCTCAGGACCCTCCTAAAAAATGGGACTTTACCTTCTGTTCAGGACCCTCCTAGAAAATGGGATTTTACTTTCTGTTTAGGACCCTCCTGAAAAATGAGATTTTACCTTCTGTTCAGGACCCTCCTAAAAAATGGGATTGCACTATATGTTCAGGACCCTCTTGAAAAATGGGATTTTACTATCTGTTCAGGACCCTCCTGGAAAATGGGATTTTACATTATGTTCAGGACCTTCCTGGAAAATGGAATGTTACTTTATGTTCAGGACCCTCCTGATAAATGGGATTTTACCTTCTGTTCAGAACCCTCCTAAAAAATAGAATTTTACTTTCCGTTCAAGACCCTCCTGAAAAATAGGATTTTACCTTATGTTCAGGTGCTTCCTGAAAAATGGGATTTTACTTTACGTTCAGGACCCTTCTGAAAAATGTGATTTTACTTTCTGTTCAGTATCCTCTTGGAAAATGGGATGTTACTTTATGTTCAGGACCCTCCTGAAAAATTGGATTTTACTTTCTGTTCAAGACCCTCCTGAAATATGGGATTTTACTATTTGTTCAGTACCGTCCTGGAAAATGGGATGTTACTTTATTTTCAGGACCCTCCTAAAAAATGGGATTTTACTTTTTGTTCAGGACCCTCCTGAAAAATAGAATTTTACTTTGTGTTCAGGACCCTCCTATAAAATGGAATTATACTTTTGTTCAGGACCCTCCTGAAAAATAGGATTTTACTTTCTACTTAGCCCCTCCTGAAAAATGGAACTTTACCTTTTGTTCAGGACCCTCCTGGAAAATGGGATTTTACTTTCTGTTTAGGACCCTATTGAAAAATGGGATTTTACCTTCTGTTAAGGACCCTCCTGAAAAATAGGATTTCACTTTATGTTCAGGACTCTCCTGAAAAATGGAACTTTACCTTCTGTTCAGGACCCTCCTGGAAAATGGGATTTTACTTTCTGTTTAGGACCCTCTTGAAAAATGGGATATTACCTTCTGTTCAGGAACCTCCAGAAAAATAGGATTTCACTTTATGTTCAGGACCCTCCTGAAAAATAGGACTTACTTTCTGTTCTGGACCCTCCTGAAAAATGGGATTTTTCTTTATGTTCAGGACCTTCCTGAAAAATTGAATGTTACTTTATGTTCAGTACCCTCTTGATATATGGGATTTTACCTTCTGTACAGGACCCTCCTAAAAAATGGAATTTTACTTTCTGTTTAGGACCCTCCTGAAAAATAGTATTTTACTTTCTACTCAGGACCCTAATGAAAAATGGGACTTTACCTCCTGTTCAGGACCCTCCTAAAAAATGAGATTTTACTTTCTGTTCAGGACCATCCTGAAAAATAGGATTTTACCTTATGTTCAGGAGCCTCCTGAAAAATGGGATTTTACTCTATGTTCAGGACCCTTTTGAAAAATGGGATTTTACTTTCTGTTCAGGACCATCCTGAAAAATGGAATTTTACTTTCTGTTCAGGACCCTCCTGGAAAATGGGATACTACTTTCTATTCAGGACCCTTCTGAAAAATGGGATTTTACTTTCTGTTCAGGACCCTCCTGAAAAATAGGATTTTACATTATGTTCAGTACCGTCTTTGGAAATGGGATGTTATTTTATGTTCAGGACCCCCCTAAAAAATAGGATTTTACTTTCTCTTCAGGACCCTCCTAAAAAATAGAATTTTACTTTATGTTCAGGACCCTCCTGAAAATAGAATTTTACTTTTGTTCAGGACCCTCCTGAAAAATGGGATTTTACTTTCTACTCAGGATTCTCCTGAAAAATTGGACTTTACTCTCTGCTCAAGACCCTCCTGAAAAATGGGACTTTACTCTCTGCTCAGGACCCTCTTGAAAAATGGGACTTTACAGTCTGTTCAGGACCCTCCTGGAAAATAGAATTTTACTTTCTGTTTATACCTTTTTGAAAAATGGAATTTTACAAGCTGTTCAGGACCCTCCTGAAAAAGGGGATTTCACTTCATGTTCCGGACCCTCCTGAAAAATGGGATTTTACTTTCTGTTCAAGTCTCTCCTGAAAGATGGGATTTTACTTTATGTTCAGGACCTTCCTGGAAAATGGAATGTTACTTTATGTTCAGGACCCTCCTGATAAATGGGATTTTACCTTCTGTTCAGGACCCTTCTAAAAAATGGATTTTATTTTCTGTTCAGGACCCTACTAAAAAATAGGATTTTACCTTCTGTTCAGGACCCTCCTGAAAAATGAGATTTCACTTTATGTTCAGGACCCTCCTGAAAAATTAGATTTTACTTTCTGTTCAGGACCCTCCTGAAAAATAGGATTTTACCTTATGTTCAGGACCCTCCTGAAAAATGGTATTTTCACTTTATGTTCAGGACCCTCCTGAAAAATGGGATTTTACTTTCTGTTAAGGACCCCCCCACCTGAAAAATAGGATTTTACGTTATGTTCACAAACCTCCTAGAAAATGGGATGTTACTTTATGTTCTGGACTCTCCTGAAAAAAGGGGATTTTACTTATTGTTCAGGACCCTCCTGAAAAATGGGATTTTACTTTATGTTCAGTACCGTCCTGGAAAATGGGATGTTACATTATTTTCAGGACCCTCCTTAAAAATGGGATTTTACTTCCTGTTCAGGACCCTCCTTAAAAATAGAATTTTACTTTATGTACAGGACCCTCCTAAAAATGGAATTTTACTTTTGTTCAGGACCCTCCTGAAAAATGAGACTTTACTCTCTGCTCAGGACCCTCCTAAAAAATGGGGCTTTACCTTTTGTTCAGGACCTTCCTGGAAAATGGGATTTTACTTTTTGTTTAGGACCCTCCTGAAAAATGGGATTTTACCATCTGTTCAGGACCCTCCTGAAAAATGGGATTTCACTTTATGTTCAGGACCCTCCTGAAAAATAGGATTTTACTTTCTGTTCAGGACCCTCCTGAAAAATGGGATTTTACTTTATGTCCAGGACCTTCCTGGAAAATGGAATGTTACTTTATGTTCAGGACCCTCCAAATAAATGGGATTTTACCTTCTGTTCAGAACCCTCCTAAAAAATGGAATTTTACATTATTTTCAGGACCCTCCTGAAAAATAGGATTTTAGCTTCTGTTCCGGACCTTCTTGAAAAATGAGATTTCACTTTATGTTTCGGACCCTCCTTAAAAATGGAATTCTACTTTCTGTTCAGGACCTTCCTGAAAAATGGGATTTTATTTATTACTCCGGACCCTCATGAAAAATGGGACTTTATCTTTATACTCAGGACCCTCATGAAAAATGGGACTTTACTTTCTGCTCAGGACCCTCCTGAAAGATGGGACTATACCTCCTGTTCAGGACCCTCCTGAAAAATGA
Organism: Capsicum pubescens; assembly: GCA_030864215.1. Classification (NCBI taxonomy): domain Eukaryota; kingdom Viridiplantae; phylum Streptophyta; class Magnoliopsida; order Solanales; family Solanaceae; genus Capsicum; species Capsicum pubescens. The sequence goes on along the minus strand of CM061549.1, from coordinate 27,853,675 downwards.
GATTTTACATTCTGTTCAGGACCCTCCAGAAAAATAGGATTTTACCTTATGTTCAGGAGACTCCTGAAAAATGGGATTTTACTTTATGTTCAGGACCCTTCTGAAAAATAGGATTTTACATTCTGTTTAGGACCCTCCTGAAAAATAGAATTTTACTTTATGTTAAGTACCCTCCTGGAAAATGGGATGTTACTTTATGTTCAGGACCCTACTAAAAAATGGGATTTTACTTTCTGTTCAAGACCCTCCTGAAAAATGGGATTTTACTTTATGTTCAGTACCGTCCTGGAAAATGGGATGTTACTTTCTGTTCAGGACCCTCCTAAAAATGGGATTTTACTTTCTGTTCAGGGCCCTCCTGAAAAATAGAATTTTACTTTATGTTCAGGACCTTCCTGAAAAATTGAATTTTACTTTTGTTCAGGACCCTCCTGAAAAATGGGATTTTACTTTCTACTCAGGATCCTCATGAAAAATGGGAATTACTCTCTGCTCAGGACCCTCCTGAAAAATGGGACTTTACCTTCTGTTCAGGACCCTCCTGGAAAATGGAATTTTTCTTTCTGTTTAGGACCCTCTTGAAAAATGGGATTTTACCATATGTTCAGGACCCTCCGAAAAAATGGGATTTCACTTTAGGTTCAGGACCCTCCTGAAAAATGGGATTTTACTTTCTATTTAAGGCCATCCTGAAAATAGGATTTTAATTTATGTTACGGACCTTCCTGGAAAATGGGATGTTACTTTATATTCAGGACCCTCCTTATAAATAGGATTTTACCTTCTGTTCATGACCCTCCTGAAAAATAGGATTTTACCTTCTGTTCAAGACCCTCCTGAAAAATGAGATTTCACTTTATGTTCAGGACGCTCCTAAAAAATGAGATTTTACTTTCTGTTCAGCACCCTCCTGAAAAATAGGATTTTACCTTATGTTCAGGACCCTCCTAAAAAATTGGATTTACTTTATGTTTATACCCTTTTGAAAAATAGAATTTTACAATCTGTTCAGGACCCTCCTGAAAAATGGGATTTCATTTCATGTTCAGGACCCTCCTGAAAAATGGGATTTTAATTTCTGCTCAGGTCCCTCCTGAAAAATAGGATTTTACTTTATGTTCAGGACCTTCCTGGAAAATGGGATGTTACTTTATGTTCAGGACCCTCCTGATAAATGGGATTTTACCTTCTGTTCAAGACCCTCCTAAAAAATGGAATTTTATTTTCTGTTCTGGACCCTCCTGAAAAATAGGATTTTACTTTCTGTTCAGGACCCTCCTGAAAAATGAGATTTCACTTTATGTTCAGGACCCTCCTGAAAAATGAGATTTTACTTTCTGTTCAGGACCCTCCTGAATAATAGGATTTTACCTTATGTTCAGGACCTTCCTGAAAAATGGTATTTTCACTGTATGTTCAGGACCCTCCTGAAAAATGTTATTTTACTTTCTGTTCAGGACCCCCCTGAAAAATGGGATTTTACTTTATGTTCACAAACCTCCTAGAAGATGGGATGTTACTTTATGTTCAGGACCCTCCTGAAAAATGGGATTTTCACTGTATGTTCAGGACCCTCCTGAAAAATGTGATTTTACTTTCTGTTCAGGACCCCCCTGATAAATGGGATTTTACTTTATGATCACAAACCTCCTAGAAGATGGGATGTTACTTTATGTTCAGGACCCTCCTGAAAAATGGGATTTTACTTTCTGTTCAGGACCCTCCTGAAAAATGGGATTTTACTTAATGTTCAGTACCGTCCTGGACAATGGGATGTTACTTTATTTTCAGGACCCTCCTAAAAAATGGGATTTTACTTTTTGTTCAGGCCCTCCTGGAAAATAGAATTTTACTTTATGTTCAGGACCCTCCTAAAAAATGAAATTTTACTTTTGTTCAGGACCCTCCTGAAAAATGGGATTTTACTTTCTAGTCAGGCCCCTGCTGAAAAATGGGACATTACTCTCTGCTCAGGACCTCCTGAAAAATGGAACTTTACCTACTGTTCAGGACCCTCCTGGAAAATGGGATTTTACTTTCTGTTTAGGACCCTCTTGAAAAATGGGATTTACCTTCTATTCAGGACCCTCCTGAAAAATAGAATTTCACTTTATGTTCAGGACCCTCCTGAAAAATGGGATTTACTTTCTTTTCTTGACCCTCCTTAAAAATGGGATTTTTCTTTATGTTCAGGACCTTCCAGGAAAATTGAATGTTACTTTATGTTCAGGACCCTCTTGATATATGGGATTTTACCTTCTGTACAGGACCCTCCTAAAAAATGGAATTTTGTTTTCTGTTCAGGACCCTCCTGAAAAATAGGATTTTACTTTCTACTCAGGACCCTCATGAAAAATAGGACTTTACTTTTTACTTAGGACCCTCCTGAAAAATGGGACTTTACTTTCTTCTCAGGACCCTCCTGAAAAATGAGATTTTACTTTCTGTTCCGGACCCTCCTGAAAAATAGGATTTTTCCTTATGTTCAGAAGATTCCTGAAAAATGGGATTTTCTTTATGTTCAGGACCCTTCTGAAAAATGGGATTTTACTTTCTGTTCAGGACTCTCCTGAAAAATGGAATTTTACTTTCTCTTCAGAACCCTCCTGGAAAATGGGATGTTACTTTATGTTCAGGACCCTTCTGAAAAATGGGATTTTACTTTCTGTTCAGGACCCTCCTGAAAAATGGGATTTTACTTTATGTTCAGTACCGTCCTGGAAAATGGGATGTTACTTTATGTTCAGGACCCTCCTAAAATATGGGATTTTACTTTCTGTTCAGGACCCTATTAATGAATAGAATTTTACTTTATGTTCAGGACTGTCCTGAAAAAAAGAATTTTACTTTTGTTCGGGACCCTCCTGAAAAATGGGATTTTACTTTCTACTCAGGATACTCCTGAAAAATGGGACTTTACTCTCTGTTAGGATCCTCCTGAAAAATGGGACTTTACCTTCTGTTCAGGACCCTCCTGGAAAATGGAATTTTACTTTCTGTTTATACCATTTTGAAAAATGGAATTTTATAATCTGTTCAGGACACTCCTGAAAAATAGGATTTCAATTCATGTTCAGGACCCTCCTGATAAATGGGATTTTACCTTCTGTTCAGGACCCTCCTAAAAAATGGAATTTTATTTTCTGTTCAGGACCCTCCTAAAAAATAGGATTTTACCTTCTGTTCAGGACCTTCCTAAAAAATGGAATTTTATTTTCTTTTCAGGACCCTCCTGAAAAATAGGATTTTATTTTCTGTTCAGGACCCTCCTGAAAAATGAGATTTCATTTTATGTTCAGGACCCTACGGAAAAATGAGATTTTACTTTCTGTTCAGGAACCTCCTGAATAATAAGATTTTACCTTATGTTCATGGCCCTCCTGAAAAATTATATTTTCACTGTATGTTCAGGACCCTCCTGAAAAATGGGATTTTACTCTCTGTTCAGGACCCCCCTGAAAAATGGAATTTTACTTTATGATCACAAACCTCCTAGAAAATGGGATGTTACTTTATGTTCAGGACCCTCCTGAAAAATGGGATTTTACTATCTGTACAGGACCCTCCTGAAAAATGGGATTTTACTTTATGTTCAGTACCGTCCTGGAAAATGGGATGTTACTTTATTTTCAGGATCCTCCTTAAAAATAAAATTTTACTTTATGTTCAGGACCCACCTGAAAAATGGAATTTTACTTTTGTTCAGGACCCTCTTGAAAAATGGGACTTTACTCTCTGCTCAGGATCCTCCTAAAAAATGGGACTTTACATTCTGTTCAGGACCCTCCTGGAAAATGGGATTTTACTTTCTGTTTAGGACCTTCCTGAAAAATAGGATTTTACCTTATGTTCAGGAGCTTCCTGAAAAATGGGATTTTACTTTATGTTCAGGACCCTTCTGAAAAATGGGATTTTACTTTCTGTTCAGGACCCTCCTGCAAAATGGAATTTTAATTTATGTTCAGTACCCTTCTGGAAAATGGGATTTTACTTTATGTTCAGGACCCTCCTGAAAAATTGGATTTTACTTTCTGTTCAAGACCCTCCTGAAAAATGGGATTTTACTATAAGTTCAGTATCGTCCTGGAAAATGGCATGTTACTTTATTTTCAGGAACCTCCTAAAAAATGGGATTTTACTTTTTGTTCAGGACCCTCCTGAAAAATAGAATTTTACTTTATGTTCAGGACCCTCCTAAAAAATGGAATTTTACTTTTGTTCAGGACCCTCCTGAAAAATGGGATTTTACATTCTAATCAGGCCCCTCCTGAAAAATTGGACATTACTCTCTGCTCAGGACCCTCCTGAAAAATGGAACTTTACCTTTTGTTCAGGACCCCCCTGGAAAATGGGATTTTACTTTCTGTTTAGGACCCTCTTGAAAAATGGGATTTTCCCTTCTGTTCAGGACCCTCCTGAAAAATAGGATTTCACTTTATGTTCAGGACCCTCCTGAAAAATGGGATTTACTTTCTGTTCTGGACCCTCCTGAAAAATGGGACATTACTCCCTGATCAGGACCCTCCTGAAAAATTGAACTTTACCTTCTGTTCAGGACCCTCCTGGAAAATAGGATTTTACTTTCTGTTTAGGACCCTCTTGAAAAATGGGATATTACCTTTTACTCAGGACCCTCCTGAAAAATAGGATTTCACTTTATGTTCAGGACCCTCTTGAAAAATGGGATTTACTTTCTATTCTGGACCCTTCTGAAAAATTTGATTTTGCTTTATGTTCAGGACCTTCCTGAAAAATTTGATGTTACTTTATGTTCAGCACCCTCTTGATATATGGGATTTTAACTTCTGTACAGGACCCTCCTAAAAAATGGAATTTTACTTTCTGTTCAGGACCCTCCTGAAAAATAGGAATTTGCTTTTTACTCAGGACCCTCATGAAAAATGGGACTTTACTTTCTGCTCAGGACCCTCCTGAAAAATGGGACTTTACCTCCTGTTCAGGACCCTCCTGAAAAATGAGATTTCACTTACTGTTCAGGACCCTCCTGAAAAATAGGATTTTACCTTATGTTCAGGAGCCTCCGGAAAAATTGGATTTTACTTTATGTTCAGGACCCTTCTGAAAAATGGAATTTTACTTTCTGTTCAGGACCCTCCTGAAAAATGGAATTTTACTTTCTGTTTAGGACCCTCCTGGAAAATAGGATTTTACCTTATGTTCAGGAGCTTCCTGAAAAATGGGATTTTACTTTATGTTCAGGACCCTTCTGAAAAATGGGATTTTACTTTCTTTTCAGGACCCTCCTGCAAAATGGAATTTTAATTTATGTTCAGTACCCTTCTGGAAAATGGCATGTTACTTTATTTTCAGGAACCTCCTAAAAAATGGGAATTTACTTTATGTTCAGGACCCTCCTGAAAAATTGGATTTTACTTTCTGTTCAAGACCCTCCTGAAAAATGGGATTTTACTATAAGTTCAGTACCGTCCTGGAAAATGGCATGTTACTTTATTTTCAGGAACCTCCTAAAAAATGGGATTTTACTTTTTGTTCAGGACCCTCCTGAAAAATAGAATTTTACTTTATGTTCAGGACCCTCCTAAAAATGGAATTTTACTTTTGTTCAGGAACCTCCTGAAAAATGGGATTTTACATTCTAATCTGGCCCCTCCTGAAAAATTGGACATTACTCTCTGCTCAGGACCCTCCTGAAAAATGGAACTTTACCTTTTGTTCAGGACCCTCCTGGAAAATGGGATTTTACTTTCTGTTTAGGACCCTCTTGAAAAATGGGATTTTCCCTTCTGTTCAGGACCCTCCTGAAAAATAGGATTTCACTTTATGTTCAGGACCCTCCTGAAAAATGGTATTTACTTTCTGTTCTGGACCCTCCTGAAAAATGGGACATTACTCCCTGATCAGGACCCTCCTGAAAAATTGAACTTTACCTTCTGTTCAGGACCCTCCTGGAAAATAGGATTTTACTTTCTGTTTAGGACCCTCTTGAAAAATGGGATATTACCTTCTACTCAGGACCCTCCTGAAAAATAGGATTTCACTTTATGTTCAGGACCCTCCTGAAAAATGGGATTTACTTTCTATTCTGGACCCTTCTGAAAAATTTGATTTTGCTTTATGTTCAGGACCTTCCTGAAAAATTTGATGTTACTTTATGTTCAGCACCCTCTTGATATATGGGATTTTAACTTCTGTACAGGACCCTCCTAAAAATTGGAATTTTACTTTCTGTTCAGGACCCTCCTGAAAAATAGGAATTTGCTTTTTACTCAGGACCCTCATGAAAAATGGGACTTTACTTTCTGCTCAGGACCCTCCTAAAAAATGGGACTTTACCTCCTGTTCAGGACCCTCCTGAAAAATGAGATTTCACTTACTGTCCAGGACCCTCCTGAAAAATAGGATTTTACCTTATGTTCAGAAGCCTCCTGAAAAATTGGATTTTACTTTATGTTCAGGACCCTTCTGAAAAATAGAATTTTACTTTCTGTTCAGGACCCTCCTGAAAAATAGAATCTTACTTTCTGTTCAGGACCACCTGTAAAATGTTATGTTACTTTATGTTCAGGACCCTTCTGAAAAATGGGATTTTACTATCTGTTCAGGACCTTCCTGAAAAATGTGATTTTACATTATGTTTTGTACCGTCCTGGAAAGTAGGATGTTACTTTATGTTCAGGACCCTCCTAAAAAATAGGGTTTTACTTTCTGTTCAGGACCCTCCTAAAAAATAGAATTTTACTTTATGTTCAGGACTCTCCTGAAAAATAGAATTTTACTTTTGTTCAGGACCTTCCTGAAAAATTGGACTTTACTCACTACTCAGGACCCTCCTGAAAAATGGGACTTTACTCTCTGCTCGGGACCCTCCTGGAAAATGGAATTTTACTTTCTGTTTATACCTCTTTGAAAAATGGAATTTTACAATCTGTTCAGGACCTTCCTAAAAAATGGGATTTTACTTCATGTTCAGGACCCTCCTGAAAAATGGGATCTTACTTTCTGTTCAGGTCCCTCCTGAAAAATGGGATTTTACTTTGTGTTCAGGACCTTCCTGGAAAATGGGATGTTACTTTTTGTTCAGGACCCTCTTGATAAATGGGATTTTACCTTCTGTTCAGGACCATCCTAAAAAATAGAATTTTATTTTCTGTTCAGGACCCTCCTATAAAATAGGATTTTACCTTCTGTTCAGGACCCTCCTGAAAAATAAGATTTCACTTTATGTTCAGGACCCTCCTGAAAAATGAGATTTTACTTTCTGTTCAGGACCCTCCTGATAAATAGGATTTTACCTTATGTAAAGGACCCTCCTGAAAAATGGTATTTTTAATTTATGTTCAGGACCCTCCAGAAAAATGGTATTTTACTTTCTGTTAAGGACCCCCCTGAAAAATAGGATTTTACTTTAGGTTCACAAACCTCCTAGAAAATGGGATGTTACTTAATGTTCAGTACCCTCCTGAAAAAGAGGATTTTACTTTCTGTTCAGGACCCTCCTGAAAAATGGGATTTTAATTTATGTTCAGTACCGTCCTGGAAAATGGGATGTTATGTTATTTTCAGGACCCTTCTAAAAAATGGGATTTTACTTTATGTTCAGGACCCTCCTGAAAAATGGAATTTTACTTTTGTTCAAGTCCCTGCTGAAAAATGACACTTTACTCTCTGCTCAGGACCGTCCTAAAAAATGGGACTTTACCTTCTGTTCAGGACCATCCTGGAAAATGGGATTTTACTTTCTGTTTAGGACCCTCCTGAAAAATGGGATTTTACCTTCTGTTCAAGACCCTCCTGAAAAATGGGATTTCACTTTATGTTCAGGACCCTCCTGAAAAATAGGATTTTACTTTCTGTTCAGGAACCTCCTGAGAAATGGAATTTTACTTTATGTCCAGGACCTTCCTGGAAAATGGAATGTTACTTTATGTTCAGGATCCTCCTGATAAATGGGATTTTACCTTTTGTTCAGAACCCTCCTAAAAATGGAATTTTACTTTCTATTCAGGACCCTCCTGAAAAATAAGATTTTAGCTTTTTTTCTGGACCTTCATGAAAAATGAGATTTCACTTTATGTTTCGGACCTTCCTGAAAAATGGAGTTCTACTTTCTGTTCAGAACCTTCCTGAAAAATGAGATTTTACTTTCTACTCCGGACCCTCATGAAAAATGGGACTTTACTTTCTGCTCAGGACCCTCATGAATAATGGGACTTTACTTTCTGATGAGGACCCTCCTGAAAGATGGGACTTTACCTCCTGTTCAGGACCCTCCTGAAAAATGACATTTTACTTTTTGTTCAGGACCCTCCTGAAAAATAGGATTTTACCTTATGTTCAGGAGCCTCCTGAAAAATGGGATTTTACTTTATGTTCAGGACCCTTCTGAAAAATGGGATTTTACTTTCTGTTCAGGACCCTCCTGAAAAATAGAATTTTACTTGATGTTCAGTACCCTCCAGGAAAATGGGATGTTACTTTATGTTCAGGACCCTCCGAAAAAATGGGATTTTACTTTCTGTTCAGGACCCTCCAGAAAAATGGGATTTTACTTTATGTTCAATACCGTCCTGGAAAATGGGATGTTACTTTTTGTTCAGGACCCCCCTAAAAATGGGATTTTACTTTCTGTTCAGGACCCTCCTGAAAAATAGAATTTTACTTTATGTTAAGAACCTTCCTGAAAAATAGAATTTTACTTTCTGTTCAGGACCTCCCTAAAAAATGAGATTTTACTTAATGTTCAGTACCCTCCTGGAAAATGGGATGTTACTTTCTGTTCAGGACCCTCCTGAAAAATAGGATTTTACTTTATGTTCAGTACCGTCCTGGAAAATGGGATGTTACTTTATTTTCAGGACCCTCCTAAAAAATGAGATTTTACTTTTTGTTCAGGACCCTCCTGAAAAACAGAATTTTACTTTATGTTCAGCACCCTCCTAAAAAATGGAATTTTACTTTTGTTCAGGACCCTTCTGAAAAAAGTGATTTTATTTTCTACTTAGGCCCCTCCTAAAAAATGGGACTTTACTCTCTACTCAGGACCGTCCTGAAAAATGGGACTTTACCTTCTGTTCAGGACCCTCCTGGAAATTTGGATTTTACTTTCTGTTTAGGACCCTCCTGAAAAATGGGATTTTACCTTCTGTTCAGGACCCTCCTGAAAAATGGGTTTTAACTTTATGTTCAGGACCTTCCTGGAAAATGGGATGTTACTTTATGTTCCCGACCCTCCTGAAAAATAGAATTTTACTTTATGTTCAGGACCTTCCTGCAAAATGGAATATTACTTTCTGTTCAGGACCCTCCTGAAAAATAAAATTTTACCTTCTGTTCCGGACCCTCCTGAAAAATGGAATTTCACTTTATGTTTCGGACCCTTCTTAAAAATGTAATTTTACTTTCTGTTTAGGGCCCTGCTGAAAAATGGGATTTTACATTCTACTCAGGACCCTCATGTAAAATAGGACTTTACTTTCTGCTCAGGACCCTCCTGAAAAATGAGATTTTACTTTCTGTTCAGGACCCTCCTGAAAAATAGGATTTTACCTTATGTTCAGGAGCCTCCTGAAGAATGGGATTTTACTTTATGTTCAGGACCCTTCTGAAAAATGAGATTTTACTTTCTGTTCAGGACCCTCCTGAAAAATGGAATTTAACTTTATGATCAGTACCCTCATGGAAAATAGGATGTTAGTTTCAGTTCAGGACCCTCATGAATAATGGGATTTTCTTTTCTGTTCAGGAACCTCCTGAAAAATGGGATTTTACTTTATGTTCAGTACCGTCCTGGAAAATGGGATGTTACTTTCTTTTCAGGACCCTCCTAAAAAAATGGGATGTTACTTTCTTTTCAGGACCCACCTAAAAAATGGGATTTTACTTTCTGTTCAGGACCCTACTGAAAAATAGAATTTTACTTTATGTTCAGGACCCTCCTGAAAAATTGAATTTTACTTTTGTTCTCCTGAAAAATGGGATTGTACTTTCTACTCAGGATCCTCCGGATAAATGGGACTTTACTCTCTGCTCAGGACCCTCCTGAAAAATGGGACTTTACCTTCTGTTCAGGACCCTCCTGGAAAATGGAATTTTACTTTCTGTTTAGGACCCTCTTGAAAAATAGGATTTTACCATCTGTTCAGAACCCTGCTGAAAAATGGGATTTCACTTTATGTTTAGGACCCTCCTGAAAAATAAGATTTTACTTTATGTACCGGACCTTCCTGGAAAATGGGATGTTAATTTATGTTCAGGACCCACCTGATAAATGGGATTTTACCTTCTATTCATGACCCTCCTAAAAAATAGAATTTTATTTACTGTTCAGGACCCACCTAAAAAATAGGATTTTACCTTCTGTTCAGGACACTCCAGAAAAATGAGATTTCACTTTATGTTCAGGACCCTCCTGAAAAAAGAGATTTTACTTTCTGTTTAGCACCCTTCTGAAAAATAGGATTTTACCATATGTTCAGGATCTCCTGAAAAATGGGATTTTACTTTATTTTCAGGACCCCCCTGAAAAATGGGACTTTACTTTCTGTTCAGGACCCCCCTGAAAAATGGGATTTTACTTTATGTTCAGTAACCTTCTGGAAAATGGGATGTTACTTTATGTTCAGGACCCTCCTGAAAAATGAGATTTTACTATCTGTTCAGGACCCTCCTGAAAAATAGGATTTTACTTTATGTTCAGTACCGTCCTGGAAACTGGGATGTTACTTTATTTTCAGGACCATCCTAAAAAATGGGATTTTACTTTTTGTTCAGGACCCTCCTGAAAAATAGAATTTTACTTTATGTTCAGGACCCTCCTGAAAAATGGAATTTTTCTTTTGTTCAGGACCCTCCTAAAAAATAGGATTTTACTTTCTACACAGGCCCCTCCTGAAAAATGGGACTTTACTCTCTGCTCAGGACCCTCCTGAAAAATGGGACTTTACCTTTTGTTCAGGACCATCCTGGAAAATGGGATTTTACTTTCTATTTAGGACCCTCCTGAAAAATGGGATTTCACTTTATGTTCAGGACCTTCCTGGAAAATGGGATGTTACTTTATGTTCAGGACCCTCCTGAAAAATGGGATTTTACTTTCTGTTCCGGACCCTCCTGAAAAATGGGATGTCACTTTATGTTTCGGGCCCTTCTGACAAATGGAATTTTACTTTCTGTTCAGGACCCTCCTGAAAAATGGGATTTTACTTTCTACTCAGGACCCTCATGAAAAATGGGACTTTACTTTCTGCTCAGGACCCTCCTGAAAAATGGGACTTTACTTTCTGCTCAGGACCCTCCTGAAAAATGGGACTTTACCTCCTGTTCAGGACCCTCCTGAAAAATGAGATTTTACTTTCTGTTCAGGACCCTCCTGTAAAATATGATTTTACCTTATGTTCAGGAGTCTCCTGAAAAAATAGGATTTTACTTTATGTTCAGTACCCTTCTGAAAAATGGGATTTTACTTTTTGTTCAGGACCCTCCTGAAAAATGGAATTTTACCTTATGTTCAGTACCCTCCTAGAAAATGGGATATTACTTTATGTTCAGGACCTTCCTGAAAAATGAGATTTTACTTTATGTTCAGTACCGTCCTGGAAAATGGGATGTTACTTTCTGTTCAGGACCCTCCTAAAAAATGGGATTTTACTTTCTGTTCAGGACCCTCCTGTAAAATAGAATGTTACTTTATATTCAGGACCTTCCTGGAAAATGGAATTTTACTTTCTGTTCAGAACCCTCTTGAAAAATATGATTTTACCTTCTGTTCCGGACTCTCCGTAAAAATGGGATTTCACTTTATATTCCGGATCCTCCTGAAAAATAGAATTCTACTTTCTGTTCAGGACCCTCCTGAAAAATGGGATTTTACTTTCTACTCAGGAACCTCATGAAAAATGGGACTTTACTTTCTGCTCAGGACCCTCCTAAAAAATGAGACTTTACATTCTGCTCAGGACCCTCCTGAAAAATGGGACTTTACCTCCTGTTCAGGACCCTCCTGAAAAATGAGATTTTACTTTCTGTTCAGGACCCTCCTGAAAAATAGGATTTTACCTTATGTACAGGAGCCTCCTGAAAAATGGGATTTTACTTTATGTACAGGACCCTTCTGAAAAATGGGATTTTTCAATCTGTTCAGGACCCTCCTAAAAAATGGGATTTTACTTTCTGTTCAGGACCCTCCTATAAAATAGAATTTTACTTTATGTTCAGGATCCTTCTGAAAAATGGACTTTTACCTTCTGTTCAGGACCCTCCTGAAAAATGAGATTTCACTTTATGTTCAGGACCTTCCTGAAAAATAAGATTTTACTTTCTGTTCAACACCCTCCTGAGAAATAGGATTTTACCTTATGTTCAAGCCCCTCCTGAAAAATGGGATTTCACTTTATGTTCAGGATCCTCCTGAAAAATGGGATTTAACTTACTGTTCGGGACCCCCCTGAAAAATGGGATTTTACTTTATGTTTTGTACCCCTCCTTGAAAATTGGATGTTAATTTTTGTTCAGGACCCTCCTGAAAAATGGGATTTTACTTTCTGTTCAGGACCCTCCTCAAAAATAGGATTTTACTTTATGTTCAGTACCGTCCTGGAAAATGGGATGTTACTTGAATTTCAGGACCCTCCTAAAAAATAGGATTTTGCTTTCTGTTCAGGACCCTCCTGAAAAATAGAATTTTACTTTATGTTCAGCACCCTCCTGAAAAATAGGACTTTACATTCTGCTCAGGACCTTCCTGGAAAATGGTATTTTACCTTCTGTTCAGGACCCTCCTGAAAAATGGGACTTTACCTCTTGTTCAGGACCATCCTGAAAAATAAGATTTTACTTTCTGTTCAAGACCCTCCTGAAAAATAAGATTTTACCTTATGTTCAGGAGCCTCACGAAAAATGGGATTTTACTTTATGTTCAGGACCATTCTGAAAAATCGGATTTTACTTTCTGTTTAGGACCCTCCTGAAAAATAGAATTTTACTTTATGTTCAGAACCCTCCAGGAAAATGGGATGTTACTTTATGTTCAGGACCCTCCTGAAAAATGGGATTTTACTTTTTGTTCAGGACCCTCCTGAAAAATGGGATTTTACTAAATGTTCAGTACCGTCCTAGAAAATAGGATGTTACCTTATTTTCTGGACTCTCTTAAAAAATGGGATTTTACTTTCTGTTCAGGACCGTGATGAAAAATAGAATTTTACTTTATGTTCAGGACCCTCCTGAAAAATGGAATTTTACTTTTGTTCAGGACCTTTTGAAAAATAAAATTTTACTTTTGTTTAGGACTCTCCTGAAAATGGGATTTTACTTTCTACTCAGGCCCCTCCAAAAAAATGGGACTTTACTCTCTGCTCAGGACCCTCCCGGAAAATGGTATTTTACTTTTTGTTTAGGACCCTCCTGAAAAATGAGATTTTACCTTTTGTTCAGGACCCTCCTGAAAAATAGGATTTCACTTTATGTTCAAGACCTTCCTGGGAAATGGGATGTTACTGTATGTTCAGGACCCTCCTGAAAAATGGGATTTTACTTTATGTTCAGGACTTTCCTGGCAAATGGAATGTTACTTTATGTTCAGGACACTCCTGATAAATGGGATTTTACCTTCTGTTCAGGACCCTCCTAAAAAATGAAATTATACTTTCTGTTCAGGACCCTCCTGAAAAGTAGGATTTTGCCATCTGTTCAGGACCCTCCTGAAAAATAGGATTTCACTATATGTTCCGAACCATCCTGAAAAATGGAATTCTACTTTATATTCAGGAACCTCCTGAAAAATGAGATTTTACTTTCTACTCAGGACCCTCATGACAAATGGGACTTTACTTTCTGCTCAGAAACCCTCCTCAAAAATAGGACTTTACTTTTTGCTCAGGACCTTCCTGAAAAATGGGACTTTACCTCCTGTTCAGGACCTTCCTGAAAAATGAAATTTTACTTTCTATTCAGGACCCTCCTGTAAAATAGAATTTTTCTTTATGTTCAGGACCCTCCTGAAAAATGGAATTATACTTTTGATTAGGACCCTCCTGAAAAATTGAATTTTACTTTTGTTTAGAACCCTCCTGAAAAATGGGATTTTACTTTCTACTCAGGCCCCTCCAAAAAATGGGACTATACTCTCTGCTCAGGACCCTCCTGAGAAATGAGAATTTACCTTCTGTTCAGGACCCTCCTGGAAAATGTGATTTTACTTTCTGTATTGGTCCTTCCTGAATAATGGGATTTTACCTTCTGTGCAGGACCCTCCTGAAAAATGGGATGTTACTTTATGTTCAGGACCTTCCTGGAAAGTGGAATTTTACTTTCTGTTCAGGAGCCCCCTGAAAAATAGGATTTTACCTTCTGTTTCGGACCCTCCTGAAATATGGGATTTCACTTTATCTTCCGGACCCTCCTGAAAAATGGAATTCTACTTTCTATTCAGGACCCTCCAGAAAAATGAGATTTTACTTTCTACTCAGGACCCTCATGAAAAATGGGACTTTACTTTCTACTCAGGACCCTCCTAAAAATGGGACTTTACTTTCTGCTCAGGACTCTCCTGAAAAATGAGATTTTACTTTCTGTTCAGGACCCTCCTGAAAAATAGGATTTTACCTTATGTTCAGGACCCACCTGAAAAATAGTATTTTACTTTATGTTCAGGATCTTTCTGAATAATGGGATTTTACTTTCTGTTTAGGACCCTCCTGAAAAATGGAATTTAACTTTATGTTCAGCACCCTCTTGGAAAATGGAATGTTACTTTATGTTCAGAACCCTCCTGAAAAATGGGAATTTACTTTCTATTCAGGACCCTCCTGAAAAATGGGATTTTACTTTATGTTCAATACCGTCCTGGAAAATGGGATGTTACTTTCTGTTCAGGACCCTCCTAAAAAATGGGATTTTACTTTCTGTCCAGGACCCTCCTGAAAAATAGAATGTTACTTTTTGTTCAGGACCCTCCTGAAAAATAGGATTTTACCTTCTGTTCCGGACCCTCCTTAAAAATGGGATTTCACTTTATGTTCTGGACCCTCCTGAAAAATAGAATTCTACTTTCTGTTCAGGACCCTCCTGAGAAATAGGATTTTACTTTCTACTGAGGACCCTCATGAAAAATGGGACTTTACTTTCTGCCAGGACACTCGTGAAAAATGATACTTTACTATCTGCTCAGGATCCTCCTGAAAAATGGGACATTACCTCTTGTTCAGGACCCTCCTAAAAAATGAGATTTTACTTTCTGTTCAGGACCCTCCTGAAAAATAGGATTTTACCTTATGTTCAAGTGCCTCCTGAAAAATGGGATTTTACTTTATGTTCAGGACCCTTCTGAAAAATGGGATTTTAGTTTTTGTTCAGGACCCTCCTGAAAAATGGAATTTTACTTTATGTTCAGTACCCTCTTGGAAAATGGGATGTTACTTTATGTTCAGGTCCCTCCTGAAAAATAGGATTTTACTTTCTGTTCAGGACCCTCCTGAAAAATGAAATTTTACTTTATGTTCAGTACCGTCCTTGAAAATGGGATGTTACTTTCTGTTCAGGACCCTCCTAAAAAATTGGATTTTACTTTCTGTTCAGGAGCCTCCTGAAAAAAAAGAATTTTACTTTATGTTCAGGACCCTCCTGAAAAATGGAATTTTACCTTCTGTTCAGGACCCTCCTGAAAAATGAGATTTCACTTTATGTTCACGACCCTCCTGAAAAATGAGATTTTACTTTCTGTTCAGCACCCTCCTGAAAAATAGGATTTTACCTTATGTTCAGGACCTTCCTGAAAAAAAGGATTTCACTCTATGTTCAGGACCCTCCTGAAAAATGGGATTTTACTTTCTGTCCAGGATCCCCCTGAAAAATAGGATTTTACTTTATGTTCAGTACCCTCCTGGAAGATGGGATGTTACTTTATTTTCAGGACCCTCCTAAAAAACAGGATTTTACTTTCTGTTCAGGACCCTCCTGAAAAATAGGATTTTACTTTATGTTCAGTACCGTCCTGGAAAATGGGATGTTACTTTATTTTTAGGACCCTCCTGAAAAATAGTATTTTACTTTTGTTCAGGACCCTCCTGAAAAATGGAAGTTTACTCTCTGCTCAGGACCCTCCTGAAAAATGGGACTTTACCTTCTGTTTAGGACCCTCCTGGAAAATGGGATTTTACTTTCTGTTCAGGACCCTCCTGGAAAATGGGATTTCACTTTATGTTCAGGACCTTCCTGGAAAATGGTATGTTTCTTTATGTTCAGTACCCTCCTGAAAAATGGGATTTTACTTTATGTTCAAGACCTTCCTGGAAAATGGAATGTTACTTTATGTTCAGGACCCTCCTGATAAATGGGATTTTACCTTCTGTTCAGGACCCTCCTAAAAAATAGAATTTTACTTTCTGTTCAGGACCCTCCAGAAAAATAGGATTTTGCCTTCTGTTCAGGACCCTCTTGAAAAATAGGATTTCACTTTATTTTTCGGACAATCCTGAAAAATGGAATTCTACTTTCTACTCAGGACCCTCATGAAAACTGGGATTTTACTTTATGTTCAGTACCATCCTGGAAAATGGGATGTTACTTTATGTTCAGGACCCTCCGAAACAATGGGATTTTACTTCTGTTCAGGACCCTCCTGACAAATTGAATTTTACTTTATGTTCAGGACCCTCCTGAAAAATTGAATTTTACTTTCTATTCAGGACCCTACTGAAAAATGGGATATTATTTTATGTTCATGTCCCTCCCTGAAAATGGGATGTTACTTTCTGTTCAGGACCCTCCTGAAAAATGGGATTTTACATTTTGTTCATGACCTTACTGAAAAATGCGATTTTACTTTCTACTCAGGACCCTCCAGAAAAATGGGACTTTACTTTCTGCTCCGGACCCTCCTGAAAAATGGGATTTTACCTTCTGTTCAAGAACCTCATGAAAAATGGGATTTTACTTTATGTTCAGAACCCTCCTGAAAAATGGGATTTTACTTTCTATTCAGGACTCTCCTGAAAAATAGGATTTTACCTTCTGTTCAGGACCCTCCTGAAAATGGGATTTCACTTTATGTTCAGGATCCTTATGAAAAATGGGATTTTACTTTCTGTTCAGGACCCTCCTGAAAAATGGAATTTTACTTTATGTTCAGGACCCTCCTGAAAAATGGGATTTTACTTTTTGTTTAGGACCATCCAGAAAAATGAGATTTTACTTTATGTCCAGGACCCTCCTGGTAAATGGGATGTTACTTACTGTTCAGGACCCTCCAGAAAAATGGAATTTTACTTTTTGTTCAGGACTATCCTGAAAAATGGGATTTTACTTTCTACTCAGGACCCTCCTGAAAAATGAGACATTACTCTCTGCTCAGGACCCTCCTGAAAAATGGGACTTTACCTTCTGTTCAGGACCATCCTGAAAAATGGAATTTTACTTTTGTTCAAGACCCTCCTGAAAAATGGGATTTTACTTTCTACTCAGGATCCTCTTGAGAAAGGGGACTTTACTCGCTACTCAGGACCCTCCTAAAAATGGGACTTTAGCTTTTGTTCAGGACCCTTCTGGAGAATAGAATTTTAATTTCTTTTTAGGACCCTCTTGAAAAATGGGATTTTTCCTTCTGTTCAGGACACTCCTGAAAAATGGGATTTCACTTTATGTTCAGGACCCTCCTGAAAAATGGGATTTTATTTTCTATTCAGGAACCTCCTTAAAAATGGGATTTTTCTTTATCTTCAGGATATTCCTGGAAAATGGGATGTTAATTTATGCTCAGGCCCCTCCTGATAAATGGGATTTTACCTTCTCTTCAGTACCTCGTAAAAAATGGAACTTTACTTTCTGTTCAGGACCCTCCTGAAAAAAAGGATTTTACCTTCGGTTCAGGACCCTCCTGAAAAATGAGAATTCACTCTATGATCAGGACCCTCCTAAAAAATGGAATTTTACTTTCTATTTAGGACCCTCCTGAAAAATAGGATTTTACCTTATGTTCAGGACCCTCCTGAAACCTGGGATTTTATCTTATGTTCAGGACCCTCATGAAAAATGGGATTTTACTTTCTGTTTAGGACCCTCCTGAAAAATGGGATTTTACATTATGTTCAGTACCCTCCTGGAAAATAGGATGTTACTTTATGTTCAGGACCCTCCTGAAAAATGGGATTTTACTTTCTGTTCAGGACCCTCCTGAAAAATAGGATTTTACTTTATACAAAGTACCGTCCTGGAAAATGGGATGTTACTTCATGTTCAGGACCCTCTTGAAAAATGGAATTTTACTTTTGTTCAGGACCCTCCTGAAAAAAGGGATTTTACTATCAACACAGGATCCTCCTCAAAAATGGGACTTTACTCTTTGCTCCGGACCCTCCTGAAAAATAGGACTTTACATTCTGTTCAGGCCCCTCCTGGAAAATGGAATTTTACTTTCTGTTTAGGACCCTCTTGAAAAATAGGATTTTACCTTCTGTTCAGGACCCTCCTGAAAAATGGGATTTCACTTTATGTTCAGGACCCTCCTGAAAAATGGGATTTTACTTTATGTTCAGGACCCTCCTGAAAATGGGATTTTACTTTATGTTCAGGAGCCTCCTGATAAATAGGACTTTACCTTTATTCAGTTCCCTCCTAAAAAATGGAATTTTACTTTCTGTTCAGGACCCTCCTGAACAATAGGATTTTTACTTCTGTTCAGGACCCTCCTGAAAAATGAGATTTCACTTTATGTTCAGGACCCTCCTGAAAAATTAAATTTTACATTCTGTTCAGGACCCTCCTGAAAAATGGGACTTTACTTTCTGCTCAAGACCCTCCTAAAAAATGAGACTTTACCTCTTATTCAGGACCCTCCTGAAAAATGAGATTTTACTTTCTTTTCAGGACTCTCCTGAAAAATAGGATTTTACCTTATGTTCAGGACCCTCCTGAAAAATTGGATATTACTTTATGTTCAGGACCCTCCGGAAAAATAGGATTTTACTTTCTGTTCAGGACCCTCCTAAAAAATGGGATTTTACCTTCTGTTCAGTACCCTCCTTGAAAATGGGATGCTACTTTATGTTCAGGACCCTCCTGAAAAATGAGATTTTACTTTCTGTTCAGGACCCTCCAGAAAAATGGTATTTTACTTTATGTTTAGTACCGTCCTGGAAAATGGGATGTTACTTTATTTTCAGGACCCTCCTAAAAAATGGGATTTTACTTTCTGTTCAGGACCCTCCTGAAAAATAGAATTTTACTTTATGTTCAGGACCCTCCTGAAAAATGGAATTTTACTTTTGTTCAGGACCCTCCTAAAAATGAGGTTTTACTTTCTACTGAGGGCTTTCCTGAAAAATGGGACTTTACTCTCTACTCAGGGCCCTCCTGAAAAATGGGACTTTACCTTCTGTTTAGGACCCTCCTGGAAAATGAGATTTTACTTTCTGTTTAGGACCTTCCTAAAAAATAGGATTTTACCTTCTGTTCAGTATCCTCCTGAAAAATGGGATTTCACTTCATGTTCAGGACCCTCCAGAAAAATGGGATTTCACTTTATATTCAGGACCCTCCTGAAAAATAGGATTTTACTTTCTGTTTAGGACCCTCCTGAAAAATGGGATTTTGCTTTATGTTCAGGACCTTTTTTTAAAATGGGATGTTACTTTATATTCAGGACCCTCCTGATAAATGGAATTTTACCTTCTCTTCAGGACCCTCCTGAAATATGGAATTTTACTTTCTGTTCAGGACCCTCCTGAAAAATAGGATTTCACCTTCTGTTCAGGACCCTCCTAAAAAATGAGATTTCACTTTATGTTCAGGACCCTCCTGAAAAATGGAACTTTACTTTCTATTCAGGACCCTCATGAAAAATGGGATTTTACTTTCTACTCAGCACCATCATGTAAAATGGGACATTACTTTCTGCTCAGGACGCTCCTGAAAAATGGGAATTAACTTTCTGCTCAGGACCCTCCTAAAAATAGGACTTTACCTCCTGTTCAGGACCCTCCTAGAAAATGGGATTTTACTTTCTGTTCAGGACTCTCCTGGAAAATAGGATTTGACCTTATGTTCAGGACCCTCCTGAAAAATAGAATTTTACTTTCTGTTCAGGACCCTTCTGAAAAGTGGGATTTTACTTTCTACTCAGGCCCCTCCTGAAAAATGGGACTTTACTCTCTGCTCAGGACCCTCCTGAAGAATGGGACTTTACCTTCTGTTCAGGACCCTCCTAGAAAATGGGATTTTACTTTCTGTTTAGGACCCTCCTGAAAAATGGGATTTTACCTTTTGTTCAGGACCCTCCTGAAAAATGGGATTTCACTTTATGTTCAGGACCCTCCAGAAAAATGGGATTTTACTTTTTGTTCAGGACCCTCCTGAAAAATAAGATTTTGCTTTATGTTCAGGACCTTCCTGGAAAATGAGATGTTACTTTATGTTCAGGACCCTCCTGATAAATGAGATTTTACCTTTTGTTCAGGACCCTCCTAAAAAATGGAATTTAACTTTTTGTTCAGGACACTCCTGAAAAATAAGATTTAATTTCTAATCAGGACCCTCCTAAAAAATAGGATTTCACTTTTTGTTCCAGACCCTTCTAAAAAATGGAATTCTACTTTCTGTTCAGGACCCTCCTGAAAAATGGGATTTTAGTTTCTACTCATGACCCTCATGAAAAATGGGACTTTACTTTCTGCTCAGGATCCTCCTGTAAAATGGGACTTTACTTTCTGCTCAGGACCCTCCTAAAAATGGGACTTTACCTCCTGTTCAGGATCCTCCTGAATAATGAGATTTTACTTTCTGTTTAGGATCCTCCTGAAAAATAGGATTTTACCTTATGTTCAGGACCCTCCTGAAAAATAGGATTTTACTTTATATTCAGTACCCTCCTGAAAAATGGGATTTTACATTCTGTTCAGGACCCTCCTGAAAAATAGAATTTTACTTTATGTTCAGTACACTCCTGCAAAATGGGATGTTACTTTATGTTCCTCCTAAAAAATGGGATTTTGCTTTCTGTTCAGGACCCTCCTGAAAAATGTGATTTTACTTAATGTTCAGTACCGTCCTGGAAAATGGGATGTTACTTTATGTTCAGGACCCTACTAAAAAATGGGATTTTACTTTCTTTTCAGGACCCTCCTGAAAAATAAAATTTTACTTATGTTCAGGACCCTCCTGAAAAATGGAATTTTACTTTTGTTCAGGACCGTCCTGAAAAATGGAATTTTACTTTCTACTCAGGATCCTCCTGAAAAATGGGACTTTACTCTCTACTTAGACCCTCCTAAAAAATGGGACTTTACCTTCTGTTCAGGACCCTCCTGGAAAATGGAATTTTAATTTCTGTTTACGACTCTTGAAAAATGGGATTTTTCCTTCTGTTCAGGACCCTCCTGAAAAATGCGATTTCACTTTATGTTCAGGACCCTCCTGAAAAATGGGATGTTAATTTATGTTCAGGACCCTAGTGATAAATGGGATTTTTCCTTCTGTTCAGGACCCTCCTAAAAAATGGAATTTTACTTTCTGTTCAGGACCCTCCCGAAAAAAAAGGATTTTACCTTCGGTTCAGGACTCTCCTGAAAAATGAGATTTCACTTAATGTTCAGGACCCTGCTTAAAAATGGAATTTTACTTTCTGTTCAGGACCCTCCTGAAAAATGGGATTTTACTTTCTAGTCTGGACCCTCCTGAAAAATAGGACTTTACTTTCTGCTCAGGACCCTCCTGAAAAATGGGTGTTTACCTCTTGTTCAAGACCCTCCTGAAAAATGGGATTTTACTTTCTATTCAGGACCCTCTTGAAAAATAGGATTTTACCTTATGTTCAGGACCGTCCAGAAAACTGGGATTTTATTTTATGTTCAGGAACCTCCTGAAAAATGGGATTTTACTTTCGTTTCAGGACCCTCCTGAAAAATGGGATTTTACTTTATGTTCAGTACCCTCCTGGAAAATGGGATGTTACTTTATGTTCAGGACCCTCCTGAAAAATGGGATTTTACTTTCTGTTCAGGATCCTCCTGAAAAATGGGATTTTACTTTATGTTCAGTACCGTCCTGGAAAATGGGATGTTACTTCATGTTCAGGACCCTCTTGAAAAATGGAATTTTACTTTTGTTCAGGACCCTCCTGAAAAATGGGATTTTACTATCTACTCAGGATCCTCCTGAAAAATGGGACTTTACTTTCTGCTCCGGACCCTCCTCAAAAATAGGACTTTACCTTCTGTTCAGGACCCTCCTGGAAAATGGAATTTTACTTTCTGTTTAGGACCCTCTTGAAAAATGGGATTTTACTTTATGTTCAGGACCCTCCTAGAAAATGGGATGTTACATTATAATCATTTCTATCACACCCCTTTTTTCGACTTAAAAAAAAGATATGTATTTTAAGGTTCGAAAGGGTTTTATTATTTAAGTGACAAAAATGAAAATTTGTTTCGAAAAAAGGATTATTTACATTTTTTATTCAGAGTCGCCACTTGGCATAATCTGGTGTGCCAAGTCACCATTGGAAAATCCTTTTCAAAACTATTTGACTCTTTAAACTGGTTTGCGAACAGAGATTCCGGCTAAGGAATTCTGTTTACCGAGGGGAAGGTGTTAGGCACCCCTCGATCCCGTGGTTCGACCACGGTCGCTTGGTGGAGCGTATCGGCTAATTTGACATTACAAATGTACAAACCACATAAACACACAAAACAAGCAAACAAATAAATCACACAAAATTCAAAACAAACAAAAATAATGTTCAGTCCAAATTATACAATCCAAAATAAAAGAGGTGCTGAAATATAAAACCTATTCTATTCTAAACTAATCCTAAACTAAACTCCACCCGACGTTCCGGGCCTTGATCACGAGCCTTCTTTGCGTACATGATACTTCAGGGCATTCCCCGGATAAATCAATACAAATCCTTCGGGGCATTCCCCGGCCAAATGAGTACAATTTAAACTTTTCGTGCAATAAAGTAGAAAGTACCATTCACGCACATATTCAAACACTCCAATAAATCGTTATTCCTAAATTTGCCTAACCGGCCTACGTTTGCCTACCAAGTTCAACATATCGCAATTCTATCATGTTTAACATTATCAATACATCAAAATTAATCAATAGTCATTTTCCTCCATTTTTAATCCCCACCTTAATTCATTTTTAACCATGTGATTAACCCATTTCAATACACAATCCACCAATCGAGAATAACGAAAATTCACCAATCATGCTTAGCACATCACACACCCAAATGTCACCAACAGTTCACATAAAAAAACAAACCACGGTATCGAATCACACGCAATCACAATCACATAAGAATTAAATAAAAGAGAAGAAAGAATTGGACCTTAAATTTGAAGCTTTCAAACTCAATGTTATTCGAATAAAGAGAGTCCGCACTCGGAAACCTCGAGCCGAACCTTAACACCAACAATCCAACTCGACAAATAATGACCCGTTCACCGTCACTTTTCACGCCGTCACTGTTCACCAGTCACTGTTCACCGGTACTGTTCACCGATCACTGGTCACTGGTCACTGTTCACCGGGTACTGTTCACTGGTCATTGTTCACCGGTTACTTTTTTTTTTTCCCGTTGTTGTTCTTGTTCTTGTGAGGAAAATTATTTGGTGATTCTTGTTATTATGGAGAAGATGATGATCAAAGAATGAGCCCTTTTTCCTCTTAGAATTTTTCTTTTATAATGGGCATGGATTTGTTATGATGTGGGAATTTTGGTGGGTCCCCCATATATTCTTTCTTTGCGGACAAGAAAAAGGAGGGGGGAATCACATGGGTAGTTAGGGTAGATAGATGCTTTTGATTGGGTAGGTTGTTAGGATAAGACAAATTAGTTAGAGGTTTTTTTTTGTTTATTTTTATATTTTTGTGGGATATAATTACATGGGGTTGAACACATGGTAAGGTGAACTAAAAATGAATAAAATTAGACTTTGGGAGGTACAAAATTAGGTGTCTACATCATGCCCCCTTTGGATGTAAACACAAAGTGTTTTCAGACAAAGAAGTAGACAACGAGACCAAATTTTGACCCGACCATTATTCAAAGAAAGAAACAGAAGGAAGAAGGACAACCGGGTCTTGACTTAAGACATCCCACCTACTCACATTATGAGAGGATCGAGTGACAAGTATCTCAACTTTTGGAGAGAGATGGACTATACCGAGTTGGAGAGTCGAGTGAGGTTCCATCGAGGTTCAGGTCCGCGGCTCCGTCATTACATAAAAAAAATGAAAATTACAAGTTAAAACATAAATGAAATTACAAAAATCCTATCTATACAGCTTCTATTGGTTCTTGACTCGAATTTCATCACCCTATTCTTCAGGCGGGCTCCTGACTTGCTATTTCTTTAACTTGTTGCTTTCCTTTCAATTTCTTCACCTTGTTCTCCAGGCGGGTTCCTGACTTGCTATTTCATCAACTTGTTGCCATGCTTTCAACTTCTGCACCCTGTTCTGCAGGCGGGCTCCTGACTTGCTATTTTTATCAACTTATTGCTATGCTTTTAATTTCTTCACCATGTTCTGCAGGCGGGCTCCTAACTTGCTATTTCATCAACTTGTTTCTATGTTTTCAATTTCTTCACCCTGTTCTCCAGGCGGGTTCCTGACTTGCTATTTCATCAACTTATTGTCATGCTTTCAACTTCTGCACCCTGTTCTGCAGGCAGGCTCCTGACTTTCTATTTTTCAATCTGTTTAACTTTCAATATCTTTACCTTATTTCTTGGTTTTCCATTTATTCGCCCTGTGCTTCGGGCATGCTCCTGAAATCACATCAAAACTGAAAAGAAAAATATCCCAAAAAAAAATTAAAAAATGCAATTTTTATGAGTTAATTGGAATGACTCGACTAAAAGGTACGTCTTATAGGAATCCAGGGGGATGACTCGACTAAAAGGTACGTCTTCTAGGAATCAAGAGAAATAACTCGACTAAAAGGTATGTCTTCTAGGAATCAAGGGAAATGACTCGACTAAAAGGTACATCTTATAGGAATCAAAGGGGATGACTCGACTAAAAGGTACGTCTTATAGGAATCATAGGGGATGACTCGACTAACAGGTACATCTTATAGGGGTCAAAGGGGATGACTCGACTAAAAGGTACGTCTTATAGGAATCAAGGGAAATGACTCGACTAAAAGGTATGTTTTCTAGGAATCAAGGGGGATGACTCGACTAAAAGGTACGTCTTATAGGAATCAAAGGGGATGACTCGACTAAAAGGTATGTCTTATAGGAATCAAAGGGGATGACTCGACTAAAAGGTACGTCTTATAGGAATCAAGGGAAATGACTTGACTAAAAGGTACGTCTTCTAGGAATCAAAGGGGATAACTCGACTAAAAGGTACGTTTTCTAGGGGTCAAAGGGGATGACTCGACTAAAAGGTACGTCTTCTAGGAATCAAAGGGGATGACTCAACTAAAAGGTACGTCTTATAGGAATCAATAGGAATGACTCGACTAAAAGGTACGTCTTATAGGAATCAAAGGGGATGACTCGACTAAAAGGTACGTCTTATAAGAATCAAAGGGGATGACTCGACTAAAAGGTACGTCTTATAGGAATCAAAGGAGATGACTCGACTAAAAGGTACGTCTTATAGGAATCAAAGAGGATGACTCGACTAAAAGTTACATCTTCTAGGAATCAATAGGAATGACTCGACTAAAAGGTATGTTTTATAGGAATCAAAGGGGATGACTCGACTAAAAGGTACGTCTTATAAGAATCAAAGGGGATGACTCGACTAAAAGATACGTCTTATAGGAATCAAAGGGGATGACTCGACTAAAAGGTACGTCTTATAGGAATCAAGGAAAATGACTCGACTAGAAGGTACGTCTTCTAGGAATCAAAGGGGATGACTCGACTAAAAGGTACATCTTCTAGGGGTCAAAGGGGATGACTCGACTAAAAGGTACATCTTATAGGAATCAAAGGAAATGACTCGACTAAAAGGTACGTCTTCTAGGAATCAAGACTTAAGTTAGGAAGTGCATTACCTAAGAAGCAAAATTCGAATTACCCAATCAAGGAAGTGTGTTTCCTTATCAATGTTGTTTGAATTATCAAAACAATGAAGTGCGTCTCCTTACCAAAGCTTCTTCAATTAACAAAACAAGGAAATGCGTCTCCTAGAGATCTTGAATTATGAATTTTACCATGGTTTTGATTACCAAACCTGTGCAGCAACCTTGCCTCTTGCATTTGTTGAGTTGAGAAATTACGACCTTTGATGTTTAGGCTCTGAAATCCTTGATCTGAATGCAACATGTATTCCTATTACATATAAAGAAAACTTGTGAGTTTAAAAACATGGTGGCTAGTTTGTGGCTTTGGCTTTTGAGGCAATTGCTCCTGCCCCCGTCACATTTATCTTTGCTTCCAACCATTAGCATATGTCATTGACTTGCTGTATCATTGACTCAAACTCAGCTTATTAAGAGTGACTCTGGAACAAACACAGTATTTCTGCTTTGTCGTGTTTCTCAAATAAACTCTTTGAACCTTGGTATTTCCATGAGTTCCCTGACTTCTCTGTTGACAAAACTTCCTGCATGCCTTTTTTTTTGGGCTCACAATCATGTCTCTTTCATGTGCTAGATTTTTCTTGCTTTGTGCAATTAAAGAAGCTGGTAGCCAGTTTTGAAATCTTTTCTCACTTGTTTTGACACAGACTTGACTCAAAGACAAGAAACAACCAAAAAAATAAATAAAAAAAATGACAATTTTTGTTTTGATAGCTGACTTAAGAAAGATAAAATTAAAATAAAGAGAAGAAAGAAAAGACAATGAATATCCCCTTTTAAAACAACGAAATGAAAAATTCATCTAAAAATGACAGTCAACACTAATGATTATGCCATGCATTTTGGATTAAGCAGCTTGATCTTTTCATCCAAACTTTCTACCCATTGTTGTTGAGTTAATGAACTTGAAACTGAGTTGCTTTCTTAGGTCAATTACATTTAAGACCCCATTCGGCTAGTGGCGCCTTGAAGGGTTTTCTCCAACAAGCTTCTTTCATTTTCTCTCGGCTCACTATCGCCTTATGGTGCCCGTGAGGATTTTCACCAATAAGACTCTCTCATTTTTATTTCTCTCAACTTACCATCGTCTTATGGTGCCCGTAAGGGTTTTCACCAATAAGACTCTCTCATTCTATTTCTCTCTTGATTTCTTATGCTGAGGAAGACAAGTAGTTCCCAAATACATCATCATATCCCTTGCATACTTAGCCTTAATATCCTCAAAAATTGATCTAAAGGTCTTTCTTTGGTTGTAACTTGGATTTTGGATAGGGTTGGAAAGAAAGGATGGCATAAGGACCAAACGACACTTAAAGTGGGTTAGGACTTACAACTTTTGGAATAGACTCAAACAATGAGGATTAACTCATGCCCCAGTTTCTTTTGACTAGGTGACTCTAAATTGTTTATTTGGTTGGACCGAGCCCTAAGTAGGGCAGCCTACGTATCTCACCCTTGAGAGAGGAGAATCAGGTCATGCGTAGTTCTGGCAGCTTATTTTTCTTGATTCTGATTTTTTTTTTTCTTTTGGGGATTTTTCTGACTCTATTTTTCTTCACACTCTTTTTTCTTCTTTTTTTTGACACATTTTTTCTCTCTTCTCTTTTTTTTTTTTTGAACTTTTCTGACTATTGTTTTGCTCGACATTGTTCTTTCGAGCTTTGCTGACTATATTGATTCCAAGAGAGATGTATGAAAGAAAATAAGACTAAAGCTCAAATGGGGTATACAAAGGATGACACGATGTTTGGATGGCAGAATGAAATGCCTTCGTCATATCAATCTTTGAAAATGCAAGTACATATCATGCAATATGAAAGTGAAAGATGAAGATCTTTTGACATCTTTTACAGCAGTAACTTTGACTGAGTCTGTGCATCACTATTTCTTCTGCGTTTATATGGCATACAACTCCACTTTTGTTGCACATTCCTCACATTGAATGACTCATGATTTTGTGAAGCTGATTTTCTTTCTGTTCACGCGGCCACTATTTGATCTAATTGACACATGTCTTTTAATTGATGACCAAGTTATTCTTGTGATTCTAAAAATAAGTGCCTTAATTTTCAAAGAAGGTTTCAACTTGATCACCAAATGCCCCAGCACTCTATCTATTTCCTCAGATGCTCTCTTTTTCTAACTTTAACCCTCTGATTCAATGTTTATTCTTAAACTGGATGTTAAGATCTAGCTGTAAATTTCACTAGCATATCATATCACTAGAGTCAACATAAAATGTACTATGTAAATAAAAAAAACACATATTTAAAACACAAAGAAAAAGGGGACACTCCATTTAATAAAAATGAAAGATAGAAGGGTTTGAACATAAACGACAAAGGGACAAAACAAGATAAATCCCGAACTACAACCCTGAAATAATTCGGAGAATAGAAAATAAAACAAACTACCAAACCCCTTCCTGGTAAGGAGAGGGGTGACTTCTCCATTGCTCATCCTGACATCTTAGCAACTGGCTTGCATATCAACATGACTGGAGCTTCCACCACTGCCAGACACATTTCCTTCAACAAATAAGCTCTGGATCCCCATGCTTAACTCATTGCCTCCCACAGATTGTGCAGTACCGCGTGCTGGTGAAGAACTCTGTGGGATGGTCGAAGGGCCTATCTTTTGCACCACAATCAATTTATCTTGAATTATCTTTTCTATTTCTCTTTTCAAAGTGCGATAATCTTCAGTATTATGACCCTGAACATCAGAATGATATGCACATCGCACATTAGGATCAAAGCTTCTTGAATGCGGGTCAGGAGTATACCCAAGGAGAGGAGTGATCATGCCCTACTGTACCAATCTCTGGAATAAACTGGCATAGTATTCCCCAATAGGAGTGAAATTATCTTTTTCCTTCCTCATCTTTGCGAACTCTGGCCTCGGATGAAATTTGGATTTAGAGGTCCCTTGGTAAATTTGTGGGGGTCGAGGACGATGTTGAGGGACAGGGGCTTGTCATTGTGGATAAGAAGATGGATGAGCATACTATTGTGCATTGTTCACAGGATATCGAGGAAGTGGAATGGGATTTCTTGAATTTCGGAGAAAGAAACCTTGTTGCAAGTGGTTATGTGGATCTGATATGTAAGCTCGGTATTGAGGCTGACAGTATTGGTGGGTTGAACCTCTCAAACTCTGCTTTGGCCCTGTCATGACAATAAGTGCATTTTCCTTCTTCTTTCCTTCAGTTTCCCTTAGTTGATTGCAATGTCGTCCCGAATGTTTCACAGAATCCTTCTGTCCATCAGGCTCCCCAAATTTTGATGTCTCAAAGCTGGGAGGAAGGTTGACACTTGAAGACATGCCACAGTTTTTATATGAAACATCTTCATAGCCCATAAGTCCAGGGGAATTTTTCATATTATTTTCTACACTCTTCACTTTCCCAACCATTTTCTCAGGCTCTTTTGGCATGCTAGGCTTCTTAGTAAGAAATTTTGGCGGTTCACTTAACTTAACTGTAGGCTCAAGAGTATACCAATGATCATCAACAGTATTGAACGTGGAGTCACTAGTGGACTGGGAAAGCACAATCGTTGGATTGATAGACAAAGTGGAAGCCTTAGTAGAAGATTGAGCAACAAAAGCACAAACGGTATGTGGTGCTGTGAATGTGGTAGACTTATACTGAGGAGATAAAGAAAGAGTGGTGGAAGTATTGAGGTGTATTTGACGTGGAATAGATTCTGAGGCATGCTGTGGTGCATCAACAACAGTAGGAAACTGACTTTGCGATTTTGGTGGAAGACTCAAGGTATTTGCAGGGTCAAAAGTGGGGAACAGAGGTGGAGGCAGCCCACTGGCCCAAGCTCGGTACATTCCCATCATTTGTTTTCTCAGTCTCAAATTCTCTTCCTTTAAACTCTCAATTTCCCGACTCTTTATTTCATCCATGATGCCACTCTATATCCTTGTTGGACACAACTAACCCTTCCTTGGATTTGGTGTGATATGGAGGACCAGCCAGGAAACCACAAACCAACCACCTTAAACTAACTGAACAAGAGGTAAAAAATATGTTAGAGTTCAACATTTTTATTTTCTTCAAAACCTCTTTTTTTTTCTTGAAGAAAAATCACCGAATCCTAGAAGGGCGCCTACGTATCTCACCCCCGAAAGGGGAGAATCAGGTGTGCGTAGTTCGTGAAGTTTTGCCAAAATGGCCAATTAATTTTTTTTTCTTTTTCTTGAAACTTTAAAAAGAAAAGAAAATAACAAATTATCAAAAGAATTGACGAAAATCTTTTTGCATTTTTTAGGTTTAAACTCCCTATACAAAAATGGAATCTATGATTACCAAAGAAGAATCTTTTTGGGTTTTCGATTTAGAATTTCATAGGAAAATGAAACTTGAAACTATTAAAGAAAAATCTTTTTGTAGTTTTCTTTTAGAGATGTATATGAAACACCTACTCTAAGTGAAGAGTGAAGAAAATCTTTTTGAATTTTTCAGATTCCTATACAACATGAAATCTATGGTTACCGAAGAAAATATTTTTGGATTTTCGATTTCATACGAAAATGAAACTTGAACCTATTAAAGAAAAATATTTTTTTTTGCTTTCTTTTAAAGATGTACATGAGACACCTACTCTAAATGAAGAGTGAAGAAAATCTTTTTTGAATTTTTGAAATAAGATCCCCGAACCTAAAATAGGTTGCCTACGTATCTCATTCCCGAGAGAGGAGAATCAGGGGTGCGTAGTTCGTCCAGATTGGACACTTAACGATTAACTAATAAATTGACCCTAACTTAAGAGACAACCAAAAACAAACGAATGAAAACTTTTTGGATTTACAACTAGACATTTCAACTAAGACTGACACCACCAATTATATAAAAAAAAAATCTTTTTGGTATTTTGTTTTTGACAAATAAGTAGAAAAGGCAAACAAAACCCTCTTTTTTTTCATTTTTTTTTCGTTGAACTTACGGTACTTTGAGAAGATAAATGCAAAACGTAAAAAAAAATCTTTTTGAGTTTTGGATCGTGAAGAACAAAAGCCATAAAGAACTCTAAAATAAACTACGACACTCCTTTTGATTCATTCTTTTTGACTCACTTTTTTTTTCTTTATTTTTTTCAACAGTTCTTGCCTACGCACCTTACTTCTAACACATGTTTTCACCAAATCAGTCCATCAAATGACCCCATTATCCTCAAAGATGCAACATTTAGCACGTAGGGATGCGTTAGAGGTGAGTCTCCTACAAAGGACCAAGTGGGCCCCGCTAGGTCTCAATATGATGCACATAAGCATGATCTAAAGGCTGACCTACGTTGTGGTTTACTAACAAGGCCGTTCGGGGGAGCATATGGTCGATAGTGGCTGCTTTGCTTTCCACCTACTCCATACATCCAACGGCTCCCCCCTAAAATAAAGGTGACTCAACTAGAGTTCGTGCGCACGACATGCGCTCCGAGACTTGTTGCGGAAAGAATTGACTCGGGTTATGCAAATGATGTCAGATATAAAGCGGTAACACATAGGATAAATATTGTAAACAAAGAGCACGAAAATGCACAAAAGTGAAAACACAAACAAAAATCACAAACAATGCTTATACACTCGTAATGCCAAACAAAGCCTATACGACTCCAAAAAAAGCTCGGATTCTGAAATAGTCCCCAGCAGAGTCGCCAGAGCTGTCACACCCCTTTTTCGACTCCAAAAAAAGTATATGTATTTTAAGGTTCGAAAGGGTTTTATTATTTAAGTGACAAAAATGAAAAAAAAATTCGAAAAAAGGATTATTTACATTTTTTATTCAGAGTCGCCACTTGGCATAATCTGGTGTGCCAAGTCACCATTGGAAAATCCTTTTCAAAACCATTTGACTCTTTAAACTGATTTGCGAATAGAGATTCCGGCTAAGGAATTTTGTTGACCGAGGAGAAGGTGTTAGGCACCCCTCGATCCCGTGGTTCGACCACGGTCGCTTGGTGGAGCGTATCGGCTAATTTGACATTACAAATGTACAAACCACATAAACACACAAAACAAGCAAACAAATAAATCATACAAAATTCAAAACAAACAAAAATAATGTTCACTCCAAATTATACAATCCAAAATAAAAGAGGTGCTGAAATATAAAACCTATTCTATTCTAAACTAATACTAAACTAAAATCCACCCGACGTTCCGGGCCTTGATCACGAGCCTCCTTTGCGTACATGATACTTCAGGGCATTCCCCGGATAAATCAATACAAATCCTTCGGGGCATTCCCCGGCCAAATGAGTACAATTTAAACTTTTCATGCAATAAAGTAGAAAGTACCATTCACGCACATATTCAAACACTCCAATAAATCGTTATTCCTAAATTTGCCTAACCGGCCTACGTTTGCCTACCAAGTTCAACATATCACAATTCTATCATGTTTAACATTATCAATACATCAAAATTAATCAATATTCATTTTCCTCCATTTTTAATCCCCACCTTAATTCATTTTTAACCACGTGATTAACCCATTTCAATACACAATCCACCAATCGAGAATAACGAAAATTCACCAATCATGCTTAGCACATCACACACCCAAATGTCACCAACAGTTCACATCAACAAACAAACCACGGTATCGAATCACACGCAATCACAATCACATAAGAATTAAATAAAAGAGAAGAAAGAATTGGACCTTAAATTTGAAGCTTTTAAACTCAATGTTATTCGAATAAAGAGAGTCCACACCCGGAAACCTCGAGCCAAACCTTAACACCAACAATCCAACTTGATAAATAATGACCCATTTACCGTCACTTTTCACGTCGTCACTGTTCACCGATCACTGTTCATCGGTACTGTTCACCGATCACACGTTCACCGGGTACTGTTCACTGGTCACTGTTCACCGGGGTACTGTTCACCGGTTACTGTTCACTGGTTACTTTTTTTTTCCGTTGTTGTTTTTGTTCTTGTGAGGAAAATTATATGGTGATTCCTTTTACTGTGGAGAAGATGATGATCAAAGAATGAGCCCTTTTTCCTCTTAGAATTTTTCTTTTATAATGGGCATGGATTTGTTATGATGTGGGAATTTTGGTGGGTCCCCCATATATTCTTTCTTTGCGGACAAGAAAAAGGAGGAGGGGAATCACATGGGTAATTAGGGTAGATGGAAGCTTTTGATTGGGTAGGTTGTGAGTATAAGATAAATTAGTTAGAGGTATTTTTTTGTTTATTTTTGTTTTTTTGTGGGATATAATTACATGGGGTTGAACACATGGTAAGGTGAACTAAAAATGAATAAAATTAGACTTCGGGAGGTACAAAATTAGGTGTCTACAATGACCCTCCTATAAATGGGATTTTAACTTATGTTCTAAACCCTCCTAAAAAATAGAATTTTACTTTCTACTCAGGACCCTTCTAAAAATGGGACTTTACTTTCTGCTCAGGACCCTCCTGAAAAATGGGACTTTGCCTCCTGTTCAGAACCCACCTGAAAAATGGGATTATACTTTCTGTTCAGGAACCTCCTAAAAAATGGAATTTTACTTTCTGTTCAGGACCCTCCTGAAAAATAGGATTTTACCTTCTGTTCAGGACTCTCCTAAAAAATGAGATTTCACTTTATGTTCAGAACCCTCCTAAAAAATGGAATTTTACTTTCTATTCAGGACCCTCCTTAAAAATGGGATTTTACTTTCTACTTAGGGCTATCATGAAAAATGGGACTTTACTTTCTGCTCAGGCCCCTCCTGAAAATTTGGACTTTGCTTTCTGCTCAGGACCCTCCTAAAAATAGGACTTTACCTACTGTTCAGGAGCCTCCTGGAAAATGGGATTTTAGTTTCTGTTCAGGACCCTCCTGAAAAATAGGATTTTACCTTAAGTTCAGGACCCTCCTGAAAAATGGGATTCCACTTTATGTTCAGGACCCTCCTGAAAAATGGGATTTTACTTTCTGTTCAGAACCCTCCTGAAAAATGAGATTTTACTTTATGTTCAGTACCCTCTTGGAAAATGGGATGTTACTTTATGTTCAGGACCCTCCTGAAAAATGGGATTTTACTTTCTATTCAGACGCTCCTGAAAAATGAGATTTTACTTTCTATTCAGGACCCTCCTGAAAGATGGGATATTACTTTATGTTCAGGACCCTCCCTGAAAATGGGATGTTACTTTCTGTTCAGGACCCTCCTGAAAAATGGGATTTTACTTTATGTTCAAGACCCTACTAAAAAATGCGATTTTACTTTCTACTCAGGACCCTCCTGAAAAATGGGATTTTTCCTTCTGTTCAGGAACCTTATGAAAAATGGGATTTCACTTTATGTTCAGAACCCTCCTAAAAAATGGGATTTTACTTTCTATTCAGGACTCTCCTGAAAAATGGGATTTTACCTTCCTTTTCAGGACCCTCCTGAAAATGGAATTTCACTTTATGTACAGGATCCTCTAGAAAAATGAGATTTTAGTTTCTGTTCAGGACCCTCCTGAAAAATGGAATTTTACTTTATGTTCAGGACCCTCCTGAAAAATGAGATTTTACTTTTTGTTCAGGACCCTCCTGAAAAATAAGATTTTACTTTATGTCCAGGACCCTCCTAGAAAATGGGATGTTACATACTGTTCAGGACCCTCCTGAAAAATGGGATTTTACTTTTTGTTCAGGACTATCCTGAAAAATTGGATTTTACAATCTACTCTGGACCCTCCTGAAAAATGTGACTTTACTCTCTGCTCAGGACCCTCCTAAAAAATGGGACTTTACCTTCTGTTCAGGACCCTCCTGAAAAATGGAATTTTACTTTATGTTCAGGACCCTCCTGAAAAATGAGATTTTACTTTTTGTTCAGGACCCTCCTGAAAAATAAGATTTTACTTTATGTCCAGGACCCTCCTGAAAAATAGGACTTTACCTTCTGTTCAGGATCCTCCTGGAAAATGTGATTTTACTTTTTGTTCAGGACTATCCTGAAAAATGAGATTTTACCTTCTGTTTAAGACCCTCCTGAAAAATGGGATGTAACTTTATGTTCAGGACCCTCCTGAAAAATGGGATTTTACTTTCTGTTCAGGACCCTTCTGAAAAATGGGATTTTACTTTATGTTCAGGACCTTCCTGGAAAATGGGATGTTACATTATAATCAGGACCCTCCTGAAAAATGGGATTTTACTTTCTGTTCAGGACCCTCCATAAAAATGGGATTTTACTTTATGTTTAATACCGTCCTGGAAAATGGGATGTTACTTTATTTTCAGAACCCTCCTAAAAAATGGGATTTTACTTTCTGTTCAGGACCCTCCTGAAAAATAGAATTTTACTTAATGTTCAGGACCCTCCTGAAAAATGGAATTTTACTTTTTTTCAAGACCCTATTGAAAAATAGGATTTTACTTTCGACTGAGGCCCTTCCTGAAAAATGGGACTTTACTCTCTACTCTGGACCTTCCTGAAAAATGGGACTTTACCTTCTGATTAGGACCCTCCTTGAAAATGAGATTTTACTTTCTGTTTAGGACCCTTCTAAAAAATGGGATTTTACCTTCTGTTCAGGATCCTCCTGAAAAATGGGATTTTATTTCATGTTCAGGACCCTCCGGAAAAATGGGATTTCATTTTATGTTCAGGACTCTCATGAAAAATAGGATTTTACTTTCTGTTTAGAACCCTCCTGAAAAATGGGATTTAGCTTTATGTTCAGGACCTTTTTTGAAAATGGGATGTTACTTTATGTTCAGGACCCTCCTTATAAATGGGATTCTACCTTCTGTTCAGGACCCTCCTGAAATATGGAATTTTACTTTCTGTTCAGGACCCTCCTGAAAAATAGGATTTTACCTTCTGTTCAGGACCCTCCTAAAAAATAAGATTTCACTTTATGTTCAGGACCCTCCTGAAAAATGGAATTTTACTTTCTGTTCAGCACCCTCTTGAAAAATGGGATTTTACTTTCTACTCAGGACCATCATGAAAAATGGGACTTTACTTTCTGCTCAGGACCCTCCTGAAAAATGGGAATTTACTTTTTGCTAAGGACCCTCCTAAAAATGGGACTTTACCTCCTGTTCAGGACTCTCCTGGAAAATGGGATTTTACTTTCTGTTCAGGACCCTCCTGAAAATAGGATTTGACCTTATGATCAGGACCCTCCTGAAAAATGGGTTCCACTTTATGTTCAGGACCCTCCTAAAAAATGGGATTTTACTTTTTGTTCAGGCCCCTCCTGAAAAATGAGATTTCACTTTATGTTCAGGATCCTCCTGGAAAATGGGATGTTACTTTATGTTCAGGACCCTCTTGAAAAATGAGATTTTACTTTCTTTTCAGGACCCTCCTGAAAAATGGGATTTTACTTTATGTTCAGTACCATCCTGGAAAATGGAATGTTACTTTATGTTCAGGACCCTCCTAAAAAATGGGATTTTACTTTCTGTTCAGGACCCTCCTGACAAATAGAATTCTACTCTATGTTCAGGACCCTCCTGAAAAATGGGATATTACTTGATGTTCAGGACCCTCCCTGAAAATGGGATGTTACTTTCTGTTCAGGACCCTCCTGAAAAATGGGATTTTACTTTTTGTTCAAGAGCCTACTGAAAAATCTGATTTTACATTCTACTCAGGACCCTCCTGAAAAATGGGACTTTACTTTCTACTCAGGACCCTCCTGAAAAATGGGATTATACCTTCTGTTCAGGAACCTCAAGAAAAATGGGATTTCACTTTATGTTTAGAACCCTCCTAAAAAATGGGATTTTACTTTCTATTCAGGACTCTCCTGAAAAATGGGATTTTACCTTCTGTTCAGGACCCTCCTGAAAATGGGATTTCACTTTATGTTCAGGATCCTCTTAAAAAATGGGATTTTACTTTCTGTTTAGGACCCTCCTAAAAAATGGAATTGTACTTTATGTTCAGGACCCTCCTGAAAAATGGGATTTTACTTTCTGTTCAGGACCCTCCTGAAAAATGAGATCTTACTTTCTGTTCAGGACCCTCCTGAAAAATAGGATTTTACCTTATGTTCAGGACCCTCCTGAAAACTGGGATTTTTCTTTATGTTCAGGACCCTCCTGAAAAATGGGATTTTACTTTTTGTTCAGGATCCTCCTGAAAAATAGGATTTTTCCTTCTGTTCAGTACGCTCCTTGAAAATGGGATGTTACTTTATGTTCAGGACCCTCCTAAAAAATGGGATTTTACTTTCTGTTCAGGACCCTCCAGAAAAATAGGATTTTACTTTATGTTTAATACCATCCTGGAAAATGGGATGTTACTTTATTTTCAGGACCCTCCTAAAAAATGGGATTTTACTTTCTGTTCAGGACCCTCCTGAAAAATAGAATTTTACTTTATGTTCAGGACCCTCCTGAAAAATGGAATTTTACTTTTTTTCAGGACCCTCTTGAAAAATGGGATTTTACTTTCGACTGAGGCCCTTCCTGAAAAATGGGACTTTGCTATCGGCTCAAGACCTTCCTGAAAAATGGGACTTTACCTTCTGTTTAGGACCCTCCTTGAAAATGAGATTTTACTTGTTGTTTAGGACCCTCCTAAATAATGGGATTTTACCTTCTGTTCAGGATCCTCCTGAAAAATGGGATTTCATTTCAAGTTCAGGACCTTCCGGAAAAATGGGATTTCACTTTATGTTCAGGACCCTTATGAAAAATAGGATTTTACTTTCTGGTTAGAACCCTCCTGAAAAATGGGATTTTGCTTTATGTTCAGGACCTTTTTTGAAAATGGGATGTTACTTTATGTTCAGGACCCTCCTTATAAATGGGATTCAACCTTCTGTTCAGGACCCTCCTGAAATATGGAATTTTACTTTCTGTTCAGGACCCTCCGGAAAAATAGGATTTTACCTTCTGTTCAGGACCCTCCTAAAAAATAAGATTTCACTTTATGTTCAGGACCCTCCTGAAGAATGGAACTTTACTTTCTGTTCAGGACCCTATTGAAAAATGGGATTTTACTTTCTACTCAGGACCATCATGAAAAATGGGACTTTACTTTCTGCTAAGGACCCTCCTAAAAAATGGGAATTTACTTTTTGCTCAGGACCCTCCTAAAAATGGGACTTTACCTCCTGTTTAGGACTCTCCTAGAAAATAGGATTTTACTTTCTGTTCAGGACCCTCCTGAAAATAGGATTTGACCTTATGATCAGGACACTCCTGAAAAATGGGTTCCACTTTATGTTCAGGACTCTCCTGAAAAATAAGATTTTACCTTTTGTTTGGGCCACTCCTGAAAAATGAGATTTCACTTT
This sequence comes from Capsicum pubescens, assembly GCA_030864215.1. Lineage (NCBI taxonomy): Eukaryota > Viridiplantae > Streptophyta > Magnoliopsida > Solanales > Solanaceae > Capsicum > Capsicum pubescens. Next base: position 27,815,391 of record CM061549.1, on the reverse strand, counting down.
ATGTTCAGGATCCTCCTAGAAAATGGGATGTTACTTTATGTTCAGGACCCTCCTGAAAAATGAGATTTTACTTTCTTTTCAGGACCCTCCTGAAATATGGGATTTTACTTTATGTTCAATACCATCCTGGAAAATGGGACGTTACTTTAAATTCAGGACCCTCCTAAAAAATGGGATTTTACTTTCTGTTCAGGACCCTCCTGACAAATAGAATTTTACTCTATGTTCAGGACCCTCCTGAAAAATGGGATATTACTTTATGTTCAGGACCCTCCCTGAAAATGGGATGTTACTTTATGTTAAGGACCCTCCTGAAAAATGGGATTTTACTTTTTGTTCAAGACCCTACTGAAAAATGCGATTTTACTTTCTACTCAGGACCCTCCTGAAAAATGGGACTTTACTATCTGCTCAGGACCCTCCTGAAAAATGGAATTTTACCTTCTATTCAAGAACTTCAAGAAAAATGGGATTTCACTTTGTGTTTAGAACCTTCCTGAAAAATGGGATTTTACTTTCTATTCAGGACTCTCCTGAAAAATGGGATTTTACCTTCTGTTCAGGACCCTCCTGAAAATGGGATTTCACTTTATGTTCAGGATTCTCTTAAAAAATGGGATTTTACTTTCTGTTCAGGACCCTCCTAAAAAATGGAATTGTACTTTATGTTCAGGACCCTCCTGAAAAATGGGATTTTACTTTATGTTCAGGACCCTCCTGAAAAATGAGATTTTACTTTATGTCCAGGACCCTCTGGAAAATAGGACGTTACTTACTGTTCAGGACCCTCCTGAAAAATGGGATTTTACTTTTTGTTCAGGACTATCCTGAAAAATGAGATTTTACTTTCTACTCAGGACCCTCCTGAAAAATGAGACTTTACTCTCTGCTCAGGACCCTCATGAAAAATGGGACTTTACCCTCTGTTCAGGACCCTCCTGAAAAATGGAATTTTACTTTTGTGTATGACCCTCTTGAAAAATAGGATTTTACTTTCTACTCAGGATACTCCTAAAAACTTGGACTTTATTCTCTGCTCAGGACCTTCCTGAAAAATAGGACTTTACCTTCTGTTCAGGATCCTCCTGGAAAATGGGATTTTACTTTTTGTTTAGGACCCTCCTGAAAAATGGGATTTTACTTTCTGTTCAAGACCCTCCCGAAAAATGGGATTTAACTTTATGTTCAGGACCCTCCTGAAAAATGGGATTTTACTTTCTGTTCAGGACCCTACGGAAAAATGGGATTTTACTTTATGTTCAGGACCTTCCTAGAAAATGGGATATTACTTTATAATCAGGACACTCCTGATAAATGGGATTTTACCTTCTGTTCAGGACCATCCTAAAAAATGGAATTTTACTTTCTGTTCAGGACCCTCCTGAACAATAGGATTTTACCTTCTGTTCTGGAACCTCCTGAAAAATGAGATTTCACTTTATGTTCAGCACCCTCCTGAAAAATAGAATTTTACTTTCTGTTCAGGATCCTCCTGAAAAATGGGACTTCACTTTCTGCTCAAGACCCTCCTGAAAAATGGGACTTTACCTCCTATTCAAGACCCTCCTGAAAAATGAGATCTAACTTTCTGTTCAGGACCCTCCTGAAAAATAGGATTTTATCTTATGTCCAGGACCCTCTTGAAAAATGGGATTTTACTTTATGTTCAGGACCCTCCTGAAAAATGGGATTTTACTTTCTGTTGAGGACCCTCCTGAAAAATAGGATTTTACCTTCTATTCAGTAACCTCCTTGAAAATGGGATGTTACTTAATGTTCAGGATCCTCCTGAAAAATGAGATTTTACTTTCTGTTCAGGACCCTCCAGAAAAATGGGATTTTACTTTATGTATAGTACCGTCCTAGAAAATGGGATGTTACTTTATGTTCAGGACCCTCTTGAAAATTGGGATTTTAATTTCTGTTCAGGACCCTACTGAAAAATAGGATTTTACCTTCTTTTCAGGACCCTCCTGAAAAAAATAAGATTGTACTTTATGTTCAGGACCCTCCTGAAAAATGGGATTTTACTTTCTGTTCAAGACCCTCCTAAAAAATGGGATTTTACTTTATGTTCAAGACCCTCCTGGAAAATGGGATGTTACTTTCTGTTGAGGGCCCTCCTGAAAAATGGAATTTTACTTTGTTCAGGACCCTCCTGAAATATGGGATTTATCTTTTGTTCAGGACCTTCCTGGAAAATGGGATTTTACTATCTTTTCAGGACCCTCCTGAAAAATAGGACTTTACCTTCTATTCAGGACCCTTTTGGAAAATGGAATTTTACTTTCTGTTCAGGACCCTCCTGATAAATGGGATTTTACTTTCTGTTCAGGACCCTCCTGAAAAATAGGATTTTGCTTTCTGTTCAGGACCCTCCTGAAAAAAGGGATTTCACTTTCTGTTCAGGACCCTCCTGAAAAATGGGATTTGACTATCTGTTCAGGACCCTCCTGAAAAATAGGATTTTTCCTTCTCTTCAGGACCCTCCTGAAATAAGGGATTTCACTTTATGTTCAGGACCCTCCTGAAAAATGGGATTTTACTTTTTGTTCTGGATCCTCCTGAAAAATGAGATTTTACTTTTTACTCAGGACCCTCCTGAAAAATGTGTCTTTACTTTCTGCTCTGGACCCTCCTGAAATATGGGACTTTACCTTCTGTTCAGGACCCTCCTGGAAAATAGGATTTTACCTTCTGTTCAGGACCCTCCTGAAAAATGGTATTTTACCTTCTGTTCAGAACCCTCCTGAAAAATGGGATTTAACTTTATGTTCAGGACCCTCCTGAAAAATGGGATTTTACTTTCTGTTCAGGACCCTTCTGTAAAATGGGATTTTACTTTATGTTCAGTACCCTCGTGGAATATGGGATGTTACTTTATGTTCAGTACCCTCTTGAAAAATGGGATTTTACTTTCTGTTTAGGACCCTCCTGAAAAATAGGATTTTACCGTCGGTACAGGACCCTAATGAAAAATCGGATTTCACTTTATGTTCAGGACCCACCTGAAAAATAAGATTTTACTTTCTGTTCAGGACCCTTTTGAAAAATGAGATTTTACTTTCAGCTCAGGACCCTCCTAAAAAATGGGACATTACTTTCTACTCAGGACCCTCCTGAAAAATGGGACTTTACCTTGTGTTCAGGCCCCTCCTGGAAAATGGGATTTTACCTTCTGTTCAGGACCCTCCTGAAAAATGGGATTTCACTTTATGTTCAGGACCCTTCTGAAATATGGGATTTTACTTTTTATTCAGGGCCCTCCTGAAAAATGGGATTTTACTTTATGTTCAGGACCCTTGTGGAAAATGGGATTTTATTTTTCTGTTCAGGACCCTCCTGAAAATTAGGATATTACCTTCTGTTCAGGACCCTCCTAAAAAATGGGATTCCACTTTATGTTCAGGACCCTCCTGAAAAATGAGATTTTTACTTTCTGTTCAGGACCCTTATGTAAAATGGGATTTTACTTTATGTTCTGTACCCTCTTGGAAAATGGGATGTTATATTATGTTCTGTACCCTCCTGAAAAATGGGATTTTACTTTCTTTTCAGGACCCTCCTGAAAATGGGATTTTATTTTATGTTCAGTACCATCCTGGAAAATGGGATGTTACTTTATGTTCAGGACCCACCTAAAAAATGGGATTTTACTTTCTGTTCAAGACCCTCCTGACAAATAGAATTTTAATTTATGTTCAAGACCCTCCTGAAAAATGGAATTTTACTTTCTGTTCAGGACCCACCTGGAAAATGAAATTTTACTTTATGTTCAGGACCCTCCCGTAAAATGGGATATTACTTTCTGTTCAGGACCCTTATGAAAAATGGGATTTTAATTTTTGTTCAGGACCCTATGAAAAATAGGATTTTACTTTCTACTAAGGACCCTCCTGAAAAATGAGATTTTACCTTCTTTTCAGGAAACTTATGAAAAATAGGATTTCACTTTATGTTCAGGACCCTCCTGAAAAATGGGATTTTACTTTCTGTTCAGGACCCTCCTGAAAAATGAGATTTTACCTTCTGTTCAGGACCCTCCTGAAAAATGGGATTTTACTTTCTACTCAGGACCCTCCTGAAAAATGAAACTTTACTCTGTGCTCAGGACCCTCCTGAAAAATGGGACTTTATCTTCTGTTCAGGACCCTCCTGAAAAATGGAATTTTACTTTTATTCAGGACCCTCCTGAAAAATAGGATTTTTCTTTTTACTCAGGATCCTCCTGAAAAATGGGACTTTACTCTCTGCTCAGGACCCTCCTGAAAAATGGGACTTTACCTTATGTTCAGGATCCTGCTGGAAAATGAGATTTTACTTTCTGTTTAGGACCCTTCTTAAAAATGGGATTTTACCTTCTGTTTAGGACCCCTCCTGAAAAATAGGATTTAACTTTATGTTCAGGACCCTCTGGAAAAATGGGATTTTACTTTCTATTCAGGACCCTTCTGAAAAAAGGATTTTACGTTATGTTCAGGACCTTCCTGGAAAATGAGATGTTACTTTATAATCAGGACCCTCATAATAAATGACATTTTACTTTCTGTTCAGGACCCTCCTAAAAAATGGAGTTTTACTTTCTACCCAAGACCCTTCTGAAAAATGGGACTTTACTTATTACTTAGGACCCTCTTGAAAAATGTGATTTTACCTCCTGTTTAGGATGCTCCTGAAAAATAGGATTTTCTTTTCTGTTCAGGACCCTTCTAAAAAATAGGATTTTACCTTAAGTTCAGGCCCCTCCTGAAAAATAGGATTTTACTTTTTGTTCAGGACCCTCCTGAAAAATGGGATTTTACTTTATGTTCAGTACCCTCCTGGAAAATGGGATGTTACTTTATGTTCAGAACCCTTCTGAAATATGGGATTTTACTTTCTGTTCGGGACCCTTCTGTAAAATGGGAGTTTACTTTATGTTTAGTACCCTCGTGGAAAATGGGATGTTACTTTATGTTCAGGATCCTCTTGAAAAATGGGATTTAACTTTCTGTTCAGGACCCTCCTGAAAAATAAGATTTTCCCTTCTGTTCAGGACCCTCCTGAAAAATGGGATTTCACTTTATGTTCAGGACCCTCCTGAAAAATGGGATTTTACTTTCTTTTCAGGAACCTCCTGAAAAATGAGATTTAATTTCAGCACAGGACCCTCCTAAAAAATGGGACATTACTTTCTGCTCAGGACCCTCCTTAAAAATAGGACTTTACCTTGTGTTCAGAACCCTCCTGGAAAATGGGATTTACCTTCTGTTCAGGACCCTCCTGATAAATGGGATTTCACTTTATGTTCAGGACACTTCTGAAATTTGGGATTTTCCTTTCTGTTCAGGACCATCCTGAAAAATGGGATTTTACTTTTTGTTCAGGACCCTCGTGGAAAATGGGATTTTATTTTTCTGTTCAGGACCCTCCTGAAAAATAGGATATTACCTTATGTTCAGGACCATCCTAAAAAATGGGATTCCACTTTATGTTCAGGACCCTCCTGAAAAATGGTATTTTACTTTCTGTTCAGGACCCTCCTGTAAAATAGGATTTTACTTTATGTTCCGTACCCTCCTGGAAAATGGGATGTTACTTTATGTTCTGTACCCTCCTGAAAAATGGGATTTTACTTACGGTTCAGGACCCTCCTGAAAAATGGTATTTTACTTTATGTTCAGTACCATCCTGGAAAATAGGATGTTATTTATGTTCAGGACCATCCTAAAATATGGGATTTTACTTTCTGTTCAGGACCCTCCTGACAAATAGAATTTTAATTTATGTTCAGGACCCTCCTGAAAAATGGAATTTTACTTTCTGTTCAGGACCCACCTGGAAAATTAGATTTTACTTTATGTTTAGGACCCTCCCGTAAAATGGGATATTACTTTCTGTTCAGGACCCTCATGAAAAATGGGATTTTACTTTTTGTTCAGGCCCCTACTGAAAAATATGATTTTACTTTCTACTCAGGACTCTCCTGAAAAATGAGATCTTACCTTCTTTTCAGGAAACTCATGAAAAATGGGATTTCACTTTATGTTCTGGACCCTCCTGAAAAATGGGATTTTACTTTCTGTTCAGGACCCTCCTGAAAAAAATGAGATTTTACCTTCTGTTCAGGACCCTCCTGAAAAATGGGATTTTCTTTATACTCAGGACCCTCCTGAAAAATGAAACTTTACTTTGTGCTCAGGACCCTCCTGAAAAATGGGATTTTACTTTCTACTCAGGATCCTCCTGAAAAATGGGACTTTACTCTCTGCTCAGGACCCTCCTGAAAAATGGGACTTTAGCTTATGTTCAGGATCCTGCTGGAAAATGGGATTTTACTTTCTGTTTAGGACCCTCCTGAAAAATGGGATTTTACCTTCTGTTTAGGACCCCTCCTGAAAAATAGGATTTCACTTTATGTTCAGGACCCTCTTGAAAAATGGGATTTTACTTTCTGTTCAGGACCCTTCTGATAAAGGGATTTTACGTTATGTTCAGGACCTTCCTGGAAAATGAGATGTTACATTATAATCAGGACCCTCCTAATAAATGGCATTTTACTTTCTGTTCAGGACCCTCCTAAAAAATGGAGTTTTACTTTCTTCCCAGGACCATTCTAAAAAATGGGACTTTACTTTCTGCTTAGGACCCTCCTGAAAAATATGAATTTACCTCCTGTTCAGGATGCTCTTGAAAAATGGAATTTTCTTTTCTGTTCAGGACCCTTCTAAAAAATAGGATTTTACCTTAAGTTCAGGACCCTCCTGAAAAATGGGATTTTACTTTCTGTTCAGGACCATCCTGAAAAATTGGATTTTACTTTATGTCCAGTACCCTCCTGAAAAATGGCATTTTACTTTATGTTCAGTACCATCCTGGAAAATAGGATGTTATTTATGTTCAGGACCATCCTAAAATATGGGATTTTACTTTCTGTTCAGGACCCTCCTGACAAATAGAATTTTAATTTATGTTCAGGACCCTCCTGAAAAATGGAATTTTACTTTCTGTTCAGGACCCACCTGGAAAATTAGATTTTACTTTATGTTTAGGACCCTCCCGTAAAATGGGATATTACTTTCTGTTCAGGACCCTCATGAAAAATGGGATTTTACTTTTTGTTCAGGCCCCTACTGAAAAATATGATTTTACTTTCTACTCAGGACTCTCCTGAAAAATGAGATCTTACCTTCTTTTCAGGAAACTCATGAAAAATGGGATTTCACTTTATGTTCTGGACCCTCCTGAAAAATGGGATTTTACTTTCTGTTCAGGACCCTCCTGAAAAAAATGAGATTTTACCTTCTGTTCAGGACCCTCCTGAAAAATGGGATTTTCTTTATACTCAGGACCCTCCTGAAAAATGAAACTTTACTTTGTGCTCAGGACCCTCCTGAAAAATGGGATTTTACTTTCTACTCAGGATCCTCCTGAAAAATGGGACTTTACTCTCTGCTCAGGACCCTCCTGAAAAATGGGACTTTAGCTTATGTTCAGGATCCTGCTGGAAAATGGGATTTTACTTTCTGTTTAGGACCCTCCTGAAAAATGGGATTTTACCTTCTGTTTAGGACCCCTCCTGAAAAATAGGATTTCACTTTATGTTCAGGACCCTCTTGAAAAATGGGATTTTACTTTCTGTTCAGGACCCTTCTGATAAAGGGATTTTACGTTATGTTCAGGACCTTCCTGGAAAATGAGATGTTACATTATAATCAGGACCCTCCTAATAAATGGCATTTTACTTTCTGTTCAGGACCCTCCTAAAAAATGGAGTTTTACTTTCTTCCCAGGACCATTCTAAAAAATGGGACTTTACTTTCTGCTTAGGACCCTCCTGAAAAATATGAATTTACCTCCTGTTCAGGATGCTCTTGAAAAATGGAATTTTCTTTTCTGTTCAGGACCCTTCTAAAAAATAGGATTTTACCTTAAGTTCAGGACCCTCCTGAAAAATGGGATTTTACTTTCTGTTCAGGACCATCCTGAAAAATTGGATTTTACTTTATGTCCAGTACCCTCCTGAAAAATGGCATTTTACTTTATGTTCAGTACCATCCTGGAAAATAGGATGTTATTTATGTTCAGGACCATCCTAAAATATGGGATTTTACTTTCTGTTCAGGACCCTCCTGACAAATAGAATTTTAATTTATGTTCAGGACCCTCCTGAAAAATGGAATTTTACTTTCTGTTCAGGACCCACCTGGAAAATTAGATTTTACTTTATGTTTAGGACCCTCCCGTAAAATGGGATATTACTTTCTGTTCAGGACCCTCATGAAAAATGGGATTTTACTTTTTGTTCAGGCCCCTACTGAAAAATATGATTTTACTTTCTACTCAGGACTCTCCTGAAAAATGAGATCTTACCTTCTTTTCAGGAAACTCATGAAAAATGGGATTTCACTTTATGTTCTGGACCCTCCTGAAAAATGGGATTTTACTTTCTGTTCAGGACCCTCCTGAAAAAAATGAGATTTTACCTTCTGTTCAGGACCCTCCTGAAAAATGGGATTTTCTTTATACTCAGGACCCTCCTGAAAAATGAAACTTTACTTTGTGCTCAGGACCCTCCTGAAAAATGGGATTTTACTTTCTACTCAGGATCCTCCTGAAAAATGGGACTTTACTCTCTGCTCAGGACCCTCCTGAAAAATGGGACTTTAGCTTATGTTCAGGATCCTGCTGGAAAATGGGATTTTACTTTCTGTTTAGGACCCTCCTGAAAAATGGGATTTTACCTTCTGTTTAGGACCCCTCCTGAAAAATAGGATTTCACTTTATGTTCAGGACCCTCTTGAAAAATGGGATTTTACTTTCTGTTCAGGACCCTTCTGATAAAGGGATTTTACGTTATGTTCAGGACCTTCCTGGAAAATGAGATGTTACATTATAATCAGGACCCTCCTAATAAATGGCATTTTACTTTCTGTTCAGGACCCTCCTAAAAAATGGAGTTTTACTTTCTTCCCAGGACCATTCTAAAAAATGGGACTTTACTTTCTGCTTAGGACCCTCCTGAAAAATATGAATTTACCTCCTGTTCAGGATGCTCCTGAAAAATGGAATTTTCTTTTCTGTTCAGGACCCTTCTAAAAAATAGGATTTTACCTTAAGTTCAGGACCCTCCTGAAAAATGGGATTTTACTTTCTGTTCAGGACCATCCTGAAAAATTGGATTTTACTTTATGTCCAGTACCCTCCTGGAAAATGGGATGTTACTTTATGTTCAGGACCCTTCTGAAAAATGGGAATTTACTTTCAGTTCAGAACCTCCTAAAAAATGGGATTTTACTTTATGATCAGTACCGTCCTGGAAAATAGGATGTTACTTTATGTTCAGGACCCTCCTAAAAATGGAATTTTACTTTTGTTCAGGACCCTCCTGAAAAATAAGATTATACTATCTACTCAGGACCCTCCTAAAAAATTGGACTTTACTCTCTGCTCAGGAATCTCCTGAAAAATGGGACTTTACCATCTGTTCAGGCCCCTACTGAAAAATAGGATTTTACTTTCTACTCAGGACTCTCCTGAAAAATGAGATTTTACCTTCTTTTCAGGAAACTCATGAAAAATGGGATTTCACTTTATGTTCAGGACCCTCCTGAAAAATGGGATTATACTTTCTGTTCAGGACCCTCCTGAAAAATGGAATTTTACTTTTGCTCAGGACCCTCATGAAAAATAAGATTATACTATCTACTCAGGACCCTCCTGAAAAATGGGACTTTACTCTTTGCTCAGGAACCTCCTGGAAAATGAGATTTTACTTTCTGTTTAGGACCCTCCTGAAAAATGGGATTTTACCTTCTGTTTAGGACCCTCCTGAAAAATAAGATTTCACTTTATGTTGAGGACCCTCTTGAAAATGGGATTTTACTTTCTGTTCAGTACCCTTCTAAAAAAGGGATTTCACTTTATGTTCAGGACCTTCTTGGAAAATGAGATGTTACTTTAAATTAGGACCCTCCTGATAAAAGGCATTTTACTTTCTGTTCAGGACCCTCCTAAAAAATGGAGTTTTACTTTCTACCCAGGACCCTTCTTAAAAATGGGACTTTACTTTCTACTTAGGACCCTCCTGAAAATTGGGACTTTACCTCCTGTTCAGGATGCTACTGAAAAATGGGATTTTATTTTCTGTTCAGGACCCTTCTGAAAAATAGGATTTTAACTTATGTTCAGGACCCTCCTGAAAAATGGGATTTTACTTTATGTTCAAGACCCTCCTGAAAAATGGGATTTTACTTTATGTTCAGTACCATCCTGGAAAATGGGATGTTACTTTATGTTCAGGACCCTCCTAAAAAATGGGATTTTACTTTCTGTTCAGGACGCTCCTGACAAATAGAATTTTAATTTATGTTCAGGACCCTCCTGAAAAATGGAATTTTACTTTCTGTTCAGGACCCTCCCGTAAAATGGGATATTACTTTCTGTTCAGGACCCTCATGAAAAATGGGATTTTACTTTTTGTTCAGGCCCCTACTGAAAAATAGGATTTTACTTTCTACTCAGGACTCTCCTGAAAAATGAGATTTTACCTTCTTTTCAGGAAACTCATGAAAAATGGGATTTCACTTTATGTTCAGGACCCTCCTGAAAAATGGGATTTTACTTTCTGTTCAGGACCCTCCTGAAAAATGGAACTTTACTTTTGTTCAGGACCCTCATGAAAAATAAGATTATACTATCTACTCAGGACCCTCCTGAAAAATGGGACTTTACTCTCTGCTCAGGAACCTCCTGGAAAATGAGATTTTACTTTCTATTTAGGACCCTCCTGAAAAATGGGATTTTACCTTCTGTTTAGGACCCTCCTGAAAAATGAGATTTCACTTTATGTTGAGGACCCTCTTGAAAATGGGATTTTACTTTCTGTTCAGTACCCTTCTAAAAAAGGGATTTCACTTTATGTTCAGGACCTTCTTGGAAAATGAGATGTTACTTTAAATTAGGACCCTCCTGATAAATGGCATCTTACTTTCTGTTCAAGACCCTCCTAAAAAATGGAGTTTTACTTTCTACCCAGGACCCTTCTTAAAAATGGGACTTTACTTTCTACTTAGGACCCTCCTGAAAATTGGGACTTTACCTCCTGTTCAGGATGCTACTGAAAAATGGGATTTTATTTTCTGTTCAGGACCCTTCTGAAAAATAGGATTTTACCTTATGTTCAGGACCCTCCTGAAAAATGGGATTTTACTTTCTGTTCTGGACCCTCCTGAAAAATGGGATTTTACTTTATGTTCAGTACCATCCTGGAAAATGGGATGTTACTTTATGTTCAGGACCCTCCTAAAAAATGGGATTTTACTTTCTGTTCAGGACGCTCCTGACAAATAGAATTTTAATTTATGTTCAGGACCCTCCTGAAAAATGGAATTTTACTTTCTGTTCAGGACCCTCCCGTAAAATGGGATATTACTTTCTGTTCAGGACCCTCATGAAAAATGGGATTTTACTTTTTGTTCAGGCCCCTACTGTAAAATAGGATTTTACTTTCTACTCAGGACTCTCCTGAAAAATGAGATTTTACCTTCTTTTCAGGAAACTCATGAAAAATGGGATTTCACTTTATGTTCAGGACCCTCCTGAAAAATGGGATTTTACTTTCTGTTCAGGACCCTCCTGAAAAATGAGATTTTACCTTCTGTTCAGGACCCTCCTGAAAAATGGGATTTTCTTTATACTCAGGACCATCCAGAAAAATAAAACTTTACTCTGTGCTCAGGACCCTCCTGAAAAATGGGATTTTACTTTCTACTCAGGATCCTCCTGAAAAATGGGACTTTACTCTCTGCTCAGGACCCTCCTGAAAAATGTGACTTTACCTTATGTTCAGGATCCTCCTGGAAAATGGGATTTTACTTTCTGTTTAGGACCCTCCTGAAAAATGGGATTTTACCTTCTGTTTAGGACCCCTCCTGAAAAATAGGATTTCACTTTATGTTCAGGACCCTCTTGAAAAATGGGATTTTACTTTCTGTTCAGGACCCTTCTGATAAAGGGATTTTACTTTATGTTCAGGACCTTCCTGGAAAATTAGATGTTACTTTATATAATCAGGACCCTCCTAATAAATGGCATTTTACTTTCTGTTCAGGACCCTCCTAAAAAATGGAGTTTTACTTTCTACCCAGGACCATTCTGAAAAATGGGACTTTACTTTCTGCTTAGGACCCTCCTGAAAAATGTGACTTTACCTCCTGTTCAGGATGCTCCTGAAAAATGGAATTTTCTTTTCTGTTCAGGACCCTTCTAACAAATAGGATTTTACCTTAAGTTCAGGACCCTCCTGAAAAATAGGATTTTACTTTCTGTTCAGGACCGTCCTGAAAAATGGGATTTTACTTTATGATCAGTACCGTCCTGGAAAATGGGATGTTACTTTATGTTCAGGACCCTCCTAAAAATGGAATTTTACTTTTGTTCAGGACCCTCCTGAAAAATAAGATTATACTATCTACTTAGGACCCTCCTGAAAAATTGGACTTTACTCTCTGCTCAGGAACCTCCTGAAAAATAGGACTTTACCATCTGTTCCGGACCCTCCTGGAAAATGGCATTTTACTTTCTGTTTAGGATCCTCCTGAAAAATGGGATTTTACCTTCTGTTCAGGACCCTCCTGAAAAGTGGGATTTTACCTTCTATTCAGGATCCTCCTGAAAAATAGAATTTTACTTTATGTTCAGGACCCTCCTGAAAAATGGAATTTTACTTTTGTTAAGGACCCTCCTGAAAAATAAGATTATACTATCTACTCAGGACCCTCCTGAAAAATGGGACTTTATTCACTGCTCAGGAACCTCCTGGAAAATGAGATTTTACTTTCTGTTTAGGACCCTCCTGAAAAATGGGATTTTACCTTCTGTTTAGGACCCTCCTGAAAAATGGGATTTCACTTTATGTTCAGGACCCTCTTGAAAATGGGATTTTACTTTCTGTTCAGTACCCTTCTGAAAAAGAGATTTCACTTTATGTTCAGGACCTTCTTGGAAAATGAGAAGTTACTTTAAATCAGGACCCTCCTGATAAATGGCATTTTACTGTCTGTTCAGGACCCTCCTAAAAAATGGAGTTTTACTTTCTACCCAGGACCCTTCTTAAAAATGGGACTTTACTTTCTACTTACGACCCTCCTGAAAATTGGGACTTTACCTCCTGTTCAGGATGCTACTGAAAAATAGGATTTTATTTTCTGTTCAGGACCCTTCTGAAAAATAGGATTTTACCTTATGTTCAGGACCCTTCAGAAAAATGGGATTTTACTTTCTGTTTTGGACCCTCCTGAAAAATGGGATTTTACTTTATGTTCAGTACCATCCTGGAAATGGGGATGTTACTTTATGTTCAGGACCCTCTTGAAAAATGGAATTTTACTTACTGTTCAGGACTCTCCTAAAAAATGAGATTTTACTTTATGATCAGTACCATCCTGGAAAATAGGATGTTACTTTATGTTCAGGACCATCCTAAAAATGGGATTTTACTTTCTGTTCAGGATCCTCCTGAAAAATAAATTTTCACTTTATGTTCAGGACCCTCATAAAAAATGGACTTTTACTTTTTTTCAGGACCCTCCTGAAAAATAAGATTATACTATCTACTCAGGACCCTCCTGAAAAATGGGACTTTACTCTATGCTCAGGAACCTCCTGAAAAATGGGACTTTACCTTCTGTTCCGGACCCTCCTGGAAAATGGGATTTTACTTTCTATTTAGGACCATCCTGAAAAATGGGATTTTACCTTCTGTTCAGGACCCTCCTGAAAAATGGGATTTCACTTTATGTTCAGGACCTTCCTAAAAAATGGGATGTTACTATATGTTCAGGACCCTCCTGATAAATGGGATTTTACCTTCTGTTCAGGACCCTCCTAAAAAATGGAATTTTACTTTCTATTCAGGATCCTCCTGAAAAATAGGATTTTACCTTCTGTTCAGGACCCTCTTGAAAAATGAGATTTCACTTTATGTTCAGGAACCTCCTAAAAAATGGAATTTAACTTTATATTCAGTACCCTCCTGGAAAATGGGATGTTACTTTATGTGTAGGACCCTCCTGAAAATGGGATTTTACTTTCTGTTCAGGACCCTCGTGAAAAATGGGATTTCACATTATGTTCAGTACGATCCTGGCCAATGGGATGTTACATTATGTTCAGGACCCTCCTAAGATATGGGATTTTATTTTCTGTTCAGGACCCTCATGACAAATAGAATTTTACTTCATGTTCAGGACCCTCCAGAAAATGGAATTTTACTTTCTGTTCAGAACCCTCCTGAAAAATGGGATTTTACTTTTTGTTCAAGACCCTACTGAAAGATGGGATTTTAATTTCTACTCAGGACCCTACTGAAAAATGGGACTTTACTTTCTGCTCAGGACCCTCCTGAAAAATGGGATTTTACCTTCTGTTCAGGAATCACATGAAAAGTGGGATTTTACTTTATGTTCAGGACCCTCCTGAAAAATAGGATTTTACTTTCTGTTCAGGACTCTCCTGAAAAATGGATTTTACCTTCTGTTCTGGACCCTCCTGAAAATGGGATTTCACGTTATGTTCAGGATCCTCCTAAAAAATGGGATTTTACTTCCTGTTCAGGACCCTCCTGAAAAATGGAATTTTAATTTATATTCAGGACCCTCCTGAAAAATAGGATTTTACTTTCTGTTCAGGACGCTCCTGAAAAATGAGATTTTACTTTATGTCCAGGACCCTCCTGGAAAATAGGATGTTACTTACTGTTCAGGACCCTCCTGAAAAATGGGATTTTACTTTTTGTTCAGGACCATCCTGAAAAATGGAATTTTACTTTCTACTCAGGGCCCTCATGAAAAATGAGACTTTACTTTCTGTTCAGGACGCTCTTGAAAAATGGGACTTTACCTTATGTTCAGGACTCTACTGGAAAATGTGATTTTACATTTTGTTTAGGACCCTCCTGAAAAATGAGATTTTACATTCTGTTTAGGACCTTCCTGAAAAATGGGATTTCACTTTTTGTTCAAGACCCTCTTAAAAAATGGGATTTTACTTTCTACTCAGGAACATCCTAAAAAATTGGACTTTACTTTCTGTTGAGGACCCTCCAAAAAAATGGGACTTTACCTTCTGTTCAGGACCCTCCTGGAAAATGACATTTTACTTTCTGTTCAGGACCCTCATTAAAGTTGGGACTTCACTTTCTGCTCAGGACCCTCGTGAAAAGTGGGAATTTACTTTCTGCTCAGGACCCTCTTGAAAAATGAGACTTTACCTCCAGTTCAGGACCCTCCTGAAAAATGGGATTTTACTTTCTATTCGGGACCATCCTGAAAAAAAGGATTTTACCTTATGTTCAGTACCCTCCTGAAAAATGGGATTTCACTTTATGTTGAGGACCCTCCTGAAAAATGGGATTTTACTTTCTGTTTAAGACCCTCCTGAAAAATGGGATTTTACTTTATGTTCAGTACCCTCCTGGAAAATGGGATGTTACTTTATGTTCAGGTCCTTTCTGAAAAATGGGATTATACTTTCTGTTCAGAACCCTCCTGAAAAATGGGATTTTACTTTATGTTCAGTACCGTCTTGGAAAATGGGATGTTACTTTATGTTCAGGAACCTCCTAAAAAATGGGATTTTACTTTCTGTTCAGGACCCTCCTGAAAAATAGAATTTTACTTTATGTTCAGGACCATCCTGAAAAATAGAATTTTACTCTTGTTCAGGACCCTCCTGAAAAATGGGATTTTACTTTCTACTCAGGACCTTCCCTAAAAATAGGACTTTACTCTCTGCTCAGGAACCTCCTGAAAAGTGGGACTTTACCTTCTGTTCAGGACTCTTCTTGAAAATGGGATTTTACTTTCTATTTTGGTCCCTCCTGAAAAATGGGATTTTACCTTCTGTTCAGGACCCTCCTGAAAAATGGGATTTCACTTTATGTTCAGGACCCTCCTGAAAATTGGGATTTTACTTTCCGTTCAGGACCCTCCTCAAAAATGGGATTTTACCTTATGTTCAGGACCTTCATGGAAAATGGGATGTTACTTTATGTTTAGGACCCTCCTGATAAATGAGATTTTACCTTCTGTTCAGGACCCTCCTAAAAAATGGAATATTACTTTCTGTTCCGGACCCTTCTGAAAAATAGGATATTACCTTATGTTAAGGACCCATCTGAAAAATGAGATTTCACTTTATGTTTAGGACTCTCCTGAAAAATGGAATTTTACTTTCTGTTCAGGACCCTCCTGAAAAAAGGGATTTTACTTTCTACTCAGGACCCTCATGAAAAATGGGACTTCACTTTCTGCTCAGAATCCTCCTAAAAATGGGACTTTACCTCCTGTTCAACCCTCCTGGAAAATGGGATTTTACTTTCTGTTCAGGACCCTCCATTAAAACTAGATTTTACCTTATGTTCAGGACCCTCCTGATAAATGGGATTTCTCTTTATGTTCAGGACCCTCCTGAAAAATAGGATATTACTTTCTGTTCAGGACCCTCCTGAAAAATGGAATTTTACTTTATGTTTCGTACCCTCCTGGAAAATAGGATGTTATTTTATGTTAAGGACCCTCCTGAAAAATGGGATTTTACTTTCTGTTCGGGACCCTCCTGAAAAATGGGACTTTACTTTCTTCTTAGGATCCTCCTAAAAATGGGATGTTACTTTATGTTCAGGACCCTCCTAAAAAATGGGATTTTACTTTCTGTGCAAGACCCTCCTAAAAAATAGAATTTTACTTTATGTTCAGGACCCTCCTGAAAAATGGAATTTTACATTCTGTTCAAGACCCTCCTGAATAATGGAATTTTAATTTATGTTCAGGACCCTCCCTGAAAATGGGATGTTACTTTCTTAGTAGGACCCTCCTGAAAAATGGGACTTTACTTCTACTTAGGACCCTCCTGAAAAATGGGATTTTACCTTCTATTCAAGAACCTCATGAATAATGGTATTTCACTTTATGTTCAGGACCATCCTGAAAAATGGGATTTTAGTTTCTGTTCAGGACCCTCCTGAAAAATGGGATTTTACCTTCTGTTCAGGACCCTCCTGAAAATGGGATTTAACTTTATATTCAGGATCCTCCTGAAAAGTGGGATTTTATTTTCTGTTCAGGACCCTGCAGAAAAATTGAATTTTACTTTATGTTCAGGACCCTCCTGAAAAATGGGATATTACTTTCTGTTCAGGACCCTTCCAACAAAATGAGATTTTACTTTATGTTCAGGACCCTCCTAGAAAATGGGATGTTACTTACTGTTCAAGACCCTCCTTAAAATTGGATTTTACTTTTTGTTCAGGGCCCTCATGAAAAATGGTATTTTACTTTCAACTCAGGACCCTCTTGAAAAATGAGACTTTACTTTCTGCTCAGGACCCTCTTGACAAATGGGACTTTACCTTTTGTTCAGGACTGTCCTGTAAAATAGGATTTTACCTTCTGTTTAGGACCCTCCTAAAAAATGAGATTTTACCTTCTGTTCAGGACCCTCCTTAAAAATGGGATTTCACTTTATGTTCAGGACGCTCTTGTAAAATAGAATTTTACTTCCTACTCAGGACCCTCCTGAAAAATGGGACTTTACTTTATGCTCAGGACCCGCCGAAAAAATGGAACTTTACCTTCTGTTAAGGACCCTCTGGAAAATGGGATTTTACTTTCTGTTCAGGACCCTCCTAAAAAATGGGATTTTACCTTCTGTTCAGGACCCTCCTGAAAAATGAGATTTCACTTTATCTCCAAGACCTTTCTGAAAAATGGAATTTTACGTTATGCTCAGGACCCTTCTGGATAATGGGATGTACTTTATGTTCAGGACCCTCCTAAAAAATAAGATTTATTCTTCTGTTCAAGACACTCCTGAAAAATGGGATTTTACTTTTTGTTCAGTTCCCTCCAGAAAAATGGGATTTTACCTTCTGTTCAAGACCCTCCTGAAAAATGAGATTGTACTTTATGTTCAGGACCCTCCTGAAAAATGGGATTTTACTTTCTATTCAGGACCCTCCTGAAAAATTAGATTTTACTTTATGTTCAGGACCCTCTTGGAAAATGGGATGTTACTTTCTGTTCAGTACCATCCTGAAAAATGGGATTTTACATTTGTTCAGGACCCTCCTAAAATATGGGACTTATCTTCTGTTCAGGACCTTCCTGGAAAATAGGATTTTACTTTCTATTCAGGACCCTCATGAAAAATGGCACTTTACCTTCTATTCAGGTCCCTTTTTGAAAATAGGATTTTACTTTTCTATTCAGGACCCTCCTGAAAAATGGAATTTTACCTTCTGTTCAGGACCCTCCTGAAAAATGGGATTTTACTTTCTGTTCAGGACCCTCCTGAAAAATGGGATTTTACTTTATGTTCTGGACCCTCCTGAAAAAAGGGATTTCACTTTCTATTCTGGACCCTCCTGAAAAATGGGATTTTACTTTCTGTTCAGGACCCTCCTGAAAAATAGTATTTTACCTTCTCTTCAGGACCCTCTTGAAAAATAGGATTTCACTTTATGTTCAGGACCCTCCTGAAAAGTGGGATTTTACTTTCTGTTCAGGATCCTCCTGAAAAATGGGATTTTACTTTCTAGTCAGGACCCTCCTGAAAATAGGTCTTTACTTTCTGCTCAGGACCCTCCTGAAAAATGGGGCTTTACCTTTTATTCAGGACCCTCCTGGAAAATGGGATTTTACCTTCTGTTCAGGACCCTCCTGAAAAATGGGATTTTACTTTCTGTTCAGGACCCTCCTGAAAAGTGGGATTTCACTTTATGTTCAGGACCCTCCTCTGAAAAATGGGATTTTACTTTATGTTCAGGACCCTTCTGTAAAATGGGATTTTACTTTATGTTTAGTACCCTCGTGGAAAATGGGATGTTACTTTATGTTCAGGACCCTCTTGAAAAATGGGATTTTACTTTCTGTTCAGGACCATCCTGAAAAATAGGATTTAACCTTCTGTTCAGGACCCTCCTGAAAAATGGGATTTCACTTTATGTTCAGGACCCTCCTGAAAATGGGATTTTACTTTCTGTTCAGGATCCTCCTGAAAAATGAGATTTTACTTTCAGCTCAGGACCCTCCTGAAAAATCGAGCATTACTTTCTGCTCAGGACCCTCTTGAAAAATGGGACTTTACCTTCTCTTCAGGACCCTACTGGAAAATGGGATTTTACCTTCTGTTCAGGACCCTCCTGAAAAATGGGATTTCAATTTATGTTCAGGACCCTTCTGAAACATGGGATTTTACTTTCTGTTCAGGACCCTCCTGAAAAATGAGATTTTATTTTATGTTCAGGACCCTCCTGGAAAATGGGATGTTACTTTATGTTCAGGACCCTCCTGAAAAATGGGATTTTTCCTTCTATTCAGGACCCTCCTGAAAAATTGGATTTTACTTTCTGTTCTGGACACTCCTGAAAAATGGGATTTAACTTTATGCTCAGGACCCTCCTGAAAAATGGGATTTTACTTTCTGTTCAGGACCCTCCTGAAAAATGGGATTTTACTTTATGTTCAGGATCCTCCTGAAAAATGGGATTTTATTTTCTGTTCAGGACCCTCCTGAAAAATAGAATTTTACTTTATGTTCAGGACCCTCCTGAAAAATGGGATATTACTTTCTGTTCAGGACCCTTCCATTAAAATGAGATTTTTCTATATGTTCAGGACCCTCCTAGAAAATGGGATGTTACTTACTGTTCAAGACCCTCCTGAAAAATGGGATTTTACTTTTTGTTCAGGACCCTCATGAAAAATGGTATTTTACTTTCTACTCAGGACCCTCCTGAAAAATGAGACTTTACCTTCTGTTTAGGATTGTCCCGGAAAATGGGATTTTACCTTCTGTTTAGGACCCTCCTAAAAAATGAGATTTTACCTTCTGTTCAGGACCCTCCTTAATAATGGGATTTCACTTTATGTTCAGGACCCTCTTGAAAAATATAATTTTACTTCCTACTCAGGACTCTCCTGAAAAATGGGACTTTACTTTCTGCTCAGGACCCTCCGAAAAATGGGACTTTACCTTCTATTAAGGACCCTCCTGGAAAATGGGATCTTACTTTCTGTTCAGGACCGTCCTAAAAAATGGGATTTTACCTATTGTTTAGGACCCTCCTAAAAAATGAGATTTCAGTTTATGTTCAAGACCTTTCTGAAAAATGGAATTTTACTTTATGCTCAGGACCCTTATGGAAAATGGGATGTTACTTTATGTTCAGGACCCTCCTAAAAAATTGGATTTTTTCTTCTTTTCAGGACCCTCCTGAAAAATGGGATTTTACTTTTTGTTTAGTTCCCTCATGAAAAATGGGATTTTACCTTCTGTTCAGGACCCTCCTGAAAAATGAGATTGTACTTTATGTTCAGGACCCTCCTGAAAAATGGGATTTTACTTTATTTTCAGGACCCTCCTGAAAAATGGGATTTTAGTTTATGTTCAGGACCCTCCTGGAAAATGGGATGTTGCTTTCTGTTCAGAACCCTCCTGAAAAATGGGATTTTACTTTTGTTCCGGACCCTCCTGAAATATGGGACTTATCTTCTGTTCAGGACCTTCCTGGAAAATGGGATTTTACTTTCTGTTCAGGACCCTCCTGAAAAATGGGACTTTACCTTCTGTTCAGGTCTCTTTTGGAAAATGGGATTTTACTTTTCTGTTCAGGACCCTCCTGAAAAATGGGATTTTACCATATGTTCAGGACCCTCCTGAAAAATGGGATTTTACTTTCTGTTCAGGACCTTCCTGAAAAATGGGATTTTACTCTATGTTCAGGACCCTCCTGAAAAAAGGGATTTCACTTTCTGTTCTGGGCCCTCCTGAAAAATGGGATTTTACTTTCTGTTCAGGACCCTCCTGAAAAATAGGATTTTACCTTCTCTTCAGGACCATCCTAAAAAATAGGATTTCACTATTTGTTCAGGACCCTCCAGAAAAATGGGATTTTACTTTCTGTTCAGGATCCTCTTGAAAAATGGGATTTTACTTTCTAGTCAGGACCCTCCTGAAAATGGGTCTTTACTTTCTGCTGAGGACCCTCTTGAAAAATGGGGCTTTACCTTCTATTCAGGACCCTCCTGGAAAATGGGATTTTACCTTCTGTTCAGGACCCTCCTGAAAAATGGGATTTTACTTTCTGTTCAGGACCCTCCTGAAAAATGGGATTTCACTTTATGTTTAGGACCCTCCTGAAAAATGGGATTTTACTTTCTGTTCAGGACGCTTCTGTAAAATGGGATTTTACTTTATGTTTAGTACCCTCGTGGAAAATGGGATGTTACTTTATGTTCAGGACCCTCTTGAAAAATGAGATTTTACTTTCTGTTCAGGACCCTCCTGAAAAATAGGATTTTACCTTCTGTTCAGGACCCTCCTGAAAATTGGGATTTCACTTTATGTTCAGGACCCTCCTGAAAAATGGGATTTTACTTTTTGTTCAGGACCCTCCTGAAAAATGAGATTTTACTTTCAGCTCAGGACCCTCCTGAAAAATGGGACATTACTTTCTGCTCAGGACCCTCTTGAAAAATGGGACTTTACCTTCTGTTCAGGACCCTCCTGGAAAATGAGATTTTACCTTCTGTTCAGGACCCTCCTTAAAAATGGGATTTCACTTTATGTTCAGGAACCTTCTGAAACATGGGATTTTACTTTCTGTTCAGGACCCTCCTGAAAAATGGGATTTTACTTTATGTTCAGGACCCTCCTAGAAAATGGGATGTAACTTTATGTTCAGGACCCTCCTGAAAAATGGGATTTTTCCTTTTGTTCGGGACCCTCCTGAAAAATGGGATTTTACTTTCTGTTCAGGACCCTCCTGAAAAATGGGATTTCACTTTATGCTCAGGACCCTCCTGAAAAATGGGATTTTACTTTTTGTTCAGGACCCTCCTGAAAAATGGGATTTTACTTTATGTTCAGGACCCTCCTGGAAAATGGGATGTTACTTTATTTTCAGGACCCTCCTGAATAATGGTATTTTACCTTCTGTTCAGGATCCTCCTGAAAAATGGGATTTCACTTTATGTTCAGGACCCTCCTGGAAGATGGGATTTTACTTTCTGTTCAGGGCCCTCTTGAAAAATGGGATTTTACCTTCTGTTCTGGACCCTCCCGGAAATGGGACTTTACCTTTTGTTCAGGACCCTCCTGGAAAATGGGACAACGCTTTCAAAAATGAAATACTACTTTACTATAATTTTTGTTTGGGATAATTTTTGTTCTAGTTTTAATTTTGGATTTCAGGAGCCCGCCTGAAGAACAAGGTGATGAAATAGCAATTTAGGAGCCCGCCTGGAGAATAGGGTGAAGAAATGAAGAGTCAAGAAACAAAGCGAAGCAATTGAAAGCCAAGCAACAAGTTGAAAGAAATTGCAAGTCAGGAGCCCGCCTGAAGAATAGGGTGATAAAAGTTGAGTCAAGAGCTAACACAAGCTATTTAGATGGGAATTTGTAATTTCATTTATGTTTTAACTTGTAATTTTCATTTTTGATGTAATGACAGAGCCTTGGACCGGAACCTCGATGGAACCTCACTCGACTCTCCAACTCGGTATAGTTCACTTTTCTTCCAACCCTTTGAGATACTTGTGACTTCCTCATGACTTGGGTAGATAGGGTGTCCGACAGGATTCGATTGTCTTTTTTTCTTTTACTCCTCTCTTTGTATAAAGATCGGGACAAAATTCGGTCTCGTTGTTTACTTCTTTGTCTGAAAACACTGCATGTTTACATTCAAAGGGGGCATGATGTAGACACGTAATTTTGTCCCTCTCCAATATCATTTTATCCATTTTTACCTTATCCTACCCATGTAATTACATCCCACAAAAATACAAAAAATAACTCTCAACAAAATCCCTAACAAACTTTTATTCTTTTTAACATCCTAACAACCCTTTCAATTAAAATAAGACACATTACCCATACCCATACCCCCAACACCCCATACCCACGTGACCCTCTCCCCCTCATATTTCTTGTCCACAAAGGCAAAAAGGGATAAACATTAAAAAAGGGCCCCACTAGGAAACTTCCAGGAAAGGGACAAAAAGGACCATTTTTCTCCATATTGGAAAATGACCATATATAGAGGACATATACAGATCAAAAGGTTTTTTTTTTTTGGATTCACCATACCATCCCTTCTTTTTATCTTCTCCATCTTATACCATCAGAGCAAGACTCCATTCTGGGTCTCACGAAAAAAAAAAGACACAAAGGACCCATTTTTCTTCTTCTCCATTATCTTCTTTACAAAAAAAGCTCACAAAAAAAACGTTCTTCTCTTCGCCACGAATCTCGCATGCACACACTCACAGTTCACCATAAAACACGTCCTCACACCGGAAAACGTACACACACGGAAGAGGAGAATGACGTGAGAGACACCGAGAGAAGAAGTTGATCGGAGATCGAGTTTTTCGGCTACTGTTCACCGAAAATCCTCTCACTAGTTCCGATTCAACTCTGTAATCCATTGAAAACTCTATTTAGACCCTCTCCATTGCTGAAAACAAAGATCGAATTGTTAAAACCAGTTCGAGATCGACCTGTTTCGGGTTGATTCCGGCCGTTTTGAGTTTGATTTCAGTTTGTTCGAGGTCAGATTTCTGATCGTTTGGTTTAGATTTCGGTTCATTTGGGTTAGTTTCGGTGTGTTTGGGTTAGATTTTGGTTCACTCGGGTCAGCTTCATTTGTTAGGGTCGATTCCGGTAAGATTTGAATTGACTCAGTGGAAAAGTCGTAGGCAGATCCCGTCTATTTCGCGTTACAGGGCGTGTATTGAATACTTTCAGTCGCTTTGCAGATTGGTTGTTTGAATCGGACTTCGGGTTTCAATTTCCCAAATACTGAGCTGGACAGATTTGTCGTTGGAGCTTAAGTCGAGGTTATGGGAGGCGGGTTTTCTTTATCTCGTCGAATAATATTGGTCAAAAAGCGGTTTAAGGTCCATCCCTCAACTCTATATTCTTGTTATTATCTCAAATGTGTTTAATTGTTGTGATTATATGTGATGTGATCGTAGTTGGTGAGTTTTGTTGACGTTATGATGTCATGATTTTGTGCTTCACGGTGTGTTTTCGATGATACATGGAATGAATAGGAGTAGTAGTTGGTGTAATTGATGAAAAATGAAAGCCAACGTGGGTGGTTGGAATTGAAATTGATAAAAGCAATCATTAATTTATTTTGATTCATTAAATGGCGTTGAAATAAATAGGCAAATGTAGGTTGGGTAAGCAAAGTTTAGGACTCGTTGTTTTGTTGAATATTTGAGATTTTGTTAAATAGTTTGATTTTCTCGCACTTAAGTGTATTCATTTGGCCGGGGAATGCCCCGAGGTATTTGTGTTTATTCGCCGGGGAATGCCCCGAAGTATTTTATACCCGGAGGACGTTCATGACGAAGGCCCGAGGCAGCGGGTTGGAGTTTAGTTTAGGACTAGCTTAGAATAGAATAGGTTTTACCTTTCCGTATGTTTTTATTTTTGGACTGTATAATTGGACTGAACATTATTATTTTGGTTTTGGATTGTTGTTTGACGTGTTTGTTGATTGTTTATGTTTTTTATGTGGTTTATACATTCTTAGTGTCAAAGTTAGCCGATACGTTCCACCAAGCGACCGTGGTCAAACACGGGATCGAGGGGTGCCTAACACCTTCCCCTCGGTCAACAGAATTCCTTAGCCGGAATCTCTGTTCGCAAACTAGTCTTAAAGAGTTAAATTATTTTGAAAAGGATTTTTCAAAGGTGACTTGGAACACCGGATTATGCCAAGTAGCGACTCTGAATAAAAAATATAAATAATCCCTTTTCGAAACAAATTTTCATTTTTCGTCACTTTGATAATAAAAACCCTTTCGAACTTAAAATCAAAACTTTCTGGTCGCAAAAGGGGTGTGACAGTAATTGATTGATAACTTGATATGAAGGCACTACAATACCTTTCTCCTTCTTCTCACCTCTTTCTCCGAAATTGCTAAGGGTGTTAAGTGGGCCGGGCCGGGTCAACCCAAAACCGGCCCGTTAAGTTCAGCCGGGGTGTGGGCCAGGCCAGGCTGGGCTATAGTTAAGTGGGCCGGGCCGGATCCGGGTTCAACGGTAAAATTTTTAAAAACAACCCTGAACTGGCCTACTTAGCCCAACCCGATCTAACCCACCTAAACCCGGTCAAACCCGGTTAAAAATCCGATCAAACCCGGTCAAAGACCAATTTTTTTTTTCCAATATACACTATATATACCCACATATATACATTTTAAATACGTTAAACAATATTTATATACACTATATATATATATATAGTATATACTACATTAGAATTTAAAAAATATATATACATATACACAATTACACATATATACGTAACACTCAATATATACGACTATACGTACTACTTTAAATAAAACATATACTACAATATATATATAGAGAGTATATACTACATTAGAATTTAAAAAATATATATACATATACACAATTACACATATATACGTAACACTCAATATATACGACTATACGTACTACTTTAAATAAAACATATACTACAATATATATATATATAGAGAGAGAGAGAGAGAGAGAGAGAGAGAGTTATATACTAATTTATAAAACATATACACATGTATACGTTAAATATATACGTCTATAGAAGATATATACACAGATATACGCACCATTCAATATATATGTACTACTTTAAATAAAACATATACTACAATATATATATACTACAATATACACACACACTGTATATATAGTAATATACTAATTTATAAAACATATACACATGTATACGTTAAATATATACGTCTATAGAAGATATATACACATATATACGTACCATTCAATATATATGTACTACTTTAAATAAAATATACTACAATATATATATATACTACAATATATATATACTACAATATATACACTCACTATATATATAGTTATACACTAATTTATAAAACATATACACATGTATACGTTAAATATATACGTCTATAGAAGATATATACACATATATACGTACCATTCAATATATACGTACTACTTAAATGAAATATACTACAATATATACACACTATATATATAGTTATATACTAATTTATAAAACATATACACATGTATACGTTAAATATATACGTCTATAGAAGATATATACACATATATATGTACCATTCAATATATATGTACTACTTTAAATAAAATATACTACAATATATATATACTACAATATATACACACACTATATATATAGTTATACACTAATTTTTAAAACATATACCCATGTATACGTTAAATATATACGTCTATAGAAGATATATATACATATATACGTACCATTCAATATATACGTACTACTTTAAATGAAAAATTTCTATAAAGAGTGTGTATCCTTTGACGAGCCATTAATTTTTGAATACTAAAAATGAAATTGCACTATGATATTACATGAGTCATATCAAATCGTCATATCTCATATGTTAAAGGAAATTAGTAGTATTGTATTATATTTCATATTGTATGAAGGCTTAAAAATTCCCCTTTATTACTTTATTTAATTTTGAGATAATACCCTATTACCTCCTGAACTATACCCAAAACGGCAGAGACACACTTCAATTTAAAGGAGGTCTTATTACACTCCTGAACTAATTAAAAGTGTAATTTTGACACTCGTAGTGCCTACGTAGCACATATGTGGCACAACACACTGAAGTGTCCACGTAGGCACTAAGGGTGTCAAAATTATACTTTTAATTAGTTCAGGGGGTAATAGGACCCCCTTTAAGTTAAGGTGTGTCATAGCCGTTTTGGGTATAGTTCAGAGGGGTAATAGAGTATTTTCTCTTTAATTTTTCAAGTGAAATTTTTCTCCCCCTCGCAAGTAATTTTTTTTTTCAAATGAATTGGATGTCCAAACACAAGTTCAACTTCGGCATATAATATTTCAAATTCCAACTTCAAAAACTATTTCTTTTAACATATCACTCGGTTCACGCCCAAACATAAAAGCAATTTTGAGGTTGATAACTCAACTTTCGTTTTGATTTTTATAATTTTGCATTATTTAAATATCCTCATTTGTAATATCATTATAGAGTATATTACAAACTCTATAATGATCATAGACATAGGATAACTAGTTCTCTATAGCTCTTATTTTTTTTATGATTTTTTATTAGTAGAGGTTCGTTACCTCGTTAGGACTGGTAAGGTATGGTCTAGCCCTCCATGCTTGTATCAGTAGTTAGCAAGTAACTTGGACTAGTCTTAACTATTATGTTCCTATATATATTTGGAGTAGCTCTTTCCTTAATTTGCACAACCAACTTCCATACCTTAATTGCATACTTTTTTCTTAATTCCCACAACCAACTTTTGAACTATTTGATCCTAAACATATATGGTCTGCACACAATTCTCATTTCTTCTCTTTCTCTGTTTCTGTCTTCTTTTTTTTCTTCATCCGTGCCGCAAAGATCAAAGCATTTCCGTTCTAAAATTCAAGCAGACCTTTACTATAGATCCCTCAGCCTCTCTTTATTGTTCTTTTTCTCATGGGACGGAGTGACGTGTGATGAGATGACTGGTCATGTCATTGAGCTTGACCTCCATTGCAGTGGACTTGTGGGGAAGATTGATTCCAATAGCAGCCTTTTCCAACTCTCTCATCTCCAAAGGCTTGATCTTTCTCATAATAACTTCTCCAGTTCTCACATCTCCCCCGAATTCGGCAGGTTCTCGAACTTTTCGACTCCTATTTCTCAGGTCAAATTCCTTCTAAAATCTCTCATCTTTCCAAGTTACAGTCTCTTAGCCTCTTCCCGTATGAAAATAATCTGAGACTCGCAGCCCATGATTTTAAACTGATCCTTCAGAATTTGACCCATTTAAGAGAGCTTGAACTTAGTTACGTGAACATCCCTTCCACCATTCCTCTGAATTTCTCTTCCCATTTAACAACTCTAAGCCTGACATCGACAAGATTGTATGGGATAATTCCTGAGAGTATTTTTAACCTGCCCAGCCTGGAAACACTTGACTTGAGTTACAATGATCATCTCAGTGGTTATTTTCCAAAAACCAAATGGAACAGCAGTGCATCTCTCACATGGTTAGATCTCCATAGCATGAATCTTTCTGGTAATTTGCTGCTGGAGTCTCTTGGCTATATAACCTCACTGCGTTCATTGTTTCTTTCTAATTGCAACCTCAGAGGACCAATTCCCGAATATCTTTCAAACCTCACCCGCTTAGTGGCTTTGTTCCTTGATGGTAACACCCTGAATGGAATAATACCATCAGGGATGTTCTCCCTTCCATCACTGTTTAACATACAATTGAGTAATAACCACTCTTCTGGTCAGCTTGAGGATTTCAAGTCCAATTCACTAGTCTGGATTGATTTAAGAAATAATCAGCTGCAAGGACATCTTCCCGACTCAATTCAAAACCTTGTGAACCTAACACGGCTTGATCTTTTTTTCAATTATTTTAGTGGTCATGTGGATCTCAGCCTCTTTTCAAACCTCAAACAGCTTTCAGAGCTTGATCTTTCATTCAATAATTTTAGTGGTCATGTGGATGTCAGCCTCTTTTCAGACCTCAAACAGCTTTCAGAGCTTGATCTTTCATATAATAATTTTAGTGGTCATGTGGATGTCAGCCTTTTTTCAGACCTCAAACAGCTTTCAGAGCTTGATCTTTCATACAATAATTTTGGTGGTCATATGGATCTCAACCTCTTTTCAGAATTCAAACATCTTTGGAGTCTTGATCTTTCATATAATAGTATCACATTGACCAATGAGAACAAAATTAATTGTACTTGGTGGCCAGAATCTCTTAATACATTATGATTGGCTGCTTTTCAAGTGAAAGAATGGGAGTTTTTAAGATCCGCAAAGCATCTTGAGGAGTTAGATCTTTCAAATAATAAGATTCAAGGAAGAATTCCAGATTAGGAATGGTCTAACTGGATGTTCTCGTTGGATCGTCTTAATTTATCCCACAACATGTTGACAAGTGTTGGTTCAATTCCTCTTCAGGGTGCTTATATCATTGGTTTGCGGTCAAATGTTCTTCAAGGGTCACTACCTATTCCACCAAACGACACATGGTTCTTCTTCATATCACAAAATAATCTGAGTGGGGAGATTCTTTCATCTATTTGCAATTCGACATCACCGATGGTGCTAGATTTGGCCAGAAACAATTTGCACGGGGGAATTCCGCAATGTTTGGGAAATTTCACTGCTCTCACGGTTTTGGATATGCGGTATAACAATCTTTCTGGGAATCTTCCAAGAGCATTCAGGAATGGATGTTCACTGACAAGCCTCAACTTGCATGGAAATAAACTAGAGGGGAAAATTCCTCGATCTTTGGCCAATTGCAAAGAGTTGGAGGTTCTTGACTTAGGAGATAATCATCTCATTGACGCGTTCCCCATGTGGTTGGGAACTCTTCCAAAGCTACAAGTCTTAAGCTTGAGATCCAATGAATTGCATGGTTCCATTAGAACTCCAACGATTGAAAACATGTTTCCTAATCTTCGAATGTTAGATCTCTTTTCGAATGCGTTCTCGGGAAACTTACCTACGAGTTTGTTTCAACATTTGAAAGCCATGAGGACAATTGATCAAACGATGAACGCACCAATTGATGTCAGATATCTATATTACCAAGACTCGGTAGCTGTTGTAACAAAGGGATTGGAGTTTGAAGTTGTGAGAATCTTGTCTTTGTACACCACTATCGATCTTTCAAACAACAAATTTGAAGGACATATTCCAAGTATTGTGGGAGATCTTGTTGCACTTCGCATGCTGAATTTATCTCATAATGGATTGGAAGGTCATATACCGCCATCACTTGGAAATTTATCTGTAGTCGAGTCATTGGACCTATCGGGTAACCATCTTGTAGGAGAGATACCAGCACAATTTTCTTCTCTTACATATCTCAAAGTCTTAAATCTCTCCCACAATCATCTCCAAGGATGCATCCCTCAAGGACCTCAATTAGCTACATTTGAGAACAATTCATATGAAGGCAATGATGGATTACGTGGATTCCCAGTTTCAAAAGGCTGTGGCAATGATCATGTGGCCGATACCGTATCTGGACTAGACGATCATGAAAGCTATTCTGAATTTCTCAATGATTTTTGGAAAGTGGCTCTTATGGGTTTTGGAAGTGGACTGTGTATTGGATTATCCATAACATATATGATCTCAACCAGAAATCCGATGTGGCTTGCAAGAATCACTTTGAAACTGGAGCACAAAATTATTACGAGAAGGAAAACAAAGCAATGACTTTTAAGGAATAACAGAAGAAGAAACAATCCCTTGTAGACAAGTTACTGATCGAGCAAGATTTGATTTCAGAATTTCAAGTATTCAAGTTAATATAGTCATTGTAATTTGATTTAAGTATAAAATAAAATAAAAGATTATAACCAAGAAATTTCCAAGGGCTTGGCCAACAACTCAGTTTCATATACTGATAAATTAAGCAAATAGACCCACAACACGACTAAGTCTTGTCTATTTTTTGAGAATGACGTTTCTCTACTTTTTTTTGAAATTTTCATTGCAAGACTTATGTATTGACTTCCCCTCTTTCTCTTCAGTTGTTATCGAGCTTACTATAGGTCAAGGTGGAACTTGGAATTAATTAAACTTGTGGAATAAAAGTTTTAGCATTGACAAAGTCAATTTTATTAATGAGCTGAAACCGTGTTATTGACATTTTGTCGAATCAACATGTCTTGTACCTTTTGTGATCAGCATCTATTGTATGCTTTTAACTTAATTAATGATATTTCAAGTGTTAGAGTTGTGACCCGAATTTTGTTGATTCGTCTCTAAAAGTTTTGCGATGCGATTCCTGTTTGTGATTTTCAATGGGGTCTGTGGTGGTAGCGTAGGGATCGGGCCTAGTACCTATTTATACGCACGTATTATATAAGTGCGATTTAGTGGGCTGATTCGGGGAAATTGAGACTATTGTATCCAACATTATATTCTCTCTTCATTATAGTGAAAACTCCTCTGCCTCTGCCCGTGGTTTTTCTTTCCACGTAAATCTGTTATATATATATATATACGAGCATATGGCACCTCAGGTGATTTATACATTGAACATTAATAATTTACTTTTCTTGAAGTAACTGATTTATTTCAATATGAAAATTCAAGTGAAAGGGATTTTTGTATTAAGTAGCTTTCGTTGAAATTTCCACGGGAAGAAAACCAGTGCAATTACATGAAAATTCAAAGAATTGCATTAATAATTTTAACTGTGAGAAAAAGATAGTTGATCTTTCTCTACCTTTTTTTGTCTACTTAATGTGTTTTTTTCTTTTGAAATTTCCATAGCAAGACTTGTCATTGACTTGCAAATTGATAACAAATATTTTCCTATTTCTTTTCAATTACTATAGGTCAAGGTGGAATTTGGAAATACTTACATTGTGAAATAAAATTATAAGCATTGATAAAATCAATTTTATACTAATGTGTTGAAATCGTGTTATTTAGGACATTGACAAAATGCATAAAAACTAAGTCATGATCCTTAGGCATCTAGAATAAAGAGTATGTTCAGAGAATTCAAATCAAAATGAAAAATCAAAGTGAAAGGGATTTGTGTGTTAAGTAGCTTCCGTATGAAATTCCGATTGCAAGACTTGCGCAAACTAACTACACATAATGCTTGATGATTAGAGTAAAGAATACGTTTAGTTAATGAGTAGTAACATCAAACGAAAATTCAAAGAGGCAGGGATTTGTGTGTTGTAGTTTTCATATGGAATTTCCACAGCAAGGCTAGTACAAGGATTAGCAAAGTCTTTGTTGATTTTATTTTTCTCGGCTCTTTTTTTTTCTTTTCCTTTGGGACTAAATAAATGTGTTTAATTATTTGACACCCAAAACTTATACTTTTACTTCAATATAAAAAGTATACCATGAACCAATTTTCATCCATCAACAAACAAAATAATCAACTCACAACCATTTAGCAATATATGATAATGGTTTCGAAAATATCCTCTTTACTTCAGTTTTTCAATTTCTTTTGCCTCTTTACAATTACTTTTACTTCCACTGAGGAATAAAATATATGATAATCTAACCTTATAATTTGGAGCTTCCCCTTTTAATTCAATACAATAGGTTTATATTTTATGCATATAGTTTTTAAATTATTATATATGCTCAACTATAGTTATAAAACTTTTATATGTACACAAATATTAAAAGCAAGGGTTTTACGTATAGAGAATACTTGTTGATGTAGTTGTCTTTTATGTAAATAGCTGGTAATTTTCTTTTTTATTTTTGAATGTGAAAATATTCAATTATCCCTTCGAACTATACCCGAAAGAGCTGTGACACACCTCAACTTCAAGGGGGTCCTATTACCCCCTGAACTAATTTAAAGTGGAATTTTCACCCCCTTAGTACCTATGTGGCACATACGTGGCACACACGTGTGCCTACGTGGACACTTTTGTGTGTTGTGCCACATAAGCGCCACGTATGGGCCACATAGGCACTAAGGGGGTGAAAAATTCACTTTTAATTAGTTCAGGGGGGTAATAGGACCCCCTTGAAGTTGAGGTGTGTCACAGCTCTTTCAGGTATAGTTCGGGGGGTAATTGGGTATTATCTCTTTTTGAATTACGGAAAAAAAGGTGTATTTACATTTTCGTTCATAAATATTATGACATCATAAGGATATTTTCGTAATCTTTCAACTAGTGGCTTCCCACTTTTAGAATAGTTATTATAATTATGATTCTGATCTTTTCCTATAAACTGGAAATAATTCTTCAGCTTAATAATTTGATTTTCCCACCTCTTTCTTCTTTGAAATTGTGCATACCACCAAAGGATGCGGTGAAACTATTCTAATTAGCTACTAGAGTTCATTTAAATTGAAAGTTCAAATTGAAAGGATATGTGTGTCGTAGAAATTAGTTCAAATTTGGTGCAAAATTGGGCTGTTGGTTTCTTTTTTGGCGAAAGGACAAAAATAACACCTAAAACTAAAATAATTCCACAAAACTAGCACCTAAATTTAAAAACCGGTAAATAGCCAATAAGGAATGCACGCGAGAGGCTGGGATACATTTGTCATTGTTCCACGTATTCTCCTATACTTTCACCGTTCATGAAACCACTACTCATATTCAACCATGAAAGATCAGTAGTTTTTTGTTATCTTCGTCATTTTCTCTATCCCATTAATATCATTAAATCTTTCATAAAAAAAAATATATGTAATCAACCCAAACACCATTAACATCGGCTGACTCCTTCGCCACCCTTCCACCACCGTCTTTCACCATTAAAATGGACAATAGCTGCTGCTAAACTAACTGTGCAACTAGCATCAAACCAACACCCTAAACAACATCTAAATTTGAATTGTTTATCATCCAAAGAGAACACCATAAAACACGTTGATTTTTCTCTTTTAAGTCATAAGCTCATAAATAATGAAAGCACATTGAGCTTACAGCGGAGGAAAAGCAGGAAGAAAATTTGGGGTAAATGCAAAAATAGCATATAGATCAATAAAAAAAATGGAGGCGAAAACCTGTTTTGAAAAGAAAATGACAAAAGAAAGGTATACATGTAAAAGCTACAAAATGGAGTTAATTATAGCCAATAAGCTACACAATGAAAATAAAATAAGTCGAGGATATACTTTATGTCCAATTGATCAAACTTGGACCATTATCTTTGCTATTGGCCAGCGGATGTCTTTTTCTCTTCTAAAAATGTATCAATCTAGTATAAGAGAGCATCAATTGAGTATATGGACACTACAAGTGTATCAATGTAGTATAAAAGTGTATTAATGTGGTATAAAAGAGTATCAATTGGGTATAGGGACTGCATGTGCTTGCATAAAATTTCCTTTCTCTTTTTTAGAAAGTGTATCAATATAATATAAAAGTGTATCAAATTGGTATAAAAGTGTATCAATTGAGTATAGAGGTTGCAAGTGTCCAATTGGGCCAAATGGCTAAAAAAGGAAATTAAATTGGACCGACTGGCTAAGGGTGTCCACCTTTTCAATTATGGGATATTTTTTTTTAAAATGGCCATCCCATGTCCCTTTTTCATTAATTCTTTATTAGTTGTATTAGTTTGTGTGGTAGTTGGGCCAATTGGCCCTTGTGATGTTGTTTTTTATTATTGATAAAAGGAAAAATTACACAAACTAGCATACCTAAGACATTAATTATTATTAATAGCAATAGTTTCTCAAAATTATAACTAATAGCAAAAATAGCAATATTTTACCTTTTTTATTGAGAAGCGTGTGACTTTAACTCATTACCCTCTTTTCACGCCACTTTCCTTACATTACCCTATTATCACGCCAATTTATCAATTTCAATTTTCCCCAATGTCTTTCTTCGACTATTTTTTTTTCAAATTCCATTTTTTCTCTCTCCTATCAATCTCCATTTGAGAAGTTGAAGAATTTTCCATTTCTGTATAGCCATTGCTTTCGAGAACTTCAGCGATAAAAACGTTATTTTTCGAAAGCTCAAATACAAGCCTGAAAATAAGGTTTCCTATTTTAATTTTTATTTAACCTTTTTGGACTCTTTTATATTTAATTTTGTTGATTACATAGAATTTCTTCAGATTTGTTTTAGATCCATTAATTTTGGTTGATTTTCTACATGATTTTTAATTCCAAATTTTGATTTGTTTTGTTAGATGTGTTTCGATTGCAATGCTAAGAATCCAACTTGGGCATCGGTGACGTTTGAGATCTTCTTATGTATTGATTGCTCCGTTGTTCATCGTAGCCTTGGCGTTCATATCAATTTTGTTAGGTAACCCTTTTTTTTCGTTGTATAGCTATTCTTTTGGCTTAATGAGCCGATTTTTGCTTGGTACGATTTAATATGGCTGAATTTTTAGCGTTAATATGTTAAAAGTTGTGACTTTGGTATAATTTAGACACTAGTGAAATGCACAAAGTCTGAATTTTTGCTTCGTTTTTTTATTTTGGTATTTTGTGATTTTTTTGGTGTTTTTCAGCCAAGGGATGTTGTTTCCGGCGATGGGTGGGCTGGTGGCTTTGATTGAACTCGTCGGTTTCGGCGTTTCCCGATGGATTTTCGATAGAGGGAGGGTCTATCCGGCGGATTTCATCGTGATAGTGACCGACGGCGACAGTAATTAATGGTGTTTTACCGGCGAGTATTAGCTTGGACCATTCATGTATTCATAAAATAGCTATGTATATGTTGTAATATAAGTATAATATGAATTCTGTAAATACAAAGTGCCACTTTTTTGAAATGTAAAGTATATACATGTCACAATTTAGATATGTTTTTATGAATACATATTGCTAAGATTTGTATTTATGTTAAGTTGTATTTGTTATTCATTAGATTTTGACTATGATATGTACTTCTTTCTTCTTGATAAGCATGATTTTTGTACCAGTTATATTTAAATAAAATACATATGTATTTGGTTTGTTTGAAGTATAGTAAATGTATTTATTATCGGTTAGATATATTTCTTTTGTTATTGTTAATATTTGTATTTATTGCTCACTTGTATTTGTTATTCCTGAGATGATGACAATGTTTGTATTTTGATGTTTGATAATTTAGATAAGGAACAGTGATGTATTCACAAAATATATATGATAGTTTTATGATATATTGTATAATGAAACTGTAAAATGAATTTCATAAATGCATATGTGTCACTGTTTTTACATATAATTGTATTTTTATGGTGTAAGGTGTTGCATGATCAGATATACATAACAAGAGTATTGCCCAAACTTGCTCCACATATAGGATGTCATACGATCAATGACACTAAAGATCGTATTTGTCACACCCCTTTTTTCACACTCCAAAAAAATTATAGTTTAAAGTTCGAAAGGGTTTTATTATTTAAGTGACAAGAAATGAAAATTTGTTTCGGAAAAGGACTATTTACATTTTTTATTCAGAGTCGCCACTTGGCATAATCTGGTGTGCCAAGTCACCATTGGAAAATCCTTTTCAAAACCATTTGACTCTTTAAACTGGTTTGCGAACAGAGACTCCGGCTAAGGAATTCTGTTGACCGAGGGGAAGGTGTTAGGCACCCCTCGATCCCGTGGTTCAACCACGGTCGCTTGGTAGAGTGTATCAACTACTTTGGCACTACGAAATGTATTAACCACACAAGCACGCAAAATAATCAAACAATAAACAAAACAAAACAAAAATGTAAAGTCCAGTCCAATTATTACAACCCGAAATAAAAAACACTGAAATAACCTACACTAGTCCTAAACCATTCTTTACCCGATGCCTCGGGCCTTGATCACGAACATCCTTAGCGTACAAAATTCTTCGGAGCATTCCCCGGTGAGTAAATATAAATTATCTCGGGGCATTCCCCGGTTAAATAAATACACTTTCCAAATACGATAAACAAGACATTCACAAATATTCCGATCATTCCAACACTACACCAATCCTAAACTTGCCTACCCGAGCTTACTGTTTGCCTACCCACTCGACGACATATCGCATTCATCATCAACAATGTATCAAAAATATCATAATATTCACTTTATCAATTTTCGATTCCCGTTCCCAAATTTATTTCAACCAACATGATTAAATAAGTCTCAATCAAATCAACCACAGTAATCGCGATTTCTCCAACATAATATCGAAACATATCACCACGTCACAATCATCAAACAAACACAATATTCATTCCAAACATCAAATATAATAAACATGAAATAAAAGAGGGAAATAGAATTGGACCTCAACTTGGAACTTTCAAAGAATATTGCTTGATAAAAATAAAGAAATCCGCTCCTGATAGCCTCGGATCAAACCTTAACCCCAACAAAGATCCAACTCGATATCACAAGTTCTTCGAACAGATTTTAATCCGGAATCGACAATCTTAAATAGAAACAACTAATCCCGAATAGAAATCCCAAAGACAAAAATTTCAATCTCACAACCCAAGAGTAAAAATAATAAGCCCAGATCTAGATAATTCGATGACAGACGAAAATTCGATGTTGAACTGCCGACAGGGATTGACACAAACGAACTGATTCGGCTTCTCCGGAGCTTGAAAGACTCGATAAAGACCAAGACGAACAGTAAAGATGCAGTAACTAAGTTTTCCGGTGAAAAGAACTCGCCAAAAAAGGAGTATTTTCTGCGTTCGTACCTACCCGTTTGCTGCTACTCGCCGATTTCACTATAATCTCGCCGGAGCTCCGATAAGATCTGGTCGCTGGTTGGCGAGGCAGATTTGAAGGAGAACGGTGTGGTTTGGTCGCTGGCAGCATGGCGGCGTTGGTGTTGTTGTTGCCGCCGTTGGTAACTTAGGCGTTTGGTTGGTCGCCGGCGGCGGTCCAGTTCGTCGGTGGGTGGCGGCGATAGAGAGGATGGTTCAAGGAGAGAGAAGGAGAGGGCTAGCCGGCGCTGGGTTGGCCGACGTATGCCATGGATGCCGACAGGGTCATTGGTCGGTCGTTGGCAAAGCTTGTTGAGAGAAAGAGAGTGAGAGTCTAGAGAAAGAAGGAGAGGGTCTGATCTTTTTTTTTGTTATTGTTTTCCCTTTTTTTGTGTATGTGGGTATATATATTGTATTTATCCGATTTTTGAGTCCTTTCTTCTTGGACAAGAAAAGAAAAGAGGGGAGGGGGTGACGTGGGGTAAGGGTAAGGGGTAGGGTATGGGGTGGTGATTTGTCACTTTCTTATTGGAGAGGGTTGTTAGGGTATTAAAAGAATAAAAGTTTGTTAGAGATTTTGTTGAGAGTTATTTTTATTTTATTTTTTTTTGTATTTTTTTTTTGTGGGATATAATCATGTGGGTGAGGGTACATGATAAGGTAGAAATGAATAAAATTAAACTTTTGAGGGGGACAAAATTACATGTCTACAACATGCCCCCTGAATGTAAACACGCAGTGTTTTCAGACAAAGAAGTAGACAACGAGATAGAATTTTGTCCCGACCATTATTCAAAGGAAGAAACAGAAGAAAGAAGGACTACTGGGTCTTGAATTAGGACAACCTACCTACCCAAGTCATGAGCGAACCAAGTCCCGAGTATTTCAAAGGACTGGAAAGAGAAGGACTGTACCGAGTTGGAGAGTCGAGTGAGGTTCCATCGAGGTTTCGGTCCGCGGCTCTATTATTACATCAAAAATAAAAATTACAAGTTAATACATAAACGAAATTACAAAAATCCTATCTATACAGCTTCTGTTGATTCTTGACTCGACTTTTCATCACCCTATTCTTCAGACGGGCTCCTGACTTGCAATTTCTTTCGACTTGTTGTTTGGCTTTCAATTACATCGCTTTGTTGCATGACTTTTCATTTCTTCATCCTATTCTCCAGGCAGGCTCCTGCCTTGCTATTTCATCACCCTGTTCTTCAGGCGGGCTCCAGACTTGCTATTTCATCACCCTGTTCTTCAGGCGGGCTCCTGGAACCCAACATTAAAACTAGAACAAAATTATCCCAAACAAAAATTATAGTAAAATAGTATTTCACTTTTGAAAGCGTTGTCCCATTTTCCAGGAGGGTTCTGACTATGAAGTAAAAATCCCATTTTTCAGGAGGGTTCTGAACATGAAGTAAAATCCCATTTTTCAGGAGGGTCCTGAACATAAAGTAAATTTCCATTTTTCAGGAGGGTCCTGAATTGAAAGTAAATTCTCATTTTTCAGGAGGGTCCTGAACATAAAGTAAAATCCCATTTTTCAGGAGGGTCCTGAACATAAAGTAAAATCCCATTTTTCAGGAGGGTCCTGAACTGAAAGTAAATTAGCATTTTTCAGGAGGGTCCTGAACATGAAGTAAAATCCCATTTTTCAGGAGGGTCCTGAACATAAAGTAAATTTCCATTTTTCAGGAGGGTCCTGAATTGAAAGTAAATTCCCATTTTCCAGGAGGGTCCTGAACTGAAAGTAAAATCCCATTTTTCAGGAGGGTCCTGAACATAAAATAAAATCCCTTTTTTCAGGAGGGTCCTGAACATAAAGTAAAATCCCATTTTTCAGGAGGGTCCTGAATTGAAAGTAAATTCCCATTTTCCAGGAGGGTCCTGAACATAAAGTAAATTCCCATTTTTCAGGAGGGTCCTGAACATAAAGTAAAATCCCATTTTTCAGGAGGGTCCTGAACATAAAGTAAAATCCTATTTTTCAGGAGGGTCCAGAACAGAAAGTAATATCTCATTTTTCAGGAGGGTCCTGAACAGAAAGTAAAATCCCATTTTTCAGGAGGGTCCTGAACATAAAGTAAATCCCATTTTCAGGAGGGTCCTGAATTGAAAGTAAATTCCCATTTTCCAGGAGGGTCCTGAACATAAAGTAAAATCCCATTTTTCAGGAGGGTCTTGAACAGAAAGTAAAATTCCATTTTTCAGGAGGGTCCTGGACAGAAAGTAATATCCCATTTTTCAGGAGGGTCCTGAACAGAAAGTAAAATCCCATTTTCCAGGAGGGTCCTGAACATAAAGTAAAATCCCATTTTTCAGGAGGGTCCTGAACAGAACGTAAAATCCTATTTTTCAGGAGGGTCCTGAACAGAAAGTAATATCCCATTTTTCAGGAGGGTCCTGAACAGAAAGTAAAATCCCATTTTTCAGAAGGGTCCTGAACAGAAAGTAAAATCCATGGATATGCATTTCCAATGGTAGCTGAATCAAGTGAAACGAATTTGCCCCTGTTTCAATCAAAGAAAGATTTGTCAGTTAAAAACTTAGTGGTGGCTTGCAGATCTTGGCTTTTCAGGTATCTGCCCAGCACTCGTTCCTTTTATCTTTGTTCCAAATTTCTAACATTGGCCCTGTCTTACCGCATCATTGACCAAGATCTAGATTGAGGGAAATGAGTTCTGACTCAAACAATGGGTTTTCATTTTACCATGCCCCTGAGGTGCACTCTTTTCCCAAATCTGAATGATTCCACGAATCCAATAGCCTGTCGGTTGATAGACTTCCTTTGCTTCGTGTTGAATTACGATCATATTTCTTTCCTGTGTTGTTCCTTGGCTTTTCCTCATATAATTGGAAAGACTGGTAGTAAATTTTGAAATCCTTTCTCGCTTGTGTTGACACAGACTTGACTTAAAATGCAAATAAATGATGGTGACTTTTGTTTTGATAAATAACATAAGAAAAGAAAAAAACATGAATATGTAAATGAAAGAAAAGGGCAATGTCCCAATATTCAAAAGGAAAACATATCTAAATACGACAACCAACTCCAATGAGTATGACATGCATTTTGGATTGAGCTTCCTGATCTTCCTATCCAAACACCCCATTTGTTATTGAGTTCGTGCCTTTTGCCGCTGAGCCGCTTCTTCAAATCCATTGGACTCATACATCACATTCGACTGACGACATCTAAAAAGACTTTCGCCAACAAATCTCTTTTTTTTCACTTTTCGCCTTTCTCTTAAACTCTCCATCGCCCTACGGTGCCCGTGAGGATTTTAACCAATAAGACTCTCTCATTTTTATTTCTCTCCACTCACCATCGCCTTATGGTGCCTGCAAAGGTTTTCACCAATAAGACTCTCTCATTTTTGTATTTCTCTCAACTCATCATCGCCTTATGGTGCCTGCAAAGGTTTTCTCCAATAAGACTCTCTCATTTTCATTTCTTTCCTGATTTCTTATGCTGAGGGAGAAAAGCGGTACTTCGCAATGTATCGTCATATCCATTGCATGCTTAGGCTTAACACTATCAAAAATTTATCTGAAGGACTTTCTTTGGTTGTAACTTGGCTTTTGGTCAAGGTTAGAAAAGATGGTAAGAGGCTCAAACGATACTTGAAGTGGGGGTGGGACTTACAACTTTTGGAATCGACTCAAACAATGCATTAGCTCATGCCCCAGTTTTGTTGACTGGGTGAATCTTAAATCTTTATTTGGTTGGACCGAGCCCGAAATAGGGCAGCCTACGTATCTCACTCCTGAGAGAGGAGAATCAGGTCGCACGTAGTTCCATCTGCTTGTCCTTTGCTTTGCTTTGATTTTTTTTTTCTTTTATTTTCAAACTCTTTCTTTTATTCTTATTTTCTTAACATTTATCTTTGACTCTATTTTGATTCCAAAAGAGGGATATGAAAGAAAAATAAACGAAGCTCAAACGGGTAAACAAAGGATGACACAATGTTTGGATAGAAGAATAAAATGCCTTCATCATATCAATCTTAAAAAATGCAAGTACTAAACATGCAATAAAATCAAACAAAGGACCAAATATCATACATAGTATCTTTTGACCGCATCAGCATTGATAGCCATTTCTGCCATTTTGCCTTTAATATCTGTCAAATATAAGGCTCCATTGGGTAACACTTTCTTCACAACGAAGGGACCTTGCCAGTTAGGGTAGAACTTGCCTTTCGCTTTAACCTGGTGAGGAAGGATACATCTTAATACCAACTGACCAACTTCAAAATTCCTGGGACGGACCTTTTTGTTATACGCACGAGCCATCCTCCTCTGATACAACTGGCCATGACACACGGACGTTACCCTTTTTTCCTCGATCAAACTCAAATGTTCCAGTCGGGTTTTTACCCATTCGTCATCATCAATCTCTGCTTCTACAATGACTCGAAGAGAGGGAATTTCAACTTCTGCAGGGATGACTGCTTCTGTCCCATACACTAATAAATATGGAGTTGTCTCTGTTGAAGTGCGAACAGTGGTGCGATAACCTAGCAATGCGAACGGCAACCTTTCATGCCACTGTCTAGAACCTTGTACCATTTTTCGCAGTATCTTTTTTATATTTTTATGGGCGGCTTCTACAGCTCCATTGGCCTTTGGGCGATATGGAGTAGAATTTCGATGTGCGATCTTAAACTGTTGACACACTTCTTGCATCAAATGACTATTGAGATTGGCAGCATTGTCTGTAATGATCATCTTAGGAATTCTAAATCTACAAATGATATTGGCATGAACAAAATCTACCACAGCCTTCTTTGTTACTGACTTGAAAGTTACTGCTTCCACCCACTTTGTGAAGTAGTCAATGGCTACCAAAATGAATCTATGTCCGTTTGATGCCTTCGGCTCAATCAGTCCAATCACATCCATTCCCCAAGCCACGAACGGTCATGGAGAGGCCATTGCATGCAACTCAACAGGAGGAGAACGTATCAGATCACCGTGTACCTGACATTGATGACACTTTCGAACAAATTGAATAGAATCCCTTTCCATAGTAAGCCAGTAACAACCTGCTCGAAGAATCTTCTTTGATAAGACATGACTGTTCATATGCGACCCGCAAACTCCAGAGTGTATTTCAACCATGATTGTCGAGGCTTCTTTTGTATCTACACACCTTAAAAGTCCCAGATCTGGGGTCCTCTTATACAAGATTCCCCCACTCAAAAAAAATCCACTAGCCAAACGCCTAATAGTCCTCTTTTGATCGTTGGTGGCGTATGCTGGGTATTCTCCTGACTGAATATACCGCTTGATATCCAAGAACCAGGGTTCTCCATCGAGCTCTTCTTCAACCGCATTACAGTAAGCATGCTGATCACGACTCTGTATATGCACTGGATCGATGTAGTCCTCCAAGCAAACTCATCACCTCCGTTCTATTCTTGGGCGGGGGCAAATCCTGAATGG
Source organism: Capsicum pubescens (assembly GCA_030864215.1). Classification (NCBI taxonomy): domain Eukaryota; kingdom Viridiplantae; phylum Streptophyta; class Magnoliopsida; order Solanales; family Solanaceae; genus Capsicum; species Capsicum pubescens. The sequence continues at coordinate 27,772,693 of CM061549.1, read as the reverse complement.
CTTTGATTTTTTAGGGTTCCAATTCAATTCCCCGACGACTGACTACAAACCCCAACAACTTTCCAGATGGAACTCCAAATACACATTTGGCCGGGTTAAGTTTGAGATTATACATGCGAAGCCTCTCAAAGAACTTTCTTAAATCTTTAACATGGTCGGCCTGACTTTTTGACTTAATAATCACATCATCCACGTAAACCTCAATCTCCTTATGCATCATGTCTTGAAACATAGTGGTCATGGCTCTCATGTATGTTGCTCCAGCATTCTTCAAACCGAACGGCATCACTCGATAATAATAAGTTCCCCATGGTGTGATAAAAGATGTCTTCTCCGCGTCTTCATCATCCATAATGATCTGGTGATATCCGGCATAGCAATCCACAAAAGAGGCAACCTCGTGTTTAGCACAGTTGTCTAACAAAATGTGGATGTTGGGCAGTGGAAAATCATCTTTCGAACTTGCTCTATTCAAATCACGATAATCAACACACACTCGAATTTTGCCATCTTTCTTTGGTACGGGAACAACATTGGATAACCACATGGGATAACGAGACACTCGAATTACTTTGGCTTCAAGTTGTTTCATGATTTCCTCTTTGATTTTAATACTCACATCGGTTTTAAACTTCCTCAACTTCTGTTTGACAGGGGGGAACGCGGGATCAGTTGGCAACTTGTGAGCCACTAATTCAGTGCTTAAACCGGGCATATCATCATAAGACCATGGAAAAACGTCCTTCTAATCAATTAATTCTTGAATCATTCCCTCTTTTAGCTGTGGCAAAGCATGTACACTGATTTTAGTTTCCCTAACATCTTCTTGATCCCCTAGATTTATTGGCTCAGTTTCATTCAAATTAGGATTCGGTTTGTCTTCAAACTGTTCCAACTCTTTGCTTATTTCTTCTAGTGTTTGTTCTTCATCATATTCCCCATCCTGCTTCATTACATCTTGATTAGTTTGGATTTTAAAATCAGGCTGAAAATTCCGCATGCATGTCATGTCATTAGAATCAGCATAAAGAGAACTGTGTAAGAAAAGAAAAACAAAATATATTAGACACAAAACAAAAGGGACATTGCATTTCTTTAAATAAAAAATAAAAGGGTTTAAACACAGACGCCAGCATAACATAAACAAACTAAAGTCTGAATTACAACCCTGAAATAACTCGGATAAACAGAAAGAAAAACAAAATAGACTACCAAAACTCCCTCCTGTCGGGGAGAGGAGTGACTTCCTAATTATTGAGCTGGACAGCTGGACCTATGAATTGCACGTCTGCCATACTGGTACCTTCTCCTGCTTTGACCATATCAACTTCGATACAAAGGTTCTGGAAGTCATCAACTAATTCAACCTCAAATCCCACATGTTTCGTGATACCGCTCTTAACAAATGACTCACTGAGTAGTGGCATTGGGCGAGGAAGTGACCATATTTCCTTTTTCCTTCCCTTGGCTTTCTTTAGATCTTCAGCTGTAGGCTCAAATCCCAGACCAAACGTGCCCAGGTTCTCACTCGGACATATGGGATGAACTATACCGTGCAGAGACACTCCCAAACCCTTCCCTGGCTCAAATCCGTATTTCCAAAGTTCACCCACCATCATGATAGAAGCAGAAGACAATTGTGGTCCCGGTATAGCCTGCCATTCAAGAATACGATTCACTGGCACTGTATCAAAAATTTGATAGACGAATGTCTCCTCTACGTTATTTGCTTCAATAAGAGACAAGGGAGAATCTTCGTAGGCTGACAAATCACCTTCACCATGAATAACTACTTCTTACCGGTCATGCTCAAACTTGATCATTTGGTGAAGTGTAGATGCAACCGCCTTGGCCTTGTGGATCCACGGCCTTCCCAACAACAGATTATAAGAGGATTCTACATTCAATACTTGAAACTCTATGGCGAACTCAACAGGCCCTATGGTCAACATTAGTTCTATTTCTCCAATGGAATTTGATTTTGCACCATCGAAAGCCCTGACACATACATTGTTGGGCCTGATCCTCTCCGCACCAATATTCAGCTTTTGCAAAGTAGAAATAGGGCAAATATTTGCACCTGAACCTCCATCGATCATAACATGAGTGACGTAGAAATCTTCACACTTCACTATAATGTAAAGGCCCCGGTTATGCCCTGTACCTTCAACAGGCAATTCATCGTCAGAAAAGCTGATCCGATTGACCTCAAAGATTTTTCCAACCATTTTCTCAAGCTGGTTGATTGTAATCTCCCTTGGAACATATGCTTCATTTAATACCTTCAGTAAAACATCACGATGCTCCTTGGAGTGCAACAGCAAAGATAAAAGGGAAATTTGAGCAGGGGTTTTCTTCAGCTGGTCTAATATTGAATACTCTTGCAATTTCATCTTTTTCAAAAATTCTTCGGCTTCTTCTTCAGTGATAGGCTTTTTGATAGATGACGGTCCACTCACCGTTGGCTTGGACTTTCTTAAGCTTTCAGGCATGAAGCATCTTCCTGACCTAGTCAAACCTCTTACCTCATCTACATCTTCCACTACTTTTTTCCCATGATAGGTCATCACGGTCCGCCCATAATTCCAGGGAATCCTTTTCGTATCAACTATTGGAGGTTAGGTCATCGGTTTGAGGACAATAGGCGCTGCCAGTGGTCCTTTCACCGTCAAGATAGGCTGACTCAGAGCTCCCACCACCGTCAACTTAGGTTTATCCTGACTTGAATCAACATACCTTCTGGCGCCTTGTACTGTGATCAGGGGCTTCTTTGTGCTTTTTCGAGCTTTATCTTCTCTCATTCCTTCCTGGCTCAATGACATTGCTTTCAAAGACTCCGCTACATTCACCGATTTCTCCTCAATGGTCTGTATCTTGACAATAGGCTTATAACCCCTCGAAGACTCTTTCCCATCATATACCAATTCTAACATATTGGCTTCAGCATGGGTTGGCAGCAGATTCTGGTTAATGTTTGGACCCTCCGAGGCCTGGACCAGCATCTGATTTGTGTCAATTAAATCTTGGATAGCTCTCTTTAAATGCCAGCATTTCTCAATATCATGGTCTGGCATATTAGAACAGTACGCACACCTTAAAGAATAATCGAGATTCCTTGGTGGTGGATTTGAAAGCCTTTCTTGAATTGGGCTTAAAAACTTCAACTTTCCCAACCTATCAAACAAGCTAGCATATGACTCCTCAAGAGGTGTGAATTGATTTTTGACCGTCTTCTCCTTCTTATACTCGGGCCTAGGCTGAAAACTGGTTTTGGAGGGGTTTTGGTAATTTGGTGGAGCGAATGGGCGATTTTGTGGAGTTTGCGCGCGCCACTGCGGGTAAGAAGGGGTTTGGGCATATGGCTGCGCGCTATATACTGGGTATGGGGGTGGTGGAATGGAATATAAAGGGTTTTGTGGAGGGTAGTAATAGTGGGGAGGAATATATAGAGCTTGAGTATAGATTTGGGCTTGGGATTGGGGATAGGGGCGAGGCGGTCTTTTGGGATAGGAATGGGTTCCAGCTACAACAGTCGCCACATCCTCTTTCTTTTTTTACCTCCAAATATGCCAGATCCACCTTGAATCGCTTGTGTGGTAGATTTTAATGTAGCAAAACTCACTATTCGACCGGTCTTAATCCCGTCCTCTATCATCTCCCTCATTTTGAGGACTTCCATAAAAGACTTTCCCATTGCCGGAAGTAAATGTTGAAAATAGGTCTCATCCTGCGCCTGAATGAAAACTTCTACCAACTTACTTTCTTTCATTGGAGGCTTTACCCTAGCGGCCTGTTCACGCCACCTTATCGCGTATTCCCTAAAACCTTCAGTGCTTTTTTTCTTCATGTTGACTAAAGATTTTTCGTCCGAAATCAATTCGATGTTGTACTGAAAATGTTGAACAAATTCAGAAGCCAAATCATCCCAACTATTCCATTTATCGATATCCCGATCGATGAACCATTCTGAAGCCAGATCTGAAAGACTCTCGCCAAAGAAGGCCATGAGTAGTTCTTCCTTTCCTCCTGCAGCCCTCAACTGGTTGCAATAACGTCTCAAGTGTGCAACAGGATCGCCATGCCCTGCGTACTTCTCGAACTTAGGCATCTTAAAACCGGGGGGCAGGTTGATGTCTGGGAACATGCACAGGTCTTTATAGGAAACACTTCTATAATCTCCGATTCCTTGCAAATTCCTCATAGCTTGTTCTAAACTTTTCAATTTTCGAGCTATGATATCCTGTTCCTCTGCTGCGACAGGTTTCTCTGTATCAAATAGAAATGCAGGCGGCTGAGTGTACCCATACAGTTCATTCATTTGCAAGGTAGGCTCAGGGGCATAATACTGATTATCTGGAACCTTCAGTAATGGCTCACTGGCAGACCTAGGAAGCCTCGCACAGCATATATGGGAGTTTCTTGTGGCGGCGGAGCCACGAATACCGGTGTGGTTGGTGGCGCTGGCTGAGCAGCGGGTCTTGATTGGGGAGCTGCCAAAGTCACATCAGAACTGCCAGGATAATAATGTTGCGGCGTGAATCCTGGCGCATACTCAGGTGACTCAGTAGGAACAGAGAATTGCGCCTGAGAGAGCGGTGGGCAGTTAGAGATATTCCCAAGACCTTCAGGGAGCGGAGGAGGAGGCATTCCGCTGGCCCATGCCCGGTGTAAATCTATCAATTGTTGCCTGAGCCTTACTACCTCATCATTGTGTTCAGAACTTTCTTCTCTGTGATCCTGATCTGGGTCAATGAGCGAATTTTCAATCTCTCTGCTAGGCATGGCAAGCTTTGCTTTGGATCTAGTGAAGTATGGGTGACTAGCCAGAGTGCTGCAAACCTACCACTGTTATCTGAAAGAACATGCTCATCAAAGACGACATCCGTTAGGATTAGGGTATACAAAAAGCATGGGAATCACATTGGTAAAATTGCCCTAAGTTCATGTTCATTTCTACCAGCTTTCAAGGGTAGCGAAGTCATTTTAACATTATCCTGATTTTATCTACACTTATTTTTATCTACACCTATTATTATTTTTTATTCTTTTCTCTTTCTTTTTTTTTCGTATCAATATCTGTTCTTTTTCTCACATTATCTACCTTTATTTTATCATTCTTTATGGCTTTTGTTTTCCTTAAAAGAGGAAAAAATAATGAAAAACAACGAAACAAAATGATTAGATCGAACCCAAAAGTAGGTTGCCTACGTATCATGTTGTACATGAATCAGATCTTGCGTAGTTCGGGCAGCATGTGCGTAAACACTACCCACCCCTTGATTAACTTTTTTGGTACCTTGACAACCATCAGAACTCTAGACTTGGTGGACAAATCCATCCTGTAATAACACATAAGACGTTATCTCAAAAATTTGACAGGAGCAGAAGATTCCCAACCCTAGGGATTTTTGACTCAAGCATATGTCGATGGGATAGACCACATTCATGACTCCAATTTGCCGAACAGAAGTACTGAACGAAATCAGTCTACTTGGCAAACAACTCTAGATTACGGGGCGAGAGACCTAGGCTAATAATAGGACAAAGGCCAACACAAAGATTTTCCCAGACCCACCGAGGGTTGCCTACGTATCCCAACCCGAGGGAAGGGAATCAGGTATGCGTAGTTCATTCAGATTGGACAATCAACGATTAACTAATAAATTGACCCTAACTTAAGAGACACAATCAAGAACAAACGAATGAAAATTTTCAACTAGACACTTTAACTAAGACTGACACCATCAATTATAAAAAAAAATCTTTTTGGTATTTTTGCTTTTGACAAATAAGTAGAAAAGACAAACAAAACCTCTTTTTTTTTCTTTTTTCTTTTTTTTTTTTTTGAGCTTACGGTATTTTAAGAAGACAAATGCAAAACGTAAAAAAAAATCTTTTTGAGTTTTTGGATTGTGAAGAACAAAAGCCATAAAGAATTCTAAAATAAACTACGACATTTCTTTTGATTCATTCTTTTCGACTCACCTTTTCTATTTTTCTTCCTTTTTTTTCGTTTTTTTACCTACGCACCTTACTCCTAACAAATATTTTTTCTTTCAAATCAGTCCGTCAAATGACCACGTTACCCTTAAATATGCAACAGTTAGCATGTAGGGATGCTTTAGAGGTGAGTCTCCTACAATGGACCATGTGGGTCCCGCTAGGTCTCCGCATGATGCACATAAGCATGACCTAAAGGCTGACCTACGTTGTGGTTCACTAACAAGGTTGTTCGAGGGAGCGTATGGTCGATAGTGGCTGCTTTGCTTTCCACCTACTCCATAACACCGACGGCTCCCCCCCTAAAATAAGGGTGACTCAACTAAAGATTGTGTACAACACGTGTACTACGGACTTGTTGCAGAAAGAAGGCCAGGGGGCGGACTCATGATGACAGATATAAAACGGTAACACATAAGATAAATACTATAAACAAAGAGCACAAAAACGCACAAAAGTGAAAACAATAACACCAACAATAATTACAAACAATGCTTATACACTCGTAATGCCAAACAAAGCCGATACGACTCAAAAATAAGCTCGAATTCTGAAATGTTCCCCAGCAGAGTCGCCAGAGCTGTCACACCCCATTTTTTACACTCCAAAAAAATTATAGTTTAAAGTTCGAAAGGGTTTTATTATTTAAGTGACAAGAAATGAAAATTTGTTTCGGAAAAGGACTATTTACATTTTTATTCAGAGTCGCCACTTGGCATAATCTGGTGTGCCAAGTCACCATTGGAAAATCCTTTTCAAAACCATTTGACTCTTTAAACTAGTTTGCGAACAGAGACTCCGGCTAAGGAATTCTGTTACCGAGGGGAAGGTGTTAGGCACCCCTCGATCCCGTGGTTCAACCACGGTCGCTTGGTAGAGTGTATCAACTACTTTGGCACTACGAAATGTATAAACCACACAAAAGCACGCAGAATAATCAAACAATAAACAAAACAAAACAAAACAAAACAAAAATGTAAAGTCCAGTCCAATTATTACAACCCGAAATAAAAAACACTGAAATAACCTACACTAGTCCTAAACCATTCTTTACCCGATGCCTCGGGCCTTGATCACGAACATCCTTAGCGTACAAAATTCTTCGGGGCATTCCCCGGTGAGTAAATACAAATTATCTCGGGGCATTCCCCGGTTAAATAAATACACTTTCCAAATACGATAAACAAGACATTCACAAATATTCCGATCATTCCAACACTACACCAATCCTAAACTTGCCTACCCGAGCTTACTGTTTTCCTACCCGCTCGACGACATATCGCATTCAACATCAACAATGTATCAAAAATATCATAATATTCACTTTTATCAATTTTCGATTCCCGTTCCTAAATTTATTTCAATCAACATGATTAAATAAGTCTCAATCAAATCAACCACAGTAATCGCGATTTCTCAGACATAATATCGAAACATATCACCACGTCACAATCATCAAACAAACACAATATTCATTCCAAACATCAAATATAATAAACATGAAATAAAAGAGGGAAATAGAATTGGACCTCAACTTGGAACTTTCGAAGAATATTGCTTGATAAAAATAAAGAAACCCGCTCCTGATAGCCTCGGATCAAACCTCAACCCCAATAAAGATCCAACTCGATATCACAAGTTCTTCGAACAGATTTTAATCCGGAATCGACAATCTCAAATAGAAACAACTAATCCCGAATAGAAATCCCAAAGACAAAAATTTCAATCTCACAACCCAAGAGTAAAAATAATAAGCCCAGATCTAGATAATTCGATGACAGACGAAAATTCGATGCTGAACTGCCGACAAGGATTGACACAAACGAACTGATTCGGCTTCTCCGGAGCTTGAAAGACTCGATAAAGACCAAGACGAACAGTAACGATGCAGTAACTGAGTTTTTCGGTGAAAAGAACTCGCCGAAAAAGGAGTATTTTCTGCGTTCGTACCTACCCGTTCGCTGCTACTCGCCGATTTCACTATAATCTCGCCGGAGCTCCGATAAGATCTGGTCGCTGGTTGGCGAGGCAGATTTGAAGGAGAACGGTGTGGTTTGGTCCCTGGCAGCGTGGCGGCGCTGGTGTTGTTGTTGCCGCCGTTGGTAGCTTAGGTCGTTTGGTTGGTCGCCGACGGTGGTCCAGTTCGCCGGTGGGTGGCGGCGATAGAGAGGATGGTTCAAGGAGAGAGAAGGATAGGGCTAGCCGGCGCTGGGTTAGCCGGCGTATGCCATGGATGCCGACAGGGTCGTTGGTCGGTCGCCGGCGAAGCTTGTTGAGAGAGAGAGAGTGAGAGTCTAGAGAGAGAAGGAGAGGGTCTGATCTTTTTTTTTGTTACTGTTTTCCCTCTTTTTTTTGTGTATGTGGGTATATATATTGTATTTATCCTTTTTTTGAGTCCTTTCTTCTTGAAAAAGAAAAAAAAAAAGGGGAGGGGGTGACGTGGGGTAGGGGTAAGGGGTAGGGTATGGGGTGGTGAGGTGGTGATTTGTCACTTTCTTATTGGAGAGGGTTGTTAGGGTGTTAAAAGAATAAAAGTTTGTTAGAGATTTTGTTGAGAGTTATTTTTATTTTATTTATTTTTGTATTTTTTTTGTGGGATATAATCATGTGGGTGAGGGTACATGATAAGGTAGAAATGAATAAAATCGAACTTTTGAGGGGGACAAAATTACATGTCTACAGTATTAAGTATATGTTAACGAAAAATCAGTACAAGATGTTTTGTAATAATAACATTTTTGTTGGCTACGTAATGAAGAAGAAGACGAACTGTGTGGTCCAAGCGCAATTAGGGAGAATTTGTTGTATTTGATAACAGTTAACTTTAGGTGGACTAACATTTAATTGAATATTTCTTAGGTTTCATATGTTACTTTAATGTCGATAGTCGATAGTCGATATTTTAATGTTCATTTTATATGATATTAGATTTTTTATGTTTAAACTGTAAAATAAAATTTTTCTTGGTTAGTTTATGTTACTGTTATGCATATGTCAGTATGAATATGTGGTTTTCAGTTTTGAATATATTTTTGAGTAATTAATATGTATATTTCAGTTACTATATGTATTTTTCATTTTATGCATATGTATTTTGAGTAATGCATAAGTATTTTGAGTAATGCATGTGTTCTTTCCAGATATGCATATGTATATATTATTAACGCATATATATATTTATGCATAATGCATATGTATATATGAATATTGCATATGTATATATGAATATTGCATATTTTTTTACAAGTCTGAATATATATTTTCTGCTATGGATATAAATATATCCATTTGTCTAAATATACATTTTTTGGCTATGCATATGTATACGTATTTGTCCAGTTTAATACATATATTTTTTACCAGATATACATATGTATTTAATCAGATATGTATTTATGAGTTATCCATAGATTTTTTTCAATTATGCATATATATCTATGAATAATACATATTTACATATGATTAATGCATATATTTTTTAAAAAAAAATATACTCATATTCCACCATGAAAGATCAGTAGTTTTCTGTTATCTTCGTCATTTTCTCTATCCCATAAATATCATTAAATCTTTCAAAAAAAAAAAATGTAATCACCCCAAACACCATTAACATCGGCTGACTCCTTCGCCACCCTTCCACCACCGTCTTTCACAATTAAAATGGACAATAGCTGTTGCTAAACCAACTGTGTAACTAGCATCAAACCAACACCCTAGACAACATCTAAATTTAAATTGTTTATCATCCAAAGAGAACACTATAAAACACTTTGATTTTTCTCTTTTACATCATAACCTCATAAATAATGAAAGCACATCGAGCTTACAGCGGAGAAAAAGAAAGAAAAAAATTTGGGGTAAATGCAAAAGTAGCATATAGATCAATAAAAAAATGGAGGCGAAAACCTGTTTTGAAAAGAAAATGACAAAAGAAAGGTATACATGTAAAAGCTGCAAAATGGAGTTAATTATAGCCGATACGCTACACAATGAAAATAACATGGGTCGAGGATATACTTTATGTCCAATTGATCAAACTTGGACCATTATCTTTGCTATTGGCCAATGGATGTTTTTTTCTCTTCTAAAAATGTATCGATCTAGTATAAGAGAGTATCAATTGAGTATATGGACACTACAAGTGAATCAATGTAGTATAAAAGTGTATTAATGTGGTATAAAAGAGTATCAATTGGGTATAGGGACTGCATGTGCTTGCATAAAATTTCCGTTCTCTTTTTTAGAAAGTGTATCAATATAGTATAAAAGTGTATCAATTTGATATAAAAATGTATCAATTGAGTATAGAGACTGCAAGTGTCCAATTGGGCCAAATGGCTAAAAAAGGAAATTAAATTGGACCGACTGACTAAGGTTGTCCACCTTTTCAATTATGGGTTATTTTTTAAAAAAATGGTCATGCCATGTCCTTTTCCCATTAATTCTTTATTAGTCGTATTAGTTTGTGTGGTTGTTGGGCCAATTGGCCCTTGTGATGTTGTTTTTTATTATTAATAAAACCCAAAATTCTCCAAAAAAAAAAAAAAGTGTGTCATAGAAAAAAAATTTATGTAAACAAATAGAGTAATAGACCTCTTCATTTGAAACTTCTATGAGACTTTTGGATTGACTTTGAGAAGGATAAAATTTGAGTCTTTGCTATTGGAGTTTTTCTTTCATTTGAAATTAACATACATATTTTATTTCGTGGAATAAATAATTTTATACCTTTGGGTTTTGCTTCTAAACTAAAAAAGTTATGGAGATCAGTTTTTTAATCCTAATCTCACCTCTTTCATTTTCGAAATTGCACTTACTACTAAAGAATGTGACGGAACATATAGATGTGATTCCTCCATATTTAGATAGGGAACTCTCTCTAACTAAATCTCTCCACGTTTAGTAGTTTACCAATTGGCAACAAATTGAGCAAGTGAGATTCTATTAAATGCATTTGAGGAGATTGTAAATTACATTATGTAATTTTATGTTTTCTTTTTAACAAATTACTATAATTATTATAAACACATCAAAATAAGTAGTACGTTACATTTTGGTGTTTGAACTTAGAGGAAAGAATACGTTCAACTAATGAATAGTCACATCAAAATAAAAAATCAAAGTGAAGGAATTTGTGTGAAACTTTCACGGTGAGACTTATGCAAGTACTTGAAAAATTTTAATTACGGAAAAGGTATGAATATACCCCTGAACTTTGATAAATGGTATAGATATACCCTTCGTCATACTTTAGGTACAAATACACCCTTGCCGTTAATGAAAAGGTATATATATACCCTTGAACTTTGATAAATGTTACAGTCATACTTTAGGTACAAATATACGCTTGCCGTTAATAAAAAAATACAAACCTTTATAATTGATTCCACGGTTCGACTACACGAGCTACGTGTCACAGGGAGTCGTCTTTAATTTAGCGTTGCTTCAAGATTCAATGATGCATTATGCTAAATTACAATAAAACATATCAACTTTAATATCAATATGTTTCAAAGCAAATCGCTGTGAATGCATTTCATGTTGTACATATCAAAAAAATGTTCACATAGGCAGCAGTCCTTGCTTTAATTTTTTCTTTTTTCCTCTTTCCTTTGATACTAAATTCGTAAGTAATTTATTTCAATATGAAAATTCAAGTGAAAGGGATTTGTGTATTAAGTAGCTTTCGTTGAAATTTTCACAACAAGAAAATCAGTGCAATTACTTGAAAATTCAAAGAATTGCATTAATACTTTAGCTGCGAGAAAAAAATATTTGGAGTCGCACCACTAAAAATTTGGTGCTTCGCAGCGTGAATCCAGATAAACCAGGCCCTAGTGTGGATATCGGAAACCAAATGAGGAACCACAAGATCAAAAGGCCGTGTCTAATATTTGATAATGATGTTTCTCTACTTTTTGGGCTACTGAAATGCACTTTCTTTTGAAATTTCCATAGCAAGACTTGTGCATTGACTTGCAAATAACAAATACATCCCTATTTCTTTTCAAATTTACTATACGTCAAGGTGGAATTTGGAAATAATTACATTGTGGAATAAAATTATTAGTATTGACAAAATCAATTTTATATTAATGAATTGAAACCGTGTTATTTAGGACATTGACAAAATGCATAAAGATTTCATTTCTTCGAAAATTGAAGAGTCCAAGACTAGTACAATGAAACACACGGAGCTTATCAGTACTTAGCAGCAACTTGGACTACTCTAACATATATCTGCCTATATATATTTGTGTAGCTCTTTTCTTATTTCCCACAACCAACTTCCATACCTTAATTGCGTACTTTTTTCTTAATTCCCAAAACAACTTTAGAACTCATTCATGCTAAACATGGCCTACACACAAAATAAGTTCATGGGATATGAGCAGTTATTGTTGCTCATGGGGTGGAGTCATATATATGCGATGAGATGACTGGCCATGTCATTGAACTTGACCTCAGTAGAACTTGATCTTTCTGGGAATAACTTCTCTAATTCTAATATTTCCGCTGAATTTAGCAGGTTATCGAGCTTGACACATCTTGATCTTTTTAATTGTCATTTCAAAGGTCAAATTCCTTCTGAAATCTCTCGTCTTTCCAAGTTACAGTCTCTTTATTTCTTAGGAGATAAGCTCAAATTTGGACCTCATGATTTTGAATTACTCCTTGAGAATTTGACCCTATTAAGAGAGCTTGATCTTACTTACGTAAACATCTCTTCCGTCATTCGTTGAATTTCTCTTCTCATTTAACAATGCTGACCCTGAAAGAAACAGGATTGTATGGGATAATACCTGAGAGTATTTTTCACCTGCCCAACCTGGAGAGACTTGAGTTACAATTCAATGATCAGCTCAGTGGAACAGCTGTGCATCTCTCAAAGTGTTAGATCTCAATGAAGTGAATCTTTCTGGTAATTTCCTGCCGCCTGAGTCTCTTGGCTATATAACTTCACTGCAATATTTGGCTCTTGCATATTGCAGCCTTAAAGGGCCAATTCCTGAATCTCTTTCAAATCTCACCCGCTTAGAGTAATGGAACAATACCATCAGGGATATTCTCCTTTCCATCACTAATGGATTTACTCTTGAGCAATAACCACTTTTCTGGTCAGCTTGAGGATTTCAAGTCCAGTTCACTAGAAACAACTTTTGATTCTTGATCTTTCATACAATAGTATCTCTTTGACCAATGAGAACAAAGTTAATTTTACTTGGCTAGAATCTCTTGATACGTTGCAATTGGCTGCATGTGAACTGAAAGAATTGGAGTTTCTAAGATCCGTAAAGCAGCTTCGGGAGTTGGATCTTTCAACATGCTGACAAGTGTGGGTTCAATTCCTCTTCAGTCTGTAGAAATCATTGATTGGAGCCCCAATTTGCTTCACGGTTCGCTACCTATTCCACCAAAATCTACGAGATATTTCTTCATATCAGAAAATAATCTTAGTGAAGAAATTCCTTCATCTATTTGCAATTTGACTTCACTGGTGATGCTTGATTTGGGAAGAAACAATTTGCGTGGAGAAATTCCTCAATGTTTGGGAAAGAACACTGCCCTCGAGGTTTTAGATATGTGCCGGAATAATCTTTCTGGGAATCTTCCAACAACTTTCATCAGTGGAAGTTCACTGAGAAGCCTCAACTTGCATGGCGATAAACTCGAGGGGAGAATTCCCCAATCTTTGACCAATTGCAACGAGTTGCAGGTTCTTGACTTACGAGATAATCATCTCATTCGCACATTCCCGATGTGGTTGGGAACTCTTCCAAAGCTGCAAGTCTTAAGCTTGAGATCCAATGAATTGTATGGGTCCATTCAATCTTCAACGATTGAAACTATTTTTCCCGAGACCTTCGAATCATAGATCTCTCTTATAATGCGTTCTCGGGAAACTTGCCTACGAGTCTATTTCAACATCTGAAAACCATGAGGACAATTGATCCATCAATTGAAGCACCAAGATATTACGACGCTAGATATTACCAAGATTCTATTACAGTTGCAACCAAGGGTCTGGAGTGTGAAATTTTGAGAATCTTGTATTTGTACACTGTTATCGATCTGTCAAGTAATAAATTTGGAGGGCAAATTCCAAGTATCATGGGGAATTTCATTGCACTTCACATACTGAATTTATCTCATAATGGATTGCAAGGTCATATTCCACTATCATTCGGAGAATTATCTTCAGTTGAATCATTGGACCTATCAGGAAACCAACTTACAGGAGAGATATCACAACAACTTGTTTCTCTTACGTCTCTTTCATTCTTAAATCTCTCCCACAATCATCTCCGAGGATGCATCCCTCAAGGACCTCAATCTCACACTTTCGACAACAATTCATATGAAGGCAATGATGGACTACGTGGATTCCCAGTTTCAAAAAGTTGTGGCGATGATCGGGCTTTAGATACAAATTATACCGTATCTGGGCTAGACGATCAAGAAAGCAATGCTGAATTTCTGAGTGATTTTTGGAAAGCTGCTCTTATGGGATATGGAAGTGGATTGTATATTGGATTATCCATACAATCCCGATTTCAACTGGATACCCGAAATGGCTTGCAAGAATAATTGTGAAACTGGAGCACAATTATAGAAAGAAGCAGCAAAGGCGAAGGAATTATAGAAAAAGAAATAATCACTTGTAGTGTAACATTGTGATGTTCAATCAGTTTTTGGACCTTTTTGTAGGCTTTTAAGCAATAATATTATCAGTTGTGTCTTAACTCCTAGACGACATTGTGTCTTAATATTCATCATTAAACCACACATTTCTTGGGCACCCATAAGACTAATAATTGTTTGTGAATAATTTTTTTTCAATAAAATAAATTAAGATCATCATTTACGCTATTATTTATTAAAAAATTTATTTTTTTTTCTTTCGGGAAAATTAAAAAAGGGGTATTTTTTTTATAGTTTAAACTAACTACACATGATGCTTGATAAATAGAGTAAAGAATACGTTCAATTAATGAGTAGTAATATCAAACGAAAATTCAAAGAGACAGGGATTTGTGTGTTGTAGTTTTCATATGAAATTTCCACAATAAGACTAGTACAAGGACTCGCAACAATAATTGCCCAACACTTTTGAATTTTTAATTTACTGTTGCATTGAAAATGAAACATTGACTCGTAAGTCTTTCTAAATTTATATAATATATGCTATTGATCCGTAAAGCAGCTTCGGGAGTTGGATGTTGACAAGTGTGGGTTCAATTCCTCTTCAGTCTGTAGAAATCATTGATTGGAGCCCCAATTTGCTTCACGGTTCGCAACCTATTCCACCAAAATCTACGAGATATTTCTTCATATCAGAAAATAATCTTAGTGAAGAAATTCCTTCATCTATTTGCAATTTGACTTCAATGCTTGATTTGGGAAGAAACAATTTGCGTGGAGAAATTCCTCAATGTTTGGGAAAGATCTCATTGGCACATTCCCGATGTGGTTGGGAACTCTTCCAAAGCTGCAAGTCTTAAGCTTGAGATCCAATGAATTGTATGGGTCCATTCAATCTTCAACGATTGAAACTATTTTTCCCGAGACCTTCGAATCATAGATCTCTCTTATAATGCGTTCTCGAGAAACTTGCCTACGAGTCTGTTTCAACATCTGAAAGCCATGAGGACAATTGATCCATCAATTGAAGCACCAAGATATTACGACACTAGTTATTACCAAGATTCTCTTACAGTTGCAACCAAGGGACTGGAGCGTGAAATTTTGAGAATCTTGTATTTGTACACTGTTATCGATCTGTCAAGTAATAAATTTGGATGGCAAATTCCAAGTATCATGGGGAATTTCATTGCACTTCACATACTGAATTTATCTCATTATGGATTGCGAGGTCATATTCCACTATCATTCGGAGACTTATCTTCAGTTGAATCATTGGACCTATCAGGAAACCAACTTACTGGAGAGATATCACAACAACTTGTTTCTCTTACGTCTCTTTCATTCTTAAATCTCTCCCACAATCATCTCCGAGGATACATCCCTCAAGGACCTCAATCTCACACTTTCGACAACAATTCATATGAAGGCAATGATGGACTACGTGGATTCCCAGTTTCAAAAAGTTGTGGCGATGATCGGGCTTTAGATACAAATTATACCGTATCTGGGCTAGACGATCAAGAAAGCAATGCTGAATTTCTGAGTGATTTTTGGAAAGCTGCTCTTATGGGATATGGAAGTGGATTGTATATTGGATTATCCATACAATCCCGATTTCAACTGGATACCCGAAATGGCTTGCAAGAATAATTGTGAAACTGGAGCACAATTATAGAAAGAAGCAGCAAAGGCGAAGGAATTATAGAAAAAGAAATAATCACTTGTAGTGTAACATTGTGACGTTCAATCAGTTTTTGGACCTTTTTGTAGGCTTTTAAGCAATAATATTATCAGTTGTCTTAACTCCTAGACGACATTCCTTTGATTTCACCTCCTAACTTGTGCTTTTCGCCCATTTCTTTGATAATAGGCCACTTTATATTCATCATTAAACCACACATTTCTTGGGCACCCATAAGACTAATAATTGTTTGTGAATAATTTTTTTCCAATAAAATAAATTAAGATCATCATTTGCGCTATCATCTATTAAAAAATTTAATTTTTTTTTCTTTCAGGAGAATTAAAAAAAGGGTATTTTTTTTATAGTTCAAACTAACTACACATGATGCTTGATAAATAGAGTAAAGAATACGTTCAATTAATGAGTAGTAATATCAAACGAAAATTCAAAGAGACAGGAATTTGTGTGTTGTAGTTTTCATATGAAATTTCCACAATAAGACTAGTACAAGGACTTACAACAATAATTGCCCAACACTTTTGAATTTTTAATTTACTTTTAATTAGTCCAGGGGATAATAGGACCCCGTTGAAGTTGAGGTGTGTCACAGCTCTTTCGGGTATAGTTCGGGGAGTAATTGGGTATTTTCTCTAATAATAAATTAAGAAAATAGACCCACAACACTCTTTCATTTGACTAAGTCGTGTCTAATTTATTTTGGTGAGATAGAGAAAAAAGACTTTATTTTATATCATAATTAATTTACAGTTGACTTTTCACAAGTACAATATGAAATAATATTATTTCACATAATATAAGTTTTTTTTTTTTTTCATTTTTTGAACATCATTGGAAACTTATTACAACGTTATTGAAAATTATATTCCTATGGTTTGAAACCCTTTATAAATAATATCAAAAAATAAAGTCCAGAGAGGTCTCGAGTTCGAGCCCTGAGTATGAAAAAATTCTTGATAGGGAGCGCTATACCCGAATGGGTCCTACTCGAAGCGAATCCGAATTAATCAAGTTTTAATACGGGTATCTAATATCGGATGAGAAATTTAAAAAAAAAGTAATAAGGATGAAATTTTCTGAAATGATAAGAATGTAGACATGTTTGGTTCACATTTCTTAGCTCTAAAGCAGTGGACCATATCCAGTTTTAGACAAATAAATTTTTAGATCATCATTTGCGATATCTTTTATTAAAAACTTTACCCCTTTTTTTTCTTCGAAGAGAATTTAAAAAAGGTTATTTTTTTAATAGTTCAAACTAACTATACATGATGCTTGATGATTAAAGAATAAATTTAGTTAAAATAATGACATCATTAGCAAAATTAAGATGATTAACGAGAAAGCCTTTTTGGTGGTTAATGAGGTTATTCTAGTTATTAATTTAAGACGAAGACTCATTGACTTGGAAGTCATTTTGATTCTACGCCTTATTTAAACACGCAAAATCTGTACTGATTTACTGCAATATAAAAAGTATGTCGTGCACTAATTTCATCCATGAACAAACAAAATAATCAACTCACAATCATTTAGCAATATATGATGATGGTTTCGAAAATATCCTCTTTACTTCAGTTTTTCACTTTCTTGTACCTACTTACAATTACTTTTAATTACTTCCACTGAGGAATAAAATATATGATAATTTAACTTTCTAATTTGAAGCTTCCCCTTTTAATTCAATACAATAGGTTTATATTTTATGCATAGAGTTTTTAAATTATTATATATGCTCAACTATATTTATAAAAACTTTTATATGTGCACAAATATTAAAAGCAAGGGTTTTATGTATAGTGAATACTTGTTGATGTAGCTGTCTTTTATGTAAATAGCTGGTAATTTTTTTTTTATTTTTGAATTATGGGAAAAATGGTGTATTTACATTTCCGTTCATAAATATTATGACATCATAAAGGTATTTTCGTAATCTAATTTTCAATTAAATGGCTTACCACTTTTAGAATAGTTATTATTATTATGATTATGATCTTTGCCTCTAAACTGGAGTCTTTACCTTAATATTTTTTTATTTTATTCTTACCTCTTTCTTCTTTGAAATTGTGCATACCACCAAAAAATGTGGTTAAACTATTCTAATTAGCTACTAGAGTGAAGAATACGTTCATTTAAATTGAAAATTCAAGTTGAAAGGACATGTGTGTCGTAGAAAAAAAAATTCTCAAAAAAAATAGACCTTGTCATTTGAAATTTCTATAGAAGAGACTTTTGCATTGACTTTGAGAAAGATAAAATTTAAGTCTTTCTTTCATTTGAGAGTAACATAGATATTTTATTTCGCTGAATAAATAATTTTATATCTTTATTTCTAAACTAAAAATAATGTATGGAGATCATTTTTTAATCCTAATCTTACCTCTTTCATTTTCGAAATTGCACTTACGACCAATGAATGTGACGAAATATATAGGTGTGGTTCCTCCATACTTAGATATAGGCCTTAGATTCGAGTCCTTGGAATAAGGAATCTCTCTACGTTTATGTTTAGTATTTTACCAATTGACAACAAATTGAGCAAGTGATATCCTATTAAATGCATTTGAGAAAATTGTACATTACATATTATATATGTAATTTTATGTTTTCTTTTTATCAAATCACTATCAATTATCATAAACACATCAAAATAAGTAGTACGCATTACATTTTGATAGTTGGACTTAGACTAATGAATACGTTCAATTGATGAATACTCACATCAAATTGAAAAATCAAAGTGAAGGAATTTGTGTGAATTTCATGGTGAGGCTTATGCAAGGACTTGAAAAATTCTAACTATGAAAAAGGTATGAATATACCCCTGAACTTTGAATAATGATATAGATATACCCTTCGTCATACTTTAGGTACAAATATACTCTTGTCGTTAATGAAAAGGTACATATATATATCCCTAAACTTTGATAAATGATACAGATATACCCTCCGTCATACTTTGCCATTAATAAAAAAAGTACTTATATATTCTTCTCACTAACGGTAGGACATGTGTCACAATCCTGTTCATTTGACCTTTTTTTAATTTAATTTATCCCAATCCTATCCCAAAATAATTCTAATTTAACCGTTAACTCGATCTAAATAATAACCCAAACCTAACCCGATCTAATAGAAAGAGAAAGAGAGAATGATTACATGTGAATAGAGATGTGTCTTGAAGTTTCTATTAGACCGAGTGGGGTTTGGATTATTATTTGGATCGGGATGTGGGTTAAATTATAATTATTTTCGGGTAGGGTGAGGATTAATTAAATTAAAAAAGAACAAATAAATAAGATTGTGACACGTGTCCTACCGTGAGTAAGAAGGGTTATATGTATCTTTTCCTTAATGACAAAGGTATATTTGTACCTAAAGTATAAAGGAGGGTATATCTGCATCATTTATCAAAGTTCAGGGGTATATATATACCTTTTCATTAACAGCAAGGGTATATTTATCCCTAAAGTATGATGTAGGGTATATCTGTACTATTTATTAAAGTTCAGGGGTATAGTCGTACCTTTTTCATTTTAATTATCCTTTTATACAAGTAGCTAAAGGTAGATGCAACTAGAAAAAGACAAATTTAACCGAATTCAATATTTTCGAATATGAAACATAGATATAACATTTGTATATGTGAGAATCACTAATCGTATAATATTAAAATTGGAACCCATACATTCAGAAGTATAATATATTAAGCAGGTCACAACTTTAAAAGTTAAACTCACCAAATTTAAATCTTGGATGCACTACTTATCGTAACGAGTTTTTCCTTCAGAAAGATAAGCATATCTTTTGAGGTAAACATCAATTGATTTTTCGTCATGGGTAACTTTCTGATTAAAAAGAATTATTTGAAGTAAAATAAGTTAAAAGTTTCATAGGCAAATAGATTGGTCCAATTATTTTGAATTTTCCTGATAAGATTTATGCATTGACTCGAAAATAACAATAATTGATTGATAACTTGATATGATGACACTACTAGACTTTTCTCTTTCTTCGAAATTGCAGTTACCATCAGAGAATGTGGTGAAATATATAGGTGCGATCACTCCATCCTTAAAGTTGAGCTTTTGAAATAGAGAGATGTTCTCATTAACTAAATGTCTCTACTCTTAGTATTTTATCAATTGACAACAAATTGAACAATTGACATCCTATTAACTGTATCTTAGAACCAAAAAAATTTGAACAGTAGAAGAAGACTTAAATGCATAAAGACTAAGTCAAGTTCCTTGGCCATTTAGAGTAAAGAGTACATTCTGAATATTCACATCAAAATGAAAAATCAAAGTTAAAGAGATTCATGTTTTGAGTAGCTTTCATTTAAAATTTCCACAGAAAGAATTGTGAAAGGACTTAAAAAATATTTACGTTTGCTTTTATGTAATTTAGTCTCTAAAGGTGGATGCAGCTCAACCACAATAGGTTTAACTGAATTCAATATTTTGGTACACGAGAATGACTATATTCTAATGTAGGAATTGATTGATAATTTGATATGAAGGCAGGAATCGGTCCTAACTTAACTTTCCTCTTTCTTCCTTTGAGAGTAAAATTCATGTTTTATTTCATTGAATATATTTTTTAACCTTGTCTCTCAATTTAACTAGTTATGACGATATTTTAACCAAAAAAAAAAAAAGTTATGACGATATATCTTGTTTACCCACATCATAATCAAAGAGCTTAGCTTCGTGCCTTGAAAATGAAAAAATTCTATAACAATAACTAATCGATGCTTTATACTAAGCATTTTTTTTTTATTTCCATTAATTTCAATAAGATGGAGATTTTGAAAAAGATCATCCTCAATTGATGTTTCATGGAAAGTGAAACATTGACTCCAAAGTCATACTTAATCTGTCTTATTTCAGAAGTTGAGGAATAACAACCAAAAAGATTTAAGTGCTCACTATCTTGTGGGACAACTACCTAAGAAAAAACATATAACGAAGACTTGTGTATTGACCCAAGAAATCATATCATGGATACGATTCTCCTACCCCTAATTAAGTCACTCAATACCCGACTCTCTATATTTTCAAAATATTATATTTAAATTATAGAGAGATGTCTATTGCTTTCATAAACTATTATATATATTGGGTAAATGCAAAATCTGAGATTAAATTTTTATATTTACTGACAAATATTTTTAAATTTTTATATTTATCAATTCTTTCAAAAGCTTTGAATTACAGTGAGAGATATAATGTTTATCCCTCATCCGTTCAACAATGTAAAATGTAAAGTAAGAAATTATGTGATGTTTTAAGACGCTTATGGAAGTCCAAATATGGCTCTGTTTATGCTTTTAAAGGGTTGGACAGGGTAAAGAGTCGATAAGGTTTTATAATAATGATTTTTGGCATGATATGGATGACTTGCAAGTTTTGGTATGACAATATCAAAATGTGAATGTCTTAATGAAAGACTCTATGGATAATATTTTAATTGAATTTAAGAAGAATTATGCAATTCACTGAGAAGGTGTAGTCCTTGCGACCCAACACCGAAACTGTGTTTATCGACATAGGAAGGTCGTTGTCCTGAAAAATGAATGATTATTGTATGCTTGCTTATTGCAATAGTATTGCAATCTATGTTGATGTTATGATTTGCCAAATACGTTATTTCAATCCATGCAGCAAACATGGATTGGAGCTCCGTCAGCTGGGGAGCAACACAAAAATTTCTTTTAAAAGTTAAAAACAGTAGAAAGGAAGACTTAAAAGTATACTAAGTCATTAATGATGATTGAGACTTTAGAGTAAAGACAACGTTCTCTTACTAGTTGTCACATCCTAATAAAAAAATCAAATTAAGTTAAAAAAAAAAAATTGTATGCTAAGTGTCTTTCATTTAAAATTTCTATGATACGCATGAACCAACAAATTTAATTGATTTCAGTATTTCTTAAACGAACGTTTATTGTAGAAAAAAATACATAAAGAGAAATTATTTTCTCCACACAAATGGACCCTATCATATGGAATTTCTATGAATGAGACTGGAGCTAAGTCTTTGTTGTAAGAAGTACGTTATGTTAATGTATGTGAATTGAAAATTGATTAGTTTTTGTTTTGTGTCGTTGCGTTTTTCTTTTATTTTTTTCCTTCACGTTGATTTTCTTTTCTAGCACCTATAATTAATTGTCAATATAAACTCATTAGTCACATCAAAAAGAAAATCATAGGGGAAGAAATTTTTGTGTTAAGTAGTATTTCACTTGAAATTTCCACAGAAAAATACAACGCATTTTTCACTCACAATTTATCATTTATCTTGACTTGATTTCTATCACTGTTTTTTTTAGGGACAACGAGCAAATATATCCTAAGCTTTGCAATTTAGAAAAGATATACCTCTTGTTAAAAAAGTGATGCATATATAACTCCATCGTCTAGTAAATGGTGTCAATATATCCTCATTCCGAGACAAATGGAGATAATTCTTGACCTTAATAATTGTTATTTTCTCACCTCTTTCTTCTTTGAACTTGCACGGACCTTAGAAAAGAAGAGAACCAATTGAATAATCCCAATTAGCTGTTAGAGTGAAGAATACGTTTATTTATATTGAAAGGACATGTGTCGTAGAAAAAGTAATAGGCAAATTATTTTCTTAAAAAAAATTAGACCGCGTCATTTAATTATTTAGTTTTTCAATTTCAGTATTTTCATATGAGTATTTCAATTTGTTCATTAAAACAAGAATCCAATAAATTTATAATTAGTTTAGTTATTGAGAAAAATTGATTGTGATGGAATAAATTGAATTTTCTTTAAACAAAAAAATCCTAATGAAAAACTGAACTTATTTTAGAAATCCATATGAAAAAGTATTTTCGATGTATATTTTCTGAAGTTGGTTGATGATGGTGGTAAAGAAAAATGGAGAAAAAGAAGAGAGGGGTGGTGGGGTGTGAGGAAGAAAAAGAGAGAGGGTAGTGGGGTGTGAGGAAAAAGAAATATTATTGGCTAAAAATTTAAAACTGGGCCCACTTATTATTATTTTTTAAATTAAAACGCGCTTTATTATTATTATTATTATTTTGCCATGTAAGCCTTGAGAAGTAATATAATTCACGCGAAAGTTGTTTAGAGGGATAAATAATCACAGATTAAGTTTAATGACTAAAGTAAGTTTTTGAGACAAGTTTGGGGGGGGGGGGGGGGGGGGGGGTAAACATGCTTTTTCTCTTATAATTACATCAGAGCAAGAAGTACATTACACAGAGCGGAGCCATCCCTTTGATGGAGGTTTATCCGAACCTCCTTTGACGAAAAAAAATATCATTATATATAATTAAAATTATGTTTTATATATTTATAGTAGGTGTTGAACCCCCTTCGACTAGGTTTTCTTCAAATATTGAACCCCTTTAGTTGAAATCTTGACTTCGATTCTAACGTTACATTATGGTGTTTGGATTAGAGTAAGGGATACGTTTAACTAATGAGTAGTCACCTCAAAATGAAATATCAAAGTGAAAGGGATTTGTGTGAATTTTTCATGGCAAGACTAGTGCAAGGACTTGAAAAATCTTAATAATCCTTTTATGCAAGTCGTTAAAGGAAGATTCCACTCGAAAACAATAGGTTTAACCGAATTATATATATATGAAAAAATCACTAATAGTATTATAAGTATTAAATTTGAATCATATATTTCGAAGTACAATATATTAAGTACAATTTTATAGGTTAAACTCGTTAAATTTAAATCTTGGATGTGCCACTTTGTCTGTAACAAGGATATGCATGTTCAATACATTTTGAGGTTATCATTAGTTGATCTTTCATTATAGATATCTTTTCGATAAAGAAAAAATATTTTGAAGTAAAATAAATTAAAAGTTTCGTAGGAAAATAGATTATCCCGATTATTTTAGATTTTTCCAGCAAAACGTATTTGAGGAAAAATAAAAAGAAAAATAGAAGAAGACTTAAAT
Source organism: Capsicum pubescens (assembly GCA_030864215.1). Classification (NCBI taxonomy): domain Eukaryota; kingdom Viridiplantae; phylum Streptophyta; class Magnoliopsida; order Solanales; family Solanaceae; genus Capsicum; species Capsicum pubescens. The sequence continues at coordinate 27,748,373 of CM061549.1, read as the reverse complement.
GCATAAACACTAAGTCATGTTCCTTGGCCATTTAGAGTAAAGAGTACATTCTGAATATTCACATCAAAATGAAAAATCAAAGTTAAAGGGATTCATGTGTTGCTTTCATTTGAAATTTCCATGGCAATAATATTTACTACTCAGCTTCGTGCCTTGAAAATGAAAAATTTCTATAAAGAGTGTGTACCCTTTGACGAGCCATTAATCTTCTCTTTCTCTGTTTCTGTCTTCTTTCTTTTTTCTTCATCCATACCTCATCTGTGCCGCAAAGATCAAAGCATTTCCGTTCTAAAATTCAAGCAGACCTTTACTATAGATCCCTCAGCCTCTCTTTATTGTTCTTTTTCTCATGGGACGGAGTGACGTGTGATGAGATGACTGGCCATGTCATTGAGCTTGACCTCCATTGCAGTGGACTTGTGGGGAAGATTGATTCCAATAGCAGCCTTTTCCAACTCTCTCATCTCCAAAGGCTTGATCTTTCTCATAATAACTTCTCCGGTTCTCACATCTCCCCCGAATTCGGCAGGTTCTCGAACTTTTCGGCTCCTATTTCTCAGGTCAAATTCCTTATGAAATCTCTCATCTTTCCAAGTTACAGTCTCTTAACCTCTTCCCGTATGAAAATAATCTGAGACTCGCAGCCCATGATTTTAAATTGCTCCTTCAGAACTTGACCCATTTAAGAGAACTTGAACTTAGTTACGTGAACATCCCTTCCATCATTCCTCTGAATTTCTCTTCTCATTTAACAAGTCTGAGCCTGACATCGACAAGATTGTATGGGATAATACCTGAGAGTATTTTTAACATGCCCAGCCTGGAAACACTTGACTTAAGTTACAATGATTAGCTCAGTGGTTATTTTCCAAAGACGAAATGGAACAGCAGTGCATCTCTCACATGGTTAGATCTCCATGACGTGAATCTTGCTGGCAATTTGCTGCCTGAGTCTCTTGGCTATATAACCTCATTGCGTTCATTGTCTCTTTCTAATTGCAACCTCAGAGGACCAATTCCCGAATCTCTTTCAAACCTCACCCGTTTAGCGGCTTTGGTCCTTGATGGTAACACCCTGAACTGAATGGAATAATACCATCAGGGATGTTCTCCCTTCCATCACTGTTTAACATACAATTGAGTAATAACCACTCTTCTGGTCAGCTTGAGGATTTCAAGTCCAATTCACTAGTCTGGATTGATTTAAGAAATAATCAACTGCAAGGACATCTTCCCGACTCAATTCAAAACCATTTAGGCACACCACGTATGTGCCACATAGGCACTAAGGTGGTGAAAAATCTATTTTTAATTAGTTCAGGGGGTAATAGGACCCCTTGAAGTTGAGGTGTGTCACAGCTCTTTCGGGTATAGTTCGAGGGTAATTGGGTATTATCTCTTTTTGAATTATGGAAAAAATGGTGTATTTACATTTTCGTTCATAAATATTATGACATCATATGGATATTTTCGTAATCTTTCAACTAAGTGGCTTCCCACTTTTAGAATAGTTATTATAATTATGATTCTGATCTTTGCCTATAAACTGGAGATAATTCTTCACCTTAATAATTTGATTTTCTCACCTCTTTCTTCTTTGAAATTGTGCATACCACCAAAGGATGCGGTGAAACTATTCTAATTAGCTACTAGAGTTCATTTAAATTGAAAGTTCAAATTGAAAGGACATGTGTGTCGTAGAAATTAGTTCAAATTTGGGGCAGAATTGGGCTGCCGATTTCTTTTTTGGGGAAAGGACAAAAATAACACCTAAAACTAAAATAATTCCACATAACTAGCACCTAAATTTAAAAACCCGGTAATTAGCCAATAAGAAATGCACGCGAGAAGCTGGGATACATTTGTCACTATTCCACGTATTCTCCTATACTTTCACCGTTCATGAAACCACTACTCATATTCCACCATGAAAGATCAGTAGTTTTCTGTTATTTTCGTCATTTTCTCTATCCCATAAATATAATTAAATCTTTCATAAAAAAAAAATATGTAATCAACCCAAACATCATTAACATCGGCTGACTCCTTCGCCACCCTTCCACCACCGTCTTTCACCATTAAAATGGACAATAGCTGCTGCTAAACCAACTGTGTAACTAGCATCAAACCAACACCCTAAACAACATCTAAATTTGAATTGTTTATCATCCAAAGAGAACACCATAAAACACTTTGATTTTTCTCTTTTACATCATAAGCTCATAAATAATGAAAGCACATCGAGCTTACAACGGAGGAAAAACAAGAAGAAAATTTGGGGTAAATGCAAAAATAACATATAGATCAATAAAAAAAAATGGAGGAAAAAATCTGTTTTGAAAAGAAAATGACAAAAGAAAGGTATACATGTAAAAGCTACAAAATGGAGTTAATTATTGCCGATAGGCTACACAATGAAAATAAAATAGGTCGAGGATATACTTTATGTCCAATTGATCAAACTTGGACCATTATCTTTGCTATTGGCCAGCGGATGTCTTTTTTTCTAAAAATGTATCAATCTAGTATAAGAGAGTATCAATTGAGTGTATGGACACTACAAGTGTATCAATGTAGTATAAAAGTGTATTAATGTGGTATAAAAGAGTATCAATTGGGTATAGGGACTGCATGTACTTGCATAAAATTTCCTTTCTCTTTTTTAGAAGATGTATCAATATAGTATAAAAGTGTATCAATTTGGTATAAAAGTGTATAGAGTCTGCAAGTGTCCAATAGGGCCAAATGGCTAAAAAAGAGAATTAAATTGAACTGGCTGGCTAAGGTTGTCCACCTTTTCAATTATGGACTATTTTTTTTTTAAAATGGCCATCCCATTAATTCTTTATTAGTTGTATTAGTTTGTGTGGTAGCTGGGCCAATTGGCCCTTGTGATGTTGTTTTTTATTATTAATAAAACCCAAAATTCTCCCAAAAATAAAAGTGTGTTATAGAAAAAAAAACTATGTAAACAAATAGAGTAATAGACCTCGTCATTTGAAACTTCTATGTAAGAGACTTTTGCATTGACTTTGAGAAGAACAAAATTTGAGTCTTTGCAATTATATTTTTTCTTTCATTTGAAATTAACATACATATTTTATTTCGCAGAATAAATAATTTTATACCTTTGGGTTTTGCTTCTAAACTAAAAAAGTTATGGAGATCAGTTTTTTAATCCTAATCTCACCTCTTTCATTTTCGAAATTGCACTTACTACTAAAGAATGTGACGGAACATATAGATGTGATTCCTCCATATTTAGATAGGGAACTCTCTCTAACTAAATCTCTCCACATTTAGTATTTTACCAATTGACAACAAATTGAGCAAGTGAGATTCTATTAAATGCATTTGAGGAGATTGTAAATTACATTATGTAATTTTATGTTTTCTTTTTAACAAATTACTATAATTATTATAAACACATCAAAATAAGTAGTACGTTACATTTTGGTGTTTGAACTTAGAGGAAAGAATACGTTCAACTAATGAATAGTCACATCAAAATAAAAAATCAAAGTGAAGGAATTTGTGTGAAACTTTCACGGTGAGACTTATGCAAGTACTTGAAAAATTTTAATTACGGAAAAGGTATGAATATACCCCTGAACTTTGATAAATGGTATAGATATACCCTTCGTCATACTTTAGGTACAAATACACCCTTGCCGTTAATGAAAAGGTATATATATACCCTTGAACTTTGATAAATGTTACAGTCATACTTTAGGTACAAATATACGCTTGCCGTTAATAAAAAAATACAAACCTTTATAATTGATTCCACGGTTCGACTACACGAGCTACGTGTCACAGGGAGTCGTCTTTAATTTAGCGTTGCTTCAAGATTCAATGATGCATTATGCTAAATTACAATAAAACATATCAACTTTAATATCAATATGTTTCAAAGCAAATCGCTGTGAATGCATTTCATGTTGTACATATCAAAAAAATGTTCACATAGGCAGCAGTCCTTGCTTTAATTTTTTCTTTTTTCCTCTTTCCTTTGATACTAAATTCGTAAGTAATTTATTTCAATATGAAAATTCAAGTGAAAGGGATTTGTGTATTAAGTAGCTTTCGTTGAAATTTTCACAACAAGAAAATCAGTGCAATTACTTGAAAATTCAAAGAATTGCATTAATACTTTAGCTGCGAGAAAAAAATATTTGGAGTCGCACCACTAAAAATTTGGTGCTTCGCAGCGTGAATCCAGATAAACCAGGCCCTAGTGTGGATATCGGAAACCAAATGAGGAACCACAAGATCAAAAGGCCGTGTCTAATATTTGATAATGATGTTTCTCTACTTTTTGGGCTACTGAAATGCACTTTCTTTTGAAATTTCCATAGCAAGACTTGTGCATTGACTTGCAAATAACAAATACATCCCTATTTCTTTTCAAATTTACTATACGTCAAGGTGGAATTTGGAAATAATTACATTGTGGAATAAAATTATTAGTATTGACAAAATCAATTTTATATTAATGAATTGAAACCGTGTTATTTAGGACATTGACAAAATGCATAAAGATTTCATTTCTTCGAAAATTGAAGAGTCCAAGACTAGTACAATGAAACACACGGAGCTTATCAGTACTTAGCAGCAACTTGGACTACTCTAACATATATCTGCCTATATATATTTGTGTAGCTCTTTTCTTATTTCCCACAACCAACTTCCATACCTTAATTGCATACTTTTTTCTTAATTCCCAAAACAACTTTAGAACTCATTCATGCTAAACATGGCCTACACACAAAATAAGTTCATGGGATATGAGCAGTTATTGTTGCTCATGGGGTGGAGTCATATATATGCGATGAGATGACTGGCCATGTCATTGAACTTGACCTCAGTAGAACTTGATCTTTCTGGGAATAACTTCTCTAATTCTAATATTTCCGCTGAATTTAGCAGGTTATCGAGCTTGACACATCTTGATCTTTTTAATTGTCATTTCAAAGGTCAAATTCCTTCTGAAATCTCTCGTCTTTCCAAGTTACAGTCTCTTTATTTCTTAGGAGATAAGCTCAAATTTGGACCTCATGATTTTGAATTACTCCTTGAGAATTTGACCCTATTAAGAGAGCTTGATCTTACTTACGTAAACATCTCTTCCGTCATTCGTTGAATTTCTCTTCTCATTTAACAATGCTGACCCTGAAAGAAACAGGATTGTATGGGATAATACCTGAGAGTATTTTTCACCTGCCCAACCTGGAGAGACTTGAGTTACAATTCAATGATCAGCTCAGTGGAACAGCTGTGCATCTCTCAAAGTGTTAGATCTCAATGAAGTGAATCTTTCTGGTAATTTCCTGCCGCCTGAGTCTCTTGGCTATATAACTTCACTGCAATATTTGGCTCTTGCATATTGCAGCCTTAAAGGGCCAATTCCTGAATCTCTTTCAAATCTCACCCGCTTAGAGTAATGGAACAATACCATCAGGGATATTCTCCTTTCCATCACTAATGGATTTACTCTTGAGCAATAACCACTTTTCTGGTCAGCTTGAGGATTTCAAGTCCAGTTCACTAGAAACAACTTTTGATTCTTGATCTTTCATACAATAGTATCTCTTTGACCAATGAGAACAAAGTTAATTTTACTTGGCTAGAATCTCTTGATACGTTGCAATTGGCTGCATGTGAACTGAAAGAATTGGAGTTTCTAAGATCCGTAAAGCAGCTTCGGGAGTTGGATCTTTCAACATGCTGACAAGTGTGGGTTCAATTCCTCTTCAGTCTGTAGAAATCATTGATTGGAGCCCCAATTTGCTTCACGGTTCGCTACCTATTCCACCAAAATCTACGAGATATTTCTTCATATCAGAAAATAATCTTAGTGAAGAAATTCCTTCATCTATTTGCAATTTGACTTCACTGGTGATGCTTGATTTGGGAAGAAACAATTTGCGTGGAGAAATTCCTCAATGTTTGGGAAAGAACACTGCCCTCGAGGTTTTAGATATGTGCCGGAATAATCTTTCTGGGAATCTTCCAACAACTTTCATCAGTGGAAGTTCACTGAGAAGCCTCAACTTGCATGGCGATAAACTCGAGGGGAGAATTCCCCAATCTTTGACCAATTGCAACGAGTTGCAGGTTCTTGACTTACGAGATAATCATCTCATTGGCACATTCCCGATGTGGTTGGGAACTCTTCCAAAGCTGCAAGTCTTAAGCTTGAGATCCAATGAATTGTATGGGTCCATTCAATCTTCAACGATTGAAACTATTTTTCCCGAGACCTTCGAATCATAGATCTCTCTTATAATGCGTTCTCGGGAAACTTGCCTACGAGTCTGTTTCAACATCTGAAAGCCATGAGGACAATTGATCCATCAATTGAAGCACCAAGATATTACGACACTAGTTATTACCAAGATTCTCTTACAGTTGCAACCAAGGGACTGGAGCGTGAAATTTTGAGAATCTTGTATTTGTACACTGTTATCGATCTGTCAAGTAATAAATTTGGATGGCAAATTCCAAGTATCATGGGGAATTTCATTGCACTTCACATACTGAATTTATCTCATTATGGATTGCGAGGTCATATTCCACTATCATTCGGAGACTTATCTTCAGTTGAATCATTGGACCTATCAGGAAACCAACTTACTGGAGAGATATCACAACAACTTGTTTCTCTTACGTCTCTTTCATTCTTAAATCTCTCCCACAATCATCTCCGAGGATACATCCCTCAAGGACCTCAATCTCACACTTTCGACAACAATTCATATGAAGGCAATGATGGACTACGTGGATTCCCAGTTTCAAAAAGTTGTGGCGATGATCGGGCTTTAGATACAAATTATACCGTATCTGGGCTAGACGATCAAGAAAGCAATGCTGAATTTCTGAGTGATTTTTGGAAAGCTGCTCTTATGGGATATGGAAGTGGATTGTATATTGGATTATCCATACAATCCCGATTTCAACTGGATACCCGAAATGGCTTGCAAGAATAATTGTGAAACTGGAGCACAATTATAGAAAGAAGCAGCAAAGGCGAAGGAATTATAGAAAAAGAAATAATCACTTGTAGTGTAACATTGTGACGTTCAATCAGTTTTTGGACCTTTTTGTAGGCTTTTAAGCAATAATATTATCAGTTGTCTTAACTCCTAGACGACATTCCTTTGATTTCACCTCCTAACTTGTGCTTTTCGCCCATTTCTTTGATAATAGGCCACTTTATATTCATCATTAAACCACACATTTCTTGGGCACCCATAAGACTAATAATTGTTTGTGAATAATTTTTTTCCAATAAAATAAATTAAGATCATCATTTGCGCTATCATCTATTAAAAAATTTAATTTTTTTTTCTTTCAGGAGAATTAAAAAAAGGGTATTTTTTTTATAGTTCAAACTAACTACACATGATGCTTGATAAATAGAGTAAAGAATACGTTCAATTAATGAGTAGTAATATCAAACGAAAATTCAAAGAGACAGGAATTTGTGTGTTGTAGTTTTCATATGAAATTTCCACAATAAGACTAGTACAAGGACTTACAACAATAATTGCCCAACACTTTTGAATTTTTAATTTACTTTTAATTAGTCCAGGGGATAATAGGACCCCGTTGAAGTTGAGGTGTGTCACAGCTCTTTCGGGTATAGTTCGGGGAGTAATTGGGTATTTTCTCTAATAATAAATTAAGAAAATAGACCCACAACACTCTTTCATTTGACTAAGTCGTGTCTAATTTATTTTGGTGAGATAGAGAAAAAAGACTTTATTTTATATCATAATTAATTTACAGTTGACTTTTCACAAGTACAATATGAAATAATATTATTTCACATAATATAAGTTTTTTTTTTTTTTCATTTTTTGAACATCATTGGAAACTTATTACAACGTTATTGAAAATTATATTCCTATGGTTTGAAACCCTTTATAAATAATATCAAAAAATAAAGTCCAGAGAGGTCTCGAGTTCGAGCCCTGAGTATGAAAAAATTCTTGATAGGGAGCGCTATACCCGAATGGGTCCTACTCGAAGCGAATCCGAATTAATCAAGTTTTAATACGGGTATCTAATATCGGATGAGAAATTTAAAAAAAAAGTAATAAGGATGAAATTTTCTGAAATGATAAGAATGTAGACATGTTTGGTTCACATTTCTTAGCTCTAAAGCAGTGGACCATATCCAGTTTTAGACAAATAAATTTTTAGATCATCATTTGCGATATCTTTTATTAAAAACTTTACCCCTTTTTTTTCTTCGAAGAGAATTTAAAAAAGGTTATTTTTTTAATAGTTCAAACTAACTATACATGATGCTTGATGATTAAAGAATAAATTTAGTTAAAATAATGACATCATTAGCAAAATTAAGATGATTAACGAGAAAGCCTTTTTGGTGGTTAATGAGGTTATTCTAGTTATTAATTTAAGACGAAGACTCATTGACTTGGAAGTCATTTTGATTCTACGCCTTATTTAAACACGCAAAATCTGTACTGATTTACTGCAATATAAAAAGTATGTCGTGCACTAATTTCATCCATGAACAAACAAAATAATCAACTCACAATCATTTAGCAATATATGATGATGGTTTCGAAAATATCCTCTTTACTTCAGTTTTTCACTTTCTTGTACCTACTTACAATTACTTTTAATTACTTCCACTGAGGAATAAAATATATGATAATTTAACTTTCTAATTTGAAGCTTCCCCTTTTAATTCAATACAATAGGTTTATATTTTATGCATAGAGTTTTTAAATTATTATATATGCTCAACTATATTTATAAAAACTTTTATATGTGCACAAATATTAAAAGCAAGGGTTTTATGTATAGTGAATACTTGTTGATGTAGCTGTCTTTTATGTAAATAGCTGGTAATTTTTTTTTTATTTTTGAATTATGGGAAAAATGGTGTATTTACATTTCCGTTCATAAATATTATGACATCATAAAGGTATTTTCGTAATCTAATTTTCAATTAAATGGCTTACCACTTTTAGAATAGTTATTATTATTATGATTATGATCTTTGCCTCTAAACTGGAGTCTTTACCTTAATATTTTTTTATTTTATTCTTACCTCTTTCTTCTTTGAAATTGTGCATACCACCAAAAAATGTGGTTAAACTATTCTAATTAGCTACTAGAGTGAAGAATACGTTCATTTAAATTGAAAATTCAAGTTGAAAGGACATGTGTGTCGTAGAAAAAAAAATTCTCAAAAAAAATAGACCTTGTCATTTGAAATTTCTATAGAAGAGACTTTTGCATTGACTTTGAGAAAGATAAAATTTAAGTCTTTCTTTCATTTGAGAGTAACATAGATATTTTATTTCGCTGAATAAATAATTTTATATCTTTATTTCTAAACTAAAAATAATGTATGGAGATCATTTTTTAATCCTAATCTTACCTCTTTCATTTTCGAAATTGCACTTACGACCAATGAATGTGACGAAATATATAGGTGTGGTTCCTCCATACTTAGATATAGGCCTTAGATTCGAGTCCTTGGAATAAGGAATCTCTCTACGTTTATGTTTAGTATTTTACCAATTGACAACAAATTGAGCAAGTGATATCCTATTAAATGCATTTGAGAAAATTGTACATTACATATTATATATGTAATTTTATGTTTTCTTTTTATCAAATCACTATCAATTATCATAAACACATCAAAATAAGTAGTACGCATTACATTTTGATAGTTGGACTTAGACTAATGAATACGTTCAATTGATGAATACTCACATCAAATTGAAAAATCAAAGTGAAGGAATTTGTGTGAATTTCATGGTGAGGCTTATGCAAGGACTTGAAAAATTCTAACTATGAAAAAGGTATGAATATACCCCTGAACTTTGAATAATGATATAGATATACCCTTCGTCATACTTTAGGTACAAATATACTCTTGTCGTTAATGAAAAGGTACATATATATATCCCTAAACTTTGATAAATGATACAGATATACCCTCCGTCATACTTTGCCATTAATAAAAAAAGTACTTATATATTCTTCTCACTAACGGTAGGACATGTGTCACAATCCTGTTCATTTGACCTTTTTTTAATTTAATTTATCCCAATCCTATCCCAAAATAATTCTAATTTAACCGTTAACTCGATCTAAATAATAACCCAAACCTAACCCGATCTAATAGAAAGAGAAAGAGAGAATGATTACATGTGAATAGAGATGTGTCTTGAAGTTTCTATTAGACCGAGTGGGGTTTGGATTATTATTTGGATCGGGATGTGGGTTAAATTATAATTATTTTCGGGTAGGGTGAGGATTAATTAAATTAAAAAAGAACAAATAAATAAGATTGTGACACGTGTCCTACCGTGAGTAAGAAGGGTTATATGTATCTTTTCCTTAATGACAAAGGTATATTTGTACCTAAAGTATAAAGGAGGGTATATCTGCATCATTTATCAAAGTTCAGGGGTATATATATACCTTTTCATTAACAGCAAGGGTATATTTATCCCTAAAGTATGATGTAGGGTATATCTGTACTATTTATTAAAGTTCAGGGGTATAGTCGTACCTTTTTCATTTTAATTATCCTTTTATACAAGTAGCTAAAGGTAGATGCAACTAGAAAAAGACAAATTTAACCGAATTCAATATTTTCGAATATGAAACATAGATATAACATTTGTATATGTGAGAATCACTAATCGTATAATATTAAAATTGGAACCCATACATTCAGAAGTATAATATATTAAGCAGGTCACAACTTTAAAAGTTAAACTCACCAAATTTAAATCTTGGATGCACTACTTATCGTAACGAGTTTTTCCTTCAGAAAGATAAGCATATCTTTTGAGGTAAACATCAATTGATTTTTCGTCATGGGTAACTTTCTGATTAAAAAGAATTATTTGAAGTAAAATAAGTTAAAAGTTTCATAGGCAAATAGATTGGTCCAATTATTTTGAATTTTCCTGATAAGATTTATGCATTGACTCGAAAATAACAATAATTGATTGATAACTTGATATGATGACACTACTAGACTTTTCTCTTTCTTCGAAATTGCAGTTACCATCAGAGAATGTGGTGAAATATATAGGTGCGATCACTCCATCCTTAAAGTTGAGCTTTTGAAATAGAGAGATGTTCTCATTAACTAAATGTCTCTACTCTTAGTATTTTATCAATTGACAACAAATTGAACAATTGACATCCTATTAACTGTATCTTAGAACCAAAAAAATTTGAACAGTAGAAGAAGACTTAAATGCATAAAGACTAAGTCAAGTTCCTTGGCCATTTAGAGTAAAGAGTACATTCTGAATATTCACATCAAAATGAAAAATCAAAGTTAAAGAGATTCATGTTTTGAGTAGCTTTCATTTAAAATTTCCACAGAAAGAATTGTGAAAGGACTTAAAAAATATTTACGTTTGCTTTTATGTAATTTAGTCTCTAAAGGTGGATGCAGCTCAACCACAATAGGTTTAACTGAATTCAATATTTTGGTACACGAGAATGACTATATTCTAATGTAGGAATTGATTGATAATTTGATATGAAGGCAGGAATCGGTCCTAACTTAACTTTCCTCTTTCTTCCTTTGAGAGTAAAATTCATGTTTTATTTCATTGAATATATTTTTTAACCTTGTCTCTCAATTTAACTAGTTATGACGATATTTTAACCAAAAAAAAAAAAAGTTATGACGATATATCTTGTTTACCCACATCATAATCAAAGAGCTTAGCTTCGTGCCTTGAAAATGAAAAAATTCTATAACAATAACTAATCGATGCTTTATACTAAGCATTTTTTTTTTATTTCCATTAATTTCAATAAGATGGAGATTTTGAAAAAGATCATCCTCAATTGATGTTTCATGGAAAGTGAAACATTGACTCCAAAGTCATACTTAATCTGTCTTATTTCAGAAGTTGAGGAATAACAACCAAAAAGATTTAAGTGCTCACTATCTTGTGGGACAACTACCTAAGAAAAAACATATAACGAAGACTTGTGTATTGACCCAAGAAATCATATCATGGATACGATTCTCCTACCCCTAATTAAGTCACTCAATACCCGACTCTCTATATTTTCAAAATATTATATTTAAATTATAGAGAGATGTCTATTGCTTTCATAAACTATTATATATATTGGGTAAATGCAAAATCTGAGATTAAATTTTTATATTTACTGACAAATATTTTTAAATTTTTATATTTATCAATTCTTTCAAAAGCTTTGAATTACAGTGAGAGATATAATGTTTATCCCTCATCCGTTCAACAATGTAAAATGTAAAGTAAGAAATTATGTGATGTTTTAAGACGCTTATGGAAGTCCAAATATGGCTCTGTTTATGCTTTTAAAGGGTTGGACAGGGTAAAGAGTCGATAAGGTTTTATAATAATGATTTTTGGCATGATATGGATGACTTGCAAGTTTTGGTATGACAATATCAAAATGTGAATGTCTTAATGAAAGACTCTATGGATAATATTTTAATTGAATTTAAGAAGAATTATGCAATTCACTGAGAAGGTGTAGTCCTTGCGACCCAACACCGAAACTGTGTTTATCGACATAGGAAGGTCGTTGTCCTGAAAAATGAATGATTATTGTATGCTTGCTTATTGCAATAGTATTGCAATCTATGTTGATGTTATGATTTGCCAAATACGTTATTTCAATCCATGCAGCAAACATGGATTGGAGCTCCGTCAGCTGGGGAGCAACACAAAAATTTCTTTTAAAAGTTAAAAACAGTAGAAAGGAAGACTTAAAAGTATACTAAGTCATTAATGATGATTGAGACTTTAGAGTAAAGACAACGTTCTCTTACTAGTTGTCACATCCTAATAAAAAAATCAAATTAAGTTAAAAAAAAAAAATTGTATGCTAAGTGTCTTTCATTTAAAATTTCTATGATACGCATGAACCAACAAATTTAATTGATTTCAGTATTTCTTAAACGAACGTTTATTGTAGAAAAAAATACATAAAGAGAAATTATTTTCTCCACACAAATGGACCCTATCATATGGAATTTCTATGAATGAGACTGGAGCTAAGTCTTTGTTGTAAGAAGTACGTTATGTTAATGTATGTGAATTGAAAATTGATTAGTTTTTGTTTTGTGTCGTTGCGTTTTTCTTTTATTTTTTTCCTTCACGTTGATTTTCTTTTCTAGCACCTATAATTAATTGTCAATATAAACTCATTAGTCACATCAAAAAGAAAATCATAGGGGAAGAAATTTTTGTGTTAAGTAGTATTTCACTTGAAATTTCCACAGAAAAATACAACGCATTTTTCACTCACAATTTATCATTTATCTTGACTTGATTTCTATCACTGTTTTTTTTAGGGACAACGAGCAAATATATCCTAAGCTTTGCAATTTAGAAAAGATATACCTCTTGTTAAAAAAGTGATGCATATATAACTCCATCGTCTAGTAAATGGTGTCAATATATCCTCATTCCGAGACAAATGGAGATAATTCTTGACCTTAATAATTGTTATTTTCTCACCTCTTTCTTCTTTGAACTTGCACGGACCTTAGAAAAGAAGAGAACCAATTGAATAATCCCAATTAGCTGTTAGAGTGAAGAATACGTTTATTTATATTGAAAGGACATGTGTCGTAGAAAAAGTAATAGGCAAATTATTTTCTTAAAAAAAATTAGACCGCGTCATTTAATTATTTAGTTTTTCAATTTCAGTATTTTCATATGAGTATTTCAATTTGTTCATTAAAACAAGAATCCAATAAATTTATAATTAGTTTAGTTATTGAGAAAAATTGATTGTGATGGAATAAATTGAATTTTCTTTAAACAAAAAAATCCTAATGAAAAACTGAACTTATTTTAGAAATCCATATGAAAAAGTATTTTCGATGTATATTTTCTGAAGTTGGTTGATGATGGTGGTAAAGAAAAATGGAGAAAAAGAAGAGAGGGGTGGTGGGGTGTGAGGAAGAAAAAGAGAGAGGGTAGTGGGGTGTGAGGAAAAAGAAATATTATTGGCTAAAAATTTAAAACTGGGCCCACTTATTATTATTTTTTAAATTAAAACGCGCTTTATTATTATTATTATTATTTTGCCACGTAAGCCTTGAGAAGTAATATAATTCACGCGAAAGTTGTTTAGAGGGATAAATAATCACAGATTAAGTTTAATGACTAAAGTAAGTTTTTGAGACAAGTTTGGGGGGGGGGGGGGGGTAAACATGCTTTTTCTCTTATAATTACATCAGAGCAAGAAGTACATTACACAGAGCGGAGCCATCCCTTTGATGGAGGTTTATCCGAACCTCCTTTGACGAAAAAAAATATCATTATATATAATTAAAATTATGTTTTATATATTTATAGTAGGTGTTGAACCCCCTTCGACTAGGTTTTCTTCAAATATTGAACCCCTTTAGTTGAAATCTTGACTTCGATTCTAACGTTACATTATGGTGTTTGGATTAGAGTAAGGGATACGTTTAACTAATGAGTAGTCACCTCAAAATGAAATATCAAAGTGAAAGGGATTTGTGTGAATTTTTCATGGCAAGACTAGTGCAAGGACTTGAAAAATCTTAATAATCCTTTTATGCAAGTCGTTAAAGGAAGATTCCACTCGAAAACAATAGGTTTAACCGAATTATATATATATGAAAAAATCACTAATAGTATTATAAGTATTAAATTTGAATCATATATTTCGAAGTACAATATATTAAGTACAATTTTATAGGTTAAACTCGTTAAATTTAAATCTTGGATGTGCCACTTTGTCTGTAACAAGGATATGCATGTTCAATACATTTTGAGGTTATCATTAGTTGATCTTTCATTATAGATATCTTTTCGATAAAGAAAAAATATTTTGAAGTAAAATAAATTAAAAGTTTCGTAGGAAAATAGATTATCCCGATTATTTTAGATTTTTCCAGCAAAACGTATTTGAGGAAAAATAAAAAGAAAAATAGAAGAAGACTTAAATGCATAAACACTAAGTCATGTTCCTTGGCCATTTAGAGTAAAGAGTACATTCTGAATATTCACATCAAAATGAAAAATCAAAGTTAAAGGGATTCATGTGTTGCTTTCATTTGAAATTTCCATGGCAATAATATTTACTACTCAGCTTCGTGCCTTGAAAATGAAAAATTTCTATAAAGAGTGTGTACCCTTTGACGAGCCATTAATCTTCTCTTTCTCTGTTTCTGTCTTCTTTCTTTTTTCTTCATCCATACCTCATCTGTGCCGCAAAGATCAAAGCATTTCCGTTCTAAAATTCAAGCAGACCTTTACTATAGATCCCTCAGCCTCTCTTTATTGTTCTTTTTCTCATGGGACGGAGTGACGTGTGATGAGATGACTGGCCATGTCATTGAGCTTGACCTCCATTGCAGTGGACTTGTGGGGAAGATTGATTCCAATAGCAGCCTTTTCCAACTCTCTCATCTCCAAAGGCTTGATCTTTCTCATAATAACTTCTCCGGTTCTCACATCTCCCCCGAATTCGGCAGGTTCTCGAACTTTTCGGCTCCTATTTCTCAGGTCAAATTCCTTATGAAATCTCTCATCTTTCCAAGTTACAGTCTCTTAACCTCTTCCCGTATGAAAATAATCTGAGACTCGCAGCCCATGATTTTAAATTGCTCCTTCAGAACTTGACCCATTTAAGAGAACTTGAACTTAGTTACGTGAACATCCCTTCCATCATTCCTCTGAATTTCTCTTCTCATTTAACAAGTCTGAGCCTGACATCGACAAGATTGTATGGGATAATACCTGAGAGTATTTTTAACATGCCCAGCCTGGAAACACTTGACTTAAGTTACAATGATTAGCTCAGTGGTTATTTTCCAAAGACGAAATGGAACAGCAGTGCATCTCTCACATGGTTAGATCTCCATGACGTGAATCTTGCTGGCAATTTGCTGCCTGAGTCTCTTGGCTATATAACCTCATTGCGTTCATTGTCTCTTTCTAATTGCAACCTCAGAGGACCAATTCCCGAATCTCTTTCAAACCTCACCCGTTTAGCGGCTTTGGTCCTTGATGGTAACACCCTGAACTGAATGGAATAATACCATCAGGGATGTTCTCCCTTCCATCACTGTTTAACATACAATTGAGTAATAACCACTCTTCTGGTCAGCTTGAGGATTTCAAGTCCAATTCACTAGTCTGGATTGATTTAAGAAATAATCAACTGCAAGGACATCTTCCCGACTCAATTCAAAACCATTTAGGCACACCACGTATGTGCCACATAGGCACTAAGGTGGTGAAAAATCTATTTTTAATTAGTTCAGGGGGTAATAGGACCCCTTGAAGTTGAGGTGTGTCACAGCTCTTTCGGGTATAGTTCGAGGGTAATTGGGTATTATCTCTTTTTGAATTATGGAAAAAATGGTGTATTTACATTTTCGTTCATAAATATTATGACATCATATGGATATTTTCGTAATCTTTCAACTAAGTGGCTTCCCACTTTTAGAATAGTTATTATAATTATGATTCTGATCTTTGCCTATAAACTGGAGATAATTCTTCACCTTAATAATTTGATTTTCTCACCTCTTTCTTCTTTGAAATTGTGCATACCACCAAAGGATGCGGTGAAACTATTCTAATTAGCTACTAGAGTTCATTTAAATTGAAAGTTCAAATTGAAAGGACATGTGTGTCGTAGAAATTAGTTCAAATTTGGGGCAGAATTGGGCTGCCGATTTCTTTTTTGGGGAAAGGACAAAAATAACACCTAAAACTAAAATAATTCCACATAACTAGCACCTAAATTTAAAAACCCGGTAATTAGCCAATAAGAAATGCACGCGAGAAGCTGGGATACATTTGTCACTATTCCACGTATTCTCCTATACTTTCACCGTTCATGAAACCACTACTCATATTCCACCATGAAAGATCAGTAGTTTTCTGTTATTTTCGTCATTTTCTCTATCCCATAAATATAATTAAATCTTTCATAAAAAAAAAATATGTAATCAACCCAAACATCATTAACATCGGCTGACTCCTTCGCCACCCTTCCACCACCGTCTTTCACCATTAAAATGGACAATAGCTGCTGCTAAACCAACTGTGTAACTAGCATCAAACCAACACCCTAAACAACATCTAAATTTGAATTGTTTATCATCCAAAGAGAACACCATAAAACACTTTGATTTTTCTCTTTTACATCATAAGCTCATAAATAATGAAAGCACATCGAGCTTACAACGGAGGAAAAACAAGAAGAAAATTTGGGGTAAATGCAAAAATAACATATAGATCAATAAAAAAAAATGGAGGAAAAAATCTGTTTTGAAAAGAAAATGACAAAAGAAAGGTATACATGTAAAAGCTACAAAATGGAGTTAATTATTGCCGATAGGCTACACAATGAAAATAAAATAGGTCGAGGATATACTTTATGTCCAATTGATCAAACTTGGACCATTATCTTTGCTATTGGCCAGCGGATGTCTTTTTTTCTAAAAATGTATCAATCTAGTATAAGAGAGTATCAATTGAGTGTATGGACACTACAAGTGTATCAATGTAGTATAAAAGTGTATTAATGTGGTATAAAAGAGTATCAATTGGGTATAGGGACTGCATGTACTTGCATAAAATTTCCTTTCTCTTTTTTAGAAGATGTATCAATATAGTATAAAAGTGTATCAATTTGGTATAAAAGTGTATAGAGTCTGCAAGTGTCCAATAGGGCCAAATGGCTAAAAAAGAGAATTAAATTGAACTGGCTGGCTAAGGTTGTCCACCTTTTCAATTATGGACTATTTTTTTTTTAAAATGGCCATCCCATTAATTCTTTATTAGTTGTATTAGTTTGTGTGGTAGCTGGGCCAATTGGCCCTTGTGATGTTGTTTTTTATTATTAATAAAACCCAAAATTCTCCCAAAAATAAAAGTGTGTTATAGAAAAAAAAACTATGTAAACAAATAGAGTAATAGACCTCGTCATTTGAAACTTCTATGTAAGAGACTTTTGCATTGACTTTGAGAAGAACAAAATTTGAGTCTTTGCAATTATATTTTTTCTTTCATTTGAAATTAACATACATATTTTATTTCGCAGAATAAATAATTTTATACCTTTGGGTTTTGCTTCTAAACTAAAAAAGTTATGGAGATCAGTTTTTTAATCCTAATCTCACCTCTTTCATTTTCGAAATTGCACTTACTACTAAAGAATGTGACGGAACATATAGATGTGATTCCTCCATATTTAGATAGGGAACTCTCTCTAACTAAATCTCTCCACATTTAGTATTTTACCAATTGACAACAAATTGAGCAAGTGAGATTCTATTAAATGCATTTGAGGAGATTGTAAATTACATTATGTAATTTTATGTTTTCTTTTTAACAAATTACTATAATTATTATAAACACATCAAAATAAGTAGTACGTTACATTTTGGTGTTTGAACTTAGAGGAAAGAATACGTTCAACTAATGAATAGTCACATCAAAATAAAAAATCAAAGTGAAGGAATTTGTGTGAAACTTTCACGGTGAGACTTATGCAAGTACTTGAAAAATTTTAATTACGGAAAAGGTATGAATATACCCCTGAACTTTGATAAATGGTATAGATATACCCTTCGTCATACTTTAGGTACAAATACACCCTTGCCGTTAATGAAAAGGTATATATATACCCTTGAACTTTGATAAATGTTACAGTCATACTTTAGGTACAAATATACGCTTGCCGTTAATAAAAAAATACAAACCTTTATAATTGATTCCACGGTTCGACTACACGAGCTACGTGTCACAGGGAGTCGTCTTTAATTTAGCGTTGCTTCAAGATTCAATGATGCATTATGCTAAATTACAATAAAACATATCAACTTTAATATCAATATGTTTCAAAGCAAATCGCTGTGAATGCATTTCATGTTGTACATATCAAAAAAATGTTCACATAGGCAGCAGTCCTTGCTTTAATCTTTTCTTTTTTCCTCTTTCCTTTGATACTAAATTCGTAAGTAATTTATTTCAATATGAAAATTCAAGTGAAAGGGATTTATGTATTAAGTAGCTTTCGTTGAAATTTCCACAACAAGAAAATCAGTGCAATTACTTGAAAATTCAAAGAATTGCATTAATACTTTAGCTGCGAGAAAAAAATATTTGGAGTTGCACCACTAAAAACTTGGTGCTTCGTAGCGTGAATCCAGATAAACCAGGCCCTAGTGTGGATATCGGAAACCAAATGAGGAACCACAAGATCAAAAGGCCGTGTCTAATATTTGATAATGATGTTTCTCTACTTTTTGGGCTACTGAAATGCTCTTTCTTTTGAAATTTCCATAGCAAGACTTGTGCATTGACTTGCAAATAACAAATACATCCCTATTTCTTTTCAAATTTACAATAGGTCAAGGTGGAATAAAATTATTAGTATTGACAAAATCAATTTTATATTAATGAGTTGAAACCGTGTTATTTAGGACATTGACAAAATGCATAAAGATTTCATTTCTTCAAAAATTGATGAGTCCAAGACTAGTATAATGAAACACACGGAGCTTATCAGTACTTAGCAGCAACTTGGACTAGTCTAACATATATCTGCCTGTATATATTTGTGTAGCTCTTTTCTTATTTCCCACAACCAACTTTCTTAATTCCCAAAACAACTTTAGAACTCATTCATGCTAAACATGGCCTACACACAAAATAAGTTCATGGGATATGAGCCGTGATTGTTGCTCATGGGGCGGAGTCATATATATGCGATGAGATGACTAGCCATGTCATTGAACTTGACCTTTCTGGGAATAACTTCTCTAATTCTAATATATCCGCTGAATTTTGCAGGTTCTCGAGCTTGACACATCTTGATCTTTCTAATTGCCATTTCAAAGGTCAAATTCCTTCAGAAATCTCTCGTCTTTCCAAGTTACAGTCTCTTTATTTCTTAGGAGATGAGCTCAAATTTGGACCTCATGATTTTGAATTGCTCCTTCAGAATTTCACTCAATTAAAAGAGCTTGATCTTACTTACGTAAACATCTCTTCTGTCATTCCTCTGAATTTCTCTTCTCATTTAACAACGCTGACCCTGAAAGAAACAGGATTGTATGGGATAATACCTGAGAGTATTTTTCACCTGCCCAACCTGGATAGACTTGAGTTACAATTCAATGATCAACTCAGTGGTTATTTTCCAAAGACCAAATGGAACAGCAGTGCATCTCTCAAAGTGTTAGATCTCAATGAAGTGAATCTTTCTGGTAATTTCCTGCCGCCTGAGTCTCTTGGCTATATAACTTCACTGCAATATTTGGCTCTTGCATATTGCAGCCTTAAAGGGCCAATTCCTGAATCTCTTTCAAATCTCACCCGCTTAGAGTAATGGAACAATACCATCAGGGATATTCTCCTTTCCATCACTAATGGAGTAATAACCACTTTCTGGTCAGCTTGAGGATTTCAAGTCCAATTCACTAGAAACAGCTTTTGATTCTTGATCTTTCATACAATAGTATCTCATTGACCAATGAGAACAAAGTTAATTTTACTTGGCTAGAATCTCTTGATACGTTGCGATTGGCAGCATGTGAACTGAAAGAATTGGAGTTTCTAAGATCCGTAAAGCAGCTTCGGGAGTTGGATGTTGACAAGTGTGGGTTCAATTCCTCTTCAGTCTGTAGAAATCATTGATTGGAGCCCCAATTTGCTTCACGGTTCGCAACCTATTCCACCAAAATCTATGAGATATTTCTTCATATCAGAAAATAATCTTAGTGAAGAAATTCCTTCATCTATTTGCAATTTGACTTCAATGCTTGATTTGGGAAGAAACAATTTGCGTGGAGAAATTCCTCAATGTTTGGGAAAGATCTCATTGGCACATTCCCGATGTGGTTGGGAACTCTTCCAAAGCTGCAAGTCTTAAGCTTGAGATCCAATGAATTGTATGGGTCCATTCAATCTTCAACGATTGAAACTATTTTTCCCGAGACCTTCGAATCATAGATCTCTCTTATAATGCGTTCTCGAGAAACTTGCCTACGAGTCTGTTTCAACATCTGAAAGCCATGAGGACAATTGATCCATCAATTGAAGCACCAAGATATTACGACACTAGTTATTACCAAGATTCTCTTACAGTTGCAACCAAGGGACTGGAGCGTGAAATTTTGAGAATCTTGTATTTGTACACTGTTATCGATCTGTCAAGTAATAAATTTGGATGGCAAATTCCAAGTATC
The DNA here is from genome assembly GCA_030864215.1 of Capsicum pubescens. Classification (NCBI taxonomy): domain Eukaryota; kingdom Viridiplantae; phylum Streptophyta; class Magnoliopsida; order Solanales; family Solanaceae; genus Capsicum; species Capsicum pubescens. The sequence goes on along the minus strand of CM061549.1, from coordinate 27,727,105 downwards.
ATGGGGAATTTCATTGCACTTCACATACTGAATTTATCTCATTATGGATTGCGAGGTCATATTCCACTATCATTCGGAGACTTATCTTCAGTTGAATCATTGGACCTATCAGGAAACCAACTTACTGGAGAGATATCACAACAACTTGTTTCTCTTACGTCTCTTTCATTCTTAAATCTCTCCCACAATCATCTCCGAGGATACATCCCTCAAGGACCTCAATCTCACACTTTCGACAACAATTCATATGAAGGCAATGATGGACTACGTGGATTCCCAGTTCCAAAAAGTTGTGGCGATGATCGGGCTTTAGATACAAATTATACCGTATCTGGGCTAGACGATCAAGAAAGCAATGCTGAATTTCTGAGTGATTTTTGGAAAGCTGCTCTTATGGGATATGGAAGTGGATTGTATATTGGATTATCCATACAATCCCGATTTCAACTGGATACCCGAAATGGCTTGCAAGAATAATTGTGAAACTGGAGCACAATTATAGAAAGAAGCAGCAAAGGCGAAGGAATTATAGAAAAAGAAATAATCACTTGTAGTGTAACATTGTGACGTTCAATCAGTTTTTGGACCTTTTTGTAGGCTTTTAAGCAATAATATTATCAGTTGTCTTAACTCCTAGACGACATTCCTTTGATTTCACCTCCTAACTTGTGCTTTTCGCCCATTTCTTTGATAATAGGCCACTTTATATTCATCATTAAACCACACATTTCTTGGGCACCCATAAGACTAATAATTGTTTGTGAATAATTTTTTTCCAATAAAATAAATTAAGATCATCATTTGCGCTATCATCTATTAAAAAATTTAATTTTTTTTTCTTTCAGGAGAATTAAAAAAAGGGTATTTTTTTTATAGTTCAAACTAACTACACATGATGCTTGATAAATAGAGTAAAGAATACGTTCAATTAATGAGTAGTAATATCAAACGAAAATTCAAAGAGACAGGAATTTGTGTGTTGTAGTTTTCATATGAAATTTCCACAATAAGACTAGTACAAGGACTTACAACAATAATTGCCCAACACTTTTGAATTTTTAATTTACTGTTGCATTGAAAATGAAACATTGACTGTAAGTCTTTCTAAATTTATTTAATATATGCTATTTTCCACAAGAAAAAGGACTCTTTCTCTATTTTTTTGTCCACTTAATGTGTTTTTTTCTTTTGAAATTTCCATAGGAAGGCTTGTACATTAACTTGTAAATTAATAACAAATATTTCCCGATTTCTTTCAAATTTATTATGGGTCAAGGTGAAATTTGAAAATAATTACATTGTGGAATTAAATTATAAGCATTGACAAAATCAATTTTATATTAATGAGTGGAAACCCTATTATTTGACTAAAGCGTCCGAGGCAATAATTTGGGGATTTAAACCTCACTAACATGAATGAAAGTTGTGTGATTATTCACTGCCAATGCCGCCACTATTCCAACGGAGTTTTCATATTCTTCAAGCAAATAAATAAATGAGTAATCAAACAAAAGATTTTACGCGCAAATACTCAACACTCGTACCATTATACAAAATATCATCTTAGATTTTTCACCTTCAAACAAGAAAGGGTACTCCGTGTGAAAACTTGACGCTTTATCTTTAATGGCTCTTACGCGACGTGGATTTAGAATAAATGGGCTTACACGGTGCGGATACATATTAATCAGGGGCCTAATGTGGATATCGAAAACCAAATGAGAAACTTAAAAAAATAAGCCACGTCTCACTCTAAATTTCATGTCCATTCTGGTCCCTCAACAATTCAATTTCATATAATAATAAGAGATGATACCCAATTACCCCCCGAACTATACCCGAAAGAGCTGACACACCTCAACTTCAAGGGGGTTCTATTACCCCCCTGAACTAATTAAAAGTAGAATTTTCACTCCCTTAGTGCCTATGTGGTACATACGTGACACTTACGTGGCACAACACACTGAAGTATCCACGTAAGCACACGTGTGTGCTATGTATGTGCCACATAGGCACTAAGGGGTGAAAATTCTACTTTTAATTAGTTCAGGGGATAATAGGACCCCCTTGAAGTTGAGGTGTGTCACAACTCTTTCGGGTATAGTTCGGGGGGGGGGGTAATTGGGTATTTTCTCTAATAATAAATTAAGAAAATAGATCCACAACACTCTTTCATTTGACTAAGTCGTGTCTAATTTATTTTGGTGAGATAGAGAAAAAAGACTTTATTTTATATCATAATTAATTTATAGTTGACTTTTCACAAGTACAATATGAAATAATATTATTTCACATAATATAAGTTTTTTTTTTTTTTCATTTTTTGAACATCATTGGAAACTTATTACAACGTTATTGAAAATTATATTCCTATGGTTTGAAACCCTTAATAAATAATATCAAAAAATAAAGTTCAGAGAGGTCTCGAGTTCGAGCCCTGAGTATGAAAAAATTCTTGATAGGGAGCGCTATACCCGAATGGGTCCTACTCGGAGCGAATCCGAATTAATCAAGTTTTAATACGGTATCTAATATCGGATGAGAAATTTAAAAAAAAAGTAATAAGGATGAAATTTTCTGAAATGATAAGAATGTAGACATGTTTGGTTCACATTTCTTAGCTCTAAAGCAGTGGACCATATCCAGTTTTAGACAAATAAATTTTTAGATCATCATTTGCGATATCTTTTATTAAAAACTTTACCCCTTTTTTTTCTTCGAAGAGAATTTAAAAAAGGTTATTTTTTTAATAGTTCAAACTAACTATACATGATGCTTGATGATTAAAGAATAAATTTAGTTAAAATAATGACATCATTAGCAAAATTAAGATGATTAACGAGAAAGCCTTTTTGGTGGTTAATGAGGTTATTCTAGTTATTAATTTAAGACGAAGACTCATTGACTTGGAAGTCATTTTGATTCTACGCCTTATTTAAACACGCAAAATCTGTATTGATTTACTGCAATATAAAAAGTATGTCGTGCACCAATTTCATCCATGAACAAATAAAATAATCAACTCACAATCATTTAGCAATATATGATGATGGTTTCGAAAATATCCTCTTTACTTCAGTTTTTCACTTTCTTGTACCTACTTACAATTACTTTTAATTACTTCCACTGAGGAATAAAATATATGATAATTTAACTTTCTAATTTGAAGCTTCCCCTTTTAATTCAATACAATAGGTTTATATTTTATGCATAGAGTTTTTAAATTATTATATATGCTCAACTATATTTATAAAAACTTTTATATGTGCACAAATATTAAAAGCAAGGGTTTTATGTATAGTGAATACTTGTTGATGTAGCTGTCTTTTATGTAAATAGCTGGTAATTTTATTTTTTATTTTTGAATTATGGGAAAAATGGTGTATTTACATTTCCGTTCATAAATATTATGACATCATAAAGGTATTTTCGTAATCTAATTTTCAATTAAATGGCTTACCACTTTTAGAATAGTTATTATTATTATGATTATGATCTTTGCCTCTAAACTGGAGTCTTTACCTTAATATTTTTTATTTTATTCTTACCTCTTTCTTCTTTGAAATTGTGCATACCACCAAAAAATGTGGTTAAACTATTCTAATTAGCTACTAGAGTGAAGAATACGTTCATTTAAATTGAAAATTCAAGTTGAAAGGACATGTGTGTCGTAGAAAAAAAAATTCTCAAAAAAAATAGACCTTGTCATTTGAAATTTCTATAGAAGAGACTTTTGCATTGACTTTGAGAAGGATAAAATTTAAGTCTTTCTTTCATTTGAGAGTAACATAGATATTTTATTTCGCTGAATAAATAATTTTATATCTTTATTTCTAAACTAAAAATAATGTATGGAGATCATTTTTTAATCCTAATCTTACCTCTTTCATTTTCGAAATTGCACTTACGACCAATGAATGTGACGAAATATATAGGTGTGGTTCCTCCATACTTAGATATAGGCCTTAGATTCGAGTCCTTGGAATAAGGAATCTCTCTACGTTTATGTTTAGTATTTTACCAATTGACAACAAATTGAGCAAGTGATATCCTATTAAATGCATTTGAGAAAATTGTACATTGCATATTATATATGTAATTTTATGTTTTCTTTTTAGCAAATCACTATCAATTATCATAAACACATCAAAATAAGTAGTACGCATTACATTTTGATATTTGGACTTAGACTAATGAATACGTTCAATTGATGAATACTCACATCAAAATGAAAAATCAAAGTGAAGGAATTTGTGTGAAACTTTCATGGTGAGGCTTATGCAAGGACTTGAAAATTTTTAACTATGAAAAAGGTATGAATATACCCCTGAACTTTGATAAATGATATAGATATACCCATCGTCATACTTTAGGTACAAATATACTCTTGCCGTTAATGAAAAAGTACATATATATACCCCTAAACTTTGATAAATGATACAAATATACCCTCCATAATACTTTGCCATTAATAAAAAAAGTACTTATATATCCTTCTCACTAACGGTAGGACATGTGTCACAATCCTGTTCATTTGACCTTTTTTTAATTTAGTTTATCCCAACCCTATCCCAAAATAATTTTAATTTAACCCTTAACTCGATCCAAATAATAACCCAAACCTAACCCGATCTAATAGAAACAGAAAGAGAGAATGATTACATGTGAATAGAGATGTGTCTTGAAGTTTCTATTAGATTGAGTCGGGTTTGGATTATTATTTGGATCAGGATGTGGGTTAAATTACAATTATTTTTGGGTAGGGTGAGGATAAATTAAATTAAAAAAGAACAAATAAACAAGATTGTGACACGTGTCCTGCCGTGAGTAAGAAGAGTTATATGTATCTTTTCATTAATGACAAGGGTATATTTGTACCTAAAATATAAAGGAGGGTATATTTGTACCATTTATCAAAGTTCAGGGGTATGTATATACCTTTTCATTAACAGCAAGAGTATATTTATACCTAAAGTATGATGTAGGGTATATTTGTACCATTTATTAAAGTTCCGGGGTATATTCGTATCTTTTTCATTTTAATTATCCTTTTATGCAAGTAGCTAAAGGTAGATGCAACGAGAAAACAACAAATTTAACTGAATTCAATATTTTCGAATATAAAATATAGATATAACATTTGTATATGTGAGAATCACTAATCATATAATATTAAAATTGGAACCCTTACATTCAGAAGTATAATATATTAAGCAGGTCACAACTTTAAAAGTTAAACTCACCAAATTTAAATCTTGGATGCACTACTTACCGTAACGAGTTTTTCCGTTAGAAAGATAAGCATATCTTTTGAGGTAACCATCAATTGATTTTTCGTCATGGGTAACTTTCTGATTAAAAAGAATGATTTGAAGTAAAATAAGTTAAAAGTTTCATAGACAAATAGATTGGTCCAATTATTTTGAATTTTCCTGATAAGATTTATGCATTGACCGGAAAATAACAATAATTGATTGATAACTTGATATGATGACACTACTAGACTTTTAAAAAAAAAAATTGTATGTTAAGTGTCTTTCATTTAAAATTTCTATGATACGCATGAACCAACAAATTTAATTGATTTCAATATTTCTTAAACGAACGTTTATTGTAGAAAAAAATACATAAAAAGAAATTATTTTTTCCACACAAATGGACCCTTATCATATGGAATTTCTATGAATGAGACTGGAGTTAAGTCTTTGTTGTAAGAAGTACGTTATGTTAATGTATGTGAATTGAAAATTGATTAGTTTTTGTTTTGTGTCGTTGCGTTTTTCTTTTATTTTTTTCCTTCACGTTGATTTTCTTTTCTAGCACCTATAATTAATTGTCAATATGAACTCATTAGTCACATCAAAAAGAAAATCATAGGGGAAGAAATTTTTGTGTTAAGTAGTATTTCACTTGAAATTTCCACAGAAAAATACAACGCATTTTTCACTCACAATTTATCATCTATCTTGACTTAATTTCTATCACTGTTTTTTTAGGGACAACGAGCAAATATATCCTAAGCTTTGCAATTTAGAAAAGATAGACCTCTTGTTAAAAAAGTGATGCATATATAACTCCATTGTCTAGTAAATGGTGTCAATATATCCTCATTCCGAGACAAATGGAGATAATTCTTGACCTTAATAATTGTTATTTTCTCACCTCTTTCTTCTTTGAACTTGCACGGACCTTAGAAAAGAAGAGAACCAATTGAATAATCCCAATTAGCTGTTAGAGTGAAGAATACGTTTATTTATATTGAAAGTTCAAATTGAAAGGACGTGTGTCGTAGAAAAAGTAATAGACAAATTATTTTCTTAAAAAAAATTAGACAGCGTCATTTAATTATTTAGTTTTTCAATTTCAGTATTTTCATATGAGTATTTCAATTTGTTCATTACTACAATATATACACACACTATATATACTACTTTAAATAAAACATATACTACAATATATATATACTACAATATATACACACGCTATATATATAGTTATATACTAATTTATAAAACATATACACATGTATACGTTAAATATATACGTCTATAGAAGATATATACACATATATACGTACCATTCAATACATATGTACTACTTTAAATAAAATATACTACAATATATATATACTACAATATATACACTCATTATATATATAGTTATACACTAATTTATAAAACATATACACATGTATACGTTAAATATATACGTCTATAGAAGATATATACACATATATACGTACCATTCAATATATATATACTGAAAACACTGCGTGTTTACATCCAGAGCTGTCACACCCCTTTTTTTAAAAAAAAAAAAACTCCAAAAAAAAGATATGTATTTTTTGTTTGAAAGGGTTTTATTATTAAGGTGACAAAAATGAAAAAATTATTTCGAAAAAGGACTATTTACATTTTTATTCAGAGTCGTCACTTGGCATAATCCGGTGTGCCAAGTCACCATTGGAAAATCCTTTTTCAAAATGATTTTTGACTCTATAAAACTGATCTGCGAACGGAGATTCCGGCTAAGGAATTCTGTTGCCGAGGGGTAGGTGTTAGGCACCCCTCGATCCCGTGGTTCGACCACGGTCGCTTAGTAGAGCGTATCGGCTAATTTGACATTACAAATGTATAAACCACACAAAAACACATAAAAACAATCCATCAAACACATGAGACAAAACAAATCCAAAATTTAGTGTCCAGTCCAATTATACAGTCCAAAAATAGAAAAATGAGTAAAAATAAATCCTATTCTAAATTAATTCTAGACTAATGCTCTACCCGACGCCTCGGGCCTTCATCACGGACATCCTCCGGGTACAAGATACCTCGGGGCATTCCCCGGTAAATAAATATATACAGATACTTCGGGGCATTCCCCGATCGAATGAATACATTTTTAGTGCGAGAAAATCAAATTATTCAACAAAATTTCAAATATTCCATCGAATTTCCAACATTCAACCAAAGCAACAAGTTCTAAAATTTGCCTACCCAAATCTATATTGCCTATCCGTTTCAACCCATCGTAAATCTATCACGATTCATGCCAACAATAAATCAAAATTAAACCGAATCTATCTTTTTTGTCAATTTTTCAATTCCACCCCAACTTTCTTTCTATCAATCCATTAGAACATGATCAAATTTATTTCTCAAACCACCAAAACCAAACAACCAAGCATCATGATCATAACATCAACATAAACAAAATCCAACAAAACCATAATCACACCACTCGTAATCGCAACCAATCCAACCAACCAACCAAATATATATATAAAAAAAATGAGTTAAGAAATGGACCTCGATAGAATGTTTTGGCGATAATAAAGAAATCTGGGACAGGAATCCTCGAACGGAAACCTCCACAGTAGCACAATCCACTCAGTATCAAGAATGTACTACCCGGACGACGTGAGAGTAGACGAACCCAAAACCCCGATCAATACGACAGAAGGTCGAAAACCGACGTAGCTTGAGCTCCGGTGAGCTCAGACGAGACAGAAAGAGACGGACCAAAAATTCTAGCGATCCTCACTGTTTCTCGACCGGGTCTACTTCGAAATCAGTGGGGACGAAGAAGATTCAGGAACTTTAAACTCAAGTCGATCACAAGACCACCTTCCGATAAACTTTTGTTGATAATAAAGAATTAAAGAAACCCAGACTTGGAACCCCGACTAGAAAACCACAAACCAAACTCCAACTCAATATCGAGAGATAACGATCCGGACAGCTTTGAATCCTAAGCAAAGAGAATTAACGAGCAACTCGAGACTGAAATTGCGAAAAATCGAGAAACCCGTATCCGAAATCTCTCCGGAATCGACTAATTTGATCGCTTGTCCGTATTTCCGCAGTGAGGAAGATAGTTTTTGGATAGACGGCGCCTGAATCTACCGAACCACACTGATTCCAGCGACCTTGGGACTAGACTGACGAGCTGAAAAACCAAATCCGGCGAAATTTTCACCGGAAATCTAAAGACGGCCGGATCTCTCAAACCATCTTCATTCACGTTTTTAACTCTCTCCCTCTCAATTTTAAATCTCTCTCTCTCTCCCTTGATTCTATTTGTGCGTGAGTGTGTAGTGTGTGAAGGATGCGTGTTGCTGTAATGTATTGATGGTGTTGTTGTTAAAAAAAATGGAAGCTGATAGAGTAGTGGTGTGTGCGGATATGTTTGTGCGTGTGTTGATCGAATGAAAAAAAATAAAGAAAAAAAAATGGAGGAGTGATCTCTTCTCTAGTGTCGATGTTGTGAAGAAGAAAAATGGACCCCTTCTATGCGTGCACTCTCCCCCCTTCAATCTATCTGGAGAAGATGATCCTCCCTTTATGTATTGATAAGAATGGCCAAATCTGTGGGCCCCAAAGTGTATGTAAGGTGTCCTCTTTTTTTGTTGTTTATGTATCATATGAGGATAAAAATGTGAGTGGGTAGGGAGGTGGAAGCTTTTGATTGGGTAGGTTGTTAGGATAAGATAAATTAGTTAGAGGTATTGTTATTTTTGTCATCTTGTGGAGGGATTATCACACGGGTGAGGGTACACGGTAGGATAAGGTAAAATTGGGTAAATTAATCTTTCGGAGGGACAGAATTACGTGTCTACACGTACTACTTAAATAAAATATACTACAATATATACACACAATATATATAGTTATATACTAATTTATAAAACATATACGTTAAATATATACGTCTATAGAAGATATATACATATATATACGTACTACTTTAAATAAAATATACTACAATATATATATACTATAATATATACACACACTATATATAAAGTTATACACTAATTTATAAAACATATACACATGTATACATTAAATATATACGTATATAGAAGATATATACACATATGTACGTACCATTCAATATATACGTACTACTTTAAATGAAAAATTTCTATAAAGAGTGTGTATCCTTAGACAAGCCATTAATTTTTTAATACTAAAAATGAAATTGCACTATGATATTACATGAGTCATATCAAATCGTCATATCTCATATGTTGAAAGAAATTAGCAGTATTGTATTATATTTCATATTGTACGAAAACTTAAAATTCCCCCTTATTACTTTATTTAATTTTTCATGTGAAATTTTTCTCCGCCTCGCAAATAATTTTTTTCAAATGAATTGGATGTTCAAACACAAGTTCAACCTCCGCATATAATATTTCAAATTCTAACTTCAAAAATTATTTCTTTTAACATATCACTCGGTTCATGCCCAAACATAAAAGCAAGTTTGAGGTTGATAACTCAACTTTCGTTTTGATTTTTATAATTTTGCATTATTTAAGCATCCTTTTTTGTAATATAATTATAGAGTACTTATATTACAAACTCTGTGACGATCATAGAATAGCTAGTTCTCTCTAACTCTTTATCTTTTTCATGCTTGTTTATTAGCAGAGGTTCGTTACCTCGTTAGAAGGGGTAAGGTACGGTCTAGCCCTCCTTGCTTGTATTATGAAACACACAGACCTTATCAGTAGTTAGCAGTAATTTGGACTAGTCTTAACTATTATGTTCCCTTTCCTTAATTCCCACAACCAACTTCCATACCTTAATTGCATACCTTTTTTCTTAATTCCCACAACCAACTTTTGAACTATTTGATCCTAAACATGGGCTACACACAATTCTCATCTTTCTCAGGTCAAATTCCTTCTGAAATCTCTCATCTTTCCAAGTTACAGTCTCTTACCCTCTTCTCGTATGAAAATAATCTGAGACTCGCAGCTCATGATTTTAAATTGCTCCTTCAGAACTTGACCCATTTAAGAGAGCTTGAACTTAGTTACGTGAACATCCCTTCCACCATTCCTCTGAATTTCTCTTCCCATTTAACAACTCTGAGCCTGACATCGACAAGATTGTACGGGATAATACCTGAGAGTATTTTTAACCTGCCCAGCTTGGAAACACTTGACTTAAGTTACAATGATCAGCTCAGTGGTTATTTTCCAAAAACCAAATGGAACAGAAGTGCATCTCTCACATGGTTAGATCTCCATGACATGAATCTTTCTGGTAATTTGCTGCCTGAGTCTCTTGGCTATATAACCTCACTGCGTTCATTGTCTCTTTCTAATTGCAACCTTAGAGGACCAATTCCCGAATCTCTTTCAAACCTCACCCGCTTAGCGGCTTTGGTCCTTGATGGTAACACCCTGAATGGAATAATACCATCAGGGATGTTCTCCCTTAAATCACTGTGTAACATACAATTGAGTAATAACCACTTTTCTGGTCAGCTTGAGGATTTCAAGTCCAATTCACTAGTATGGATTGATTTAAGAAATAATCAGCTGCAAGGATATCTTGCCGACTCAATTCAAAACCTTGTGAACCTAACACGGCTTGATCTTTCTTTCAATTATTTTAGTGGTCATGTGGATCTCAGCCTCTTTTCAGAATTCAAACATCTTTGGAGTCTTGATCTTTCATATAATAGTATCACATTGACCAATGAGAACAAAATTAATTGTACTAGGTGGCCAGAATCTCTTAATACATTACGATTGGCTGCATGCCAAGTGAAAGAATGGGAGTTTTTAAGATCCGCAAAGCATCTTGAGGAGTTAGATCTTTCAAATAATAAGATTCAAGGAAGAATTCCATATTGGGAATGGTCTAACTGGATGTTCTCATTGGATCGTCTTAATTTATCCCATAACAAGCTGACGAGTGTTGATTCAATTCCTCTTCAGGGTGCTTCTATCATTGATTTGCGGTCAAATGTTCTTCAAGGGTCACTACCTATTCCACCAAACGACACATGGTTCTTCTTCATATCACAAAATAATCTGAGTGGGGAGATTCCTTCATCTATTTGCAATTCGACATCACCCATGGTGCTAGATTTGGCCAGAACCAATTTGCACGGGGGAATTCTGCAATGTTTGGGAAATATCACTACTCTCACGGTTTTGGATATGCGGTATAACAATCTTTTTAGGAATCTTCCTGTCACACCCCTTTTTCGTACTCCAAAAGATTAGATTTTATGGCTTCGAAAGGGTTTTTATTATTAAAGTGACAAAATGAAGATTTGTTTCGAAAAGGACTTTTTATATTCAAAACTCAGAGTCTCCACTTGGCATAAATCGGGTGTGCCAAGTCACATTTGAATATCCTTTTTCAAAACAGATTTGACTCTTTAAAACTGATCCGCGAACAGAGATTCCGGCTAAGAAATTTTGTTGACCGATGGAAAGGTGTTAGGCACCCCTCGATCTCGTGGTTCGACCACGATCGCTTGGTAGAGAGTATCGGCTAACTTTGACACCACGAGGGTATAAACCACACAAAACGATGCAAAACAATCCAAAATTTAGTGTCCAGTCCAATTATATAGTCCAAAAATAAAAAATGCGTAAAAATAAATCCTACTCTAAATAAATTCTAGACTAATGCTCTACCCGAAGCCTCGGGCCTTCATCACGAACGTCCTCCGGGTACAAGATACATCGGGGCATTTTCCGGTGAATAAATATATACAGATACTTCGGGGCATTCCCCGGCCAAATTATACAATTGATTCAAAAGTGATAAAATCAAACCATTCAATCAAATTTCAAACATTCAATCAACCCACAATCTCTAGATTTGCCTACCCGACCTACGTCTTGCCTAGTCCAATCGGCGTATCTTGATACTATCAAATTTAATTAACGTTTATTTGAAGTCAAACAACTAATGAATTAAACTAATCAAAATTCATTAATTATATCAAGTTTTCAATTCTCGCCCCACTTATTCCCACATGAATTCAAATCTTTCAATTCCTTCATTCACGTGAATCAATCAATCAATATCAACCACAGTAATCGCAATTGCTCAAACACAAGATCGAAACATATCACCCAAGATCACATCATAGCCACATTAAAAAAAATAATAAAGAGAGAGAGTTAAGGAATGGACCTTCAAATAATCGATTACGATGATAATAATGTTTAGGAAAAACAACTCCGAGAGTCCGAATAGTGAGACCTCAACGGTGATGCAATCCCAACTCGGTATAGAGAAACCAAAAATCACAAAATTGACCACGAATGATCCGATTAAAACTGACGACACCCAAAGCAACCAAATTCTAGAATAACTCGACCAAAAGTCGATGAATACCACCACCTGAACCAACCCGAATGGATGGATAAATCAATGAGAAATTATGAACCAAACAAACTAGAATCGAAACACCCACTACGATGCTAGAAACGAATCCCGAACAGACCAAATCCCCAAAATTAGAATGCAAACTAGAAAAAAAATAAGAATCTAAGATTCGTGAGCTACAAAGAGCAGAAAACTGACGAACAGGGGAATCAGATTTCGGTGAATCTGGAGGTTTCTGAGCCAAAATCAACTGAAGAATGATAAAAATGGACAGTTCCGGCTACAGGTTCGCCAGAAACCTCGAACACACTGGATTCACTATCGAGTTTCACTCCTCTCCCTTTGATCACACTCTCAATCTTCTCTTTATTCTGGGTCTGTGCGATTTAGCGTGTAGGTGTATGTGTGTGCGATAGTAGATGACGAAAGAAGAAAAAAATGGAGTCCTTTTCCAATCCCCTCAGTGGGTGTATGTGTATTCCCTTTTGTAAAAAAAATGAAGAGAAAATCGTGGGTCCTCTTTTTCCTCTGTGTGCCCCCCTCCTTTTATGATGAGAATGATGACAAAATGGGTCCCCTCCTCTTTCCTGGAAGGTTCCTCCTTTGTTTTATGTGTGATATATGCCTTTAATGAATTGGAAAATAAAAAGGAACCTTTAAGTGGGACCCATCCGTTGTTGATATGTTCTTTCTCCTTTTTACTATGGTGTAAAAAAATATATAAAAGGCTAAAGGTAGGATATGAGCTAGGGGGGTCACGTGGGGGGAAGGGTAGGTAAGGGTAGGGGTATGGGGAAGTGAGGTGTCCGCTTTTAATTGGGTAGGTTGTTAGGATAAGATAAAACTAGCTAGGGGTTGTTATTTTGTCATTTTGTGAAGGGATTATTACATGGTTGAGGGTACACGGTAGGATAAGGTAAAAATGAGTAGAAGTAATATCGGGGAGGGACAAAATTAGGTGTCTACATCATGCCCCCTTTGAATGTAAAAACTAAATATTTTCAGACAAAGAAGTAGACAATGAGACCAAATTTTGAACCGATCATTATTTAAGGAAAGAAACAGAAGGAAGAAGAGCAACTGGATCTTGACTTAGGACATCCTACCTACCCAAGTTATGAAGGAATCAATTGACACGCATCTCAAATGATTGGAAGGAAACGGACTATACCGAGTTGGAGAGTCGAGTGATGTTCTATCGAGGTTCCGTTCCGCGGGTCTGTCATTACATCAAAATGAAAATTACAAGTTAAAACATAAATGAAATTACAAAATCCTATCTATACAGCTTCTGTTAGACTCCTGACTTAAGTTTCATCACCCTATTCTTCAGGCGGGCTCCTGACTTGCAATTTTATCACTTGTTTCTTGGTCTTCAATTGCTTCAGTTTGTTGCTTAACTTTCTATTTATTCGCCCTGTGCTTCGGGCGGGCTTCTGACTTGCCATTTCATCACCCTGTTCTTCAGGCGGGCTCCTGACTTATAATTTCCTCGACTTGTTGACTACTTTCAGTTTCTCCACTCTGTTCTCCAGGTGGGCTCCTGACTTGCTATTTTTCAATCTGTTGACTTTCAACTTATTTGCCATGCTCTTCAGGCGGGATCCTGACTTCCGGTTTCATCAACTTTCAATTTCATCACCATGTTCTTCAGGCAGACTCCTGACCTTTAATTTTATCACCCTGTTCTTCAGGATGGCTTCTGACTTTCAATTTCATCACCCTATTCTTCAGGCGGGCTCCTGACTTTCAATTTCATCACCCTATTCTTCAGGTGGGCTCCTGAAACCAAAATCAAAATTAGAACGAAAATTAATCAAAATCAAAACTAGAACTAAAACTATCCCACACAAAGATTATCATAAGGCAGTATTTCATTTTTGAATGCGTGGTCGCCTTTTTCAGGAGGGACTCGAACAGAAAGTAAAATCCCATTTTTTGGGAGGGTCCTGAACAGAAAGTAAAATCTCGTTTTTCAGAAGGGTCCTGAATAGAAAGTAAAATCCCATTTTCCAGGAGGGTCCTGAACCTAAAGTAAAATCCCATTTTTCAGGAGGGTCCTGAATAGAAAGTAAAATTCTATTTTCAGAAGGGTCCTGAACAGAAACTAAAATCTCATTTTTCAGGAGGGTCCTGAACAGAAAGAAAATTTTTATTTTTCAGGAGGGTCCTGAACAGAAAGTAAAATCCCATTTTTCAGGAGGGTCCTGAATAGAAAGAAAAATTCCATTTTTCAAGAGGGTCCTGAACAGAAAGCAAAATCCCATTTTTCAGGAGTGTCCTGAACAGAATGTAAAATCCTATCTTCCAGGAGGGTCCTGAACAGAAAGTAAAATCCCATTTTTCAGGAGGGTCCTGAACAAAAAGTAAAATCTCATTTTTCAGGAGGGTCCTGAACAGAAAGAAAAATTCCATTTTTCAGGAGGGTCCTGAACAGAAAGTAAAATCCCATTTTTCAGGAGGGTCCTGAACAGAAAGTAAAATTCCATTTTTCAGGAGGGTCCTGAACAGAAAGTAAAATTCCATTTTTCAGGAGGGTCCTGAACAGAAAGTAAAATCCCATTTTTCCGGAGGGTCCTGAACAGAAAGTAAAATCCCATTTTTCCGGAGGGTCCTGAACATAATGTAGAATATCATTTTCCAGGAGGGTCCTGAACAGAAAGTAGAATATCATTTTTCAGGAGGATCCTGAACAGAAAGTAAAATTCCATTTTTCAGGAGGGTCCTAAACAGAAAGCAAAATCTCATTTTTCAGGAGGTCCTGATCAGAAAGCAAAATTCTATTTTTTCAGGAGGGTCCTGGACATAAAGTAAAATCCCATTTTTCAGGAGGTTCCTGAACATAAAGTGAAATCCCATTTTACAGGAGGGTCCTGAACATAAAGTGAAATCCCATTTTTCAGGAGGGTCCTGAACATAAAGTAAAATCCCATTTTTCAGGAGGGTCCTGAACATAAAGTGAAGTCCCATTTTTCAGGAGGTTCCTGAACATAAAGTAAAATTCCATTTTTCAGGAGGGTCCTGAACAGAAAGTAAAATCCCATTTTTCAGGAGGGTCCTGAACAGAAAGTAAAATCCAATTTTCCAGGAGGGTCCTGAACATAAAGTAAAATCCCATTTTCCAGGAGGGTCCTGAACAGAAAGTAAAATTCCACGGATGTGCATTTCCAATGGTAGATGAGTTAACTGAAGCGAATTTGCCCCTGTTTCATCAAAGACAATTTCGTTAGTTAAAAACTTAGTGATGGTTTGCAGCATTTGGCTTTCCAGACATCTGTTCCAGCACTCGCTCCTTTCATCTTTGTTTCATATTGTTGACATTTTCCCCTGTCTTGCCGTGTCATCGACCCGGATCCAGATCGAGGGAAATGAGTTTTGACTCGAACAATGAATTTTCATTTCACCATGCCTCTGAGATGCACCCTTTTAAAAATCTGAATACTCTCACGAATCTGGTAGCCTATCGGTTGATAGACTTCCTTTGATTTGTGTTGAATTACGATCATATTTCTTTCATGTGCTAGTCCTTGGCTTTTCTCATACAATTGGAAAGACTGATAGCAAATTTTGAAATCTTTTCTCGTTTGTTTTGACACATACTTGACTTAAACTGTAAAGAAATGATGGTGACTTTTATTTTGATAAATGACATAAAAAAATATGAATAGGTAAATGGAAGAAAAGGGCAATGTCCCTTATTCAAAAAGATTACTTATCTGAATACGGCAACCAACTCCAATGAGTATGGCATGCATTTTGGATTAAACTGCCTGATCTTCCTATCCAAACTTCCCATTTATTGTTGAGTTCATGCCTTTTCCGCTGAGCCGCTTCTTCAAATCCATTGGACTCATACATCACATTCAATTGACGACATCTTAAAAGACTTTTGCCAATAAATCTCTTTCTTTTCACTTTTCACTTTTCTCTTGAACTCGCCATCGCCTTATGGTGCCCGTGAGGGTTTTCACCAATAAGACTCTCATTTTTATTTCTCTCCACTCACCATCGCCTTATGGTGCCTGCGAGGGTTTTCATCAATAATACTCTCTCATTTTCATTTCTCTCAACTCACCATCGCCTTATGATGCCCGCGGGGGTTTTCTCCAATAAGACTCTCTCATTTTCATTTCTCTCAACTCATCATCGCCTTATGATGCCGCGGGGGTTTTCACCAATAAGACACTCTCATTTTGTATTTCTTTCCTGATTTTTTATGCTGAGGGAGACAAGTGGTACCGCACAATGTATCATCATATCCATTGTATGCTTAGCCTTAACATTATCAAAAATTGATCTGAAGGACTTTCTTTGGTTGTAACTTGGCTTTCGGATAAGGTTAGAAAAGGGTGGCAAGAAGCTCAAATGACACTTGAAGTGGGGGTGGGACTTACAACTTTTGGAATCGACTCAAACAACACATTAACTCATGCCCCAGTTTTTGTTAACTGGGTGACTCTAAAATCTTTATTTAGTTGGACCGAGCCCTGAATAGGGTAGCCTACGTATCTCACTCCCAAGAGAGGAGAATCAGGTCGCACGTAGTTCCAATCAGCTTGTTCTTTGTTTTGACTTGATTTTTGATTTTTTATTTTTTCAACTCTTATCTTTCTTATTTTCCTGACATTTATCTTTGACTTTATTTTGATTCCAAAAGAGGGATATGAAAGAGAGAATAAAACTAAGCTCAAATGGGTAAACAAAGGATGACACAATATTTGGATAAAAGAATAAAATGCCTTCATCATATCAATCTTCAAAAATGCAAGTACTAAACATGAAATAAAATCAACAAAGGATAAAATATCATACATAATATCTTTTGACCGCATCAGCATTGATAGCCATTTCTGCAATTTTGCCTTCAATATATGTCAAATATAAGGCTCCATTGGGCAACACTTTCTTCACAATGAAGGGACCTTGCTAGTTAGGGGAGAACTTGCCTTTCGCTTCAACCTGGTGAGGAAGGATACGTTTCAATACCTACTGACCAACTTCAAAATTCCTGGGATGAACTTTTTTTTATACGCTCGAGCAATCCTCCTGTGATACAACTGGCCATGACACACATAAATTAGCCTTTTTTCCTCAATCAAACTCAAATGTTCTAGTCGGGTTTTGACCCATTCGTCATCATCAATATCTGCTTCTACAATGACTCGAAGAGAGGGAATTTCAACTTTTACAGGGATGACTGCTTCTATCCCATACACCAGTAAATATGGAGTTGCCCCTGTTGAAGTGCGATAACTTAGCAATGCAAACGACAACTTTTCATGCCACTGTCTAGACCCTTGTACCATTTTTGTAGTATCTTTTTTATATTCTTATTGGCGGCTTCTACAACACCATTGGCCTTTGGGCGATATGGAGTAGAATTTCGATATGCGATCTTAAACTGTTGACACACTTCTTGCATCAAATGACTATTGAGATTGGCAGCATTGTCTGTAATGATCATCTTAGGAATTCCAAACCCACAAATGATGTTGGCATGAACAAAATCTACCACAACCTTCTTTGTCACTGACTTGAAAGTTACTGCTTCTACCCACTTTGTGAAGTAATCAATGGCTACCAAAATGAATCTATGTCCATTTGATTCCTTCGGCTCAATCGGTCCAATCACATCCATTCCCCAAGCCACAAACAGCCATGGAGCGGCCATTGCATGAAACTCAGCAGGAGGAGAACGTATCAGATCACCGTGTACCTGACATTGACGACACTTTCGAACAAATCGAATAGAATCCCTCTCCATAGTAAGCCAGTAATAACCTGCTCGAAGAATCTTCTTTGACAAGACATGACCATTCATATGCGACCCGCATACTCCAGAGTGTATTTCAACCATGATTGCCGAGGCTTCTCTTGCATCTACACACCTCAAAAGTCCCAGATCTGGGGTTCTCTTATATAAGATCCCCCCACTTAAGAAAAATGCACTAGCCAAACGCTTAAGAGTCCTCTTTTGATCATTGGTGGCATATGTTGGGTATTCTCCTGACTGAATGTATCACTTTATATCCAAGAACCAGGGTTCTCCATCGAGCTCTTCATCAACCGCATTATAGTAAGCATGCTGATCACGACTCTGTTTATGCACTGGATCGATGTAGGCTTTATCAGGATGTTGGAGCATTGAAGACAGTGTGGCTAAAGCATCAGCAATTTCATTATGAATCCTTGGAATATGCCTAAATTTTACTAAGACAAAATGTTGACATAGCTCCTGCAAGCATTGTCGATACGGGATAAGCTTCAAATCTCGCGTCTCCCAATCATCTTGGATTTGATGGACGAGCAAATCTGAATCCCCCAACTCCAATAATTCCTAGACTCCCATATCAACAGCTAACCTCAAACTAAGAATGCAAGCTTCATACTCTGCCATGTTGTTAGTACAGTAAAATCGAAGTTGTGCTGTTACCGGGAAATGTTGTCCCAATTCAGAGATAAGAACCGCACCTATTCTGACTCCTTTCATATTGACAGCTCCATCGAAGAACAACTTCCAACCTGGATCAGCATCTATAATGGACTCATCGACACACGACACTTCTTCATCAGGAAAATATGTCTTTAATGGCTCGTACTCTTCATCGATGGGATTCTCAGCAAGATGATCTGCCTAGGCTTGGGCTTTCATGGTGGTTTGAGTCACATATACAATGTCGAACTCGGTAAGCAATATTTGCCACTTTTCCAATCGACCTATCGGCTACTTCAAAGGATCCATGCAGGAGATGAGATAAGTAGTATAGGATGAGAGATAATGCTTCAACTTCTGCTCTACCTAAGTTAGGGCACAACACGTCCTTTCAAGAAGAGTATACCTGGTCTCATATGCAGTGAACTTCTTGCTAAGATAATAAATAGCCTGCTCCTTTTTGCTTGTGACATCATGTTTACCCAGGACACAACCAAAAGAATTGTCCATGACTGATAAATATAAGATCAAAGGCATACCAGGCTCCGATGGTACCAGAACGGGTGGATTTGACTAATATTTTTTTATTCTGTCGAATGCTTCCTGACATTCTTTAGTCCATTCTACTGCGGCACTCTTTTTCAACAACTTGAATATGGGCTCACAAGTGGTTGTGAGTTGAGCAATAAACCGGCTAATGTAGTTCAGTCTACCAAGCAAACTCACCATCTCCGTCCTATTCTTGGGCGGGGGGAAATCCTGAATGGCTTTGATTTTTGAGGGATCCAATTCAATTCCCCGACGGCTGACTACAAACCCCAACAGCTTTCCAGACGGAACTCCAAATGCACATTTTGTCGGGTTGAGCTTGAGATTATACCTGCGAAGCCTTTCAAAGAACTTTCTTAAATCTTTAACATGGCCGGCCTGACTTTTTGACTTAATAATCACATCGTCCACGTAGACTTCAATCTCCTTATGCATCATATCATGAAACATAGTGGTCATGGCTCCCATGTACGTTGCTCCAGCATTCTTCAAACCGAATGGCATCACTCGATAACAATAGGTCCCCCATGGTGTGATAAAAGACATCTTCTCCGTGTCTTCATCATCTATAATGATCTGGTGATATCCGACATTACAATCCACAAAAGAGGCAACCTCGTGATTAGAATAGTTGTCTAGCAAAATATGGATATTGGGCAGTGGAAAATTATCTTTCGGACTTGCTCTGTTCAAATCACGATAATCAACACACACTCGAATTTTGCCATCTTTCTTTGGTATGGGAACAACATTGGATAACCCCATGGGATAACGAGCCACTCGAATTACTTTGGCTTCAAGTTATTTCATGATTTCCTCTTTGATTTTAATACTTACATCAGTTTTAAACTTCCTCAACTTCTGTTTGACAGGAGGGAATGCGGGATCAGTTGGCAATTTGTGAGCCACTAATTCAGTGCTTAAACCAGGCATATCATCATAAGACCATGCAAAAACATCCTTATAATCAATTAATGCTTGAATCATTCCATCTTTTAGCTGTGGCAAAGCATGTACACTGATTTTAGTTTCCCTAACATCTTCTTGATTCCCTAGATTTATTGGCTCAGTCTCATTCAAATTAGGATTCGGTTTGTCTTCAAATTGTTCCAACTCTTTGCTTATTTCTTCTAGTGCTTCTTCTTCATCATATTCCCCATCCTGCTTCATTACATCTTGATTAGTTTGGATTTTAAGACCAGGCTGAAAATTCCTCATGCATGTCATGTCATTAGAATCAGCATAAAGAGAACTGTATATAAAAAAATATATATATATATTAGACACGAAACAAAAGGGACATTGTATTTCATTAAATAAAAAGATAGTAGGGTTTAAACATAGATGCCAACATAACATAAACAAACTAAAATCCGAATTACAACCCTGAAATAACTCGAATAAACAGAAAGAAAAATAAAACAAACTACCAAAACTCCCTCCTAACGGGGCGAGGAATGACTTCCCAATTGTTGAGCCGGACAGCTGGACCTATGAATTGCACGTCTTCCATACTGGTACCTTCTCCTGCTTCGTCCATATCAATTTCAATAAAAAGGTTTTGGCAGTCATCAACCAATTCAACTTCAAATTCCACATGCTTTATAACACCTCTCTTAACAAATGATTCACTGAGTAGTGGCATTGGGCGAGGGAGTGCCCATGTTTCCCTTTTCCTTCCCTTGGCTTTCTTCAGATCTTCAGTCGTAGGCTCAAATCCTAGACCAAACGTGCCCACATTCTCACTCGAACATATGGGATGAACTATACCGTGAAGAGACGCTCCCAAACCCCTTCCTGGCTCAAATACGTATTTCAAAAGTTCACTCACCATTATGATAGAAGTGGAAGACAATTGTGGTCCCGGTATAACCTGTCATTCAAGGATACGATTCACTGGCACTGTATCGAAAATTTGATAGACGAATGTCTCCTATACATTATTTGCTTCAATAAGAGACAAGGGAGAATCTTCGCAGGCAGACAAATCTCCTTCACCGTGAATAACCACTTCTTGCCTGTCATGCTCAAACTTAATCATTTGGTGCAGTGTAGATGCAACCGCCTTGGACTTGTGGATCCACGACCTTCCCAACAACAGATTGTAAGAGGAGTCTATATTCAATACTTGAAACTCTATGGCGAACTCAACAGGCCCTATGATCAACATTAGTTCTATTTCGCCAATGGAGTTTGATTTTGCACCATCGAAAGTCCTGACACATACATTGTTGGGCCTAATCCTCTCAGCACCAATATTCAACTTTTGCAAAGTATAAATAGGGCAGATATTTGCACCTGAACCTTCGTCAATCATAACATGAGTGACGTAGAAATCTTCGTACTTCACTGTAATGTAAAGGCCCCGGTTATGCCCTGTACCTTCAACAGGCAATTCATCGTCAGAAAAGCTGATCCGATTGACCTCAAAGATTTTTCCAACCATTTTCTCAAGCTGATTTACTGTAATCTCCCTAGGAACATATGCTTCATTTAATACCTTCAGTAAAATATCACGATGCTCCTTGGAGTGCAAAAACAAAGATAAGAGGGAAATTTGAGCAGGGGTTTTCTTCAACTGGTCTATTATTAAATACTCTGGCAATTTCATCTTTTTCAAAAATTCTTCGGCTTCTTCTTCGGTGATAGGCTTTTTGATAGATGACGGTCCACTTACAATTGGCTTGGACTTTCTTAAACTTTCAGGCACGAAGCATCTTCCTGACCGAGTCAAACCCCCTACCTCATCTACATCTTCCACTACTTCTTTCCCATGATAGGTCATCAAAGTCTGCCCATAATTCCAGGGAACCCTTTTTGTATCAACTATAGGAGGTTGGGTCACCGGTTTGAAGATAATAGGCACTGCCAGTGCTCCTTTCACCGCCAAGATGGTCTTACTCGGAGCTCCTACCACTGTCAACTTAGGTTTATCCTAACTTAAATCAACATACCTTCTGGCACCTTGCATTGTGATCAGGGGTTTCTTTGTGCTTTCTTGGGCTTTATCTTCTCTCATTCCTTTATGGCTCAATGACATTGCATTCAAAGATTCGGCTACATTCACTGATTTCTCCTCAATGGTTTGTATCTTGACGATAGGCTTATAACACCTTGACGACTATTTCCCGTCATATATCAATTCTAACATATTGGTTTCAGCATGGGTTGGCAGCGGATTCTGGTTAATGTTTGGACCCTCCGGGGCCTGGACCAGCATCTGATTTGTGTCAATTAAATCTTGGATAGCTCTCTTTAAATGCCAACATTTCTCGATATCATGGCCTGGTATGTCAGAACAGTACGCACACCTTAAAGAATAATCGAGATTCCTCGGCGGTGGATTTGAAATCCTTCCTTGAATTGGGTTTAAGACCTTCAACTTTCTCAACCTATCAAACAAGCTAGCATATGACTCCCCAAGAGGTGTGAATTGATTTTTGACCGCCTTCTCTTTCTTATACTCGGGCCTAGGTTGAAAACCGGGTTTGGAGGGGTTTTGGTAATTTGGTGGAGCAGATGGGCAATTTTGTGGAGCTTGCACGCGCCATTGCAGGTAAGAAAAGGTTTGGGCATATGGTTGCGCGCTATATACTGGGTACGGAAGTGGTGGAATGGAATATAAAGGGTTTTGTGGAAGGTAGTAATGGTGGGGAGGAATATATGGAGCTTGGGTGTAGACTTGGGCTTGGGATTTGGGATTTGGGATAGGGGCGATGTGGTCTTTTGGGATAAGAATGGGTTCCAGCTACGACAGTCGCCACGTCCTCTTTCTTCTTTTTACCTTTGAATGCGCCAAATCCTCCTTGAATCGCTTGTGTGGTGGCTTTCAATGCGGTAAAATTCACTATTCGGCTGGTCTTGATTCCGTTCTCTATCATCTCCCCTATTTTGAGGACTTCAATAAAAGACTTTCCCATTTCCAGAAGTAAATGTTGAAAATAGGTCTCATCCTATGCCTGAATGAAAACCTCTACCAACTTACTTTCCTTCATTGGAGGCTTTACCCTGGCGGCCTGTTCATGCCACCTTATCGCGTATTCCCTAAAACCTTCAGTGTTTTTCTTATTCATGTTGACCAAGGATTTTTCGTCCGAAATTAGGTCGATGTTATACTAAAAATATTGTACAAACTCAGAAGCTAAGTCATCCCAGCTGTTCCACTTGTCGATATCTTGATCGATAAACCATTCTGAAGCCAGATCAGAAAGACTCGCCAAAAAAAGCCATGAGCAACTCTTCCCTTCCTCTTGCAGCCCTCAATTGGTTGCAATAACGTCTCAAGTGCGCCACGGGATCACCGTGCCCTGCATACTTCTCGAACTTGGGCATTTTAAAACCGAGGGGAAGGTTGGCGTCTGGGAACATGCAAAGATCTTTATAGGAAACACTCTTATAACCTCCGATTCCCTGCAAATTCCTCATGGCCTGTTCTAAACTTTTCAACTTCCGTGCTATGACTTTATGTTCCTCTGTTGCGACAGGTTTCTCCGTATCAAATGGAAATACAGGTGGCTGAGTGTACCTATACGGTTCATTTATTCTCAAAGTAGGCTTCGGGGCATAATACTGACTATCTAGAACCTTCAATACTGGCTCACTGGTAGAACGAGGATGCCCCATTGTCGGATGCACAACATATGTGGGAGATTCAGGTGGTGGCGGAGCCACGAATACCGGTGTGATCGGTGGCGCCGGCTGAGCAGCGGGTCTTGGTTGGGGAGCTGCCAAGGGCACACTAGAACTGCCAGGATAATAATGTCGTGGAGTGAAAACAAATACTAGCACAGAAGAAGAAGATTGAGTACTGTTGTGAATGCATCAGTTGATTGTGTACCATCTTCACTTTTTTGAGTCTCTACTCTCTCCATTTCAACCTACACATCAGATTCAAGAGTAAGTAAATTTAGTTGATTCAATATTTAAGAAAACAATGATCTTGATCAATTTTGAAATAGAAAATTTCATACTATTTTGTCTCTAATCTCTTTAGATGTGTCCTTATATACTCGATCAAGTTTTCTTCTTCTAGTAGCCATAAAGAATTCCTTATTTGACAAAGCACCAGAATTTTTCTTTTTTTTTATCCTACTTATATGCAAGTCAGCATTAAAATATTATCAAGTAAACTCAACAAGTTCATAGTAACACTATGAGAAAACATCAAGCCTCGCAGATTAAAGCAAAACTTGTTTTGCCCATAGTGTGCGGATACTTAAACTTTTTCCTATTTTCTTTGTTAGTTTTAGAAGTATCCTGTAAGTCAATATTAATGAATAAGTTTTTAATAAAAAGATTGAGGCAGTGAAGGTTTAAATGCATGCTAACAATAATATAATAGTTGTCCATATTGATATCATACCTCAGCTTCTTCGGAATTCCAATACTTAAGGAGATCCTCAAATACAGGTTCTAGAATAGAGGTAGGCCTTTTTTCCATTCGAATTTCATCACTGGTGTAGGCATAAAAGTGATCTTTCTTGAGTCTAGATTTATACCCTCTAAACGCAGCATTAATTGATCTCATAGCCCAATCTTTCCCGTTATTGGGAATGTCATATTTCTCCTATAATTTAGTTGAATTGGGTTAGTGTAAAAACTATGAAAATCATTCAAGTAGAAATCAAAATATTGAGAACTTAGAACTTGAATATAGCTCCACATATCATCGCGTGTCTTCAACTTTGTCCAACTGAGATTAAGAGGACGAAATGTCCCATTCCTTGTCAATGTGCCAAGAAAGCTAGAAAATTCAGTGATCACTGCTTTAGTTGGACCAATAGGATGGTTCAATGCATTTACCACTATCCGTTGACAGTCAGTCCGTCCATGTACGGCTTGCATTTGTGTAGTGCCTCTTTTTTGTTTTGTTATTTGAACGACCTACAATAATATCAACAACAAAACTATTGAAATGCAGACAATTTTTGAAATAGTATGAATTAATATATATATATATATATATATATATATATATATATATTTGTCTTCTCCTGATTGTTCATTTGCTTGTAAATTAGGAAGTTATGATTGATCTTGCTGCACTCGTTCAACTGTGGGTTGTGATGCACGAATGGTGGAGTTTGGCAATTGTTGTCACACTTGCTCCTCTACTGGTGCTGCAAGAGAGGTGGAATCTGGACATACCTGTTGCACTTGTTCTGATACTTGTTATATAGTTGGCACCTGTTGCACTTGTTCTGGTACTTGAGATATAGGTGAAATGTTGTTTGACCTCTCCTTCTGCTTTTGATACTTTTTCTTTGAATTTATGTAGCCTGTGTTCTTCTTCTTCTTCTTCTTCTTCTTCTTCTTCTTCTGTTCTAGTATTTGTTTGTTTCTTAGAGATGCTAATGATCCAACTGAAAATTCAAATTGAAAGGACATGTGCATTGTAGAAAAAAAATTCTTAAAACAAATAGACCTCGTCATTTGAAATTTCTATGAAAGAGACTTCTGCATTGACTTTGAGAAGGGCAGAATTCCTCACCGGGCCAAATCGACGGGTGTTAGCCCACGGTTGTCTGGATGGGCCTGGGCATAATTTGGGTTGAAAATCGACAGGCGGCCCCTTGGCCATGTGTGGAGCGGGTGAGGGTGGCTTGGTAGAGTCGGCAGGGACATTTGCATGGTCAAATGGGCAAAACGGTCCGAACGGGCTATTTTTAAGCCAAATCGGTGGGTGTTAGCTTACGATTGTCTGGGTGGTCCCAGGGCTCAGGCGCGGTTTAGGCCAAAAATCGACGGGCGGCCCCTTCGTCGTGTATGGAGTAGTTGAGTGTGGCCCAACGGGATGGGCAAGATGATTTGGGTGGTTAAACTGTCGAAACGGTGTGAACAGATCATTTTCAGGCTAAATCAATGGATGCTAGCCCACGATTGTTTGGGTAGGCTTAGGGTCCATGCGCAGTTTGGATTGAAATTCGCTGGGCGACAAATGAACTAAATGACAAATTATAACTTAATGTACTAAAGGTCCTTAATGCCACTTGCTGCCAAGAATGAGAAGCATCAGCCCTTACATTTTTCCAAATAATAATAATAATATGAAACAAATTAATATTATAAGCTAAATATTAAAGTGCTCAATATCCATTACTTCTCACTCGAAGGTCCGGGAACATCAACAGAAACATCCTGAATTGTTTCTCCCTTCATTTCTTGTGTAATTAGGGATGGCAATGGTGTGGTGCGAATTTTTACTAAACTCACAAGTTTTAAAATTGGACTGCACCGCATTATATTTAAATTCGCATAAATTCGTCCTACATTTATATTCGCGGATAACCGCACCGCACCGCCCCATATTTTTATTTTTTCCTTTTTTTTGAAAAATATGTAACTCTATTGAAAATCATAATATTTTTAAATGTACAACTAGAAAATAATAACTAATTTCTATTATATCACTTTGCACTAAAAAATTATCAAAAAGTATAACGTGTACAAGTAATGATCAAATATCATATTTTTATTCAAATGAATAGAGATGTTAAAAAAACTACTATAAAATTATTTATTTGTAGTGTTATGCCTGTAGTTTTAAGTATCATAAAATTTAAGTAAAGAACACATATAATTTTAGGTATATTCACGAGAACAATACTAATTTTTAGTTTTTTTGTTAATTCAAATCCGCATATACCGGCAACCCGCACCGCACCATTTTAAAAAAAAATTACTTTAACCCGCACCACACGCGCACCGCACCGCATAACTTAAAATCCGCACCGCATAACTTAAAACCCGGACCGCACCGTACCCACACCGCCTCATTGCCATCCGTATGTGTGATAGTGGGTAAAATTTTATCTCGAAACTCTGGTACATCTCTGAGGGCGCGATATAGATTAGAACCATGCAATGGTGCTTTTTGCACGTATACATTCACACATAGCCTTTGACTCTGAACCCATTGTTGGATATTCGGGTACTGATTCATATGATGATGCCACTGGACATTGTTCTATCTTTTTTGAATACTCAGTATAGACTCATTAGTCTAATGATTTCCATTTTAATAAAATAAATCCACAATATTATTGATAGTTTAAAACTAGTAAGAACTTAACTTTTATTTTCCTTTTTTACTTTGGGGAGTAACATAAAAATTTTATTTTAAAAGTTAAAAACAGTAGAGAGGAAGACTTAAAATGTATACTAAGTCAATGATGACTGAGACTTTAGAGTAAAGAGTACGTTCTTTTACTAGTTGTTACAATCTAATGAAAAAGATCAAATTAAAATTTAAAAGAATTATATATTAAGTGTCTTTCATTTGAAATTTTTATAATGGACATGAACCAACTAATTTAATTAATTTTAGTATTTCTTGAAAGAACGTTTGTTGTAGAAAAACATACTTAAAAGAAATTATTTTCTCCACAATTAGTTACAATCCATTAATCTTGAAACTTATGGTGGTAAAAGAAAGATTTTTGAAAAGTAATTTGAATTTTTTACACTTCATTAAAATCTCACAATAAACAAAATCATTTAATTTTAAATAATCAAACATTACACGTGCAAGACACGTGCAGTTACACTAGTACTATATTAAAAGTGTAAAGGGTCTTATAAATATTGTTTGAACTTTTTTACCTTCGTTAAAAGTACAAAATCGTCTTTTTACTAGTTTTCTAATATTTAAGAATTGAAAATTAGTTAAACATTTGTAGTAAAACTTTTTCCCTATTAGAAGTCATCAGAATTAATAACAACTAATATCTTTTTCATTAGTTTAATAATTCTAAATCAACTAGAAAAATATAAGAAGTATCAAAATTTTAAAAGTTTTAAGTACGTAATAAGAATATAATTAATGATTTTTGTAATGATTTGACTTTAAAAACAATAAAAGATTTTAAATATAGAAAAAAAAAAAAGAAAAATAACCGTAATACAAATATGATTCAAATCGATGTGTGTCTCTTTGCCTCTGACAGCAAGGGAAAGATATGTGCTTACACTAAAATATATATTTATGTGTACACTTTATTAAAAATCTTCGCAATAGAAAAAATTATTTAATTTTAAATAATCAAAAGTTACACGTGCGAGACACATCCGGTTAAACTAGTAATTATAATAATAAGAATAATTAGTATCAGGATGATAGTGTATCAGGGTTGGTTATTACGAGATAAAATAATGAAATGACAAAAATACCTTTTAAGGTCTCTCAACTCTTTTTCTACCAAGTAAGGTTGGGGATATTTTTGTCAACAAACAACTTTTTAAAAATAAATTATGCAATGCGTGTTTTTAGTACAACAAACTAAACTATCAAAAAGAAATAATAGCTAAATAAATAATCCCGACATAACTAATTCCACCATAACTTATCTTCAAATCAAATGAACTCTAAAATGTTCCCTTTGTTTTCAACTGTCTAAATGAGAAAATTTCAGTTTCAGTTGTTCACTTTCAGTATACAACACTAGGAAGGAAAATCATTTACAATATAATGTAATCCCGCAAGTGAAGCCAGCTTCGAAAAAATAGGAACCCTAGTTAAAGATAGTCGGAAACGATGGCCTTGGTGGCCAGCGACCAACCTCCGATGACGGAGACTGGTCAAGTGGATCCGATAATACCAAAACCTACATTTGCAAATTTGTTACAATCACTTAATAAGCCTGCTATGCAACTTCCATTGAAAGAGATATCATACTTGCATGGGGAACCACGTATTATTTGGGAGGAAGATGAGGTAAATCAAATGATTATAAAAGAAGATTTACAACACGCGGTTATTGAAAAATTCTCATATGGCTGGCTAGATATACAAGATTTGAGACGTTTAATTCCAAAATAATACGAGTTAAAGGGAGAGATCAACATTGGTTTATTGAGTAATAGACATGTTTTAATAAGAGCTACAAAGATTGAAGATTATGTGCATCTTTTATCTAAACCTCAGTTCTATATCACAAAGAATTTCTGGTCATATCTTATGAGAACGTTGAAATGGGATCCAATGTTCAATCCTGAGGAAGAAACCACTTATGCAGTTGGATGGATATCCTTTCCATCACTACCTCAGAATTTCTTTGCAAAAGAAGCGGTATTCTCATTAGCAGTTGCTGTTGGGAATCCTTTGCAGGCAGATTTAGCTACACAGAACAAAACAAGATCAAGCTGTGCGAGAGTTAAAGTGGAAGTTGATCTATTAGAGGATTTTCCTAAAAAGATCAATATTGGGATGCGGAAAAATACAGGAGAAGTTGTAGAGAAGTGGATTCACATCAAATATGATTATGTGCAAAAATACTATAAGGAATGCAAATTACATGGGCATAATGAGAAGGAATGCTATTTCATTCATCCCGAATTATATCCAAAGGAAGACAATGAGGAGGTGCATGAACAAGAGGATACGAAATCGCAGAGAGGAGAAGACAAGAACAAAGAAAAATTGGCAAATACAGAAGACAAAAGTAAAGCCAAGGGTACGGAAGAAGAAGAAATTCATAAACAAAAGAGGAAATAGGTTAAAAGAAGATGGAATCAAGGAAGAAAATAGGAGATGAGATGGAATCAGAAGGAACAACATCGAAAGATACGGATATAGCAGTAAATACCAAGTTTGGAGCACTGGAGGAGAAAGATGCAGAAGATACTGCTAACAAAGAGAAAACAGATGGTAATAACACAAAGAAATAACTGGCAAAGAACAAAACACTCAGGAAGATGGGCACACTCTGAATACCAACAAGAAGCAAGATAACAGGGAATCAACTCCACAAAAGTACAGTAATAAGTCCACCAAAAGAGAACTACAGAAAGAGTCACAAAGTTCAGTAAAAGATCAGGAAAGAGATAACGCTGATCAGGATACAGTTGATTTACTAAAAACTGTACATAATCAAGTAGAAGGAAAGAAAGTTGCAGAAAATGGGAATAGTAATAAAGATCATGTTGCAGAGATATCAGGAAATAAAGTGGAAAAAAGAGGGGATGTTGAGGTGCCTAAAATCCAGAACCTCACACAGTAGGAGAAACAACATAAGCAAGACCATGAAGAGGATGCAGACATGGAAGCTAATATAGATCAAATTGGTAGGGATGAAGATTTATCTCCAAGACAAATTGGCCAGTTAAAAGGGAGAAACATAAAAGATTACAAGAACACCGGTGTCAAGTCACAAATTATTATAAGGAGTAAGTCAGGTTTCAAATCTAGTGGTGATCAATGATTAATAAGGTGCTATTCTAAAATATTAGATCTGTTAGAACTCAAAGTTTATTTGAGAGACTAATAGATCTTCATAAAAGGAATCACTACTCTTACATTGCTTTAATGGAACCTTTTCAAAGCCCATCAGAATTAGAGGATTACAAAAGAAGACTAGGTATAGCACATGCTAAAGCAAATTGTTCAGATAAAATTTGGGTCTTTTGGGATGAGGAATGGGAAGAAATTAGAACCACAGATTCTATACAGCAATTTACAATGGAGTACAAACTGAGAGGAGGAGCAGATGTTTTTAAAGTAACTGCAGTGTATGCTAGATGTAGTCACTTAGAGAGATTAGAGTTGTGGGAGTATTTGGAGGAAATTGTTAGTAACACTCATAACCCTTGGCTTGTTGGTGGCAACTTTAATGTGATAATGGATGATTCTGAAAATTAGGAGGTCTCCCTGTGACCCAACAGGAGACTCTTGATTTTTCTCAATGTATGAACACTTGTGCATTGAATGAATTAAGATACACAGAAAGCAGATTCACTTGATGGAATGGAAGAATTCAAGATGACCGTATCTTTAAAAGGTTTGACGGGGTTTTTGATAATTATGATCTTATGCAGGTTATGCCAAATTGTGAAGTTAATCATCTTATTAGGCAGGGCTCAGACCATGCACCTCTTCATGTCATTGGTAATACTGCATAGGCGCATGTGACAAAATCTTTTAAGTTCTTAAATTTTTGGACTAAGTATAAAGATTTTCATGGGATAGTGAATAAAACTTGGAGTGAAAACATCTTCGGGGCTCCATTTCAAGTAGTACATGAAAAGTTGAAAAAGGTAAGATCAGCACTTGTTATTTGGAGTAGGGAGACTTTTGGAGATATATTTCAAAAGGTAGCCACTTTGGAAGATGTTATAAAAGTAAAGGAAGTACAACTAAAGATACAGCCAACTCCAGAGAATAAAGCTAAATTAAATAAAGCAGAAGCAGATTTAAAGAGGCTAAGGAAAATAGAGAGGGAGTATTGAAAACAAAAGGCAAGGAAGAAATTATTTACAGATGGAGATAGAAATACAAAATTCCTTCACTCTTATGTGAAATGAAGGAGGAGAAGGTTGCAGGTTACCGAAATTTAGACAAGGCAAGGAGACATTATCACATTAGCTCAAAACATTGAAGAGGAGGTAGTGCAGGTTTTCATGGAACAATTTAAAGAGACCCAGGTAACTGTTAATTATGATATGCTACGATGTATTAAGAAAAGTATTTCTGAGGAGCAAAATGACAGAATAGTCAGAATGCCTGAAATAGAAGAGGTCAAGTAAGTTGTTGTGGTTTTTTGAATGGGGAGTCTGCAAGTGGACCTGATGGTTTTTCAGGTCAATTTTTTCAGTATTGTTGGAGTACGGTTGGAGAGGACATTATAATTTGGTGAAAACTTTCTTTTGTGGAGGTGAATTACCTAGGTACATTACTCATACTAATCTTGTGTTGATTCCAAAGAAGGAAGTAGTGAATACCTTAGGTGATTTAAGACCCATTAGTCTTAGCACTTTTGTTAGTAAAATTATATCCAAGCTGATCCATATGAGAATGGTGGAGGTGCTTCCTAATATTATCTCTAATAATCAGGCTGGTTTTGTTAAAGGGAGAAGCATAATAGAAAATATTTTGTTAGCTCAGGAGATTATTAGAGATATTAATAGAAAGGAAAAGCTTCACAATGTGGTTGTGAATTTGGATATTGCAAAGTTCTATAATAGCGTCTCCTGGAAGTACCTTGTTGAGGTGTTGAGAAGGTTTGGCTTTTCTAAAAGACTTATTGATATGGTGGTTAGATTGATTAGTAACAATTAGTATTCAGTGTTTTTGAATGGTCAGTCTTATGGTTTCTTTCAGTCATCAAGAGGTATAAAGCAGGGAGACCCTTTATCACCAACCTTGTTCATTATCTCAGCTGAAGTCTTACCAAGGAGTCTAAATGAGTTGTTTAATGATCCAAATTTCAGAGGATATGGAATCCTAAGTGGATCCCTAACATTAACCACTTATCATATGTTGATGATACTATCCTATTTTGCTCTGGACAACCATCATCGATGAAGAAAATGATGACAGTTTTGAGGAAATATGAGTACACCTCTGGTCAAATGATCAATTTAGACAAAAGTTTACTCTATTTGAATGATAAGGTTCCTACAACTGTGAGCAATAGCATAAAAGGGATAACTGAGATAAACCAAGGTAAGTTTCCTTTCACTTACCTGGGTTGCCCAATTTTTTATGGTAGAAAGAATAAGAAACATTATAATGATCTAATGAAAAAGGTGATGAAGATATTAACTTCATGGAAGAATAGAGTTCTTTCTTATGGGGGAAGATATATTCTAATTGTTCATGTATTACAGTTTATGCCTATATATATTCTGTCTGCTATGAATCCTCCAGTGAGTGTAGTTAACCAACTACACAAGATTTTTGCAAAGTTCTTCTGGGGTAAGGCTATTGGCTCGAAAAATAAGCATTGGGTCTCTTGGGAGCTAATGTGTTACCCTAAAAATGAAGGTGGACTTAAATTTAGATCGTTACATGATATGTCTAACACTTTTTGCAAAACTTTGGTGAAGTTTAGAACATCCACATCTTCGATGTGGAGTTCATATATGTGGAATAAGTATTGCAAAAAGTTACATCCTTTATTAACTAAAGGAACTGGAGCATCACATGTATGGAGGAAAATAATTGTTATAAGGGAAGAGGTGGAACATAATATATGGTGATAGGTAACAATTGGTAATTCAAGCTTTTGGTATGATAATTGGATAAAACAGGGTGTTTTGTATTATGTGGAAGGGAAGTCTTTCCAGGATGAGGAGATAGAGGTGA
This sequence comes from Capsicum pubescens, assembly GCA_030864215.1. NCBI lineage: Eukaryota > Viridiplantae > Streptophyta > Magnoliopsida > Solanales > Solanaceae > Capsicum > Capsicum pubescens. The sequence continues at coordinate 27,693,390 of CM061549.1, read as the reverse complement.
GGAATTTTATCGAATATGGAAAGTGGGACAAACAACTACTGTTGTCACGTTTATCTGAAGACATAGTGGATTTGAATCTAGAGATAGTAAAGTCTATAGTTGAGGGACATCAGAATGATAGACCATGGTGGATGGGAAATACAAGTGGCCAGTTTACTGTGAAATCTGCCTGGGAGATCATCAGGAAAAAAAGGAGAAAAGGAGAGATTATGACTTCATATAGAATAAGGGTTTACCTTTTAAATATAATTTCTTCTTATGGAGGGTATGGTTGAAAAGGATTCCTACAGATGATAGATGATAACTTAAAGAGAATGAAGATTCAGTTGGTAACAAGATGCTGGTGTTGTGAAGATAAAAGGGAGGAAACCATGACACATGTTTTACTAACAGCCCCCGTTGCTTTCAAGCTTTGGAGGCAGTTTGCTCATTTTGCAGGAATTAAGGTGGACAATGCACAACTACAAAAAATGATTATATTATGGTGGACAAATGAGTCAGAATCAAAACTGAACAAGATTTTCAGAGTTGTACCAGCTATAATCATGCGGACAATATGGAAGAGGAGGAATTCTATAAAACATTGAGGGTCCATTTCTTTTAATGGGATGGTTTTGCAGGTCCAAGAGGTGATAAAGAAGATGAACAAGAATTTGTATCCGTGGATAAAGTTGAAGGATTGTACATGGCCAGGAATGGTGGACACTATGAGTACATATAGGCCAAGATTACATTATCAAAAGGTGATATGGAAGAAACCAGAATCTGTGCAGTTAAAATGCAACATGGATGGCGCTTGTAGGGGAAATTCGGGGATGAGTTCATATGGGTTTTGCATAAAAGATGAAAAAAAAGATCTTGTGTATGCTAGAGCTAAAGGCTTAGGGCTAGGTACAAACACAGAAGCGGAATCTATTTCTATTAAAGAGGATTTAGAGTACTATTATGAGAAACATTTTACAAATTTCATCATCGAGACAGACTCATTAAGCCTTAAGCAAATGATTCTGATGCATTGCAAAATACCTTGGGAGCTTGTCGATATTATTGAGGAGCTCAGCCTATTCATTCAGAAGCTAAATGTCACTGTTACACATACATTTAGGGAAGGGAACTCAGTGTCTGATTCTTTGGCAAATGAGGTGATAGAAACACAAGACATGCAAGAATATCATTCTTTCCAACAGTTATCAGTGAAGACAAGAAGATTATTAAACATTGATAGAAACAGAGGATAATAAAGAGCACAGTAAAGGGAGTTTAACAGTATGCCCGGAAGAAGACATTACATCTGTGTTTACTACAGCTAGAATTAAAACCCTAGCTACCAAAAATCTTCACCAAAAAGGAGGGGTAGAGATTTGTTCCAGCATCTTCAACCACCAGATAACGAGTCAGGGGTTTCCAACTCAAAACCTGGGTGAATTGGAAGTAGTCCGTCCATCTGAGAACCCAAGACCACCTGAGAACAGAAAGGAAAGATTAGATTAGAAAAGGCAAATGATGAAAGTGCATGCGAAACAAACATTACCTGAGAGTAGTGAAGCTAATAGAAAGAGCTCAGCTAAGATCCACCATGGATTTAGTTTAGCTAGAACAAAACCCAGAGAAGAAGAAATCGGAGCTTGGAATTCCACCGGCAACATCGTTGGGGACAATTTGAAGAGAAAGGGATGAGTACTTTGTACTCTTGTCTTAAACCTATCTATATTAGAAAAAAAAAGGAAATTCCTTTTCTGCTGGACTGGGTCATGGATTCGAATTTTGGACATATTTGTTGTAATTTTGGTCATTTGTACCCTTTTGAATAAAATGGTCTGATCAAACCACCAAAAATTTATTAAAAAGAAATTCCGCAAGTGAAGCCTGAAAAGAATAGGTGTGTAAGCAAACCTTAGTCCTGCAATTTAGAGACCGAAGAAAAAACATTTAACGTGTGATATAATTATAAGGTACTCTTCAAGTATGTTATTTACAGAATGGCTCACTCACCGAATAAAATTCCAGTTACAATATTGCTATCTAAAAAGTTACAAGAAATTGATCATTAACACTAATTGTCACATTAACAAATCAGTAACTAATGCCTATAGATGAGTAAAACCAGAGTCATTATTTTCTCTCTTCTTGTATAGACTCAAAAATCCGTGCGGCGGATTCTGTGACGGACCGTGCATTACGAGGTCCAACTTTGATGACTCTAACAGGGAACACGAGGTTGGGGGCCTGTATCCGGGGTCTCGGTGGCTGGAGGAGAAGTTGGGAATAAAAGTTGGAGATGCAAAAAGTATTTTCCTGTTACTGGGTTCATCCAGAGCCCATCACGTAGGTCCATATAATGGTTGCCTACAGTATTTTTGTAGGTCCATATAATGGTTGCCTACAGTATTTTTTTCGATCCTAGTGTTAGGGGCTTTTCAGAATCCTTTCTTTGCTTCGAAACATTGTGACGGCCATCTCTAAAAATATGCTCCAACGGAAGTCTTTTAGCAGATGAATTTGCCAAAATAAGCACCATCATCGAGCATGCTTTGTGAACCAGCTATGAGTCTTTGGACCTGTTACACAGAATTACTTAATTCAAGAGAAGAAAAAGTAAATGTAAATTGTCTTTTTTTTTCGATAGGTAATATTATTAGTTAAAAAGTATAGCACCAACAATATTGCTGAAAATGATTATTACATCACAGGACTAGATAGACTCTTCTTATCAATCCAGTCCAGCGAGGTGTGATTTATGATGCTACGAGAAATCTAGCCTCTACAATTGCCTCACCTTTAGTAGACGATGCAACTCAAAAACTTGAACCACAAACGCTCCGCTGGTTGTTCTAGGACAATTGTCAGGGCCTTTTTCTTTACAACTAACCTTTACATATATAATTTTCAGGGCCATTTTCTTTAAAATTTACCTTACATAAAGGTTTGATAAACTTCTATAAATTACGTAAATAATAGACGTTTATGAGGTTTGTGTAGTAGTTGATTATCTAGATTCAACAATTCATGCTTCTTGTTTTCCTTTAACTTCTTAAGAGTTTTGATTTGGTTTTAATTATTTATTTATTTTAATAATGCTTGACTCATGTTAACTTAGCACAACCTTAAGAAAAATTTATTAGAGATATTTTTTGTTCTACTAAACTAGCCTTTAGTGATATTTAAAATTTTAAATTTGACTATTAGGGATCGTTTGGTGTGAGGTACTAAGGTAAATTATCCCGGGATAAAAAAATAGTCCCGGAATAAACTTTTTTATACATTGTTTGGTTGGCAATACTCGGGATAACTTATCCCGGGACTAATAATAATCTCGGGATAAATTATACCACTTATTTGGTGGTATAAGTTATCCCAAGTTAATTTATCCTTGGATAAAATTATAAATGACAAAAATACTCCCAAACCCTTTTCTATATATATATATATATATATATATATATATATATATAAATGACAAAAATACCCCCAAACCCTTTTCTATATATATATATAAAACCTAGTTTAGGTGTACACGCCTCGCGCGTGTACCTCACTATAATGAATTTAAATGTTACACTAAATACGATATTTATTCAAATAGTAAGAGAATTTATTTAATTAGATATATAGTAGTTGTAAATATCAAAGATACAAATGGGGTAGGTGTAAAATATATTGACAACCCCTTAAATTACGGTTGGTGTTTTAGAAAGAAAAAATAATCATAATATTATATATGACTCAAAATTTTGATCATTAATTGTCTATATCATCATAATCATCATTCATCTTCGAGATACCTACAAAATTGGAAAAAAGCAAACTACGAAATCAATGCATCTAAGTAAATTAAATATTACAAAAATATATTTCTTTGACGTATCTTGGCGACCAAAAAAAAAGAAGAAAATTCAAATCAAATAATAAAGAATCATTTAAGAACAAAAATAAATATATCTTGCTCCATATGTTCATATTAGATATTATTGTATTTTTCTAAAAGAATTCTCAATTTATAGAAGTTCAAAACTTTTTTCTTCAATAAAGAAATTATATAAATATGATTGATTTTTACTTTTTTCATTAATTATTTATCAATAATAGAATATTTTAAATTTCAAATAAACTAAACTAACACAAATAAGAGTGATTTTTTTTAACCCTTTTTAGTTTTTGATAGACTTTTACTTTCCTTTTATTTAATACAAAATAGAGTTCATTTAAAAAAAAATATACGTAGTCCTAAAAAAGAGGGGGGGGGGGGGGGAGAATTCGATTTTAGCTAGGTTTGAAGTCCTAAAATTAATTAATATTATTAGGTAAATAGTAAAAAGACGTTTTTATCTAAAGGACAATCTTTTAATGAAGGGCAAAAAGTTCAAATCACTTTTCTAAGGGTCTTCACACTTTTAATATGTTATAGATTATAGATTATAGATATATATATAGTGCAGTAAAATTTATGCCACTTCTGCTTGTTGCTGCTAGGCTCTTGATATCTACTAAATTGATACTGAATCATGGACTCAACACACCAGCTGAGATAGGCGATGAGAACCAATGGCCATAGTTACGGATGAGAAAAAGAGAAAAAAAAATATATAAATACAAACAATATATTGATGGGAAAAGAGACATGAATTTCTAGCTATGTAAAAGAGACATATTCTAGCTATGTAAAAGAGACATATGAATTTCTAATTTGATGGAAAAAAAAAAACATATAAATACAAACAAAAACCATATAAATACAAACATAAAAATAATTAACTAAAGTGAGGGTTATTTTTGTAAACAAACAATATATTTTTACAAACAATGCACTATATATTATTTTTAGTACCACAAACCAAACAATCACTAAAAAATAATACCAGCATAACTTATCTCAGCACAATTAATCCCAACATAACTTATCTCAGCATAACTAATCCCGGTATAACTTGTTTTCAAACCAAACGATCTCTTACTACTTTATATAGTTATTTAACAAAGAAATAGTATGGAGAAAAAATAATAGGTGATTTGTTAAATGAACAAATAAGAAAAAAATATTGTTACTACCCAAATACATGTCCAAGTATATAAAATAAAACAGTGAAAGTACTAAATTCTAGAACACGACAAGGACGACAAAAAATGACTTAACATGGTAATATTAACTTTGGAAATAAGTTAAGCTATAACCAGGTAATTATTAATACAATAGTATATGTAAGTTATGATAGATCAATATATTCTAAACTTTGAAATGCTATAAATTAGTTATTTAGTTTTCTATAATCTTGAAAGGACGTCTTCAATTATGTGAACTTTTGAAATTTTCATTATTTGTAAAAAAAAAAAAAAAAAAATCGTATGAGACACAACTTAAAGTTATATATTTGAGATACAATATTTTTCATATCATTTAATTGACATAAGACACATGTGCAAAATACGTAAACTAAATTAGATTTGTAAAGATTTAACTTTAAAAAACAAGAAAAGATTTAAATATATATATATATATATAAATTGTACATTTACTTTAAAAATAAGAAAAGATTTTAAATATGAAAAAAAAATTAACGGTACCACAAATATGATTCAAATTGATGCGTCTCTCTAAGAAAAGATATCGCATGATAAACGCAAAAATGATGATTCATTGAAAGCCTCTGTTCATCATCTTTGATTCACATCACTCTTCATTTGGTACATCATTTACTATGGCTATAAATTCATGGAGTTATATAAAGGAGAAAGGACATAAATAACATTTAGGATGAAATTATTGACATAAAAATGACCATTGAATTTTAATTTCATTTTTAGTCATTTGCTGACAGCTCTATACATATTGATACAAATTTGATACATATTTTATACAGATATGTATTCTATACAATAAAGATATACTACAGCAATGATGCAAATTATGAAATGATACAATAAAGTTGTGTGTGTGTATATATACATATATATTACAACTATGATGCAAATTTTATGCACATCATACTAAAATCGGAAGAGGGCCTAAAATGTTCTTCAACTATTGAAAATGATGCAAATATACTCTCCTCCCACCTTTGGACTCTAAAATGTCCTTCCATCCACCTATGTGGCTCTATTTTACCCTTCTTCTTAACAGATAAATAATTAAAATTTTAACTTAACACGTGGCAGTTTCCTATTAGTTGAATTTTTATTAATCAAAAGTAGTAAAAATCGTTATATAGTTTGGGTTATATAGTAGTAAAACCGGATAGGATAGATTTTAGTGATTTGGGTTAAGTTTTTTTTTAATTATTTTTGATTAATAAAAATTCAATCAATAAGAAACTGTCACGTGTTAAGTTAAACTCCTAATTATATATTTGTTAAGAAGAAGGGTAAAATAAGACCAAATAGGTGGATGGAAGGGCATTTTAGAGCCCAAAGCTGGAAGGAGGGTATATTTGCACCACTTTTAATAGTTGAAGGGCATTTTAGGCCCTTTTCCGTACTAAAATATACATATTCCATATAACAATGATACAATTTTTACCCATCAATTTGTTGCTCTATTTTTTTTTACGAACTGTATCGGTATGATACATGGATTGTATCAATATGATATATGGACTGTATCTGAACTACCTAGACCAAAATGATCAAATTATGAAATGATCATTATATGAAATTTGTTTGGGTCGACTGACCATGGATGTCTAATGACTCAAACATGGGTTAATTATTTTAATAAGGGTAATCTCATGTCCTTTTCCTTATATGTGCACGGGATTAAGGGAGTGCAAGAGATAAGAAATAACTAATCTTGAGATTAATTTTAGAATTTACTTATTCTACATTTGGTTGGGATAAACTTGCGGGATAACTTATTATAGAGTTATTTTAATCGCCTATTGAAGGTGAAATAACAATTTTGAAATAACTAATTTTAGAATAAGTTATCCAGTGATTAATTATCAAGGACGAACTTGTCCCCAACCAAGAAGGCCTAAGGACTATAATATGGATAGATGGACCATGAAAGCTCCACTTGAGCTATTTATATGGTTTTTTAAATAACATAAATATCAATCTTTTCGGAAGTAATTACACTCTCTCCCACTTAAAAAAGTGGACTATTTTTTATTTTTGCTACTTTGGTTATCTACTTTCTTTCTCAGCAGTTTCCTTCGAAACCAGAAAAGGAAATTGTATTTGTTCTAGAAAGACATTGAGATGATTCCCTTTGATAATAAGTACAAAAAGTCTTCGAATGATTATTTTGTCTCTCAAAGCTAAACAATAAGGCATTAATTAAACTAAATCGTTAAAATATTAACAAGATGACCTCATTCTTTTTTGGTTAGCTTATTGTTGTACAAAGAGGTATTTGACATACAAATTATGCTTCATTATGAGAAATATTTTTAATATAATAACTCTAAGAAAGTCAACTTCATATTGCAATTGTGACCAATGTAATGCTTTTCACGTCTCCTCTTTGTTTTATAATATTTTTCTCTCATCAAATTTTATTTTTTGAGTTTAGACTTTAGATATTTAAATTAGGGACAAGAATAGCCACTCGGCTAAAAAGATTGCCGTCGAGTGGCCATTGATTTTGAATTTTCAAAATATAGTCATATAGGGCATCTTTTGCTACTATTTTTTTATTTTATTTTTTTTTTGGGGGGGGGGGGGGGGGGGGAGTGCAAATATCACAATCCAGTGATCCCGTTTAAACTATCCTTTTGTTTATCTATAACGCCATTACTCAACGATTGGTTTGAATCATAAAGATTTTAAAGTTTGCTAGCTTCAAAATAAGTTGTGCAGTTTTAAGCTAATTGTTAAATCTTAGGCCCTGTTTGGTCATAATTTTTTTTCTTTTTAAAAGTGGTGAGTTCACTTTATTCCAAAAGTGGTGTTTGGCCATAAGAATTTCAAATATAACTTGAAACTGTATTTGAAAAAGTGATTCACTTTTTCCTTACTTCTCTCACAAAATTCAAAAACAAATTCAATTTATATTATTAGCCAAACACAATTCCAATTCCAATAAATTGTGATTTTCATGGTCAAAACGCCTACTTAGTACAACCAATTGTTAATAGTTCATTTTTACACTTTTTGGCATACTAAAGCGCAAATCAATAATTTATCTCTAAGCTCACAAGTGAGACTAGTTCAAGCGATTGGACATCTTCATCATCAACTGATAGCTTGAAGGTATCAAGGTTTGAGTCACTCCGAAAATAAGTCGAAAACTATTGATCCACCCGATAAGATCATGAGATGGAAAAAAAAAAGACTTGTTAAGTTGTTTATTAACTAAAATTACTACTAACATTCAAAGCTTTTAGTTATGTAGGACACCAAACTTTATATCTAGGATTCAGCTTTTGACAATTTGGCACAGTTTGGGCCAGCTAGAAGAAATTGGGAACAGGACAATCTATAGCACTTCTTAAAACAAATAGCTCAAGTTTGAAAAAATTTCAAAAAGTGGTTAGTCGGATATACTATTTTCGCTTTATAACCATTTCCTAATTTGTGTCGTTTTGGCCTACGTAGTCCATGTGCAATACTGATACAGTCTATATACAATACTGATACAGTATTCAACTTAGGCAATTCAGCCCTTTTAAAATATTTTAATTTTTTTTTGTTATAAATTTTTTAACTGATCAAATATTCTGCTTTTTTTTATTGTTTAGAAATAATAACTAAATTATATAAAAATGATATAGTTGTTAAATAGAATATGTATCTATATAAGATATATGTATAGAAATTGTATAGTTCTATCAAATATGTATATGTATAAAATATATATAAAAATATATATAGAAAGTGTATGAAAATTATATAATTGTTGTATAAAACGTGTAAAAAAAAATGTACAATTATTGTATAAATTGTGTATCAATACTGATACAGTCTATATACAATACTGATACAGTATTTAACTTGGGCAATTCAGTCATTTTAAAAATATTTTAATTTTTTTTGTTATAAATTTTTTAACTGATCAAATATTCTGCTTTTTTTAATTGTTTAGAAATAATAATTAAATTATATAAAAATGATATAGCTGTTAAATAGAATATGTATCTATATAAGATATATGTATAGAAATTGTATAGTTCTATCAAATATGTATATGTATAAAATATATATAAAAAGTGTATGAAAATTATATAATTGTTGTATAAAACGTGTAAAAAAAAAAAAGTACAGTTATTGTATAAATTGTGTATCAATGTAGTATAATTTTCATATAGAATATTTATATGTATAAGATATATATAGAAACTGTATAGAAGGTGTGTAGAAACGGTATAGAATAAGCCAATAAATTGAAATGGCTAGAAAGTGAAATTTAAATTTCATGGTCATTTTCATAGAAATGATTTAATTTGAAGTGTCATTTCTGTCCTTTCCCTCGAAGAAATTTGGTTGACATTGACTTGCAAAACACAAGTAGGCCAGCCCAAATCCCCATCCTAACAACCATTACGTATAAGTTATTTTCAGCTCCGATAATTGCGAAATAATCATTATCACAAAATTTCAAGTTTATTGTATTGTTCAAGCTATGGATCTAAATCATATATTTATTGAAATTTTAAAAAAATATTTTTATATAGATATATTTTGGGTCAAAAGCTTTAGATTCAAATAAATCCATAGCCTAAAATCAATACCCGCTTCTGTATGAATACCAAATTTATTAGATATTATACATTATATATTACGTAATTACGTTATATATTACGTAATATATTATATTCATAATTAATGAATATATTATACGTTAATTAAACATAATTTATTATTTATGAATATAATATATATATATATATATATATATATATATATATATATATAAGTCAGCTTAACACAGAACAAGCGGACAATATGGCAGAATTTCAATTTCTATGTGAACATTTAGAAACAAAACTTAAGGGTAACAAAGTGGCAGGAGATGTCCCACTAGCACATAGTGCCAAAAACATCTCGACGAGAAAGCAGGATATGCCGATAGCAGAGTCTTTAGACAAAGCTAAACGCCGTGCAAGGAAAAAAATCCCTAACAAAGTGGCAGGAGATGTCCCACTAGCACCTAGTGCCAAAAACATCTCAAAGGTAAACTCGGATATGTCTATGGCTGAATCCTCGGAAGAAGTCAAACGCCGAGAACCAACTCAGACTTAATTGGAATAGCATGTTGCTCTTCTCATTTACGGCTTCATCGATGTCATTCATCTTTTGCCAAATCCTGTTAGTCAATGCTTTAGTTCTATCATCCATACTGAACGCTTCTTGAAAGGAAATCTGCAAAAACATTATCAGATCCTTTAATATTTTCGATCTTAAGAATTTTATTTCATTTTTACTTATTTCAGCCTTTTTTAGCTTAAAATAATCTCATTTTTAACACAGAGTTTTAAAAATTCTTTCAAATGTGTTAAGTGTTCCTGATAGTTTTCTGAACATACCAAAATATCGTCTATATAGACTATTAAAAAAAAAATCAAAAAATTTTTTATCCATCTTTCTTTGAAAAATTTGAGGTGCATTCTTTAATCCAAAGGGCATTACTATCCATTCATAATGTCCGTTAGGAGTGCTAAATGCTGTTAGGGGAATTGATTCTTCTGAAAGCTTAATTTGCCAAAAACCGCTTTTACAGACAAATTTCGAAAAATAGTTTTTTCCTTTAGCAAGGTTAATTAAATTATTTTTATTTGGAATAAAATATCCATCAAAAATACAATTTTTATTTAACTCTTTGTAGTTAATTACCATTCTAGGTTTTCCTCTTTTGAGTTCTGCATGATTCTTTACCATAAAGGTGGGACTGCTGTGTGGACTCTTACTTCCTCTTATTAATTTAAGATTAAGTAATTTCCTTATCTGAATTTTAAATTCAGTTTTATCTTCTTCATTGTACAGCATTGGTTTAACTCTTATTATGATACTAGGATCTTTTAAAGTTAAAACTGCCTTTTCATGACTATTATTCCATTTTTCTAATGGATTTTCTCCGTAAGAAACTTGTAAATCTTGTTTTATCTTTTCTAAATTAAGGCATTTACAAGAGTAATTTTTTGGTTTATCCAAAAATCTCTGTTTAAAATTTCCTTGCTCCTTTATTAAAACATAGGGATTATGTTTTCTTGGGATTTTTATAAAATGATTACATGGTGTTTTAAAACTAACCATGTATATAGTTTGATGATAGTCTTGAAACTATTGAATAAAATCATTCCCTAATAATAAGTCGGTTTCAAGCTTGTCATAAGAATAAACATGTTTTATAGAAACTATCTTAGATCCTAAAATTATTTCGACATTTTTCTTTTCATGTGTGAATTTTTCTTTATCACCTGTTATACCTATAAGATAGGTGTTTGAATTAGATATATCCCAATCTTTTATTAAAAAAGATTTGGCTAGACTAGTTTCTGAGCCATTATCTATTTGACAACATGAAGTTATTTTTGTTTCGTAGGATGTAAATTCTACGAATACTGCTACTCTGAATGAGGTTTCTTTAGGCATTAATTTTAGGTATAAAACAAGTTTTATCGCCTAAGGTTATTTGAATTCCTTCCTTTTGGATACTATATTGATCTAAACTATTGAGGAATAATCCTCCCAAGATTATATTATAATCATTTTCATGCTTGCTGATATAACAAGGAACTCTTGTTCTTATTGTTCCTAATTGAATGGGTAATTCTACCATTTTTGAACATTCATAATTATTTCCTTCAAATGTTTTATATATATAAGGTTTACCTTTATAGCTAATTAACCCATCTAAGATACTTCTCTTGACGTGATTTGCTGATGATCCTGATTGTATCAGAATTGTTTGTTTGTTCCAGTCACTTCCATTAAAGAATCTTCCTGAAACTTCAGTAATACTGTTAGTATTATTAATGGTAAATCTTGTAGAGTTACCTTTTCTTATTGAGTTTTTCCCATATTCTATTGAGAATCTCGAATTCGAAGTAGAGGAACTTCTTATTTCTACTGCTTTTCCTACCTGGAATTCATACTCAGTAGGAATGTTTGGTTGTTGAATTTTTGCTTCAACTATCCTTGCTATTCCTGCACATTCTTGATCAATTTCGACAAGACTTTTGTTTTTATAAACATATCCATAGTTTGAGTTAGTAGCCGTATATAGAGTCTGATAATAGATGCTCATAATATGATTACCTGGTTTGAAAAAATCATTTCTTTTTACCTGAAAATGCAAACTTAATGCTTCATTAAAATTTGCATCTTTTAAGGATATGCAATACCTAGGGTAATAGGTGAATAACAATTTGGTGTATGCTAATTTTCCTTCAACTATTCCTAGATTTCCTTCTCTTGTATTTAAGAATCTTTCGTCTGAGAGATTTATTACTATGGAACAATCTATTCCTTCTTTAAAGGTGGATTTTACCATGATCTGGATTCCTCCAAGATAAACATTGTTCATCTTTTTTCTATTTCTTTCTGGAATTTTTCTTAAGATTTGGTCTATCATCGGCTTAGTTAAAAGGTTAAGCTTATGTCTCCCAGTCGTTTGAGTGACTTCTATAACCTTTTCAACCTCCTGATATTTGTGGTAAGAGATTTTATTTCTCAAAAAGGTTCTTTGGAGTCTACTAAATATACTATCTTCTGTTCGGAGATTAAATTTTAATCCTTGAATTTTTCTTAATAATTCTCCATCAAATGTTGCTTTTAATGCGTATCCTCGCTGATCTTCTTCAGATTCTATAACCTGAGTTGTTTCTTCTAAATTCTCAATTTCTTGATTCATTTTTCTGAATCAGTACTTGATTCTGAGAATTCTTCATAAAGTTCTGTATAAAAGTCTTTACTTTCAATAGACGAGATTGACTCTAATCATTATCATCAGAATATGGTCAATAGTCATCTTCATCTGAATCTATATATGAATAACTATGGATAGACCATTGTTCTTGAACAAAAGGCTCTATAATCTTATCAAGGATTTTCTCCTGTAGATCTTTGTTTAAATTTATCACTTTTAAAATAGTGATTAAAGTTTTTTCATCTAGAAAACAAGTATAATAACTCATTATGTTGTATACAGAGTCATTTGTTTTAATTTGATTTTATGCTTTTGTAGTTTAGATATTTGTTTTAATTTTAGATTATGATTTTCATTTAGAGAGGCATTTATGAGTACTCTAATTCTGTTGGTTTCAGAATTATTTAAATAATTTTTTAATCTATGTAACCTGTTAAGATAGTTTTTTAAACTTTTTACATTATGATTGTAAAACTTGATTTTTATTTTGGTTTCCCAAAACCAATTTCGATATTCCTTTAATACTGGTTGTACAACCTTCATATTAAAAAGTATACACTATTCATGATTTAAAATTCCCTATAGGTACTAAGTAATATAATATGTATGAATGTATAAAGTAGATATGAAAACTAATTTTTTCTATGCTAATAAGTTCATGAGACTATTGAATATATTTATGTACCTTTCGTCTTTCCTTTACTTTGGTCGTATCAACACCGCAGTGTTTCTCCTTCCGGCTATGAAGAACCCCTTTAGCCTTTCTTGTCCAACCGTTTTGGCTATTGTTTTGTTCTTCCTCCGTTTAGGCCGATGATCGCAACCATTATTTTTACCAGCATAAAAGATTGACAAGGTATATAAAATACACACTATTATCACTTTTTCCTGACGGGAGAAAGTGCTCACTCACTCATTGAAGATACCTATCATTTTTCTAAGAAAGAGATTATCAGAGAAAATGTAGTCTATCTTCTAAGTTTTTCTATCTCTCCTTTTATAGAAGTAAGGAGGGGTAGATTACAATATTTATTTCTTGTAGGGTCGTCCCTATATAATTTAATATTTCTCTTTTAATCCCTATTGAGATAAGATTAAAAGATAGGATAAGATTCCTTTATCTAGTGATTGGCTGATTTCGGATTGTGGGGTCCCACTTGTCCAATCTTTTTTATTTCTTTTGTCGTTTGATGCCGACAATGTTGACTTAAATGTTTTTTGCTTTACATCTTTTCTGTTTTTGTAGAATAGGTGTTACATCTGTAGATTACATCTCTTCGGACATTGAAGAGTCACCTTCTTTTTCATTTCTTTTGAGATGTGGGTGTTCTAAGAACTTACAGGCCATAGCCCATGTGTTTGGAGTGGCTAGAAATTGATGAGTTTCAATTTCAATTATTTTGTCTCTTAAGACAGCTGATTTTGATTTTCCTTTGGTCATGAGAACCCAATTTGTATTCTTGTTCAGGACTTTATAATTTGCTGCGAACTTGTTTTTAAGGATGTGATAAACAGCCTTCATCCCTAATGCTCGTCTGGTTTGAATCCATTTCTTGTTGAAATATGAAATTTTCTTATTAACACCTGTGGCGCTAATACTAAAATCTCTTAATTTTTCCACCTCAACATAATTGACCGTGGAAAAATATACTTGATCATCTTGAGATTCCATAGCTATGCTGTAGAATCTGCAATAAACGGCTTCATTTCCAGCAAAACTCTTGATTGAATTTGTCAGATTCATAGGTAGTCCTTCTATCTCAGATAGGTCAGGTTTGGAATAAACTCTATCAAGATAACCGAACTCAAATAATTTGGTTGTGAAATCAGCCGCTCCTCCTGGGAATATGGAGATTCTGGGGTATATGTTTTTGTTCTCCAGAATCCCAAATGTTGTTCCACATGATTCAGGAAGGTCATAAATCATTCTGCTGAATGTCAAATATTCTTCCTCTTTTGGATGAATCTTGCCAACCTGAAAGGTAGAAATATTTTTTTCAGATAAAAAGTTAGTCCTTTTTTCTGATTTCTCAGAAGTTTTTTCAGTGGTTACTGATTGTATAATTTCAGAGAAAGCCGTATTTAGACTAGCAGTTATAGCAGATTTCAAAAAATCAACTAGAGAAGGTATAAACCATCTAGTAAGATATGTAGGAGCTGAATTCTTAGGAAGTCAGTCAGACATTTCCAAAGGAAAAGAAAAACAAGGATTACTAGCAACAGAATGGCTAGAAAAACTTCAAATTTGTAAAATGAAGTATATTCAAGAATATACTTGTGAATTTGAAACATACTACTACAAGCTATTCGATAGTAGTAAAAATTTAACTCCATTTATGGATAAATATTTTCAAAAACTGTCAGGATATTAGGCTAGTTATTTTAGAACAGAATATGCTAAAGAAGATCAAACTGATGACTCTTTAGGAAAAAGGATTACTTTTCTTAATCAACGACTTAGTCAACTATGTATGTTGCATAATATGCAGAGAAAAGCCAATAGGATTGGTACTCAAAGTATAAAATGATAATATTACCTGCCACCGATGTAACTTTCTATACTGTGGTTCTGAAGGTAATTTGTTGAATATTAATCCTGATATTTGGGTATTGTCTGTTTTTACAACAAATGACTTGGGTAATAAAAATGCGGAAAACTTTCGTATTCCTTTTACTACCGCTAGTAATTCTTTCTCGTTGGTGGAGTAATTAATTTCAGCTTCATTAAATGTTCCACTTGTATATCTACAGATTTCATTTAGATTTGTTTGTAGTAATACTCCCCAATGATAATCTGAAGCATCTGTTTGTAAAACTAAATTATCATGTGGTTCTGGTAGCCTGAGCTTTGGTAGCTTAGCACATTCTTCTTTTAATTTTTGGACACAAAGAGTATGTTCGTTGGTTCATCCTAGTCGATTTGATTTTCTAATGAGTTTTTGCAAAGGATTTCTCTTTCTTGCAAGGCCAGGAATAAATTCTCCTGCATAGTTGAGACAACCAAGAAACCTTGCTGCTCGCAAACAGGGTAAGTTGCGGAATTATTTGACAATTAGTCAGTATAATAGCCATCATCATATTCGTATGGCCAATAATCATTATCATCAGAATATGGCCAATAGCCATCTTCATCTGAATCTATATATGAATAACTATGGATAGACCATTGTTCTTGAACAAAAGGCTCTATAATCTTATCAAGGATTTTCTCCTGTAGATCTTTGTTTAAATTTATCACTTTTAAAATAGTGATTAAAGTTTTTTCATCTAGAAAACAAGTATAATACTCATTATGTTGTATAGAGAGTCATTTGTTTTAATTTGATTTTATACTTTCGTAGTCTAGATATTTGTTTTAATTTTAGGTTATGATTTTCATTTAGAGAGGCATTTATGAGTACTCTAATTCTGTTGGTTTCAGAATTATTTAAATAATTTTTTAATCTATGTAACCTGTTAAGATAGTTTTTAAAACTTTTTACATTATGATTGTAAAACTTGATTTTTGTTTTGGTTTCCCAAAATCAATTTTGATATTCCTTTAATACTGGTTGTACAACCTTCATATTAAAAAGTATAAACTATTCATGATTTAAAATTCTCTATAGGTACTAAGTAATATAATATGTATGAATGTATAAAGTAGATATGAAAACTAATTTTTCCTATGCTAATAAGTTCATGAGACTATTGAATATATTTATGTACCTTTCGTCTTTCCTTTACTTTGATCGTATCAACACCGCAGTGTTTCTCCTTCCGACTATGAAGAACCCCTTTAGCCTTTCTTGTCCAACCATTTTGGCTACTGTTTCGTTCTTCCTCCGTTTAGGCCGATGATCGCAACCATCATTTTTACCAGCATAAAAGATTGACAAGGTATATAAAATAAACTTTTATTCCATTAACTTATTACAACATAAGAAAAATCTTTAATCGGATCTTTCTTTATACTTATACACACTATTATCACTTTTTCCTGACAGGAGAAAGTGTTCACTCACTCATTGAAGATACCTATCATTTTTCTAAGAAAAAGATTATCAGAGAAAATGTAGTCTATCTTCTAAGTTTTTCTATCTCTCCTTTTATAGAAGTAAGAAGGGGTAGATTACAATATTTATTTTTTGTAGGGTCGTCCCCATATAATTTAATATTTCTCTTTTAATCCTTATTGAGATAAGATTAAAAGATAGGATAAGATTCTTTTATCTAGTGATTGGCTGATTTCGGATTGTGGGGTCCCACTTGTCCAATCTTCTTTATTTCTTTTGTCGTTTGATGCCGACAATGTTGATTTAAATGCTTTTTGCTTTACATCTTTTCTGCTTTTGTAGAACAGGTTTTACATTTGTAGATTACATCTCTTCGGACATTGAAGAGTCATATATATATATATTACAACCAAACGTATAATATTATGAATATATATACGTTAATTATGTTTAATTATATATATATATATATATTATGTTAATATATTTAATTATAATATATTATGTTAATTATTTTAATTATATATAATTTAATTATATATAACAATCCCAAAAGGGTATTTTTGTCTTTGTATAATTTTATACCAAAGAAAAATAATCTCGAGATTGTTATACCACCATTTGGGTGGATAACTTATCCCGAGACTAATTATTAGTCCCGGGATAAGTTATCCCAAATATTTACAACCAAACGACGGATAAAAAGTTTTATCCCGAAAATAATTTGCAAACCAAACGGCCCCTTAAGCTTACCTGCCCATTAGCCTAATTAGGCAGGAAAATTGATGGTATTGAACTCCATCGACAGACCTTTAAGGTCAAATAGCAAATCTTGTTGACTTTTAAAGTTTTGTCCGAAGCAAGCAAGATCAAAAATTCAAAGTAATCCTACAGCCAATTTATTGTACAACAGAAAGAAAAATCATTTAACATACTGTAAACCTCATATCCCACAAGTGAAACATGAGGAGGATAAAGGTGTGTCATATAATTATAAGGTAATCTTCAAGCATGTTATTTACAAAATGGCTCACTCACCACATAAAATTCCACTTACAGAATTGTTATCTAAAAAGTTGCAAGAAATTGATCATTAATACAAGATGAGCTAATTGTCACATTAACAAATCAGTAACTACTGCCTATAGATGAGTAAAACCAGTGTCATACTGTTTTCTCTCTTGTTGTATAGACTGAAAAATTCGAGCGGCAGATTCTGTGGCTGACCGTGCATTACGAGGTACAACTTTGATGACTCTAGCAGGGTGAACAGGTTGGGGGCCGGTATCCGGAGTCTCGGTTGTGGCTGGAGGAGAAGTTGGGAACAGAGGAAGCACACTTCTTCCTTCCGTGGCGTTATCCACAACTTTTCTAATAGTTGTTCCACTTGGACTGCTTGCGGTGCTGGCCTGCATCTCTACATCTCGAGAGGAACGAGACTTTACATCTGGGGCAGTTTCATGATTACTGTTTGGCACATTACTCGAGTTTTGACGTTGAACATAAAAATTAGCTCCTCCTTCCAATAACTGACTTTGTAAATTTTGAGCAACCAACTGGTTTGATTGATCAACAAGTGAAGAAGAGATTGCTGGATTTATAACTGGCATACCATACGGAGGAAAATAGGCGTGACTAGCTGGAGGGGCAAAAGGCATATCGACCCCTTGGTACAGATGATGAGAAGCTGGAATTCCATAAGATGAAGTCAATCCTGCAGTTCCATAACCTCCATAGACTGAACTCGTGACTCCGGGTCCAGGATATGGCTTGTATACGAGTCCTTCAGAAGGAGTCATGACTGGGATCAACCATTGGTGCCCCGAGGGTTGATTGAAGCTCCAAGGACCCATAGTGGAGTCATTTGTTATTGGATGACCTGAATACGGACGGTAGCTAGAAGGCTGACTATTATTTTGCACAGATGAGAACGATGCCGCCTTTACTACCGTGTTTTCAGCAGAACATTCCATACTAACATTAGGCTTCTCAGAATCCTTCCTCTGCTTCAGAACATTGTTACCATCTCTGATAATATACTCCAGCGGAAGTCTTTTCGCAGATGAATCCTTTACAGGTTTGTCTACCGTGTTTTCAGCAGTACATTCGATCCTAGTGTTAGGCTTCTCAGAATCCTTCCTCTTCGAAACATTGTGACCATCTCCGAAAATATGCTCCAACGGAAGTGTTTTAGTAGATGAATCCTTTACAAATTTGACTAAATAAGCACCATCATCGAGCACGCTTTGTGAACCAGCTATGAGTCGTTGTACCTGTTACAATCACACAAAAGCTTCAGTAGAATTACTTATTCATCAGGAAAAGTAAATGTAAATCATCTTTTATTCAAATACTGTAATATTATTAGTTCAAAGAGTACAACATCAACATAGTGCTGAAAAAGTTTACATAGACTCCTCCTATGTCCCCGTAAGGAATCAATCCAGTCCAGCGAGACATCTATGTTGTCTGCAGCATAAAATCACATTTCTGATGCTACGAGAAATCTAGCCTCTACAATTGCCTCACCTTTATTAGACGATGCAACTCAAAAACTTGAACCGCAAACGCCCTTTGCTGGCTGTTCCAAGAAAATAGGGAAAACGTCAAGCAAACAAATAACAAATAGAGTACTAACTTAGCTCTTTTAAATGCACCGGGAAAAAAAATTATCAATTAAAAATGAAAAACAAATAAGACTAGCACACAGTTGGAAACAATTTCAAAGAGCAAGAACCATCAAGTCAATCTACAGATTTTGACACACACAACGTCTCTTCTATATCATAATCAAAAGATATAAGGCTGTCAACAGGATGCCCTTTTCCACAACACCAGTATATTATGGAGAGTGTTTCCTTCACGGCATAACCATTTCTATGTAATTCTAAGATGCACATTGAAATCTGAGCTTTAGAAATCGGGTAATGAAATCAGTATGCTAGCCACCAGAGTTTGTCCCACTCCACCGCAGAAATTTTTTTGTTCATGTTAAACTACCTAAGAAGAGCAGGTCACCAGCCCAGGCAAGGAAGATGAAAAAGAACTCAATGAAATACTATCTCTGGTCCGTTTCAAATGCCTTTTTAGCCAAAAACAATTTGTACCAAGGTATCTATCATTGATCTCTACTGTAAATTTTCTCTTCTCTCCCTTATCATCTTTAGTTATCAATCTCATTTTGTAAAAAAAAAAAAACTGAGGTAAAAAACTAATAGATAGTGCGATTCAATGAATACTGAAGTTGAAACTCAATAGAGAGAGTTAAAGACACAAAAACGTTGAAGAAGCAAATAGAGATAGTTAAAGACCAAATGAAAAAGTTCACAAGATTTAGACCGAATGTTGCAAATTACGGGTTTGATTTGGACAAGTTTCTTGATGAAGGAAAAGAAACTTTTGAGGAAGAAGAATTACGTCAAATAGTTAGGATTATGTTAAATTTTGTAATTTCAACTTTTATAGATAATTGTATCACCATGTTTTTTTTTGTCATTTACATTCTTTTCTATTTCTTGGCATTGAAACTAAATGGACATAGGATGCTACCCTGGGGACTAAGTTACTATTGGATTTTCTCTTTTTATCTTCTTTGCTTCAAG
This sequence comes from Capsicum pubescens, assembly GCA_030864215.1. Taxonomy (NCBI): domain Eukaryota; kingdom Viridiplantae; phylum Streptophyta; class Magnoliopsida; order Solanales; family Solanaceae; genus Capsicum; species Capsicum pubescens. The sequence continues at coordinate 27,672,994 of CM061549.1, read as the reverse complement.
AGTTATACTGTTAATTTTGATGGAGAGAAGTATAGGTAGAAGAAACATAGAGAAGCAATTTGACAAAAGAAATTTGTAAGATTATCATTCGTTCACTCTACTCGCTAAGTTGAATTAACTCAACAAGGTTTCGTAATTCACCCTTTCAATGGCATCTAGTTCGGTTAAAAAAATCTAAAATTTGTCTTGGTTTATAAGCCAACATAACACAATCAATTAACTAACCGTTTGGTAATTCAAGAAAAACAATAAAATTACATAACAAATCTTAAAGAAAAATAAAACATCACCAATTTAATGACCAAAATCATCATTGAAGAAACTACGGATAAGACTAAACCCAAATAACTTAGAATTTCTTGTACCGCTTCAAGATCACATTTCATTTTAGTAACCTGTCTTTTATTTCTAACATTGCTTTATTAAGATGTGAAATTTTGCACTTAACGGAATTTCTTTGTATGACCTATCATGCATGACTGCAAGTTGGGAAAACCTTATCTGACTTTAATGTTGAAATATTTTCATATGACTTCATAATCGTGGTAACAAGCTCGTAAGCAATTTTAGGTGTATTATGTTCTCTACCTTCCAAGTTAGGGGCAAGATTTGCAAATAATCTACTAGTTGCTGTAAATAAACATTGACAAACTTCTGAAAAATTGTATAGATCATTTATTAGAGCTACCATAAATTTGGAAACAATAATCGATGTTTTTTTTTATTTCTTAAAATGAAAACTATTTCGGACCAAACTGACTTAAAACAACAACATACCCAGTGAATTCCCACACAGTGGGGTTTGGGGAGGGTAAAATGTACACAGTCCATACCACTACCTCCGGAGAGGTAGAGAGGATGTTTCCGATAGACCCCCGGCTCAGGACCAAACTGACTTAAAAGACATTAAAAAAATAGATAGAGGGTAGCAAACCATCAAGAGGTCCATTATCCATTCGAAGGCGCCTAAACCAATTGAGAGTTGTCACGCTCCATCCAATTGCACAAACAACTCAATCTACATTGTCAAAACTAAGGCCGCCACAAACGGAAATCAGTAGATATCCTAATACAAGGCGAGAAAGCACTAATTGAACAAGACCATAGGCATTTAAAAAACAAACAGTGAAGTAAACTACAAGCATTAAACAGTAAAACTATTTATGGGTAAAGTTTCTTACTGTGCTCATACCTCCATTAATTCAAGTAGCAAAGCTCACATCAATCGCAATCATCTAATTGTCAAACATGCCACTCAACTTGCACCCAGAGGCAAGACTAGACCATGACACGAAGAGACTATCAAGGTGCATCAGATGACAAGGTTCTTCTTATAAAACAAATTCCGGTTGAAATGTAAGATTTAAGTAGGAACAGAGGCTAACAAATGATAAATATCCTTTGAAATCAGTCTGAATAACAATTGACATAATTAATAAAGTAGGCAGAGATTTCAAGAGAGCATGTCAACATTCACAGAACATATATTCTTGTTACAGCGCGCAAAAGTATTCCAGGAAGAACGTAGCTCATTTTTACAGAAAAAAACATGAGGATACACAACAACATACCCAGTATATTCCCACCAAGTGGGGTCTGGGGATGGTAAGTGTACCCAGTCCATACCACTACCTCAAATGTGAGACAGAGAGGTTGTTTCCGATAGACCCCCGGCTCAAAATAAAAAAATCTAAGATAAGGAAACCATGAGGATACACATAACATAGAGGTCAATTGGTCACTTTCTCTACGTATGATGATCTGAGTAGCACTTGGAAGTACATCATCAGTTAAGTGGAAATCGGGTTTAAAACAAAAGATAACATGCAAGTTCCCCATCCAACTATGAAAAATATGGCAGAACTCATGTCTCACGTGTGACGAAAATCCAAATGTCAAGCTCAAACATTTATCATTTAGCAACACTATACAAAACAGTTGAACTTACTTGGCAATAGCTTTTCTGGCACTCCAGAAATGTTTTTGACCTATTAATCCAACGACATCGTCAGGAGATATATACATTCCAGATATAGATTCCACCATGGAAGTTTCTGATAAGTCGTCACCCTGGTCCACAACTCTCGTTTGTAATGATTCAGATGCCTTGTCTTCCTTTGGTTCCGTATCATTACTATAATTATTATTAGGAATTACCTGCTCTTTTGATGAAACATCCTTCACAAGAAGAGAAGAATCACCATGATCAACAATCATAACAGGTTCAGCTAGTATGGTGCCACCGACTTGAGAATCAACACTGCATTCTGGTTGTACGAGATCAGCCTTGCAAAATATGCCAGAAGTATTACCGGGGTCATCTCTCGGTTCATATTGCAATCGTACATCAGCTTCCTTCAGAACATCATCTAGCTTATCCATTGATGGAATTGAGGTAAAGTTACATGAACGCTCTCTGCTTACGGCAAGCTGTTTGGAGTTATGTTCATTCAAGTCTGTTCTAGAATGCATCGGAAGTACTGTAGTAGAGGCAGAGAGATTTCTACCATCTAGAGTACTATAGAACTTTCTGTTTCCTTGACCCACCTTGGACTTAACAAAGACAGGAACTCTGAAGTCATCCTCTTCTGCTTTCTTGTTAGAATCAACTGGCAGCAACGGAGTTTTTGAATTTGAACTGCAGGAATGTGGCTTTTCAGCAGGATGTCTTGATGGAGGAAGTTGTGCTGAGAAAGATACATCTCTTTCACGTCCAGGTCCCTACACATTTAATCGCTTAAATCAAGTCAGTCATAAATTCAAACATCAACAAGATTTATAATAACCATTCACCAGGCATAAAAAATATTTATTGAATCCAAAGAGAAACAATTAACATCATGAAACGTCTAAACTGCATAAAAATTAAAGGTAATACTAGCTTACATTAAGAACACATTTTGAAGTGACAGTGTGTATGCTACTAACACATTATAGAAAAAATATGAGAAAAAACAAAGCAAGGGAATGACAAAAACCACATACTTAATGAATGAGATTTCCGAATTTGCATCACGAAACCTATAAGAGACGGACAATCACATATATTATTTAATAACATCCTGCTGGAACGTTAAGATGAAGAACTTAGGGATTTCGAGGTATACTTAGCTTCCTAGTTGTTATGCAAAACATGCCAAGGGAAGTGGTGTCTACCCACCTCAACCTTTTCCCCAAAGAACCAAAAAGAAGTTGCTGAAGAAGGGCTATTGGAGAGGAATGTGGCTTGCACAAAACTGCTTGCACAATGGTCAATCTAGAATATTTTAAACAGTATCACAAAGTTAAGACAACTGATTCGGCTATAATTCTTCAGCAACACCGAGCAATTTAACCCGATTGCAGTGAGAAAACAACCGTTCTATCCTATGAGAGATCATTTGAACTTTGGTAACTGGTTAAATTTTTGCAGCTATTAGTTATGCGGGTCTAGTTATTCCATTTTTCCCCCGCATAAGATTATAAATCAATTCCCTCATAACTTATACATGCATAAGTTATGTGGGTTTCAAAATTGCAAACCACACATCGTAATTTATTTCCTAACTAGTTATCAAACGTTGTATAACTCAGACAGAAATTAATGCATGAACAAGTTGCTTCTTTAGTAGCTACCAAACGACCCCTAAGAGTGCTTTTTGGGTGAAAACAAAACTACAAATTCAAAAAGGAAAAAAAAGATGGAACTCTTTTATCTTTAATAGGTCTAACAACAGGTTTAAAATCAAAAGCTACAAACCATAACAGTAAACCATAACATTCAAAGCTAATGTCCAACTCTATTGTTCCAATATAAGGAATCAGTTCATATAATGTGACTAGTGTACACACAGCAATACGAATAATTTTCACTTTGTATACCTGACAATTTGCACTGTTGGGATTATTCGAAATCCCATGTTTGAATCGCTGAGAAGGAATACTGAGCTGCTCGTAAAGGGCCATTTTATTCCTTGGAGGTGCTCTTGGACCTCCTTTTTCTGTATCATTAACATGAAGCCTTGGAAACAAAGGTCCCATTAGTTTCTCTTCACCCTTTCCTCCTCTCTTCATTTCTTCAAATACGTTCACCCAAGGAACCCCCTAGGGAGACCGACGACCTTTGCCACAGCCTCTGCCCTTCAAGTGAGCACTTTGTGGTAACCTCCTAATTGTATCTCTAACATCGATTAATTCAACAGAAACCAATTTCAAGACATCGATCCAATTACTTCAAGTTTCTGCAGTTTTCAATAAAATCAATCAATATTTCAGAGAACAAAGCAAAACCCACCTGAAAAAACACTAATACTACCAATCCGAAATCCCAAAACAGATTGTTTACGTAGAAATCAAGAGAATTCTGACGTACCCAAAAGCTAAAAAAGATGAATTCTGTAACAAAATGCCTACTGTATTTCTCGAATCACTTCAAATTTCTGAAAAACTAAGCAAAACCCTCTTGAAAAAAACGCAAAATTCTACGGACCCAGAAGCCAAAAACAGATTTTTTACACAGAAATCAAGCTGTTTCTGGAGTATCCAAAAGCAAAACGCCTATTGTACTGCTCGAATTACATCAAATTTATGCAAAATCGATCAATATTTCTGAAAAAAGAAGCTAAACCCACCTGAAAAACACAAAATTCTACCTACCCAGAAGCTCAAAACAGATTCTTTACATAGAAATCAAGCAAAAAATGCACTATACTTTAAACAAAACGCCTATTGTATTTCTTGAATTACTTCAAATTTCTGAAAACTAAGCAAACCCCACCTGAAAAAACACAAAATTCTACCAACCCAGAAGCTCAAAACAGATTCTTCACATAGAAATCAAGAAAAAATGCACCATACTTTAAACAAAATGCCTATTGTATTTCTTGAATTACTTCAAATTACTGAAAACTAAGCAAGACCCACCTGAAAAAACACAAAATTCTACCAACCCAGAAGCTCAAAACAGATTCTTTACATAGAAATCAAGCAAATAATGCACTATACTATAAAAAAAGTGCCTATTGTATTTCTCAAATTACTTAAAATTTCTGAAATCTAAGCAAAACCCACCTGAAAAATCACAAAATTCTACCAACCCAGAAGCTAAAAACAGATTCTTTACAAAGAAATCAAGCAAAAAATGCACTATACTTCGAACAAAATACCTATTGTATTTCTCAAATTACTTAAAATTTCTGAAATCTAAGCAAAACGCACCTGAAAAATCACAAAATTCTACCAACCCAGAAGCTAAAAACAGATTCTTTACAAAGAAATCAAGCAAAAAATGCACTATACTTCGAACAAAATACCTATTGTATTTCTTGAATTACTTCAAATTTCTGAAAACTAAGCAAACCCCACCTGAAAAAACATAAAATTCTACCAACCCAGAAGCTCAAAACAGATTCTTTACATAGAAATCAAGCAAAAAATGCACTATACTTTAAAGAAAATGCCTATTTATTTCTCAAATTACTTCAAATTTCTGAAAACTAAGCAAGACCCACCTGAAAAATCACAAATTCTACCAGACCCAGAAGCTCAAAACAGATTCTTGACATAGAAATCAAGCAATTTCTGAATTACCCCAAAACAAAAAGACTATAGTTTAACAAAAAGATGTATACTATAAACAAAATACCTACTATTGTATTTCTCAAATTACTTCAAATTTCTGAAAACTAAGCAAAACCCACCGGCAAAAACACAAAATTCTACCAACCCAGAAGCTCAAAACAGATTCTTCACATAGAAATCAAGCAAAAAAAGCACTGTACTTCAAACAAAATACCTAGTGTAGTTCTCAAATTTCTGAAAACTAAGCAAGGCCCACCTGAAAAAACATAAAATTCTACCAACCCAGAAGCTCAAAACAGATTCTTTACATAGAAATCAAGAGATTTCTCAAGTATCCAGAAGCACACAAAGATGTATATGCCTATTGCATTTCTCAAATTACTCCAAATTTCTGCAAAATCAATCAATATTTCTGAAAACTAAGCAAAACCCACTTGACAAAACACAAATTTCTACCAACCCAGAAGCTCAAAACAGATTCTTTACAAAGAATTCAAGCAAAAAAAGCACTATACTATAAACAAAATACCTATTGTATTTCTCAAATTACTTCAAATTTCTGAAAACTAAGCAAAACCCACCTGCAAAAACACAAAATTCTACCAACCCAGAAGCTCAAAACAGATTCTTCACATAGAAATCAAGCAAAAAAAGCACTGTACTTCAAACAAAGTACCTAGTGTAGTTCTCAAATTTCTGAAAACTAAGAAAGACCCACCTGAAAAAACATAAAATTCCAGAAGCTCAAAACAGATTCTTTACATAGAAATCAAGAGATTTCTCAAGTATCCAGAAGCACACAAAGATGTATATGCCTATTGTATTTCTCAAATTACTCCAAATTTCTGCAAAATCAATCAATATTTCTGAAAACTAAGCAAAACCCACTTGACAAAACACAAAATTCTACCAACCCAGAAGCTCAAAACAGATTCTTTACAAAGAAATCAAGCAAAAAAAGCACTATACTTCAAACAAAATACCTATTGTATTTCTCAAATTACTTCAAATTTCTGAAAACTAAGCAAAACCCACCTGCAAAAACACAAAATTCCACCAACCCAAAAGCTCAAAACAGAATCTTTACATAGAAATCAAGATATTTTTGTAAGTTTCCAGAAGCACCCAAAGATGTATATGCCTATTGTATTTCTCTCTTTTTTTTATTTTAAAATTTTTTGCTGAAAACTATAATAATCTGAAAGAAGAGATTAAAGTGACAAAATATAATATAATAATAAAAACAAGAAGTAATTTGGAAAGTCGGCAAAAGATAGTACTGTGTGAAAAGGGGAAGGGCCAAAAAAGTGCAAAAGGTAGGACAGTTGTTTTGGATAAGTAACACACAATCTTAGAACATCCAATAAACAATCAAACTAGATTTTGCTTGTCAAGTAAACACCTTCAACTTTATTTCAACTGATAAATAAATACATGGATATTTAGAAATTATTTTAGTTAGAAATATATCATTTCAAGATAAATTATTTCGTTATATATATATAAGATAATTTATTTGATTAGGCAATTATTATGATATAAATAATAAGATAAATAATCTTGCTCTTTATTTTGAGATTATTATACTTTATCCATCTCACCAAACGATTCTTTAATAGGCGTTTGATCATGAAAATTAAAGTTTTTAAAGTTTGAGTTATATGTGGCGATAATATAAAATGGAGTTACTTTTAGATTTTTGTAAGAGAAAAAAAAAAGTTGTATTGAGAATTCTTATGATCAAACATTATTTTGAATAAAGTAAAAAGAAATTCAAAAAAAAAATTAGAAAATTTTATGATCAAGCGGGGTTGAAATTGAGAAAATTTAGCTATTAAGCCTCTTCAAATTTTCAATTAGCAAAATAGCGTACTGAGAAAATTTGGTTATTAAGTCTCTTCAAGTTTTCAATTAGCAAAATTGTCTGCTTCTATTTTCTCATCTGTCGAATTGATAATCGTTCTATCCATATATAGGTCGGATTGATAATCGATCTGTCTATATATCGGTCGGATAGATAATAGATCTGTCTCAAAAATGAGTCATTTCCCTAAAAAAGGACTTAGTAGTCTATTTAATTAAAAAGAAGACTTGAAAAGGTCATTTAAAAAAGAATTTCGTTGAAATTTCTAAACACTCTTAACTTCATGCATACTTAGGGTTGTTTGATTGGGAACAAGTTATTTCATTGTGTATATGAAATAATTTATTCCATCACTATCGTATAAATGGTAGAATAAATAATTTCGGATCTAACTAATACCTCCAACCAAAAATAAAATAAAATAATCTTGTATTTTGTTGTTAAATTATTATACCTTATCCATCACACCACCTCTTAAAATTGATATGGCATATAAATACTGTAGATGCTTATATATCTTTTTTTTTTGGTAAAAAAGATAATGATATCATTAGTCATTAAGGGGTAGGGGTGGATTAGTACTCCTATCAGAAGTAGGAGCCAAAAAAGGGTCATTCAGGGCCACATCCTGACCCTGTAGGTTAATGTTCAAATGTTTCACAATGCGATTAAATGTTTTGCCAAAGCAATTGTTCCTGACTAAATTTACAGCAAAAGGGGGTACATGAGTAGTAACGGTAGGGCTTCCCAAAAACTCCATCCCGATTTCTTCTTTTGCCAGACAATCATCTACTCCATTCTGTTCCTTAAATATTTGCATTGGGGATATTGCTCCTAGCACCACTAATAATGTCCTGCACTCAGATACAATGTTATGGTAAATGGGGTGATCATTAGCTAAAATTTTAATAGCTACAACTGAGTCTATTTCAACATCAAACGATCTGATGTTTTATTCTTTAGCCACAATCAGGCCACATCTGAGAGCAAGAAGTTCAGCCATAGTAGGAGTGGTATCGGAAATGTGTTGGCAAAAAACTAGAAGTCATTCTCCATTGCCATTTCGGAACACACCGCCCAACCTCCCAGGTCCTGGGTTGGCCATGACTGAACCATCAGTATTAAGTTCTATGCCTCTTGTAGTGAGAGGGTTCCACTTGATGCTGATGGCTTCTGTGGCAGGGCTGTTGTAGGTGTTTTGTTTCTTAGCAAGAAGAGTGAATTTAGTGGTAGTAGCAATCACCTCATCAATCCTGGTGGCATTGTGCTTATTATTGAAAAGGTTATCATTCCTTGTTAGCCAGATGGACCCTAAGTAATAAGGGAGCAAAGTGTCCCAATTAAGCCATGAGTTGTAGCAAGAAGAGTGAATTTAGTGGCAGTAGCAATCACCTCATCAATCCTGGTGACATTGTGCTTATTATTGAAAAGGTTATCATTCCTTGTTAGCCAGATGGACCATAAGTAATAAGGGAGCAAAGTGTCCCAATTAAGCCATGAGTTGTAGTTCTCCGTCTTAGTTCACCCTATATTTCATGCCAGTTAGAGGCATTGATGGTGTTCCAACTGAAGGGGGGCTTGAAAAGGCTTTTGTTACCCATCTTAAACCAAAACTGCAATGCATTATGGCACTGGAAAAAGATATGGCAAATGTCTTCTCTACTGTTGTTGCAGAAGAGACATTGGGGAGAGACGTTTATGCCAATGTGATTAGGTAGTTACCGGTAGGAAGTCAGTTATGTAGGAGAAGCCAGAGGAAGGTTTTTGTTTTTTAGGGGCATTGGCCCTCCAAACAATCTAGAAATTCTTGCTCTGGGGAGTAGTGAGAGTGGAATTCCTAAGACAAGAGTACATACTACCAGTGGTGAAGGTAGCACTGGGACTGTAATTCCAAATAGTTGTATCATCAGCATTACAGTTAGAATTCAAAGGGATGCTAAGGATGTTATTTTTAATAGCATTAGGAAATTCAAAAGAAAGCCTTTTGAATCTCAATTGTCATTATTATTGTCACGCCTCAAATCCTATTGGGGCGGACTGGCGCCCGTAAGAGAGGAGTCCCGGGAGAACCAGCTCATAACCTTATACTTTCCATGCATACCTCTATGACAACCTGAAATTCGGACATCATCATGTTGCATATAAAAGGAAATAATCACCTGTATAAGCTTGAGCACACATATATATGTATATACAATACTTGGTCGTTGGAGCCATCACGTCTATTAACAAAACACCACCTTGACTGTACATTAGGTCTACAAAGCCTCTAGACAGTACACAGAGTTTAACTAATGTCGGGACACACCCCGCCATATAACTAACTTCTATACAATACCAAAAGTGACTGGATATGACACGGAAAGCCCTGAAGCAAACTGGAGCTCACCAAAAGCAGCTGGATATCCTGGCTCCTACTTGTGCGGTGTATGAGCTGAGGTACCTGTGCCTGCAGCATGAAATGCAGGTCCCCCGTGGGGGACGTCAGTACGAAATATGTACTGAGTATGTAAAGCTGTAGATAATCACATATGATATATGAGCTCAATAGAAATCAGAAACAAGTGAATAAATCGTAATAGGAGTGGACCACACTTACTAGAACTTGTGACAACCTGTACATTGTATTTATTCAATCACTTTACCTTCGTTCTTATCATCTTTGTAATCATTACTGTACAGTACTATGACCATTAGGCTGCCTCCAGTACATATCAACTGGGATCGACCCATGATAGGCTTATGCCCCTAGGATACCACCCATAAACACATAAATATGGATCGAATGATAGGCTTATGCCCCTGGGATACCACCCGATAAGAGAGAACTTCCATCACTTAGTTCAATTAATCTTTGAGATTGTTATTTCGGTCGCCACCGCATTTTTGATACTTTGAAACAATGATACATCAATAAGAGACATATAAATAGACCATCAATGCAATAACAATGAAGTAAGAACTCATTGGCACATCAATGAAGTGTTTTGGAGTCATCAATGCCATAACAATGAAGTAGGAACTTATTGGTATATCAATGAAACGTTTTGGAGTCATTAATAGCACATGGATCTTGTTTGAATAACCGGATACCTTCTGACATTCATTAGTGCAATAAATATGTAAGATTTGAAAAACAAGTAAGTATTGGAATGTCTTGACATCTTGTAGGGTGGAAACAAGTTCATTGGTAACGTAGGACATCATACAAAACCATTATGGATCACATGTTATTGAATAATTTTGGAAACTCTCTTAATAGAACAATTGTTCACCTTCATGCCAAAGATATGGTACAGAGTATGCTTTACATACCCGACTGTCAACCTTCAATAGTAGTCCCAAATGGACTTCCCGTCTTTTCGGATTACTTATCTACAATGAACATATATAGCAATCTAGTATTAGCAACCAAACGTCACAATTCAATTATTTGAATTCACTAAACTAGTGGTTAAGTAGTAAGCCTTAATTACACCATAAAGGGTGTCACCTTAACCCTCTTATACTCTAATTACATTCACATGCCATGCATATTCATACAACATCCTCCAATATCAAGTTTGGATTCATTTATCCTTCCAACCAATCCATTAAACCAAATTGAGTCATAGACATAAATAATCATCAATTCAATAGTATATCACCATATCTACCTTCCATAACTCAATTACCATATCCACATTCCACAATTCGATACAACCAAACCACGCAAAATAGTCCATAACCCTATTTTCATCACCTTTCAATAGCATCCAATACATATAATCCTCTATCACACATATACATATGAAAAAAAACAAAGGCAAACAATATTCATACCTTAGAATTCATCTCTTGATTATGCAATCCTGTTTGCACAAATAATAGGTGTCGTTCGAAGATCTCGAGATGACAAACATAGTTATTGGATTACTTTGGAATTTCTACGGTTGAATCAAAAGTAATTTAAAGGTCAAATTTGGCTAGGGTTTGTTCTTTTAAATTTGGCTAGGGTTTGTTCTTTCTCAATGATTGATGATGAAAATGAGTTTTTGAACTCATATACATGTATATATACACATATTCCCGTCCATAATATAATAGGAAATGACCAAAATGCCTTTAAAATTTAAATAATGTCAAATCTGTCCTTTGGTGGACTATTTTTGATAAGCTAAAGTAGATCGACCATAACTCTTTGCTCTGATATCGGATTTGGGTGAAATTGATATCGTTGGAAGTATAATTCAAAGGGATTTCATTTCATATAAAGTAGGCCACCCAGTTCGTCTTGTACAAGGAGTTATGGTCGTTTGAAGTTGACCCTAAAAATTTGTTTTGATAGGCTGAAGTAAAACGAGTATAACTCCTTACTCAGATATTATATTTGGATGAAATAAATTTCATTGGAAAGAAGATTCAAAGATATTTCTTTTCATAGGTCGCAGCTCTCCCAGTTCATTATATTAAGGGAGTTATGATCGTTCGAAGTTGACCCAAAAATTTGGCTGGCCTCAGTAGTTTGTGTGCAGGAAATTTTCCTGCACATTTACTATTCCCAAATATCCCGGCCACCGTTTTATAGTTTTGAACGTGCTCGATTATATCTGAAACCTATCCATTTTTGGAAATCTTTATATCATTGGAAATCTTATTCAATAACCTTCGCATGGAACCATCGACGGGAAAATTCCGGTATAAATAAAATAAAAAATTAATTCCATATAAATAAGACCAATACACGTACTTGAATACGCCAATACACGTACTTGAATACGGGGTGTTACAATTATAAATTTCCTTAACAGAGATATTGGTTGCTTAGCTGTTGATGGGACCTTGGATGATGCTTCTAAGGCTGCTTAAGTGGGGAATCTAGGTATCTTTCATAAAATTCACTATGTCCCCTTTACCAACCCTCTATCTGATGCCCGTGGAACAGTCTTTCCGCCCTTTCCGAATGTTCTTCCAAGTACTGAAAGTAATTTTCCTGATGGGGGAGGGACCATGATTCTTATAGTATTTAGCAAGGAGCACTTGGCCCCGGAGGTTGTTGGGGTTGTGGAAGAGTCTCCATACCAGGCTTGCACGGAGGGCTCTATTCCTTAGCTCACTTTTGTGGAGACCAAGGCCCCCATTCCTTTTAGAGGTGGTGAGGATATCCCAGCTCAACAAATGTAGCTTTTTTTTCTGCACAACTACCCCAAACAAAATCCCTTTGGATTTTGTTAAAGGATTCAGTGACCCTGATAGAAATTTTAAAGTATTGCATGACATGAGAGGGTATGGTGCTAGGAGTAGACTTGGCAAGAATAGTTCTTCCAGACATGTTTAGGAGCTTGGTCTTCCACCCGGCCAAACTGGAATTCATGTTGTCAATAATGAATTGGAAATCACTATTTTTAGGCTTTCTGTTGGAGTTGGAAAATCCTAGGTACTTTCTAAAATTTGGGCTAACTTGAATGTTAAGGATCTGGGAGCACATGGTGGAGTGAGAACAACTTTTGGAGAAGACTACTTTGGACTTATTATGATTGGTGGTTTGTCTAGACAACTAGCTAAAGGTTCTGAGGATGTTAACAATAGTATGGCAGTTATGAGCATTGGCTCTGGCAAGAAAAGTAAGACCATCAGCAAAGAAGAAGTGGGATCGCTTAGGGCCGCTAGTAGAAATACTTATGGGGTTCCAGTTTTGTCTCTTACTTCTGCCTCAGTGCCCCTAAACAGTCTCTCCATACACATTAAAAGACGTAGGGGGACATGGGGTCCCCCTTCCTAATGCCTCTGGATGGATTAAAGAAAGTGGTTTTTTTTGTCATTGCCCAGGATAGCTATGGAGGAAGAGCACACACAAGACATGATGATCTTGGTAAGGTTGGGAGAAAATCCAAAAAATTGCAGAGTATCTTTTGCGGATGACCATTCAAGCTTATCAAAAGCTTTTTCAAGGTCAATTTTGAGGATCATGTTAGCCTGCTTGCCCTTTATCCTTCCAAAATGAGTAATATATTCTTGGATGATGATGGCATGATCAGAGGCCCTTCTATTAGCTAGGAAGCTAACTTGGGTTGGTCCTATGATGGACTGGAGGATGGGCTTGATTCTGTTAACAATGATCTTTGTTATGATCTTGTAACTGGTGTTACATAACCCAATAGGTCTGTAACTTTTCAGGCTTGAGTCATTCTTACACTTAGGTATGAGGCAAAAGAGGGTACTGTTATGGTCAGCAGGCATAGTACACTTAAAAAAGACTTCTCTACAAAAGGAAATTGTTTTTGGACCAACATCAGTCCAGAGCTTTTGAAAGAATAGAGGATAAAAGCCATCAGGCCCAGAGGCTTTTAGAGGTTTGAAAGATTTGATGACCAGAAGAACCTCAGAGTCCCTCAAAGGGGCAACTAAAGTAGCTCTTATCTTAGCATTGTTCATATTGATGGGCATACTAGAGATGAAGTGACTATTGGGACACTGAACATGACTGGTCATGTACAAGTTGGTAAAGCGCTGGAGCACATGGGAAGTAATGATGTCTTCCCCCTATACACGTTACCTACATCATCATAAAGCTCATTAATCCTATTATTTCTTCTTCTATTAATAGTGGAGGCATGGAAAAATGAAGTATTGGCATTCCCTTTTGTAAGCCAAGTAATTATGGACTTGGTTTTCCAAAAATCTTCCTCACATTTCAGGAGAGCTTCATAGTCATAAAGGAGGTCATTTTCCAAATTCCGTAAGAAAATGCTAGTGTGGTAGTTTCTAGATTTTTGGATGTCATCTAGTCTAGCAGTTATAGTTTTGAGCTTAGCGAAGAGGTTTCCAAACACCGTGTGGTTCCAATATGAGGCCTGGGTTTGGAAAGTGTGAATAGCTTGATGAAGGTCAGAAGTCTTGGAAAAACACTCATGGATAAGATTATTGAAAGTTTGGTGATTACACCACATGGGTTTGAATCTAAAAGGTTTGTTATTATTGCCATGAAATCTTTTGGATAAAGTCATAAGCTAGGGGCAGTGGTCAGACTTAGTTTTGGGTAGGTGTGTTACAATTGACTCCGAAAAGTGGTTTATCCATAAGTCATTTGCAACAAACCTATCTAGCCTATCAAGTCTTTCTTGAATTAGGCTACTTCTATTGTGATACCTCTTATTAGTTCAGGTGTACTTGCAGCCTCTAAAGCCTAAGTCTACTATATTGCAGTAATTTAAGCATTCCCAGAGCCTACTAACCCTAGATAGCATTATTGATGGGAACTCCTCCTAATTTTTCATTAGCTATCAGGACCTCATTGAAGTCACCACCAATCAGCCAATCCTCTTTTAAGGTGGATGAGATGTGACAGAGCTCATCCCAAAGGGTGGCACGTATGTTGGGGTTAAGGCTAGCATAAATAGCAGAAAATAACCAAGGATTAGGTCAGAGTTTACCTTGACAATGGTATGGATGCCCTGAGGAGAGCTAGAAAAGTTTTACAGCTTAACCGCATCCTCTTTCCACATAATAACTACACCACCTCTCCTACCAACAGCACTTGATTCCAGATGAGAATCGAACTTTAGAGTTTCAGTCAGATGCTTATGGTCAACCATCTTGGTTTCCAGTAGGACCGCTAGAGTAGGGTTGTGGAGTTTTACAAGGGCTTTGCATTGGAGCCCAAAACTTGCACTATTTCCCCCCTGGTAGTCCAGATGATGAAGTTCATATGGTCAGCTGAATTGGGTGGGTTGTTGAGTATTGGCCTCTTCCCTTTATCTTTTTGGAGAGGCTGGCCTTGATCCAAATAAGGGCTCAGGGAGTCTGCTGCATTCACCTGGTCTGTCGTCAATGCCAGTTTGAAAGTCCTTATCTTCTCCGGACAGAGTACCATAGTAATTGTGTCGAAGGGCTCTAAGTAGTCTTTCCGAATGGGCTTTTCCAAGATGTAAAAATTTGTGTTGGGCTCCCCGAAAGTTGCCAAGAATTTCTCCCTTTTTGAATTCGCTTGTTGGAGCTCCTCTAGCACATATGGTTTCGCTTTTCCTTGGTCTTCTCCCCATGTTGTCCATTTTGAGCTCGGAGATGTGACTTGGTTGGTTTGTGGTAGAGTAGTTAGAGGAATCCATGGCACAAAGTTCAGTGTTTCCAACTCTAGAGGTAGGGGCCGTTGAGGTAGAAGGATAGACTCTTGAACATGTGACCCATGAGGGAATTAAACTCGTTGGAGTTTATCATGTTCAGAGTTCCCATCATCTAGGCTTGCAACATAGTTTGAGCCCAGAGTTGGTATCCTAACCTTTCACGACACGATTTCGCAAGTCATGATGGTGCCTACCTTATTCCCCCAGTAGGCAAGCCAAGCCATAGACCGGAATAATAGGTAACAGGCTAATAGGCAGAAATCAGAAAATATCGCTTATAACGGTAGTAATATTAATAACAAGTAACAAAAAGAAAGTAAACATTTCTCATATACTAAAACGGGGGAAGAAAAAGGACCAAATACACAAAAGAATCTCTCCCAAGACCTAGTAAGGTCAGTACTAGAACCACTACTAAAATAAACCCAGAGTACTAGTCAGAGTCCAAAATATACCCAATATACACAAGTAGTCTCGAGTACAAAAGACTAAACCAGAGTAGATAGAGGAGGATCAGTCTCGAACAACGGTAAACTCACCCTGTTACGAATCAGTACTGGAAGGTAAGAATCGCATCAATGTCGGCTGCTACTAAACAGATCTGCATCAGGGAAAAGATGCAGAAGTGTAGTATGAGTACCAAAGCAATGAGTACTCAGTAGACATCATCGGCCGACTGAGCTCAATACAGAAACGGTATAACTACAATGCAAGTATGTAATCTAAGCCGACAGTAAAAAGGGACAGAAAGGTAAACAACTACCAAGTTACGCCAATGAGATAAATGAATAAATGTAAGAGATCAGAAAATAAATAACGCAGTAATTACAGACAAATCAAACATAACCTAACTGACCCCCTATATTCCCGCTAGGCATACAACATAACCTAACTGGGCCCCATAAGCCCGCTAAGCATACTGAACAAGACAATTAACCCAACTGTACCCCCATAAGTCGGTGGGATACACAAGTAGCAATTAAAGAAAATAAACGTAAACAATCTGTAACTGAGCCAATCCCAAGAAATCATGATAATCATCCAGATGTGCACCGGACTTGAACTGGAATCAATGGGTAGTAACGAGAGACCAGATACCGGACTCAAACCGGTAGTGATGGATAATAACAAGAGGACATGTGCCAGATTCGAACCGGACATAGTGGGTATAACGATAGGCCACATATATATTATACACCAGAACTCATAATCGGATGTCGGACTCGAACCGGAGCTAAAAGAAACCACAATCATAATCAGATGTTGGACTCGAACCGGAACTCATAGTATAATAATCAAATGCTGAACTCGAACCAAAACTCATAGTATAATAATCAAATGTCAAACTCGAACCGAAACTCATAACAACCATAATAATCAAATGTCGGACTCAAATCGGAACTCATAGTAACCACACCCAGCTGTAATATTAAAATCCATATCCTACCATAACAATGTCAATGTGGTACAAAGGTTCACAATTAATGAAAGAAATAAAATATATACTGAACCTGAACAGATGCTAAAATACATCTAATTATCATACGCGTATCTTAATTTTAAAGGGGCAAATTCAAGGTTTTGTAATTTAATTCCACGTCCTAAAGAGATTGATGCTATATTATATTGAAAGACAAAATACCAAAAGCTACTAAAATGGGGTCCTAATCCGAATAAATAAGACATGTTATATATATTAAATGATACGCAACTATAAGCACTTATTCAAAGCTAACATAATAATTCACAATTCCAGTATATAAGCTCAATCTAGAAGTAGGGTAAGTCTAACCGACCTGGACGCCAACTTGAATGACTTGACATACATAATTGCTTACCATGCAACAATTAAATTTCTCAACCTTAACATCTACATTTGATTCTGTTGAACAAGAAAACCACTAGAAATGCCTAACAAGAATACCATTGAAAATTAAAAGACACATTCTATACTTCCTCAAAAGAGAATAGTTGGAAAAGTTGGTAATGTACGGCTAATTATATATGTTAGGCCCATTTAGTAGCTAAGTGTCTTTGTACTTAAATAATATATAGGGGAGGACAAAAACAGCCTCCCAATCAAAAAAAAGACACGAAAATGGCCATAAATACAAAATCCCATTTTTTAGCCATTCGCTAGTTAAGCTGCTTTCTTTGACTTTTCTTTTCTTTTTCTTTTTTTAATTTTGTTGATATTGTATGTTTTGTTTTACTTTTGTTGTTGCTCTTTCTACTTCTTTTATTATCATCGTCATCGTCATCATCATCATCATCATTATTATTATTATTATTATTATTATTATTATTATTATATAAAGTGTATAAATTGTATTTGCTTTTTGTTGTTTTTTCGTTTTTTTTTTTATTCTAGCTGTGTTTTCTTCCTTTTTCCCTTTTTTTGGTTGCTCATTTTTTTCTAAAAAACTAATTTTTTTTTTAATTATATCAATAAAACAATCAAATAAATTTTGTAGTTCTCTTTTAAAATAATTAAATACTAATTTATAATATCGTAATCAAATAAAATTTTATATTTTTTTGAAATATAATTTTTTTAAAATAACATATTTCAATGACTCATATACATGTTTTAATAAACGATGATATACTTTTTACACACATTTTGTACATATACATATTCTATATAATAGTTATACAAAAATGATACAGTTTTTATACACATTGTATATATGTATATTATACAACTATTATACAATTGTTATGCACACTTTATACATATACAGATTTTATACAACAATGATACAGTTTTTATATGCCTTATATATATAGTTTTTATACACATTTTATACAACAATTATATAATTTTATACACATTTTATACAACAATTATACAGTTTCTATACACATTCTATACATATACAGATTTTATACAACAGTGATACAGTTTCTATGCACCTTATATATATATAGTTTCTATACATATTTTATACAATAATTATACAGTTTTTATACACATTCTGTACAACCTTTAGCTGCAATTATTATTTGAATGTATATTTTATACATCAGCTATAAATTTCTATACACGTTTTATACATATATTTTATACAGATAAATATATTTTATACATATAAATATATTTTATACATATATTTTATATTGATGTATATTTATATAACAATTATACTATTTTTATATAATTATATTTAATTATTATTTTTTCTCAATAAAAAAAATAATATTTTTCAGTTAAAAATTTTATAGCAAAAAAAAGAAGAACAAAAGACCGAACGGTCAAGGGAAGGGGATGGCCAAAAATGGCCCAATGGACAAAGGGAAGAGGGCTGAAGATGTCCAATGGCCTAATGGCCATAAAGTGACAATACTTTTGCTATAAATATATCATAACTAAAGAATTTTTATAAAACATAAAAATATTCTAGAAGACTAATAAATTTTATCTCTACTAAATGCCAATTTAAATTAAATAATCCATAATATATTAAATATTACTAAAATTCTGAAACGAACCATGTGGAACCGAACTATCAGTCCCAACAAGACATAAATAACTTGAAGCAGTTATAGAAAATCTCTGGATATCGAAAGTGTGTTAAAATACCGACAAATGACCGTGAGGGTCATTACAACACCCTTCTGCTATCTGGTCTACCCCTTCATTGATGATCTGAACCATCCACGTCGAGTTCTGTACAACTAGTACTATTGGTTCGTCTCCCACTATAATGCAGTGGGAGATTGATTTTCCCTGAGTACTAGTCCCCTCAGGACGTTGGTAATCTGTTGGGTGGTTGTGGGGCTGAGACGAATATAAGGGGCTCTTTCAAATTCATTGCATTTGAAGAAGATGGGTTCGCCATTGAAGTTGGGAGTGAGTTTGGGTGGTTTTAATGAACTGGTAGTAGGATTAAGCTCTTGATTAGGGCTTAAATGGGGAGGGGAGTTAATTAACATGACTGCATCGGTCATGTCAACCGTCTCAGGGTGATGATTATCCCTAGTAGCGGCGTTGGTTATCTCCCCAGAATACGTAGAGACGGAGGCCTCTATTAAAGTCTCGCTATTGTTGGTGGGGGGTGGGGCTCTTATGGACCCGTCCCCATTGATTAGGAGAAGTTGGTATATTTAACGAGGGAAGTGGGGTAGTTGGAACAATTAAAGTCTTGCTTTAAATGGGAGCCAGGATTGACAAAAGTAATGTTGCTAGTGTCAGTAGCTTTATGGACATGTTGGTGAGGTGGTCCCGCCTCCATTTTATTTTCTCTTTCTTTTTTTTTTGTTACCCTGAACAAAATTCTTACCAGTAATTGAACCCAAGAGGGAAGGGTTGTTGACTCTGTTGGACGGGCCAGGAGCAATAGCATTATAATGGGATTGAGTTAAACTCTTACCTGCAGCAGCAACATCCATATTTACCTGGGATTAATCCTCCTGATGCGGTGTTCTTCGTCTTTGGTAGGTTTGAGTATTTCTTGGGGTAGATCTTCTCCTAGGGAAAGAAACTACCTGCCACTCGTTTGGGTCCTTGTGCTTTGAGGTGGCGCAATGGGTTGATGATTTGGGTTCCTTAGAAGCGTTTGTGGTAGAATAAGGGCATTTCTTGACGGTATGTCCACGCCTGCCACAACCCGTACACAGCATTCCATCACCCTCATAAACAATTCTTTATTGGTGGTTATCGATGTTGACTTGGGTTTTTAAAGGGACTTTCAAGGGGACTTGGATGCAAATTCTGGCGTACCGTCCTTGGAGTTTGGAGGAGGTAAAAGTGTCTATTTTTAGAAGAACCCCCAATTTTGATCCTCTCCTCTCTAGAATATTTTGATCATAGAATTCAGTTGGAAGTTGAGAAGTCTAATCCAGCCGGCTGTATGCATCTGTGATGGTTCTTACGGTACGAAGTTTGGCTCCCACTGCCTTACTGATAGGAAATTATCAGTTACAAACCAAGGGCTACCATGGAGAGCCTTCATCATGTTTTCCGGTCTATTGAACTTGGATATGTAAAAGTCACATTGTAAGAGCTTCAGAGGGCTTCCATAGATCTACCAATTTGGTCTTCAGGTAATTGTGTGCTAGACGTTTGTTGAATAGCTTTGCAATTATCGAGTGTTGCCATAGTTGGTAGATTCTCGATTTATCCTCACCAGTCAGATGGATAGTATCTTTTTTCTCGGTTAGGTATATTGAACGTTTATCCATTGTGCGGTTGTAGTTCTTGTTAATGGATCTGCTCTTATTCAAAAGCATCTCTTTAAAACTGTCTTTAGGCAGTTCTGCGGAGTTAGTGATAATGGGAGATTCAATGGACATTAGGTCAGGAGGCTCCGGTGGGTCTTGTGGCTGAAAAGATGGAATTCCCGACGGTTGGAGGCAGACATTGGGAACGTTGGAAAAAAATAAAAATATTATTTTTAAGAATATTTTCTGCAGATGTTTATATGTTGTTTGTGAGCTGGAATGTTCCACTAATACATTAAATATGAGTTGGGATGGCTAAAATATGTATATTAAAGTCGGAGTCTTTCCTTGCCTGTTGTAATCAAATTTAAGTGCGCGTTTATGTATTAAAAGGGCAAGCCAATGCATTAAAATTTTCATTGTATGCGGAGTCTAAGAAAATATTGAACCACAAAAATTTATTGTATGCGACCTCAACTTATATTTTTACAAAATACTATTTTCACGACTTAGAATTAGTAATTTATCAATCTAGGTATTATGTCTTGCTTGGTCATCACTAACTCAATTGATTAAAGTACAAGTGGTAATAATTTAAATTTTTAATATTTGGCCTCTTAATTTTATCAATTGATCATGACATTTTAGACATTACTAGACTAATCACACGTGTCTCGCATGTGTAACGTTTGATTATTTAAAATTAAATGATTTTATTTATTGCGGAGATTTTTAATAAAATGTAAAAGTGCAAATTACTTTTCAAAAATCCTTCACACTTTAATATAATAATGTAAACATAAATATATATACACATATATATTTTACCACCAGAAGTTTCAAGTGGTTAATGGATCATCACTTTTTTGTTTGTCATGCAGCAATGTAAACATAAATATATACACATATACATCAATTTGAACTATATTTGTGTTACAATTATTTTTATTTTTTTATATTCAAAATATTTTATTTTTTTTGATAAATAAAATTATTTTATTACCAAAGTGAACGTTATACAGCGCTAAGAGATGGTTGATAGACATAACATCCCCACAACCATCAAAGCAAGAATCTAAGTAAACATAAAAGGCAACAACAACAAACTAGTCAAACTAAGCACGATAATAATTGTAGTCCTGTAATCAGTGGGCGATCTTATGCTTCATAGCAGCCTTTACATGCACCCCTTGTATAACTTGTCGTATTATCTGCGTAGATGAGAGTCTTTTGTTCTGAAAAACTCTAGAAGTTCTCTCTCTCCAGACGTGGTAAACAGTAGCAGCAAATAGCATCCTATAAACCTCAGCCTTATGGGAACTTCCTCTGGCATATTTAACAACCCAAGATACCTCCTCATTTCATTCTTTAGGGTCCGTACAATACTAATCCACGGCAATAACTTTTTCCATATAGTAGCAGAGATATCACACGTAAAAAACAAATGTGCTATGGAATCATTCTCATGCTCACAAAGTGGACAAGCTTGATTAGTCATAACACCCCATTTAAACAACCTGTCTCTCGTTGGTAACCTGTCTAGAATAGCAATTCTTAGTATGAAAATCCACCTTGGTAGCCCCATATTATTACATACAAGCTTCCTCCAATGCACTTTTGGAAATTGCCCTCTGAGCTTGATGTAAAGTTGTTTTGTAGAAAATATTTTCATATCTGCCACATTATTAGCATTCATACCTGCTTGTTGGAAGTATTTGGTAGCATGAAGGATTTTTTGAATGACCCAAGTGTCCTGCTTAGGCACATCCACAAATAGATTTTTATTCCTCCCATAGTAACAATGTACCCATTGCACCCATAACTTATCCTTCTTAGCGCAGATATTCCATAGCAGTTTTTCGATGGCAGCTTTATTCCAAACAGCCACATCAAGTATGTTCAAACCTCCAGCCACCTTAGGATAGCAAACTTTATCCCAAGCAAGTAGGTTTTTCTTTGATAATGTTGCACCTCCTGTCCACAAAAAGGTTCTGCAAATAGCCTCAATAACTTCAATGACCTTTTTGGGTAGTACAAAGATTTGTGCCCAAGAAACCTGAATGGAAAATAAAATGGACTTAATCAATTGTGCCCTACCAGCGTAAGAGAGGTGTTTAGTGGTCCATGATTTTATTCTTCCCAGCATCCTATCCAATAGAGGTTGACATTGCACAATAGAGACCCTCTTGGTACTCAGGGGAACCCCGAGGTATCTAAATGGCAACTCTCTTTTGGTGAATCCTAGAATATCTTGAATTCCTTGTTGAACTTCATTCGACAGTCCTCCACAATAGAAAGAACTTTTGTTGGGGTTAGCAACCAATCCTGAACTTTTAGAGAAGCACTGAAACCTGTCAAATAGCATTTGGACAGACTTGACATCTCCCCTACAAAAAAGAAGCAAGTCATCTGCAAATCCTAATTGTATGAGGTTCACTTTGCTACATCATGGACGAAATTTGAATTGGGGTTCTTGTCTTAGTAGCTTCAACATCCTACTTAAGTATTCCATCATAATCACAAATAGAAAAGGGGAGAGAGGGTCTTCCTGTTGGAGACCTTTCTTTGCTTCAAATGGTTTAGTAGGCTATCCATTAATGATGATGGAGTATGAGACTGTCGTGACACACACCATGATCCATTGCACCACCTCACTAGGAAAGTTTATATCAACTAATACTTGTTCTAGAAAAGGCCATTGCACCGAGTCATAGGCCTTTTGCATATCAACTTTAAGCATGCATCTTGGAGATATACCTTTTCTTCCATATCCTTTGACTAATTCATGGCTCAATAAGATATTATCAGTAATAATTCTGCCCGGGAAAAAAGTTGCTTGGCTACCATCGATAATGTTATCCACAATAGGTTGCAATCTTCTAGTGAGCACTTTGGAAATCAACCTATAAAGCATGGTGCAACAAGAGATCGGCCTAAATTCCTTAACTGATGAAGGATTCTGAACTTTAGGGATCAATGTTACTGTTGTGCAATTTATTTCTTTGTACACCTTCTTAGATTGGAAAAAATTAATTACAACATCTATCACCTCATCTCTTATAATAGGCCAAGCCTTTTTGAAGAAAAAAACATTAAAACCATCACATCCTGGTGCTTTTTGATCATCAATAGTCTTCAGCGCTTGGTATACTTCCTTTCTGGTGACTGGTTTTTTGAGGTATAGTTGTTGTTCCCTATTCAGTATAGATCCACTAGATAAAACATGAGGCTCAAGTGCATAAAGTTCACTCGCACTGGTCCTCAGCAGCTGCTTATAGAAACTATTTATCTCTACTTCTATGTCCTCAGTAGTATGCAATAATACACCATTAGAAGAGACCAAGGACCTGATATAATTCTGGATGACTCTATTTTTCATAGTGGCGTAGAAGAAAGCTGAATTCGTATCCCTCAATCCCAACCATTGTATTCTAGACTTCTGCCTGAGAATGCTTTCCTCCACCAGTATCCATTTATCCAAGTTCCATTTTATCTTCTTTTCTTCGTCATATAATTGTTGATCAGCGAGGGAGGTTCTGAGTAGTATCTGTACATCTTCAAGTTGTTTCCTGAAAGATTGAACTTTAGTTTCAGCATTAGAAAACTCTCTCGAATTCAATTCTTTCATAGCTCCTTTTATCAGCTTAAGTTTCTTCCAGATCTTCTCCATGGTACAACCTTGAACTTTTGAGGACCATATAGCAACCACAACATGTTGAAACCCAGCATGACTTGTTAGATGGTTTAAGAACTTAAACGGCTTTGCATATCTATTTTGTACCTCTTTCACGGAGATGCAGAGTAAAGAATGATCAGAGAAGTGAGGGTCTTTTACTTCCACCTCTAAATGAGGACATTTTCTCATCTAAGATCCATTAACTAAAGCCCTGTCAACTTTACTATGGACATGGGAATTAGTCCAAGTAAAAAATCTCCCTATAGTCTTGAGTTCATGTAAACCAGCGTTTGTCACCAAATTCTCAAAGTCCCTAATTTTTTCATCCATGACTGTAGTATTCCTATCCTCACCCCTGAGAATAACATTAAAATCATCCATTAAGAGTCAAGGGTTGTGAACACTAGATACCAGATTCTCAATACTAGCCCAGAGCTCTTTCCTCTCTTCAATAGTATGTAATCCATATATAGCATAGAACTCAATCAAATGACTTCTACTATGATCTGTAATTAAACTATGGATAATTTGGTTTTCAGTATGTAATACAGTAACTTGCACGTTCCCAGGATTCCAAAGTAACCAGATGCGTTCTTTACCATTTGCTGCATAATTATTCTTTCGCTCCCAACCTGGCAGGATTTTCCTTACAATTTGCTTAGTATTCTGTTGCGCTACTCTATGTTGTATCACGGAAATAACATCTATGTTTCCTTCTTTATTATCCTACAAAACTCTTTATGTTTATACAATTTATTGAAGCCCCTAACATTCTATGTGGCTATCTTCATTGAATTGGTTTGAGAGGGCTTATATATGCCCTTGCATCTCGACTACATTGTCCATTATCAGCTACATCAAAAGTATTTTGGATCATATATTGTAGTGTAGTCTCTGCCAAAGGGTTGAACTCATTGCTTACATTAACAGTGCTATCATGTAGCGGGGGAAGAGCAGGAGCTTTAGTGGCCGACTTTCCCTTCACTTTCGTCCATTCATGATCAGTAAAAGCACTCGTGGTTACCACAAATTCCGTACTTGTCTGAGCAGCCACCACGGTTGCATTCTTCCCACCTTGTACCGACTGAGCATTTACAAGTTCCTTAGGTCCTTGAACTTCTTGTTGGTTATTCCTTTTATGCTGCCAAATATGCTTGACATTCTTAGGGTCAGGCCTACATGGAGGTAGATCCTGTTTCGGTTGTTTAGCTCGACAAACATGCCCAATTTGAGAACATGTAGTGCAGTACAGGGGCTTTTACTCGTAGAGCACTGGTTGGGCAAAAATTACTCCATCGGGATTCAAAACCTTCACCTCCGTCGGAAGGGGAACGGTGACATCCTTTTCTACCAAAACTCTAGCATATGAGATTCTTTCCATATTCGTAGTACAATCATCTGTGCAGACTGGAGTGTCTAACCCACTTGCAATACGACTAAGAGAATTCATTCCCCAATAGTTGAGTGGGAGGTTAGGGAATTTCACCCACAAAGGGATCGTCTTCAAAACCTCATTATTGAAGTTAAAATTGGCACTCTACGGTTTCACAATAATTAGCTTATTATTTAGCATGTGTGGCCCTGTTATAAGAATCACATCCATATCTTCAATATTATGGAACTTGATTACAAAGTACCCATCATTGTGATAGTAGATTTTTGGCTTATGGCCAAACCTCTCCTGCCCATCTATGAATCGAGCAATAGCAGCAATTGTTGGGTCAGCGCCAATAACATAGAGTATCATTGCAGCCTTCCAGTAAGTAGACTCTCGCTCAATTTCTTCTTTATCCAATTGGGCAATTTTAACCCCCTCTTTGAGTGTCGGGGAAACAAATCTTAATTCCATACCTCTTGTTGCCATTTTATTACCATCAAATAGCTTCACCCATGGCTTTGTCAATTCTACATCTGGTGCTAAGTTAAGCTTCCTTTGTGTACCAGTTACTTCTGTGTGTTGCTGCATTGGCTTCATCATCGCATGATTAGAGACCTGCAGTTCTGAGTTCTGGGCTACATAGCTTCCAACCCCTGAAGATAGAGCAGATAATATCGTATTCCCTACCATTGGAGGAGTATGAGAGACACTCCTTGCTTCTAATAAAACGGGTGGGGTTAGGGAGGGTTCTTTATCGAGATTTTGTCCTGGGCTTGTGTGCACAACAATGGTCTTCCCGAGCCGTGGATTTGCTTTCAACGGAGCAACAAAGATTTGGATCTTGTTAGCAGCCTTCTTCCGCCCTTTTGCCATTAGGGATAAGAAAAAAAAAATTATTGATTACATTCTTATTACTTTTAAAAGTTTGATACTTCTTAAATTTTTCTTATTCTAACAATTTTATATTTATTTCTAGATTTTTTAAATCTTCTTAAAATCAAATTTAGTTGATTTAAAATTCTTAAACTAATGAAAAAAAGTATTAATTGTCACTAATTTTGATGACTTCTAATAAGGAAAGATTTTAACATAAATATATTTAATTAATTTTCATCTCTTAAATTAGAAAAAAATAGTGAAATTCTAATGACATCTAATAAGGAAAGATTTTACCACAAGTATATTTAATTAGTTTTCAATTATTAAATAGTAGAAAAAAAATAGTGAAAAGACGATTTTGTCTAAAGTAAAGACTTTTAATGAAGGGTAAAAAGTTCAAACAATATTTCTAAGACCCTTCACACTTTTAATATATTATAGATATAGATATAGAATAGATTATAAATTATAGATTATAGATTATAGAAGATAAAGTATGTATATGTAAAGTAAAGACTTTTAATGAAGGGTAAAAAGTTCAAACAACATTTCTAAGGCCCTTCACACTTTTAATATATTATAGATTATAGATTATAGATTATAAATTATAAATTATAGATATAAATTATAGAAGATAAAGTATGTATATGTAAACATCAAAATAAACTTTATTTATAAATAATAAAATTCAATCAAAAAATAACTAACTAAATAAATAGAAGTGAATATTTTATAGCTTCTGGGAATTCAATGAACAGTAGAATATTTTATCAGAGTTGTTATTTGCCAAAAAAAAAAAGGACTTTCAAGGTAGCATGAGAATAAGACGTAGTTTTAAGACTGAACTCCTACTTTTGAATTATTTCAAGCAATTAAAAAAATTATTGACGAATAAATATAATTTTTTAAGTAAAATCAAAAGTGCAAGTTTTTTTTTTTTTTTGGTTAATCGATACATGAAAGCACATTATTGTTCGGGCAATAAAAAGAAAAAAAAATCTCAACACACAATATTAAGAATTACCTGCTAAATATTCGCTTGCTTCTCGTTTATATAAGTAGTGAAAAATCACAAAAGGATCCACCAAGCATATCATCCATGAGAAAACCTTCAATTAGGACAATCCAAAAGCACATAACAGAACAAAAAACATTAACTAATTAAATTGAACTTCCAACATTTTTTTATTCAAAAAAAAAAAAAGTCAAAACTTCCCTGCTCCTAAACGGATACTCGATCCTCCATTACCTTGACTCTCACCACACATCCATAACAATTTAGAAAAAGGTATCCAGCTAAACACATAAAGCATCATTCATTCATCTATCACCCGTATTAAGTAGAAAAATAAAAATAAAAAATAGTAACAGAACAGAAATTATAATAAAATAGATATTAGAACAATAAATTAAACATAATCTTTAAAGAAAAATCTCAAAGCTCGATTGAACATTCTTCTATTACATAGATTTGAAATTGATGAAATTATTATAGACGACACCTTCAATGCTCATAAAAAAAGGTAGCTATAAAAGTAACGAATTTTACATAAGCTAAAGAAAAGAGAGAAAATTAGTGTAATTAATAATTCAACTATAATACTGACGAATAATATGCCAAAATATAAATAAAATAACATAATCAAAATTAAGTTACAATTATTTTTTTTTAAAAAAGAGATAAACCTTTGATATTTTGGTTGTCATTGGCATCAACATGCTTATTTTATCCAATGTTTCGATCCAAAATTTTCAACTGAAAGAGAAATACAAGAAATTGTCAAAAGAGAAGAATTCATTGTTAATTATTAATTGTATATAATTAATGTATGATATATAAGGCTATTAACTATAAAAAAAATAAAGAAAAACAAAAAGAATGATGATACTGAATGATACAAGAAGATGACTTGAATCATCAAAATCAAAATATGAGAATGAAAAAGTTAAAAGTAAATGAAGCATAAGTTTCTTGTAAATTTTAATTTAATCCAAATATTACTTATATGTATGAATATATATATATATATGTGTGTATACTAGTGGTGATAGGTCTGTGCTGAGCACGAGCCCTTCATGTTAAGCTTTAATTTTTAAAATTATTGTAAAAGCAGTGAAATAAATTATTATTATTATTAAATAATTTTAAATAATTAAAGTTATTAATTATTTTAATTTATAATATTTTTTTTTATTCTATTTTAAGTGACACCGATATAATTCTGAGAGTTAAGCAAATATCACGATTGAAGTAGCGAAGCAGAAATTTCTTAAATGACTTATAATAACTAATTAGAAGTGATATGGCAAAATTGCTATAAAATATACTTGTAAAAATAATTTAAGTGAGCCTCATATAAGATGTCAAGTTAATTTAAAACATAAAGAGTTAATTAATTATTTTATGTCTGTTTCACCTTTTTTATCCAATTTATTAACTTTTTAATACTTAAATGATTTATAAGTAGAGGTGATGTAGTAAATTATGGTTGAAGCAACTGAAGCAGACATGTTATAAATGTCCATTTTACTTATTTATTTTATTAATTATTATTAATTTTCTAATATGTAAATAACATATAATAATTAATTATCTAATACTTCAATGACTTATAATAACTATCTAGAAGTGATATAATAAAATTACTATAAAAGTTACTTGTGATTTTTTTTTAAAGGGAACCCCGTATAAGTCGTCAAGTTAATCTAAGAAATCAACTACTAACTAATTAGAAGAGATATAATAAAATTACTATAAAAAGTACTTGTGATTTTTTTTTTAAGTGGACTACATATAAGTTGTCAAATTAATTTAAAACATCAAGAATTAACTTAGAATTTTGTGTCTATTTACCTTTTTTTATAAAATATTATCAATTTTGTAATGCTTAGATGATCTATAATAATTAATTAGTAGTGATATAATAAAATCATGATTGAAACAATTGAAACAGACATGTCATGAATATTTATTATATCTTTTAATTAAATATTATTAATTTTTTAATACGTAAATAACTTATAATAATTAATTAGGAATGATATAGTAAAATCACAGTTGAAGTAGCTGAAGCAAGCATGCCATAAATATCTATTTACTTTTTTTTTCAATTATGTATTATTAATTTTCTAATACGTAAATAACTTATAATAATTAATTAAGAATGATATAGTAAAATCACAGTTGACGCAGCTGAATCAGTCTTGTCATAAATGTCTATTTTAAATTTTTAATTAATTTTTAATACATAAATGACTTATAATAATTAATTAGGAGTAATATAGTAAAATCACGATTGAAGCTGCTAAAGCAGGCATGTCGTCCACAAGCTATTTGCTTCAGCATCTTATTGTCACTTATATATTAGTAGATATATATATATATATAAAGTAAAATTCTAATTGATTTAGAAGTGTTAAATATTATGATTTCTTATCTAAATTAACAACCAAACCTAAAAAGTTATAAATCAAATTAAGTGCAATTTTATTTTTTTACCCAAACTAAAAAGGATACGCGAGAACACTTTACCTTAGGCAAAATAAAATACATTTATGCAATTTTTTACATGAGTTTTCTTTCAATGTTTTTTTCTTCCTTTGTTTTCAACGTGATTTTCCATCTTCTTGTTACTTTTGATGTTTTCTCTGTTTTATTCCTTTTCCAAGTGATTGTCCTATTGTTGTTTATAATTTGCCAAAAATAGTCAAATTCAAATAAGTAAATTTTAGTTCTAAATTGATCAAAATTCTACTTTATCAAAAGTAACTAACGTACTCCTATTGTTGTTTATACTTTGTCAAAAATAGTCAAATTTAAATTGATAATTTTAGAAGTTTTTAATTGACCAAAATTCTTTCAAATCCATTATATTTTAGGAGTCAATATTATAAAAAAAAACTTAAATAATAATTTAAGAAAAAGTGAAAAGACAATTTTGTCTAAATAGGAGTTTTTAATGAAGGGTAAAAAGTTCAAATCACTTTTCTAAGGTCTTCACACTTTTAATATATTATAAATATAAATTATAGATATAGATATAGATATAGATATAGATTATATATTATAAATTATAGATATAGATAGATTATAGATATAGATATAGATATAGATATAGATATAGAATAGATTATAGATATAGATTTTGCCTCCAATAGTAATATCAATTTATTTTCTTCGAATAAAAAAGTAGTAATAATATTATAGTTGACTAGTGTCATTTGATATGAATTTTGAATTTGCTCTTAAAATTTTTGAGACTTTATATTTCATTTTTCTCATCCATCTATAATGCTTCTAAGTGAATCATTATTATATCAATTAATTCTCTTTGCTCTTAAAAAAAAAGGCAAAATGCTCTATTGGACCCCTGTACTATGTCAGTTTTGTAAGTTGAACACTTCTACTTATATATTTGTCATCTGAACCCCTGAACCTACGAAAAAACTACATTTTAAACACTTTTTTGGAGAGTGTACACACTCTCCCACGTCAGCTGTCACATCAGTTGTCATGTGTGTCATGTCATCTACCACGCGTGCCACGTCATCTGCCACGTCATTTAAAAAGAATAAAAAAATAAAAAAAAGTATTACATTAAATTCCAAGTCATTTTTAAAATGCTACATAACAAATTAAATATTAAAATTAATTTAATTAAATAAGAAAAAATTATAAATTGTAGAAAAAATTGAATAATCATGCATTTAAAATTTGAAAATTTTGAATAATCATTTTTAAAATAATAAAATAATAAAATAATAAAAAAAGTATTACATTAAAATTAATTAAATATTAAAATTAATTTAATTAATTAATTTAAATTTTAAATTTAAATTAGTAAAAAAATAATTAATTAAAATTCTTAACTAATTAATTTATTTAAATTAATTAAATTTTAAATTAATTAATTTATCAAATTTAAAATTCTTACCTAATTTAAAAAAAAATTACTTAAATAATTAATTAATTTAAATATGATTTACATATTTAAAATATTTAATTTAAATTAATTGTTGGGGGGAGGGGCTGGGTGGGGCTAGGGTGGGGTGAGGGGCTGGGTGGGGCCTACGGTGGGGTGAGGGGAGGGGGTTGCGTGGGGCTAAGTGGGGTGGGGGCTGGGGGAGGGGGTTGCGTGGGGCTAGGTGGGGTGGAGTGAGGGGCTGAAGGAAGGGAGTTGGGTGAGGTGGGGGGCTAGGGAAGGGGTTGTGTGGGGCTGGGTGGGATGGGGATGGGCTGGGTGGGGTGGGGGGATGGGGAAGGGGTTGGGTGGGGCTGGGGGGCTGGGGAAGGAGGAGGGGTTACGTGGGGTTGGGGACGGGTTGGGGTGGGGAGGGAATTTATTTTTTTATATTTTAAAAATATTTTTAAAATGATTTTTAATTTTTTTAAAAAAAAATTAAATTATTTTTTAAAAAAATTAAATTAAAAAATATGAAGGGAAAAAAAGGATCATTTTTAATTGTTTTTAAAAAATTTAAAATATTTAAAAAAATTTAAAAAAAATTTAAAAAATATTTTTAAATTATTTATAATTTTTTCAAAATATTTTTAAATTATTTTTAAATTTTTTAAAATATTTTTAAATTTAAAAAGATAGAGGAAAAAAAAGAACCCTTTTTATTTTATTTTTAAATTTTAATATTATTTTTATTTTTAAAAAATTATTTTACTGTAAAATTGGCCAAAAATTGACCCCCACTCGTACCCCTATGCGAGTGGTTACACTCTCTTTGTCCTAGTCACCATGGCCTTGTCACATAGGCAAGGTCAACGGTCAAAGGGTGCGAAATACTGTTTTTTGATGGGTTCAAAGGTCCAGGAATTTCTGACACAAGTATTCAATTAGTTCAGACTTGTTTAGTATTGAATTGGAACCAAGACAAAAAAAGTTCTTCTTGCGAAGAAGCCCGTGCTTCTTTTGTTGAAATAAGCACAAATGGTTTGATTCGACATTTCCTAAGAATTAACTTAGTGAAATCCCCTATTTCGTATATCGAAAAAAGGAATGATCCGTCGGGGACAAACATAGTAAAAGTGTCTAACTTACAAAACTGACATGGTACAGGGATCCAATAGAGCATTTTGCCTTTAAAAAAAAAAAAAAAAAAAACTCTAAAGTTATTGTTACCGCAACGATCACTTCACCCAAACTAAGGGTGTCAAACGGGCCGGGCTGACCGATCAGCTAACCCGGCCCGGTTTTTTTGTTAAAATGGGCCCGGTTAACCCGGCCCGGATCAAGCCCGATCCAGGCCCGCCGGTTAACCGGCCCGGCCCGGCCCGGCCCAGGAAAAAAAATTTGATTTTGGGCCAAACTAGCCGTTGGCCCAACGGCTATATAGCCGTTTTTGGGTCCAAACGGCTAGTTTGGGCCCATTTAATTAAAAAAAAAAAAAAACTTTAAAAAATATTTTTTAATCCCCAAAAAAAATCTATAAATACCCTACAACTTCAAATCATTTTTCACACAATTTTTCACTCTCTCAAATCTCAATTCTCTAATATTCAATATATTTAATTTCTTAAAGTGTTCACTTTAATTTTTTAATTTTCGTTTACAAAGTACGAGCGGAAGTTTCTAAAGTCGCAATCTTCGGATACTTCCAAAATTTGGTATTGTCGTTCCATCTCTTACGTTTAATTTTTATTTATTGTATTAATTGTTTAATATTTAATTTTATTATATTTGTGTATTTTAAATATTTTTAGTTTAATTTAATTTATATTATGGATAAATTAAAAAACCTCGCTGCTAAAGGTGTTAAATTTTTTTGTCCCGGAAGCGGTAGTGGTAGTAAAAAGCGAATTACTAGCGGTAGAGGTAGTTCAAGTAATAGATATACCCGTGTGCCTTCGCCTCCGGTACCGCTTGGTACACCTTTTGAGGAAGAAATAGGTGTAGGTGCTCACGATATGGATTATGTAGAAGCTCAGGAAAATTACGGTATAGAAGAAGAAAATGAAGTAGATGCAGTTAATTTAGACGAAGATAATGAAAATATTGCTGAAACACCCGCAGTAGAAGATGCTAACGTTAGATCTGAATCAGTTAATCTCCCTTTCCGTCCTCCCAGTGCCCCAAAACCTCGTAAAAGAACTAGTATTGCATGACAATTTTTTGAACGTATATCAGATATTGAGGTGCAGTGCAATATTTGTCAACAAATATATAAGCATAGAAGTGGAGGCAAGCAAGGGGGTACGGGTACGTTAACGAGACATATAGCTGAAGATCACAAAAGAGAGTTAAATATTGCAAAAGGTGGTGGGGATGTTGGTGGGTCAACGCAAACTAGAATGGACTCAACAATCGGTCAAGTAGCGAAAAAGTATAATAAATTGAGGGACAGGGAAGAAATAGCTAAAATGGTAGCTGTGGGTTGTTTGCCTTTTAGTTTTCCTTCTTCTGATGCTTTTATTCGTTATATACAAGCAATTTATAATCCTATGTTTAATGGTATTCCTAGAACTACTTGTCGGTCTGATATTTTTAGACTCCATTCACAATATTATTTTTATTTATCAACATTGTTAAAAAATATTCAATGTAGATTGTCCCTAACTTCTGATCTTGGTCGTGCTGTAAATAAAAATGATTATTTAACCGTTACTTGTCATTGGATGGATAGTAATTTCGTGATGCAAAAACGTATTCTGGCTTTTTTATATGATGAAGATCGTAAACATACTGGACAATTTATTGTTGATTCTATTGTTAAAATTGCCGGATATTATGGTATAGAAAATAAAATTTTATGTATTGCTTTTGATAATGCTTCTAACAACAAGACTGCTATAACAAAAATAAAATCTACGCTATCTCCACCCTTGCCTGAAATTTTTCATATTAAGTGTGCATGTCATATATATAATTTAATTGTAAAAGATGGTCTTAAGTTTTTTGAGCTTTATATTGAAAAAATTCGTCTTGCCGTTGGTTTTATTCAAGGAAATAATCGTAGATCGAGAATTAGAGAATTTAAACTTAAATGTCAAGAAAATGGACTTACACCGATTTTGATACCCGAGGAAATTGATACTAGATGGAATTCTACGTATGAATTTCTAAAAACTTGTTATAAATATAGAATTTCTGTTACACTAGCTTTTAACCAACATTGCGGTTCATTTGCTGATTCTGCTGATTGCATGCTACATAATTCTGATTGGGTTGTAATTAATGATCTTGTTAAGTTTTTAGAAAAAATTTATGTAGCTACGGTTGAATTTTCCGGTGCTTACTATCCTACTGTTTGTAATATTTTGGCATATATAGCCGATATTTCTGGTTTGCTCCAACAATATAAAAATAAAGAAGTTGTTGGCGCCATGTTTACGAAATTTAAAAAATATTTTTTCCCGATTCCCCCTATTTACTTGGTTGGTGCTATGCTAAATCCGTGCATGAAATATAATCATATGTGTCACTTTAGTACTCTTATTTATACTAACTTAGAAATAAATATTAACCATGATTCTGAACAAGTACAGCCTGATTTGTGGACGGCTACGGCTGATGCAAAGGATTATATAGAAAAATTATATAATCACTATGCTGATTTATTTGATTCAGCCTTACCTACAAATATCACTCCAACTGTCGCTCCTCATCCTCCCGAGGAGCCATCATCTTCTAAAAGGCCGGCACATAGTGATTTTTCTGATTCGTTTTATGATTTAAATTGTTGGAACAGTGTTGATGAGAGAACTTACACATCAACTTATCGGGAAGAGCTTAAATATTATCTTCGGACGGCACCAGAGGATCGCAGACGACGGATCAACACGTTGGATTGGTGGAGGAATAATGAATCACAATATCCTGTGCTTTCAAGATTAGCTAGAGATATCTTGAATGTTTCAATGTCAACCGTTGCATCAGAGAGCGCCTTCAGTCAGGGACAACAGCAGCTTGGAGACAACCGACACTCATTGGAAAGCAATGCAATGAATGTTCTAGTTTGCCTCAGAGATTGGATTAGAGCGGAAAGAAGAAACCAAGGAATGGAACCGGAGCCGAGCGACGAGCTGAAACTTGAAGAAATTATGACTTCACGGGAGAACTCCGCAGAATCAAGTCCAATGCATGGTTTTGCCCCCGTTGACTTCGATTATCCTATGCAAGTTCCCATTAATATTAACATGAATGAGTTGGAAAAAATGATGCATAATTTATAGATTTTTCATTCATGTAAATTATAAATTTTGGATCATCTTGCAATCAATAAAATTCCCCAAATTCATTCATTCCTTAGTCGTTGTTTTTTAATTTTTTTTATTTAACGATTTAAAATTTAAAATTGAATTTCTAGTTTTCTACTTTAAATTAAAAACTTACTTCTAATATATTATTAATTTACTACCAAATATTATTAATTTATTATATTAAGTAGCATATGTTTTGTATATTTGTGCATATATCTTCTATAGAAGTGTATATTTAACGTATACATGTGTAAATGTTTTATAAATTAGTATATAAGTATATCTATACATATTGTAATGTATATATAATGTAGTATATTTTATAAGTAGTAGTATATATACATTTAATGGTGCGTATACACGTGTATATATCTTCTATAGAAGTGTATATTTAATGTATACATGTTTTATAAATTAGTATATAACTATACAAATATATATTGTAATGTATATACATTATAGTATATTTCATTTAAAGTATTACATATACATAGAATAGAGTGAATGGATCTTCTATAGACGTGTATATTTAACGTATACATGTGTATATATTTTATAAATTAGTATATAACTATACAAATATATATTGTAATGTATATATATTGTATATATCTCATTTAAAGTATTACATATACATAGAATAGAGTGTATATATGTGAATAGATCTTCTATAGACGTGTATATTTAACGTATACATTACTTTATGTTTTATAAATTAGTATATATATTGTAGTATATACTTTTTTTAAAGTAGTACATATATATTGAATGGTGCGTATATATGTGTATATATCTTCTATAGACGTATATCTTTAAAGTATACAAGTGTATATGTTTTATAAATTAGTATGTAACTATATATACATACATATTGTTGTATATATATATATGTATATCACTATACTGTAGTATATATTTTATTTAAAGTAGTACATATATATTGAATGGTGCGTATACACGTGTATATATCTTCTATAGAAGTGTATATTTAATGTATACATGTGTATATGTTTTATAAATTAGTATATAACTATACAAATATATATTGTAATGTATATACATTATAGTATATTTCATTTAAAGTATTACATATACATAGAATAGAGTGAATGGATCTTCTATAGACGTGTATATTTAACGTATACATGTGTATATATTTTATAAATTAGTATATAACGATACAAATATATATTGTAATGTATATATATTGTATATATCTCATTTAAAGTATTACATATACATAGAATAGAGTGTATATATGTGAATAGATCTTCTATAGACGTGTATATTTAACTTATACATTACTTTATATTTTATAAATTAGTATATATATTGTAGTATATACTTTTTTTAAAGTAGTACATATATATTGAATGGTGCGTATATATGTGTATATATCTTCTATAGACGTATATCTTTAAAGTATACAAGTGTATATGTTTTATAAATTAGTATGTAACTATATATATATACATATTGTTGTATATATATATATGTATATCACTATACTGTAGTATATATTTTATTTAAAGTAGTACATATATATTGAATGGTGCATATATATGTGTATATATCTTCTAAAGTAGTATATATTTAACGTATACATGTGTATATATTTTATAAATTAGTATATATATATATTGTAGTGTATATATATATACATTATACTATTATAGCATATGTTTTATTTAAAGTAGTACGTATAGTCATATATAATTATATATTGAATGGTACGTATATATGTGTAATTGTTTATACTTTATATATTTTTAAGAAAATATATATTGTATATTGGAGTGTATATAGTGTATATTGGATTATTTATTTATTTTTTAAACGGGTTTGACCGGTTTTTAACCGGGTCTTGGTGGGTTTGACCGGATTGGATTAAGTGGGCCGGGTTCGGGTGAATTTTAATTTTTTTATTGTTTGGCCCGACCCGGCTAACCCCAAACCCGGGTAAAATGGGAGCGCCGGTTCCGGGTTGGCCCGGCCCGACCCGACCCGTTAGACACCCTTAACCCAAACGACAAATTCACTTTAAAGTTATTGTCATCACAATTGTCATTTCACCTAGACCGGCTAGACAGCACACATAAAGACTACACAAAAAAATTGTACAAAACAATCTCATTAAAAATGGTCTATTTCACACTTTCATCTTTACTGTTTTTCCTTAATCATTACGATTCATCTTATACTGTCATCATATTGTTGTAAACTGATTAATAATTAGTAAAATATATTCGACTCCAACATATTAACAATGACTCTTTTAGATCATTTTCCAAAGTTAAGTAACAAATTTAGACTTTTTTTCATTAATTCACATGGCATCATGACTTACATATACATCACTAGTACTATAATATTAATTCAAACTTTGAACTTTCTTGAGTACGAAAAAAGGATCATAGTATTTTGAAATTAACAAAAAGTTAGTTCTTTACATAAGTTGGATGACACAAAATTCTACCCCAAGTGAACTGCAGACTCGTTTGGTGTGTAAGTATAAGGTATAGTAATTTATGCCATAAATATAATATTATTTTATTTTATATTTTGCTGGATGTATTAGTAATTTATACGATAACTAATTTCGGAGTAATTTCTTTCCACCTACACGACCCCTGAGTTCTACAAGCCAACGTGTTATGCTACTAGCATGATTTTGTATTTTGTATTCGATCCGACTAAATTTGAATTTGTATCGAAAATCTCATATTGGATTAAAATACGCTTCTTAACGTAATTGCTACAACCTTTTATCGTCTTAGATGAAAGATTACTTATTCCTTCTCCATAATTGATTGATTCGAGAAAGTAGGTGTGATTTTAATTTTTGGATTAAAATAGGTTTAAAAGAATTCCACAATTTTTGTTAAATTAAATATACATCATTTGCGAAATATTTTAACGGAGACTAAAAAGATTCATTCTAACAAACTTAAAATATGATTAAAAGATTATTTTAAACTTATACTACTAATCGGTAAAGAAATTGTCATGAAAATAGCCTATAAATCGTGTGATCCGATCCTTTCCCCAAATCACTCATAACAAAAGTTTTAGAGATCATTTGGTTTGAAGATAAGTTATGCTGAGATTAGTTATTCTGAAATTAATTATTTTGATATTATTTTTTAGTAGTTGTTTGGCTTGTGGTATTAAAAATAATATGCATGGTATTCTTTCTAAAAAATATTATTTGTTTACAAAAATACTCTTCACCTTATATATGTAAAAAGTGATAATCAAAAAATTTAGAGTGTACAACAACAACAACAACAAACTCAGTATAAATTATTCTAGATTACTATACCACCAAAATGATGAAATAGCTTATCTCAATACCATTTGCTAATTTTGAGATAAATTATTTCAAACTTGATAATAACTAAATAAGACACCAAAAATTTTATATCTATTTTTTTTTTTTAAATTATTTATTTTAATAAATTATGCCAAATCAAATGATTCGTGCACACTTCTACTACCAAGCAAGAGAGAATTTTATTGATTACTTGTCTTATCTTCCAACCACTCCCTGACTTTAAGAAATAAAAAAAATCTGCATGATTCATAATAAAGCACAAACTCTTCCTCCAATCTCAGCCGTCCACGTCACGTCAATTAAGTAAGTATTATTCTATCTACACTGCAATACCTTTTACTATAAAATATATAATATAATACTTTTTTCTTCTATTTTATGTGATGTATATTATTTTTTAATTCAAGTGAAAAAATATTATTATTCCTATTCCTTTTTATTTATCATATTTCACCTTACAAAATTAATTTGATTAAAGTTAAATTAAAATAAATTAAATCTCGGGTGGAGTCAAAATTAAGGGGGTTCAAAATTGAAAAATGTGAATAAAAGAATTAATCAAAAAAGGTTTAACGTTTGTTATATATACATAAAAAATAATTTTAAGCTTGTATAAATAGTATAATTTTTTGCTGAAAGAAGTTCGGATGAACCCCCTCATTATTAGCTAGCTCTGCCATTAGATTAATTTATTATTTTAATTTTAAATATTTAAAACTATATAAAATGATAATTCTTCTCGCATTAATATAATGAGAAAAGTTATACCTTAAAATTGGTCAATTAAAATGCAACAAGTAAAAGATGAATGAAAGGAGTAATGTATGATAATTAAAAACAATTTAACTTAATGATTATAGCACTGTCTTGGACAGCAAATTTCAATTATTATTTTTTAAATTATAATATCAAATCAAATTGTGCCACGTGGAAGGAAGTGAGTAGTATATAATATCGCATCAGCAGAAAAACTTTACATTACTTTTATTTATTGACCAATACTAATGAATTATCAAGTCGCCGGGATTCTCTTCATCGTCGGACTTTCCGTCGCCGTCAC
Source organism: Capsicum pubescens (assembly GCA_030864215.1). Taxonomy (NCBI): domain Eukaryota; kingdom Viridiplantae; phylum Streptophyta; class Magnoliopsida; order Solanales; family Solanaceae; genus Capsicum; species Capsicum pubescens. The sequence continues at coordinate 27,632,771 of CM061549.1, read as the reverse complement.
CGTTGTCGACGGACGGAACGTTCTAAAACTTCCGACGGAAGCTTCTAGATTCTTCGATCATGCCGAGGATGATTCTGTTGGAACTAGATGGGCTGTTCTTCTTGCTGGATCAAATGGTTATTGGAATTATAGACATCAGGTCGTTATTTCCTTCTGATCTACTTTGTTATATCTAGTTTTTTTGAATTTCATACCTCAACTATCTAAATATCTCGATTTTTTTTGAGTTTGATACCTCAACTTTTATATAATATCTATAAAGTTGTAAGTGTATCGGTTTTTTTTTTTTTGAATTTACTTATCAAGTATCTCGATTTTTTTTTTGAGTTTCATACCTGAATTATCTTATGATATATATCTTAGGATATTACCTCAACTATCAAGTATCTCAACTTTTTGAGTTCATACCTCAACTATTTTATAATATCCGAAAAGTTGTAAGTATCTCGATTTTTTTGAGTTCATACCTCAACTATCTATGATATCCAAAATTTATATCTCAGTTTTTCGAGTTTCATATCTGAACTACCTTATGATATCAATAAGTTGCAAGTATCTCAATTTTTCGAGTTTCATATCTGAACTATCATAGTTTTTTGAATTTCATATCTGAACTATCTAATAATATCTAAAGGTTGAAATTATCTCGATTTTTTGAGTTTCATATCTGAACTAGTTTATAATATCTAAAAGTTGTATCTCGATTTTTCGAGTTTCATCTCTGAACTATCTTATGATATCTAAAAAGTTGTAAGTATCTCGGTTTTTTGAGTTTCGTACCTGAACTATGTTGTGATGTCTAAAAAAATTGTAAGTATCTCAATTTTTCGAGTTTCATATCCGAACTATCTTAAGTATCTCGGGTTTTCAAGTTTCACATCACAGTTTTTCAAGTTTCATACGTGAACTATCTAATAATATCTAAGGTTGAAATTATCTCGATTTTTTGAGTTTCATATCTGAACTAGTTTATAATATCTAACAGTTGTAATTATCTCGATTTTTCGAGTTTTAGATCTGAACTATCTTATGAGATCTAAAGAGTTGTAAGTATCTCGTTTTTTTGAGTTTCATACGTGAACTGTGTTGTGATATCTAAAAAGTTGCAAGTATCTCAATTTTTCGAGTTTCATATCCGAACTACCGTTTCAAGTTTCATATCACAGTTTTTCGAGTTTCATACCTGAGCTACCTTAAGATATCTAAAAGTTGTAAGTATCTCAGTTTTTCGAATTTCATATCTGAAGTATCCTATGATATCTAAATGTTGTATCTCGGTTTTCAAGTTTCATATTTGAACTACCGTATGATATCTAAAAGTTGTAAGTATCTCGTTTTTTCAAGTCTCATATCACAGTTTTTCGAGTTTCATACCTAAACTATCTAATAATATCTATTTTTTAATCAGTGTCAAGTTTGTTTTCCTTGTGATTTACTTGATTATATTTTATTATGATATCTGAAAATTGTAAGTATCTTGGTTATTGGAGCTTCATACATGAACTATCTTATTAGATGTGCGAGTTTCTGAACTGAACTTTATAATGAACTATTTATCAAAGTACACCTTAACTATTAATTGTTTCCTTTTTCTACCTGAAATATCACGATCCTTGGTAGTTTAGGTAGAAAAATGGGAATATTTTTATGATATTTAAAAGTTGTATCTCGTTTTTTCGAGTTTCATACATGAACTATCTTATTAGATGTGCGAGTTTCCTAGCTAATTATAATTGACCATTTATCAAAATGTACCTCAACTGGCAATTGTTTCCTTTTTCTACGTGAAATTGTTTTTTTTTAAAGTCAGTGTGAAGTTTGTTTTTGTTGTGAATGGAATAAACCGGCTCCTAACTGTACCTATTATGGAGTGTCTTTAAATTTTATTTTTTTCTCTACGTTTACTGATCCTTATCGACCTTGACATTTGTATCAGGCTGATGTATGTCATGCATATCAGCTGTTGAGAAAAGGTGGTCTCAAAGATGAAAATATTATTGTCTTCATGTATGATGACATTGCTTACAATGAAGAGAACCCGAGACCAGGAGTTATCATTAATAATCCTGCTGCTGAGGATGTTTATGAAGGAGTTCCTAAGGTAGGTGGTTTTTGTCATAGTTTAGCATATACCTAAACTATACTCCCGTCTCATGTGCTATCTCTCGAGGCAGGATTACACTAGAGATGATGTTAATGTGCACAACTTTTTAGCTGTTCTCCTTGGTAACAAAACTGCTCTTACTGGAGGTAGCGGAAAGGTGGTGAATAGTGGTCCAAATGATCATATTTTCATATTCTATAGTGATCATGGTGGCCCTGGGGTGCTTGGTAAGTCGCTTATTTAAGTCTCCTTTGATTGTTGCTTTGCTTTCATATCTTGCACTTTTATACTAATTTTGTCATGAGTTCTTTTATAACCTTATACTAAGGCTTACATCTCCCCAAATCCCACTTGTTGGATTACACCTGTATGTTGTTGTTTTTAAGGCTTGCATCTGAGTTTTTAAGGCTTACATCATGAGTTCTGTTTGTTTTTGAGTCCAGCCCTCCAAATCTTACCTCTCCCCAACCCGAACTGGAAAAAGTCAGGGAAAAATCTCTAAGATAAACAAAAACAAAAAATGCACTTTATTCTCCTGGATATAATATTACAGCTTAACCTTTCCTCCTTCATCCTTATTGATTATCACATGTCCGATTTTTATAATATAGATAGCCATGGTGAATAAATCATCAGTATAGGGCTTCAACATAATCTCTATCTTGTGTCTTTGTAGTATTTGTTCATGAGCCACTTTCACTTTCAGTCATCAAACTTTGAATTGAGAACCTACGTCTGTAGTTCTATAATGTGTGGATCAATTAGAAAGTGGTATTTTCTTGAAGTGAGTTTTAACGGATACTCCCTTTGTTCCACTTTGGCACTATTTTCTTATTAGCTAGTTCCAAAAAGAACAACACATTCCAATATTTACTTAATGAGAATTGAGAAGCTTTTATAGTTGCACAAAGGATATAACATGATTAAGACCATAGGTTTCAAACTGTTATAAGCCTAAAAACGTCAAACGATATTTAAGACCACAAGATTCAAAGTCTCCTTTCCAATATCGAACTTTGTGCTAAGTCGAACCACGGCAAACAAAATGAGATGGCGGGAGTATAAGACATTTAGATAGAATGTCCTCCTTTTAAGTTTTGCATGTTTGCTGTCAGTCAGTCATATTTTCATAAACTTGGTTTATTGAATTATAGGTTGACCTACATTATATCACTGCCATTTTTACATATCTACTATACTGTTATGTGTACTAGGGATGCCTACCAACCCTTATCTCTATGCAAGTGATCTGATTAATGCGTTGAAAAAGAAGCATGCAGCTGGGGCATATAAAAGCTTGGTGAGCTGTTAAATTCAATTGGATGTTTAATATTTTGAATTCACTTTATCATTTTCCCTTAATTTTTAAATTATTTCTTCTTTTGCTTACTATTTCCAGGTACTGTACATTGAAGCTTGTGAGTCCGGAAGTATATTTGAGGGCCTTCTTCCTACAGGTCTAAATATTTATGCCACAACAGCTTCAAATGCTGTGGAGAGCAGCTGGGGAACCTATTGTCCCGGAGAATATCCCAGTCCTCCTCCAGAATATGAGACATGCCTGGGTGACTTGTATGCTGTTTCCTGGATGGAAGACAGGTACCTGCAGCTTCTTGACTTTGCTAGCCATTTTATATTATTAATTTGGATGGTTTTGACTTTTGAGTTTTACTTGTTTTATTGCTAAATTACTATGAAGCTTGTTCTTGTCCTTTTTTCTGGTTTGCCTTGAATTCTCGAGATCTCTTGATTTTTTATTTTCTCAAGTCTTAGAGGTGGAATATTCTTATACTCAATGCAGAAGAATATGCCAATTGCAAACTAAATTACATGCATGTGAGTTGTGACTTGCCAATGCAAGGAGGGACTTGTTATACGTGGATTTCTGTTTTTGTTACTTGTCCTTTTTAAATTTGGATTTTACACTATGATGTGGATTTTAAGTTTAAAGATTATGATTCTGCTTATAAATTATCACACTACCCCTATACTTTGCTCTGCTAAACCATTGTGTGTATATTTCTGAGCAGTGAAATGCACAATTTGCGGACTGAAAATTTGAGGCAGCAGTATCACCTGGTAAGTGCTTTTGGACATTGAGAATTAGGTTGTCCAGCTGATGTGGCCGTTTAGAAAGGAAAAATAACATTAACAAAATAATGAATTTAGAATGCTGAAGCAAATGTATCAACTGTTGTTTAAAGAGAGAAGAACAAAGGCGTTTCACGAGTAACTATCTGATGATGTAGTTTTTCTCTATCCTTCATTATGATGCCATTTTGAATTATTTTGTGTAATTACATCTCTATTGCTGTTTCTTTGCAGGTCAAAAGGAGAACTGCTAATGGAAATACTGCCTATGGTTCCCATGTCATGCAATTTGGTGATCTACAACTGAGTACGGAGTCTCTGTTCAGCTTTATGGGTACAAATCCTGCAAATGATAACCACACTTATATAGATGACAATTCCTTGTGGGCATCGTCAAGGGCTGTCAACCAGCGTGATGCAGATCTTTTGCATTTCTGGGACAAGGTATGCTCCACCAGTTTTTGTGTTTTTTTTTTTTCTTTTGGTAGAGCTCAGAGATTATGAGTTTTGAAGAAAATGAGTGTGTACCACACATAAGAACAGATTGTAATTCTTGGGTCTTATGTGTTCATGTATTAATTGGCTGCTTACGATATCATAATGAGCTGAGTAGCCATTGCGCCTCTAATGTGAAATGCTTTATTGCTGATTTCCTATTCTTCCTCAATGCTGAGCAGTTCCGCAAGGCTCCTGAAGGCTCTGCTCGAAAAGTTGAAGCTCAGAAACAATTTACTGAAGCTATGTCACACAGAATGCACCTAGACAACAGCATTGCCCTTGTTGGTAAGCTCCTTTTTGGAATTCAAAAAGGTCCTGAGGTGTTGAAGCGTGTTCGATCTGCTGGTCAGCCTCTTGTTGATGACTGGGCCTGCCTTAAATCCTTTGTAAGCACCAAAAGACTGCAATCTCTTATAGTTTCTTACTTATTTGAGATCTGGTTCATCGTCTTAGTTTGACTGAATGCACATTATGCCTCGGAAATTAAACTAATCTATCATACCTGCAGGTAAGAACATTTGAGACACACTGTGGATCGTTATCCCAATATGGAATGAAACATATGCGCTCCATTGCCAATATCTGTAACGCTGGAATTCATACAGAGCAGATGGTGGAGGCAGCGGCACAAGCTTGTCCTAGCGTCCCCGCCAATTCTTGGAGTTCTCTGCACCGAGGTTTTAGTGCATAAATGTCATGGAATGTGCAGTCTCACAGTTTGATGCTGGTAAAAATAAAAGTTACCATCTCAGTGTCATTTCGTGTCCTATTTGTAAATTGCGATTTGATCCTGATATTAGTGAAGTGTACCATTATTGGTATCAAGACTCATGTATTGATTGTAAATTGGTACTCTGGTTGGCATAACGAGCTACCCTGTAAATATAGCTGAAAAAGCAAACCATATCATCATGTTTGTTTGTAAGCACATTTCTCATTGTAAGCAAGTGGTAAGTCCTTAATAGTATGGGATTTTTTTCTCTTCTTTGCAATTTCGTAAATCAAAGTCACATATCTTGTGGATAATGCTAAGATGTTGCCAAAAATAGCAAGCATGCTCCATGTATCATATGTAAAAATGTCACCAGTGCGTTAACATAGACGCATGTACTTCAGTCATATGAAACTTCAAACTTTTAGACTTCGTCAAGACTAACTTCAAACACGTATGTTCTTCTGAACTGGATAGACATGCAAACATTTATAAACTTGGACCATAAACAGTACAATTCCCATCTCATGATCTTCAGATTTAGTTCTAGGAAGGAGAATGCATACCCGTGTGTTTCCCTTAAGACGAGAAAGATAGGATATTACTCTTGTAAGTAAAACAAGATTAGTTCTAGTACAAGAAATACAAAAGGATCATTGACCTGGAAACAATAGTAGAGCAGACGATTTTGCAATGACCAAAAGAAGACACAACCCATCAACACTGATATATTTATATTCTTAGACTGACTTAAAGACTCTCCAACAAACAGATTACTATACAGGCAAAAAAGGAGGTGGAAACGGAGAGGATTGGGGGTACCGGGTAGGGGTAGGGGTCGGGGTAGGGGATAACACACTGACCAGATCAACTATCCACATTAGTCTCCATAGAGCACTAAAACAAAAAGGAGTTGTTTTGATTTGTCAACAGTTTATGATATCATTGGCTAGAGACGACAACAGCATTTTCATCAGCTGGTGCCGAGTCAGCAGCCGACTTCTTTGCAAGAGACTTGGGAATGTCAAGATCATCTTGCACGCAACGTTGCTGAGGGTGGGAAAGAAGCGTACACATATGACGGAGTAGGACACGAGTAAGCCCCTGACCACTCTCAAATATGTAACCCTCATATTCACTGACATGTTCCAGGGCCTCGACAAGGGCATCATACACCTTTTGAGGGCAATTGTCGGGTCCAGGCTTGTCATGAAGGTAAACTACGTCCAAAGTGAAGAGCTTTTGGGCAGCAGGCCATTGATGTTGTGGTGGTGTAGATGATCTACAATATAGAAGTACCTGCATAATTAAGAGAATACATATTAATTAACACTTCCTAGCAGCCAATGTAGGAGAGAGAATAATTTGCAAGCATTAGATGTTTTACGGAAAATGCATCACATTATCATTTTGCATAATGTTGGCCTAAGACAAAACTTAAATGAGGAAACATGGCCAGTGAGGAGAGAGGACTCATATAGCTGACCCCAACATGTTTGTGACTAAATTGTAGTGGCTGTAATCATTCAGCAGAAAGCATCTAGTGAGAATGGTTCAATCTCATAAAAGTTACCTGTAGATCAAAGAGGATAACATGATTTTCCGAAGGCAAGAAATCATTTAAGATGCCACAAAGACAGAAAGATAAAAATCCCGACTGATAAGGAAAAGAAAGATCTTGTAGTCACTCTCAGGATCACACATTCAAAAGATTCACTTAGTTTCTATGTCACAATCTATTGAGGTAATTTCAGAGCGTCTGGCACTGAACGAAGCAGTACTTCTAAATTTTGCTATTGTAACAGACTTATTACTATCTGTACGTGGGACAGTACTGTAGACTTGAAAGAATAGAAGAATCTACACACACAACTCAAATGTAATCTCAACACACAAGCACCAAGCAATTTTTCAAATAATCAAAAGAAACTACTTCCGACTCTTTCTTGTATAAACTAGAACTTCTCAGTCAATAAATCTAATAGTTGAAGGAGGTGACAGCTGGTGATTATGCTTGCAATATGACCTTTATACAAGGGCCTTTTCTGAACGAAGTAGAAGATACTTTTATGAATATAGACATCTGAACCTACTCTCTCAGTCGCATCCTTCATTTGCCTTGACAAACACCATATGTTATCCTTACCTGATATGTTTCACATCCAACTTGACATGAATCCGAACTGAAGTGATCTTCCTCAGATTCATGTGAGTTCAAGAAGTTTGCCTTCCCTTCTTCTCTAGCTTTTTAACATCTAAATGTCTTTATGTTATAGAAGTTGTTTCTCTATGTGTTGGCGGCCATGACCCAGTGTAAATATCTAATGCTGCCTGGAAGCTATTTAAAGCTTTCCTTGACAACCTTAATATTGGAGATTACTGTCCTATTTTAGGCACCTTAAATTAGGTACTTCCCCTGCAGCGGAGAGACCAATCTCTTGGGCTTTAAAGTGTTTTAGCGCGAGAATATACAGATAGAAAAGCAACATCTTTGTAAACTTTAAAGTCAGCAAGTTTTTACCGAAATAAAAATCTCATCTGAGAGCACAGCTTTTGTTTTTGCATACACATAAGAAGCATCCCCACTAACATCATGATAGTTAATTTCACCACTACTGAATCAAGGACTGATAATGAATAAGATGAATGACTAAACAAAGAAGAAGACAAATCCATTAATTTTGTAATCTAGGTCGACTAAATCGACTATAGCAAAAGTGTTTCTTTTCAACAACAGCATGTAGGTAACCTTATATACTCTTCATTTCGAGAAACACCAATTTCGTTCAAAAATAAGTGGCATGAAATAAAACAAATAAAAGGAAAGAAGAAAATTACATATTAACTTCAGCAAAAGAAAATTACATTATTAATTGTAAATGCAAGTATGTCAAGTAGTTAATCTCTTTTACCCCTTCAGTTGGATCTATTAGCTTTCTGAGAACAATCAAGGATTGTGCCGAGAAACTATCTTTGCATTTTATTCAGAAAAGATGTTTCCAAAATTAGAATTATTTGCCCCGTTCTCACTGTAGTTTTATGATATTTGGTCTAGCTGTATTCTTAATAGCTTCTTTGCCAAGGTGATAGTGCATCAAAAGTAGTCACTTGGATATTGCTTGTTCTCTGCAACATTCAACCTCAGAAACTGAAGACTCAATATTGATTTGAGAGGCAGAAAACCATGGTTGTATTTCACTTAACAGCTTTATTGCAACACGTGCCTTATCATACAGAAAAGGTTACCAGGGGAAAAGGTTTAGCTTTGCAGCATGTCACTGGAAATGGTTGGACTTGAGGTGGAGAAAACTATAAAATTTAGCAGTGAACATAATATCTAGGTTAGATAATCAATGGAAGGAGAAAAAGAGAACAGAATGAATAAGTGCAAGAATTCAAAAAGGTTACTTTATCTCAAGCTTCATACAAGTTCTTAGTCCATAACACTATAACTCCCCTGTTTGCCAAAAGGTAATAACCAGATTTTTAGTAGCATTAAAACCTACTTTGACCAATTTGTTGTTTTTAAATTGCAAGGATCAAATTTGAAAGTAATTAGTAATATAAAGGTCCTTCTCAAAACCCATAATCACCTCCAACAAGTTGACAACTACCAAGGCAACTCGTATGCCATTACTTATTGCTATAACACTATCAACCACATGATGAAGCAAAGCCCTTTTTCTTGAGTTGGCGTACTCAGCTTAATAGCTAAGAAATAATTATAAGGAATACAATACATCTGCTCAATACGTTACACCAAAAATGAGTAGCCGATTTACCATGCATCATTCATATCCTAAATAGCACCAAGCATTTCTTGGCAAACCAAATGTTAATTTTCTCAATATTAAAAATTCAGCACCAGATATCCAAAGGAAAATAAATCGAAAAGACAGACATTGCTAATTGCTAATCACATCCTTACCACCCTGAGTATCCGATTTTGTGCACGTGACTTTTTCGCTTCATGAGCTGCCACCCGAAATAGTTGAGTAAGGTCTGCATGGCCACAAGGTGAATCTACTGCAATACCCCGACAAGCAGAAACTACCGAGTCAAAGTCACTAGTAAACTCTTTCCGAACCTTCATCAACAGAAATTTGAGAAGATTCAATTTTAATACTCAACGGCCACCTACCTTAAGCAGACCATAAAAGTTCCAATGATCGTATATAAGACAATAAGAACATAAACATATTGCAGAGCAGATTTTATAGTACTATTTGAAATCATTCATCAAAGTGGAATATGTACAACATAATTGTGAAGAGTAAAAGTGAGAAGAAAGTGCATCAAAACTAATGAGATTTCTAAACCACTCACACACACTTACAAATTTCATCAAACCAATTTCACACTAAGAAGCAGGATTCTACCTCCTAAAAAGCAAGTATTCCTACCAATGTCAACAAAATGTTTCATCCTTGCAACAATTAAGCTTGACAAGTTGTACGACAACAATATAGTATTGATAAAGAATGAAAGTAATGCATTGAAACAGAATCTGAAGTATCCTCCAGCACTAATTGCATCGAATTTCTTTAAGAACACTAAAAAGTCTACTCCATTGAAAGGATAGAGTGTGGCCACAGAAAATGCTTTAGAAGACTAATGCACCACCTAAAGTTGCATGATTTGGCTGGCTAACAACTCATGAAGCATTTCCAACTCATAGGTAGAGAGGCTATTTCCAATAGACCCTCAGCCCAAGGAAAAAATAACTAACGAATGTATAAAAAACAACAGATAATAACAAATCAGCAAGAGAAAAGAAACAACAACAAAACCATATGATAATCGAGGTTCAATCAGCTTTACAAGGGAAAACAAAATAGCAGCAAATAGTAGCAGAAACAGAAACTACAACTAAACAATGTGATAATCAAGGTTCAATCAGCCTTTGCAAGAGAAAACAAAATAACAATGAATAGTAAACAGAATACAAATTACAACAAAACAATCCAATAATCGAGGTTCAATCAGCTTTACAAGAGAAAACAAAATAGCAGCAAATAGTAACAAAAACAGAAACTACAACTAAACAATACGATAATCAAGGTTCAATCAGCTTTGCAGGGAAAAAAATAACATTAAATAGTAAACAAAATACAAATTACAACAAAACAATCCAAGAATCGAGGTTCAATCAGCTTTACAAGAGAAAACAAAATAGTAGCAAATAGTAACAAAAACAGAAACTACAACTAAACAATCCGATAATCAAGGTTCAATCAGCTTTGCAGGGGAAAAAATAACATTAAATAGTAAACAAATTACAACAAAACAATCCAATAATCGAGGTTCAATCAGCTTTACAAGAGAAAACAAAATAGCAGCAAAAACAGAAACTACAACTACACAATACGATAATCAAGGTTCAATCAGCTTTGCAAGGAAAAAAAAATAACATTAAACAGTATACAGAACACAAATCACCACAAAACAATCCAATAATTGAGGTTCAATCAGCTTTACAAGAGAAAACAAAATACCAACACAATAGCAGAAACAGATATTACAACAAAACAACACCATAATCGAGGTTCAATCAGCTTTACAAGAGAAAACAAAATGCCGACATAATAGCAGAAACAGATATTACAACAAAACAATACGATAATCGAGGTTCAATAAGCTTTACAACGGAAAACAAAATAACATTAAATAGTAAACAGAACTCAAATTACAATAAAACAATATAATAAATCGACGTTCACCCAACTTTGCAAGAGAAAACAAAATAACACCATAGTAACAGAAACAGAAATTACGACTAAAAAAATCCGATAATCGAGGTTCAATCAAAAGAAAACAAAATAGCAGCAAATAGTAACAGAAACAGAAACTACAACTAAACAATCCGATAATCAAGGTTCAATCAGCTTTGCAGGGAAAAAAATAACATTAAATAGTAAACAAATTACAACAAAACAATCCAATAATCGAGGTTCAATCAGCTTTACAAGAGAAAACAAAATAGCAGCAAAAACAGAAACTACAACTACACAATATGATAATCAAGGTTCAATCAGCTTTGCAAGGAAAAAAAAATAACATTAAACAGTATACAGAACACAAATCACCACAAAACAATCCAATAATTGAGGTTCAATCAGCTTTACAAGAGAAAACAAAATACCAACACAATAGCAGAAACAGATATTACAACAAAACAACACCATAATCGAGGTTCAATCAGCTTTACAAGAGAAAACAAAATGCCGACATAATAGCAGAAACAGATATTACAACAAAACAATACGATAATCGAGGTTCAATAAGCTTTACAACGGAAAACAAAATAACATTAAATAGTAAACAGAACTCAAATTACAATAAAACAATATAATAAATCGACGTTCACCCAACTTTGCTAGAGAAAACAAAATAACACCATAGTAACAAAAACAGAAATTACGACTAAAACAATCCAATAATCGAGGTTCAATCAAAAGAAAACAAAATAGCAGCAAATAGTAACAGAAGCAGAAACTACAACTAAACAATCCGACAATCAAGGTTCAATCAACTTTGCAATAGAAAAACAAAATAACATTAAATAGTAAACAGGATAGAAATTACAACAAATCAATCCGATAATCTAGGTTCAATCAGCTTTACAAGAGAAAACTAAATAGCAACATAGTAAACAGAAACAAAAACTACAACAGAACAATCCGATAATCAAGGTTCAATCACCTCTGCAAGAGAAAACAAAATAACATCAAATCGTAAACAGAATACCAATTACAACAAAACAATACGATAACCGAGGTTCAATCAGCTTTACAAAAAGCAAAAGGGCATCTCGGTGCACTAAAACTCCCGCTATGTGCGGGAGCGGGGAAGGGCCCCACCACAAGTGTGTATTGTACGCAGCCTCACCTTGCATTCACCATGCATTTCTGTCAGAGGTTGTTTCCAAGACTCACATGGCAGCAACTTTAGCAGTTACTCCAAGGCTTCCCTTCTTCAATCAGCTTTACAAGAGAAAACAAAATAGCAGGAAATAGTAACAAAAATAAAAACTACAACTAAACAATCCGATAATCAAGGTTCAATCAGCTTTGCAAGAGAAAACAAAATAATAGTACTATTAAATAGTAAACAGAATACAAATTACAACAAAACAATACGATAATCAAGGTTCAATCAGCTTTGCAAGAGAAAACAAAATAATAGTACTATTAAATAGTAAACAGAATACAAATTACAACAAAACAATACGATAATCAAGGTTCAATCAGCTTTACAAGAGAAAACAAAATAGCAGGAAATAGTAACAAAAATAAAAACTACAACTAAACAATCCGATAATCAAGGTTCAATCAGCTTTGCAAGAGAAAACAAAATAATAGTACTATTAAATAGTAAACAGAATACAAATTACAACAAAACAATACGATAATCAAGGTTCAATCAGCTTTGCAAGAGAAAACAAAATAATAGTACTATTAAATAGTAAACAGAATACAAATTACAACAAAACAATACGATAATCAAGGTTCAATCAGCTTTGCAAGAGAAAACAAAATAATAGTACTATTAAATAGTAAACAGAATACAAATTACAACAAAACAATCCGATAATCAAGGTTCAATCAGCTTTGCAAGAGAAAACAAAATAATAGTACTATTAAATAGTAAACAGAATACAAATTACAACAAAACAATACGATAATCAAGGTTCAATCAGCTTTAAAAGAGATAACAAAATAATAGTACTATTAAATAGTAAACAGAATACAAATTACAACTAAACAATCCGATAATCAAGGTTCAATCAGCTTTGCAAGAGAAAACAAAATAATAGTACTATTAAATAGTAAACAAAATACAAATTACAACAAAACAATACGATAATCAAGGTTCAATCAGCTTTGCAAGAGAAAACAAAATAATAGTACTATTAAATAGTAAACAGAATACAAATTACAACAAAACAATCCGATAATCAAGGTTCAATCAGCTTTGCAAGAGAGAACAAAACAATAGTACTCCTATATAGTAAACAGAATACAAATAACAACAAAACAATCCGATAATCAAGGTTCAATCAGCTTTGCAAGAGATAACAAAAGGATAGTACTCCTATATAGTAAACAGAATACAAATAACAACAAAACAATCCGATAATCAAGGTTCAATCAGCTTTGCAAGAGATAACAAAAGGATAGTACTCCTATATAGTAAACAGAATACAAATAACAACAAAACAATACGATAATCAAGGTTCAATCAGCTTTGCAAGAGATAACAAAATAATAGTACTATTAAATAGTAAACAGAATACAAATTACAACTAAACAATCCGATAATCAAGGTTCAATCAGCTTTGCAAGAGAAAACAAAATAATAGTACTATTAAATAGTAAACAGAATACAAATTACAACAAAACAATACGATAATCAAGGTTCAATCAACTTTACAAGAGAAAACAAAATAATAGTACTATTAAATAGTAAACAGAATACAAATTACAACAAAACAATACGATAATCAAGGTTCAATCAGCTTTGCAAGAGAAAACAAAATAATAGTACTATTAAATAGTAAACAGAATACAAATTACAACAAAACAATCCGATAATCAAGGTTCAATCAGCTTTGCAAGAGAAAACAAAATAATAGTACTATTAAATAGTAAACAGAATACAAATTACAACAAAACAATACGATAATCAAGGTTCAATCAGCTTTAAAAGAGATAACAAAATAATAGTACTATTAAATAGTAAACAGAATACAAATTACAACTAAACAATCCGATAATCAAGGTTCAATCAGCTTTGCAAGAGAAAACAAAATAATAGTACTATTAAATAGTAAACAAAATACAAATTACAACAAAACAATACGATAATCAAGGTTCAATCAGCTTTGCAAGAGAAAGCAAAATAATAGTACTATTAAATAGTAAACAGAATACAAATTACAACAAAACAATCCGATAATCAAGGTTCAATCAGCTTTGCAAGAGAGAACAAAACAATAGTACTCCTATATAGTAAACAGAATACAAATAACAACAAAACAATCCGATAATCAAGGTTCAATCAGCTTTGCAAGAGATAACAAAAGGATAGTACTCCTATATAGTAAACAGAATACAAATAACAACAAAACAATCCGATAATCAAGGTTCAATCAGCTTTGCAAGAGATAACAAAAGGATAGTACTCCTATATAGTAAACAGAATACAAATAACAACAAAACAATCCGATAATCAAGGCTCAATCAGCTCTACGAAGGAAAACAAAATAACAACACAGTAACAGAAACAGAAAAACAAAACAATACGAGTAGAAAAATTATTTACCCAGAAAGCAGATTTGGCAAGGCCAACAAAAGCGAATCGATGATCTGGATTAATAGTGAGTTTAGCATTGACGAAGAGAAGTATAGCTTGCTTAATTGAATCCAATCTAGTATACGGTCGACCGCCGGCAGCGGAAACTTTCATTTCAACGAGCGATTCATTGTCGACGTCTATACAGAATAGTATGTCTTCACTTGCTAATCGAATTGGTTCAAGTGTATAAGTAGATGCTGGTGGTTGTTGTGCTGAACATTGTCCATCCATTGCTTCCATTCTCCCTCCTCTCCCGCACACCAACAGCCACACAAATTGTAGCTCCGCTCGCTTGCCTTTTTCACTGTCCTCTATAACAATTTTTGTCCCTTTGCCTTTGCCTTTGCCCTTGCCAGGATTCGGAAACAAGTTATTTCACAATTAATTATAAAATTTTAATAATTTTTTTACGTTAATTTATGTGGGTTTTTTTTTTTTTCATTCGTCTCAAATTTTTTATTTGAGAATTATTTAATGGCCTCAGTCCTATACAATAAACTCAGTGTATTCCCATAAAGTGGGTCTCCACTATTTCTGTCTCTAAAAAAAATAAAAAAGTTGATTACGATAGACCCCATTTCAAGATAAAAAATAGTAAATAAGGTCGTAATAAGAAGAGATAATTAAAAAGTAAATATTAAAGTAACTTTAAGAGGAATGATTTTGTAAACTTTGTAAAGTCATTATTTATTTTTTAAATTTCGTGTTCAATTAAATGGCGACATATAAAATAGAATGAAGGAAATACTATATTTTGGAATAATTAATTTTGAAAATGAGTTACTAAATATGGAATAAGTTTAATCTAAAAAAAAAATTGAATTAAGTTAATCACTGATATTAAACGATGTACCGGAGCTTATTCGGTTGGGAAACATGTTAATTCAGGATTAATTATTTTAGAGTTGTTAATTCACTTTTAATATGAATAAATATAACATAATAATTTTGAGATAACTAAATTTGAAAATAAATTATCTCGCTATTTTGGCCATTAAAATATAAGATAAATTTATTCTAAAATAAATTTTGGAATTATTTAATCCTTTATTCTGGTACCAAATGAGTTTCTAAGGATGTGGACATAAACATATTGGGAAACAACGGAAAAATAATAATAACAATAATATTATTTAACTATTGAAAATATATTATATTAATAATATTAATTATTAGCAGTACAATAACATAACAATGTATAATATTATTATTACCTCAATGATAATACTATATTCAATATGAAAATTATAACAATAATCTAACTATTTTTTAACAAGTTAATAGATTAATTATAATTGAGTCGTGATAGGCACTGTCCTAAGAAACTATTTCAGCAGTGTGAAATGTTTCTCCAAAATTAAACAAGCACTTTCCTGATTAATTAGAGGATATTCTGAGTTAAATAAAGCTTCCCTAATTAAACAGAGGATACAGAAATCAACAAAATCAATAATACAAATACCAACAAGTTAAATTAAAAAATTGGTTAAACAAACCCATGCCAAAATTGAGAATGAAGAGAAAAATGTTGGTGAATGGAGAAAGAAGTTAAAGAAAGAAAGAGAGTTGTTTGTTTCTATGTTTCTCATTGGTTGACCCCATTTAAGAATATAATTATATATAGAGAGAGAAAGGTTAGGCGGTAACTTTTTTTTTTCTTTTCTTTCTCTCTAAGTAAATTATATGGCTCCTTTTTTCTTTTTCTTTTTCTTTTTTCAAATACACAATAAATTATTTTTTCTACAATCCCCACATTATTTCAAAATAATTTATATAAAAAACGTCTTAACTTGTTGGATTTGCTTGGACAAAATGCAGTAGATTTGGTGTCTTCTGGACTATGAACCAAACTTAGACCATTAAAATTTAACTTACAGAATTTTTGGTGGAATATAATATTTTTATGAATCGAATAACTCTTGTTGTAAGTCAGAGACTTTATGAATCACATTTTGACCGTAATTTTGTTGTTCAACGCGGTTTTGCGTCAATAGGCTATACGCGCGCCTGTTATTCATGAGAGCTCTAGAGACTAAGGCCAAAAGCCTCATAGGAACGGCATTATTCCACTTCTCATATAGATGAATTCATCACGTATACACTGTTTTAAATACACCATACATAAGGACTATGAATTCATTAAGAGTCAATAACTCATCCCTCCATTTTAGTACCAGTTCAAGCACTCTCAATAAGTACGCAGAATCAATATCGACTTGTTATTACCCATATGAACCTACTTCATGGGATCTCCAATCACATAGGTTGGGTTACCATCTCTATTGACAATCATATTGGCCTTAACCCTATCTCTTTTGAGATTTGAAGAATTGATTTTCTTCCCACAGGTTTAGTCAGTGAATCGGTCGAATTCAATTCTGACTTCACATAATCAATGAAAATTATTCCATCTTTCAACAGCTGCTTAACAATATCATGCCTCAATTTCATATGTCTACTCTTACAACTGTAAGATTTATTCTTTACAATAGCAATTGCGGCTTGACAATCACAGTGTATATACACAGGAGGCATCATATAATCCTTTTTAAAAGGGATTTTAGACAACAAATCATCATTTCTCAAAAAGATATTAGACAACAGATCATCATTTTTCAAAGAGATATTAAATAATAGATCATCCTTTTTCAAAGGGATATTAAACAACATATTATCCTTGTTCAAAGGGCTATGAGGCAACAGATCGTCCTTTTTCAAAGGGCTATGAGGCAACAGATCATTTTTTTTAAAAGGGATATTTGCTAAAAAAATTCTTAGTCATTCAGCCTCAGTACCAGCTAACTCCAGAGCCACAAACTCTAATTCCATAGTTGAGCTAGCAATGATAGTCTGCTTAGCTGATTTCTATGATACTGCACCTCCACCAAGCATGAACACATAACCACTAGTGAATTTTGTCTCGTCTGAATCAGAGATCCAATTTGCATCACAATAACCTTCTAAAGTATAAGGAAATCCACTATACAAGATACCACAATTCACGTTTCCTTTCAAATATTTCATCAATCACATTAATGCAAACCAATGCTCGTTATTGGGATTATGAGTATATCTACTCAGTCTACATACAGCATAGGCTATATCAGGCCTAGTAAAATTCATTAAATGCATTAGACTCCCAATAATCTGTGCATACTTAGACTAAGCAACTGGGTCACCATTATTTTATTTTTTAATTTAGAATTAACATCATAAGGAGTGGCTACAGGAGTTATCTCCCAACATTCAAACTTCTTAAGAAGTCTTTCCACATAATGTTCTTGTGACAACATTATACCATCTTCACTCCTCATAACTTTAATTCTCAATATCATATTCACTTCACCCAGATCTTTCATATCAAAGTTAGAAGACAAAAATAATTTGATACGTTCCACAATATTTAAACACATACCAAATATAAGCATACCATCAACATATAATCAAATTATCACATAATCACTGTCTACTGCTTTTGTATAAACACATTTATCCACCTCAACAGAAGAAAATTCGTCTTTTATTAAGACTTGATCAAATTTCTCATGCCACTATTTAGGAGCTTGTTTAAGGCCATAAATAGATTTAATTAATTTACAAACTTTATTTTTTTATCCAGAAATTACACATCCTTCAGGTTGAACCATATAAATTTCTTCTTCTAAATCGCCATTTAAGAAAGCTGTTTTTACATCCATTTGATGGATAAACAACTTATGAATTAATGCTAAAGCAACTAATATTCGAATAGAAGCAATTCTTGTTACTGGTGCAAATGTATCAAAATAATCAATATTTTGCTTTTGAGAAAATCCTTTAGCTACTAATCGAGCTTTATATTTATCTAAAGATCTATCCGAATTAAGTTTTCTTTTGAAAATTCATTTATAATCAATCGATTTTGCACCAGGAGGTAAGTCATTTAAAACCCATGTATTATTTTTCATAATTGAATCAAGTTCAATTTTTATTGCCTCTTTTTAAAATTTAGCATCAGAAGAAGATACAACTTCAAAATAATTTGATGGTTCATTATCAACAAGAAAAGTTTGAAAATCATTTCCATAAGAAAAATATTCTTTTCTAGGCCTTTTACTCCTTCTCAATTCCTCAATATTAGAGGTCGATGCATTTTCTCTTTCAACACGTGCATGAGAGATTTTATCATATAGTGAAAAAATATGTTCAAAGAATTCAGCATTTTTTGTCTCAATTATAGTATTAATATCAACTACATCACTTTTCAAGACAAGAAATCTGTATGCAGAGCACTATGTTCAGCATATCCAATAAGCATGCAATCAACAGTTTTAGAAACTATTTTCCTCTTTTTAGGTTCAGGCAGAAGAACTCTAGCAAGGCAATCCCACACTTTTAAATATTTCAAATTAGGCTTATAACCTTTCCACAATTCATAAGAAGTTTTGCCAATTCTTTTATGAGGAATTCTATTTTGTAAATGACATGCAGATAAAATAGCTCCACCCCACAAATTATCAGGTGCATTAGAGTTAATTAATATAGAATTCATCATTTCTTTCAGTGTCCTAATTTTCCTTTCAGCTACACCATTAGACTCAGGAGAATAAGGCGGAGTTATTTCATGAATAATACCTTTTTTTTTCACAAAAAGTATTTAAAGATACATATTCTCCACCTCTATCAGATCTAATTCTCTTGATTTTTCTACTAAGCAGATTTTCAACTTCAGATTTATAAGACACAAAAGCATCAAATGCATCATCTTTATTTCTAAGCAAATACAACTTAGTAAATCTAGAGAAATCATCAATAAAGGTCACATAATATCTTTTACCACCTCTAGTCATAGTTTGTTTTAAATCACCCAAATCAGAGTGGATCAAAGATAACACTTTAGTTTCTTTATTAACTGAAAAACATGACTTTTTGATAATTTTAACTTCAGCACATATTTTATATTTATCAAAATTACTTGAGTCTAAACCAGGTATTAAACCAAGTAATTGCATATTCTTTATATATTTAATATTAACATGCCTAATCTAGTATGCCATAAAGAAATAGACTCAATCATATAAGCAGAAGCCGATGCACTATCATTGATAATATTAAGTAATAAAGTCCGTGATTACAACATCCATTTCCAATAAGAATATCATATTTAGTTAATATGACCTAATTATTTTCAAATATAACCTTTATTTCAGCTTTTCCTAATAATGCCACAGAAATTAAATTAATTCTGATATTAGGAACATGCAGTACATTACTCAATTCCAAAGTTTTACCAGATGTGAGTTGGAGAAGAACTTTGCCTTTTCCAAGAACTTGAATAGTTCTCGGGGTCCCAAGATAAACAATTTATTCTTCTTTCTCAACTTGGGTGTATGGTATAAAATCATTTTATTTATACAAATGTGCCTAGTAGCACCAGAGTCTACCACCCAATTTCTCACATTGGTCTCAATATTCATTTCTGAAATGACCGCAATAATTATATCATCCGTTTCAGTCAAATTTATTTTTGACTTAGCGGGATTGTCATTTCTTCCACATATTCTCTTGCATTGAGATGCATTTTCTATTAAGATTCTATTATTAACATTAGGCATGTAATCAAGTTTATTTTCATACCTGTATTCTGCAGTACCTGCAGTACCATAATCTTTTGACAAACTAACTGGAATGGAAGCAGCCAGAGCAACACCAACATCAGTATTATCAACGGTCTTAAGATCAAAATTATATGGCATAGTTTCTTAGATTATTGGGAAACAATGAAAAAATAATAATAACAACAATACTATTTAACTGTTGATAAAATATTATATTAATAATATTAGCAATACAATAACATAACAATTTATAATATTATTACTACCTCAATGATAATACTATATTCAATATGAAAACTATAACAGTAATTTAACTACTTTTTAACAAGTTAATAGATTAATTATACTTGAGTCGTGCTAGGCACTGTCCTAAGAAACTGTTTCAGCAGTGTGAAATATTTTCCCAAGATTAAACAAGCACTTCCCTGATTAATTAGAGAATACTCTGAGTTAAATAAAGCTTCTCTAATTAAACAGAGGGTACAGAAATCAACAAAATCAATAATACAAATACCAACAAGTTAAATTAAAAAATTGGTTAAACAAACCCAAGTCAAAATTTATGCAGAGAACGAAGAGGAAAACGTTGATGGAGGGAGAAAGAAGTTAAAGAAAGAAAGAGAGCTGCTTATTTCTATGTTTCTCATTGGTTGACCCCATTTGAGGATATAACAATATGTATATAGAGAGAGAAAGGTCAGGCGACAATTTTTTTTTTCTTTTCTTTCTCTCCAAGTAAATAATATGGCTCCTTTTTTCTTTTTCTTTTTCCAAATACACAATAAATTATTTTTTCTACAAAACATACATTTGAATTTAATCATAATTGATAAGTAAGTAATGTAATTGTGAGTGTATATATTTAGTTATTTCAAATCAATCTCAACTAGCAATTAAATACTTTAGTTTTATTTTCACCGTTTCTCATAAACGTCCAACGTTGGTATCACACACAGTATGTGGAGTTATCTAGATGATGATTTTATAAGCTGGAGTGCTTCACCGGCACATTGAGGAGAATTGAGATACCTAGATATGCATTCTCAAAGTTGATATGGGTTACTAGCTAGCTGCGACTAAGTTTGAGTATCTGTTTATATATTATGCCAAAGATAAATTATTCACATTTAGTTAGGTTACTGCTTAAATTGTAAAGTGTCGTTGCTATATTCTAACAATACTCTCTTTTATTTTAATTTATTTATCTTGTTTTAACTTGACGTAAAATTTAAGCAAAAAAAAAAAAAGATTTTATATTCATAAAATAAAAAAATATACTCCCTTCATATCAAAATAAATAATTTATTTATTTTTTTAGTCCATTTCAAAATGAATGATCTTTTTTAAAAAAAAAAAAACTTTAATTTTAACTTTTTATGTTTTCAGAGTGAATGACCGTGTTTTAACATCACTTTAATTTTAACTTCTTATTCAACATGTTTAATCCACAATATTAATAGATATTCATTATATTTAACATAACTTTAATTTAAGATGACATATTTCAATTTAAAAAAAAAATAAAAAATTATGCCCAAGCAAAATAAAGTATTCTTTTTTACACGAGGGAGTATAAAATACACCAAAATGTGGTTTGATCATTAAAACAAACAAATAAACAGAGCTACATATAAACTAGTAATACCTCTGAAGTTTTCAATTAAATAAAATAATAAGTTAATGTTATAATATTATTAAGTTAAAAAGGTAAAGTCGTTTATACAACGGGAGATAATTGTTTGACAACTGCAGTAGTTATCTCAATAACTTCGCACAATTATCAATAACTTTATATAGTTATCAAACAATTTTAATAGTTATTGGAATAACTTCTACTCCATCTGTTTAAAAATGAATGACTTACTTTTCTTTTTAGTCTATTTCAAAAAAAATGACCCTTTCATTTTTTAATAACTTTTAAAATTTTAACTTTTCACGTGGCATGTTTAGGATCACAAGATTGAGGGGCATTTTGGTACATTTAACATATCACCACAAGATTCAAAAGTCTTTTTTATTTTCTTAAACTCCGTGTCAAGTCAAACTAGATCATTCTTTTTAAAATGGATGGAGTATAATTATCGAGACAACTTTTTTAGTTATTGAAACAAAAATATTACAAAAATAAAATAAAATTATCACTTCTACTTATTTTTTAAAACTTGTTCACTTAATTAACAAACTGTTATAAATGTATTGTCATATATAATGAATGTCTACTTTACCATATATAGTGAGTACCTATTTTATCATATATTATATGTCTATTTATGGTAAATTTACAAACCCCAAAGTTAATTTTCCCCTGTAAATAAAGGGGTTTTCCTTCGTTGTTATTCATCTCTCAAGAGAAATAAAAATTACTCTTTATTCTCTCTACTCTTCTTCTTTATTCTTTTATATTTTATAACGCGTTATCAGCACGTGACTCTACCGTCTCAAATTTGAAGGTTAAGGTATTATTTTTCTTCTCTTTTTCATATGGCTAACAATCTTACGATGTGAGTTCGTTGCCTTTCAAAGTTCGGGCAAGAACTATATTTCATGGGTGATGGATGCTGAAATTCACCTAGATGCTATGGGTCGTGGAGACGCCATAAAGAAAGAAAATAAAGCATCTAGTCAAATCGTGCTAAGGCTATAATTTTTTTGCGTCATCATCTTTACGAAATTCTGAAAATTGAATACCTTACTACTAAGGATCCACTCGTATTGTGGAATAGCCTAAAAGAAAGGTTTGTCACTTAAAGATGGTCATCCTCCCAAAAGAACGATATGAATGGATGCATCTAATTTTTCAAGACTATTAGTTTGTTCATGAGTACAATTTTGTCATGTTTAGAATTTCTTCTCAATTGAAACTACGTGGAGAGACGGTCAATGATGACGATATGATGGAAAAGACGCTCGCCACTTTTTATGCCTCAAATGTGCTCTTACAACAACAATATCGAGAGAAATGTTTCAAGAAGTATACTGAACTGAGTTCTCATCTTCTCGTGGCTGAACAAAATAATAATTTATTGATGAAAAATCATGAGAATTGACCTACTGGATTTGCACCATTCCCTGAGGTGAATGATGTGCATGCTCACTATGCTAGGCGTGGAAAGGGTCGCGGCCCTGGTTGTGATCGCGGCCCTGGTCGTGATGACCATGAAAGAAACCTTGTTCCTGGTGTTAATCATTTTCAAACAAAAAGAGAAAAAATGAGAAACGTGAAGCAATTACTTGTTTTCGATGTGGTGGAAAAGGACACTATTCACGTGATTGTCGTGCTCTCAAGCACTTGATTGACCTTTATCAAGTATCACTAAAGAAGAAAGAGAAAAAATTCGAGGCTAACTTTCTCTCTAGAAATGATGTTGGCATCACATGCTTGGATGTAGCAGATTTTTTCGAGCACCCTGAAGAAAAGATTAATCACTTGATTGGTGATGATTCCGTAAACATGGAAGAATGAATAATTTTTAATTTATTTTTTTAATTGGTAAGATTTAGTGAATAAAAATTTATATAAAAATAGTTGTTTGCATGAGTATTAGTTTTTAATTAGCATTGATTAGTTTAATTATATTATTGTTGTTTATTATTGAATTGAATTTGTTTTTTCCATTATTTATTGGAAAGAAAAAGGTAAAAAAAAAAGAGGAAACAACAATTCATTAATGAAAAGCAAATGGTAGGCTGTAAGGAACGATACTACTGAATCATCACATAATCCATTACTCTATCTTATTATAGAAAGAAACAGTAGCTATACTGCATCATTAAATTGTTACATTCTTTATGAAATATAATATAATAATATTATATTATTTGCATGTTAACGTTCTGACCAAAAGATACTACAAATACATGTATTTTTTTATTATTATTGAAAAATAAAATGCATTTTTTTTCTTAGTAAACTATTAAAACTATTGAAAAATAAAATGCTAAGCTAAGCTAATTACGTACTAATTGGACATATTTTTTTAATTGCTTAGTAAAGTGTGATTAACAATTCCTTATAGTTTAAGCTTTCACTTTGTACAAAGAATTAATATATATTTTATTTGGTGTATGTCATTTTATTTGAAGATATGGATAATTTTCAAAGCAAGCTGTCCAATTATGAAGATATTTGTTTGATTGATTCTGGCACTACACATACGATATTCAAAGACGAGAAATATTTCTCTCATCTAAGCATGAGCAAGTTAATGTTACTAGAATTTCTGGTGGTGCTAATTTGATTGAAGGCTTCGGGAAAGCCATTATAATCTTGCCTAAGAGAACTAAACTCATCATAAATAATGCTATGTTTTCTCCTAAGTCTCGGAGAAACTTAATGAGTTTTAAAGATATCCGTGAAAATGGTTATCATATCAAAACAATTGATAAGATGAATCTTGAATATCTTGGTATCACCAAGAATGTCTCTGGGCAGACATGTGTTATAGAAAAGTTCCCTATTTTATCTTCTAGCCTGTATTGGACAAAGATGTGTAATTGAAGCACACTCTATAGTAAACTAGAAGTTTACTAATTCCAATACTTTCATACTTTGGCATGATCGTCTGGGACATCCTGGATCTATAATGATGAGACGAATAATAGAAAATTTAAATGAGCATCCATTAAAGAACTTGAAGGTTCTTTCGAATGGTGAATTTTCATGTAATGCTTGTTATCAAGGCAAGCTAATTGTGAGGCCATCACCAATAAAAGTTGGGATTGAGTCCCCCGCGTTCTTGAAACGCATACATGGGGATATTTGTGGACCCATTCACCCACCTAGTGGGTCATTTAGATACTTTATGGTCCTAATAGATGCTTCCTCTAAATGGTCTCATGTGTGCCTATTATCGTCTCGCAACTTGGCATTTACAAAATTGCTGGCACGAATAATACGATTACGGGCACAGTTTTCTGATAATCAGATTAAGTCTATTCGCCTTGATAATGCCGTAAAATTTTCATCTCAAACATTTAATGACTATTGCTTATTGACTGGGATAAGAGTGGAACATCATGTACCTCATGTTCACACTCAAAATGGCCTTGCCGAGTCATTAATTAAACGTCTGCAGTTGATAGTAAGACCATTATTTATGAAAACTAAGTTGCCCACTTCTATTTGGGGTCATGCAATTTTGCATGCTCCAACACTTATTTGTCTTAGACCGATAAATTATCATAATTTTTTTCCATTGCAATTAGTTTTGGGTCAGGAGCCTAATATATCTCATATGAGAATCTTTGGGTGCGATGTATATGTGCCTATAACACCACCAAATCGCACCAAGATGGGCCCCCAAAAAAGGTTAGGAATTTATGTTGGGTTTGAATCACCCTGCATTATTCTCTATCTTGAACCATTAACGAGAGATATCTTCACTGCTCGATTTGTAGATTGTCGATCTGATGAGATAGTTTTTCCAAAATTAGGGGGGAAGACAGTGACATCAAAAGATAAGTTTTATGAAAAAATCATCATTATCTCATCTTGATCCACGGGCTTCTATTTGTGAGCAAGAAGTACAAAAGATTATTCATCCGCAAAAAATTGCAAATCAAATGTCAAACGTATTTACAGATTTGAAAAGGATCACCAAATCACATATTCCTGCAGAGAATGTCCCAATTCGAATTGATGTCCCTAAAGGACCATCCACTAATATCATAGCTAATGAATCTAAAGCACGCTTGAAGCGTGGTAGATCATTAGGTTCTAAGGATTGAAATCCTAGAAAAAGAAAAACAAATGGTCAAGATGACACTACAAAAGATCCTCATGTGAAAGCTCAAGATTTGAGCAATGTTGATATCCTTGAAGGGATCAATGAGCCTGAGACCCAAAAAAATAAGGAACTATCCATAAATTCAAGTGATGTTGGAACTAATTTGAATCGATGTGAATAGTAGTGGATTATGTCTTTGCATATAATGTTGCAATAAAAATCATGCAAGATAGTGAGGATCTCGAACCTCAATCTGTCACAGAATGTCGACAAACTGTCCAAAATGACAAGAAACAATTCAATCTGAATTGAATTCACTTGTCAAACGTGAAGTTTTGGGACCTATTTCTCAAACACCTAATGGTGTTAAGCCCGTTGGCTATAAATGGGTCTTTGTGCGAGAAAGAAATGAAAAAATGAAATACAAAGGTATAAGACACGCTTTATTGCACAAGGATTTTCACAACAACCTCGATTATGACGAAACCTATTCACCAGTTATGGATGCAATAACATTGCGTTATCTTATTAGTTTCACTGTCCATGAGAGACTTGAAATGCATTTGATGGATGTGGTAACAACCTATCTATATGTATCACTTGATAATGAGATATACATGAAAATTTCCGAAGAATTTAAAATGCCGGAAACATATAGTTAAAAACCTCGAGAAATGTATTCCATTAGATTGCAAAGATCATTGTATGGTTTGACGCAATCTGGACGCATGTGGTATAACCGTCTTAGTGGATATTTATCTAATGAAGGTTATACGAATGATGAAACTTGTCCATGTGTTCTTATAAAGAAAACAACGTCGGAGTTTGTTATACTTGTTGTCTATGTCGATGACGTAAACCTTATTGGAATTTCAATAGAGCTTCAAAAGGCAAATGATTACCTAAAGAAAGAATTTGAGATGAAAGATCTCGGAAAGACAAAATTATGCCTTGGTTTGTAAATTGATCATTTGACAAATGGTATCTTTGTCTATCAATCTGCCTTCACAGAAAAGATGTTGAAAAGATTTTATATGGATGGACCACATCTATTAAGTACTCCGATGGTTGTTCGATCACTTGACGTGAATAAGGATCCACTCTGACCTCAAGAAAAAAATGAGGAGCTCTTTGATCCTGAAGTATCATATCTTAGTGCAATTGGTGGACTAATGTATCTTGCAAATACTACAAGGCCTGATATAACCTTTTCAGTTAATCTGTTAGCAAGGTATAGTTCTGCTCCTACTAGATGATATTGGAATGGGATCAAACACATATTACAGTATTTAAAAGAGAGTATCGATATGGACTTATTTGATTCTAAAGACTACAGTCCCGATCTTGTTGGTTATGCTGATGCTGGGTACTTATTTGACCCGCATAAAGCTTGATCTCACACAGGCTATGTGTTCATATACGGGGGTACTGCCATATCTTTGAGATCTACAAAATAGTCTATCGTAGGCACCTCATCGTACCATGCTGAGATTATAGTTATTCATAAAAAAAAACGAGAATGTGTGTGGTTGAGGTCCATAATACATCTCATTCGAGAAAAATGTGGTTTAAAATGTGAAAAAGTATCCACAACTCTATATGAACATAATGCAGCATGCATAGCACAACTTAAGGTAGGATTCATAAAAGGAGATAGCACGAAACACATTTCGCCAAAACTTTTTTATACATATGAGCTCCAAAAGAATAGTGATATTAACATGCAACATATTCGTTCAAGTGACAATGTGACAGATTTATTCATTAAGTCTCTTCCAACTGCAACTTTCAAGAAGATGGTGCACACGATCGGGATGCAAAGGGTCAATGATGTTATCATTAGGGGGAGTTAATATGCGTTGTACTTTTTTTTCCTTATGAGGTTTTATCCCACTAGATTTTCCTTGTAAGGTTTTTAATGAAACATTCTATAAGTGTTATAAATATATTACCATATATAATGGATGTCTACTTTACCATATATAGTGAATATCTACTTTACCATATATAGTGAATATCTACCAACAACAGTGGTGGCGCAGCGGAAAGGGGCTGCCCCAACCTACCCAGAGGTCGAGGGTTCGACCCTGGGTATGGACAAACACTCTGTTGGGAGCTCTCCCTGGGCGAATTCGGATATAGTCGGACTCCTAAAAAAAGGGTACCGGACACCGGGTAGTTTAAACCAGAAAAAAATATCTACTTTACCATAGTGAATCTCTACTTTACCATATATTGTATGTAGGGGTGTTCATGGGTCGGTTTGGGTCGGTTATTGATCAAAATCATAACCAAACCAACTTAGTCGGTTTTTAAATTTCTAAAATCAAACCAAACCAAAAAATAACCGTCGGTTTGGTTCTTGTCGGTTTAGTTCGGTTTGGTTCGTTTTTTTCAATTTATAACTTTAGCTAATGATAAAAGTTGAAAAAAAAAACAAATTCAATCTAACATATGAGAAGTTAACCGAGTGTTGTATCTCAACCTTGAAACTAAGATGTCAATTGAGTGGAGAGGCGGAGCCGTCCCTCTTTAGGGGGTTCGTCCGAACCCCCTTTGACCGAAAAATATACTATTTATACATGGTTAAAATTAAATTTTAAGTTGTTATAGTAGGTGTTGAACCCCCTTCGACTTAGTTTTCTTTAAATATTGACCCCCCTTACTTGAAATCCTGGCTCCGCCTTTGACTGAGTGTTATACTTCAGCAAAGCTATGAACAACACCATATGAATGCTTCTAAAAAATTATTTTAAAACTACATTTAACAGAATGATATGATAAACCTCCCAAAAGGTGAGCACATAAACTTCTTGCTCAACAAGGTTAAAAAAGAAAGTTAAAATTAATGATTGTCTATAGTAAAATGAATCTCAACTATAAATTTTAATATACAACAAGATATTATTTTCACAATTAGTATCATTTGTCATTCAAAGCGCGAAATTCACTTAGAATCTCACAAGGTACTATTAACTAGATGAAGAAATGACTTAATGCGTTACGATTAAAGTTAAATCATGATTAAAATATAAAATATAATAAATATTTATATTGTATTTATGAATAATACATAAATAGTTAATATATATATATATATATCAGTTCGTTTTGGTTATTTTGTCGGTTATTTTAGAGTAAAATCAAACCAAACCAAACCTAACCAAAGATCGATTTTTTTAATCGGTTTGATTTGGATCGCGGTTCGGTTTGGTTAATAACCAAACCATGAACACCCCTAATTGTTTGTCTATTTATGCAGGGTGGACCTATGTTGTATTTTGGGGTGCTCCGACACACACTAAACTCGACGCGGAATAAGTATAATTACATAGAAAATATATGAAAATAAGTATAAAACATATAAAAGCACCCACTATAATAGAAAGTTGGTTGGGTGCATTAAAATTTGGGTTGATCTTAAGGTCCCTCGTTGGAAGAAGATCCTGGGTTCGAACCTCATTAAGGTTATTTTCTTTTTAAAATTTTTTAAGCATCCACCACTGTATTTATGGTAAAGTTAATTACAGCAAGATTAATTTTCTCCCTATAAATAAAGGTTTTCATATAAAAATTACTCTTTATTCTGTCTACTTTCTTCTTTTTGGAGTATATTTTAAAACACAAACTTATTTATGCTTTTAATTCAAAGTCCCTGTCGCTAACCGGAACAATATTAGTGACAAATTACCAATATTCGGCGCGCGCTTTTCCATATAAGCTAACAGCTGCAGCTTAGCTAGGGTTTTTCTTCTTCTTCTTCAGTAAAAAAGAAAAACAGAGCAACAAAACAGAACCAGCATATTTATATCTATTAGGTAAACAAAAATTAACCTATGCAACAATTTTTTTTTTTCAAGTTTTATTGTGTGATGTGTTTCTGTGTATATATATATATATATATATATATATATATATATATATATATATTTTTGTTATTTTCTGAAATTTGAATTCGGGGTTGTGTATAGAGTTACCTAGTACGTGTTGCTCGTAAAAGGTGACAGATATCTGTGGAATTAATACAGGTGCACGCAAGCTGGTTCGAACGCTGTTATCAAAAGAAAAGATAAAAAAAAAAGTGGGGTTCTAAATTAAGAAATTAGAGTGAATTGTGAATCTATTCTGAACGTTTCGTTGTTAATCGTTGATGATGATGATAATTAGTTTCTGTTTGTTAGTTTCTGTGTGGGTTGTCCCTAGGCAGTTAGGGAGCTCTGGTGTAGCCGGCTTAGTAAGCCTACGACTGTGCCCACCGGTAGGAGCCGTTAGTGTATGCTATTACGAGGGGTGGCCTTTTCTTAGTTCTTATTTACTGTTTTTTTTTTTTACTTTTGTATTGCTCTTATTTTCATGGCTCTCTTAGCTCTATTTGTATTATTTCTCATTTCTTATTTCTGTTATGCCATCCATTCTACTTCAGATATTACTATGACCTTGTTAACTATTCTTTATCTTGAGCTGGGGTCTATTGGAAACAACCTCTCTACTTTTTGAAAGTAGCGGTATGGACTGCGTATATTTTACCCTCCCCAGACCCCACTTGGTGGGAATTCACTGGGTTTGTTGTTGTTGTTGTTAGGTAAACAAAAATTAATCTGTGCAGCAATAATTTTTTTGAAGTTTTATTGTGTCTTGTGTGTCTCTCTATATATTGGTATTTTGTGAAATTTGAATTCGGGGATGTGGATAGAGTTACCTGGTACGTGTTGCTAGTAAGGGTGGCAGGTCTCCCGTGGAGTAAGTCGAGGTGTGCGCAAGCAGGCCCAGACACCACGGGTATAAAGTTAAAAAAAAGATGGGGTTCTAAATTGAGAAATTAAAGTAAATTCTGCATCTATTTTGAATGTTTTGTCGTTATCTTTGATGATGATGATGATGATGATGATGATCAGTTTCTGTTTATTAGTTATCGACAAGCTGAGAAGAAAACTGAAAGAAAAATGTTTTGTTCTTGTGTGTGCGTGTGTGTGTATTTTTTGTCTGAGAAGAATATGTTAGCATTAGAAATACAGATTTCAATTTGTTATTCAAATTTAATGTAATAAAGTTTTCATCTTTGCTACATTTGAATCTGGGTTCTAAATTGACAAATTAGAGTGAATTCTGTATCAGTTTTGAATGTTTTCTCGCCATCTTTGATGATGATGATGTTGGGTTCAATTGGTGTGAATGGAAAATGGGGGGACACAACCTTTTATGAAAAGACATTGTTTTGGAAAAGGAGTGACTGTTCAGATAGTTGTGTCTGTTCAGAAAAAGATAATGTTTCGAATTAACAGACATGGCTCTTCCAAAGGATACACCTTTTCGGATGAACCATTGCCACCTTTCGGAAGGGGCACTTGATGACTATATAAACCTGCATTTATCTACAGGTTTTGGTATGAAAATTTTTCTGAAATACAAACTCTTCTTGTCTTCAAAACATTCCTTGTGATCAATCAAATCATTGAGTGAGTTCGACGAATCCAATTATTTGAGGTACCACTATAGTTGGATTGAAAGCCATTTTATCCTGGGAGGAAGATTCCAAAACCTCGGGTACAGTGAGGGGAATTATTCCTTAAGGACACTCCGTGAAGTCCGGGGATTTGGCTTTACATTTCTGTTTCATCTTAATTTTTGAAAAAATAAAACACACTTCTTAGAAAGATCACTTTGATCTTGTGTTGAGGGTGTTGTTGTACTTCATAGTGTTCTTGTTTTAAACTTGAACTAGTATTGAAGTTATTGTGTCAAATTACAGATTCTTGTACCCGAAAACATTGAAAAACAACAGATGATTACTTTCTCTTTATTAGCTATCGAAAAGCTTGGAAGAATTAAAAGGGGAAAATGTTATGTTCTGTTTTTTCTTTTTTCTGCTGAAAGAATGTTAGAATTTGAAGTGCAACTTTTCAATTTGTTAATTTTATTTTGATAACCGTGGTGTTTGGGCCAGCTTGCACGCACCTCGACCAATTCCACGAGATACCGGCCACCAGGTACTAGGTAACTCTGTCCACTAAGGATCAACAAATGAGAAGAATTCACCTAGTGTTTGCCACACCCTTGGGTGTTTTTTCAATTTGTTATTCAAATTTTATGTAGTAAAGTTTTCATCTTTGCTACATGAAGGAGTTAGGTTACATAGAGGCTATGGTATTATTAGTTAATATGAGAAATTGGAGTGAATACTTCATCTATTTTGAATGTTTTTGCGTCATCTTTGAGATCATTTTGCTTTCTAAGCCGTGGGTATATCGGAAACGACTTCTCTATCTCTATGAGGTAGGGGTAAGGTCAGGGTACACTCCACCCTCCTCGGGCCCCACTTGTGGGATTGCACTGTGTATGTTGTTGTTTGATGATCATTTTTTGTTTATTAGTTATCGAAAAAACTAAGAGGATCAAAAGAGGAAATGTTGTGTTCTTGTGCATTGTTTCTTGGTTCGATTTTGTTGATAAAATCAGACAAAGAATGTTACCATTAAAAGTGCTGTTTATCAATTTATTATTCAATTTTTAAAGTACTGTCGTAGTATATTTTCTTTTCTTTATTAAGTTGCACGGTGTCTACTAATGGTTTCATCTTGCTATGTGAAGGAGTTGGTGGTTACAAAGAGGCTATACAGTATTATAAGTTAAATGGAGGCTTGTGGCAGAGCTGCAGTGATTGGTTATTCTCTTCAGCAACCTATTTCAGTCAAGGGATCAGCTTTCCCTTTAAGGGGTGAAATGAAACTAAATGGGGTCAAGTTATGGTCTGTTAAACCCTGCAAAGCGTCTCATCTTGAAGGGAGCTTGGTCACAGGAAGGCCTCCTCCTCCTGTTTCTGTTCCTATCCCAGAAATGTCAGGTATCTTTTTCAAACTTCCATTTTATTCTACATTTACATACACGTGAAGACTCTACTACACATTCTAGTTCACAATTCTTGCCCATTTTATAGTCCGTCTGTCCAAGCTTCCATAATCTTCCTTATTTTGGAAAGTGCTTTTGATAAGAAGTGATTATCAAAAATTTACTTATAGATAATAGCAATTCATGTTTGGCTAATCAATTTGAAAAGCATTTTTGCCAATATTAGGTAGCAATTTCTGCTTGTCCAGGGTTCCAAAAATGCTTTTAGGGAAAGCTATTTTTTCAGCTTATGAAAAAAAAACTCCTGCTTCTATGCAAAGACTATTGCGCCCCATTTTTCTCGCGTAAAGCGGGATTCGACGTGACTACTCTTTTTGGGATTGTTTAAAGAGTGAAGAGTCGCCACCTAACGTATTACGATGCGTTAAGGCACCATTCTAGGCTAATTACGAACCTATTTTGTTGTTTTAGTCTTAGTTCACTAGAAATTCGGGTAAGGGTTCAAATTACCTCGAAAGGAAGGTGTTAGGCACCTTTCGAGGTCCACAAATGTGGTTCTCGGCCGAATTTGTATTTTTATGTGGGGATTCTATGTGATAAGTATGTTGGTTCTTTGTTCTTTATCATGGTGCACGACTGTTGGTCTACGGTCTTTTGTCTTGAGCCGGGGGTCTATCGGAAACAACCTCTCTACTCCTTTGGGGGTAGTGGTATGGACTGCGTACATTTTACCCTCCCCAGACCCCACTATGTGGGAATATACTGGGTTTGTTGTTGTTGTTGTTGATTCTATGTGATAAGCAAAGGTTACTTATTTATCAACTTAATATTACTAAGTGGTAAAATAATAAACAAGGCATGAAATAATGTAAGGAGCATAAGCAAGAAGAGAGAAACAACACATTTTATAACAAAATCTTTCAATTAAATTAAAGAGCCTAAACTACCCCAAATAAATAAACAGATAAAATGTAAGAGAATGAACAAATTCGAAAAATCAAAGGAATATTTTTGGTTTCATTCGGATCAGAGCCCAACTTGCTAATCATTATTCGACCCATTAGCCGGCAGCCGGATTCTTAGACAACTGACAATGTCATACGTTATGTAATATATGTTGGGTATCATCACTTCCGAATGACTACCCACTCCCCACCTAGGCTGGTTGTCAAACCTAAGAGCGTTCTAAAAAGAAAGGATAAAACTAACGCCTCTAGAATGCCTATCGTCCCAACCTATCGTCCAAGAGGCATTGGACTTTGCTATTTTGGATTTGTGGGCTAGACAAATAAAGCTAGGTTTCCTAGTTGGACTGAAAACGCGTAAAATGAATAGGACGTCAAGTAGCGCATAATAGTCTCAAAGAAGCCTCTTGGTTAATTAAGAGGTTGATTACGAGATTAACATGTTAAGACAACAGTCATTCTTATGTGTTTAAACCTATGAGCATGATATCTAAGTGTTAAATAATTGTCTAGTGACGAAAAGTAATTGTCAAACTATCTCAAAACAATGTTTGTAAACTTGTTAAAAACAAAAGCATGTCAAAATAAAATAAATATGTTGGGGAGTGATACCCGTTAATTTTATTATGCAAAACGTGTTATAAACCAGTAAAGTGTTGGGAGTTAATTTTAGGATGCTAGAAGACATATTTACTTGCTGGAAATAATTAAAACGTAGAAAATTACTTCTGAAAATTAGTAAAATATTGCTGAAAATTCATTCTTCATATTTGAAAATTTATTTCAGTACTGAAAACTCATCTCTTATTGTTGTAACATGCTGGAAGTCAGTTTTATAAGCTGGAAATTAACTTCAATATGCTGGAAATCAATGTTAAATTGCTGGAAATTGTTTTGTATACTGGGAACTTGTTTTAACATGCTAGAAATTATCTTTCAAAGATCGGGGTTTGTAATTTAGTTACGAAAACGTCATTTAAATATCCTAAATGTCGAAATCGAGTGCTGAGGACTAATTTAAACATGTTGAAAATTGCTTAAACATGCTATAAATTGATTGAATATACTCGCAACTGATTTATTACATATAAAGTTAATTACTCAATCCTAAAACATGCTTTCTAAGTGTCAAAATAACTTTGTTATTAATCCTAATTTAAAATTTGCCTAAATGATTCACAAAATCACATAAACACATAAATCTCCGCCCCCCGAGCAGTCCCAAAATTTATTATTACAATGCATCGTTTGTACAAAATTATAGACCATTATGAGAATAACTAAACTAAAAATAATGTAGTCTATTCCCAATCCCCGACGACTCTTCGAATCTCGACCTGTTAAACATAAAGAAATAGCATGGCAAACGCAGAGGTGAACGAAAATACTATGGCATGGTTCCGTACACAAAATGGCCAAACAATGACGTTGTAAACATAACACAGAATAATTCCTATGAACATGCATTCTAGCCTCAACACAACACAGTAACGTCTTCAATAAATAAATAAATGAATAAATTGCATAGTTTAGATACTTACCAGCGAACAGTAACGAAGTAATAAGGAAGAGATTAAGCAGGGATTGCAATAAAATAACCAAATGTTTCCTAAACACCGAAGAACTTGAGAGAATATTTTTCTCTTGGTATTATAGAATAACCCGTAGCTTTGTTTCTTATCTTTATTTCTTTGAGAGAGTGTAATAGGTAGGAAGAAGTCTTCTATCCATTGCTTTCCCTTGGGGCTCCTTTCTACTCATTGATGATGACAATCCTTTTCCTTGGTCAGAGTTGTCGTTGTTCCCAGTCCACATGTTCATCAACATCGAGCATATTCATGTGATGGTCTGGAAGAGGATTGTTGGTAACATTTGGTTCAGAGTGAAGATGTTGAATCTTATTCTTCAAAGCAAAACATGCCTGACTGGGATGTCCTCTCATCCCAGAATGGTAGGCACAAGTCTGATTATGTTGATATCGCTAAGATTTAGTATCACTTGCACGACAGGAATGGGTGTGATGTGGCCTGCTTCTTTGAACCGTTCATATAATTGAGCCAAGGGTTCGGCTAAGGGCGTATATTGCTTTCTTTCGAAGTTGCCTTTGGGTTTGGGCGCAGCAGGCTTGGCAACGGGGATGTGGACATGTTGGGGTGTTTGGACGTGGATTGGTTGGGCATTGTATATGAGATAAGAAGGGTTTGAGAATTGTGGGTGCATTTGGTAAGGAGTAGGCATTTGGTGTAATGGAGCTTGGTATGGCATTTGTAGTGGGTAGAGGGATGTTGGGTAACGTGTTGGAGCTTGTGGGTAAGGTGGAGGGGGTGGAGCAAAGGTTTAATGGCTCAGAGCGCTCTCCGAAGGCTGGTTCGTCATCACAACCCCTACTTCTTACTTCTTTTTGTTCTTCGCAGCTCCTTCAGATTGAGCGTCCAAGCTGATGATGCTACTATTTTTGAGATAATTTTCGAACATTTCTCCTATCCTGATGATCTCGGAAAAACTCTTATCCATAACTGTCAATAGCTTATCGAGGTATTGTGGCTCTTGTGCTTTAACGAAGTACTCTTTCATTTGATACTCTTCGACTGGAGGCCGAGTTCTTGCAGCCTCAGCCCTCCATCTCATAGCATACTCTCGGAAGGACTTGTTAGGTTTCTTTCTCAGTGCCTGCATGTAAGACCAGCTGGGAGCGCTGTCCGTGTTGTATCCGAATCTCTCGATGAAACTGGAGGCCATGTCAAGCCAACCCGCCCACTTCTTCACGTCTTGTTCTATATACCATGTGAGAGCCTCTCCCGTGAGACTTCTCATGAATATCTTCATTATAATATTTTTATTCTTCCCTACTCCCGACAGTTCATCACAATATATGCGGAGGTGCGCCTTGGGATCCGGTCCCATTATACAACTTGAACTTAGGAGGCTTATACCCTTCCGGCAGTTCCACGTCAGGATGAACGCACAGATCCTCATAGCTAAGACCTTTTGTTCCTTTACTGCCTTGTAACTGCCTCAACTTTTCGACCTCCGACTGCATTGTGTAATCATTTTTTGGAGGTTCAAATGCAAGTTGAGGATAGTTAGGTGGGAGTACTTCAATGAATATGGGGTTTATATTGTGACTGTCGGATGCATGATGGTGATATACATTTTGGTTCGGAGGCTCTTCGAGAGATGGGTAGGTGGAGTGTTTAGGGCCTTGGGTAGGTTGGGTAGGTATATATATAGGAGTCGGGATATTTTGATTGTTTAGAATGGGGTTTGGGAGGCTTTGGGTGTTTGCGGGAATTTGAGGCTGAAGAGTTTGGGACTTTGGGATGGCATAGTTGTCAGCTTGCAGTTCAGGAGTGTTCAAGTTAAGAGAAAGCTTGGCCAAGTTGCGCACTTGCGCCAACTCCCCTTATAACTCCAAGATTCTCTGCTCCATTTTTAACATCATTTCATTTTGTCCTGCGACACCGTCTCCTTCGGAACTAGTACCTTCTTTATCCACAATATTATGATGATCACCCATCACTTCTTTACCCCTGAAACTTGTAGGTAGAGGGGGAGGAGAAGGAGGAGCCCCTTTTGATCTGGTGTGGTAGGCCAGAGTGCACAAATCAACCTTTGGGAAGGGGAAAACAAAGCAAAAACAACAAAGGTGAAGAAATTAGTGCGTTAGCGGTGTAAAGAAGTAAATCAAATTAGCACATAACAATCACGTTGTTTGACGTTTCTTATTTTGGGAGCCTCTTTTAAGCTAGTGGTAGGCCTATCGTTGTTTGAGAGATAATCATGCCATAGAATAATGTCATTTGCTCATAAATAAACCCCAAAAAGAAATTAAACTTTATTGCATTCAACGAAGTCAACATGTAGAAAATAAATAACCAACAAAGGGAAAAAAGAGCAAGGTGGTCATGGAAATAAAACAAAGAAAGTACTAGAATCCCACATAAAAATACAAACTCGTAATGGTTAGAACCTAAGGTCCCCAGCAGAGTCGTCATTCTGTCGCACTCCATTTTTCTCGCGGAAAGCGGGATTCAACGTGACTACTTTTTTTGAGATTGTTTTGGGGTGTGAAGAGTCGCCACCTAACGAATTAAGGTGCATTAGGGCACCATTCTAGGCTAACTACGAACCTATTTTTGTTATTTAATCTTAGTTCACCAGAAATTCGGATAAAAGTTCAAATTACCTCGAAAGGAAGGTGTTAGGCACCTTTCGGGGTCCACAAATGTGGTTCCTGTCTGAATTCGTATTTTACGTGGGGATTCTATGTGATAAACAAAAGCCACTTATTTTTATTAACTAATATCAACTAAGTGATGTAATAAAAAACACTTACAACTAGTGTGTATATCATATAAAAAAACCACAAGGGATACGAGACTAACTTTTTGCGACACGCAAATAATAAACACAAATACCATAATTCTTGTAATCTTCATCTTCCTTGGATTACGGACTCTAGCAAATTCCTTTGCTTTTTTGCATGAGGACAAAATTGGAGGATAATAAACTATAGATTAAGCTTACGTCGAAGTAAGGAGAAACTACAAATGATGCAAAACTTGTTAGTAATATATATGTCACCTCAATTTTGGTGACCAATTAATGTAAGAGATTAATAAAAGTAAATAAGTAATTCAATAAAACACGCATAAAGTAAAAAGGATAAGAGAGAATGTGGTTGGAAAAATAGATTGGAGAAGATTCCAATTGGTATGTATTTATTTTTTCATTTTCTTTATGGAGAATCTCCTCCCATAAGAGAGCTAATCCCATGGTGTGTATTTTGAGAAGACATATCACCATTAGTGACATGGTGTATGTTATTGCCTCCTAAAGAATCACATGAGGTTTTTTTTTTTGTGTCGACTCTGTAGAGTGGAAGATTTGGTACAATGACTGTGCAGAGTCAGACATCTTTCTTTTTTTTATCGTCGGACCATCAACTACGCAGCCCAACCCAAAAGTATCATTTTTTTCATCAAACTCTAAGGGATCAGTTATCCCTTGTAATCTGGCGCCAAGGCCCTTATCTTCTTCATATCCCAGCCAACACATACAACTCAGAGCATCCAATGGTTTCTGTGGTTGCATGTAGCTTACCATGTCCTCTTCGATGTTTCCGATCAGCTCCAAAGCATCAAGACCTCTTTGTCCCCCCTCACCCACTATCAACACCTTTTGTTGTCCATAATCAAATCGGAGACATTGGTGCAATGTGGAAGGGACTGCACCAGCCATGTGGATCCACGACCGCCCGAGTAATAAATTGTATGAGGCAGGAATGTCCATCGGCTGAAAGATTATGGGAAATGTAGCTGGGCCCATTGTCATGTTTAGTATGATCTCCCTAATGGTGTTTCGCCGAGAGCCGTCAAATGCTCTTATAATCCTTACCTGGGGCTGTGTTCTAGCCATATCAACCTCTAGGCTCATCAGGGTAACTAAAGGACAGATGTTTACCCCTGAACCCGGATCAATCAACACACGAGGTATCACCCTTCCCTCATACTGTATTGCAACATGCAACGCTCCGCTACCTGACCCACCTTCAATGCTCCCAACTAACTCGAAAGTGTGAAACATCTCCCCATCAAGACTTTCTTTACCTTCAACAACGTATATGGGATGCCCTTTCTCCCATGTATCACAACTTCTTGGTGGTCGTATTCAAATTTGAGGCACTGATGAAGTGTAGAGGAGATTGCGCCAGCCGCATGAAGCCATGGCCGCCTGAGCAGCAAGTTGTAAAAGGCAGGAATATCCATCACCTAGAAGGTTATGGGGAAGTGATTGGACCCATCACCATATCCAACGTGATCTCCCCAACAATGTTTCTTTGGGAACCGTCGAATGCCTTTACGTTCATTTTCTAGGTCTGCATTTTAGCCATATCGACCTCCAATCTGGTCAAAGTGTTCAAGGGACAGATTGTTAATCCCGAGCCTGGATCAATCAACGCTTGAGATATCATTCTTCCCTCATATTTCAACATGACATGCAAAGCCCGATTATGTGATCTACCTTCGGGTGGCAACTCATCATCATGGAAAGATATTTTGTAGGCCTCGAATACTTGCCCTGCCATATAGGCCATCTCTCCACCTGTTATAGTGGCTGGTACATAAGCTTCGCTCAAAATCCTCATCAAGGCCCTTTTATGATTTCCAGAAGTCTGCAACAATGTCCAGATGGATATCTGGGTTGGAGTTTTATTTAGTTGCTCTGCGACAGAGTACTCCTTAGCCTGTATCTTCTTCCAAATGCCATCTTCCTCAACTTCAATGGCAGACTGTTTTCCTTTATTGGAACTTCCTTGGAACAAGTTTTCAGACGTATATACTCTGCCCGATCTGGTCACACCGTGTGCAACATCTGCCTCAGCTACCTTTGCTTTTCCAGGAATATTGAGTTCATAATTCCATGGAACCGCATGAGGGTTATAAACGGTTGGGGAAGCTTTTACAACAGTGAAAGGAGTCTGGGGCGTGGCCATCTTAACTTCAAATAACACCCGTTTCTGCACACTAACGGGAGTACCATTTCCCTTTTCAATGAACCAAATGGAGTGCTTCAAATCTACATCTTCATCAATGTCGAGCATATTTACTTGATGATCTGGGAGAGGATTGTTTGTAACATTTGGTTTTGGGTCCTTCAGATGAATGACTTTGTGTCAATCAGCTGTTGAATCTTATTCTTCAAACAAAACATGCCTCGATGGGATGACCTCTCATCCCAGAATGGTAGGCACAAGTCTGATTATGTTGATACCGCGGAGATTTAGTATCGACTTGCACGGCAGGAATGGTTGTGATGTGGGCGTTTGGTATAGTGGAACTTGGTATGGCATTTGTAGTGGGTAGGGGGATGTTGGGTAAGGTGTTGGAACTTGTGGGTAAGGTGGAGGGGATGAGCAAAGGTTTGATAGCTCGGAAGGTTCTCCGAAGGTTGGGCCGCCATCACAACGTTTTTCTTCTTTTTGTTTTCCGAAGCTCCTCCAGATTGAGCATTTTTGTTGGTAGTGTGCAGAGAATCCAAGCTACCATTTTTGAGACAATCTTCGAACATTTCTCTTATCCTGATGATCTCAGAAAAACTCTTATCCGTAACTGTCAACAACTTATCGAGGTATTGTGGCTCTTGTGCTTTAACGTAGTACTCTTTCATTTGATACTCTTCGACCAGAGGCTGAGCTTTTGCATCCTCGGCCCTCTATCTCATAGCATACTCTTGGAAGGGCTCATTTGGTTTCTTTCTCAGTGCCTGCATGTAAGACCAGCTGGGAGCACTGTCTATGTTGTATCCGAATCTCTCGACGAAACTGGAGGCCATGTCAAGCCAGCCCGCCCACTTCTTCATGTCTTGCTCAATATACCACTTGAGAGCCTTTCTCGTGAGACTTCTCATGAATAGCTTCATTCTAATCTTTTCATTTTTCCCTACTCCCGCTAATTTGTTGCAGTATACGCAGAGGTGTGCCTTGGGATCCCCGGTCCCATTATACAACTCGAACTTGGGAGGCTTATACCCCTCCGGCAGTTCCACGTCAAGATGAATGCACAGATCCTCATAGCTAAGATCTTTCGTTCCTTTACTGCCTTCTAACTGCCTCAGCCTTTCGACCATCGACTGCATTGTGCAATCATTTTCCGTAGGTTCAAATGCAGGTTGAGGATAGGTAGGTGGGAGTGCTTCAACATATATGGGGTTGATATTGTGGCTGCCAAATACGTGATGGGGATATACATTTTGGTTCGGAGGTTTTTGGGGAGATGGGTAAGTGGAGTTTTAGAGTCTTGAGTAGGGTAGGTATATACATAGGAGTCGGGATATTTTGGTTGTTTAGAATGGGGTTTGGGCGTTTGCGGGAATTTGATGCTGAACAGGAGTTTGGGATGGCATAGTTGTCAGCTTGTAGTTCAGGAGTGTTCAAGTTAAGAGAAAGCTTGTCCAAGTTGCGCACTTGTGCCAACTCCCCTCGTAACTCCAAGATTCTCTGCTCCATTTTCAACATCATTTCATTTTGTCCTATGACACTGTCTCCCTCAGAACTGGTACCCTCTTTATCCACAATATTATGACGATCACCCATCACTTCTTTGCCTTTCAGACTTGTAATTGGCGGAGAAGCCCCTTTTGATCGGGTGTGGTAGGCCAGTATGCACAAATCAACCTTTGGGAAGGGGAAAACAAAACAAAAACAACAAAGGTGAAGAAATTAGTGCATTAGTGGTGTAAGGAAGTAAATTAGCATATAGCAAGCACGTTGTTGACGTTTCCTATTTTTGGAGCCTCTTTTGAGCCAGAGGTAGGCCTAGCGCTGTTTGAGAGATAATTATGCCATAAAATAATGTCATTTGCTCATAAATAAACCCCAAAAAGAAATTAAACTTTGTTGCATTCAAATTGTCTCATAAATTGCAGGAAAGAAAAAACAAGAAAATCTGAAAAATGAAAACTAAGCTAAATTCTAAACACATCATCCTCTTGTTGTTCCTCCTTCTTGTATGCTTCTAATGCTTTGTCAAAGCGAGGGCGGCTGGTCGTGAGATAAGATAATGCTAACTTTCCTCCCATGCTTCCCATGTCCGGATAGTCCCTACCTTGTTTGTCGAATTTGTCACGAAGTTCTTGCATCTTTTCTTCTTCGGTTAGAGCACGATGCTTCCAAAACTCCAACTCTTTCCCCATTTCGGCGATCTCTTTTGCATAATTATTTGACGGTGGCGTGCTTCAGATTCCAAAGCTCTCTTCTTAAACTTGCGATAGAGAACTTGTGCTTTAGCTTCCTTGTCGTTGACATGCTTACCCCTTTTGATGCCTGGGGTCACCTTGCTTTTCAAGTCGGCATGCAACCGTTCAATGTACTAGATGGTACCTGTCTGCCTCAATGCTCTTTTTGTCTAGGTGAGTCTTTTTGCCCCATATCTTGGCAAGCTCATTGGCATTTGGGATCGTATTGTCTTCATAGTCCACTCTATGTGCGTCCATATTGGTAGCCCTCGGGATTACTTGTTTTCTCCTTGCTTGCCTCATCACCCTAGCAGAAGCATATGGTTGCAGCCCATGGAGACTAATCAAAACCAGGTAGACGTATTGCTGAAAGTAGATTACAAAGTTCGTGCTACGGAACCATTCAAACATCCATTGCACGGAGTCTTCGGTCAGAGCACCCAACATTTGTCCCCACTTTTCTACCTTGTTCAACCGTTTGATCTTCTTGACTCCCAACGTGACTCAAGTATCATGTGCGGTGATGTTGTCGATTCCAATCGATCTATGCATGCTCTGCACACCACGGATCTTTTGAAGATGTTCAATTAACCACAGTTGCAATAGCAAGTTGCAACCCTCAAAACGTTTGGCCCCATTCTTGCAACGACCAAGGGATCGGTACATGTCCGCCACTATCATGGGCACGATTGTGCAGGGCCTTTCTCAATTCCATTGCACAAGGCATTAGCTACAGTGATCAGGCGAGTATGTATCTCCTCTTCCGCTCCATTTGGGAAGACCACCATTCCTAGAAAGTAGACGATAAATGCAAAGATTCGTTTGCTTTCCCAGGAGTTGGGGTCAGAACCCACTGCTTCATACTTTTTTTTCCCTTGCTTGTGCCCGAACCTATCAACCAAGTAGCTGCTGGGAATTCTCGACTTCATCACAAATGCTACCATTCTACTGCCGTGAAGACCCAATTTGCTGCTGACTTCTAGGGTGACGCTTGTTGGGATGATAACCTCAGCCCTTTGCCACCTCCTTTGTGATGTCACACTCTTGTTTTCCA
The DNA here is from genome assembly GCA_030864215.1 of Capsicum pubescens. NCBI lineage: Eukaryota > Viridiplantae > Streptophyta > Magnoliopsida > Solanales > Solanaceae > Capsicum > Capsicum pubescens. The sequence continues at coordinate 27,589,085 of CM061549.1, read as the reverse complement.
CATACCTTTCGATTTCCTCAATGAGTGGGGTCATTTCTACATCTCTAAATACTGATCTTGTCTCGTCCCAAAATGCAGAGGCAACTTCAATGAGCTCTCTACACGGGGTACTGGCATAAGGGATGGCAAGCTCCCCAATGCCTTCTTTACCACGCTTTGTTCGTAATACTCTAAGTTCAACCACCACTACTCCATGTGTTGTGGCATGCACCAAACCATGCTAAACCTTGGGTAGGAAGTTGGAATTGCCATTGAATCTGCAAAACAAAGTATTAGCCTACTTTCCAAAGCATGCTCCTACCCAAGGTTTAGGCTAATACTTTGTTTTGCTCTTTGGGGTAGGGTAGGCTAATACTTTGTTTTGCAGATTCAATGGCAATTCCAACTTCCTACCCAAGGTTTAGCATGGTTTGGTGCATGCCACAACACATGGAGTATTGGTGGTTGGACTTAGAGTATTACGGACAAAGCGTGGTAAAGAAGGCTTGGGGAGCTTGCCATCCCTTATGCCAGTCACCCCGTGTAGAGAGCTCATTGAAGCTGCCTCTGCATTTTGGGACGAGACAAGATCAGTATTTAGATTTCGAGATGTAGAAATGACCACCTTCCTTGAGGAAATCGAAGGGTATGTGGAAAACAAGAGAGGGACATCAGAAAGGAGGTGGCAAAGGGCTGAGGTTATCATCCCAAAAAGCGTCACCCTAGAAGAAGTCAACAACAAATTGGGTCTTCACGACAGTAGAATGGTAGCATTTGCGATGAAGTCGAGAATTCCGGGCAGCTACTTGGTTGATAGGTTCGGGCACAAGCAAGGAAAAAAAAGTTCGAAGCAGAGGGTTTTGACCCCAACTCTTGGGAAAACAAACGAATCTTTGCATTTATCGTCTACTTTCTAGGAATAGTGGTCTTCCCAAATGGAGCGGAAAAGGAGATACATACTCGCCTGATCATTGTAGCCAATGCGTTGTGCAATGGAATTGAAAAAGGCCCCTGCACAATCGTGCCCATGATAGTGGCGGACATGTACCGGTCCCTTGGTCGATTCTAGAATGGGGCCCAAATGTTTTGAGGGTTGCAACTTGCTACTGCAGCTGTGGTTAATTGAACATCTTCAAAAGATCCGTGGTATGCAGAACATGCATAGATCGATTGGAATCGACAACATCACCGCACATGATACTCGAGTCACGTTGGGAGTCAGAAGATCAAACGACCGAACGAGGTAGAAAAGTGAGGACACATGTTGGGTGCTCTAATCGAAGACTTCGGGCAATGGATGTTTGAATGGTTCCGTCGCACGGACTTTGTAATCTACAATCAACAATACGTCTACCTGGTTTTGATTAGTCTTCATGGGCTGCAACCATATGCTCCTGCTAGGGTGATGAGGCAAGCAATGAGAAAACAGGTAATCCCAAGGGTCATCAATATGGACGCACATAGAGTGGACTACGAAGACAATAAGATGCCAATGAGCTTGCCAAGATTTGGGGCAAAAAGACACCTAGACAAAAAGAGCATTGAGGCAGACAAGTACCATGCAGGATACATTGAATGGTTGCATGCTGACTTGAAAAGCAAGGTGACCCCAGGCATCAAAAGGGGTAAGGCACAAGTTCTCTATCGCAAGTTTAAGAAGAGAGCTTTGGAATCCGAAGCACGCCATCGTCAAATAATTATGCAAAAGAGATCGCCGAAATGGGGAAAGAGTTGGAGTTTTGGAAGCATCGTGCTCTGATCGGAGAAGAAAAGATGCAAGAACTTCGTGACAAATTCGGCAAACAAGGTAGGGACTGTCTGGACATGGGAGGAAAGTTAGCATTGTCTTGTTTCGCGACCAGCCGCCCTTGCTTTGACAAAGCGTTGGAAGCATACAAGAAGGAGGAATAAGAGGATGATGTGTTTAGAATTTAGCTTAGTTTTCATTTTTCTTCCCTGCAATTTATGAGACAATTTGAATGCAATAAAGTTTAATTTCTTTTTGGGGTTTATTTATGAGCAAATGACATTATTTTATGGCATAATTATCTCTCAAACAGCGCTAGGCCTACCTCTGGCTCAAAAGAGGCTCCCAAAAAGGGAAACGTCAACAACGTGCTTGCGATATGCTAATTTACTTCCTTACACCACTAACACCTAATTTCTTCACCTTTGTTGTTTTTGTTTTCCCCTTCCCAAAGGTTGATTTGTGCACACTGGCCTACCACACCCAATCAAAAAGGGCTTCTCCACCACTTACAAGTCTGAAAGACAAAGAAGTGATGGGTGATCGTCATAATATTGTGGATAAAGAGGGTACCAGTTCTGAGGGAGACAGTGTCGCAGGACAAAGTGAAATGATGTTGAAAATGGAGCAGAGAATCTTGGAGTTACAAGGGGAGTTGGCTCAACTTGACCAAGCTTTCTCTTAACTTGAACACTCCTGAACTACAAGCTGACAACTATGCCATCTCAAATTTCCGCAAACGCCCAAAGCCTCCCAAATCCCATTCTAAACAACCAAAATATCTCGACTCCTATATATACACCTACTCAAGACCCTAAAACTCCACTTACCCATCTCCCCAAAAACCTCCGAACCAAAATGTATATCACGCATCCGGCAGTCATAATATGAACCCTATATACGTTGAAGCACTCCCACCTGCATTCCTGCATTAGAACCTCCGGAAAATGATTGCATAAAGCAGTCGGTGGTCGAAAGGCTAAGCAGTAAAGGAACGAAAGATCTTAACTATGAGGATCTGTGCATTCATCCTGATGTGGAACTGCCGGTAGGGTATAAGCCTCCCAAGTTCGAGCTGTATAATGGGACCGGAGATCCCAAGGCGCACGTCCGCATATATTTCAACAAATTGGCGAGAGTAGGGAAAAATGAAAAGATTAGAATGAAGCTATTCATGAGAAGTCTCACGGGAGAGGCTCTTACGTGGTATATTGAGCAAGAAGTGGGCGGGCTGGCTTGACATGGCCTCCAGTTTCGTCGAGAGATTCGGATACAACATAGACAGTGCTCCCAGCTGGTCTTACATGCAGGCACTGAGAAAGAAACCAAATGAGTCCTTCCGAGAGTATGCTATGAGATAGAGGGCCGAGGATGTAAAAGCTCGGCCTCCAGTCGAAGAGTCAAATGAAAGAGTACTTCGTTAAAGCACAAGAGCCACAATACCTCGATAAGTTGTTGACAGTAACGGACAAGAGTTTTTCCGAGATCATCAGGATAAGAGAAATGTTCGAAGATTGTCTCAGAAATGGTAGCTTGGATTCTCTGCAGACTACCATGGAGGAGCTTTGGAAAACAAAAAGGTTGTGATGGCGGCCCAGCCTTCGGAGAACGTTCTGAGCTATCAAACCTTTGCTTATCCCCTCCACCTTACCCACAAGCTCCAACATCCTCTACTCACTACAAATGCCATATCAAGTTCCACTATACCAAACGCCCACTCCTTACCAAATGCACCCACTATTCTCAAGCCCTTTTTATCCCATATACAATGCCTAACCAATCCAAGTACCCCAAACAACCCGACCTGCTCACATCCCTGCTGCTCCCAAACCCAAAGACAACTTCGAAAGAAAGCAATATACACCCATAGCGGAACCGATAGCTCAATTATATGAATGGCTAAAAAAAGCAGGCCACATCACAACCATTCCTGCCGTGCAAGTCGATACTAGATCTCCGCGGTATCTACATAATCAGACTTGTGCCTACCATTCTGGGATGAGAGGGCATCCCATCGAGGCATGTTTTTGTTTGAAGAATAAGATTCAACAGCTGATTGACACAAAAGTCATTCATCTGAACGACCCAGGACCAAATGTTACAAACAATCCTCTCCCAGATCATCAAGTAAATATGCTCGACGTTGATGAAGATGTAGATTTGGAGCACTCCATTTGGTTCATTGAAAAGGGAAATGGTACTCCCGTTAGTGTGCAGAAACGGGTGCCATTTGAAGTTAAGGTAGCCACGCCCAAGACTCCTTTCACTGTTGTAAGAGCTTCCCCAACCGTTAACCCTCATGCGGTTCCATGGAATTATGAACTCAATATTCCTGGAAAAGCAAAGGTAGCTGAGGCAAATGTTGCACAGGGTGTGACCAGATCGGGCAGAGTATATACGTCTGAAAACTTGTTCCAAGGAAGTTCCAATCAAGGAAAACAGCCTGCCATTGAAGTTGAGGAAGATGGCATTTGGAAGAAGATACAGGCTAAGGAGTACTCCATCGCAGAGCAATTGAATAAAACTCCAGCCTAGATATTCATCCTGACATTGTTGCAGGAAATCATAAAAGGGTCTTGATGAGGATTTTGAGCGAAACTTATGTACCAGCCACTATAACAGGTGGAGAGATGGCCCATATGGTGGGGCAAGTATTCGAGGCCTACAAAATATCTTTCCATGATGATGAATTGCCACCCGAAGGTAGATCACATAATCGGGCTTTGCATGTAACGTTGCAATATGAGAGAAGAATGATATCTCGAGTGTTGATTGATCCAGGCTCGGGATTAAACATCTGTCCCTTGAACACTTTGACCAGATTGGAGGTCGATATGGCTAAAATGAACGTTAAGGCATTCGATGGTTCCCAAAGAAACACTATTGGGGAGATCACGTTGGACATGGTAATGGGTCCAGTCACTTCCCCATAACCTTCTAGGTGATGGATATTCTTGCCTCTTACAACTTGTTGCTCAGGCGGCCATGGCTTCATGCGTCTGGCGCAGTCTCCTCTACACTTCATCTGTGCCTCAAATTTGAATACGACCACCAAGAAGTTGTGATACATGGGAGAAAGGGCATCCCATATATGTTGTTGAAGGTAAAGAAAGTCTTGATGGGGAGATGTTTCACACTCTCTCGAGTTGGTTGGGGAGCATTGAAGGTGGGTCGCGTAGCGGAGCGTTGCATGTTGCAATACAGTATGAGGGAAGGGTGATACCTCGTGTGTTGATTGATCCGGGTTCAGGGGTGAACATCTGTCCTTTAGTTACCCTGATGAGCCTAGAGGTTGATATGGCTAGAATACAGCCCCAGGTAAGGACTATAAGAGCATTTGACGGCTCTCGGTGAAACACTATTGGGGAGATCACACTAAACATGACAATGGGCCCAGCTACATTTCCCATAATCTTTCAGCTGATGGACATTCCTGCCTCATACAATTTATTGCTCGGGCGGCCGTGGATCCACATGGCTGGTGCAGTCCCTTCCACATTGCACCAATGTCTCCGGTTTGATTATGGACAACAAGAGGTGTTGATAGTGGGTGAGGGGGGACAAGGAGGTCTTGATGCTTTGGAGCTGATCGGAAACATCGAAGAGGACATGGTAAGCTACATGCAACCATTGTGGTTCAGATACGTGGTAAGCTACATGCTTTCTGTTTGATCCTATATTTATATATGTATCTTTCTGATACGTGGTTCAGATTTAATGTTGTCCTTGATTCTTTTTTCGTCTAGTTGCCTATATTTTATTCTCCTAGATTGGGGTGGGGGGTGAAAGTTATCTTTTTTCGGGGAGTTATTCTGTCTACATATTTAAGTTATATTATAAATCATATTAGTAGATGCACATGATAAAAGCTTATGTAGTTGGCCAAGTGCCACATATGCTAAACTCTCAACTCATTTTGACGTATGTGTAGTTTGTTTTGGCAGGGGGGGGGGGGGTCCTTTTTGAAATCAACTAGGGCACTGACATTATTGTCAGAAGTTTTAAAACATTTCATTGCATGCTTGTCATGCATTCTTTTAATTAGGAAACTCTCCAGGGTTCTCGTACTTGCATAGATTTCCCTTCCTTCTCTTTCCTATGTAAAGCTTATGGTAGTCAAGCCACTTCTTGGCACTTTTATTTCCTAGGTCTAGTGGTATGCGATAGTTGAAGTTGATGAATTTGAATTGTGGTTCCTATCTCGTCGTTTACTCTATTACTTAAGCTGTCCATTGCACTTTTAAGATGCTGGGAACAACTTTGTAGATTATGAATTGGTTGAAGTTGATCCTGAAGTTCGTGGTATTATTGACAAAGAGAAGGAACGTCAATTTCGTAGTTTAGAGCTTATTGCCTCTGAGAATTTCACATCTCGAGCAGTGATGGAGGCAGTGGGTTCTTGCCTTACAAACAAATACTCTGAAGGACTTCCAGGCAAAAGGTAAATTTTATCCCTACGAGAACAAATAAAAAAGAAGCATTTTTCATTTTTTTTTTGGATACTTCATTTGATTTGGAAAACGAATCTCTTCCTGGTAGCGAACTTGTTCTTTTTCTTTTTTTCCTTTTTCTTTGCTTATTTAACAACATCTATCCTTTGTTTTGTAAATAAATTCCTTACATCAGATATTATGGTGGAAACGAGTACATTGATGAGTTAGAAACACTCTGTCAAGAGAGGGCTTTGGCAGCCTTTAACTTAGATGGAAAACAGTGGGGTGTCAATGTTCAACCCCTATCTGGTTCTCCAGCAAATTTTGAAGTTTACACAGCCGTTCTCAATCCACATGACCGGATTATGGTTAGTTGTAAGTAACCTATTTCTGTTGGTCTTCTAGATTACATGCATTGATATTTATCGTTTTTCATGGTCATTCATTCAGGGATTGGACTTGCCTCATGGAGGTCATTTGTCCCATGGATTTATGACTCCTAAAAGACGAGTTTCAGGCACATCTATTTACTTTGAGTCCATGCCTTACCGCCTTGATGAATCCTCTGGTACCACACGCCTATCTTTGTAGATGCATTTAACCTTTAACTAGAATTGTCATCTGATTTTGTTGGCTTAACAGGCCTTGTTGATTATGACATGCTTGAGAAGACTGCAACCCTTTTTCGGCCAAAACTTATTATTGCTGGTGCTAGTGCATATCCACGAGATTTTGATTATCCTCGTATGAGAAAGGTACAAACTTTTTGGAGTTTGCTAGTTGGAGTTACTGACCCATACTGATAATTCTCCCTGTTGATAGCTTTATTTTCTGCATCTAATTATTTCCTTTGCTATACGGAAGATAGCAGATGCTGTGGGAGCCTTTCTTATGATGGATATGGCTCACATCAGTGGGCTTGTTGCCGCCTCTGTAGTTGCTAATCCATTTGAATACTGTGACATTGTTACCACAACAACTCACAAGGTATGATTTAAATTTCTTGGAATATTGTGCATAGCCATTCCGGCCCCTCTACCCACCGAAAAATAAAGTTAAAAAGAAAATCACAGAAGAAAAAGGAGAATGAAATGCAAACACAATTTCAGTAATTTTATTTCCATTTTCCTGATTAACTTTAATTACAATGCTTCTGATCAGTCTCTAAGAGGTCCTAGAGGAGGAATGATCTTCTTCAAGAAAGATCCTGTCCTAGGTGTTGATTTGGAATCTGCAATCAACAATGCTGTCTTTCCTGGCCTGCAGGTCAGTTCCGTTTCCTTTCAACATTATTTTTACTATAATTTTTTCCTTTTGCTCCATTAAGTGTTAAAACCTATCAATGCCTAGCGATATTCACTTTTTGAGGACTATCAATGTCTTCACAGGGTGGTCCGCATAATCACACAATTGGAGGATTAGCTGTTTGCTTGAAGTATGCTAAATCAACTGATTTCAAAGCTTATCAGAACAAGGTAAGCTCATTCCTGTCTTTTTCACTAGATTGTGTCCATTCATGCAGGAAATATAACTGTCATTTGTTGTTTATGTTTGCAGGTGGTCTCTAACTGTAGAGCGCTTGCAAGCCGGCTAATGGAGTTGGGGTACAAGCTTATCTCTGGAGGAACTGACAATCATTTGGTTCTAGTGGATCTCAGGCCCTTAGTAAGTTCTGCATGTACACTATTTTTTGTCCAGAAAAGAAAAATTCAACTAGGACATGCAAATGTACTGGTATCGCAATAGTAGTTAATGAACTATGAAACTATTAAGCACCATCACCTACAATTTTGGTTGATGACTTCTCTTGAACAATTTTTTTTTCTAAATTTGGTGGTTACTGGGGAATTAATGCAGCATACGAATTTGGTAAATATTGAATAGCATGAAGAAATATTATTTGGTTGATTAATGTATCCATATAGAACAGTCGAAAACAAGTTGGCAAACTCTGTTTAATGCATCCTTCTGCCTTCTACAGTTTTACTTGTTAGTATTTGTGTGTTACCAGCTATAAGCAAGGTACAACCAACGCTCGTCTTGTAAACTTAGATTAATTAACCCTTCTGCATTTGCCAATCAGGGGCTTGATGGTGCTAGAGTGGAGAAAATACTGGACATGGCATCAATCACGCTCAATAAGAATTCAGTAGCTGGTAAGTGTAGAACCTTAACCACTGCACTTCATTATTGACATCTATTGTCTTGTCCTTATACTGTCAATGAAACTGTAGGTGATAAAAGTGCACTAGTACCTGGTGGTATACGTATAGGCTCACCTGCAATGACCACTCGAGGTTTCTCAGAGAAGGAATTTGTAACCGTTGCAGATCTCATTAACGAGGGTGTGCAGATTACTCTCGAGGCCAAGAACTTAGTCTCTGGTTCTAAACTCCAAGATTTCATCAAGTTTGTTACTTCGCCGGAGTTCCCTTTGAAGGATAAGGTGTTAGATTTGCAAAGAAGAGTTGAAGCTTTGACAACCCAATATCCGTTGCCCGGCTTGTGATGAAACACTGATGGAGATTCAATTGCTTTCGATAGCAAACTGGTTCTATGAATTGTATAACAGGCAGATTTTGCCATTTGATGGTGCAGCATGATTGCATCAAGTTATGTGTAATAGTCTTCCTTCAGATAATAAACTTTCTGTTGTCCTCCTTTTGGGATTTAAAATGAGAAAAAGGTTAAACAAAATTTTGAAAATATGAATTGCTTGGTAAATGGTAATATGTAGTTATGGCATCTCAGTTGCATATGCCTCTCTAGAACAGTTTGAGAATTTGATTGCTCAAGTCTAGTCTAGAGAGGATAAAATCTAAAAAGTTGAATGAACTATGATTAATCATAGTCTAAAGGTATGTAGTTTCTTGGATACAACAGCAATAACATACCCAGTTTATTCCCACATAGTGAGGTCTGGGGAGGGTAGAGTGTACGCAGACTACTCCGCCACCTCAGGTAAAGTAGAGAGGCTGTTTCCGATAGACCTCCGGCTTATAATCGATATCAGTATAACAAACATAAAAGCTAAGTGCAAAACAAACTAACTCCGCTAGCAACAAGATAATACTACAAGACAAAAATGAGAACTATCTAATCGAAATCATAGACATCACAAAGCACCACGAATAAAGACTACAGACACAAAAGAACGCTTCCTTGTTACCGATGCACTCCCACCCCCCAACCCTCTACCCTAATCTGCGTCCTCCACACTTTTCTATCAAGGGTCACGTCCTCCGTAAGTTGTAACTGTCTCATATCATGCCTAATCATCTCCCTCCAATATTTCTTCGGTCTACCTCTACCCCGACTAAAATCATCCATAGCTAGTGTCTCACACCTCCGCACTGGAGCATCCGAGTCCTCCTCTTGAAAAAATTCTATCTTCAAAATTTTGACAGAGAGATAAAAAAATCGTATAGATAGATTATATCTTTTCCGTCGTTATGTAATGTCAAACATTGATAATTTGAAGAATAAATCTACAAGAAAATACAAGGTAGTACTATAAGATAGCGACGTTATAATACCAAATTTGATGGTGCAATAGCTCAAGTAATAATTAACGTAACAATTAAGAAAAATAACACAAACATACATCTTAACTTACCATATTTACACAACTCTACCCTTATAAAGTAATTATAAGAATTTCAACTAATTATGTATCTTCGTTGGATGTATCAGGGAGTTAATTATGTATCTTGACAGACTCAAAATAAAAAAAAAATGCATCGGGGGTTAATTATTTATCTTTACAAAGAAAAAAATATATTTTCGTTAAATATATCGAAAGCTAATTATGTACCTCGGCAGATCCAAAATCAAAATTTTCAATAATTATGTAAAATGTCAGGATATTATGTAATTAAGCTCCAAACTGTTGGGGTGTATGTTGTTCGCACAAAAAATTTTACTTATTTAAATTAACAACGCAATATAATACAATAGATAACAGTCATCCAAACAAGCTTTACAAGATTTTTGTCTCCATTTCTAATAATCCAGAGACATTTTTGTATATATCGTGTTATGTATTGGATTATATCGTACTATATTGTTTAAACGAATACCATATATGAATTTTTGTCTCCATTTTTTAATAATCCAGAGACATTTTTATTTTGATAATTGTCCTGTATTGTTTCATAATATATCATTTTATGTATTATATTTTATTATATTATATTGTTTAAACGAATATCACATATAAATTTTTGTCTCCATTTTTGATAATTCAAGGACGACGACAACACATTCCTAATGTATTCCCACAAAATGGAGTCGGGATAAAATGTACGCAGACCATACCACTATCTAAGATGAAGTAGAGATGTTGTTTTTGACAAACCCCTAACTCATGATAAATAATAATATAACAAATAAAAAACATAAAAATAAATAACAAAATAAGATAACACACCGCTAAATAATAATAATAAAAAAAAAAACTCAAAATCTAAGGGCATGTTTGCTCTATTCGAATAGTTGAGGGTCCATTTTTGGCTATTATACCAACAGTTGTGAATTGGGATTAGGTAGCTAGGGTTTAAGGTACCAATCTTCCCCCAAATCCCTTGCTTACACTTCTCAGAAAAGTAATATAATTTCATAATTTAAGGTACAAATCACCCCCAAAATCCAATTTTGTTCGACAATTTTGCTAAAACAAGTAATATAATCCCATATTTTTGCTTCTAACAATGCCCAAAAACAGCAATTCCAAGAAACCCAAACCAGTAGAAGTAGAAAAGGAAAACCCAATTTCCACTCCTTCATCTAAACCCAAAAAGCCAAGCAATGAAATTGACGAGATTTTCGCGGGAAAAAAGAGGAAGAAAGTTGAAATACAAGAAAAATCTAGTGGAGAAGCTGTAACAGAGGCGAAAAAGGTGAAGAAAGGGAAGGGAAAAAGTAGTAGAATGCCAAAAGATGGGGGTTTGTTGGAGCCGCCGCGGAGGCGGAGGAAGAAAACTGCGGATGGGATGAGTTTATATACGGAAGAGGAGTTGGGTATTGGGAGGAGTAATGCTGGAGGTACCCCACTTTGTCCTTTTGATTGTGATTGTTGTTTTTAGCTAAGTACGCACCCGTTGACATTTTTGAAGTGTCTGAGCAGCATAGGTTTTAAGTGAATTTTGAAAGAATTAGTTTATATTGAAGGAGCTATGTCGGTTTTGTAGTGAAGTTTTGGTGTTATTTGTTCAATTTGAGGATGAAGTTTTGTTCTTTTTATTGACATAAATGTATGAGGAATTTTATTTATAGAACTAAAGTGTTCGTTCTACTGATGCATTATCAATAGTTTAGTTAGTAGCATTACAAAAGATAATGTGTTATCTGAGGCGCCACGTGGGCCGAGGAAGAAAACTGAGATGGGTTTTGTTTATATACGGAAGAGGAGTTGAGTATTGGGAGGAGTAATGCTGGAGGTACCCCACTTTGTCCTTTTGATGATTGTTGGTTTTAGCTAAGTTGTGCGGACTCTTCACTTTTGGTGCAGTTCACTTTTGATGCGGTACCCTTGTTGGATTATCCAAAAATAGTGTCCATTGACATTTTTGAAGACTCCGAGCAACATAGGTTGTAAGTGAATTTTGAAAGAGTTATATCGGTTTTGTAGTGAAGTTGTGGTCGTATTTGTTCATTTTGAGGATGAAGTTTTCTTCTTTTTATTGACTTGTGTAAGTTTTAGCATTTTTATTTGAATGTATGAGGAATTTTATTTATAGAACTAAAGTGTTCGTTCTGCTGATGGATTATTAATAGTCTAGTTTGTAGCATTACGAAAGATAATGTGTTATCTGAGGCGCCACGTAGGCTGAGGAAGAAAACTGTGGATGGGTTTAGTTTATATACGGAAGAGGAGTTGGGTATTGGGAGGAGTAATGCGCGGACTCTTCACTTTTGATGCAGTACCCTTGTTGGATTATCCAAAAAGTGTCCATTGACATTTTTGAAGAGTTCGAACAGAATGGGTTTTAAGTGAATTTTGTAATAGTTTGATATTGAAGGAATTATGTTGGTTTTGTAGTGAAATTGTGGTCATATTTGTTCATTTTGAGGATGAAGTTCTGTTTTTTTTAATTGAATTGTGTAAGTTTTAGCAGTTTTATTTGAATGTATGAAAAGAATTTTGTTTTATTAGACGTAAATCATTGTTCTATTGTTGTTGTTGTTGACGTAAATCATTGTTCTGCTGATGCATTATCATCTGTCTTGTTTTTAGTGAATTTTGAAAGAAGTGTTTGAGATTGAAGGAATTATATCGGTTTTGTAGTGAAGTTGTAGTCTTGTATGTCCGTTTTGAGGATAAAGCTTGTTCTTTTTACTGTCTGGTTTAAGTTGTAGCAGTTTTACTCGAATGTATGAGTTTTTTTGTTTATAGACTTGATGTGTTCGTTTTGCTGATACATTATCAATAATCTGGTTATTTGAAGCTGAAAAGTGTAAGCTTTTGCGTTAGGGGCTATGCTACCAGCACCCTTTAAAACTTGGTGTAAGTTGTAACAGTTTTATTTGAATGTATGAGTTGCTTGTAGACGTATAATGTTCGTTCTGCTAATGCATTATCAATGGTCTGGTTATTTGAAGCTGAAAAGTATAAACCTTTGAGTTGGGGGCTATGAAACAGCCTCTCTAGTAAGGTCTGTGTACACTTTACCCTCCCCAGACTCCACTTGTGAGATTACACTGGGTATGTTGTTATTGTTGTTGTTGTTATGCTTCAAGCATCCTTTAAACCCTTTAAACTTTTGTCTGAATGAGTACCTCATGGGTTTGTGTGTTCGTGCAATGTTCAAAATACACTAAAAATTGTACCTCTAAAATGGTTCATGTAACATAGATTAGGTGGATATTGCTTTGATCGAGTACAAAAGGATGTAATATCTTTCCCTAAAGGGTGGTTTTTCATTCAAAATAGTGCTATTCAATTAGTCATGATTATCCCTTTTTGCATAAGCAAGATTGGCTACGATGTTTATCTTACAAGTATATCTAGATGGCTATCTGTAACATGCTCTGATATTCTTATTGCTGATAAGGTAGATAGACCATATAATGATGCATCCCACTTCCCCTAGTCATCAACATTCTAGCTTTCGGATAAGTGAAGCTTGACAATATGATCTTAACATGCATTTGGAGGAAGTATACAGATCAGCACGACTAGGATGAAAAAGTTAAAGCGTAGACCATAAGACCAATCTAACAATAATATCACTCGAACTTGTAAAAATGATATCTTTAGCATATATATAAGAAAGAGATAACTATACACATTGTGTGAGTTAAACATAAGTTGTTTGGCCCACTATTACAAAACCCATGCTTGTAGAAAAAGGAACAAAGAGAGTAACTAGGGTAAAGAACTTGCTTAAGGTTGTGGAATATGCAGCTTGCTAATTTAGATAGGCTAGGAAGGATCAACAAGGTCTTGCATTTGCTTCGCATAATCTGTTTCAGAGAGCTAACCCTTGAGAAGAACTGACAAATGGACCAGAGTTTTGTGTGCGTTTGTGTGTGTATGTGTGTGTGTGTGTGTGAGAGAGAGAGAGAGAGAGAGGAGCAATGCGAGAAAACCAAGTGAAGCCTGTCCAACTGTTGCTTGATCCAATTGACATTTGATTGGTGTGCAATAGCATTTTTCTAGGGACATTAACAAAATGGTGTTGTTTGGACTTAACCAGACCATTTCCAATTCTTGTAGAAGTCAATTAAAGCAAATGTTCGAATATTGCCTCTTCAGAAGGGCTGTTGCTGGAAAACTGAAACTGATTGTCAAAATTTGAGAAACCACAGTTGTCGTTACCTTTATACTAGTGATTAATGGACCCAGACTCTGTGGATAACGGTGACATCCGAATGATCGGGATGGACAGAAGAGCCAATATACCAACCAAATCGTAAGGGTTCTAGAAAATTGGTTTTTGGACAGGCCCAAGGACATGTCGGTAAGTGAAGGAAGCATGCTGAAACTGTTAATTTTGATTATGGTTGTTGGTCATTGCATTCGTTGTAGTCAGAATGTTTTTCACCCCCTAGTGCATTCGTGTATTGTTAGATGTGTTCATGAGTGACAGCTTAGGCAGGAGGATGCGTCGGGATTAGTAGTTGCACCAAGACAAGCTTCATATATAAATCAGCACTGGTCATACCTTTGCAAAAGTCAGATATGATCTCATGTGAAATGCCATGACAGCAAAGGCATCAGAGTAGATAGGCAGACCAGTATGGGTAGAATGAATAGTTCTTCACTGTAAACACAGTCGGTGTAGGACTAACGGGACAAGCTCATGAAGCTTGCCTATAAACACATCAGTAGCCAGGTTCCGTTAACGTAGGAAGTGGTATTTTGGGTATGCAAGCACAATCAGGCAATTATAAAGAAATGTGATAAAACCATATGGATCCACACGAGAGGTAGTATGTCATGCTAGTTCCAACAACATACCTAGTATAATCCTGGGATTTGGGGAGGGTAGAGTATACGCAGACCTTACCCCTACCTTGTCAGGTAGAGAGGTTGTTTCGGAGAGATCCTTGGCTCAAAGAAAGCAGAAACACAAGATTTATTATGGCATGCTTGTGCTGTTTAGCAAATTCCAGATCTGATGGCAGTCGGAACATTTGTGAAGGATGGCAGAATGGCATGTAATAGTGTCACAGTGCTGCATTTCTGCAAGAGGTTGTTTCCAGGGCAAGTCATTATATGTGAAGAGTTACTTGTACAATTTAGTGTAATGCACACCAATAAAGGAATTCCAGCAATTCTGGAAAACATTATCATATATACAGAGAGAGAGATCTGTTGTCTGGGCTATAAGTTGTCGATAAACTGGCTATCGCGATTAACCCCTGAAATTTAGAAACTTGAACTAATGATGATGACAGTTCGATACTTGTATGAATGGCTCCTGCTGTATCCTAGATTATTGCAGCTCAAAGTATACACACACGTGGAAAAACAACACCTTTGACATCAAACTGTTGCAGGCCTGCAATTTCATGAATTCATACAAAGGGGGTGCTGGCAGCTCATTCAGGCAATCTTGCCACAAATTGGCCATACTCGAAAAACAAGTGGACTATAATATAGAGATTAGTTAGTTAGGAAGTATTGATTGGGGATGAGCCCCACTTCCATAGATTCTTGGTTTGACCTCTCATGTACAGGGTACATATTCGTTTTGTTACAGAAAACTTGAGAGATGAGGTTAAAAATAAAAGAATAAATAAAAGGAAAAATTACATAAACCAGTAACTTTAAGACATTAATTATAATAATAGCAATAGTTTATCAAAATTACAAGTCATAACAAAAGTAGCAATATTTTGCCCTTTTGTTGAAAAGCGCGTGACTTGTACCCATAATTTTACCTTGCCCTTTTTTCACGCTACTTTACCAATTTCAGTTTCCTTCACTCTTCATTTTTTTTTTTTGAAATACCGTATTTTTCTCTCAAATTCTTGATAAACATTGTTTCCATCTATTAAGGTAAGTAGATTTTACAGTTAATGCATGTTATATTTTCCATAATCTCTTTTATGTAATTTATTGTCGCTTTTTTTTCAACTTATTTCGCGTTTCAATTTTTTTTGGGGGGGGGGGGGGGGGGGGGTTCTCTCAAAATCGTGATAAACAAAAATTTTCATCAAATAAGATAAGTTAATTTTACAGTTATTGAAAGTTATATTTTTCATATAATTCATACATTCAAGTTTTATCAGTTTTTTTTCTTCAAATTTCTACTGCGTTTTTGCCCTTGGTTTTTTTTTTGTTGTTGAAATTTCTGGAGTTCCAGAACATGTTCAATTAGAGGTATTCCAACGGTGAATTTTGTTTTCAATGAACTACCCTCTTTCAGTCTTGGTTTAACACAAGATAAAGATGTTAACTTAATATCTACTAATATTCAGTCGAAAAAAGGTGTTAGCATAGAAGAGGTGAGATCGAAGCAGCGTAACGATTCAAAGAAGATTGCGAAAGTCATGAATAGAAAGCATTGACAAAATCATCATCTCCAAAACCCATAAAAGTTTAAAAATCGATGAAAAAGAGAAAATCAATCGAAAAAGAAAAAGCTAGTAAAATATCAAGTCCTATTTCATCTGATTTTGAATCTGAAGAAGAGAAATTGAAGGAGGTAATTTTTTATGTATTTGTATTTTTATTGTTTTCAAACTGTATGTTCATATATGTATTTTTTATATACATTTTGATAAACTATCTACTTATGTGAGAGTTACTGTTAAGATATGAAATTATAGTTGATAATGTGAAGATATGTATTTGTTACTTTTAAGATATGTATTTTGTATTTTGAAAATATATGTAATGTAGTTGTTACGGATTCGATATGTATTTTGTATTTGTTAGTGTTAAGATTTGTATTTTATGTTCATTTGTATTTCTTATTCATGAGATGATGAACGTGATATGTATTTTAATGTATGATAACTTAATTTTGAAATAGTGATGTATTCATAAAATACATATGCTAAATTTATGTATATATGTTGTAATGTAACTTTAAGATGTATTTTGTAAATATATATGTGACACTGTTTCGACCTATAATTGTATTTTTTGTGATATGTAGGTGTTGCGTGATCAAATATACATGGCAAGAGTATTGCCCAAATTTGCACCACATATAAAATGTCATACGCTCAACGACATTGAAGATCATATAGGATAGTGTTGTGGTGCTGGCTGAAATTGAAAAGTTAGCTAAAGTTGTACCTTTATGTCTCATGGCATGTAAATTCTACGAAAAGAAAAATATTGATATTGACAATCATCTGAATTACAAATTCAATGATAAGATGGATCTATTTGATGTTTCTTTTGTGGATGATTTGCCTCAACAATCAAGTGGCAACTTGTAAGTACTGATATTTAAGTACTTGTATATATGTATATATTCATGTTATAACTGATACTTATTGATAATATATTTGCAGGGAATTGGTTTATATATGGTGACATATGCTGAGTGTCTTACTTTTGGTGAAGGTGTTCCATATGTTGATTTTGACCCACATCTTCTTGGCACAAGATATGCTTCAATCTTGTAGGACTATGGTTCGAGAAAAGAAGAAGAGAAGGCACAAAGTGATGATGAAGCATCAACGAAGCATCCTAGAAAAATCGGGATAACAAAAGACACTGAAGTGCATGAAATTTGATGTTTATTTTAAATTTGTTGTATTTGACAACAGTTAACTTTAGGTGGACAAAAATTTAGTTGAACATTTCTTAAGTTTGATATGTTACTTTAATGTTGAAAATTGATATGTTAATGTTTCTTTTTCTCTTATATTTAAATTATTGATGTTCAATCTTCTAAAATAATTTTTTTTGTGGTTAGTTTATGCAACTGTTAGCCATATGTCGTTATGAATATTTATTTTTCAATTTTGCATATGTATTTATTAGTAATGCATATGTATTTTCCAGTTATACTTATAGATCTATGAATAATACATATGTATTTGTCCAGTTTTGCATATGTATTTAAACTTCAATATTTTCATGGTTAGTTCATGTAAATGTTAGTAATTATCTTTATGAACTTTTCTTCTATCCAGTTTTGCATATGTATTTATTTCTAATGCATATGTATTTTCCAGTTATGATTATACACACATCTGTATTTTTACAGATTTGCACATATATTTTTGAACTATACATAATTATTGTATTCTTATGCAGAAGTCCATATAAATTTATGAGTCGTATGTATTTATGAATAATACACATGTTCATTCTAGTGTACATATGTATTTTTAATAACACATACTTATTTTTTACAAGTCTGAAAGTATATTTTTCCTGGTATGCATTTGTAATTTTGAAAAATACATATTATGATTAATACATATGTTCATTTCAGTTTGCATTTGTATTTACGTCTAATGCAAATATTTTTTTTTCGAAATACGTCTATATATATATATATATAAATTAAATTAATCAAACTCTGTAAAAAAATTACAACGTTTGAACTATAACAAATTAACAAGTTCAAAAGAATGACATAATTCTCAATGATAAAATTCAGCAATTGTATTTTGACTAAAAACATCATCCAACTTATCATTTGTTGTATTTCCTACATGAACGCCTATTGTGAACTTTAAACCCACATGAACTACAACAATTTCTCTTTTTCTTTTCGAACATATCTCTTCCCGATTTACCACGAACAATGCATCATGTGACTTTTTAATTTTTTTTTAACATTATCCCATAGACGCCACATACATGCATAATGTGGCACATTATTGTACACATCAAGAACAACTTCTATGATGATTGCATTACGATCGGAAACTAGGCACATATGTTTTCTTTCACCATATGCTTCCTTCAGATTCTCAAAGAACCAAGTCCAAGATGCATCATTTTCAGATTCTAGTACACCATATGCCAAAGGAAATATATGTCCTGCATATTGCAAAAATACATATAAAAATACATGATTTTTACACATAAAATACTGCATATGTATATTATAAATACATACAGCTGGAAACATATGAAACTGTCAGTGAACATATAAACGTATTGCATATGTATATTATAATACATACAGCTGAAAATATATGAAACTGCCAGTGAACACATAAACGTATTGCATATCTACAAGAGTGTTTAACAAGAACAAGTATGCTTCCGATGTCAATCTCCAGAACACAAAAAAATAGTAAAAATAAAATTAAATATCAAATACATACTATATACAATAACTAATTCGTATATATAAAACTGCTAACTGAATTCCAATGAAAAGAAATCTTTTATTCGAATACTAGTTATCATCGACTAAAATTCAAATTTAACGTATAACAATTGAATCTCAATTTTCACATTACATAACAACACAGATAACTTTGAATTTTAAAAAAAGAATTTCGATCAAATCATTTTTTATTTTTTTGAGAAATGATAAAATTCAGTTACGATCTCAGATTTTTGAATTCCGCGACTGTTATGCAATTTTGTTACAAATTTTTCAGTAATTTTCGCAATTTTATTTTATGAAAAACATAAATAGAATCAAGTTTGTTTAAATCTCAAATCTGTACTATATAAAACAACTAATTCATATATACAAAACTGCAAAACGAATTCAAACGAAAAAAAAAATTAGTCTAACACTAGTTATCCTAAACTAAAATTCAAATTTCACATATAAAAATTGCATCTCAACTTTCAAATAACAGAATAAATTTGAAATTAAAAAAAATCGCTTAGACCATTTTTTACGAGAACTGATAAAATTTGTATAAGATCTCAATTTTTTGAATCCCGCGACAGTTTGTTGCAAGTTTTTCAGCAATTTCGCATTTTAATTTTATGAAAATCACAAATAAAATAGAGTTAGTTGATCAATACCTGTAATTGGACCGTTGTATTTTAAATATTTTCTTCAAAATTTTAGTCGATCAGCAAAAAAAAATAACATGAAGGAAAACGTTTTTGAATTTGAATTTGTATTTTGAATTTGTTTTGAGTTGCTGATTATGAAAAACATTTTCTGAATTTCAATTAGTAGTTGTAATTTAATGGTTGTGGTAAAAAAAAAAATTTATAAGGTAAAGGAATCTATAAAATTAAATGTGTCATAAATTAAGGAACAAATTTTTTTCTTATTTAAACTCAAACAGATTAACATTAAATTAGGAAGAGAATCTCTGATTGTATATGTATTTAAATAACAACAATTTACTGAAATACAAAATACATATTGCTATTTTTTGTAATTTTGAAACTGTTGCTATAAAAGTTGCAATTAAGTTTCTGTAGTTGCTATTTCTGAAATTTTCCCTAAATAAAACCTGAAAGGAAATTTGTGATTTTTCATAAAATAAAGTTAACAAAAACATAAAAAAAAAAAGTTTGGAGTAGATATTCTTCTCACAATGTTGTTTTAAAGTGGAGTAGATATACATATAAAATTGTTATTCTTCCATCATAAAAAGATGATTCAAGTACATACACACCCGTTCAACTTAATTGCAATAGTGCTCTGGAGTGAAACGATCCATTTCTTTTTTCACCAAAATGTGTGAGAAAATTTTATAGAACAGATGAAAACTATCCAAGATCAAACGGCTGGATTCAAAAAGAGGTAGCTTTGTGCAGCAAAACTAAACTGCACTGAGCTCCTACTGTGTGGGGGGGCCGAAAAAAAGCAAACCACAACCACCAGGTGACATGGGGGCAACCTATTAAAGTTAATCCATTGCTCCCCTTCGTCGAGGGGCTGGGGATTCAACTTCCCTTAATGAGTTGATGTATAAGTTCTAAAGAACCTAGATGACATACGCATACATAAACTCCAATAACTTCAATTGAAAATATATCCAGCAGAGTGCAAAACATAACTAGGAAAACAATACGCAGCCCATAGGACAAAAACAAACTATTAAGTTTAAAACACTGCTTGATATAACTACAAAACCTAAAGATAACTAAGCAACAAAAGTAAAATTGTCTCAGAGAGATCCTCTCAACCAACATTACCAAAGGGGCCGACATTAACTCTGAGGTGATGCTTTTGCAACCCCACCACCAGGAGGAACAGACTGGGAGGGTGGAGTTGCTTCAGATGCATATGCTGGAGGCTGGGAGTAAGCACCATAGCTGCTGTAAGGAGGTGGCTGCTGGCCATAACTAGGTGGAGCGCCATAAGGTTGGGCACCATAACCCGGCTGAGCTGGTGGAGCACCATAAGCAGAAGTGGGAGGTCGCTGAGCGCTGGGATCAGCCTGGGCATAACCTGATTGAGCAGCTGGTTGAGGATACCCGGGCTGTGCTGGGGGAGGCTGAGCATAACCAGCTTGTGAACTAGGAGACTGCTGCGGTTGACCATAAGCTGGCTGACTAGGAGGCTTTTGAGCTTGAGGGGCCCCATAGCTAGCAGCATATCCTCCAGCTGGCTGTGTACCATACCCACCTTGAGAAGTTGGGGGCACCCCATATCCTGCCTGAGCAGAGCCTTGAGATGGGTAACTAGGATTAGGGCTGGGCTGCTGGCCAGAGTGATAACCTTGTTGGCCCGTGGCTGATGACTGAATGGGTGGAGGTGCTTGACTGCCATCACTTTGTGTACCATATGCCGAATTCTGGCCCTCCGATGCTGGGTTTGAGGTATTCCCATAGCCAGCAGTAGAGCCATAACCTTGTTGCTGCTCATAACCAGAACCCTGATACCCACCAGACTGAGGGGCAGGTGCATGATATCCACCATACGCATCCTGGGAATAAGCTTGTCCTTGGCTGTAACCCGAGGCAGAATGTTGGTTGTAACCATAGGCACCACTATTATCAGTTGAAGCAGCTGGACCTCCAGCAGTTTGCTGCTGCTGCTGCTGCTGTGGTGGGGCCTGTTGGTTGTAGTAATCATATCCACCGGCCTGAGATTGTTGATTTTGACCAGTACCCTGATCCCAGCCAGAGGCATATCCAGCAGAGGCAGGTTGAGGAGGATAGCCAGAGTAAGGTGGTTGAGATGCATTATACTGGGGGGATGGACCTGGGTAAGCGCCAGGCTGAGCATATCCATAACCTTGTTGTTGCATTGGGGCACCAGGTGGAGCCCAGCTTGTAGGAGGTCGGGCCTGATAACCTTGTTGATATCCTCCGGACATTCCTTGATTCCTAGCACGATTCTGCACAACAATTGCTTCTAAATAAACCAAGAATATGATTGATCAAAGTATAATAATATAATTCACATTAGAAGGGCAGACCAAGCCACACTCAGGTAGCATAAACATGGCAGATATAACAACAGCAAATAACACAATCATATGACAATTAATATTAGGTATGCATAAGACAGGTGTATGTAAGACTTACTGGTTGGGAGGTACAAACTCCTGGCAGATGCCGATCCTCACCCTATTTGAAGTGATACCAAAAGCAAAGAGCAAAAAATATATACATTCTATATGTAGGCAGCAAACTCTTAAGATGGCAAGATACCACTACAGATGACCAAGGAAGCACTATAAACCTAAGGGAATTGCCAAATGTAATAGTCTGTTCATTATGTCATCACCAGAATTCAAGTTTGTGTGTACATTGATAAGGAGTATTCAAATTTAATACCCAGTGAATTTTAGTAACTCTTAAAATTAGACAAGCCATGAACTTTAAGATGTATTCACAAAGCAGCAACAGCAGCACATCTTGCAATCCCACGACAAACCTTCACGCCTTGAATTGGGTGGTCACGCACAAACAGGAAGGTGGAAAACAGTAAAAAAAACAAAGGAAACTACAAGGACTGATAATTAATATCAATAGTAACACCGTCAGAAAACAGACTCCTACATGCCACATCATACCTGAGGGCAACATACATTCATTTTTTAACGATGAGATATGTCTTACTGAAACAGGCACAGCAGAACCTAACAGTACTGCTACGAATCCAGAGGCTAATCAATAATAATGACAAATGTGATGGATTTTTCTCCAAAAGAAACCAACTAAGGAACTAAGAAAATCCAAAGGCACAATAAAGTTGTCCTCTGGTTGAATACCCACATCAACAGAGATAATAACACCAGAAACTTTCCTTACAACACTTAAATGTGGTAAATTCATATGATATCTCAAGATTGACACCCAAAAGATATAATGATAATCTCAACAAATCTTGGTTTACTCCCTTGCACCCTAGCAAAACCAGGCTCTCATTTACACTAGGAATATGACATTAGTTATCAATAATTAGGTTGGAGACCATACCAGAACAATGCTGAGGGAACACCAACACTAAATGGTTCCATGTTGGTGTCACCATTGTCCAATACATACTAAGCCTACAAATTATCCAATAATAATATCAGTGATCAGATACAAAATTAACCAGCATAGTTATATGTCTCCTGATATTCACTAAGAACCCAAACCATGAGTTATTATTGCACAGTTCACATTAGAATACATTCTCAATATTAGGGAAATTTTTGGACAGACTTTGTTACCTTCAAGGAAAAGACTTCTCCAAAACCTGCGCCTCAGAAAAACATAACATCTAAAGTCCAACGGAATATATATCAATAGACATTGAGGCACAAACTAATCATCTGGACAAGCCATCTAAAACCTGATATTGCCTTCAGTAAGAAAAAACAACTCTTGCTCCAGCAACATCCAACTAATTAAAATGATACCGAACGAAAAAGATGTAGGCATAGGTAGGGGCCCTGTCACACCACAGATATATTCTGTGGATAACAAACTATTCATCCATAATGTAATGGAGCTATATGACTATATTTCAAAGTGGAACAACATACTCTCAACGACCTATTTGCAACTAGAAAGCACATGTCGAATAGGGAAAAGAGGACTTCCTTCCAAAATGAAGCACAGCAAGAGCCAATCTCCTTTGTCCAGGGATCATTGGAAATGAACTACAATTCCCATAAACTGAAGCTGTAGACCAGAAAGAAGACTGGCAAAATGATATCTGCAAACACTACGAATTTCCAGCGAGCCAAGGACGGATAATTCACAGCAATATACATTCATGTAATGTTTAGGTATAGATTATCAATATTCTGATGAAGTTGGATATAGGAACTTTTTAAGTTGGTCATTCGTGATGCTCTAGCAACAGAAGCAAATTTCAATATTTTGTCAGGATATTCCACCACTGCTGGAAATATTAATATCAAATTTCCTCTTCAAGATGTTAGATGGAGGATATTTAGAATTTCCAGGATCCGGAGAACTATAAAGCAGATCTAAAAGGACTAAAGAGATAAAGAGTGCAGTCTTCCACAATCATGCAACACACAAATACACAAGTACCAAACTACAAATCCACATCAGCAAATCATATACAAATATAAACACTTCTAAGATTTGAAGGAGATTATATGCATCATTCTAGAGGCAAGAGATCATCTGCCTGGCTGCCTATTATATTCTAGCGATAATAAACAGGAAAGAACAAAAAACTAATGACTACATACACATACCTCACTAATCACTTCATACACCAGCTGTTTTGCAGCCTCAATCTGATCACTTGACCCATCAATTTGTACAGTCCTCTCTTGTGATGTATCCCCTGGAGGCAAGTGCAAAGGAATCACCTGCGACAAGGTAGCAGAGCTAAGAAAGTTGAACTAAAATCTCAAAAACATAATTCCTTTACACAATGCAAAGGATTGGAGTTCTTCATAAAACAAAAGCTATTTTGAAGTTACCTGAATGCGTGCTCCAGTTCTTGCTTGCATATTTTTTATGGTTTCACCTCCTTTACCAATAACAAGACCAACCTAAAACACAAATCAATAGCCATAAGACAAATAGTATAAAGCTGACTGCAACACGTACAAACTAAAGCACTAAATATACCTTGTTGTTAGGAACTTTCATGGAAAATTGTTCTCCTCCAGAGAGCTGTCCCGGTAATCTCCGGGAAACTAGACCAGAACCACCTGCATCAGCCTGTTTCAAATACATATTGCAAAATTAACAAACAGAAAACAAACGAACTAATGGTTAAAAGCATGAGGAAGATAGATGTGACTCAACAAAAGAAACACTGGAGTTAACACCCTTTTAGGTATTGCAAGGCAAAGACTAGTACCTCAGAAAGAACCTCATTAATTAACTGCTCAGCCTTAGATATTTGGTCTGAAGTACCCATGAGTTCAACTGCTCTGTTTGGAGAATTAGGATCAGCATCCATGTCTCTAGTAACCTGAATCTTGGCTCCAGACTGGAGTTGAAGATACTTGATGGTCTCCCCACCTTTTCCTATAATCACACCAACTCTGCCATTTGGTATTTCAATCTTCTTGCTTTGCCCCGGATAACCATATGAACTTGTCACTGAAGGAGTAACAACGGGCTTGTCTGCATTCAGGAAAAAACACATTTTCTAACAACTCTACAAAATATTATAATTGACCTAACACGCTATCATGGCAAAACTGGACACTAAAGCCAGTAAGTGGAAGCTAAATGCCTACTACCTTGCCATAAATCAGTGGTAGCAAATTATAGACACTAATTTGGTATGGACGTCAAAAAAATTGAGATTAAGATGTTTTGGTTGGGTATAGAAGTAGGTGAAAAATGAAAATAGTACAATGAGCAGTAAAATAACATCAGTAAAAATCAAAAAACACCACGAAGAGGGTGCACAAACTAGGCAAACACAAAATCAATACCAGCAAAAGACTAGAAATCTCATTACCCTTACGTTCATAGGAATCAAATCCACCAGCACCACGACAACCAGCGCAATTATTATCAACTATAAGTTTATCATACATGGATATTCGTAAAAACTAAACCTATTTTCTCCTTTTTCATGCAGTACATAGTATCTCTAGGAGTAAAGAATTCCGGAAAAAATATATACAATTTTTTTAAAGAAAATAAAAACTCAATTTCAGGCACAAAACATCCAAAGAGAGCAGACAAACTACGCAAAACACAAAATCAATAACAAGCAAAAGTACTAAAAATCTCACAACCCTTACATTCATACAAATCAAATCCACCAGCGCCAGCACCAGCACCGTTATTATCAGCTCTAGGTTTATTATCAATCAAAAATAAATTTCTCCTCCTTTTGGTGCAGTATCTCTTATCAATACATAATTTCATAAAATATACAGTTATTTTAAAAATAATCTCAATTCCATGTCCAAAACATCTAAATAGAGCCGAAAAACTAAGCTAAACAAAAAATCTCACAACCCTTACGTTCATACGAATCAAACCCACCAGCACGAGCGCCGTTATTATCAATTGAAGTTTTAGTACACAAATACATCTGTATAATTAAGCTCAATTTCTCCATCTCTTGGTGCAGCACCTCTTTAACAGTACAGAATTATATGTCCAAAACATCCAAATAGAGCAAACAAACTAAGCAAAACACAAAATCAACAACAAAAAAAGCACTAAAAATCTCATAAAACCCTTACGTTCATAAAGCGAATCAAATCCACCTCCACCAGCACCACCACCAGCACCGTTATTATCAACTCTAGGTTTCTTCGCTTCAGCACTATTCAACAACCTAGCAGCGATCTCCTGCGCTTTCTGTTTCGCCAGCTGAAAATCATCCATCGGCGGCGGCACACTATTATACGATGCCGCACCAACACCAACACCAGTAGCTGCGCTACCGTCAGGTGGAGATAACGAAGAGATCGGAGCAGAAAATCCAGTAGGTCTACGTGTACCAGGAGACGGCGTCGTTTGATCATCGTACTTCCTCTTGTTTCCAGCACCACCACCGGCGGCGTCTGATCCGCCGAACTGTGGTTCTTCCGCCATTGATTTGGTTTATTTGAGAGAGAAGGGAAAAAGAGGCGGCGGCGGCGAGGGTTTCGAAAACCCTAGTAAGGAGAAGTAGCAAAAAGAATGAGGACAGGTGGGTCAATAGGGAGTTTTATAGGGGATTTGACCCAATGACTCATTGAGCTATCTTCCTCAACTAGACTAGATATTTTGATTATTTCTTTTTAATATATATATATATAATAGTAATATTTATTTTTTGGAAAAGGGCCAAAAAGACTCGTGAACTATTCAAAATAAAGAAAAAATATCCGTCATTAGCTTTTTCGCTCAAAAATATTCTTTTGTTAAATTTTTGGCTCAAAATACCCTTCGTTAATTTTTTGGCTAAAAAAAACGCATTTTTCTCTAACGGAAGACACCAAGCATGCCACGTGGACAAAAAACGTCACTTGGACAGTTCACGTGGAAAACTACCTCATATACTTTCTGCTTCTTCGATTTCATCTCGTCAGAGGGAGCAGCAACCGATGATACAACAGAAAAAAACGGTGAAGCTTCAACATATTCTGTCGAATTAAGCCTGAATTTATTTAACGAGGATTATACATATGATGCGGAAGCAAATTCGACTTATTCGAGTACTCCTCCACAAGCTTCGTCAGTTTGGAACTGAAAAATTTTCTATCATCCTTCGCCTCCAAGTTTAGAATACTTCGAACGCATTCACAATAAAAATAACTCGAACGTTAAAGTTGATGACGAGGATGATAAGGCATCAAACTACACATCTTATTCATAGTACTCTCAATATTAGCATCCTAGTTAGAGTTGTCAAAATGGACTTCGTCCGTGAAGCCGGCCCAACTCAACTCTTTAATTAAGTGGGGTTGAGCTAAGTTTTTTCAGCTCATTTAAAAGCGAGGTTTATAAGCCCAACCTCACTTGGTCGTCGGTCTCAAAGGCCTAACCCGTCAGCCTCAGAGGCCAGCCCGTAGGCCGAAACATTAAAAATATTTATTAAATATTTTTAAGTTGGTAATTTATTTATTATGAATTAGGATTTTATTAATCTTTTCTAACTAACTACTTATTTTTTTATCCATCCTTTGGTTAATACTAAGTTTTTGAAAGTTCTTAGTGTGTGTTTGAAATGGCCAGTAAACTGCTTTTAATTGTGAATTTCAAAAAGTTGTTTTTACTCGTGATGGTTTAGTAGTTGTTACTTTTGCTTAATGCATCATTCTGTTCTTTAAATTTAGGTTCTCTTCTGTTATAATCTTGCTTTTTTTATGTAGATACTTTGTTTGTATCTGCATTTATTATCTTAACCATATTAAAACTTTCCTATGAAATTTGTAGCTAATCATCATTTATCTGCTTATTAGAGTAAATGTCATGAGCTAATTACAACTAAGGGATCGTTTGGTGTGAGGTGTAAGAAATAATAGTTCGAGGTAAAATGAAGAATTATTTTATTTCATGTTTGGTGTGAGATATTAGTTAGTACCAGCATTATTTATCGCACCATTTATACCATAATGGTGAGATAAATTATCCATATACACGGTTGACTAACTAATTTCGAAATAGCTAATCCAGAGATTAATTATCCCGAGATAACTCTTCCAACCAAACGACCCTTAAAGGTATTATAAGATGCCTATAACATGCTAAAAACTAGTAGGAGACATATTAAAGTGAAACCATAAAAGTTGGTGATTGTCTAATACTTATAATATTTTTGTTTATCATATTTCGGGTTACTTTTATTTTTTCTGAAGGGTCAACCCGTCTCAACCCGCAGCCCGCTTAGGGTTGGGTTGGACCACTATTTTAAAGATCCTTTAATTAAAAGGATTAGCTCGTCCTAACCCATTTAATTCTTTAAAAATTACACAAATACACAACAAGTAGAATCAGCACATGAGATTCTCATTTTTTAGTAATGTATCTTTAATCAATGATCTTCTTTGAACAGACAACTACGAGAAAAAACTATGTTTTAGAATAGCGATGATATTTCATATGAATTTTGACATGTTCCATACATGCTTTCTTCTCATCGTTGCAAGATAATTTAGTTATCCTGAGTATTCTCTAGAAACAATAAGTTTATAGTACGTGTTTGTATACCATTCACCTATTAATTCTTTAAGCTTATACACTAACGACACCTATTATTAGTTGGAGGGGTACGTGATATAATAAATAAATTACAGTGTCTTTTTTAAAATTTATGATTAAATACTTATGCACCCTATAGTACGAAAATTCTACATACTTTGGTACTCACTAAATTCGACGTAAATTAAGTATAATTATATAAAAAATACAAAATAAATGGTATAGTTTATTAAAATGCACCCAGAGAACAAATATATGGTCGGATGCAGTGGCTTGAGGATGTGACTCTCATGTTCAGTTTTCTGGGTTCGAATCCCTACAACTACATACTATCTTTTATAAAAAAAAATTGAGCATCCACAACCTTGAAATCCTGGGTCCGCCACTGCTGCCATATCGATCCCTCTTCTATAGACTTCAACCCCCCCCCCCCGTCATCCCTTTTCATCTTTATAGTACTTGTGAAAATCTGTATAATCGTAAAACTATGAACTTTCTTTACAAAAGTCGTTCATCTTGTTCTAGTCTTCAAAAAATTGATAAAATTATAATCTCACAATTCTTTTTTAATATTTATGATTTCACAAATAATTAAAAAAAAAAAGATTTCGAGTTCAATTCAGATTTAATATGTTTAAGGTTTTGGTTAATCAAGTCGATTTTAATCTTGAAATAGGAATTTCATTCTTTTGGAAGAAATAAAATTCATAACGCATATATATAGGCCTATCGGTTGAATAACTTTGCAATTGAAAAAGATAATGATTGTCATGAAGTTTTAAATTTTACGAGTAAATTGCTAAGATATTGTGCAACTTAAACTTTCACGATGTTTATGTTTTCTAAAAATATAAATGAAAAAGGGAAAAATCACATAAATATATAATTTAAGAGTCAATATTACAAAACCCACATTATTTTTTGAGAAAAGATATCTTTTTCCCCCGAACTTGTCCTCCAAACTCACTTTAGCACTTAAACTTAACTTTCGTTTATTTACCTCCCTTAACAACTTTCAAGTGAATTAAATTCACCCCTATGGCTGACGTGGCAAAAAAAAAAAAAGAGTGAGTGATTTTTATTTTTTTAAAGGGCCACTTTATTGCTATTATTATTTTAAAAGGGCCTCTTTATTGCTGAAATTAAAAGAAAATCAAAGGGCATGTCTTCTTCATGAAGACATTTTCATCTTCTTCATCACTCCCCTTCCCCATCCCCACCCCCACCCCCACCCCATCCCCAACACTCCATTTCTTCATCTTCTTCATACCTCCATCCCGTTTCTTCGTAATCTCCTTCCTATCAAGTCCTAATTGATTCAAAATTTCATTTTTCGACAATAAAAAAGGCTTCAAGATTGATGAACAAGTTTGATTCTTGGCCAAGAATTTCATGTCATGCGAATATCATCTATGCCATTTCTGAATTTGGGACTGTTTATGCCATTTCTGTAGACATTTTGAGTAGAAGATTGAAAATTTGGGAGTTTGGAGATTTTGTGTTTTGGTTAATGTGAATGAATTTGAATTTGAGATTTTGTGTATTGATGTGTTTTTGTGATCATGTACTTGTATTTAGTCCATTGTTGAATTTGCTCAAGTTAATTTTTTATTTGACAAAGAAAAAAAAATCACCGAAAAACTTGCAACATGGTTCACCGAAACAGTGAATTCCGGTGATGGATGGAGTATTTTGAATGTTGCTTCTGGTGTTCACGAGTGAAATCAAGGGATGTGGGGGTCGATTTTGCGTCAATGGACAAAATAAAGATTATTGTTATTGTTCTTGTTCATCAATTTTTTTACAAAAATTTAATCTTTTTAGTGTTTCTTGAATTGGGTTGTACTTAAATTTACATAATTTATACATTTTAATATATTTTACCTTTTTTCAAAAATCTTTATGAAATTCTTAATGTAATTTTGGTGGTGGCAGCCGCTGTGGTGGTGACAGGGGTGGTGGTTGTTGGAAGTTGCCAGCAGAGGTGCTGAGTTTGGAGAGGATTGGTGGGAAAGTGGAAGTGGAGGAAGTTAGAGCTAGGTCCGTTCATGGCCCCTCCTCCAATTTCTTATTCATGGTTTCTCCTCCTGTGTATATAATTTGCAGGTTTGAAGAAGATGAAAGGGAAGGGGGAGGGGGGGGGGGGGGTGTTGTATTTTTTTATTTAAAATATTTAAAAATATATATTATATATATAAAATATTTATATATATTTATTTTTTATTTTATATATATTTAAAAAATATTTTGCTTGCGTGGCATTGACGTGGCGCTGATGTGTGGGCGAGTGTAACACACTCTCCGGTGTGAGAGTGGTATTCAGTTTTGAAGGGTGGAATTAATACATTTTAAAGATGTTAAGGGGGGTAAACAAACAGAAGTTTAGTTTAACTGCTAAAGTGAGTTTTAAGGACAAGTTCGGGGAGGAAAAAATGTCTTTTCTCTTATTTTTTATTTACAAAATCTATCACATGCCATTTTGTATTGAAATTAAGGGTGTTAAGTGGGCCGGGCCGGGCCGGGTCAACCCGAAATCAGCTCGTGATTGTTAACCGGGTTGGTGGGCCGCGCCGATCCGGTTTGGGGTTGAGTGGGTCGGGTCCGGGTTCAACAGTAAAAAATTTAAAAATAACCCTGACCCGACCCACTCAACCTAACCCGATTAAACCCACCTAAACCCGATCAAATCCGATCAAACCCAGTTAAAAAACCGGTCAAACCCGTTTAAAAAACAAAAAAAAATTCCAATATACACTATATACACTACAATTATATACACTATATAAACTCCAATATACACAATATATTTTTTAATAAATAGATACACAATTACACATATATACGTACCATTCAATATATACGACTATACGTACTACTTTAAATAAAATATATACTACAATAGTACAATATATATATACACTACAATATATATATATATAGTTATATACTAATTTATAAAACATATACATGTTTATACGTTAAATATATACGTTTATAGAAGATATATACACATATATACACACCATTCAATATATATGTACTACTTTAAATAAAACATATACTACGATATATATATATATATATAGTTATATACTAATTTATAAAACATATACACATGTATACGTTAAATATATACTACTTTTAAAGATATATACACATATATACACATCATTCAATATATTATATATGTACTACTTTAAATAAAGAGAAAAAGACATTTTCCCCCCCTGAGCTTGTCGTCACAACTCACTTTAGTACTTAAACTTAACTTCCGTTTATTTACCCCCCTTAACAACTTTCAAATGAATTAAATTCCCCCCTATAGCTGACGTGGCCAAAAAAAAAAAGAGCGAGTGATTTTTTTTTTTTTAAAGACCACTTTATTGTTATTTTTATTATTATTATACATATATATATATACATATATATATAACATTAAAAGAAAAATGTCTTCATAGAAGACATTTTCAGCTTCTTCATCACTCCCCTTCCCCTTCCCCACCCTCACCCCCACCCCACCCCACCCCCAACACTCCATTTCTTCATCTTCTTCATACCCCACCCCGTTTCTTCGTAATTCCCTTCCTATCAAGTCTTAATTAATCCAAAATTTTATTTTTCGACAATCAAAAAGGGTTCAAGATTGATGAACAAGTTTGATTCTTGACCAAAAATTTCATGTCATGCGAATATCATCTATGCCATTTTCGAATTTCGGACTGTTTATGTCATTTATGTAGACATTTTTGAGTAAGAAATTGAAAATTTAGGAGTTTTGGGTTTTGGTTAATGTGAAAGAATTTGGATTTGAGATTTTGTGTATTGATGTGTTTTTGTGATCATGTACTTGTATTTAGTTCATTGATGGATTTGCTCAAGCTAATTCAAGTTAATTTTGCATTTGATGAGAAAAAAAATCATTGAAAAAACGTGTGGTAATGGTGAAAGAAATAGAAAAAAGTGGTGTTTTTATGTGAAGAAGAAGAAGAAGGAGAAAGAAGGGGAGGGGACGGGGGCTGCTGTCTAATGAAGAAGTAGAAGGAATTGGGGTGGGGTGGGGTGGGGGCTGTGAAAGAACGAAGGGGGTGGGGGGTGTGAAGAAGAAGAAGGAAGGGGGTGGGGTCTATTTTATTTATATAAAATATATTTTTTTATAAAAAATATATTCTTTTAAATATATATATATATATATATATATATATATATATAAATAGTATATATAAAATATATAAAAAGTTAGTGTGTGAGATTATTTAAAAAAAAAAAAACTTACGTGCCAAATGACATGGCACTGATGTGACACTGATTTGGCAATGACTTGGCACGTGTGTAGCGCACTCTCCATCGTGAGAGTGGTATTCAGTTTTGAGGGGTGAAAATAATTCACTTTAAATATGTTAAGGGGGTTAAATAAACGGAAGTTAATTTTAAGTGCTAAAGTGAGTTGTGGCGACAAGTTCGGGAGGGAAAAGATGTCTTTTCTCTTAAATAAAACATATACTACAATATATATATATATATATATATATATACATGTATACACATGTATACGTTAAATATATATGTCTATAGAAGATATATACACATATATACTCACCATTCAATATATATGTACTATTTTAAATAAAACATATACTACAATATATATATATACTACAAGTCTACAATATATATATATAGTTATGTACTAATTTATAAAACATACACACATGTATATATTAAATATATACGTCTATAGAAGATATATACACATATATATGCACCATTCAATGTATATGTACTACTTTAAATATAAAATATACTACAATATACATACATTACAATATATATATATATATATATATATATATATATAGTTATATATATAGTTATATATATATAGTTATATAATAATTTATACAACATATAAACATGTATACGTTAAATATACACGTCTATAGAAGATATATACACAAATATACACACCATTCAATATATATGTACTACTTTAAATAAAAAATATACTACAATACATATATATACTACAATATATATATAGTTATATACTAATTTATATAACATATACAAATGTATACATTAAATATATACGTCTATAAAAGATATATACACATATATACTACAATATATATAGTTATATACTAATTTATAAAACATACACACATGTATACATTAAATATACACGTCTATAGAAGATATATACACAAATATAAGCACCATTCAATAAATATGTACTACTTTATGTAAAACATATACTACAATATATATATAGTTATATACTAATTTATAAAACACATACACATGTATACCTTAAATATATACGTCTATAGAAGATATATACACATATATACTACAATATATAAAGTTATATACTAATTTATAAAATATATACACATGTATACATTAAATATACACGTCTATAGAAGATATATACACAAATATACGCATCATTCAATATATGTGTACTACTTTAAGTAAAACATATACTACAATATATATATATAGTTATATACTAATTTATATAACATATACACATGTATACATTAAATATATACGTCTATAGAAGATATACACACATATATACTACAATATATATAGTTATATATTAATTTCTAAAACATATACACATGTATACACTAAATATACACGTCTATAGAAGATATATACACAATAGACACATCATTCAATTATATGTACTACTTCAAGTAAAACATATACTACAATATATGTATATACTACAATATATATATAGTTATATACTTATTTATAAAACATGTACACATGTATACATTAAATATATACACATCTATAGAAGATATATACACAAATATACGCACCATTCAATATATATGTACTACTTTAAGTAAAACATATACTACAATATATATATAGTTATATACTAATTTATATAACATATACACATGTATACATTAAATATATACGTCTATAGAAGATATATACAAATATATACTACAATATATATAGTTATATACTAATTTATAAAACATATACACATGTATACATTAAATATATACTTCTATAGAAAATATATACACATATAGACTACAATATATATAGTTATATACTAATTTATAAAGCATATACACATGTATACATTAAATATATACGTCTATAGAAGATATATACACAAATATATGCACCATTCAATATATATGTACTACTTTAAGTAAAACCTATACTACATGTATATATATATACTACAATATATATGGTTATATACTAATTTATAAGACATATACACATGTATACATTAAATATACACGTCTATAGAAGATATATACACAAATATACGCGCCATTCAATATATATGTACGACTTTAAGTAAAACATATACTACAATATATGTATATACTACAATATATATATATATATAGTTATATACTAATTTATAAAACATATACATGTTTATACGTATATGTACTACTTTAAATAAAACATATACTACGATATATATATATATATACTACAATATATATATATATATATATATATATATAGTTATATACTAATTTATAAAACATATACACATGTATACGTTAAATATATACGTCTATAGAAGATATATACACATATATGCGCACCATTCAATATATATGTACTACTTTAAATAAAATATACTACAATATATATATACTACAATACATATATATATATATATATATATATATAGTTATATACTAATTTATAAAATATATACACATGTATACGTTAAATATATACGTCTATAGATGATATATACATGATATATACATATATATACACACCATTCAATATATACGTACTACTTTAAATAAAATATATTACAATATATATATACACTTCAATATATACACACACTATATATATAGTTATATACTAATTTATAAAACATATACACACGTATACGTTAAATATATACTACTTTAGAAGATATATACACATATACGTACCATTCAATATATGTACTACTTTAAATAAAATATACTACAATATATATACACTACAATATATACACACACTATATATATAGTTATATATTAATTTATAAAACATATACACATGTATACGTTAAATATATACGTCTATAGATGATATATACACATATATACGTACCATTCAATATATATGTACTACTTTAAATAAAAGATACTACAATATATAATTATATATATAGTTATATATTAATTTATAAAACCTATACACTTGTATACGTTAAATATATACGTCTATAGAAGATATATATACACATATATAAATTAATAATACTTGATAGTAAATTAATAATATATTAAAACTAAATTATAATTAAATCTATTTTTTTTTTTTAAAACACTTAACCGGGCCGGTTAACCGGCAGACCCTAACTGGGTTTGGTCTGGGCCGGGTTAATCGGGCCCAAATCAATAAAAAAAATGGCTCGGTACCCTAAAGTCCTAGGGCTTACCGGGCCGGGTCAAACCGGGCCGGTTTTTGTAAGTGGGCCGGGCTGGGTCGGGTTAGCCCGACCCGTTTGACAGGCTTAATTGAGATTCTAACCCTTTTCTCACATTCTTCTTTCTTGTACAAAAATAAAAAAACTAAAACGTACATCCTTTCCTTCCTCCTCAAATATCCAAGCCCCAAACGAAAATTTCATATCCAAGTTTCTAATTTTTAATTCCCAATATCCCTAAACGGAGGCGCGACAACCAGGACCAGCGTTGTTTCTGGCAGCAACTCCGGAAAGCGACTTGCCCGATTCCGTCGAGCGGTCTGCCTGATTCTCGCGACTTCAATGTTATGATCCATTGTAAAGTCCCACATCGGTACTACAAAGTATTGGTATGGGGTATTTATAACCTTGGGCTCTCCCGCCTTAATAGCTAGCTTTTGGGGTGTGGTTCTCCTAAGGTTGTAACAGTGGTATCAAAGCCACACATCACCCTTCGTGCCCACCGTGCCTGGGATGGTGACGCCGGTATGACAGTGTTCAGCCGGGGCTAACAATGTTTAGCACACAACCATCGAGGCATCTGGGCACCTGACTCGAAAAGGGCTATCTGGGAAAGAGCTACCTATATAAGTAGAGTGAAAGCTACCCAGAGTGAAGCCGTCGAGGACGACGGATGCGGAGCGTGGTGGTTTGTTATGATCCATTACAAAGTCCCACATCGATACTATAAAGTATTGGTGTGGGGTATATATAACTTTGGGCTCTCCCACCTTAATAACTAGTTTTTGGGGTGTCGTTGTAACATTCAATCCCTCCGATTTAGTTGTTTTCTATTTGTGAGACAAAATGGCAGAAAAAGGTGGACAGACGGCTAATGAGACATAACATTACTGATACCTAGAAGCAACTCATGCCAACATCCTAATCTATGGCTTCTATTCAACTCCTTTTTACATGTATATAATTGACTCTCCTGTCATTTTTTCTTTCGACTAGTCACGAGCTTTGCAAAGTAGATTGGCATATATGTCTTCAACTTCAATACAAAAGAAAAATTGGGGAAGGTTAATTGTATAGAAATTGGTGTATCTATGGTGTAGTGTATGAATTATATAGAAATTGGTGTATATATGGTGCATGAATTGTATAGAAGTTGGTGTATCAATAATTTTATGATTTTAGAAATATTTAGAAATTGATGTATTAATAATTTTACGGTGTCTGAATTATATAGAGATTGGTGTATCAATAATTTTGTTTCATGGTGTCTGAGATAGTTAGAAATTGTGTATCAATAATTTTATGGTGTTTGAACTATTTTAAAATAGGTGTATTAATAGTAATAATTTTATAATGTCTGAAATATATAGAAATTGATGTATCAATAATTTTATGATGTCTAAAATGTATAGAAATTGGTGTATTTTTATGGTGTATAATCGATATAGAAATAGGCGTATTAATAATTTTATCGTGTATTGATAAATTTATGGTGCATGAAATTTGTATAAGATATGATTTGAATCAATCGGAGAATTTACATAATTAATGATGTTTTTTCTTAGAAGTATTAAAAATTAATGTTCATTGAATTAAATAAATTAAATTTAAAAACATACAAAAATATCAAATAAATGTGTTGTTTTTTCGGTTATCTTATTTACTATTTTTTTTTTAAAAGACTTAGTTGAAAAATAAAGTAGAAGAATTTATAAGATAAAATATCAATGATTAAATTGTCTCCTTAAATCATGCTATTTTAACTGTGTTTTTTTTACCTTTGGTAGATTTTGTTATATTTTGTAAATTAAAAACTAGTGGTAGTTTCGGTAATATTAACTCTTACATTATATAGTTATGTGATTTGGCCAATGAAAAATGGTCATTAGTATTTTTTTTTCTTGGTTTTCCATCCGGTGTTCGATGCTCGCATTGGATCCCCAACTAATTCGGATCACGCGTTGCAGGGCTCATTAAGGTGACAGTGCTCCCAATAGAGTTTTCTCTATATCCTGGGTCAAACCCTCGACCTCTGGTTAAGGGTGTAGCAGTCTCATCCCTCCACCACAACCCATATTGATAAAAATGGTCATTAGTTGTTGTTTCTTTTATATCAGCCACCCTTAGGACCCTTAGCCCATTCAAGGCCCAATCTGCCAATGACCCAAAATCAAATATATATTTTTTTTGTTTTTGTTTTTCATCCGGTGTTCAGTATCTGTATTAGAGCCTCGATTAATCTGGATCGCGCATTGCAGGACCCATTTTGAAGGTGACGCTCCCAACAGGATTTTCTCCTGACTCAGGGCTCGAACCTGAGACTTCTGGCTAAGGGTGAAGTAGTCCCACCACCACACCACAACCAATGTTGGTTATCGAATATAGCTTATAGGCTCTCGATCCTTCAACTTCTTCACAATTAAAGTCTCAACAGGTCAATTACTCATTTTTCAAAGGAGAACTTGCGTAAATGTATCCTTCCATCAGGTAGTCCCACCACCACACCACAACCAATGTTGGTTATCGAATATAGCTTATAGGCTCTCGATCCTTCAACTTCTTCACAATTAAAGTCTCAACAGGTCAATTACTCATTTTTCAAAGGAGAACTTGCGTAAATGTATCCTTCCATCATGTAGTTTACCAACACGGTCGTAGCATATATTATTTATACACTTTGGTTATATATTTTGTGTATAGATATGTATATTATTTGTATGCTATGTGCATATTCAGTATAAAGCTTACACTATCTAGAATTATGTATGTACATTTTATAAAGTATGAATTTCTAATGGTTGAATCATATTGTATTGGTGGTCTCTTTTAATATGTAGATAAAAATTTCACAAATTAGAACATTTTGAAGAAGTTAATGTGTGTGTTTAGACAAATAATGTACTTTGAAGTATTGCTTTATGGTTTTGCAAAAATTGCATAAAAAGGATGAAGCATAATTATGTGATTTTTTATCAATTTTTTGATGAAAGGACATGATGTTCAAAACTCATTTTAGATAATATTAGAAATGATTTTAAATGTTTGTAGTATTGTTCAAATGATGATTCATGTATATATTGTGTATATGGCTTACATTGATTTTTTATATATTTGGAAGCATACTCGATATGACTTGTATATTAGAATGTTGAGAATGAGAAATCAAATACCAACTATATACGAGAGTAGCACACAATGATATATGTCTCCGTGTTATAAAATGTATTATTAATGTGGATGTCCACTTAATGTAATTCCTCCACTTCTCTACCACAGTGGCGAAGCCACCTTTGCTTCAGTGGATTCATCCCCCCCTCCCTTCTACGGAAAATTATACTGTTTTTATATTATTTTTATATAATTAAAAATATTTTTTATGCATATATATAGTAGATGTTGAACCTCCTTCGACTAATTCGTATATATACTTCTGAACCCCTTAATGAAAATTCCGACTCCGCCACTGTCCCACCACTATTTTTATTATGTTCCACCAGCTCCTCCATGACCTCAAACCCTAAATGCTACGTCTTCCACCTCCTCCATGATCTTACTCTTTAATGTCATGTTTATAACAACCTTTTATATGCATCTATGTAATACTGTAAAATAGAGGCATAAGGGTCCATATTGTATCGACTTGATACACTTTTTTTTTTTTTTTTTCCATTCGGTGTTCGGTGCCCGCGGCCGCATTGGAGTCTCGACTAATCCGAATCGCGCGTTGCAGGACTCATTAAAGTGGCAGCGCTCCCAACAGAGTTTTCTCCATACCCAGGGTCGAACCCTCGACCTCTGGTTAAGGATGAAGCAACCCCATCCACTGCACCACAACCCATGTTGGTGACTTGATACACTTGATATTTGGATGGATAAAAGAATTCTCTTCTATTGTCTCTAATGTCTTACCTATTTTCTTACTTATATTATTCTCTTTTAGCTTAGTTTTAAAACACTCTGATATATATTATGAGTAGATAATTCTCAAATTAATTTTAGAGAAAATTCTTGGATGCAATAAATATTCCTACTTTAGCTATTGTGCAACCTTATTAGAAATGTAGGCAGACCTACCCTTAGGGCTAGAGCTGGGCAAAGAGGTGAGCCAGCTCGACTCGTTTTTCTAA
This sequence comes from Capsicum pubescens, assembly GCA_030864215.1. Classification (NCBI taxonomy): domain Eukaryota; kingdom Viridiplantae; phylum Streptophyta; class Magnoliopsida; order Solanales; family Solanaceae; genus Capsicum; species Capsicum pubescens. Next base: position 27,548,938 of record CM061549.1, on the reverse strand, counting down.
AAAGCTCTACTCAGTTTCTGTTAAAGTTAATAGTACATGCAATTCTTAGCTACCTTAATTATTCTCCCCTTGACAATTTTGTTCAACTTTGACCTAGTCATTTTTTATGCTATGTTTTTAATGAAAAGTGGAGAAACTAAGTGGTGAAATTCAGGATAAAAAAAGGGCAGCTCGGTGTATTAAAGTTCCTGCTATGCATAGGATTTGAGGAAGGGTCCGACCACAAGGATCTATTGTACGCTGTCTTATCTTGCATTTTGTCGGAGACTGTTTCCAAAGCTTGAATCCACGATCTCCCGATTACATGACAACAACTTTATCAATTATTTTAAGGCCAATTGAAAATCCAGTTAATTTAGTCATCAAAATGGTTGCCTTTCACACTTCTCTAGAGTCCAACAAAAGTAACAATTAATTCTTACTCGCTATTAAAAATAGATGTCCAACAATACTTGTTTAATTTGAAAAATCAATGAATAATTTACACATTTTTACCCATTTTACCCTTAGTTATTAATTACGGTCATTACCAAATACATTTTTCAAAACATTGAATTATTTATATTCAAAGTGTGGTATGATAAAATTACACCTATTAAATATTATTTCTTAACCCTTATGTCAAGTGAATAGTGAATAACTATTGATGGACCGAAGGAGTAATACCTTTATTTTCAGGATTATTGATACTTTGCCCCTTTTTTTTACTGATCATCATTGTTTGCCCCTCAATGGAAATAACTTTTTTTGCGGAACTTAAGTGTAGTTTTCATTTTTGCATCACGCGCCCCCATCTGTCATGAGCGTCATACAAGTTTAAGTGTTTACTTGTGCACATCCAGTGTTGGAGGTCATAGATTTGATCTAAGGTCAAGTTAAAGGGTATGTTTATGTATTGTGCCTTTATTAAAATATGATGTTGTATAATTTTATTATAAACACAAGAGAAAATGGTTAAAAGCCCCTCCCCCCAACCTTTACCTCAAATTTCAACTATACACTTATACTTTGCGGGGGTCCTATGACCCCCCTGAACTATTTTAAAGTGGAATTATTATTCCCTGAACTACTTTAAAGTTGAATTATTATCCCCTCCCCTCCCCTCCCCCCCCCCCCCGAAAACTAACAACCAGTCATTTGGGATGTGGTGTGATGCACGCGCTGCCACGCCATTTTTTTCTTTTTTTACTCTAAAAAAATTAATTATTTAACTTTATGATTTTCTTTCTTCTTCCCCATTTCCCATTTTGCTCCATTTTCTTCTTCAACCCATTTTGCTCCACGCAACGATCATAAAAATAAAAAACCTCAGCTATAGCAAAGCAAAAACTGCAACATAAAATGGATTTAGACCAAAACAATTAAGTAAATTGCAGTGACAATGTGGTACCATAAGCATAGACATCAATATTTTTCAACCCCAAAACAACCTTTTTACGCAGCCCAATTCCAAGGAGTCGTTGAGTATCTTTTAAAATCGACGAAAATGACATTCTAGTCCTCGATTCCGTTACTGGAGCTGAATTATCAACTAGAGAAACACAACCCCATAAAGGCGACAAATGATTCTTGTTAGGTGAGAAATTGAAAAGCAGGAAATTCTTAGCACTTTCCAAAAATGAATTTTTGGAGCTTTGAGTTATGGCATTTTATGTTTTAACTTTTAGTAGTGTTGAAGGCAAGAATTTTATCTTCTAGGCTTTGTGTCATGATTCACAATATGATTTTGCAGTCATAGATACCAAAGTATGTAGTTATAAGAGTTCTAAATTCTTTTTTGGAAATTATATATGGCATTGTGGGTTATGTTGGAATTATATATGGCATTGAGGAAATTCAAAGCTTTGAGCTCGCCATCAATGACGAATCTTGAGCAAAAATAGAGAAAATCGGAGAAATGGATTGGAAATTATATAAGGCATTGTGGGTTATGTTGGAAATTATATATGATATTGTGGAAATTCAAAACTTTGAGGTCGCCATTAATGACGGATCTTGAGCAAAAAGAGAGAAAATTGGAGTTCTTGAATTTTTTCAAGTTTTTTGAATCGGAGTTCCTCATCTTCCTCATTCAAGAATTCATTAATCGGAGAAATCTTCTTATTTCCTTAGTTCAAGTGTTTCTTATTTTCGGTAATAACATTTTTCAAATTATCAAAAAAAAAACCATTTATGAGTCTTCGCCATTAATGAGTTCAAGAAAGATGAGAAAATGAAATTGGAGATGAGGAAGATGAGGAATTCCATTAATGGGTTCTTGATTTTTTTGTTCTAAAAAGGAGAAGAAGAAGACATGAGAAAATGAATAAGAAAAAGTAATAATTAAAATTATTTGTATAAAAAGTATTAAAAATATTTTTTTAATAAAAAATTCGTTCGCGAAACACACTCTCTTGCCATGTCAGCGTTAAGGGGGTAATAATTCCACTTTAAAATAATCCAGGGGGTTCATAGAACCCCCGCCCCACAAAGTATAAGTGTGTAGTTGAAATTTGGGATAAAGATTGGGGACGCTTTTGACCATTTTCTCTAAACATAAAAAAGAAGCCTTTGAAGAAATTAAACAAAGTCTTTCTTTTTAAAAGAAATTTGAAAATATTAAGTGATTCCTTCTCATCTATTATTGTTTTGGTGGATAGAGTTACTCAATACATATTACTTGCGGGATGTGACAGATATCTCATAAAATTAACTGAGGTACACACAAGCTGACCGAAACAGCACGATTATTAAAAAAGGAAAAACAATTTGAAAATTTGAACATCGTTAAACCAGAAGACAAAAAGTGACTAATAAAGCAAGTTTGATATCACATGTTGTAAGGTGCAGTCACAAGTCTCAATGTAACACCACCAATGTTTATCTTCCTTTTTAATGGATATTTCCACAAATAGTCGAACAGATTTACTATTTTTTATTTTTTTAATCGATATATATAAATTACACACCACACATATTATACATGAATTATATTTATGTATATCTGTTATTCAACACCCCACCCCCACCCCACCCCACCCCACCCCCACCCCACATTTATTCAAAAGTAATAGATTAGTTCAACAATAATTTTTCCCCTTTTAGGTTGGAGTATACACATACATTGATAAGGCTTGCCAGCTTTTCATTCATATAAAGTTTCTTTTTTTCTTTATTAAAAAACAACAACAATAACAACATATTTAATATGATTTCGAAAGTAAAATCCTGAAATTGTAAAGTGTGTGCAGAGTCATAGACCATTGCAACATTTTGAGCCAGAAACTGATGTACATTTCAAGAATTTCTAAAATTACAACAAACATTAAAAAAATTAAAAAAAATCGAACACATACATGATTACATAAGTACATACAATTATAATAACATAGCGATTGCCGATCTTATTCGATATCTATGGTGATGGAAGGAAGCCCACTTTGCCTCTAAACATCATAATTATTAGTACGATCAAATTTAAATTCTGAATCAGATGCAATGTACGTATATTTCACACACGAAAAATAGATATACATTTCAAGAATCACTAAAATTACAGCAAACATTTAAAAAAAATTAAAAATCGAACACACGATTACGTAAGTACATACAGTTATACTTACATAACGATTATCAATCTTATTCGATATCTATGCTGATAGAAGTAAAGGAAGCACATTTTGCCCCTAAACACCATAATTATTAGTACGATATATCAAATTTAAAATCCTGAATCCTCCTCTTACCGCGATTATTCGTGCCCATGCAATGCAGACATTGCCACTAAAGCAAGTTTTTGTAGATTCAATTTCACAACAGTATCAGTGAACATTTTTGTGTCTTCACCAGTATTCCCTGGTGGAATATCAACAATGTATGATTCCAAAACAATTGTGTATACTTTTCCATCTTTGTTGAATGCATTCACTGATGTGACTGATTTGTAATTTGTGAGTCTGTGTTCACCACCTACAACTCGAAAACTTAATATATGTTTTTCATCATCTAAAATCTCTAGACGTTCTGTACTTGCAGATGCAGGTATTCCTGATACAACTGTGACTTCTCTTATGCTTCCAACCCCTCCATCACCTGTAGTTTATGTCGATTTTTTCGGTAAGCAGGGTCGATATTTAAAGATATATACGCACCATAGATGATCATGCGGGGAGTAATATAATTATAACAAGGGAGTCGATATTTAAAGATATGTATACGCACCATATATGATCATGCACGGAGTAACAAGGGAGTCAATATTTAAAGATATATATACGCACCATATATGATCATGTGGGGAGTAATATAATTATAACAAGGAAGTCGATATTTAAAGATATGTATACGCACCATATATGATCATGCGCGGAGTAACAAGGGAGTCAATATTTAAAGATATATATACGCACCATATATGATCATGCGGGGAGTAATATAATTATAACAAGGGAGTCGATATTTAAAGATATGTATGCACCATATATGATCATGCACGGAGTAACAAGGGAGTCAATATTTAAAGATATATATACGCACCATATATGATCATGTGGGGAGTAATTATAACAAGGGAGTCGATATTTAAAGATATGTATATGCACCATATATGATCATGCGCGGAGTAACAACAGAGTCAATATTTAAAGATATATATACGTACCATATATGGTCATGCGGGGAGTAACAAGAGAGTCGATATTTGAAGATATATACTCACCATATATGATCATGCACGGAGTAACAAGGGTGTAGTTAATTAAGTGAATATATGAGGAATTGAATCTTTTTTTTTTTTTTTGGTAAGGAGGATCGATATTTGAAGATATATATGTACTATATATATATATGATCATGCGGGGAGTAACAAGGGTTGTTTAGTTAATTGAGTGAACATATGAGGAATTGAATCTCCTTCATTGAAAAAAATTATATTATAGAAATAAGATAAAGAATATTTTTTTTGAGAAGTAGGATTGATATTTAAAGAAATATACGCACCATATATGATTCATGCGGGGAGTAACAAGGGTGTGGTTAATTAAGTGAATATATCAAGAATTGAATCTCCCTCATCGAAAAAATTCTATTATACAAATAAGATAAAAGAAAAAATTTGGTAATCAGGATCGATATTTAAAGATATATACATACCATATATGATCATGCGGGGAGAAACAAGAGTGTCATTAATTAAGTGAGTATATGAGGAATTGAATCTTCTTCGTCGAAAAAATTCTACTATACAAATATAAGATCAAAACTTTTTTTTTTCCTTTTTTGGATAAGCAGGATCGATATTTAAAGATCATGCGGGGAGTAACAAAGATGAAACTAATTAAGTGGACATACCAGAAATTGAATCTCCTTTGTCGAAAAAATTATACTATACAAGTAAGATATAAACTTTTTTTTTTGTTTTTTTGCATATACACAAAATTGTATTTGTCGTTGACATAACATATAAGATTGTAGAACAAAAAGAAGAATATATTTCCATGTTTTATCAATGAAAAAGAATCAGACGCACATATATGAGAGTCATAGTAATGTATAATATAATTAAGCTATAGAAATATGCTTTTCATTGCGATTTAGACTTATAGATGAAACAATCACACACCTGACACGATCTTGCAACTTTTGATGAAGTGCTTGTACTTTTCGGGATTATCAAAACGTCGTACGAAAGGCCAAACGACGTCGGCGGGCGCATCGATTCGTTGCGTTATGAGAGAAGTACAAGTGTTTGGTAAATCCTCAAATGTATGATAATTTCTAATCAATGGCTCCAATTGAGCAAATTCTTCTTTTGTTAGCCCTTGTGGAACTACTTGACCATCACCATCCATATTGAATTTTTTCACAAATTTGATTTATTGAAAATGGAGAAAAAATTTCAACTTTGGGAAATAGGGAGAGAAAATACAACTATACAAGTAGATGCTATGTGGGGGATGGGTTGTTTGGCTTTAGTATTTATTAGAGCTTTATGGACAATCCCGTGCACGAAGCATGAATGACTTTGCAGATGAAATGATAATAATCAAGTGACTTTTTGTTACAAAATAAAGTCGAGTAACTTTATGAGTGACTTGTGTGTTTCAGGACATATTTGAACGACTATCTAAGATAAAAAAGATGCTAGTTGAGTGACAGTCTTTCGAGTTTAAGCTATGTGAATATGTTTTTTCTAGCAAAGATTAGTAGCTTTATGTGACGTGAATTTGAATTAAATAAATTGAAACATAAAGCGGGTACCGAATACCAGTGGCGGAGACACATTGAATTCAGGGGTTCATCCGAATCCCCTTCGTTGGAAAATTATACTATTTTTACATGGTCAAAAATATTTTTATGTATATATAGTAGATGTTGAACCCTTTTGATTAGTCCATATATTTACTTCTAAATTCCCTTAATGAAAATTCTGACTCCGCCACTGCCGAATACCGGAAAGAAAAAGAAAAACCAACAGAGCAAAGCTGTATATTCAAGGATCATGTGACTAAGTTTAACACCCTTTCGTGACCAAAACTCAACTTTGCAGCATTCAACCCTACCCACAACTTTCTTTAAATGTCTAATGTGGAACTTTATTTGTAAACTAATTTTTTTGTAGCCGATGAGATTTCACTGGATATGTTGTTGTGATAATAGGACAGCCTGATGCACTGAAACTCCCGCTATATGCAGGGTCCGGGGAAAGGCTCCACACCACAAGGGTGTATTGTATGCCGGCCTTTACCTTGCATTTCTGCTAGAGACTGTTTTCAAGGCTTGAACCTATGACCCCCTGGTCACATGACAACAACTTTACCAGTTACTCCAAAGCTCCCCACATTAGTATATTAATTTAGGTGATGCCGCATCAACTTGGAGACGTATGCTAAATTGTCTAGGGGTTTATCAAATTGGCGAGTTGTCCTAAATTTGGACAGGTTAAAATGGGCGGATGATGGTGCACCAACCTAAGATATAGGTTAGGACCCTCTAAAAATGATATCGCACCAAGATTCCTCAAAAAAAAAATTAAAAAATCGAGGATTCAACACACACTCCGTGATACTTTTGTACTTCGAAGCATATGTATACAAGAACACAGACACTAGGAAGAGTCATGAATGATACAACTAATTAATATATTTGGAAGAAAACAACAAGTATGACCTAATGATTAATGAGATTGGTTGAGAATCACGAGGTCTCTGGTTTAAATTCAGCGGAAGTGAAAATGTTGGACGATGTCTTTCTATATGTTCAAGTCTTGGTGGACATAGTCACTGATACTTGTACTAGTGGGATGCAACATCATTTACTCAATACATTAAAGTAAATTTAGTATTTTCACAATAAGAAATAAAAACATAAATATGTGTGTGTGTGTAAAAACAGCAAAAAAATCTAAGGAGATCAAAGGAAATCAGCAACATTGGCTGGGAGCTCCTCAATTAGCACATTATAAAACTTTTGTATGTCGAAAAGCATCCTTTCGTCGTCCTTGGTGACAAAGTTGATAGCAACACCCTTCCTTCCAAATCTTCCACTACGACCAATACGATGCAGGTAGTTTTCTGGTTGAGTTGGGAGGTCGTAGTTGATAACAAGGGAGACTTGTTGGACATCAATGCCACGAGCAAGGAGATCGGTTGTGATGAGCACACGAGAGGAGCCAGATCGGAACTCCCTCATAATGATATCTCTCGTGTTCTGGTCCATGTCTCCATGAGTTGCAGATACTGTGTGATTATGGCTATGCATTTTATCCGCGAGCCAATCAACCTTTCGCCTAGTGTTAACAAAGATGACACTCTGGGTGATGGCCAAAGTCTCGTAAAGATCACAAAGTGTTTCAAGCTTCCACTCCTCCTTAGCCACATTGACATAGAATTGCTTAATACCTTCAAGTGTGAGCTCATCGCGCTTCACAAGAATCCTCACGGGCTTGTTCATGAACTTTCTAGTTATCTCAAGAGCCTCTGGTGACATAGTCGCCGAGAAAATTCCCACTTGGATTTTTGGTGGCAAAAGCTGGAATATATCGTAAATCTGGAAAACAAGAATCGTGTAAATATGTTAATGAACCTTCGAACACAGAAGCATCGTTGAGTAAGAAAACAGAAGAGCAACGTAAAAGGGCAACCTGATCCTTGAAACCTCTAGAGAGCATTTCGTCAGCTTCATCCAAAACAAACATCTTGATGTGTTCAGAGCGAAGATACTGCCTGCGCAACATGTCAAAGACACGTCCTGGTGTACCAACCACGACATGAACACCGCTCTGAAGGATCTGTTGATCCTCGCGGACACTTGTACCCCCAACACAAGCATGAATCTTCACACCAAGATAGCCACCGAGTGCCATCATAACCTTCTCAATCTGTTGTGCTAGCTCGCGTGTTGGTGCAAGAACCAAAGCCTGACATTCAAGTATACTGCAATCAAGCTGCTGGAGAACACCAGAGCAGAAAGTTGCCGTCTTTCCAGTACCAGATTGTGCCTGTTGGATAACGTCAAGGCCCTTGCAAAACGGAACAATGCCCCTTTGCTGTATAGCAGATGGCCTCTCAAAACCTTCAACAGATTCAGAACCAATATTCAGCACCCTGTAAAATCCGGGACCGGAGGGAAAAAAAAGGACAGCCCGGTGCACTAAGCCCACGCTAAGCGCAGGGTCCGGGGAAAGGCCCGACCACAAGGATCTATTGCACGCAGCCTCACCTTACATTTATGCAAGGGGCTGTTTACAAGGCTTGAACCCGTGACCTCCTGGTCACATGGCAACAACTTTACCAGTTACCGGAACGGAGGAAAGAAAACAAGAATTACTAGGAGATGTCAATTTACCATATGCATAGATGCCCCTCAGAAGGTTTTCTTGCAACCCCATGGCATCAAAACTCTCATAAACTTCATCATATGATGTAAAGAACTCCTCTTGTTCAGTACCAAGCCTGTTTTTGGCATATCAAACAACCACAAAAGTCAATCAAATCAATGGTAAAGGCTAGAGGCCAAATATCAGCAGAAAGTGATGATCAATAAACTGAAACAACAGCTAGAGGGAGAGATAACAGATAACTTACAGCTCTGTCATTTTCGCATCGAATTGAAGAACATCAAACTTAGAACCTTCTCCTGCCATAACTGCAGTAATACATGAAAAAAAACAATCCACAATACTCAAAACTGTCTGAAAAATCACTACCTAAAAGTCAAAAACGCGCCTAAAGTATCCTGTTTTCAAGTTTCATACCTCAACTATTAGGTGTGCGAGTTGAGTTCCATACCTGAACTATCACCGACAGTGGCTGTGGCGGAGACAGGATTTTCATTGAGGGAGTTCAGAAGTAAATATACGAACTAGTCGAAGGAGGTTTAACATCTACTACATATGCATAAAAAATATTTTCAATTGTATAGAAATAGTATAAAAACATTATAATTTTCCGTCGAAGGGGGTTCGGATCCCTAGAGCACATGTAACTCCGACCGTGATCACCGATTATTCATCAAAACACACCACAACTATCAATTAAACATCTGATAATTGAGGTGTGTTTCAGGTACAAAACTCGCACATGATAGTTTAGGTATGTAACTCGAAAACACTGAATGCTTACCATAGTAAAAAAACAAGAACATCAAACTCCACAACACCCAACTATATAAAAAAAACCACTACTTTAACACCAATGAATCATCAAGAACTCAAACACCCATATGAACTAAAACAAACAGAAACAAGAATCCAGCAACTAAAAAGGGCAGTCCACACCCATATGAACTAAAACAAACAGAAACAAGAATCCAGCAACTAAAAAGGGCAGTCCGGTGCACTAAAGCTACCGCTATGCGCGGTGTCCGGGAAAGGGCCCCACCACAAGGGTGTATGTACGCAGCCTTACCTTGCATTTCTGCTAGAGGCTGTTTCCAAGGCTTGAACCCGTGACCTCCTGATCACATGGAGACAACTTTACCAGTTACTCCAAGGCTCCCCTTCCAGATAAAATACAAGAGATTTTACCTGATAATTGTTTATATGAATTATGTTAAGAAAATTGACTAGAAAAAGGGACTTCTAAAAATTGCAACTTGTTTTTCCAAGAATTTATGATTGTGTTGTGAAGGTGCAAACAATACTTATATAGTTTAATTTCCTCCTTCTGTCCCCTTAATTTTAGTCTAAATTGAATTGGAAAAGATATTCCTAAACTACTTAGGACAGAAAATTAACGATACAAATACTTTCTTTAAGTATTATTTGAGTATTATTAGGACTTCTAAAGACTTGACAATTTTTTTTAATTAAGAATTTATGATCAGTATCACAAATTATTTATCAAAATTCAAAACATATATCAACTATCAATTGTTTCCTTTTTCTGGCGTTCTGCCTGAACGCCAATAATATCTCAAGTAGAAAACCAACAACGTCAAACCCCACAATACCCAACTATAGAAAAATCACTAGTTTACACCAATTGTTTCATAATCGTTTCATAACATATCATATTGTATATCGTATCATACTGTATTGTTTTAATCGATGCAATGTAAGGATAGATTGTATATACATCGAGAACTCAAGCACCCATTGTTTGGATGATCTGTTACATATCATTTCATAATGTATCATATGATACTGTACGTTATATTATATCGTACTGTATTGTTTTAATCGATGCAATGTTTGAATAAATTATATTGTTTTTCAATCAAAACGACGAATATGGTTGTTTATACGCATTTGTATTAAAATTTTGACAAAAAGGGATTTTGAGGACTACAAGCATAATACTTATATAGTCTATAAACAAAACAACTAATAGAAAAGCAATACGAAACAAACATGCAAAGCAATATATACAACGCATAAATGCAAGGAACGATAACATTAGCGCGATCAGCTAAATATAGTAAACAAACATATATGCAAGGAATAATAACATTAGCGCGATCAGTTAAATATAACAAACAACATATGATAACAGATATCAAAAGCCTGAAACTATATGAATAAGACACCATCTAAAACACCATACCCAAAGAAGAAAGTTGGAAGAAGGAAGATATTTACCTGATTGTTTATATGAATTATGTTAAATATTTTACTAGAAAAAGGGAAAGACTGCAATATTTTTTTTCCAAGAAAGTTATGATTGTGTTGTGAAGGTGCATGAAACGAAATATACTTATATAGTTTTCTCCTGCTGCCTTAATTTATTATTTAATTCTAATATAATTGGGAAAAGTATTCCTAAATTACATTGAATTTGGATAGAAAAATAACGTCTTTTAAGTATATTACTTGAGCTGAAAGTTTGTTAAAATCGAACACTTACGATCTTTGTTTTTTGTTTTTTTTCTAGTTGTCGTGTTTGGCCATGAATATTATTCACAATATTCTAAAATATATATTTCCACGCCATACTCTCGATACTACTGTCACTATCAAATATATATCGATTAACATAAGTTTTTCTCTGTTTCATACATTTTTTTATTTTTTTTTGCGAAAAAATTACTTGTGATGTTTCATCTTCCTCCATATTGAATCGTAATGAAAAAAAGAAAATTATCGCCTTCCATATTACAAAAATCGTAGTGTCAATATTTTTTTGGAGGGAATGACTTGTGTTGCAATCGAAATTTGTAAATCTATATTTCAATGAATTTTTTTTCCAATGATTCACAGCAAATAATCTGGATTATATTTTATTTCACTTGAAATTTGATTTCTGATCTTTGGATTATGAATGAGTAAATTAGGAAAAAACTATTTTTAAAGAGATTTTAGAAGGTAATTGATATTCTATTATTAATTGACAACTTTGTTATATAATGTAATCTAAAAACAGAAATTCAATATTGCTACAGTCACCTACAAAATTGGCAACCATGGAACTCAACTAGCACTTTGTTTGGATGGTGATTTGCCATGACTTCATAATGTACGATACTGTATGGTATGGTACTGTACAGTATAGTACTAGACAGTACACACAATATTTAACGAGTCACCTTATGGATCCGCCAACAACAACAAAAAACCCAGTATATTCCCACATAGTGGGGTCTGGGGAGGGTAGAATGTACGCAGTCCATACCACTAACTTCGAAGTAGAGAGGCTGTTTCCGATAGACGCCCGGCTCAAGACACAATGACAGTAAACAAAGTCGTCATAGAACACGAAACAAGAACCTTATGGATCAGCCAAGGACAAATAAAACACTTGTTGATGAGATTTTGTATCCAATCAAGGACAACAAGATTCTAAAATAGTTCTAATAAGGGAAGCAAGGTGAGGAGGTATATATATAATGTAAAATCATCATCTTCTTCATTTTAGAAGTCATGGAAGAGCATGAGAGCATCATCAAGATTCATTAAACAAGATTCCAGAGTAATCCAAATTTTTCTGAGGCGCGTGTATCTGTCGCTCAGTCCTCCGACCAGCTTCTCTCTGGGCATTTGAAGAATCTAGCAAAAGTAAAATACCCAACAGTCAAGATATTAGTACATGTCAATGAAGGGGAAAGGTAAATAACAACAATTGAATCCTCACTTTTCTCCCTCGTATGTCATCGTCATACAACGAAGGGGAAGGCAAATGCAGAAAAAACTAAGAATAGATTGTCGTCATCATTTTATCCCCGAGTATCTGTCTGATTCTGACAAGCAAAAGATCCTTCAAGAATCTTTCCTTAACATGGTACAAAAAAATAGGTGTAGCAAGCGCGAAGTGGTGGTAATGACAATGAAGTTAGTTAATGGCATGACATAGTAACAAACAAATGAAGGAAAAATGTTTTGCAACTTGAATTGAACAAGTAACCAAGCCAATGTGAAGCTGAGGTTGAGCATAAATCTAATCCAATCCCTCACCCCCTCGGGACTAGAACACTCGATTATATCTGAGAAGTTGAATCGATACAACATTCTCACATTCTGTTAAATAGAACCAACAGATATTTTGGATTATGGTCCAGAAAGAGTTATGTCATGCACAGTTATGTAGCCCAAGAGATCATTCCCTCTGCTTGAGGGAAAGCAATAACTACATATTCGGCACAGAGGTGACTCTTTGTCTAATGGCCTAATGCTCACACCCTGTTAAAGGTTAACTCAACTTTCTATTCTATCGACTATCTGTTGAATTTGCTTTCAGTTACTGTAGTCATTTTTTATCATAATAAGTTGCTTAATTTTAGGATAAATTTGAATTTTAAATTTATAGTAGCCCCCATCCTACTAACCTTTTATCCTAATATGCGTAATTCACACCTTCCTATCTAGAGTCATGTCCTCGGTAAGCTATGACTGCTCTATGTCATGTCTGAGCCGGGCCAGAGCCGGCTCCATGCTTAGGGCCCCAAATTTGAGGGGTCTCATTTTCTTAGCAATAATAGAATTATTATAGGATTTATTTAAAAAAATATTTTGTATCGTCAGTTTTAATTTTTTATCATTTTTTAAAACATGTTTAAGGCTATAAGTTTAAAGAACATTTTTGGTGTATTTTATATATTTTTAATTTAAGAATTCAAGATTAAAAAGTTTCTTTATTTTTATAAACTCCAAACAATGTGTCAAGTCAAAATAAAAATTAAAAAAATTAAAATGGAAGGAGTACTATTTATAAAAAAAAGTAAAAGAAAAATCATATATCAAAAAAAGAAATAACTTTGCATCTCAAAATACTTTTGTAAGAGATATATTAGCAACTTTGCATTTTCAAAAGTTAGAAGAATAGACTTTAAATTAAAAAAATATTTATTTTTCTTAAAAAAAAATTAAGGCCTCCGATTCATTTTTGGCTTCAGGCCACCAACGAGCTTGAGCTGCCTCTGGTCTAACCACCTCCCTCCAATATTTCTTCGGTCTACCTCTACCTCGCCTGAATTCATCCATAGCCAATCTCCCGCATCTCCGCACTGGGGCATCCGTGCCCCTCCTCATCACATGCCCGAACTATCTAAACCTTATTTCACACATCTTGTCTTCTACCGAAGTCACTCCCACTTTGTATATGAAAAACAAGAAAAATTGGAATTATATACAATATATAATTATTTTTGTTTTATAACAAAATCGTAAGACCACTCATTGAAGTTTTGCTTTAGGCCACCATATTTGTTGAGCCGCCCCTGATGTCTCAAAGTAGAACTAGGAAGACTATTTGTTCACTTTGAACTCCTTTTTGGTTCGTGCCAGACTATAGGCTGACCAATTCATAGAAAATTGATGTGCCTTTCTAAGATGAACAAGATAAGAACTTTGTTCTCACTCAATTATCTTTCTAGATGAGACCGAACCTAAAATGCAGATGCATACTGTTTCCGTAATATCATGAAACAATTAATTATTTGGTTCAGTAACAAAAACATTATCTGCTCATCAATTCTTGCAAAGTTCATGATGATAGAAGATGAAAGCAAAAATAACAAAAATAAGCGAGCAATAGATACAAAGTAAGAGAGATCACTATACAAACCTCTTTTTCCTGTTCCCGCTCATTTGTTATTCTCAATCTCAAATTAAGGGCAGCATGGTACATTTCGTCTAGAACATGTTTCCAAAGAGACTGCTTATTAATTTTCCACAGAATGAATTCGGATTGCCTTGCTCCTTGTGTAATAACTTTCTGGAGAGAATCGGGAATATAATTAGTATGTACCAGAAGCTTTGTTCAGTGCAATGTTTATATATAATAGGTGTTTGTGTATGCATGTGCGTGTACATGTGTACAAAGAAAAGAAGAAGAAAGTTACTTCAATGCAAGCCACGGTTGGGAAAAAACAATTTGGAGCTTCTCATTTTACTTTGTATTTTGTCCCTCTGGACATATGTCCTGCAAGCCCATTAGGGGGTTTTGAACGCCATTAACCTTCTATATCTAGAAGGAAAAGCATATAAAGCTTGATCATCTTTTTAGATCATAAAGCTTCATAGACTTAACTGATTCTCTAATGTAGCACTCCTCCGTCAGAAAGGACAAGAAGGAGAAATTCATAGTTGCATAAGTAGGCATTTATGCTATCTTACACACCTAGTTACTATATCCTACGCTGACAGTTAATTGTGAGATTTATCTGCACTCTGTGAAGCTTCATTATTGTCTACATTACTTTTCTGTTTCACTGTGGATGGAGACTTCAAAAGATGGTGAGAGGATTGCTCCTGGAAAAGATTTGACAAGTTAGTAGCTTTCTGAGGTTTCTTTTTCTCGAAAATTGGAATTCCGTTTCATTTTCTATTTCAAGTAGAGTAGTAATCTGCTCACAGAAAGAAAGCCAGCAGGAGGAACAAGCAGTCTCCACTAAGTTACTTGGACTCTTCACTTTCGGTGCCGCACCCGTGTCGACACGACATGGGTGTGGGATCCGTACCTGATCTGGTCAACCGATTTTGAGTACTTTGACCAAAATTGGCTGGGAAAGTCCGGACAGATTTAAGAAATTCTGTAATCAAAACAAAAGCTAAGGTGAAATTGAAGAAAATGGAATACCTTGTATATAGAAATTTATATGTTACTGCTTTTCCTTTTTTATCTCCTATCAGGATTTTCTTCTTGAACAATATTTTCTCAAGTTTTCCACATAATATCTCATAATTTATGTTTGATCTCTATTTTTAGATATTTATATTGTTTTTCGTGCACCCAAGGGTGTGACTTAGTGATTTAATGAAGTTGGGATGAACACCATGAGGTCTCAGGTTCAATTCCCAACCGAGACAAACACTAGGTGTTTTCTTCCCATCCGTGGGAGGTGACAGGTATCCCGTGGATTTAGTCGAGGTGCACGCAAGCTGGCCGGGACACCACGGTTATCCAAAAAAAATAATTGTTTTTCACTGAATCTCCGCACCCGTATCCATCCCTAGATCCATATTCCCGAATCTTTAAATTGAACCGTGAAGGATCCGACCTCTAGATCCGTATCCGTACCGTAAACCCGCACCCGAGTCCGAGCAACTTAGCTCTCCCAATCTAATGCATATGCAGGTACTGGTTTGTGGAAACATATAAGTAATTTTATGGCCTATCTTACAACAAAACATAAAGGTGGAGATTCGATACATGAGCAAACTAGATTCCGGGAAGAGGTATGAGAAGAGAAACTGATGGAAAATGTTCCCCATTTATATAGTATTTCTAGAAACAAACTCTGTAGTATTGCATAATGTACTCCCTCCGTTTCAAAATAGTTGACCCTCATTCGAAAATCATTTGTGCCCATTTAGTTGTCCTATTTAAGAAATCAAGAGAATTTTATTATGTTTTTCCAATACTACCCCTATCATTAAATGACTACACAAAGTGTATATACTCAAATTTATATTTTCAAAGCATAATTAATAAGGCCAATTTGGTAAAATAAGCTTCTAATAAATACTATTTTCTTAAGGGGAGTGTCAAGTCAACAAGGGCCAACTATTTTGAAACGGGGAAAGTAATTCAGAAGCAGCCTTGCAACTAAGCTTCAGAAGTCAATGAGTGGGAAGTGGAAGATGCCTGTCAACAACTCAAATCTTCTAGAACCTATAACCTTGGACGAAAGCAGAGTGGATTCAGATATAGAGGAGAAATTTTCTGTTAAAAGCTGCTACAAACTTTTTCAATAACAAACTGGTCAGTGGGAGGTATCATGGCCTTGGAAGGTGCTTTGGAAGACCAAAACACATACAAAAGCTGCTGGTTTTGGATGGATTGCAGCCTTGAACAAATGTCTTGCTCAGGATATGCTACATAGAAGAGGATATACCTTATGCAGCAGGGTTTTTTTCTGTTAAGAAATTCAAGAATCTGTAAACCGTATTTCTCACTTACTGGCCAGAAATGGATATCTTCCTAAATATCTATGGTGTGAAGTGGGCAATGCCTAATAGTATTAGAAGTCTGTTGGAAAGTAGGCGGAGTCAACAGGTAGGCAAAAGCGAGAAGAAGATATGGACGACCATTCCTCGAAGAAAGAAACAAAAGATGCTTTGAAGATCAGAGGCTCCACATTTCCAATGTTTGAAAGATGCTTGCAAAATTTGTAATTTTGGGTTAAGGGAAGTGTAGTAGAAGACCTGGTTCAGTTTTTAGATTTCATAGACAAGCAGGAGTTCAATATCCTATGTATTTGCTTGTATTTTAGAAGTACCTCGGTATTTTTCTGAAGTTTCTTAATAAATGTTACTTTACCCTGATTTTTTTTAATAAAAAAGGAAACAAGCAATCTCCTCAGGGATGGAGCCAGGATGAGGTCTGTGGGTTCTGAATATGAACCTTTGCTTTGAGCATCTGTGTTTCTTTGAAACCAACAGTCCGAGTTTTGTTTCAAGAATAGCTTAATAGGCGTGTGTTTTTTCTTTCTTTAATTTTTAGTTTTATGTTATATTTTGAAAAAAAAATCTACATACTGGGAAAAGCAATAATAATAATAAAAGAAAAAAAAAACTTAAAGAAAAGTGAGTAAAAAAGCAAAAAATAAAAAAAGTAAACTTGCTTCTAGCAGGTTTTGAACCCACATCTCAGGGATGCTAGCCTTCAAATCTTCTTGGAACCACTGGACCATCCGTCAGTCTTTGTATGTGGGTTCGCACCTACATAATTATATAGTATTTCTTAATTTTTTAGTACAAATACAAGGTCTACGCAAAAGCTACTAGGTTCGCCCGAACCCCCCCCCCCCCTTTTTACACTGTAGCTCTGCCCCTGATTCTCCTTCTGTACTTCTGATGAATCAGAATGATCTTCACACTTGATTCTTGAGATTTTACCTTTGAACAGAATCATGCGTTCAAAATCAGTGGTAGGTTTTCCTATTGAGGAGCTTAACGATTCACACACTTTGCGTACTCAGGGTATTCATGAGATTTTATGTTTGACAGAATCATGTGTACCAGTGGTAGATTTTCCTATTGAGGAGCTTAACCATTCACCCACTTTGCGTACTCGGATAATTGTGTTGGGTTAGAGAGTTCATGGTCTCCAAAATTCCATCCGATCTTGAGCTTAAATTTGGGCCTCCCAATTTTTAGTATGGATCTCTACTATGAAGCAGAAAATAATTGTAACGAAGATGTGCAAAGTGTCTGGAAGTTCCTAGGGATATTTTCGTTTAACGTAAAGATCTTTTGTTTTAGATTACTCTATGAATTTCAGGGTATGCACCAAGTGTCCAGTAATTCATCATAAAATAGATCAGAGTTTGTCATGTTACTATTTAACAGAGATAAAATATAGTTTATATAGCATGTATCCGAACCAGCACTTACCCTCCCTTAATATTGACTTTATCTATCTTCAGATACAGAAGCAAAGCCAAATATGTCTGTTTGCTACTTCCATAACATTGACATAAAAGAGCAAGAAAATCCACAGGATGTTTCGAGATATGCTTTGTTCTACTCTCAAGGTCTCTTCAATTTTAAGGACGCAGTCGAATCAAAGAGATATTATTCTACTACTACAACAGAAGACCGGAAACATATTACCTTCATCTCTAGGTAGTCATCTTTCCACAGCTTACACAGAATCTTGACTGCATCTTTCTTTTCAACAAATGTGGTATCTGAAATCTGAAAAATTACAGCATAATGGGGTTGCTTTCATCTCATAACAAATTGTAGCATCCAAAAAACAAAACCCTCGCTCACCTAAACATTCCAGAAAACTCACACACTAATGCACACTATTCTCATGTATGTGTACTTCTTCAGGAACCTCTACATGTGAGCAAGAATATTAATGGAAGTATGGAACAAGTAAAGGTATCGGGTAAATTGGTCCACAAAGGTTGTAACAACCCTCATGGTGGTTTTGTAATTTCTGTCTCTTTTCCCCCGTTTGACCCTCTCCATAGCTTTCCTTAGCTACTTATGACTAGTGGGGATGAGTGGCACGATTGGAGCGTTTCAAAGAAGAAATTCTATTTTCGGAAGTTTGGAAATGACAAGTTTGATCAAAGTCAATATTTTGGGTTAACGATCTGAGATTTGAGTTTTGACAGTTCCATGAGGTTCAGAGGATTAGCGATCTCGAATAAGTTGTGGTACTCTGGTAGTGAGGCATAGGAATAGGGTAGGTATCTTAGTAGACGAAGAGCTTCGGGGGCAGGTGGTGGAGGTTAAGAGGGTCAACGATAGGTTGATGCCAATTAAGTTGATTATTGGAGGGTCTATGTTGAACATTATTAGTGCCTACTCCGCAAGCGGGCTTGGACGAGGAGGAGAAGAAGAGCTTTTGGGAGGTTTTGGATAAGGTGGTAAGAGGCATGACCTTGACCAAGTAAAGTGCATCAAAGGGGAGGATGAAAAAGTGTTGGTGAAGGATGCCCTCATTAGGAGGAGGTGGTAGTCCTATTTCCATAGATTTTTGAACGATGAGGGGGATAAAAGTTTCGTGCTTGGGGACTTGGAGCACTCTGAGAGGTGTCGCGATTACGGTTATTATAGGTGTATCAAGGTTGAGGGGGTCAAGGGTACTATTCGTAGGATGCGTCGGGGTCCGGCGACTAGGCCAGACAAGATTTCAGTGGATTTTTGGAAGAGCACTGGCGAGGTAGGTATGGAGTGCCTGACAAGGTTGTTTAACATCATTTTTAGGGTGGCAAAGATGCCCGAAGCTTGGAGATGGAGTACGATGATTCCATTATATAAGAACAAGGGGGATATTCAGAGTTGCAACAACTATAGGGATATCAAGTTGTGGAGTCATACTAAGTGGGTAGGAGTGCGTCCGTAATAGTAGGGAAGAGTGCTTTGTTTGTATTTGTGCCAGTAGTTTCTTGTTCGTAGTGTTTGATGATGTTTGTGATTTTGAATAGATAGTTTATAGTACTTCCTCCGTCCTATTTTATGTGTCGCCATTTCCTTTTTTATCTGTCCCAAAAAGAATGTCACCTTTCCTTATTTGGTAACTATTTCAAGACACAATTCCACTTTTACCCTTATTGGTCCACCCACTTAATTAAGGATAATAATAGTACATTTTTTAATAAGGACAATATGGTAAACACCATCAAGTCTTTCCTTATTTCTTAAACTTCGTGTCCGGTCAAACTATGATACATAAAATGGGACGGAGGGAGTATTACTTTGTGGGTGTCTTGTTTCTTTTATTATCTAGTGGTGTGTTATCCCATTTTGTTGTTTATTTTTACGTTTTTTGTTTGTTATACTGTTTTCTGTCTTGAGTTGGAGATCTATTGGAAATAACTTCTCTACTTCATCTGAGATGGTAGTATGGACTGCGTACACTTTACCATCCCCAAACCCCACTTTGTGGGAATACACTTGGTATGTTGTTGTTGTTATTAGATGTGCTTTGCATGGATGCCGAGGTGCTCAAGAGTGATTTGTACCATTGAGTTGATTTCTAGCTTTTTCAAAAGTTTGGGTTGACCACAATCAATATTTGGTCAAGACAACCTCGGATTGGTGATTTGATAATTCCAACAGGTCTGAAACGTGTTTTATGATTGCCTTGCATATTTGATTTGTATTCAGGTCCATTCCGAGAATTGAAAGGCTTAGGTCAATGTTGAAGTTTTGTTCTTTGGTGCAGTCGCAATTGTGAGGAGGGCCGGTCGGGACTGATTCGCATTTGCAATGTGGGTTCCATATTTGCAATGTTAACAATTGCAAAGTTTTTTTTCTGCAATTGTATGATCCCAGGCAGTTTAGTTAAATATTTCCCAAAATGGTATAATCACTTTTTAACTTGATTTTTGGAGATATAGACATCAGTTTTAGGAGATTTTGGAGAGGATTTTGAGATTCCATCGCGAGGATAAGAATATAACTCCATATTTGGTATTTTTCCCATTAATTTATCGCTTATTTCGTGATTTAATCCGCATTCAGATGTTGAAAATTTAGGGTGTTTGCCCTTAGTTCCTAAATGATATTTTCTCAAATTAAGGTTGATTTGTGCTTGAATTTAGCTGATTTTTGGTGTATAAGCTTTTTACATTATGAGTAAACCAGTTCTGAAATCAATTTCTAGTTTTGACCTAGAGGGCTCGGGATTGACTTTTGACTCTATTTTCAAAACTAACTTTTATATAGCAATATGAGTGTCAACAGACTCGTATGCTCATCTAGAGTATGATTTTGATAAATTGAGACCATTCTGAGGTTGTTCGGAAGGGAAAGCAATTTTGTGAGGGTTGTGGCACATTTGTTTGGCTATCAAGGTAGGTTATGGCTTATTGGCTTTCTCTCTTAGACTTTGATTGAGTGATGGTTTATTATATCAAATGTATTATGGGTTGGGTGTATTGGCGGATTCGATGACTGGGAAGAATGACTTATTTGTGTAATCTAAATTGAGAATTAACTGATAGACATGATCTGACTTAAATTGATTACTTTTGTTGCATTACTCTGTTTCATGTGTTGTATCGTAACTTGATAAGTTATTGGCTCGAGGCACTATATTGAAATCAATTTTCTTATTTGAAAGAGTTGATGGCCTAAGGATGTTGTTTTTGAAAGAACTACAATTATTTTAATTGCATCTGAGCATCACTTTTTATTGTGATCATGCATATATCTTCATTTGTCACGAATCACAAGTAGGAACGATAAATATAACAGAGTGATAAATGCATGCCCGAGGGTTATAGTTCCAGGTGATTGATTATTTGGTGATATCGAGGTAAAATACCAATTTGCATGCCCAATAGAAATGGTTTCAGGTGGATATATTGACCTAGGAGTCCCTCATGGATCCTAGCTCACAGTATGCCACTGTGGAGCAGGCATATATCGGTAGGATCATTGGCTGCTGCATTGCATATCATCATATTGCATTGCTTTGCACTTTCCTAGTCTCTCTTTCTTTCTTGATGTTATTGTATTTACTTGTGGGATGATTCTAGTCAGCTGCCTTATCCCCGTTTTCCCTCAAGTCTAGCACATTTGTGATATTGACTTGGTAAGATTCATTTCATACTTTTTATGACGTAGTTTTCTAACTCTTGCTCGGTCAGCCTACGATGTCTACTGCATACACGTGTTATCTTACTCATACCATCTCTTGATGCATTTTTGATGCAGATCCTAGTACTAGCAGGCCCTGCACATTCTTTGTCCTGGGCACTATTACTTTGGAAGCTTTGGTGAACTACTTGGTGTTCAGAGCAATGTATGGCTTCCTGCATCTTGTTTTCCCGTCTTTATTTGTTCAGACAGTACTGTAGCATGAAACAGTTGTATTAAGTCTTTAAAAACTTTTGTACTAGTGACACTAGGTTTTGGGTATGTTTGTGTTTTTCCATATTTTTGTTAGTATTTATGAAAGCTCGAATTTACGACTAACTCACCGCTGTTTTTATCACTTCTACGTATTGTCTTGATATTCTATTTGTGTTTGAGGGGTTGGCTACCTACCCGTGGTTAGTGTATGTGCCATCATGATCCTGGATTTGGGTCATGACAAAGGCTTAGGTAGATGAGAAAAATCACCTTTCACGGCTTTTTTCTCTACTTAGTTAGATTGAACCTTGGTTTTCACTCACTGTATTGGTTGATAGACTACACCCTTGGGTGCCTCCATTGCCATTTATTCCAGCAACAATTCGTAGAAATCTAGCATACATTCAAATTAAGTATTCTTTAAATTAATATACATTCACCAAAGCTACGATACCTTATCCGTTTCAAGAAGACGATCCGCTTTTGAAAGTAATCTGAACATCCTGTAGGCCTCCTTTCCATACCTTTTTAATACAATGGATTCTACCTGCAAGTTATAGCATATAGAGATTAACTAATTCAATTTTACAACATACCTAGTGTAATGCCACAAGTAGGGTCTAGGGAGGTAAGTGTGTATGCGGACCTTACCGCTACCTTGGAAGGTAGAGAGGTCACTTCTGATAGACACTCGGCTCAAGGAAAAGCATTTCAAAGCGTAAACAATTCAATTCTAGAAGATTGAAAAGGTCACCGCTGGTATAAGTTTGTAACCAACCTCTTCAATGCGAGCTTGTTCAATAATGCTCTTCAAATCTGTGGACACATAACTGTCAGTTAAGTCATAGAAGGAAATCAAACACTTGGATCCACATGGATTTGAACTTTTCTTAAGGTTATATTACAATGAAAAATCATTTGTTGATGGATAATACATACCTACACTATAAGTTTCATCGATTGCCATCAATGGAGCTTCACATCCTAATTCATTAAGGGAAGCTCTAATACGCTCCAAGTCCATGCCAAGACCACCTTCCCTCTTTATCACCTCATCATAAATAGCATTTATCGACTGAGGAACTGCAAATAATGATTTCAAATTTTAATTGAAAAAATATAATAACAAATGCATTAAAGAAAAGGGAGAAAGGAGACTAGAAATTCAAAAACAATGATAACACTACGATGTAACAACTTAACATGAATTTTCGTAAACACAAACCACTCCATTTCCCCAAAACAAAACCAAATGGAAATTGTTGGCACAATATCAGATCGATTAAGGACATGTATGAGGGAGCAAAGACTCAGGTGAGGACGGCGGGAGGAGATTCAGAGCATTTTCCAGTTTTAACAGGGTTGCATCAGGGATCGACTCTTAGCCCGTTTTTGTTTGCGGTGGTGATGGTTGTGTTGACGCGGCGTATTCAAGGTGAGGTGCCTGCAAAAAGCATACACCAAGGGGGAGGTGTGAATGATAAATTGGAGGTTTGGAGACAAACCCTTGAGTCTAAAGGGTTCAGGTTGAGTAGGAGCAAGACTGAGTATATGGAATGCAAGTTTAACGACTTGAGGCAGGAGGACGACGGGGTAGTGAGATTGGGGTCTCAGGTTGTTTGTAGGAGGGATAGTTTTAAGTATCTCGGGTCGATGATTCAGGGAAATGGTGAGATTGATGAGGAAATCTCCCATCGTATTGGGGCAGGTTGGATGAAGTGGAGGCTCGCCTCGGGAGTGTTATGTGATAAGAAGGTGCCGCCCAAACTGAAAGGCAAGTTCTATAGAGTGGCAGTCCGGCCGGCCATGTTGTACGGAGCGGAGTGTTGGCCAGTCAAGAACTCTCATGTTCAAAAATTGAAGGTGGCGGAAATACGAATGTTGCGTTGGATGTGTGGGCTTACTAGGGGTGATAGGGTTAGGAATTAGACTGTCCGTGAGAAGGTTGGAGTGGCTTCGGTGGAGGACAAGATGCGGATAGTTCGACTGAGATGGTTTGGGCATGTGATGAGGAGGGGCGCGGATGCCCCAGTTCATAGGTGTGAGAGGCTAGCTTTGGATGGCTTCAGGCAGGGTAGGGGTTGGCCGAAGAAGTATTGGAGAGAGGTGATTAGACGTGACATGGAGCAGTTACAGCTTACCGAGGACATGACCCTAGATAGGAAGGTGTGGAGGACGCGAATTAGGATAGAAGGCTAGTGCATGTGGGGGGTGCCTTTGGTACGTTAGTGTAGGGTATTAATGTGTGGGTGTCTTATCTCTGTTGTGCCATCTTGTTTCATGTTTTTATTATGAATTTGTTTATTATTCTCTGTCTTGAGCCGGGAGTCTTATTGGAAACAGCCTTGCTACCTCTCCGGAGGTAGTGGTATGGACTGCGTCCATCTTACCCTCCCCAGACCCCGAAGAAAGTACAAAAAATGTTAATTACTCAACCAGAGACCTTATCTTGAAGAAAAATCTACTACAGAAAAGTAAAGAAGTAAGCATGACATCGTTATGCATGTCTCTAGAAAGGTCTATAAGGTTCAGGCTCCAGTCTAGAAAGTTATCCGTATATGACTGTATATGACTCAAGATGAAGGTACCTTGACAAAAGACTCAAGATGCTAGAAGCCTCAAAAAAGCAAGGTTGGAGATTAAAGTTGGTGGGACAATTATTATGAAGAAAAATTGCTGCACTTTGTGAATGTGAAAATCAAGTCTATATGTCATGAAGTTGGTACCTCATTCTCCAACGTGTGCATATGCTTCATTTGTTACCATGAACCTACCCCTAGTCGAGACATGAGCATTATCATCCATCTTTTTTTTTACAAATGCAAGTTTTAGTTTATATATCCATTAACAGTATCGGCAAGAGGTCATAATCATGTTTAAATTTATTCCAGTAAATGAAATCTGCACTCACCTGAGTTATCGATTCTCAATTTAGTTTCAGAATGTCTACTCAACTCCAGGGCCGCAGCAAGAACAATAGCAGCATCGTTGTTGACACATACTTTCACATTTGCAACACAAGCCTACAACGAATACAATTTGATATAGCTGTGCTTCCATAACCAACCACTATTTGAGATTCTCAGGCGATTTTAAATTCTAAGAAAAAGTCAGGCAAGACAAAGTTGTCTAAATCATTTTTACTGTAACGGCAAGGTTTCTGATTTTTGCTAAATAACTTAACAATAGCACTGAATTGAATGTATCGGTACTCCACTCAAGAAGTTGAGAGACCAACCTTGTGCCTCAAGCGGCGAATGAATTCTTCAAAATTGGCACGCCAAAGTACTTTTGTTTCATCCGTAGCCAGCAGTTCTGTGTTTGACTCTAAATTATCTTGCTTCCGCTAAAATCAGAACATAATAAATCAGCTGATTATCAGAATTGATATCTTTAATGAAAAAGTCATACCAACCTTCGTGCCACATGTCACATCCATAGTCTTTTTGTCAGTTTTTTCCACAGAATCATCCCAGGTATCTGTTTCAACTAAGAATCTCAAGGATTCCATCGGAGCTGCTGCTGCTAAGGCTTGTTGTTCCATGGTTTGTGCTTGAATCTGTTTTCATCAGTAAATGATAAACTCAAGAACATGAACAGTAAAATACCAACTTAAAAAAACTGCAGCGTTTTCTGCACTATATTTACTTATTAGGAGTATTTTATAAAACAAGGATGATAATGCTCTAATCCACCTTCCTCACCCCAAATAACATATTGATAGCACTATTCTTCTTGTTAAAAGTGAAGCAGCATCTCGATGGGAAAGAAAATTGAACAAAAGGTGTCATCATATTATAAACTTGTACCTTGGCAGATTTAGCACCTCGTTTCTTTGCAGCAGTTTCTTCTTCAGAAGGTGGTTTAAGAAATGGTTCAGGGGCAGGACAGCGTTCCACAAATCTAGCCTTAACTAGGCTGTTGAAGCTATCTCGTGCAGCATCAGCACTAGAATCTCCTGGACAGTGACAAGGCCTTCTTAAAGTGAGAAGTTGTTTAGGAGGTGCAGCCTAGGCTTTTAGAAGATTGACAACCCAAGTTTTGTTGCTTTAAGTTCAAGCAGTTATAATCAAGAAACAAATAAAAATGCAAGTTGAGGGTATGAAACAAAAGTTCACGTGTTCTTTGTCAACAGCTTTTCAGCTTTGTATTAGAAACAAGAAGCATGTTCATATATTGTGCCAATCATTTTCAAAGAAAGTGATTTTTTACCTTAATATCAGTAAAAAACTTCTTCTCATTTTCTCTTACTTAGAAAACAGAAGCAAACACAAATGAAAAGCCAAAATAGAACTCAAACTCGCATATTAAACCAATTAGTTATGATGATACCAAACCATAACCATAATTTACAAGACGATTCACAAAAAACTACAGAAAGGATATTGTTTCACCTTGATTTGATGACTGCTTGTATCTATCTATAATTTGGTTGAGCGACAGCCTACCATGCTGAAGCAACCCTTCAAAAATCTCTTCACACTACAGTACAAACACATTCACTACCATTAACATAAAGCGTAATCAGCTCGAGATTGGACAACAAATATTATACACAGTGAAACCAATAAACGCACCTCTTTTCCCAGCTCCTCAGACACAATCTCTATAAACTTAGAGAACCTCAATTTATGTATTATGTTGTCAAATAGTGCCATGTATTGTGTAATAACTCTTGGCGCCTCCCCAAATCCACCTAAATGGCAATATATCAGATAACTCAAATTGAATAGCTAATTGCAATATGAGAAAGTAGTACTTGCCGTGTTAGTGTTAGTACCTTTTTGTTCCACCGCAAAGGCTTGAACACAATTGTGATGAATAAGCACGAGCAAACAGCTCTTAACATTCTCTCTGCTAAGCTCTGTGAAATGTACAATCTGAGATAAAGGTTGTGTTCCTCTTCGCAGCAGACAGTCGCAAACCTTCTGCCAAAATTATCAGAAGATGAATTTAAGAAAAGGGGGCTCAACACATTATTTTACAACAACATAGACCTGTGTATCACCACAAAGTGAGGTTTGAGGAGGGTAGAACGTATGCAGTTATCTCCGCCTCATCGGTGAGGTAGAGAGACTGTCCCATAGACCCTCAGCTCAAGACAAAAACAGTTCAGAAAAAAGCCGTAATGAGAGTACAAGAGACAATAGGTAGTAACAAAACAACAAAACCAGTACTATAACAAAATAATACTATTATCTACTCGAAAAAACAAATATCAACAAAAATTTAAGAACAAGAAACAGAGGGCTCAACAAATTATTTTACAACAACAACATACCCAGTGTATCCCCACAAAGTGGGGTTTGGGGAGGGTAGAACGTATGCAGTTATCTCTGCCTCATCGGTGAGGTAGAAACACTGTCGACTGTCCCATAGACCCTC
The DNA here is from genome assembly GCA_030864215.1 of Capsicum pubescens. Taxonomy (NCBI): domain Eukaryota; kingdom Viridiplantae; phylum Streptophyta; class Magnoliopsida; order Solanales; family Solanaceae; genus Capsicum; species Capsicum pubescens. The sequence continues at coordinate 27,521,382 of CM061549.1, read as the reverse complement.
AACTCAAGACAAAAACAGTTCAGAGAAAGCCATAATGAGAGTACAAGAGACAATAGGAGTAACAAAACAACAAAACAGTACTATAACAACAACAACAACAACTTACACAGTGAATTCCCAGCTAGTGGGGTTTGGGGAGGGTAAAATACACGCACTCCATACCACTACCTCCGAAGAAGTAGAGAGGTTGTTTCCGATAGACCCCCGGCTCAAGAAACGGAGACAGTAAATAAGATAGCAATAAAACATGAGACAAGATGAAATGACAGAAATAGGCACCCACAAAGTAGTACGATACACTATCAAACCGCAAGCACTCACCTCCCCCCCACCTAACTAGATACTCCATCCTATATGAAAAGTCCTACAACTACAAGCTCGGCTACCCCAAAGCACACCTAACTACTGACTACGCCTCACCCACATGCACTAACCTTCTAACCTACTACAACAAAACAATACTATTGATCTACCCGAATCAACAAACAACAACCAAAATCCAAGAACAAGAAACTACAAGCATAACGGTACACTATTAGTAAGGACCACAAGACATATATATGGTTTTTAACTAAATTAAGACGCTTATATGGTTTCTTCCCCAAAAAAGGGAATATAAAAGAACAAGTACCACTACTCTCGAACTCAACCAAACTAGTTGGGGCTGGATATCCAAATCATCTATATCTATCCCATTCTACTTGGTCCGTTTAATTTCAAATACAGAAATACCAATAATTTAATGAGAGTACAAGATACAATAGATAGTAACAAAACAGTACTAAAACAAAACAATACTATTGATCTACCCGAAACAACAAACAGCAACCAAAATCCAAGAACAAGAAACTACAAGCGTAACGGTACGCTATTAGTAAGGACCACAAGACATCTATATGGATTTTAAATAAATTAAGACACATATATATGGTTTCTTCTGCGTAACATAATTAAACCCCCAAAAAAGGGAATATAAAAGAACAAGTGGCACCACCCTCGAACTCAACCAAACTAGTTGGGGCTGGATATCCAAATCATCTATATCTATCCCATTCTACTTGGTCCGTTTATATCCAAATACAGAAATACCAATAATTTAATGTGAGTACAAGAGACAATAGGTAGTAATAAAACAGTACTACAACAAAACAATACTATTCATCTACCCGAAACAACAAACAGCATTAAAAATCCAAGAATAAGAAACTACAAGCGTAACGTTACACTATTAGTAAGGACCACAAGACATATATATGGTTTGTAACTAAATTAAGATACATTTATATGGTTTCATCTGCGTAAGATACATAAAAAAAAGGGAATATAAAAGAACAAGTACCACTACTCTCGAACTCAACCAAATTAGTTGGGGCTGGATATCCAAATCATCTATATCTATCCCATTCTACTTGGTCCGTTTAATTCCAGATACAGAAATACCAATAATTTAATGAGAGTACAAGAGACAATAGTTAGTAACAAAACAGTACTACAACAAAACAATACTATTGATCTACCCGAAAGAACAAACAGCAATAAAAATCCAAGAACAAGAAACTACAAGCGTAACGGTACACTATTAGTAAGGACCACAAGACATCTATATGATTTTTAACTAAATTAAGACACATATATACGGTTTCTTCTGCGTAAGATAATTAAACCTCCAACAAAGGGAATATAAAAGAACAAGTGGCACTACCCTCGAACTCAACCAAACTAGTTGGGGCTGGATATCCAAATCATCTATATCTATCCCATTCTACTTGGTCCGTTTATTTCCAAATACAGAAATGCCAATAATTTAATGCGAGTACAAGAGACAATAGGTAGTAACAAAACAGTACAACAACAAAACAATACTATTCATCTACCCGAAACAACAAACAGCAATCAAAATCCAAGAACAAGAAACTACAAGCGTAACGGTACACTATTAGTAAGGACCACAAGACATCTATATGGTTTTTAACTAAATTAAGACACATATATATGGTTTCTTCTGCGTAAGATAATTAAACCCCCAAAAAAGGGAATATAAAAGAACAAGTGGCACTACCCTCGAACTCAACCAAACTAGTTGGGACTGGATATCCAAATCATCTATATCTATCCCATTCTACTTGGTCCGTTTATTTCCAAATACAGAAATACCAATAATTTAATGAGAGTACAAGAGACAATAGGTAGTAACAAAACAATACTATTGATCTACCCGAAACAACAAACAGCAACCAAAATCCAAGAACAAGAAACTACAAACGTAACGGTACACTATTAGTAAGGACCACAAGACATCTATATGGTTTTTAACTAAATTAAGACACATATATATGGTTTCTTCTACGTAAGATACATAAACCCCAAAAAAGGGAATATAAAAGAACAAGTGGCACTACCCTCGAACTCAACCAAACTAGTTGGGACTGGATATCCAAATCACCTATATATCTATCCAATTCTACTTGGTCCGTCTAATTCCAAATACAGAAATACCAATAATTTAATGAGAGTACAAGAGACAATAGGTAGTAACAAAACAGTACTACAACAAAATAATACTATTGATCTACCCGAAACAACAAACAGCAACCAAAATCCAAGAACAGGAAACTACAAGCGTAACGGTACACTATTAGTAAGGACCACAATACATATATATGGTTTTTAACTAAATTAAGATACATATATATGGTTTTTTCTGCGTAAGATACATAAACCCCAAAAAAGGGAATATAAAAGAACAAGTACCACTACTCTCGAACTCAACCAAACTAGTTGGGGCTGGATATCCAAATCATCTATATCTATCCCATTCTACTTGGCCCGTTTAATTCCAAATACAGAAATACCAATAATTTAATGAGAGTACAAGAGACAATAGAAGTAACAAAACAGTACTACAACAAAACAATACAATTGATCTACCCGAAAGAACAAACAGCAATCAAAATCCAAGAACAAGAAACTTACAAGCGTAACGGTACACTATTAGTAAGGACCACAAGACATCTATATGGTTTTTAACTAAATTAAGACATATATCTATGGCTTCTTCTGCGTAAGATACATAAACCCCCAAAAAAGGGAATATAAAAGAACAAGTGGCACTACCCTCGAACTCAACCAAACTAGTTGGGGCTGGATATCCAAATCATCTATATCTATCCAATTCTACTTGGTCCGTTTAATTCCAAATACAGAAATACCAATAATTTAATGAGAGTACAAGAGACAATAGGTAGCAACAAAACAGTACTACAACAAAACAATACTATTGATCTACCAGAAACAACAAACAACAACCAAAATACAAGAACAAGAAACTACAAGCGTAACGGTACACTATTAGTAAGGACCACAATACATATATATGGTTTTTAACTAAATTAAGACACAGTATATGGCTTCTTCTGCGTAAGATACATAAACCCCCCAAAAAAGGGAATATAAAAGAACAAGTGGCACTACCCTCGAACTCAACCAAACTAGTTGGGGCTGGATATCCAAATCATCTATATATCTATCCAATTCTACTTGGTCCGTTTAATTCCAAATACAGAAATACCAATAATTTAATGAGAGTACAAGAGACAATAGGTAGTAACAAAACAGTACTACAACAAAACAATACTATTGATCTACCCGAAACAACAAACAGCAACCAAAATCCAAGAACAAGAAACTACAAGCGTAACGGTACACTATTAGTAAGGACCACAAGACATCTATATGGTTTTTAACTAAATTAAGACACATATATATGGTTTCTTCTGCGTAAGATAATTAAACCCCCAAAAAAGGGAATATAAAAGAACAAGTGGAACTACCCTCGAACTCAACCAAACTAGTTGGGGCTGGATATCCAAATCATCTATATCTATCCCATTTTACTTGATCCGTTTAATTCCAAATACAGAAATACCAATAATTTAATGAGAGTACAAGAGACAATAGGTAGCAACAAAACAATACTACAACAAAACAATACTATTGATCTACCCGAAACAACAAACAACAACCAAAATACAAGAACAAGAAACTACAAGCGTAACGGTACACTATTAGTAAGGACCACAATACATATATATGGTTTTTAACTAAATTAAGACACATTATATGGCTTCTTCTGCGTAAGATACATAAACCCCCCAAAAAAGGGAATATAAAAGAACAAGTGGCACTACCCTCGAACTCAACCAAACTAGTTGGGGCTGGATATCCAAATCATCTATATATCTATCCAATTCTACTTGGTCCGTTTAATTCCAAATACAGAAATACCAATAATTTAATGAGAGTACAAGAGACAATATGTAGTAACAAAACAGTACTACAACAAAACAATACTATTGATCTACCCGAAACAACAAACAGCAACCAAAATCCAAGAACAAGAAACTACAAGCGTAACGGTACACTATTAGTAAGGACCACAAGACATCTATATGGTTTTTAACTAAATTAAGACACATATATATGGTTTCTTCTGCGTAAGATAATTAAACCCCCAAAAAAGGGAATATAAAAGAACAAGTGGAACTACCCTCGAACTCAACCAAACTAGTTGGGGCTGGATATCCAAATCATCTATATCTATCCCATTTTACTTGATCCGTTTAATTCCAAATACAGAAATACCAATACTTTAATGAGAGTACAAGAGACAATAGGTAGCAACAAAACAGTACTACAACAAAACAATACTATTGATCTACCCAAAACAACAAACAGCAACCAAAATCCAAGAACAAGAAACTACAAGCGTAACGGTACACTATTAGTAAGGACCACAATACATATATATGGTTTTTAACTAAATTAAGATACATCTATATGGTTTCTTCTGCGTAAGATACATAAACCCCAAAAAAGGGAATATAAAAGAACAAGTGGCACTACCCTCGAACTCAACCAAACTAGTTGGGGCTGGATATCCAAATCATCTATATATCTATCCAATTCTACTTGGTCCGTCTAATTCCTAATACAGAAATACCAATAATAATTTAATGAGAGTACAATAGACAATAGGTAGCAACAAAACAGTACTACAACAAAACAATACTATTGATCTACCCGAAACAACAAACAACAACCAAAATCCAAGAACAAGAAACTACAAGCGTAACGGTACACTATTAGTAAGGACCACAAGACATCTATATGGTTTTTAACTAAATTAAGACACATTATATGGCTTCTAGTTGGGGCTGGATATCCAAATCATCTATATATCTATCCAATTCTACTCGGTCCGTCTAATTCCAAATACAGAAATACCAATAATTTAATGAGAGTACAAGAGACAATAGGTAGCAACAAAACAGTACTACAACAAAACAATACTATTGATCTACCCGAAACAACAAACAGCAACCAAAATCCAAGAACAAGAAACTACAAGCGTAACGGTACACTATTAGTAAGGACCACAAGACATCTATATGGTTTTTAACTAAATTAAGACACATTATATGGCTTCTTCTGCGTAAGATACATAAACCCCCAAAAAAGGGAATATAAAAGAACAAGTTGCACTACCCTCGAACTCAACCAAACTAGTTGGGGCTGGATATCCAAATCATCTATATATCTATCCAATTCTACTTGGTCCGTCTAATTCCAAATACCAATAAAAGAAAATTCTATACGTATGAAGTTTGGTGAGGCAGAGAGAATTACAGCATTAAGATCGCCAAAGTAAGAAGAGATGAGATAGACAGCGAGCTTGATGCCGTGCGGCGAAACCATTGCGGAGACAGACCAGAAGAATAGGCGGGAACAAGTCAGGGTTGACGGCAACGAGAAAGCTTAACTAAATATAACACTTCGAGGGTCCATAGCTCAGTGGTGGAGCATTTAACTGTATATCGAGAGGTCACCGTTTCGGACGCCATTGATTGGGGTGCGCAAGGCCATTTTTTATTGTTCTTTTTTTATTCCTACCTATATATATAACTAGGTGTGCATGATCGGTTCGGTTCAGATTTATATATTTTCGGTTCGGTTTATTAATTTTTGTTTTTTAAATATGCTTAATCAATAACCAAATTAATAAGATATTTTTTATCGATCTTTAGTTTATCGGTTTTTAGTTCTTAACGGTTCGATTTTTGATTTAACCGATAAAAAAATACTCATAGAATAGAAATAGTAGTAACTAACATGAAAAAAAATTGAATTTCAGTTGCAATCAAAAATCCTATATAATGTGTTTTAATTTACAAGAATCTTCAAGTTTGAACTAAATGTTGTTAGAAGAAATTAAGAGTTTATATAATTGAAATAATAGGTTTGTTAATTTATAAAGATTAAAGAGAAATTAAGAGAAATATATAATAAGTCGTGTATGTGTGTGTGTGTATATATATATATATATATTCTTACTGGGTAATCGATTTACCCAGCAACCCAATAAGAAAAAAACCTAACCGAACCAATAATCCAACAATTTTTTTTATAAAACCATTAAAAAACTATTAACCCAATAACAACAATCCAATAACATTTTTATCGGTTCGGTTTATAGGTCGGTTCGATTTTTACACACCTCTTTATATAACCTTTAATTTCGCATATTAATATGATTATTATTATTAATAAAAGTTAAAATTAATATTAGTTAATAAGATACTACCATTTATTTTCAATACATTAACTTGAATATTATTTTTAAAACGTTGTTACTATTATTAATACGAACTTTGAGTTATTTAATTCAAAGTGTAAAAATTAAACTCATTAAAGTGAGGTACATGCGCAAGGCACGCACATCTAAACTAGTATTATCAATTACAACTAGTGCACTGAAATGAATGAGATTTCTCTATTTTTAATTTAGAGATGTATTACCTTTTCTACAAGAGTGTCTGCCCAATATGGATAGTGATTGGTCGGAGAAGTTTTACCTTCTCGATTAGAGAACCTTACCGGCAATGAACCCTAATTGGTTGAACTCCTTGTTGATTGGACTAGTCCCAGAGCACCTATCTGACATAAATCCAGATTAATTAGACATGAATTAATAGTCCAAATACATTTTACCTTCTATATTAGAGGATCTACCCGACATTAATTCAAATTGGTTAAACGAGTTTTACTTTCTCGTTTAAGGGATCTACCCTGCTTGAACCTTAATCGGTTTGTCTCGACTAGAGAACCTACTCGACATGAATTCAGATAGACTTGCCCGGCATGAAACCTAATTGATTGGTCAAGATTAGAGAACCTAAATCCTGATTGATTGAACAAGAAATACAACAAACATATCCAATGTAATCCCACAAAGTGAGATATAAGAAGGGTAGAGTGTAGGCAAACTGTACCACTACCTTAGAGAGGGAGAGGCCGTTTTCGGTTGATCCTCAGCACAAGCAAAAAGACAAGTCGGATGCAATATAGAGAAAGAAATAATGGTGTAGGCAGACTGTACCACTACCTTAGAGATGGAGAGGCCGTTTTCGATTGACCCTCAGCACAAGCAAAAAGACAAGTCGGATGCAATATAGAGAAAGAAATAACGGTGTAGGCAGACTGTACCACTACTTTAGAGTTGGAGAGGTCGTTTCCGATTGACCCTCAGCACAAGCAAAAAGACAAGTCGGATGCAATATAGAGAAAGAAATAACGGTGTAAGCAGATTGTACCACTACTTTAGAGATGGAGAGGCCGTTTCTGATTGACCCTCAGCACAAGCAAAAAGACAAGTCGGATACAATATAGAGAAAGAAATAACGGTGTAAGCAGACTGTACCACTACCTTAGAGATGGAGAGGTTGTTTCCGATTGACCCTCAACACAAGCAAAAAGACAAGTCGGATGCAATATAGAGAAAGAAATAACGAAAATGAAGGTAGTCATGACAAAATACTATAGACGCGACAAATGATTGGATAAGAAAAAGAAAAGAGTTAATAAATAAAAACGACCCTAAACTTGACACCAAATTATAACTTTGGCCTTAAACTTTGACAATGCACAAATATGACCTTTAACTATTCAAAACTGCACAAATATGACCTCCAATCCCTATGTGGCAAAATGCGTGTTCAACACGCAAAATTGGACGCGTTCAGCTTAAAATCTAAGGGCATAATACATAAATATGACCTTAAACTTTGACAATGCACAAATATGACCTTTAACTATTCAAAACTGCACAAATATGACCTTTAAATGACTCTTCACTATTATTTTTTCATTATTTTCGATCAAAGATGAAAATGCATCTAATTTCTTTTGTCATTGCGGGAAAAAAACAATATTGAAGATTTATTAATTAGGCGGGTCAACCTCATATGAAAAATCGAGCGGGTATGTATATATATTATAAAGCAGAGGACGAATTTAAGTTATATAATATATCTAAATATTATTTATTTAAATATTAAATTAAAGATGAAACTATACTAATAATAAAAAAATTATAGTTTTAATAAAACGTTATTAAATTAATGTTATCAAGGATAGTAGTACGAGTAGTATATTAAATTAACGTTATCAAATTAACGTAATTAAAATGTTATTAAATTAACGTTATTAAAACATTATTAAATTAACGAAGGGCGGACCTACGTGGTTGCCATGGGGTTCACCCAAACCCCTCGATAAAAAAATTACGTTGTATATATATAAGATAGAAAATGTATATTTATGTACGTATATTAATGTTGAACCACATGAAACAAGACACTTAGATAGTCCAGTGGTGTTATTTGCTCTTCTTGGGTGCTTCCTTCAGTCTACTGTGCGGGTTCGATCCCTGCTAGTGACTGTTTTTTTTTTAATTAAAAAAAAGTTAGGTGCTGATGCTATAGAAATAAATAAAATAATAATAATAATAATAATAACAATAATAATAATAATTTTTTTTTTTAAAAAAAAACGACATCATTTTAACACAAAAAGCAAAACTTTGACAGTACACAAATATGACCTTTAACTATTTAAAACTGCACAAATATAACTTCTCTCCAAGTCAGCCCTTTTAACAACGTGGCACCGCGTGATTAGATTACCTTTCCACGTAGGAGCGAGTGAGACTCACGCATAGAGTTGCAAAATCGGATGTCATATTTATTCAGGTTTTGAATAGTTAAAGGTCCTATTTGTGCACTATCAAAGTTTGAGGTCAAAATTATAATTTATTGTCAAGTTTAGGATCATTTTTATGTATTAACTCAAAAGAAAACAAAACCCGAGTCTTATCAAAAGAGCAAACAAACTACATAAGAAGAAACAAAATAGATTACCAGGTAAATTGACTTATGTCCACAGAAAAACAGCTTCAATTAAACAATTCAAACAGCCAAATCCAAAGTCATTTGGACACTTGAAAAAAACAAGATGACAAACCAGACAAAATTTGCAATAGTGACTCTGGATAAATATATTAGACTACTTCATGTAGGGAAGGACAAGTTCCCATCACAAAACCAAAATCGCCTTAAAGGAGATCAGCGACATTGGCCGGCAGCTCCTCAATCACGACGTTATAAAACCTCTGTATGTCAAAAAGCATCCTTTCGTCGTCCTTGGTAACAAAGTTGATGGCAACACCCTTCCTTCCAAATCGTCCACTACGACCAATACGATGCAGGTAGTTTTCTGGTTGGGTTGGAAGGTCGTAGTTAATAACAAGGGAGACTTGCTGGACATCAATACCACGAGCAAGGAGATCAGTCGTGATAAGCACGCGAGATGAGCCAGATCGGAACTCCCTCATAATGATATCTCTTGTGTTCTGATCCATGTCTCCGTGAGTTGCAGATACTGTGTGATCACGTCCGCGCATTTTATCAGTGAGCCAATCAACCTTCCGCCTAGTGTTGACGAAGATGACACTTTGGGTGATGGCCAAGGTCTCGTAAAGATCACAAAGTGTTTCGAGCTTCCACTCTTCCTTATCCACATTGACATAGAATTGCTTAATACCTTCAAGAGTGAGCTCATCACGCTTCACAAGAATTCTCACGGGCTTGTTCATAAACTTTCTAGTAATCTCAAGAGCCTCTGGTGGCATGGTGGCAGAGAAAACACCCACTTGGATTTTTGGTGGCAAAAGCTGGAAGATATCATAAATCTGAAAAAACAAGAATTGTACCGTGAGACGGGCTAAATCATCAAAACAAAGAAGGAAAAAGACCAGCAATTGTTAAAGGGCATTAGAGCACGTCAAGGCCGCAATATTCACCAACAAGCTGATAATGACCAGCATATATTTTCAAGCAAATTGAACGTTATAAAAGAAAGTGTGGGACCTATATATCTTGAAATCAATGCATTAGGGTGAATCTTGGGCCTCTAAGACCAAACATATACACAAATGTGCCGTGGATATGCAAAGGCGTTGTGCACTCATTTATGATTTAACAATATTAGACATGATCACATTTGACAGAATATAAATAGCACATATATAAGATGACTTCAAAAAGTTGCCAGAGAATTTTCTTATGGACCTTCAAGTGTCCTGGTCCATAAGCACGTGAACTTCAAAAAGTTGCCAGAGAATTTTCTTATGGACCTTCAAGTGTCCTGGCCCATAAGCACGTGACTACAATGACTGAACATGGTAGAGGGACGGAAATATCATTGAAGACGAATTATCCAGAAGACTTGCAATCTCTGGAAACAAATACAATCCTCAGTAAGGATAAAACACAATGACAGCAATATAGCAATACCAACAAGGTGAAAGTCAAGACTTGGTGGTCGTTATACTTGCATCCAATCTAGTGTCAGTCGGGACTCAGGACTAGTTAGGATAAGCTATGATGAGACTTAAAGAACTTTGAATTCTAGAGAAATTCATTTCAGATTATTTAGTTTTTGACAGAAATTTCCGAATAAGGCTGTATATAGAGAATCCATATAACTGAACTCAACTAGTTTGGGACTGAGAAACAATTAATTCATATGAGATAAACATATTACTAACAAATCAGACATTGCTTTATTAGTTTGTCAACAACTCAGAAGTAAACATATTTAAAAAAGTGATACAGTTTGCTTAATAAGAAAAAAGAAAAGGAGAATTCTACTTTGAAAGTAACAAAACCAAAAAGCAAATCCTATAAGAAAATAAAAAAGCAAAAAATTAAAGTAAAAGGGCAACCTGATCCTTGAAACCTCTAGAGAGCATTTCGTCAGCTTCATCCAAAACAAACATCTTGATGTGGTCAGGGCGAAGAGACTGTCTGCGCAACATGTCAAAGACACGTCCTGGAGTTCCAACCACTACATGAACACCACTCTGAAGGATGCGCTGATCCTCACGGACACTGGTACCCCCAACACAAGCATGAACCTTCACACCTAGATAGTCACCAAGTGCTCGCATAACCTTCTCAATCTGTTGTGCTAGCTCACGGGTTGGTGCAAGAACCAAAGCCTGACACTCGACTAAACTGTAATCAAGCTGCTGGAGAATTCCAGAGCAGAAAGTTGCCGTCTTTCCAGTTCCAGATTGTGCCTGTTGGATAACATCAAGGCCCTTGCAAAACGGCACAATACCCCTTTGTTGAATAGCAGATGGCTTCTCAAAACCTTCAAGAAATAAACACTGTTCAGGGATCTGTAGAATCTCGGAATGGAGTAAAGGAAACCAAAATTACGTGGAGATGCCAATTTACCATAGGCATAGATGCCCCTCAGAAGGTTTTCTTGCAAACCCATGGCATCAAAACTGTCGTAAACCTCATCATATGATGTGAAGAATTCCTGTTGTTCAGTACCAAGCCTGTTTTTGGTGTGTTTCAAACAACCAGAAAAGTCGATCAAATTAATGGCAAAAGCTAAAGGCAAATCTCAGCAGAAAGTGTTGATCAATAAATTGAAGAGAGTTAAGAAGGATAGAGAGAGAAGAATGTTTTCTGCAGCCAGACTAAGATGACCTCATATAGGTTGGAGAAGAGAACTTACAGCTCTGTCATTTTCGCATCGAATTGACGAGTATCAAACTGAGAACCCTCTGGTGCTATTCCTGCCATGACTGTAGGGAACATAAAATGATTGGTAAGTTAGCTACGTCTCAATCTCAAAAATACTTGAAGTATACTGGTATAAGCAAATTTTGTTCTTTTTTGAATACTATTTTTTTCAATCAGCGAATAACAAATCTTATCATAACATTCGGTATATGGTAAAAGTGAAGGTCAAAGCTTAACTCCATGGTATCTAAAACAATAGGTGAGTATGCTTAAGACCCTAAACACTTCATCAAAATTACACAAAAAAAGAAATCACCAAGTACCAATTGCTATTTACTGATTCAAACTAAAATTCTCAATTAACGAATAACAAATCTTATCAGTCACATGGCCATTCATTAAAAATCACATAGAAGACACCAATGGAAGGTCGAACCTTAACTCCACGGCATATGAGATAACAACGGGTAAGGTAGTTTAAGGCCTAAAAAACTTAACAGAACTACAGATAGAATTTTATAGTCGGGTATCAATCAAATTAAATGTTCTTCCTTCATTCATTAGAGGGCAGGCGTGCACAAGAGACAAGATACATCCTTTCTCCCTTTTCTTTTTCTTTTTCTTTTTCTTTCTTGAAGAAGTAAAAAGTGCAGAAAACAGATTGAAATAACTTTTTGCTCAACCCTATTTTTATAGCTAGTATACAGGGTCAAGGTGAAAAAGGACGAGATTGAGGAAGTGTTGGAGGAGATGTGAAGCTCATAAACAAAAGTAAAAGAAGAAGCATCAGATTGCTCCTTACCCAATTTCTTTTCAAGACATGGAAACTCATTTACCACAAACCAAAACCAACCCCAAATAGTTAAGAACGTGAATGCATCAAAACTGCAGTACCCAATTGTCAAAAAAGCACTACTCAACGCCTATGAATCATCAAAGAATCAAACACTAATTGAACTAAAACAAACAGCTAGAAACCATAACCAACCCAAATTAGTGAAAACCAGGAACTCCAAAACCACAAAACCCAGCTGTAGAAAAATCGCTCATTACTCAACGCCTATGAATCATCAAAAACTAAAACATCATTTAAACTAAAACAAACAGATACAAATCAAAACCATGAAGAGCAAGAACCTCGAACTCCATAAAACCCAACTGTATAAAACTCACTACTTTAAGCTGATGAATCAATAAAAGTTTAAATACCATGTGAAAACTAACAAATAGATGCAACTTAAAATCAAGAACGTCGAACCCCACAAAATTCAACAGTAAAAATCACTACTTTACGCTTACAAATCATCAAAAACTCGAAAACCCATTTAAACTAAAACAAAGAGATATAAATTAAAACCATTACCCAAGAACGTCGAACCCCATAAAACCCAACTTTAGAAAAATCACTACTTCAAGCAGATGAATTATCAAAAACTCAAACACCCATTTGAACTACAACAAACAAATACAAATTAAAATCAGGAACATCAAACCCCCGCAGAACTGTAGAAAATCACTACTTTACCCAATGAATCATCAAGAACTCAAACACCATTTAAACTAAAACAAACAGATACAAAATCCAAACCAACAATACCCAACTGTCTGGAAAATCACTATTTTACTTTATGAATCATCAAAAACTAAAACACCACTTAAACTAAAACAAACAGATGTAAATTACACCCATTTAAACTAAAACAAAAAGATACAAATCAGAAACATGAAGAGCAAGAACGTCCACCCCACAAAAACCAACTATAGAAAATCACTGCTTTACCCAATGAATCATCAATAACTCAAATGCCAGTTAAACTAAAAAAAAAGATACAAGAAATCCAGCAAATACACCTAAAATAACAAGAAGAAAATCACTACTTTACCCAATGAATCATCAAAAACTCAAACACCCATTTAAACTAAAACAAAAAGCTACAAGAATCCAGCAAATACACCTAAAATACCAACAAAAAGATCACCTCTTTACCCAATGAATAATCAAAAACTCAAACACCCATCTAAACTAAAACAAAAAGATACAAGAATCAACACCATGAAGAGCAAGAACCAAAGGGTAGTGTACACGGACCTTACTTCAACCTCGTAGAGATAGAGAGGCTAGCTGTACAAACAGATACAAATCAAACAGAACTTAAACTTAAACAAACAGATAATAAATCAAAACAACTTGCTTAAATTAAAACAAACAGATACAAATTAAATCATCAAAAACTCAAACACCATTTAAACTAAAAGCAAACAAACAAAAATCCAGCAAATACACCTAAAATACCCCAAAAAAATCACCACCTTACCCAATGAATCATCAAGAACTAAACACCCATTTAAACTAAAACAAACATATACAAGAATCCAGCAAATACACCTACTTTACATCTATGAATCATCAAGAACTCAAACACCCATATAAACTAAAACAAACAGACACAAATTACAACCAAAAACATCAAACCCCTCAAAACCAAACTGTATAAAAATCACTACTGTACCTCTAGAAATCATCAAGAACTCAAACACCCATTTAAACTAAAACAAACATCTACAAGAATCAGCAAATACACTTAAAATATTCAAAAAAAATCACTACTTTACATCTCTGAATCATCAAGAACTCAAAACACCCATTTAAACTAAAACAGACAGACACAAATTACAACCAAAAAACATCAAACCCCACAAACCCAAACTGCATAAAAATCACTACTTTGCATCTATAAATCATCAACAACTCAAACACCCATATAAACTATAACAAACAGACACAAATTACAACCAAAAACATCAAACCCCACAAACCCAAACTGCATAAAAATCACTACTTTACATCTATAAATCATCAAGAACTCAAACACCCATTTAAACTAACACAAACATATACAAGAATCCATCAAGAACACATAAAATACCCCAAAAAAGAAATAAAAAATTAAAAAGAAGGAAGAGAGTTATACCTGATTAGTTAATATGAAGATTATTAAAGAAAGATCTAAAGATTTTGAGAAACTGAGGATTTTTGAGAATTAGGGTTTGTAAAGGCTGCAGCTTTTTTTTCCAAAAACTCCTCGGATCTACGCCGTGGAGTTCAGGAAGACAAATATGTGTGTGTGTGTGTGTGTGTGTGTGTGTGTGTGAAAGGATTTATGATTGTCTTGTGTTTTGTCTTTTATGTCTTTCCAAAAGGTAAAAATAATTTAGGGAAAAAATTAAAGGGTAAAACAAAATTAAAATTAGAACTCGTTTGATACACTAGATGAGATAATTAAAAATATTTCATGTGATTATTTTTAAGAAAAATTATAAAAATATATAGATTAACATAAAGTATTACAACAACAACATATTCAGTGTTTGTCATAAGGTGAAGTTTGGAGAACATATGTACTTCAGATGAAGTTGAAGATTGTTTTAGTTTTAGATAAATCAGGGACTCCAGCATAAAATATTATAGTTGATATTTTTTAATATTATTATCAGTACCTCAAATAAAATAGAAAGTTATTTTCGATAGATCCCGATTCTGGCATAAAATGTTATAATAAATACTTCTATAATGTTATATTTTAAGGGATAAGCATTAACATAATATGTCTTTTTTCTTTTTTGGTTAACTGGATATTATTAGCAGAGAAGCTTAAATAACAGTATTACAAAATATGGAAGTAGTATTATTCTCCATATATATTGTAGCATTGGTTGCTACTAAATTACTATTTTATGTTATGTGTGTTCGCAACAATTTTTCGTTAAATGCTGGAAATTAACTGCAAGCAAAAAATGAATAAAAAGGAAAATAATAATTTTATTAATATGAATCTTGTGAGTACAATTCGGTGACTCTCTTGATTCTTCTCTCGTGAACTTAGAAATGATTTGAGGGCCTTCAGTAGCGTGTTTCTCGAATCGTTGGATGATTTGGACTCCTACAGACGTATTTCAATTGTCGGGGATGTCGAAAAATATTTTGTCGCTTTGGAATAATCTTCGGGAAGAACTCTGTTGATTGCTCCTTGAAAGAACTTGATAGTCAATGCTAACGCTGTCAATGCTTGTCAAAGTCCTTTTTTTTTCGAACCTTCTCTTTCTTTTGAGAATGTCCCTTTAGAATGTTATGTTACCCCTATTTATAGATGTTGGGGTAGGCTAGTTGCTTGTGATTGGCCGAAATATGTTACTTTGACACTTGACGCCTCTTGACTGACTGTTGAATTTAAATGAGATTTCCACATTATTTGTACATGTGGCGGCGTCTCATCGGTCTTGGATTTGACTGGAATGCCACGTCATTTGATGAATTTGGGCTTTAAGGTGAGATGAACCTTGATAAGGAATAAAATGGACTTATTATTTTTTTAAGCCCAAAATAATTTTAGACCCAATAAAATAAGGATCAAATTTAAATTTTATATGAATTTGATCCAATAAATTTTACATGTCTACAATGTGACATAAATATTTTATATAAATAACATAAATACCAACTCTTTTGGAAGTAATTACACTCTCTCCCACTTTTTAAATTACTTTACTCTCTCTCCTTATTAATATACATAACATAGCCGACATATACATAACATTCTGTGTATATGTTGAAATTTTTTTAATATGTTTAGGAAGTTGAGATTTTTTGTAATATTAGAAATATGTGTATTTGTGTAATTTTTAGAAATATTTTTGTCCTAAATGTAGAGTGTAGTTTTCATTTATTTACTCCACTTTTTATTTGGGATTGAACAAAACAAGTTTGTGATGAGCTAATACCTCAAATCAATCATATAATAAAGTCAATTTTAAATTTTATTTTGTAATTATTGTACTTGTCTTATGTTTTGGCGGTAGGTTTAAAATACTAGCTTCATAAGTATTAATTGAGCAATTTTGATAGTTTAAAGGGAAAAAACATCGTTTTCTTTCCAAACTATACAAGAAAAGTAAAAGTCACACCTAAACTATACTAGTGACCTATTACACATCTAAACTATAAAAAAAATTATACTTTTTAGCCCCTGAATCTGACGTAAAAAAAACATAATTAATTAAATAAAAACAGGCGCGTCTAAAAAAAAAATTAATGCAAATATATATATATATATATATTCACTCTACCCACCCCCAGCATCCATCTCCACTCCCCCACCCCCAAACGTCAACTCCACCCCAACCAATTATCTTCTTCATCACCCCCACCCCCAACAAAATAGAACATCAACACAAAACTAGAAAATATGATCGATTAACACGTTGACTTTCAAACGCAATCAATAGACAGAAAAATTAAGAGAAATAGTTATTCCATAATTCATATGAACAAAGAAACAGAGCAAAATAATCAGAGATCTGATAAGGGTGTTGGTACCACCATCACTATTCCTTCTTCCTCATCGTTGCCAACGAACGTCATCACCACAAAACTTAGCAATTCAATTCCAAATATCCACACACACGAAAAAAAAAAAAAAAACAGCAGTGTTCGATTTCTTGACGGATTATGATAGATTCTTCAATCATACAAGTATTATTTTTTCTTGCAAACCAATTAATATTTGAATTATTTCTTTACATTCTATCAAAAAAAATAAAAAATCTAAATATCCAATCAAAAATCACAAAATCCAAATGGGTTTTCTCTAATTACTCAACAAATTGATCACAATTTCAAGCAAAACTAACAAAATTCTAATGATTTTTTCTTAATTACCCAACAATTTGATTACAATTTCAATCAAAAATCACAAAAATCAGATTGATTTTCCTTAATTACTCAATAAATTGATCTCAATTCCAAGCAAAAATCTCAAAATTAAGAATTTGATTACAATTTCAATCAAAATCACAAATCTCGGATGAGAAAATCCCAAAATAATCGTTAAATGTAGGAAAAAATAATAATTCAAGCCCTAACAAAGGCGAATTGAGGAAAATTAAAATGCTTTTGATGAGTGAATGAAGAAGAAGAGAAATAAATTGGATATTGATGAGTGAATGCTGAAGAAGAATAGAGAAAAATGATAGATGACAAAATTAAAAAATAATAAGGGGGTTTTGATATTTTTTTATTATTTTTTTGCATTATGCTGACGTGACGTTGATGTGGCAGGCGCGTGTAATACACCACATGCAAGTGGTATAATGCTTCACAAGGTGTAAAAAGTATCATTTTTTTTATAGTTTAGGTGTGTAATATGTCACTCGTATAGTTTAGGTGTGACTTCGACTTTTCTTGTATAGTTTGGGGAGGAAACGATGTCTTTTTCCTAGTTTAAATTCATTAGAAGTAAGGTGTTTCGGTCTTTGCTAAATATTTATCATAGTTTGATTATTAAATTTTGATCTTATGGAGAAAGCATTATATATCACGTGACCTAGTGATTAATGAAGTGGATTGAGAATCTGAGTTCTCAAGTTCAAATACAAAATTACCTGATATTTATTGTTGAAAAAAGGTGGGAAGTATCCAGTGAATTTAATCGAGGTGCGTCGAAAGCAGGCCGAAACACTACAGTCATAAAAAAAAAATAAAAAAATTTGAAATTAGTAATACCTCAAATTAAACGCGAGCTAAAATTAATTTCAAACTTATATATTTTGATGGTACCCCCTCCGACGGAAGAATCTGTCATTTATATATGATTAAAATTATTTTTTATATATTTATAGTAGGTGTTGAACCCCTTTCGGCTAGATTTTCTTCAAATATTGAATTCTTGAGTTGAAATTCTGGCTCTGTCTTTGCGTAGACCTTTTGTTATTTGGTGAAATATGACAATCATACCATTCTAAGCAACCACTAAGGGGTCGTTTGGTAGAGTGTATAAGAATAATGCAAAATATGGTGTATTAGTAATGCCTGCGTTAGTTATGCTTGCATTAGTTATGCTTGTATTTTTTCTTATGTAGTGTTTGGTTCGATGTATTAAAAAAATATGAATCGCATAAATTTTTTTTAATTTTTTTTTTTTTACATAATACCCTCAATATATATGTTGGAAAGGATACAAATTTTTTTTGAGGGGTAATAGAGTCTTTAAGCATGTTAATGCATGCATTAGATCCATTGCATTACTAATGTCATGGATTTTGAGGTATTAGTAATACACACCTCAATACACAATAGAGTGTTTAGTCATACATAGGGTAAAAAAGTATACCAAACAAGGTATTACTAATACACATTAAACTAATGCATGCATTAACATTCTAATACACTCAACCAAACGAACTCTGTGATCATATGTATTCAAGTATATCTTACCTTAGATTTCTACAAGAGGGTTTGCCAACATCAATCCTGATTGGTTAAACAAGTTTTTATCTTTTATGAATTCTGATTTGTTGTACAAATTTTATCTTCTTGATTAGATTAACTATCCGGTATGAATCCAAATTGATTGGACAAGAAATAGTAGTCCAACCATTTACATAGCTATCAAGCACCAAGGGTGCCTCCTCTTATGGTTGTGCCATTACCAATCACGGGTAAAGCCCGGTCTGGCCACCCCACCGACCCGGGTTTTCAAGAGCGTTGGCAGGTTCTGAAATGCCTGTCAAGGGCGCTAGCGCATACCTCGAGATGATCATCACCACCTGCACCTCACATCTGGGCAACAGTGGAACTTTAGAAACAATTTAACTTCAAAATTCTCTTTACCCTGATAAAATAATTTACAACCAGACAAATATCAACAATCGTTTTAGATGACAAGTTCTAAAAGTCCTTTTTTTCTCTTAGAACCTCTTATATACCGTGTCAAGTCAAATGGTGCAACATAAAATCGAGGCAGGAAGTACATACTTTAGCATCAAAAAGAAAAACAAAACCTAGATCTTCAACTAAAAGCCTTACCTTGCATAGAATAATAAGGTCAAAAACAATTCAAACAGCAACCAAATCCAAAGTTATTTGGACACTTTTAAAAGACAAAATGACAAACCAAACAAAATTTGCAAAAGTTGACTCTCAAGTTCAACTGAATTGGGAAAGTAACTGGTGCTGTGGCAAATCATGGCACCAGCATTTCCCAATTACCCAGTACAAAGTGAAACTAAAACTAACAACAAATATATTAGACTACTTCATGTAGGGAAGGAAAAGTTCCCATCACAAAACCAAAATCGCCTTAAAGGAGATCAGCGACATTGGCCGGCAGCTCCTCAATCACGACGTTATAAAACCTCTGTATGTCAAAAAGCATCCTTTCGTCGTCCTTGGTAACAAAGTTGATGGCAACACCCTTCCTTCCAAATCGTCCACTACGACCAATACGATGCAGGTAGTTTTCTGGTTGGGTTGGAAGGTCGTAGTTAATAACAAGGGAGACTTGCTGGACATCAATACCACGAGCAAGGAGATCAGTTGTGATAAGCACGCGAGATGAGCCAGATCGGAACTCCCTCATAATGATATCTCTTGTGTTCTGATCCATGTCTCCGTGAGTTGCAGATACTGTGTGATCACGTCCGCGCATTTTATCAGTGAGCCAATCAACCTTCCGCCTAGTGTTGACGAAGATGACACTTTGGGTGATGGCCAAGGTCTCGTAAAGATCACAAAGTGTTTCGAGCTTCCACTCTTCCTTATCCACATTGACATAGAATTGCTTAATACCTTCAAGAGTGAGCTCATCACGCTTCACAAGAATTCTCACAGGCTTGTTCATAAACTTTCTAGTAATCTCAAGAGCCTCTGGTGGCATAGTGGCAGAGAAAACACCCACTTGGATTTTTGGTGGCAAAAGCTGGAAGATATCATAAATCTGAAAAAACAGTAATTGTACCGTGAGACGGGCTAAATCATCAAAACAAAGAAGGAAGACAAGCAAAACGTCACAGCACATGTTAAAGAACATAGTAGCTAGGAATAAGGTAAACCTAAATATCATGGAAAACTAATTATCTCAGAAGATTTACGATCTCTAGAAACAAATGCTAACTTCAGTAAGAATAAAACACAACGAAATCAAAGGATCCATATAGCAATTGCAACTAGTTGAGAGTCAACACATAATTGTTGTTAAAGATAAGTCTACTTGAAGAAATTTTAATTTTAGAGAACCTATAACTTCGCTTTTAAATTTCAGATTATTTATCTTTGGTCAGAAATGGGTCGAAGTCGAGCTAGATACAGATAATACAAATAATCCATCTAACCGAACTCTACTCTGGGACTGAGGAATAGTTTATTGATGAGATGAGGAGAAATATATACTAAGTAACAAATTAGCTCTAGCTTTATTAGTTCATTATCAACTACGCAGACACATCTAAAAGTAAATTCTGCTTCACAACAACAACAACAACAACAAACCCAGTGTAATCCCACCAAGTGGGGTCTGGGAGGGGGGGGGGGGCGTAGAATGTACGCAGTCCATACCGCTACCTCCGAAGAAAAGGTGAATTCTGCTTCACATTATCAAAAAAAGAAAAGGTGAATTCTACTTGGGCTTTCGAACACAGAAACGTCACCTAGTATTTTTTAAAAAAGGCAAATCCTGCTCTGAACTAAGAAAATAAAAAAGTCAAAATTAAAGTAAAAGGGCGACCTGATCCTTGAAACCTCTAGAGAGCATTTCATCAGCTTCATCCAAAACAAACATCTTGATGTGGTCGGGGCGAAGAGACTGCCTGCGCAACATGTCAAAAACACGGCCTGGAGTACCAACCACAACATGAACACCACTCTGAAGGATACGCTGGTCCTCCCGGACACTGGTACCCCCAACACAAGCATGAACCTTGACACCCAGATAGTCGCCAAGTGCTCGCATAACCTTCTCAATCTGTTGCGCTAGCTCACGAGTTGGTGCAAGAACGAGAGCCTGACATTCAACTAAACTGTAATCAAGCTGCTGGAGGATCCCAGAGCAGAAAGTTGCAGTCTTTCCAGTTCCAGATTGTGCCTGCTGGATAACGTCCAGGCCCTTGCAAAAGGGAACAATGCCCCTTTGCTGAATAGCAGATGGCTTCTCAAAACCTTAAAGGAATTCAAAACACTGTTCAATGCCCTGTAAAATCTGGGAATGGAGAAGGGAAACCATAAGTACAAGGAGAAGTCAATTTACCATAGGCATAGATGCCCCTCAAAAGGTTTTCTTGCAAACCCATGGCGTCAAAACTCTCGTGGACCTCATCATATGATGTGAAGAATTCCTGTTGTTCAGTACCAAGCCTGTTTTTGGCATATCAAACAACCACAAAAGTCAAATCAAATAAATGGTATAGGCTAAAGGCCAAATATCAGCAGAAAGTGTTAATCAATAAACTGAAACAAAAGAGAAGGGAGAGACACGAGGATGCTTTCTGCAGCCAGATTAAAATGACCTCAATATACAACGGAGAAGAGAGAACTTACAGCTCTGTCATTTTCGCATCGAATTGACGAGCATCAAACTGAGAACCTTCTGCTGCCATGACTACAGGAATAAATGAAAATAATAAATCAATTAACTGCACCTCAATCTCAAAATAGTTTCGGAATACGGGTATAAGCATATTTTAAATTCTTGTTTGAAACTAATATTCTCAATTAAAAAATAACAAATCTTATCAGTCAAACGGCAATTCATTGAACATTTTGTAGATGATAAAAATTGAAGGTCGAAACTTAACTCCATAACATATAAAACAATAGGTATGGTAGTTTAAGATCCAAAACACTTCAATAAAGTCGCAAATAATATTTAATTCACCAAGTATCAATAACATTATCTGTTCTTCCTTCAGTTATTATAGAGGACATATACAAGAATCAAGATCCATCCTTTCTCCTTTTTCTTTTTTGAATACGTACTGTTTGACTACTTTCCGAACAGCACATATTTGAATCTGGATCAAGGGACGAGAATTAGGATCGTTATAGAAGATGAGGTGCCCACAAACGAACAATAGGTACTCACCACTTGTATTAACAAACACAAAATGGATTCTCAACCAGACAAACATCGAGCTGAGATAGTTATAAATATAGATCAAAACAACGGGAATGTCAACAAAACAGGACACATCGAGGAATTATCGTCTCCTCGCCTGTCACCAACTAATCATCCCTCCAATCTTTGCAAAACTAACCCCTTTAGCACACCACTCAGACACACATCAGTCATGGAACTGAGATACTGGAAAGTATACATCAAAACAGCGGAAAGAATGTCAACAACACATGGCACACAGAAGAATTATAGTCTCCTCACTTGCCTCCCAACTTATGGCCTCTAATCTTTGCAAAGCTAGCCCCTTTAGAACACCACTCACCTACAGCTGTAACATTTACGCTTCAATCCCAAGCTACTTGGGGCAGTTTGCTATATGAGTCCTTGATACAAGGTTCCCTTTATCAGACCCGATTCATTCAACAACAGTCAATAATCTTGTAAACATCTACTAGATGCTCGTTTTCCAATAATTTAAACACAAATTAAACAAATCCACGTTAAAAATAGAAAAACCATCAACGGCCGCACCCAACTGCATAAAAAGCACTACTCATCACTGATGAATCATAAAAGCACAAGAGTTCAACCAAACAGTAGGTACTCATAGTTCATCAGACACACATCACCTATCGAGCTGAGATAGTGGAAAAAATACATCAAAAGTCAAACAACTACAACAATGCCAGGTTTTACAGGATATATAAACATCACGAAGCACATCGAGGAATTATAGCCTCTCATTGCCTTCTTCCCAACTTATTGCCCCCTCTAATCTAATCAAAGCAAACACCTTTAGCTCACCAATCCCAAGCTAATTTGAGGGTCCTTGAACACAGTTACCCGTTTCATTTGACAACACTCAATAATATCGCAACCTATATGAACCACTAGATCGCTCATTTTCCAATCAGTTAAAACACAAATCAAAACCAACCCAACACACTCAGTGTAATCCAACGAACGAGGTCCGGAAAGCATAAAGTCTACACACACCTAACCCCTACCTCATAAAGATAGAGAGTCTGTTTCCAAAACCCAACAACAACAACAAATCCAGTAAAATCCAACAAGTAGGGTCCAGGAAGTATAAAGTATACACAGACCTTACTCCTACCTCATAAAGATAGCGAGACCATTTCAAAAATCAAAACTAATCCACAACACACAACTGCATAAAAACCATAAAAACACAATCTTTTCAATCAAACAAAAACATATACTTAAAAAAAAAAGTCAAAACTCACAACACCCAACTGAATACAAAGCATAAAAACACAATCTTTTCAATCAACCAAAAAGATATACTTAAAAAAAAAGTCAAAATTCACAACACCCAACTGCATATAAAGCATAAAAACACAATCTTTTCAATCAATCAAAAACATATAATAACAAAAATCTTAAAAAATACAAGAAGACAACATCAAAAACATCAAAAACCACAACACCAAACTGCATATAAATCATAAAAACACAATCTTTTCAATCAACCAAAAACATATAATAACAAAAATCTTAAAAAATACAAGAAGACAACATCAAAAACCACAACACCAAACTGCATATAAATCATAAAAACACAATCTTTTCAATCAACCAAAAACATACACACAAAAAAAACATATACAAAATACAAAATAAAAAAGATTCAAAACCCACATCACTCAACTGCCTAAAAAGCATAAAAACACAATCTTTTCAATCAAACAAAACCATATACATAAGAAAAAAATCTAACAAAACTACAAGAAAATCCCAAAAAATTAGAAATTAGCAAGAATAATAGAGTTACATACTTAATCAAGATTTGAAGTTTGTTAATGAAAGATCTGAAGATTTGAAAATTAGGGTTTTTTTGTGTGTTCTTCGAAAAAACTCCTCGGATCTACGCCGCGGAGTTGGAGGAATTACAATATCTGAAGGACAATGAGTTTTATTAGAGTGAATTTTGTCTTTTTTTAAAGTTTTGGGGGTAAAAGTATATTATAAGAAAGTTAGGGGGTGTATTTGTATATTGTGGATTTTTGAGCGGTTCAATAGGGTAATTTTTATTCTCTTTTTGAAATTATTTTTGTCATTGTATTATTGGGTTGGGACTTGGTAGGCACTAACGTGGATTCCACCAATTGAAATGGAAAAACAAAAAAGAGAAAAAAAGACTTTATTACTCTATTAAAGATGAAATAATGACGACAACGACATATTCAGTGTAATTTCATAAAAGAAGTCTGGAGAGGGGGATGTATATGCAGACGTTATTTCGATCGTATGAATATAGAAAATTGTTTTTGAAAAACGCTAGACTTTTTCAAGAAAGATGAAATAAGGACGACAACGATATGTTCAGTGTAATTTCATAAAAAGAGTTTGGAGAGGGTGATGTATGCACAGATGTTATTTCTATCATATGAGTATAGAAAGTTATTTTTTAAAGACGCTCGATTTCTTCAAGAAAACAGAAACAAGGACGACAACGATATGTTCAGTGTAATTTCATAAAAGGAGTTTGGAGTGGGTGATGCATAAGCAAATGTTATTTCTATCATATGAGTATAGAAAGTTGTTTTTTAGAGACTTTCGACTTTATCATGAAAGATGAAACAAGGACGACAATGATATGTTCAGTGTAATTTCATAAAAATAGTTCGGAGAGAGTGATGTATATGCAGATGTTATTTCTATCATATCGGTGTAGATAGTTGTTTTTGAAAGACGCTAGACTTTTTCAAGAAAGATGAAACAAGGACAACAACATGTTCAGTGTAATTTCATAAAATGAATTTGGAGGGGTGATGTATACACAAATGTTATTTCTATCATATGGATGTAGAAAGTTGTTTTTTAAAGGCTCTCGACTTTTTCAAGAAAGATGAAACAAGGACGACAATGACATGTTCAGTGCAATTTCATAAAAGGAGTTTGGAGGAGGTGATGTATATGCAGATGTTATTCTATCATATGAGTGTAGAAAATTATTTTGAAAGACTTTCGATTTCTTCAAGAAAGATGTCAAGGCCGACAACGACATATTTAGTGTAATTTCATAAAACGAATTTGGAGAGGGTGATGTGTATGAAGACATTATTTCTATCATATGAGTATGGAAAGTTGTTTTGAAAGACTCAATTTTTTCAAGAAGGATGAAATAAGGACGACAACGACATGTTCAGTGTAATTTCATAAAAGGAGTTTGGAGAGGGTGATGTGTACGCAACTGTTATTCCTATCATATGAGTGTATGAAGTTGTTTTTGAAAGACTTTCGACTTTTTAAAGAAAGATGAAATAAGGACGAGAACTGCATGTTCAGTGTAATTTCATAAAAAGGAGTTTGGAGAGGGTGTTGTATACACATTTGATATTTCTATCATATGAGTATAGAAGGTTGTTTTAAAAAGACGCTCGACTTTTTCAAGAAAAACACAAACAAGGACGACAATGACATGTTTAGTGTAATTTCATTAAAGGAGCTTGAAGATAGTGATGTATACGCAGACGTTATTTCTATCATATGAGTATAGAAAGTAATTTTTGAAAGACTTTTGACTTTTTTATGAAAGATGAAACAAGGATGACAATGAGTCAACGACATGCATGTTTAGTGTAATTCATGAGTGTTTGGAGAGAGTGATGTGTATGCATACCTTATTCTGTTCATAGGAGTATAGTGGGATTTTTTCTAAAGACACTCGATTTTTTCAAAAAAAAAGAAGAAGAGTGGTTGTATTATATTGTATTGTACTGTATTGCTTTTTGAAAATTATGATGTTTAGATAGATTTAATTATTGATAGCAAAAAATTATACTGCCCTATATAAATACATACATACATACATATATGTGTGTACGCATCCGCACGCTTATGCTTGTTTTGAATCGAGAATTTATTGAAAACAACATCTCTCTACCTGCACAAGGTAGTTAGGTGTAAGATTTACATACATTTTATACTCCCGGGCTTCATTTGTAGAATTACTCTAAATATACTATAATGTTTTTGGTCATAGAATTTGAGACTCAATTTTGGAATCAATGTTTGTATTACTAAAATCAAAACTCAGATTCGACATTTGAGTCAAACTTCAATAATCAAATTTAAATGTCTTAACTGTGAACTATGAGATGACCAAATTTTATAAAAACTGTAAATTTCGATCAATTTTTAAATAACAATTTTAAATTTCTCCTCATCCTCTTTTTGGATATTCAGTTCTGAATTTTGAATTACGTAAATTCAATTTTAGATGTGAAATTTAAGTTAAAATTCACACACGAGGTTAAAACTTCAAAATCGAAGGTGTAAAGTTCAATCTTGAGTCCGACTAAACACGAAAGACTTTGAAAACTTGAGCATTCTTGAACAACTTGTTTATATGGTTGTTAATTGTTACCTACTCTTATACCTGTCAAACGGGCCGGGTTGACTCGGCTCAACCCGACCCGAACCGGCCCACTTAAGAAAACTGATCCGGTCAGTTCATGGGCTATAGGGTACCGAGTCCCGATCCGGAATATTTTTTGGGTTGGGCCCGGTTAACTCGGCCCGCCAGTTAACCGCCCGGCCCAATTAGTTTTTTTCATCTTTTAAAATTGAATTTTAATTTAAAAAGGTTGTTGGGCCCAACGGTTATGGATAAATTAAGAAACCTCGCGACTAAAGGTGTTAAAATTTTTTATTCCGTAAGTGGTAGTGGTAGTAAAAAGCGAATTACTAGTGGTAGAGGTACTTTAAGTAGTAGATATACCCGTGTGCTTCCGCCTCCGGTACCGCTTAGTCAACCTTTTGAGAAAGAAATAGGTGTAGGTGCTCACGATATGGATTATGTAGAAACTCAGGAAAATTACGGTATAAAAGAAGAAAATGAAGTAGATGCGGTTAATTTAGACGAAGATGATGAAAATATTGGTGAGACACCTGCAGTAGAAAATGCTAACGTTAGATATGAATCGGTTAATCTCCCTCTCCTTCCTCCCCGTGCCCCAAGACCTCGTAAACCAACTAGTATTGCATGACAATTTTTTGAATGTATATCAGATATTGAGGTGCAATGCAATATTTGTCAACAAATATATAAGCATAAAAGAGGAGGCAAGCAAGAGGGTACGGGTATGTTAATGAGACATATAAGTGATAGTCAAGATAGAGAGTTAAAAATTACAAAAGGTGGTGCAGATGTTTGTGGGCCAACACAAACTAGAATGGACCCAACAACCGGTCAGGTAATGAAGAAATATAATAAATTGAGGGATCCAGAAGAAATAACTAAAATGGTAGCTGTGGGTTGTTTGCCTTTTAGTTTTCCTTTTTCTGATGTCTTTATTTATTATATTCAAGCAATTTATAATCCTATGTTTAATGGTATTCCTAGAAGTACTTGTCGGGCCAATATTTTTAGACTTCATTCATAATATTATTTTTATTTATCAACATTGTTAAAAAATATTCGATGTAGAATGTTCCTAACTTCTGATCTTGGTCGTGTTGTAAATAAAAATGAATATTTAACTGTTACTTGTCATTGGATTGATAGTAATTTTGTTATGCAAAAACGTATTCTTGCTTTT
Organism: Capsicum pubescens; assembly: GCA_030864215.1. Lineage (NCBI taxonomy): Eukaryota > Viridiplantae > Streptophyta > Magnoliopsida > Solanales > Solanaceae > Capsicum > Capsicum pubescens. The sequence continues at coordinate 27,492,939 of CM061549.1, read as the reverse complement.
TTATATGATGAAGATCGTAAACATACTGGAGATTTTATTGCTTATTCGATTGCTAAAGTTGCTGAATTTTATGGTATCGAAAATAAAATCTTATGTATTGCTTTTGATAATGCTTCTAACAACAAGACTGCTATTAAAAAGTTAAAATCTAAGTTATCTCCGCCATTACCTGAATTTTTTCATGTTAAGTGTGCTTGTCATATATATAATTTAATTGTAAGAGACGGTCTTGAGTTTTTTGAGTTTTATATTGAAAAAACCCGGTTTGCCGTTGATTTTATTCAAGAAAATAATCGAAGATCAAGAATTAGGGATTTTAAACTTAAATGTGAACAAAATGGACTTGCACCGATATTGATGCCTGAAGAATGTGATACTAGATGGAATGCTACGTATAATTTTTTAAAAACTTGTTATAAATATAGAGTTTCTATTACACTATCTTTTAACCAAATTTGTGGTTCTTTTGCTGATTCTGCTGATTGCATGCTACATGATTCTGATTGGGCTGTAATTAATGATCTTGTTAAGGTTTTGCAAAAAAATTATATAGCTATGGTTGAATTTTTCGGTGCTTATTATCCTACTGTTTGTAATATTTTGACATATATAGCCGATATTTCTGCTTTGCTCAAATAATATAAAAATAAAGAAGGTTACAAAGAAGCTATTGGTGCCATGTTTGCTAAATTTTAAAAATATTTTTTTCGATTCCCCTTATTTACTTGGTTGGTGTTATGCTAAATCCGTGTATGAAATATACTATTATGTGCCACTTTAGTACTCTTATTTATTCTAATTTAGAGATAAATACTAACAATGATTCTGAACAAGTACAACCTGATTTGTGGACGGCTGTGGGTGATGCGAACGCTTGCATAGATAAATTATATAACCACTATGCTGATTTAGTTGATTTAGCTGTACCAACAAATATCACTCCAACTGTCGCTCCTCGTCCTCCCGATTAGCCATCATCTTCTAAAAGGGCGGCACATAGTGATTTTCCTGATTTCTTTTATGATTTACCTTGTTGAAATAGTGTTGAGGAGGAAGCTTATACATCAACTTATCGGGAAGAGCTTAAGTATTATCTTCGATTGCCGCTGGAGGATCGCAGACGACGGATCAACACGTTGGATTGGTGAAGGAGTAATGAAACACAATATCCTGTACTTTCAAGATTAGCTAGAGATATCTTGAATGTTCTAATGTCAACCGTTGCATCGGAGAACGCTTTTAGTCAGGGACGACAACAGCTTGGAGACAATCGACATTCATTGGGAAGCAATACACTGAATGTTCTAGTTTGCCTTAGAGATTGGATTAGAGCCGAACGAAGAAATCAAGGAATGGAAGTGGAGCTGAACGACGAGCAGAGACTTGAAGAAATTATGACTTCACGGGAGAACTCAGAAGAATCAAGTCCAATGCATGGTTTTGCCCCCGTTGACTATCCTATGCAAGTTCCTGTTAATATTAACATGCATGAGTTGGGAAAAATGATGCAAAATTTGTAGATTTTTCATCCATGTAAATTATAAATTTTGAATTATTTTGCAATCAATAAAATTCAACGTCCATTCACTCCTTAGTCCTTACTTTGTAATTTATTCCATTTAATGATTTAGATTGAATTTTTAGTTTAACTTAAATACTTAATTTTAATATATTACTAATTTACTGTAAAGTATTATTAATTTATTATATTAAGTAGCATATGTTTTATTTAAAGAAGTACATATATTTTAAAGTAGTATGTATATATTGAATGGTATGTATATATATGTGTATATATTTTCTAAAGTACTATATATTTAACGTATACATGTGTATATATTTTATAAATTAGTATATAACTATATATATATATAGTGTGTGTATATATTGTAGTATATCTTATTTAAAGTAGTACATATATATTGAATGGTACGTATATATGTGTGTATATCTTCTATAGACGTATATATTTAACGTATACATGTGTATATGTTTTATAAATTAATATATAACTATATATATAGTGTGTGTATATATTGTAGTATATTTTATTTAAAGTAGTATATATATATTGAATGGTACGTATATATGTGTGCATATCTTCTATGGACGTATATATTTAACGTATATATGTGTATATGTTTTATAAATTAGTATATAACTATATATATAGTGTCTGTATATGTTGTAGTATATCTATTGTAGTATATTTTATTTAAAGTAGTATGTATGTATTGAATGGTACGTATATATGTGTGTGTATCTTCTATAGACGTATTTAACGTATACATGTGTATATGTTTTATAAATTAGTATATAACTATATATTTAGTGTGTGTATATATTGTAGTATATATATTGTAGTATATTTTATTTAAAGTAGTACGTATATATTGAATGGTACGTATATATGTGTGTATATCTTCTATAAACGTATATATTTAACGTATACATGTGTATATGTTTTATAAATTAGTATATAACTATATATATATAATGTGTGTATATATTGTAGTATATTTTATTTAAAGCAGTATGCATATATTGAATATTTTTTAAATTCTAATGTAGTATATACTATATATATAGTGTATATATATTGTTTAACGTATTTAAAATGTATATAGGTGGGTATATATAGTGTCTATTGGAGAAAAAACTTTTTTTTTGTTTTTGACCGGATTTTTAACCGGTTTTGTCCGGATTTAGGTGGGTTGGACCGGATTGGATTAAATGGGCCGATTTAGAGTTGTTTTTAAATTTTTTACTGTTAGACCCGGAACCGGACCGGCCCGTTTAACCAGGCCCGAATCCAGAACGGCCCACAACCCGATTAAATTTCACGGGCCGATTCCGGGCTGATCTGACCCGACCCACTTACCACCTCTATATAGTTCATATTAAGTGAATTCTTGAAATATGACACATTTTTTAAGAAAATATTTTAAGGACATAAATTAAATATTACTTTCAACTGTTAACTTTTTGATTATCTCAAACTCTTCTCCTATAAAGTGTACAGATTAGTTGAAAACCTTATTACAAGAAAGGGTAAAAAGAGGAAAAAATTAAAGTCTCAACAATTTTTTTGAATTTTGGAAAATTCACTTATTTTGAACTATAAAAAAAGTTTCAACAATTTACTTAATTTACCTTATGGAATAAAAAATCTATACACCAAAGGTGTACAAAAATATTAACTCACTACAAGTATGAAGTGTTGACAACATCAGCAGATTTTTAATTCAAGCATAACTTTTTTGTGATGGTCAAAACTCTATTCGATTAATTCAAATTCGTGCCAAAAGAACTTAGCCTGGACCAGTTCAAATTTGTATCGTACAAAGAAAATCATATCACAAATTTTTTTAGCATTCCGTATCAAAGGAGACTTTGTTGTCATGTCTTCGAGACCTTCAAGATGTAGTTAGACGCTAATGAAATGAATTTGACAGAATCCAATACTTTTGATGAAAAATCTTATATGTATAATAATTTTTTTTTAAATATATATAAAAATTAAATTCAAAACTCTGGAAATTTCCAAGCCCTAAAAGGATACTGATACGAAAAGAATCGAGATAAAATATACCTGTAAAATATTTAGAAGACTGAATATATAGGAAAATACATAGGCAGACAGATATACATATATAAAAGCATAACTCGTATTGTATAAAGCATCCTGACTTCTACGAAGGCTTTGGAAAACCCTACCCTAATGCAGCATCAATCATTGATTCCACGACTCAAATCCACTATCAACAAATCATACAAAACTAAGTTTATCGTTACTCCTAGACTTTCATTCTGCATGCACATAAAAGAGCTAAAAACAAAATATATTTATAACATCTAAGGTCTAGATATATAAAAATAAAAAAAAGAGTAGGTGACAGATAGAGAGTGAGCACGCATAACTTCAAACATCCATATACGTTATGTGAGAAAACATCATGTGTGCTCACTCTCTTCTGTCACCTCCATATAATAAATTACTCTCTTTTAATAGTCACTAATACTTACATTAGAATAGACGACGATCTATACCATATCCTCTAGAATATTCTTGTTTTTTTTTGTAAAAAAATTATCAACACAAAATATTTTGTGCAGCATATCATCCTTTTTTATTTTATTCTTGTACCTCTAGAAGGAGATAGAATTAGAAGTAACAAAAAAATTATGATTTATGATTTGATTTGTGTGAGGAAACAAGTGTGTACTCTTATGGACTTTATATAGAAGATGAAAATAACTAGACAATTCCATCATGTTAGGAATAAATGTATTTCTTAATATTATATGTATGTACTTGATAGGGAATTTATCCAATCCAAAAGGAATATGTGTTTTTTTTTTAATACTCTTTGTAACGGGTGCGTCAAATTTTTAGATGAACTGAAATAGGTTAAGTAGAAATGAATAGAATTAATAAATCATACGTGTTTTATAAGTTTTTTGCTATCTGATATAGCTGACACCTTTCATAAGCTCAGGCGACAGGTTGAGTCGCCTGCTCAAAAATTAATCAACCTGCTCTAATAATAACAAGGAAAAATCGTTACAGGCAGAACACGAAAAATTAACCTTTCATGAGCTCAGGCGACAAGTCAAGTCGTCCGCTCAAACATTAATCAACTTGCTCTAATAATAATAAAGAAAAAATTGTTATAGACGAAACATGAAAAATTAACCTAAAAAACTAATTTACAAGTGAGAAAGAACGCATCTAACTTATAAAATACATTTATTTCTTGATAATCTCTTTCTAAAAAACAAAGTACTCCTAGGATTTAATAATTTTTTTTATTTTTCACTCGATATCTAATATTTATACTGAGCTCGATTAAATTAAGCTCTCGTCAGTAAATCTCATATCGAAGATAAAATGCTTCCTAATAAAAATTATTTGTTGTTTTATAAAGTCAAAAGTCAAAAGGATAAACTTAAAGTTAGAAATAAATTATGATATTTTTTAACCAATAAGAGATGAATACATCACTCATATTCGTGAAGCCACGAGAATATTTAATGTGGCGCAAAAAGTATATATGCTTTTTATTAATTATTAATAATTAGATCTCAATAATGCTGTACAAAAAGGAAAAAGGAAGCCCTGACAAAATGCTGAAAAAAATAAAAAATAAAAAATAATTCAAGGGCAAATTTGCCTTATTCTTTTTATTTTGAAGCGACTATTAAAAAATTGGATATTTTTGAGCTATTTTGATACTTGATAAGCGTTAATAAACGTAATGATAAAGATTTTTCTGAGCCAAAAAGAAATAATGAACGATAAAGCTGATTCATTTTGAATAATTTAGAGGTATATGTGATCTTTTTCTATATTAATTAATAATTAAATTGCAATAATGCTGAAAAAAAAGGATAAAGGAACCTTTGACAAAATGCTGAAAAAATGACGTGTCCAAATAATTAGTGAGTTATTCTTCTAGAATTTAACAAATTCCCACTTTTTTTAAAATAAATAAATAAATAAATAAAATATAATTAAATTCCATTTTGTGGGGTTTTAGATTTGATGCTTTAATTTTTTTTTTCCTCACCGACTAATTTGGATTCGCGCCGCATAGGGTCTCATTCGGGGAAAAATGCTTCATACCAAGGGTTTTTTCATACGCAGCGGCAGGGCTCGAACCCTAGATCTCTGATTAAGGGAGGAGCAGTCCGATTTGATCCTTAATTAATGTAAACAACTAAATAATAATCAAATAATTACTTTGAGAAAAGATTATAATTATCCGTTGTGATTGTCACGTCATATAAATGCACTAATCGTGTTAAATGTTAATCCAATCATTAAGCTCTTAATTGATTAATCTAATTTAGTTGAATATTAAGGGATTAAATTATCCTCATTAGTTGAAGATTCCATCAATCCTCCTTGAATTTGGATTTGACTATTGAGCATACATGTACCATTTCATTAATGGTAGGGGCATATGTGTACCCAAAGTACGACAGAAGATATGTACGTTTATCATAGTTCAAGGGTATATTTGTCGCTTTTCCATTTTAAGTTTGGTGGACAGTTGATGATCAAGCGAGACTGAGATGGTTTGTACATGTGAAGATGAGAAGCGTAGATGTTTAAGTGAAACATGGGACAAGATCGATTGGATATAGTGTGTACGAGGAGAGGTAGAGGTCTTGCGAAAAAGTATTGGGGAGAGGCCGTGGCGGAGCCAGAATTTTGGGGTTCAAAATCGAAAGGAGTAAGCACACGAACTAGTTGAAGGGGGGTTCAACATCAACTATATATACATAAAAAAATAATTTTAACGATGTATAAATAGTATAATTTTCCGTCGAAGTGGATTCGGATGAACCTCGGAGCCATAAGGTGGCTTCGCCCCTGGGGAGAGGTATGATTAGCTAGATAGGACGTGACACAACTTCAACTCACCCAGAACATGACCTTTGATAAAAGGTATGGAGGTGGCCGATTAGCATAGTAAGTTAGTAGGTAGTTGAACGTTGTCTTGCTTGGTGGTAGTTCAGAGCATCGTATCTATCGCAGTATTAGCCTTAGTCATGCAGTTTCTTGCTTTTGATATTCGTTATCATATGTTGTTTATTATGTTTCGGCTATCATACTCGAGGGATTTAGGCTTGCTGGATTTCACTGCGTATGTTGTTGTAGTAGTAATTAACCAATATACTTCGGGCGATTCAAAAAAGTGAAACAGAAGCAGCATTTTCATATTATAAATCAGGAATCCTGTAAGAACAGGTAAAAATGTATTATCACATTGTCACTCATCACTTTGCTTTTGATCTTAATTGTTTCAACAAGTTGAACACTCTAAAGGTTTTTCTTTCCTTCAACTTCAACTCGCATGAACTCGCGAAAAAGGAAAATGCAGTATTCCGCTGATGTTTACTGCACTCGATTAGATGTTAGTAACGAGAAGAAGCCATGAGGCTGACAGTAGTTTATCCATCGTGTGTTTTTGGGCGATATCTTTGAGTATTGAAGATGCCCGAGGGCAAAGTTTAGCTAGCGATACTTGACATGCTGCTCATTCCGAATTCACTAAGCTTATTAAGCTCAGGGACGATAACTGAACCAAGATCTGGTCTGTCTTTCTTCCTTAGCTCAGCACATTTGAGCGACAATTTTGCAAACGTAAGAGCCTCTTGCACCGGCCAGTTTGGCACTGTTGGATCTAAAAAATCTGCAAACTTACCTTTCTCGATGGCCCTTTCAACGTGATGAGTTAAACCCATTGGAGGCCTTGCAGTAATAATTTGGAGCAACATCACACCAAGCGAATATATATCTGATTTCGTCTCTAACTTTCCTGTTTGTTGATATTCAGGATCTATATAACAAAATGTCCCGGCAGCTGAAGTCATGTGATATTGTGTCACACTATCGGCTACTGATGGTGGTACTAACCTTGCCAAACCAACATCACTGATTTTGCAGACATAATTTTTGTCCAACAGAATATTTCCTGGCTTTAGATCGCGGTGAACAAGTGGTTCTGGTTTTGCTTGGTGAAGGAATAGAAGCCCGGTTGCAATCTCAGCAGAAATTTTGAAGCGTATTTCCCATGGAATTGAAGGAGTATTACCTTTCCGAAACAGCCGATCTTCCAAGCTTCCATTGTTCATAAGCTCATAAACTAAACACCCATACTCGGGACATGCACCTAATAGTAGCACCAGATTCGGATGCCTAATGAGACTGAGAACCTCAACCTGTAAACGAAAAATTATTTTTCATGTGCATCAACAGGTAGCTTGTTGAATACAAGCTACAACATGTTTTAAACATTTTAGTTTATAGCAGTGAGTGAAAATCTATCCCATTTACATTAGTAAACCATCATTTTCAAACAAAAGTTTCACCGGACATCTCTAAGACGAGCTCATAAATGTACTGGTAAGTAACTCCACACAAAGCGTATGCGCATAATAGAGAAGCTTTTAGATAAGCATACATAAATTAAGAAAACACTAATCATGTTATGCATTGTATCAGCCAGCATACATGCATTTGTCTACTTTCTGCAATGTATCATGATTCCCTCGTTGCATAGCGTGTAATTAACTCTAGAAGTGACTCAATGAATGCACAAGATTATATCGAAAATGAAGTTGCTCAGCGCAAATAATGCAGGACGCATCACATCTTAATATGTATTGTAAAAGAGAGGGTAAACGCCAAAGGGTTACCTCTTGTTGGAACTGTCTCTTCCCTTGTGCAGCATCAGGACTCAGAACTTTAATGGCAACAGGTGTGTGATCTAGTTTTCCCTTAAAAACAGGTCCATATCCACCTTCTCCAATTTTTTGTGAAGCTGTGAATTTCTTGGTGGCTACCTCAATCTCTTCGATCGTATATTTCCTATAACGCACATCATTCTCAGATCGAACAGTCATTGCTTGTTTCTTTCTTTCTGTCTCTCGCTTAGCTTTTAACTCCGCATATTTCCTTCTTTGTGCTTCTATCTCGGCCAGCTTTTGCGCTCTCTTGGCAGCTTCAATAGCAGCTCTGCATTTAGCCTTTTCGGTCTCAGCTATTGCGAGAGCTGCCTCTTCAGCAAGACGGGCTTGTTCAAACTTGCGAGCTTCTTCCATTTTCCATCTATTAAGCTCGTCAGCCTGAAATTTAGTCGACACATGACACATGAAAAACTTATACCGGGATGAGAAGAGGGAGGAAGAATAACTCCCCATAAAAAATGCTGAATGCATCCATGTAGTTTTGGGAGTTGGAAGCCTCTTGATTCTACGCTTGGTAGTAAAATTTGTTGAAACATGAGTTCCCTTATAATTTCTTTTAAATCACTTAACTATTAAACAAGGTTTGAAATTATGATTTGTATGACACAATGCAAGTTCTATGTTCAGTGTTATTTTGCAGATAGTTACAACAACAACAACATACCCAACGTAATCCCACAAAGTGGGGTCTGGGGAGGGTAGAGTGTACGCAGATTTTAACCCTACCTCAGAGGTAGGGAGGTTGTTTTAGAAAGACCCTCGGCTCAAGATTTTCTTACGATTTTTGCAGATAGTTGTGCCGATAAATTTCTTTCTTGCTGTTTTAGATGGTCTTCAACTTTGTGGTTCTAGGCAGTTAGAAAATGAACTATTACCGCTTGGTTGGCCATGACAGCTTCTTTGCAAGCTGCATTGTACATATCCAAAGTTTGCCTTAGCTCAAGTTTTAGTCTTTTCATCTCAGCGTCCATCTGCATTATCACATACGATGAGACAGAGGTTATTGCAAAGCAAATTTAATTCCTTCCATATAATGGAAATGCTCATAACGTCTATTAAGCAACGAATTTGTGTTGCAACATAGTTTCTATGATTCTATTGCACTTACTGCATATGCTGAGTTTCCATTCATTGCAGTAGCTTTGATTCCAACTTGTGTGAAGTCAAGATTTTCGCCCGTTAGATCAACTGATCTAGGGCTAATACGAGCATACCGCATACTACCATCTGATTGAGGAGCGTGCCTTTGTGAACTTGTTGTCTCGGGAGCATGAAGATTATCTATCGATCCATTAGATAGCCTCATCTTGTCAGCTTCTGCAATCTTTTGCTCAGCTCTCGTATATGTTAACCTATTTTTTTGTACCATCGATTTCATTAAAGTTCGCTAGCACAGAAAGAATTAACACTTTTGCTTAGATCATAAGGAAACTTAGTCGTTCATATATTCCTTAGTTCAGCAGTTCAAACTTTACATATGCATAACGTTACTACAACAACATGTCTGGGGAGGATAGAGTGTACGCACACCTTACCCCTACCTCAAAGGTCTCTAGGCTGTTTTCCGATAGACAAAATGAAACTAAGGTTGACCAGTTTTATACAATCACTTGGTTATTTTTATACCTGGATGAATCGTCTGAGGAGTTACTTAACCTAGACGGTGACCACGCTGATGAGGATGATTGTCTTGCCGGTGCTGGAGAAGCTAGAGGTTTTGCTGCTGGCCGGACAGATTGTTGCTTGCCTTTTGAAACTACGTAGACAGTACAAAATTCTGGCGCAGCCTTATTCATCATCGTTGGCACATCATGAGTCCAATATTTCCTGCAACAAAGGTTATAAGCCAAGTTCTTTTCTTTGGTAATGAAGCATCATAAGCAACGGATACATTGACATTGAGAGATAATAACCTGCCAAGAGCACTCCTAGACGATGCACCGAGAACAACGTTGGTGACACAGTGATTGATGATGTAGTCGATAAGTCCCTTGGTCACGTCAGTATTCTCAACGACAATCTCTTTCACTACTATCTGCAATAACCTCAACAGCCATTTGGAATAAACTAAGATTTTGCTAAATTTCCATCAAGGGAGTACTCCCTCCGTTTCCAATTGTTTGTCTTACTTTCCTTTTAAGTCCGTTTAAAAAAGAACGTCTCTTTCCTTTTCTGGCAACTCCTAATTCTAACTTTCCACATGACATGTTTAAGATCACAAGATGAAAGCGCATTTTGGTACATTCGATGTATCTTTAGTTTAAGACCAAAAGATTCAAAAGTCTACTTTCCTTTCTTAAACTCCATGTCAAGTCAAAATCAGACAAACAAATTGAAACGGAGGAAGTATGATACTACTCCAGGTAATCTATAAAGTACTTTAACGGTGCAAAATACTTGAGTAGAACCAGTGTTTTGAAAAGCGACGAGAGGGATCGCTTCACAGAAGCGAGAAGCGTGAAGCGAAGCGCACACTTTTTTCCATTAAAGCGCTATTTAGTACAAAATTCAAAAATATTAAACATGCATAAATAAATAACCAAGAGCTCAATAAATAACATAATCATTCAATACTCAAATTAAAAAGAGAATAGATAGTCATAACAAGCATTCAAGCAAACTACTCAAATACTAAAAATCAGTCGTCTTAATCAACCCAACACAAATACAGAAGAAAAAAAAAAAAAACAAAGTTGGAAGTCAGATTACCTACAGCAAAAAAAAAAAAAAGTAAAACAAAACTGGAAAACAGAGAAGAAGAAGAGAAATAGAGAAGAAGAAGATGAAAAAGAGTAATAGAGGAGAAGAAAAAAAAAACTAGAAAACCCTAATAGGAGAAGAAGAAGAGAGATAGAGAAGAAGAAGTCGCATACCTTCAACAGTTGTTCCAGAAAAGTTGCAGCAACAGCAATGCAGTCGTACAATCACTTAAGGGTTTTAACTAAAATAAAGCAATAAAACCCTAAAAAAAAAACTTAAATATCCACTTAAGCGAGCTTTTCTGCGCTTTTTTTTGCTTCAGCACTTCTCGCTTCTGGACATAAAGCAAGAGCTTTATTCTCGCCCCAACGCTTCAAGTGTAAAAAGCGACCCACTGTCGCTTCGCTTCAGCGCTTTTCACAACACTAACGGGTCTGGGAGGGTAGAGTGTACGAGACCTAAACCCTACCTCAGAGATAGAGAGGTTGTGGCTGTTTCCGGTCGACCCGTGGCTCAAGGAAAACATAGTAACAAAACACTAACTACAACAAAACAATATGATAAACGGAGTAAAAGAAACAACAGATATTAACAGAAACTGAAGGACGAGAAGCTACAGGAGCAATACTACGACTACTTGTATGGACGGATAGCAAGACAAGAACACAGCTAAAATAGGAGTATCGTGTTAAACATAATGGATTTGGTCGATTCACTAACTTTGTTATGGAATTAATTCACTTACCCTTTTGCGTGCAGAGTAAGCTCTGAAAGGTGTGAAGACATTTTGAGCAGCTTCATCACTTGATCCTCCATTTGAATCTGAAGCAGCTTCATTTCCATCAACCATGCACAACAAGTAACATCAATGTCACAATAATGTATAAACAACCAAAGTTCGAATTATTTGTGATATACTCATATCGAAAGATGGTGATTTGGGAAACCAGATACACTTCTTTTTGTTTAAACATCCCATATTCAAAGCCTACTAGCCTGTTTAATGTGGTTTCGCACGCACCCTATAGGCCTCAGAAAAACAACTCTATAACAAGAGTTTCTCCATTCTTACAACTCGAACCTAATATGTTTGGTTACGCGTGGAGAGACCCTATTCATTCTACAGTACTCCTCGCCGTAAACCAAAAGCGCATTTAACAACATTCATATGTGCAATCAAAGCATTAAGTTCCCCTTACAGAGACTTCTTTTCTAATAGAAAGTGGAACCAAATTATTGATCCCAACTACATTATCAAATGAATAAGGGTAGGGTAGGGTAGGTGCACTAAGCTCCCACTAAGTGCGGGGTTCAACCCTCGAGGAAGGGTCTGACCATAAGAGGATATTGTATACAACCTTATCCTGCATTTCTGCAAGAGGTTGTTTCTACAGTTCGACCCCGTAACCTTGACATGACATCAACTTCACCATTTACGCCAAGGCCCCCTTCTCATTATCAAATGAATGACTTCTTAAACTTTCTTCCAGGACCACTGGTAAGTAACCTCATACGTGTCGCTGGTGAAAAGTATCACGTGGAATTAATCAAGGTGCACAAAAACTAGCCTAGATATCACGGTCATCCAAAAAACAACCTCTTCCCAGAGAAAACTATTGATCCCAATTACATCATTATCCTAAACTTATTCCCCGGGTACCTGTTATCTTTCACCAGCACATGTATCACCGCAGGAGAGGAGCTAGCTGCTAGGTATGACCAATTACAATTATTTTTTTATGTATGTATATATGATAGATGTTGACACCCCTTTGGCTTATTTTGAACGTCTAAGTCAAAATCCTGGCTCCGTCACTGCGTATGGAATAATTGCATAATGAGAAATGTAATGAAAGAGAGAAGGTACCTACGCTTTGGTGAATTCTTGACACGAACATGAACCAAAACAAGATTGTTAGTATTAATAAGGAGATTATCAATAGCCCATTTTACAGCAGAACTGCTATTCTTATCTTTATCAACAGCAACAAGAACAATAGAATCATCTGCAGGAAATTGGGAAGCCATGCATGGATGCATTAATTAATAACAGATAATCAAGAAAGAGGCTGCAGCAGCTAGCTAGCTAGTTAGTGCCACCTCTTTCCACCACCACCATAATGGTGGCTAAACAAAAAATTTCTTGGTCTTTTTTTTCACCTTTGACAAAAGGGAAAATTGGTGTTGTTGTTGCATGGAATGCATGCCATTAGTTTTTACCAAAATGATTTGTGTTGTTCTCCAAAAAAGATGGATAAATTTCTATGGTGCTGTTTTAACATGTTTTTTTTTTCTTCTTTTCTATGAGAGAAGAAATACAATTTTTGCATGTGTTTTTCTTTTTGTTATGGTTTTCCACACTTTTTCGCTCGTGATCGCTTATTGTCCTTATTTTTATTGCAATGCTTATTGTGTTGACTTGGCCTTTCATAGGTTGTGTTTTTTTTTGTTAGGGTGTTCGACATGTTTTCGCTCGTGATCGCTTAGTGTCCATTGTATTGCAATGCTTATTGTGTTGACTTGGTCTTTCATAAGTAGAGACAGAATAGAGTGTCTAAAACCGAAAACAAAAACAAAATATGAAATTAAAAAGAAAAGTTAATGGTCTTAAAACATATTGAGTTGGCATTTTTGTGTCTATTGTTGATTGGGAATGAATATTTGATCAACTCAGTATTGAGATGTGTTTTAATGAATATAGGGTCATAGTTTAATTTAGGTAGAATGGAACGATGTGTAGTTGAGGTAAGAAAATCGCGAAAAAGTGATAATTTGGATGTATTTTTTGACCATTAACTCTAAAAAAAAATTATGGCTCTAATTTTATCTCTTTCGAATTTTAATATCAGAATGACGGAGATAGTCATGATTCAATACGTAAGGTGCACTTGCTTTTGTTGATTTCTAACTTTTCGAAAGAAGTTTGTTAGTATAATCGAAAATCAGAATAAATCTATATTCTTATTGAAGAGAAGGAACGAGAAAGATGAAATATTCCTACTCGAACAACAAGTCCTATAGTTTATAACTCCTATAACTCCACACTTGCACGGAGTACTCATACCCCACATTCCATTGACCACTAGATCACACTTTTCGGTGCAAGTTTTGCATGTTAAAATGTAGTTTAACACATAAATATAAAATATCCTCTCAACCTATCTCGAGCAGTCCAACTTACAAAATAATCATTTAAAAACTTAAAGCATGTAATATCATGTCAATAAAAACGACGAGAGATGTCTAGATGTGCATTTTTAAAGTTCTTTAGTTGTCAGTTGACATCGAGTTAAGGTGTCTATCTATGTATTATGTCTCTAAAATATGACATACAAAAAGTACAATGACATTCAATTAGGATGGAGGACTACAAATTTGATAGACAACACTACTCTGAATTGCTTATTATGGATCTACAATGTCAAACAGTAGGTTAAAATACCTCATAAAGCCTTTTAACTATTGAGGCATAATGACCATATTACATTTGATTATAATGTAGTTGTTACTACTTCAAATAGCTAAGTGAATAAAATTACATACAGAATGGAGCATATGCTAAAATACATACAGACTTATGTTGCTCGGACTCTTCAAAAATGTCAACGGGTGCATGCCGGATCCTCTAAAAAATGCGTATTTTTGAAAGATCCAACAGGGGTGCGGCAACATTTTGGGGAGTCCGAGCAACTTAGCATACAGAAATCTACTCCAATAAAAGCCACTATCCCAGATTTCTCCAGGTAAAAAAATGCAAGGGCTTGACTACATTCAGAGCCACATATTTGGTTTATACATGCAAATATATGTATTAAAACAGCAGATTATGAGGCCAGCTATGTTGATGTTTTGTTTTTGAACTTTCTTTGAGCTTTCAAGTCCACCACAATCACTGTTATGTTGTCCTTGCTGCCCTTCTGAAGAGCTCGATTCGACAAGCATTCGGCTGCTGCCTGTGCTGCTGGATCAATATCTTCACCCCTTTCCACGGGGAGTGTTGCACCGTACTTCTTATGCCACATATATATGCGTTTACGAGCCATCTCACAAACTTCTTCATTTGTCATGACATCCCATAAACCGTCACTCGCAAGAATAAGGCATTCATCATCTTTGGTTCGAGGTATGAACGTTACTTCTGGATCAGGAATTATCCAAGGCTTCAAATATTTGTCTCCTGCAAGCAATACCAGGTTTAACAGAAAGAGATAAAGAGAACCTACTTACTAACAAAAATTCGGACTTAAATCCCAAATTACTGATACAAGAATGTGTCGAATAAATGTCTTCATAAAAATGCGTTTGGCGCAACAGGGTACCAAATGAAAGTGGAATGTTTTTCGTGGTTTGTAGCGAAGGGTGCATGTCTTAAAGACAACTATCTTCTAAAAAAGGGTAATGAACATATGCAGCAGGTTCTCATTGTGTGGTAAACAAATAAAAGATGACAACCTCACTGTTCATTTACCTCACAGATACGGAGCTTAATTTTTAACATTTTCAGGGTCACTTGGACAAAGCCAATGACAACAAAGGAGTAATTACAGTATTGGCATTTAAGAGGTTTAGAAAAGGCAAAGAGGGAAACCAAGAACAACATCCCTTCGGTGATTTGGTGGACGTTTTGGAAGAACGAAATGCAAGAGTTTTTGAAAGAAAATTGGAATCTGTAATTAGCATTGAATACAGATGTATATCTTGTTTATCTTTTTGGTGCGAAATGGCTATTGTAAATAACATTGCGGACATGGTTGACTTTTTGAGCTAGCCTCCTGTTGTAAATACTTTTCAGCACTTTCTTATTTCTCAAAATCAATATAGAACAGATGCTGCGAAAGCTTAAGTTGTAACATATAACAAGCCAAGCACTGTAGAACAGATAGTCACACCATGCCTCGGTATATTGCATAGCCCAAAAGGCTAGCTTGTCATCATCAAGTCATTGTTCTACTTCTATAGAAGAGTTGTCTAATTTGTCACAGCCAGAGAAGACAACCCATAAATGTGTTAGAATAACCTTCTCTACGGAGGCGTGACACCATGTCAGCAAGGGCAGAGCTAAGTGAAGGAAAAAGGGATCCCCTTCCTTGAAAAATTATACTGTGCAAATAGGCAAAAACGGATTTTTTTGGTTATATATAAACCATTGTTTCCCCTTGATATAAGGAAAAATTCTAGTGAAGTGGCAAAGGGGTTTCAAAAACTGCTTTAGATCATTGGTACAAATCCCAGGTGTGACATTCTGGTATTTTTCCTTTAATCCCATGTAAATTTCTTGTTCCGCCTCTGCTTGTCATTATTTCTTTGACCATACCATACTGTCACGGTAGCTCATACAGGCTTAAAAAGTGGCCGTGTTGCACTTAAATACATACAGCACTGAGCTAAGCTTTTGCAATTTCATCAGACGGCCCAACAGACTAGTATTGTTACACCATACCCATGACCAGTGCATGCGCATGAGCCTTACAGAACAGATTGTTATATCCAGGGGTGGAGACAAGTGGGAGCAGGGGGGTTCATCCAAACCTCCTTTGGCGGAAAATTATACTAATATTGTACATTCAAGGTCAATTTTTTTTTTTCTTTTTATATAGTAGATGTTGAATCCCCTTGGCCTTTTTGTGTGTGTACTTCTTCATATTTTGAGCCCCCTTAGTGAAAATCCTGGCTCCGCCACTGGTTATACCGTACTACATCCCTATGCTACATGGCCCAAAATCCTAGCAGTGAGTGTCTGATCAAGCCTAACAGTGATCGTCCAATCCCAAGTACTCTATAAAAGGTTTTCTTTTGCTCATTTAGTAATGTGGGACAGCTGCAAATTTATTATTCTACTACTACAAAGGAATTGCTGATCAAGCTTATAAAAGGAAGCTAATGAAAGAGATACGGATTTAGCTTATGAGCTATAAATAACTTATGTATCTTGCAAATGCTAGAAGATTGGTTAGCTTGGAGAAAACATACCGATAGACCTGGACATTGCAAGAACGCCGAAAACACGATGGCCATTCCACTGAATCACCTTACCTCCAGCTGCTTCAATCCTTTTATATTCATCTTCTCGGTTTGGCTGAAAAAGAGAACAGACATGAAAATGAGTACACAGAATTATTTGCAATGCAAGTTAGTTCGAAGTTTTGCTTACTTTGTGATCCACTGACAACGCCATGGGTTCCTTCCCACGACACAGAACAGCCCTTGAATCACCACAGTTTGCCACTATAATGTGAGATGAACAAACAATGGCAACAACAGCTGTGGAGCCGACGGTTTCTGGGGCAACGGGCTCATGACTAGCGTCCCCTCCAATCTCAGCATCAACTTTAAGAAAACAATTCGTAAATGCTCTATTCCAAAGCTCCTGGCAATTCTGCCTTATACTTTCGTCATTGAGATTCATCATAAAAGATTCCAACTCCTCAGCCAATACAGGATGAATCCGGTCTCGACAGTAATTTGCCACCTGAAAAGAAAAGAAAAAGATTCAACATTTTTGTCCAAATGTAGTTAACAAGGAGTTGTGTGAGCCAATGTTAGAAAGAAAGAGAGAGAGAGAGACACCTGAGAACCACCATGGCCATCATAAACTCCAAAGAAATGAGTCGTCAAATGACTTAAGCGTCTAGACAGTCCATCAAGCACGCGATCACCAATTAACATCTGAAGAGGAATTTTCATGAATCTAGGAACAGTTGCGAACGCGTCTTCCATTTCTGGTCTCCTTCCACAGATAGATGTATATCCCCA
The DNA here is from genome assembly GCA_030864215.1 of Capsicum pubescens. NCBI lineage: Eukaryota > Viridiplantae > Streptophyta > Magnoliopsida > Solanales > Solanaceae > Capsicum > Capsicum pubescens. The sequence goes on along the minus strand of CM061549.1, from coordinate 27,475,227 downwards.
CAGGGGTATGTAGTCCACGTCAAAAACACTGCGGCTGACTGTTGCACTCACACCATTATCTAGGGGTAGCTGAAGTACAACTGCAGATGGATTTGAGCTATGCCCATCAGTGAACTGCTGCTCCTCAAGTCTGTCCGGAACTGCCACGGGTCTAGTCACAGTATCCTCAACATCTGACTCAACCAAAACCCCCGTCTTAGCAATAAGCTCAACTGGAGTGATGCTTTTCTGAGAATCAACTAAATCCTGACTTTCTACGTCAGACGCTATCTCAAAACCTATAAAATCATCAGCGCATAAACTACTACAATCGCTCACCACTGACAGGGAGCACGAACTATCGGGAATCTGATCACCTTCTAGTGAGGATGAATCATCATCATCCTCGCTTTCCCTGACAACAGCATCACCAGCAATCCAGTTGCTTTCATTTTCAGATATCACATCAAGCGACATAGTCCCTTCACTTCTACTCTCTTCAGGCACAGATGATACTGCAATACTAAGGTCGCTCTCTGAATCAACAGAGCTGCAATCATCATTGCCAGCAGAAACAGATTCTGCCAATGTTCTACCCGCAGAATCAGAAAACAAGCTCGTGGCATCATCCATCGACTTTATCCTAGTTACATCCATACGACTTCCTATGCTTGGTTTGTGACAGATCAAACTACCAAATATAAATGGAACTGCAACTGTATACATCTCCTCCATCAAAACGACCATACTGAACACAGTAAAAGCTAACCATCAACCTCTCTAAAACTACAGTGCCTTTCATTGTTAAGCTAATTCAACACCTCTCTTTAGAATCAGTAATAGTCTTATCATGAACTTCAACAGACCATTTTCCATGCCTAGGAAGAATCAACTAGTAAAAGCACATTCTTTTACATTTCGCCGCGCCCCATTAATCAATATACTTGAAAAAAAATTGCTAATCAGATCTGTTTAACAAAAAGAAACAACAAGAACCCTTTCCTTCAAAAATCTCAACTTTTTTCTTCTTTGCCTTCTTCCTTATCTACCCACCAGCAACTATAGCTAGAACATAACACTAGCCACAAAAGCAAGAACCCTTTTTTCCTTCAAAAAATTTCAACTTTTTCCTTCTTTGCCCTCTTCCCTGTCTACTTACCAGCAACTATAGCTATAACATAACCATAGCCACAACAGCAAGAACCTTTTCTTTTTCCTTCAAAAGTTTTCAACTTTTCTTCTTTGGCCTCTTCCTTATCTACCCAACAGCAACAATAGCCACAAAAGATCCTTACATCCACTCAATTACTAAAACCCCAAATAGGTAAATGAGACAAAAATCCAAACTTTACACAAGAAAAAGTGGCAACAAGAAAAGGGTCATGTGAATTAACCTGTAGAAAGCAAAGCTAAGTTTCAAGAATCACAAGAAATAACTGAAAAAGCAACCAAGCAGGTACCTTTTTCTCATAAACACTTCAGTACCCTGGATCTAAGGCAATTCATATCAACCCCTCATTCCCAATTTCAAACAACTGATGACCCCAATATGTAAAGTACAATAAAAAACAAATAAAAATACTATATGAGGCACCCAATGTGTCGCCTAGCGGTCAACGAAGTGGGTTGAGAATATAAGGTGTTGGGTTCAAATCTCAGTCAAGACAAGTTTACTTGTTGCTGGTGGGATGTGATAGTATGTGTAAGTGCGTGATAGCTGATTCGGACAATACCATTATTAAAAAAAAAAAAGTTAGTATGAGATGCAAACAATGAAATAGCTACTGCCTAATTATATGTTCATTTCAAGAACTATATAGTCTTTTTCTACATTATTGATATCTGCTTAGAGTTGAAGACAAAAATAGTTTTTGTTGCATCAAAGACAACAATACAAGAAATGATGTGTTGCTTTCTGATTTACAAAATAATTAAGCGAAAAAGTTCTATATTATTTTACTTTTTAATATTTTTAATACAATATATTATTTTATATCTTCAGTTCAGGAGTGAGAGAATGACAAAAAATATTATTCAAAAATAATCCTCACATATTGGCCTAAAAGAAAAAGGTCAAACAATATAAATTCTAACAGTTTAGAATTTAATTACAAAAAATTTCGATATTTTATATAATTATTAAAAAAATTAATTTTGAATATGTCGAAATACATATTTAGCTCCCGATATATCAAAAGAAGATATATATTTTTTTTCTTTTATAAAGATACATAATTAGCTCGTGATACTTTTTTTTTTTAATTTTGATCCTATCAAAATATATAATACATCTAACGAAGATACATTTTTCTCGTTGTAAAGATACATAAATAACTCTTGATATATATTTTTTTCGATTTTAGATTTGTCAAGATACATTATTAGCTTCCGATACATTCAACGAAGATACACAATTAGTTGAAAGTTTTGTAATTACTTTATAAGAGTGAGAATTTATATAAATAAAATAAGTTAAGCTTTATAATTTTATTTTTCAAAGAATAAAAGGTTAAGATTAGGAGAAATGAAAAGAGAATTACAAGGTGGAGATCGAAGCTTTCACCAACAAAGTTCATATAGTGAACCAAATGAACTACTAAGATGGTCGAACATTAGTTTTTAAATTTTTGGACTCTTTTAATTTCCGTTAAATACTTTCATGAATTTTTAATTTTTAATTTGAAAAGAATCATGAGAGAAAAATGATTTAAAAAAAAATTAAAAAAAATTCATCAAATTTGAAAAATCATAAGACAAAGAGCTGCAATAAAAGAAACAGTAAAAGTTGAACCTCAAAACCTATTTAAATTCTAAAAAATTATTATACCAATGATAATAGATAAGTACTAAAAAAAAAAATCTCTCTTAAAATGAGTTCTCCATAAAATCTTTCTTTTAAAATTTCCCATAATCTAACCAATATAATGTTTGTTAAATATTTGATAAAAAAAGATAGAAACAAATGCTTATTTTTAATAAATTTAAAAGACCAAATGTGCTCAAAAAGTATATTTAAAGAACTATTTAAACTCATTTCTAAACATAATCATTTTTGAATGGGTATAAAATTAAGAATCTAAAGAAAAACATAAATCTAGAAAAATATGGAAATTAAAAAAGTAAATAAAAGACAGATATCAAAATGAGATAGCATATTAAATCATCTCCACAAATTAAAAATATTTGCTTTTTCACTTTTCAATATCCAATTCAATGCCTCCACCACACTCACATTGTCTTTAGTGAACAAAATTAAATGACTTCTATAGTGACTCTTATCCATGTCCAATATTCTAATAAAAAAAAATCACCAATTAGATGCTTTAAAAGGTAAAAATATTCTTTCGTCCTTAATCAGATCTCTTTAATTTCAACTTTTGGAATAAATCTTTTCTCAATAGCGCTTAAAAACTTCATAATGAAATTTCTACTATGAGTGTATTTGTTCGGTCAAAAAAGACGTTAAATGCTTGAAGATAAAAAAAAGAATAGAATAATCATATGATAAAATAAAATAGGACAAAATGAATTGTATAAGTTGTATATATTGACAACATGAAAATTTATAAAGTAAGTGATTTTTATATAATTAGTTCGTGAACCAAACGAATTTTAAGCAATTCTTGCATAATAATTTATAATATATAAGTAATTTGTAAACCAAACAATTAGTATATGTTTATGTGCTTTTTTTTTTTTTCTTTTTAAATTACTTTGAATGATTTGTGTTGTTAAATAATAAAAGAGATGACATAATAGAGAAGTTTTAGATTGGTTGGCCAAAAGAGATGGCATCACTTTAATTGTCTTGATGTAACAAGGGGTGAATTTAAAAAATAGATCCAAATTAGGGTGACTTTTAAATTTTAGCCTCAAATAAAAAGGTTTCCTTAAAATAGTCTTTTACCTATTAATTAGTATTTTTTTTAGATAAAATTGACCCCGATCAATGGAGTAAATTACATAAATAATCCTCATAATGGATAACAACTTCATATTTATATCTTTCAACTTTTATTTTTTTCTCTTTTTAATTTTAATATGATTTTTTTTTCTCTTTTTATTTTTAATTTTCTCAACCCTTACTTTTTTCCTCTCAACTTTTTTTCTTTTTTCTTTTTTCTTTTTTATTATTTTTTATTTTTTATTTCCTTTTTTCTTTGTTCTTTTTAGTTTTTTCTCAACCCTTACTTTTTTCTTTATACCTTTCAACGTCTACTTTTATAAAAGAAAAAACTTTTTTTTACTTTTCTTTGATTTTTATTTTTTATTTTTAAAATTTTCTCGACCTTTATTTTTATTTAATCTTTCTTTTTTTTATCAGCCTTTATTTTTTTCCTATTCTCTCTCAACTTCTACATTTTTTTTTATTTTTTTTTTAAATATTTTTCTTCATTTTCTTCTTTTTCGCAATTTTTATTATTTTTGTATTTTTCTTCAATTTCTTCCATTCAAGTTACATATCCCGAGTAAGAGTTGACACTATCACATTATAAAGGTAAGATTTACGACTTTCGAACAATAAGCTATTGTAAGCAATAAAAATTTATCCGTACAAAATTCGGATAATATTAAAATTAAAATATATTAATCCCAAATAAATATTGTGGATTAATTGTTTAAATCCAAATATGTGTGGGTTTAATAAAAATCCAATTCTTTTAATTGGGCCAGTCCATTAATTTGGGTTATCAAACCCAAGATGTCATCATATTAATTTGGGCTACAAATAAGTAAGCCCACTTTAGCAAGCCCAAGATGTCATCATATGCTAGAGGCCCAATTAGATGCCACATGTTAAATGACGTGGTATGCCAAGTCAAGTGAAGGAGCCAATAGGACCATGCCACATGTCAAAATGATGCAGCAGACCTATGAAATAAAAACCCATAAAAAGGCGCCACATCACTTAAATCCGATTGGTCAAAGAAAGTCTATATTCATCATGACTCTTCCTTTCCTACAACTATAAATAGAGGTCTCATAATTCAGAAAAAGACCCCCACCCCAGAACTCTAACAAAGTAGCAAGAGAAAGCTCATGGATCAAACACCACAATTTCTCTAAAAAGCTCAAGCATTCAAATCAAGTTCATCAAGATTCAAGATCAAGACCGTAATATTCAAGAACAAGCTCAAAAGCCCTTGAATTCAAGTACAAATCAAGATCAAGTCCCCTCAAAGCATTCAAATCAAGTTCAAATTCAAGATCAAGCTTTAAGCCCTTGAATTTATATTTGAAAAGACGAATCAGAGGATTCATAGAGATTGTAATACTTCATTGAAATCAATAAATTAATTATTGCAATATATTTTTCTTGTCTCAATTTATATATTTTCGGCCTCGAGAATTTTATTGTCCAACAAATTCTGGCACGCCCAGTGGGACAATCTCTACCTCTCATCTCAACTTTTCATACTTCAAAGTTTAAGAACAACGAAATGACTTCCAAGAAGATCAATTCTCAATCAAATGCTTCCAAGGCTGCTGATTCAAGGTTCTCTGCCAAAGTGGAAAGCATCCTTGGTGTTACTTTCGGAAGTTTAGGAGCTGTTACAAGGAGCAAAACAGGCTTTCTAGGACAACAAACACATCCAGTGTCGTCCGTGCCGACTCCAATTTTTGGTCTTCAACCCCAAAAGGAGCGAAATCCAATTCAAGTACTTCGAAAGGAGGAAACAGTGTTACGGAATCGCTCAAGAAGACTCTAGCTCTACTTGAGAATCCCGTTCCAAATACTCTGGCGCAAAGAGCGATGGTCGTTCAACAAATACGCCATCTCCACTTACACCACAGAAGCTGAGCACTTCAAGGATCAACTTATGTGATAAGCCATGTTACTCTCCAATGTCTCCGGTAATCATGCAAGCAATGGTAACTGATGCCTCGTCTATGGAGGAGCAACTTGCGAATCTGACAAAGGCAATTGAAGGCCTGACCAACTATGCTCAGAATAGAAAAGCTAGGATTGATAAGATAGTGGATAGAGTGGAAGTCTTGATAGACGAAGAATCTAGCCATGCACCGGGAAAAGCTCCAGAGGTTCATGAGATAGAAAATCCAGTGAAACAAACACCATCGACTAAAGAGGTGCAAGTTTCTGCTGAGGGAATGATCCCGGTTGGGCAATTGAGGGAATTTATTGAAGGGGCCCTAAAAGAAAAGTATGATGTTGTCACCAAGTCTTCCCTTGCATATGCCAAGCCTTACACTGCAAGAATAGATAGCCTCAAAATTCCTGCTGGCTATCAACCTCTCAAATTTCAATAATTTGAGGGCAAAGGTAACCCAAAATAACATGTCGCACACTTTGTCGAGACATGTAATGATGCTGGAACTTACGGTGACTATCTTGTCAAACAGTTTGTTCGTTCCCTAAAGGGAAATGCCTTTGATTGGTATACAGACCTCGAGCCTAACTCCATCGATAGTTGGGAGCAATTGGAACACGAGTTCCTAAATCAATTTTATAGCACAAGACATACAGTGAGCATGATAGAGCTCACAAATACTCGGCAAAGAAAGGATGAGACAGTCATCGACTTCATCAATCGATGGAAAAATGCGAGTCTAAACTGCAAAGATAGGCTCAGTGAAGCTTCTGCAATAGAGATGTGCGTCCAAGGAATGCACTGGGGGCTTCTCTACATCTTGCAAGGAATTAAACTAAAATCCTTTGAAGAGTTAGCTATTCGTACTCACGACATGGATTTGAGCATGTCTTCTGCTGGAAAGTAAGGAGCGCCTATTCAGGACCCTCGAAGGGAAAAAAAAAAAAAAACCAAAAGATAGGGCAAGTTGTTCCCAAAATAAAAATAATGAGTCCATGAATATTGATGTGTCTCCTGTGAAGGTCACCACAAAGGTAAGCAAGAAGTAAAGTGTGAAGACGACTTCTGGAGCACGTTCGAATCAGAAAACTTTAAAGGAGATGCAAGAAAAGGAATATCCCTTCCTTGATTCTGATGTTGTTGAGATTTTCGATGAACTCCTTGAGCATAAGCTCATTGAAATCCCAGAGATAAAGCATCCCAACGAAGCTGAAAGGACCAATGACCCTAATTATTGCAAATATCATAGGCTCGTAAGTCATCCTCTGGAAAAGTGCTTTGTCTTTAAAGATAGAGTCATGCAACTGGCAAAAGAGAAGAAGATCTTCTTCGACGATGAGGCGACCAGTTCTCATCAAATCTCTATTACTTTTGGCTTGCTCGACCCAGTCCAAATATGTTTCGAAGAGCATAATGAGAAAATATTAGAACCTGATAGGCCTTCAGTTGACGAAGGCAATGATGAAGGTTGGATTCTGGTGACAAGACGCAGACGCAGAAGGATGAGTCTGCGAAAGGAGTCATCCGAGCAGGCAACCAGAAGGAAAATGGTAAGGAAACCAAGGAAACAGAAGTTGGTTGAATTCCCAACAAAGATAAGGGTGACGGAGCTTCACCACCAAAAACCTCGGCGTCCTGTAAATTTAGAGGAATTCTTACCGAGTTGGTTTCGTGTAAAGACTGCCCAAGTCAACCTTGAGGCGTATTGTTTTAATATCGCCAAAGAGGGGGCAAAGGGTGAGAATCTACCCATGGAGGTTCCTTCACCTTTCGAAAAGCTTACTGAAACTTTTAGCGAAGAGGCACATGTGTGTGATACAAAAATCACATTCACAAATAATGATTTTCTACTTGGTGAGGCCCTACATAACCGTCCCTTATACATGGTGGGTTAAATTCTAGGAAAGAAGATCAATAGAATCTAGATAGATGAGGGATCTGGAGTCAACATCCTGTCTATCCGCACGAAGAAGGAACTTGGCATCGCTACTAGTGAACTGGACGAAAGCCGTATAATGATCCAAGGCTTCAACGAAGGGGGCCAGAGAGCCATGAGATGTATCAAGTTGGGGATTCGTATGGATGATTTTCAATCAAACCCATTGATGCATGTGATCAATGCCAAAATTTCATACAATATATTGCTTGGAAGGCCTTGGGTGCACGGGAACAAAATTATCTCGTCCTCTTACTATCAATGCTTGAAGTACCTAGAAGGCGGAGTGGAAAAAAAGATAGTTGCCGATGACAAGCCATTCACTGAAGCTGAGTCACATTTTGCCGATGCAAAATTCTACTTAAAAAACATGTTGTGGATGAGAAAAGGGTTGAAGATATCACCAAGACCAAGTGTGACGATCTTGCATCTAAGAAGGTCGCGGTGATTGTCAAAAAAGTCGCCACTAAGAAGCCTCTCTCTACTTTAAATAAAGAAGGTGTCGCTTCTACAAAAAAAAGACAACTCCCATTCTTCGTTATGTACCGAAGGTAAGGGAAAAAAAAGATCACCCATCGAATTCTCAAGATAATGTGCTAAAGGGGCTAACTTTACCTATCAGGAAGATTGATGCAATAAATCCATCCTCAAGACTTCTTGAAGAGTCTGTGGTTCAAAATCTGCCACAAGATATGATACTCCCTACAAAACGTACGAAGTATGGCTTTGATCCAAATGCATACAAGCTATTTGTAAAGGCTGGATACAATCCAAATGATCCATCAAGGTTGGGCAAACTTCCGTTGGAAGGTACGACCAGGCAGGTACGTGAAGGCCTAGGATATACGCAGCCACCTCCAATTCGCATCTCCATAAGAAGGGTAGTTAGCAACTACATCACTGTAGAAGAGTCCACTGTATCCAACAAAAGGGCTTCTGTATTTGACCGACTTGGAGAATCAACTGCAAAAACTTCTGTGTTTGAAAGGTTAGGACCTCTAAATAAGAAGAAAAGCAACAAACGTAAGAGAAGTCATCAAAGCACGATGATTCACTCTTCACTTAGAATACGAAAGGATTTCCAAAGTTTGATTCCTTCTAGAATGAAGCGACAAACGGAACTGGTAGTTTCATGCAACGAGGTTCTAAAAGCAAATGCTCATACTGTGGTTTATACCAAGCAACGCGAAGAAGATGAAAAGAGTATTGGCTCCTCATATTATGGTACGACCCAGAACGAGAAAGATGTCTCGTCTCAAATAAAGGTTGATAAAGAGATAGAAGATGCCTTTTGGTGTTATCATATATCCGTCAACGACGATGATCCTCAAGGGGAGGAAGATGCTGGAGATGCTCCATCGTAACTTGAAGAAGGAGCAAAGGCCACAATAGATCCCTTGAAGGAAGTTAATCTTGGAATCGATGAAGAACCAAGACCAACTTACCTGAGTGCGTTTCTAGAAGTAGAGGAGGAAATCACTTATATGGACATACTCAAAGAATATATGGATGTCTTCACCTGGAGATATAAGGAAATGCCTGGCTTAGATCCAAAAGTAGCGGTCCATCAGTTGGTAGTCAAGAATGGTGCCCGTTTTGTTAAGCAAGCCCAAAGAAGCTTTAGGCCAAAATTGGTTTCACTGATCGAAAATAAAGTTAACAAACTCATTGAAGCTGGCTTTATTCGTGAAGTCAAATATCCCATGTGGATTTCAAGTATTGTTTCAGTACAAAAGAAGAATACCCAAATTCGAGTTTGTGTCAACTTTCAAAATCTCAACAACGCTGCTCTAAAGATGACTTTTCAATCCCTATACCAGAGTTAATGATTGATTCCACCACTGGTTATGAGGCAATGTCCTTCATGGATGGTTCATCTGGCTACAACCAAATTTGTATGGCGCTAAAGGATGAAGAACTCACTGCATTTCGTATGCCCAAAGGTATTTATTGCTACAAGGTGATGCCTTTTGGTTCGAAGAATACTGGTGCCACTTATCAAAGGGATAAGCAGAACAACTTTGATGGCCTGCTCAATAAAAATGTTGAATGCTACTGTAACACGCATTTTTGGACTAGAACATAAATCGTCATTTCTTCTCATAAAGGTTACAAAAGCCATAAATCCAATACAAATTTAGTGTGTTGATCAATTATATAGTGTGTAAATCTATTTGAGCATGAATTAAGATCATAGAAGTCCCCTAACTCAAGGACGAGTTGAAAGATTTCCAATCGTTCGAGTTTGAGTAAGCATCGAAACTTGGGTCAAATTCAATCAACCATAACTCATTATATATGATGAACTGGGTGGCCTACTATATACCAAATTGTAGATAATTGAATAATCTTTCCAACGATATAAGATTTGTCGAAATCCGATAACTGGGTAAGGAGTTATGGCTATTTTAAGTTTCAACTATAAGATGAATGCCATTTCAGTGCATGGCGCGTCGCGCCAGAGGCCAAAATGGCACTTTTCAATTTCCAGCAAGCCTCCGTGATAGTCCCGCTTCGCGCCAAACTTTCAGGTCTCAATAACTGGCATTTTCCCAAGCTCTGCGTCGCGCTGGGGCCAAAAATAGGGTTCCAGTTTTAGAATTTTACTCAAGGGTATTTTGGTCCTTTCTACCCATTCCTACCCTATATATATGTCCTAGTAAAGGGAAAAATCTCATTTTTTTCTCTCTTCCATTGCAAGAATTAGGGTTTCCTCCCTATAATTCCAATCCAATTATCTCTAGTAACTCAAGATTCAACCATGGGAATTCAAAACAAACTGGAGATTTGGAATCCCCAGATCCTAAGCTTCAAGAAACACATATTATTTTCGCATATAGAGGTACGTGGGGTTATCCTAAAAATCTCATGGGCTTAAAAATTCATGTTTTAATAATGGGGGTTTTGAAATTATGAATATAAATCACGTTTTAAACGTTTTTGCGATATTGATTTGTTTTTTAGGCCTATTTACGAAGTGATTTGATATATTATATATGCATATGCTTGTGATTCAAAAGATGTTAACTTGAGAGCATGAATTATATGAAACCCCTCTCTTGATATGAAATTATTTTGAATTTTCATATGATGTGAATTGTTAGAAATGATCTTGACAAGCATGACATGAACTATTTTGAAAGTGGATATGATTTTTGACTTGCAAGGAAAGGGTTATTATGTTGAAATATGATGAATATAATGGTTGCATAAAGTAATGATGTGATATTGATGGCTTGCAAGTCGGTTATGACGATACCCTACAGAATAAGATATGTGGGTGAATTAAATAGAGTTGAATACATTGATTTTATACAGGATAGGTGGATGCCCGAAGAAGGCGTTTGAGTGTAAGGGCTCATCGCTGGAAATCGTGTTTGCCGACATGGGAATTTGGTACCAGGCTAAGTGATCTTGTGTACCTGACTTTATGTCATTCCCAAATTGGAACTATGGTTAGGAGCCCTGCTTTGTGATCTTGTGCACTACCATACTTTATTGGGTCGAGACACCCTGTTGTGTGATCTTGTGTGTCTTCCCCTCACTTATACTCTAATCTCGGCGGCAACCGAGGTTTGACAGTTGGTGTAAATGTTATATGTAGGGTATTCCATCTAGCTCAGCTGCATTACATTGTTGTTGAAAACTATTACATTATGCCAATGTGTATTCAAATGATTTGATACGAAACTGCTTTATACTGGCTCTCACCTATATTTTGTAAAAATATTATATTTTATTTTAATTTCTCTGCGTACCAGTACTTTTGTATTGACCCCCTTCCCTCCCAGGTTTGGAGGCACAGTCTAGGGGTCCAGATAACTAATAGATCTCTTCAGACAGATTTGCAGAGTCGGGTGGTGAGCCTTCTATCTTTTGGAAGGCCTAATGTCTGGCAGATTAATTATTATTTAGTAGTTTTGGGTCTACTGGGGGCCTTGTCCCAGTTTTCAGACAGTTGTTTATTTCAGTCATGTAGTAGAGATTTCGCACACGGGTGTTCAGATGTCGATAGATGTTATGGGACATTATTTTCCCTTTGTTGATTTCATTTTATTTATGACCATGTTTCCGTAATATTGTGAATCTTCTGTATATCCTATTATCATATGAATTATGTGCATGATTACCAGATAGATAGGGGTGTTTCGGGCCTTCATGGTTCAGAATGCTCATCACGACCAGGGCCCCGATTCGGGTCGTGACAGCTACGTGGATGATCTAGTAGTGAAGTCAAGAAAGAGAGACGACCACTTAAAAGACCTAAGAATGGTATTCTAGTTACTTCGAAGATATCAACTTAGGATGAATCCATTGAAGTGTACCTTTGGAGTTACTTCTGGAAAGTTTCATGGCTTCATTGTGCGACACCGAGGAATTGAAATTGATTAAGCCAAGGTCGATGCAATTTTGAAGATGCCTGAGCCTCAAAATATTCATGAGTTAAAAAGCCTTCAAGGAAGGCTAGCATATTTAAGGAGGTTCATCTCAAACCTGGCCGAAAAATGTCAACTATTTAGTCGTCTCATGAAGAAGGACACTCCTTTCGAATGGGACCAAGCTTGTAGTAATGCTTTTGAGAGTATCAAATAATACTTAATGAATCCACCAGTTCTTGCGGCACCCATACCTGGGAAACCATTGATACTCTACATCGCGGCACAAGAGAGGTCAGTTGGAGCACTACTGGCTCAAGAAAATAGTGAAGGCAAAGAAAACTCTCTTTATTATTTGAGCAGAATGATGACGCTGAATCAACTAAAGTATTCTCTAATTGAAAAGTTATGTTTGGCATTGACCTTCTCTATTCAAAAGATGAAACACTGCTTTCAAGCTCATGTTGTCCGTCTTGTGTCTAGGGCAAATCCCATCAAGTTTGTAATGTCGAAACCAGTCCTTAGTGATCGACTTGCAAGATGGTACCTTCAATTTCAGTAGTTTGAGATTGTGTACATTCCCCAAAAGTCTGTAAAGGGACAAGTACTGGCTGACTTCTTGGTAGAACACCCGATGCCTGATAATTGGGAACTGAGCGATGAACTTCCTGATGAAGATGCAATGGTCATTGAAGCTATACCCCCACGGAGGATGTACTTTGATGGTGCCGCACATCAAAATAGAGCTGGTGTTCGTGTGGTGTTCGTCACTCCACAAGAAGAGGTCATCCCATACTTTTTTACCCTAATAAATCATTACTCTAATAATGTTGCCGAATATCAAGCTTTAATACTTGGACTTGAGATGACAGTTGACATGAAACAACTGCAATTACAAGTTTTTGGTGACTCCCAATTGGTGATCAAGCAACTTTTGGGAAGCTATAAAGTCAGAAAGCCTGAGCTACAACCATATCATGATTATGCACAGAAGTTAATAGGGTGGCTTGGAGAAGTAACCCTCCAACATGTGCCAAGCAGAGAAAATAAGCAAGTTGATGCCCTAGCTGCTTTGGCCTCAATCCTGACCATTCCAAATCAAACACAAGTTACTGTCCGCCAAGAATGGGCAGTACCCCCATCAAACGATGATGAAGAAGATAAAGTTGAATACCTCGTTGCCGTAACTGAAACTAAAAAAGAAGATTGGCGACAACTTATCATCGATTACTTATGTTATGGGATACTTCCAGAATATCCAAGAAGAAGGACTGACATTCGTCGTCGTGCACCTCGTTTCCTTTACTATAAGGACACACTGTACAGAAGATCATTTGAAGGAGTACTCTTACGACATTTGGGAGAGGAAGAAGCAATTCAAGCTTTGCAAGAAGCACACTCTGGAGTTTGTGGATCGCATCAGTCCGGACCGAAGCTTTATTTTCACATTAAAAGGATGGGATACTATTGTCCAACGATGGTGAAAGATTGCTTGGACTATGCTAGAAGATGCAAAACTTGTCAATTCCATGCAAATTTTATTCATTAACCTCCTGAAGTACTACATCCAACTATAGCATCTTGTCCATTCAATGCTTAGGGAATGGATGTTGTTGGTCCGCTACCAAAGTCTTCTGGTGGACACTTATACATCTTAGCAGCGACAGATTACTTCTCAAAGTGGGCTGAAGCTATTGCTCTTAAGGAAGTAAAGAAAGAAAATGTTGCAAACTTCATCCGAGTCAATATTGTTTACCGCTTTGGAATCCCTCAATATATAATAACTGACAATGGAAAACCGTTTGATAACAAACTGATGAATAAGAGTTGTGATCTCTTTGACTTCAAGCAGCGCAAGTCTTCTATGTATTATGTTGCCGCCAACGGTCTAGCTGAAGCCTTCAATAAGACTTTGTGCAACTTGTTGAAGAAAGTTGTCTCTAAATCCAAACGAGACTGGCATGAACGAATGAAAGAAGCTCTATGGGCATATAAAACAACTTACTGCACACCAACACAAGCAACCCCATATTCACTTGCTTTCGGAGTTGAAGTCATCCTTCCATTTGAGCGTCAAATACCTTCTTTGAGACTGATTATTCAAGAAGGGCTCACCGATGAAGAAAATGCTAAGTTGCGTCTTACGAAGTTAAAAGCTCTTGATGAAAAGAGGCTGGAGGCTCAACAAAATCTTGAATGTTATGAAGCCCGTCTATCTTGTTCCTTCTACAAAAGAGTTCGCTTGAGGTGTTTCCAAGTAGTTCTTGTAGTAAGAAGGCCCACTATCACTTCTCATAAGTCTGGGGGCAAATTCACCCCAAAGTGGAATGGACCATATGTCGTACAAGAGGCATATTCAAACGGTGCTTACAAGCTTGTCGATGCAGATGGCGTGAGGGTTGGCCCTATCAATGCCAAGTTCTTGAAGTAGTACTATCCTTGAAGGAAGATGATACTCCTTAAGGCACGAGTATAAACTGCATGTACACTCCTAAAGGCACGAGTATAAACTGTATGTGCACTCCTTAAGGAACAAGTATAAACTGCATGTCCACTCCTGGCCCGCAAGAGTATTAACTGTGTACGGCTAAAAAAAAATCAAATAAATGTCCGCTAGGTTGAAAACCTCAAAAGAGGCGGCTAGGCAAAACTTAGGACACACACACCAAAAAAACACTCACCCCAGAACTATGTTGTGACTTGATCCTCTTCATTGAGGTACGTAGGCGCTTGGAATTTTATTCTGAGTTCAGTTACATGAGTGTAAAAAAAATACATGTCCCTGCTTGATTCGTCGTATGAAAGTCGAGCCTGCATACATCTTGATTAAGTTTTAGACTTATGACAAATACTTTTGGCTCAATGGAGGCAACCCATCAAAAGGAAAAGAAGCTCTTTCAATAGGATTTGGAATACCCAAAGCCTACAGTTAAGGCATAGATCTTCCACTCGTGCAATTATCAAGTTTGCAAGTCAAAAGCTTTAATTCTTAAGGCTTTTAATTTGAAGTTGCAAGTCCAACTTAATTGTCAGACAAAGGCGTAAAGACAATAAGCAACAAGTTTTGGAGAGAAAAGCCAGAGTTCAATACTGCGACATCAATACGTCAAAATAAGCAAACAATTCTTGGAGTTGAAATTCAAAAGCAATATTAAAATAAATGTGCAATATAAAGAAAAAGGGTCTCTATTATAACTGATAGATCCGATTACTCAATAAAAAAAAAGGGTAAAAGAAAGCAACAAGAAAGGTTGAAGAAAGGCATCTCTTAAGGCTAATCTAAGTATAGCTTATAATTGACTAAATCTTGTAAAGCAGCCTCTAAGACTTGCTTCTTCTTCTCCACGAACTTTGAGGCATTTGCCGTTGCGAGAGAGACATCAGAACACTTGGAAAACTTTTCTTCAGTAGTTGAAACTTTGGATTCCATCTCTGCAGCTTTTTGCTTGGCAGCATCTCAGCAAGCTTTCAACTTCTTCACCTTCTCAAGAGATATGCAGGCGGCAGAAACTTCTTCAGATTTATCATCTCTCTCCCTTAACACAAGCTCAAAATGTTCTTTGGCTTTTAAATATGAATCTGACTCTTTAATTGCTGTGGTTTGATCAACAAGGGTGGATTGTGCTTGGTCATAAGAAGTCGCTAGCCTAAAGAAAGACCCCAATAAATTCTGCAAAGGGGAAATATCTTCCCCTATTCCACTCATGCCATTGAGTATAACTTCGACGTCATCTTGAATAGAGGAAACACGATTCAGAGTAACGCCTGCAAGTTTGGTACGGATACTAGTCCAAGCCTTCATGATAAATTCCCTTTTAAGCTCTGAAATAACCTTCTTGCCATAAAAAATAGACATGGTTACCGCTGGTTGCCGAGGAAAGTTTGACTCTATATTTTCTCTAACTTTACTGCAAGGGTTAGAAATGACCTCTTTAGATGGCAAAAGTAACTCTCTTGAGTCTGGACCTGTTACAGACTCATTACTATCTTGCAGCTTACTTTGGTGAGGATCTTCCAAAATTTGAACATCGTTCGGCTGCACACATAAAGAAAAATATCATATGAAGGTTATATAAGGACAAGTCATATACTTTGAAATTGTATAGAGTTAAGTCATTACCTTCTCGATGGCTGATGGAGTTTTCGATAAACTAGCGAGAATCTCCACGTGGGAGTTGGAATCGCCTTGTTTCGCCAAGGATGGTTTTACCTTCTTCCAACAATGATCTACATGACTACTATCGCTCTTATCTTGATATGGTCATTTATTGAGAGCCGGTTGAGTCAGGGCAGGCGGTTCCTCTTTCTGAGTTTCTGCAGGTGGAGGTCCCTTAACTCTGTACGGAATGACTACCTTAGCTGTCAAAACTGGAGGCTTGGCCGCTATTGGGACTTTCACATCATGTTCTTAAGGAGTATTGATAATAGAACCTACAACATTCACCAAAGATTGCAAGTTAGCTTCAAGAAAGTTCCCATGAACTTTGTCCCACCAAGATTTATACGAAGTAGAGGAATGCTTTCGCGTATTAGGTGTGGCCATAGGAAAAGTAGCCTTTGCCATGGATCCATGCAACACATAAATACGATAAAATCTGAGCCCTTCATCAAGTGATGCACTGTGAATATCATTTTCTAAGCTACCAGGGAGGCTTTGATAAAATCCAAACTGACGGCTAAATCAATGCGGGCTATATAGCTCAAGGATGAATGAGTTTTCATACCTGAAAAGGAGAAAGTTAAAATGAAGGCTCATGAATTAACTTATCTCTGAATCAACATCTTTAGCATTATCCACAAAATAATGAATATTGGACTTGTTCGGCGTGGTAGAAGTCCAAGAAATATTATCTCCTCGATAGATACGCTTTCTGGCACGCTCGTCGTCAAAATATCTTGCAGCACCTTCTCCAGAATATGCTACCATTAATAGAACGGATAACCTATTAGGTAGAGAAAAATGTGTCTTGAAATAGCAAGCAAGCCAACCATACACATAATGGATCGGAAAGGATACTTTGATGTGCTCAAGTTGCGAACCTTTGGTAATCCTGTTCAAACCATTATAAATTCTTGACAAGACAGGAACGACAAGACTAAAAGTTTGCTTATTGGCTATCATAGCTGCAATTCTAAAAGTTCCCGGACGAATAAAATCTCCATCCTTAGAAGGAAACACAAAGGTTCATAACCAACATGATAAAAAGGCTGCCAAATATGTATCAACCCTATGGTCATACCCTACTCCAAGTTTAGAGAATGTCGCATCATCTGTACTTGACCACTTTGCTGCATTCGGAATAGTCCCAGTTGGGTTATGTGTTGACTTCAAGCGACCAAATTTTTTCTCCTTCCTCACTGGAGCTGCCTCATATCTCAAGACTCTTTTACACCAAAACTTTATCCACTTGCTTAAAGTAACTCTTGGATTATGAGACTCTCCTTCTTGAAGACACTGAAAGGCTAAAAATAAGAACTTACAAGTACAAGGGATGAATCTCTCATTCTTCTCATCGACACCGGTAAGCTCTTTGAATTCATTTATGAGATGTTCTACAACTATTGCCTTAGAGGCAAGACTTAGCTCAAGGATTTTCAAACTACAAATTATGCCCCACGGGCAAGAGTTGACTTTACCACGTTATGTTTTCATTTATGAGATGTTCTACAACTATTGCCTTAGAGGCAAGACTTAATTAGCTCAAGGACTTTCAAACTACAAATTATGCCCACGGGCAAGAGTTGACTCTACCACGTTATGTTTTTATTTATGAGATGTTCTACAACTATTGTCTTAGAGGCAAAACTTAGCTTAAGGACTTTCAAACTACAAATTATGTCCCACGGGCAAGAGTTGACACTACCACGTTATGTCTTTATTTATGGGATGTTCTACAACTCTTGCCTTAGAGGCAAGACTTAGTTCAAGGACTTTCAAATAATAAATTATGCCCCACGGACAAGAGTTGACACTAGCAGTTATGTCTTCATTTATGAAATGTTCTACAACTCTTGCCTTAGAGGCAAGACTTTGCTCAAGGACTTTCAAATAATAAATTATGCCCCACGGGCAAGAGTTGGCACTACCACATTATATTTTTATTTATGAGATATTCTACAACTCTCGGTTTAGAGACACGACTTATCTCAAGAATTTTTAAAGAACTTCGTAACAATAATTCATGCCCTTAAATTTGCTTTGATGTCAAAAAAAGAAAACTCCTTTGTGGATTATCCAATATTTTATTTATTAGCAAATATAATAGAAGTTGAGAAAACAGAAAAAAACAATCAAACAAAACAGAGAAATATAAAAAAGACTGAGAAAAAAAAAGGAAAGAAAAAACATAAAGATAAAGAAAAAAGTGAAGAATTAAAAAAAAATGAGAAAAATAAAAATGAGAGGAAAAATAAAAATAAAGTTTGAAAAAAATGAGAGAAAAAAAGAGAACTGAAAAAAGAAAAAAACGATCAAACAAAATAGAGAAATGAAAAAAAAGAGTGAGGAAAAAAAGGCAAGAAAAAAATAAAGATTAAGAAAAAAAGAGAAGAATTTTAAAAATTGAGAAAATAAAAAATGAGAGGAAAAAATAAAAATAAAGTTTGAGAAAAATGAGGAAAAAAAAGAGAACTGATAAAAACAAAAAATAAAAGAAAAATAAAGGTTAAAGACAAATGAATTAAAAAAAAATTAGATAGTGCTTGAGAAAAAAGAAAAAAGAGAAAAAAAATAAAGTTTGAGACAAATGAATTAAAACATGAAAATAGAATTAAAGGAAAAAAAATAAAAAGTGAAAATAATAAAATTAAAGGAAAAAAAGTGAAAATAATAAAAAAAAATAGAATAATAAATTAAAGGAAAAAATAAAAAGTGAAAATACTAAAAATTAAAATTTGAGAGACAAATAGGTATGAAAAGTTTTACAAATATATTTGAGGTGTAAAGGGGTAAAATGATACTTGTACTATACTTAAAAAGTAAGGAAGATTATTTTTTAAAAATATTTTTTATTGAGGTCAAATATCTAAAGTCATTCATATTTGGGTCTATGACATGCAATTTCCTGCGTAACAAGCATATTGCTTCTTGTGGGCCTATATTACATTTTATTGGGATTGGAACTATGGACTTCCTATTGGCCCAATTAGTATGATTGGACTGACCCACATTTGTCCAAATAGAAATCCTTATACCAACTAACATCAACTACTCAAAAGCTACCAAGAACTAATTTTGATATCATGTTAAATTAAGTATTGGATTTAATTTAGGGCAAACAACATAAATTTCGATAGTTTGGAGTTTAATTATAAATTTTTTTGATATTTGCATAATTATTAAAGTCCCAATTTTAGGTCTGTCGAGTTACATAATTAGCTGTTGATGCATCAAACGAAGATACATATTTTCCTTTAATAAAGATACACAATTAGCTCTGGATTTTTTTTTTTCGATTTTGAATTTATCGAGATACATAATGCATCCAACAAAGCTACATTTCTTTCTTTGTAAAGATACATAATTAGCTCCCGATATATTTTTTAAATTTTGGGTCTGTCGAGATACATAATTAACTCCCTGATACATCCAACGAAGATACCTTGCTATTGCAAAATTATCCGCTAGATAGTGAGCTAGTGGAGTTAGAATTTTCACTAAAGGGTGTCAAAATATAAAAAAAGTAAATTCATGAAATAAAAAACTAAGGAATGTCAATGTGAAGCACATCTTGATAAAGGGTAGTGGTAGGGACTGTCTTAGATAGACAGTTCCTATGGGGAGTAGGCCTCCCAAAAGGTAACGGAGACGTGTAAAGGTTTCCTCGGGCCGGACGGAGATTGGTCCTCGAGTGCAAAGGCAGAAGGGAGCTTGACTGCAAGACCCATCCGTCGAGCAGGGACGAAAATCGGCCTATACATATAAAAGATATTTCTATCGACTAGCTACCATAGTGTAATTTTTCAACGAAGGGATGCCGTCAATATCTCTCAATTACATGCGGTTCCACCAATCACACTTAAGCAAATTAAACAAGTGATCTATATCTTTATTTTGAAGGGGAGTCTTGGAGTAACTGATAAAGTTGTTATCATGTGATCAAGAGACTGCATACAATATACCCTTGTGATGAGACCTTTCTCCGGACCCTGCGCATAGCGCGGTCCTTTAGTGCACCGAAATGCACTTTTTATACAACAACAACAACAACATGCCCGGTGAATTTCTACTAAGTGGGCTTTGGGGAGGGTAAAATATGCGCAGTTCATACCACTATCTCCGAAGAAGTAGAGAGTCTGTTTCCACTCTGCACAAGCTGCATCTTACATCCTCTTGATAACCCCAATGAGACAATATGTCCTATGCAATCCTAATGAAATGAAATTCCACCTAGGAACATTTGGAATATTGAGCATGTGAATAAAAAAAGTTAATACTACTATGTATTTTGACCATGAATTGTGAAGAAAGAATTTGATGTCCTCAAGAACTTCTAGATGTTCCATCACACGAATGGAAAAGTAATGTAGAGAATATAATAAAAATTATTTGAAAAAAAAATAAAAATACATAATGCTAAAGATCTCCTAAATTTAGTGTGTTTTAATAAGATCCTTCTAGACTACTAAGATAGTGAGATGCTGCATTTAATTCAAAATAGTAAAATCTTTTGCTAGATCTCCACCTTCTAGGGGACAATTGAAATAAATAAACCACTATATATAACTAGGTGACAATTAATTGCTGAAAAATAGCTAACTTGAAAGCTAATTTGTTTGTTAAAATTTTTATATCCCCACCAATCTAACAAGAAGTATAGTCACTCTTATTGCCAATCATCGTCCAAGAAAATAAAGACTATCAAATAATCAAGTTTATATTATCCTTTTATATAAGTCAATAAGGGTTCGACTATCACAACATAGAATATTGTACATCATGCTTCATAGAATATATACGGGAGATTTTTAATTTATTGTTTTTTCTGGCCCTTTTCGATTGGTGGTTAGGCACGTGGAAAGGCTTTACATTCATGTGTTGATCATCAACTGCTTACTATATGTTATTTTCTATGTTTTCGGGTACAAGAATCTGTATTTAGGCACAACAACTTCAACACAAGTTCAAGTCTCAAAACAAGAACACCTATAAAGTTTCGTAACACCTTCAACACAAGATTAAAAATAATCTATACAAGATGAGTGTTATTTTTCAGAAATAAGATGAAACAGAAATGTAAAGCCAAGTCCCCCGACTTCACGGAGTGTCCTTAAGGAATAATTTCCCTCATTGTACCCGAGGTTATGAAATTTTCCTCCCAGGATAAAAGGATTTTCAATCCAACAATAGCGGTACCTCAAATTGTTGGATTTGTTGAACTCACTCAACAACTAATGATCACCAGGAGTTTTTGAAAATATGAAGAGTGTTTTGCTGTCAAAAATCATGTCTATAGTTGAGGAATATATCAGGTATTTATAGCCTTTAATGTGTCCTTTTGAAAAGGATGCATTGGTTCAGCAAAAAGGCACATATTCAGTACAGTCGCGTCACCTGTGCCTGAACTATGGCCACAGGGGACACTGCCCGAATTCCAGTAAGTATCTGCGCTGCACCTGCGCCCGCAGGTTATCGAAGTGCGCGCGCAGATCGCCCTACAGCGCGAAACAATGTGCCTTCTACCTCGAAAGGTCGCATCCCTTCGAGATGTGTTGCGTATGCGTTTGCATGGCATCCGAAATGCGCTCGTACTTGGAGAAAAATAATTATATCAGCTTTTTTTGGTTTAAAATTTCATTTGTAAAACAAGTTTTAAATAAATTTAGTCTAAAAAGATAGATCTCATCGATCGATCATTTTTTGAAGCCGAAGCCAAGCGACGATGACGGCGCGAGGCACCTTGTTCTTGCCTCACTTACCATGTGGAGTAAGTGGTCCTTATTATAAACACTTAAAAGTTTCCTTCCCCCACCAATGTGGGAGAATTAGTGAACTTTCCATTAAAAGAGTACACTTTCCATTTTAATGTCTCTCTTTCCCTCCACTATTTTTCCTTCATTTTCCATTCACACACACACCTTGAACCCAATACTATATATTGAAGAATGCAGTCAAAATTTTTACCACTTTAAATGTATCAACTTCTCCCTTTTACAGCATCCTCACTCTGAATATTAAAATTACTAGAACTCAGTCACTTTGAAGGTTCAATTTGATTTTATTGTGCTCACGCTATTTGTATGAGTTTTCTCCTTCTTCTATCTATAGAATTTGTCACTTTCTAATTTCACAATGTGCTTTCTACAAATCTTTTAGCTGTAGTTGTGCTTGTTTTCCATTCTTTTAAAAATTTCAACTTGCATGTTTACAATTCTGGTGGAATCTGACACATCTTAATTAAACCCATCACATGGTCTCGATGCGCACTTGTATGGTCTGTAGAGGCTTAATTATCTTATAGTTTAGGGGCTTTAGTCGTTTTTTATTTCATTGCTTGTTGTTCTGTCTGGTTTAATAATATCGCTTATCTTAGTGTTTACGGACTTACTGAATCAGAAGCTTCTCAAGTTCAAGCATTTACTTTTCTAGTTAGAGACCAACGCCTTGGGGCTAACGTGGGATCTGCTCAAGGACCTACTGATTTGGGTAAATATCTAATACATTTTCCAACCGAAAAATCATTTTTGGAGGAAAAACTATGCATTTTAGGGATCTATGTGCTCCATGGTTAGAGCCTCTAAGGGATTCAAATGGGTTAGACTTGAGTAGGTTGAAAAAAAACATACTACCTTGGCAGAAACAGCGTTCCGCAGAATATATAACTCATGCTCCTTTAGGCTCTTTAAATTCCGTGGGTGGTGTAGCTATCGAGATCAATGCGGTCAATTACGTCTCTTCTAGAAGTTGGTTAGCTACCTCTTAATAACATGCAGAAAGGGCTCGTGCAGCTGCATCGGGATTTGAAAAAGAAAATCGTGACCTTGAACCTTCTTTTCACGACCCATCTTAATTGAGATGAGACAAGAGACCCAATGCTTGAATGAATTACAAATCACTTTGATTCAATCATACATCTTGGAATCAGCTTAAGTATTCATTTTTTTTTTCAACTCATTTTATCTAATTTATATCAAATCTATTTTTCTGGCTTGGCTAGGTGGGATAACCAAGCCGTTTTCTTTTCTTTCGGATAGCAGATTGAGCAAAATCACTAAAGGAAAAAAAGTCTATTCAATTAGAAAAAAAAGGAGAGAGAATATTCAATACCCCCTAAACTATGATCAAAGTTGTTACGATACACTCCAACTTTACGAGGATTCTATTACCCCCTTGAACTCAATTTTAGCATATTTTTGTCACCCTTTTGTGCTGATGTGGCACTTTGCGTGAAGTTAAACACCCGAGACGCGTGACGGACTGTCATTATCACGTCAGCTAAAAAAATTGTTAAAAATACGCTAAAATTTAATTCAGGAGGTAATAGAACCTCCTCCTGAAGTTGGAGTATGTTATAGCAAATTAGAGATGACTAAATACCATGCGTCAAGTCTAGAAAGATCGATAAGTATTTTGCCGAATAAGTGACTAACTTTTAATCCTTAATCCAACTCTGTATTCACGCTTTATTGGACAATGAGTCGCTTTTGTTAGAAAATACTTATCACTCAACATAATTTTTTTATATATAAATATAAGATCCATTTGGTCATGAGAAATTTTTTTCACTTTTAATATAACTTCAAGTTGGTGTTTACTGTTTAGCCATTAGAATTTTAAATAGAATTTAAAAATTGTATTTGAAAAAGTTTAAACAAGTAAAATTTATTTTCACTTTTTTCACTTTCACGTCTCTCACAAAAATTTAAATAACTTTAATTTATATTCATGATTAAACATAGCTCTAATTCCAACTCCAACGTTAATTTTAACTCCAACTTTGATTTTAAAAAATTTTAATTTTTATGATCAAACGCTCATTAAATTTAATCGAATCTCAATGTAAATAGCATGATTTTTTTTATTTTTTTTCAAAAAAAGGGGAATAAAATGGGCTGCCAACACCATGCCCTGCCCATGGGAAAAATGATGAGTTAGCCCACTGGTGATAGCCACATGTTTGCCCACAGTTTATGTAATCAGCAAGAGCACCCCTTCTTCTAACTGGTCCAATCTCAATAACCATATCAGTTATTGCACACACTCCCACACAATATTAAAATCTTTTTTTTTTAAATAGTACTATAAAAATCATTTGGTACATATAAAAGAAATGATTTATTTAAGGATGTTATGTCGCTACTTGATAAATATTTAGTGATAATTCAGGTGAAAAATTTATATATTTAGTAGTTTAGAGTTTAGGTGTGAAGTTTAAAAACTAAAATACTTTAAGTGTGCCTTTGACCCTTCGCTCTAATATTCAGTGTGATTTATAAGTGAGATGTCAGAAAAAATAGAATATGATATATGCAAATCTTACTTCTATTTCTATCTCTAAATTTTAGATAAAACAGATATGATAAATAAAAATCTACTCATATTCAATTTTTACATCAAGCGAATACAATATAATACGTGCGTTTTTACCTCACTAAATTATTTACCAATAATAACATTTCTATAATTCGATATTAACATATCTGATGCAAATAAGTATTTATTGATATGAGATACATGAAAAGAGGGTGACCTATAATAAAAGTTCTATAATTTGATATAAACATATTCGATTCAATATGGATAAGCATTTATCAAGACGGGACACATGAAAGGAGGGTGACCAATAATAAAATTTCTGTAATTTGATATAAATATATCTGATTCGATGCGGATAAATATTTATCAAGACATGACACATGCAAAAAAGGGTGATCAACAATAAAATTTCTATAATTTGATATAAGTATATCGCTGTGAATATTTATTTACCAATTTTGAACACACGATAAAAGGGTGTTCAATAAAATTTCTATAATTCGATATAAATATATCAAATGCAGATAAATATTTATCAAGACGCACAACACGGATGACCCATAAAAAAATTTCTATAGTTTGATATAAGCATATCTGCTGAGAACAAATATTTGCCAGTAATAAAAATTCTATAATTCGATATAAACATATCCGATGCTGATACGTATTTATCGAGACAGATAACATAAAAGGAGGGTGATCAACTATAATTTGATATAAACATATCCGCTGAGAATAAGTATTTACCAAAACTGAACACACGCTAATTGACCGATTGGTAATAAAATTTCTATAATTCGATGTAAATATATTCGATGCAGGTACGTATTTATCGAGATGGGTAACATGAAAGGGGGTGACCAACTATAATTTGATATAAACATATCTGATGAGAATAAGTACTTACCAAAACTGAACACACGATAAGAGGGCGACCAATAATAAAATTTCTACAATTCAATATAAACATATTTGATGCAGATACGTATTTATCGAAACTGATAACATGAAAGAAGGGTGATCAACTATAATTGAATATAAACATATCCGCTAGAATAAGTATTTACCAAAATAGAACACACGATAAGAGAGCGACTAGTAATAAAATTTCTATAATTCGATATGAACATATCCAATGCAGATACGTATTTATCGAAATCGATAACACGAAAAGGGGGTGATCAACTATAATTTGATATAAACACATCCGCTGAGAATAAGTATTTACTAAAACTGAACACACGTTAAGAGGGCGACTAGTAATAAAATTTCTATAATTTGATGTGAACATATCCAATGCAGATACGTATTTATCGAAACCGATAATACAAAAATGGGGTGATCAACTATAATTTGATATAAATACATCCGCTGAGAATAAGTATTTACTAAAACTGAACACACGATAAGAGGGCGACCAATAATCAATTTCTATAATTCGATATAAACACATCCAATCCAATGCAGATACATATTTATCGAGACGGATAACATGAAAGGAGGGGGGTTGGGGGGGGGAGGGGTATGGTAACTATTCTCAGATGTGAACCGACACGTGTCCACCTTCCAAAAAACCCTCCGGTTTCATGAAATCCATAATATACTTTCCTCTTTTTCTTCCATTTCTCCATTGTTCCGCCACCCATATAACCACCTCTTCACTATTACACTCACTATAAATCAGCCAACTTTTTCTCACTAAGAATGATGGGGTTCAATTTCCCTTTATGCTCATAGAATTAATTTACCTCATAAATCACAAAATAGTATACACAAACAGATTGATATACAGTTATATAGTGTGTGTATACATTGCAATTTTATATGTGTATGGAGATTATTGTTGATTTCTGAGCTCGACCCATTTGAGATCTCAGTGAGTTAGTATTTGGGTCGGTTTTGTTTTTTGTTTTTTTTCTCTCCTTTTTTTCTTGATCTCTTCTTGATAATATTCGTTCATGGCGGTTCTTTTTATCGTTGTAGAACTTGGGTGGTAGTTGGGGGAATATTGATTATGAAGGGAATTAATAGTTGGAGCATTTGAAATAGATAAAGGGGTTTCATATACTATATATATGATATAGTGTGTGTATATATATACATACATACATATATAGTGTATACATTGCAACTCTGTTGGTATGTGTTGGTTTTTTATTGATCTGAGCTCGACCCATTTGAGATCTTCCTAAGTTGGTTCTAGGGTCAGTTTTTGTTTTTCTGTTTTTTCTTGATCTCTTCTTGATTATTGGATCATGGAGGATTTGTTTGTGTTTTCTTTCTTGTAGAAATTGGGTGGTATTTGGGGAATATTTGATTTGAAGAAATAGAAGGTTGCGTAGCGGGAGCTTTAGTGTACCGGGCTGAAGGGTTTCATATAAATAGTTGTTGGTTTGAGATAAAGACTAAAGAAGCAATTTTTGGCTGATTTTGAAAATTAAGGATTTGGGGAAGTGGTGGAAAATGAGTAGTGTGAGTATGGAGGAAGATGATTCAGCTTCAAAAATTAATCTTCCAGCAGATATACATTGGGAGATGCTTGACAAATCTAAGTTTTTTTTCTTAGGAGCTGCGCTTTTTTCGGGTGTTTCAGGTGCACTTTACCCAATTGTAGTGTTGAAAACTAGGCAACAAGTTATGAGTAGTCAAATTCCATGTCTAAAAATGGCAGGATCTATGTTGAGGAGTGAAGGTTATAGAGGATTTTATAGAGGTTTTGGTACTTCTCTTACAGGTACTATTCCTGCTAGAGCACTTTATATGGGGGCACTTGAATTGACAAAAAGTAATGTTGGTGGTGCAACTGTTCAGCTGGGGTTCTCCGAGGCGTCGTCGTCTGCTATTGCTAATGCTGCTGCTGGTTTAAGCGCGGCGATGGCAGCACAATTGGTGTGGACACCAATTGATGTTGTGAGTCAGAGGTTGATGGTTCAAGGAAGTGGAAATTCTAGTTGTGGTGTTGTTGGATTGAAGTGTTATAACGGTGGGATCGATGCGTTTAGGAAGATTGTTTGTAGTGATGGTTTGAGGGGATTGTATAGAGGATTTGGTATTTCAATACTGACTTATGCACCTTCAAATGCAGTGTGGTGGGGTTCATACTCTATTGCTCATAGACTGATTTGGGGTTCTATTGGTTGCTATTGTTGCAAGAAAGATGATGAGGGTGGTTATAGGCCCAACGGGAAGGCGATAGTGGCTGTTCAAGGGTTGAGTGCAGCAATGGCTAGTGGGGTGTCTGCATTAGTGACAATGCCGCTCGACACTGTGAAAACAAGATTACAAGTACTAGATGATGACTGTAGTAGTAGGAGAACACCAACAGTTTTACAGACAGTGAGGAATTTAGTGAAGGAAGGTGGATTTAGTGCTTGTTATAGAGGATTAGGTCCAAGATGGGCATCAATGTCCATGTCTGCCATAACTATGATCACTACTTATGAGTTCCTCAAGAAACTATCCACCAAGAATCAAGAAACCTTTGTTTGATGAAATCTTGCATCGACATTGAGCACAGAAAGCATAGAGGGAAAATAGAGCCCCACCGGACACACCGTGAATCTGAATTAGTCCGGCCAATGAATTTACATGGCGCGAATCCAGATTAATCGATCAGTGGATTCCGGACAGAAGAGATCAAAACCTCAAGAAAAGGGAAAATGGAGAAAGATAGTTCTATATTTTGAATCCTTTAGCAGCTTTCTTTTACTTATCTTTTACCTAACCAATGTAAATTTTGTAAAGAATGTAGTGGCAATGTTATGTCAATTTCGCTTTTGTCTTCAGTGTTGTCTTACTTGTCCCATTACTATATCTATGATGTTCTAATCTATAAAAGATTGAAACTTTTAGTGTAAAATTATGAAAGTGATGTTACTTGAAAGTCAGGCAATTGAGGATAGGCTTCTTGCTGCATCTTCTCATATCGATTTATCGATGGAATCAGATATGCAGTATTTACAGATAAAAGTATTCGGACATAGAGTAAAAATCAATATACTTCTAATGTCAGATCAGGGTCATATGAGATATACAATGTATAATGGACATATGAGCATTACTTTTTGGAACATTTTGGCCTTATTATTTTCTCTCTTTTTCTTTTTTTGTTAATGCTCTTTTATCAACAACCAACAAAAAAAACAAAAAAGTGGTCCTTTGATTAGAAATGATATACATGTGATTATGTGAAGTTGTAACTGTTTTATGAAGCACTTTGGGAAGTGGTTTCTTTTAGGCTCTTGTTTTGGGGACCCAATACCATGACCTTTTTCTTAGACACTTTTATGTCAAATGGATTTGGAAGATAGCCAATTTTTATGTCAAATGGTTGGTTGTTTTAGTGGGGAAAATGGTTATAAATGATTCATTCTAAGTTTTCAAAAAGGAATACTTGAATTGTTTGAGTAACAAATTTTAAAAAGTGATTAAATCAGAAGTAGAACAACTAACATCCGCGGTGTTTTTCCACACAGTGGGGTCTGGGGAAGGTAGAGTGTACGCGGACTATACCACTACCTCAGATGAAGTAGAGAGACTGTTTCCAATAGACTCCCGACTTAGGACCGATAGCAGTATAACAAACACAACATAAATACATATAAACTAGTACAGTCTGCAAAATAATACTATAGCCACAAGATAATACTTAAAACTATCTATCCGAAATCATAGACATCACTCAACACCACAAACAAAACTGCAAATTGCCTATCATAAAGATAATCTTGAAAATAGCATTATCACTTGTTTGTTGGTGAAGAGTGCAATTATATACAGGTACTCAATTTAAATTAATCCAACCTCAAAAAATACCAAACACTAATGAGAAGCAAAAAAGGGAAAAGATATTAGATTTATATTGATATTTAGATCTCTACTAAGGACTGTGATGAGGTGTAGGGGTGTACATAGGTTGGGTTGGTTCAGTTTTTATTAAAAAAAAAAAAACAATCATGTCGGTTTATTAAAATTATAAACCAAATCAAACCAACATAAAATTAATTTTTTTCGGTTTAAATTTTAGTCGATTTTTTCGGGTTTTTCGGTTTTTCGATTTTTTTATTTTTTTTAAATAATATTTAGTTTTTACAATTATATTGTGATTAGATCAAATATGTTTTCACTCATGTGCTAATGAAAAATCATAATTATGAAAAAATGAGGAGCGAAAAACTCTCTTGAAACTAAAAAGTGAGATGAAGAGTGAAAAGTTCAGGTTTTAAATTTATATTGGGTTTTGGATCATTTAATTAGCAATTAATGGACAAGTATTACAACTTAAAGACCCAAATCTAAATATATATCTACATCTACTTTCAAATTATTGAAAATTACTAAAACTTGTTGAAAAAGTATTTAAAAAGTAGATTATAATTAATATTTTATGTATAAAAAAGTTTGAATATTATATCTATACTATATTAAAAGTGTGAAGGACCTTAAAAATGACGTTTGAACTTTTTTCCCTTCATTAGAAGCCTCTGCAATAGATAAAAACGTCTTTTTACTATTTTTCTCAATTTATTATTTAATTAGATTAAAGACTCCTAAAATATATGAAAAGGATTTAATAACTCCTAAAATATATAGAAAGAATCCTGATAAACTAAAAACTTCTAGTACTTCATAATTTAAAATTATAAAGAAGAATAAGTAGAATATTATGAATAAAATTGTAGGACAAGTCAAAGTTAAAAAGGGAAGAAATCGTTATGCATGTAAAAAAAAAAGGCGGAAAAATTTATATTTAATTATATAATTTATAAAAGGAAAACTTGATAAATAGAATAATTTAATTTATTGTTCCTATGCATGAGTTTTAGGATTTAATAACATATATTTGTTGATTTTGATTATTTAATCTAGGTAATATTTAGTACTTCTAAAAATAGAATTTTGCCTTATATATAAAATATTCTCTATAATTCTATTTAAGTAATATTTTGGATCAAAATTTATACGAAACAAATTCTTATATTGTACTTTTGCTTTTTATTTTAGTTTTGATTCACGTGTTTTTTTACTATCATTATCATCATCCCTTTTGCCTTTATTTATTTCTTTTAAATCATATCTTTAAAGATTATATATGAAGAATAATAATCAACAATTGACATTGATTCTCTCTTTTGATAATTTCTTGTGTTTCTCTTTTAGTTGGAAGTTTTTGATCGAAAAATTGGACAAGTATGTTGCCATCGAATGAAGTTGTCAAAAATAAACGGTTTATTGCTCTTTTTTCTTTTGCTTACTTTGCGCAATCGTGACATAATTTTGATTATCGTAACATAAAAAGGGCTCCAATTCCATTTTTCTTTTTAAAAAAAACATATCAGGGTCACGAATTAGGACAGTAGGATAGTAGGTTAAATTCTTTTCTATTTATGAGTCATGTTTTTTGTAATATCGTAACTTTTATGTACAATTCAACCACTATAGAAATCCATATTATTTGTAAGTGAGACATATTAATTGTTATTTGTGTTAAAGAAAATCGTAATACTAATTTATGAGAATAACATAAAAAGGGAGGTTATGAAATTTCAAAGAACAAAACAAAATCGAAGCAAAAAAGTTGTTTGTAATATAATCATTTTCACCAATATCACATTATGCATAGTACCTTCCTCTATCGAAGGTTGGGTTTGATTGAGTTGGTTTTAGTTTATATGTGAATGTCTTGGTTGCTTGTAACCACATGTGGATATTTGATCTTCATAATCTAAATTTAAAGATTTGATGATATGCAGTCACACACAAATGTAGATGTAGAAATTCGACTAAATATAATTCAAATATCTACTTAAAAAATTTGACTATATAGATTTGAGATATGAACACGAAAATTCGACTGATATTTATGTAAGGAGGAGGATCCGAACGCTTATATATAAAAGGTTGTTATTCAACATTCTTCATCACAAATTTTTAAGGTATTATTCTCTCAATTATTTTTGTCTTCGACAATATTGCATTTTTTTCTCTAGGAATATTTCTTTTATCATCTTTTGTGCATGTAATTGATAAGGTTTTAATTTTACTGTTGTGTCCAATTTTAGTCCCTTTTTGGCATAAGATTTGTAAGCAAGCAATGTTATTATAATTAGATATCTTTGTAAAAATTTATAATCCACCCTATTTGAGTATACTACTATTTAACTTTTTATAATAAAGTTATATATAAATATTTATATAAGCTTTTGCATTGGACAAAATTGTCTAATTTTAAATAATCAAAGGTTACACGTGTGAGACACGTGCGGTATATATATATACATATATATAATATATATATATTTTGTCGATTTGATTCGAGTTCGGTTTGACTTTTTTTTCGTCAACACCAAACCAAACCAAGAATGGCCGGATTTTTTTTTCTAACGCCAAACCAATCAAACCAAACCATAAGTAGATTTTTTTTTCTCGATTTGGTTTGGTTCGTTGGTTCGGTTTGACTTGATGGTTTGGTATGTACATCCCCAGTGAGAAGTATCATTTTTGTTCTACACCAAATGTGTCGAGATTGAACTCTGAGAATAAAATCGTGTATACTGAAAAGTATTTTTATCCTCAAAGTAAAAAATTTCAGTATAAATTTGAATTAATCAAGTTCCGAAACAAATATATTGAATGGTAGAGTGCATCAGCAAAGAGCCATAAAGTGTGATTGCCTCTGTCCTTTATGAAGAGACAGCAACTGTTGGTCAGAGGTTAGGTCACTAGTACATGGCTCCTTAAAATCTACCCTTTGCAACTAAAACTATGAGGAAAACAAAGGTGTCATTTGGTACGAGAGACCAGTGATAATAAATTTCAAATTACGTTTATAAAATTATTTTATTTTATATTTGATGGTATTTTTGAATTTGAGGTTATCAATTTCGATATTAATTATAGTCCAAATGTCTCATTGAATCATTTTATCTCGCAAGTTTGAGTGCCTGTTTATATATCGAGTCTTAAATTAATGAATTTTATCTTGGGAAAGACAAATTTATATCAAAGTATCTATAAAATATAGCCAACAGCTTAATCAAATACTGAGAGCTAGAGTTGTTAATTAAAAGATTAATTTATTTGGGAAAAATTACCTTGGCCAATTTCAATATCTTTCATAATTAGCATTTGCTTTCTATTTGACCAAGGACAAAGTATAAGTTAATTTAACTTATATTATATGAATGGTTTGGAATTCGATAGATAATGAATTCGCTCCTCTATCCTTCTGATTTTAGTCACGAAACTTCGATAATAGACACGCCTCTCTATCTTCATCTGCGTAATCACTAAGCTTTTGTTAATGATAACGGTAAAACGCGATAACTCTCATACATCACGTGCTACACTTTTACCACTAGACCAAAGCACCAAGGTCTTTACAACAACAATAAACAACATACCGAGTGTATTCCCACACTGACACAGTTGGATCTGAGAAGATTAAAATGTACACAATTCATACACAACCTCCGAAGAAGTAGAGAGATTGTTTCTGATAGACCCCCGACTCATTCAGTAAACAAAGCCGTAATAAAACATGAAACAAGATGAAACAACAGAAATAAGATACTCATGGAGTAGTACTATATCTAACCAAAAGTACACACCTCACTCAAACCCTCCGAACTAAAAACTCCACCTTACGTACATAGCCCTTAGACTGCTAGCATGTCTACACCAAAGCCATCCTATACTAGCTACGACTCACTCGCACAAACTAGCCCTCTAACCTAGGTCTTTACAGTAAAGAGAAAATGAACTTCCAAGTACTTTACCACTAATGATGCATCACTTTTAAACGAAAACACTTTAAAATGTACCATTGGACCAACTTTTAAGAATCGTCCCAGGATGACCTATAGGTCAACAGTTCGAGCTGTGAAATCATTCAATAACATTGGACCAGCTGTTAAGAGTCGTCCCAGGATGACCTATAGGTCAGTAGTTTGAGCTGTGAAATCATTCACCAACACCCCTTTGCATGAGCCCTTTGAACGACACGTAAAACCCAAGATGCTTCATGCACTGCCAGTGAATGTATCATTGGCTGCTTTAGCACGGATCGAATAAGACGGAGAGAGAGGTAACACAAACTGCAGGCCATATTCATCAATTAACTGAAACATTCATGCAGGCAACTGGCAAGGCAAACTCAGCAGCAAATAGAAGGAAGAAGAAACAATTTTGAGGAAGAACGATCTCTCGTTGACAGAACAATATCTGAGAAAGATAGCTTCCCTCAACAGTGCAGAGACTAATTGAGATTGAACAGTCACAAGACACGATAACTTCGACCTACACGACTAATTCAGATTTGCAACCTACACAATACACAGCACGGCATACTAGAAAAAGAAACTAGACAACTACATTCTTGAAACTAGATAGAAAATATGGCCATCAGAGAACTTATCAGGAATCCATTTCTCATACCGGAGAAAGATCTTGTTAACACTTTCATGATTTCACAAAGAGAGAAACCTACACCCCAATAATGCAGTTGCAATCAAGGGCGTGTTCTCTTGCTGCTGGTGCAAGATGGGCACTTGTACTGCTTGATATGCTCAGCCCTGGCAGGAGTGATTTTGACACACTTTCCATGGAACCATATCTCACATATGTCACAGCAGATCCAGAATTCGTCAGATGCATAGTTTTCTCCGCAAGCCCCACATAGCGTTTCTCCTTGCTCGTCATCTTCATCCAAACCATCTTCATCATCATCTTTTGGCTGTGGTCTTGAATACTTGGCCTGAGACTCGGAACCACGTTGTGTCGCCTATGTTCAGATCATGAGGTTAAAATTGGAAAATGAAAAGTAATTACACTTGCAGTTTTTCACAGAATAATATCAACACAATAAAACTAACAAGTGCCAAATGCCACATAGTTTAATTAGCAATAACCCATAAATCTTCAAGGACTGAGGCAAGTTACAGCCTCTATTCAATCTCCATTAGCATTGGTTGGGAAAACTAATAAAATTTGGTTGATAAGTTGAAAGATATACAGCCTATGTACCAGAGAGATAAGGACCAGAACAAAACCTACAACATATTTGAGGAAAGTGCATTTAATCCATTTAGACATCCAACCACATCTCAAAGACCCAAAGGAAATTTGCACACCACTGATGTCCCTTATTGGGCATTGGGCTAAATCTTGAAGCAAAGAGGATGCTATTTTACATAAGAAAAATAAGGTATCAGATACTGTAGGGAACAATTACAATGCTGACGTAGAGAGGTAACGCGTGGAAGAGATTCATGACCATGATTCAAGAATCTAATAGGCATAAAATCTAAGTAAATCATTTGAGAGTTGACACACATAAAACACTGCATAAAATCAGACAGGTGGAAGAAACCTAGCATTTAACATCCTGTTAGCAAAGAACCTAAAAAGTCCAATATAAAAAAATAATGTTAGCAAATGTTCTGTAATCACCTCATTGCAATGAACTTATGAAGAATATGTTCAGCTAAGCTTTCAATCCAAAAACAAATGAAAAAAGGCAACGGTACCATGATGACTACCTTTGAGTTTGACTTGGACTTGGTGCTGCTGTGATTTGACATTGACGACTTGTCTTTTGATTGTTTCTTGGCTGTTCCAGACACAACCTCGAAAATTGTAGGGAGATCATTAATCATATTGAACAGTCTTCTCCTGCAACTCGAGAAAAAATAGCTGCTTAGATGATATGCCTAAGTTTATATTAGAAACTGGAAGTTCTTAATGTCACTCTGTCACTCTCAAGAGTTCAAACTCAAGAAATACACCCTTACTGTTACAGTTGCAAATACAATGAATAATTAACTAAATGGCTGGAGTCAGCAGATATCCTACACCATAAAGCTGACATATGGAGAGGGACCCCAATCTAAAGATTGCTCAATAGAAACAATAAATCATTAGTTTGACACCATAATATGAAAAAGTAGAGGGGAGATAGGAAAGGGACTATCTAAAAGATACTGTATGTAACATAAGTTAACAAGCCATGTACTCACATCATTGGGTTTTTATCAGTTCGACATACTCATACATCATATCAGATGAATCGGCAGAGAAATATTACAAGGCATGAAAGTACATTAGTAAGTTGAGAAAGATGTAAAAGATCACCTTCTAATTTGCAACTTTAAAAATTTTGCTCGGACTCTGAGTGGCAACAATATTTAGGAGAGACGAAATTTCATTTGAGCTAAAGAGATAAAAACAGAAACATACCTATCAGCTCTTTCAAACCCAAATCTAGCACCAAAATAGAAGGCAACAGAAAGTAACCATGCATCACTATGCACAGCGACCAAGGAGAGCCAGTCCTTCTCTTGCATGCCATCTCGGGCAAAGTTTATGCCTAAAGCAGGCTCAGGGAGCTCTGGGGGAACTTCTTCAGCTGGTAAATTGACTTCCCACTGTTCACTGGGAAATCCATAAAGGCAGAGGTTTTCCTTCTCTGCAATTGATTGAGAGTAAAAATATAGTTTCAGCTTCAGACTAAATTATGTGAAAATCACAAGAGTGTAATGCAATGCATTGTACAATCACAAAAAAGCATCTAAAAAATTGAAAATATCGAAAGGAACTGAAGAAGGAAACCTTGGAAAATAGCTATAATATGGATACAACTATGACCATGCAATCTTTAGCAATGACTTAAAAAATAAACTAACCTCTCATAACACTCCAGTAAGAGAACTGATAGCCCTAGTCATGTTTAATATAGAGAGGGATGCATAAGAGAAAAAAGGATTGAAGTGTCAATCTCAGCAAAAGAAGCATCCAGCTCGTAAATAGGTGCTGTATGTACCGAAAGAACACAGAAAGCATCAACCACTGTTTCTACATTGTTCAATTGTAGCAGACCTTTGGAACATGTTCCACTTGATTTTTGGACTAATTTAGTCCATGCCATTCAATTTAAGGATGTCTATGAAAGTTGGAGCTCATGGAAAGTTGGTAAAGCCATCAAGAAAATCTGAATCGTGATACCTGCTATTTTTCGGTATATTTAGACATAACAAAATCACACATGCTTTGATGGAATCTCTATCTCCAAATTACTCCTTAAGGCAAGTAAATGTTTACTAAATCTATTTAGCTAGTTCAGTATGACCCTGTAAATAACTATTTTCGAAAATCACCATGTTAATAACTCAGATCAACTTTTGGATTTTGTCAGCTCACAAGCTATAGCTATAACTTGTTAGGCCAATCCTCAAGAATCAGCTTATTTCAAAAGTGCTTTGGTGTTTGGCTTATCAATTTGAAAAGCACTTTTGCATTTGTAACTGATCAAGGTACTAAAGTGCTTTTGTGGAAAAGCTATTTTTTCAGCTTATGAAAAAAAGCTCCTACAGCTACTCAAAAACACTTATTTTTTACTCAAGAGCTTAGTCAAAAACCTCAAACCCCTAAAATTAGCACATTTTGCTTCACAAAAGCTTGGCCAAACAAGCTATTGATATTTTGTATTTGAGTTGACTTAATATATGCCTCTGTTCGATGCCATCTGCGAACCCCCACCCACCCACTCACCCCAAAAAAAAGAAGAAGAAAATCTCAGTGTCAAGACCAGAAGAGAAAGGTTGACTCAAAGGGTGTGGCCTAGTGTGTACGGCCCCATAAGTTTATAGACTTGCAAATTCGGTAAATAACGAGTTTAATAGAGCAATTAAGGTGCCTGAGAAAGTATAGGGACCTAGACAATTTAAAGCAAGCGAGTAGGAATATGCCAATTAGCACACAGTATTATGAGTTGCTTGATGACGGGTTCCTTGAGTACTTCAGCAATATTAAGCTACTGCAGTTATTAACATATAATAGATGATATGGGCTAAAATATCATATAATACACACACACACACAGACGTAGATCGAATTTAATGATTTAATGCTTAATAAAATAGTCATACATTAAGCAAGGAAAAGGAATAAAAGAAAATTCACTTGGACCAAATATGAGAAGGTTGGAATAGAAATTTGAACATAAGAATTTGTGAACAGAAGGCATTAGGAAAAGAATGCAAAAGCTGCAAAGCACACCGAAGCCAATAAGCAAACATGTAAAGAGTTGGTGCTTATGCTTTATAAGTGACAAATTCTATATGGTTCTCTCTTTGCCATTGACTATGTAAAGGTTAAAAGGCTTGACGATTTAATTTAAACTTTAGTGAAAAGGTAACCATACAAAGGGTTACGAGTAATCATAAAAAAGATCACTAATTTTGCCATAAGGAGGCACTACATGAATGGTAACCGTATAACGAGTTACGAGCAGCCATACAAAGGGTTGCTAACTTTGCAATAATGAGGCACAACAGTAACTGTATAAATGTAACAGGCAGCCATACAAAGGATTGTTATTATTGTCATAATGCAGCACAAAAAATTTGGTAGCCATATAAAGGGTTACAACTTACCAGTAGTCATAAACAGGATAACTAATTTTGCTATGATAAGGCATAACATGTATGGTAACCGTATAAAGAGTTATGAGGAGCACGTACAAAGGGTTGATAACTTTGCGATAATGACACACAACATGAAAGGTAACCGTATAAAGGGTCACAACTCACAAGCAGCCATACAAAGGGTTGCTAATATTGTCATAATGAGGCTCAATAGACTTGGTAGTTATATAAAGGGCTACAAGTAACCTTATAAAGGGTTATTAATAGCCACAACTGAGCATAATTAAGAAAAGTTCATTCAACTGGAATTATCTAAAACCTAAAGACGGAAAACATGTACTTAACTAAGACATACTTCGTGGTAATCACTTAATGTGATACTATTTACATGATGAGTTTTTATAAATTGTTCCCTTTCAGAGTTGTGTTATTAGTTATATATTTATTTACGCCTTGTTCTAACTTTAGTGATGAGAATACTGAGACTTATTGGGTACTCTTGGAGATACTTAGCTCATTTAGGCCTGCCATGTCACGTGAAAAGTGTTGAGTGTGCAGGTAACAAAACATGTGGCTAGAGGAAGATCTCTTTAGCTCAGCTGATAGGCATTGTTGATTTCATTCCATCGATAGTTGTTCCTTTCCATATATTACTTATTTTTAGACATATTATTATTATTTCCAAGGAATGCTTCGTAGACTATGTATTATATTTCAAATTCTTAGAGGAACATAGACAGTTTTACATTGTGGCTTATGCATTCACATTATGCAGATATCATATAATAATAAGAAAGTGCATAAACACATTTATATAAATTTTCAAAATGTTTACTTGAACTTGAGTGTTGCATTCGAGCCGAGGGTTCTCCGAAAACAGTCCTTCTACATCCACGAGGTAGGGGTAAGGTCTGCTTACACTCTACCCTACCCAGATCCCAATTATGGATACTGCATATGTTGTTGTTAGTTAAACTTGTGATCGAAATATTGTATCTACTTACCAAATAATTGCATTGGGTCACACATTTTATTTGAATAAGAGCATATTAGAAAGTCAAGATGGTCAGCTCAACCAAGTTAAGGCACCTGGTGTCAGTCAAGACTTGATCACAAATTGGGTCATGACATAGTGGTCAATGAATTGAGTTTAAATCTTGGAGATCAGAATTCAAATCACAATAGAGACAAGAGTTCTAGGTGATTTCTTCTCATGCGCCTAAGCCTCAATAAAAGCAAAGATACTCGATACTAATGTTGGTGGGAGATAGCAGGTACCCAACAAATTGGGCGAGGTGTGCGCAAGTTGTCTGAGATACCACCGTCAATAAAGAATGGGACCCAAGTGTGAGTTATATACCTTTTTACAAAATAACGCTAAGATGATTCTTAACATAGGGGTTGCTTTGTAGATCTATGACATATTTGTGTTGCCCAATTATTTTTTAGGTGAAGCATAACATAAGGAGTGATCTAGATCAGCTTCTTACCTTATTAAGGTAGTTCTTTCTCAAGATACACAATTCCACAATAAATCTTAACCGAAGTTTAGCAAGAACTATCCATAATCTATAGGTGTCTAAACATGAGTGAAGAGTGAAAGAGTAAACATTCTAAAACCAGATTTACTAACAGCTCAGCTTTAGCTTTTGGTGCATTTTTGCTACAAGCTAAGTTGCTCGGACTCAGGTGCGGGTATCAGATACAAGTAAAGATCTAGAGGTCGGATCCATCATGATCTCAATTTTAAGATTGGGAATATGGACCCAGATAAGGATACGCATGTGGGAATTCAGCTAAAGATTATTCAAACATCAAAAAATAGTTTGAGTAACTTAGGATGCAAGTAAATATGTTCTCTCGGCAAAAATCCAGCTCCAGCCGTTGTTTTTGAAGCAAAAATGCACAAAAGCGACAAGGTTCATGGGGCTTGAAGTAAAAAGAGAGAATGAAGCGTGTGTTTTCTTGAAGTGAAGTGCAAAATTTACAAAAATAAAAGATTATCAAATATATTATTAGTTTAGTACCAAAACTATCAAATATCAATCGGCATAACAAATTGCCACATCCAATATGCAATAATGTCAATATTAATCTAACTTTTCAAAGTTAATCCAAACAAGTGATTGCTTCCTGTTGGAATCACTTGCACACTGTTGTATGAAGCGCATAGCTTCACTCATAAAGTGATATTCCTTTGCACCCAATACTTTCACCACTTCAAGCAATGACTTTTAATAACACTGGTTCCACCCATTATAACCCAAAAGAAGAACATGGTGGAAGGTGTCAATCTTGTCATGAATTAGACAAAAACACTTGTAAACCTTTAACATAGAGAATCCTATTCACAACTATTTACCTCAATACACCCTCATATTTCAGCCTCGGGCAGAAATGCAAGGTAAAGTTGCGTACAATACACTCTTGTGGTGGGGCCCTTCCCCGTACCCTGCGCATACGGGAGCTTTAGTGCACCAGGTTGCTCCCTTTTTTTATTACACCCTCATATTTCAGTAAAAATAATTATTTTTTTCTTTGATCATGTAAATCCAAAATGCTTAAATTTATCGTAAAGGTGTGGAAAAATAATTCATAGCTACATACGTTGGTGAAACTGATTAGAAGAAGACATCACAAATGAACACTCTCATTTATTAAACTACTATTACGACAAGAAACAACATTATAAAGTGTCACTATTTCACCAAGTTTTGAGACAGCGCACTTACAGAAGAGGCTTTCGTGTTACGTCCAATAGTCTCAACACTCACCCCCCACTCCCCGAAAGCCATACGAGATGGCAAAGTGAGACATTGAAGTGGATCAAAAAACTTGGATAATTTGACTATTCCATTATTGATTAGTAACATGCAAGATGGCAAAGTGAGACATTGAAGTGGATCAAAAAACTTGGATAATTTGACTATTCCATTATTGATTAGTAACATGCAATAATAAAAAGAATAGACAGAAAATTTATTTGATGCATAAATCCAACAACTGCACCCTCCACCCAACAATCTTCAAAGACCAGTAAAACACAATAGTAGGACAGAAACACTTCATAGAAGAATAAAACAAGCAACACTCCCAAATGGTTCCACCGTGAATAGTAAACATGTACTTCACATATGGGAAAATGGAAACATGAACATACAAAGTTGCAAACTAATCGACAATCATTGAATAACTTGCGGCAGGGACTCCATGACATCCACAATTATACTTCACAGTACAATTTTACTGTATAATTTTGTTTCACAGAAAAACATATGGTAATAATAAAAGCTTAACAAAACCAAACATTCAACGCTCTTAGGGGGAAAAAACACAACTTTACCTGGATCGCATTGCTGATAAAATTCTTCAACATCTGCAATAACCCCACGTAACAAAAGATTGAATTAAAGTCATATACTTGCATGAAACAACAAAAAGAAAATCAAGTATAAACCCATTAATAAAAAGGAACCAAAAGCGGGTTAAAATTGTGAATTTGAGTTAAAGCCATATACTTGCATGAAGCAACAAATAAAATTAGCACAGCACCCAAAAAAAAAATAAAAAAATCAAGATTAAACCAATCCACAAAATAAGAAGAGACAAAAAGGGGCTACATATTCTTGCATGAAACAAATAACAAAAAATCAAGAATAAAACCAACCCAAAAATTGAGTAAGGCATGTAGAATCCCTCAACTATGACCAAATTTGCTAAGACACACTCCAACTTCACGAGGATCTTATTACCCTCTTATTACCCACAACTAAGTTTTAGCGTATTTTTATCAATCTTTTTAGCTGACGTGACATCTTTCGTCAACCTTTTTAAATGGCATGACACACTTGATATGGGCCTCATTTTATGTAGTAAATATGACACATCAGCGCAAAAGAGTGACAAAATATGTTAAAATTGAGTTCATGGGTAATGAGACCCATATGAAGTTGTAGTGTCTCATAGCAACTTTGGTCATGGTTCGAGGTTACTGGATGCTTTATCTTCCAAAAGTTTTAAAACAAAAACAAAAAAAGGGTTACATATAAATTGATAAAAATTGTAAATTTCAATTTTTAGAAAAAAAAAAGAGTGGTAAGGGCTTTGACTACACCAAAAAACAAGAAAAAAAAAACCAGCCCATAAGTTTTGTTTTAAAAAAAAAACATAAAGGGGTTACATAAAAATTGAAAATTTGAGTTTTTTTTAAACCAATGGTGAGGACTTTGACTAAACAAACACACACACACAAAAAAAAAAGAACAAATCAAAAAACTAAACAAAAAAGGATTCATAAAAATGGGTAAAAAATTTGAATTTGAGCTTTTTTGTGTGTCTGTTTACAAGTAGTGATAGAACTTTGACTACACACAAAAAAAAAAAATCAAGAATAAACCAACCCACAAATCAAATAAAAATTGTGAATTTAGGTTTCTTATTTTTTTGTGTGTTTACTAGTAGTGAGAGCACTTTGACTACACAAAAAACAAAACAAAAACACAAAAAGTTCCAAGAATAAACCAACCAACAAATTTATTTATTTTTTAAAAAGGAACTACATACAATCCACTAGCACTTTGACAACACAAAAAAAAAAAGAATAAACACAGAATTATTCCTCTTTAAAAAAGGAGCTACATAGAAAGTACAAAAATTGTGAATTTGAGTTATTTTCTACCTACAAAAAAACAAAAAAAAATCAACAATAAACCAACAAATCAACAAAAATTGAGAAAGAAACAAAAATAGGTTACATAAAAAATGGTGAATTTTGAGTGATATTTATTGTTTCAATGTTTACCAGTAGTGAGGGCTTTGACAAGACCAGCTCTACGACCCTTAAAATCACGAAAAACTTCTTCAACTGTTCTTGGATTGTACTGTGTACCTCCTTCCATCACTACCCTTTTTACACTCAAAATTGAGAGAAATCTAGAGAGAGAAAGTTGCAGAGAAAGAGAGAGATAGATTGGAGGGAAGGGAATGGGAAAGAGGGGGAAAATGAAAAAATTTATGGGGTTAATAGAGTGGGGGTGGGGAGGGGGGTGAGGGTTTTTTTTTGTGTGTGAGGAGTTGAATGATGGTCAAGTATAAATCAATTTTTTTAATTTTTTTTTTCAAATATGGTCCAATTGACATTGGTTTTTCAACCCATTTGACTTAGGTTATTGAAATTGAAAAAATGTTATTTTAGAAAATTAAGATATATTCTTTTTATTATAAAAATATTTATTTATATTTGATACATCTCTTAAAGAAAATACTTAGAGCCCGTTTGGATAAGATTTTGAAAAAATATTTTTTTAGCTTAAGTGATTAAAATTTTTAAATAAGTGCTTATAAATTAAGCAGATATGTGTTTGGATAGAAGCGCTGAAACTGGAAAAAAATTATTGATCCGTTTGGTAAACAAGTGATGTTAAGCACTTTTTTGTTGTTAAATGACTTAAATGTCCTTAAAGTTGTTAACACCATAAATAAGGTGAATTATTTATAACTTTTAATTTTAAAATAAAATTTTAGAACAAACCTTCGATTAATGATGGATTCGATGAAAACAAAGAAGAAAGATGAAGAGGAAATTGGAGGGAAAAGATAAAGCGAAGCGGCAAAGAGAAAAAGAAAAAAACTATATATTTAAGGACTACAAGTTTAGTATATTGTTGGAATTTGAGGAAAATACAAGAGATAAAAAGGTAAATGTTTTGATCAAACCTAAAAGAATTTTAATTTAAAAAACAAAAAAGAATCCTATCCAAACGGGCTCTTAGTTAGGATGAAAATATTTTTTTAGATGGGAAAATAATTTTAAATATATTTTAATTTTGACAAAATTTATTATAATATATTTAAACTTTATAGGGGCCTATGAGCGTTGAACTATTTATTAGTGTATTTTAAAGAAATTTATAAATTAATAAAAAATTTAAAAAGAATTTCGTGCAAATAAATATACTACTAATAATTAAGCTAATAAATAACCCCAAATATGGCTATACATGCACTAACATGATAACAACTTGCAACAATCAATTTAATTGACGACAGCAATGTTACAACATACATGGGCAGATTCACAACGTTGGTTTTATGGATTCACCATTTGAATCTAATAGTTTTTGTCAGATCCTCTCTTTATATACGTTAGAGTTGTGATTCGAATTTTATTGATTCGATCCTCAAAGTGTCGCGATAATGATGTACCAATATTGTATACACACGAAATTGAGACTATCGTCTCTCTCCATTATAGTGAATTCCTCTGCCTCTGTCCGTAGTTTTTTCCGCAAGAATTTTTACGTAAATCTGTATGTTCTTGTTTTTTCTTTTGCTTGTGGTTCGCTTATTCTGTCCGATTAATGACAATATATTTATAATCTATATCTAAATATATAATATAATATATTAAAAATGTGAATACCTTTAGAAAAATGAATCGAATTTTTTATCCTTCATTAAAAGATTCCACAATAGATAAAATCGTCATTTCACCCCTTTTCATCAATTTATAATATTAAAAAATAACTATATCAATATAAAAAAAAATTAAATAAAAAAGGTTTTCTACTTACAGATGAATTTCTAAATTTCTAAATTTATGGTAATATTTTGTTGGGTGTTTTTACTATTTTCTTATTTATGACTCCTAAATCTATGGAAAGAAATTAAAGATCCTAAAATATATGGAATAAATGTGCTTCGAATACCTAATCAGTATCGATAGTTGTTTTTTTTCCTTTTTGGGTCGACACATTGATGAGTTAATTCGATGGATTGAGTTAGTTCGAAGACGATTGTTGATATCGTTTGGATTAGATGCTAATAGATCTCGCCTTTAAGAAAAAGATGATTATATGCTTTT
This sequence comes from Capsicum pubescens, assembly GCA_030864215.1. Taxonomy (NCBI): domain Eukaryota; kingdom Viridiplantae; phylum Streptophyta; class Magnoliopsida; order Solanales; family Solanaceae; genus Capsicum; species Capsicum pubescens. The sequence goes on along the minus strand of CM061549.1, from coordinate 27,430,347 downwards.
TGTTTCGGCTTAAATAAAGGCATTATTATTAACGAAAACTACTAACAGATATAAAATCTGAATCTTCTAGCAGTAATAGCTTGTCCAAAAGATTCATGTTTGCAAATATAAATTATTATGTATTTATAATAGACAATTGTTAATTGAGAATTTTTCTGTTGTGATTTTAGTGCGTTCTTGAAGTTTAAAATAATAAGTCATCATCTATTCTTAATAGATAATTGTTACTTAAGGGGTCGGACAAGAGTGTTCATCCAAACCCTCTTTTGGTAAAATTATTTTTCATGTATATATAGTAGATGTTTAGCTCTCTTTGTATTGCTTGATGGAACTCAATTTGATCTGAGCCGCATCACCCTGTTCAAGTTTAAACTTGACGAAGGTAATGTTGGAAAGGTGGTCAAAAACAATGTGATAGAAAGGCAGAATAAAGAAAACATCAAGCATTATTTTTACTTTCTATTTTTTCTACCGTAACAACGTACCAATGTAGCCGAATTCAGAATTCTTTTACTAATTGAAATTTTGATAAATCGATGGTTAAAGAGATAAATTTATTTGTGATTTGAGGTAAGTTTTCTCAATTTTTAGTATGTTCTTGAAATCTGCAATTATAAATAATTATGTATTATTCATAGACAATTATTAATTGAAAAGTTTTTTTTTGTTTGATTTTTGTTTATAATGTCTGTGAAGATGTTGTGGGATTACTGTGAAGTTGAAGTGTTGAACACGGTATCTCTGAAATGGGCGACAATGGAGCTGAACAAGAAGAATTTTCTGAATGCGGGATCAAAAATTTAGGGGAGGAAACAATGGTAATAGATATAGAGAAGTCGAAGAATGTACTATCAGTGCTTGAGATCAACGTTGCCTTAGTCCTAAACAAATACGTGATGTTTTCCCTAATGCACATCTTTCTTTTCAAATATGAAGGGTTTTAAGTGTTTGGTATGCTTCGAGTCCTAAGTATGATGTTGTTAATTGTTGGGGAGGATCTTTTCATCTTGCGATGAAAGACTTGGGTATTGTTAAATTCATGAACGTGCTGGATCGTACCTTGATGCTATACAATGTGATTCACTTTATCATGTATTCTTGAAGACAATTGTTAATTAGGACTTTTGTTTATTGGAAAGACATATTAGGTTGAACGTACTGAATATTGTTTAATCTATGATTTATAATTATATAATTATTAATTGTTAGTTGGCATGTCAGATTGATTTGAGGTAAGTTTTCTAAAATTTAAGTCTGTTTGTGAAGTTTACAATAATAAATTATTATTGTATACTCTTGAAGACAATTGCTAATTGAGATGTTTGTTTCCGTGGAAAGATATATTAGCTTGAATGTATTAAATATCGTGTGATGAATTTAATTAATGTATGTTTGATAAAGATGCAGATGCCAGAATCACAGAAGAGAGGTATTTTGAATGATTTTATTTTATTTACTACTTTTTTAGTTATACAACAGATGTTGGAATGACATTGACAATGTTTATCTAATATTATTTTTTTTCTAAAATTTATTTGTGATTTGCAGATTATAGGCCTTACTGTGAGGGAAGAGTCTAAAAGGATTCAAAAGTGGGTGAAGATTAAGAAAGCAGGAGTTATCCGAGTTGTTGTTTACCAAAATCACTTGGTTTGAAGAGGCTCAAAGTAGGCTTGCTTTTATGTCGTACAATGGACATAGTTCAAGAAATTGTTAAAATTTGTCTACAAACACTATTTTAGCTACGGTTATATATCTGTAAATAAAAATATTACTCTTTTACAAACATTATTAAAGATTATCGAAATTTGCTAAAAAATAATTACGAAAACTCATAAGAGCCTATCTAACCAAGATTGTCTTGACTCTTGACTATGATTCTGTCCGAACTGGGTTCAAGGACCCTGGGAAGCCTTAATCAAATGGAAAACGTAGGTAATGGTTTGGCTTTTATACGTGTATGAAAACTCTGGCCTCTTCATGTTGAAAAGTCTTGCCCTGAACATGGCCTCCTCTAGAGGCAGTAATTGTCACTCTTATCCACAAGTAGGGATTTTGTTATAGTGACAAATTATTTACTAAATGCACTTGGTAACAAAACATATAGTTGTCTAATTTTTCCATATCAACGTGTTACTGATCAAGTGAACCATGCAGTCGTATTGACTTAGGCCTACGCGTGAGAAAATTCCTTTGTTAGTAATTCTAATTTTGCCTTCTTTTAATAAAGATGATCTTTTAATGCTCCCTCCATTTTAATTTATTTTGCTTATTTTAATTAGGGAAGGAGTTTAAGAAAGTACCGTCAGTGGCTGAGCCATCTTTGCTCCAGAGGTTTATCCAAACCTCCTTCGACGAAAAATTATATTATTTTTATACTATTTTTACATGGTTAAAAATATTTTTCATGCATAACTATTTTTTTAATGAACTTTGAAGGTGTGCTTTATATTAGTTTCATTAATTTCAAGTCTATATCGTAGATGAATATTTGATCGAACTTTAAATAATTTTTTTTAAAGATTAGGTTTAATCGTATTTTTGGCGTCATACCTTCTATTGTTGCAGTAAGTGATTTTCATATTGAAGGGCAGAACAAATAGTTGATATTCAGATTGAATCCTACACAAGGGTGCTGATGATAGGCGAGTTTACACGCATATAGCACTATATTTTGCCCATATTTTAGCCTAGTTTTGAGAACAAATTATATATTTCATGCACTTTTAGTCCTTTTTCCTGTAAGTGAGCTAACGAACATGATTAGCAAAGTTTCAGGTATAAATGATGCAGAATTCAGCATTTTATGGATAACTTGACGCCAAAGAAAGCTTCACGAAAGGAGAAAAGCCATCCTTGGACGCCAAGGACTAAAGATGGCGCATGGAAATTCTGTTCCGGGCTAAAACAACATTTCTGAAGACTTTGGGGACTAGCAGTAATTTATTAGGATTAGGATAATGATACATTAACCTAGTACAATTGGGTTAAGTATTTCATTAGCTTATTAGGATTAGGATAATGATACATTAACCTAGTACAATTGGGTTAAGTATTTCATTAGCTTATTAGGATTTGGTTAAGCATTTCATTAGCTTAGTAGGAATAGGATATGGGTATTATAAATACCCTATCTTGCTAGAGATCTTCTTACATCTTCTTAGATTCAATTCTATTCTATTCTACTTCTAAGACATTCTAGTTCTAAACAATCATTCTTCCATTAATTCTATTTTTCTTCTTCTATTCATCTATTCTTAAATTCCACAACAAGAGAAACGTTACTTTGCTAAGGGATTCACGCCTAACGCCTACCACACCATTACAAACGTGAAATCTTTATTGTGGTATAACAACAATGTCAATTGTGATTTCCTTCGCACTCATGGGTAACTAAACTTCTCTGTTGGGGTTATGGAAGCCGAATGAGATACTATCTATTGCTGTGAGTTTGTGAGTTCGTGACACGTATGTTGCTTATATCATTATTCTCTTCATCTTAATCTAAATTCTTTGTGGTTGCAAACGCAAGAATACGCCAGTATAACATTTAACTTGTTCGAAAGAAAGGTTATCTGTCTGGAAAAGAGATAATGTCAAGGTAATAGGGTCCCATCCCCTATTAAAAAGTTAGTGCCGTAACTGGATTAACCTCTTGGAGAATTCGTACCGTTAGACACGCTTTAAGCTCGAAAGAGTTAAAGTGAAATAATCCTCGAATAGGTCGAAAGACGCCTGGATTTACCATCGAATACAATTCTGTATAAGCACATGCATGTCTGAATTCAACACACTCATAGTCAATAGAGACGTATACTTCAGAAGGTGGACATAACCCCAACTCCTCAATTCTCATTGTTTCACAACCTAGTAAACATTCTTTCTTTTTACTTTGCTATTTTCTGCTTTACTCTCTTATTTTGGTTACATTACATTCACAATACAATTCCCCCTTTTTACGAGACTTGCACTAAAAGTCTAGTAATCGTTGCTTACTTGTTAACCAAGCTATTCCCTGTGGGATCGATACCCAACCCAGGTTGGGTTCTATATTTGCTAACGACCGTTTTACACTCCTACGAGAGCTGTAGATTGAGCGTTATCAAAAATTGACGCCGCTGCCGGGGAATACAAGTGTCAATTAAGTTCGTAATAATTACAAGACCCTTTGGTCAAAGATTCTCGTACTTTTACTTTTACTTTTTGTTTTTGTTTACTGCAGGTTTTTATTCAGTGCATGCCCCATACCCGAAGTTCTGGTCAACCGTTATTACCTATCAATCCTGAACCACGACGTATTCGCAGAATGAAGGCACAACACGCAATTGAAAGGATGGCTGCTCAACAGGAACAGGCGAGGCTAGCTGCGCTAGCCACCGCTCAAGTGCATCAACAGAATATTAATAACCCTGGGCGAGCAACAAATCCTGACGATGAAGATCTAGGTGATGACGAGCTACTAAACCCTAGGCATGCCGCTGAGATCGCAACACCTGCCAACAGAAGAGATCGTCAAGCTAGGTTTAGGCCTGAACGCCAAGCTATGCAGCCAACTTTCGACGATGATGATGATGATCTTGATGGAGCCGGAGCCATTATTCCTCCACTATTGGCACCCGTAGCCAAGTTCAACATCACAAGCACCATGATTCAGTTATTGCAACTCAAGGGATTATTTGGTGGACTAGCAGGCAATGATCCGAATATGCATCTCATCAACTTTATTTCTACATGCAAGTCATTTGACAATCCTGGAGTTGGTCAGAATGCAATTCGATTACGTCTATTTCCATTGTCTCTGTCTGGGGAGGCAACTCTATGGTTGAATGGGCTGACTCCTGATTCTATTACAAATTGGAGGCAATTGAGAGACGCTTTCCTAGAAAGATTCTTTTCGCCATCCAAAAGAGCACAATTGAGAGATGAAATCAGCAACTTTCGTCAGCTTCCCACTGAAGCCCTTCATGAAACATGGGAGAGGTTCAAGACGAAGCTAATGAGGTGCCCAAACCATCACATGACTAATGTTCACCTAATGGAGATACTATATAGAGCCTTGAATTCAATAACTAAACCAGTGGTGGATAATGCGGCCGGAGGATCTTTTATGGATCTCACCTTTGGTCAGGCAAGCAATATGCTAGATCGTATGACGAAGCAAAGTAGAGCTTGGCATACCAGGGATTCTGTGGTAGCAAGCCCCACTTTTTCTATTGGCATGACTGCAGACCAAAGGAGAAGAGAAGAAGAACGTGATCAAGATATGACGCACATGAAAACACAAGTGGATCTTCTTACAAAGCATTTATTATCAGGGAAGACCAAAAAAGTGAAAGCTATTGCGTCAAAAGGAAGAGACGAATCTGATTCGGATGAAGAAGCCAACTACTTAAACAATCAGGGGGGTTTCCGAGGCAATGCCCAAGGAAACCAAGGTCGGAACTATCATGGTAAATCTGGAAACATGGACCAAGGTAGTTGGAAGAACAAGAATGACAGTAGTGGTTTGTATGTTCCCCCTGGAAGACGTGACGCCACCACATCTAGTTCTGGAAGTATGGAAGACATGATGACTAAACTACTGAAAGGAGTGGAAGCAACTAGCGCGGGAGTAACGAAGGTAATAAATGATTTGTCCTCTATGAAGGAATTAGTTGATTCACATTCCACTTCAATCAAGCAAATAGAGCAGCAATTGAGCCAACTTTCAGCAGCACTCAATCAAAGAAAGGCCGGCACTTTACCTAGCGACACTGTGCAAAATCCAAGGAATGAGGGATCATGCATGGCTATTACTACTCGAAGTGGTAAGGCGCTGGAAACTTCATCTAAGGGCAAGCAAGTGGTTGACGAAGAAGCGGAAATTGATGATAAGGCGAAAGGGGAAGATGCCGCAGCAGCCGATCCTAACTTCCTTAACGTCACTCCTCACGACGTGCAGCCTGGAAAAGCTGAAAAACGGAAGCAAGAGGAGAAAAAAGCCTTGGAGAGAACAATTCCATACCCACCACCACCTTTTCCCCAAAGATTGAAGAAGGTGGCGGATGATACGAAGTTCAGCAAATTCATGACTATGTTAAAACAGCTGACCATTAATGTTCCATTGGTGGAAGCACTTGAACAAATGCCTGGGTATGCGAAATTTATGAAGGATTTTTTGACAAAGAAGCGGGCAGCAAGTTATGAGTTGAAAGATGATGTCCATCACTGTAGCGCAATCGCTACCCGATCAATAGTTCAGAAGAAGGCTGACCCCGGAGCTTTCACTATTCCTTGCACCGTTGGATCTTTGAATTTTGCCAAAGCATTATGTGATTTAGGAGCCAACATCAATTTGATGCCATTATCTATCTATAAAAAGTTGGGGTTGGGCGACCCTACACCAACCAATATGCGTCTCGTCATGGCGGATAGGTCGGAGACATGTTCCTTCAACTCCTTATTCAGATAGTTTAGAGGCTTTCAGATTTATGTTCAGATTTACGTTCAGATTTAGCTTTCAGATTGAGTTATTTTGTGTATTTTCACCCACATGGACGTTATGATTTTCAGACATGGTTTTATTCAGTTGAACCTTATGGCCTTACAGTTTTGCGTATTCCGCATTATTATGTCATGATTTGCAGTATACAAGTACAAATATCAGTCATGGGTTAGCTTGTGGTCCCTCGGGGTCATTAGCACCGTGTAGCATTCCAATTCAGCAAATTGGGGCATTACAAACTTGGTATCAGAGCCTAAGGTTTAATAGAGTCCTAGGAAGTCTGAAAGCCGCATCTAGTAGAGTCTTGTACATAGGTGTATTGCGCACCACATTTATGTACAAGAGTCTATAAGATATTTTAGGAACAGTCATCTTTCTCCAGTATTCATGTCATGCTAGTGAGCATAATCACAAGTTAAACTCTCAGTCAAATCCATTCTTCTCTTATTTCAGACCATGGCCCCAAAGAGAAGAAACCAGCCAGCTCCTCGGCCCGAAGATCCTTTGGGTGAACATATTTCCCATGCGGGCATTTACCACACTTGCTCAGTTCGTGGCTGCACAGAATGAACGACCACCAATCATTCCAGCCAATCCAGTGGCCAATCCCATAGCAGCTAGGGTTTGGGACTTCACCCGGATGAACCCTCCATCTTTCCATGGGTCTAAGTCTGATGAGGACCTTCAGGAGTTCATTGACCAAGTCCAGAAGGTCATTGACATCATGGGTGTTACTTCTATTGAGAGTGCCGAGTTAGCCGCCTACCAGTTACAGGATGTTGCTCATGATTGGTACAAACAGTGAAAGTCTGAGAGGTTAGATGATGCAGGCCCTATCGAGTGGGAGGAATTTGTCACGGCCTTCAAGGTCAGGTAACTTCAACTTTGCTCACCCCAAGTCAGATGGAGGAAACCGTTCACAGTTTCACTCCAAGTCAGCCATTCCATCCCCTTCCTCTGCCAGCGCTCCAGTGCTGAAGTTCAGAGACGACAATAAAAACAAAGCGCCAGGCTCTAAATCTCAGGGCAGTGTTAGCAGTGTAACGCCCCAAAATCGAGTTCCAAGACGTCACACGGTGCTTAGGGTCACAAGTGACCCCAAGCTAACCCTTCTACTGGCATAACTCATAAGCAACTAAATAAAAATACAAATCCATACAAATCAACATAAATTAACTCTTTTCTGAATCTGATCGATACAAAAAAAATTGAATTTTACAGATTATAATTCTGCCTTTACAACCAAAATTGAAACAAAATACATCAACTTCTACTGACTGTCTATGAAGCCTCTACTATTACTGACTGTAGGTAGCCGGGTCATGACTCCCGACTACCCCAACTCAATACAACTGAATAAAGAAAATACAACACTATAAACTCTGCATAACTAACCCAAGCCCTTGAATCAAAAAGACTCATCACCTGTTGACTGGATACCACGAACTGACTGGATCCGAAGGTGCAACTATACCTTATACCTACATTCCGAGAAAATGTAGCCCACATACGAATATGTGGGTCAGTACCATGGAAAGATATCGAACATATGGGGGTGCAATGCATATATAAAATAATATCTTAATATCATCACAGTTTATAAAATTATGCATGCTGATATAGATGACTCACTTAGCTCGAATTAAATCATCAAAATCATGGATGAATAATACATGTAAAGTAAAACAAGTGAGTTATTACAATACGTTCTCAATTCACTTTCATCTAAATTTCAAATCATCAAAACAATCAAATCTCATGTCAATTCTCATTAGAATATATTCCTTAAATCTTTTAAGAATAATGACTTTCTCAAACTCAGCCTTTTAAGCAAATATGTTTTCATCTCAGATAGAAGAGTACACACACACATTGGGAGATCCTATAAGCGACATAAATCATGTGAGCTACATGGAGTCCAACGTACAACCCACGTTGGGGAGAGCCGTCCTATCCTTGCCACCGGAGTAGGACTTCCAGTATCAATTCAAAAACACTAGTGATCACTATATAAATCAGCCTCAGGCTCACATCCTACAGGGGCACGTAGTTCTAAGGAAGTAAGGTCACTTTATACCTCCCACTCGGTGCTAAAGATTACTCCCGGACTTAGATCATAAATTTAAATCAGCCTCAGGCTCACATTAAAGAAAATCCACAATAAACACTTCAACAATTTTCATCAGGAGCCAATTTGCTACCCCTTTATCATAATCAATAAAAATATGGATTTCTTTCACAGTCGAGTTCAAAATAACTCATTCACAACCAAAAGGTCAAATCATTCAAAACATCTCAAATATTCAACATCAACGTGCTTATAACACACATTTTCTCAAAAATACAATTCAAATAGGGTTTGCGACCCAAATATCAAAATCATGATAAATATCATTCAAGATTCATGCTTTATATCACCACACATGTAAATTCATCTTTTAAAATCATAAACATCAAGATTTCATAATCATCATCATAAGATATGGGTTCATGCTTCAAATTCATAAAAAAATCAAATAAAAATCATGCCTTTGTAAGGAAAATTACTTTTGGGCACAAGAACGAAAGAGAGTTCTTGTTGAAAAATTCCACATACCTTGAATGATGAACTTTAGATCGATACTCATTTTTGAGATGTTAATCGTGCCTTTGAATGATGGTTCTTGGAGTTCTTGAACTAGGAACTTGGAATTTTGAATAAATTTGCAGAATTAATGGTGAACTTTGGAGGTTCTTGAAGTTGGATGTAGGAGCTTAGGGTTTTCTTTTTGAGAGAATTTGATGAAATATAACATAAAATGCTTCTAATAGGCTTTAATATAGGGTTTGGACGGATTTTGGGTGAGGGGGAATGACCAAAACGCCCCTAAAAAATCAAATAATTCTCGAATCTATCCTTTGATGGACTGTTTTGATAGTCTAAAGTAGATCAACCATAACGTTTTACTCCGATATCCAAATTGGATGAAACTAATTTCATTAGAAAGAGGACTCTCATATCTTTCCGTTGATATATAGTATCTCACCCAGATCATTGTGTACGAGGAGTTATGATCGTTTGAAGTTGACCCAAAAATTCACTTTTGATAGGCTGAAGTAGATCGACCATAACGTTTTTCTCCGATAGAAAAATTGGATGAAACCAATTTCATCGGAAAGAGGACTCGCAGAACTTTCTGTTGATATATAGTAGATTACCCAGATCATTATGTACAAGGAGTTATGATCATTTAAAGTTGGAGCAAAAATACGCCAGGCCTCAGTACTTTTTTTTTCCTGCACGTTTTACTGTTCACTACTATTCATGATTCGATCGGAATGTTCATAACTCGTCGCTCGGGTGTCCGTTTTGGATGATCCACATATCTTTGGAAAGCTTATTCAATACTCTACGCAATGGTGGGTCATAATCTAAGACATTCCGCATGAAAAAATTATAATTCATTCTAGAAGATAGAACCCAACACGTTTGCGCATAAAATTTCAACGAAAAATTTCCTGGGGTATTACAAGCAGTGCCCGAATAAATCCCCTTTGTCAAACTTGTGGTAATAACCACAAGGGAATTTGTAGAGTCGGTAGTGTTCCCTTTTTTGGTTGTGGCAAGCCAGGCCACATGATTAGGGAGTGTCCGCAGTCAAGTCTTTAGGGTTAGCAAAATTATTCTGCAGCTCAGTCCGGTTGCCCGAGCCAGTAGGGTGCCATTTCCAGTGATACCAGTGGGCAACGCCCAAACAGACTCTATGCTCTTTAGTCCCGGCAGGATCAGGAAAATTCTCCTGATGTCGTTACTGGTACATTACAGATTTTCCATGTTCATGTTTATGCTTTACTAGACCCAGGTGCATCCTTGTCTTTTGTTACTCCACACATAGCAGGCGATTTCGAAATCAGTCCCGAAATTCTAGCAGAGCCCTTTTCAGTCTCTACCCTAGTGGGTAAAACCATCATAGCCCGGCGGGTATACAGGAACTTCCTGGTTATGATATCTTAGAAATCCACGTCAGCAAATTTAATTGAGTTAGAGATGACTGATTTTGATATCATTCTCGGCATGGATTGACTTCATTCATTCTATGACACAGTCGACTGCAGAAATAGGATAGTTCAGTTTCAGTTCCCGAATGAGCTCATCCTAGAGTGGAAGGGTAGCATTTCAGCGTTCAGGGGTCAACTTGTTTCCTACCTTCGGGCAAGGAAAATGATTTCTAAGGGGTGTGTGTATCATCTCGTGCATGTTAAAGATTTCAGTTCTGAATCTCCCAGACTCGAAACAATCTCTGTTGTTAATGAATACTCAGATGTCTTTCCCTAAGATCTTCTAGGCATTCCTCCCGAAAGGGAAATAGACTTCGACATAGACCTTTTTCCGGATACTCAACCTATTTCTATTCCGCCATACAGAATGGCACCAGCAGAACTCAATGAACTGAAAGATCAGTTGAAGGATCTCTTAGATAAGGGATTCATCATACCCAGCGTTTCCCCATGGGGTGCGCCAGTATTATTCGTGCGTAAGAAAGACGGTTCTCTTAGGATGTGTATTGATTACCGTCAACTCAACAAGGTCACGGTCAAGAATAGATATCCTCTTCCCGGGATTGATGATCTATTCGACCAACTTCAGGGTGCCAGTTACTTCTCCAAGATAGACCTTAAATCAGGCTATCATCAGCTCAGAGTTAGAGAATGTGACATTCCGAAGACAGCTTTCCGTACTCGGTATGATCACTTCAAATTTTTAGTCATGTCATTTGGTCTTACCAATGCCCCTGCAGCTTTCATGGATTTGATGAACCGTGTGTTTAAGAAGTACTTGGACATGTTTTTCATAGTCTTTATAGATAATATTCTGGTCTATTCTCGCACAGAGCGTAATCATGCAGACCATCTCAGGATTGTTCTTCAGATTCTCAGGGATCACCAGTTATTCGCTAAGTTCAACAAGTGCGAATTTTGGCTAAGATCAGTAGCATTCCTTGGCCATATTATTTCCGGTGATGGCATTAGAGTAGATACTCAGAAAACCGAGGCAGTAAGAAACTGGCCCAGACCTATATCTTCATCAGATATCAGGAGTTTCTTGGGTTTGGTTGGCTATTACAAACGGTTTGTCAAGGGATTTTCTTCTATTGCATCTCCCATGTCCAGATTGACTCAGAAGAAGATTAAGTTTCAGTGGTCAGATTCATGCAAGAAGAGCTTTCAAGAGTTGAAGACTCGACTCACCTCAGCTCCAGTTCTAGCTCTTCCAGATGGTTCAAATGGTTTTGTAGTCTATTGTGATGCATCCAGAGTGGGTTTAGATTGTGTCCTCATGCAGCATGGTAAGGTCATAGCCTACGCCTCCAGACAGTTAAAGCCACATGAGAAGAATTATCCTACTTATGATCTTGAGTTAGCAGCGGTAGTTTTTGCCTTGAAGATTTGGAGGCATTATCTCTATGGAGTTCATGTAGATGTTTTCACAGACCATAAAATCCTCTAGTATGTATTTTCCCAGAAAGATCTCAATCTTTGTCAGAGAAGGTGGTTAGAGCTCTTGAAGGATTACGACATGAGTGTTCTTTATCATCCAAGCAAGGCCAATGTTGTGGCCGACGCTCTCAGTAGACTCTCCATGGGTAGTATTTCTCATATTGAGGGTAGCAAGAAAAAGATGGCTCAGGAGATCCATCATCTTGCCAGACTAGGCGTTCGCTTAGTCGATTCTTCAGAGGGTGGTGTATATGTTCACAGTAGTTCAGAGTCATCTCTAGTTTCTGAGGTGAAAGAGAAGCAAGACAGGGATCCTAGCCTTGTCAAGCTCAATGATTCAGTTCAGAATCAGAAAGTCGAGGTTTTCTCCCAAGGGGGAGATGGTGTTCTTCGTTGTTAGGGTCGTCTATGTGTTCCAGGTGTAGATGAATTAAGGCAGCGAATTCTTGTAGAAACGCATGGTGCGCGATACTCTATTCATCCAGGGTCCACTAAGATGTACCGCGACATACGGGAGATTTATTGGTGGAGTGGGATGAAGAGAGATGTTGCAGAGTTTGTTTTTAAGTGCTCTACATGTCAGCAGGTTAAGATAGAGCATCAGAAACCTAGTGGTTCCATGTAAGAGTTCACCATTCCTACTTAGAAGTGGGAAGAAGTGAACATGGACTTCGTGACTGGTTTACCTAGAACTCGTCATCAGTATGATTCAATCTGGGTCATTATAGATAGAATGACCAAGTCAGCTCATTTCCTTCCTGTTCGTACTTCTTATTCTACCGAGGATTATGCCAAACTCTATATCAGGGAGTTAGTCAGGTTACACGGTGTTCCACTATCTATCATCTCAAACAGAGGTACCTAGTTTATCTCTCACTTTTGGAAAGCATTCCAAAAGGGTCTCGGTACCCAAGTCCATCTTAGCACAACATTTTATCCTCAGACAAATGGTCAAGCAGAGAGGACCATTCAGACTCTTAAAGATATGCTAAGGGCGTGTGAAATTGACTTCAAGGGAAGTTGGGATGACCACTTGCCTTTGATTGAGTTTGGATACAACAATAGCTATCATTCTAGTATTCATATGGCTCCATTCGAAGCTCTCTATGGTAGGAGATGTAGATCTCTGATTGGTTGGTTCGAAGTTAGTGAGGCCTCGGTCATAGGTCCTGACTTAGTATTCGATGCCTTAGAGAAAGTTTAGTTGATCAAAAAGAGACTCCGGGCTGCTCAAAGCCGATAGAAGTCCTATGCAGATATTCGTAGAAAGGATCCCGAGTTCGAGGTCAATGACTATGTCTATCTTAAGATCTCTCACATGAAGGGAGTGAAGAGGTTCGGCAAAAAAGGAAAACTCAGTCCCCGGTATGTCGGTCCCTTCAGAATTCTCTGTCACTTCGATAAGGTAGATTATGAGCTTGAGTTGTCTTCAGATGAAGCCTCAGTCCATCCAGTATTCCATGTCTCTTTGCTCAAAGTGCATAGGTGACCCAGCAGTTGTTGTCCCTATTCAGAGCATCAACATTCAGAACAGCCTCTCTTATGAAGAGATTTCAGTCGAAATCTTAGATTATCAGACTTGTAGATTGAGGAACAAATAAGTCCCTCTAGTCAAGGTTCTTTGGCAAAATCAGTCTCATGAGGGAGCTACTTGGGAAGCAGAAACAGATATGCGTACCAAGTATCCTCACCTCTTTCCGACCAATTCAGATCAAGCTCAAGGTAACAGTTCTCCTTAAGCTTATTCAGTTTCAGGTTCATGTTTCCAGTATAAACTTGGTACCTATTAACCGTTGCATACTCAGTCATGCATTCATGTATCAGTTGTCCGTGCATCAGATATGCACGAGTTCAGTATGTTAAACATGTCAGTCATGAGATCAAGTTTCAGTTCTTCATGTTCAGTTCAGGTTCTGTAGTCTTGTATCCCTTCTCAGTAAATTCTCATTCGAGGACGAATGTTCCCAAGGGGGAGATATTGTAATACCCCGCATGTTTTTAAGCTAGGAAGTGAATAAGTTTTCCTACGTATGAAACCTCTTATCCTGTGAGTAGAATTTTAGTGCGTGACTTACAATGAAATCCTAGCGATAGGATAGCTTGTGATGTCTTAAGCATGCTCATATGAGTCGCTTAGAGTGATGCAAACTAAGAGTTTTTGAATCCATCAAGTCTTAGTGTTTGTTTTTGTAAGGGTCATCTTTGAACAAGAATAACGTGAATGATATGTAAAATTTTGGCAGATTTAGACCCACCAAATTGTAGAGAATCGAATTAGCTTTCCAACGATACCAATTTCATCAAAATCCGACACCCGAGCAAGGAGTTATGGCCTTTCAAAGTAGAATGCGTCGCCTAACCAATCGCACATGGCCACTGGAAAGCATAGGCGATATCATATGCGGCGCCTATGTAAATATAGGCGATATCATATGCGGCGCCCATGTAAATATAGGCGATATCATATGCGGCGCCTATGTAAATATAGGCGATATCATATGCGGCGCCTATGTATGATTTCAGCCACGAAAATATTTAGTTTTTGAGTTATTTTGAGGGTAGTTAAGTCTTTTAACACTCCTTACATGTCCCTAAACTTAACCTCACGAAATTTATAGCTTCTAAACATAATACAACCCTATTAACATCTCAAAGTTCATTATCCAAGAGCATCATGGGAGAAAAACAACTAGGGTTGCACAATCAAGCTTGAAGATCAAATTTCAAGGAAATTCCTCCGTCAATCATCAAGAACCTCCCTTCCAAGGTATGCGTAGTGTTCATCCACAGATTCCTTTCGTCCATGGAGTTCAAGAATCAATCTTTAAAATACAAAAGCTTGGTTGGTTGTGGTGATATGATCATACCCATGTTGATGCTTTTTTGTTTTGCTATATAATAGTATCGTGATTGTACATCTCATAAAAGTTATGTTGTTAGTTGAAAAACATGATCTTTAGGTGGATTGATAGAATGCAAGTATGAAATCCACCTATGCCTTAAAGAATGCATGGAAGGTGTTTGATAAAATGCCTAGTATGTTAGAACTTCATATTTACATGATTTCATGATATCTAAATAACAAGTTCATGTTAGCCATACACTCCAATATGAATTTCCATGCAAATTATGTGTTGTTATTGTTGTGGTATAAAGAATGTATGATAATGGAGATATAAATTATGTACACAAAATATATCCATGCTTTTCCTATCATGTTTGAAATGTTGAATAAATACACGAAGTATACTATCCCCTGCTTATGATATTGTGAATTGTGGACTCAAATCTTGTGATCAAGTCATGTCATGTATGTCAGTTTCCTCCTATCGAGTCCTAGGGGTATTCGTACCCGAAAACTATAGTTGTGTTCCTAGAGCCATGTCATGTTTCACGATATCCGAACTCCAGCTATGATTCCATAGACTTCAGTCAGTCATGTGACTCAGGAAAACCTCATGATCTCAGTCAGTTGTCAGATATCAGTAACATTCCGCCAGTCAATGGAATTCAGTAAGGTTAAGTCATGTATAGTCAGTTATTCATGTCCAGTCCCTCCATATGGGAGTAGAGGTTAGCACCGCGTGAAACCAAGGATGGGAACTCACCCGCCAGTTCAGGGTGTGATTCTTAGAAGCAGTCCTTGTGTTCCAGAACTACGTAGCCAGCGTAGGTTGAGACATCTTAACCTGTCAGATTAGGGTTGATGAAGTGGTTTAACCTGTCAGTTTAGGGTTCCCACCGTTCTCATTGAGTACCTGCCAGATAAGGGTTACTCACAAGCTGTCCTTACCCGTGGCACGGTATTGACACCCCTCCAGTCTGGGCAGAGATTGGACCTCAGCTTAGCCATAACGGCATACATGGGGCATGTCGGTTAAACACTACCTCCCACAGTTTCAGTATCAATCTCAGTAAAATAACTCAGGGCGTTCTTCAGATTTCAGTATATACAGGACTGTCAGATACAGTCGTTATGTTCTTTAGATTTCAGTATATACAGGACTGTCAGATACAATCGTCCATGTTATCAGCTTGCAGTATCAGTCATGACAGTTATCAGTAAACCATGTATTAGCTTACAGGTCTTGCTATCACGCATTCACGATCCCAGTTTCTATATATGTATGTTTGCACTCCCACGTTCATATTAGTCAGTCAGTGTTGTTCATGCATGAAACCCTTTATGTTCAGCCTACCTTCCTCGTATACTCAGTACTCCAGTTGTACTGACGCATTTGCGCTATGGTGCTTTCTTTTCATGTTACACCATAGGTTCCAAGACACGAGCTCCATCCCAGCAGTAGCGGTAGCATTCCAGTCGCAGAGACACAGTGAGTCCTTATTGATTCGAGGACAATATGATTTGATATATTTATTTATTTCTTCAGTTCAGTGTTATGGAGTTAGTTGGAGACATGTTCCTTCAACTCCTTATTCAGATAGTTTAGAGGCTTTCAAATTTATGTTTAGATTTACGTTCAGATTTAACTTTCAGATTGAGTTGTTTTGGGTATTTTCACCCACATGGACGTTATGATTTTCAGACATGGTTTTATTCAGTTGAACCTTGTGGCCTTAAAGTTTTACGTATTCCGCATTATTATGTCATGATTTGCAGTATACAAGTACAAATATCAGTCATGGGTTAACTTGTGATCCCTCGGGGTCATGAGCACCGTGTAGCATTCCGGTTCAGCAAATCGGGGCGTTACACGTACACTAAGCTAGTATTAAGAAATCACTGAATATCTATAAATATTTTGACTTGAGAATCCATAAATTTTAAGTTATGTACAACAAAATTTACCACCAGAGATCAAACACTATATCAGTTATGCAAAGATTATATAATCATTAACAGATAAAAGGCATGTAAATTGGAATAATATTTTTCTTTTTAATGATAAGGATGTTAATTGGGATAATCTCTAGTACATATATAGCAATGATGTGCCAATATTGCACGTGGCTCACCCAAACTATTACAAAGTATGTCATTCAGTTCATACAATTTTGATTTTCGTGGTGGATGTAGCTTATTAGCCATGCGCTCAACCGAACCTAGTGTTGGGATCGCGTGTAACTTTACCCAAACTTCGCATTAGTATAATATTGTTTGTTTTGGGCTAAGTTCTTATGAATTTGTTTTTGGTCACCTCCCAAAAAACCTCATACTTATGGAGTTGGGTGAGACTTTAAAAATTAGACATGCTTCCTCTATTTCTCCGGTGTGAGATTGTTTTGCTTACCAACAATGATACCAGTTGTTGGAAATAAACTCCGCCATGATAATAATATTGCGGTAATAAAAAGCAATAATTATGACAACAATAATACGGTTAATCGACAAGAGCAATAAGAGCGATAATGACACCAAGATTTTTACGTGAAAATCCTTCTAAATAAGAAAAAAAATTACGGACCAAGAGGAGCAACTGATATTATTATAGTAAGGAGTTTTACACCGTAGTCACAAATACAATATTCAAAGTGACCACCACACACTCAAAAAAAATAACCCTCTTTTGACTCTCATCTTACTAAAATACCTAGTAAGGAATTTTATACCGTAGTCACAGTACAATAATCAAGTTGACTAATACACACTCAAAAGAAATAACCCTCTTTTGTCTCACCTTACTAAAATATCTAGTAAGAAATTTTACACCATAATCACAGTACAATATTCAAGGTGACTACTACACACTCAAAAGAAATAACCCTCTTTTGATTCCCACCTTACTAAAATACCGCTCACTCTAATTTTTTTCTTCACAGACTATTTTTATCACAGTCTGTGGAATATCTCACTGCTCTCTATTTCTTCACAGACTAATATTTATCACAGTCCATGGAATACACTGCTCTCTTATTGTTTTTCTTTCATCTTGGTGTGTTGAACAAAAGAGCAGATGTGCTCCTTTTATAGGCAGAGATGTGCTCCCTAGTGAGGTCATCAATGACCTCACTCAAAGTAGTATTTCAAAAGCCAACCACCAAATCTTCATGTTTTTCCACCTTTAATAGCTAATGTCAAATTTTGCTGCTAATGACATTCTTGTCAATCTTTTAGACCAATAACAATGGGGCTGGACCCCACAAATCTCCCCTCCAGTTCCATGCACCTGAAGGAGGTATTTCTATCCTCTTAGAGAGAACTCATGCCGACAAGTTCTTTGCACAATTCGAACTTATCTTTTTGCACCATCTTTGTCAGCATATCCACAAGATTTTCAGTCGTTCTTGAAGGAACCTCTTGAGCCATATCATTTTTCTTGCCAGCTTCAGTAGCCTCAATATACTCAGCTTCAGTTGTAGATAGTGCGACACACTTCTGCAACTTCGACTGTCATGATATAGCTTCTCCTGAAAATGTAAACAAAAAATTCAGTAGTGGATTTTTTATTATCAAGGTCACCGACCAGATCAGCATCTGTATAGCCCTTCAAGATTGGATTATATCCTCCAAAACACAAATAGTCTCCCGAGGTTCCTACCTCAATATCCATTTGACTGCTTCTTAGTGTTCCTTTCCTGGATTTTCAAGAAACCTGCTGACAACACCAACTGCGTGAGCAATATCGAGTTTGGTACACACCATTGCATACATTAAACTCCCGACTACTGAAGAATATGGAACGTTAGCCATATTTCCCTTTTCTTCCTTCGACGCTCGTCTTTGTCACGACCCAAAATAGGATCATGACCGGTGCTAAGGATTTTAGTACTCCAAAGCAAGCCTCCTCAAAATTCTACAGAAAATCGGGCAGAGTTTCCCCTGTTTTTAGGCCTAATGAGAAAATTTCCTGTCTTAATTCAACAACAAAACAACCCAACAACACAACCACCACACAACCACCAACACAATTCACCATAGATCATCAACACTTCACCAATACCACCAATTAACAATACAAAAACCATCTCCAAAGATGAGAGAAAATCCATTATTCCACAAATCCAAAATAACGAAAGAGCACTCAAAACTCTAAAGACATGACTATGGAGCAAACTAAGAGTTTTCAAGAAAAAGGAACATAACGAATAGATAAACTATAGCCCACGTGAACAATTGCGGGGCTCACCAGGAATATCTACTCGAATCCTCTAGCCAACGTGATCCTCACTGTCACCTGCGTTCTCTAAAAAAAATAGCGAGGAGTGAACTGCTAGCTCAGTGAATAATAACACTTAACCACAATCGTTTTAAAATGGGGACAAGTCATAAAATATCATGAAATAATGCTCTTTCAGAAAACAATAGCAATAAAAAGTATCATTTGCTTCATGTAAGCAGAGTGAATCAATAGTTCAGTAATAAACTTCAAAAAGTATCGTATCATATCAAATATTACATATTTGGGAGGTTTTCAAGAATGAATCATGTAATCAGTGTGACATTCTTCTTCATTAAGAATAACCCATAACAGTGGACCACTCATAAAGGAGTCAAATATCATATTAGTATCAGTATGCTAGTTCTACCTTCCCAATAGCGAGAGCTGTAACATTTATCAGTAAATACAAGGTGCATCAGGTCTAACGATCCCGCCGTTAGATACGAAATTCAAATCAAGGTCTACTCCCATTTATAAGTTCGTGGTAAACAATAGGCTATTCATATGAAAGCATTTTTCAGAATAATACATATCATTTAAAGTTCTTATCAAATCATGTTACATATAAACTTGAATAAAAACACATGTAAAAAATACTTATTTCTCATGTAAGTGAAAATATTCACCTTAATAATATCATATCTCAAATAACCATCTCAATATCATATCAAGATCATATCTCAAATACTTATTTCAATATCATATCAAGGTCATATCTCAAATAACCATTTCAATATCATATCAAGATCATATTTAAAATAACCTTTTCAATATCATATCAAGATCATATTTCAAATAACCGTTTCAATATCATATCAAGATCATATTTCAAATAACCATTTCAATATCATATCAAGATCATATTTCAAATAACCGTTTCAATAACATATCAAATAAAGGACTTGTCCCATATGCAATTTCAAAGTATATCATAACTCATTGTTTCATCAAAAATATGTATAAATATGCAATTTAATAAACACAAATCGTGGTAAGATTACTACTCACTGTACAATTTTTGAAATACCAACTTGTCACCTCGAACAATTGATAGGACTCCCTTCGATTGAATCTAAAATCATATCATATTAATCTCAAGTTAATTCTCTTGTTTAGGCTAAATCATAATAAAATTAGACTACCCAACCCTTAAGGTATCATGATAACCTTCACTTTCTCAAACTTTATGCCCAAAATCACACCTTAATATGCTTAATCCCATCTTTGATAATTAAACTTTCCTACCCAAAAATAAATTATCAAGACTAAAAAAATCACGGTAAAGATGTAGGAATGAATTTACCTTAAATTTGAAGGAATTTTCCAATCAAACCCTTAAGATTTTCCTTTCTTTCACAGAACAAAAGACTTGATTTTTTTTTGTTTCAGCTTGTACGTCTTTAGGCAGTAGTACTGCCTCTGTAAGTTTGATTCCTCTTTGCAGGAAATGGGTAAAAGCCCTTAAGTGTATATATATATATATATATATATATATAATTGTTATTTTCTTCTACGGGTACCCAGAATCTGTATATGCTGAACAACAACTTCAACTAGTTCAAGTTTAAAAACAAGAACTCAATGAAGTACAAAAAATACCCTCAACACAAGATCAAAGTGATCTTTCTTAGAAATATATTTTATTTTCAGAAATTAAGATGAAACAGAAACGGCCAAGTCGCCCGAATTCACGGACTTTTCTTAACGAAATAATTTCCCTCATTGTACCCGAGGTTGCAGAATTTTCCTCCCAGGATAAAATGGCCAAACAAACCAATTGTAGCGGTAACTGGAATATCTTCGAACTCACTGAACGTTTTGAGTGATCACACAGAATATTTTTAAGGCAAGAAGACTGTTTTCATTATGAAATTTTCGTACCAAAACCTATGGATGAAAGCAGGTTTATATAGCCACAAGATGCCTCTTCTGAAAAGTGGCAATGGTTCATTCAAAAGGTGTAACCTTTTCTAAAAATTCATGTCCATTCGTCCAAACTTTGTGTTTGTTCCAAACAGGCATGCCATTTCTTAAATTAGTGTGTCATTTCGTTAAAGAATTGCATCCTTCTGAAGCATCAGTTCGAAATAGTGCAACTTTTCTAAAGCATCAGTTCAGTTCGAACATTGCATCTGTTACTGTTACTGCATGCATATAAATGAAGTATTAAACACAGAAAAAAATTTCTGCATTTTTGTCAATGATCAGATTTTGTCAAATAAAGTTTGTCCAAAAAGATAGATCTCATCGATTAATTATTTGACAAATCCAAATCCAAATCCGAAACCGAAACCGAGCCGAGCGAGCGACGACGACGATGCGAGGCATATCTTACTTCTTGCCTCACTTATCATGTGGAGTAAGTGTTCTTGATTATAAACACTTCCAAGTTTTCTTCTTCCACTAATGTGGGAGAAAGAGTAAACTTTCTAATTTGGGAGTACGCTTTCCATTTTAGTGTTTCCTTCCCTCCACCATTTTACTCTTCATTTTTTCATTCACACTTCTTTCATATAGTATGAACCAAACAATCCCCCACATGAATGAGGAATGGCTATTTTTTGTAAAAGTTTTATGGACAAGTATGTGATCATTAAGCAAAGACTGATTGCATCTGGATAAGTGGGTTTTCCTTTGAACTTTCTGTAGTGAACATGCATCGGATGCACTCGATCAATCGGTAGATTTGATATCTTTGAACTGTCGAGCTTTAATGTACACCAAGATAATACATGTCACATAACCAGCCTTTTAACGTTTATGGTTCTCATGGTTTTGTTCTTTTCAGCCATGAACACATCCCGGTTTCATGAGAGCTTAGAGAATAGGCCTTTACTAACATTCTCCTTGAAACGGTTTCCACTTCGCCCTCACATAGGTAATTTCTAAACATTCAATCCTATATATTAAACTATTTGGTCAAATCTGCCAAATTTAGATAATCATTAAAAGACTTTTCACCTTAAGTCTTATCCTTGTTTACTATACATTGTCTACATCATGAAAATGGGTTGGATAATTGACAATGTTGAACCTATCAGACACAACTTTGTTTGATCTCCTTGAACCTAGCTCTTGGGATCTCCAGTCTGCTAGGTAGAGTTACCGCCATGCTGACTTGTCCTAGGCCTTAAACCTATTCCCTTGGATGTCCTTTCCACTCCTACTTTAGATAGACCTTTTGTAAGTGGATCCGACACATTATCCTTTGACTTTACATAGTCAACAATTATAATTCCACTAGAGAGAAGTTCCCTAATGGTATTATGTCTCTGTTGTATATGACGAGATTTACCGTTGTACATCATGATCTCTGCCCTACCTATTGCCGCTTGGCTATCACAGTGTATACATACTGGTGCCACTGGCTTGGGCCAATAAGGAATATTTTCTAAGAAATTCCAGAGCCATTTTGCTTCTTCACCGGTTTTATCCAATGCGATAACTTCAGATTCCATTGTAGAGCGAGCAATACAAGTCTGTTTGGATGATTTCCAAGAGACTGCTTCTCCACCGATAGTAAATATATATCCACTTATGGATTTTACTTCGTTCGATCTGGTGATCCAATTTGCATCACTATATCCTTCAAGTACCACAGGATATTTATTATAATGTAAAGCATAATATTGAGTGTATTTAAGATACCCCAAAACTCTTTTCATTGCCATCTAGTGAGTTTTGTTGGAATTACTCGTGTACCAACTCAATTTACTGATAGTGCATGCTATGTCTAATTGTGTACAGTTCATTATATATATTAAACTTCCCAATACTCTGGCGTACTCCAATTGCGAGTCACTTTCACCTTCATTCATTCGAAGTGCAAAGCTCGCATCCAATGGAGTCTTGACAATACCGAATTCCATATACTTGAACTTGTCAAGTACCTTTTCGATATAATGAGACTGTGACAATTCCAACTCTTATGGAGTTCGATGGATTCTTATACCTAAGATTACATCTGTAACTCCAAGGTCTTTCATATCAAACTTGCTCTCGAGCATTCATTTTGTTGCATTTATGTTAGAAATGTATCTACTGATGATCAACATATCATCCACATATAAACATACAATGACTTGGTGATTCAGAGTGTTTTTAATGTAAATATATTTATCGCATTCATTTATCTTGAACCCGTTTGCCAACATGGCTTGGTCAAACTTCGCATGCCATTGTTTAGGTGCTTTCTTTAGTACATACAATGACTTAATAAGTTTACACACCTTATTATCCTTTCCTGGAACCACAAAACCCTCAGGTTGTTCCATGTAAATTTCTTCCTCCAATTCTCTATTTAGGAATGAGGTTTTCACATCCATTTGATAGATTTCAAGACCATATACTGCCGCCAAGGAAATTAACATTTGAATCGATGTTATCCTTGTTATTGGTGAGTATGTATCAAAGTAATCAAGACCTTCTTTTTGCTTGAAGCCTTTTACTACAAGTCTTGCCTTGTATTTGTCAATAGTACCATCCACTTTCATTTTCCTTTTGAAGATCCATTTAGAACCTAAAGGTTTATTTCCTGGAGGAAGATCAATCAATTCCCATGTATGGTTGCTTAAGATTGAATCAATCTTACTATTGACTGCCTCTTTCCAAAAGGATGAGTCTGACGACGACATCGCTTCTTTAAAAGTTTGAGGCTTATTTTCTAAGAGAAATATTACAAAATCTGATCCAAACGTAGCAGAAGTTCTTTGACGTGTACTACGTCTTGGATTCTTTTCATTATGTACATTCTCACTTAGTTCATCTCGAGGTCATTTAGACCCTCCACTAGGATGTTCATGTCTAGTTTTATACGGGTAAATATTTTCAAAGAATTCAACATTATTTGATTCAATTATCATATTTTCTTTTACATTCGAATGCTCGGATTTATGAACCAAAAAACCGACATGCTTTACTGCTTTTAGCATATCCTATGAACACGTCGTCCACAGTCTTAGGTTCTATCTTAACCCTTTTAGGCATAGGAACTTGGACCTTTGCTAGACACCCCCACACTTTGAAATATTTCAAGTTGGGTTTCCTTTCTTTCCATTTTTCATAAGGAATTGATTGTGTCTTACTATGGGGAACTCTGTTAAGTATACGATTGGCTGTAAGGATAGCCTCCCCCCATAAGTTTTACGGTAAATCGGAACTTATAAGCAAGACATTCATCATTTCCTTCAAAGTTTGGTTTTTCCTTTCCGCAATTCCGTTAGATTGAGGTGAATACGGGGCCGTAGTTTGATGGACGATTCCATTCTCTACACATATTTCGGCGAAAGGAGATTCATATTCTCCGCCCCTATCACTTATTATTTTTATCTTTTTCTCCAACTGATTTTCTACTTCATTTTTGTATTGCCTAAATGCATCTATTGCTTTATCCTTACTATTTAGCAAGTAGACATAACCATATCTAGTGCAATCATCAATAAAAGTTATGAAATACATTTTCCCACCACGTGATAGTGTTGACTTCATATCACAAATGTCAGTGTGTACTAAGTCTAAAGGATTGGAATTCCTTTCAACGGACTTATAAGGATGCTTTGCATACTTTGATTCTACACACGTTTGACACTTTGATTTATTGCACTCAAAGTTTGGCAAAACTTCTAAGTTAATCAATTTTCGTAACGTTTTATAATTAATATGGCCTAAACATTCATGCCATAAACCATAAGACTCAAGAAAATAAGAAGAATTTGAATTTTTTTTTATTTCAACAGTCATTACATTCATCTTATAAAGGCCTTCGGTGAGATAGCCTTTTCCTACATACATTTCTCCTTTGCTAATTATAATTTTTCCAACGGTTACACATTTGAATCCATTCTTATCTAGAAGTGAAATAGAAATTAAGTTCCTACGTAATTCTGGAGCATACAATACATTGTTAAGTGCCAAGACCTTGCCCGAAGTAATTTTCAAGCATATTTTTCCTGTTCTTTCTACCTTAGCAGTAGCGGAGTTAGTCATGTAGATCATTTCTTCTACTTGAGCTGGAGAGAATGACGAAAACAACTCTTTCTTGGCACATACATGGTGGGTGGCACCAGAATCCATCCACCATTCGCGAGGATTCCCCACCAAGTTGTATTCTGAGAACATAGCACACAAATTATCGCATTCTTTGTTGGATTCAATCATATTTTCTTGATCCTTTTTCTTGCCTTTCTTCGGGGCACGACAATCCGTGGACTTGTGGCCAATCTTGCCGCAATTGAAGCATTTTCCCTTGAATTTCTTCTTGGATTGATTGCTTCCCTGTTCATCTTTCTTTCTTTTCTTAGAAATGTTTTGGTCATCTTCTACAATATGTGCTCCATTAACTGTAGAATTTCCTTTTGACCTTCTCTCGGCAGCTTTATTGTCCTCTTCAATATGCAGTCGGACAATAAGATCCTCGATAGTCATCTCCTTGCGTTTATGCTTCAAGTAGTTTTTGAAGTCTTTCCACAAAGGTGGTAGCTTCTCAACTATCGTTGCTACTTGAAATGTATCATTCACAATCAAACCTACAAAACAGTTTATGCGAGTATTAAAAACTTTTTTAATTTGATTAACTAAGGTATTTTTCAAAGATATACCTTCTGCTAGGAGATCATGTGTGATGACTTGCAACTCCTGCACTTGAGAGACAACCGATTTGCTATCTATCAATTTAAAGTCCAGGAACCGTGCAACAAGGAATTTCTTAATTCCCGCATCCTCTGTTTTATATTTTCGTTCAATTTCCCTCCACAATTTCTTCGATGTCTTAGTTTCACTGTAAACATTGTAGAGGTCATCTTGGAGACCACTCAGAATATAATTCCGACAAAGAAAGTCTGAATGTTTTCAAGCCTTTACAATTATGAAACGCTCTTTGTTCTAGGTTCCCTCGGGCACCTTAGGAGCGTCTTTGCTAGTGAACCGTTCCAGACATAAAGTGGTGAGGTAAAAGAACATCTTTTGCTGCCATTGTTTAAAGTCAATGCCCGCAAATTTTTTGGGCTTCTCTGCAGGTGCCATTGTAGGCGGAGCATTTGTGCGACTTGATGTGGAAATATTAGTTGCCCCCACAGACGTTGCCGCATCTTGCATTTGACTATTGCTTGTCATTTTTTCCTGTCACCACAAGGCAAAAAAATACTTAGTATTTTCAGAATACTACTTATAAAGTTAAGCAACTTTAAACCTTTCTTCTTGTTTCTTGTTGACAATGAAGTTTTTATGACTTTCAATTGTCAACCGAATGATCTTTAACTTGTGATGAAGTTTTTATGACTTCAAATCACTAGTTAAGTTCAGGCGGAGTAGAAAGTTAAAACTTTAATCTCCAAAAACAAGCTATACAGATTCTGACAATTATTTTCTTAAGATTGTTATTTCCTTCTACGGGTACGCAGAATTTGTATATTCAGAACAACAACTTCAGCTAGTTCAAGTTTAAAAATAAGAACTCAATGAAGTACAAAAAATACCCTCAACACAAGATCAAAGTGATCTTTCTTAGAAGTGTATTTTATTTTCAGAAATTAAGATGAAACAAAAATGCCAAGTTGCCCGAATTCACAGACTTTCCTTAAGAAAATAATTCCCTTCACTGTACCCGAGGTTATTCCCTTCACTGTACCCGAGGTTATGGAATTTTCCTCCCAGGATAAAATGGCCAAACAAACCAATTGTAGCGGTACCTCAAACAACTAGAATATCTTCGAACTCACTGAACGTTTTGAGTGATCACACAAAATATTTTTAAGGCAAGAAGAGTGTTTTTATTCTAAAATTTTTGTACCAAAACCTGTGGATGAAAGCGGGTTTATATAGCCACAAGATGCCTCTTCTGAAAAGGGGCAATGGTTCATTCAAAAGGTGTAACCTTTTCTGAAAATTCTTGTCCATTCATCCAAACAGTGTGTCTGTTCCGAACAGGCATGCCATTTCATAAATCAGTGTGTCATTTCATTGAAGAATTGCATCCTTCTGAAGCATCAGTTTGAAACAGTGCAACTTTTCTGAAGCATCAGTTCAATTCGAACATTGCATCTGTTACTATTACTGCATGCATATAAATGGAGTATTAAACACAGAAAAAAAAATTCCTGCATTTTTGTCATTGATCAAATTTCGTCAAATAAAGTTTGTCCAAAAATATAGATCTCATCGATCGATCATTTGACAAATCTAAATCCAAATCCAAATCCAAATCCAAATCCAAATCCGAAGTCGAGCCGAGCAAGCGATGACGATGGCGCGAGGCATCTCTTATTTCTTGCCTCACTTATGATGTGGAGTAAGTGTTCTTGATTATAAATACTTCCAAGTTCTCTTCTTCCACCAATGTGGGAGAAAGAGTAAACTTTCTAATTTGGGAGTACACTTTCCATTTTAGTGTCTCCTTCCCTCCACCATTTTACTCTCCATTTT
This sequence comes from Capsicum pubescens, assembly GCA_030864215.1. Taxonomy (NCBI): domain Eukaryota; kingdom Viridiplantae; phylum Streptophyta; class Magnoliopsida; order Solanales; family Solanaceae; genus Capsicum; species Capsicum pubescens. The sequence continues at coordinate 27,402,846 of CM061549.1, read as the reverse complement.
TCCATTCACACTTCTTTCATATAGTATGAACCCAACAATAATAAGCTACTAGTTCTTTGCAGAATGAAGGGGCAATTGCCCTTCCTTAAACCAAAATTATTGTTTTTTATTATGCTAATGGAAAATGGGCCCCAACCCCTTTTTTCCTTTATAATATTTTTTTTATTCCTTATTAAAATAAGGGATAGTACAGTTTTCCCGCAAAGAAGCCCGCACTCAGGTCCTTCTTTACGTTGTTGCGACCCAATGGTCCGCTTGGTGCTAGCCCTGTATAGCACACCTTAAACTACATGCTCCGCCATCCCATGCTGTAGGCTTCACTGCCCACTCATCCTGCATGGATCTCTTCTATATGGAATCTACTACCACTCCTCGCAACCCATTGGATGGCTAGGTTTGTGGTGACCTTAAGTATCTCCACACCATGCTCCTCACAACTTTTATTTCGTTCGGGAATTTGTTTCCACCCTGGCGATCCTATGCCACTGGCAGACAACTTTATTCCCTCCTGGACTTTCTGGCTCTCCCTTATCATTGATGAGGACATACTCCGAGGAAGGGTATTTGGATGACTCTACCCTTCAGCGATAATCTATTTGATCTGGCTAACCATCTTGTACCGCCACTACCAACCAGTGGGACATGCCGCTTGACCACCACTTGTCAAGAAGACTTTTGATACAAGGCATCAACCGTAGATCTCCAACTACTAGGTCACTTCACATGATCTGCCAAAGATCTTGTACGCTACTACCAACCAGTGGGACACGCCGCTTGACCAACACTTGTCAAGAAGACTTTTGACACAAGACATCAACCGTAGATATCCAACTACTAAGTCACTTCACATGATCTGCCAAATATCTTATACCACCGTTATCACCCAACGAGACACTCCACCTGACCACCACTCGCCAGGAAGACTTTCGACACAAGGTACCACCTGTAGATCTTCAGTCTTATTGTCACACCGGGAACTTCTCACAAAATGTAGTCCACTACTCCAAAAAACCCAAAACCTGGGCTCTAATGCCACTTGTTGGGACGGCATGTAACTTCACCCAAACTCTGCACTAGTATGATATTGTCCGCTTTGGGCCAAGTCCTTACGGATTTGTTTTTAGGCACCTTCCAAAATGCCTCATACTAATGGAGTTGGGTGAGACTTTAAATATTGGACATGTTTCCTCTATTTCTCCGGTGTGGGATTGCTTTGCTTCCCAACAATAATACCAGTTGTTGGAAATAAACTCCGTCACGATAATAATATTACGGTAATAAAAAGTAATAAATATGACAATAATAATATGGTTAATCAACAAGACCAATAAGAGCGATAATGACACTAAGATTTTTACGTGAAAATCCTTCTAAAAAAGAAAAAAAATCATGGACCAAGAGGAGCAACTGATATTATTATAGTAAGAAATTTTACACCGTAGTCACAGATACAATACTCAAGGTGAATACTACACACTCAAAATAAATAGTCCTTTTTTGATTCCACCTTACTAAAATACCGCTCACTCTAATTTTTTTCTTCACAGCCTATTTTTACCACAGTCTGTGGAATACCTCACTGCTCTCTATTTCTTCACAGACTAATATTTATCACAGTCTGTGAAATACACTGCTCTCTTATTATTTTTTTCTCATCTTGGTGTGTTGAACAAAGGAGTAGAGGTGATCTTTTTATAGGCAGAAATGTGCTCCCTAGTGAGGTCATCAATGACCTCACTCAAAGTAATATTTCAAAAGCCAACCACTAAATCTTCATGTTTTTCCACCTTTAACAGCTAATGTCAAATTTTGCTGCTAATGATATTCTTGTCAATTTTTTAGGCCAATAACAATGGGGCTAGACCCCACACCTAGTACTCTTTAAATGAATATGTATATATGTGTGAGAGTGTGCATGTGTGTGTTGCTGATAATGTTGGAGTAACTGCTAAAGTTGTTTTCATGTGACCTGAAGGTCACAGGTTCAAGCCTTGGAAACAACTGCCAGAAATGCAAGGTAAGGTTGTGTACAATACATCCTTATGGTGGCGAGGCCCTTTCCCAAATCTTGTTCCTAGCGGAAGCTTAAAGTAAAGTTCTACGGAGTGACAGTTCGGCCGGCTATGTTGTCTGAATCAGAGTGTTAGCCAGTTAAGAACTCTCACATCAAAAAGTTACAGGTGACAAAGATGCGAATGTTGCAATGGATGTGTGGACATACCAGGAAGGATAGGGTGAGGAATGAGATTATTTGGGAGAAAATGAGTTTTTTTGGTGGAGGAAAAGTGCGAGAAATGAGGTTACGTTGGTTCGGGCACGTGATGAGGAGGGGTCCGGATGCTCCAGTACGGAGGTGTAAGACATTGACTATGGATGATTTTAGGTGGGGTAGAGGTACACCGAAGAGATATTGGAGGGAAGTGATTAGGCATGTGATACGGGCACAATAATGACGATGGACTTTTTTGAGTATTCTGAATGCAACTGAGGGAGTGTGCGAATTGACGTGTGAAGAAGGGCCTTGGTGTGCACAAGGCCGCCCCAAGACATACTCCATGGATGCCTATTTTGTGCCCTTTTCATTAAAGGGATCTTTTGTCTTTTTACCTCTTATTATAATAAGTCTATATGTAACACCCCGCATTTCGGGCTAGAATAAAAAAATATGACTCTGATGCGTTGATAATCCCAGAGCCTTAAATCCTATACCAATTTGGCATGTTAATCAATTTTGTAGTATGTGAATCCATTTGAGCATGAATTTAGACCATAGAAGTCCTTCAACTCAAGGACGAGTTAAAACCATTTCGATCGATTAAGTTTTAGTGGACGTTGTAATTTGTGTCAAATTCTATTGACCATAACTCATTGTATATGATGAACTGGGTGGCCTACTATATACCAAATTGTAGATAATTGAATAAGCTTTCCAACGATACCAAATTCGCCTAAAACGGACACCCGGTGAAGAAGTTATGGCCTTTCAAAGTTGAATGTGTCGCCTATGCACATATAGGCGATGCATAGGGCGGCGCCTATGCAAATATAGGCGATGCATAGGGCGGCGCCTATGTAAATTTAGGCAATGCAAAGGGCGGCGCATAGTTATGGTTTCAGGTGACGAAAACACTCCGTTTTGAGTTACTTTAAGTGCAAGTTAGTCCTTACAAAACCCAAAATCGTCCTTACCCACTCCTAAACAGATTTGGGCCTATTAACAACATTGAAGCCTCCTATAAAATCCCAAAATCTAATCCTTCAAGAACTTAAGAGAAGGAGCAACTAGGGTTTGAGAAAATAAGCTTGAAGGACCGATCATTCCGAAACTTCTTCGTGAAACAAATTACAGATTCGGAATCCTCTCGACGTAGGCTTCGATAGACACCAAAAATTCGTGGAGAATAAGGTATGCGGGGTTTTCCTAAAATCTCATGGGCATAGAAATCATGTTTTAAGAATTGGGTTTTCGAATTCATGTACATACTCATGTTTCAGAAGCTTTAATGATATTGTTTTGGCCTTTTGGCTTCCCCCAAAGTGATTTGAAAGTTATATGTATATATATATATATATATATATGCGTTTGTCCTGAAATATGAATTTAGAACATGATTTTCATGAAACCTCTCTCTTAATGTAAATTTTTCCATGTTTCACGTAATATACAATGTTTTGAACACGAAAGAGAGAGTTGTGAATGTTGAATATGCATGTAATGAAAGAATGCATGGTTTTGCCAAAAATGCACATGACCACCATATGTTTGATGAAAGTTTTGCATGGATTTGACTTGAGTTACGGAACATGACATCTTTAATGCAAATTACATGTTTTGGTGGTCTAAACTATGTTTTGAATGAAAGCTCTTGCTTAATACATTATGGCTCAGAAATAGGACTTGCAAGTCTTGGTATGACGATACCAACTCAGACAAATGCCATAACAGACACAGACTAGTTCAGAAATCAGATTTTTATGAGACTCTCATGATTTAGAAATTTCAGAATGATACATGTTCAGAAAAGGCTAAAATAGGGCATAAAGAGAGCTTAGGTGGTTCCCTGAAGAAGGCGGGAGTTTCAGACAACTCTTTGCCTAAAACCGTGGTTTGCCGACCCGGGTATATTATTATGAGCTGACTTAAATGTCCTGTGGCGTATCAGAATCAGACACTCCAACCCTTGCGGCACACTTGGGTTGGGGGCTTCCCCGCCGAGTCAATGGCGGATTCCATACAACCCGTGGAATATTCAGACTTGTAGGGGAATACCACCTAACTCAGAAGTAAAACACAGATCATGATTTGAAATAAACAGACATGTTGCATGTTTTCAGAAAGTGCCCATGTGTTTTTCAGAAATAGTTTTATACATGATGTCTTGATGAAAAAATTGCTTTCCCTTAATATATATATATATGTATGTTCCATTATACTACTTTTGGATTACTTCGCATGCCAGTACTTTTGTGCTGACCCCCCTCCTTCCAGGTTCTGAGGCACAGTCTAGGGGTCCAGCTACTCAGTAGACATTCTCGGGTTTGCAGACTTGATCTCACAGTGGTGAGCCTTCTATTATTCGGAAGGCCTAATTATGTCAGACACTATCTTATTTATTATGTTTTTGGTTTACTGGGGGCCTTGTCCCAGCTTCTTTTTAGACAGATGCTTATGTTCTTAGTAGAGATTTCGCAGACTGATGTCAGATAGTATTATTCAGAAATGTTGCAGAACTTGACCATGTTTTCCGTACTCAGTTTCAATTCCGTATTTTATTATGATTATGAATGTTGTGCATGATAACCAGATAGAGAATGGGTGTTCCGGGCCTTCATGGTTCGGGATGCTCGTCACGGCTAGGTCCTAGGCTCGGGTCGTGACAAACTTGGTATCAGAGCACGGTTCATGGTCCCAGGGTGTCTGCGAAATCGCGCCGGGTAGAGTCTTATTTATGGGTGTGTAGCGCGCCATACTTATAAGCAGGAGGCTACTAGGCGTTTAGGAATGTCTCTTTTTCTTCACGTTCTAGTTCGTGCAATAGAGTCAGAATGTTCCTCTTTCATACTCTAATTCGTGCTATGGTGTCGCCCATACGAAAGTAAAAAGTCATCCCACATTCTTTCCTTACTCTAATGTCCTCAGATATGTCTCATTATTAAGGTGATTCAAGTACAGAAGTTTAGAATCTAAATGGTATGGTACTTTCTGATTGAACCATATAAGAGTTAAAATTTGTGTAAGGACTAAGAATCCGTTAGTGCTTCAATGTGTATTGATTCCGATGTAAACATTGATCCTGATGGAATTGTGCTTTTCAGCTTGAGGTATTAATTGCGTTTAGTCCCCTTCAAATTTATGTTACAAATGTCTTGCTTAAGGGGGGATGATGTGTAGTAGAATGTTGGAACTGTATTTCCACCCAAATAGTAGTATGAGTCAAAGTTTTGTTTTCATGACCTATTGGTAATGAAATTAGACCAAGAAGTTGGTGATGTAAAGTCACAAAGTTAGAAGTGAGAGTGAGGGTGATTTACCCCTTATGGTGATAGACTAATGTGGTAGCTAGTAGCATGTGTGGATTGTATGGTAGTCTATGAGGGAAGCGTTTAACTCAGATTTTTATTCTTACGGAGTAAGATGTGTATCCTTAGATTATGGAATGTTGTGTGACAAGCTTCTATCTCTTGAAAATATTTTATCATCGTGTTGGTGAAACTAAAAAGTCTAGTGAAGCCGTGTGGGGCTCTTTTGATTCACTAACAATTTGTCACTCAACGTGTGGTTCTTGTGTTGGTTGAATATATGTATAGACTCATGGTTGTTGTGGATTTTGAAGGTAGTGTAAATGTACGCTTGGGTAAGTAATTGTGATGTGAGAAAGAAGTATAAGTAGATACGATTGTACGGGGTTATAATATAAGGATAAGGTTGACCATGTCTATTATGAGGCTTTAACCCCCTTGACCCTCTTTTCATTGGTAGTTGTAAACTAGTGCTACTTGTGAGAAGGTATGTAGTAGATTTTTGAGATATTTGGGTAGAATATCCCAATATGATGGATTAGTATATTTATATTATGTTGCATTCTCCATTGGTGGTAAATGATTGATACTAAACTATAGGCTTGAATTGAAATGGTGTGGTGGTAAATAGTGGCACGAGTTTGATGATGCATGTTTTGTGGGATTAAATTAGTAGGCTTGATGTGCTGAAATAGTACATACTGATGGATTATGATAAGGAAAACCGTTAGGTCATGATCGATTATTGTGGATATGAAGTTCTAGTGCACTAGTGTTTCGTGATGTTTATTTCATAGTTTCCAAGTGAAAATTTCGTGTAAGGTTGGGTTGTAAATCATGCATAGCACTACATTAAGTTTGAACAGTTGATGGCCATGAAGGTGAAAGTGAAGGTTTCTTGACTAATGATACTAGTTATTGGGAAGTGATCTATAGGCTTGAAACAGTCTATCCGAGTGCCTAAGTTTATTTGATTTCATAATGAAGTATGAGGTGTATGTATGATGTAGAAGTATGCCCAGGGTGGTTTAAAATGGCGGTATTTATTCTAATGCTACTACATGTTGTGTGTGACTAGTGGTACCGTTGAGTTGATGTGTGGTGAGTGCCTTGAAAGTTGTGCTAATAGAAATAAGAGTAGAGGTACTAGAGGGTGTGCGCTTCAACTTTGGGGATGCTCATGAAGATTCGAAGTTAGTAAGTGTTCGAGTAATAGATGATGACTATTGGAGTTACAGAATGATAGAGTTTGTCTCAGAAGGCGGTATTTGTAGTAGGTTTTTCCACTTCCAGATGTAGTCATTAGGGTCAATTTATATTGATTACGTGTATTGTCGTTTTTCATACCCCAGAGTGCAGTTAAGTTTAAAGTCAAATATGGTATCTCCCACAACTTAAGATGATGGTTTGAAGCTAAGGGGGAGATGATAGAATGAATAACCAAGTCAGGTTCTCAGATTCTAGTAGTGATGTCATGACGACAGAGAACGTCAGAAAGTGAGAGTGAGACTCAACCCATTCCTATCTTAGTATTTTTCAGTGATCCAATGCCTACGCAAGCTTTACGTTTTAGTTCCGTGATCATAGTTCGTGATTCCTGTATATGATAGAGAGTCACGTACTCTTCCAGTTCCAAGATAATGAGTTCTACTTCATTCAAGTAGTTGGAATTACATTCCTTATGTTAGGAACTCTAGTTGAGGTCATGCAACTCATGACGCATGTACTCACTCTTTATAGTGTGTTCAGTCCCATATAAAAATCTTCTCATGCTTCAGGGTCTTATATTTTAACCTTTTAGTGACCTCCCTATGCAATGATAGTGGTGATGATGTAAATGTTCTTGTTGATGGAAGATCATAGTACGTTTGTTTAGATAAGGCCATAAGTATGAAGTGAGATTTTGGGCCAATCTTTGATACATGTGATGTTTAGTGAAAAAGTTTGTGTGTGTATGTTTTTAGGATAGCGCGTGGGAGTTATATTGATAATAGTTTAGAAACTATGTGAAGTATGTATTTATGGGTGTTTGCCTTGAAGTTAACATGCGGTTATAAATTAGGCTTGAATGACGTTTTGGGATTGTAGTGGAAGGTCGCAATATGCATTAGCGACTTCGGACTTAAATCCTATATGTAACACCCCGCATTTCGGGCTAGAATAAAAAAATATGACTCTGATGCGTTGATAATCCAGAGCCTTAAATCCTATACCAATTTGGCATGTTAATCAATTTTGTAGTATGTGAATCCATTTGAGCATGAATTTAGACCATAGAAGTCCTTCAACTCAAGGACGAGTTAAAACCATTTCGATCGATTAAGTTTTAGTGGACGTTGTAATTTGTGTCAAATTCTACTGACCATAACTCATTGTATATGATGAACTGGGTGGCCTACTATATACCAAATTGTAGATAATTGAATAAGCTTTCCAACGATACCAAATTCGCCTAAAACGGACACCCGGTGAAGAAGTTATGGCCTTTCAAAGTTGAATGTGTCGCCTATGCACATATAGGCGATGCATAGGGCGGCGCCTATGCAAATATAGGCGATGCATAGGGCGGCGCCTATGTAAATTTAGGCAATGCAAAGGGCGGCGCATAGTTATGGTTTCAGGTGACGAAAACACTCCGTTTTGAGTTACTTTAAGTGCAAGTTAGTCCTTACAAAACCCAAAATCGTCCTTACCCACTCCTAAACGGATTTGGGCCTATTAACAACATTGAAGCCTCCTATAAAATCCCAAAATCTAATCCTTCAAGAACTTAAGAGAAGGAGCAACTAGGGTTTGAGAAAATAAGCTTGAAGGACCGATCATTCTGAAACTTCTTCGTGAAACAAATTACAGATTCGGAATCCTCTCGACGTAGGCTTCGATAGACACCAAAAATTCGTGGAGAATAAGGTACGCGGGGTTTTCCTAAAATCTCATGGGCATAGAAATCATGTTTTAAGAATTGGATTTTCGAATTCATGTACATACTATTGTTTCAGAAGCTTTAATGATATTGTTTTGGCCTTTTGGCTTTCCCCCAAAGTGATTTGAAAGTTATATGTATATATATATATATATGCGTTTGTCCTGAAATATGAATTTAGAGCATGATTTTCATGAAACCTCTCTCTTAATGTAAATTTTTCCATGTTTCACGTAATATACAATGTTTTGAACACGAAAGAGAGAGTTGTGAATGTTGAATATGCATGTAATGAAAGAATGCATGGTTTTGCCAAAAATGCACATGACCACCATATGTTTGATGAAAGTTTTGCATGGATTTGACTTGAGTTTCGGAACATGACATCTTTAATGCAAATTACATGTTTTGGTGGTCTAAACTATGTTTTGAATGAAAGCTCTTGCTTAATACATTATGGCTCAGAAATAGGACTTGCAAGTCTTGGTATGACGATACCAACTCAGACAAATGCCATAACAGACACAGACTAGTTCAGAAATCAGATTTTTATTAGACTCTCATGATTTAGAAATTTTAGAATGATACATATTCAGAAAAGGCTAAAATAGGGCATAAAGAGAGCTTAGGTGGTTCCCTGAAGAAGGCGGGAGTTTCAGACAACTCTTTGCCTAAAACCGTGGTTTGCCGACCCGGGTATATTATTATGCGCTGACTTAAATGTCCTGTGGCGTATCAGACTCAGACACTCCAACCCTTGCGGCACACTTGGGTTGGGGGCTTCCCCGCCGAGTCAATGGCGGATTCCATACAGCCCGTGGAATATTCATACTTGTAGGGGAATACCACCTAACTCAGAAGTAAAACACAGATCATGATTTGAAATGAACAGACAGGTTGCATGTTTTCAGAAAGTGCCCATGTGTTTTTCAGAAACAGTTTTATACATGATGTCTTGATGAAAAAATTGCTTTCCCTTAATATATATATATATATATGTTTGTTCCATTATACTACTTTTGGATTGCTTCGCGTGCCAGTACTTTTGTGTTGACCCCCCCTCCTTTCAGGTTCTGAGGCACAGTCTAGGGGTCCAGCTACTCAGTAGACATTCTCGGGTTTGCAGACTTGATCTCACAGTGGTGAGCCTTCTATTATTCGGAAGGCCTAATTATGTCAGACACTATCTTATTTATTATGTTTTTGGTTTACTGGGGGCCTTGTCCCAGCTTCTTTTCAGACAGATGTTTATGTTCTTAGTAGAGATTTCGCAGACTGATGTCAGATAGTATTATTCAGAAATGTTGCAGAACTTGACCATGTTTTCCGTACTCAGTTTCAATTCCGCATTTTATTATGATTATGAATGTTGTGTATAATAACCAGATAGAGAATGGGTGTTCCGGGCCTTCATGGTTCGGGATGCTCGTCACGGCTAGGGCCTAGGCTCGGGTCGTGACACTATAAATAGAACAAGATAGGATTTTAGTTCATTAGTTATGGAATATTATTGAAAGAACACATCTCTTGAGAGAGAGGGTCTCTAGTCCGAAACTAGGACATGAACAAATGTGGATTCACTTGTGATTGTGTATTGCTTGGAAACGTTGGTGCTTGAGCGGCGGAATCCCTCTTATGTCCCGTAAGAGTGTGATGTTGCTATTGTAAGTCTTAGGGCTCCTTAGATTTAATACATCTTTGGGTTCTTAACCTTGTAATAGTGTATGTCTCACTTCCTACCCTTACATATCATGTTTTAGTTTGTATTGTCTAGTGAATTGTTGGTTCTTGTTGCGTCTTGTAATCTTGTAACGTTAGATTGTTGTTATCCTAGTGTTGTTCTTCTTGTTATATCTTTGTTTATCCCTTGTTGTTGTCATTTTTGGTGTCATTTACACCTTGTCTCATGTTGTTGTTGGAACCAAAAGTTACTGTCTTTGAGCTCTCAGTTTTTCCTTTGTTTGTGGACTTATTTTGGCTTATTTTTGATACGTACCTTATTTGTAGTGTATCATTTGGTATCAGAGCTTGTGGTTGATTTTGTTCCAACAAAATCAATCTTGGGTTTGAGAGAAAATTCAAAAAAAGTGTTCTTGAGCTTGGATCTTGGCCGAGAAGAGTGTTCTTGCTGTTGTGTTCTTGGCCAAGAGTTCCTTGTTGTTATTGTTGTTCTTGGATGAGGAAAATTGTTGTTCTTGTTGTTGTTCATCTTGGCTGAAGATGTTGAGTCTTAGATCTAGGAGTCCCTTTATTTTTGTTTAGTTGTTTCTAGTGTTAGTTCTTGTTCACTAACACCTTTGAGTCAATCTTGATTTGAGCTTATATTTGTTGGTTTTGACGTGAATTTGAGGCTTGACCAAATTGTTGTTGAAATTGTTGAAGCCTTGGCCGTATGGTTAACTTTGTTGTTGTGGAATTTGGAGTTGGATGTTGGTTGTGTTGTTGGTGTTCTTGGAAGTTGTTGTGTTCTTGTTGATTCTTCACTCATTCATCTTTTGTTAAAACAAGAAAAGTTAACTTTAGATCTACAAAAGATGAAAGACAAGTTGTAGTATTTGTTGGTGAAAGGTCTAGTTCACATCACTTTTGACTTGACAATAGCTTTGCAACCACTTTTCCACGATTTAAGGAACCTTGTTTTAAGGAAAAGTACAAAGAAAGTCAAGTCTTCCTTTTTGAAATTTGAAAAGGGATTCCAAGACATATATTTCCCTCCTTAACCAATTCCCACTATTTTCAAATTGTAAAGTGATCAAGACTTCAAATTGGTGAATAAAAGGCACCAAAATCGTGACCAATAGTGTGCTGCCATGTCATCACTTTTACTGTTCACGCAACATATTTTAAGCTTAAATTTTGATCTTTAAGTTTCATTTTGTTGTGTCTTTAGTTTCCTTTGTTGATTCCAATACTAACTTACAAGCTAATGACCATTTACTAGATTGTGAGTTGGTTTTGAAGCCGTTCTTCGTATTTACGTCCTTATGTGTTTTTCTTATTCTTTGAAGTCATTGTAAATATTTAGTTCACCTCTCAACACCTCACGGAGTACAAGCAAGCAAACAACACTTGTGGAATTAAGTGTGAGGGATCCGAGAACAAAGAAATAAAGAGAGAGAGTGTAAGGACCTTTCATTTACAACTAACTCATTTGTTGTTTTGTAGTGAAACTTCTTGGCTAAACTCAATTGAGCCGGATGAGATTGAAGGCAAATCTCAAGATGAGAGGAAGCCAAGATGCAAAATGAAGACGTTGGCCGAGACTTAAAATTATTGTGTTCTCGATTTTTTCTTATTTTGTGGACTGTTTTGGTTTAGTTGTGCCGTGAATTTGAGGTCAAATTCCACTCAAAATGGAGAGGATGATACGGTCATAATCATGACGATGGACTTTTTTGAGTATTCTGAATGCAACCGAGGGAGTGTGCGAATTGACGTGTGAAGAAGGGCCTTGGTGTGCACAAGGCCGCCCCAAGACATACTCCATGGGTGCCTATTTTGTGACCTTTTCATTAAAGGATCTTTTGTCTTTTTACCTCTTATTATAATAAGTCTATAAATAGAACATGATAGGGTTTTAGTTCATTAGTTATGGAATATTGTTGAAAGAATACATCTCTTGAGAGAGAGGGTCTCTAGGATGAAACTAGGACATGAACAAGTGTGGATTCACTTGTGATTGTGTATTACTTGGAAACGTTGGTGCTTGAGCGGTGGAATCCCTCTTGTGTCGCATAAGAGTCTGGTGTTGCTATTGTAAGTCTTAGGGGTCCTTAGATTTAATACATCTTTGGGTTCTTAACCTTGTAATAGTGTATGTCTCACTTCCTATCTTTACATATCATGTTTTAGTTTGTATTGTCTAGTGAATTGTTGGTTCTTGTTGCGTCTTGTAATCTTGTAACGTTAGATTGTTGTTATCCTAGAATTGTTCTTCTTGTTATATCTTTGTTTATATCTTGTTGTTGTAGTCATTTTTGGTGTTATTTACACCTTGTCTCGTATTGTTGTTGGAACTGAAAGTTGGTGTCTTTGAGCTCTATGGTTTTCCTTTGTTTGTGGACTGATTTTGGCTTATTTTTGACACATACCTTATTTGTAGTGTATCAGCATGATATGGAGTAGTTACAACTTACAGAGGATATGACCCTTGATAGGAAGATGTGAAGGACGTGGATTAGGGTAGAGGGTTAGGGGGTGGGAGTGCGTCGGTAACAATAAGGGAGTGTTCTTTTGTGTCTGTAGTTTTTTGTTCGTGGTGTTGTGTGATGTCTATGATTTTAGTAAGATAGTTCTTAGTATTATCTTATGGCTAGCGGTGTTAGTTTATTTTGCATACCGTATTACTTTATATGCACTTATATTTTGTGTTTGTTATATTGTTATCGGTTCTAAGTCGGGGGTCTATCGGAAACAGCCTCTCTACTTCACCTGAATTAGTGGTATGGTCTAAGTACACTCTACCTTCCCCAGACCCCACTATATGGGAATACATTAGGTATGTTATTGTTGTTGAATCTTTCATATTTAAGTCCTATAGATGATGGTCTCTATCTATGTCTGGAATTTCAGATAGCATGTATCCTAGAAATGTCATTGCATCTTTTAAGGCACATTTCTTATCACATAAGAAAAATTGTCTCGAAAGACCTATAAACTCTCAGAATTTATGCAGACTTTGTGAAATATAGAACATAATAGAAGAAAAGATGATCATATAGGGGTTACCATTTAGTTGGGAATATGTTTAAGCCATGTTAGTAAGGCCACTCTTTATAATATGGTGTTGGTAGTTGTTAAAGGTACTACAAGAGGAATTAACCTCGCCTATAAGTATTGCATGTTTAATAAAAGGTGTACTATTTGCTTTAGGGAAAGAATCCCATAATCCATGAATGAAGCAAAGTGTTTTTACACTAGACTGCATGTATTCTAGTTAGTTCATGTCTGCATGGATTATAATTAATGTTGTCCAGTCAAGAACTCACGTTCAGAAGATAAAAGTTACGGATATGAGGAAGCTGAGATGTATATGTGGGACTAAGAGATAGGATTAGAAATGAAGATACTCGATTATGAGTGGGCTCGATGAACAACAAGATGTGGCAAGCGAGACTGAGATGGTCTAGGCACGTAAAGAAGAGGGGAGTGTATGCCCCACTGTGGAGGTGCGAGAAATTGGGTATGAATGGTTTCAAGAGAGGTAGAGTAGACCGAAGAAGTATTGGAAAGAGTTTATTAGACAAAACATGATGTAGTTTTCTCGGGACATGACCTAAGACGGGAGGTTATGAAGGAAATGAATTCGGTAGAGTTCTCTCTCTTTTCCTTCCATACTAGTTAATTATTCGTAGTACTACTCTTGTAGTTTCTCTTCCTTCAATTTCTATAATTATCTATTACTCTTTTGTACTTCGATTATCATAGTATTCTGTTGTAGTTATTGTTCCTTTAATTTTAAGACCGCTTTGTCATGCTCTCTGTGACCTTGGAGTAATTGGTAAAGCTGTTGCCATGTGATCAGGAAGTCGTACATGGTAAGGTTGCGTACAATACACTCTGGTAGTGGGGCCCTTCCCCTAACCCTGCACATAGGGGGAGCTTTAGTGCACTGGGCTGCTTTGAATTATTTTTCCTTGCACTGAAGGTCTATCAAAATTCGAAAACTCTCCCCAAACTCCACTTGTGGCATTTCATTGGGTATATTATTGTTGTTGTACCATGAATTATTTAGTGAAGGTACATTGGGTCTATAGTATTGTCGGTGCCGAAAAAATGATCTTACATAGATTGTTATATCATGTGATAAAGGATGTATAAGTAAAATAACATGTAATGGACTAAAAACCATATCTGTCATATGTAATTCAAGGTATTGGGTAAAAACTGAAATATGTAGTTGAATTATAACATGTAATGGACCAAGTGAATGTGATAAAATAGCAAACATACCCATTGCAAATGCAATTACAACTGCTAACATTAACAAGCACAGACAAATACCTGCGAGATCATAAAGCTTCTGTATAATTTTTTTATGTTGAGGATCTCTACGTACATCTGCCATATGGCAACAACTGAGAATGTGAAGGCAATGGCATTGGAAACAACAAATGCACGAAATGTTGTTTTCCTGATTAGAATCGCCATCCCTTGATTAGGGCTATCGGAGTCACTCTCAAAACCTCCTGTCAATGTGATACCAGCGGTGAAAGTGACTGTCATTATCAAAGTGGCCACAACAATATGGATTTGAGCTATCTTCATGATACTTTTCATTTCTGTTTGATCTGTCTTTTTAACTTTATCGCGATCATCTTCCCTCAGTTGCATTTTAACTCTTGCTCCCACTTCATCATTCAGTTGCATTTTGACTCCTGTTCTCGTTTCAACATTTGTATTGGGCACGCACTCATACTTCTGCTTTACCTCAAAGTTACGTTTTCTAAATCGGCCAATGCTACACAAATCCTCCACCAATTTCTCCTATTTTCATCAATAGTACAGTTTATATTGAGTCAGTCGAAAAATTTAACACAGTAACTTGTTTAACTGAGAACTAATCTGTTCATAGCTTAGGAGATAATGATATCATGTAAAAATAAATTCAGGCGAAGGTAGAGCAAGAACTAGAATTACAGTTTTACTTGATGTTTCAACACCACATCAAGAACGAACAAAAAACTTAAGATTTATGAGTGCATGCAAATCATTCTTTCGCTTGGCATAATCCTTGAACTAGTATTTCAATATTTCACCAGCATATACTCAAGCACAACCAGTATTTGAAAAACAAATATGCGTCCGTTTACCTTCTTTGTTGTCGATGTGCATGACAATGCAATATCAAGTAGAGTATGGTTTTGTTTGTTAAATGACATCTTCTTTGCTCTAGGATGGTTTATTAATTCAGGCACATGGTTACCAGAGTCAGCAAGAAAATGGAAAGGAGTGTTGCCGTAACTATCTGTCTCATAAACAAGGCAGTCACACTTATAGAGTCTAATAAGAAGCGGACTACCTTGTCTTGATTGTTCAATACGGCAACATGAAGAGAATTTTGATTGTTGTTGTTAAGCATATCCCAACAATCAGGGCAGTGATTTAATAGCTTATTGATCATTTTTACATCACCTTCACTGGCTGCAATATGAATTACTGTCATCCAGTAATTTTCACTGCCTGCCGGAAGGTACACTAAAGATTTTTTTATTCCAGCATATCAAAAATTATGTCTTCCAATCCTAATTTAACAGCATAGTGTAGTGAATTCCAACCCCATAAGGCTGGTTCCTCTCATAAAGGCGTATTTCATTGCCATAGTGATCTAATACGATCTGGATGTGTCAACATGATAAATACGTAAATAAGGGGTTAGATCTTCACACAAATATAGTTGCACAACAAACATTACGAAATCATCAACAGATTATGGGAAGGTCAACTGAAGTTAGATATTAATACAACAACAACAACAAACCCATTGTATTCCCACAAAGTGGGGTCTGGGGAGGGTAAGATGTAGGCAGTCCGTACTGCTGCCTCCGAAGAAGTAGAGAGGCTATTTTCGATAGATCCCCGGCACAAGATAAAGAATATAAAAATTATGTACCTTTTTTTATCTTTTATGTATTCGGGTACAAGAATCTGTATATAAAAAACACAAACTTCAACACTAGTTCAAGTCTAAGACAAGAACACTTATTAAGTTCTGTAACACCTTCAACACTAGATGACGAATAATCTATCTAAGAAGTGTGTTAAGATTCAGAAAAGAGATGAAACATAATTTAAGACCAAGTCCTCCGAATTTACGGAATGTCCTTAAGGAATAATTCTCCTCACTGTACCCGAGGTTTTGGAATCTTCCTCCAAGGATAAAATGACATTCAATCCAAATAATAGCGGTACCTTAAATTATTGGATTCAGCAAACTCACTCAACGATTTGATAGATCACACAGAAAGTTTTTCAAAACAAGAAGAGAGTTTGTATTTCAGAAAATTCGTACCTAAACCTGTGGATGAAAGCAGGTTTATATAGCCAACATGTGCCTCTTCTGAAAAGTGGCAATGGTTCACTTAAAAGGTGTGACCTTTCTGGAAAAGCCATGTCTGTTCGTCCAAAGAATGTGTCTTTTCCGAACAAGCATACCATTTCATGAATCAGTGTGTCATTTCGTTGAAGGGCTGCATCCCTTCATTTCAGCAATGCACTATTTCAAAACACTATTTTGGAATCTGCATGCATGCATATAAATAGAGTATCAAAATACAAAAAAAGTTGCATTTTTCCCTTTCGGATTTTCGGACTGAATTTTTGTCAAATAAACTTTGTCCAAAAAATAGATCTCACCTATCGATCATTTGCCAAATCCAAATCCGAAGCAGAGACGAGCGAGCGACGATGACGCGGGACATCTCTTATTTCTTGCCTCACTTACCATGTGGAGTAAGTGTTCCTTATTTTAAGCACTCACAAGTTCTCTTCTTCCACCAATGTGGGAGAGAGAGTGAACTTTTCAATTTGGGAGTACACTTTCTAAATTGGTGTCTCCCTTCTCCACCATTTTCCCTTCATTTTTCATTCACATCTTTTCATATACTTTGAACCCAACAATCCCCCACATGAATAGGAAATGACTATTTTTCGTAAAAAATTTACGGACAAGTATGTGATTATCAAGCAAAGACTGATTGCATCGGGATAAGTGGATTTTCCTTTGAACTTTTCGTAGTGAACATGCATCGGATGCACTTGGTCAATCGGTATATTTGATATCTTTGAACCGTCGAGATTTAGTGTACACCTAGACAACACATGTCACACAACCAACCTTTTACCGTTTATGGTTTTCACAGTTTTGTTCTTTTCAGCCATGAACACATTCCGGTTTCATGAGAGCTTAGAGAATAGGCCTTTACTAACATTCTCCTTGAAGTGGATTCCACTTCACCCTCACATAGGTGATTTCTAAACGTTCAATCCTATAGATTAAACTATTTGGTCAGATCTGCCAAATTTAGATAATCATTAAAAAACTTTTCACTTTAAATCTTATCCTTGTTTACTACACATTGTCTACATCATGAGAATGGGTTAGGTAATTGACAATGTTGAACCTGTCAGACACAACTTTGTTTGATCTCCTTGAACCTAGCTCTTGGGATCTCTATTCTTCTAGGTAGAGTTACCGCCATGCTGACTTGTCCTAGGCCTTAAACCCATTCCCTTGGATGTTCTTTCCACTCCTTCTCTAGATAGGCCTTTTGTAAGTGGATCCGACACATTATCCTTTGACTTTACATAGTCAACAGTGATAATTCTACTAGAGAGAAGTTCCCTAACGGTATTATGTCTCCGTCGTATATGACGAGATTTACCGTTGTACATCATGCTCCCTGCCCTACCTATTGCCGCTTGGCTATCACAGTGTATACATACTGGTGCCACTGGTTTGGGCCAATAAGGAATATCTTCCAAGAAATTCCAGAGCCATTCTGCTTCTTCACCGGCTTTATCCAATGCGATAAATTCAGATTTCATTGTAGAGCGAGCAATACAAGTTTGTTTGGATGATTTCCAAGAGACTTCTCCTCCACCGATAGTAAATATATATCCACTTGTGGATTTTACTTTGTTCGATATGGTGATCCAATTTGCATCTCTATGTCCTTCAAGTACCGTAGGATATTTATTATAATGCAAGACATAGTCTTGAGTGTATTTAAGATACCCCAAGACTCTTTTCATTGCCATCCAATGAGTTTTGTTGGGATTACTTGTGTACCAACTCAATTTACTAATAACGCATGCTATATCTGATCGTGTACAGTTCATTATATACATTAAACATCTCAATACTCTTGCGTACTCCAATTGTGAGTCACTTTCACCTTCATTCTTTCAAAGTGCAAAGCTCACATCCAAAGGAGTCTTGGCAATACCGAATTCCATATACTTGAATTTGTCAAGTACCTTTTCGATATAATGAGACTGTGACAATGCCAACCCTTGTGGAGTTCTCTGGATTCTTATACCTAAGATCATATCCGCAACTCCAAGGTCTTTCATATCGAACTTGCTTTCGGGCATTCGTTTCATTGTATTTATGTCTGAAATATCTCTACTGATGATCAACATATCATCCACATATAAAAAAATAACTAGTATAGTACCCGCGCGATACGCGGATTGTATATCATAACTTAAGACCCATTTGAATTGACTTATTTTAAGTGCTTTTAAGTTTTAAAATAATTTTTAAGCACTTTAAAGTCTTTGTGCAAAATTAAAAGTGCTTATAAGAACCACAACCTAATGGATGGTGTCATAAAAGATTTCCCACAACCACAATCTTTTTAAAGCTGAAACTAATTAATAAGAACACAAATTTACACATAAGATCATAATGATTGTAGACACCATATGAAACGGGCATCTTTGGACACCAAATGTTAAATGATTTATCGGCGCTAGAAATAAAATAGAAAGAGTCACTATTTGAGGAAGCATTTTCTGCATTTTTCTCATTTTTTAACCACTTTCTCGACCTTGTTACTTGAGAGTAGTGCACATTTAGATCATTATCAACTTCCTTCACATATGATATGTATCCAAATCCAAATCTACTTTTCTTGCCAAGGTCTCTTTGGAAGAAGGAGAGATCATTCCATTATCAACCGTGAAATCCTATAAAATGAAAATAGGAAGTTTGTGAAAATGAATAGTGCGCTCTTTATATGTGCCCAAGCATTGTGGTGATGAGATTTTTCGTAAAGACAAATAAAATAATAATTGAAGAAATTAACTTAAAACATTTAAAACAGAGGGTCGAAATTAATTACCATGAAAATTGGCAAACAACAATATCAATTTACTATAAGATATGAAATTAAAACAACAGACATTTAATGTACCTTTGAATGGAGAAATATAATTGCATTATAATATCCTCATCATTGCTATCTATATAAACATCAGCAACCGCCTCAACATTGAAGAGATTAACTACCACTTTAAACATGACCATTCTATCAAGAACAATATTCATCTCCATGAATACGCACAATCATTATCTCTGACAATTCAAGCTCACACTTTAGCATTAGAAAGTACTTATAATAAAAAAAGATCATTGAAAAAATAACATAGTGTACTTGATATTTTGATCAAATAATACATCTAATATCTTCAAATGATTGGAGTATCTTATTATTCTCGTGCAAAGGAAGTAAATTTCCTTTCATATTGCTATTGCAATTTTTATCATATGTCCATGTAAGATGCTTGAATTGAATTTGCTTCTACAAAATCAAGTATTTGCCAAAAGTATTGAATAACAATTCAGAAACCCTCAAATACTACATGACTTATTACCAACATCTGCTAGTATTTCTAGGTGAAGGTAAGGGTCAATCGAGGATAAAAAAATTTTACTGTCTATTTTACATGCTACCTAATTGAAAAATACTGTGAAAATCAATAGTGTGAAAGTTTAGAGAGATTATTCATCATGAAATCAAGAGAGAAGTGCAAAATAATACTACACGAAAGTAATAATATTTTGGGAGAACATCTAATTAAAATTCTGGGATTTAAGCCTTTCACTCGAATTAATTAGTAACTTCCTTGAGAAGCTCTATAATAAGTCGAGGCATATATACCTAAAATGAATGGACTATTATACTTATTATTTAAAGTTAGCACATGAGTTCAAAATATGTTGACAATGGTTAGAGAAAACAAACAAAAAGGGGAAAAGAAATATAACAACAATTACCACAAAGCAAAATAGAGATCCCACATTTTTCAGGCAAAGATGTGTAATAAGATCGATGCCTTCAAAAGGCAGTAAGATATCATTGAAACTTAATGAAAGAAATATTTCTTGCACCATCAAGAGCACAATGTATAAGATTGATTCTGTTGAAAGATTATTAGAATGAGAGATGTTTCATACATCTACCAAGGTGACAGGATAAAACTATAAATAACAAAGTTGTCGTAGCATATGCTATTACGAAGGGAACATTCTCCAATCGAGCCAAAATTCACATGGAATTCTCAACATTACAATATTAAGTTATCCATATATCAATACACTTTGACACTATGAAGCAGATATAAGCATTAACTTAAAACTACTGTAACTTCATTATATCTCATCAAAGGATACATTGTTATTTCAAAAAAGGGCATTTTCAAATAAAATCTTTATCCTCTTTGAAAGTAAGATGTTTTTAGATTTCACCACAAATGGATAGTATTTATGAAAGCCAACATATTAACGTGATTAATGAACAAAGATCCATTCTTATTTCTTACGGATTTTCTAAGCAAATACATAATAAAATATGTCTTTAATTTGGATGAGACAATGCTTAGAAAAGCACTACAAATGTGACATTTTTTGTGTGTCACTGCATAAAAAAATATTGACTTTTATTTTCACTAATTTTTTGAGAGTTTGATATCCATTGGAATTAATCATAACATACTCAGATATTAATGTTGCTAAAATCTCTTCACAAAAGCATGTATACTACTGCTACGTTGATGAACCCTCTAATATAAGACCAAATGCAATTGTTCTATAATATTTCTTTCAGGGGAATTTGAAAAATATATATTTTTTAATATTGAAAAAAACTCTTCACAGATGCATGTTTACTACTGCTATGAGGCTAGCTACAATATACTACATGATAATAATACCCACAACAACCATTATCCGACATGCACATCTTAGTATTGAGATGTGTAATCAAGATGCCTTAATCTTAATGAAAACAAATGAGATCTAACTTCCACTTATAAACGTTCTAATTCAGATGAAGATGAAATCAACAAATATGATTATTGAATGGTAAAAAATTCACCGAGTATTTTGAACACGACAGATAACACACAAAATTGGATGAAACTTTTTTTTGTTTATTGTACCAATCTACCATATTGATATGGATATACTAAAAGATAATTCAAGTTTCAATAACAAGTTAAATAAATATGAAAAAGGAAGAGCAAAGAACCCAATATCTATATATTTGAAAAAAGTTAAATTTTGTGCGTACAACCATAAATAGGGTCATCTTCTTACGCAATATCTGTCATCAACATCGTTGATTCTTCATTGTGGTCATTACTTGTACAACTATCATTCCATTCATATAATGCAAGCAATATAAAAATACATGGTTAGTCGATATGGCCATCAATGATTCCAATAATCTGCAATTATCAAAGAAAATTTATTGCTTTTCAAAGTGATTTTTCCTACAAAAAGAGAGAGCAAAAGAAAAACAAAGGGTGAGGATATTATATTCCAAAATTTTGTAAGTAATAAACTTTGTATGTAGTTCATGATTGTTTGAATCCAAATCATAGGTGCTACAGTTTTGGCAGTGACTTGGTGAATGACTGGCGGTTGGCCCATCCATGAGAAAGAAGGCAACAGATTAGATGAGAATCTTTCATGCTATTAGACAGGAGAAAGGGTAGAGTTGTTTATCGATATCTTTTGGAGTTGTTGGAATCTGCAGTTAAAACTACAATGAACAATTTCGAAATTGAGATAGGAGTTTTTTTTTCTCCTAGAGTTTATATGACTTTTGAAGTCCGCAGTTAAGGCTTATCATTTATCTTTTTAATAATAATCCTTTTAATAATGGGGTAAATTAAAATCAATGGAATAAAATGTTAAAAAATTTATTGTAGCGACAGTTTTTTTGTGTCCTAATGGAATTGAAAATTCTATTTGCTAATTTAAATAAGACACTTGGATTTAAAGTTGTATAATAAATAACAACTAAACTAATTGATTTATAGTGCTAAAATGCCAAATGACTTATTAATAGGATGTCACTTGGCTTAACATGGAGGCTTTATCCTCTCATATTAATAATATATAGATATAGATGACTTGGTGATTCAGAGTGTCTTTAATGTAAATACATTTATCACATTCATTTATCTTGAACCCGTTTGTCAACATGGTTTGGTCAAACTTCGCATGCCATTGTTTAGGTGCTTGCTTTAGTCCATACAACGACTTAATAAGTTTACCCACCTTATTCTCCTTTCCTGGAACCACAAAACCCTCAGGTTGTTCCATCTAAATTTCTTCCTCCAATTCTCCATTTAGGAATGCAGTTTTCAAATCCATTTGATGGATTTCAAGACCATATACTGCCGCCAAGGCAATTAACATTCAAATCGATGTTATCCTTATTACTGGCGAGTATGTATCAAATTAATCAAGGCCTTCTTTTTGCTTGAAGCCTTTTACTACAAGTCTTGACTTGTATTTGTCAATAGTACCATCCGCTTTTATTTTCCTTTTGAAGATCCATTTAGAACCTAAAGTTTTATTTCCTGGAGAAAGATCAACCAATTCCCACGTATGGTTGCTTAAGATTGAATCAATCTCACTATTGACTACCTCTTTTCAAAATGATGAGTCTGATGACGACATCACTTCTTTAAATGTTTGAGGCTCATTTTCTAAGAGAAATGTTACAAAATCTAATCCAAACGTAGTAGAAATTCTTTGACGTGTACTATGTCTTGAATTCTCTTCATTATGTACATTCTCACTTAGTTCATCTCGAGGTCATTTAGACCCTCCACTAGACTGTTCATGTCTAGTTTTATACGGGTAAATATTTTCAAAGAATTCAAGATTATCTGATTCAATTACCATATTTTCTTTTATATCCGGATGTTCGAATTTATGAACCAAAAACCGACATGCTTTACTGCTTTTAGCATATCCTATGAACACGCTGTCCACAGTCTTAGGTTCTATCTTAACCCTTTTAGGCATAGGAACTTGGACCTTTACTAGACGCCCCCACACTTTGAAATATTTCAAGTTGGGTTTCCTTCCTTTCCATTTTTCATAAGGAATTGATTGTGTCTTACTATGGAGAACTCTATTGAGTATACGATTGACTGTAAGGATAGTCTCCCCCCTAAGTTTTACGGTAAACCAAAACTTATAAGCAAGACATTCATCATTTTCTTCAAAGTTCGATTTTTCCTTTCTGCAATTCCGTTAGATTGAGGTGAATACGGGACCGTAGTTTGCAGAACAATTCTCTACACATATTTCAGCGAAGGGAGATTTATATTCTCCGCCCCTATCACTTCTTATCATTTTTATCTTTTCCTCTAACTGATTTTCTACTTCAGTTTTGTATTGGCTAAACGCATCTATTGCTTCATCCTTACTATTTAGCAAGTAGACATAACAATATCTAGTGCAATCGTCAATAAAAGTTATAAAATATTTTTTACCACCACGTGATGGTGTTGACTTCATATCACAAATGTCAGTGTATACTAAATCTAAAGGATTGAAAATCCTTTCAACGTACTTATAAGGATGCTTTGCATAATTTGATTCCACATACGTTTGACACTTAAATTTATTTCACTCAAAGTTTGGCAAAACTTCTAAGTTAATCAATTTTCGTAACGTTTTATAATTAACATGGCCTAAACGTTCATGCCATAAATTATAAGACTCAAGCAAGTAAGAAGAATTTGAACTTTTATTTATTTCAACATTCATTACATTCATCTTATAAAGGCCCTCTGTGAGATAGCCTTTTCCTACATACACTTCTCCTTTGCTAATTACAATTTTTTCAAAAACGGTTACACGTTTGAATCCGTTCTTGTCTAGAAGTGAAACAGAAATCAAGTTCCTACGTAATTCCGAAACGTACAAGACATTGTTAAGTGTCAAGACCTTTCCTGAAGTCATTTTCAAGCCCACTTTTCCTGTTCCTTCTACCTTAGCCGTAGCGGAGTTAGCCATGTAGATCATTTCTTCTACTTGAGCAGGAGCGAATGACAAAAACAACTCTTTGTTGGCACAAACATGACGGGTGGCACCAGAATCCATCCACCACTCGCGAGGATTCCCCACCAAGTTGCATTCTGAAAACATAGCACAGAGATCATCACATTCTTTGTTGGACTCAATCATATTTGCTTGGTCCCTTTTTTTGTCTTTGTTAGGGGCACGACAATCCGTGGACTTATGGCCAATATTGCCACAGTTAAAGCACTTTACCTTGAATTTCTTCTTGGGTTGATGGCTTCTTTGTTCAGTTTTCTTCCTTTCTTAGAATTGTTTTGGTCATCTTCTACAATAAGTGCTCCATTAATTGTAGAATTCCCTTTTGACCTTCTCTCGGCAGCCTTATTATTCTCTTCAATACATAGTCGGACAATAAGATCTTCAACAGTCATCTCCTTGCGTTTGTGCTTCAATTAGTTTTTGAAGTCTTTCCACATAGGTGGTAGCTTTTCAATGATCGCTGCTACTTGAAATGCATCATTCACAATCAAACCTACAAAACAGTTTATGTGAGTACTAAGAACATTTTCAATTTGTTCAACTAAGTTATTTTTCAAAGATATACCTTCTTTTAGGAGATCGTGAATGATTACTTGCAATTCCTGCACTTGAGAGACAACCGATTTACTATCTATCATTTTAAAGTCCAAGAACTTTGCAACAAAGAATTTCTTAATTCCCGCATCCTCTATCTTGTATTTTCGTTCTAGTGCCCCCCACAATTCCTTCGATGTCTTAGTTTCACTATAAACATTGTAGAGGTCGTCTTGGAGACCACTCAATATATAATTCCTGCAAAGGAAGTCCGAGTGTTTCCAAGCTTCTACAATCATGAAATGCTCTTTGTCCGAGGTTCCCTCGGGCACCTCAGGAGCATCCTCATTAGTGAACCTTTGAAGGCATAAAGTGGTGAGGTAAAAGAACATCTTTTCCTGCCATCGCTTAAAGTCAATGCCCGTAAATTTTTCGGGCTTCTCCGCAGGTGCCATTGGTTGCAGAGCATTTGCTTGACTTGTTGAAGCAATGCTAGTTGTCCCCACAGTCATAGCCGCATTTTGCATTTGACTTTCGTTAGTCATTTTTCCTGTCACCACAAGATAATAAAATTTAGTATTTTCATAATACTATTTATAAAGTTAAGCAACTTTAAGCTCTTCTTCTTGTTTCTAGTTAACGATGAAGTTTTTATGACTTCCAATCGTCAACCGAATGATCTTTAACTTGTGATGAAGATTTTATGTCTTCGAATCACTAGTTAAGTTCAAACGGAGTAGAAAGCTTAAAGCTTTAATCTCCAAAAACAAGCAATACAGATTTTGCAAAAGATTATTCCTTAAGATTGTTATCTTTTATGTATTCGGGTACAAGAATTTGTATATAAGAAACATAAACTTCAACACTAGTTCAAGTCCAAGACAAGAACACTTATGATGTTCTGTAACACCTTCTACACTAGATGACGAATAATCTATCTAAGAAGTGTGTTAAGATTCAGAAAAGAGATGAAACATAATTTAAGACCAAGTCCTCCGAATTTACGGTATGTCCTTAAGAAATAATTCCCCTCACTATACCCAAGGTTTTGGAATCTTCCTCCCAGGATAAAATGACATTCAATCCAAACAATAGCGACACCTCAAATTGTTTCAGCGAACTCACTCAACGGTTTGATAGATCACACAGAAAGTTTTTCAAGACAAGAAGAGAGTTTGTATTTCAGAAAATTCGTACCTAAACCTGTGGATGAAAGTAGGTTTATATAGCCAACATGTGCCTCTTCTGAAAAGTGGCAATGGTTTACTTAAAAGGGGTGACCTTTCTGGAAAAGTCATGTTTGTTCGTCCAAAGAATGTCTTTTCCGAACAAGCATACCATTTCATGAATCAGTGTGTCATTTCGTTGAAGGGTTGCATCCCTTCATTTCAGCAATGCACTGTTTCGAAACACTGCTTCAGAATCTGCATGCATGCATATAAATAGAGTATCAAAACACAGAAAAAAGTTGCGTTTTTCCCTTTGATATTTTCGGATTGAATTTTTGTCAAATAAACTTTGTCCAAGAAAATAGATCTCACTAATCGATCATTTGCCAAATCCAAATTTGAAGTAGAGCCGAGCGAGTGACAACGTGAGGCATCTCTTATTTCTTGCCTCACTTACCATGTGGAGTAAGTGTTCCTTATTTTAAACACACACAAGTTCTCTTCTTCCACCAATGTGGGAGAAAGAGTGAACTTTCCAAATTGGTGTCTCCCTTCTCCACCATTTTTCCTCCATTTTTCATTCACACTTTTTCTTATACTTTGAACCCAACACCTTTATGTTCCTGAATTACTGCTGCATGCAGCGGTGTTCTATTAGATGGACCTGCAACATAAGTTTGTTTCTTGCAGGATTCCAAGATGTTAATCAAAGCATCATGAAAACCTCATTTAGCGGCCAGATACAGTGGCGTCTCCTACTCATGGTTAGGCGGAAATTCAAATTCAGAATCTTCTTTCACCAAGAGCTTAACCACATCTAGATGTTGGCTCCGCACAGCTTTGTGCAGGGCTGTATCTCCACAAGCATCCGTCATCCTCGTGAGTTTCTCCTTAGTATTATGATCTTCTATACGTGCAAGTAGCACACGTACTACTTCAGTGTGCCCTTCATTAGCTGCTATGTGAATAACAGTTTCATTTTTCTTGTTTTGACAGCATAACAACGCCGGAGTATCTTAAGGAATTCTGCCGTGAAATGGGAGTGGCCATAGAGAGCTGCGACATGGAGGACCGTGTTTCCCTTTGGAGTGACTTGCTAGCCATTTTCTTCATCCCTTTTCAAATGATCAGCAAGTATAAAATAGGCATCTCCGATATTGCCTCTCATTGCAGCACTGTACAAGATTGGATCCATTCCTTTTGATAATCCGGTGAGTCCTTTGCTTTCTTTGGATGAAGCATTATTATATAGGAAAAACTAATTAGATTCTCAATGAATCTCAAAGAAGAAAGGGATCTGGTGTTTGCCTTGACCACAAAAAGGGATTTTGATGTTTTCGTAATCCGCTTTCATGCAAAACCTGCAGTGGCGGATGTAGAGTAGAAGGTGTGGGTTCCCGGGAACCCACACCCGCTACCGTAAGACTTAAAATTACATAGAAAAATCATCAAAAGTTATAAATATTAATAGGTGGGAACCAATAACTAAACCAAGGGATAGCTTAGTGGTAGGAAAGGAGCCCTTGGAAACCCACAAGTTTGAAGTTCTGGATCCGCCTCTGGAAACCTGAAAGAATATCATGAATATAAACAGTTTTAAGAACTTATCAAACCTCCTAAGACAAAAGTAATAGTTGGATATCTTAAGATTCACTTCATCGTACGATCAGGTAGAGTAGTCAATTACTGAAGAAGCAAACAAAACATGACTACAGAACAAAGAAAATCTTGTAGCCAACTCAAATGGCGATAATTGGCTCCCATTTCCCCATGAGACTGGCGGACATTGCTCCGATTCACCCGACTCAACATATACAATAAGAATTCATATTAATTTTGAAACAAGATGTTGATGACATATCTATCGCTCAAGAACATTATACAAAAAGATTGAAGAGCTGCAAGCCAGTGAACATGTCAAGGTTGTAACATAGACTCGAGTCTCTATGTAAGTTATGTAGGAAGTTTCAGATCACAAGGCTCATTCTTTCACCAAAGCAATGGTACTTCTTACTAACACGCGATATTATCTATAGTAGCTTTCTTTCTCATTCATGGAATATGGGATTCTTTAACCAAAGCAATAGTACTTCTTAGTAACACGCGGTATTATCTATAGTAGCTTGCTCTTGTAGCATCTTTATCAACTTCCAATGCCAAATTGTATGACTAACACATAAGGCAGCTGCGACATACTCGACTTTAGGAGTTAAGAAAGGAACCAAAAAAAGAAAAAGAGAAAAACAAGAGAATATCATCATAGGTTGCTTCTTAAGCACCGTCATTTCTCCAAAAGAAAAGATTGCAGTGTAAAGCATCGTAGCTATGCGTAGGGTCGGGGAAAGAGGGTCAGACCACAGGAGTCTATTGCACCGGGCTGCCCTTCTATCATTTTCGATTAGTTAGTCTTGTTTGTGTTGGAAAAAAGAGTCATGACAAGAAGATCTTAAATAGTAAAAATATGTTTTTATTCATGTTTGTTTTTCTTTACAAATTCCTTTCTTCAGATCAAAGCAAACGATAAGTACCCTTCTTTTGATCAAAGGCAATGATCTGCGTGGTGTTCAGATAAATCTATATAATGTTTCATCCAGAAAAAGCAAAGAACTCAGTAAAACAAATAAAAGAAACAAAAATGGATCCAACCTTGTACAATGCCGCGGTGGAAGGCAATATCAGTAATGGTGATTTTCTACTTGCTGAATATCTGAAAAGGGATGAAGAAAATGCGTACCAAGTCACTCCAACGGGCAACACAATCTTACACGTGGCCGCCCATTATGGCCGCTCCCATTTCGTGGCAGAAGTCCTTAAGATTAGTCCGGCAATGTTATGCCATCGGAACAAGAAGAATGAGACTGCGCTTCACATAGCAGCTAATGAAGGTCGCATCGAAGTAGTCCACTTGCTACTTAGTATAGATGAGCATCATAAGGATGACAGATGAGAATGGAGATACAGCGCTGCACAAGGCCGTGCGGAGCCGACATCAAGATGTAGCCAGACTGTTGGTGAAGAAGATCCTGAATTCGAATTTCCATCCAACAAGGCCTGGGAGACACCACTGTATCTGGCAGCTGAGTCTGGTCTTTGTGAAGCTTTGAGTGAAATCTTGAACTCCTGCAAGCAACCAACTTCTTCCTCAGGTCCATTAAATCGAACACGTCTACATGCAACAGTAATTCAGGAACACACGGGTATGTACAAATTTTTTTGTCGTTACTCTCACTGTATTAACATCTCATTTCGATTTTTGTTTCTATCTGTTGTTTCTTGTACTTCGACTATTGTATTATTTTGTTGTTGTATTGTTCTATTTTGGACTATTTTCTCTTCAGCTGAGAGTCTATCGGAAACAGCCTCTCTGCCTCTGAGTTAGTGGTAAGGTCTGCGTACACTCTACCCTTCCCTAGACCCACTTATAGACTAAACTGGGGAGTCTAAATTTGTGTTGATTTAACTCCTTATCATCATCATATTTGACAAATGCATCCAGATTGCGCGAGATTGCTGTTGCAATGGAATAACTCTTTGTGTGAGGAACCTGACGTAGGGGGGTGGAATTCGCTGCCTTTTGCTTCTCTTTTAGGATTCAAAGTAGTAGTTTCCGATATGCTGGGGTGGAAAAGATCCTTAGCCTACCTTCCAGCAGGCAGTGAAAATGACTGGACAAATGCAATTCACATTGCAGCCGGTGCAGGTAAGGTAGACGTTTTACATGAGCTGTTAAATCACTGCCCTGATTGCTGGGAAATGCTCGACAGCAACGGACGAAATGCTCTTCTTGAAGCCATATTCTGCAGTCGAGCAAATGTGGTCAGTTACTTGTTGAATCCCACAAAGTGGGATAAGCTCATCGAGGATCCGGACAACGATGGCAACACTCCTCTCCATTTGCTGGCTTCCTCTAATTTCTGGGGCTAAGTGCCTTTGGAATTAAAAGATCATCCCCGAGCAAAGAAGATGTCATATAACAAGGAAAACAAGACTCCATTTGACGTGGCAGTGTCTTGCACAGAGTGAACGGATGACAAGGATAGAATCGCACCCAGCTTGTTTAACGATTTCTTAAATTCCATTGTTTAATTGGGACGATGTTCACCCAATCTGAACCAGATGGATCGGCAGAAGATAATTTTCAACCAAGCTAAGGAACGCGACATAAACATCAAAGGTATCTTATCAGCAGCTCAAATGCAACTTGTCGTGGCTACTCTATTAGTCACAGTCACCTTTGCAGCTGGTTTTACATTACCGGGAGGTTTTGAAAGCGATGACAATAGCCCTAATAAGGGGATGGCAATTCTAATAAGAAAATCAGCATTTCGTGCATTTGTTATAACGGATGCCATTGCCTTTGCATGCTCCTCTGGTGCTATATTCAGCTACTTCTATCTGGCTCCGCTGGTGCTATATTCAGCTACTTCTATATGGCGACAAATCCTCGTCCAATGTCCTATCAGGATTTGGGTTATTTGTGGTCTCTCAGTAAAGTTGGAGCTAGGTCGCAGCTCGTGGCAATGTCAGCAGTTGTAATTGCGTTTGTAACTGGTATGTATGCTACTTTAGCACATTCAGTTGGTCTCGCTGTTACTGTCTGTGCCATCGGTTGCATCTCTTTCATTATGTACGTGTGGGCAGTGCTGAGGCCAGTATGCTGGATAAGTCAGGTAAAAAAATAATCTCTACGTACAAAAAGTATTTTTTGACATATATACTTCGTGTAATTTTCTATATACATAATAAGATGCTCAACTGACCACCCTTTTCTGCTTGTGGGTCATGTATCTTCCTGAAAAAGAAGTGTAGAGAGACACAAGCATCAAGTCCGCACCTCGACTAATTCTATGAGGTATTTGTCATCTACTCCCCCACCCCACCCACCCACCCCCAAAACCCCCAACACATGTACCGTGTAACTCTCGACAGGTTGGAAGAAATCACTTAGTGTACTGTCTATTTCATCGGTTGCATCTCTTTCCTTGTGTAAATTTTTCCATTATGTTCCTTGAACTGAACTCGCGATATATATTTGTAGTAATATGTAAGAAAAAGATAGTGCAGTTCATGAACATGAGCAGGAGAGCGATTTCAAGTGTTAGTAATTGAATTCCTAAAAAATTAAGTCGAACGTTGAAGTGGGTGAAAATTCTATGAGATCAAGATTCAAATGTGAGTTTACATTTATAGAAAAAAACGACTTAATAAACCTAGAAAAAAAAAATAACAACGTTACTACAGTGCAAAAATGAATAAGAATGGTATAATTCAATTCTAACATTTTTTATCGTTTTGGAAATGCACTCTTCCCTCAAATTTTCAACATAGGGGGTCTGCTTGCTTCCGCTGGTGATGGATGGACCGGCCCGGAGGCTAGCCAAGGTGTTGGGACCGAGGCTAAACCATGAAGAGGCCCAAGAATTAGACAGACCAACAATTAATCAGTTTTCAGTCTTCACATAGCAACTATGATTCTCCTTTTAGTGACTTCAGATTAATTCTGATTAGGATTAGATTAAATAGATTAGGTGCACTATGTGCGTAGGGTCTAGAATAGGATCGGACCACAAGGGTCTATTGTACGCAGTCTTACCTTGCTTAATATCTCATAATTTAGACATATTTCTCTATTATTAGACACTAGTAAAATCATCCGCGCTTTGCGCGGTAATAAAAAATCACATTATTATATATATTTTCTTTTAAAAAAGAAACAAATATTAATATCCAATAAACATGTAATGAAACAGAATATTTAATGCAAAAAAACCCCAACTTCTTTTCATTCATATTTTAATGTTTTTCATAAATAATAACATTTATGAGTGATTATAATTAGAGGTAACTCTTATACATAATTAGAGAATTTACATTAGTTCTTGATTTTATCCGTTCTAATTTGATTGTTGATCATAAATAATTCATTAATTACTTTAATAATACTTCCGTTTCAACTCTTTTTTGCTCATTTATCTATTTAAAAAAAAAATACATTTTTTTCTTGTTGACACTCTTTAGGAGTTGTTTGGCATGTGGAATAAGGGCGAATATCCCAGAATTAATCATCGGCTATCTCACCTTCTTCCATCCAACGTAAGACCTCTCATCTTCTATTTCTATATAATAATTATTATTATTATTATAAAATAACAATTTTTATTGTGATAAATTATTAATACATATTTAGAAAAAAATTAAATATCATTAAAAAAAATAAAAAAATTAATACGATAGGTACCACGTTACCTTCTAGTCGGTTTTATTTTGTTTCATTAATAAATTTTCTAAATTGTTACCTCAGAGGAATATCATACATGTTGTGATATCCGTGAAAATAAATACTTTCGTAGAGAAATCTCACACTATAATAGGTAGTCATATTGGATGACCAATATATTTTAGACTATATAAATCTAAAACAATATAAAAATTTAGTTGGTCATTTCATACGCAGAAATATGTACATAAAAAAAGGGAAAAAAGAGAAGAAAGAATACTACATATATAAGGAGTGCTAAAAAGATCTTGGTTTAGCTGATTACTCCCAGCGAAGAACAAAGGCAAGTGACATTTTCAAGTGCAAATAAAGACTAAAACCTCACCAACAGCCGTGGTCGCGCAGCGGAAAGGGGCTGCCTCAACCTAGCCAGAGGTCGAGGGTTTGACCCTGTGTATGGACAAACACTCTGTTGGGAGCTCTCCCCCCAAATGGGGCCCGATGCGGGGCGAATCCGGATATAGTCGGACTCCTAAAAAGCGGGTACCGGACACCGGGTGGTTTAAACAAAAAAAATAAATAAAAGACTAAAACCTCATCCACTACCATTTCTTGAAATTTGAGTTTTTTTCCTTTTAAGCATAGTTGCATAGAATTGTTGAGAAATGGTAGTGTTATTTATAGGAACAAAGCCAATTGCTACGTTTTACAAAACCAGCGATTAGCTTTGCCATGAAGCAGCAGTTGAGAATTGGAGTGTTATTTAGAGCAGCGATACCAACTGAATGTGCTAACGTAACATACATACATACCCGTTGCAAATGCAATTACAACTGCTGTCATCGACAGAAGCTGCGACCATATAAAGCAGAGGCTATTGCATTTGTCGCCATGGATAACGCGATGGCGTTCGAACCAACAAATGCACGAAAAAACTACTTAAAAGGCATCATTTCCACCCCATACTATACAACAAAAGTCTAAGCCATACCTAAATTATATAAGTGACCTATTACACACCTTAACTATATAAAAGTGATATTATTACCTCCCCGCGACCCCCATTCTAAGGCGCGTGTGTTACACTTATTTTAGGCGCGTCTAGCCTATTAAATAACAAAAGTAAACAGCTAAAAACATTAAGGGAAAAGGCATCGTTTCCATCCCAAACTATAGTCGAAAAGTCGAATCCACACCAAAACTATATAAGTGACCTATTACACACCTTAACTATAAAAAAGTGATACTTTTTACTGACGTGGTGCTGACGTGACAGCGCGTGTAAAACACTACACCACATGCAAGTGGTGGTAGCCTGATAGGGTGTAAATAATTTCACTTTTTTATAGTTTAGGTGTGTAATAGGTCACTAGTATAGTTTAGGTGTGACTTTGACTTTTCGAATATAGTTTGAGGTGAAAACGATGTCTTTTCTCTTTTTTAATTAGAATCGCCATCCCCTTATTAGGGCTATCGATCAGCATATATCGCTATCGAAACCAGCTGTGAAGGTCACTGTCATTAATAGCGTTGCCACAACTAAATGCATTTCAGCTGTCTGTCTTCATCATATTTTCGACTATTCTTTCTTCTTTATCATCCCCCGCATCATCCTTCTCGCACTCAGAATGCGCGACAAGACTTTATCTACAATGTGGAAGACCATTCCTTTTTTTTTTCTTTTTTCTTTTTAAAATAGCTATGCAATTATCCAAAATTATGATCTTTGCGCGTTACCTCACTTTAATAATAATAAGTTCAAACATTATATTTTTTTAAATAATAAAGATGAATATAATAATTAAATTTAATATTTTTTGAGTATGTAAAAGATGAAGAATTTATTTATTAAACCTAATCTTTACCAAAAATATTTTTAAAAGTCGATCGATAATTATGTACCATCTGTAAATTGTAACAAAACAATACAATGATAGAGACATCAAAATAATACAATTAAATCTAATCTTTATACACAAAAAATTTCTCAAAGTCGTCCGACACTCATCTACCACTTGTAAACAATAACAAAATAATACAACTAAATCTAACCTTTACATAAAAAAATTCCTCAAAGCCGACTAACATTTAACATTTATTTATCACTTGTAAACTGCAACAAAATAATACGATAAAAGTGATATCAAAACAATACAATTAAACTTAAATTTTACACACAAAAATTTCTCAAACCCGATCGAGATTCATCTACGAACTGTAAACTACCACAAAATAACAAACTAATAGAGATATTACGATAATACAATTAAACCTAACCTTTACCTAAAAAAAATTTCCAAAGCCGACCAACATTCATCTAGCATCTATAAATTAAAATAAAACTACAAGATAATAAAGATCAAAACAATACAATTAAACCTAACATTTACACAAAAAATTCTTCAAAGTCAACCGACATTTATCTACGACCTGTAAACTCTAAAAAAAAAAAAATATAATAGTAATCACCAAATTTTGATTTTGAACCAACTAATTCTTGCCTGAGCAAAAATTAGAACCCCAAAGAATGATTTGAATGAAAACAAAGAAGATATATATATATATATATATATATATATATATATATATATACACACACACACACACATGTTGAATTATATTATGATGACAAAAATAGTGAAGAAATTGAGGATTAGAAAATCAAGCATCGATGCAATCGAACCAAGTTAGATGAGCATCAATCTTTTTCTCGCACCCCAAAAGAGAACCAAAGCTCACAGAAATACCACGTAGATTACTCGTATTTCTGCACAAAATAGAACACAAATATCACGTAGATTGCTATTATCTCTGTACAAAACAAAACACAAGTATCATGTAGATTGCTAGTATTTCTGCGCAAAACACAAATTAGAATCACAATCAATGAGGATCGAAAATATTAATTAATTTTTCTACCATATATTTTAGGAATCTCATATATTTTAGGAAGTCTAATTGAAAAGAAAATATTAATTAATTCTCCTACCATATATATTTTAGGAGTCCCACATATTTTAGGAAGTCTAGTTAATATAATAAAAAATAATTAAATAATAAATTTTAAAAATAGTGAAAAGACAATTTTATCTAAAAAAAGAGTCTTTTAATAAAGGGTAAAAAGTTTAAATCACTCTTCTAAAGGTCTTCTCACTTTTAATATATTATAGATTATAGATATAGATTAGATTATAGATTATAGATATATATTTATATATATATCTAGTTTAGCTGCATGTGTAACTTTTGATTATTTAAAATTAAACGATTTTATCTATTACGAAGGTTTTTAATGAAGTACAAAAAGTTCAAAACAAATATTTTATCGTAAGCACATATATATATGAGAAAAATAATTACGTTGTTAGATTCGAACATACGAGAATATCAAACCTAGAAATTAAAATTCACAAACAAAAAAGATATAATAATGCATGACGTATTAAACTTAAAATCACTCCCAAGCTAAAGAAAAAATAATAAGCCACAACAACAACCAATAGAAAAGGAAAAACAACTCAAAAAGAGAGAGAATAACATACTAACCTAGTGGATGACAATTACAATGGTTGAAGAAAACATAACGAATAAAATCACAACCATTCTTGTTGAAGCGAAGGTTAATACTTTGAAGAAAAGAGATGAAGATATATCACATTTGATTTTCTGCACATAACCTAAACAAGAAGACAAACAAGAAGAAGAAAAGAAACGTAATAAGAAGAGAAAGGAGGAAGTAGAAATAAACGGACTTAAAAATTATTTGCAAAATATTAGTTAAATAGAATTATTGGAGACTTATATTTACTACACATTAATAAGTAGTTATATTAGGTAATATTTAAATTAATTTAGAATTGTAAAATATTAGGAGTTCCTGTTGAGTTAAAATATGTATAGTATTTCTTTATATCTTGAATACTTAAATAATATAAAAATAATTAAATTAAGCCTACGTGCATTGCTGTAAATTTAAATTGTTAAAGTGCCGGTACTATTAAAGTATAGTAAACTTTCACTTTATTCAAAATTTAGTGGATTTCAAATCCCTAATTAAGAATATAAGTTGAAAATTAAACCTAGTCCTAATTTAAGAAAAAAACTTATCATATTTTAAAGTCCTAATCCTTTACCATATTTTAAAATCCTAACCCATATATTTTAGGATTCAAAATTAAATATATAATTAAATAATAATCGGAGAAAAAAAAAGTGAAAAGACGATCTTGTCTATTGTAAAGTGTTTTAATGAAGGGCAAAAAGTTCAAATCACTTTTCTAAGGACCTTCACACTTTTAATATATTATAGATTATAGATTATAAATTATAGATATAGATATAAGTCCTTTGCTTTCTCAACATTATATAGGAAAACAATTAGACTCTCCATCCTCAAGTATCTGCTGTGTAGTACATCTTTCTTTTTTGAAAAGATATATACTCTCCGTTTCAATTTGTTTGGCTTACTTTTCATTTTAGTCGTTTAAAGAACGACACTTTCCTTTTTTAACAACTCTTTTGTTTCAACGTTCCATGTGACAGGTTTAAGACTAACACTTTCCTTTTCTAGCGACTTTTTAGTTTCAACTTTCCACGTGACAGGTTTAAGACTGACACTTTCCTTTTTCAACAACTTTTTAGTTTCAACTTTCCACGTGACATGTTTGAGACCACAAAATTAGACTCTTCAACCCCAACTTGTGTATGATTCTTATAAGTTAATTAACCTGAATAAATAAAACATCTATTCCCTTAAACACTAGAATTAAGAAGCTCAGGGACGGTCAAAAAAAGAACTTGTTTAATTTTTCAGACGTTAATAAGAATTCTTCCAATAATTTCGAGCTAGATTTTTTCAAGAAAGTGTGTATAATTTCGAACTTGTTTTTTCCTTATTCTTTTTTGATTTTGGGATTTATAAATATTTCAAATTATGATCTTGTGTGTCCTTTATTATATTATCATAGAAATATTCTGGACACGGGTAAAGTTGTTGTCATGTGACCCCAAGGTCATGGGTTCAAGCCTTAGAAACATCCCCTTGAAGAAATGTAAGGTGAGGTTGCATACAATAAATTCTTGTGATCGGTCCTTCCCCCGGCCCTGCACATAGCGCGGGAGTTCAGTAAACCGGGTTACCCTTTTTTCCTTTTTAGAAATATTCTGGACACTCCCACAAACATTTGTCTTTGATAAAAAAGAAAAGCTAAGGTATTTAATCTGTTCTTTGCTTTAATTGGAAGCAAGGAAGGAATTTGTTTCACTTTTTTCACAGGGCCATCAACAACCGGTACCAATAAACTCTGTCTAACCAATGCTAGAAAAGATGAGAAGAAATCACCCTAGCGTTTAACGTCTAGTGAAAATTGACCCCGAGACTTTATAGTATACAACAAACTTTATTGACCACCAGGCGACACCTTTGGATGCTCCTAACTAGCATCATTGCCTTGATCAAAAGAAAGGGATAACTTCTTGTTTGGGTTTTATGTTTTATAATTTCATTTCATGAAACCTATATCCTTTAAGGCTATACATTGTCAGCATGAACCTTACTCTTAGGCAAGAGTTTTTATGCTAATAAAATTTTATGGGGTTAATAGGGTGGGGGTGGGGTTGAGGTTGTTTAGGCTTGCCAAGGCTAGGGAGAGGAAGGGGCGGGATCTGAACCAAGTGAAGTGCATCAAGGGGGAGGATGGTAGAGTATTGGTGGAGGACGCCCTCATTAAGAAAAGATGACAGTCGTATTTTCATAAGCTCTTGAATGATGAGGGGGACAGAGGTGTTGTGTTAGGGGAGTTGGAGCACATCGGGGAGTGTCGTGATTTCGGCTATTGTCGGCGTTTTAAAGTAAAAGAGGTTAGTGAGGCTATTCGTAAGATGCGAAGGGGTAGGCCGGTAGAGCGATGGGGCCCGACGAGATTCCGGTGGATTTTTAGAAATTCTCTAGCGCGGCAGGGTTGGGGTGGCTGACCAACCTGTTTAACAACATTTTCAAGTCCGCAAAGATGCCTGAGGCGTGGAGATGGAGCACGATGATTCCTTTATATAAGAATAAGGGTGACATTCAGAGTTGCAACAACTATCGGGGTATTAAGTTGTTGACTCACACGATGAAGATTTGGGAGAGGATGGTGGAGCGGAGGTTGAGGAAGATTGTGTCTATTTTGGAGAATCAATTTGGATTTATGCTCGGTCGCTCAACGACTGAGGCAATTCGCCTAGTGCGGAGACTGGTAAAGCAGTATAGAGAGAGGAAGAAGGATCTTCACATGGTGTTTATTGACTTGGAAAAGACGTATGACAAGGTCCCTAGGGAGGTTCTTTGGAAATGCTTGAAGGCGAGGGAGGTCCCTGTGGCGTACATTAGAGAGATTAAGGATATGTGTTTTATCCCTTTTCGAATTTTACTTTTGGCGAGAAAAAGGTGTTGATCTTCTTAAAACTATTTCAAAAGAGTTGAGAAAATTTTGAAATAATTTTTAAAAATTTTACAGAGTCGCCACTTGATTTTTATAGAATAATCAAGAAAACTTGAAAAAGTTTCAAAGGTTCAAAAACAGAAATAAACCTTTAAAACTAGAGATAATGGGTAAGGGCTCAATTAACGCCCTAAGAAGGTTTTTAAGACACTTAGGAACATCCGTTTAAAACGGTGTACCAAAAAGAACTAATTTGATTAATTAAAGTGGCTAATTTTACAAAGACTTGAAAGATATTAAAATTTTTATTTAAACATTTAAAAATGACATTGATTTGACTAGGCACAATATCGATCTTGTTTAACTTGGGGAAATTTTGTAAAGAAGGTCGATCTAAAACCTATTTCCTCTATAGATTATTCTTTCAAACAAGAGAATGATTTTTTGAATATCATTTCTGATAAAAATATCGATTTAAACAAATTATGAACCTTGGCTAATTAGTGAACATATTTTATCTTTCGTAAAGAGAATTGAGTTTAGGTCGATGAGAATCCCTTTTAACTACCTTAACTAAAATGCGATTTTAACTTTTAAAAGCTCATTCTAGAAAAAAAGAAGAAGACGTATTTTATTAATTTCAAATATTTTGCTAAAAATAAAATATGCAGGAAAAAATAAAGAGAGAAACAAAAAGTAACGATTTCAAGGAGATTTATATAGGCTAACCAAATTAATTAATAAAAGCACATAAGATAGCATTTACAAGAAAATGGATAAGAAGAGTTAGAATTTGGGCCTTTTCCCAAATCTGGCAGCCCTTGGCCCATTCTTTAATGGACTTTTATCCCATTGATACAGATGTATACCAGCTGTATATCATCTGTATACAACAGCTATTTTTCCTGCGTTTTGTATATATACACAAGTACACGATAAGATCAAGAATTATGTCATCAATTTCTCATTTTTAATAGATTTTTGTAAAAAAAGTAGAATATTTTACAATTTAATCAAATTTTTCACTAAAGCATTTTCTTTAACCTATAATTATATAATCATATATAATTAAACACCAAATATAATATTATCATCTAAATTCAAAGGCAGGGTTGAAATTTATTTCAAATAATTTTAAATAAATATTTTAAAAATATTTAAAAATTGAGAAATTCAAGAATTAATTTGAAATGTGGAGGGCAAAAATTAGGTGTCAACAATATGTATGAGGGGGCGAAGACTCGAGTTAGGACGGTGGGAGGAGATTCTGAGCATTTTTCGGTCTTGAAAGGGTTGCAGTAGGGATCAACTCTTAGTCCGTTTTTATTTGTCGTTGTGATGGATGTGTTGACGTGGAGTATACAAAGCGAGGTGCCTTAGTGTATGCTCTTTACGGATGATGTAGTTTTAATTGATGAGTCATGGCAAGGTGTTAATGATAAGTTGGAGGTTTGGAGACAAACCCTGGAGCCTAAAGGTTTCAGATTGAGTAGGACCAAGACAGAGTATTTGGAGTGCAAGTTTAGGGACTCGAGGCAATAAGAGGAAGTGGTAGTGAAGTAGTTTTAAATATCTGGGGTCTACGATTCAGAAAAATGGAGAAATAAATGGGGATGTCTCTCACCGTATTGGGGCAGGTTGGATGAAATGAAGACTCGCTTCGGGAATTCTATGCGATAAGAAGGTGCCGTCAAAACTTAAAGGCAAATTCTATAGAGTTGCGGTCCGATAGGCTATGTTATATGGAGCAGAGTGTTGACAGGTTAAGAATTCTCATATCCAAAAGTTGAAGGTGGCGGAAATGAGGATGTTGCATTGGATGTGTGGTCTTACAAGGGCTGACAGAGTTAAGAATGAGGTTATTCGGGAGAATGTGGGAGTGGTGTCGGTGGAGGAAAA
Organism: Capsicum pubescens; assembly: GCA_030864215.1. Taxonomy (NCBI): domain Eukaryota; kingdom Viridiplantae; phylum Streptophyta; class Magnoliopsida; order Solanales; family Solanaceae; genus Capsicum; species Capsicum pubescens. Next base: position 27,362,291 of record CM061549.1, on the reverse strand, counting down.
AATGCGGAAAGTGAGATTGAGATGGTTTGATCATGTGATGATGAGGGGCACGGATGCTCCAGTTCGTAGGTGTGAGAGGCTGGTGTTAGATGGTTTCAAGCGAGGTAGGGGTAGATCGAAGAAATATTAGAGAGAAGTGATTAGACGCGACATGGAGCAGTTACAACTCATCGAGGACATGACCCGGGATAGGAATGTTTTGAGAAAAAACACTAGGATAGAGGGATAAGGTGGGTGGATGAATCGTAGTCACTAGTTAGTAGGGCTTTGGTGTCCTTTGTTTGGTAATGTACATTATTTTTGTGGTACCTATGTTAGTTTTATCATGTTTCATGCTTGGAATGTTTTTGTATATTGTCTTTTATCTTGAGTCGGGGGTCTATCGAAAATAACCTCTCTACCTCTTTAGAGGTAGTGGTATGGACTGCGTACATTCTACCCTCCTCAGACCCCACTAGGTGGGAATATACTGGGTTTATTGTTGTTGTTGACTAGGTTATTGAAATTATTGAAAAAAATGTTATTTTAGAAAATTAAGATATATTCACTTCGTTATAAAATAGAAAAAATAATATAAATATATATCTTAATTCATCGTATTTATATAAATTCTTAGCTTTGTAAAGTAATTACAAAATCATCTAATTATGTATCTTCGTTGGATGTATTGGGAGCTAATTATGTATATCGAAAGATCCAAAATCCAGAAAAATGTATTGAGAGCTAATTATGTATCTTTAAAAAGGAAAAAAATGTCACTTCATTGGATGTATTATGTATCTAGACGGACTCAAATTCGAAAAAAATATATCGGAAGCTAATTATGTATCTTTATAGAGAAAGAAAATGTATCTTCATTGATTGTATTATGTATCTAGACAGACCCAAAAATAAAAAAAAATGTATTGAGAGCTAATTATATATCTTTATAAAGGAAAAATGTATTTTCGTTGAATATATCGGGAGCTAATTATGTATCTTGACAGATCCAAAATCGTGATTTTAAGTAATTATATAAAATATCGAGATTTTTTATAATTAAAATTCAAACTATCAAAATTTATGTTGTTTGCCCTATAAAATATTTGTTGTGTTTTTCATTTATATTTGACATGTCTCTTGAAAGAATATTATAAAGTTAGGATGAAAATACTTTTTCAGATGAAGAGTTTTCTTTTTAGGAAGATGGTTGTGTTTATCTATCTATCTATCTATCTATCTATCTATCTATCTATCTATTTGTCTGTCTATATCTACATCTAATATTTTGATGAATGACTATTAATTTGTGCGCTAAAAAATTATTTTTTAAGAGTTTAAGTGTTGAATGTTTGTGTTTGAAAAAAATAATTATATATTAAAAGATTATTTATTTCTTCATGATTATGTTAAGATTTCGTATCATTAAGGTGCAATTTGTGACGATAATTCATTTTCTTATTAAACTGGACTTGTTGCTTTTAACTTTCGAGGATAGTATTAATATATATGCCGAGCTTATCATTAAGCAAAATATATATTTTTAAATGCTTTTTTATTATTAAATGACTAAATAAAATATATATATATATATATATATATATATATATATTTACATTTATATTTTTAAAATATAATTAATAAAATAAATTTTTAGTAAATATTTTTAAGAAAGTTGTCAAGTCAAAGATTATCCAACCTCTACCAATTAAATCATTTTTTCTCCTCTCAAGTTTTTCTTTTGAATAGTCAGTCTCTCATAAAAAGTGATATTTGGAGAGAGAATTTTTTACCATTGATAAATGGAAGCTTAAAATGCAAACTAAACTTTCGGTTTTGACAGGTTTTTATTTAATGGGGTACAAAATATTTTTATAATTACTGTTACAGTAGGTAAAATTTAATTATTTTTAATGTAATACAAAATAACTGTTTGATTTTACTATTATAATGTGTAAATTTAATAATTATATGTGAAATTACCTCTAATTATTTATAAAATTAACTCCATAATTTTGAGGTCGTTACATGTATTCTCTTTGTTTCTTTTACTTGAACTTTATATTAAACATAATTTTTTATTTAATTTAATAAATTAAAAGAAATTTATTTTTATATGATTATTAAATAATTATATAAAATAATTTGATAAAACAAGCGCCTATCAAACTTTTCTTTGCCGTAATGGTTGAATTACTATTAGTATCCATGATAAAAGTCGAATTCTAGATGTAGAAATAGAAGAAGGTGGACCCCCTCTCCGTTGAAAGAAATGAGATTATCGCGGATACACACATTAATTAACTAAATTTGCCCGACGTAGAGGCAATCAAGAAAGCTGCATAAGTGAATATATAACCTGCAGAAAAGTGAGCTAATCCAATCAAATTTGCTTGTACAATGGAAAGGGCCACTGGTTTATCTCTCCAGCGAATCAAATTGGCCAAAGGTGTGCGTTCATGAGCGCATGCTAAAGTTTCAATCAATTCTTGCCAATATCCACGCCAAGAAATTAAGAACATAAATCCAGTAGCCCAAACAAGATGTCCAAATAAGAACATCTATGCCCAAACCGATAAACTATTCATACCAAAAGGGTTATATCCATTGATAAGTTGTGAAGAGAGTATCAAGTCAACAAGGGTAAATTTGGAATAAGGATTACCCTTTGGAGTAAGGAATAATTATAAGGGACATAAATGTAATTTACTTGGTCAACTCTAATAGCTTATAATTTTTCCCAAAAAACTTAGAAATGGCAACTTCTTATTTTTGGCTTAAAAAAAAGCTAAAATTAACTTTTTTTAAGCACTTATAAAATTTGTCAAGCACTTTTTTAAGTAAAAATATAAGCTATTTTGACCAACTTAAAAGTTAAGCCAAACACCGACTTATTAGAATAAGTAAATTGTTAGCCTTGCTACTCTTGATTACTGCAGGAACTTTTGCAATCAGTCTATCTTTTATGTGTAATAAAAGATTAGGTCAAACCCATCGACAGACCCTCAAACCTGTTTCGAAAATTCACTTAGGCCCCTCAACTAAGGCTTGTACCTATCAGACCCCTAAACCACCCGAATTTTGATCCAATTGAGCATTTTTTACACAATCAGCAAAAAGTATATAAAGAGTGTGTTACACTTGCGTTACGTGGCACAAAATGACGAATAAAAACAAAACACGTCGCAAATAATTTTTTTAATAAAAATTATAAGTTATAATTTCAATTAAATAATGACACATGTCTTGTGGGTCCAAAAATTATTTTAACTATATTACTCCACAACAATTAGAAAAAGAATTTTTTTTTTTTTTAAAAAAGTAACTTACCCTCCCCACTAGGGGTGTAAATAGGTCGGGTTGGTTCGTTTTTTCATTAAAATATAACCAAACCAACAATGTCGATTTTCTAAATCTATAAACCAAATCAAACCAATATACAATCGGTTTTTATATTTCGGTTTTAATCATTTTTTTTTTGTTTTTTTTTCTCGTCTTTTTTTTTTTTTTACAATTATAATGTGATTGAAGAAAAAATTAAATGTTTTCACTAAAAAGATAAAAAAAAAATAATGGTCATAGAGTAGTTCCAATTAAAATTAAGTTGGCAAATTACTAAGACGTCTAAACTACTATCTCTCAAAGTAATATTATGTGGATACCCAGTGGTTCAATTTGTAAGTCACTAGTCACAATTGCTTGTCTGAAAGTTTCCTTCACATAAAATATGAACATAAAGAAGAATGAAGAATTGGAGACAACTTATTAAAAATTTAACTCCATAACATATTTCCACAAGAAAAAAGAGAAAGAAATGAAACAAACCTAAATCAAAACTTGACAAATGAGGAGAATGAGAAAAGTAAGATGAGGAAATAATAGAACTCTCTGAAAACTTGGAAAGTAAAATGTAAAGTGAAACAATTGAAGAGTTATAGATTTTTATATTAATATTGGGTTTTGTATTAATCTGTTACTAATGGATAAATATTAGGGAAAAGGATAGCAATAACACCTAAAACTAAAATAATATCATAAAAATAACACTCAAAATTAAATACCCTATAAATAGCCACAAACTAATTTCACTAGCTAACCTTCACTGTCATACGCTTAAACATAGTAAAAAATGTCGTTAAAGTAACTTTCTCTTTCTTTCTTTCCTTTTCATTCACAATTTCCTTTCCATTCAAACTCCCAAACCTCCATTCTTTTACCTTTTTTCGATACTTCAATTAATCTTTCTTATTCCATAAATTTTGTATAAAATCTCCAAAAATCTGCATTCAATTAGCTTTTTATAATTTTTTTCCATTGTAAATTTGCTCAAAATTGATACAAAATAATGACTTCAACTTCAGTTTTAGTTTTAATAATGATAAAATACAGAGGTCAGTGGATATCTAATGTTGAATTTAAGTGTATCAATGTGGTATAAAAGAGTATCAACTGAATATAGGGACTGCATGTGCATGCAAAGAATTCCCTCTTCCTTTTTAAAAAAGTATATCAATGTAGTATAAAAGTGTATCAATGTGACATAAAAATGTATTAAATGGATATAAAGACTGCATATGCATCCATAGGTTCCCCTTTTTCTTTTCTTTTTTTAAAAGTGTATCAATGTGGTATAAAAGTGTATCAAATTGGTATACAAGAGTATCAATTGGGTATAGACATTGTATGTGCATGCAAAGATCCCCTTCTCTCTTTTAAAAAAAGTGTATCAATCTGGTATAAAAGAGTATCTATTTGCATATTCTTTTTTTTTTTTTTTTTTTTTTAATCTTTACATGCATCAAAACATCTCCGACTCACTGTGATTGAGTCAGCCTCTGAGAAGAACATGGACCAAGACATGGCTTTTCTCTTACCTTGAGGCCTCATTATTTTATTTTTCTTCTTCTTCAAGTTTAAAGAACTATGACATTGCTTCAAGTACAAACCCGTATGTGATGATTCTGTAAAATAATCATCATTAACAACAAATTTGAGGTCAAAATTGATCGCTTTACTCGTTAATTTTAACTTTCCTTTATTTCCTATTTTTTGCTTCATGTCCATAGTTTTCAATGCTCCAATGCAAGAAACAATAAATCAATTTTTGATATTGATCATAAAACACAGTAGATTGATCGATGCATAATAGAGGAGAAAAAGCGAAGATTTGAGAAAGTATATTTAGAAAAGAAAAGTGATTTAAGAGTAGCAACTGTAAAGAACATTTAATTTCCTTAATTGTGTAAGGAGAGTGGTTTTGGGCCAATTGGCTAAAAAAAGGAAATAAATTGGGCCGATCGGCTCCAATTGCCCATATTTTCATAGTGTGGGCCATTTCTTTTTAAAATGGTCAGTTCATGTCCTTTTTCCTAAATATTATAACTAAAGACCCAAGAATATATATCTATTTTCTGAATATAAAAAAGTTATAAAAGTAATTAGAAAGTAGATTATAAGTAATATTTTTTTACGTATAAAAAATTAAAATTATATATGTATTATGTCGGTTTGGTTTTATTTTTTCTAATACCAAACCAAACCAAGAATGATCGGGTTTTTTTTTTCAACACCAAACCAATCAAAACAAACCATAAGTCGGGTTTTTTCCTCGGTTTGATTTGATTCATCGGTTCGATTTGACTTAACGATTCGGTTTGTACACCCCTACTCTCCACCCTCCTAAGCCCCCCATGGTCTTCCTCACCCCACCCCCATGTCTTCCTCACCCCCACCCCAACAATTCATCTACATAATCTTTTTCACAACCTCAGAAACAGCCCAATCTTTCTGAAACCTATCATTTTCGACACGTAAATGTTGGTGTTTAGGTAAATTAGATTTGTGAAATCCATTGATTTTTAGAGTTAGTTTGTGTGTCCCTTTGTCATAGTCAACAATAGCTTGTTTTTTCTTATCAAAGGTTGTAGTTTTTTTGTTTTTGTTGTTGGGATTTTGTTGGTTTAAGGTGAGCGTAATGAAATGGGGTTTGAATGGGAGGTTTGTATGGTGGAAGCCATGAAAAATCTTGTGTTGTTTGGAGGATAAAACCTTTGAGTTTGGGTGTAAAGTATCGTTTCAACACTATTTGTATGGTGTAAAAACTGCTTTTCCCCCGTCCCCTTCCCCCCTCCATTCTCTTCTCCAGCAAGAAGCTGAACTTAAAAAAAAAGAAGAAAAAACTGGTCTGAAGATTCTTGATTATGAGTTTCATAATTGAAAATTGATGAATTAAAGAAGGAAAATTGATTTGCGTTTTGGATGACTTGTAGTGGGATCAAGAAGACGGAGAGGAAGAAGATAATTAGGAGAAGATGATGACTTTTGGGGTGGGGTGGGGTGGGGGTGTTGTGAATAAGACAATGAAGGGGGAGGAGTGTGAAGAAGATGATGGGCGGGGTGAGTGTGAAGAAGACAACGAAGAGGGGGGTTCTTTTTTTTTTTAAACATAATTAAGAAGTTATAATAATTAAAATTAATAAAATAATTTAAATATAAGTTTTTTAATTAAAAAATATTATTTATTCTATTATTAAAAAAAATATTTGGGTCCTCGGTGCCACTTGGTACTTTTGTATTGGTGATTTAGTACAAAAATCACTTCACACGCGTCTATCTAGAGTAAAAAACATGCGCAGTGCTATGTAGGCAAAAAATGCTCAATTGGATCAAATTCGGGGGTTTAGGGGTCTGATAGGTACAAGCCGGATCTAAGTGAATTTTCGAAACAAGTTTGAGGAATGATTTGGCCTAAAAGATTACTATGGTTGATTGTTTTGTACAAGGCATGCATGCATATAAGCAGATAGAATCTCCAATTCTCGAAGAAACCTTTTGCATTTCAACTAACAATATATTGCTTGTTGATTGTTTGGATGATTCATTGGTCGCATCTATAAGTATGTTCATCATCTTAATTAACTGGTTCAAATTTTGGTAAGGACAAATATGACTGTTCAATTTTTCTACAAAAGATGCTTAAGTAAGCTCTGATCGTCGTGTAGTGATGGTGTTAGCTAGTGTGTTCATTTTAGAAACTGATTATTGACAAGAAATAACACTATGTAAATACAATTCTTCTATATGCTTTGTAACCTAGGTGTTAGATTTGTGGAGTGAGTGGTGAGGGTATATTTAATGTGTTGCATTCATTAATTTTGATATGCTTTGTAAGCAAGGTATTGTTGATTTTTACCAAGGTACTTGTGTGCTTTAGTACTTGTGTGCTTTTGTAAATGCAAGAAAGGACTGCGTCCCTTCCAATATATCTGATGAACTTGAAATTGCACAAGTATCGTTTCAACACTATTGATATTTTTGGCGAATCCGACATGCGCCCATTGATATTTTTGGCGAATCCGAGCAACATAGTCCCAAAGCAGTGTGCTGATAATGAAAAAGGTAGGTAATTTTTGACTTGGCATCCCAAAAAAGCTCTTGATTATTAAATAAATGCTAGGTTTATACGAGATGCTGATTTGTGCTCTGACATTTTGATGGGTCTCTATTGACTCTGTTGGGTTCTTCTATTCTATATGTTGTCTTTTGTTCATTGCATAAATGAGTACTCTTATCATTTACTTTTGTGCAACTATAGATGCATATATGCAAAAAAAATTGGTAGCAATTTTTGTTACATATTCCTGCTTGGCAAGCAGATGGCTTGAGAACATTCGTGATTGGCTGTGTGATGATTGATGATCAGAAGAAATTTGTTGTCTCTGATGATCAGTGGGTTGTTGCTAGAAATGAAGAGGAAGCTCGAAATTTGGCTGGTAGGAATCGAGAAGGAGATTGTTGAGCTCCGTCAAGATCCAAATATGCTGTGAATAAAGCTGGGAGGTGATGTACCATTTTCAAAGATTTAAAAACACTCTTCTTATAGAGCTTTGTGCTCTAAGTTGAGAGTTTGATCCTTGGAATCTATTTTTGGAGCAGTTGATCGATATCGTCTGATTCATTTTACAATGAAGAGATTTATTTTGCATCCAATGATCTGTGATGCACTTGGGTGTAAGATGTTGAAGTCGTTTGGGAAATGTTATTGATCCTCTTGAAGTTATTAATGGCATTACACTTGGCGTTCTTCATTAGAGATTAAAGGAAGGCAGCCCAGAGGACAAAGACCTTGAGAGTTGAGAGGGCATAAAAGTGGGGCAAATGCTCTTCTTCGATTTAAACCTCGTCTTATACACTGACTGCTCAGGTTTGTCACATTTTGAGTCTTTATTAATTTGGCAGATCTCTTGTGCACAATGTATTATTGATATGCCATGACCTCTTGAGGCACTACAAGAGGAAAACAACTCCGAGAGATGTATGCTGAAAATTCATCTGAGATATGGTCTCTTGGGATTTCATTGAGGAATGAAGTACTTACAGGATATGGTTTTCCTAGCACCTTTACGAAGCTAGTGATCATGACCTGTGTCACATCTACAAAATGCTGAATGGTGAAAGCCTTTATCCTCAAACAAGTGGTCAAAAATAGATTGCCAAATGTTGATTGATAAAATCACTACGCCTTATGTAGGTAGGTTGCAGATCATTAATGCGGTGTTGTTCTCAATCTATAACTTTTGGAGCGCAGTCTTTTATCTTACCCCAAAGTGTTGTTAAAGCATTTGTGGGGAAACGGGAAAGAGAAGAGGAAAATAGCACTAGTATCATGGGAAAATCTCTGCAGGCCAAAAAAAGAATGGAGGGTTGAATATCAAAGGCTGTCAGTTGTGGAACACTGCTTCTGTTGGCAAATTGCTATTGCAACTGGCAGCAAAAGCTGATTCTTTATGGATTAGGTGGGTGCATGGGTTGTATATGAAAGGTGAACAGGAATTCTGGGACCATATACCTCCCAAGGACAGTAGCTGGTACTGGAACTATTAAGCAGATGACGAGGTTGTGATGTCAAAATGGAGATTATAAACTGACGGCAAATGGAACATATAATGTAAGTTGCAGCTACGACCAATTGTTGGGTAGACAGAGGAAAGTACAAGAAGCGGAGCTGATTTGGAATAAAATTCTAACACCAAAGACATAGATTTATTGCGTGGCTGGCCAATTAGGAGCGACTGCTAACAAGAGCAAGAATGAATAAGCTACATATACCAGTGGATGACGACAAATGTTGTTTATGTGGTGATGATAAAGTGGAGACGCAACTGCATCTACTCTCAGAATGAATGCAGTTGGACAAATAAAGTGAAAAATGAATTAGAAACTTGTCTGTGGTGTAACAATCTGTGGAATATTGCTTTTAGGTTTGCCATGCGTAAATTGGGTGACGAAGTCTATTGCATAGCTTGTCTGCGTAACATTTGTTGAAGAAGTCCTATGGGAAAGAAAGACTGTAGGACTGTAGCCATCTTCGGGTCGGGCTCCTTGGAATCATAATTGGTGAGGATCATTTCCAGTGTTCAACTTAATCAAAACTATTTGTAATCTTCATATAATAAGATTTATCCTAGCATCGGTAGCTATATATATTATTGTACGGTTCATGTAATAATCCAAACTCTAGGAATGAAAAATATTGAATTGAGGAGATTTTTTTGATCAAAATTCTCTAGAAAAAAGTTTCTAATATGGAGAGAAATTGAAATGAATGAGAGGTAGAAACATTATAAAATATTATTATGTCAGATACGATTTATTATACTTTTACAAGCTGATTTATAAATATTATTTAGATAACCTTGAATTTCATTCCTTGTCGCATAGTTTTACTAGTAATAAAAGCTTTGTTTTAACAATATTCATATTATTTTACAAAATGATGTACATCATAATTTGGTATACGCACGTGCCGAGTAACTAGTCATCAAAATCACTAACAATATAACAAACACAATACATAAATGCATAGAAACTTGTACAGTATGCAAAATAAACTCACAACGCTAGTCATAAAATAATACTAAAACTATACATCTGAAACCGTAGACAACACTCAACACTTACGAACAAGAAGCTTCAGACACAAATACAGAACACTCCCCTGCTATCACCGACACCCTCCCACCCCCTAACCCTCTACCCTAATCCGCATCCTCCACACCTTCCTATCAAGGGTCATGTCCTCCGTAAGCTGTAACTTCTCCATATCCTGTCTAATCACCTCCCTCCAATATTTCTTCGGCCTACCTCTTCCCCGCCTAAAATCATCCATAGCCAGTGTCTCACACCTTCGCACTGGCGCATCAACACCCCTCCTCATCACGTGTCCGAACCAACGTAACCTCACTTCTTGTATCATGTCCTCCACCGAAGCCACTCCCACCTTTTCCCGAATAATCTCATTCCTCACCCTATCCTTCCTGGTCTGACCACACATCCACCGCAACATCCTCATCTCCGCCACCTTTAACTTTTGGACGTGAGATTTCTTAACTGGCCAACACTTCGCTCCATACGACATAGCCGGTCGGACTGTCACTCTGTAGAACTTACCTTTAAGCTTTGGGGGCACCTTCTTATCACATAAAACTCCCGAAGCAAGCTTTGCTTCCATTTCAACCACCCTGCCCCAATACGATGCGTGACATCCTCGTCAATCTCACCATCACCTTGAATTATAGATCCCAGATACTTGAAACTCCCCCTCTTCTGAATGGCTTGAGAATCCAGCTTCACAACCACATTAGTCTCCTGCGACACATCACTAAACTTACACTCCAAGTACTTCGTCTTGGTCCTGCTCAACCGAAAGCCTTTAGACTCTAAGGTCTGTCTCCAAATCTTCAACTTATCATTAACTCCTCCTCGAGTCTCGTCAATCAATACCACACCATCTATAAATAACAAACATCAAGGTACCCCTCCCTGCAAATAACAATATTGAAGCATTAGTTAATAAAAATAATCTAGCTAAGCTCCGAAGATACTAAGACCATGAATGAATGTGATACGAAACAACCAAGGAAAGACATCAAAACAACCCACAAATCGCTCAAAACAGTCCACAAGGTGCAAGACACAAAACGGCTATAAGATGACAACTCAAGAACCCAAGATTACAAGGTGTTCAACACCAAAGCAACAACTACACTAGATGAACAAGATGATAACAATAGGGAAAGAACACAAGAACAATGTAACAACAACACACGGCTTCACTACAAACAACTACAAACTAGTACAACGATTACAAGAACAAAAGATAGGAAGTGTGACATACAATATTACAAATAATAAGAACCAAGGTATATATTAAATACCAAGACCCTTAACACTCGTAATATCAACACCAACACTCTACGGTGACACAAGAGTGCGTCCACCACTCAAGCACCAAGGTTTCTAACAATGTTTTGCAACACTAGTGATTCCACACTAGCATCACCCTAGTTACGGTTGCTCTCACTCTCTCTAGAGGAGTTTCTTTCAATAACATTCAAAAACTAAGGAACTAAAATCCTACAAGGTTCTATTTATATCACATTACAAAATAAGAGGCAAAAGACTAAAAGACCCTTTAACGACTAGTCTTCAAAATAGCCGCCCATTGAGTGCTCCTTAGAGACGGTTTTGGGCCTCCTTAACACTTGAATTTGTGCACTCTTTTAGGTGGTCTACAAAATACTCAAAAAGTATCCATGATTGTGATCGTATCAGCTAATATTCCTACACCCTCCAAGTTCACCTAATACCTGATTTGACCGCTTGTCCATCTTTGTCTCTTTGTTCATTCATGTCATTAGCGTATCAGCCTTTTGTATGTGTTCGGTTTGTCTCTCTCCCTCTCGTATCTTTTTAAGGAATTGTCTTGAATGCGTTATAAGATATAATATTATAAAAAATGTCTCTTCATTAAATATTTATTTCATTTATGCGTCATAATTGAGATGTTTACAGTCTTGAAAAACAACTACGCTACTAAGAATAAAATGACCAAAAAAATAAATAAATAAAAAATCAATTTTGTCTTGAATATGTAAAATCATAAATATTTTGAGTTAGATATTTTTAGTATGGACGGAAAATATTTTGAGATAGAAAAAATACTTAATTATATTTTTCTCATTTTATCCCTAATATTTATTATTCTTGAAAGTAATAGACATTGATTCTACAGGATAAAAAACATAAACATGAAGAGTACAAACACAATTTTGATGAAACAACGACAAAATGTGTTTCAGTCCCAAACTAATTTGAAGACTACATGAATCATCGTTCTTCATTTAACCTCATATCATATCATCGCGTAATTAATGGAAGCATCTAGTGAAGAGAGATTAATGCGATGGGTGGTTAAAAATATAAACAAGGTTTTATTAATAAAATAAAGTATTTTTTTAATAGTTTCTTAAGAAATTTGTAAAAAAGAAATATGGTATAAAATGAATCGGACAGTTTAATTCAACTTTAAGAAATTAAGAATTTTCTTCCACCTAACTCTCTGTGTTAATCTAATGAAAATATATTTTATATAACAATATGCTTACTCCTAACTTTATGTACTTGTCGATAGAAAAAAAAAGATAGTAAATAAAGGAAAAAAACAAGCTTATCAACAACACAATTAACATATTCAACGAATTTTCACAAGTACAATACGGAGAAAGTAGATTATATGCAGATTTTATCACTAATTCATGGAGGTATAGCGGTAGTTTTCAAAAGATCCTCGACTTAAGTGTGTCAAATTCAAATACAAGAAAAAAAAACAGTGAAGAAAGCATATTGATTAATACTATTGGACCAAAAAAATCATGTAAAAGATATTTTCTAGCCTTACAAATTTGATTAAAATATAATTATAGTTCCCCCAAAAAATATAAATAACCATGATGGGTTTACTTTTTTTCATTCTTTAGATTTATCCTCATCTAATAAATATCTGAATAATTTTTTTTAAAAGATCTTTCAAAACTTTGTTATCAAGTTGTTTTCTTAACGAGTGTGCCAATTTTTTTTAAGAATCACTTATTATAGACCGAAGGGAGTATAAATATTTCAATGACTCTCTTGGCGTGTGGTGTCATTAGTATTTGCCTAGATTATAACTAGTTGCTTTTGAGACTATGTGGGTGTTTGGGTTAGCTTTTAAGTTAGTCAAAATAGCTTATAAGCTATTTTTTACTTAAAAAAGTGTGACAAATTTTGTAAGGGTTTTAAAAAGTTAATTTTAGCTTTTTTAAAGCCAAAAATAAGAAGCTATCATTCCTAACTTTTTTTTTTGAAAGATTATAAGCTATTAGAGTTGATAGAATAAATTACATTTATGTCCCTTATAATTATTCCTTATTCCAAATTTACCCTTGTTGACTTGATACTCTAACATATTTTAATAGGTGCTTGTTTTATCAAATTATTTTATATAATTATTTAATAATCATACAAAAATAAATTTCTTTTAATTTATTAAATTAAATAAAAAATTATGTTTAATATAAAGTTCAAGTAAAAGAAACGAAGAGAATACATATAACGACCTTAAAATTATGGAATTAATTTTATAAATAATTAGAGTTAATTTCACGTATAATTATTAAATTTACACATTATAATAGTAAAATCAAACAATTATTTTTTATTACATTAAAATAATTAAATTTTACCTACTATAACAATAATTATAAAAATATTTTGTACTACATTAAATAAAAACTTGTCAAAACCGAAAAGTTCAGTTTGCTTTTTAAGCTTTCATTTATCAATGGTAAAAAATTCTCTCTCCAAATATCATTTTTTATGAGAGACTAACTATTCAAAAGGAAAACTTGAGAGGAGAAAAAATGATTTAATTGGTAGAGGTTTGATGATCTTTGACTTGACAACTTCCTTAAAAATATTTACTAAAAATTTATTTTATTAATTATATTTTAAAAATATAAATGTAAATATATATATATATATATATTATTTAGTTATTTAATAATAAAAAAGCATTTAAAAAATATATATTTTTCTTAATGATAAGCTTGACATATATATTAATACTATCCTCAAAGGTTAAAAGCAACAAGTCCAGTTTAATAAGAAAATGAAGTGTCGTCACAAATTGCACCCTAATGATACAAAATCTTAACATAACCATGAAGAAACAAATAATCTTTTAATATATAACTATCTTTTTCAAACACAAACATTCAACACTTAAACTCTTAAAAATGATTTTCTAGCGCACAAATTAATAGTCATTCATAAAAATATTATATATATATATTAATTTTAATTTGATTGAGCAATAAAAATTAATGATAATCAACCCTATATATTATTAACAGCTATAAGGGTATTTCAGACATTTTGACCAAAAAAGTGCTTAAAAACATTATTTACCAAACACATCAATAACTTTTTTTCAGCACTTTTATCCAAACACTTAACTTCTTTTTAAATAAGTTCAGCACTTTCAAAAACACTTTTCATTTTTTTTTTCAGCCTATCCAAACGGGCTCTATTTATGAAACGAAAAAAGTGGGTGGTGGAAACGGGTTGTTGAGGATACCTGAGAAAATTGAAGGAAATGTGTCTTTTAAGTCTTGAATGAAAGATTTGTCACCTTGACCAACTTAAAGGGTCAAACATTATTAGAAAACTTGATTAAGTTAATTGAGGACTTGATTAATATTTTTAATTTTTTTTAATCTTTTCAAAAATACAAATCAACCCAACCCACACCCCTCTTCAATCCAAATCAACCACTATCTCTCTCTCCAGTTTCTCTCAACTCTCTCCCAACCAACAGTTTTGCAAAATTTCTCCCTTCAACCTCCGACGATAAATAGTCGGGCGAGTTTCTTTTCGACTTTCAACCGTCAATCGACGTGAAGACTTCTCCGACGACAACAACTTCGAGTTCTTCGTCATCCCATTTCTTTTTTCACAGGTAAAAAATTATGAAGAAACAGAGAAACTTGAGCCAACTACACTTCTAGTATTGAAATATGGACTGAATAAAATCCTAATTTCTGGAATTTTTTCTTCTTGTTGTCGTACTGTTGATTCAGATTTGTTGGTGATTTTTGTTCACTGTTGATGTTCTTAGTGTGTGTGTGTGATGTGTTGGTGTTGCTGGGTTGATTTGTTGTTTGTCTTGGTAAAAATGGTATTGCAACAGATGAAACATAAGATGCAACAGATGGAAATCTAATGCAACTATAAAAATCTGATACAACAGGTGAACAATTTAACAGATCATTCATCTGTTGTGACAGACGACTCTTCTGTTTGGAAGAAATCTAAATAATGTTGATCCAACAGATAACTGATTAGTGATCTGTTTTTATTCTTTCCAACGGTTTACTCTTCATTTTGAAACAGATTAGTGACTGGTTTTATTCTTTTCAACGATTTATTCATCCGTTGCAATAGGTCAGTTATATGTTGTAACAGATAACATACCTGGTGCAACAGATTAGTGATCCATTTTTATTCTTTCCAACGGTTTACTCATCTGTTGCAACAAGTCGGTTATATGTTGCAACAAATAAAATACCTGGTGCAACAGATTAGTCATCTGTTTTTATAGTTTTCAATGGATTACTCATCCGTTGCAACAGGTCGGTTATATGTTGCATCAGATAAAATACCAGGTGCAACAGATTAGTGCTGTTTTTATGGTTCCCATGGATTACTCATCCGTTACAACAGATCGATTATATATTGCAGCAGATAACATACCTGGTGCAACAGATTAGTTGTCTGTTGGAACTGTTATATTACTGTTATGCATTAATCAATTGTAATCTATGTTATGTTCCTGTTAATTTAAGATAACATGACTCTCAAAAGAAAAAAAATCGAATCAAGTCCAAGTAAAGGAATAAGTGCAGCAGCTCAGCTACATCCACCACTCTATGAACTTTCTTTACAAGCATTATCTCAATCAGGAGCAGAAGATAATGAACACAGGGATGAGGAATCTTTCAAAAGAGATGATCCAAATTCTAATAGCCCTTTCGCTGAAGAGTTGGTCAAAACCTTCAGTATTGATCGTTATCCTGTGAGAATGCAGTGCGATGGTGCCACAGATTTAATGAGTGATCTCGTGGTTAAGTCAGTCATGGGAGAATCTTTCGACGCCTTCAGAAAAATACTTCGAGAATAAAAATTGGATTGTTATTTCAGGGAAAGCTGCTTTGGGCAATATCTTGATTTGCCGGAGGACAACAATGCTCGTTTCCAGATGAAAATGGTATATGATCTTCTCAAGTGCAGATTTATGTATGAAAATAAAGATAAGATGGATGAGGTGTGGATAAATTACCGTGTCATGCCTGTTTGTTTTGGTTGGAAGGAATTTGCCATAGTTACCAGACTAAAATGTTATCCTCCTTCTCCTTCTCAAGTTATACCTACTCTGACTGAAAAAAACACCCCGCACACCCAAAAAAGAAAAAGGCAAGTCGAGTGATCGTGATGACCTGGTGTCCATTGTTGGTCCAAGCTTCAAAAACAAAAATCTGATAGAAGCGTTGAAAGGTAAAGAACTTTCAAAGAAGCACAAACGATCATTGTACTTGGTTTTGTTTGTACATAATGTTCTTTGGGCGAGAGACGTTAACAACAACATAAGCGTCGGTTTAATAAATCTCTCCGAGGATCTTGATGCATTTAACAACTATCTTTGGGGTTATAAAAGCTTCAAAATGACTGTCGAATATTTGTTGACTCCGTTAATGCCAAAAACAGTCAACTTATATGGCTTTCCATGGGCCTTCATGGTAAATATTTATTTTATCATGATATGATTCATCATTTTTTTATTCAATAATATTTTTGATTTATTGGTGTTATGTTATAGGCTTGGGCATTTGAAGCCATTCCTTATTTGAGACAATAAGTGAACTACCAAGAAGAAGTTTCCTGTCCAAGAATTTTGAGATGGTTGTCGGCCAAAATCGATAAAAATGCAAAATTTCTTGATCTTTTCAATTTCCCCAAGGAAGCAGTAAGTCCAATTCTAATCAAGTTTTTGTTTTAATTAATGATTAAATGATTTCATCATCATTCTTAATATATGTACCGATTTATTTTAGATTGTCCATCCGTGGCTTGTTCCGACCAACCGAGAGTTGAAGATGCCTTTTTTCTTATTTTACCATTTGTGCAAACTTTATCGAACCCTAAGGTCATTGATGGAATAAAAATAAAATTGTTTGGAGCAACAACCATCACAAGAAAAATAATTTTGGAGGGTGGGGCTAATGATGCTCCTCTTACAGTTTTTGAAATAATAAGCCATTATGATTATGATCATAATGGTTGTACAGATTTTTATCTAGATTTTGCCGCATCTAGCAAATGTTCTTCATGCAAATGTCAAGATTGCAAGGCAAAACACGATGGAGTGATTAATGCTATTAATGCACTAACTGCTTCTGTAAAGAAAATGACATTTAAGAGGGGATTTCATATCCAGACACTCCACTAGAGATCAAGGAGGCTAAGAGGAGAAGGAAAGACACTTCCAAGGCATCATCAATCATAAAAAAAGCAAGATTACAATGCCTCTGTCGTTTTTTTGCTCCGATGTTCAGTGTGCAAGGGCCACATGAGAGCAGCATGAGTTGAAGAAGGTGAATGTACATCATCTATTCCAAAAAAACAAACAGACACATATCTATTTCAACAGATGATACATTTGCTGAAAATTATCAAACAGATATATACATATGTTGCAACTGTTATCTAACCTGTTGCATCAGATTCGTTATCTGTTTCAACAAATGAATCTTATGTTGCAACAGATGGGTCATCTATTCGAAATTATCATACTACTCTGATTTACTTGTTCGAATTTGTCCCAACAGATATCCATCTGATGCAACATAAGACGCATCTGTTGCAACAGATGAAAAATCTATTGTATATCTCTACTTAACATTGACAATTCTGGCTTTCCAAGTGGATGTCACAGCTACTGCCGAAGAGCATAATATCACAGTTGATAATCCATCAACTGCTTCCAAAGATGAAGAAAAAGTGGAGCTTGTCAGTTTGGGAGAACGAAAGAATTACCTGTTTGAAGGGTTCAACATCTCGAACGAGGCTCTAAAAAAACTAACACAGTTGATCAACGACTATTCAGAATGGATTGCCGATGGGCTATTAAAGAATCATGTCGGCAGGTACATAAATCAATTTTATAGATATTGGTTTATACAATTCTTGTTGTAAGAACCTGACATTAACACATATAAATCATCATGTAGAAA
This sequence comes from Capsicum pubescens, assembly GCA_030864215.1. Classification (NCBI taxonomy): domain Eukaryota; kingdom Viridiplantae; phylum Streptophyta; class Magnoliopsida; order Solanales; family Solanaceae; genus Capsicum; species Capsicum pubescens. The sequence continues at coordinate 27,344,145 of CM061549.1, read as the reverse complement.
ATAAAATGACGAGCGCTACAAAGTGAACGAATCGAGTCTTCGTTTTGATATGTTCGACTTTGTTGTTGCACATTTCGAAATGAAGAATTGGTTCATTTGATTTCACAGCTCCAAACTTGCTGGAATGATGAGGTTTAAATGCTATACATATTACTATTAATTAATACTTTATTTAATTACATCTGCGTATTAATTTTTTCGTCACGTAATCTAAAATGTTTGATAATATGTGTAGCACATCGATGTCATTTTTTACTACCTACCAAAGAAGGCCAAGTTGCAAACACAAGAACAATACAGATACATAACAGGCAATTGTTTATACAAAGTTTACATCAATAATGCCTACGATAGGTATTGTCAACAACAGGCAGAAGTTTCTTGAAAAGAGGAATGCTTAATCAACATCATCAAAGGTTTTAGCATTCCGGTTGGCTTACCATGGCATTTGGTCGATGAAGTGTACATTCCAATCAATTGTGGTGATGAAATCCATTGGGTGTTGGTTGTCGTTGTTCTAAAAGAGAGGCGCATCCGAGTTTATGACTCGATGTCGCAAAGGAGACGTTTCGGGACGTCGACTGAGATACAAAAGCTGGCCAAAATATTACCTACTTACCTTGATATGAGTGGCTTTTTGGATCAAAAGGTTCGTACTGATTGGTCGACGATTGAAGCATACCGGGATAAAATGGCTAATCCATTTGATGTACAATATGTCGACGAAATTGCTCAACAAACCATTGGTAGCCTGTAAGTTTAAGTGTCATGATTTATTTTCATTTCACAAATTTCACAACGCTTGCATGAATTGCAAGATATGGATTATCTATTTTTTTATAACGCAGGGATTGCGGTCCTTTTGTTTCCGCTTATGCCGAGTATTTGAACGATGGATTACAAGTAACAAATGATGGCCTTGATGCCGGATTACTCCGCAAAAGATATGTTGATCTTTTATGGAAATATAGAGAAGTGAAAGCTCAGAAGCCGTACGCAACCGACGTTAAAGATCCACGGTGACCAAAGCCGAATTTCATAGCACCGGATGAAGAAAAACTTGTCCATATTGATTAGATATTTATAGCTTGAGTCCGTTAATGTAATAACCTATTCTCCTTGGTTTAACTTGTTGATTTATTTGTAGAGTAGATGGTTGTACCCATAATGATTTATTTTACATTTCATTTATTTCTTGAGTTATTTTATGTAAATTTTGAACGCTTCGATTTATTTTATTCTGTCTACGACTATAATTAATCCTTAGTTTTGAACATATTAATTGAAAATGAGTACTAGATTCAAATATCGCAACAGATAATACATCTGCTGCAACAGACGACATGTCTTATCAGACAACTTTAGACATATATTACAACATGAGATGCAATACGTAGGTCATATGCTGGAAATTATATAACAGGGCTTCCTACTTTTTTGATTTGCTCGAACAGATTACCGATCAGTTGCAATAGATAAGTTATATGTTACAACAGATCGTATATCTGTTGCGACAGACAGATTGGGAACATCTGTATAACGCAACAGATGACCAACCTATTCCAACAGATGATCAATCTATCACAACAGGTACTATATCTATTATGAAAGATATAAAATCTATTACATTATAAAAATTTAACTTGTCCAGACATAAAAATTATTGCCACTACATGTAAAATGAATTGGCTTGAAATGAATTTTTTTTATCGTATTCGTCTCTGTCTTTGTACATGTTTTTTTTATACACGGGCTCCAACCATTTAGTTAGTACCCCATATGCCCAGACCCATTACATCTTTCCCACAATGGTGTCGTATACACCGGTCATTTATGTGCCGGTCAGTAAACACTCGATGTATGCAAGCGAGTACGACCCGCACGCTGCACCGATTGTATTTCTTGGGAGCTGGATATTCTTATTTAGACCTTCAAAATCCCATGATTACTTCGCCAAGACTTCAGCCGACAAATGATCCATCAGCTTACTCTGCGTCAACAACTTGGGCAACAACTTCAAGAGTGGTTGCATGTGGGTTAAAAACGTCTTCTCGCTGAAGACAGGTAAGTTGCAGTCATAAACCTTAATCTTTCCCTCGTATAGTAGTATCTCAACAGTGAGAAAATGTGTGACATCCACGTTCATGACTGCAAGGATTCTCTTTTCCTTGGTCCAGCTCTTGCCATGTGGATATGGCCTCTTCCCTCTAACATATTTAATTGCTTCTTCATCCCATTGGAACGTAGAAACTAACTGATCAAATCCCAGGCTACCGGAGTTTAGCGTACCTATCCTTGAAATTATTGTAGAAGTTGAGGTCCATTATCCTATCAGCGGCATCATAAGCATCCGGGTACACTAATTGTCTGCCCCTCATGAGTTAGAGAATTTCATCAACATACTATGGTATAAGAAGACAATTTTCAAATAGGTTAGTAATTGTAAAGAATAAAAACACAGTGGAAAGAATCCGATGCAGAGGGTTCTCTGAATCAGTTCACAGATTACCCAGCCAACACAACTTATGCAACAGATGTGTATTATGTTGCAATAGAATACAAGGTTTTTGCAATAGATTACACATCTTCTGCGTAGATCCTTCTTCATGGAGTAGATTGGAAGGCTAGGTTAGCAAAAGTTAACTTACCTTGTCCTAGTACCACACACACAATTTGTCATATTCGAGAAGTCTTTGGCGGCAAATGAATGCATGGTGTATTCTTTTTGAACCTTCATCTTGATGAATTCTGATAGTTCCTTCTTCTTCTCCTTGCCAAGCACCGCGAATATGTCCACCTTCTTCGGCAGCCCTTGAACTTCAACAACTATTGAAGCGGGGGGATTTGCAATTTTTGCTGATTTCAGAACGGAGAGAATTTGTCTAATTTTTCTTCTCTTCCTTCTAACCTCCACTGTAGGAGTGCATGGCTCCCTCACCTCATTGGATGGTATGACACTCCTCCTGGATTTCAACTTCTCAACAGCTTCAGCAATAACCTCTAGCTTTTCAAAGAGTTTATCCTCTCTGTCCTTGCACACTTTGTATTTGAAATAAGAACATGAGGGTGGGGGGGGGGGGGGGTGAGAGAGACCACTGTAAGGGTGAGAGGGACCGGTGTAGGGGTGAGAGAAAAGACCTATGCAAGGGGTGTTTTCAAACATATTTATTTTTTGCTGAGCACCAACATGCTCATAATCACGACTGGCAGTAAAAGCAGCAGTAGGATGGATGCCATCATCACAAACAACTCCACCAGCAACACCCCCAGAAGAAACACCCGGATCTGTTGTAGTTTGAGGTTGGTCGTGAAGAGCTTCAACATTAGGATGACCTTGCCTAACTGCTCTTCTTATGAATGTTGCTCCATCCAATTCCTTCTTTATTAACTCCACCGTTGGGTCTTCTTTTGTATCAACAAGACCTAGAGTAAGAAAAAAATTCATCCCCAGCTCATCAATGGTAGGCACGATCCAAGGATGCACAACCTATACAAAAAAGACAGGAGGAATTTAAATCATATAATAGTAATTTGCAGTCAGTTGGGTTACATGAGGCTGAGGTTATGTTAACACAGCTAACTTATGCAACATACGATCTAGCTACCGCAACAACTGATCTGTATATTGAAACAGATTGATAATATATTGCATCAGATTACCCATCTGTTACATAATTTGCAGTAGATGGGTAATCTGTTGAGTAGGGTTCAAAGACCAGAGCAACATATGGTTAATCTGTTGTGAAATATGGATCGTCTATCACAACAGATTACCCATCTGTTGCACCAGTTGCAGTTAACGGGTAATCTGTTGCAACAGATGACCCATCTGTCACAACAGATAAAACATCTGTTTCAATATCTTTCTTTGAGGCAAATTATTTTAGTTGAAAGAAGACGTACTGCATAATCCGGAGGGTTAAAGAGATCAACCTCATTAATATTTTTTTGCTGCTCTCTACTGCAGCCAACCACCTAAGGATCCTTGGATGAGAAACCTTATCCAGGTAATCCTTGAAATACTTTTGGAGGGGAGGAATGGCTTCACATGCCCAAGCCTAAAAATTGTAAACAGGAAGCAAGAAAAAAAAACTCATAAGTATATTCAATATAAATTAATGAATGAGTAAAAATAGTGATCAATTTTACCATGAAAGCCCAATGAAAGCCGTATAATGTGGTCGTCTTTGGCTTTAGCTCTTTCAGTAAATATTTGATAGTCAAGTAGTAGTTGTCGCATCCCCAGAGATAATCGTTGAATTTCCCAAAATCATCAGCAAGTGCCAACAAATCATGTTTTATGACTTTTCTGACGTCTCTTTCCAATAAAATGGAATGGACAAACCAAACTAAGCACAATTTCTCCCTGTAGTGCTTTGGTATGTCTTTATTCTCGAGATCCACCATCAAATCCTCCACTTTGTAGCTAGGTCCAACAATGCCCAACAACCCATCTTTTTTTTACCATGCGTTTTTTGGACCCTTTGTGGGGTGTTTTCTTGATGGGAGGTTCTTTTGGATGATCGCATCTCAAGCCCGTCACTATGGCAAACTCTTTCAATCCAAAACAAACCGGCATGCCACGGTAGTTGATCCTGACTTCATCCATCTTTTTTTCGCCCTCCTTCGGACCTCCATCATCTCCCGCATACTTGATCCTGCACTTGAGAAGGCCATATACCATGATCATTGGGAAATGAAAAGGGCGGGGCCTAGACAGCTCAAGAAAGTGTGCAAAACGGCTCTTTTAAAAAAGTCCATCTATGTTTTCCTTCTTCATAATACTCCTAAGTTCGTCAAAAGGTTTCCCCAACTGACATTTAAGTACAAGATCACCAAATACTGCTTTAGGGCTATTCATCAGCATCGCAGCTCGAAACTTGTCAATACTAATAGTTTTGATAGAATCATACTGGAATTTTGATATTATTTTATGCCCCATTGGTGAGGAGGAGTTATCACTTTCCCCGGCTTTATTTTGCCCTGACTGAGATTGTTCTGGAAGTTACTCTGAATTTATCTGTACTCTATCCTTTTTTGTTTAGTGATCAGAAGTTGATCCACTTTCTCCACTTTCAGTTTCTTTTCTTTTGGGAAACATCTTTTAACTACAAACAATGGAAAAACAAAAAATACATTGCATTTGATGTCTGCATAATTTTTTTTAAAAAGGTGAGACAAATTTCAATAAATTATTCTACGCCACATAACAAAAAAAATACTCCAACGGACAATCCATCAGTTGGAACAGATGGGGAACCCAAATCTGTTTGAAGACCTATTTAATATCTCCCAACAGATATTCCACCTATTGCAACAGATGGACAAATTTTAATAAATTATTCTACGCCACATTATAAGAAAATACTCCAACGGATAACCCATCAGTTGGAACAGATGGGGAATCTGTTTGAAGACCTATTTAATATCTCCCAATAGATCTTCCACCCGTTGCAACAGATGGACCACCACCACCATAACCAATGCCGCCAAGACCACCACCAATGCTACCAATGCCACTAATACCAACACCACCGCCAAAAAACACAAATACCAACACCACCAACAATACCATAAACACTATCCAACAATACCACAGCAGTCAACAAAACCCTGAGAGAAAAACTAGGGTTTTCTTGGGTACTTTCTACTTTTTTAGCATCAAAACTCAAAATTGTTAACCCATTCTCGAAGATAATACAACTAAAAGTCTTCTTTTTCATCATTAACTAAAAATCCCTATCTTTTAGAATAAAGAACGAATGTAGAACTCTTCTCGAATGTTGTTAACTGCGAAGATAGAGAAAACGACGAATACAAGCGGGAATGAAGTAAAAAAACAACTATATGTAGTCGTAAATGGGAAGAAAATTGACTTGTTTTGAAGGGTTAAACAATGTGTTGAGTAGTTGTTATTTGTATTATTGAGAGGGAGAGGAGATCCCGAGAGAGAGAAAGAGAGAGAGAGAGAGAGATAAGGGCAAAAACTTAAGATTTGAATTTTGAAATGAAAAGTTTTTCGCGCAAATGGATGAGTGGTATGGGCTGATTTGTAATTTTGGAAAAGAATGACAAGTTTTGAAATTGCTAATTTGGTCCGAATTGATCTTAATTAATTTTAAATTTTTTAAAATATATAGTTTTTAAAACATTGAGTTGATGAGAACTCATTTCAACTCAGAGTGATCGATCGAAGACTCGGGTCAGGATGAACGCAATACCAATGCCATGCAATTGCAATACTCGATTTGATTTGTACTTGACCCTGCGAGCTCATTCATTCATCCCTAGTCCCACTTATACTATCACTATCCTAATATTGAGTTGATGAGAACTCATTTTAACTCAGAGTGATCGATCGATGCCTAGGGTCGGGATGAACGCAATATCAATGCCATGCAATTGCAATACTCGATTTGATTTGTACTTGACCCTGTGAGCTCATTCATTCATACCTAGTCCCACCTTTACTATCATTATCCTAACATTGAGTTAATGAGAACTCATTTCAACTCAGTGATCGATCGATGACTCGGGTCGGGATGAACGCAATACCAATGCCATATAATTGCAAAGACTCGATTGGATTTGTAGTTGACCCTGCGAGCTCATTCATTCATACCTAGTCCCACCTGTACTATCACTATCCTAACATTGAGTTGATGAGAACTTATTTCAACTCAGAGTGATCGATCGACGACTCGGATCGGGATGAACGCAATACCAACGCCATGCAATTGCAAAGACTCGATTGGATTTGTAGTTGACCCTGAGAGCTCATTCATTCATCCCTAGTCCCACCTATACTATCACTATCCTAACATTGAGTTGATGATAACTTATTTCAACTTAGAGTGATCGATCGACGACTCAGGTCGAGATGAACGCAATACCAATGCCATGCAATTGTAAAGACTCGATTGGATTTGTAGTTGACCCTGAGAGCTCATTCATTCACCCCAGTCCCACCTATACTATCACTATCCTAACATTGAGTTGATGAGAACTCATTTCAGCTCAGAGTGATCGATCGATGACTCGGGTCGGGATGAACGCAATACCAATGCCATGCAATTGTAAAGACTCAATTGGATTTGTAGTTGACCCTGCGAGCTCATTCATTCATCCCTAGTCCCACCTATACTATAACTATCCTAACATTGAGTTGATGAGAACTCATTTCAACTCAGAGTGATCGATCGATGACTCAGGTTGGGATGAACGCAATACCAACGCTGTGCAATTGCAAAAATTCGATTGGATTTGTAGTTTACCCTACGACCCCATTCATTCATCCCTAGTCCCACCTATACTATCACTATCCTAACATTGAGTTGATGAGAACTCATTTCAACTCAGAGTGATTGATCAACGACTGGGTCAGGATGAACGCAATACCAACGCCATACAATTGCAAAGACTGATTGAATTTGTAGTTGACCCTGCAAGCTCATTCATTCATCCCTAGTTCTACCTAAATCAATTGCAATAAAATCTGTTGCAACAAACAACTGAGCTGTTGAAAATTTTCAAACAGATATTCATATCTGTTGCAAGATTTAATTATCAAATAGACATTTACATCTGTTGTGATAGATGACTAAGCTGTAGGAGATTTTCAAACATATATTTATTTTTGTTGTAACAGATGACATATTTGATTTAATTAATTATCAAATGGACATTTTCATTTGTTGTCACAAATGACTGAGCTATTGGGATTTTTAAACAAATATTTATATCTGTTGTAACAGATGACTGAGCTATTCGGATTTCTAAATAGATATTTATATATATGTTGCAACAGATGACATATCTGTTTGAAAATCCTTTTTTCTCTTTTAATTTTAAAGCAAGCTTCTGTCCGAGTAGATAATATCAAGTAGTAGTACTTACTACTAAAGGTGGTAAAAAATGATTCTTGGATATCTCAAAATTGAGTTCATTGAGCAGTCTTATCTTGTCTTTTCAATGTCACTAGTCTTAGTCTTCCTCGTGCCCCTCAAATTATTAATGAAATTAATGAATATTGAAAACCCCTACGTCTACATACACAATACATCTATAGAAATTATCTCATATCTTTCTTCAGCTGCAGTTTATTTTATTCAACTCTCTCTCATCATCTTTTTCTTTCTCTCCTCTTTAGGGTCACAACCTTTTTTCTCTCTTTTCTTTTCTCTTCTCATAAAGATCCTTTCGGATCTAAACCGATCCATATCTTTCCTCGACTGAAATTGTTGTTTTGATACCCTTTTTGATATTAAGGTATGGTTCATTATTGCTCTTTCATTCTCGTCTTCTTCTTTGCAAGTTATTTACATCTGTTTTTTTATTTAATTACTATTTACCCATATCATCATATTTATTAAAAAAATTTGAAGGAACTTTTAAGTGTTGAATAAACAAATCGAGAATTTTTTATTACAATATGCAAAAAAATCATCTGTTGGGAGAAGTTTAAAAGCCTTGTTGGCAGTATCACTTTTTTGTATGTATTTTGTTTGTTTCTTTATTGTTAATGCAGTTATTGATATTGTTTGTGGGGTTGGCGTTGTTGGAACTTGTGGTGTGGTGTTGTTGATGGGTCTGGAACAAAGGATGTTGCTTCTTTATTGTTGATGATGTTGTTGGAACAAATATTGTTGCTTCTTTGTTGTTGATATTTATTTTTTTGTTGATGTTGCAACAGATGGAGGAACAGTTGGAACAAATCAAATTACCAGAAAGGCTGGTTTGATGTATTCCATCAGACTCCACATCTGTTGCAACAGATGGATAATATTCTTTTTGTGACATTAATTTTTTTCCTCTTCTTTGTAGATATAAGGAACTGACAGTTGATTAACTTTTGTCGGACCATCACAAGAGGTTGCAGTAAAGATGGGTTCGGAGGAATAAGCTGCTTGCATATGAAACCACTTCATATGTGAGAGGTATGTATTACTAATAATGTTATCATGGAAACACACATAGAGTGCACTGATTTTATGAATGCTATTTTTACTGGTTAGTCATAGATCGTTCAAACAAGATGTCTGCAATTTTACAATTAAGTTTGGTAGGTCCGAACTGATAAAGATGAGGGACTATGAATATGGTTCTAATACCCTGTTAAGATTTAATGTCGGTTGTTGTTTATTTTTATTTGTCAAGCATTGTGAAGGGATCTAGTTTTGGTGTCATTGTAAAGAGATTCAATAGCGATTGGACTAACTTTTAGGGTGTATTGGACCCTTAGAGGGCCTTCGAAGCTTAACACTGCATCTAACAAGAACGGAAAACCAATATAGTTATTGCCCTAGCCCAAATTTATATGGTTATGTTGCTCTCTCGGGGTGATGTTATACGCCAGAAGGTGTGGTAGGAGAATGCCTTCGAGGGAAAATGGGTGGTTGATGGAATACTATATCATCTGAGAGATAATTAAAGAAGAGACATAGAGTAGAAAGTAACTTCTAGCGAATCTGGCCGATGGAATTATCTTAACAGATGCAAAATCTGAATCAAGTGCAAATCTAAAATTGTATCGGTAATGTAATTTCGTCTGTTGTCTATCTGAAAGAAAAATAATGGAGATGGACACTTTGCTGGGGAGCTGTGTGGTCAGGATTATCACCTAGATAGAAAATAGAAGAAGACCAACAAAGCAGCCTCACGGGCATCGAGGGTTGAAATAATGTACAACAAGTCTAGAAAACTTACGCCAACAACAACTGTAATTAAAATAAGGAATCTAAGCGAAGGCGGCAATTTCTAAATTTTAAATTTCATCCCATGCCTTCTTGTTTGTGTTTTCGATCAGGTCCACTGCCGTTGACCTGATTGGAACCACAAACGAGATTGAAAGGCAAATTGAGTATCATTGCTTCCTTAGCAATATGGTTATAATTGATTGTGTTTTATTTCCTTAGCATGCTTTCAACATTCCTTGGAGAAGATCAGATACTTTCTGTAGTATGTGAATCTCAATAATTTTCAAGCTTGCCTCCAGCTTGCTGATTCTATATTCAAGTTGGTCATTGCCGTCTTCAAAGTTGGTCAAGAGTTCCTCATATCTTGTGAGCTAGATCAGGGACACCATCTTTAAAGTTGTGGCATTCTAGAAGCCCTTCAGAATACTTTTTTTAGAAGTCTTAAAGGATACATGAAGGGTCACTGTGTTTGTTTTAGGTCAAAATGTGTTGATTCACGTTGAAGATGTGGTCCCAATAGTTGAACAACACACTTTTATTGAGCGTTACTCAATGTATCTTGCTCAACCAATTTGATAAATTAGTAAGCATGGAGTTATGTAACGTGTGATCTAAACCAACTCTACCAAGCCTATTAAACGTTACGCAACTCCAAGCTCATTACCCTATTAAAAAAATATGACCGAGTTAGTGCACAAATTGAATGAGCTCAATCTCTCAACCTTTCTGTTGATCGCTCTTCTCCAATATAGATGACAAGATATCTTCTATGAAAATGTCTACACTATCGTCAGACATGCTTGTCTGAGAGCAATTAATCTGAAGATATCTGTGGATTACTCCCAGGCAAACATGTCTGGAGACGGTGTAGACTTTTGTATAGTAGAGATCTTGTCATCTATATTGGAGAACAGTGATCAGCAGAAAGGCTGACAGATTGAGCTTGTTTGATTTGTGCACTAACTCAGGCATATTTTTTTGATAGGGTAATGAGCTCGGAGTTACATAACGTTTGATAGGCTTGGTAGAGTCGGTTTAGATCACACGTTATGTAACTCTATGCTTACTAATTTATCTAATTAGTTGAGAAAGACGCATGGAGCAACGCTCGATAAAAGTGTGTTGTTCAACTGTTGGGACCACATCTTCAACGTGCATCAACACATTTTGACCTAAAACAAACATAACGACCCTCCATGTATCCTTTGAGGCTTTTGAAGAAAGTGTTCTGAAGGTCTTCTAGAATGCCACAACTTTGAAGGTAGTGTTCCTGATTGAGATAACAAGAGATGAGGAACTCCTTACCAACTTCGAAGACGGCAACGACCAGCTTGAATACAGAATCAGCAAGCTGGAGGCAAGCTTGAAAATTATCAAGATTCACATACTACAGCAAACATCTGATCTTCTCCAAGGAATGTTGAAATCATGCTAAGGCAAGAAAACACAATCAATTAATCCATATTACTAAGGAAGTAATGATACTCTATTTGCCTTTCAATCTCGTTTGTGGTTCCGACCTGGTCAACGATAGTGGACCTGATCGGAAACACAAACAAGAAGGCATGGGATGAAATTTAAAATTCAAAAATTGCCGCCTTTGCTTAGTTTCCTTATTTTAACTGCAGTTGTTGTTGGCGTAAGTTTTCTAGACTTGCTGAACATCATTTCAACCCTCAATGACCGTTAGGCTGCTGTGTTGGTCTTTTCCTATTTTCTACCTAGGTCATAATCCTGACCACGCATCTCCCTAGCAAAGTGTCCATCTGCTTTATTTTTCTTTCAGAGAGACAACAGATGAAATTACATTACCGGATACACTTTCATATTTGCACTTGATTTAGATTTCACATCTGTTAAGAAAATTCCATCGGCCAGATTCATTAGAAGTTACTTTCTACACTATGTCTCTTCTTCAATTAGCTCTTAGATGATATAGTCTTCCATCAACCACCCATTTTCCGTCGAAGGCATTCTCCTACTGCACCTTCTGGCATATAATCATCACCTCGAGCGAGCAACCCAACCATATAAATTTTGGCCAGGGGAATTTCTATTGGTTTTCCATTCTTGTTTGATGCAGTACGAGGCTTCGAGGGCCCTCTAAGGGTCCAATGCACACTTAAAGTTAAGTCCAATCGCTATTGGTTCTCTGCAGTGACGACAAATATTGATCCCTTCTCAAAACTTGACACGCATAAACATGAGCAACAACCGTCAGTAATTCGTAATAGGGTATTTGCACCATCTTCATGAGGTCCTCAGCCTTATCAATTTCGAACCCATCAAACTTAACGGTACAATGCATTATCTTATTTGAATGATCAATGCCTAATCGGTTAAAAACTGCATTCACAAAAATATTGTACTTTGTGTGTGTTGTTCCAGTGACCTTATCAGTAATACATACTTAACTCCCACACATATGATAGTGGATCCATCTGCACGCACCTTATTCTTCCTAGCCCATCTATGACTTAAATTGAATAAACAGATGACTAGCTAGTTGTAACAGATGACACATCTGTTACGACAGTTGATCAACCTGTTGTAGAAATCAAACATATATATACATCTGTTGCAAAAAATTGCCAGTATGCTGTAAGTTATCTAACAGAAAGAATATATTTTGCAACAGATTACCTATTTGTCAGATTTATTTTAAAGCAATTTTCTTTTCTTTTCGAGATACAATAATTTATAAATAGGTCCTTCCTTACAAATATGGATGATCCAGATTCATACAAGAATATTCATATCGAGTCCTTGCGTGAACTTCAAAGGCAGTTTGATGAACTCCAGAGAGATTTGGCTGACTTCAGAGCAAGGCTGCCGAATGAAAAATGTCCGATTGACAATAATAATAATAATAGTAATAATAATTAGGTAATATTTTTTATTTTAGCTCATGTATGTATTTTCCTCCTTTTGTATATCGGATCTACCCAAGGGATTCAAAAATCTATGAACATTCATTTCATTTTGTTGTCGACTTTGAATTTTTAATTCTTATTTAGTATTTTCATAATCATTCTGTTTATTCCTTGTTCTCAACATGTCGACAGTTGGTGGTAGAGATTTGAGCAATTTGTGTCAACAGAGGTTAATTTGCTACGACAGAGCGATCATATGTTGCACCTGGCGGTTATTAATAAAAAAGGGTTATTGTTGTTATTGAGAGGGTGAAAAAGACATGACAATTCACTATTCAATATGAAAAATGTTTCGTAAATAAATAATAAGAAAATAAATGATAAACACAATTTATAACCGTAAAAGAATGGTTATTTAATTTTAATAACTGATCGTGACTTTTCACCATTTTTATTTTTGAATTTATTTTTTAAAATTATTTATTATATAATAAAATGGTTATTATTTTATTAAGGAATTTGAAAAGGTGTTTTTTATTTATTTATAAAATAAAAAAGTAAACAAATTTGGATTAATGATATGATGATAGTTTTTTTTTTTTAAAAAGTAGATTATATGTTGCAACAAATATATTATCTGATGCAACAGGTTCACTATTGTTGCAACAGATGATATATCTGTTGTCACAGATGATTTATCTGATGCAATCGATATCGAATCTTTTGTTACAACTCAATAAAAATGGTTCTTGGAAAGAACTAATTAATAATAATAATATGAAAAGTCATGACTTATCACAATATTTCTTAATTTAATTAAGTCATTAATTTTCACATTAATCAAAAATGTAATTAATAAATGGAGGTGAACAATTAGATTATATGTTGCAACAGATAGGTTATCTGATGCAACATATTTTATATTTGTTGCAACAGATAATATATCTGTTGTCACAGATGTGTTATCTGATGCAACAGATATAGAATCTGTTGCCACAACTCAATAAAAATGGTTCTTTGATAGAAGTAATTAATAATAACAATCTGAAAAGTCATTACTTATATCACAATATTTATTTTTTTAATTTAATCAAAAATTTAATTAATGAATGGAGGTGAATAGTCGCACCTTTTTGCCTCTCATTCAAATTCAATCCTCTATAAATAGGTCCCTCTTTACTCAATCGTCCATTCAACTGCACTCTATTTATTTATTGCATCTCACCTTTCATATTACACTCTAGAAGATTATGGCTGACCCAGTGTGGGACGTTGCTTTTCTGCAAGACGCCGTGAATGAACTTCGGAATCAAGTTCGTGACCTGCAATGGGAACTGGGAGGAGTTAGAGCAAGAATGCTCTACGAGATACGTAGGCTGAGGAGGGCCTTGCTACTTCCGATTGAAGATTGGCCGGCTGACAATGATGATGATGTTAATAATAATAATAATAATAATAATTAGATTATTATTTTTCTTTTAGTCTATTATATGTATTTTTATTTATTTTTGTTTAATAAAAAAATTATGTTTGATCTTTGACGTTTTAATTCATATTTAATTTTCATTCTGTCTATTATCTTATCAACAAACATGTCGATGATTCGATGTAAAAAGGAATAATTTAGAATCCAGTAGCAATAGCAAGATTTATCTGTTGGGTTTATGGCAGGGGATGATGTGTTGTTCAAAACAGATTACTCATGTTGCAACAGATAAGAAGTCTGATGCAACAGATAAATAGTCTGTTTCAACAGATTACTAGTTTGTTGCTTGGCTCTGACGTTTTAATTCGCACTCCCTCCATCTCAAATTACCCGTCCCAAATTGAGATACCACATTGATTAAGAAAAATAATTAATAACATGTCTAGTTTACCATAACCCACTGATCAGTTGGTGGGACAGTAGACGTGTTTGAAATAACCATTGTTTGCTATTCAATCGAAATTTCATAAGAGAAGAAAGATTTTAACGTCTGTCGGCGTATAGTCCCCCTATTAAATGATGTTTCCATTTTAATTTGAAGAAAAAGTGATTAACGCAAAGAGTAAAACATGAATTTTTTAAAATCTTTTCTTGATTAATGAAAAAGACAAGTAAAATGAGAAATTGAATTAGGAAATTTGGGACGAGTAATTGGACGTAAGGAATAATTTTGAATCCAATAGCAATAGCAAGAGTTGAAACATATTGGTTCTCTGTTGAGTTTGTGGCAGGGGCTGATTTGTGTTGTTCCAAACAGATTAATCATTCGTTGCAATAGATAATTAGTCTGGTGCAACAGATAAACATCCTGATACAACAGATAATACGTCTGATGCAACAGATAATACGTCTGATGCAATAAATAAATATTTTGATACAACAGATTACTCATCTGATGCAACAGATAATCTTCTGATGCAACAGATTACTCATCTGATGCACCAGATGATTGATCTATTTAAATTGTGGGCACTTATGCTGGATTCATGATCGAGGTTTTATCCATTGTTGGAAAAATAGAAGTGTACCCAGATGACAAATACGAATGAAAATCATAATTTTACTTACCAAAGTCACCTATGAAGTAATGCCAAAGTGGAAAGTGATGTAGTAAACAAAATTTGACCTAAGAAATTGGTCAGATCGCAGTAGTAGCGCTGTACCACAACAACAACAACAACAACAACAACAAATGGTCGACAAGAAGAAGATGAAGATGATAATGAAGTAGAAGATGATGAAAATGAAGCAGAAGATGATGAATAAAGCAGCAGAAACAATGAACAACAAAAATCGCTAAGAGAGAGAAAACAACAATGGATGAGAAGAGAGAGAAAGGCTCTTTTTTTCCCCTTCGTTTTTCGTTATTTTAGGTAAACATTGGGATCAAAGTGTAAATTTAAAAACTTGTGGGCTATTTTCAAACTTCCCCAACTTTCTTAATCCATAATAAAGTAATTGTCACCTCCAACTAATAATTAAGACTTGTGTCACCTACACTTCATTTTAAAACTCTTTTGTCACCTGAGACCCAAACCCCGAGGATACCTGTCTTCACACAAGGTAATCTTTTTATATTTGTGAAAAATTATTAATCTGCCCCAATTGTCTATAATAGATTAAAAACAGAAAATAAATGTAATATTTTTATTTGTCCAATTTAAAAAATCATGTAAGCAAAAAAAAAAAAACGATTTAGAAAATCAAATAAAAAATGCTTTATTACTTGGTTCCAATTTACCCCTTATTATTAATAATAGTAATTTCTCTAAGTGTTGACATTGATATATTCAAATGGGGTGACATAAACAGCCTTCTGAAATTATTGATTTTTTTCGTAAAGAAAATTATTTTATCTTTTTCTTGATATGTCAAAAATAAAAATTCAATTAGAAAAATACGGAAAAATAAAAGCAAAGGAGTATAAAAGGTGTCTATTAAGCATATTTCATGACATGGCATAGCAAATGCAGTTCATTCATTCTAGACGTGTAAGAGGTATTTTTCTTAAATCTTTTTCTCTCTTTCGATCTATCTCCTATCAGCATTTTCTCCGTCATTACCCATAACACCCTCACAACCATCTCTCATTCACCTCCAGAGGAGGTCCTCTTCCTTCATTTTACCTGTTATCTCCAAAAGAAAAGAAAAAGGAATCACAAGTAATATTAATTAAAGCAACATTAATATAACTAGGTGTTTTTTTATGAAAAAATTTACTGCAGCACATGATTGAGCAGAACTCATGAGTAAGTTTGTTAAGATAATTAATCACAGAGTTTTACCTATTTAATTTCGTGGTAGTTTCAAAGTTTGATAACATTTGTTATTGATAATATTAATTAAAGCAACATTAATATAACTAGGTGTTTTTTTATGAAAAAATTTACTGCAGCACATGATTGAGCAAAACTCATGAGTAAATTTGTTAAGATAATTAATCACAGAGTTTTACCTATTTAATTTCGTGGTAGTTTCAAATTTTGATAACATTTGTTATTGATAACAAAGAGAGAAAGAGAAAGAAAAAAATGTTATTGTTGATGATGAAATTTAGGTAAAAGTTGACAGCTTGAAAAAGGACAAAAAGAAAACATAGCACAAGGTGTAAATATATTTTTTTAAAATAAATGTAAACTAGGAAAGTATTCAAATGAATTATTAAAATGTAAAAAAAAAAATTAAGACCAGTGATTCAACTTTGATTAGATAATTTAATTTTTTTTGAAAGATTGTTCGACAATAAAATTCTCGAGGCCGAAAAATAAATAATCAAGACAAGAAAAATATATTGCAACAATCAATTTATTGATTTCAATGCGAGTGTTACAATCTCTATGAATCCTCTGGTTCGTCTTTTCAAATATAAATTCAAGGGCTTCGAGCTTGATCTTGAATTTGAAATTGATTTCTTGATTTGAGGGACTTGATCTTGACTTGTGCTTGAATTCAAGGTCTTTTGAGCTTGTTCTTGAATATTGTGGTCTTGATCTTCAATATTGATGAACTTGCTTTGACTGCTTGAGTTTTTTAGAGAAATTGCGGAGTTTGATCCACGAGCTTTCTCTTGCTACTTGTTAGAGTTCTGGGGGTGGGTCCTCTTTTCTGAATTACGAGAACCCTATTTATAGTTGTAGAAAGGGAAGAGTCATGATGAAGATGGACTTCCTTTGACCAATCAAATTCAAGTGACGTGACGCCTTTTATGGGCTTTTATTTCATGGGCCTGCTGCATCAGTTTGACATGTGGCACGGTCCTATTGGCTTCTTCACTTGACTTGGCATACCATGTCATTTGACACGTGGCGCTTATTTGGGCCTCTAGAATATGATAATATCTTGAGCTTAGTAAAGTGGGCTCATCATTTGTAGCCCAAATTAATGGACTAACCCAATAAATATTGGGCCTTATTTAAATCCATACCTATTTGGACTCAAATAATTAATTCAATTATATTAATTCGCAATATTTATTTGGGACTAATATACTTTGAATATAATTCGAATTTTGTACGGATTTAAATTTAATAAAATTGCATCACCCACAAATGCCCCCTACTTCAAGACTTGTCGAGACATTTAATATTTTAGACACTAGCCTTGAAGTATGATTATTTAAACATGTTTTCTTCGTGCTTCAACGATTTTCCATACATAAGAACACCTCATTCAAAAACTTTAAAGCCAAACCATATTGACATTGTCTCTCAAAGCTCTCTTATTTTTTTTTTCACGAATCTCTATACTTAAGACCCGTTGGTGAGGCATGATATCCAATTTCAAACAATTTTGGAATACTTTTTCATTGCCTTACTTAATCAGGAATAAAACTCTTCCAATTTAAACTTAGATTGGAGAAGGAAACAACCTCCAATTTGACTTTGTATGGGAGAAGGAAACAACCTCCAATTTGAATTTGTATGGAAGAAGGAAATCAATCTCCAATTTGAATTTGTATGGGAGAAGAAAATAACCTCCAATTTGAATTTGTATGGGAAAAAGAAACAATCTCCAATTTGAATTTGGAGATAGAAGCTATCCCAATTTAAATTTATATTGGAGAACGAAACAATCTCCAATTTGAATTTGGAGATGAAATTTATTCCAATCTGAATTTATATTGGAGAAGAAAACATCCATCCTACAACTCTATAAAAGAAAGTAGTTTTCCCACTTTTTCAATATCAATTTGGGGATTTTCAAGCCATCAACAATATTGAGGTAATTTCTCTCCCTCCTACTTTTCTCTTATTTTCATCACTTTTTTTAGCACAGCATGTTAGTGGTAGAAAATTCATATCTAATTGTAGGAATATCAAAATTATGAACCGTTTGATATTCAAAAACTAGAATTATAGATATATAACATATCCAAAATTTAGATTTAAATTCCTTCAATATAATTATTGATAATTTTTTGAAGTTAGCCCTGAATTTTATCATGCTGAAAATTTCAGATCTGCGCGTCTTTACTAAAACTTTCATATCTTGAAGTAGGAAGGGTGAAATCACAATCCGCTTGATTCTTGTGAAACTAGACACAAATATATATAACATATCCAAAATTCATAATTTAATACAATTGATATATTTTCAGGTATTATCCCGAAATCAACATTGAGTTTTGATGCATCAACAATTTCAGATTTACGTGATATCACCAAAAAAATTATATCTCAATGTGAGAGTATCAAAATTATGATCCGCTTAATCATATAGATGACGGAAACATGCATGTATAACATATCAAAAATTTAGATTTTAAATCTTCTTGTATTATTCTAGATGATTTTTTGAAGGTGATCTTATATGCTGTCCGGCAGAGGATTCTAGATTTCCATCGCCTCACCAAATAATTTATATCTTGATGTGGAACCATCACCATCAATGGGAGCTTTGATTGATTAAAAATTTATTTTGAGGGATTTATTATCATTAAGGCATCTTATATAAATTCAAGTTGGTGATATACAACTTTCAAGATCTCAGCGCTCTGACAGGTTACATCCTTTCTATTTGTGTTTTTACTTTCTTTCTTGTCCCCCCCCCTTTTTTGCAGGGTTGAAACAAATAGCAATATACAACCATTGGCTTAGGTTGCGAGAATTTAACTTCACCTCCATACACTTTAAGACCGACCAATTTTTTTTAAAGATGGTGGACGTCGGCTTGAGGTGTGCGAGGCTTTGTCACCTCAAAACCCGACCAATTTTACTTAAAGACGGTGGACGTCGGCTTAAGGTGTGCGAGGCTTCTTCACCTCAAAACTCGATGAATTTTGCTTGAAGATGGTGGACGTCGTCTTAAGGTGTGCGAGGCTTCGTCACCTCAAAACCCGACCAATTTTTCTCGAAGACGGTGGACGTCGGCTTAAGGTGTGCGAGGCTTCGTCACCTCAAGACCCGACCAATTTTGATCGAAGACGGTGGACGTCGGCTTAAGGTGTGCGAGGCTTCATCACATCAAGACCCGACTAATTTTTCTTGAAGACGGTGGACGTTGGCTTAAGGTGTGCAAGGCCTCGTCACCTTAAGACCCGATCAATTTTGCTTGAAGATGGTTGACGTCGGCTTAAGGTGTGTGAGGCTTCGTCACCTCAAGACCCGACCAATTTTGCTTGAAGACGGTGGACGTCGGCTTAAGGTGTGCGAGGCTTCTTCACCTCAAGACCCGACCAATTTTTCTTGAAGACGGTCCCTTTTCATAACAAATCCATCAGAATGCCAGCTTAAGGTGCAAAGGGACAAATCTTGTCCTCCTTAAGGCATGAAAATTTTTATATCCTTTTAAGGATAAACACGTAAGAGGAGAGCTTAAGGTGCAAAGGGACAAATCTTGTCCACCTTAAGGCATGGAAATTTTGAGATCCTTTTAAGGATAAACCCGCGAGAGGCCGGCTTAAGGTGCAAAGGGACAAATCTTGTCCACCTTAAGGCATGGAAATTTTGACATCCTTTTAAGGATAAACCCGCGATAGGCCAGCTTAAGGTGCAAAGGGACAAATTTTGTCTACCTTAAGGCATGGAACTTTTGAGATCATTTTAAGGATAAACCCGCAAGAGGCCAGCTTAAGGTGCAAAGGGATAAAATTTTTCCACCTTAAGGCATGGAACTTTTGAGATCCTCTTAAGGATAAACCCGCGAGAGGCCAGCTTAAGGTGCAAAGGGACAAATTTTTTCCACCTTAAGGCATGAAACTTTTGAGATACTTTTAAGGATAAACCCGCGAGAGGCCTGCTTAAGGTGCAAAGGGACAAATTTTGTCCACCTTAAGGCATGAAACTTTTGAGATCCTTTTAAGGATAAACCCGTGAGAGGCCAGCTTAAGGTGCAAAGAGACAAATTTTGTCCACCTTAAGGCATGGAACTTTTGAGATCCTTTTAAGGATAAACCAGCGAGAGGCCAGCTTAAGGTGCAAAGGAACAAATTTTGTCCACCTTAAGGCATGTAAATTTTGAGATCCTTCTAGTTGTAGGCTTAGAGAACTTTGGCATTCCAAATCCCATTGAAGGAACTCTCTTTCTTTTCGACGGGTTGCCCCCATTGAGTCACAAATATTTAGAGTAAGTCCAAAATTTAATTAGAATAGTTTCATACTTGGTATCCATATGGTAGATACTGCAGGAACATTTTTATTTTTGACACTCATGCAACTGAACTCAGAATGAAATTCCAAGCGCCTACGTACCTCAGTAAAGAGGATCAAGTCACAACGTAGTTCTGGGTGAGTATTTTTTTTCTTGTGTCCTAACTTTTGCCTAGGCCGCCTATTTCGAGGTTTTCAACTTAGAAGACTTCTTTTTTCAAGCCATTCACAGTTTATACTCTTGCGGGCCAGGAGTGGACATGCAGTTTATACTCGTGCCTTAACGAGTGTACATGTAGTTTATACTCATGCCTTAAGGAGTGTACATGCAGTTTATACTCGTGCCTTAAGGAGTGTACATGCAGTTTATACTCGTGCCTTAAGGAGTATATATGCAGTTTATACTCGTGCATTAAGGAGTGTACATATAGTTTATACTCGTGCCTTAAGGAGTGTACATGCAGTTTATACTCATGCCTTAAGGAGTGTACATGCAGTTTATACTCATGCCTTAAGGAGTGTACATGCAGTTATACTCGTGCCTTAAGGAGTGTCATCTTCCTTCAAGGATAGTACTTCTTCAAGAATTTAGCATTTATGGGGCCAATCCTCACACCATCTGCATCGATAAGCTTGTAAGCACCATTTCAATAGGCCTCTTGTACGACATATGGTCCATCCCACTTCGGGGTGAATTTTCCCCTAGACTTATAAAAAGTGATAATGGGCCTTCTTACTGCAAGGACTTGATCTCCAACTTGGAAGCACCTCAAGTGAACTCTTTCATTGAAAGAACGAGATAGACGGGCTTGATAATATTCAAGATTTTGTTGAGCCTCCAGCCTCTTCTCATCAAGATCTTCTAACTTCGCAAGACGCAACTTAACATTTTCTTCATTAGTGAGCCCTTCTTGGATAACCAGTCTCAAAGAAGGTATTTGTCGCTCAAGTGGTAGGAATGCTTCAACTCCAAAAGTAAGTGAGTATGGGGTTGCTTGCGTCGGTGTACGGTAAGTTGTTCTATACGCCCACAAGGATTCTTCCATTCGCTCATGCCAGTCTCGTTTGGATTTGGAGACAACTTTCTTTAATAAGTTGCACAAAGTTTTATTGAAGGCTTCATCTAGACCGTTGGAGGCAGCGTGGTACATAGAAGACTTGCGCTGCTTGAAGCCAAAGAGATCACATATTTTTTTCATCATCTTGTTATCAAATGGATTTTCATTGTCAGTTATTATGTACTGAGAAATTTCAAAGTGGTAGATGATGTTCACTTGGTTGAAGTTTGCAATATTTTCCTTCTTTACTTCCATGAGAGCAACAGCTTCAGCCTATTTTAAGAAGTAATCTATCGCGGCCAAGATGTATAAGTGTCTACCAGAAGATTTTGGTAGTGGACCAACAACATCCATTCCCCAAGCATTGAATGACCAAGATGCTACAGTTAGGTGTAGTGCCTCTGGAGGTTGATGTATGAAATTTTCATGGAATTGACAATGTTTGCATCTTCTAGCATAGTCCAAGCAATCTTTCACCATCGTTGGCCAATAATATCCCATCCTTTTAATGTGAAAATGGAGCTTTGGACCAGATTGATGCGATCCACACACTCCCGAGTGTGCTTCTTGCAAATCTTGAATTGCTTCTTCTTCTCCCAGACACCGTAAGAGTACTCCTTCAAATGATCTTCTATACAGTATGTCCTTATAGTAAAGGAAGCGAGGTGCACGATGACGAATGTCTGTCCTTCTCCTTGGGTCCTCTAAAAGTATCCCATAACATAAGTAATCAATGATAAGTTGTCGCCAATCTTTTTTTTCAGCTTCAGATACGGCAACAAGGTATTCAACTTTATTTTCTTCATCTTAAGTTGTTGGCGGTACTACCCATTCTTGGAGGATAGTGACTTGCGTCTAATTAGGAAGAGTCAGGGTTGAGGCAAAAGCAGCTATGTCATCAGGTTGCTTATTTTCTCTCATTGGCATATGTTGGAGGGTTACTTCTCCAAGCTACCCCATCAACTTCTGTGCATAATCATGAGATAGTCGTAGCTCAGGCTTTCTGACTTCATAGCTTCCCAAAAGCTATTTGATCACCAATTGGGAGTCACCAAAGACTTGTAATTGCAGTTGTTTTATGTCAACTTCCATCTCAAGTCCAAGTATTAAATCTTGATATTCAACAACATTATTAGAGTAATGGTTTGTAAGGGTAAAAGAGTATGGGATGACCTCTTCTTATGGAGTGACGAACACCACGCCGACACCAGCTCTATCTCGATGTGCGGCACCATCAAAGTATATCTTCCATGAGGGTCTAGCTTCAATAATCATTGCATCTTCATCAGGAAGTTCATCACTCAATTCCCAATCATCAGGTATCGATCGATCTGCCAAAAAATCAGCCAATGTTTGTCCCTTTACGGCCTTTTGGCGCACATACACAATCTCAAACTGTTGAAATTGAAGGTACCATCTTGCGATATGGTCACTAAGTACTGGTTTCGACATTACAAACTTGATGGGATTCACCCTAGACACAAGACGGATAATATGAGCTTAAAAGTAGTGTTTCATCTTTTGAATTGAGAAGGCCAATGCCAAATACAAATTTTCGATTGGAGAATACTTTAGCTCATTTGGTGTCATCATTCTGCTCAAATAGTAAAGAGAGTTCTCTTTGCCTTCACTATTTTCTTGAGCCAGTAATGCTCCGACTGACCTCTCTTGTGCCGCGATGTAAAGTATCAATGGTTTCCTAGGTATGGGTGTCGCAAGAACTGGTGGCTTCATTAAGTATGATCTGATACTCTCAAAGGCATTACTACAAGCTTGGTCCCATTCGAAGGGAGTGTCCTTCTTTATGAGATGACTAAATGGTTGACATTTTCCAGCCAGGTTTGAGATGAACCTCCTTAAATATGCGAGCCTTCCTTGAAGGCTTTTTAACTCATGAATATTTCGAGGCTCGAGCATCTTCAAAATTGCATTGACCTTGGCTTGATCAATTTCAATTCCTCGGTGTCACATAATGAAGCCAAGAAATTTTCCAGAAGTAACTCCAAAGGCACACTTCAATGGATTCATCCTAAGTTTATATCTTCAAAGCAACTCAAACACCATTCTCAGGTCTTTCAAGTGGTCGTCTCTCTTTCTTGACTTCACCACTAGATCATCCACGTAGAATTCAACATTTTTATGGAGAAGATCATCAAATATGTTTTGCATAGCCCTTTAATAAGTGGCGCCAGCGTTCTTCAAACTAAAAGGCATCACCTTGTAGCAATAAATACCTTTGGGCATATGAAATGCAGTGAGTTCTTCATCCTTTGGTGCCATGCGGATTTAATTGTAGCCGGATGAACCATCCATAAAGGACATTGCCTCATAACCAGTGGTGGCATCAATCATCAACTCTGGTATAGGGATTGGAAAGTCATCCTTAGGGTAGGCATTGTTGAGATCCCGAAAGTCGACACAAACTCAAATTTGTCCATTCTTTTTCTGTACTGGAACAATAATTGAAATCCATGTGGGATATTTGATTTCACGAATAAAGCCCGCTTCAATGAGTTTATTAACTTCATTTTCAATCAAAGGAACCAACTCCGACCTAAAGCATCTTTGGGCTTGTTTAACATGACGAGTACCATTCTTGACTGCCAACTTATGGACCACTACTTTTGGATCTAAGCCAGGAATTTCCTTATAACTCCAGGCGAAGACATCCATATATTCCTTGAGTATGTTTATATAAGTAATTTCCTCCTCCACTTCTAGAAACGCACCCTGGTAAGTTGGTCTTGGGTCTTCATCGGTTTCAAGATTACCTTTTTTCAAGGGATCTATTGTGGCCTTTACTCCTTCTTCAAGTTGCGATGAAGCATCTCCAGCATCTTTCTTCTCTTGAGGATCATCGTCGTTGATGGATATATGATGACACCAAAAGGCATCTTTTATCTCTTCATCAACCTTCATTTGAGACGAGATATCTTTCTCATTCTGGTTCGTAACATGATATGAAGAGCCAACACTCTTTTCATCTTCTTCGTGTTGCTTGGTATAAACCACAGTATGCGCCTTTTCTTTTAGCACCTCGTTTCATGAAACTACCAGTTCCATCTTTTGCTTCATTCTATAAGGAATCAAACTTTAGAAATCCTTCTATACTTTAAGTGAAGAGTGCATCATCGTGCTTTGACGACTTCTTTTATGCTTATTACTTTTTTTCTTATTTAGAGGTCCCAACCTTTTACATACAGAAGTTCTTGCAGTTGATCCTCCAAGTCGGTTAAATACAGAGGGTTTTTAATTAGCAGCAGTGGGTTCTTCTTCCACTGTGATGTAATTACTGACTATCCTTATTATGGAGATGCGAATTGGAGGTGGCTGTGCGTATCCTAGGCCTTCACATGCCTGCCTGGTTGTACCCTCCGACAGAAGTTTGCCCAACCTTGATGGCTCATTAGGATTGTATCCAGCCTTTACAAATAGCTTGTATGCATTTGGGTCAAAGCCTTCTTTCGTACACTTCATAGGGAGTGTCATATCTTGTGGCAAATTTTGAGCCACCAACTCTTTAAGAAGTCTTGAGGATGGATTTATTGCATCAATCTTCCTGATAGGTAAAGTTAGCCCCTTTAGCACATTATCTTAGGAATCCAATGGGTGATCTTTCTCTTTTCTTACCTTCAGTACGTAGTGAAGTACGGGAGTTGCGTTCTTTTTCGTAGAAGCGACACTTTATTTATTTGAAGTGGAGAGAGGCTTCTTGGTGGCAACTTTTTCAATAGTCACCGTGACCTTCTTAGATGCAAGATCATCACACTTGGTCTTGGTGACATCTTCAACCCTTTTCTCATCCTCAACATGCTTCTTTAAGTAGAATTTTGCATCGGCAAAATATGACTCAACTTCAGTGAATAGCTTGTCATCGGCAACTATCTTTATTTCCACTCCGTTTTCAAGGTACTTCAAGCATTGATAGTAAGAGGATGAGATAATTTTATTCCTGTGCACCCAAGGCCTACCAAGCAATATATTGTATGAAGTTTTGGCATCGATCACATGCATCAATGGGTTTGATTGAAAATCATCCATACGAATCCCCAACTTGATACATACCATGGCCCTCTGGACCCCTTGGTTGAAGCCTTGAATCATTATACGGCTTTCATCCAGTTTGCTAGTAGCGATGCCAAGTTCCTTCATCGTGCGATAGGCAGGATGTTGACTCCAGATCCCTCATCTATCAAGATTCTATTGATATTCTTTCCTATAATTTGACCCACCATGTATAAGGTAAGGTTATGTAGGGTCTCACCAAGTAGAAGATCGTTATTTATGAATGTGATTTATGTATCACACACATGTGCCTCTTCGCCAAAAGTTTCAGCAAGCTTTTCGGAAGGTGAAGGAACTTCCATGGGTAGATTCTCACCCTTTTCCCCCTCTTTGGCGATGTTAAAACAAGACGCCTCAAGGTTGACTTGGGAAGTCTTTACACTAAACAAACTCGGCAAGAATTCCTCTAACGTCACCGAACGCTGAGGTTTTTGGGGGTGAAGCTCTGTCACCCTGGTATTCTTTAGGAATTCAACCAACTTCTATTTCCTTGGTTTCTTTACCATTCTCCTCCTAGTTGGTTGCTCGACTGACTCCTTTAGTGGACTCGTTTTCTTGCATCTGCGTCTGGTTACTAGAGTCCAACCTTCATCATCGCCTTCATCAACTGAAGACCTGCCAGGCTCTAATATTTTCTCATTATGCTCTTCGACATATATTTGGACAGGATCGAGCGAGCCAAATATGATGGATATTTGATGAGAACTGGCTATCTCATCGTCGAAGAAGATCTTCTTCTCTTTTGCCAGTTGCATGACTTTATCTTTAAAAACAAAGCATTTCTCCAGAGGGTGACTTATGAGCCTATGATATTTGCAATAATTAGGGTCATTGGTCCTTCCAGTTTCATTGGGATGCTTAATATCTGGGAGTTCAATGAGCTTATGCTCTAGGAGTTCATCAAAAATCTCAGCAACATCAGAATCAAGGAAGGGATCTTCCTTTTCTTGCATCTTCCTTAAGTTTTCTGATTCGGGCGTGCTCTAGAAGTCATTTTCACACTTTGCTTCTTGATCACCTTTGTGGTGACCTTCACAGGATACACATCGACATTTATGGACTCCTTGTTTTCATTTTTGGGTACAAATTTGCCCAATCTTTTGGGTTCCTGCTTATCCTTTCCCCTTCGAGGGTCATGGATAGGCGTTGATCCCTTTCCAGCAGAATACATGCTCAACTCCAAATCATGAGCACGGGTAGATAGCTCTTCAAAGAATTTAGGCTTAATGCCTTGAAAGATGTAGAGAAGTTCCCAGTGCATTCCTTGGACGCACATCTCTATTGCAGAAGCTTCGCTGAGCCTATCTTTGTAGTTTAAGCTAGCATTTCTCCATCGATTGATGAAGTTAATGACTGGTTCATCCTTTCTTTGTCGAGTATTTGTGAGCTCTACCATGGTCACTGTACGCCTTGTGCTATAAAAGCGATTTAGAAACTCGTGCTCCAATTGCTCCCAACTATCAATGGAGTTAGGCTCGAGATCCGTATACCAATCAAAGGTGTTTCCCTTTAGGGAATGAACAAACTTTTTGACAAGATAGTCATCGTAAGTTCTAGCATTATTACATGTCTCAACAAAGTGTGCGACATGCTGTTTTGGGTTCCCTTTGCCCTCAAATTGTTGAAATTTAGGGAGTTGATAGCCGACAGAAATTTTTAGGCTATCTATCCTCGAAGTGTAGGGCTTATCATATGCGAGGGAAGACTTGGTGACAACATCATACTTGTCTTTGAGGGTCCCTTCAATGAATTCCCTCAATTGCCCAATCGGGATCATTCCCTCAGAAGAAACTTGCACCTCTTTAGTCGGTGGTGTTTGTTTCATAGGATTTTCTGTCTCATGAACCTCTGGAGATTTTCCAGGCACTTGGCTAGACTCTCTATCTATCAGGACTTCCAACCTATCCACTATCTTATCAATCCAAGCACCTTGATTCTGAACATATTTGGTCAGGCTCTCAATTGCCTTTGTCAGATTAACAAGTTGCTTTTCCATAGACGAGGCATCAGTCACCATTTCTTGCATGATCACGGGAGATGTTGGAGAGTAGCATGGATTATATCATAAGTTCATCTTTGGAGTGCTCAACTTATGCGGTGTAGTCGAAGATGATGAGTTGCTTGAACGATCATCTCTCTTTATGCTAGAGTATTTGGAACCGAAATGCTCAAGTAGAGATAAAGTCTTCTTAAGCGATTTTGCCACACTTTCTCCTTCCGAAGTACTTGCATTGGACTTCTTTCCTTTTGGGGTTGAAGATTTTAAAATTAGAGTTGGCGCGGATGACACTGGATGTGTTTGTTGTCCTAGCAAGCCTGCCTTACTCCTTGTGACAGCTCCTAAGCTTCCGAAAGTAACACCAAGGATGCTTTCTACTTTAGCAGAGAACTTTGAGTCAGCAGCCTTGGAAGTAGTTGATTGAGAGTTGACCTTCTTGGAAGTCATTTCAGTATTTTTGAAGTTTGAAATAGGAAAAGTTGAGATGAGAGGTAGAGATTGTCCCACTGGGCGTGCCAGAATTTGTTGGACAATAAAATTCTCGAGGACGAAAAATAAATAATCGAGACAAGAAAAATATATTGCAACAATTAATTTATTGATTTCAATGCAAGTGTTACAATCTCTATGAATTATCTGATTCGCTTTTTCAAATATAAATTCAAGGGCTTCGAGCTTGATCTTGAATTTGAACTTGATTTCTTGATTTGAGGGACTTGATCTTGACTTGTACTTGAATTCAAGGGCTTTTGAGCTTGTTCTTGAATATTGTGGTCTTGATCTTGAATCTTGATGAACTTGCTTTGACTTCTTGAGCTTTTTAGAGAAATTGCGGAGTTTGATCCACGAGCTTTCTCTTGGTACTTGTTAGAGTTCTGGGGGTGGGTCCTCTTTTCTGAATTATGAGAACCCTATTTATAGTTGTGGAAAGGAAGAGTCATGATGGAGATGGACTTTCTTTGACCAATAAAATTCAAGTGACGTGGCGCCTTTTATGGGCTTTTATTTCATGGGCATGCTGCATCAGTTTGGCATGTGGTACGGTCCTATTGGCTCCTTCACTTGACTTGGCATGTCACATCATTTGACATGTGGCGCTTATTTGGGCCTCTAGAATATGACATTATCTTGGGCTTAGTAAAGTGGGCTCATCATTTGTAGCCCAAATTAATGGACTAACCCAATAAATATTGGGCCTTATTTAAATCCATACCTATTTGGACTTAAATAATTAATTCAATTATATTAATCCGCAATATTTATTTGGGACTAATATACTTTGAATTTAATATAATCTGAATTTTTTACGGATTTAAATTTAATAAAATTGCATCGCCCACAAAGATATAAAGGGAGAAAATTTATGGTGACTAATGGTGGATTTGATTTTGCAGTAAAGAGGGGCCAAAAAGAAGACAGTGGGAAAGGGGTTTGGGAGAAGGGGGTAATTCTAATAAAAGAAAATATAAAATTATTTTTTTTAGTTTATCATTCACTCTTTTTTTATGTCAAAGTATGTGAAAGTCAAGCACGTTAATTTTTTGAGGAATTGTTAGTGGAATGTCTCATAGACACTTTGAATATACATTAAGTGTTCAATAGATAATGCATATAACTGAAGTATCTAAATGAAAAAAATCAATAAATTAAAGAGATCGACTACGTATGTAATTGTCTTCAAATGATAATAAAAAAAATTATTATTCTATTTATTATTTTTTACACGAAAGAAGTAATTATTAATATTTTATATACAATTTTCTCAGAAATTATCAATTTTTAGATCTTGTGGTGATGAGCGAAGAGTGGAGTGACACTAGGCAACAATTTGGCGGAAAAGGACAGAAGATTTTTGGATCAGTTAGATCTTGTTTTTCTATGAGTCCAATAGTTTTTAGTGTTCTTTTCTTTTTTTTTTTCTTAATGACTTAATGAATACATCAATAATAAGGGTAAAAAGTAATAAGGATGTAAAAGTTTTAAGGGAGGTGAAATTTGTATGGAAGGGAATGAATGGGGGTGGATTGGATTTCACTTTTGAAAAATCATCACAAAATTGTGATATTTGCACTTTTGAGAATGAGTTAAAAAAGTATTATAAGTGCATAATTATTGTTGGAGTAAATCACATGTTATTATTAATTTGTATATAACTTGATGTCTTTATATTTGGCTCTAGCATGTTATCAAAGAAAGACTAAAAATATTGAGTAACCATTTGACATTAAATATTTGGGTGAGATAAATTCATTCTTGGAATGAAAAATACCTAAATTATGTGATGAACTTTTCCTTGACATGTCACATTATGGTGAAAAAGAAAAATTGTGAAATACATTTGTTGATTATATGAGCCATGCAACTTCTTTTGATTCAAATATGTGAAAGTGGTGTGACAAAAAAAGGAGTTTACTAGCGTAATGAAATATGAGATATGTGGCTAGTTGCACTTGGCATGAAATTATGTAAAAGTACTTACACAAGCAAGATAAGTATATTTACTTGGTTAAAAAAAAAAGGTTGTGGCTTGTTTTTCTTAAAAGTGTTTTGTTGCAAAATGAGAAAAAAAATAACTTGGTGCTATTTACTAATGAGAAATAAATTATGATTTGCTAACTCATTATGAAGGTTGAACTAACTATTTTAGCTTCAACTAGCGAAAAAGTGAATTGATCAATCACATTATGTTGAGAAATTGATTTCTCTAATTTTGAGTTATGTGATAGCACCAAAAATTTATTGATAGAGTATAAACCATTTTTATAATGATAAATTCAGACCATAAGGAGAAAAACGCAATATTGTGAGATCATATTGATCAATGGTATACCAATATTAATTGTGTTAACTTTGTGATAATCTTGCAGATTCAAAACTAAGGCCTTAGCAAGAAAATGGTCTGAATCACATCGAGGGGGAGGAAAGAAGCCTATAAAAAAATCATGAGTCATATATGAGAAAACCCAACCTGGGGACTAGAGATCCTATAACCAGGTTCAATGGGAAGAATGAATCATATGATGACTTAATGTGGGATGCACTGTTATTTAATCTTTCCTATGATGTGAGTGCATTAACCTGTAATGTGGGTGGGGTTGAGTTTAAAAAAACTCTTAATGAAATTTTGTAGCTCGTATGAGTGGGGTTCTAAATTACAGGAGCACTCTCGATGGATTTCAACTATGCGGGTGTGGAGGTAGGCCGCTTCCTATGAGAATTGGGCTCATTCTCAAAGACACTCATGAAACCGGGATAGCACAAGGACGTAATGTTCTGGCTATTAAAGCTTATGTCAACACCTTGACAATTGTATGTAAGCAGTAATACTTTATTTCCCTTAAACAGTCATAGTTCAAGTCTGAGATCACTACTGACTCTGGAGTAAATGTTACTGTTTTACTAAGTGAAGGTTCAATGCAAAGCACACCTTCATTATGCATAATAGTCTCCCTTCAACTAAATTTGTGAAGAACACTTTTATTTGAATATTAAAATGAGTGGGGAAATGTTGGTGCATTTTATTATTAAAATAAATTAAAGTGCATGACATTAGTAAACATAAAGTGGAGAAAGTGGTGTCATTACTCTTGTAACTCACCATATTATCATTTTGAGTTAGTGGGTACAAATTATGGTAAAGATGACCATTAGTTCTTGTAACTCATATTGTCATTAGTTTTTGTAACTCTCATGGCCAGAGGCGGATCCAAGATCTGAACTCACCGGGTGCCAAGTAATTCAATCAGATTATTCATCTTTTCGGTCTATAGGACAATTAACAAATCAATCAATAATAAAAGAACAATAATAAAATGACCAAACTTAAAATTTTAATAATATTAGTAATATTATAATATCCATAATTCATTACAATTGACCACGATGAGTTTTCATATTCTGAAAACGATCAATGATGACATCATTACTTACATTTGCAAATACATCACACTCTATGTAGCATACTAAACAATTATTTAAATATTAATCACCAATACTATTTTGCACTTCATTTTTTATGTGTTTCATGGAAGAGAATGCTCTCTCAACAGTTGCCGTAGCGACGGGTAAAATCAAAGTCAACTTCACAAGTAAATAAACAAGTGAATAAGTCTCTACAAGATTTGCCTCAACTAATGCCTTTGCCAAATCACGAATTACTTGCAAGTTGAAGAACTTGGAATTACCACCTCGCATATGAATTATGAAGGTATCAAGTTGGTAACTCAAATCTCGAAGCTTTCCATCATCAAACACACTTGGATAACACTTTGGTAAAGTCATGATTCTACCTTTGTCAAAGTTAGAGAAAGAATTGACAGGATTCAAGCTACCCATCCCAAGAAGCAAATCACTATTCACTACATCAAAATTCTCATTAAGCTCTTGAAGTTGCACATCAATGACCGCACAAAAGATTTCAACACGCAAGTGATGCGAATAACAAACATCTAAACACTTACGCTTTGACTTTCCGAGAAAATAAGGCTCATCTAATTTGGGAATCAAGACATCATGTGAATCAAAAAATGAAGAAACATCATTCAACAAAGATTCCCACCCATTCTCTCTCATATCTTGTAATCTTTTCTTTGAGATGTTAAGAAAATCCACGGCATTAACAATATCTTGATCTTTTTTTTGTAAAATCTTGCTCAACTCATTTGACATGTCCAACACTTTCATACATCAAGTGAAGCATAAAAACAAATTTGAATATTTTTACCTTTGTCAAAAGAAATTCCGCTTGATTTCTATCACTTGAGGTAGAACCTTCAATTTCAATCACTTCAAGCACATGAAAAATAGGTGAGAAAATAACAAGAAAGTTATCCAATATTTTGAAATATGATCCCCAACGAGTATCACCCGGTCTTTGAAGATAATGTTCTTGATGTAATCCTTGTCCAGTTTGCTTCAAATTTTCAGCTTGGTGATGACGAAGTAAATCTCTATGCTTAAAAGATCCTCTAACAACAT
Source organism: Capsicum pubescens (assembly GCA_030864215.1). Taxonomy (NCBI): domain Eukaryota; kingdom Viridiplantae; phylum Streptophyta; class Magnoliopsida; order Solanales; family Solanaceae; genus Capsicum; species Capsicum pubescens. The sequence goes on along the minus strand of CM061549.1, from coordinate 27,311,405 downwards.
TCAACACATTAGTAACATGATCAAAAAGTCTTAAACTTTCAAATATTTTTTAGCAATAGCAACAAGTGTTAGTTGCAATTGATGTGCAAAATAATGAATATAATACGCCGAAGGACTATCTTTCATAATTAAAGTTTTGAGATCATTTATCTCTCCTTTCATATTACTAGCTCCATCATAACCTTTTCCACATATTTTGGATGAACTTAGTGAGTGATCGGAAAGTAAAGAATAAATTTCTTTCTTCAATGAGCATGCCGATGTATCACTAACATGGACAAGACCAATAAATCATTCTACAACATCACCATTCTTATCAACATACCTCAAAACAAGAGCCATTTGTTCTTTGTGTGAGATGTCTTTGGATTCATCAACTAATATCCCAAAGTAATCTCCATTCAAGTCCCTAATTATAACTTTTAATGTTTCTTTCACACAAGCATTGACAATATCCTTTTGAATCACAAGACAGGTCAAAGTATCATTTTGTGGAGCTTTATCTAATATTACTTTTTCATATCCGGATGTTTGTCTCCATGCCACCACAAAAATTCTATAAAGTAGCCTTGATTAGTTGAAGATTCACTTTTGTCATGACCTCTAAAAGGCAATCCATTATACAAGAAAATTCTTGCCACATCAATTGAAGCTTCTAAATGAATTTCGGTATTTACTTTTTGCTTTTTGAGAATGTTTGTCAAGAACAACTTGAATTGATTGACAATGATTTGACAAATCTATCATCTTATTGTAACATTTGTGGTGAACACTATTAACTTTACCGACATGTAAACGAAATCTTTCAAGAGCCTTATTCCAACACCTAAAACACTTTGATGCATAAAAAACACCCGTAGTTTCATGAACAAATTTATTTTTGAACAAATAACAACAAAGACAATAAGCTGCATCTTTCTCCACACTATACTCTAACCAAGTCGAATGTGAACCTTTAAACCAACTTGAAGCAAATTGACGTATTCTACCTCCTATTTCACTTGAAGGATATGGTTTCAAGACAGGTTGACAAGGCTCTTTTTCAATATAATATTTCCTCACTTCATGTAAGACCTCGTAAATTTCTATGTTTAAATTCAGTTTTAAAATCTCTTTCAAAAATCCTACACTTAGAATTTTTTTTATGAGTGTTCAACACTTAGTCTCATTTTAAGCCTCCGAACTTTGAAAATTTATTTGATGACCTTTCCAACATCTGTTTTTTGATTTTCAAGTTCTGTTGCGATGGAACAAGGTCGTAGTACATCCCGGTGAGTTTCGGAATTTTTTGGATAGTGTAGGGGCATGTTTGGATTTCCAAACCAGTAGCAAAAAGCGATCTGCCCGCGTCGCCCTGGATTTAGCACCGCTCCAGGTGGGGAATCACCCTGGTATTAGCACCGCTATTACAAGGTGCTTCCCAGGGTTCCTCGGCGAACTAAGCAAGGCACCTCCCTCAGGATCTCCCTAGGCCAAATTCCTGCATTCAACCTCCGTGTCTTGATGGTTAATTTGGTCATTTTACCACCATATATATACTCTCTAACACGGGATTTATCCCCAATTGAAGTAAAATATACTCCTTTTCTCAAAATTCTCTCAAGAACACAAGCTAGGGTTTTCATAGAAGATTCAATTTTAAGAAAGTTTCTCCGTCAATCTCCATAGATTCACGAAATAAGGTATGAGTTGTGTTGATTTATGGATTTATTTCATCCATAGAGCTCAAGAACCCTATTTTTAATTATGAATCATGTTATTATGTTGTGGGTCAATTATGTTTATGTGATTGATATTGTATAATCCCCAAGTTAGGACCTTTATGTGAAATTATGAAACTACATTAGCAAATAAGTTGAAATCCATGAAATTGGGGGTTGTGATTTGTGAAATTGATGATTCCACCTATGCCTTAAGTTGTGCATGTAGGGTGTTTGATAAAATACCAAAAGGGATATAGATTATGCCTTATAGCTAAATTATGATCCAAATGACAAATGCATGCTTTACCATTATTATCAAAATGACTTTCATGCTATTAATGTGCCTTGTAAATGTTGTTGGATTGTTCATGAATTAGCCTGATGAAGTTATGCCATGTTTACATGCAATCATATTCATGTACAAGATTATGATAACCATGTACTTCATGAAATCCCCAACTTATTGTATTATGGATTGTTGATGTTGGTCATGTATTTAAGAAAGTCATGCTTGTCAGTTTTCTTCGATCGAGTCCTGGGGGTACTTGTACCCAAAAAATATAGTTGTGTGCCTAGAGCCAGTGCCATGTTTTCACGATATCCTCAGTCAAGCCATGATCCATAGAACTCAGTCAGTCATGTGACTCAGGAAAGCTCAGTAATTCAGTAATCTCAGTAGTAATCCGTCAGTTAACGGAACTCCATGAATTCAGTTAATCAAGTTCAGTTAATCATGCTCAGTGTCTATTCATATGGGAGTAGTAATTAGCACCGAGTGAACCCAAGGATAGGAACACACACTATCAGATGAGGGTGTGATTCTTAGAAGTCATCCTTGCATTCCAGAACTATGTAGCCAGCATAGGTTAAGACATCAACACTGTCTGATGAGGGTTGATGAGGTGGATAAACACTGTCAGATGAGGGTATCACCATTCTCTTTTGGGGACACTGTTAGATGAGGGTCACCCACAACTTGTCTCTACCAGTGGCGCGGTATTAACACCCTTCCAATCAGAGCACAGATTGGACCCCAGCTCAGCTATTATAGCGCATTTGGGGCATGTCGGTTAGATGACTACTTCCCACAGTCTCAGTATCAACCTCAATAAAATAACTCAAATAGTTCTTCATATGTCAAGACTGTCAGATACAGTATGGAATTCAGCTAGTTCCATCAGATTCAGGACTATCAGATACAGTCACTAATGTTATCGGTTATATCAGTAAACTCATGTTATTAGTATTCAGATTCAGTTATCATGTTATCACGATCGCAGTTATTATGTATTCATGCATGCATTCTCATGTTCATGTTAGTCAGTAAGTTGGTATTATTCATGCATATGAACCCCATACATTCAGCCTACCTCACATACATACCATTACATTCAATCGTACTGATGCATTCATGCTATGGTGTTTTATTATGTACAATAGGTTCAGAAGCACGAGCTCCAGAGCATCAGTAGCTTCCCAGTTTCCGCAGTCAGAGTTAGCAGTGAGTCCTCATCCTTCGAGGACATGATCATTACTTTATGTTATTATTTATTTCAATTCAGTTTTGCTAGATGGAGTTAGTTGGAGACATGTTCCTTCAACTCCTTATTCAGACAGTACATAGAGGCTTTCAGATTTAATTCCGACTTCAGTTGTTTTCAGTTTTGTTTTGGTATTGATATACCACATTATTCAGACATTATTATTTCATTTATGATTTAGTGTGAACCTTATGGAATTTCAGCCTTTATTCTGCATTTATATGATATATTATGTAGTGTTTAGGTACAGATATCAATCATGGGTTAGCTAGTGGTCCTTAGGGATTGTTAGCACTGTGTAGCATTCTGAGTACCAGATTCGAGGCGTTACACTTCATCTTGTATTCGAGGATCATAATCAGAAATAGGTCTTCTTTCTCTGGATCGGCTTGAAGTAAACCCAAATCGAGGTCAATTATAAGACAAAAATGATTGACATTGACATTACTAGAACTTGATTGTGAATAATTAACCTTCTTGAAAAAATTCTCCATCTCAATCACAAAATTAGAACACTTTCTCCTAAATCAAGTCATCAAGATAAATAGATAATTTCAAATTTGTATTTCTAGGCTCAAGAAAGAGAAACAAAATATTTTTTCAATATAACTTACAAAGAGAGCAAGCAACAAGCAGAGAGAGAGAGAGCAAGCAGCAGCAACAACAAACCTCAAGAACAAGAGAGTCTCAGTCGATGTTTTGATTTGAAATTTGGAAATAGTTTTTTTTTATAATTTTAATGAGAGATATTTGACTATACCTTTTTAAACAATTAAATAAAAAAAAGTCAAAAAATAACATTACATTTATAAAAGTCAACTGGTCGCCTTGCCATATTTTAATGAAAATTATCAAGTACGTTTGTTGCCTGTTGGTTTTTGCCTTGTTTTAATGAAAAATTAATAACAAAAATGATTTTAAAAAATAAATGTTGCTAGCCGAGTTCGAACACACGACCTTGGGGCTACAAAAACAACACTTTTCCACCCGCACTAGACAATGCCTTGTTATTGTGGATGGCGAATTTAATTTTAACTATATCTGTATATATATATAGCTATATATATAAAGTTTCTGTCGAAATTTGCGGGTGGCGTGCCACCCCCACGGGCCTTAATAGATCCGCCCTGCTCATGGCTATTAGTTCTTGTAACTTATATGGCCATTAGTTCCATGTAACTCTTGTAACATTTGTAATCTATAGACCATTCATGTACCCATATTACTATCCCTCATTCATCCTATTCATTATATGGAAGAATTCTACACCTATAAATAGTGGTGTTTTATTCCTTTGTTTTCATACATTAGAGATATGGAAAAGATGATAAGTGTAGAAAAATATTATTATGTGTAGTAGTGAAAGAAAGAGTTGAGACCAAAAAAATATTCCAAGTCTTTAACTATATTCACTACACAAAGAGAGGAAATATATTTTGAAAGAAGGTGTTCTTATGGTGGAGCTTTGGACTCTTCAACTAATCCGGAGTTGTTTGAGATGCACATCATTGATGGGTTGTTGTATCCTGGAGGGGACAAGTTAAGAGATATACTGCTGGATCGGTGTAGATTATACTGCAGTGGGCTTGAATCTCCTTAAAGAAAGCGAGATATCCGCGCCTAAGCCAAGAAGAAGATTACCTAATTTTTCTTCATTTTGTTCATTTTATTATTTCAACTGTTATTATTGTAATTTGTGGCATATTACACCAACAGTATCTAAATGAAAAAAATTAATAAATTAAAGAGACTACGTATGTAATTTTTCTTTAAATGATAATATAAAAAAATATTATTCTATTTATTATTTTTTACACGAAAGGAGTAATTATTAATATTTTATATACAATTTTCTCTTTAATTATCAATTTTTAGATCTTGTGGTGATGGGCGAAGAGTGGAGTGACACCAGGCAGCAATTTGGAGGAAAAGGACAGAAGATTTTTGGATCAGTTAGATCTTGTTTTTCTACGAGCCAATAGTTTTGAGTGTTCTTTTCTTTTTTCTTTTTCTTAATGACTTAATAGATACATCAATAATAAGGGTAAAAAATAATAAGGGTGTAAAAGTTTTAAGGGAGGTGAAATTTGTATGGAAGGGAATGAATGAAGGTGGATTGGATTTCAATGGATGAAATTGAAAGATTTTTCTTTTTTTTTTCTTTTCCTTTTTTGAAATTGTTGTAGTAAATGGTACAATAAAATCAAAGCCTCAAAAATTTGTTAATAGTTTGGGAAGATTTTGATGGTTTGGGTTGGATTTTTTCTGGGTGGGCTAAATATTCAATACTTGTTGCTTATCTTGATCCATCACCTCACAAATTCACTCTTGCAGCCAAAAGATCATATTACCTTTTCCCCACATATAGAGAGATGTATTTGGAACTAAATATTGACGCATGGAGACTCTAAGTAGATACTATTACTCCACGTGAAACCCATAGGTTAAAAATTATTGAGTTTTTGAAATATATTAAGATTTCAGTGATTGATTCGTGTCTTGAACGAGAATAAGAAAAATATCATGATAGAATTGTATTTTTCTTGATAGAATTGTATCTCTTCTAGAATATCTTCATATGAATTATAAGTACTTAGTAGGCGTTTGACCAGGAAAGTTAAAAAAATTTAGAGTTGGAGTTGTATTTGACCATGAAATAAATTGGAGTTCTTTTTTACTTTTTATGAGAGAAGTTGAAGTCCACTTGTTTTTACTTTTTCAAATACAATTTTTAATTGTATTTGAAATTCTTATGGTCAAACACTACAATTTTCATTAAAGTAAAATAATTTTGCAAAAAAAGTGAAAAATTCGCATAGCCAAGCGATCTATTAAATGTTGAATTGAAGTGAATGTGAATGGTATCTAAGTGATAGTTACTACTTCACACTGGCGTATATTCACCACAATAGTTTTTGTTTATCAAAAAAAAATTCATTTTGATTAGTATTAGAATTTTGTAAAAAAAAAGAGGTTAAAGGCAAGTAGGATAAAGTCGATCAAATCTCATTTTTTTGGGTTGAACCAAAAAAGTAGAGATCGAATATTCAAATCTAAATAGCTCAAAGCAAAGGAAAAATACAAGGGAGGAAAGGGTGATGTTCCTTCTATTCAAACCATAAAAAGGGACATAGTACATATATGGTAACTCAAGTTTGTTTGTAGCTAAAAAGTAAGCACTTCAAGTTTGAGAATGCACATGTTGTGTAACTCCCCAATTATCTAAATCAGAATACTACACGGTGCTCATGACCTGAAGGACCACAAGTAAACCCATGACTGATATTTGTACCTATACACAGCATAATATGACATGAAAAAACGGAAACATGCACTGAAAGGCCATAAGGTTCAATACTAAACATAATCGAATAATAATAACATCTAAATAAAGTGGTATCACTATACCAAAACAAAATTAAAATACCGAAGTCTAAAACATGATAGTCTGTATCTAGTCTGCATCTTGTCTAAAAGCCTCTACTGTCTGAATAATCTGAATAAGGAGTTGATGGGACATATCCCCAACTAACTCCAACAAATAACTAATCAAAGAGATAGTGAAAAAATAATCATGTCCTCAAAGTATGAGGACTCACTGCTAAAACTCTGAGTACTGGAATGCTACTGCTGCTGCTGATCTGGAAGTCGTGTCTCTGAACCTATGGTGTAATATAAAAAGAAAGCACCATATCACAAATGCATCAGTACAAAGGAATGTATTGAGTATACGTGTGAGGTAGGCTATATGCAAGAATTCGTATGCATAAGCAATACTAACTGACTGGCTAATATGAACGTAAGAGTGCATACATGAATACATAGTAACTGAGATCGTGAAAAACATGATAACTGAATATATATACTGATGACATGAATTTACTGATATCTAACATGACTGATAGTAAGTTCTGATAACTGATAACATGAGTGACTATGTTTGAAAGTCTTGAATCTAATGGAACTATCTGAGTTCCGTACTGTAACTGAGTTACCTGTATCTAACAGTCCTGACATACTGAAGTCTGAAGAACTATCTAAGTTCTTTTCCTGAGATTGATACTAAAACTGTGGGAAGTAGTCATCTAACCGACATGCCCCAAATGCGCTATAATAGCTGAACTGGGGTCCAATCTGTGCCCTGATTGGAAGGGTGTCAATACCGCGCCACTGGTAAGGACAAGATGTGGGTAACCCTCATCTGATAGTGTCCCCAAAAGAGAATGGTGGGGCCCTCATCTAGCAGTGCTTATCCACCTCATCAACCCTCATCTGACAGTGTTGATGTCTCAACCTATGCTGGCTACATAGTTCTGGAACACAAGGATGACTGCTAAGAATCACACCCTCATCTGACAGTGTGTGTTCCCATCCTTGGGTTCACTCGATGCTAATTTCTACTCCCATCTAAAGAGACTAAACGTGATTAACTGACTATACATGGACTGAGTTACTGACTTCCGTTGACTGATGGAATATTACTGCTATCTGATAATTAACTGAGATCATGAGATTTTTGAGATTTCCTGAGTCACATGACTGACTGAATTCTATGGAGCATGGATTGACTGAGGATAACGTGAAAAAATGACTCTGGATCTAAGCACACAGCTATATTTTTTGGTACAAGTCCCCAGGACTCGATGGAGGGAAACTGACACAACCATAGCACTTCTTGATCCTAATGCCATAAATAGGGAATTTCATACTCCACATGGTTATCATATTCTTTTTCATGGAAGGGAATGCATTTAACTTGTAATTACTTGCTTGATTTCTATATCATGGAAGTTTCATAACACAACAATCAATACACAGCAATAGCATGCAAACTGTGTTGAATCAAAAAGGATCAAGCATGAACTTTGTCATTTAAACACCGATTGAGTCATGAAACATGATTTTCATCATTCTAGGCATTTTATCGAACACCTTGCATGCACAACCTTGATCATAGGTGTCTTTATCAATTTAACAATCTAAAACTACCCAAATTCATAGGTTTTCAATCAACAAACTCACATACTTCATGAAAAGTCATCAAGACACCATCTTGAAACATAAATAACAACTATCAACATGAACATGATCAAATCGCATCAAGCAAATCACAATATGTTATTTAAAACATGATTCTTGGACTCCACGGATGAAAAGAATTTGTGGATGAACACTACGCATACCTTAGGTTGATGATTCGTGAAAGTTAACGGTGAAATCGACCTGAATCTTGAAGTTCCCAATTGAACCCTAGGTTTGTTCTTGATGATTTTGGAGAAAATTTCAGCAAAAGGAGTATATTTTGGTGTTTTGGGGCCTTAATCACGTGTTTGAGAGTTTATTTATGGGTGGAAAAGGACCAAAATGCCCTCTAAAACACGGAGGTGGAATGCTGAAAAAGTGGGCACCCACCGGAGTTGTAGGGCAATGCCCAGCTAGTCCCTCGCTCTAGCCAGGGCGACGCCTTGCTTAGAGCGGTGCTCTAGCCTGGGCGGTGCGGGTAGATCACCCTGAGCTACTGGTTTGGGCACCCAAAAGTGCCCTTATGCTACTCCAAAAATTCCAAAACTCACCCGAGATGTACTACGACCTTGCCCCATCGCAACGCAACTTGAAAATTGGAAAACGGAGGTCGGGAAGGTTGTCAAATAAATCCTCAAAGTTCGAAGGTCTAAAATGAGACTAATTGTTGAATACTTAGCTAAAATTTTCTAAGTTTTAGACCTTATATTGAGCTTCAAAGAGCTAAACGAGCTGAATGTGAATGCAATGTTTTTGCGGGGTCTTACAATATCTCCCCCTTGAGAACATTTGTCCTTGAATGAGACTGACTGAGAGGGGAAATAATAAGCTAAACATGAATAACTGGAACATGATCTCATAACTAACATGACTGACAAGATGAATATAACATACTGAACACGCATATCTGATGCATGTATAACTGATTCATGAATGCATAACTGAATATTCTGAAGAACTAAGTTTCTCACAATGCGAATGCATGTCGGATGTATAATTTCATAACTGAGATGGTACATGAACACATGACCGAATATGCAATGGCACTTGATACCAAGTTTGTGATGAAACTTGAGCATGAAACTGAATACCAAGTTTTTACTGAATACTGAACGTGAAGTTGAATAAGCATTAGGAGAATTATTACCTTGATCTTGATCTGTATTGGCAGTGAAGAGGTGGGGATACTTGGTACGCATATCTGCTTCAGCTTCCCAAGTAGCTCCCTCAACGGAATGGTTTCGCCAAAGAACCTTGATTAGAGGGACTTCTTTGTTCCTCAGTCTACGAGTTTGATAGTCTAGTATTTCGACCAAAATTTTCTCATAGGAGAGACTATTCTGAACATCAATGCTCTGAATAGGGACTACAACTGATGGATCACCTATGCACTTCTTGAGCAGAGAGACATGAAAGACTGGATGAACTGAGGCTAGATCTGAAGGCAATTCGAGCTCATAAGCTACCTTGTCGAAGCGACTGGGAATCTTGAAGGTACCGACGTATCGGGGACTGAGCTTTCCCTTATTTCCGAACCTCTTCACTCCCTTCATGGGAGATATCTTGAGATTGACAAAATCATCGATCTCAAACTTGAGATCTTTCCTATGAATATCTGCATAAAACTTCTATCGGCTAGGAGCAGCCCGGAGTCTTTCTCTGATCAACTGGACTTTCTCTAAGGCATCGAATACCAAGTCAGGCCCTATGACTGAGGCCTCACTAAATTCGAACCAACTGATGGGAGATCTACATCTCTTACCATAGAGAGCTTCGAATGGAGCCATCTGAATACTGGAATAATAGCTACTATTGTATGTGAACTCAATCAAAGGCAAGTGGTCATCCCAACTACCCTTGAAATCAACTGCATACGCCCTTAGAATATCTTCAAGAGTCTGAATAGTCCTTTCCGCTTGACCATCTTTCTGTGGATGAAAGGTTGTACTAAGATGAACTTGGATACCAAGACCCTTTTGGAATGCTTTCCAGAAGTGAGAGGTGAACTGGGTACCTCTGTCTGAGATGATATATAATGGAACACCGTGTAATCTAACCAACTCCCTAATATAGTGTTAGGCATAATCCTCGGTTGAATCAGAGGTATGATTTGGAATGAAATGAGCTGACTTGGTTATTCGGTCTACTATGACCCAAACTGAATCATGTTGATGACGAGTTTGAGGCAAACCTATCACGAAGTCAATGTTCACTTCTTCCCACTTCCAAGTAGGAGTAGTGAACTCCTGCATGGAACCACTAGGCTTCTAATGCTCTATCTTAACCTGCTGACATGTAGAGCACTTAGCCACAAACTCTACAACATCTCTTTTCATCCCACTCCACTAATAGATTTCTCGCAAGTTGCGATACATCTTAGTATCCCCTGGATGAATGGATTATCATGCACCATGCGCTTCTACAAGAATTCGCTACCTCAAGTTATCAACACCAGGAACACACAGAAGACCCTGACAACGAAGAACACTATCTCCCCCTTGGGAGAAAACCTCTACTTCCTAATCTCTGACTGACTCTTTTATCTTCACAAGGCTAGGATCCTTGTCTTGCTTTCTAGAGATGATTTTGAACTATTCTGAACACATACACCACCTTCTGAAGAATCGACTAAGCAAACGCCTAGTCTGGAAAGCTGATGAACTTCCTGAACTAACTTCTTCTTACTCTCCTCAACATGAGAAACATTACCCATGGACAGTCTACTGAGAACGTCAGCCACTACATTGGCCTTGCCCGGATGATAAAGGAAATTTATGTAGTAATCCTTCAAGAGTTCTAACCACCTTCTCTGACGAAGATTGAGATCCTTCTGGGAAAAGACATACTGGAGACTCTTATGATCTGTGAAGATATCTACATGAAATCCGTAGAGATAATTCCTCCAAATCTTTAAGGCAAATACTAGGGCTGCTAACTCAAGATCATGTGTAGGATAATTCCTCTCATGGGGCTTTAACTGTCTGGAGGCATAGGCTATGATCTTACCATGCTGCATGAGGACACAACCTAAACCCACTATGGATGCATCACAATACACTATGAACCCATCTGAACTATCTGAAAAACTTAGAACTAAAGCTAAGGTGAGTCGAGTCTTCAATTCCTGAAAACTCTTCTCACAATGATCCGACCACTAAAACTTGACCTTTTTCTAAGTCAATCTGGACATAGGGGATACAATAGAAGAAAATCCCTCAACAAACCGTTTGTAATAGCTAGTCAAGCCTAAGAAACTCCTGATATCTTATGGAGAGACAGGGCGAGGCCAGTTTCTTACTTCTTTGGGATTTTGAGGATCTAATCTAATGCCATCACCGAAAATGATATGACCAAGGAATTTACTGACCTTAGCCAAAATTTGCACTTACTGAATTTGGTGAACAATTGATGATCTTTGAGAGTCTAGAGAACAATTCTAAGATGGTCTGAATGGTCTTGCTCACTGCGGGAGTAAACAAGGATGTCATTTATAAAGACTATCAAAAACATCTCCAAGTACTGCTTGAACACACGGTTCATCAAATCCATGAAAGCGGCTGGGGCATTGGTAAGACCAAAGGACATGACTAGGAATTCGAAGTGACCATACCAAGTACGGAAAGCTGTCTTCGGAATGTCACATTCTCTAACTATGAGCTGATGGTAGCCTGATCTGAGGTCTATCTTAGAGAAATAACTGGCACCCTAAAGTTGGTCAAACAAATCATCGATTCTGGGAAGAGGATACGTGTTCTTGACCATAACCTTATTGAGCTAATGGTAATCTATGCACATTCTGAGAGAACCGTCTTTCTTGCGCACGAATAAGACTGGTGCGCCCCACGGGGAAACACTGGGTTTGATGAATCCCTTATCTAAGAGATCCTCCAACTGTTCTTTTAATTTCTGGAGTTCTACTGGTTCCATTCTGTATGGTGGAATAGAGATAGGCTAAGTATTTGGGATGAGGTCAATGTCGAAGTCTATTTTTCTTTCGGGAGAAAGGCCTAGAAGATCTTTGGGAAAGACATCTGATATTCATTAACAACTGGGAATGATTCAAGACTGGGAGATTCAAAACCAGAGTTCTTAACATGAACGAGATGGTAAACACTTCCCTTAGATATCATTTTCCTTTCCCGAAGGTAGGAAACAAGTTGACCTCTGAAAACGGATACGCTACCCTTCCACTCTAGGATAGGTTCATTCAAAAACTAAAATTGAACTATTCTATTTCTATAGTTGACTGTGGCATAGAAGGAATGAAGCCAATCCATGCCGAGAATGACATCAAAATCAATCATCTCTAACTTGACTAAATCTGCTGACGTGACTTTTTGAAATATCATAACCGGGCAGTTCCTGTATACCTGCCTAGCTATGATGGTATTACCCACTGGGGTGGATACTGAAAAGGGCTTTGCTAGAATTTTGAGACTGACTCCGAAATCACCTTCTATATAAGGAGTAACAAAAGACAATGATGCATCTGGATCTAGCAAAGCGTAAACATGAAGATGAAAGATCTATAACGTACCAGTAACGACATCAGGAGAATTTTCCTGATCCTGTCGGGTCTGAAGAGCATAAAGTCTATTTGGGCATTGCCCACTAGTAGCACTAGAAGTGGCACCCTGATGGTTCGGGTGACCGGACTGAGCTGCGAAATGGTTCTACTGACCCTGATAACCCGACTGGGGACAATCTCTCACTCTGTGGCCTAGCTTGCCACAACCAAAACAGACAACGCTACCAGCTCTACTAGCACCCTTGTGGTTCTTACCACAAGTCTGACATAGGGGGTTAGTTCGGGCATTACTGACACTGCCCTGAACCTTTGATAACGCTCAATCTACAGCTCTCGTAGGAGTGTAAAGCGGTCGTTTGTCAAATATAGAACCCAACTGGGTTGGGTATCGATCCCACAGGGAATAGCTTGGTCAACAAGTAAGCAAAGATTACTAGACTTTTAGTGCAAGTCTCGTAAAAAGGGGGGAATTGTATTGTGATAGTAATGTAACCAAAATAAGAGAGTAAAGCAGAAAATAGCAAAGTAAAAGAACGAATGTTTTGTAATATGTAAACAATGAGAATTGAGGAGTTGGGGTTATGTCCACCTTCTGAGTTATACGTCTCTATTGGCTATGAGTGTGCGGAATTCAGACTTGCATGTGCTTATAGAGAATTGTATTCGATGGTAAATCCAGGCGTCTTTCGACCTATTCGAGGATTATTTCACTTTAACTCTTTCGAGCTTAAAGCGTGTCTAATGGTATGAATTCTCCAAGAGGTTAATCCAGTTATGACACTAATTTTTTAATAGGGGATGGGACCCTACTACCTTGACATTATCTCTTTTCCAGACAGATAACCTTTCTTTCGAACAAGTTAAATGTTATACTGGCGTATTCTTGCGTTTGCAACCACAAAGAATTTAGATTAAGATGAAGAGAATAATGATATAAGCAACATACGTGTCATGAACTCACAAACTCACAGCAATAGATAGTATCTCATTCGGCTTTCATAACCCCAACAGAGAAGTTTAGTTACCCATGAGTGCGAAGGAAATCACAATTGACATTGTTGTTATACCACAATAAATATTTCACGTTTGTAATGGTGTGGTAGGCGTTAGGCGTGAATCCCTTAGCAAAGTAACGTTTCTCTTGTTGTGGAATTTAAGAATAGATGAATAGAAGAAGAAAAATAGAATTAATGGAAGAATGATTGTTTAGAACTAGAATGTCTTAGAATTGAATGTAAGAAGATGTAAGAAGATGTCAGAAGATGATTTTAAAATCTCTAGCAAGATAGGGTATTTATAATACCCATATCCTATTCCTACTAAGCTAATGAAATGCTTAACCAAATCCTACTAAGCTAATGAAATACTTAACCCAATTGTACTAGGTTAATGTATCATTATCCTAATCCTAATAAGCTAATGAAATACTTAACCCAATTGTACTAGGTTAATGTATCATTATCCTAATCCTAATAAATTACTGCTAGTCCCCAAAGTCTTCAGAAATATTGTTTTAGCCCGGGACAGAATTTCCATGCGCCATCTTTAGTCCTTGGCGTCCAAGATTGGCTTTTATCCTTTCGTGAAGCTTTCTTTGGCGTCAAGTTATCCATGAAATGCTGAATTCTGCATCATTTATACCTGAAACTTTGCTAATCATGTTCGTTAGCTCACTTACAGGAAAAAGGACTAAAAGTGCATGCAATATATAATTTGTTCTCAAAACTAGGCTAAAATATGGGCAAAATATAGTGCTATAGGCATGTAAATTCGCCTATCATCAACCTTAGAGCCTGGCGCTTTATCTTTGTTACCCTCTCTGAACTTAGGAACTGGATCACTAGCTATAGAAGGAGCTGTAACTGATGGCTTAGGAAAAAACTGGGAACGGTTTCCTCATTCTGATTTAGGTTGTCTAAAATTAAAGCTACCTGTCCTAGCTTTCTTATTCTTCTTTTCCCTCTGCTTAATTTTTTGCTCCTCTATCTGTTGAGCGTGAGTCATGAGTTAGGCTAAAGTCATGTCACTATTTAGCAAGGAGGATTTGTACTCATTAACCACGCTATTATTTACCCCTGAAGCAAACTTGCTCATCTTAGCTCTGTTGTCTGCAACCACATGAGGGGCATATCTGGCTGATTGAGTAAACTTGAGAGAATACTCTTTCACCGTCATATGGCCCTGCCTGAGGTTGATGAACTCTAGTACCTTAGCCTCCCTCAGATCTTGGGGAAAGAATCTATCTAAGAATGTCGTGACAAACTCCTCCCACTCTATAGGACCTGCATTATCTACCTTTTCAGACTTCCACTGCTTGTACCAAGTATGAGCCACATCTTGCAACTGGTATGCGGCTGACTCAGCACTCTCAACAGTAGTCACCCCCATAATATCTGTCACCTTCTAGACCTGATCAATGAATTCCTGAGGGTCTTCATCTACCTTAGACCCGAGGAAAGTTGGAGGATTCATTCAGGTGAAGTCCCGAATCCTAGCTGCAGCTGAGTTGGCCAATGGGTTGGCCAGAATAACTGTTGGCCACTTATTATGGGCAGCTACTAACTAATAAAGAGTGGTAAATGCGGTTCTGAATTCCGTATGAGAAACATGATCGCCCAAAGGATCTTCGGGATAAAGAGTTGGCTGGATTCTTTTCTTTGGAGGCATGTTCTGAAATCAAGAGGAGAAATGGATTAGACTGAGAGATTAAATTTAGATTATGCTCACTGGAACAACATGAATACTGAAAGAAGGGAAACTATTCCTAAAACATCTCATAGCCTCCTGCACATAAATGTGGTGCGCAACACACCCATGTACAAGATTCTACTAGATGCGGCATTTAGACTTCATAGGACTCTATTGAACCTTAGGCTTTGATACCAAGTTTGTAATGCCCCAATTATCTAAATCGGATTCTACATGGTGCTCATGATCCAAAGGACCACAAGTTAACCCATGACTGATATTTGTACCAGTAAACAGCATAATATGACATGAAAAAATGGAAACATGCACTGAAAGGACATCAGGTTCAATACTAAACATAATCGAATAATAATAACGTCTAAATAAAGTGGTATCATAGTACCAAAACAAAATTGAAATACCAAAGTCTAAAACATGATAGTCTGTATCTAGCCTGCATCTAGTCTGAAAGCCTCTACTGTCTGAATAATCTGAATAAGGAGTTGATGGGACATATCCCTAACTAACTCCAACAAATAACTAATCAAAGAGATAGTGAAGAAATAATCATGTCCTCAAAGTATGAGGACTCACTGTTAAAACTCTGAGTACTGGAATGCTACTGTTGCTGCTGATCTGGAAGTCGTGTCTCTGAACCTATGGTGTAACATAAAAAGAAAGCACTATAACACAAATGCATCAGTACAAAGGAATGTACTGAGTATATGTGTGAGGTAGGCTATATGCAAGGGTTCGTATGCATGAGCAATACTAACTGACTGGCTAATATGAATGTAAGAGTGCATACATGAATACATAGTAACTGAGATCGTGAAAAACATGATAACTGAATATATATACTGATGACATGAATTTACTGATATCCAACATGATTGATAGTGAGTTCTGATAACTGATAACATGAGTGACTGTGTTTGACAGTCTTGAATCTAATGAAACTATCTGAGTTCTGTACTGTAACTGAGTTGACTGTATCTAACAGTCCTTACATACTAAAGTCTGAAGAACTATCTAAGTTCTTTTCCTGAGATTGATACTAAAACTGTGGGAAGTAGTCATCTAACCGACATGCCCCAAATACGCTATAATAGCTGAGCTGGGGTCCAATTTGTGCCCTGATTGGAAGGGTGTCAATATCGTGCCACTGGTAAGGACAAGCTGTGGGTAACCCTCATCTGATAGTGTCCCCAAAAGAGAATGGTGGGGCACTCATCTGACAGTGCATATCCACCTCATCAACCCTTATTTGACAGTGTTCACCTCATCAACCCTCATCTGACAATGTTAATGTCCCAACCTATGCTGGCTACATAGTTCTGGAATACAAGGATGACTGCTAAGAATCACACCCTCATCTGATAGTGTGTGTTCCCATCCTTGGGTTCACTCGGTGCTAATTTATACTCCCATATAAAGAGACTAAACGTGATTAACTGACTGTATATGGACTGAGTTACTGACTTTCGTTGACTGACGGAATATAACTGCTATCTGACAATTAACTGAGATCATGAGATTTTTGAGATTTCCTGAGTCACATGACTGACTGAATTCTATGGAACATGGCTTGACTAAGGATAAGGTGAAAAAATGACTCTGGCTCTAGGCACACAGCTATATTTTTTAGGTACAAGTAACCCCAGGACTCGATGGAGGGAAACTGACACAACCATAGCACTTCTTGATCCTAATGCCATAAATAGGGAATTTCATACTCCACATGGTTATCATATTCTTTTTCATGGAAGGGAATGCATTTAACTTGTAATTACTTTCTTGATTTCTATATCATGAATGTTTCATAACACAACAATCAATACACAGCAATAGCATGCAAACTGTGTTGAATCAAAAAGGATCAAGCATGAACTTTGTCATTTAAGCACCTATTGAGTCATGAAACATGATTTTCATAATTCTAGGCATTTTATCGAACACCTTGCCTGCACAACCTTGAGCATAGGTGTCTTTATCAATTTAACAATCTAAAACTACCTAAATTCATAGGTTTTAAATCAACAAACTCACATACTTCATGAAAAGTCATCAAGACACCATCTTGAAACATAAATAAAAACTACCAACATGAACATGATCAAATCGCATCAAGCAAATCACAATATGTTATTTAAAACATGATTCTTGGACTCCACAGATGAAAAGAATCCATGGATGAACACTACGCATACCTAAGGTTGATGATTCGTGAAAGTTAACGGTGAAATCGACTTGAATCTTGAAGTTCCCAATTGAACCCTAGGTTTGTTCTTGATGATTTTGGAGAAAATTTCAGCAAAAGGAGTATATTTTGGTATTTTGGGGCCTTAATCACGTGTTTGGGAGTTTATATATGGGTGTAAAAGGATCAAAATGCCCTCTAAAACACGGAGGTGGAATACTGAAAAATTGGACACCCACCGAAGTTGCAGAGCAATGCCCAGCTAGTCCCCTACTCTATCCAGGGTGACACCTTGCTTAGAGGGGTGCTCTAGCCTGGCCGGCGCGGGCAGATCGCCCTGAGCTACTAGTTTGGCCACCCAAACGTGACCTTATGCTACTCCAAAAATTCCAAAACTCACCCGAGATGTACTACGACCTTGCCCCATCGCAACGCAACTTGAAAATTGGAAAACGGAGGTCGAGAAGGTCGTCAAATAAATCCTCAAAGTTCGAAGGTCTAAAATGAGACTAAGTGTTTAACACTTAGCTAAAATTTTCTAAGTTTTGGACCTTATATTGAGCTTCAAAAAGCTAAACGAGATGAATATGAACGCAATATTTTTGCGGGGTCTTACAATATCTCCCCCTTGAGAACATTTTTCCTCGAATGAGACTGACTGAGAGGGGAAATAATAAGCTAAACATGAATAACTAGAACATGATCTCATAACTAACATGGCTGACAAGATGAATATAACATACTGAACACGCATATCTGATGCATGTATAACTGTTTCAGGAATGCATAACTGAATATTCTGAAGAACTAAGTTTCTCACAATGCGAATACATGTTTGATGCATAATTTCATAACTGAGCTGGTACATGAACACATGACCGAATATGCAATGGCACTTGATACAAAGTTTGTGATGAAACTTGAGCATGAAACTGAATACCAAGTTTTTACTGAATACTGAACGTGAAGCTGAATAAGCCTAAAGAGAATTATTACCTTGATCTTGATCTGTATTGGCAATGAAGAGGTGGGGATACTTGGTACGCATATCTGCTTCATCTTCCCAAGTAGCTCCCTCGACGGACTGGTTTCGCCAAAGAACCTTGATTAGAGGGACTTCTTTGTTCCTCAGTCTACGAGTCTGATAGTCTAGAATTTAGACCGAAGTTTTCTCATATGAGAGACTATTCTGAACATCAATGCTCTGAATAGGAACTACAACTGATGGATCACCTATGCACTTCTTGAGCAGAGAGACATGAAAGACTGGATGAACTGAGGCTAGATCTGAAGGCAATTTGAGCTCATAAGCTACCTTGTCGAAGCGACTGGGAATCTTGAAGGTACCGATGTATCGGGGACTAATATTTCCCTTATTGACGACCCTCTTCTCTCCCTTCATGGGAGATGTCTTGAGATAGACAAAATCACCGATCTCAAACTTGAGATCTTTCCTATGAATATCTGCATAAAACATTTATCGGCTCGGAGAAGCCCTGAGTCTTTCTCTAATCAATTGGACTTTCTCTAAGGCATCGAATACCAAGTCAGGCCCTATGACTGAGGCCTCACTAAATTCGAACCAACTGATGGGAGATCTACATCTCCTACTATAGAGAGCTTCGAATGGAGCCATCTGAATACTGGAATGATAGCTATTATTATATGCGAACTCAATCAAAGGCAAGTGGTCATCCCAACTACCCTTGAAATCAACTGCATACGCCCTTAGCATATCTTCAAGAGTCTGAATGGTCCTTTCCGCTTGACTATCTGTCTGAGGATGAAAGGTTGTACTAAGATGAAATTGGATACCAAGACCCTTTTGGAATGCTTTCCAGAAGTGAGAGGTGAACTGGGTACCTCTGTCTGAGATGATATATAATGGAACACCGTGTAATCTGACCAACTCTCTAATATAGAGTTTGTCATAATCCTCGGTTGAATAAGAGGTATGAACTGGAAGGAAATAAGCTAACTTGGTTATTCATAATGCCATAAATAGGGAATTTCATACTCCACACGGTTATCGTATTCTTGTTTATGGAAGGGAATGCATTTAACTTGTAATTACTTGCTTGATTTCTATATCATGAATGTTTCATAACACAACAATCAATACACAGAAATAGCATGCAAACTGTGTTGAATCATAAAGGATCAAGCATGAACTTTGTCATTTAAGCACCTATTGAGTCATGAAACATGATTTTCATCATTCTAGGCATTTTATCGAACACCTTGCATGCAAAACCTTGATCATAGGTGTCTTTATGAATCTAACAATCTAAAACTACCCAAATTCATAGGTTTTCAATCAACAAACTCATATACTTCATGAAAAGTCATCAAGACACCATCTTGAAACATAAATAACAACTATCAACATGAACAAAATCAAATCACAACAAGCAAATCACAATATGTTATTTAAAACATGATTCTTGGACTCCACGGGTGAAAGAAATCCATGGATGAACACTACGCATACCTTAGGTTGATGATTTGTGAAAGTTAGTGGTGAAATCAACTTGAATCTTAAAGTTCCCAATTGAACCCTAGGTTTGTTCTTGATGATTTTGGAGAGAATTTCAGCAAAAGGAGTATATTTTGGTGTTTTGGGGCCTTACTCACGTGTTTGGGAGTTTATATATGGGTGGAAAAGGACCAAAATTCCATCTAAAATACGGAGGTAGAATGCTGAAAAATTGGGCACCAACCGGAGTTGCAGGGCGACGCCCAGCTAGTCCTCCACTCTAGCCAGGGCGACGCCTTACTTAGAGCGGTGCTCTAGCCTGGGCAGCGCGGGCAGATCCCCCTGATCTACTGGTTTGGGCACCTAAACGTGCCCTTACACTACTCCAAAAATTCTAAAACTCACCCGGGATATACAACGACCTTGCCCCATAGCAACGCAACTTGAAAATTGGAAAATAGAGGTCGTAAAGGTCGTCAAATAAATCCCCGAAGTTCGGAGGTCTAAAATGAGACTAAGTGTTGAACACTTAGCTAAAATTTTCTAAGTGTTGGACCTTATATTGAGCTTCAAAGAGCTAAATGAGCTGAATCTGAACGCAATATTTTTGCGGGGTCTTACATGTTGACACCTTAATTTAGGCTTAATTGACAAGTAAACATTCTAACTCGTTCCTACAGTGTCTCATGGACACCATACTGACGTGGTGCATACATTTTAGAGGTGTATTAGATGACTAATTATATTGTAAGTGTTGTTTTTATAATGTTTCGGGTACAAGAATCTGTATAAATGCAACAACAACTTCAACACAAGTTCAAGTCTAAGACAAGAACACTTACGAAGTTCCTTAACATCTTCAACACAAGATTATAAATAATCTATCCAAGAAGTATGTTATTTTTAAGACAAGAGATGAAACAGAATTTATAAGGCCAAGTGTAACATCCCGTGGTGTCCTCGACTAGATACCTCACTTCGTAGTATGCTTAGAGGGTTAACCATCTGAAAAATTCCTAAGTGTCAAAAGGACTTAGTAACATTTTGAACTCCTAATCTTTGATAATTTTATTTTTGACCTTCCGAACCTCGGAAAGTTAATTTTTAAGTTGATTCATGATCGAGGGAGTCAATAGTACATCTCGGGTGAGTTTCAAAATTTTTGAACAAGTGTAAAGGCTTGTTTGGTACCCCAAAATAGTAGCTCGGGGCGATATACCCGCATCTCCCTTCCCAGTCCGACACCTGGGAGAGCCCGTGATGGAGACCGCAGCGCCTCACCTAGAGCAGCGCTCTGGAGCCCGTGGCGCCCTGGCCAGTCCGGCACCTATGTTTTTTGCAGTCAATCTCCATGTTTTTAAGGGATAACATTTTCCTTCACCACAATTCGCCCAAACACAAAATTAAATCATTTTTGGGGCAAAATACATCATAAAACACATATAATTTCTCAAATCAAACCCTAGTTCCTTCCCCTAAGATCAATTGTTCATCATTAAAGTCAACAATCCCAAGAACTTAATTGAGATTCGGATTCCACACTTCCTCCTAAGTGATCTAAGGTACGTGGGGTATTCCTAAACTATATGGGCATGGTGAAATCATCTTAATTATGTTTAAAGGTTTAGAAATCATGAATTTTCAAAAGGGTTTAGATTTTCAATTTCAATTACGCATTATGAAACCTTGTTGATGATAAAGTTTTGGTCTTGAGGCCTTCTCCCTCAAATTTGATCTCTGTTATATATATATATATGTAAACATGTGGGTTGAGTTTTGAAAATTGAATTGAGAGAATGAGATTTATACTCCCTCTCGTGTTATGAATTATCTGATTGTACACAAAGAAGCATGATCTAAATGTCTTTACTATTGGTTATTGACTTGGTTTTGGTGATAACGAAAAGAGAGGGCATTTTACTTAATTACGTAAATGAAATTGATAACTTAAAGAAATTGCATGATTTGTTGCAAGATACTTGACCATCATGTGTTTGTGAATTGAATTGAGGATCTTTGACTCTATTTTTCATGAATTTCACCATACGAATCCTCTTGCACTATTTGATATGATTTGGTGGTCCAAACATGTTGTTTAAAATGAAAAGATTTTATAATGATACTTTATGGCTCAGTTACGACTTGTAAGTCTTGGTGTGACAACACCAAATCAGATAATTCCATAACAGACTCAGAATAAGACAGAAAATTGATTTCACTCAGATTTGCAAATTTTGAAATTTAGAAAGTTGCATGTTCAGAAAGGGTTAAAAATTGGGCTTAAAGAGAGTTAGGTGGTTACCCGAAGAAGGCGCGAGCTCAGAGAACTCATTGCCTGAAACTATGTTTTGACGATACGGGTTTATTATGTTCCCAAGAGGGATTATACGCTGGCCTAGAGCCCTGGGGCATATTAGATTCAGATACTTCAACTCTTGCAGCAAACATGGGTTAGGGGCTTGGTCGTCGAGTTAATGTAGGATCCCATCTTGCCCGTGGGAAACTTTTAGATATGTAGGGTGTACCATTTAGCTCAGAAGTAACACAAATAATAGAACAACATTGACCGGATTATTTTAAGATCAGTTGGGATTGCCCAGGTATTTTAAACTATGCATGCAAGACGTTTTTATGACTTGCTCTCACCTATGTTTTAAATGTATAAATTAATTGTTTTGAATTGCTTTGTGTACTAGTACGATTGTATTGACCCCCTGCATTTCAGGGTTTGAGGCTCAGTCTAGAGGTCCTGCTAAGCTGTAGAGTTATTCAGACAGCAGTGAAGTGTGCAGTTGGTGAGCCTTTTTTATTCTGAAAGGCCTATTTTTTTCCAGTCACTTATTATTTACTTTGGTTTAGGTCCACTGGGGGCCTTGTCCCAGTTTCAGACAGCTTATTTATTTCGTATGTAATAGAGATTTTGCGGACTGAAACAGATGTGTCTAGATGTTGATAAATTTCTTTCCGTATTGTTAAACGGAATTCAGAGTATGACCATGATTCCGTTTTTTATATCCAGCATCTTTTCCTTCTTTATTGCATGAGTTTTGTACATGATTGTCAGATATAGAAGGGTTCCCAGGCCTCTATGGTTCGGGATGATCGTTACGGCCAGATTCCCAACTCGGGTCATGACACCAAGTCCCTCAACTTCACGGAGTGTCCTTAAGGAATAATTCCCCTCGTGATAACGCTAAACTTACACCTCAAATAAGTGCAAGGCGGTCGTCGTCAATATATTTACCCAACTTCGGAGTAGGGGTCGAAGCCACAGGGAATAATGTGAGTGGCGATTAAACTAGTTCGAAACTATAGCTACAAGTTAAATTCAAATAAATGATAAAAAAGACAAAATAGGGGTTTTTATCAATCAAACAAATTTTAACGTTTCAACTTATTTTAGAACTCAAAACTTAGATTTCAATATTTCGAATCAATGATATAGAGAAACTAGGGTTGTGATCACTATGACTACTAATCTCCATTGAATAATAACTGTTCATAATTCTCGTGATAGGTGGGAACAGCAGATTATCCCTGCCGATGATACTATTTAACTTATCTCTCGACCTCACCAGACAATTTATTATCTAATTCTCTTGAACTTAGATAACATATCTATTTGCAACCGGATGTTATCTCAGGTAGATTGATCCAGTTACGGCATCAATCAATAAACAAAAGGTTGGTAGCTTTCGAGTCCCTATTGATAATTCACGACCTCTAGTCTATTTCTCCGTTAGAAGCAAATAAAACCTAAGGAATAACCTAATGTTTGCAACCAATAGATTCAAGTTAAAACAACAAAATTTCAAGATGTTCCCACAATCACTCAAACCCTAATCCAACTATTAAATCAATGAAATAATAATCATAGATCCCACAACCCTAGTTGTGGGTTTTAGTTGCTCATGAGATAAAAAGAGATAACAAAGATTAAATTCATAACTTACAGCAAGTGAACTTACAAAAGATGAAATTCAAAGTTGTTTCTCCTTCAAGTACAATAAGAATTTCCCACAACTAAATCAAAGGATGGAAAATTGAATTCTAAGTTAAGAGAGTCAAAAAACAAGTGAACTCCCCTTTACTAAGTTACAAGATGTCAAAAACTGCTTCCGAAGTTGTGAATGAAACCCTAAAAGATGCTATTTATACTAAAGCCTAATTAAGGAAATAAAATAACAAAACTTAATAAGATTCTCGGAATAGGTGACGCCCAAGCTGACGCCTCATCAAGAGTCTGATGCCCTATCACGGATGGCGTCAGAATGCTTCAGTTGCCTTCAAAATCTATCTTAGGCTGACGATGTAGGTGACGCCGCGTCACTGATCTGACGGCGTATCACCAACGTCGTCAGATTTCTTCTTCGAACTCAATTCTCTAGTTTAAGCTGACGCCCTTCGTGATGCCTTATCACCAACTTGACGCCTTATCACCAACGTTGTCAGAACTTCTTCTCAGGCTTCAAGTTTCTGGTTAAGGTTGACGCCAATGCTGATAAGCTATCACAAGGCTGACGACGTATCACGGAGGTCGTCAACCATGATTTCTTCTCTTTTGCTCAGATTTTCAACTCTTTTGCTCCATTGTCATTTGTTTTTATTCCTTCAGCCTTTTACTGCAATATCATGAGCAAACACATCAAAACAACAAAAGTTGCTTCAGAATTCACAATTATTTTGAGCTAAAAAGCATTAAATGTGTTAGCATTTGCTCACACATCAACACTCTCAACTTAAAACAATTGTTTGTCCTCAAGCAACTACATAACACCATACTACAATGCTTAACCAAGAGACACATAAGATACCTATCACAGTTGGTTATCAAGTTTAGCTCAAAACTCATGCCACTCTCCACGTTCAATTACTTATAAATCCAATTGTTCATATCAATTAAGATTAACAATGTGACCCAAAGGAATCAAGATATGGCATCAATTCAGCAACAATAACCATGGATATGTACAAGTTACACTACCCAAACAAGTAAACAGCTAGCAATGCAACCGATGTTCCCTTACAACAAAGAAGTCCCTCCTCACTCATATATGAACTCAAGCATGTCAATACGGGGACGATCAAGAGACACTTACTCTCAGAAAGAAATTCTAATCAATGCATGTCAAATACCATATGCTTGCCCTTATTTTCATTACCAAGGTGTCCAGACAGGTAAGTTAGGATCACTATAGGTCTTTTCTTCGGCTTGTAATGTAGGCTAAGGGATGGTATGATATTCAATGGCACTTAGAGTGACTAAGCCTCCTTGGAACTACCTTAACTTTTGGGGTTCACTTATTAACCTTTTTCTTTTTTTTCTCCTTTTCTTGATCACACATTATTCAGGATGGATGTGGCTTTTCTTTTTCATTCTTTTTCTTTTCTTATTCTTCTTCCACACCACCCAACTTTTTATTCTTTTTCACTTATTGTTTTCCTTTTATTCTACCTTTATTCATACCCAGTTTACATCACGCACCCCTATGATAGCCACCCTTAAATTAGGTTGTTTACCTAAGTCTAGGTGTACAGTGTCCAAGGAGGACCAGGGCCAAAACAGGTTCATTATGATCTAAATGGGAAGGTAATAGGTGTCATAGAAAGAAATGGTCAATTCAGGCTCAAAATAGGGATCAAGAGATATCATGCATACAGGGAAGGTCATTTAGGCCAAAAAGTGACTTAAAATCAAAATGGCCTATGATCCTTTCCTAACCCCTACCTTTCAATCAAGGTAAGACTAACCGAGCAAATTCTAGATTCAACACACACAGGGAATTGAGTAAGACCTCACACACACATGGCATAATGGTACATCACAAGATACTACCCATTCAGTTCATGCAATTGTTAGTAGTGATTATCATGTCCCTAGTACTAATTCCATAAAAAGATTCACAGTAGCCACATATAAATGCATATCACATAGTTATAAAATAGACCAACGAAGAGGTGTTTATCAGTCTTAAAAATCAACAAAAATATGTCAACTGCTCTAGATACTTATTTTTCTCCAGTTAACCATAACACATCACAAAACAAACACAATACGCCTAAACATGCCGGCTCTACTAGGAACAAGACTCCGGGGAAAAGAGGCACGGCAACAAAAGCCCCAGGTGGACATCACACCCACAAGTAGCCCCACCCTCAAATTAATATCATACAGTTTTCCCAACGCGTCAATCCAAAACAAGAGAGTTAGAAACATACTTGTGGCACCATGGGTGCGAAGATCTGATGTCAATCACATAATACGAATATAAACAACAAATTACCTTGGGTTGCCTCCCAAGAAGTGCCTAGTTTAACATCGCGGCATGACCCAACTCAGCTTTTTCCTCCACCTTGAGGATATGAATTTCACCCCCAACTTAGAGTCCATCTTCTTGCCTTGCTCATAGGGAGGTGGTACAAAGATTAAGAAGCCGAGTAATGAATGATGCATGGTAAACAACTCGACCTTAAAATGAGGTATGTTTTTATGTTGTTTATCAAGTGTAAAATAAAGAATATAGGATTCTTGTTCCTTATCTTCATAGTCTTCCACTAGTTTAGATGATTCCACAGACAAGATATCATCTAAACATAATGTGGAAAAATGCTTCGAGTGTGGCCCAACAAATCCTACGTCAAAATTTACACTATCCTCTACACACTCACTTTTATTCATCTTCTCAATATTTTCACTTTGAATTAGGCTAGAGTCTTCATAAGATATTGGCTTGTTTTCTTCTTTTGCCTCTAGGACCATTTCCTCAATCTTGGCATCATCCCTCATGGTTGGTTCGGTTGGTTGGGAAATCTCCAAGGTCTACTCAACATCAAGCACTACATCGATATAGGGTTCTGGCTCTTCATCTTCACACTCATCCATTATGTTAAATGATTCCACAGATAAGATATCATCTAAACATAATGTGGAAAAATGCTTCGAGTGTGGCCCAACAAATCCTACGTCAAAATTTACACTATCCTCTACACACTCACTTTTATTCATCTTCTCAATATTTTCACTTTGAATTAGACTAGAGTCTTCATAAGATATTGGCTTGTTTTCTTCTTTTGCCTCTAGCACCATTTCCTTAATCTTGGCATCATCCCTCATGGTTGGTTCGGTTGGTTGGGAAATCTCCAAGGTCTACTCAACATCAAGCACAACAATGATATAGGGTTCTGGCTCTTCATCTTCACACTCATCCATTATGTTAAATGATTCCACAGACAAGATATCATCTAACCATAATGTAGAAAAGTGTTTTGGATGATTGACCTTGATATCCATCTCTTCTATCCTTTCTCTTCCCTCATTAAATGCCCTAATGTCTTGACGTATGTCACATATGGTATCATTCATTGTGTCTGTATGATCCAACATTAGTTGAAGCATAGCTTCAATGTCACTCTTTTCAGTGCTTCGTTCTTTCTTTTCTTGACCACAAGACCTATCATACTCATAAGAAGAACTAGAACCTGGGTTAGCGCAATAGGGGGAAGGGGAATTTGGACAATCACACCAATGTCCATCTTGACCACCATATAAAAAACAATTAAACTCCTAGTAGGCTAGAGATGGTGCACACATCTCTCCGAGGAGCATATTTACAATCTTGCCAAAAGTGAGGTCCATCACAATATGAACATGGATCATCAAGATATGATTTCCAACCACCAAACTCATGTTCATTCCAATATGCCATAGTAATAAGTAAATTAGAATAAAAAAAATCTACCTAACACAAGAAATAAAAGAAAACTAAAAACAAATATTTACAAGTTTGAATTCAAGTAAGTAGGCTAAAATTCCAAACTAACTCAATACGCCAAATTGTTCCCCGGCAACGGCACCATTTTTTATAACGCTCAACTTACACCTCAAATAAGTGCAAGGCGGTCATCGTCAATATATTTACCCAACTTCAGAGTCGGGGTCGAATCCACAGGGAACAATGTGAGTGGCGATTAAACTAGTTCGAAACTATAGCTACAAGTTAAATTCAAATAAATGATAAAAAATGACAAAATAGGGGGTTTTATCAATCAAACAAATTTTAACGTTTCAACTTATTTTAGAACTCAAAACTTAGATTTCAATATTTCGAATCAATGATATAGAGAAACTAGGGTTGTGATCACTATGACTATTAATCTCCATTGAATAATAACTGTTCATGATTCTCGTGATAGGTGGGAACAACAGATTATCCCTGCTGATGATACTATCTGACTTATCTTTCGACCTCACCAGACAATTTATTATCTAATTCTCTCGAACTTAGATAACATATCTATTTCCAACCGGATGTTATCTTAGGTAGATTGATCCAGTTACGGCATCAATCATTAAACAGAAGGTTGGTAGCTTCCGAGTCCCTGTTGATAATTCACGACCTCTAGTCTATTTCTCCGTTAGAAGCAAATAAAACCTAAGGCATAACCTAATGTTTGCAACCAATAGATTCAAGTTAAAACAACAGAATTTCAAGACGTTCCCACAATCACTCAAACCCTAATCCAACTATTAAATCAATGAAATAATAATCATAAATCCCACAACCCTAGTTGTGGGTTTTAGTTGCTCATGAGATAGAAAGAGATAACAAAGATTAAATTCATAACTTACAGCAAGTGAACTTACAAAAGATGAAATTCAAAGTTGTTTCTCCTTCAAGTACAATAAGAATTTGCCACAACTAAATCAAAGGATGGAAAATTGAATTCTAAGTTAAGAGAGTCAAAAAATAAGTGAACTCCCCTTTACTAAGTTACAAGATGTCAAAAGCTGCTTCCGAAGTTGTGAATGAAACTCTAAAAGATGCTATTTATACTAAAGCCTAATTAAGGAAATAAAATAACAAAACTTAATAAAATTCTCGAAATAGGTGACGCCCAAGTTGACGGCGCGTCAAGAGTCTGACGCCCTATCACGGATGGCGTCAGAATGCTTTAGTTTCCTTCAAAATCTGTCTTAGGCTGATGATGTAGATGACGCCGCATCACCGATCTGACGGCGTATCACCAACGTCATCAGATTTCTTCTTTGAACTCAATTCTATGGTTTAAGCTGACGCCCTTCGTGACGCCTTATCGCCAACTTGACACCTTATCACCAACGTCGTTAGAACTTCTTCTCAGGCTTCAAGTTTCTGGTTAAGGTTGACGCCAATGTTGATAAGCTATCACAAGGCTGACGACGTATCACGGAGGTCGTCAACCATAATTTCTTCTCTTTTGCTAAGATTTTCAACTTTTTTACTCTATTGTCGTTTTTTTTTATTCCTTCAGCCTTTTACTGCAATATCATGAGCAAACACATCAAAACAACAAGACTTGCTTCAGAATTCATAATTATTTTGAGCTAAAAAACATTAAATGTGTTAGCTTTTTCTCACACATCACCTCACTATACCCGAGGTTATGGAATCTTCCTCCCAGGATAAAATGGCCTTCAATCCAAATAATAGCGGTATCTCAAATTGTTGGATTCGTCGAACTCACTCAACAGCTCAATGATCACACAGAGTTTTTGTATAGAAGAAGAGAATTTTTGCTGTCAAAAATTATGCCAATACCTGAGGAATATATCAAGTATTTACAGCCTTAAATGTGTCCTTTTAAAAATGATGCATTGGTTCAGCAGAAAGGCACCTATTCAGTAGTAGTCACATCCCTGCGCCTAGTCTGTGCTGGACTTGCACCTGATCTGCGGCTACAGGTGATGTTTTGCAAATTCCAGTAGCTTCTGCGCTATATCTGCGCCTACAGGCCATGTACCTGCACTACGTCTGCGCCCGCAGGCCATACTACAGCGCAAAACAATGTGCCTTTTCCCTCGAAGGGTTGAATCCCTTCGTGATGCATTGCGTATGCATTTGCATGGCTTTCAAAATGCGCCTTCACTTGGAGAAAAATAATTCGATCAGATTTTTGGATTAAAAATTTCGCTTGTAAACAAGTTTCAAATAAATTTTGTCTATAAAATTAGATCTAATCGGTCGATCATTTGACAAATCCAAATCCAAATCCGAAGTTGAGCTGAGCAAGTGATAATGACGGCGCGAGGCACCACCTTGTTCTTGCCTCACTATCCATGTTGAGTTAGTTTTTCTCATTATAAACACTTACAAGTTCTCTTCTCCCACCAATGTGGAAGAATGAGTGAACTTTCCTTTATTAGAGTACACTTTCTATTATGGTTACTCTATTTTCCTCTATAATTTTTCTCTTCATTTTTCATTCACATAGACGCATTGAATCAACAATCCCCCACATGAATGGGGAATGAATATCGTTTGAAGAATTTACAGAAGCATGTGATCATTTAGCAAAGACTGATTACATCTGGATAAGTAGGTTTCCCCTTGAACTTTCCATAGTGAACATGTATCGTATGCACTCGATCAATCAGTAGATTTGATATCTTTGAACCGTTGAGCTTTAAGGTACACCTAGACAACACATGTCACACAACAATCCTTTTATTGTTTATGATTCTCACGATTTTATTATTTTCAGCCATGAACACATCTCGATTTCATGAGAACTTAGATAATACGCCGTTACTAACATTCTCCTTGAAGTGACGTCCACTACACCCTCACATAGGTGATTTCTAAACATTCAATTCCTATAGATTAAACTATTTGGTCAAATCTACCAAATTTAGATAATCATTAAAAGACTTTTCACCTTAAGTCTTATTCCTATTTACTATACATTGTCTACATCATGAGAATGGGTTGGGTAATTTACAATGTTGAACCTATCAGAAACAACTTTGTTTGATCTCCAGTCTGCTAGGTAGAGTTACCGCCATACTGATTCGTCCTAGGCCTTAAACCCATTCTCTTGGATATCCTCTCCACTCCTTCTCTAGATAGGCCTTTTGTAAGTGGATCTGACATATTACCCTTTGACTTTACGTAGTCAATAGTGATAATTCCACTAGAGAGAAGTTCTCTAATAGTATTATGTCTCTGTCTTATGTGACGAGATTTACCGTTGTACATCATGCTCCCTGCCCTACCTATTGCCGCTTTGCTATCACAGTGTATACATACTGGTGCCACTGGTTTGGGCCAATAAGGAATATCTTTCAAGAAATTTTTAAGCCATTCTGATTCTTCACCGTCTTTATCTAATGCGATAAATTCAGATTCCGTTATAGAGCGAGCAATACAAGTCTATTTGGATGATTTTCAAGAGACCGCTCCTCCACTGATAGTAAATACATATCCAGTTATGAATTTTACTTCGTTCGATCCGGTGATCCAATTTGTATCACTATATACTTCAAGTACCGCGGGATATTTATTATAATGCAAAGCATAGTCTTGAGTGTATTTAAGATACCCCAGAACTTTTTTCATTGCCATCCAATGAGTTTTATTGGGATTACTCATGTACCGACTCAACTTACTAATAACGCATGCTATGTCTAGTTGTGTACAATTCATTATATACATTAAACATCCAAATACTCTTGCACACTCTAATTGTGAGTCACTTTCACCTCCATTCTTTCGAAGTGCAAAGCTCACATCCAATGGAGTCTTGGCAATACCAAATTCCATATACTTGAATTTGTCAAGTACCTTTTTGATATAATGAGACTATGACAAGGCCAATCCTTGTGGAGTTCTATGAATTTTTATTCCTAAGATCACATCCGCAACTCCAAATTCTTTCATGTCAAACTTTCTCTCAAGCATTCGTTCTATTGCATTTATGTCAGAAATGTCTCTACTGATGATCAATCTATCAGTCACATACAAATAAACAATGACTTGGTGATTTGGAATGTCTTTAATGTAAACACATTTATCACATTCATTTATCTTAAACCCGTTTGCCAACATGGTTTGGTCAAACATCGCATGCCATTGTTTAGGTGCTTGATTTAGTCCATACAATGACTTAATAAGTTTACACACCTTATTTTCTTTTCCTGGAACCACAAAACTCTCAGGTTATTCCATGTAAAAAAATTTCTCCAATTCTCCATTTAGGAATGCTGTTTTCACATCCATTTGATGGATTTCAAGATCATATACCGATGCCAAGGCAATTAATATTTGAATCGATGTTATCCTTGTTACTGGCGAGTATGTATCAAAGTAATCAAGGGCTTCTTTCTGTTTGAAGCCTTTTACTGC
This sequence comes from Capsicum pubescens, assembly GCA_030864215.1. Classification (NCBI taxonomy): domain Eukaryota; kingdom Viridiplantae; phylum Streptophyta; class Magnoliopsida; order Solanales; family Solanaceae; genus Capsicum; species Capsicum pubescens. The sequence continues at coordinate 27,279,086 of CM061549.1, read as the reverse complement.
AAGTCTTGCCGAGTATTTGTCAATAGTACCATCCACCTTTATTTTTCTTTTGAACATCTATTTAGAACCTAAAGGTTTATTTCCTGGAGGAATATCAACCAACTCCCACGTATGGTTGCTTAAGATAGAAAAAATCTCACTATTGATTGTCTCTTTCCAAAAGGATAAGTCCGATGACGACATCATATTTTTAAATGTTTGAGGCTCATTTTCTAAGAGAAATGTTACAAAATCTGATCCAAACGAAGTTTACGTTCTTTGATGTGTACTACGTCTTGGATTCTCTTTATTATGTACATTCTTACTTGGTTCATTTCGAGATTGTTTAGACCCCCCACTAGATTGTTCATGTCTAGTTTTATACGAATAAATGTTTTCAAAGAATTCAGCATTATCTGATTCAATTACTATATTTTAATTAATATCCGGATGTTCGGATTTATGAAAAAGAAATCGACATGATTTACTACTTTTAGCATATCCTATGAACATGCAGTCCACTGTATTAGGTCTTATCTTAACCCTTTTAGGCATAGGAACTTGGACCTTCACTAGACACCCCCACACTTTGAAATATTTCAAGTTGGGTTTCCTTTATTTCCATTTTTCATAAGGAATTGATTGTGTCTCACTATGAGGAAATCTATTGAGTATATGGTTGGCTGTAAGGATAGCCTCCCCCCACAAGTTTTGCGGTAAACCTGAACTTATAAGTAAGGCATTCATTATTTTCTTCAAAGTTTGGTTTTTCCTTTCCGCAATTCCATTAGATTGAGGTGAATACGGGGTCGTAGATTGATGGACAATTCCATTCTGTACACATATTTCGGCGAAGGTAGCTTCATATTCTCCGCCCTATCACTTTTTATCGTTTTTATCTTTTTCTCTAACTGATTTTGAACTTCAGTTTTATATTGCCTAAATGCATATATTGCTTCATCCTTACTTTTAAGTAAATAGACATAATAATATGTAGTGCAATCATCAATAAAAGTTATGAAATACTTTTTCCACCACGTGATGGTATTGACTTCATATCACAAATGCCCGTGAGTATTAAGTCTAAGGGATTGGAATTTCTTTCAACGGACTTATAAGGATGTTTTGCATACTTTGATTCTACACACGTTTGACTTTGATTTATTGTACTCAAATTTTGGCAAAACTTCTAAGTTAATCAGTTTTTATAATATTTTGTAATTAACATGGCCTAAACGTTCATGCCACAAAGCATAAGACTCGAGCAAGTAAGAAGAAATTGATCTTTTATTGATTTCAACATTCAATGCATTCATTTTGAATAGGCCCTCATTGAGGTAGCCTTTCCCTACATACACTTCTCTTTTACTAAGTACAATTTTTTCAGAAACAAATACACATTTGAATCTATTTTGGTCTAGAAGTGAAACAAAAATCAATTTCTTCCGTAACTCCGGAACATACAAGACATTGCTAAGTGTCAACACTTTTCAGGAAGCCATCTTCAAGCACACTTTTCCTGTTCCTTCTACTTTTGCAATAGTGGAGTTTGCCATGTAGATCTTTTCTTCTACTTGAGCCGAAGCAAACGTCAAAAACAACTCCTTGTTAGCACAAACATGGAGTGTGGTCCCAGAATTCATCCACCATTTGCGAGGATTTTTGTAACGCCCCAAATCTGGTACCCGGAATGCTACATGGAGATCATGACCCTGAAGGACCACAAGCTAACCCATGACTGATATTTGTACCTGTACACTGCATAATATAACATAATAATGCGAAAACATGCACTGAAAGGCCATAAGGTTCAATACTAAACATAATCTGAATAATATAACATCTGAGTGGGGTAATAGAATACCCAAAACAAAATTGAAAATACTGAAGTCTGAATCAAATCTGAAATCTAGTTTGCATCTAGTCTGAAAACCTCTATTGTCTGAATAATATGGATAAGGAGTTGATGGGACATGTCCCCAACTAACTCCGTCTAATAAACTAACTAATGAGATAATAAAGAAATAATCATGTCCTCGAAAGATGAGGACTCACTTCTGACTCTATCTACGGATATCTGGAATCTACTGCTGATCTGGAGCTTATGTCTCTGAACCTATGGTATAAGACACCATAGCACGAATGCGTCAGTACTTTGAATATACTGGTATGCATGTGAGGTAGGATAAATGCATGGGGTTCATATGCATGAACAATAATAACAGGCTCACTATCATGAGCGTGAGAATACATGCATAAAACATAATAATTGACACTAATACCGTGATAACATGAGTACTGAATCTGAATACTGATGGCATGACATACTGATAACTGATATAGCTGATAACATGAGTGACCGTAGCTGACAGTCCTGAATCTGATGGAACTATCAGAGTTTTGTTCTGTATCTGAGTTGACTATATCTGACAGTCCTGAATCTAAAAAACTATCTGAGTTCTTTTACTAAGACTGATACTGAAACTGTGGAAAATAGTCATCTAACCGACATGCCCCAAATGCACTATTATAGCTAAGTTGGGGTCCAATCTGTAACCCTAATTGGAAGGGTGTCAATACCGCGCCACTGGTAAGGACAAACTGTGAGGACCCTATATGGCAGGTACTCAAAATGAGAATGGTGGGAACCCTAAACTGACAGGTTAAGCCACCTCATTAACCCTAGACTGACATGTTAGATATCTCAACATACGCTGGTTACGTAGTTCTGGAACACAAGGATTGCTTCTAAGAATCACACCCTAAACTAGCAGGTGAGTTCCCATCCTTGGGTTCGCTCGGTGCTAATTTCTACTCCCATCTGAAAAGACACTGAACATGATTTACTGAACTGAACATGGACTGAGTTACTGAATTTCGTTGACTGATGGAATACTTACTGATATCTGACAACTGACTGAGTTCATGAGATCATGGAGATTTCCTGAGTCATACAATTGTCTGAAGTCTAAGGATTCATAGTTTGACTGATAGTATCGTGAAAATATGACATGGCTCTAGGCACACAGCTAATGTTTCGGGTACAAGTACCCCCAGGACTCGATAGAAGGAAACTAACAAAACATGATTTACTTGAACACATGACTAACATCATAATCCATAATACATTTATTGAATCATTTCCTCAAACATGTGACAGGCATAAACTTGTACATACATGGGGATTTCAGGATATCATGCTAGTTAGGCACTTTTCCTTCATCTAGGCATTTAATCAAACATATTGAAGGCATAGTACATGTAAATACATTGTGTAATAATTAAACATCATGGTTCAATTCTAATTTCATCATTCAAGAGTTTAGTCATAGGTTTGCATAAATCTATATTTATACTAATCAAACCCATATAGAATTTATCACCCAACATGGAATAGAATTTGATTACTCATTATCAACATGAACAAGAACATTCCAAACATGAAATTCATCAAGAAAATCCATAACTTAAATTTAGGAATGGGATTCTTGGGCTTCATGGACGAAAGGGGGCTATGAATGAATACTATGCATACCTTAGTTCGTGATTTCGTGAGGATTGACGGTGAAACCTTCTTGAATTTGAATCCCCAATAGAAACCCTAGCTTGTTATTGAGAGAAACTTGAGAGAAACTAGTATATTTTGGGTGAAGAATGGCTAAATAACGTGTCATTGGGTTCAAATAGGGATAGGAAATTAACCCTTTTAACCCTTGGACGCGTCTTGTAATTTCAGTAAAAATTTCTCGAGTTGGACCCTTGGCACGACGCAGCGCTATCACACCGTGTCACTGGATTTTGAAAATTAGAAAATTGAGAGATGGCACAACGCGAAGCCATCGTGTTGCCCCTTCCTATGTGACCTGGAACTTTGGTGCGACGCGGGGTAAATTGCGCTGAGACACTGGAAAAAAGACAATTCTAAATTTGAGCCCTGGCACGATGCGCCAAAATTGCGGACCCCTAATGGAATTTGCCAAATTCCATTTCATATTTTGGAAAGGCGCGCCACTGACTAATATGGCGTTGTTTTACGATGGGAACTTGAAATAGTCGTAACTTCTGACCCGATTATCGGATTTGGAAAAATCTTATATCGATGTAAAGCTTATTGAATTTCCCACGTGATAGAAAGTGAGAATATTAAAAATACCATACGTACGAAAATGTATTCAGATTTCAAAGCAATTTCTAACATCCTTGAGATGATTTCAAGCTAAGAAAAAGGCACGGGTATTACAATATCTCCCCCTTGAGAACATTCGTCCTCGAATGAGATTGACTGAGAGGGAAACAATAAGCTAAACATGAACTGAACATGAATAACTGGAACATGATCTCATGACTGACTTGACTGACAAGCTGAACATATAATACTGAACATGCATATCTGATGCATGCGTAACTAATTCGTGAATGCATGACTGAGTGTTCTGAGGAACTAAGTTTTCTCGCAATGAGAATGCATGTCTGATGCATAATTATATAACTGAGCTGATACATGAATGCATGACTAAATATGCAATGGTACTTGATTCTAAGTTCGTGATGAACACTGAACATGAAACTGCGTAAGCTTAAGGAGAACTGTTACCTTGAGCTTGATCTGAGTTGGCGGAGAATAGGTGAGGATACTTGGTACTCATGTTTGGTTCTGCTTCCCAAGTATCTCCCTCGATGGATTAATTTCTCCAAAGAACTTTAACTAGAAGGACTTCTTTGTTCCTCAGTATACGAGTCGAATAGTCTAGGATTTCGACTAGAATCTCTTCATAAGAGAGGTTGTTCTGAACATTAATGCTCTGAATAGGGACTACAACTGTTGGGTCGCCTATACACTTCTTGAGCAAAGAGACATGGAAGACTGGATGAACTGAGGCTAGATCTGAAGGCAACTCAAGCTCATAAGCTACTTTGCCAAAACAACTGAGAATATTGAAGGGACCGACATATCGGGGACTGAGCTTTTCCTTCTTACCGAATCTCTTCACTCCTTTCATGGGAGAGATATTTAGATAGATATGATCACCAATATCAAACTCGAGATCCTTTCTATGAATATCTTTATAAGACTTCTATCGGCTCTGAGCAGCCCGAAGTCTTTCTCTGATCAACTGGACTTTTTCTAAGGCATCGAATACTAAGTCAGGCCCTAAGACTGAGGTCTCACTAACTTCGAACCAACCAATTGGAGATCTATATCTACTACCATAGAGAGTTTCGAATGGAGCCATCTGAATACTGGAATGATAGCTGTTGTTGTATGCAAATTCAATCAAAGGTAAGTGGTCATCCCAACTTCCCTTGAAATCAATTGCACGCGCCCTTAGCATATCTTCTAATGTCTGAATAGTCCTTTCTGCTTGACCATCTGTCTGAGGATGGATGGTTGTACTAAGATGAACTTGGGTATCAAGACCCTGTTGAAATGTTTTCCAGAAATGAGAGGTGAACTGGGTACCTCTGTTTGAGATAATGGAAAATGGAACACGGTGCAATCTGACCAACTCCTTGATGTAGAGTTTGGCATAATCCTCGGCTGAATAAGAGGTATGAACTAGAAGGAAATGAGCTAATTTGGTCATTCTATCTACAATGAGCCAGACTGAATCATGTTGATGACGAGTTTGAGGCAAACTCGTCATGAAGTCCATGTTCACTTCTTCCCACTTCCAAGTAGGAATAATGAACTCCTGCATAGAACCACTAGGTTTCTGCTGCTCTATATTAACCTACTGACATGTAGAGAACTTAGCCACAAACTCTGCAATATCTCTCTTCATCCTACTCTACCAATAAATCTCTTGCAAGTTGCGGTAAATCTTTGTAGCCCCTAGATGAATAGAGTAGCGTGCACCATGTGTTTCTATAAGAATTCGCTGCCTTAAGTCATCTACACTTGGAACACAGAGACGACCCTGACAACGAAGAACACCATCTCCCCCTTGGGGGAAAACCTCTATTTTTTAATTTTGAACTGACTCTTTCAACTTGACAAGGCTGGGATCTCTATCTTGATTTTTCTTCACCTCGGAAACTAGGGATGATTCTGGACTACTCTGAACACATACACCACCCTCTGAAGAATTGACTATTGAATTCCTAGTCTGGCAAGCTGATGGACTTCCTAAGCTAACTTCTTCTTACTATCCTCAATATGAGAAACACTACCCATAGACAGTCTACTGAGAGCGTCATCCACTACGTTGGCCTTGCCCAGATGATAAAGGACACTCATGTCATAATCTTTCAAGAGCTCTAACCACCTTCTTTGATGAAGATTGAGATTTTTTGAAGAAAAGACATACTGAAGACTCTTATGGTCGGTGAAAAACATCTACATGAACACCGTAGAGATAATACCTCCAAATCTTTAAGGCAAAGACTACGGCTGCTAACTCAAGATCATGAGTAGGATAATTTTTCTCATAGGGTTTAAGTTGTCTGGAGGCGTAGGCTATGACCTTACTATGTTGCATGAGGACACAACCCAAACCTATTCTGGATGTATCACAATACACCACGAACCCATCTGAACCATCTGGAAGAGCTAAGACTAGAGATGAGGTGAGTCAAGTCTTCAACTCCTGAAAACTCTTCTCGCAAAGATCTGACCACTGAAACTTGACCTTTTTTTGAGTCAATCTGGACATAGGGGATGCAATAGAACAAAATCCCTCAACAAACCATCTGTAATAGCCTTCCAAACCCAAGAAACTCCTGATATCTAATGGAGAGACGGGTCTGGGCCAGTTTCTCACTACTTCGGTATTTTGAGGATCTACTCTAAAGCAATCACCGAAAACGATATAACCAAGGAATGCTACTGACCTTAGCCAAAATTGGCACTTATTGAATTTGAAGAATAGCTGATGATCTCTGAGAGTCTGAAGTACTATTCTGAGATGGTCGGCATGATCGCGCTCACTGCGGGAATAGACCAGAATATCATCTATGAAGACTATGATGAACATGTCCAAGTACTGCTTAAACACGCGGTTCATCAAGTCCATGAAGGTTTCTGGGGCATTGGTAAGACCAAAGGACATAACTAGAAATTCGAAGTGACCCTACCGAGTAAGAAAAGTTGTTTTTGGAATGTCATATTCTCTAAATCTGAGCTGATGATAGCCAGATATGAGGTCTATCTTAGAGAAATAACTGACCCCCTGAAGTTGGTCAAACAAGTCATCAATTCTGGGAAGAGGATACTTGTTCTTGACCGTGACCTTATTAAGTTGACGGTAGTCTATACACATTCGGAGAAAAGTTTTTCTTGCACATGAATAAGACTGGTGCGCCCCACGGGGACACGTTGGGCCTGATGAATCCCTTATCTAGGAGATCCTTCAACTGTTCTTTCAATTATCTGAGTTCTGGTGGTGCCATTCTGTATGGAAGAATAGAGATAGGCTGAGTATCTGGAAGAAAATCAATACCAAAGTCTATTCATTTATAACTGGGACTGATTCAAGACTAGGAGTCTCGTAACTGGAATCCTTAACATAAATAAGATGGTAGACACATCCTTTAGATATCATTCTCCTTACCCGAAGGTAGGAAACAAGCTAACCTCTGAAAGCGGATACACTACCCTTCTACTCTAGGACGGGTTCATTCAAAAACTAAAACTAAACTATTCTGTTTCTGCAGTCGACTGTGGCATAGCAGGAATAAAGCCAATTTATGCCGAGAATAACATCAAAATCATTCATATCTAATTCGACTAAGTCTGCTGAAGAGACTTTCTGAAATATCATAACCGGGCAGTTCCTGTATACCCATCGGGCTATGATAGTTTTACCCACTGAGGTAGAGACTGAAAAGGGTTCTGCTAGAATTTCGGGACTGATTTCAAAATCAACTGCTATATAAGGAGTGACAAAAAACAAAGAAGCTCCTGGATCTAGAAAAACGTAAACATGCACATGAAAGATCTGTAAAGTACCAGTAACTACATTAGGAGAATTTTCCTGATCCTATTGGGTCTGGAGAGCATAGAGTCTATTTGGGTGTTGCCCACTAGTAGAACTGGAAGTGGCACCCTATTGATTTGGGCGATCAGACTGAGCTGCGGAATGATTCTGCTGACACTGGGAACTTGTCTGAGGACACTCTCGAACTCTGTGGACTAATTTACCACATCCAAAACAAACATCACTACCAGATCTGCAAATACCCTTGTGGTTCTTAGCATAGGTCTGACAAAGGGGATAAGTGCGGGCGCTGCTAACATTTCCCTGAGACTAAGAGCCTGGCGCTCTATCTCTGAACTTAGGAGCTGGAGCACTGGATGAAGAAGGAGATGGAACTGATGGCTTAGGACAAAACTGAGAACGGATTCCTCCTTCTGATTTGGACTGAGCAAAGTTGAAACTACCTGTCTTTGCTCTCTTATTCTACTTCTCCCTCATCCTAATCTGTTGCTCCTCTATCTGTTGAGCATGGGTCATAAGTTTGGCTAAGGTCATGTCACTATTTAGCATGGTGAATCTACACTCATTTACCACACTATCATTCACCCCTGAGACGAACTTAGTTATCCTTGACCTACTATCTTCAACCACATGAGGGGCATATCTGGCTAATTGAGTAAACTTAAGAGAATACTCTTTCACTGTCATATTTCCCTGGCTAAGGTTGATGAATTCTAGCACCTTGGCTTCTCTAAGATCTAGGGGAAAGAATCTATCAAGGAAAGCTGAAGCAAACTCCTCCCACTGAACTGATCCTGCACTAGCTGCCCTCTTGAACTTACACTACTTGAACCAAGTGTGAGCAACATCCTGCAATTGATATGCAGCTAGCTCGGCACTCTCAACAGTAGTCACCCCTATGATGTCTGTCACCTTCTACACCTTATCTAGGAATTCCTGAGGGTCCTCATCTATCTTAGACCGTAGAAAGGTTGGAGGGTCCATTCGGGTGAAGTCCTGAATCCTGGATGCAGCTGAATTGGCCACTGGGTTGGACGAAACGATAGCTGGTCATTTATTCTGGACAGCTACAGACTGAACAAGAGTATTGAATGCGGCCTTGAACTCCGTATGAGAAACATGATCGTCCAAGGGATCTTCTTGGACAGGATGGGTTCTTCTCTTGGGAGGCATGTTCTGAAATAAAGAGAAGAAGCGGATTAGACTGAGAGATTGACTTGAGATTATGCTCACTGGCATAACATGAATACTGAAAGAGGGGAAACTACTCCTAAAACATCTCATAGCCACCTGCACATAAATGTGGCGCGCAACACACCCATGTACAAGACTCTACTAGATGCGGCTTTCAGAATTCCTAGGACTCTATTGAACCTTAGGCTCTGATACCAAGTTTGTAACGCATCGAATCCGGTACCCAAAACTCTACACGGTGCTCATGACCCTGAAGGACCACAAGCTAACCCATGACTGATATTTATACCTGTACACTACATAATATAACATAATAATACGGAAACATGCACTGAAAGTCCATAAGGTTCAATACTGAACATAATCTGAATAATATAACATCTGAGTGGGGTAATAGAATACCCAAAACAAAATTGAAAATACTGAAGTCTAAATCAAATATGAAATCTAGTTTGAAAGCCTCTACTGTCTGAATAATATGGATAAGGAGTTGATGGTAAATGTCCCCAACTAACTCCGTCTAATAAACTAACCAATGAGATAATAAATAAATAATCATGTCCTCGAAAGATGAGGACTCACTTCCGACTCTATCTGTGGATATCTGGAATCTACTGCTGATCTGGAGCTCGTATCTCTGAAACTATGGTATAAGACATCATAGCGTGAATGTCTTAGTACTTTGAATGTACTGGTGTGCATGTGAGGTAGGATAAATGCATGAGGTTCATATGCATGAACAATAATAACAGGCTGACTATCATGAGCGTGAGAATACATGCATGAAACATAATAACTGATACTAATACCGTGATAACATGAGTACTGAATCTAAATACTGATGGCATGACATACTGATAACTGATATAGCTGATAACATGAGTGACTGTAGCTGACAGTCCTGAATTTGATGGAACTATCTGAGTTTCGTTCTGTATCTAAGTTGAGTGTATCTGACAGTCCTGAATCTGAAGAACTATCTGAGTTCTTTTACTGAGACTGATACTGAATCTGTGGGAAATTGTCATCTAAGCAACATGCCCCAAATGCATTATTATAGCTAATTTGGGGTCCAATCTGTAACCCCAATTGGAAGGGTGTCAATACCGAGCCACTGGTAAGGACAAACTGTGAGGACCCTATACTGACAGGTACTCAAAATGAGAACGGTAGGAACCCTAAACAGATAGGTCAAGCCACCTCATCAACCCTATACTGACAGTTTAGATGTCTCAACATACGTTGGCTACGTAGTTCTAAAACACAAGAATTGTTTCTAAGAATCACACCCTAAACTAGCAGGTGAGTTCCCATCCTTGGGTTCGCTCGGTGCCAATTTCTACTCCCATCTAAAAAGACACTGAACATGATTTACAGAACTGAACATGGACTGAGTTACTAAATTTTGTTGACTGACAGAATACTTACTGATATCTGACAACTGATTCATGAGATCATGGAGATTTCCTGAGTCATACGACTGTCTGAAGTCTAAGAATTCATAGCTTGACTGAGAGTATCGTGAAAATATGACATGGCTCTAGGCACACAGCTAATGTTTCCGGTACAAGTACCCCCAGGACTCGATAGAAGAAAATTGATAAAGCATGATTTACTTGAACACATGACTAACATCATAATCCATAATACATTTATTGAAGCATTTCCTCAAACATGTGACAGGCATAAACTTGTACATGCATGGGGATTTTAGGATATCATGCTAGTTAGTCACTTTTCCTTCATCTAGGCATTTAATCAAACATATTGTAGCCATAGTACATGTAAACACATTGTGCAATAATTAAGCATCATGGTTATTCTAATTTCATCATTCAAGGGTTTAGTCATAGGTTTGCATGAATCTATATCTATACTAATCAAACTCACATAGAATTTATCACCCAACATGGAATAGAATTCGATTACTCATTATCAACATGAACAAGAACAGCCCAAACATGAAATTCATCAAGAAAATCCATAACTTAAATTTAGGAAAGGGATTCTTGGGCTTTATGGATGAAAGGGGTCCATGAATGAACACTATGCATACCTTAGTTCGTGATTTCGTGAGGATTGACGGTGAAACCTTCTTGAATTTGAATCCCTAATAGAAACCCTAGCTTGTTCTTGAGAGAAACTAGTATATTTTGGGTGAAGAATGGCTAAATAACGTGTTATTGGGTTTAAATAGAGGTATAAAATTGACCCTTTTAACCCTTGGACACGTCTTGTAATTTCAGTAAAAAATTCCTAAGTTGGACCCTTGGTGCGACGCGACGCTATCGCGTCGTGTCACTAGATTTTGAAAATTGGAAAATTGAGGGATGGCGCGACGCAGAGCCATCGTGTTGCTCCTTTCTTTGTGACCTGGAACTTTGGCGCGACGCGGGGGAAATCGTGCTGAGACACTGGAAAAAGGACAATTCTGAATTTGAGCCCTGGCGCGACGCGCCAAAATCGTGAACCCCTACTGAAATTTTCCAAATGCTATTTCCTGTTGTGGTGCGGCGCTCCACTGACTATTATGGCTCTGTTTTACGATGAAAACTTGAAATAGTCGTAACTTCGGACCCGATTATCGGATTTGGGTGAATCTTATATCGATAGAAATCTTATTGAATATCCCATGTGATAAAAAGTGAGAATATTAAAAATACCACGCATATGAAAATAGATTCATATTTCAAAGCAAGTTCTAACATCCTTGAGATGATTTCAAGCTAAGAAAAAGGCACGGGTATTACAATTTTCTACCAAGTTGCATTCGGAAAGCATAGCACACAGATCATCCATTTCTTTCTTAGACTCTACCAAATTTACTTGGTCCTTCTTCTTCCCTTTTTTCGGGGCACGACAATCCGTAGACTTGTGACCAATCTTGCCACAGTTGAAGCACTTTCCCTTGAATTTCTTCTTGGGTTGATTGCTTTCATTTCCAACTTTCTTTCGCTTTTTAGAGTTGTTTTTGTATACTTCTACAATGTTTGCTCCATTCATTATAGAATTTCCTCTTGACCTTCTTTCCACAGCCTTATTATCTTCTTTAATGCGTAAGCATACAATCAGATCTTCGACTGACATCTTCTTACGTTTGTATTTCAAATAGTTCTTGAAGTCTTTCCACAAAGATGGTAGCTTCTCTATTATTTCTGCTACTTGAAACGCCTCATTCACGATCAAACCTATAATAAAAGTTATGTGAATATTAAGACCATTTTTAAATAGTTCAATAAAGGTATTTGTCAAAATCATACCTTCCGCAAGGAGATCATGGATGATCACTTGCAGTTTCTGCACTTGGGAAAAAACAGACTTGTTGTCTACCATTTTATACTCCAGGAATCTTGCAACAAAGAACTTTTTAGTTCCTGCATCCTCCCTCTTGTACTTCCGTTCTAGTGCTCCCCATAACGCTATCGCTGTCTTTGTTTCACTATAAATATTGTAAAGATCATCTTGGAGACCATTCAAGATGTAGTTACTGCAAAGGAAATCTGAGTGTTTCCAAGCCTCCATAATTATGAACCGCTCTTGTTCAGAGGTTCCTTTGGGCACCTCCGGAGCTTCCTCAAAAGTGAACCTTTAAGATAGAGAGTTGTGAGGTAGAAGAACATTTTCTGCTGCCACCTCTTGAAGTCAATACCCACGAAATTTTTGGGTTTCTCCACTGGTGCCATTGCTGGCGGAGCGTTCGTGCGACTTGATGTGGCAATACTAGTTGCCCCCACAGTCGTTGCAACTTCGTGCATTTGACTATTAGTCATCATTTTTCTGTCACCACAAGACAGTACGTTTAGTATATCAAAATACTTGTTAAAAAGTTGTAGCAACTTTAAACGCCTCTTGTTTCTAATTTAACGATGAAGTTTTTATGACTTGCAATCGTCAACCGAGTGATCTTTAACGTGTGATGAATATTTTATGTCTTCAATTCACTAGTTAAGTTCAAACGGAGTAGAAAGCTTAAAGCTTTAATCTCCAGAAAATAAGCTATACAGATTTCGAAAGATTATTCCTTAAGATTGTTGTTTTTTCAATGTTTCGGGTACAAGAATCTGTATAAATGCAACAAGAACTTCAACACAAGTTCAAGATTATAAATAATCTATCCAAGAAGTATGTTATTTTTCAGAAAAGAGATGAAACAGAATTTATAAGGCCAAGTCCCCCGACTTCACGGAATATCCTTAAGGAATAATTTCCCTCATTATACCCGAGGTTATGGAATCTTCCTCCCAAGATAAAATGGCCTTCAATCCAAACAATAGTGGTACCTCAAATTGTTAGATTCGTCGAACTCACTCAACAGCTCAATGATCACACAGAGTTTTTGTATAGAAGAAGAGAGTTTTTGCTGTCAAAAATTATGCCAATACCTGAGGAATATATCAGGTATTTATAACCTTAAATGTGTCCTTTCAAAAAGGATGCATTGGTTCACCAGAAAGGCATCTATTCAGTAGCAGTCACGTCCCAGCGCCCAGTCTGTGTTGGACCTGCGCTTGATCTGCGCCTGCAGGTCACCCTACAATGCGAAACAGTGTGTCTTTTCCCTCGAAGGGTTGCATCCCCTCATGATGCGTTGCGTATGCATTTTCATAGAGTCCGAAATGTGCCCGCACTTGGAGAAAAATAATTCTACGTAAACAAGTTTCAAATAAATTTTTTCTAAAAAATTAGATTTGATTCGATCATTTTCCGAAGCCAAAGCCGAGCGAGCGATGAAGGCGGCATGAGGCACTACCTTGTTCTTGCCTCACCATCCATGTGGAGTTATTGTTTCTCATTATAAACACTTACAAGTTCTCTTCTCCCTCCAATGTGGGAGAATGAGTGAACTTTCCTTTATTAGAGTACACTTTCCATTTTGGTTACTCTATTTTCCTCCACAATTTTTTTCTCCATTTTTCATTCACACACTCACATTGAACTCAATAGTAAGTTGGGGTAATCAACAAACATAGTGAAGAGGAGTTAAAGTAGATAGACGTGCATACTCAATATTGAAGTGTTTAGTTGTCAGTTGAGGTCAAGTTAAAATGTCTATATATGTATTATGCCAAAAATAACTTGATATATCTTCAGAGTGAGTTCTCGATGCCTTTCATTCTTCTAACAGGGGTTTTTTATATGTCAAAAAGCCATTTCCTATATGCTTATGTGTTAAGGATTGCATGCTAGTTCTAAAAAGGCTACTTAGTATCACCTATCTGAGTTCTAGCGTTGGGGTCAAGACTAATGGACATGCCGATGCTAGACTCAAAGTTGACTGTTGATCTACCCGAGGGCTATTGTGGTGATGCTCTAGTTGTAATGTGATTTATTTCTAGGGAGAAGTCATGTAGGTTATGCAGCTAAGGGAAAGACCCCAAGTATCTACAAAAAAAATTTTGGTAAAGTAGAATTGCATTAAAATAAATTAAGGTTAGTTCTTTACAAAGCAAGACCTATTGGCACAAGAACATAAGAAGAAGGGGTTAAGTTCCCGTTACTAGATACAAGTTGGGAGAATGATTTTCCCTTAAAGTCTTCCCAAAAAACTACTCTTACACTAGCTGGTGGAGTGGCATAGACATGAAGTCTATCAAAAAGGTTTTGGTTAGATCCTTGTTTCGCCAACAGGTCCGCTACTCTATTCTGCTCCCGGTATGTATGATAGACTGGAGGATTCCCCAGGTCCTTAGTAGAGATTTGCATTCATAAACAAGAGAGCCATAAAACAAGTTACCATTTTGTAGCATAATAATAATTTCCATGGAGTCAACACAAACCTTTTGTCATAGTCTGAGGCCCTCTTGTAAGGTAGAAATCTGCAATTTCTACCATATGTCATAGTCTAATTTATCTGTTTGTCAAGCGTGAATTTTACTCCAAACAAAACTTAATTATATCCACTATGCACATCAAATTTATAATAAAAAATATGCATATTTTTCACGAAATCATTGAAAATATGCTTGTCAAAAATTGTTCTCGACAAATAAATTTGTGAATTTTCCACAAAATCGTTAGAATTAAAGAATCGTACTCGTCATGAATTATTTCTGGCAGAGATATTTAGGGAAAATCTGTCACTTTCTATACATAATGGGAAAACTTACATAAAAATATACTTTACAAATGTACATTTCATTTTCGTAACCCAAAAGTTACTTTACATTCCATGGACTTTTTATTGGTTATATAGGATAAACAAACTGTTCCTTCAAAATTGAATCTTCTTCTTACCCGATTTTCAACTCCAAACTCTTTCAAAAAAGCTTCATACTCCTTATTCAACTCGAAATATATAAAATGCAACTCTTAAATTTTGTTTACATAAGCAATTGTTGAAAAAATTCAACATTATTTCGATTTTTTTCTGTCATTCACGCTTCAATTTTGAATTTTTGTAAATAAATTTGGTTTTGAGTGAGTATGTTACAAAAGATTCATTTTGTATTGAGGAGCCCAAATCTGAAATTTTAGATGATTTGGTGTAGTTTTGAGGTATTTTTGAATGAATTGGTGCAGGTGACGTGCCCAGAGTGTGTATTTTATATGCTTTAGTTTCTACTTTACTCAGCCAGCCTATGATACCTACTAAGTATAAGTGGACCATACTCATCCCTACTGCGCCCTTTCGGTGCAGATCTAGGTGCAGTGCCTCGCACGGTAGATAATTCAGCCGGTGTTTGGAGTATTCTTGAGGTAGCGATCGGTTTGTGCTTTCAGAGTTGATCTACTATCTCCTCTTGTTTAGTTCATGTCTTGTTTTGTATTTCAGAGACAAATTTTGTTCCTTTTGAGCTATCAATTGTATATTTTGACTTCGATATGTACTTAGTTGGTTCATCGAATTTTGAAAGATTTGTGATATCTTTGTTTTATATTTTTCCGCTACTATTATATATGTGTGGTTCGACTTCGTTCTAGAAGTTTTAGCTTAGTGTTTGGTGTTGGTTTTCTTTTTTCATATCAGCTTGGATGATAGGCGTAAAAGCTTGCGATGACAAGTACCATCGTGATCCTTAATTTTTGGGTCGTGACACGTATTGCTAGTAATGAGATCACCATGTTAGTAGTGAACTCTTTACGCATGTAATTAAATTTCTATGTAAAGCTCCTATGAAACCTTAAGGGGTCGTTTTGTTTGAAAACAAGTTATACCGGGATTAGTTATGTTGGGATAAGTTATACTGGAATTAGTTATGTTGTGATTATTTTTTATTGAGTGTTTGATTTATTGTATTCAAAGTAATATGCATGGTATAATTTCTAGGAATAAATTGATTGATTACCAAAATACCCTCCATCTTATTTAACATTATATATATATATATATATATATATATATATATATATATATATATATATATATATATATATAATTTTTATTATTTTTTAAAGAAATTAAAATATATAAATAAACAGAATTTATATATTTTACAATCACTTTTAACGGTAAACTGTTCAAAATTTATTTATTTATGAATATATTATACGTTAATTAAACATAATTTGTGTGTGTGCGAGAATATATATTACGTTATATATTATGTTATATATAATTAAACATAATTAACGTATATATATTCATAATATATTCATAATATTATACGTTATATATTACGTAATTACGTTATATATATTACGTAATATATTATATTCATAATTAATGAATATATTATACGTTAATTAAACATAATTTATGAATATATAATTTATATATATATATATGAATATATTATGCGTTATTCATAATATATATTTATGTTCATAATATATTATACGTTCAAAACATAATTATTATACAGTTTACCAGTTTACGTTAATTATTATTTATATATATATAATTTATTTATGAATATATTATACGTTAATTAAACATACTTTATTATTTATGAATATATATATATGTGTGAGAGAGAGAGAGAAATGAAAATAATAGAGTTTGAGGTTATTTTTGTCCTTTCATACATTTATCCCAAGGATAAATTATGGTGGGATTGTTATCCCACCAATTGAGTGGATAACTTATAAATAGTCCCGGGATAAGTTATCCCGAATATTGCGAACCAAACATGCAATAGAAAATTTTATCCCGGAATTATTTGCTTCTAAGACCTCAAACCAAAGGACCCCTAAAGGTATAGCGCGCTCTTGATACTCACTCAGGTCACAGGGACTATTTACTATGAATCAAATGTGTTGTTGACATGGTGGTACTAGTTTACCATGTGCAAAAGTGGGAAATGTTAACTATTGAATTGGATTGTAGGTTACACACACCTTGTGGGGTGAAGGGAAGAGACAAGATTAAAGATAAACTTGCTAGAAAAAAATTGGGGGCATCCCAAAAAACACATGCAAGCAAGAAAGACAATTAGTTTGTGGATTGAACTTTGTTTCCTAGTGAATCGAAGTTCAACTTGTGTAACCGGCAAGTTCAACAATCTTCGATGAGTTGGTTGTAAAAATAAACAATTTGTTATTCTCCCTCGCCTCGACTTATCGAACTTGTAGTCACCCAAAAGGTTTACAACATAACATAGCTAAGTATGGATTCTTCCTTGGACAAAGTTTGTTCTATGAGTTGTACAAGGGATCTCACACTTTTATAAATCACTTGTTGAGTATGTGATGTACTGTCACGAACTTAGGTTTGCTCAGGCTGGTTCAGTTTGCATGAAAGTATCCACAATAGAGAGATTGGAGTAAGAGAGGAATTGATGATTACAACAAGTGAGCTGCAATAATCAACATGATCTGTTAATACAGCACATTTTCATCAGAACTGCGGCGGCAAGAAGATGAAAGTCATCAGCTACACCACCAAGTATATAAATATATATATATATATATGAAACTTGTATGTACAACAAGATCATTGATGTGGGAGGGTGATTTCATGCTTTGTAAGGATCTTATAAGCAATGAAACAACAGTAAGGCTTAAGCATTTGCAGCTTTTTCTTCCGCCATTTCTGACACTGGAAGAAGGGTGCAGATGAGGTTGCGATCTCCATACACATTGTCCACTCGTCCTGGAAATACAATCACAAGTAAATTATCATCAAGATCAAGATATAAGACTCCCATCATTTGTCCCATTTTAATTGTTGTTTTGGCTAATTTCACGCCCATTAAGAACATAATAAATACTACAAAGGTATTGTTTACTAATTTACACTTATTTAATAAAAATATATTGATTGTTTTATCTTCAATGCCGTGCATTCTTCTTTAATTCCTAAACAACTTTTTGAGATAAAACCTAAACTGACAGTCAAAATGGGATGGAAGGAGTAGGAGTAGCATTTCTTACTAAATTTGGCAAGGAAAAAAATGAAAAGTAACACAACTACAAAGAACAGGGAAATCAGTATTGCAATATAGTTCAATAAATGTAAGAACTGTAGATTTCAGCAGATACTTGGAGCTTTTTTCAATCATCTTATTGGATCTCTTCATATGAACTTGCAAATTTACTCTTCCTAGGTCTAACTGTTACACTATATTCATGATGAGAACCCTATGGACCAAAGAGGGAGAGAGAGAAAGAGTACATTTTTTTCTCTTCTAACGTGTGCTCGGTAGAACAAAAAAGGGACGACCCGGTTCATACCTACTCCGTAGGTGTCGGGGAGGGGGGGGACCGGTCCTGGCCTCACCTACGCGTCCTCACCCCAGCTTCGCTGGAGGGACGTTTCGAACCCCCGACCTAGGCACACCACGGCAAGCAAGCTTACCGCTTACAGCAAGCTTACCCCAGCTTGTGTACTTGAAATAAAAATAATGTGCTCGGTAGAACACATTATTTTTATTTCAAGTACACAAGATTTGATAGAAATAGCTTTTTAGAGCAGTTCTGTTGTAATACGACATGTTAAGGGCAAGTGTCATGCATGTCCTCAGTTGATAATTAGTCCATTAGCTATCATTACGCAGGATGATTACATGAAAACTAATGACTCTTCAAAATGAAGTTTTTTGTATAATCAATAACAAAAAGGAAAACACTTTGTGCATGTAGGTTGATTGGGTGTTTAAAATTTAAGGACATAATATTCAGTACTGATTGCTAGTATGTGGAAGTATAGAAAATGCATTGACCAGCACAAAGTGCTCGAAAGTATATGTTTGCTGAACACCTCAACATTTCAATGTATCACTGAATAGGACAAAAATCTAATACTTCACAAATTTAGCTAATGTTACGTTCGTAGGTTTAAAATGGGAGTTGTAATAGAGATGGTAAAGACCTGTAGTTGGCCAGAATTTGGCACTCCTTAACCATGGAGCAGGGTACGCAGCATATTCCCGAGAATATGGTTTTGTCCATGCATCAGCCATGAGCATTGATGGTGGATGAGGAGCCCCCTGCAACACAAGTCTCAATTAATATCTCCTAATTTATGCAAGTTCTAACCAGACAAAAACATTTCATTTAAAATAATCTACAAGAAAAAATAACACATATATACCTTGAGAACATTGTTGTTAATATCAACATTCCCTTTCTCAATCTGAGCGATTTCTTCTCGGATGGAGATGAGTGCATCACAAAACCTGTCTAGTTCTGCCTGCATAATATACAGCTACTTCAGGACCACCAAATTAAAAGCTATAATGTGTGTACTACTGAAACTTTTCCCTGTATCATTCAATGTGCATCCTTGTATTATACCTTGCTTTCACTTTCAGTGGGTTCAATCATAAGTGTACCAGGAACCGGCCAAGACATTGTAGGTCCATGAAATCCATAGTCAATAAGACGTTTAGCAACATCTTCAGGTTCTATCCCAGCAGTATTCTGAAAGGTCAAGATTTCAGAAGATTCAGTACAGTCTAACAGCCAGTAAAAAAAGGGAGGAGTGAATTGGAAATGATTCAACAAAAAAAAAAAAAACTACCTTAAAGCCCCTCAGGTCAATGATAAACTCGTGGGCACATGTTCCATTGACACCTCGGAAGAGAACTGGGTAGTGCTTCTGTTGATCAATAGCACAAAATATGATCAGCTACGAAGCATTCACAAATTGAACACTTGCTGCAGTACAAACTGTTTCGCCCTATGATGAATAAAAACAGGCATAGCGAGTCTGGAAAGCAGAAAATTCAACTCAAATAGAATATGAGCATAAAAGAACGAAGACCTCCAAACGCTTAGCCATGTAGTTTGCATTCAGGATAGCTATCTTTGATGCATCTGTAAGTCCCTTAGACCCCATCATCGCAATGTAGGTATACGAAATCGGCAAAATAAGTGCAGAACCCCAGGGTGCAGCAGAAATAGCACCAAGTGGCTCACTCTTGTCGGGAGCTGGGAGCCCTCCAGTTGGCACCTTCAGGAGATTACAATGATTAAGCAAACCAAACAAGATAGATACAACAAAATCCCAGGCCGATGAAGTGAGAAATGTTTGCAAGTTTGATAATAAGAATATTATTTTGAAGAATCATAAATCTAAACAAAGAACAAGGCTACAGGACCTAGAGAGCTTTATCTAGTGAAGTAACTGGTGATTATCACGGACATACCACAGGGTGTGATGGCAAATATGGTGCCAAGTGCTTCTTCACTCCAATTGGACCCATTCCAGGACCTCCTCCACCATGAGGAATGCAGAATGTTTTATGGAGATTTAGATGACAAACATCAGCACCAATAAAGCCAGGGCTTGTCAAACCGACCTGTAAAGAGAAATTAGCAATGAATGAAAAAGGCTGAACAACACCGGCATCTACTCCCCCTCATAAACAAGAAACGGCCAACAACAAAGTGGTACAGTTAGTAGCTGAACTAAAACTAAATTTTGATGATGTAATTGAAGAGTAAATAGAAGAAAGGTATTATACAGAAGTTTAAAAAACAGCTATCATTTTGTTCAGAAAGTTCTATTGACCACAGCCAAGCTCCTGATAAAACCTTTAAACCAAGGTAAGCAATCCAGAAAAGAGAGAGCTCCAGACTTGACCGCACTGGACACAATAAGACTTCACAAAAGTCAGAGCAGACCAAACTGCAGTAAATCGTACTATCTCACACATCATGTGGGACAACTATCAAATCACCCAGGAGTAAGGAAAAAGAGGAAGAAAAGGATAGGAGGGTAAATTAGAGGTTCATTACCTAATCCAAATACGTCCCCATCTTTCAAGATATAAGGTCTAATTTCAAAATTGTTGAGCTAGAATTTAAAGAGATATAATGGTCTTATCACTAAACAGACTCAAACAAGTAAAATCTACAAGAATTAAAATGATGAAATGTCTGCATCCCAGTTTACACACTATACAAATAAGCTGTAAATTTGAGCAAGAAAAATTACAGCATGAGAGGTTAGGAGTTGATGTGAGGTAATTACCTGTGCATTCATGTTAGCTCCATCCATGTACACCTGACCACCATTGTCATGGATTATCTTACATATGTCATCAATTCCTTCCTCGTAAACTCCATGTGTTGATGGATAGGTAACCTGAAATTTAATCAAGATTCAAGTAAATACAACCAATACAGAAAGATGCCAGATAATAGTAGCATGTGATTTACCATGAGAGCAGCAAGTTTATCCTTATTTGCCTCAGCAGCCTTCCTCAACTCTTCAATATTAATGTTTCCTTTTGCATCTGTCCCAACAGCAACAATTTTCATCCCACACATTGCAGCACTTGCAGGATTTGTTCCATGTGCTGATACAGGAATGATGCATACATTGCGGTGATGGTCACCCCTCGACTGCAGCAAAACTCAAATTCAATTACACTAGCCAAAGCTTTACACAGTTAAGGATGAACAAAGGAGAAGAATCTGATAATTAAAAGGAAAAACTATAATCCTATGGCCATTAGCATCCAATTATGGTAAAACAAGCGTTCTTGGAAGATTAAAACTCTATAGCCTTCTACAACTCCATGAAGGATAACAGAAGTCAAGTAGTAACTAGATTGAAGTAAAGATCATCACCAAGAATGGGGTTTCATCAGGTGTTTTGCCCTAATTCTCCCTCCATTCCCTTTTACTACTTCTCTATTGACTTGACACTCCCTTTAAGGAATCATTTATTAAAGGATTTGTTTTACTAAATTACCCATATTAACTATGCTTTGGAAATCTAAATTTAACTGCTAAACTTTATGTAGTTACTTCATGATGAGGGTAATATTGGAGGAAGATATTATATCTCTCTCGATTTGCTAAAATGGACAAGTAAAAGGAAAAATTTATTTTTGGTATAAGGGACTAGTACAAGGGATTGGTATTTGATAGCTGAAAATAGTGAAAGCATGTGCAATATTTTCCCACCAATTTAGCTCTTTACACATTTCACAAATACAATCTTAATTCAGTTCAGAGAGCATAAATCAGATCCGCAAGCAAACTACTCATTTAGATTATGACGAGTACCATATGATATGCACGAATAACCATCAATCCAGCATATTCTCCAGCAGCACCAGCATTAGGCTGCAAGGAGAAGGAATCAAAACCTGTAATTGTACACAATAGGTCACCTAAATCGTCGAACATTTCCTGCAAGAAGGCATGTAACATTCTTGATTAGTTCTTTTGTTTCTGCAGTTTGCAAGCAGCTATTCCTCTAAGCAGTAACAACCTGATAGCCAGCTGCCTGTTCAGTGGGTGCAAAAGGGTGAATATTTGTGAAGTTAGGCCATGTCACTGGCATCATCTCTGTTGTGGCATTCAATTTCATTGTGCAGGAGCCCAAAGGAATCATGCTATGGCACAAGGAGAGGTCCTTCGATTGCAGCTTATGAAGGTATCTCAGTAACTCATGCTCCGTATGGTACCTGAATCATCAGAGTAACAATTAAACTAGCACTAACCTTACAGGATGAAGATGGTTAAAACCATTGAAGGAGGCCTTACGAGTTGAATATTTGGTGAGTCAAATATGGAGTCTCCCTTGTAAGTCCAGAAGGAATCAGATTTTCGACCTCTTGTGCAATTGATTGAGCAGTGAACGTGACCTATTAACAGCATCAAAGATAAGAACACACTATGTATACATTGAGTTGCTACCAGCAGCATGGATAGGGGAGTAATCATACTTACTGGCTTTCCCAAGGCAAAAACGTTAAACAGATTGTCCACATCTTCCAAGGTAGTAGTTTCATCAAAAGATACAGTTATCTGAAAAAAAAAGCGGGGGTTCACTTAATCATAACATCAATTCAAGTATTGATAAGTTTAAAATCAAAAACAGAAAAACTGGCTTAGACTTACAGTATTGTTGTCCACAATCCGCAAGTTAATGTCATGCTTGTAAGCAACATCAGCAATGGCTTTTGCATCAGAACACTTAACCTTTACAGTGTCAAAGAATGGAAGATCCTGAACTTCTACTGTTCCAAGCTTTTTGAGACCAGCAGAAAATGTTCCAGCAAGACCATGAACACGTTGGGCAATGGTTTTTAGCCCCTCAGGTCCATGATAGACAGCATACATGGCAGCCATGTTGGCAAGCAAAGCCTGCATAATAAAAGGACAATATCATAAACCAATAAAAGGAAATAAATTGCACAGCGTCATGCATCAGCGCCTTCTGATGCACATATGAAAGTTAGATAAAGACTTGCAAGAAAACGAGATTTTGATTTGTTTTTACTCTCACTGCTCATGTACAGACAAAACATTGTATACAAGCAGAAAGAAACATTTTTCAAACCAGCTAAAATATTTACTACTACAGTATAAGAACGTTCTGTAATATAGAATCTAGTCTAGGAAACATAAATATAGGTATAGCATAGATGTCAGTAGTTCAACTACTGAGTACCTGTGCTGTGCAAATGTTACTTGTAGCCTTGTCCCTGCGGATGTGTTGTTCCCTGGTCTGCATCGCCATACGAAGAGCAGGTTTTCCTGTAGAATCAACGCTGACACCAATAATTCTTCCAGGCATCATTCTCTTGTATTCTTGGGAAGTTGCCAAGAAAGCTGCATGAGGACCTCCATAACCCATAGGCACTCCAAACCTCTGAGCAGAACCAACAACAATATCTGCTCCAAGTTCACCAGGAGGTTTCAACATTGTCAAGGCCAAAAGATCAGATGCCATAACAACCTTCACTCCATGAGCATGTGCATTCTTAATGAACTCTCCATAATCCAAGATCTCACCTTCCGTCCCTGGATACTGAACTAGTACCCCACAAACATCACCGGACTTGTAATCAATGTCCTTCAGATGTACTTTGAGTACCTTAAGATCAAATCCCTCCGCTCTAGTCTTACAAATATCAATAGTCTGAGGGTGACAATTGCTTGCAATCAGGAAAGTTTTTTTTTTCCCTTTGAGAATATTGTTACACATGGCCATAGCCTCAGCTGCGGCGGTCCCTTCATCTAGTAAAGATGCATTGGACATTGGCAAACCAGTAAGATCTGTAATCATTGTCTGATAATTCAGCAGGGACTCAAGACGTCCCTGTGAAATCTCAGCTTGATAAGGAGTGTACTGAGTGTACCAGGCAGGATTCTCCAATAGATTCCTCAATATAACAGGTGGTACATGTGTGTTATAGTATCCCATCCCAATATAGGTCTTAAAAACCCTGTTCTTTGATGCTAATTTTTGCATATGGTCAATCATTTGTGACTCGGTTAATCCACCATCAAACTTATTAAACTCCATGGATTGAATACGAATCGATTGAGGCACAGTGGCATCAATCAGTGCATCAAGGCTTTGGAACCCACAAAACTCAGCCATTTTGCTTTGTTCTTCAGGTGTGGCTGAGTTATGTCGGCGTGGGAAAGTGTCACTTGGCTTCAATGCCCCAACAGTTATTGATCTAACGAAAGATTTTGCTGCATGAACCTGATGGAAGTAAGGTGACAATGAAGATACATACCTTGAACAACCCCTGTAAAGAGATGCTGGAATTCCATTGTCACGCCTCTGTTTTGATTCTGAAACCAAACGATTCAGAATTCCCCTGTTTGCCAATTTCCTAGCACGTTCCATCTCTCTCTCTCTCTTGCCACAAAGGGATGAAAGATGAGAAAAAGTTTCACAAAGCTTTAAGCTTTGCTTTTTCACTATACAGATAAGACGGGCAAATATATATATATAGAGAGAGTGAAAAAACAAAGCATAAACATTTGTCAACTTTTTCTCATCTTTCCTCCCTTTCTGGGGTTGGTGGTGTTTTTTTTTTTTTTTTTTTTCCTCTTTACAAATCTCAAACACAGATAAGCAACAAGTGTTGAATATTTTGCCAACTCAGAAAAAATCCAAACCAAACCATCAAAATCTTACCAAATTTTTGAGGCTTTGATTTTACTACAACAATTTTTTAAAAAAAAAAAAAAAAAAAAAATACTTCAATTTCATCCATTGAAATTCAATCCACCCCCATTCATAACCTTACATACAAATTTCACCTCCCTTAAAACTTTTTTTTACCGATGTACGTATCTATTAAGTCATTAAGAAAAAAAAATTGTGCCTCAATTGTCCATAATAATAGATTAAAAACAGAAAATAAATGTAATATTTTTATTTATCCAATTTAAAAAATCATGTAAGACGAAAAAAAAAAAAAAAAAAAAACGATTTAAAAAATCAAATCAAAAATGCTTTATTACTCGGTTCCAATTTACCCCTTATTATTAATCATAGTAATGTTATCTCCAAAAGAAAAGAAAAAAGAATCACAAGTAATATTAATTAAAGCAACATCAATATAACTAGGTATTTTTTTAATGAAAAATTTTACTGCAGCACATGATTGAGCAGAACTCATGAGTAAATTTGTTAAGATAATTAATCACAGAGTTTTACCTATTTAATTTAGTGATAGTTTCAAATTTTGATAACATTTGTTACTGATAACAAAGAGAGAAAGAGGAAGAAAAGATGTTATCGTTGATGATGAAATTTAGGTAAAAGTTGACAGCTTGAAAAAGGACAAGAAGAAAACATAGCACGAGGTGTAAATATATATTTTTTTAAAATAAATGTAAAATAGGAAAGTATTCAAATGAATTGTTAAAATGTAAAAAAAATTAAGACCAGTGATTCAACTTCGATTAGATAATTTAAAAAAAAAATTGAGATATAAAGGGAGAAAGTTTATGGTAACATTAATGGTGGATTTGATTTTGAAGTGAAGAGGGGCCAAGAAGAAGATAGTGGGGAAAGGAGTTGGGGAGGAGGGGGGTAATTCTAATAAAAGAAAATATAAAATTATTGTTTTTTTAGTTTGTCATTCACTCTTTTATTTATGTCAAGCACGTTAATTTTCTAAGGAATTGTTAATGGAATGTCTCATAGACACTTTGAATATACACTAAGTGTTCAATAGATAATGCATATAACTGAAAGATCTAAATGAAAAAAATCAATAGATTAAAGAAACTACGTATGTAATTTGTCTTCAAATGATAATATAAAAAGTTATTAATCTGTTTAGTATTTTTTACACAAAAAAAAAGTAATTATTAATATTTTATATACATTTTTTTCAGAAATTATCAATTTTTAGATTTTATGGTGATGGGCGAAGAGTGGAGTGACACTAGGCAACAATTTGAAGGAAAAGGACAGAAGATTTGTTTTTAGTGTTCTTTTCTTTTTTCTTTTTTCTTAATGACTTAATGAATACATCAATAATAAGGGTAAAAAATAATAAGGGTGTAAAAGTTTTAAGGGATGTGAATTTTGTATGGAAGGGAATGAATGGGGGTGGATTGGATTTCAATGGATGAAATTGAAAGATTTTTTTTTAATTTTTTGAAATTTTTGTAGTAAATAGTACAATAAAATTAAAGCCGACCCACATTGTCAATAGTTTGGGAAGATTTTGATGGTTTGGATTGGATTTTTTCTGGGTTGGCGAAATATTCAACACTTGTTGCTTATCTTGATCCATCACCTCACAAATTCACTCTTACATCCAAAAGATCATATTACCTTTTCCCCACATATAGGGAGATGTATGTGGAACTAAATATTGACGCATGGAGACCCTAAGTAGATACTATTACTCCACGTGAAACCCATTGATTGATTTGCGTCTTGAACGAGAATAAGACAAATATCATGATAGAATTGTATCTCTTTTAGAATATCTTCATATGAATTATAAGTACTTAGTAGACGTTTGACCAGGAAAGTTAAAAATTTTTAGAGTTGGGAGTTAAAAGTTGTATTTGACCATGAAACAAATTGGAGTTCTTTTTGACTTTTTATCGGAGAAGTTAAAGTCCACTTGTTTTCACCTTTTCAAATACAATTTTAAATTATATTTAAAATTTTTATGACCAAACACTACAATAATAAAAGTTTTAAGGGAGGTGAAATTTGTATGGAAGGGAATGAATTGGGGTGGATTGGATTTCAATGGATGAAATTGAAAGATTTTTTTTTTCTTTTTTTTTTTCCTTTATTGAAATTGTTGTAGTAAATAGTACAACAAAATCAAAGCCTCAAAAATTTATCACTAGTTTGAGAAGATTTTGATGGTTTGGTTTGGATTTTTTCTGGGTTGGCAAAATATTCAACACTTGTTGCTTATCTTGATCCATCACCTCACAAATTGACCCTTGCAGCCAAAAAAGATCATATACAAGCTAAAAGTACCTGACAAATTTTAAAAATTAAATTAAATTTTTTTTTAAAAAAAGAAAAAATACATAACGATAACCATCATCACCAAGAGGACAATGTCAATTCAACTGGAAAATTGACAAAAAGATGGTACTATAATTCACATATCTGTACAGACAGAATTCATTTACGTAAAGAAAAACAACGATGGGAGAGCAGACCAGACGATCAAATCCAACTTCGCGCTATTTATTATGTATCAGCACCGGAAATAACGGTATTCATTGCTCTCACTGACAATTGAATGAGCTCAGAAAAGAATCTAAGTCAAACGTCTATACAGACACGGTTCCATTCTGAGCTGAAACGAATTTTAAGAGCATGATGAATGGAAAAGTGGATAACGAACTACATCTATTGTATACATATCTTTCAAGAATCAAACTCCGATGAGGGTTAACTATGGGTGTGATCTGACCTACTCCGAAGTATCAGGCTCCAACTTTGGTACAATGGCAGATGAGAGTTCTATATGAGATGCACGTACAGCGCCTATTAGTTGCTCAGGCAACTCATCCGGGGTGTTTCCCTAACATAAATTAGCGAATTAGATCATCAGATTCAGCATATATAATAGACACAACCTCACAGAGAGGATTACAACAAGTAAGGAAGTTTTAGCGAAAAGATGAATTACACATTTGCTTGACCTCGGAGAAAATGTCAAATACATCAATCCCAATTATTTCAGCTTCTTTCTGTCATTAGGGAACGGGGATGCATGGGGTTGGTTGGGATGTGAATTGTACTACTTACTAGTAAGGAAAATTTAAATTAGAGAAATGAATGCTCGTAAAAAAAGAATCATGAACATATACGATAAATACAATGGCCAAACTAAAAGAATACACTGGGATATCTCCTTTAAACAATATTCATTACGAAGCAGATAAAAGATTGCCTTCGTTATTTCCTTCTAGTAGTGCAAATGCTTCCTTTTGATAGTTTATTTGGCATTGTTATCTACTTTATGTACTACGATGCAGGCACTTCAAGATGCCGTATAGTATTACTGGAGATTTACTTAGGTGGACCCAATGTACATTGTCACAGTTTAACAAACTGCCGGATCAATTTATCATCAAGTAAATGAAATCTTGCAGGTGAAGGTCTATTCACATACCTGTACAAGAAAAGCCATGTCAACTACTAGGCTCGTAATTACACCGATCACAAGTCCCAAAACTCCATTTGCCACAGCGGAAGAACCAATATCAACATCAATCTGCAGAACATAAATAACACATCATCAAATCCGAGCCTAACTTTTTTTTTTAACCTGATGTTTTTCTATATGTTAAAATAACAGAAAGAAAGGGGAAAAAATTCTTTACCTCCAAATACTTGGGACCGCGGATGTAGTTGCAGTCAACAGCCTTCCCCAGTAAACAAGGGGTACTTCCAACACTCTGACGCACAATCCATGAGCCCTTCATGTTCATGACAGAGGTCAATTCTAAACACACACACATTGTCATAAAGATATAGGAGGGAAGTGGAGAACACAACAAAATCTCTAAAAGATAGACAACATGTTTCAGCATGTATATCTGTTTAACATGCATTTGATGATCATATGCATGTTGTAAAAGGAAACTTGCTATGGCATCAAACTACTTTATTTGCAGAGATTGGTCAAGCACTGGCAACTTCAAATTCGGGAATAAAAGCAGAAATTTCAATGCAGAGAGCCAATAAACTTTCTGATGAAAAGAAATGCACAAGAATCTCAACAGAGAAGATCTTCTTGAAAGAAGAGTCGAATATGTTTCATTACGAGATAGTGTCCCTGATCTCTCAAGTAAAATCTGTGTTACATCTTTACTCGTTAGCTCTTCGAGTTATTTCACTTATTCATTCTCAAAAAAATAAGTTGATTTATGCTGTTCTGTTGTCATCCTTTACCCATAATCATCGCATGAACCTGAGTACAATTATCTATCTCAGCTGACCAGCTCTTCGGCCAAGTTATGAGTTTTTTAAACACAAGACGTGTACTTGCTTCTATTACTGATAAAAGATTTTTT
Organism: Capsicum pubescens; assembly: GCA_030864215.1. Taxonomy (NCBI): domain Eukaryota; kingdom Viridiplantae; phylum Streptophyta; class Magnoliopsida; order Solanales; family Solanaceae; genus Capsicum; species Capsicum pubescens. The sequence continues at coordinate 27,249,321 of CM061549.1, read as the reverse complement.
CTGAAGAGATGTGTTTAAAGTCAAACCACCAAATTTGTCCCAGGATCGTATAAAATCATAACTAGTTAAAAGCATCTGTATGGTTGTATTCGCCGTAGTATCAGAAACATCATCAATGAACATCTACTACCGGAAGTTATTCAGAAAGTCAATAGAAATAAAGGTACCTTCGGCACAGATGGGATGAGCTTCATTCTACTATTACGGAACTCATCATCCCCATCAACAAACCGTTGCAAAAGAGAACCAGATGTTAACTCTTTCATGACAAAATAGAAAACCATGCTGTAGTGTGTTGATCCAGGAACCTTTCAGAAGACAAATATTTACTTATTTCATCCCCAGGCACTTGCAAGTTTAACTCAAAACAGAAAGTAGCAGTGGAATAACTTACTTGAACATTTACAACCAAAGAAAACAGTCCTTTTTCCGAAGCAACCTGGAAATAAATGCACAAAGACAAATTAAGATATGACACTTGATCTACTGACTACAAATAGGCTTAAGTGCTACAGCTAAAATTGCTAGCATGTACGAAGACAAAGCACATGATTGGAGACTTAAGCAGGATCACACTTTTGCTTAGGAATATGTCTGCCCTTGGTAAAGAAACCATAACCCAGCAAACCATGCAGGTCTTCTAGATCCCTACCCCAACGTAGGCCAATTACCAGAAACCTGTGAAAATTAACAGTCCATCACAGGGGCTTGAATTCTATCCTATGGCAATATGGACTTCTGATTTTTGAAGTTCATTGTTGGGATTATAATGATCAGCACAACAAATCTGACCAAAATTATTGCTTAAAAGTGAAACAAAATTGATAAAAAGATGTAAGCCACTATTTCTAATTTATTAAAGCGACTGAGAAGAATAAAAAGGGGCCTGTTGAACTTCATCAATATTTTTTGAAGAGTAAAGTACAAAGGCAGCTATGTTACCTGTCTAAAAAAAGAGACAATGCTTTTGGGTATCTCAAAATAGTAACAACTAACTTCATTTCCATGTCTCAAAAGTTAATCTTCCTTATTCCCCCTTTATCTCAATGTAATATTCTCCTTTCCTAGTAGTGAAGCTTCACGACACACAACCTTCATCCTAGTTTGAATCATTTAATTTGACAAAGTACTTGTTGGGAGAACACAAGGTCATAAGATAACCTTCAATGTCTTTGAAGAACAAAAATGATTTTATTATGAGAGAGAAAGTGTGTTCAGGAACACTAGACTCCTCCCAAACCTAGTGGTTATTAATAGACACACTACTTCTCTATATTGCATTCTAATTGGAGGTAATTTGGTGCCTTGGACGAGTAGGAAAAAATGTGGTTGCTAGTTAAGTGCAACCACATGGACCAAACAACTGCCCAAAGAATTGAAATTTGGAAAAGTAAGCTAGATGGAATCATAGTGTGATAATCAGCTGCTCTTCATATTACATCGAGTTTGGTGTTCATGAAAGAACTAAATCCATTCAGATAAAAGAACTTATAGGAGAAACTGTAGCAAGTTTGTGAAGTCACATAAATCAGTTTGCAGATATATTCAACTAATCCTTCACTTGTCCCACCATTAGTTACATATGTAACAACCACGGAATTATGACTTGTATACACCGGCTTGAGGGAGAGTTTTAGATAGTAGTAGCAATGTATATGTATACACAGTGCAAGTGTTCTCCATCGAGAAAACACAGTTATGCAAAAGCGAATCAAGAGATGATATTATTCTTTTCTCATTCTTTCAATGCGTCTCTTAGTTCTGCATAGCCTTCACCGAATGAGCTATTATCCTGAATTTTTTTAATGAAAACGGTGTGCGTGTGTGTGCATGTGATTATGACATTACTTCTTCCTTCCAGCATTTTCTATTGGGATCAAATGAAAATGAGGAAAACATCTTCACTGCAATGTGATGTTTTCTATTGCTGATTATCCATTCAGTTATAAACACAAAATACCCTAATGAGTAAGACATTCCCTTGAAACTAAAATAATGTATTACTTACTTGTGCTGCACAACCAGGACGTCTAGCAACATGGTCCATCCGTTTAGTATCTTTAAACCAGTCAACAGCAACAAGATCCATCAGAGGTTTACCAGAAGGAATCTACACGCATTTTCCGAAAAGATTTAAGAGCATGAGAACATAGATTATCTAAAAACCAAAGAGATTATCAAGGAAATGAGAAACAATTAAAGGACCTTTGATTTATCATAACAAAAGTTCTTGCTACGAACTCTGAAGTTATTTCCATCAGATATTCTCCAGCAGTTACGACTATTATCACGGTCATCACGTCGAAGGTTACCCGAAAAGATGGAAAAATCAATTTGATCCAAAGGTTCTTCTTCGAGTGCTACACAAGTACAAAACTATTGTCAGTAAAGAACCTGCGCAGACAATACAAATATTTAGTAAATACTACGAACACAGTACATATGGGACAGCACATACCAGTTTTCTTCATTTCATGTTCAGGGCTAGGTGGCATTGCCTGCAAAAATTCAAAGTCACGTCCTCAGCACGTATTTATGAAGGGATTCCTAAAGTACTATGAATATATATAAAGTCCAAACCTCTTGATCAGCCCCTTGAAAATCTTCCTCCTCATCAGAATACTCATCCATCATTGACGCATTTTTATTTGCAGCTCGTATTTGATCCAAAGAATGAGTACGACGATGAGGAGTGTCCTGGAGTTTTTGATCCTTCTTGGAAGAAACTGAAGCAGATGTCATATTAACCATAACTGGGATTCTTGGAGCAGCAGTCCTTTCATCAGTTTGAGAAAAGTATTCACGAAGTCCTGAAGGAGGATAATTTAAATGTAAGTTACACATTAAGCTTTCATCAAAATATCAGTCAAGAAAGTACAGTTACTTTTTCATTTTTTTTAATAAATCAGATCAATTCATTAATAGCCAAAATATGATGCCGAAATTTACAACTTCATGTCCGCATTAAGCTTCTAGATTTCTATCCAACTATCTTTATAAGAAGGAACACCTCTTTACACGGTGTAAACAAAACGTCTGGAATGGAGTTTATATGAGCAATGTGGATAACTTCTGGAGTGCTTCACCACCAGCAGACTGCAGCTGGTATTGGAGAACCTTGCATAAGTTGAAACTTAAGATGGTGAGCTGGTACAATGCTGGGAGGTTTTGTTTGACAGCAAATGGAATGTACTCTGTATCTACATGCTGTTGGGCTCTTATAGGGACTCAACCTAAACAGGAAATAGTAGAACTTATCTGGTGTAGTGTTGCTCTACCCAAGCACAGGTTTATCCTTTGGTTAGCTGCTAAGGAAAGATTACTGACCAAAAGCAGGCTGCAGAGAATAGGAATTATGCAGGAGAAAGTGGTGTGTGAGCTATGTCACTGCAATGACCTGGACAATGCCACTCATCACTTTTCTGGATGCAGATGGATCAAAGATGTTTCGATGGCACTACAAGCATGGTTAGACATTCATCTGCCACTTCGCAGTGTACATGAGATGTTGCAGATGATCAAGCAAAAGCATTGGCATCTGTTTAAAAAGGTGGGGGTGGCTGCAACTTATGGAGCACTTATTTATCAAGTGCGGATGGCTAGGAACTACAAGATTTTCAAAGGAGTACATGCAAATACAAACTTTGTTATACAGCAGGTTCAATATGTAATCAAAGAGAGAGTAGAAATGTTTAGAGAAACAGCGAAAGGTAGACAGTGTAGTTCTTCATTTGATTTGGTTTGTACTTTAGTGTTCTTGAGGTCCATTATTTTGGCAAGTGATGTCAAGATAATGGATGCTCTTTAGGTGTAATTGATTTGTCAGCATGGTAATAGTTCACAGTTATTGTCAAAAAAAAATAAACAAAACGTCAAAGGTAGGATCTATATAAAAAGGAACATCTCTTTACACGATATGAACAAACGTCAAAGGTCTCCAGATCCTCCATAAGGCTAATTAATTCCTCTAAAAAATCCTTTGTTCATCTTCCTCCAAATCATCCAAAACAAGCCGGCACAATCTTTCACGTTTCTTTCTCCCTTTCCAATATCACTTCTCCTCCAACGGCCTTTCTCAGATATTTCCACTCAATGTAGGTGATCCTTGTCGTCCCACCCCCCACCCCCCACCCACTCCAAAAGAAGAAAAAAAACACCCATCTTAACATACAACACCAAATGATCAATTTATTCCTCTTCTTCCTTAAAATACTAGGTGCAAGAATGGACACCAAACATGCCTACCAGTTAATAAGATCACTTTCTTAGGCTGTGTTCATTTTCCAAATGGTTCTCCATAAATTGTTTATGAGTTTATTTGTAGTTAGAACGAAAGGGTCCTCCCGGATGTGGACCCTTCCCCTCCCCAAGATTGCTTCTCCATATTACAAGCGGAGCTTCTCCTATCATCTATTCTCAATCCACAAGAATATATCCGAAGATATTCCACCTGTACTCCTTCACAAGTATGCCAACCTCGCTTTCTCGTGGCTTGCTGTAGAGTACAACTGTGGAAACTGGAAACATCACCTTTAATGTTAACTCCCACAAAATAACCAGACAAAGATATATGTAAATTCCATTCCCAACTAGGAATTCGATTTATTTAGAGAATTCTCCCAAACCCCCTTCATTATCCCTTTCCATGCACACAACAAATAAACTTTGTTACTTCCATCCATATTGGTTGTACTAATATTTTTTTGAAAATTTATGTGATTAAAAACAAAAGGGAAAAGAATCATTAACTTGGTTACTTTTCCCTTCTTGCTTTATTGTTGACCAAACAACTGTTAATTCCACCATCTTATATGCAACAATAAGTGAAGGCGGAAGAAGGTTGGAACTTCCTGAAATTGCTTACAAGCACTAGTTACTTTCCAACACCAACCACTATATATCATAAATAGATGATGCTTTAACAAATTTAATGCAAATGACAAAGTATGCCATAACAAACTTGAAGTTTCTCAACTATGTTAGTTCAGCAGAGTATGAAAAGCTAACCTGCCACACTATTTAACATCTGGAACAGACAATGCTGCTGGAATGACGAGACATAGCCCACACCCCATCCTTTTAAATCGATCTGCATAAGATGCTGCACTTGTGTTCTGGGCCTCCCATTAAGAGGTTTGAGTGGGGAAATATTGAATCCACCACCTGTAAGTGGTGATAATTGGTTAGAATATGAAAGAAAACCTTCAGAATATTTATGTCGGATGTGTAGAGAATCATCAATCCAATGGTTTTTCATATGCATTCAGTGCAACAAACTAAATGAGTGGAAGAAATAGAGGTTACTCTCAACATGAGCTCGAACATATCCAGGTAGCGGACCACAATTCTCATGCTCCCTGGAACGAAATAACACAACTGCAGAATAATGATAACAGATGAAGTATAGTCATAAATAATCTGGAATGAAAGATAAACGGAGAAGAATAAGAACCTTTAGGTATACTTACCATAACTTCCATCATCATTTCGACGCCAATAACGTACATAACAAAGATCACGAGGCCATACCAACCTGCAAACACAGTTAATGTCAATCTAAATACCAACAATCGTTCGAAAAAGTTTGGGCCAGCATAGAGCGGAAGGTTACAGGGATTCATACAGCCGATTACAAGTAGTTTGGATGGGGGCGTACTTGATTGATTGGACTGAAATTTTGCAACGACATTTATCTTTCTTTTTGCGAGTGTGTTAGGGGGGGGGGGGGGGCTGATTGAAAGAAAAGCATAATTTTAACTACATTCGTAAGAGAAAAAACAAAAAAAACTAGGAGATGCATGAACTCTGATGGTGATTTAGAACCAGTGTATTAGGAGATCCATTCAACTCATGTTGTTGCTGGAGCTAATTTAACCCAACTAAAGCAGCAGTCAAATGAGAAACACAACATAGATAGGCACCCATAACAACAGAGAAGTCTTTAATCTTACGTAGGGAACCAGTCAAGTTGAAGTCTGTGATAGAGTATTGCTGTGTGTCCATCTACCTCCTCAACTAAACGACCATACTGGAAGCTGCAGTCCCACCTGTTAGACCAGCAGTTAGAGCCTGAACACCAAACCATGTAATGATAATGACTTTACCATTAAGTTAACAGAGATGTTATGCTTTTTTAATGGCTGCATATAGATGTTATGCTTTTTTAATGGCTGCATATATAGAGACTCAGTTCCCCAAATTGAGAAAAATCAAAAGAATGCTTCATATTTCACAATAAGCATCTGAAAGAAGTGCTTGACATAACCAAGAAACCACAAAGGCAAGTGGCGCAAGGTTCGAAACAAGGTGGACAACGGGCCTGCCCCTCTACCAATTTCAACTTAAATATGGAAAGGATCCTTTAACCGCATAAAGATATACCAAGGATAATCCTTATTAATTACAAATTTGTAGTTAATTTTTTTCCGAAGTTCTTCTAAACACTATTTAATTCTCAATAACTTGGGAGGTATCACGCAATCTATGAATGCTATTACCCTATACCGTTTCTACAATCACCTAAACGGAACGCTGAGAGTTAGTCCCTAGTAAGCTCTAGTGTAACCAACAAAAGCCAAAAGGATCTTGCTTAGACTTGCTACACATCGAGGACCAGCAACTTCTGGATACCAAAATGCACAAATTAATTGAAATTGGTAAAAATACAAGACAAAATTAAGCCATCATGAATTACTGGTAATTGAGAGCTCGTACCAAAACAGTTTAATGATAATTTCCTGAAATAAACCTATCTATGAACAACAAAAGCACTTTGGAACAAAAGTAAATATGAAGACAACAATGAATAACTAGACAGTTCACATTACTTACTCAAAACGTGTTGCATCCATGCTCATAACAAGCTCAAATATATCTTCACAACTAGCCTCCACAACCCCAACAGCCTTCATTGCTCTACTACAGCTTTTTGGCTACACAGAGAAAGAGGACTATATGAAAATACTCTGAAAAACCATACTTCTGCAAATTAGGAATGCTTGAGCCAGCATAGGACACAAAGATGAACTCATACTAGTAAATCGCCATCCGGAAGCTCCTCAAAAATGCGAAGGCCTGCATTCACAGATTAGTGGAGGAAAATTGTCAAATGGTCTATGAAGATACCATTTTATATGTTGTAAAGCTTAACCATACTGAAAAACACGAAAGTCAACATAAAAGAACAAAAATTCAAATCATGGCCAGATAACTCATGCTTACAGGAAGAGAAAACGGAAGAAAACATTAAACAGACCATTTTGGCATTGAAGTAAACGCCAGTACTTTCTGGAGAATGCCTGGTTACTTCCATTCTGGTTTGCCAAATCAGAATCTATTTCCTTGGTCCAGTCAAATACAGACTCGGGAGGACCTGTCCATTAAAGATGCAAAATGGATTGTTGAGCAAACATGTAGACAGAAAAACAAGACAAGACAAGAGACAAATAACAACCTCTTCCAATGGTTGTTCTTCGTAGCAAATTTGGATGAGAATCATCTTCATCCTCAGCAGCACTAAACCTATAAAATTGGGCGAGCATTACATTTGTAAAGGCTGGAACAGTTGAAAGATAAGTACTTGGACTAAAATATATGTGCTACATTGCTACATAAATTTTATAAGATGTGTCATGTGCGGCTGTGTGCGCAAAAGGCACAATCGAGGATGGAACTATAATATTCCAAATTACTATTGTGTGTTACACAATCATTGTAAGCATAATTAGTTGCTTGGTCCTCCAAAACTGAAGGCCTTCTATCATTCATCGAGGGTCAATTTAGACCAATTTCTGAAGCAAAACCAGAAGGTGATTTAGCTTTCAAAAATAAGATACTTGAAACATGAATGCACTACAGGATATACGTTTTCGCATTTTTAAAAGCCTTAAAACACTTCTAAAAACTCATGAAAGTAGATCAAACCTAAAGGTAAAATGCAATTAAAGTCACTAAGTTTGGGATTGAGGGCAGCCAGACCCGGTCCATTTTAAGGACCCCAATGTCTTGGATTAAGGTGGACATGCATCACTTGTTAACTAGGTTTTTCCTCAAGAAGTTGGTTAATTGTTCTCATAGACCTTATCAATACAACTAATAACGACACCAAAACAAAATGGAGCAATTGTATTGATAAAGTATAAGAAGCCAAGGCCACAACCCTGTCCAGGCTACACCAAAGAAAGGCAAGAGGCCCAAGGATAATAAAAAGATAGATCTTAGTAAATTTAGCTTTGCTTTCTGATTTTGGTCAATCTATTTAATAGTGGACTTGATCTCTTCAATGAACAAATATCAGCAAATATTGAACCCAATAAGAAGTATTTGGCAAACTCACTCTTTTGTCTGCACATATTTTTTGACAGCTAGATTTAAAACCCAAACTTACTGATGCAGCAACTAGTCAAGAGCTAAATTAACTTCAAAAGAGAAAAGTAACAGAAATAGAACACAATATACCAGCACCTCCATAACCCGCAGAAGGTAAAAGCAGGATACTTACTGACTTTCACGATCTGATGAGGAAGCATTCCTCCCGTTGTCCATATCAGATTTATACTCAAATGAAATGTACTTATTGCCATTAGTTCCTTGCGACTCCTGATGCTGCAAACTGAAGACATATTACTACCTCCAAGTATATTGAGACAAGAAGAGGTGGAAGAACTGTATATCTTAGGAGGAAACGTCAAGGGGCAGCTTTAATGCAAAAGAGAAAACAACCTGATCAATGATTGATTCAATTTTTTCTTTCCAAATAAGTGTCTCCTGAATGTTGAAAGCTGCCATCTGGAACAAGATAATGGTTAGTATGAATAAATTTTCTTCAATATCCAGACCTTCCTGTATTTGGCGGTCTATTTGGAGGGAAAGAAATATGAGGTGCTTTGACGATAAAGAAAGCTCTATTCAGAAGATCAAAATGAACTAGTGTAAACAGAGAAACTGATAGACCTGATAGGATCCGTCTAAGAAGAGAAAGCTTTTGTTCTGCAAATACTTTTGATTGCACTTTCTTGATGTTTTTTATTAACACAATTACCAATTCTCAAAAACAAAAAACAGTTTGCACCCCAGTGATGGTTAGGCTCTCAGTTTCAGAAGGCAGTGTTTTGACTGAGAAATAAAACAGTTTGACTGACCTTAACAAGCTAGAGCCTAGAGGTTGAGCAACTCAACCTTCAGGCAACCTGACTGGTCAAGTGGACTGCTCACCAGAGAGATAGAAGCATTGTTAAGAGTCCCACATCGAAAAAGGATAGGTACTTGGTCTCCTTATATGAACTTGGGCAATCGTAACCTCATGAGCTAGCTTTTGAGGTTGAGTTAGGCCCAAGATCCATTCTTTCGAAACATATTTATCAAAGGGTATTAGAGAGGTAGAAAGTTCACAGTCTAGGTTTGCCGTGGCACTTTGATCTCCTACATCAGAACTACTGGCAACAGATGGGAGGACAATACCCCAATTAAAATAGCATGCTTTAATTGGATGGCTTCTCCCAATGCATGTTTAACCCAGTATGATCTGCAAAGGGGTTTAACACTTTGCAACAGATGCTACCTGTGTGGAGAAGCTAACGAAATATTGATCACCTAGTTCGCCGACTAGTAGCATTAGAACTGTGAAGGCTATTCTTAAACATTTTTGGACTACATTGGACAATGCCAAAGTCGTAAAGATCTTCTGTTATGTTCGAATACAACGAAATTGGTCAAAGAGGAAAATAAGATCTGGAGCATCATACCACTCGATGCTCAGTGGGTACTGTGGACAGAAAGAAACAACAGATGCTTTGAATGAAAGGCTGAAAATTTGTATCTAAGCTCAAGTACAAGTATATCAATTGCCATGAGGTGCAATCTCAAGGATGTATATGCCACAGATTTTTGGATGGATCTTTTGGCATCTGTACAAGAATATATACCGACTGATTATTATTATTATTTTAAAAAAGGGTGGGGGGTGGGGATTGGGGGGCGAATATATAGGGACTGATCTGGATAACCTACTGCACCCTCTCAGCTCTATCTCCTACTGCTAAATTTGTTAATCAAAATTCATTTGCTGACAAAAAAGATCTTGAATAAAGATTTCGCGTAAAGCAGAAGTTTGGTGGCCAATAAAACATGATCCAGATCTAAGGAGCAAAACAGAAACCATAATGCAGCACAATCCATCACAGTTTGTCACTCAACAGCAATGAAGTCTTCAATGCTAAAATATTTTCATAAAAGTACAGATCTAGAATGTAATCGTGTGCCCTAATCACCAGAAGCAGCAACCTGGCTCTCATCACCAAAAAGGGATTTGAATTTATGTCAAAAGATTTTTACTTGGCGAAGCTAGTTTGGAATTGTGATAAAATCGCAGTTTAGTTTATATCCAATGTCTAAATTGTATTCGTGCGAAACATTATAGGAGAGTTCCACCATGCTCTCCCATTTTATGAGAAAGTTCAATTTTGGTTAATACTGACCAAATATAATTTCATCATGTTAATGAAACTTCCAGTTTTCCATCCACACATTCATTATGCACAATGTGCCTCCAAATACATCTTATGCAATCTATCGCCTATATAAGTCCTGCCAAAGATCAAGGAGTTCCGGGCATTTTCCATGAGCAAATAGTACAACGGATCAGAATAACACTGACTAATACATAGGAGTCAGTACTTTCAAAATGGGTTATCCAGTTGAAGTATGGTAAATAAGATCATGGAATAATTAAATTGCACTTATGGGCTGGAGTCAGGAAATTCATAGGACAGAAATTTTCTCCAGTGAAGTGTCAGCCAAAATAGGCAATGGCAAGAAGATCAAATTCTGGCATGATTCCTGGATAGGTCACACACTCCCCTAAGATTGAGATATTCCAAATTATTCAGCTCTTCTAATGTGTTTTGGATGGCTGGTAGTTAAGAAAGCTGTTTTAACTCAAAAGAGAGGCCTACAACTATTCAACAGATTCTACATGTGTGAAATTGATGCAGAAACCTGCAATCATATATTCTAACACTGTTCTGTCTCCTCTCGGTTATGCGAACTTTCAGAAGTTTTGGGGTAGTAATGGGCCATGCCAACTTCAGCAGACCTACTCTCTTGTTGGATCAGAAAAGGCCTACACAAACACCTAAAGAAAGCTTGGTATACAACATTTGCAGCCATCTGGTGGAGCATCTTAAAAGACAGAATGTTTTGAAGGACAAAAGAACTCAAACTGTTCTTTTGTTGAGAGCTTCTTGGTGTAAATTGGAATAGATAGCTGCTTGTGAAACCCTTTTACAGTTCTTAAAATCTTTTGTTTAGATAGCCAGGGTTTCTTTTCTTTACTTGCTACCTCTTTTATGTAATCACAACACTTAATGCTGGTTTTGGACATCAACAACATTTAACATTTCAAAAGAAAAGGTTGGTTATTTCTGTTGGGTTTTAGCCCACGATAGCTGTTTAACGCAGTGAAACTTGAAAATTTCGGAGGAAGATGGCAGAGATTTTATTTTGCATTGCCCAGTTACTGGGAAGATTTGGAAGTTTTTATATTCGTGTTTAGGATAAAATGGGTTATGCCATCTACAATTGAAGTGTTACTAAACAACTGGATATTTTGTATAAGGAACAAAGAGTTGAGGAAATTCTGGAGAACCATTCCTTTGGTCCATCTGGAAAGAGAGACCCAGAGATGTTCGAAGGGAAGGCATCATCAAATTTATGTAATCTAGCAATCCAGTGTAACTTTTCTGATGTATATGATGTGGAGAAAATGTTCATTAGTAGCACATAGAACAGGGAGACATTGTAATTTTTGAAATAGCCATTTTGTCATGCCTAGAACTATCTAGTCTATCTTAGTGCTCGGCAATTAATGATACTGAAAATCTTTTGCTCACTGATAAAAGAAACAGACAAGTACACAACCCACCCGACCCCACCCCCCAAAAGCCAATAGCACCAAGTGTCGTTGTCTTCTGCAAGCCACCCACTCTGGCTGCCGTTTTTCTCCATACTCATGCTGGAGACCTACAACAGTTTAATTTTGGGCCAACTTTATATTTTTTTAAAAGAATTTCAATCTTTTTTTTTTTGCGGAGTAGGGAAAAGTAGAGCATGTGCTATATTTTTATCCTCGATGATAATCAGGTGAATGTCATGCGAGCTTGCCTGAGATTTGTACCAAATTGCATTGTATTACCCTAATAATAATCAAATAAAGGTGATGTATGCTTAGCGATGGCTTTTGGATCTGATCGCTGACAGCTATTTAATCTGACAGTATATATTTTGCATTGCAAATTGAACAAAATTAGAAAAGAGCCTTCAGTATCCATCTGCATTGGTTTTATCAGCAATGGTTAGACTAAGATGACATAACTATCAGGAGAGGCTAACGTAATTCAAGAATGAGATTATGTTGAGATATGACAAGAACGAATAGTGAGTTTAAAAACTTGTGCATACCCATTCAAGATGTGAAGTAAATTGTATGGAGCAAGAACAGAGAGGAGAGAGAGAGATCACGCACCGTGACACGGTTATATTTGTCTTTCTTGTTGTAAACTGATAAGACATAAACCATCTGAAAGATATACATAAGATTAACATCCTCAAAAAATATACATAAGATTAACATCCTCAAAGAAATTTTTTAGCATGTCTATTCAACAGGCATGCATAAAAAAAAAACGCGGCAAAAAAATCATTGTAGCACATCATACAGAATTTCAGAGTTCAACTGCAATATATCGTTGTCTGCACAAATATTTCTCAAAAAAAACAACATTCAAGAGATGGTTGATTGTTTGATTCGTGTGACAATGAACTACCACAGAATTCATTCAGAGGAGAGAGGAGAGAGGAGAGAAGGAGCAGAAGAGGAAGGTTATAGAACTGTATTTTTTCCCTAAACAGCAAGATTGATTTAGCTCGAGGTGCCTCACAAATGGAAAGGTAAATACACAACAACCTCGTCTGCAAAAAAAAAGGGGGAGAAAGAATGAACAAAAGGTCTCCTGCATATGTATAAAAGTCATTCCTTGAAATGCCATCCAAACTTCCGGCAGTAGAAAAAACCAGCAGTGTCACACAAAACCTGATCAAATGTTATAAATGGGCCACCTCAACATCACAAACTCATATGTCATCAACATATAGAAAATGGGATATCGTTGTACTATTGCCCATGGGTTAGAATGGAGAATCTCAGCCTACAGATACAAATGATCAGTTCACCTTTGTCCATTCGTTCCTCTAAAAGCCATCCTCCATAATCTAATTCAAGAAACCCCAATTTACATGAATCATAAGCCTTTTCTAAGACAATTGTGCATAAGATCATCCCCCCCCCCCCCCCCTTTTTTTTTTATATCGAAATCCCCCACTTTTTATTGGAACCAAAGAAGCATCAAGTATTTACCTCTCCAAAAACAGTATTTTCAATGTTGATATTGTCACATCTGGAACCTTCTTAGTCAAAGTAGAAAGCTAAATAAATTTGAATTCTCATATGTTTTAGAAGTTGTATAAAATGAGATTATCAATGAAATAGTGTCAAACAAAGATTACACATTCAGGTCAGCAATAACTGAATTCAACCATTGACGGATTAACCAATACTAGCATTACTCACTTTAAGCATATTGTGCCACTTATCATTGATAGATTTATTATTGGCGATTGACTAGCAAACACAACTCTCCTAATTTAAGGCAAAAATCAAACAGTAAAAAAAGGAATTGTTTTACCAAAAGCATTTGTCGTACATTCTTCACTCGATTACCCCCTTAATAAATACCGCAAAGACAGATGTCATGAATAAACAAATCAAATTATTAAAATCCATGCTCACATTTTCTTATTACCTAATTTTTCATGCATATTAGAAGTCCAGCCTCTCTACCTACTCAAGTAGGGGTAAGGCTGCATACACACTACCCTCCCCAGATCGATTACATTGGGTATGTTGTTGCTTGTATTAGAAGTTCATACAAGCAAATGCTAGATGCACAATGACAAATTAACATTTACACCTAGAAAAAAAACTTGACGCTCCATTAGATTGATAAGTTTCTCTCAAAAAGAGTTATTACTGCATGTATACTGGTCAGAAAGCAAACAAAAATGATAAAGAACAACTCACATGTCCATGATGAGTCTTCAGGCCTCGGTCCTCCACCCGACAATTGCCATCTATGGGAAGTGTCTTGATTGGAACCTAATAATCACAACAACATCATAAATCAATTGTTAAGGGGTTTAAAAGACTATTAGTTTCTCCACTAATCCTGCACTATTAGAAACAACTATCCAATCAAAGTTCCTTGACTCACATTTCAACATCCTACACTAAGCAAAGATGATATCCTGAAAAAACATCATTTATGTAAGAATTCAATTTAGAAATTATTCTCTATCAAATCAAAAGGTCAAGTAAATTGAGTTCAAAGTCGCAAGGCTCAATTCCAAGCTAGTTGGGGTCAGATGTTTGAATTCTCACTGTACATTTTGCTCCATTTTGACTCGTCTTATCCATTATTTAGTAGTTTGGCGTTCTCTAACACTAGAGGTTCTCTAAATTTGCTAGCGACATTCAAATATTCCCTCTGTTTCAGAAAGTAGACTCTATCTATATTTTTTAACTCTCTAATTGCAACATTCTAATTTCTACCTAACATGTCTAAGATCACAAAAATTAAAAGGCATTTTGGTACATTACACACATCTTTAGATTAAGACCATAATATCCCTAGTGAATACCAAGACTTGTAAAATTCTATCGGAAACAACCTGTAACCTCTCTATCTCTAAGGTAGGGATAAGGATTGCGTACACTCTACCCTTCCTAGACCCAATTTTGTGGGACTACACTGGGTATGTTGTTGTTGTACTTTCTTTTTTAGTTTGTACCAAAAAGTATGTCTCTTTCTATATTTTGTAACTCTTTAATTCCAACATTCTACTGTCTAAGATCACAAGATTTAAACACCCAACGGTGTGGCCTAGTGGTCAATGAAGTAGGTGAACACCATGAGGTCTCCAGTTCAACTCCCAACAGAAACAAACACTAGGTGATTTCTTCCCATTTGTTCTAGCATTGGCAGACAGAGTTACCTCGTACCTATTGCTAGTGGCAGGTGGCAGGTATCCCGTGGAATTAGTCGAGGTACGATCAAGCTGGCTCGGACACCACAGTTATCAAAAGAACTAGATCACACGATTTAAAAGCCATTTTGGTACATTACACAGATATTTAGTTTAAGACACCTATCAAGACTTGCAATGTAACTATGGTAGCTTCAAAATTCAAATAAATGATTCAAATTCAAGAAACTAACCACATTGTCCTGAGGTTTTCTCTTGTAGTAAGCCAACAATCGCGTCTCCAGAACAAAATATCGCATATGTATATACGATCTACCTATCTTCCTCCTCCCATACCTCACCATCCACCCCTCATACACCACCTTCGACATTTCAATTTCAAAATCCAAAAAAACAACCTTTTTCCTACCTTGATCCCAGCAAATTAACAACTATATATAACAATACTAACAAAAATTTACCAAATACCCGGAAGCTAAGAGTATAAATCCTCACTTCCGAATACTTCAATAACCACTATGCAACAATACCCATCATCACCATTAATAAAAAAACAGATCTTTTCAACTAATCAGCGAAACCCCAAATTCAAAATTCAAATTTTGAATTAAAAAAAATACTATTTCACTAAAACAAATTGAAAAATCTATACTACTAAAATTAATCGAGGCGTGTGAAAGCTGACCAGAACAACACGGTTATCGAAAAAACAACTCAATAAGCAAAACCCCAAATTCAAATTTACTGTAACGAATCGAAAAGTTTCGGATCTTTTCAATCAAATCAGCAAAATTCAAAATTTGAAAAAAATTATATTTACTATAAAGATGGTGAAAATCGGTGATTTTTGCAAATACAAGTAGTTGACTAAAATTGAAAATTGAAAAATTTAATGAAAAAAGGTAATTTGATTTTTCGGAAAGAGAACGAATCTATGAAATTCGAATCTTTGAGAAAAATTCTGAAAAAAAAAAAATGAGCTAAAAGGAAAAAAACAGAGTAAAGGAGAGAGAAATTTGGTGGCGTTAAGTGTATGTATACTTGTACAGTATATTTATAGTATACAGTGTATACTGTATAGTCAAAATATACGCGCACATCTTTGTTTGGGGCTCGTGCCCAAATAAGTAACTAGAAATAAATTTCATTTTACTTACTCCGTTAATTTTTACTTGTCCGCCTCGATTCAATTAATTTAACGAAATATCTGTCATTTTCCGTCAGCACCATACATCAATAATAACTCTGTTCATCGAAACTAAAACATGTGGGATGAATCACGTGTTTTTTTGGTCTACATTGGGGTTTGAACCTTCTTGTCGAGTTCCGTTCATGCCCAAATAAGTAAGTAGAAATAAATTTCATTTTACTTACTCCGTTAATTTTTACTTGTCCGCCTCGATTCGATTAATTTAACGAAATATCTGTCACTTTCCGTCAGCACCATACATCAATAACTCTGTTAATCAAAACTAAAACATGTGGGATGAATCATGTGTTTTTTTGGTCTACATTGGGGTTTGAACCTTCTTGTCGAGTTCCGTTCATGCCCAAATAAGTAAGTAGAAATAAATTTCACTTTACTTATACTATTCATTTTTACTCGTCTGCCTCGATTAATTTGATGGGATATCTATCATCTCCTGTCAGCAATGGATATCTCAGTAACTTTGTCCATCAAGACTAAAACATATGAGAAGAATCATCTATTGTTTTTTTGTCTCGCTGGAGTTTGAACCTTTTTGTCGAGTTTCGTTCGGACCCTAATAAGTAAGCAGAAGTAGATTTCATTTTACGTATTCTGTTTATTTTTACCTGTCTGCATCGATTAATTTAACGGAATATCTGTCACTTCACATCAGCAACAGGAATCAGTAACTTTGTCATGACTAAAACATATGAGAAGAATCGTCTAGTATTTTTCGTCTCCACTGAGATTTGAACCTTCTTGTCGAGTTGTGTACGTGCCCAAATAAGTAAGTAGAAATAAATTTCATTTTACTTGCTATGTTCATTTTTACTTATTCCATCTCGACTAATTTGACGAGATATTTGTCACCTTCCATCAGCAACAGGTACCAGTAATTCTGTTCATGAAGACCAAAATATATGGAAAGAATCACCTAGTGAATTTCTTTTGTCTCTGATGGAGTTTAAACCTTCTTGTCGAGTTTTTTTTTTTTTTAAATCAAATTACATAAACTCTTATCATTTAATGTACGATTATGATTAAGTAAAAAAACTCTATATTCAAACACATGACATATTATATATTGATATCAACGGTTCTTATGAATAATTTTATACCATTTCCAATGACTTGTTTGGATGGTGTTTTATTATCTCGTATTGTGTTCGAAGTATAGTAATTACAAACCATGCGGTTAGTCAACAAAAGACGACATAGGTTGGCATTGATAGACATAAACAAGACTTAATTAATTTATTCAATATGGGCTTGATAAGTGAATACTATGAGAGAATAAGGGTTAATTTGCTTCTTTTAAGATTCGCCCTAGAGAATAAAATGAACCAATAAGAAATTCATCTTCAACTTGCTTTCAGCAATAGATTGACTCATGCTTTAAATCGACGTATTAATGGGAAAAAACATAATTTCCATCTCATACTATATGAGAAAAGTTTAAGCCACATCTAAATTATATAAGTGATCTATTACACATCTTAACTATATAAAAGTGATATTATTACCTCTCCGCGATCCCGGCGCGTGTGTTACACTTATTTTAGGCGCGTCCAGCCTATTAAATAACAAAAGTAAACGGCTAAAAACATTAAGGAAAAAAGCATCGTTTCCACCTCAAACTATAGTCGAAAAGTCGAATCCATACCTAAACTATATAAGTGACCTATCACACACCTTAACTATAAAAAAGTGATATTTTTTACTGACGTGGCAGCGCGTGTAAAACACTACACCACATGCGATAGCTGACAGGGTGTAAATAGTTTTACTTTTTTATAGTTTAGGTGTGTAGTAGGTCACTAGTATAGTTTAGATGTGGCTTCGACTTTTCGAATATAGTTTAAGGATGAAAATGATGTTTTTTCCCATATTAATCAAAGATATTTTCTTTCAATGAACGCACACATTGCTTGAAAAGGAGATCGATGTGTGCACCAACATTGCTGTAAGTTTTGACAAAATGAGATATGTTGTCCTTTTCATCAAATTGTAACTATGATAATATCTTGACGAATATCAATGAATATAATAGTCTAGGGCGTCTCAATAAAATTAATAATCTAAAGTCAAATGTCTAATGCTAAATTTTAACTCGAGACCTTAAAAATATACACATAAATAATAAATAATTTTTTCTTTTCATAATTATTATTTTTACTGTAGTATTATGTTTCATGTTTCACGTAGTAATATTATTAGTTATAATAGTAAGGATTGATTCAAGTAAATAATACGCTAATCATGCGTTTTCAATACATTACTTTAGATGTTATTGTAAACATATTATTTATTATTATAAAGATTTGAGTAGTTTAATTCAAAGTTTCAAAATATTTCTATTAAATGATAATATCTTTTTTTACTATATTC
Source organism: Capsicum pubescens (assembly GCA_030864215.1). NCBI lineage: Eukaryota > Viridiplantae > Streptophyta > Magnoliopsida > Solanales > Solanaceae > Capsicum > Capsicum pubescens. Next base: position 27,230,648 of record CM061549.1, on the reverse strand, counting down.
AATATTGTCAAAAATAAAATAAAATCATAAAATTAATAATTAAAATTTTTTAAGGCCTTAAAATTTCGTGGAGTTTAAAGCAAAGGCTTTACTAACCCTATCCTTGACTCACCCCAGATAATAGTTGAATATATATGTATATTCACCTCACCCCTGTAGTCATTATCCACACCACTCCATTCCACTCATTATTCTGAAAGGTACTTTTCCAAACACTTTATGGGTCGTTTGGTAGAGTGTATAAGATCAGTGCAAAATATAATGTTTTAGTAATGTTTGTATTATTTATGCTTGTATTAGTTATGCATGTGTTATTTCTTATACATTATTTGGTTTGATGTATAAGAAATAATACATCTTACATAATTTCTATAAAAGAAATGTTTGTTTACAAAAATACCCTTCTTTGATTTTGTACACTTTTTTGCAACAATTTTTTTTTGCCATCTCAAATATAATTAGTATTGTTGAACTGGTATATAGAGGTTTCAGATTAATTGCAAGACCTTTGTCTCTGCGTATGAAATATTATACCAACGAATTAGCATAGTCAAAACAAAAATAAAACATAAGACGTAAAATTAAGAAATAGTTTCAATTTTTTTTTAATCTTTTTAAAGACCCTTGAAGCAAAGCAAAAATATGTTACGATTATTTAAATCAATTATTCATTGTTGTAGATTAAAATTGTGGGAAAAAAATTGTGAAATGTTTTAAAAAGATTCACTATTGCAAATTAAATTAGCGAGAAAAGGAATGGTGAAATATTTTGAGAGGAAAATTGAGGGGTATTAAGGTCATTTAATAAGTTAATGCATGTATTAAAGACTTTGCATTACTAATACATAGAAAATGGGTGGTATTAGTAATACACACCTTAATACACAATAAAGTGTATAACTAATACTTGCATTAGTTATACATTGACTAAAATTTGTACCAAACAAGGTATTCATAATACACGTTAATTAATACATGCATTATTTTTGCCAATACACTCTACCAAACGACCCCTTAGAGTTGTTATTTTTGAAGAAAACGTTAAGTGAAAAATAAAATTAGATTACTAAATCTACATCTATAGCTACGATATATTAAAAATGTGAAGATCTTTAGAAATGTTGTTTGTACTTCTTGCCCTTCGTTAAATGTCTTTACTTTAGATAAAATCGTCTTTTCACTATTTTTTTCTAATATTTAAAAGTTAAAAATTAATTAAATATATTTATGATAAAACGTTTCTTTATTAGAAGTCATTAGAATTAATGACAACTAATACTTTTTTCATTAGTGTAAGAATTCTAAATCAAATAAATTTGATTTTAAGAAGATTTATAAAATTTAGAAATAAATATAAAAATATTAGTATAAGAAAAATTCAAGAAAGTATCACATTTTTAAAAGTTTTAAGTACATAATAAAAATGTAATCAATGGTTTTGTAAAGATTTGACTTTAAAAACAAAAAAAAGATTTTAAATATAGAAAAAAAATAAAAAAATAATCATACCACAGATATGGTTCAAATTAATGTGTCTATCTTAGCCTCTGGCAGCAAGAGAAAGTAGTATTGCATGACAAAAACAAAAGTGATGATCCATCAACCACTTAAAACTTTTAATGATAAAATATATATATGTGCTTGTACTAAAAAATATGTTTAGATTTATATTATTATATTAAAGTGTGAATGATCTATGGAAAGTTATTATAACTCTTCATACTTTATTAAAATCTTCGTAATAAATAAAATTATTTAATTTTAAATAATCAAACATTACGCGTGCGAGGCACCTGCGATTAAATTAGTAATAAATGCATGGTGACACACAAAATCACATCAAACTGATATTACATTAAAAATGGAATTATTTTTGTTACTACTAGATAGTAATATAATATAGTAATTTTTTAATAATAATCAGAATAAAAATTGCAGTATCTATAATCTACAATAATATATATATATATTAAAAGTGTGAAGACCCTTAGAAAAGTGATTTGAATTTTTTACCCTTCATTAAAAGTATTCGCAATAGATAAAATTGTTTTTTCACTTTTTTTCTTCTAATTATTATATTATTATAATTAAAATATTTAAAATAAAAAATTATTAAAATATATGGTAAAAGATAGTAGAAAAATTAATAATTAAAGAGTCATCAAATATATGGTAAGAATATAATATACGTGTATTTTTATAATTAAAGAATTTCTAAAATATATAGTAATAGAAAAATATATATGGTAAAACAAAATAATAATTAATATAGAGTATAATTCATGAGTTTTGCTAAGAGTTATATATATGGTAAAAAAATACTCGACAATTAAGCGCACTTTTCAGCTCAATTCATGTAGGAAAAGTTCATCCACTTTTTTGGGTTAATTTTGTTAACAAAATTTTCACGTTTAGTACAATTAGGTTTTTCATTAATAAATTTCCTCATTCTTTTTAAAGAAAATTACCCGTATTAGTCACTATTGGACTTTTATTACCATTTAAAGCCTAATTTTTAACGAATACAAAAATATAAATGACGGTGTGACTATAAATATAATAAATTGTTGTGGTATTTACGCTATCATCCATTACTTGTGCTCGAGTAGTCATACTTTTCGAAAATACAAAAAATATAAAATAGAACAAAAAAATGATAAAGAAAATAAGTAGAAAAAGAAGAAGAAAAAACGAGGAAAACACGACAAAAGAAAAAATTATAAGAAAATAAAAAAGAAAAAAAATGATAGTGTTTTTTAACGAGACTAAATATGTAGTGTATTTATGTTTTTATGAATACAGACCACTGAGTAAAAGTAAATACAACAACTGTGAATCGAATACAACGGCTAAATAAGAACTGTATTCATATTTTATATGAATACACACTATCTGTAAAACTGAATACAGCTGGCGTAAATCGAATACAACGGCTATAAATGATAATTATGTAAAATATGACTATGAAAGGTGGGTTTTATAGCAAAATGCTGTTAATTTTTAAAGATCCCCTTTTTTTTTATTCACTCGAATTTGTTGTCTTTTTATTTAGGTTTTAGGTCATTATTTCAAATTTTTTGTAGAGAAAAAGGATAGTTTAGGTTGGAATAATGTGCATTGCAGCAGTTCGATATTTCTGTAACTATAAATTTGTAACACTTTGAAAATTATGAGGCACACACCTCTTTTTTTTTTATTATTATTTTATTATCGGGTGTGTAACTCTATAGATAATATTATTTATAATTATACACGGGTTGTTGTATATTTCCTTGTATATCTTTTAAAGTAAGCAATATCATTAATTATTAATTGTCAATATTATAGAATTATACATATTTAACTTTAATTGCTATTTTTTAATAATTTTATTCTTTTTATACATAATTCTATTGATTGAGTTGAGACACACTTGAAAAAAAAAAAAGGTATACAAAAATTAGTATAAATAAATATGATTCCCTTTTCCATGGAATTTCTCTTTCCCCTTTAAAGTTGCAATTCATTTAATTATAGTTTGTAATACTTTATGAGACAAGAATTCAATTTATTTATTGTATGTTGTCTTTTCTCTTTAATGCCCTAATTAATACTGCACAGACAAATAAATAAAAGTAGGACTAGGATCTTGAGGTTCTTTTTCTTTGTTTTAAATTTTAAAAATTAATCTAAACAATGGAGTTCCAGTAGGATTTTTATAGATTTGCTCTGAAAAAAGATTGAGAAATTGATAAATATAATAAGAAATAACATATTTTATTTTTTAAAAAGTACAACATGCTAAGCACTAAGCACTTGTCTCTCACATTCATCAAGAGAAATGATTAGGACTAATAACAATGTTTTTAGGAAAAAAAAAGTAAGAAAAATATCTATACTTTCGCGAAATTTGTAGTTACGCATCCTGAATTTTGCAGGAGTTCTATGGCCCCCTAGACTATTTTTTACCGTATTTAACTGATATATATTTGCCCATTTGGATCTAGATAAAAGTCTACGTACGTACGCCCTATATTGGTAAGGTCTACTACGTATGCCCCATCCAAGTTCAATATGCGTAACTAAGTATAGGTATTTTTCGCACATTTTTCCAATGTTTTTACTAAGTCACTCTTCAGTTAATTAGACCTATACAAAAGCACCAACATATCCAATATAGGATGAGGCGTACGTAGACCATACCTCTACCTTCGAGGAATAGAAGGTTGTTTTTGATAATCTTTCGACTCGAGAAAATTATTTTCAGAACAGTATTGAAGAAAGAAAAGTACGTATCAACAGTAAAGATAACCAAAGTAGAATAAATAACAGTATTAATAGAATCAAGAACAAGATTAGAAAAAATAACATAAAGTTACAAAAATCTCACCCTTACAAAGTAATTACAAAAATCTCAGCTAATTATATAAATTCATTGGATGTATCGAAAACTAATTATGTATCTCAACAGACCCAAAATTAGAGAAAATATATCGAAAGCTAATTATCTATCTTGACAAGGAAAAAAAATGTATCTTGACAGACCCAAAATCAGAAAAAATATATAGAAAGCTAATTATGTATCTATATAAAGGGAAAAAAAAAAGCATCTTCATTAGATGTATCGGAAGCTAATTATATATCTCAACAGACCCAAAATTAAAATTTCCAGTAATTATGCAAAATATTGAAATTTTCTGTAATCAAACTCTAAACTGTCCCCAATAATATTAGCATGCTACCAGACACTATAGTTAAAGCATGAAGAAAAAATAAAATGATACAATACATGCACAACATTAGTAATATTATTAAAATGTCACCCTTAGGCTACATATAGAAGACTATAAATACATTTTTATTCACATCATACTACTATTCAATTTCCTATTAAAACAGGTTTAAAAGCAAACAGAAAGAAGATGTTCAGTAAGGAACAATAATAGATTCTATGAGTTCTTGGAGTGGAGCCAGCTCTTTTTTGTCAATCAGCACAAACTCCTGCAGAATGAACATCAATTATAAGTGTTAGACAATATCAATCCTATAGTTAAAAGTATCAGTGAAAACCATACGACGAAAAATATGCTGCACGGCGAAGATTTTGACCATGTCCCCAGGTCGCGGGTTTGAGCTGTGGAAACAGCCTCTCGCAGAAATGCATGGTGTGGTTGCGTACTATAGACCCTTAAGGTCCGGCCCTTTTCCGGACTCCGTGCCTAGCAGGAGCGTAGTGCATCGGGATGGCCAAAGAAGTTCTCGACATAATCAACATCTTCAAGCCCCTCCCGAGTCCCCGGCCGGCCAAAGAAGTTACTTGACCAGGTCACGGGTTTGAGCTGTTTGGGTTTGAGCTGTGGAAACAGTCTGTCGCAGAAATGCAAGGTATGGCTGCGTAGTGTATAGACCCCCTTAAGGTCCGGCCTTTTTTGACTCCGTGCCTAGCAGGAGCTTAGTGCACCGGCTGGCCAAAGAAGTTCTTGACCATGTCACCAGGTCACGAGTTTGAGAGCTTCTCGCAGAAATGCAAGGTATGGCTGCGTAGTGTATAGACCCCCTTAAGGTCCGGCCTTTTCTGACTCCGTGCCTAGCAGGAGCTTAGTGCACCGGCTGGCCAAAGAAGTTCTCGACATAATCAACATCTTTGAGCCCCTCCCGGGCTGGCCAAAGAAGTTCTTGACCATGTCACCAGGTCACGGGTTTGAGAGCTTCTCGCAGAAATGCAAGGTATGGCTGCGTACTGTAGACCCTTAAAGTCCGGTCCTTTTCTGGACTCCGTGCTTAGCAGGAGCTTAGTGCATTGGGCTGGCCAAAGAAGTTCTCGACATTATCTACTTCAAGCCGCTCCCCAGACCCCAATTGTGTGATTACATAATTGACATAATCGACATTTTCAAGCCCCAACCCAGACCCTACTTGTGGGATTACACCGAGTATGTTGTTGCTATTGAAAACCATAAGAACAAAGTTATGCTGCATAACGAAGTTCTTGACATAATCAACATTTTCAAGCACATAACAGAAACTGCAGTAAGAAACTTGTTAACGCGTATTAGCATGCAATGACCATGTCTACAGCTTCTGAAGAAATAAAAACTAGTAAATGCGCAAACAACAAAATAAGTTCATTCAGGATCAACAGTTTAGCCGACTCACATGGGTGAAGAGTATGAAGTGTTTGAAGCACGTATTCAAATGGGCTTCCTCCTTAAGACTCACAATCTTCTGAAAATGGGAGTGATAAATATGAGCATATACACGAAAGAGGCGTTTGAATATTGTCTTGACAACATCCTTGAAGTTAGGAGGAAAAGGTACACCTACAAAAACATAGCCCAGACGACAATGAGAAAAGGTAACATAATATTGTCTAAACTAAGAAAGCCAGGGATTTTAGCTAAGCCAGACTTCCTTGTCCAACTTCAAACCACCTACTCCTACGCATCCGCCCCAAGAGAAAAGTTTTCACTCACTCAAGATCACTTCCTAAATCCATTTTTATAGAGACAACGATAACATGATTTGCACATTAGCAGTAGTTGTGAAATCATTCTTAGGAAGAACATACACAGTCTAAATCAAATTATTACAAAAAATAGGAGTAGTTGTTGTAAGGATCGTAACCAGATAACTTAAAAGAATCTGAAACAATTCAGGCATTCCAATATAAAAAGTAGGCTATATGAGTTGGGAAAGGGGATCATTCTTTACATCTCCAAAATGACGTTAAAAATATGAGTCAGTAAACTGTAATTAGTACTTACCAAGCCTTTGAGGAAATAAAGATTCGTCATCCAATTGAGTTTCAATCCAGTCCATCAAATATTCAACATATTTCGGAGCCGAAACTTCAATAGGCTTCTTAATCTGTACACCATCAGCCCACCTATACTCATACCTGAAACACAATATATGAATATATTATGACATTATTGCAAGGATGAGACTTTAGTTCCACATCGGTTAAATGGGAAACTAACGTGGGACTTAGCTAGCTTTTGGGGTGTAGTTCTCCTAAGGTTGTATCAGAAGAAGTCAAGAATGATGTAGCCCGCTGAAGAATAATCCCAGATTAGATTTCCACCTAGCCTAATACTAGTGCTAACGTTATCTGGTATATATTTGGTCTTCTCGGAATTAAATCACAAAATGAAGGGAAAATATTGTTACTTCTTAGTATTTGGTCCATTAATCCTATAATCCTTATCTTTACTTTGGTCAAAGCTGCATCAAGACATCTCCTCGAGATTGCTGCACTCTTGGAACTCTCGACATCAGTGTTCATGATTTTTCTTATCAGTATCTTAGCTTCCTTGATGTACTCAAACTGTTCAAGTTACGATATTCTGGGCACAGCATTACATGTCTATGAAATTCTAGACCAAATGCCTTAATGTCATGTCACTTAAGAAGACGGTTCTGATTAATTGCTAATAACAGCTTATGCAAGAATCATGCACCCCCTTAAAAGAATTGTGATATGGGCAGGTAATTTGGGAAAGCGGAACAGCCGAGTTTTTCATATCCCTGTGATTAAAAGCCATACAAATTCCACTGTTGGACAGTTGAATTCGAATATGGTCCTCACACAATTTGCAAGAATCAACTTCCTATAACCAAGGAACAATTTTAGTCTTTTTTTTCCGCAAAAATGATTAAATTACATCTCAAATAATGTATATAATAGAAGTAACCTTGAAACCTGTGTTGCTCGGACTCTTCAAAAATGTCGACGGGTGTGTGTCGGATCCTCCAAAAATAGTATATTTTTGAAGGATCTGACACGGGTGCGGCAACATTTTTGGAGAGTCCAAGCAACTTAGCTTGAAACAGCTTATTTACAAAACATACTTGGGGCCTGCAGTCATTGTCGGGCAGTTTTCTGGCGTACAGAACTCAGTGAGGGTGCCATAAAGTAGATTCACCTGGTTGAAGAAATCTACAGCTGCATATTCAAGAATAAAAAAATCGCCATTAAATTAAACTTGATCAGCTTACAGCAACAAGTAGGAAAACTGAATGTGATATATGTAGCATGTATTCTCAGCATTGGCTTCAAACGGAGATTATATCCACAAGATGAGGTGTTTCGGCATTGCGGATGCTAAGACGGATGTGTGGTCATACCAAATTAGATAAGGTTAGAAATCACCACATTCGCTATAAGGTGCAAGTAGCACACACTGAGGATAAAATGTGAGAAGGTTGCTTAAGATGGTTTGGACATGTTCTACGTCGACCTACAGATGCACCGGTCTGTAGGTGCGAAACTATGGTAAGTGAAGGTGTTAAAAGGAGACGTGATAGACCTAAATTACATGGAAGGAAGTGGTCTCAAAAGACCTGCAATTACTTGGTATAAATGCAGAATTAGCTAAGGATAGGGCACAATGGAAGAAAAAGATCCATATTAAGTGATATAGGTTCTAGACTCGTAAGACAAACACATTTTTCACCTTTATTTTAATTATTAAGACGCTGATATGATATGAGCCTAAATGAAGAAATGAGGATTCATATAGCCGACCCCAACCTATTCGGATCTGAGGTGTTGTTGTCGTTGTTGATGAAAATATTGTTTTAGGTCTGTTGAGTCTAGGGCATAGAAAGACGCCAAAAACCACACGGGACGGAATCACTTCATCCAAGCAAGACTTATAACCTATAATTAGGCTGGTATCCTAACATCAATATCCAGTATGTTAAGTACTCTTATTCATCCCATTCAAGCAACCTAATCTGACTACATGGATATTAAGGTAAGAGATAGGCAACCTCAGGATTTTTTTTTTGTTTGTTTTACATACCCCAAATCATGTTTTTCACTAGTTTGATATGCTAGAGGGAGACAAAGGATGTTTTTTGGGGCTATCTCGACACGGATGAGCATCACTAAGGACTTAATTCATGATACCTGGCCTAGGATCTACAGCGGTTCAACAGGTCCCAGGCGCAGATTTACAGTTGAAGTTTTAACCAGAGTCATAATATTCTTTTCGTTGAATATGAACCAATAGATTGTAGGTCTATCTACAATAGAGATAGAGTTGATGTTTTGGTGAATGTGAACTTTTATTAGTACAAAATTAGGTTACATGACACCTCTTTAGGACTTGTTACTGAAAAGGTAATATACAAACAGATCAGTCAATCCGGAGAAGATGGAAGCCTCTATTCATTTTTTTCCTACTTTCCATGTAGCCAAAAGAGAAAAGAAGTTCTTGTTAGAGAAGTCAGGATTTTTGAGATTAAGAGTGGGTGAGAGTTTTACCCTGCAGTTCAACTAAGATACCGCGTCCGGCAATCATATTCCAATCATATCAAACAGCAGAAATGGAGGAAATATTAATGTGCAACGGATTCCCGTCATTATGTATGAGAGAGAGAGAGAGAGGGAGAGAGGATGTACTGTTGACAGCTAGCCATTCATTAATATCTTCCCCAGGAGGAAGCCTCACGGCCTCTCTCAAGTTTCCACTGCCTAATGTAGAATCAATGTGCTTTCTTAACTGTGCACCCTGCAACAAAGAAAACGGAGAGCAAAGCAAGAAAGATGACCCGTTCAGGACCAAAGATACTACACTTTTCTACCCATAATTTTACTGTTTAGATCAACTTGCAAATTAAAAAGAAGACACAATGGAAGAATGATTAACACGTAAGAAAACCAAAGGAAAATAAAATTTTCACCCCAAGAGTCCAAATTCTAAGCATGAGATAATTTAGATTGTAAAACTAGCCAACTATATCAATTTAAACATACCAAAATTTGGAGTTGGATGAGTTTCCAAGAGCTCCGAACAGATTATATGTCAAATCATCTGACTCCGTTAATTCGTTCTTATCCTGATACCTTTCGTGTCATAGATACAAAGCTTGCTGCATCCTAGTAACTTGAAATAGCTTTGGCGGTAGGGTTGGGTGGCTTGCTGGGGCACGAGTCCCTTACTAGTTCTGGGGCTTTGATTGGCACAAGCTGTTTTCACCTTCTAGCCAGCAGTTGCCGGATTAGCTATCGGAATTTCCTTAACCGCCTTTATTAAGAAAGAAGAGATCTCAAGGTTGGACATCCATCACGGCGGTGATGACGCGGTTGAGTGTTCATTAGGTCCAACACCCGGCCTATCAAACCTAGCTTTGGGTTCGATCCAGCAAGTGATTCACTACCCGAGAGAGGGATAGTCATGAATGGAATGCAAGGAAGACAGATAAGCAGTTGGCGAGGACCATCCGTTATGCAGAAATATAAAGATCTGCACTTTCCTTTTACAACGAAAGAGGGAGGGGGCCCTCTTCCCTAAAAAGCCTTTCCGATTGCCTCCCTCCGCCTATCTCTTAAAGCTACTGCATCCCACCGATCCCCGAATCCGCTCTGCTAGTTGGCTTTGTTGCTATCAAGGCTTAGCATTCTATGGACTTCCCTACGTCCAGAAATGGTATGCCAACAAACACCCTTTCTCCTAAGCCAGCCAAAGTTTTCTGATGGCAATAACCGTGTTTCCCATTAAAAGTAAAGCGGTGTTCTCTCTACGCAGGTAGAACCCTACTACTTCTGTGCTAGCTACCAGCTAAAAGTGATACTATCTACAACTCCTGAAAGAAGGCCAAATAGCGTCTCATCCGGCATTCCCTCTCTTAAGTTATTCAAACCATTTGTCGGATGGAAAGAAAGCCAACTTCGCTATAAACTTGTTGGACACATAGTAGCATGCATGGCAAAGGAGGGACGGTCTACTGAAAATGACTCTCAATCTCCTACAATGCGTTCAGGGATAAGTTACCAAAGGTGCGGGCGTGAAAAGTTGCCAATGACCCTGGGGTTGAGTCTAGGATACACCATGTCCAATAATATCATAACAACAAGCATAAAAATACGCAACTAAATTCAACTACTGACAAGCTTACCTTGATCAAGACAAGCTTATAATTAGCACAAGAAAAATAATTAAGTAAAGAATCAAAGCATGTTTTGAGGATTACAAAGATCTAATAACCCTATAAACTTGATTACGTTAATATGTCATTTGCTTGAACAAGTTCTAGAAATTTGTGGTATCGAAATTAGCAGGTGCAGCGGAACATTTAACGTACAGGATGTAACTACCAAAAAAGGACAAGACAAAAACAGCAGAATTTCTTCTTAAACTAGGAAAGAACATAACCTTACTCCCTGAGGGTGCAGTCTTTTTGGGTCGGAATGTTCTCTGGTTCCTATAAACCAATAGCAAACAAGACGTCATATGAATAATGCTATGTACCAATAATCCATCAAATAGGATAGAAAAGCATACTCAAGGAAAAAGCTAAAATAATGACAAGAAACATAATGCAAATTGCAAAGTATGCAAAACACTACAAGAATGTCAAATGGTACTAATAAATTTGAGAACCAATGCGATAGTCATCCGTTAAAAGCTACTTATAATTTATATGTGAGATATGAATAGCAGAAATAGCATTATCTTCATTGAGCTGAAGCCTCAAAAACACAAACTTGCTAAAGCAATGTGTTACACATTTCTATTTACCCAGTGTTACAACTATTGAGTAAGCCGTGTGTTAAAACAAAACCATTTTTCGGTGACATGTGATGAACTTTCTATATATGGTTCAAAAAGAGGAGATAAGTTCTCGAAGCATAGTTCTCTCTTCTTATACACACGAGGGCTTCCAACCTCCTGTTTATAACAACAACAACAACAACGACATACCCCGTATATATAGTCCCACAGGTGGGGTTTGGGAAGGGTATAGTGTATGTAAACCTCACCCCTACCTTGTGAGAGTACGGGAGATTGTTTCTAATAGACCCTCAGCTCAAAACTGTTGTTAATTTGATCCTCCTTGTGAAAGTACAATCTTTACAACAGACGTTATACAAACGTCATCCTTCCATTTGTCTAGTTCATGTCCAATTAAAAATAAAAGTACACGACTATTCACTTAATACAATATATACCAGATCAAATATTTGATCTTGGAATAGTAATAACTAAATATCCAAGATTTCCTTCCCAAAACAAGTGAAGCAAACAACATAATGGCATACAAGCCGTTGACATGAATCAAATACCTTTCGCCTAAATCTTATATATGTATTAAACAACATACTAAGTAGCCGTTTGGTAGCTGGTTAGAGTTACACGACCATTAGTGATACAAGAATTAGTTATGAAGGAATCTACGTATCAGTTAAGCAGTTACTCATCTACGTATTAGTTATTCCATCTTCTATCGTACATAAAATAACACTATATATTTCCTCGTAACTTATATACATGTATTAGTTATTCGAGATTTAATACATGAATAACTTACCTTATAATAAATACTAAGGGGTTATTTAGTTCATGGAACCCTAACAAATTCCAATCTTCTGGATTGCACAAACAGTTTACAAACAAACAAAAAAATAGTAAATAAATTTAAAATCTTCTAAAAACTCAATCAAACAAGAAACAAACAACCTAAAAGTCTAAAACCAATAAAAAAATCAATGTGACAACAAATAATAACAACAAAAAAAATACAACAAATTCAGAAGAAAAAAAAAAACTCAGATCATTAGATTAGTTATCATGCATCAATTCAAAAAAAACAAAAAAAACATGAACAATTCACAATCATACCAAATAATTTTTTTTAAAAAAAGAATAGAGAGATGATTATTTACCTTCCAAGACCAAACAGACTCATTTTTTTCTTTTTAGGTATATGAAAAAAATATTTGAGAAAAAAAAAATGATTCTTGATGTAAACTTTTATTTGCCACCTTGATAGAAAAGGTGGCAAGAAGAGAGAGAGAGAACAAAGAGTGAAAAAATATAAATATCAGATTTTATATTTTTCATTTTTTTAGTCGGTCGATTTTAAAAAGAATGACTTATTTTGATATGATATATAATTTTTTTTAAAAATAAAGTTTCTTTTAGTTGTATGATATGAAATTAAAGTTACGTTAAATGTATTAAAATAACATTTAATTTTATATTTTTAAACATGTCACGTAAAAAATTACAACTGATCAAGTATTTGTCAAAGGAAAGGATCATTCTGTTTTAAACGAATTAAAAAAAATATATTATTTTTTTTAAAATCGAGAGAGAATTAAATAATATTCCTCTAATTTTATTTTCATTAAATAAAACTTTTTTATATAAATAAAAAATTACTAACTTTCAGTGACAATCTTAGTTAAATGCTTAGGATAAATGTGTGTCTATTTATTTAATTTTACATTAATTTATGTAATTATTTGTGGATATCAATGTATTTTTTATTTTAGTACATAGAAAAATCTAAAGAAAGCTGATTTTCCTTCTCATATCTATTGCGTGTTCACCGGAACTACATATATTTTATTAGCTTAAAAATAAATGACCTATTTTAATTTAACACGAAATTTAAAAAAAAAAAAAGATAGCGTCTTAAATTAAAGTTATACTTGAGAGTGATTCCCCTCTTGTTTTTGATGTGTTGAATGCATGTTTAGAAATTAGGGTTTTGAGGGCGACTGATTCTCTTTTGGTCCACGTAGAGATTAAGTGCTTGTTGATAAAGGATTTAAGGGTTTTGAATTTAATATATTCAATAGGTCTTATTTGTTTGTATCTTCTCGTGTCAATCTAACTATCTTCTATCTCTTATTCGATTGTTCCTTTGTTTTCGTAGTTAAATTTTTGTTCTCGTAATTTTCCTCGCATCAACACGTGAAAAATTAAAATTAAAATACTACTATAAAAAATATCATTATACTTTTATGTTATTTTATTTTTCGGAGGGTAATTTGGAGAGTGTCCATCTTCGACCGCCTTTATTTCATTTTCTGAACGCCATATTTGGAGGGGTGAATAGTGTCCCTTCAAATGTGGAGATGCAGTATTCATCCTCTCTATTTTACGTTTTGATTATTATATTATTATTTACATTACATAACATTTTTAATGAACATATTATAAATTATAAAAGACCATTAATTTAAGCCGTAATATTTATAATTATTTTTCTAATGTAATATCTTTATTATATTTGTATTTTTATTTTTAAAATTTGAATAATTTTTAACTAGACACAAAAATGCTCATTTTGAACTTCGTAATGCATTAACAGAGCACTTATGAAAGCGATGTAATAATCTTGAGAGTTGAACATTTACGTAGAAATTAAAATAAATTTTATCATGATGTAATATATGTTTAACTATATTTCATCAATGATTTCACTTTTATTTACATTGTTCATTAATATGAATAATATATAGTAATTATTTGCAATTTATGTTATTTTAATTTTTTTAAAAAAATAATAATTTTATATTATATAAAGATTTTAAAAATAATATCCATTTTATAGCGTGATTATACATTAAAGAAATAAAAGAATTTATTTTATGAAATAAGAAAATATAAATGAAATAAAAATAATAATAAGAAGTGTGGGTTGAAGTTGGTGTTCTTCGAATATAAAAAAATAAAATAAAGTTATTTCTTACAAACTTGGGGGGAGGGGGGGGTTATTTTTATTTATTAAAAATTGACTGAGGAGGAGGGGTGTGGAGATGAGGTGGGGGCAGAGGTAGATTTTTTAATTTTTTTTTGCGAAATAATATGATAGTTAAAATTTTTAAAAGATGATTTTACATGCTCAAACGAGACATTTCAATATAAAATAATTAAAATTAATTTTTTAATATTATTTCGTACATCGCACGGATACATGTACTAGCAACCTTACATCTGTGCTGGTGAGAAGTAGCAGACATGATATGCTTACAACATTGGAATATAGTAGCAGCCTAATATACTAGCAACTATAAATGCTACTCACTCTACCTACACTCCCAATTATCCCCATAATATTTTTTTAGAATAATTAGCAGAAAATTTGCAAAAAAATAAAAAATAAAAAGGTGGGTGGGGTGGGGTGGGGTGGGGTGGGGGTAGGGGATGAGGGGGTTTCCCTTGTAGCTAAACATGTAAGGAAACAGAATGTTGTGGAAAGGCCAATGCTATAAAGTGTACAATGTACACTGACCCTTCTGGGCTAGAAAAACAGTACTGTGCTCCCATCCATGCTGCTTAATCCTTTGAACCTGCAAGAAGTCGATACGCGCAGGACACATGAGAAGTTTTCCAAGTTAAGGAGGATACATCAAATCATCGATGTTAGACAGATAACGGTTTCCTTTATGGTATATGAGTGCGTGCAAGTATCTGGTACGAGGACATCAAGTTTTTTTCCCCGGTTCTAGTGTTGAGTATATTCTGAAGGATCTGATTGACCATGTATCACACCTACTCAACACTGGTAGGTCATGGTTCCAAATACGCATTTCAGAAATAGTCGAGTTAAGGCAAGGTTATAAATGACAGCACTACAGACTACAGAGATGAGAACGCGTTATATATTAGTGTAGCATAGACAACTTTTAACTATTTAACACAGATTCTGGTAAAGACTATAATAAGGCAGTACGTTCCAGTGTACCAGATGAAAAGGGTAATCGTGTTCAATGATTCACAATCAACGAAAAGAAAAAGGGCAGTCCGGTGCACTAAAAGCTCCCGTTATGCACGAGGTCGGAACCACAAGGCTCTAATGTACGCAGCCTTACCCTACATTCCTGCAAGAGGCTTTCTCCACGTGTTGAACCCGTGACCTCCTTGTCACATGGGAGCAACTTTACCAGCTACGCCAAGGCTCCCATTCAACGATTCATAATCAAGGAGATTCCCCTTAATCATCCAGATTAAAGAAACCTTAGAAGAGCTAAGAAAAGGGAGGTAGGTTTGAAGGCCATAAGTAAGGCTGATATATGAAAGGACAGACATTTGGGTGATTCAACTAATTAATAAGGACATGTTCAAAATGTTCTACGTTTCAGTTTCCTGGATTTTCTTAGCATCGCAGTATATCGCTTAGATGGTCCCTCCCTACTTATGTTGCACAGACTCTCCAAAAATGTTGCCACAACCGTGCCAGATTCTCCAAGAATACACCATTTTTGAAGTATCCGACACGATTTTGAAGAGTCTGAGCAACATAGGTCCCTACTTCCTAACTGATTCTGCAAGTTGGTGAGAGACCATACCAGAAATTTATTCCTTAGCATCCTAAGGTATATCCCTCCACCAAAAATATGGTAAGAGGCTTATCAAGAGATCATCTCGATTAACTAAGAGATGCACAGGACAGAGTATAGCATTATTCTGTTAATCTTGCAGTATTTCCATCTTCTATCTATAGTTCAAACTTTTCATAAAAGCAAATTTCCAAATGCATTTACCTTCAATCTATGCAGTTTACTGGTTTTCGATACCTGTGAGCTCAAGTGACGTTGTTTTTTAGATGATGATGGTGGTATCTGGGCCAATTTCACCCACCTCGACTATTCCATTGGGTGCCTGATACCTCCCATGTTAGCATAGGTATCTAGTAACTCTGTCCACCAACGCTTATGCAGATGCGGAGAAATCACTCAAGTAATATTTTGTCTTGGCTGGAATTTGAACCCTATTCCTTGGGTACATTTAGTAACATTATTTCCGATACACACAAGATTACCTCCCAAAAATTTACTCCGAGAATAATGCCACCCTTTTGTTAGATCTCCTATTGAGCCACACAGAGCTCAATCATATGAGCTCTTTGACACAATAATGAAATATAGTTGGCCATTTGCTATAATCTGTTATCACCAAGTGTCAAAATCTACGAGTCCAAAAGTTAGAATTACAAGCATTCTAGGTTGCTGAAAAGTTAAAATGGATACTAAATATATTCCTAAATACTTACTGGTCTCTTGATTTTTGCTAATCCTTTTTTACGGTCCTTGTTACTTCGAGAAGAATTATTGTGGAAATAGAGGAACAGTCGACTCACTTATAATTATACTCATTAAAGTAGCTCAAATAATAATGAAGATCAATTATAAACTTTGTCATACAAACCTCAAGCAAAATGTTTAAACCATTTGTTAGGGGAAGCCCGGTGCACAAAGCACCCCCCGTTACCAGGGTCAGGGGAAGGGCCACACCTCGAGGGGTGTGATGTAGATAGCCTACCCTAATGCAAGCATTAGTGTCTGCTTCACAGCTCGAACCGGTTACCTATAGGTCACCCTGAGGCAACTTTACCGTTGCTAGAGATCCTTATTTCTATCCCAAGAAAATGTTTTAGAGTTTCCTTGACGGGAATGGTCTGCTGCAGTCAATCTTACTCCAACATTAGGAAATAAATAGGCTATTAAACTTTTTTGACAAGTAAAAGATGTTTCATTAGATGGATCGAGAAGGTCTCAAAAATTATGTACATCAGAATAGAACTTCCTTCTCCCCTATGAATTATGATTGAAGGGATTCTAAAAAGTCTACAAAATCATTATCTAGCTTCAGATTACACCACCTAATCCTCCATCCATCCACCCCAAATCCAAAATCTGTTCCACTTTTCTCATCAAAATATCATCTACAGCTGATTTTGTGCGAATATAATTGGTGTGTATTTCTTCAATCATATCAACATAACACAGTCGGAGATATTCAATGTTGGAAAAAGTGGTTGATATGATTGTAAAATGAAAAACGCGTCCTTAGTTGCAAATTGCACACAAATCCGAACCAACAATCATTTAACTAAGGTAAGATCAAGTTCCTTTCCCGTCAACAATCACATCCATCTTAAGACCAAAGAGCAGCTTGGAACCTAATAATTGGTGCTCTATTGGAAAACTTATCTCTATTAGTTTGAACGAATAAATTTGTCAGGGACTAACAGCAAAAACCACAAAATGACCAACATGTAGAACATAGATTGATGACCAATATTACACCGTTTAAGGAATTAGAACAAAGTGACATGACAAGTCTAATCATGGTTAAAATGCAATACAGTACTACTTCCATTTGTAAGTACTCTGTAGCATACCTTTGCGAGGATGAAGTAAGCCATTGATGCCTTGTTTTAGACGATCCATGCATTGATTGGGAAAGGACATTTTGGTCGGCATTTCAGATGAATCTACCACCTCCCATAATGATTCTTTGGCACTTAAGCTTGAAAATGTACGAAACACCCTTTCTTGAAAGCCAGAAATATTTAAATCGAGGTTACACCGACTGTCTTCCACAATGTTTCTCATGCTTTGTTTATCAGCGGATCGAGCCATCTCTATAGCACCACTTCTAGCAGCTGTGAAGGCTACGAAAGAACATACAAGTAACGTAATAAATCAACTTCAACAGTTGTTTCAAATCTCACACAGTTGGCAATATCGACCAAATATAGAAATAGAGAACTTAAACATCCAATTCAATAAGACGCTGAATATGAAAAAGTCAGTGATTTATACCATTGTAAGGGACTGTGAAGATGTAATTGGCAGGAAGGCCAATGCCAATGCCGAGAAGAGAGAAGCCAACGCTGAATCCAACACCACAGCCAGCTCCAACATAACCAATAGCCTCAGGACCAAATCCAGGCCCCCACCCCACCCCACAGCCAATGCCTATTCCCATGCCCCAGAAGGCTCCATATGTAGGATGCACCGGATTCCATCTTTCATATCTCCTGAGCATTCCCTTTATAATCATTTCTACCTACAATCACAAGACCGTGAGTCTTTTCAAATTCTGCGAAGGATACCCTACGATTACCAAAATGGAAATACTAAGTCCGGAGAGGCTTTTCTCATTGGCGAATTGGGTAAATTTTAACTCCGTCTGCAAAGTTATCCTCTCAAAGCTTTCTAACAGTCTAGAACAATATGATGGAACTTTATTTACTTCTTCGGGAGCTCTATGTCTTACTCCCTCCGTTCCAATTTATGTTTTTGTGTTTGATTAGACTTTAAAAAATGGTCTAAAACAAGGCATAGGTGTGACTATAAATCAAAACATTAAAGGTAAAAATGAGAAAATTAAAGTTGATTTTTTTTCTGAATAAATATGACTTTCTTTTCAAGACATACCGCAAAGGAAAGTACGACACATAAATTGGGAAAGGAGTATTCTCTTTATCTATCTTTTGTACTAATTTTCCCTGCTCATCCAAGTTAACCATCAAGTTGTAATAATTGAAAGCGAAACTAGAAAATTAACCCCTTTATTCCCGGTTAACCCAAAGATTTTGGTAACTATTCCCTTAGCAAATGAAATTAAGGGAGATTACAGTATACTTGGTTCACACAAGTTATGCTCTTAAGAATTAGAGAACACCCCAAGAACAAAAAGAGCGCAAACTAGCACTCTTTAAACAATGAAACCTAATCAAAGTAACCAGCAACACTTTGAAATGAAAATGGACAATTCATTACACTGTACTCGATTCACACGAGTTATGTTCTTAAGAATTAGAGAAAACCCCAAGAACAAAATAGCACAATATAGCCTAATTAAAACAATGAAACCTCAAAATAAGCAGCAAGACTTAGAATTGAAATGGATAAACAATATCTTTGATACACACAAGTAATGCTCCTAATAATTAGACAAAACCAAGTGGAGTCTGGAGAGGGTAGGATGTACGCAGACCTTACCCCTACCTTTATGAAGTAGATAGATTGTTTCCAACCGAAGAATCCGAAGCACGATTATAAGAAAAAAGAGAGCAAAACAAGGATACAAAGCAAAACAGAGCAACAAATAGTAATAAAAACTGTATAACAAGGAAAATATGTGATTCCTAAATATGATTAGGAATAAGGAGGGGAGGCTAGCCCCATGCCTCTCCCACATGAAATGCAACAACTCTGGATTACTCAGAGAGGCGGAGCCAGGATTTTAACTCAGGGGGTTCAATATTTGAAGAAAACCTAGACGAAGGGGTTCAACACCTACTATAGATACATAAAAAATAACTTTAATCATATATAAATGGTATATTTTTCCGTCGAAGGATGAACCCCCACCAAAGGGCTGGCTCCGCCCCTCAGAGAGGCGGAGCTAGGATTTCAACACAGGGTTCAATATTTGAAGAAAACCTAGCCGAATAGGTTCAACACCTACTATACATACATAAAAAATAATTTTAATCATATATAAATGATATATTTTTCCGTAGAAGGGGGTTTGACCCCCCTGCCAAAGGGCTGGCTCCGCCCCTTACTCACTAACTTTCTACCCAAATCCTCGATGTACATATCTTCCTGTCTAAGGTCATATCCTCAGTCTACTTGATTCACAATTAAAGATACCCCCAAGAACAATGAAACATCATCAAACTAAGCTGCAACACTTAGAAATATAATGGATAATTCAATATATACATGATACATACTAATAACAAATTAAAAGTAAAACTGAGTGATTTTAAGTTTGTACCATGAAAAGGTGCTGCTCAGTAGTGGACTCTCACTGCAATATTCTTGAATCTTGGAGTAAACATTATTTGAAATTTGATATGAATATTGTAATATATCACTTATGGCCAAAAATTGATGCAATCTTGATCTATCCACATATGAGTTGGTCTATAATATTGTATAGTATATATAATAAATACATAGTAATAAAGTACAAAAAGAACCCATATTTTAAAAAAATAATAATAATATATATAGAGAGATAGATAGATAGATATTTTATTTAATTTTTCATTTGTGATCTGGTACTTGCTTTACATCAAATGATTCAGACTCTGCTCGACCTGAAATCTTTGATTAAGAATGAAATTACTCATCATTCCATCACAATTTTTGACAGTCAAATTAGATACTTTATCCCTTCAAATTATATTATAGTTGATATGAGTCGGGATCTATCGAAAACAACCTCTCTATTTTTTCGAAGGTAATGGTATGAACTGCGTATATTTTATCCTCCCCAAACTTTACTTGGTGGAAACTCACTGGGCATCTTGTCGTTGTTGTTGTTGTTGTGTTGTTATAGTTGATATGACACAAATTTTTTTTAGTATGTTTAATTATGCTAATAACTTTTTAAATTTGGAAAGAGTAAACTCAATTTTAGTGATACATTACAACTCGTAAAAGAAAATACTCCAAGGAGTCGTTTAGTTTATGGGATAAAATGAGTTATCGCAGAGTTAATTTTGAAATTAAATTTTACGTATGTAAATGTAAACTTCACTTTGTAGCATTACATCATTTTTTTCTTTTTTGTTATTGTCTAACTGAAAATATATTTAATATCAAAATAAATTTATACCTCAAACTTGATACGATTTTAATCCTCCTAAAAGATAGGATAAATTAGGGGCAAAATTATAATTTCAACATAACTTTGGTCGCAAACCAAACAACTACATTAAATAATCAACATACAAGTGCAATAGTATTTTTTTGGGAAAATGGTTTAAAATATATTCAAACTTTCCTATGACATTAGTGTATTTTAATATATTTATAAGCTAATAAATAGATAAAATTTATTAATAAATAAATAAAAGAGTTTAGTAAAAATAAATATCAATAAAATACGCTAATAAATAATCTAGAGAATCATAGGGCCCCATAAAATTCATGCGTGTTACAACAATTTTTTATTAAAATTTGATTATATACCAGACCATTTTCCTTTTTTTTTTAAAAAAAAAGAACCTTATAAAGCACTTTAATATTGAAACATTTGGGGGCAATATAGTAATTATCCAAGAGGCTCTATCTATATAGATAAGCTTGTTACAAAATCTTGAAACAAATGCATAGCCACCAACCAAAATAACAACACAATGTGAAAGAGTGAAGAAGTTGCAAAGCAAAACAATGGAAACATGTTCATTTCCAAGAGTAGTACTATCATCCCCTTTACCTTCATTAACCTCAAGAAACAAACATTCCCTTCACTTCCAAACTCACAAATCCAAACAACAACACAAAAAAATCACACCACTTCTTGCAACACTCAATTCTCCTAAAGGCTTTGGACCTTCACCTAAGAAGCTTACCAAGAAACCAAAACAAGAAGATGAACAAGAAGATGATGATGATGGGGATGATGGGAGTCAAGAAGGAGGTGTTATACCAGAGATAGTAACTAATAGAATGATAACAAGAATGGGATATTCAGTTGGTATACCTTTGTTTATTGGCTTGTTGTTTTTTCCTTTCTTTTATTATCTTAAGGTTGGTTTAAAGATTGATGTGCCTACTTGGGTGCCATTTATTGTGTCATTTGTGTTTTTTGGGACTGCTTTATTGGGAGTTAGTTATGGTATAGTTTCATCTAGTTGGGATCCAATGAGAGAAGGATCAACTTTGGGTTGGAATGAAGCTAAGAAGAATTGGCCTGTTTTTTGGCAATCAATTTGGGGTGGTGGTGGATCAAGAAAGAAGTAGGATTTTCTTTTGGGTGGGATGGAGTGGGTGGGTTGTAGGGTGGGGGGTCTATAAATGTATTTTTGTTTGAGTGTACTTCTTTTATCTTGATCTTATTATAACATGCAGAGTTTGCTGTCGTTGGCGCTTTTCATTTTCAACATTTAGAATTTCTTGATCAATTTGCGAAAGTTATTCAGTGTTAGTTCACTTCAAACTTGTGCTAGTTGATGAGAGTTACTTTGATGATAAAAAATGATCAGCGGTTGCCAATATATCTCGTGGTAGCAAAAATGTATTGTTTAGGGGTATATAACTCCTAAACCCCTTGTTGCTTTAGTTAAGGAAGTGGCCTTCTACCTCTACGCGGCATTGCTCCGTCAGGCTTCAGATTCTTTTATCAATCTCCCGACCCTTATTTAACTCCTTGTTCCGTAAAAGAGTGTTGACCTATAGTGTGAAAACCTCTCTACCCCTAGAGGCGGGGATAAGTCTCGTGTACGCTTTATCCTCCTTAGATATCACTTATACCGATTATACTGAATATATTATTGTAGATGATCGTATCGACCTATAATCACAAAGCATAATGTGTATGAGATTGTGATAATTTTAAGTCTTTACTTCATTGGTATAGGAAGAAATACAAGATTTTGAAGCTTAGTCATTTGCATTTGCTAATGAATGTTTAAAACAAATCCGGTATCATTAATATTACTACTACTTGTTTGATAATATTAGTATGTTCACCATTCTGCTCTAATTTTTATTTAGTTGCTACTAAAATTTGTTTATATGTTTATCTCACCAGAATAGTATGTAAAATATGCCACATTAAACTAGAATAATTGTTCACTTTGACAAGAACAAAAATAATCTCAATAATACACTTATACAGTGACGACGGACTCAGGATTTAAGGATAGTGGGTGTTTAAAAAATTTTAAAAATGAAAAAAGTAAAAAATAACCTCAATGAGATTCGAATCCGAGACCTCCTTCCAATGAAGCACCTTGAAATCAACTTAAATGCCAATGCACTCAACCAACTTTTGTTTTAATGGGTGCTTTTATATGTTTTATACCTATTTTCATATATTTTCTATGTAATTATACCTATTACGCGTCGAGTTTAGTGGGTGCCGGAGCACCCCAAAATACAAGGTAGGTCCGCCCCTACACTTATATAGAAAAGGCACAAGCAAATCAGGATTCATGAAAACCAACATGGATTGTGGTGCAGTGGATGGGGCTCTTAACCAGAGGTTGAGGGTTCAACCCGGGGTATGGAGAAAACTGTGTTGGGAGCGTTGTCACCTTAATGGGCCCTGCAACGCGTGATCCTAATTAGTCGAAATTCCAATACGGGTACCGAACACCGGATGGGAAACCCAAAAAAAAAAAGTAAAATTATGATTCATGAATACTGATGAGTGAATACCAAATCAGCCCAATACATAGCACATAGAATTGGGCTGCCCAATACATTGAACATAGAATTGGGCTGCCCAATACATAGCACATAGAATTGGGCTGGGCTTACCTCATTTTGAATGGATAGTATCAGTTGCAAAGAAAAAAGCCCATTGGTTGACTTGGGTTGCTACTTAGGCCCCATAGTATAAGGGGTCGTTTGGTTGGGAACAAGTTATCCCGATATTAATTATCCCAGGATTTGCTATCTCGGGATAAGTTATCCCACCACGTATCCCATCACTAAGGTATAAATGGTGGAGTAAATAATTTCGGGACTAACTAATAACTCCAACCAAATGCGGGATAAAATAATCCTACTTTTTATCTCAGGATTATTATACCTTATACCTCACACCAAACGACTCCCAAGGGTTATAAAGACTACAAAGAACTAAAGAGTGAAGTGAGCAAATATCCGCTTTTGGGATCGCTATTTAACTTATGCCTGCTTTGTAATTTTATTTTTTATTTTTTTGGGAAAAGGACACTCTATGTCCATTAGGCCAAATAAATTCCACCAAAATGGTCATTTTTAAAGTTATGCCATGGGATAGCCATTAGACTATTTTAATTCCATCCACTAGACATTTTTAGAAACCGTGTAGTTATTGTATAAAATATGTATCTGCATAAGAGATACATATAGAAAATGTATAGAAACTATATAGTTGTTGTATAAGATATATATAGAAACTGCATACAATGCGTATAGAAACTGTATAGTTGTTATATAAAATGTGTATCTGTAAAAGGTAATGTGTGTCTGAATTTGATGGGCCAAAATTTTGTTTATGCTCTTCGAGTTTCAATAACGCTCAAATCTACTCCAAGTAAGCACAAATTTGAAATATAAGTTTCATTTATCATATCATTTATTTGTCAAAACAATAACAAATCTAATAAACACATGTTAAAAATTGACTAAAATTTTAATTGTATCTGTTTGAGTTTTTTCTTTTTAAAAAAAATATATGTCTAGATTTCAGTTATACATAACTAAACAAATATTTTTATGTTTTATTTTCTTACATTTTTTATATCCAAATGCTCATGTAGTCAAAGAAACATTGAGAGATGGGGAAAGACTCTATGATTGAGACTAAGACAGAGTACAACAACAACATACCCCGTAGAATTTCACAAGTGAAGTTTGGAGAAGGATAAAATATACGTAGATCTTACCACTATCTCTGTAAGGTACAGACTGTTTCCGGAAGACTCTCGGCTAAGGTGTAAGATAATAAATAAATAATAATATCCAACATTTTTCCTACTTTTATGATATATAATTGAAGGGTTTTTCAGCAAATCAGTACTTCCCCAGACTTTTGCATTATTATGTTGTGCTGTGTCTTAAGTTTTTTTGTTTTTTTTTCCAAACAGAAACAAACATTTCTAACGTTTGAACAAAGTCTAATTTCGACAATTGCTTTTCATGCATGTTCCCCCCATCTTTACTCATTATTAGTCGACGGAGACAGAATTTTTATCAAGAAATTTTACCATGATCTATATATGAAAAGATAATCTGCGACGAATACTCGATGAAACGGGTGGAGTAACTGAAAATATAACCAATAGGGTGCGGGAAGAGGTGTAATTTGTGTTGACGCAAAGTATCGATAGCTGATTTTTTTTATAACCGTACTGTCCGAGTCAGCTTGCGCGCACCTCGATTAATTCCACGGGATATCTGTCACCTTCCCACCTGCAACAAGTATATCAGGTAACTTTGTCAATCAAAACTAGAACAAATGGGGATATAAAAACAACTTTATAATTAAGATTTCCCTTCTCAACATTTATATTTTACACAGAAAATATAATTTTAATCTTACATGTATGGTTGATTCGATAACGTGTATTGTAATGACATAATTATACTCTACCGACTTTCACTCTCTTATGAAATTACACCGAATAGATTGTTGTGACATGTGATCGTATATATAGAGAGAGAGACTTGTATCGTACTAATACTTAACTATGATTAATTAATTTTTATTCTTACAAATAAATTTGTACCTTAAAGATTTAGCCAAACCAAATTTGAATTAGAAACATTACGTGTAGGCAAGGGCACATGACAGAATTATGTTAAGTTCCTTTGCAACAAGGCAAAGACAACATAGTACAACTAATGCAGTGTATGTGTTTTTTGCTTTGACTCACAATTATTGGTCACACTTAATGTGGACAATAATCTGCACAAATGCAATAAAGAGAATGTAGAGTTGACATAGTAGTAATTGAAAAGTTTTTCTTGTCACTCCATTCAAAGTCTTTTTTTTTTTTTTGGTATTCGGTATTTAAAATTTACTGGTATTTATTAGTCTGATTAATTTGAATTTATATTAAATAGAGGTGGCGAAATTAGCGAGTACGTAAAAACGTACGTAGTCCACCTAAAATGTCTAAGTTTGGGCAGTTATAGGAATGACTCACCTATTTATTAACTCAAAATCTATTTTGATCTGTGCAATTCAAGCCATCTAAAAATCAAGAAGTTATATTTAATGACCATTAAATTTGGTGGTATTGAATTTTTGAACCCCCCATTTTCTTCATATGCAAACTTCCAAGGGCAAAACTTGTTAAATTTGAAGATATGCTCATGGAGCAAGCGAGCTCAAAAGTTTAAGATTACCGACCTTCATATTTATTCTCATAAATCACCCGACTGAGCTCGCTTGAGCTACTCGGGTACAAGTAGACACATATGTCGTCTTATGTGCGCGTTCTACATGACGTCCTATGTGTATTATGCCACATAAGACAGATGTATCTGCTTGTTCAACTTTATACAAGTTTAAGTGTCTACTCGTGCACACTCAAAATTGAAGATCATGGATGTGATTTAAGGACAAGTTAACGTGCATGTTTATGTATTACTTAAATTATTCTCAACCATGCCACCCTCACCTTTCATGAGTGGTCCATTCAATGTGTTGCAATATGAACTAACAAAGAAACATATGCTTGTCACCCCCCAAAAATGGCAATGGACAGCATGAGGTTATTTGCCAGACAAGGAGTTAAGGAATGAAACATAGAAAAGAGAACATTGGAACCTTGATTAAATATGCTTTTCTTGCCTATCAAGATCTACCTCCTCTTTATTAAAATTCTTCATTTTAGATAAAATCATTTTTTTATTTTTTTCTTAAATTATTATACTATTATCTTTATAATATTGAAGATTGACTTTAATAAATATATTAAAAAGGGATTAGTTTTTTTTTTTTTTTTGCTTACGTGACCTTTTCCGAAAGAAAAAAGTTTACTAGATTTTTTCCAAAAAAAAAAAAAGTAGTGTGTTTGTGCATAATTTTATGGTTGAGTAGGTGAGGTTTTCCCAAAAATCCCTTTCTTAAAAGAAAAAATTTGTATTGTTTTTTTGGGTAAATTAAAGATCGGCTAAAATATATGAAAATATGAAAAATCCTATTGAAATATTAATTAACGTGCTTTTTTTATTTATGAATTCTCCATTTCCATATAAATCATTATATGCAGTTTTTTTCTTGAACGTCTAGCTTTCATGCGATTCTTTGTTGTACTATGAATACACATTCACCAACACTGAAAAAGTAGGCGTGCATCTCATCTCGGTAAAAAATATTAGTAGGTAAATGATATAAATTTAATGATATAAATTATTTTCTCAATAAGTTGTGTATTTTTCTAATATTAGTTTTTTAAATATGTAGCTCACTTGATCAAATCATATTAAATAACATAATTATTTTTCTTTCTAAGATACTATTCTTATTGTTTCTTTAGATCCAAAAGACAAATTAAAATTTAAAATTATGCGTGAATTGCAGAGAAAGAGCATGACTATATTTAGAGGGATAGAAAAGATATAGAGACTATTTCATCAAGAAGAAGGATCGAAGTGACATGAAATCTACAGATCAAATTTTACATCTGTAGGATGGAACAAGTCAAATTATGCAACTTTATGAATTATCAAACGCTAATCATCATCTTATTGAAGACACCAAACATAGTTTAAGAGATTGTAAATGGATTTAACCTACCTTATTTGTATCTTAGATATTTACAAATACTATATATAACTAATTAAATAAATTTTTCATCTTTACATGTTCAAAAGATGTTGAATCTAATTATTGTATTCATGTTAATTATTTAATATTGTATTTAATGTAACGTTTGAACTTATTAAAATGAGGTACACGCGCAAAGCGCATACACCTAAACTAGTTTATACATAATTATCACTTAATTGTAAAAAAAAATTACTTAATACTCTCTTTAGTCCAAAATAAATAGTATAAATAACATAAATACCAACTATTTTAGAAGTAATTACACTCTCTCCCACTTTTTAAATTACTTTACTCTCTCTCCCTATTAATATACATAACATAGCCGACATATACATAACATTTTGTGTATATGTTGGGATATTTGTAATATGTTTAGAGAGTTGGAAGTTTTTGTAATATTGAGAAAATAAGTTGTGTATTTGTATAATTTTTAGAAATAAATAAATTGTTGAGCTATTTTTTAAGGGTGAAAATCGACCCCCTCCCCCCCCCCCCCCCCCGAAGTTTCTCTTAAAAATCAACCTCCCCCGAACTATCAACAATAATCAACCTCCCCCCTTTATCCCATGCAATGTCCATTTT
Organism: Capsicum pubescens; assembly: GCA_030864215.1. NCBI lineage: Eukaryota > Viridiplantae > Streptophyta > Magnoliopsida > Solanales > Solanaceae > Capsicum > Capsicum pubescens. Next base: position 27,202,263 of record CM061549.1, on the reverse strand, counting down.
GTCCTTGTAATATGATAATGTTTGTGGACATTGCATAAAAACATAAACATTATCTTCATTTTAAAAAAAATAAATCATATAACAAAATCTTCATAAAAACATAAACATTATCTTCTAGGGAAAAAAAAATATTAATTAAGTATATAAGCTAATGATGATCTTTATGAAGTAAATTAGCATGATATAAGAAAATTAGTTTTATTAATAATAATCAGAACTGTAATATTTATTTTACAAGTGAAAATAATAAGTAATACTAATTTTATAAACATATTTCAATGCAAAAAATACAAATAATAAATGAAAGAGATAAGTCTCTAGTAAAACTTTTATTACATAAAATGGAGCCCACGTCAAAGGTGTCACGCCATCTAAAATGATTGACAAAGGGTATCACGTTAGCTAAAAAGATTGATAAAAATACGCTAAAATTTAGTTTAAGGGGTAATAGGACCCCCGTGAAGTTGACGTGTGTCATATCAAATTTGGTCATAGTTCAGGGGTACTAGATGTTTTTTTTCGAATAAAAATAAGGTCAAATTTTAAAGATTATATTATTTATATAAATTATAAAATATGTAATACTCTATTAATGACAATCACATCTTATTTACTGATATAGACAATAGATAATATCGTTTCTTATCACTTGATCCTCACACTAAAAATAGAAGTTTTAATTTATCTGCTCAATTTGTGAAATCAAAAGAATTGTATTATATTTTTTTTCTACCATTTAGTGTTTCAAAACCATATAAAGTAACAGTATAGACAAATTTAAAGTTTCAAATTATTATTAATAACGTTAATTTAGCAAAATATACCTCTAAGTAAAATTTTCTTAAGGATTGTGTTATATCAACAAAAAGTGAAGTAATACGAAACGAATTTAGTAAGAGAGTGATAAAATACGAAAATATACGCATATGCATGTCCATACATATGTATATATACACATTTAGGGGTGAGTTGTTTGGAAACAAGTTATTCTGGGATTAGTTATTACAAAATAAGTTGTACTAACATATATGTGTGATAATTTATCTCATCACTGTGGTATAAATGGTGCGACAAATAATTTTGAGACTACCTAATACATCTAATTAAACGCATGATAAATAATTATGAACTTTATCACTGAATTATTATAATTATACCTTACACCAAACAACTCTTTAATAAATGTAATACTAAAATAACGATCTTAAAAAATAATATTGAATTTTGTGATAAATTTATAAAAAGTATTAATTTGCTTATAAAGTTAATAAACTTAAATAAAATACTATAAATATCCATGTTAAAAAAATATTCATTACATACAATATAAAAAGATATTACATAAATATAAAATTAAAATTACAAGGACAAAATGGACATTGCATGGGACAAAGGGGGGAGGTTGATTATTGTTGATAGTTCGGGGGAGGTTGATTTTTAAGACAAACTTTAGGCGAGCGAAACGATTTTCACCCTATTTTTTAATGTCCAAAATTAATGTTCATTTTTCAAGAGACGTGTTGAAAATTTCTTTCAATTTTACCATTTCATTTAATGAAGTTCTTAAGTACTTCACATTTTCTAGGAGAATAATTAAAAGGATAATAATGAAAAATAACCTACAATTTATGTTCTAAAAAATTTTCTTAAATCGTGTGTCATATCCTAATTTATTTATTTTGGATTAGAGCGAAAATGATTTAGTGGAAATAGGAAGAATTTTTTTATTCATTACCTGCTCTAAAATACTTTTCAATTGTCACTCTGACGTTAATGGTCTAGATTTTTTTATTTTTTTTTTCAAATTGAAAGTGTTTAGGGAAATAAAAAAATTAGAAAATAATAATGTGATTGATATATTCAGGCAAAACGATAAAATGACTTAATTCATTTCCTAATCTATAATGTTTATGTGTTGTATTATATAAAAAAATATATATATATGTGAAGGGTTCTAAAAAAGGAAAGATATATATAACTTTTGAGTCTTTGATACATTGTGATTAATACAACCATCCTCCATTATTAAACACAACCAAAAGAAAAATAAAAGAGAAACATAATCATTTGGTTGTTATCTGATCTCCTACAGAATCATATACTATATTCTTAAAATACCCTAGCCATTTTCATACTTCCCCACCAAATAATTAATGAGTTTAAATATAAATATAAATTGTGATTAATGATCTAGATTCTTTCTTTTTAATCAAAGAATTTAAATTTGAACCTTTAGAAATGGAAAAAAAATATTGGGAGTGTTGCCCGCTTGGGCTATGCAAAAATCAAACCGATAAAAATATTATTGGTTTATTGTTATTGGGTTATTGGGTTAACGGTTTGTTAATGGTTTTATAAAAAAAAAATTATTGGGTTATTGGTTCGGTTCGATTTTTTCTTATTGGGTTATTGGGTAAACCGATAACCCAATAAGAATATATATATATATGACTTATTATATATTTCTCTTAATTTCTCTTTAATTTCTACCAATTAACAAACCTATTATTTCAATTATACACTCTTAGTTTCTCCTAACAACATTTAGTTCAAACTTGAAGATTCTTGTAAATTAAAACAAATTATGTAGGATTTTTGGTTGCAACAAAGATTCGATTTTTTTTTTCATGTTAGTTACTACTATTTCTATTTTATGAGTATTTTCTTATCGATTAAACCGAAAATCGAACCGTTAAAGACTAAAAATCGATAAACTGAAAACCGATAAAAAATATCTTAATGGTTTGGTTATTGGTTTAGCATATTTAAAAATCGAAAACCGATAATATATAAAATCAAACCGAACCAACCGATGCACGCTCCTATTGCCCACGCAAATAGATCCTACAATGCGTGAATCTATCGGTAAATATAACATGTATTTCTCTCGAATATAAATACATTTATCTTTTTCTTTCCCTTTTCTTTTTGGTTTGAAAAAACACTTCTCGAATAAATTGATCAGATATAAAATGTACTTTAACGTAATTTCACAAGTTGACGGAAGAGAAATATCATATTTATTGTGATTTCACAAATAGAGTCTCCACGACAATAGATGGAGGAAAAAAATAAATCAAACTCAAAATAATTAAATAGCGAACCCTACTTAAAAAGACAAAAAAAGGTTAATTCCACCCTAATACACTTCTAATCCACTTTTAAATTACTTAATTAAAACTAATATGTAGACAAGTGGGACCCACATGTCCACCATGAACAAGACCACACAAAAAACCATTTGGTCCAACAATTGAACCCCATATAAAAGTACAACCCTTGTAATGCACAAAGTACAACTCATCCAATGCAACAGTTCCTCATTTTACTCAAATGTTTATATACACGTTTTCCGTTAAATAACGACCCAAATTATGTTGACGGCGTTACGTCCTTTTATAAATTCCTTTCTTTCATTTTTTATTTTCGAGGTTTGATATCCATATTAGAGTTTGTGATTAAATAAAAACGCACGAGAAGTTTCACATTTGGGGTAAAATATTCTCTAACAAAAGCGACTTCATACTCGGGGAACACAAAACTGAAAGACGCAATGCATAATCATGTCTTTTAAGTTTTAATCTGATCTTAACTAGTATTTGTGTTCTTCAACTTTGAGTGTGCATAAACAGACACTTAAATTTGTATAAAATTAAATAAATCGACATACACATTCCACGTGGCTTCTATATAGCGGTCTCAAAACGTGTGTATCTACTTATCCCGCGTACCAAAACGACCCCTAAAAGACTACTTACTTAGTTTTCCACCGCAGCTCTCTTTGGTCTATAAATTCCTCTCTTTAACACTTCCCACGAGTTGTTTATCTCCCTTTTGTCTCCATTCAAATTTTCTGTTTCATTCTTCAAAGAAATCTCAACGATTTTCCACTGCATTTTCTCTCGTTGCTTTTTAACGTGTAAGAAGAACAGAGTAAAGCAGATTATTGCTATCGACGCCATTTTTACCGGTGATTTTCAGCTACTTCACTATTTCATTCCAGTTTAAGTAGCTATTTGCTGTTATTTGATTCGATTTGACCGGTGATTTTTAGAAAATAAAAAATAAAAAAAATTCTTTTTGGTTGAAAAATTAAGCCGAATTTCGACGAAACGAGGATTTTTAGATGATTATCAGCTCCAGTAGCTATGTAAGGTATGGAATTTTCCTGAACTCCATTTAATTCACTCCACTTTATGCAACACTATTCCTATTTATTTATTTTAAGTAGGAATTTTCAAATATTTTCGATGTTATTTTGATTTGATATATGAACGACTTGCTTAGGGATTTTCCACTGCATTTTACCTCGATTTTGCAATCGACGCCATTTTTACCCATGATTTTCTGTTGATTATCAGCTCCAGTTGCTATGTAAGGTATGAATTTTTCAACTCCAGTTTATGTATGCTATATTGCTATTTACAGAGTGAGAGAGCCTATGATTTTAACCGCCATTTTTCAAATATTCTTTTTTTTTTTTTTAATCGTGAGGAGGTGTATGGATGCTTCGGTTCGAAAACTATGGATGGTTTTAGACGGGGTAGAGATAGGTCGGAGAAATATTAGAGAGAGAGGTGATAAGCTGTTACAGCTTATGGAGGAACTGATCCTTTATATGAAGGTGTGAAGAATGCGAACTGAAGCAGGGGTTAGTGGGTAGGAGTACGTCCGCAGGAGTCTTTATTTGTATCTGTGCTCGTAGTTTCTTATTCGTAGTGTTCTGATGACGTTTGTGATCTCGAATAGCTAGTTTATAGCATTACTTTATCGGTGTCGTTTTTTTCATATATAGCGGTGTGTTTGTTGTTTACTTTTAGTATGTTTTTGTTCGTTATACTGTTATTTGTCCTGACCTGAGAGTCTTATCGAAAATAGTCTCTCTACTTCACCTGAATTAGTGGTATGGAATGCATACACTTTACCCTCCTCGGATCCCACTTTGTGAGAATACACGAGGTATGTTGTTGTTGATTTGATTTGATATCAGAACGACGACTTGCTTAAGAATTTTCCTCTGCATTTTTTCTTGGTTCTGAATATGTACAACGTATATTATGAAATAACATTGAGTATGTTGTTATTGTTGTCCATAAAAGGAGTTCAAATAAATCCCGTCATCCTCTCTTCTAATACCTCTGTCAATAAGGCAGATAAAAAAAAAGATATTTTTGTGTATTAAGATTTCCGTTATATGTGGAGTTGAGCCTTATTTTATATTTTTATAAGGAATTATTTTCACGATCAAAGCTCATGACCTTATGAGCACACAATAATAACTTTGCTAATTACTCCAAGTTTTTCGTTGCAGATAAAAATAGGTCGTCAAAATTGAATATTACAAATTTTCAACAAAGTTGTTACACCGGCTATATTTGGACCACTAAACTACACTTTTTTAAGTCGTCTGGGTGTTGTTATTTATTTTTGGAAAGGGTCAAATTTATTTTTTTATTTTAAATAATTGGCTAATTATATCCTTTGTTATACATTGGGTTAAATTTATTTAAAAAACTTTTCACATTTTTTTTTTTTTTTAATAAAAATTCCTAAATAAATATTAAATATTTCGCTTTTTAAAAATAAAACGTACCATAATCTAATCCGCTCGATCCGACTCAAGCCAAAAAAGAGATACAAGTAGATATATCCCTCTTCAGTTCTGTTGGTCAAGTTTTTCCAACAAGATTAAGTTTCTTAATTATAAGGGTAAATATGATCTCAAAATATGACATCGAAGGTAAATTTGACTTCAAAATATGAAAGATATATTTAGTCAATTTTTAAAAATAGAAGAGTAAATTTAATCTCAAATTATGATGAAGAGTATATTTAATCAATTTTCAAAAATAAAAGGGTAAATTTAATCCTTTTCCTTTTTTTTTTAATTAGTTCTGTGAATAAAAAGAGTACGGAATTGCTTGTCTGTTTGTCTATTCAATGGCCTCTTTCAAAGGTGGACAATTCATTTGTACAGTGATTGCTCATTCATTCTCCAAACCAAATTTCATACATCCCGTCTCTGCTACTTCTGCCACCTTTTTTTTTTTTTTTTTGTTTCCCAAGATATTTTCACAACCGGCAGCCGTGAGACTAAATCTTCATCCCTCGATCAGCGTATTTTTTTGGTTTCCCAAGGTATCCCCACAATCGGCTGCCGTGAGACTAATCCTTCGTTCCTCGGTCAGCGCATTTTGCGGTAGAAAACTAGTCACAGAATTTGCTCCATTCGCCAGAGGCGGGACTCGAACCCCCGACCTCTTGCTTAAGGGACATAGCGCTGAACCACTATGCCAACTCTGGTGCTACTTACTGCATGCTATTGCCATCCCTACTAAATTCCTTTTCCTTTTGCTACCAAAGTGTAAAAAATATTTTATATCATGAGATAAAATTGATCTGTTATGGTAGGCTATTTAATCTTTTACATAAAAATTATTAAAAAGAAATAGATAATCTACAATAAATATGATAATATAGAATATTTCGTACACTGTCAATACACAAAACTTAAATTTTCAAAAAAAAATCCTTTTCTTCTCTCATTTGCTTTAACTAGTCTCTCTCTCTCCAATGCTATGTCCTTGTTTCATTGTTTATTCAAAAAAATTTTGGTTTTCCATCCGATGTTCAGTACCCGCATTGGAGTCCCATTAATTCGGATCGCGCGTTGCAGGACCCATTAAGGTGACAGCACTTCCAACAGAGTTTTCTCCATACTCAAGGTCAAACCCTCGACCTCTTGTTAAGGATGGAACAGCCTCATCCACTGCATCACAACCCATATTGGTATTGTTTATTCAATTTATTGGAGTACAAAACTAGCATCACCGATTAGTAACTCTGTATTGTTAACCGTCTTCAATCCTCTATATTGTAAACTTAAGTTGAAGTTAACCATCTTCAATATGAAATAATAATAAACACTACAATTTTGAAATATCTAATTAATGTAAATATTTTTCCTATAAGGTACAAGAATATTATATCGGCTTCTACTTAATGGAAAGCAATTATCCTTTTCATTTGGAAATAATGTGACCAGGAGGTCACGAGTTCAAGCCATGGAAACAGTCTCTGACAGAAATGAAAGGTAAGACTGCGTACGATACACCCTTATAGTGGGACCCTTTTTCTAACACCGCACGTAGCGATAGCTTTAGTGCACCGGGCTGCCCTTATTATTTGGAAGATAATTTCAATATTTTTTCCTTTTATATATATGTTCTTTAATATATTGTCCTTTTCTATGTTGAAAAAAAGTCCTATTTTTCTTGACCTTGTTGAACAAGTTAGCATAGTCATAGTGGTCCTAATTTTTGCATATGTCCTCCACCAAATTATATCTAAGAGCGTGACTTTATGTTAATAATTATTTTGTTGAATTACTTTTCTAGTTCATTTTGATTTTTCATGACTTTTCACTTTGTGTTCAGTATTTGCTTTGAGTGTACGTAAATAATTTGTATTTGCTCAAGGGCGTGTCACTTATGGCGTAAAGCGCCCGCTACTTGTGGTGGAATCAGGATTTTTATTATGAAAGTTCAAAATATGAATAAGTAAATACACGAGCTAATTGAAGGGGATTTCCCATCTACTATATATGCGTAAAATAAAGTTTTAACCATGTATAAATAAATAGTGTAGTTTTACACCGAAGGGTGTTCGAATGAACCCCTAGCCCCAAGCTAGTTCCGCCCTTGTTTGCTACTAAAGGTGATTTTATGCCGACAGTGACGGACGCTAGATTTAGGGGTCGCGGGTGTTCGGAAGGTTAAAACACACTATTGACGTCCAAAGCTTTAAGGTTCCGCCATGAAACAAAAGAACCCAACTATCGTCTTAGCTTATTGAGTTCTTTTCTAAATCTTATATCAGATTTTATACATCTTTCATATAATTATACCTAATCTGCATCGAATTTAATGAATTTCGAAGCATCAAAAGTTTGAATATAGGTCTGCCCCTATATACCGAGGTTCGAACCGAAAACATTTGGTTAAAAATGAACAAATACTTATCACTCCATCGTAACATTTAAAAGTTTTTCTAGTTCCTTTTAACTTAAAAAAAAATCAATGGAAGATAACTAGAGTAATTTTTCCTTTTATCTATTATGTCCTCCAATATATTGTCCTTTTCTATTTACAGTCCTGTGTTCCTTGCCCTTCTGTTCAGCATAGTGGTCCTAATTCTTACAAATATCCTTGATAATGATCACTGAAGTGATATAGCATGTTAATTATTAACTTGTTGAATTACTTTTCTAGTTCATTTTAACTTTATTGGTTTTTTCATTCAATATTTAATATCATTTTGAGCTCGATTAATTCAAATTTCGCATCAAAAAGTGTTATTTAGAGGTAAAGTACCTCATACCAAATACCTCTGCATTTAAGAAAATCTAAAATTTATCCAGATTTTCTATGTTAAATTAATTTCATTTGCTATTTAATGTTTTCACCTTAAAAAATTATGACTGAAAATAAATGCATATTCTCTCAATATCTCAAAATATTCAAAATCACAGCTCTACTTTGTTATTAAAGGAAAGTCTTTTTGTAATTTAAATTTGAAATGAAAGATCTAAACTGATCCTGTCAGCAAAAACACACAAAATGAATTATCACAAATTAGTGTTGGATATGATTGTTTATTTGTGTTTCATGATTCACCGTGCGTCTTTCAAAAACAGTCTTTCTACCTCCACGAGATAGTGATAAAGCCTGCGTACACTCTATCCTCCCCTGACCCCACTGTGGAATTACACTGAGTATGTGTTTTTTTTTGTTGTTGTTTCATGATTCATTTGCACTTGAGCAGGGCGTCTTTCAGAAACAGTCTCTTTACCGCCACGAGGTAGTGGTAAAGTCTACGTACACTCTATCCTCCCCAAACCCCACTTGTGGAATTACACTGGGTATGTTTTTTATTTGTTGTTGTTTCATGATTCATTTGCACTTGACCAGGGCGTCTTTCAGAAGCAGTCTCTCTATCTCCGCGAGATAGTAATAAAGTCTACGTACACTCTATCCTCCCCAGACCCCACTTCTTGTTGTTTCATGATTCATTTGCACTTGAGCAAGGCATCTTTCAGAAACAGTCTCTCTATCTCCACCGAGATAGTAATAAAGTCTGTGTACACTCTATCCTCCCCAGACCCCACTTCTTCTTGTTGTTGTTTCATGATTCATTTATATTTCATTTGCAGTTAGAAGAACAAAGGAGAATATTCAAAGGAAAATAGAGGGAAAAGAACTACAAAAAAGAAAGGAAGATGCTGACATGCATTACATGTAAGCAAAAAGTTGAAGATGATGGCGGAGAAGAAGGTATTCATGGGTCTCCCAACACTAAAGATTCTATCAAAAGCCTGACTAAGCAGGTTCTAATCTTACCTACTATATTCCTGTTAGTTTGCATGCGCACTTCATCATTTTTTCTAGTTTCTCACTGGTGTTCGTACTTGTCTTGGAGCTCGACTAATCTAGAAGTCGCACCTTTGGAGTTAAAGCGTTTCCTATCAAAGGCGAGTTCACATCGAGAAAGTGAATTAGATACTTCTGATTAAGGATGGAGTACTTATCGCTCCACCATTACCTGTGGTTGTTGCACTTGGATTCTTTTATTACTAGATAATTGTGTTCAACAAGATTAGATATATAAAAAATAACTTAAATCTTTTGCTTCTACAGTAATTTAAGTGGATTTTTGTGAGTAATTATATCAGTAAAAGGTATAATGTGAGTGTTCAAATTTAGTTTTCAAATACAAAAGGGTATTATTTCTTCTTAACAAATTTAAAAGAACCATATGCTATGTTGATTCCTTGTACCTCGATTATTGTACCGTTTTGTTGTGGTTTTTGTTCTGCCACTATATGTTGTTTTGTTGTTATTTGTACTTCTATTACTTCGTTTTTTAGACTGCTTTGAACTTTCTTCTTGAGCAGAGAGTCTATCGGAAACAGTCTTCCTACCTCTGAGGTCGGAATAAGGGTTTGCATATGATCTACCCTCCTCACACTACACTAGATATATTATTGTTGTATTATTTTATATGTTTCTATTAGAATTTCATCGACTTCATTGTCCGCTAGGCCACACTCAACATCTATTACTGTTGGACTTAATGCTCAGTACTCCATATTTTTACTATTATGAACCTTTTTATCTTAATCATTTGCAGATAAAGGATATTGTATTGAAGGTCTCTGGTGCTTATAGGTGCAAGTCAAGTATGCCTACCAACAATTACAAGAAAGGGCATGGACCATCTCCATATCCAGATCCAGACTTTGATGCAATCTCTGAGGGAGTTTTATACAATTACCAAAATGGAAGTTCAAATTCTACTCCAGCTTGGGATTTTACAAGTACTGGTCATCATCTCCAAACACCAGCTAGGACTGATTCTAGATTAAGTGATGTGATGCTAGAAGATGAAGAGGAGGCTAAAGAATGGACAGCACAAGTGGAACCTGGAATTCAGATTACTTTTGGTTCTCTCCCTCATGGTGGAAATGATCTTAAAAGAATCAGATTTAGGTATCTATTCATCATCTCTTACTCCCCCTCCTCCTTTCGTTTTATATGGAAGTTCTAGGCAAGGCGCGGAATTTAAGCAAGACCAACGACAACAACATACCTAGTGCAATCCCACAAGTGGGGTCTTGGGAAGGAAGTGTACACATACCTTATCCCCTACCTCAATGACAACATACCCAGTGCAATCCCACAAGTGGAGTCTTGGGGAGGAAGTGTGTACACATACCTTATCCCTACCTTGAGAGGGAGAGAGGGTGTTCCCGTAGACCTTTGGTCAAGGACAAATACTCTTAGAAGCTTACAAACTTGTGGTATTCAATAAGCTATGATATTTATATAGATATAAGGAAGGGGAGCCTTGGAGTAACCGGTAAAAAGTTGGTGCCATGTGACCAGGAGGTCACGGATTTGCAGAAATGCAAGGTAAGGCTGCGTACAATACACCTCGTCGTGGGGCCCTTCCCAGACCCTGCGCATAGTGGGAGCTTTAGTACACCGGGCTGCCCTTTATTTATAAAGATATAATTAAGAACATGTCCTTAAGGGTAAAATTGAAAGCTTACAGTAGGAACAGTTTTTCAAATACAGAAAACTATCATTCTTTTTAGAATAGATAAAAGGCGTCTTATAAAATGGAACAGACAACAGAGAGAATCTCATTATATCTAGTAAATAAGAGAACATGGAAAACATGATATGGAAACAATCTTCTACGAATAATGCTGATAAACTGAATATCGAAAATGAAGATTCCTATAATCAAATCCCAACTAGCTTGGAATAGAAGCGTGGTAGTTGTTCTTTGTTGTAACGACTACTTTATTGTTCGACATTAACTTTGACTTGTTACTTTTCTATGAAGCCGGGACGTGTTCAACAAATGGCAAGCTCAAAGATGGTGGGGTGAGAATTATGACAGAATTATGGAGCTTTACAATGTTCAGAGATTTAATAAGCATGCTCTTCACACACCTTCACAGTCTGAGGATGGGGTATGGCTACTTCACCTTCTTCTAATGTATTTGTTTCATCTAGATCACCAATTACACATCCATGCACATTAACTTAAGTTATATTCATGAACAGACATAGTATATTTGATGCACTATTTTCGTAGAAATTAGTACAGCTGTTAAAAGTGGACAGTTAAAGGTGGTCATTTTGATATCCGTCAACTTTGTATGTGAATCTTATCATTGAATGTTATGTTCATTCTACCTTTAAAACCACGTAACCTAGATATATCTCGAGTTGTTCAACTTGTACGATTCAGGATCTAAACTTCCCGAGGTGTCAATCTTTAAGGTTCTTAGCACTAGACTCATTAGGTTTTTGAAATTATGGGTTCACAACTTAATATTTGTTCAAATTCTAGTGGTTTTTTGAGTATATATGTATGTTCCATATCGAAGATATTAGGTTCTATTGAACCCTCTGAAAGTACCTCCAGGACTTTGTCAATTACATACTCAATCATGGAATGTTCAACAAAAAGATCCAGTACACATAGTTATACTTGTAATAAACTCATCATAACGCGCAAATAATTGAATTTTAAGGTCTTTTTCTGCAGAGAGATTCAAATTATTCTTCAAGGCCTGGATCTGCAAGGGAATTCCAACAACATAATGCTGGATTAGGTGCTCGTATTCCTAGTTTCCGAAAGGGTAGTGGGGCATCAAGAACGACGACCTCCTCTAGAGACGAGGCATCACTTTCTGTAAGTAATGCTAGTGACATTGAGTCAGAATGGATAGAACAAGATGAACCTGGAGTGTGTATAACCATCAGACAATTAGTTGATGGCACTAGAGAGCTACGTCGCGTTAGATTCAGGTATTTCACAACTTACTATGCACCAACTTGGTTAAGTCACTTTACCCCTCTGTACCTTCTTCGTTTCTAGTGTTTGGTACGAGGGAAGTCATTTCTGCTACTCCTTTTTCGGTAGTCTGGAATAGTTCGCGTCTTAAATAGTGCAATTTCAACTGGCATTTCTCTAACTTGTTCTTCATTTACTCAGCCGCGAAAAATTTGGGGAGGTGCACGCGAAACAGTGGTGGGAGCAGAACTGGGAGAGGATACAAGCACAATATCTTTAGATCTTCATGTATTCCATATTAAATTATCAAGCATTTTCCACAACATATCAGGATATTTAAAGTGTAACATTTTGCCGTCTTTTAGGTGAAGCCAGGGTTTGAACTTTATGAGTTCTACAATAGCACCATCGGTGTTTGTAACATGTCTCTGAGCTAATTTTTCGTACACAGTAGATTTGGTTGGTAAAAGACATTAACCCAGTATTTCATGTTTAATGCATATATACGTAGCAAGTTCTTGTTTTGTCTTTCAGTCTCCTACTACTATAACGGATCTCCAAAATTCAAATTTTCTAAGCATCAAAACAATACTGACTATCACCAATATATCAAAATTATCAGTATATCATATTGCAGATTAACACATATTAGAATTCTCAACAATAATGTAATTCACAATATATTTATTAGCTCCATGGATAAAAGGGTATTATTCATTTCGTTTGACATTAAACTATACTCGACATTACAACATTGAAAGTTGCAGCACAGTACACCATAAAGTGCTACTCAAGAAGGGAAAGAAGCATACGTAAATACACAGGCATATATGCGCTCAGTATGACATCCAGCCAGCACCAACCCTATCACGAGGAATCAGCCGCAGTTCAGAGCCATGTTTAAGAAAGACATTACCTGAAAGCCATTTGAATTGATGTAAAATTAGCAAACCAGATCCCAAATTTGGTAAACAAAAAAGTCCGCAGCATCTCAGCACTAGATTACACAATCAATCGTTCTGGTTAATGCAGTATAGAGGCAGAATTTAAGTAAGTTATACTTCTAAAGTACATGCAATTGTAACTATATGTGATATGCACAGTGCGGTATGCAAGTGAAAACCATGGTTCGGAAACATATGGATACAGAGGCCTTCTTGAAGCAAATTACTTGGTAACTAGGCATGCTCGTAGGTTAGAAGTCTAGTTTTTGTCAGCAATAGTCAATTAACTTGTCTCCACTTTCCAATAACTCAAAGACTTGCGGTCCACGTTTTGACTTCAACGACCAGACCGTAAACCATTCAGGCATGGAACTTTCCTAAGTGACGACATAGACTTTAAATTCAGATTTCTCTTGCACTCCTAAATATCCACAAAATTCTTATTCTGAATATGCATGTCATACAAATCAAGCTCAGGATTTCTACTATATTTTCTCTGTACTTCTTTGTAAGAAGTGACAAGCATGCCCGTGCATCCTAAGAGTAATGTTGCTTCTTAGTTGGCAAAGACTGGTAAATCTTAACCAATATTTTGAAAATGAAAAATTACATTTTGGAGGTGTAGAGGCAAGAGGTGGAGCCTGTAGGAAAGGACTAGAATCTGATTTTGCCGTGAAAGTTTTTAGTGAAAGTGGTTGATGGCAGATTCCTCATATGAAGGTTATAGGTGAGTTGGTGGGAAAGCACGGGAGGATCAGAACTGAGGATGCATCAAATGTTATGAAAAGATTTGCAAAACTTGCGAACGTCAGACTATGATGGAGAAATAAAAATCCTTTTCACTAATTTATGCACTTGGAAGTCAAAAAGCGAAACTTCCCCAAGAGGATCAAGGTGCTACGAATCGTCAATCAATAGGAAAAGTAAGGCCATTGCAATAATGATGGAGCGTCTTGGTAAATATTAAAACAAAAAGAAAACAGGAAAAAGAAATAGATACCACACACATTAGTTCATAAGCTCAGACCCTGAAAGTTACTATTATAACTTGAAGAAACAAGAACTAAGATCTTGGGCAGATGAAACACCTAGCAGTGGCGCACTGACAACAGCCAAGCCTGTAATATCGCGAAACAAACCCACCATTTTCTGGCAATGAAGTAATCCTTTTTTAGAGAGAGGGAAACCCTTAAGAGCAGAGAGTGGCCGTGCGAAAAAGCGTCGAACTTAAGGTCTAGTATGCATCTGCATGCATCCTTTTACACATCAGAATCATTTCTTTTTAATCTCATATACCATTAGGTGAGACTAATACTGTAATACAGCACATTGAATTATGTAGGTAGAACGCACAAAGCTCACATAGAAAATTCCAATAGAACAGTTAGTGTGCATTGTGCAACCTACTAGGGAAACCAACAGATAGTAATCTGAGAAAGGGGTTCAAGATGACAACTCCGTGATGAGAAGTTTATTCTAGCGCTCATCAATATAAACTTATATTATTTGAAATAACTCTATAGATTCTTAACTACTCTTTATCACTATTCATCAACACTCTGAAAGCAACTTTGTAATAACTCATTGATTGTCTTAAACATCCCATATAGATTTCATCAATAATCTACTAAAGAGCTCAACTATATTTCTTTAAGCAATCCACGCCTACATGACACTATTCAATGCACAGAATTTTGCTCACATGTATCCCAATTTCACAGATTGTTTATCATCCATAAAACAAATAAACTATCATAAAGTACATACATGAGGTAACTATAAAATAAACATGTGAACTGTAGAGTTACCAGCACTTTGTTGAGGATTAATACCCACTCCATCTGCAAAATAAGATAAAAAGGCAAGAGGAATAGTGTCAAGACATACATTAGCAAAACCCCGTGTTTTTTTCTAATTATACGGACAATAAGTAAGAAAAAAGATTCCAAATAGCTATATTTCCTACTCTTCATTAGACTAATGAATAAAAAATCATAAAGTAATGTTTATTTTCTCAAACATCATAACTATTTGCTCTCACTAATGCGATTACAGTAATCATCTACAAGGTTATAAGTGAAACCAGAGGCGGCGCCAAGATTTGAACTTTATGCGTGACATTAGGTCTCTCTTTTTTTTTTATTCATAGCATGTGTGACATTAGGTCTTAGTAACTTGGTGCTCAATTTAATTTATGTACATTTGTTTTTGATAACCTAAGTTGCTCGAACTCTAAAAAATGTTGCCGCACCCGTGTCGGATCCTTCAAAAATACACTATTTTTGGAGGATCCGACACACAACCGTAGACATTTTTGAAGAGTCCGAGCAACTTAGTTGATAACCATCCACCTCCAACCAGCAACAAGTACCACATAACCCCGTCCACGAAGGTTAGAATATATGGAAAGAAATCGACTAGCATTTTTGGTCTCTACAGGGATCCAATGGGTGCCAGACAAGTCTAAAACGGATGGGAATAAATCACCCAGTGTTTTTAGTCTCCGTTGGGATGAAGCAGGTACCAGATAACTCTATTCACCAAGACTAGAACAGATGAAAAGAAACCATCTAATATTCTTGTCACCGTTGGAATGCGAACCTCAGACCTTATAGTGTTCAACCCACTTTGTTTGTCACTAGATCACACCCTTGAGTGCTTAATTTATGTACATATTTAGTGGATTTCTTATATGTATTGGGTTTGGCTAAAGACGTAGGTGACCTTCTAGCTACGCCCTCAAATGAAACAACTCAGCAAAAACAACATACCCAGTGTAATCCCACCAAGTCGGATCTGGAGATGGTAGAATGCATGCATACCTTACATCTACCTTCAAGGTAAGGTAGAGAGCTTGTTTCTGATAGACGTTCATTGCTCGTGAAAAAAACAATCCAAAGCACAAAAAAAAAAAAAAAAAAAAATAACAAAGATAAAAAAATCCACCGCAAAATACTATAGACACCGTGACAAGTCATCGTGAACAGTAATCTCAACAAGAGTACATAGTTTAAGCATTAAAAACAACAGATAATAACGAAACTCAAAGGGCGTAGTGAAACAACTAGGCAATTTGATCAAAATAAAAGTTTACAAGTTTTATTACTGCTCCTGATTTAATTTAATCAAACAACATAACTAATTTAACAAATAAATAAAAATTCACTACAAATAATCCAGTGCTCCACAACAACAACAACAAAAAAATAAAAATCATACCATTAGTGATAATGGCGCTAGTTTGTGGAGGCACTTTGAATTCCTCCGCAGCAAATTTCAGCACAGCCGTAAACGGAGCAGCTTCCGGAACGCTAAAACTGCACCCAAAAAAAAAAAAATTACACACACAAATAAGGTGAGAGAATCAGAAATCAAAAATACTATCTACGTTACACGGCGCAGTTCGAATTCCGAGAGTTAAATAATTTAAGTTTGAGCTGAATTTGAACATAAAATCTTCAAATTTTTTGAAACAAAAATTATATATTTATAAACTAGCTAAAAAGATATATGAAAAAATTAATAAAAATATACTTTGTTTGAATCTCGAAATTCGAAAGGTTTTAAGTAAATTACATACACTTTGAAAGGCAATTTGGGATCGGAAGTTAGAGTGACTTTGAACGAAACTTTTCCTCCTCCGCCGCCGCCGGTGGACGCCATTTTTGTATGAGAATGCGACGGAGAAAATTGATAGGTAATTGAATTTATAGGGGGATTTATGGGCGTAGAAAAGAAGCAGCAAATGTACAGCACAGCATAACACGTTTGTTCTTATTGTGTTGTCATGTAATTGCATATCTAACCAAGTAAAAATGGCTTGACACTTTACATTTGGTTGTACCACAAATATTTTCTATCGGGATAATACTCGGAAAAATATCTGAAACTTTGCCTGAATTTTAGATTTTTTTAAAGTGAAATTAATTCTTCCGAAATGCTATATCCAATTTTTAGAGTATAGAGTGTAATATACGCATCAATCTCATATTTACACGTATATTTTTTATTTAAAATTATTTTTTGTATACTTTCTTCTTTATTCTTATTCTTTTCATCATTTTTCGTCATTTTTTCACTAAAATCTTGATTCTTAATTCTTGAAATTTGAATGCAATTGCAAAAGCCATTTAGGAAAAAATTATTGTGCTTGAAGTATCTAGGCAACAAATCCCTTGAAAAATTTGGAGGATTCCATACAATGAAACTTTTATTACTCGAACTCCAGGAGATAATGACAGCACAGGATGGATCATCCACCATTTCATATGTCTTTGTAAAAAAATGAGGCAGTGCATTCGTGTTGCACGTACCTTCATCCATCATAGGCTTAAACAAAAAGCACAACCCTTAAACTAAAAATAGCGAAACAAAGCATCTACTTAAAACCAAAATATCTTATTATCACACTCCAGAACACACAAACAACTAGTAAGGATTGCTATGAGCTCGATCAGATCTCCATCAATTCACAAGCGCATGCTTGTTTTCAGAACCCCCACACTACAGGCAACTTGCTCAATTGTGAAAACAGATTCTTATAGATGTGTGTGTGATAAGATTCAAGATGACAAAGAATTCAACTTTCTGGAATATCTTTCTTCCTATTGTCAATTACAAGAAACTTCAAAATGCATCATTTTAAAAAAAAAGAATAAAAAAATCATAATTTGAGAAAATCATTTTCCCTGATTTCTTGAGAATTCGAAATTTCAATTATTATAAGATTGTGCCGACAAATTTTCTTCCGGCGACAATAGTGGTTTGGTTGATGATGGCAATGGTGGGTTAATTTTGCTATTTTGATAGAATTGAAGAAGACACATTTGGAGTGTGTGTTGAAATTGAGTTAAATTGATGTAATTGAATTGGGTGTGTTGAAGATAACTTATTTGGGGTGTGTGTGTGGTGAAATTGTATTTAATTCAATTCCAACTCAATAATGGAACACCATTGAAGAGAAGAAAGAAAGAAGAGAGGAGAGAAAGAAGATATAAATGAAAAAATAAATTAAAAACATAAAATTTATAAAAATCAGAAAATTGAGGGGCTATTTGACAAAAAATAAGTTTTTTAACAATTTTTTAGGACTTTCACGCGCTCAATGCACGTGAATTACACGCAATGGTCCAAGTGGGTAGATATATGCAATTAAAATACAAAAAAAAAAATTAGGGGATAATAAACCCCCGCAAAGTTCAGTATGCTCAACTGAAAATTTAGGCAAAGTTCAGGTGTTTTCCTGAGCATCATCCATATTTTTATTGTTTTCTACAACAATAATAATAACAAAAATAACATATTCATAATATTCACAAAGCGATATTTGGAAAAGGTAAATGTGTTGGTCCACACCACTACCTCAATAGTAAAATAGACAAAAACAGGTTATAAAAGAAATAGTAAGAGTTCATTTGGCATAAGATATTAAAATAAATAATCTCAGAATAAAAAAATAGTTTAGGTATAAATTTTTGATGTCTTATTTTGTTGTCAAGTTCGAAATAACTTATCCTAATATTAACAAATAGTACCGAGATATGTTATCCCATCTTTTGAGTGGTATAATAATTCCAGGATAATTTATCTTGAGATAAAGTCACTCATAAAAAGACATAATTAACCTTCAAATCCTTTGATTATCACTTTTTACGTATAGAAGATGAAGGATATTTTTGTAGATAAAAAATATATTTTTAAAAATGATGCAATGCATATTACTTTAGTACCATAAACCAAACAAACACTAAAAAATAATATTAGGATAACTAATCTCGGGAATATTAATCCCACCATAATTAATCCCGACATAACGTATCTTCAAATCAAACGACCCCTAAAGGAAAACAATAGGTATTGACAGACCAAATAATAACATAAACAAGACTATCATTGAGTAATGCAACAAGCGATAACACGCTCCATAACAAGACTAGCCTAATGATTGCTGACACAAATAACAAAATAAAGTATGACGCCTACTTGCTTCTTCCTACTAACCTTCTACCCTTAATCGTCTCCTCCACTCATTCCTATCTAGGATAATGTTATCGACAGTTTGAAGTTGTTTCATATTGTAACACCCCATACTTAATTACGTGCATTAGCCATGGTTATATGTGTTGGAGTATAAGTATTGATCCTAAGGTATATATGAGTTTAAGTATGAGTATTGATTATTTTGAGATGGTTTCAAGTGTATAGTTTGATTATATGTGTATAGAAATCGACTGTATTTATATCGGAATTTGCCCGTTGATGTTTCCATACGAAGTTTATTGAATAAGCTTTCCAACGATATAAAGATTTCCAAAAACGGATAAGTTTCGGATATAATCGAGCACGTTCGAAACTATAAAACGGCGGCCGGGATAATTGTGAACAGTAAATGTGCAGGAAATTCAAACTACTGAGGCCTGCCAGTTTTTTGGGTCGACTTTGAACGATCGTAACTCTCTCAATATAATGAACTGGGAGGGATGCGACCTATCAAAAGAAAGATCTTTGAGTCTTCTTTCCAATGCAATTGGTTTCATCCAAATCCAACATCTGAGTAAGGAGTTATACTCGTTTTACTTCAGCCTCTCAAAACAGTTTTTTAGGGTCAACTTCAAACGATCATAACTACTTGTAAAAGATGAACTGGGTGGCCTACTTTATATTAAATGAAAGCCCTTTGAATTATCTATCCAAAGATACCAATTTCACCCAAATACGATATCGGGGAAAAGAGTTATGGCTAATTTACTTTAGCCTGTCAAAACAGTCCACCATGGACAGATTCGGATTTACTTAAATTTTTAAGGGCAATATGGTCATTTTCCATCATCTCTTGGACGAAAATTGGTCATTATATAGATATAATTGGTCTTATATCCATCAATTATCATCATATTATTGAGAATAAGGAAACCCTAGCCTAATTTCAACTCCAATTATCTTGTGATTCAACCGTGGAAAGTCCAAATTGATTCCGTAGTTGTGTTCATCGTCTCGAGGGCTTCGAGAAGCATCCCTTATTTGTTCCAACAGGACTTCGAAATCAAAAGGGCCATTTTATGGTAAGAATGTGAATTATGTTGGTGTTATTTATATGAATATGTATATATATATATATATATATATATGCATGTGAGCATAAGAAGTATGCTATTTGATTGTTGTTGAAAGATGATTGGGAAATGATGTTGGATTATGTTGAATTGTGAAGGGATGATGTGGTATTGAAATGATTATATATATATATATATATATATATACACATAAACCTATTGTTCAAGTTGGTTTTTGGAATGTTTTGCAAATAGTGGTTGTATGGAATTATGGAAGAGAATTGTGGTGTTGGGTTGCTAATACTAGATGCCAAATATTTCATTGTAGATGAGTGATTTGTAAAGGCGGGAAGTTGTATTGAATTGGTATCTGAATCTACAACGAGGTATGTAAAGCATACTCTAACAATGTTCTTTGGCATGTAAATACCAATGTTCCATCAAGTAAGATTCCAAGGTTGTCCAAAAACATGTATTGTTCTACATTACCAACGAAGTTGTTTCCAGTCTATAAAGTGTAAAAATGTTTCATTGATATACCAAAAGGCTCCTATTCCATTGTTGTGATATTGATGATTCTGAAACACATTGTTGATGTACCAATGAGTCTTTATAACATCGTTATTGTATAGAAGGTCTATTACTTGATTCCTATTGATGTATCATTGTTCCAAAGGTACTATATTGGCATGAACACTAATGTAATAATCTCAAAAGCTTTTGAACTAAGTTGTTGGAAAGATCTCTTATGTGTGTTACTTGATATACGTGTGGGTGGTATCCCAGGGGCATAAGCCTAGCATGGGTCGATCCCTATTTATGTGTTTATGGGTGGTATCCCAGGGGCATAAGCCTAGCATGGGTCGATCCCAGTTGATATGTACTGGAGGCAGCCTAATG
Source organism: Capsicum pubescens (assembly GCA_030864215.1). NCBI lineage: Eukaryota > Viridiplantae > Streptophyta > Magnoliopsida > Solanales > Solanaceae > Capsicum > Capsicum pubescens. The sequence goes on along the minus strand of CM061549.1, from coordinate 27,180,998 downwards.
GTCACAGTACGGTACAATATTGATTATTGTTAGGTGGTTGGAGGTTCGGGAGGAGGAGGTAATGGCGAATGATAATTGTAAAGAATGAAATGAACGAATGTATACCGTTCCACAAATGTGTTCGAATTCACGAATCCAATTCAGATTAATGATAATGTACATGATCCTAAAAGTGTTTATGAAGTGTGGTTCACTTCTATTATGATTTATTCACTTGCGTCTGATTTTCCTGATCCCCTATATTACATATGATTATTTACAGCTTTACATACTCAGTACATATTTCGTACTGACGTCCCTCACGGGGGACCTGCATTTCATGCTGCAGGCATAGGTGCTTCAGGTCATTCGCAGCATAGATAGGAGCCAGATCATACAGCTATTGTTGGTGAGCTCCAGTTTGCTTCGGAGCTTTCCGAGTCGGTTCCTTATGCTTTGTTATTGTACAGGAGTCATGTGTGGGCGGGGGTTTGTCCCGATCCTAGTTATGTCATGTATATCCTAGAGGCTTTGTAGACATAAGGAAGGGTCAAGTCATAGGAGTTTATATAGTGATGTTATATTTGTATATATGGTGGCCCCGACGGCCAAGTATTATATTATATATATATTTGTGCGTGTTGTGCTGATACAGGGAATTAGACCCTTCTGTATGTAACGAAGTGCTGCCCAAATTTTTGGTGAATGTAAAGGAAATTACAGGTATTTGAACGGGTTCTCCCGGGCCTTCTCGGCTTCGAGTGCCAGTTCGGCCCGATGGGATTTTGGGGCGTGACAAAAGTGGTATCAGAGAGGTTCGTCCTAGTGAGTCTACAAAATCGTGTCTACGTAGAGTCTTATTTATCGATGTGTTGTGCACCACATCTATAAACAGGAGGCTATGGACATTTAAGAATTGTTTCTTTTCTTCATGTCTTAGATCGTGCGATAGAGCTTATATTGTATATGAAGTCATAGTTGACCACTGAATCAGTTTGTTCCTCTTATTATAGTAATGATGCCGGTTACCAGAAGCAAAAATACCGGTAAGCAAGTAGATGTGGCTGCCGGAGAGGGGACTAGTAAGTCACCCACTATATCAGCTAATCAAAGTGAGGCTCCAGCTGAGCATGCATCAGAAACTTCCCCCAGTCCGGAAGAAATAAGGGGGGGAGAACTATATCCCCAGAGCCACCTATTAATGTTGTTGATCAAGATCTTAGAAATGCAGTGCAACTTTTGACTCGTATAGTTGCTGGGCAAGTCCAAGGGCAAGCTATTCCTGCCGCGAGTTCTAGCAGTACTGATAGGGCGGCTAGTCTTCGGACGCAAGATTTTCTTAAGATGGATCCGCCTACTTTTACCGGATCCGGTCTTAACGAAGATCCGCAGGACTTTATTGATCAGATCCAAAGGGCCCTAGAGGTGATGCACGTATCGGGCAGAGAGACAGTGGAGTTAGCCGCGTATAGATTCAAAGGTGAGGCTATATATTGGTATGAAGACTGGAAACGGTCAAGGGGCATTGATGCACCCCCAGCTACTTGGAAAGAGTTCAAAAAGGCATTTATTGATCATTATCTTCCATATGAGACTCGTCAGGCCCGTGCAGATCAGTTCTTAAATCTTCGGCAGGGTAATACAAGTGTGAGGGAGTATAGTCTTCGATTTAATTCCTTGTCCAGATATGCTCCTAATATTATAGCTACTATGGATGACAGAGTTCATCGGTATGTGAATGGATTGGATTCGTATTTGGTTAGGGATTGTACTATTGCTGCACTGAATAAAGACATGGATATAGCTAGGATCCAAGCATTTGCATAGAAAATGGAAGATCAGAGGCAAAGAAGAAGAACACAGGAATTTGAAAGCGGATCTTCGAAGAGGGCCAGATCTACAGGGCAGTTTATGGCGCCACAGGGAGGTTTTAGACCTCAATTTTCTGCTAGACCACCTAGGCCATTATTTTCTTATTCTGCAGCTAGTGCTCCACCACAGCATCAGGGGTTCAGAGGCAGTCAATTTGGGCAAAGAAGTGAGGGTCATAGTTCGCGATCTGTGGGTTATCATGGGCAAGGGAATATGAGCCAATCGAGACCTGCTCGAGAGCCATGCAATAAATGTGGAAGGCATCATATGGGCGTATGTCGAATGGGAACAAATGTTTGTTATTGGTGCGGTATGATGGGGCATATGATGAGAGAATGCCCACGAAGGGGCGCAGGTGGCATAGCACGACCTTCAGGATCAGCTGTTGCATCATCGTCACCGGTATCTTATTCTGGTAGGGGTGCACGACCTGCGGGTCACGCTAGTAATGAAAAAAAAGTCGCCAGTTCCAGCGGGACTCAGAATCGTACTTATGCTTTAGCGGATTGACAGAATCTAGAGGCTTCCCCAGATGTGGTTACGGGTACGTTGTCCATATTTTCATTTGATGTATATGCTCTAATTGATCCCGGTTCTACATTATCATATGTTACTCCTTTGGTTGCTGAAAAGTTCAAAAGGACCCCCGAATTGTTAGATAAACCGTTGGAAGTGTCTACCCCGGTTGGGGAATCTATTATTGCTAGAAGAGTTTATAAAGATTGTGTAGTAACTGTGTGTGGTCGAGACACGATGGCCAATCTTGTGGAACTAGAAATGGTAGATTTTGATGTTATAATGGGTATGGATTGGTTGGCGTCTTGTTATGCCAAAATTGACTGTTGTACGAAAAAGATGTATTTACATTTTCCTGATGAAGCAGTTATTGAATGGCAAGGTAAGATTGGCGCACCAAGAGGTAGATTTATTTCTTATTTCAAAGCGAGAAAAATGATTTCCAAGGGCTACATATGTCATTTAGTTAGAGTAAAGGATACGGAATCGGAATCATCAGATCTTCACACGGTACCAGTGGTAAATGAATATCCTGATGTATTCCCTGAAGATCTTCCAGGTTTGCCTCCTGAACGAGAAGTAGAGTTTGGTATTGATGTAATACCAGGCACCCAACCAATCTCCATTCCTCCGTATAGAATGGCCCCAGCAGAATTACGAGAATTGAAAGAGCAATTGAAATATTTGCTAGAGAAGGGATTCATAAGGCCTAGTATGTCCCCCTGGGGAGCACCAGTGTTATTTGTGCGCAAAAAGGATGGCTCGCTGAGGATGTGTATTGATTATCGGTAATTAAATAAGGTGACTATTAAGAATAAATATCCTCTCCCAAGAATTGATGATTTATTTGATCAGTTACAGGGCGCTAAGTGTTTTTCTAAGATTGATTTGAGGTCAGGTTACCACCAAGTGAGGGTCAAAGAAAAATATATACCCAAAACAGTTTTCCGAACAAGGTATGGTCATTATGAGTTTCTAGTTATGTCATTTGGGCTAACAAATGCACCTGCAGCTTTTATGGATTTGATTAATAGGGTGTTTAAGCCATTCCTGGATGTATTTGTGATAGTTTTTATAGATGATATTCTAGTTTATTCTAGATCAGAAGAGGACCATGCCAATCACTTACGACAGACATTGCAGACTCTTCGTGATTGTAAGCTTTATGCAAAGTTCTCTAAATGTGAGTTTTGGTTAAATTCGGTGGCATTTTTGGGTCATATTGTATCTAGTGAAGGGATAAAAGTTGATGCTCAAAAGATAGAAGCTGTGAAGAACTGGCCAAGGCCCACAACGCCTACGGAGATTCGTAGTTTTCTCGGGTTGGTCGGTTATTATAGGAGGTTTGTTAAAGACTTTTCTTCCATTTCAGCACCCTTAACCAAGCTAACCCATAAAGCATCCAAATTCCAATGGAATGATGCGTGTGAGGAGAGTTTCCAAGAATTGAAGAATAAGTTGACTTCTACACCCGTATTGGTACTTCCAGAAGGTACAGAAGGGTATACAGTGTATTGTGATGCTTCCAGAATTGGTTTAGGATGTGTATTGATGCAGCATGGTAAGGTAATAACATATGCTTCTAGACAATTGCGGCCACATAAGAAAAATTATCCTACACACGATCTTGAGCTGGCAGCAGTTATTTTTGCTTTAAAGATATGGCGCCACTACTTATATGGGGTTCATGTTGATATATATACAGACCATAAGAGATTGCAATATATTTTTAATCAGAAGGATCTAAATTTAAGGCAGCGGAGATGGCTTGAACTATTAAAGGACTATGATGTTGATATCTTGTATCATCCAGGGAAAGCAAATGTGGTAGCTGATGCGTTAAGTCGTAAGGCTATGATGGCGCCTATAGAAAGGCAAGGGATGGTTAAAGATCTTCACCAGTTAGCTAGTTTGGGAGTTCGCCTTCTTGAAACTCCGAATAAAGAGCTTATCGTACATAATGCTGCGGAATTTTTATTAGTAGCTGAAGTGAAAGAGAAGCAATATGCAGATCCTATTTTATTACAGCTTAAGGAGAACGTTCAGAGTGGTGCGACCAAGGCATTTGAGCTTACGCGAGAAGGAGTACTTCAGTGCCAAAACCGATTGTGTGTGCCGGATGTAGACGGGCTAAGAAAGAAGATTATGACAGAGGCACATTTTTCAAGGTATTCCATTCATCCAGGATCAACCAAAATGTATCAAGATTTGAAAAATATGTATTGGTGGAATGACATGAAGAAGAGCATTGCAAAATTTGTAGCTGAATGTCCAAATTGCCAACGAGTTAAAGTGGAACATCAAAAGCCCGGAGGCTATATGCAATGCATAGATCTTCCAATTTGGAAGTGGGACATGATCAACATGGATTTTGTTACAGGTTTGCCTCATACAGCTCGGAAATTTGATTCTATATGGGTGATTGTGGATAGGCTTACTAAATCCGCACATTTCTTACCCGTTAAGACCACTTACACAGTTGAAGAATATTCGAAGCTGTATGTTAAAGAAATAGTCCGATTACATGGAGTGCCAACTTCTATTATATCAGATCGGGGAACTCAATTTACTGTAAACTTTTGAAAGTCTTTCCAACGGTGTTTGGGAACACAAGTGAATCTGAGTACAGCTTTTCACCCTCAGACGGATGGACAAGCAGAGCGCACCATTCAAACACTTGAAGATATGCTACGAGCATGTGTTATAGATTTTAAAGGCAGCTGGGATGATCATTTACCTCTTATTGAGTTTGCCTACAATAATAGCTATCATTCAAGTATCAAAATGGCACCATATGAAGCTTTATATGGGAGAAAGTGTAGATCACCAATAGGATGGTTCGAAGCGGGTGAAACTCTTATGTTCGGACCGGACCTTGTGTATCAAGCCATAGAAAAAGTCAAGGTGATTCAGCAACGGTTGAAAACAACCCAAAGTCGGCACAAGTCATATGCGGATAGTAGAAGAAGAGAGCTAGAATTTTCGTTAGGCGATTGGGTATTTTTGAAGGTATCGCCAATGAAAGGGGTGATGAGATTTGGCAAGAAAGGAAAGTTGAGTCCACGATATATAGGCCCGTATAAGATTATTCGAAGATGTGGGCAAGTTGCTTATGAATTAGAGCTACCTCAGGAACTCTCATCAGTGCATCCAGTATTTCATGTATCGATGCTTCGAAAGTGCATCGGAGATCCGTCCCTTATTACTTCTACTGAAGATGTGAAAGTAACAGAAGATCTTACCTATGAAGAGATGCCTATTGCTATATTAGATCGTCAAGTTAAGAAGATGAGAAATAAAGAAGTAGAATCGGTGAAAGTTCTTTGGAGAAATCAACAAAGGGAAGAGATTACATGGGAAGCGGAGGAAGCAATGAAATCGAAATACCCTTATTTGTTTAAAGGTGAAAAAGAAGTGCAAGGAGGGCAACTGGAACACTAACAAATGAGTTTTTACATATGCATAATATCTATATGATGACGTGAATATCAATAATGAATTCGAACTTGTTTCGGCTAAATAACTACATTTACATTCGAGGACGAATGTCCTTAAGGGGAGAAGGATGTAACACCCCATACTTAATTACGTGCATTAGCCATAGTTATATGTGTTGGAGTATAAGTATTGATCCTAAGGTATATATGAGTTTAAGTATGAGTATTGATTATTTTGAGATGGTTTCAAGTGTATAGTTTGATTATATGTGTATAGGAATCGACTGTATTTATATCGGAATTTGCCCGTTGATGTTTCCATACGAAGTTTATTGAATAAGCTTTCCAACGATATAAAGATTTCCAAAAACGGATAAGTTTCGGATATAATCGAGCACGTTCGAAACTATAAAACGGCGGCCGGGATAATTGTGAACAGTAAATGTGCAGGAAATTCAAACTACTGAGGCCTGCCAGTTTTTTGGGTCGACTTTGAACGATCGTAACTCTCTCAATATAATGAACTGGGAGGGATGCGACCTATCAAAAGAAATATCTTTGAGTCTTCTTTCCAATGCAATTGGTTTCATCCAAATCCAACATCTGAGTAAGGAGTTATACTCGTTTTACTTCAGCCTCTCAAAACAGTTTTTTAGGGTCAACTTCAAACGATCATAACTCCTTGTAAAGGATGAACTGGGTGGCCTACTTTATATGAAATGAAATCCCTTTGAATTATCTATCCAAAGATACCAATTTCACCCAAATACGATATCGGAGCAAAGAGTTATGGTCGATTTACTTTAGCCTGTCAAAACAGTCCACCATGGACAGATTCGGATTTACTTAAATTTTTAAGGGCAATATGGTCATTTTCCATCATCTCTTGGACGAAAATTGGTCATTATATAGATATAATTGGTCTTATATCCATCAATTATCATCATATTATTGAGAATAAGGAAACCCTAGCCTAATTTCAACTCCAATTATCTTGTGATTCAACCGTGGAAAGTCCAAATTGATTCCGTAGTTGTGTTCATCGTCTCGAGGGCTTCGAGAAGCATCCCTTATTTGTTCCAACAGGACTTCGAAATCAAAAGGGCCATTTTATGGTAAGAATGTAAATTATGTTGGTGTTATTTATATGAATATGTATATATATATATATATATATATATGCATGTGAGCATAAGAAGTATGCTATTTGATTGTTGTTGAAAGATGATTGGGAAATGATGTTGGATTATGTTGAATTGTGAAGGGATGATGTGGTATTGAAATGATTATATATATATATATATATATATATATATATATATATATACACATAAACCTATTGTTCAAGTTGGTTTTTGGAATGTTTTGCAAATAGTGGTTGTATGGAATTATGGAAGAGAATTGTGGTGTTGGGTTGCTAATACTAGATGCCAAATATTTCATTGTAGATGAGTGATTTGTAAAGGCGGGAAGTTGTATTGAATTGGTATCTGAATCTACAACGAGGTATGTAAAGCATACTCTAACAATGTTCTTTGGCATGTAAACACCAATGTTCCATCAAGTAAGATTCCAAGGTTGTCCAAAAACATGTATTGTTCTACATTACCAACGAAGTTGTTTCCAGTCTATAAAGTGTAAAAATGTTTCATTGATATACCAAAAGGCTCCTATTCCATTGTTGTGATATTGATGATTCTGAAACACATTGTTGATGTACCAATGAGTCTTTATAACATCGTTATTGTATAGAAGGTCTATTACTTGATTCCTATTGATGTATCATTGTTCCAAAGGTACTATATTGGCATGAACACTAATGTAATAATCTCAAAAGCTTTTGAACTAAGTTGTTGGAAAGATCTCTTATGTGTGTTACTTGATATACGTGTGGGTGGTATCCCAGGGGCATAAGCCTAGCATGGGTCGATCCCTATTTATGTGTTTATGGGTGGTATCCCAGGGGCATAAGCCTAGCATGGGTCGATCCCAGTTGATATGTACTGGAGGCAGCCTAATGGTCACAGTACGGTACAATATTGATTATTGTTAGGTGGTTGGAGGTTCGGGAGGAGGAGGTAATGGCGAATGATAATTGTAAAGAATGAAATGAACGAATGTATACCGTTCCACAAATGTGTTCGAATTCACGAATCCAATTCAGATTAATGATAATGTACATGATCCTAAAAGTGTTTATGAAGTGTGGTTCACTTCTATTATGATTTATTCACTTGCGTCTGATTTTCCTGATCCCCTATATTACATATGATTATTTACAGCTTTACATACTCAGTACATATTTCGTACTGACGTCCCTCACGGGGGACCTGCATTTCATGCTGCAGGCATAGGTGCTTCAGGTCATTCGCAGCATAGATAGGAGCCAGATCATACAGCTATTGTTGGTGAGCTCCAGTTTGCTTCGGAGCTTTCCGAGTCGGTTCCTTATGCTTTGTTATTGTACAGGAGTCATGTGTGGGCGGGGGTTTGTCCCGATCCTAGTTATGTCATGTATATCCTAGAGGCTTTGTAGACATAAGGAAGGGTCAAGTCATGGGAGTTTATATAGTGATGTTATATTTGTATATGTGGTGGCCCCGACGGCCAAGTATTATATTATATATATATATTTGTGCGTGTTGTGCTGATACAGGGAATTAGACCCTTCTGTATGTAACGAAGTGCTGCCCAAATTTTTGGTGAATGTAAGGGAAAGTACAGGTATTTGAACGGGTTCTCCCGGGCCTTCTCGACTTCGGGTGCCAGTCCGGCCCGATGGGATTTTGGGGCGTGACACATATCATGTTGAATCACTCCCCTCTAATATCTTCTTCGGTCGGTCTTGAATCCATCGCTAGCCAACCTATCAAACCTTCACACTGAGACATTCATACACCTCCTCATTAAATGTTCGAAACGTGACAACCTCAGTTCCTGCATCTTGACTTCCACTAAAGCAACTCCCACCTTATCGCGATGAACCTCCTTTCTAATCCTATCTTTCCTAGTAAACTCACACATCAGTCGTAGCATTCTCATCTCTGTCACCTTCATATTTTGAATGTGAGAGTTCCTAACTGGCCAACACCCCGCCCCACACTGCTAAGCTGATCAAATAAAACTTACCTTCGTTTTTATTATTTTTCTAAAAAAAATTTAAAATATATATATATATATATATATATAAAGGGTTTTGCTAACATACTACATGAAGGTAGTATGTTAGCATCCTCCCCATTTTTTAATTTACCAAAATATTCTTATCACCTCATTAAAATGGAGATTATTAGGGAGTTTTTGGTCTCTCACCTCAAATTTCAATTTCCCTCCAAAACTTGTCTTCTTCAATTCCTCCTTCCCCCCTCCCCCGCACCCCCACCCACACCCCAAAACCCCTCAGACCCATGTTCTACACGCAACAGACCCATGGTTCTACAATTTTCCTCCACAAAACTTTTCAACTTTGACAAGTGCAATAGTCTTATTCATAATTTCTTATAATTCATTTTCAAAAAAAATAAATAGTTGTGATTTGTTACCAACTTATCTGAAGGTAACAAATTAGAAAATAATAGTAGTAATAACAATTTACAGGCATTAAAAAGCAATTGAAGTTTATGTTATGGTATATCACAAAATGAGAAGGTGTTGGGTATCAATAATCTTTACAACAGTTATAAGAAATTATTTACAATATTTCATAATAAATCAAGTTGGTTGTTGAAATTTTTATGAGAATTGTTGAGAACTGGAAGGAAATAAATTTTCCATTTTGAGTATTAATATTGAGTTTGAGTTTTAATTTATGAAATCTGGATTCAGGCCACTTGTACGATGATGACTGAAATTCTGCTATTTTAATTTAAGATGGTGAATACAATTGTTTAACCAAATATTAATGTTGTTATAAATCAGTAATGTTATGTTCTTGATTCATTCATTGTTGTCACTGTCTTAGTTGGATTTTGCCCTGTTTATGAAGTGGGTTTGCTGGAAGAAGTGAATTTGGATTGAGGAAGCTAGAAAGAATGTGAGGCTTTTTTTTTTTGTTGTTGAAATGACAAAAATGTTCCTAATTTTAGTGATTTTTAATAAAAAATAAGGATATTTTAGGAAGAAAGAAAATAGGGAGGATGTTAACATACTACCTTCATGTAGTATGTTAGCCAAAACCCATATATAAAATATCCAACAATCACTAACTCCCTCTGAAAAGAGGTGATTCAATCGCACTTTCCGGTATGAATATCTTATTACGACTTTCTGTATCCTCATTTTTAATGATGATTTTTTTTTATAACTAACATGTTTAATTAATCATCAAAGTGTCAATTTGTATAACACTATAGCCTAGTCAAATATAATTAGCTATCTTAAAATAATAGTTATTATTAGACAAAAAAAATACATGCATACTTATTGTTACATTTCAAGTGTAGGCTATCTTTCCAGCAATATTATCATTTTCACAATTTCTTTTTTCAAAAATCTTCAATTTTCTCTCAATTCAAATGAAGTGCATTATTTCATACGATTTTGACCAACTAGGATTTACCTTTGCCATATTTGACTACCTACTCTTCATGATAGGAGAGTGCATCGGTCGATTCGGTTTCGTTTATCGACTTTCAGTTTTTAAATATGCTAAACCAATAACCAAACCAATAAGATATTTTTAATCGATTTTCGATTTATCGATTTTTAGTCCTTAGCAGTTCGGTTTTCGGTTTAACCAATAAGAAAATACTTATAAATAGAAATAGTAGTAACTAACATGGAAAAAAAAAACCAATCTTAGTTGTCACTAAAAATCCAACATGATGTGTTTTAATTTACAAGAACCTTCAAGTTTGAACTAAAACGTTGTTAGGAGAAATTAAGAGTTTGTATAGTTGAAATAATAGGTTGGTTAATTTGTAGAAATTAAAGAGAAATATCTACTAAAATGTGTGTGTGTATATATATATATATATATATATATCTTATTGAGTTATCGATTTACCCAATAACCCAATAAGAAAAAATCGAACCAAATCAATAACCCAATTTTTTTTTCTATAAAACCATTAAAAAAATGTTAACCCAATAAAATTTTTATCGGTTCAATTTATCGGTCGATTCGGTTCTTGCACACCCCTACTTGATGTTGCTTATACAATTGGACCATAACATCAGGAGTAGATGCATTTTAACAAATAAATGTTTCCTGTGCTCATTTAGCTCTTGCATAAGTTGGTTCCATTACTCAAGCCTCAGTTCAACATACTCCCTCCGTCTCATGTTACTTGACATGTTTATTAAAAAAAATTGTTTCAAAATAGTTGTCATGGCTAAAAAATCAAGAGATAATTGAACATTTTCTTTCAATTTTATCCTTAGTAATTTAATGAAAGAGTAATAAACTCAAATAGATAATGAATATTTAATGTAGGTTTAATAGGGTCATATTAGTAATTTGCATTTCTTATTAATTTCTTCTTAAGAATTATGTAAAAAAAATATGTCAAGTTATATGAGACGGAGGAAATAGTTTATTTGGTAATTTATGTAATAATTAAAACTAGGCCAAACCCATCGATGACCCCCTAAACTTGGCACGATCTTTCACTTAAGCACCTCAACTGGACCATGTTCATTTTAAACACCTCAAGTAGCTATAAGTGTGTCATTTTGACACCTTTTGCTGATTCAGCAAAGAGTTTATATTACACTCACTCTTAAACGCGTTTCAGGGTATTTTCGTAATTTTTTCATTTTCCTCCTCTTTCTTCCTTACTCTTTGAGTCCATTTTTTTCCTTTCCTTAACACATCCATACACGAAATTCTCCTTCATTGATCGAATTAACAGAAAAAAGAAAAACAAAAAATCAAGAAACAAGGTTAATTCGTTATTTGAGAAATAATAATGGTAGTTTAACAAAGATCAAGAATTTTCCTTCTTTAAGAAATAAGAAATCAAGAAATATGAATGGTTGATTTTCCCTTGTGTTGATTTTAATCATTCTTGTTTCTTAAAATGAGTTCCCTTCTTAAAATAATTTTTCATTCATTGATCGAATTAACAGGAAAAACAAAAGGAGAAAATCAAGAAAAAAAATTTCACCATTTTTGTGAATTTAACCATATTTTTTTTGTAGAGATTGTGATGTTTCAATTCACAAAGCTAATAAATATACACAAAAGCATAACAAATTTCTACTAAATGTGTTAAGATTTTAGCAAATTTCTACTAATTGTGTTAAGATTTCTACTAATAAATATACACAAAAAAAATGATGGGACGGAGCTGCTGCCAAATGGAGAAGCTAACTTAAGTGGGGGTGGGGGAGGAAAAATGGAGAAGATGAACGGGGGACGGGGGGGGGGACAAGAATGGTAGTTTGTCCAATAGGGGTGGGGGGTGGGGTTGGAGAAGATGACTTGGGGGTTGGGGGGTAAATAATTTTATAATTATTTGAGAAAATGTCAAGTTTCAGCAATTAATTGATTAGTTTGTTACGTATTTTTATATTTTAATTTAATTGTGTATATATTAATGAGTTGGATAATTAAAATGAGTTGGCATAATTTAATTGGTCAATTAATCTACGTAAAAAACGAGTGTAGCCACGCGCGTGAGGGTTTACAGCTGATTGTGCAAAAACTGTCAAAGTGACACACTTTATGGCTACTTGAGGTGCCAAAAATGAACACCGTCCATTTGAGGTGTCTAAGTGAAAGATCGTGTCAAGTTTAGGAAGCTTAGCCTTAAAAACTATTGATATGTTAAGAAGCACCTATACTAATAGTCCTTTATGAAAGTTGCTCTTTTTGAAAATCTAAGTCTCATGGGCTAAAACTGAAAGACCATCCACATTAAGTTAGCAGGCCCATAATAAAAAAAGCCCAATTAAATAAAACTGCTAGACCTAATTCACCAAAACCCTTCTATAAAACTCTCTTCCTCCTCCAACTCTAACATCATCTAGGGTTTTTGCTCCTGCCTCTCATTCATCTGCCGTCATTTTTGTGAGCTATTATTTTCCTTGTTCAGTTTCAGTTATATGTAATGCTCGTGTGCTGTAGTTTCAGTTTGTTTGCACTTCGCATGCATATAGACTTCGTTAGATTTTCAAAATGGTGCAGTCTATTAGCGATTTGTGCAATAAGTTATGTGCTATTATACTTGTGTAGTTTCAGTTTTCATTTGTTGTGGTAAATTTGCACTTCGCATATATATAGACTTGGCTAAATTCTCAAAATAGTGCAGTCTATTAGCGATTAGTGCAATAAAGGAAAAGCTGAATTAATCAGCGGCGGCCAGACAACCGCTGAGATGAATCCACAGATAGGTTCCAACTTTGCTCCTGTCTACTAATTTCATCTCACATTAATTAATGCCTTGTTCTTATTGTAATTATATCAATTTCCATTTGGATTTTATAGTGTTAATTCACAATTTGAATTTGCTTTGTTGTTTCAATAATTATCAATTTTCGAACTGTATTTTGCTGTTACTCACAATTTGCTTAGTTGTTTCTATAATTATCAAATTTCAGCTGTATGTAGATGTGATTCACAATTTGCATTGTTGTTTGTATATAATGATCGCGATTTTCAGCTGTATGTAGCTGTGAGTTACAATTTTCTTTGTTCTTTCTATAATTATTGTGTTTCACAAATTATTTTGCTGTTTCTGTAATTTTTTCAATTTTTTGTTTTGTATTACTGTTATTTTGATGGTTACACTAGGGGCGAGTTGTCTCAGTATTCGTATGACCCAAAGTGTGTTGATATCATCATAGAATAAGCCTTCTTTGTTGATTTTAGCAGTTGATTTTTTCTTCATTTCTTCGGAAAAAAGGATGAGTCCTGCTTGTTTATCCGAAGAAAGGCGATCTCATATCCTATCGCCTTGTAGAGCAGAATCTCTGCTATTACTATTTGGGAATTGCCATGAGATATACATTTTTCATTACAACTAATTCATAGAATTTGTTTTTTGGTCACATAATTTATGACAGATTTATGAGAGATATTCATTTATACGAATACGAGAGCTTTGTTTTTATTTTTTCCCTGGCCTGTGATGAAATCCTTTATAAAAAACACCATCTTTCGGGACTGAATGGCCCTTAAGGCCTTGTTGTCAATTCTGCAATTCTGAGGCCTTTGTTGAGTTTCAGTTATTTTTCAGCTTAGATTGCGCTCTCTCTTTACTTTCGATGCCACACCTGTTTCAAATTATCCCCAAATACACTACTTTTGAAGAGTTTGAGCAACATAGGTTTGAACTGCTTTTAACAACTTGAAAAAAATTGAATTTTTTTTATTGATGTTAGTTGTTTTCACTTGAGCTAAGATTTGAACGTTGTAGGTGAAAATTTTCAATTTTGTGATTGAGATGAAAGTGATGAATATTTCCCCAGATGATCGAAGCTGAAATTACTGAGCGCTTTTTATGTATTTTCTCCTTAAAGGGGAAAATCCAAGCCAGATATTCTGATTCTTCTCTATCTGTTCCATTTTATTCTATATTTTCGTAATGTTAGCTAGTCTTTTCAGTTTTTATCTTGAGCTTAATAACAATGTTTTATGTTGAATGAATTTGTGTATGTGATGAATATTTCCCCAGATGATCGAAGCTGAAATTACTGAGCGCTTTTCATGTATTTTCTCCTTTTGGGGCGAGAATCCAAGCCAGATATTCTGATCCATATCTTTTCATTGCTGAATTCTGAATATGTGAAATTAATCTTTTCTCTATTGTGAATTTAACTGTTTTTGGGTTTTGTTTATTGAATGTGTTTATGGATGTGATGATTATTTCCCCAGATGATCGAAGCTGAAATTGCTGAGCGCTTTTCATGTATTTTCTCTTTTCAGGGTGGAAATCCAAGCCAGATATTCTGATCCATGTATTCTCCATGTGAACCTTTTTATTTTCTGTTTTGCGCATATTGTCTTGCATGCTTGGACACTTTAGTTGATAAAGTGGTTAGGTTTGCGTAGATTCTACCCGACTATACGTGATAAGTTGTTTTTGTGTTTGTTAAAATGCGTCTATTTACTGATTACCATCGGTGTTTATATACAGTGGCCGCTGTGTATGAGCCGACGCTATATGAATATTCCGAATCTGCCTCAGTTTTTTTTTGTCATTTGGTTCTTTAAAGAGCTGTTTGAGTCAGATATGGAGATATTTAGTAGAATTATTGCTTTTATTATTTTTTTGTTTTTGGGTTTTTATTGAATGAGAAGATGGAGGTGATGAATATTTCCCCAGATGATCGAAGCTGAAATTACTGAGCGCTTTTAATGTATTTTCTCCATTGTGGGAAAATCCAAGCCAGATATTCTGATCCATCTCTTTTTATATTTAATTTTTTCTTTTGTGGACATATATGATATTGATTGATTGTTATTGAATTTGTGTATGGATGTGATGATTATTTCCCCAGATGATCGAAGCTGAAATTACTGAGCGCTTTTACTGTATTTTCTCATTAGTGGGAAAATCCAAGCCAGATATTCTGATCCATACCTTTTTTATTGCAGTGTTTTAAACTTTTGTTTATATTTGAACAGTCTTTAATAACTGGAAGCCAGATGTGATGATCCATATTTTGTGATTGAAATATCTCTTCATTGAATTAAAATGGCGACTTTGTTATAAATTTTTGTTTGATGGACAGATTGAAGTTCCAACAAATTGTTTACCATGACCAGTCACATTATCTTCATTGATGAAATTATGTTTGATATGAACTTAGCCCCGACACTGTCCACTACCCATGCCACCCTGACACGACCAAGAGTTGGGTGTGTGTTAGTGAGGCTAGAGTGGTAGACAAGGTTGAAGTGGCGTTCGTGTGAACATAATTTTGTTGATGAAGATAATACGATTGGAAGGTGGTGAGCCTTGTAGTAACTGGTAAAGTTGCCTCCATGTGACCAGTAAGGTCACGGGTTAAAGCCTTGGAAACATCCTCTTGTAGAAATGCTAGGCAAGACTGCATATAATACACCCTTGTGGTGGGGTCCTTCCCCGGATACAGCGGTAGCTTTAGTGCACTGGGCTCCTTCCCCGGACACCGTGCATAGCGGTAGCTTTAGTGCACTGGGCTTCCTTTTAAGATAACAAGATTGTTTGTGACGAACAATTTATTGGTAATTTTCATTCTGTCGTTGGCTATGCCTGAGCCCCTAATACCCCATAATTGACTTTGCTTGAGCTTTGATGAGTGGGGCAAATTTTGCACTTGAAGATACTATTGGTCTTGTAACTCCACTTGCAGTGCTCCCTAGTTTTGCGCCATTCAAGAAGTTCAGCTTAATATGTGATGCATAATCTTCACAAGCAGCTTCTCATATCACAGGGATAGCCACCTTGTACATCTGCCACGCCCTTAAAGACGTCAAGGATTAATTTCTTTAGGCTAGTGGTTTATATGAGTTAAGTTGTTACTCACTGGTATGTAATGTTACGTTTTTATGTAATGAATTTTTTTATTTTGGTACTTTGAATGGAGCTCTTTATGTAGTGGAATGATACTTTGCATGGAATGTGCAATCTACATGTAGGAGGGTGCGCCAAATAGCAAGTTGCGTGAAATTGAATTCCTATCCTTGGTGTAGGATTGTTTTTAGGCTCGACTGTAACTAGTAAATATTTCTACTTGTTTCTTGTTTACTTATTGCAGATGATTTTAGTGGTAGTGGTTAGTCCCATACCACTGAACTCATTGTAAAGTTTTTTGGTTATCTATGAAATTACACTTTACCAAGAAAAAGAAAGAAAACACCGAATATGAACATAATCGTCATGACCTTTTGAGTAGCGTTGCTAAGTGTGGAGATTCAGAAAAGTAAATTTGAAATGAAAGATTTGGGAGAAGCTGAGAAAATCCTTGGCATGGAGATCAGAAGAGATCGAGAAGCCAACAGGGCTTTTGTTTGCCCAGAAAAAGTACTTGGAGAGGTTTGGCATCTGTACTTCTCTTGGTGCTTAAGTTATCGGTTGCTCATTCACCGCAGTCAGAGGAAGAATAAAGATATGTGGCACAGGTATCATAGTCTACTGCAATTGGCAGTATTATGTATGCAATGGTGTGTGGTAAATCAATATATGGCTGGCTTATCCTTGGGAAAATCAATCAATCAATCAATATAAATATATAAAGGAAGAATATAGGCTTGCTGATGTGGCATGTAGTATTCTTATTTATCTTTTTTGTCAATTCTTTTGGGGTTTTCTCTATTTTTAAAAATTTATCGACTATTGCCTAACAGAGAAAAAAAAAAAAAAGGTCAACTATTAAAGATCGAAACGGAAATATGTAATTAGAGCATAATACAATACTCAAATTTTGAATGCTCATTGATTGTGCATTTATTTTTGTATTTAAATTTTTGTATTTAAGAAAGAGAACATGCAAACTTTATTTAAAATGATATTTTAGCCGCAACAACAACATAAATTGCAAATCTTGATATGAGGTATCTAGATGTGAGATTTTCTTTCCTTCCCTGCAATGCAATTTAAGGTGTGGTTGAGTATGTTTCTAATTTCTAATTTTGGTATTTAAATGATTAAATTTCACTTCAAATTGATAGTTTACGTGTCTTTTAATTTATCGAACTTTGATCATCTTTTTCTTTGTTCATGCAATTAATGTAAGAAATTTCTATTTCTTTATTTATTATTTTATGTTTATTAGCGGGTGATTAACGATTGAATTGATATGCTGTTGTTTATTAGTGCGTCTCTGTATCACAACATATGGATGCATATGTTGTTGAGAAGGAAGTCTCATAGTATGTATATATAGAATTAGTTGATTTTTTCATTGTTATACCATTTTGGCATACTAGATATTTAGCTTGAGATTTCAGAAATAACGTTTAAAAATATATTACATTTTGAGAGAACTATGATTGAAAGTAAAAAGATTAATTTTAATAATGTCCATTTAGGAGTTTGAAATTTAGTCATGATGAAATATAAAAATTGTGTTTGTATAATTTACTTGGATAAATTCATTTCATTACATTCCTGAATTGCACTTTAATGAGTAGTTTGATAACAAGGGAAATATAATTGTGTCAAGAAATATGCATTTGAGGACTGAAATTATTTTTTCTACATAAAATTATATTTTCTCATTTTACAATACAACAGACTTGAATGTTTCATTTGCATATTAATTAATAATTGTATCATTTTAATTTTATCTTTTTGTGTTTTTAATACATAAGAATTTTTTTTATTAGAACGACAATAACAAAGTGAAATTGATTGATCACAAATTTATAATGTTTGAACACCGAAAGGTTCACAATTTCTAGGACATATTTTTATGTATATTGATATGATATTACATTTGTTTGGTATCATTGTATACAATTAAAACATTCTACGGTCAAGTTTTATAATTTAAGGTCCTATGATTATTTCTAATATTTTAAAAATAAATTAAATTATTATATATTTTATAAAGTATTTTATGAAGCGCGACTAAGTTTACTAGTTCATTATTAACATGGGTTGTAGTGGGGAGGTTGGTTGATGAAATGAAAATTCATTATTAACATGGGTTGTAGTGGGTGGTTGGGTGATGAAATGAAAATTTCAATCAATAAAAATTAAATTTGGGTGCACAAAATTTTCCACGTTCACGCACTGCATTTCAATGTGATTTTGTAGGCAATCTAAACTGATGCAAGTTAGTTTCTCGATTTGAACTCATGACCTAGTGGAGATTGGAGGACCCAGTCTTCACCAAAAGAGATTTAAAATGTTACGACTACAATTCACAAAGAATTTAAAGAGATTCAACATCTACTATCTTTACGTACATAAATAATAATTTTAACCCTATAAATATTTTAGTTTTTCAAGCAAGAGGCTTCCAATAAACCCTCTTTAATGCTAATAATATAAGAATATTGGTTAAACAGAAGTTATTACTAACGAATTGCCGCACACCAAACATGCATTTCGTATATAACTTCACACCAAACCAAGTTTTCTACTTGCTCCCTTTTGTTCTTTAGTTCAAGGTATTTGCAATTTAAATTTGAATTCCATGAACTTCTACAAGTATTGGTGACATCAGAGGCGGATTCAGGATTTTACAACCGTGGATGCATTACTGTCTTTAAAATATGTCTAGAAACGAAAAGATATGAATGAGCGTGTATGCTTTCACTGCAGAGGCGCGGATCAAACATTTGAAGCTTATGAGTTCCTACAAGCACCTCACGTTAATACTATAAGCATAACTGAATTTCCTGATACGTAAAACATGATTCGAGCTACTCGGTTCACATGAAGTGTAACCAACCGTCCAGATCCGCCCCTGCTGGTAATCGAAAGTCACCAACACAACATGAAAACATCAACAAATTTGGGTGGGATAAGCAGATATTGGTGCCACAAAGAACCTACATAGACATAACAAGTTCTTAAAATGACCTGCTTTATACAAAACTATATACTCTGAGACAGTCCAAATAGGCACTAAAAAACCTTTAGAAATTTGAATGACATGATAATATTCATACAACTTGTCCATTCTTGATTGAACTCGAGAGCAATTCGGGCGAAAAAGGAGGGGGGAAGTCTCAGAACATAGATAGCCTCTGTGAAGCTTTTTTCCCCACTATTGCCTCCCAAACCACTGGCAAGAATGGGCCTTTCTTGTCCAGATACTCCCTTACAGCCTTATCGTCGAGGATGAAGCTTTTTTGCCTCAACGTTTTAATCATGTTTTGGGCATCTTCAAGACTTTTCTCCTTGCAAAATCCATCAACCAAAGCCACAAAGGCCGCCACGTTGGGGGAATGTCCAGCCTCGAGCATCTCCAAGCAAAACTCGAGGGCATCGTCTAATCTTTTACCTTGACAGAGCCCACGGATTAAGATACCGTAACTGAAAGCATTAGGGATAATGCCATTGCCTTGCATTTTCCGGAAAATCCTCACAGCATCATCAAACTTATGAGCTTTAATAAAGCCGTCTACAACAGCAGTGTAGATAACAACTTCAGGCATTGTACCCTTTTCACGCATCAGGCCAAAGAGATTCATAGCCTCCTGGACCAGACCATCCTTGCAAAGCCCGTCAAGCATTGCTACGGCATTGGGTATTAGGCCAGTTTCTTTCATTTTCTTGAATATCTCATCGGCATCTTCTGGTGGAGACGGAGGTGCTTCAGAAGCAGTAGCGTCACTGGTTTCATCTTTGGGGTGGAATGCAGGGTTTGTGTTTGAGTTTTCCTCTTTACGATCAAATCCAAGCTGAAACCTTTTCAGAAAATCATCACCATCCGGGGACTTCATTCGATTTTCATTGCTACCACCAGATCTTTCGAAAGTTGTAGAGTGGGTGGGGTTGTTGCTGCTGGGACGTTGTCTTTGAGATGGACTGAAGGGCCTTCTGGAATCACCTCTTAAGGGCCTATTCGGTATAGGATCAGGGGGAGGAGGATAGTTGGATCGATTGGATTCATCGGAGTAATTGCTGAATTTGTTGGAGCTGCTAAATGAGCGTAAGTTTGTTGAGGAAAGTGTTTCATTTACATTCACCTTAGGACAGCAAAGAGTGTTGTAATATTTCCAACAAATCTTAATACCCTTCTGTCTCACTAAAGTTCTCATAATGCTTATGTACTTCAAAAACGCTCAGCCTTACCTAGTTTTTCAAGGTGACAAAGATGGCTATGTCCTGCAATTCCAGACGAGATAAAATTTTGAGATAAAACTTCAGTTGAAATAGAGACGAGATAAAACTTTCTATAGTGCAATCAAGAAATTAACAAACTCTTATACACTTTCTTTTACTGTTCACCTACAAAGGACATTGTTTAGAAAATGCGTAATGGATTAACTAGCTGTAATGATAGTATAACAATGATGATGTCGACGATAACAAAATACGAGAGCAACAGAAGAGTATACATAACAGTGGTGAAGAAGTGTCAGAAATCAAATGCAAGAAAGGAAAAATGAGTGGATACAGCATCAGACAACGTCAACCAACTATCTGCCAATAGCACATAAGTCCAGCAAAAACATGGAAATACCAATGTAATCTCTTGAAAACTGTTGGCGACAAACCAAATTACTTCTTAGTCCATTACTTTACAAGTAATTTGTATACACTTAAATCAATCAATCAACAACACTTCAATTCAAAGCTAATCGCAGCCAGCTACACAAATACTATGTTTCCATTCAACTCTACTTGGACTCATTTTATTCCAATACAAATAAATTGTCCTTTAAGTCAAATTAAGGTTTATCTAAACATAAACGTTCACTAAATACCCCCAGTTATCCCACTTATATCCAACAACCCAAATGAAACATCATCGAGATGTGATTTCAGAAAGCCACAAAAAGATGACTACTAATTATCTTGAAAAAAAAGTAGAAGAGAAGCATAAGATAAGTCCAGAATGAGAAGTAGCAAAAGAAGAATTCAGCACTATTCTTATCATCTGCTTCTTCATACGCTACACTGGAAAATCCTTCTAATAGAAAGAAGAAAATAAGGAGTTGAGCGGGGAGAATATTACCCCGCTCTCACTGACAACAACTCTCCAAATCTCAATTCGTTTGGCACTTTTACTTATCAACAACAACAACACACCCAGTGTATTCCCATAAAGTGGGGTTTGGGGAGGGTAAAGTGTACGCAATTCATACCTCTACTGCAGATGAAGTAGAGAGGTTGTTCCCGATAGACCCTCGGCTCATGGCAAATAACAATATATCAAGCAGAGAACATAAAAAAACAACAAAAACATGGAAACACGCCACTAGATAATAGAAGAATCAAGACAACCACAGAGTAAATACTATGAACGATCTATCCAAAATCACAAACATCCCCAAAACACCACGAATAAGAAACTACATGACATATTCAAAACACAATGAGTATCGGTAAAATTGCCAAACAAATCACTCCTCTCTAGTAGTAAGGACGCACACCTACCCACTAACCCTCCCTAATCCGCGTCCTCCACACCTTCCTATCAAGGGTCAGTCATGTCCTCTGTAAGTGTAACTGCTCCATGTCATGCCTAATCACTTCCCTCCAATATTTCTTCGGCCTACCTCTACCCCGACTGAAACCATCCATAGTAAGTCTCTCACACCTCTGTACTGGGGCATCCGTGCTCCGCCTCATCACATGCCCAAACCATCTCAACCTCACTTCCTGCATCTCACACTTCCGTACTGAGGCATCCGTGCTCCGCCTAATCACTTTCCTCCAATATTTCTTCGGCCTACCTCTACTCCGTCTGAAACCATCCATAGCAAGCCTCTCACACCTCCGTACTGGGGCATCCGTGCTCCGCCTTATCACACGTTCAAACCATCTCAACCTCACTTGCCGCATCTTGTCTTCCATCGAAGCCATGCTCACCTTCTCTCTCGAATAATCTCATTTATAACCCTATCCCTCCTAGTAAGTCCGCACATCCATCTCAACATCCTCATCTGCGCACTTTAGCTTATCGAGAGTCAAAATTGACAAATTTTCGGGTTATACGGTACATGAACTTGCTAGCCATTCACGTTCAGCATCGTGTAAGGTCAAATACGACTGAATAAGAGTATAATTTGAAATTGATTACAGATTCATGAAGTGAAAAGAGGATCGTGATTTCTACTTAAAATTAAAAATAAATTGAAAAATTGAAACAGTTAATTTTGATAATTCAAAAACAATTGGTGCCTTAATAGAAAGGTTCAATACATACATATATATATATATATATATATAGCGGCGGAGCTTACCGGTGATGATGGTGGCCGGATCAATTAACTAACCGGCGGCGGCCGGGAAATTTGAAGCAGTGTGAGCTTCTGGATTTAGGGTTTAGTTTGCTTTCCTAACTATAAAAAGTGTTTTTTTTCAAAAGAGGAATGTCTTCTCTCAAATTTCAACTACAAATTTATAGTTTAAAAGTCCTGTAATCCCTTGGACTATTCTAAACTAAAATTATTACCCCTCCAAGCTATTTTAAAATAAAATTATTACCCCTTCAATACTGACATAGCAAGAGAGTGTGTTTCAATCTCTTTAAAAAGAGTGAGAACAAGAATATTTTATTAAAAAAAATATATATATATTTTTTAAAATAAATATATATAATTTTAATTATTATTTTTCTTTCTACTTCCATTCTTCTTCTTCAAATGACATCCAAGAATGACAATTTTTTTTTTCTTCTTCTTCAATAGCATTTAAGAACTCATTAATGACATTTCTTTTTATTCTTCTTCTTCTTCAATGACATCCAAGAACTCGAATTACGTGAAAATGTTGAATCAATTCAGATTGAAAAATAAAGTCACCAAAATTTTGAATTTTCCGGTGCCATCACTGTCGCGATGCCATTTTGTGAAAATCGAATAATTTTTGAACATTAATTGTTGATTTGATTTTGATAAGATTACATATCGTGTGAATTCTATATGATTCATTATGTCATTGAAGAAGAAGAATAGAAGAAGAAGAGAAGAAGAAGATGACGATGATGTGGCATGACGTGAAATTAATTTTTTATAGTAAAAAAATGATATATGACGTAGAATTACGTGGCATAACACGTGGCAGCGCGTGTAGACCACAAATATGGCAGCGCGTGTAGACCACAAATATGGCAGCGCGTGTAGACCACAAATCAAAATAAAATCTGGGTATGAATTTTTAGAGGAGTATATATTCCACTTTAAAATAGTTCGGGAGTAATAATTTCATTTTAAAATAGTTCAGGGGGGTCATAGGACCCTCTCAAAGTATAAGCGTGTAGTTGGGATTCGAGGTAAAGGTTGGGGATATTTGACCATTTTCTCTTTTCAAAATCATTTTAAATATTTTCTATTCATTACTGTCTCAATTCACAACTGGATTTTGAGAGTGAATTTAGTTGTCCTTGACCAAAAAAACATTTATATTTTTAATTTTTTTAAAAAACTTTATTAATTAGGGGAAAAAGATCAAATTTATTGGCTATTTTAAAAAATTAGCTAAATATATCATTCGTCCTTCGTCATACTCTTGTTGTCATACTTTGAGTCAAATTTATCAAAATTATTAAATATATCATTCGTCATACTTTGAGCTAAATTACCCTTGATGTCATACTTTAGGCATATTAATCCTCATTATTAAGAAAATTTTTATATATACCGCTTTTTTAAAGGAAAAGCCAAACCAACATTGAATTACTCATTTTTTAAAAAATAAATCACACTTTAATTTAATCCGCTCAATTTAATCGACAAAAAGTACAAAAATAAATATATTCCAATTCTTTTAAAGGACAAGTGTTCCAAACATAACTTGCGACATAGCATAATGGGAGGTGGTATGTATCTCGAAAAATTAGTCGAGATGCGTGAAAGATGCCCCGAAAACTATCATAAATTTTTAATATATTTATGTAAAACCTTTTCTTATTAAAAGTCATCAAAATTTCAATATTTTTTTATAAATTTAAGAAATAAAAATTAATTAAATATATTTATGGTAAAATCTTTTCTTATTAGAATTCATCAAATTAATGGCAACTGATACTTTTTCGATTAGTTTAAGATTTCTAAATCAACTAAATTTGATTTTAAGAAGATTTGAAAAACATAGAAATAAATATAAACCTATTAGAATAAGAAAAATTTAAGAAGCGTCAGATTTATAAAAGTTTTGAGTACGTAATAAAAATGTAATCAAGGATTTTGTAAAGATTTGGTTTTAAAAATAAGGAAAAAATTTACATATTATATAAATAAAATAATCGTAATACGAATATGATTCAAATTGATGCGTCCGACAACAAGAGAAAGAGGTACTATATGACAAACGCAAAAGTGATGATCCATCAACCAATTGAAACTTCTGGTGGTAAAACATATATGTGTATATGTGTATGTTTATGTTTATATTAATACTAGTTTAGTGTACGTGCTCCGCACGTGTAAATTGCATTAATTAATAATAAATATATATAAAAATAAATTATTGTGTATATGTTATATTATCAAGTATATAACTTTTAAAAAATAACATAAATTTGTAAAAATGAAAAGTTTACTTGAAAAGGGAACCATCATCACTCTATCAATTAATGTGCAAAATTAAGTGCAATGAAAAGATTTTTGTTAGTAATATCAAAAGTCAAAATTTTGTATGGTACTAATACACAAAAATATACTTTACATAATTTGGGAAAGAAATAACAAACTACATTAAATATGAGTATAATAATATAATTATTCTCAAATTCTCAATAAACTATTCAAGTACAACTTCATTACATGTTAGTGTACGCAATTGAAGTTACTGTATATACAACATTATATTTATCTAAATAATGAATAATGTACTTCTAATTTCAATATACGTGACTATAAGCTATAATTTAGATATTAGCACAATTAATATAAGATCATTTTAAGCATTTAACAATAATACCAAGCTTTTCAAACATATCCTTTTATTAATTATATAATAATAATAATTTTTTTTTTTTTTATATAACATCACAACTTATCTTTACTAAACTATATAAAATTTCTATTCTTTTTATTAATTACCTAAACTTTTTTTTTTAAATGACGGATACATCCACAAAACCATAATTTTTTTGAAAATCAAACTCCCCCCTCAACATTGAACAATAATCATGCTCCCCTTTATCTCGTGCAATGTCCAGTTTGTCCTTATAATTTTAATTCTATATTTATGTAATATCTTTTTATATTATATGTAATAAATATTTTTTAAACATGGATATTTGTAGCATTTTATTTAAGTTTATTAACTTTATACGCAAATTAATATGTTTTATAAATTTATCACAAAATTCAATGTTATTTTTTAAGATCGTTATTTTAGTATTATATGTATTAAAGAGTCGTTTGGTGTGAGGTATAATTATAATAATTCAGAGATAAAGTTCATGATTATTTATCCTGCGTTTAATTAGATGTATTAGGTAGTCTCAAAATTATTTGTCGCACCATTTATACCACAATGATGAGATAAGTTATCACACGTACATGTTAGTACAACTTATTTTGTAATAACTAATCCCGGAATAACTTGTTTCCAAACAACCCACCCCCCTAAGTGTGTGTATATATACATATGTATGTACATGCATGTGTGTATATTTTCGTGTTTTATCACTCTCTTACTAAATTCGTTTCGGATTACTTAACTTTTTGTTGATATAACACAATCCTTAAGAAAATTTTACTTAGAAGTATATTTTACTAAATTAACCTTATTAATGATAATTTAAAACTTTAAATTTGTCTATACTGTTACTTTAGTTGAGCAAATTCCTCAAACCCAGGTCCTTTGCAATGTCTTGTTTCAGGATCTGTAGGTAATTGAACAAGTTGGCATTGAAACTAATAGAAGCTTTGAAACAATTAATAGAAGTACTAATCATTTCGAAATTAAAAATAGCGAAAGTACAAGAAATAATAGATAATAACAAAAATAATGTATAGTAACAAAATAGAAATTACAATAAAACTATACGATAATTGAGATATCAAAACATTAAATCTAACCTTTCAAAACATCCATCTACCACCTATAAGCTATAACAAATAATACAATAATATAAATATTAGAACAATACAGTAAACCTAATCTTTACACAAAAAATCTTCGAAGCCCAACCGTACATTCATCTACCACCTGTATTAATAAGCAGAAAAATAAGAAATAGTAATAGACTAGATACTGTAATCAAACAAAACAATAGCATAATAAATGTGCTCGTTGTGAATTTTTATCTCAAGTAAATGTTAAATCAAATTAATTTCACTACGTAACTATAGTAAGATCACTTCTATTTCAAACCAATTCCGTTAATTTCTTGAATAAATTTTGCATCGAAGCTTACATGTGGCATGAAATAGAAAATCAATAGTTATTTTTGGATATTAATTCACAAATATACACTATAAAGAATAATAAAACAAAAAATAAATCAAATAAGAAAATGCCCAAATATCATAAAAAAGCTGATGGTGAACATGAAATCATGAAATACTTTATAGAAATATATTACTCCATCCTTTTTTAAATGGGTTTTATTTATTCGTCTATGTGTATAACTCAAATACAAATAATAATAAAAAAGAAGCAAAAGTCGCATGACAAAAAAAAAAAAAACAGTTGAACCAACCTCTTTTTTTTTAGGAAAAGTCAATATACTTTTTTCCGGAAAACACACACACAACAAAACACCTACAAAAATATTACCATAAATTTAAGAATTCAGCTATAAACAAAAAAATTCAGCTATAAACAAAAAAAACTTTTTCATATATTTATTATAATCAATATTCAATGTAGGTGAAAAGACAATTTTATCTATTGCAGAAGCTTTTAATGAAAGGTAAAAAGTTCAAATAACGTTTCTAAGAGTTTTCACACTTTTAATATATTATAGATATAAATATAAATTATAGATAAATTATAGATATTAAAGTGTAAAAATTTATGAAAAGTGATTTGAACTTTTACATTTTATTAAAAATCTCTGCAATATATAAAATTATTTAATTCTAAATAAGTAAATATTATATGTGTGAGGCTCGTGCGGTTAAACTAGTAAGGGTAAAAGTGCAAATGACCCCTTTATGTAGTCATAAAGAATATTGGGCCTATAGATGAAAGCCCAAAAAATGTTTGATCTTAGGTTTTTTCTTACATAAAAGCAAAGGGACCTCCCACCTTATTTTACCCGAACGACAACCTCAGCTTGGTGAGTAGTAATATTTATTGGTGTTTTTTTGTTTATGTTTTTTTTTTTGTTCCGTTTTATTTCTTTCTAAGAGAATTGTCTGTGTAAATGAATTTGAATATTAAATTATTGCTCTATCTAATGTGTTAATCTGTTTCGTATTTTGATGTACATTGGTGGTGAGGTGGTAAGGTTTGCGCACGCTCTACCTCACGTAGATTCACTAGTGAGATTATACTGGATATGTTGTTGATTTTTTTTATTTATGAGGTACATGAATTTGCTAGATGATAATTTAATTTAATGGTTATGGATATAAGGTAGATGTAATATCAGTTAGCAAATCGATGAGTTGGTGAATTGCAGTGTGTGTTCTAATTATTTGTGGAAAATTTGAGTTCGATTGGACAAGGAGGGGGTATAGGGTAGGTGGATGGGGACTCTAAGTTGCTCAGACTTTCCAAAAATGTTGTCGCTCCCACTATTTTTTGAGGATCCGACATGAGTCCGAGCAACATAGGATGGGGTGGGGTGGGGGGTTGCTTTCTGAGTGGTGAATGCACTAGTAAATGAGGGTTGCTTTGGCCAATGTGGTTGGTTGGTTTGGTTTGGCCTATTATTCCGCCGCTTTGAAAAGAAGATCAGTTAGCAAACCGATGAGTACGTCGATCATTCATCATTGTGTATTTAAGTTATTTATGGAAATTTGAGTTCAATTGAATGAGGGTGTGGGGGTTGGTGGGTGTGTTGGTTGCTTTCTGAGTGATGGAATGCACTTGTAAATTATTGTTATTTATTGTGATTTGAATCATAATGTTTGCATATGCTTTCTCGCCTCCTAGGCAGCCTCGAACCACATAGACCTACTTGTTTAAATACAAAAACTATTTCCCTTTGCATATTACATTGGTGCTTCAATGTCCTCGTCATAAATTTCCTAGTGTATTTTCAATTGTTAGTAACTTAATTCCATGTTTTCAGCAGCATTCAGACTTCAGAGGTAAGCCATGAAGCATAACAATGTTATTCCGAACGGTCACTTTAAGAAGCATTGGCAAAACTACGTAAGGACTTGGTTTAACCAACCTGCTCGAAAAACAAGGAGACGCATTGGTGAGTTGCCCGCTTGTAATGGCTTTAAGTCTCAACTTCAACTTTGGTTCTAGAATACTTACACTAACTGACCTATTTTGCCTTTTCTGATTCCAGCTAGGCAGACGAAAGCTGCAACGATCTTCCCAAGGCCAACAGCGGGATCACTCCGACCTATTGTTCATGGACAAACAGTAAAATATAACATGAAAGTCAGAGCTGGTAGAGGATTCTCTCTAGAAGAGCTGAAAGTAAGATTCATTCTATTTGATCTTGCTCTAGATAGTTGCTTTCAAATTTCTACCCCGTCCCCCAGCGCGCGCACACACACACACTCCGTTATATCCTTTATCATTTATTTCATATTATCTTCCCAAATATATCATTCTTTACATATACTTGTTTCTATTCTGTCATCTATAAAGCAAACAAGGTTTGCTTAATACCAAGTTTGTGTCGGAAGATGACTATAGCAAGTATAGCTTTGCCAAGGACACATTGAGTTGTTAAATATTTACGCCTCTGTCTTTGGGTTGCGACATTTTGGGACTTGTCTTGAAAAAAAAAGAAGTATATGCGGAGCTTCTATTGGAGTTTGGCATGTTGAGCTTATTTAAAGTTTTGTTCTTGTGCAAACAAGTTCATGGATCAATAAGCTATTATTACTTCTCCATCCTTTTGAGTGGACACTCCGTTATATTCTTTATCATTTTAGTTCATATATTATCTTCCCAAATATATCATTCTGTACCTTATACTTGTTTCTATTCCGTCATCTATAAAGCAAACAAGGTTGACTTAATACCAAGTTTGTGTCGGAAGATGACTATAGCAAGTCTAGCGTTGCCAATGACACGTTGAGATGTTAAATATTTACACCTCTGTCTTTGGGTCGCGACATTTTGGGACTTGTCTTGAAAAAAAGTATATATGTTTCATGCTGAGCTTCTATTAGAGTTTGGCATGTTGAGCTTATATAGAGTTTCGTTCCTGTGCAAGCAAGTTCATGCATCAATAAGCTATTTTTACTTCTCTATCCTTTTGAGTGCTACACACTCCGTTACATCCTTTATCATTTATTTCATATTATCTTCCCAAATATATCATTCTTTACCATATACGTGTTTTTATTCTGTCATCTATAAAGCAAATAAGGTTGACTTAATACCAAATTTGTGTCGGAAGATGACTATAGCAAGTCTAGCTTTGCCAATGACACTTTGAGTTGTTAAATATTTACACCTCTGTCTTTGGGTCGCGACATTTGGGACTTGTCTTGAAAAAAAAGTATATATGTTTCATGCGGAGCTTCTGTTAGAGTTTGGCATGTTGAGCTTATATAGAGTTTAGTTCTTGTGCCAGCCAGTTCATGGATCAATTAGCTATTTTTTACTTCTCTATCCTTTTGAGTGGGACACACTCCGTTATATCCTTTATCATTTATTTCGTATAATCTTCCCAGATATATCATTCCGTACCTTATACTCGTTTCTATTCCGTCATCTATAAAGCAAACGAGGTTGACTTAATACCAAGTTTGTGTCGGAAGATGACTATAGCAAGTCTAGCTTTGCCAATGACACTTTGAGTTGTTAAATATTTACACCTCTGTCTTTGGGTCGCGACATTTGGGACTTGTCTCGAAAAAAAAGTATATATGTTTCATGCGGAGCTTCTGTTAGAGTTTGGCATGTTGAGCTTATATAGAGTTTCGTTCTTGTGCCAGCCAGTTCATGGATCAATTAGCTATTTTTTACTTCTCTATCCTTTTGAGTGGGACACACTCCGTTATATCCTTTATCATTTATTTCGTATAATCTTCCCAGATATATCATTCTGTACGTTAATACTTGTTTCTATTCCGTCATCTATAAAGCAAACAAGGTTGACTAAATACCAAGTTTGTGTCGGAAGATGACTATAGCAAGTATACCTTTGCCAATGACACGTTGAGATGTTAAATATTTACACCTCTGTCTTTGGGTTGGAACATTTTGGGACTTGCTCGATTTTAGTATGCTAAGCAGCTTTTTTGTTTTTAGGCAGCTGGTATCCCCAAAAAACTTGCTCGAACTATAGGCATTGCTGTGGATCACAGGCGCAGGAACAGATCCCTCGAAGGTCTTCAGACCAATGCCCAGAGGATCAAGACATACAAAGCTAAGATAGTGATCTTCCCAAGGGTTGCTAAGGAAGTCAAGGTAAAGCTGAAATTATCGTAGTCACACCAGTCTGCTAGCTATTGACGATTGATAATTTTTTGTTTGCTTATTGGTGTGTTGTTGGTGCATATTTGAACTTACATCTCAACACGCAATTTGCACAGGTCAGTGATTCTAGTGCCGAGGAACTTGCCGGTGCCACTCAAGTCCAGGGTCCTTACATGCCTGTTGTTAGAGAGCAGCCAGGTATCGAGCTTCTGAAGGTCACAGATGAAATGAAGTCATTCGATGCTTATAACAAGCTGCGTATTGAGCGTACCAATGCTCGTCATGTTGGTGTGAGGTTGAAGAGAGCGGCCGAAGCAGAGAAGGAAGAGAAGAAATAAGACATTAGATACGTCTTATCGCCTTGCGCGCTAGCATTGCTATTTTTTGGATGAGTCTGAATGATGAATTTACTTTTAGTACTACTATTTCTAGAATTTATTATTCTTGAAGCATATAAGGTTTTGGTTATTTTCTTGCTCTTAGATGTGTTTGATTTGATCTCTGAACTGATGATTATTATCCAAATAGAGTTATGTTATATACGTTACATAGTCGTTTTAGTTGATTTGTGATGCTTAATTCAGTTCAAGTACATATTTCTGAACAGAATCTTCATATTGGCTGTGTATACAGTTGAACTGCATTTGTTGTGAATATTGACAATTTTTTTATGTGAAGTTGCGAATATTGATTTTTGTATTGAAGCCGGGGGTCTGTCGGAAATAGCCTCTCTACTTCGTCTGATGTAGTGGTACGGATAGCGTACACTTTACACTTCCCAGACCCCACTTTGTGGAAATGCATTCGGTATTATGTTGTTGTTGAAGTTGGGGTAGGGGAAGGGGCAAGTATTTCACAAGGTGAAAGTTGGTAGCCAACCTATTGCGAGACTAAGATTTCCTTACGTTTATTGGCAACTACACAGTATGTATTTTCTTGTTAAGCTACTCTCATATAGTTGACGATTGATTAAAAATCTTAGTTGTTTGCCCGTCTTTGTTATATACTCAAATGTCATTTGGAAACAACTTTTCTACCTCCTCAGATCCCCACTTATGGGATTATGGATATGTTGTTGTTCTCTTCGTCGTCTTTTTGTTATACTCAATATTTCAAAGACTTGTATTTATACATTTGGGGAATAAAATAGTTTCTTCTAATGCAAATTGTCAAAATACTCCACCAAAATTGCATACTAAATTAACTAATGACTTTTCTTTCAAGAAATTAATTGTGTTTTTGGCTGGCCTTATTTCGTAGCCTTGTATAATGCTTGCAAGTTTGAAAATCTTTTTTTTTTTTTTGGAAACTCCAGGAAAACCTGCAGCCGCTACACCCTCTGCCCTTCGGGTGAGCACTCTGTGGTGAGCACTGTGTGCGCACTGGGTAAACCCCTCACTGTGCAATAGCTCGCAAACCACACAGGAGATGTAAACCGCACTAGGTAAACCCCGTGCGACGAGCTCGATTGAGAAGACATTAGAGTTTGAAAATCTTTGTTTGTTATTATTCTAACTTTTAGGACACACTATTTATTTTGGCTTCTCTTTTAAGTTGTCACATCATTACATTTATAACCATAAAGAAGGAATTAGAACAACAACTACAACATAGCCAGAGTAATCTCACAAGTGGCATCTGGGGAGGGTAGCGTGTACGACCTTCGTACTTATTACATAGAGCATAACAACATGGCTTCTTTAGATATTTGCAGCAGGTTAGTTTACTTTTTTCAAGTCAAGAATTTAATTATGTTTTATTGAATTTTGGTTATTGTTTTAAATTTTTGTCAACATGACAAATTAGTTTCTTTGTGATCATTTCATCTAAAAAGTTAAAACGTGTACGCTTATTTACTTAATTATGCCTTAAGCTCACACTCTCACATGCATGTGGAAGTTCTTTTTGATAATATGGCGGTAGGACTCGAACTCAGGACCTCTTTAGGCTCTGATACCATGTCGAACTAGTATTATAAAAGTTTAAAACGGCTTACGAGGGTACTTTTTTATTTACTTAATTATGTTTTCAACAGTTGGATCGGGAATGAGAAAAGAAGGTGGACGAACATGGCTACTGCAAGTACAATTTCACTCAAGAGGAGAACGGCAAGAGTTTTTTCTGCTCTTGCAGAAACTGCGCATTCGTATAGAGCCAAATATTATAAACAGGTTGAATAAGTGTTCTGTATCACAAACAGATGTATCTGTTCGATTTAAGACCAATAAATATTACAAACTAACGCGCAATAATTTGGCAGGTGCACAAAGATGCTAGAGAAAAGTTCACTCAGGAGATATCATTTCGATCAAAGGACAAAGATATTTCCCCGGCAAAGGTAATATTGTTACCATGAAGAGTTACATGTGGTAGGCGATCTAATCGTGTACATGTTTTTACGCTGTCAGTGCATAGAACTTAAACCGTCTTTTGTTGGATATAGGCTTTGCTTCACGTTGCCACTGAGGACGAGGCATTTATGGCTTTTAACCGTGAGATGGATGCTTATTCGATCCAAAATGAAACGAAATCTACTTCATTGTCATCTGAATCACTAGAGTCGACATGTATGGAGGCGATGCCATTTCCTCTTGCTGGAAAGAACATGAATGAATGGATGTCTGAGTTTGATGCTATTGCAGATGAAGTTGAAGCAGAGTTAATTTCAAGAGAAATACGACGCGATTTGGTTGAAGTTTTGGATGCAGTTAACACAGTCCTTTTTAAGTCGAGAGATTTTAAAAGATCATCTGTTCCAATGGATTCAAAGTGTTCATATCTTCATTCAGTACTAAGCTCCGGATATTGTAGTGGTATATCATCGTTGTGTTAATGTTACGTTCTCAACACAAAATTTTGAAGTAGTGGATTTAGTGGTTTGAGCCTATACGATTGTACTCAGTATGTTGAAATCCTGAATCCGTCTCTTATTGTAGTCTAACACAGTGCTTACCTTCTGTGCAGCAATCTTGCTCAGTGTCGTTTACATTGAAGTTTGTCGAAGACTTAATGTGTTGTACTATTTTGGGATCGCGTGTTGGAGAGGATTTTCTGATATGGCCTCAAACTAGAAACCCTGAGGTATGTTGATCAAAAAAACATTGACGTTGTGCATCTTTTTTTTTTTACTGCATTGTTTGGGACTGAGAAGGGGAGCAGTTGCTGCCATGTGACCAGGAGGTCACGGGTTCAAGCCTTGGAAACAGCCTCTAGCAGAAATGCAAGGTAAGACTGCGTACGATACACCCTTGTGGTGGGGCCCTTCCCCGGACACCGCGCATAGCGGTAGCTTTAGTGCACCGGACTGTCCTTTTTTTTATTGTTTGGGACTGAGGCGTAGTTGTTGTGAATACAGTAAACTGATGATCTGTAATTCTGTATAATCTCATTGAGTTGAAATGTATACATACTGGTACTATTGTAGGAGCTGTTTAAGATTACTTCATGTCACAGCTTGTTTGGCATTGTCAACGGCAAGTGTGTGAATGACTCTAGAACGAAGGCTTCAGATATCGATAGCAGTTCACTGTCAGGGCTCGAGATTGCAACGATCAGAGATATTATTGGGATTGCGTTGGCAAATCTTATCGTAAGATCCACTGTCCTAATAAATTGTCGCGTTATTTTAGGCCTGCGCGTAAAACTCCTTTTCGTCACATCCTTTTTTTCAGAGGCTTCACTGGAAATGTGCTTCAAGATCAAATCATGGTTTAATGTTGACTTCTCCTCTTAGATAGAGTGGTAGTTTTAGCAAGAATGATAGCTCAAATGTACATTTGTTGAGGCCCCAAGATTTGAGGTAACAATAATCTAACTCTTTCTGTCTCTGTTACTACGAGGTAGGGGTAACGCTGGCATATATTACTATTGGCCTTCTTTGCTGATTAGGTAGGGTCCACTTTTTGTTTATAACCCTATGTTGCTCGGACTCTTCCAAAATGCGTTAGATGCGTGTTGGATCCTCAAAAAGCAGTGCCGGCTCAACCCTTTTAAAAAAAAGGCAACCGCTTAAGGCCCCCTAATTTGAGGGGCCTCATTTTTTTTTAACAATAATAGATTATAGGTTATTATTAAAAAATTATTAAATATTATTTGTAGAAAAAATAAACTTATAATATAAAAGTAAAGAATTTTGATGTACTTAAAGTATGTCTCAAGAAAGATTAAATGCATTAGTTATATTAACAAAAAAAATTATTTGAAGAAATCGACTATAATATTTACAACTTTGCATCTTAGGATTTAAAATATAGATTTTATATATAAAAAAAAAATCTTGAAAATTTAAGGCCTCCATTTGATTTTCGCCTTAGGCCACTGATTTGCTTAAGCTGTCCCAGTCAAAAAGTAGTGCATTTTTGGAGGATCGGGTCCGAGCAACCAGGGGCGGCTCAAGCGCATTGGGGGCCTAAGGCCAAATTAAAATCGGAGGCCTTAAACTAAAATATATATATTTTTTTAATTTAAAATCTATTTTTCTAGCTTTTTGAGATGCAAAGTCGTTAATAATTTTTTTATAATCGATTTCTTCTGACAATTCTTTCTCAATTGATAATATAGCCAATCCACTTAATCTTTCTTGAGACATTGTTGATCTTAGATAAGATTTTATAATTTTTAATTTTGAAAAGCTTCTTTCTGCGGAAGCGACTGTTACAGGAATTGTTAACATTATTCTATAAGCAATATAAGCATTTGAAAAAGAATCAAGTCGTTTTATTTGATTGAGTATCTCGATTAGAGTATTATCTTCTATTTGTATGATTTTCTTCAACACTTTTAATTCGGAATACAAGTCTATACCATCAATGTCAGAGTGAGTATTATGTTTTAAGGAACATTCAAGATTAAGACAATGTTTTTTAAATTCTCGTCATCTAATGATCGCAATTTTTTTCCATTAAATAAAAAACCAAAAAGACTTTCAGTTCAAATCTAGTTTGAAGTGAAGAAATGGCTTGGTCTACTATATATAAGAACTCTAAAAGATTCTTCAAGAGATTTTGTAATTTCATTATCAACATTCTCATCAAATTGTTTCTTTCTATAAATTACACGTTTACTACGAAATTCAGGTTCTATATTCATCTCTAATGCAATTTCCTTAGCTGCAATCATAGCAGTTGTAAATCCTTTTTCTCTATACTTTTTGAAAAAAGAAACAAGACCTCTTAATTGATCTATGGCAACATCAATATGCATATCTTTTGATTGTAAACTTTTGCTAATTAAATTAACAGCAAATAGTACATCATACCAAATAATCATACCTAATAAAAATTTAAAATTTTCAAGCTCATAAGTTGCTAAGCAATTAGCCTCACTTTTAGTTTTGGAATCATCACTAACTTCTACTAATTTCAATAAAGCATCTCTTATTTGTGGAGTTTGAAATCTTATTGCTTTAATACTTTCAATACGACTTTTCCAACGTGTTTGTGACAATGATTTAAGAGTTAAACCGGATACAATATCTTTTAAAATTTTCCATCGCTTAGTGGAAGAAGAAAATAGTGAATATATGCGTTGTACCACTCCAAAGAATGATATAGCTTTTATACAAGAATTAGCCATATCGCATATTACTAAATTTAGATTATGACAACCACATGGTGTATAAAATGATCTAGGATTTATATCAAGAAGTCTTTTTTGCACTCCTTGATGTTTTCTCTTCATATTAGGTCCGTTATCATATCCTTGTCCTCTTAAGTTATCAACATCAAGTCCAATACATTTTATTTCATCTAAAATAACTTCAAAGAGACCTTTTCCACTTGTATCATCCACTTTTAAGAATTCTAAAAAATATTCGATAACTTTTATTGGAGTTGTTGAAATATCCACACTCCTTAATATAAAAGACATTTGCTCTTGATGACTTGTATCCGGGGTACAATCGAGTATGATAGAGAAATACTTTGTTTCTCTAATTTTTTCAATAATTTTATTCTTCATTTCACTTGCCAACAATTTTATTAATTCATTTTGTATATTATGCCCAAGATAATGGTTATGAATTTCATCATTTTTTATTCTACGAATATGTTCTTGCATGATTGGATCAAATTCTGTAATCATTTCAATAAGACTTAAGAAGTTTCCATTATTTTCTTGATAAATCTTTTCGTTCTTTCCCCTAAATGCTAAATTTTTTTTTCCAAGAGTTTTTATGACAGAAATAATTCGTGACAATACATTTTTCCAATGTTCTCTATCTCTATTAATTTGATCTTGCACATTTTTATCAATTGTTTTATTATTGCGCAATCGAACTTCTAAATCAATCCATAAACTCATATTGATTATATGTTGGTTGGTCGTTTCATGAGTTCTAAGTTTAGTAGTAAGATTTTTTCAATCTCTACTACCCTCACTAGCTAATTTATTATTCTTAACATTAAAAGTAGTGTTAAATAACTTGCAACAAAAACAAAATACTTTATTCAGATCTTTGGAATAAACTAACCATCTTCTTTCATGTCTTTCTCCATGAGCCAATTTTTGAAAATAATATGTAGTAGAAAAATGTCTTGAAGATCCATCCTTTGGAAAATCTATGTCGGTAATTTTAATTGGCTCCTTTTCTACTAATAGATCTCTTAACTTATTATCAGCATTATTCCATTGACTAGGATCATAAATGTTTTTAGGAATACAGTTATTCGATTCATTTATAAGTTCTTGATCTTCTTGAGAATCAACAATTGATTTTTCACTAATTTCTTTTTTCTTCTTCTTCTATTTAGATTATTTCATCATCTAACTCAACTAAGTTAGTGACTTGGTCATCCAAAGAACATTCTCCTAAATTGTTTGGTCTAATTTTAATATTATTTGTCAAAAATTTATCAAGAGCTCTTTCTTGAGATTTTATCAAATTATCTACTTTTCTTTTTCTTTTAAGTTTTGAATGGCCGGATTCATACTTTCTAGTTGACATTTTAAAATTCTAACAAATATTCTAAACACTATCTACAATATCAATTAAAAAAACAAATATAAGAAACAAAAGTAATATTAGAAAAAGAATAATATTATCCGATTTTTTGGATGCTCTCTTCAAATTAAATTAGCAAAATCTTTAACTTTTGAATTGTTCAACTCAAAACTCTTGAATTTAAGAAGGAGAAAAAAAGCATTAAGTATCAAGAATAGAGAGAATCAGTTATCAGAGAGAATGAGAGAATAGAGAGAATGTGAGTAAGAAGTGAAAATTGGGAAAATTGGGACCGTCAAGGAGTTGTTTAACTTTTATACGCTGACAGTATGAAAGAATGTTTATATGATTAGTTTTACCTATAAGATAACTACATGTAACTGTTCATAATACGCGACGCCGGTTATAACAATCTTTTGACAAAGGAAATTATAACAGGGAATATGTGGAAGCAGTCAAGGAGCTAAGCATTTGCATGGCCTTTGCACCAGAAGAGGAGTCAGAATTTTTAGAGGTATTTGTTGAGAAATTACACTTGTTGTGTGTGGAATCATCATGGAACAAGTCTCTTGGACATAAAGGTCACTTGTCAATACCTTGACTTGGTTGAACAATTATCGAGCCTTGGCGTAGGCGCGTAGCTGGTAAAGCTATTTCCATGTGACCAGGAAGTCATGCGTTCAAGATCTGGAAATAGCCTCTTGAA
The DNA here is from genome assembly GCA_030864215.1 of Capsicum pubescens. Classification (NCBI taxonomy): domain Eukaryota; kingdom Viridiplantae; phylum Streptophyta; class Magnoliopsida; order Solanales; family Solanaceae; genus Capsicum; species Capsicum pubescens. The sequence goes on along the minus strand of CM061549.1, from coordinate 27,142,478 downwards.
GAAATGCAAGGTAAGACTGGATATAATAGTCCCTTATATTCCGGCCCTATCTCGGACGCACATAGCGCGAGCTTAATGCACCGGGATGCCCTTTAACAAAGACCACAACCAATAGAATTTTAGCTTTAGTGTTTTTCTTTTCAACATTTGTAAATATTTTCCTTGGATATAGGTACTTATTATTATTATTATACAATGATCAATTTGATGTAGAAAATTCAAGTAATGTGCCTTCATTGTCCTTGAGAAAAGCTATTAACTTGATGTCAACTGACAACTAAACACTACAACTTTGAGAATGCACATCTAGACACCTCAACTCGTCCTCATTGCATCTCATGGACGCTCACGCCGACATAACGCATAAATTTTGACAGTGTCTAAATGATCATTTTGTAAATTGAAGTGTTTAACTGATACAATGAAGATGAACTTAGGTTTGTAGATGCACATCCTCAAAGTTGGATATTGTTGAAAAAAACACGAAAGCTCTTGTATTTGAGGCGTATGTCCTTGAGGATATTTTGCCGGTATAGGCGTATCCCAAAGATTCAACACGCTCTTCTAGTATAAATTAGGAGTACGAAACAAATGAGATATGCTTTCTGACTAGTGCAGGAAAAACAAGTTTGATAAAATTGTACATACAATCATGAAGGTGATCAAGAAAATGAAACTTCAATAATATGATTGATTATCCACAGCACTAGCTAATCAATGATCTTCTGTTTTGAGGAAGGAGGAGCTGAAAAAAGCTGTCCTAGCTGATAAGTAATTGGAGGATCCGACGACCGAGAAGCATGGTGATCAATTCCAATGGCTGCTTGCCTCTGTCTGTAAGATGCCCAAGTTACCAAATAAAGCCCAGCTATAATTAGAAGTCCTCCCAATATGCTGCATTGACAAATTCATGAGATTGTAAGCGTAAAGGGCTCGGCTAAGAATAAGTAGAACACACGCTGAAGTAAAGTAGGAAAAAAGATTGTATGAGATGGACAAATGTGGCAAGTATACACGAATATGCTCATTTCCCGGTGTTTCAAAACTCTTCCGCGGTTGTAGTTGAGCCCAAAATTGTGAAGCATAACAACAACGACAACACATATTCACTGTAGTTCCTTAAAGTGGGGTCCAGGGAGGGTAGAGTGTACGCAGACATTACCCCTACCTCAGAGGGAAATTGTGAAGCATAACAACGACAACAACACCAACACATATTCAGTGTAGTTCCCATAAAGGGGGTCTAGGGAGGGTAGAGTGTACGCAAAACTTGCCTCTACCTCGGAGGAAAATTGTGAAGCGTAACAAAGAGGAAATGATAATAGGCATATACGCAAGTTTTTCTTATAGGGGGAGTAAGCGCTGACCTTCCTAGATAAATCGGGCTCCCAAGAAAAACTCTTGATAGGAATGCTGAAGCAGCCGGTTGAAGTGGATTGTATAGCGCAACCATAGAAGGGCCAAGAATCTTGTTGCACCATGTCAACATTCCATAGTTCAGGGCAGATGCAACAATTCCCTGGAAAAAAAAAAAGAATTTATGGCAACTTAACCATTTTGTTTTCGCGCTAACTAAAAGATTGCCCCTTGTTTTCCAAAATGAATGCACATGCTAACTAACCACGAGAAGAGAATCTGCAATGAAACATTTCACATAAAGTTTAAGTACGTATTTTGGCGTTCATAGTAGACATGCTTTGGCTGTCATCCCCTAATTCTCATGGCTAAGTAGTCGATGATGATTGGAAATCTAGAGAGCAACACCAGGGAAGAGAAGCATGAAGAGCATTTAAGTTTCTGCAGTACGCTAGATGTATGCTATGAAGCACACGTTATATGTACATCTTAATAGAGTATCACTCAAGGCATCTTTTCCGCTTGTAAGAGAGGAAGGAGCTAAGCTTTCAAGTTGAAAATAAGTCGTGACTGATGCCTTGAGTAGACAAGTCATTATAATTTGAAACTACGAATGAAGGTAGTAAGTAGAATCCACTTCAGAAGAGGAACTATAAAGACGGAGAATGAAGAGAATCTTACAGCATAGCACACGGCAAAAGCTTCAGATTGTGTCAAGTTCCAGTCTGTTGACTCATCGGTCACCAAGAAGGCTGTTGCTACCATTAAAAGACAACCAAAAAGGTATGAATATGCTGTCACTGATATACTTGCAGGGTATTTTGCCAAAACTGGAGCCTGAAAATTTCCTAAGATTCAGTTAACTCCGCATATTCCAAAACTATACAAACAGAAACGGTTTATCGGGAAAACAGGAAAAGTCAGTCTTCTACACAATGCTTCAAGGCATGCCAAGATCTAAACTGTCAAATATATTCCAAAATGAACATTGTTCACGGATCAAAATATAATTTGAAAAAAGGGCAGACCGGTGCACTAAAGCTCCCGCTATGCACAGGGTCGGGGGAAGGGACCGACCAAAAGGATCTATTGTACGCAGCCTTACCTTGCATTTCTGCCCGAGGCTGTTTCGAAGACTTGAACCCGTGACCTCCCGGTCACATGGCAGCAAACCAAAATATAAGTTGATTTGCTTAAAAATTAAGGCTGTTAAACTTTTCTAACAAGCCAATCATTTCGTATAAAATCACCTAATAATCAAACGCTAAATACTCAGAATCACTTTAAACAATGAAAAAAGGCCTAAAATTAACTTCGAAGATTTCAAGTCATTTTTCGATCTGATCAGTAGAAATTAATGGATCCAGTGATAACATGTGGTCAAAGTATACGATAACATGGACTCAGAACTACAATAAGTAATATTTCATCTGTTAGCACAACAGTAAATGGTGAGGGTCAAGTTGAACAATAACTCAACAAGACCGATCATGTTTGAACATATTCAAATTGTCATAAAATTTCCTCAACCAGAAAAATCTAAAAACCTCATTTTTATCTTCAGATTTTTCTTTGGTGGTATTTTTGACAACAGATACTTTTATCGACATAAATTCTCTTTGAACTCCATATATTGTAAAACTTAATCACCTAAAAGGATAGGGGTTAATATGAACCACTCCCGCAGACCTGGAAAACAATATTTTGTTCTTATTTATCATAAAATTTTTCTCTTCATCAAGCCAAAATACTGATATTGTAACGACATGATATGTTTTCTCAAAGATTATATTCTTTTATAGGTTCTTTCTGTCTATATAGAGGTCCCAAATCTTCCTTTCTTAGGACGCAGATACCGAATAACTCTGTCAATAATTGCTTAGGTAATAGAAAGAGCTGAGATTCACCCACTGCATTGGCCACTAGCCCACACCCTTGGGTGCAGTGTTGTATATTTTAGTCGTAGATAACTGTTGAAAATATGTCTCAGAAATAAAGTAGGAGTAGATAATTTTAGTAGTTTTAAATTATTAAAATCCTATGTGGCTTAGACTTAGAAATTAGTTATCCCTTTGTTATTCGAATTAAGAATTAGTTATCCTTATTTGAATTGAAGTCTAGTTAGAAATTTAGTTATAAATATATGCCTTTGAGTTATTATTTCTCTGTTATTTCTCTAATTCAAAGCCAAAAACCTACAATTGGTATCAGAGCCAGTTTCCTGAGGGATCTGTGAGAAAGATGAATTCTGAAAATAACTTTTCCCAAATAGCTCCTTCTGTCTTTGATGGTGAAAATTATCATCTTTGGGAAGTAAGAATGGAGACTTATCTTGAGGCTTTAGATCTTTGAGAGGCCGTGGAGGAGGATTATGATGTTATTCCGCTGTCCGATAATCCCACGTTAGCCCAGATCAAAAGTCATAAGGAAAAGAAAATCAGAAAATCAAAGGCAAAAGCAACTTTGTTTGCTAGTGTTTCTCCAACAATTATCACGAGAATTATGGCCTTTAAATCAACAAAAGAAATTTGCGATTATCTGAAGGAAGAATATACAGGAGATGAAAGAATACGAGGCATGAAGGTATTGAAATTCGAATTGCAAAAGATGAAGGAATCTGAGACCGTCAAAGAGTACTCAAACCGACTTCTTAGCATTGTTAACAAGGTAAGATTGCTTGGTACAAAATTTAAAGACTCAAGAATTGTTGAAAAAATTCTTGTTACTGTGCCTAAAAGATACGAAGTATCAATAATTACCTTGGAAAACACAAAAGATTTGTCCAAGATTACCTTGGCAGAATTGTTACATACATTGCAGACGCAAGAGCAAAGAAGGCTTATGAGGCAGGATGGTATGGTTGAAGGAGCTTTGACAGCCAACTACAAGACTCAAAGTAAGGGTAATAATTCAAGGAAAAACTACCCACCTTGCCAGCATTGTGGCAAAATAGGTCATCCTCTATTTAAATATTGGAAGAGACTAGATGCACAATGCAAGATTTGCAATCAATTTGGCCATGAAGCCGTGATTTGCAAAAACAAATCTAAACAATATGAAGCAGATGCTCAAGTAATCAAAGAAGAAGAAGATCACTTATATGTGGCAACATATTCTTCAACCAAGAAATCTAAATTCTGGAGGACTGATAGTGGTTGTACAAACCACATGACATATGACAAAACTCTTTTTAAAGAATTTCTGCCTTTGGAAAATAAAAAAGTCAGAATTAGGAATGGTAACTATATTCTTGCAGAAGGAAAAGGGAATGTTGCAATCAAAACAATTTCAGGTACAAAATAATTTCAAATGTCCTTTACGTGACCGATATTGATAAAAGTTTGTCAAGTGTTAGTCAGCTAATGGAAAAAGGATTTAAACTATTGTTTGGAAATAAATATTGTCGAATCTTTAATTTCACTAATCATGATATTTTACAAGTTGATATGAGAGACAATTTTTTTTTATTTAATCCAACAAAAGATGCACACAAGTCATGCAAGAACAAAGATGAATTGGCAGATTTATTCAAGAGGTCAAATTCAGCCGAAGCCGAGACAATTTTTGATCCAACGAGTGTTGAAAATATGTCTCAGAAATAAAGTAGGAGTAGATAATTTTAGTAGTTTTAAATTATTAGAATCCTATATGGCTTAGACTTAGGAATTAGTTATTTATTTAAATTAGGAATTAGTTATCCTTATTTGAATTGAAATCTAGTTAGAAATTTAGCTATAAATATATGCCTTTGAGTTATTAATAAAATAATTTCCTTTGACAATACTATTGCTGTATTTTATTTCTCTCCAACTCTTTCTTTGTTATTTCTCTAATTTCAAAGCCAAAAACCAACAATAACTGTGTTTAGACTTTCAGTTTAGTTATTGAACAGTATCTAGTTTTCCTAGAGTCAATTGAAATCAATGAAAAAGCAAAAAAGATTATCAAAGTACCTGAATGGCTAGGTATGCTGCCATGCACATACAGTTTCCTATTAAGCATAGAACACCAAGGTGCCAATCATCAAACCCCAACTCCAGAAAACTCGACATTAACCATCCAGTAGGCTCTGGCTGACCCCTAGCGCTTATATCACTGTGTGCTATGAACTCTGAGGCTCTGTCTCCAAACACCACAGGTCCACGGAAGATGGCCATTAAGATTGCCCCAGAAACACAAACAATTGTACCTCCAACCTTTGCTTGACCTTCCATCGTAAAAAGCTTCACTGTTTCTGTACTGCATAAATAACATTTAAGTGTAAATTTGAGCAGATTATCAACTACAACAGACAATTGGATGTGCAAATACATGAAAATAACACAAAAAGAAGGTAGTTCGGTAGTATGAGGACGGCACAATCGGCTTCCCTTTTTTTTTTTTTGAGTAAAGGGTTAACTAACAATCGTTTTTTATTACTAAAAGTAAATGATAAAACTGAAGAACTGTCAAAAGTAAAGAAGCAAATAGCAATAGCACCCAAGGACGTGCCCTAGTGGTTAATAAAGTGCGAGAACTATGAGGTTTCAAATTCAAATCCCAGCGGAGACAAAAGCACTAGGTGATTTATTCCCATCAATCTCAGCCTTGGTTGACAGAGTTACCTTCCCGTAGAATTAGTTGAGGTGCGCGCAAGCTGGCCTGGACGCTACATTTTCAAAAAAAAGAAAAAAAGATAGGAATAGAAATAAAGCATGGACACCTTGATTAGCACTCTTCTTTTCTAAATGAAATTCTTTACGAAAAATACTTAGCAGGTCTTCTTTTATGTATTCAAAAAGTACCCCACAAATAAAATGTTGTGATGGACCCCAATTTTTCGGTGGAAAATGTAGATAGTCATACAATGTGCACAGCTAAAGAGTTTAGCATCCCTTTCGACAATTATGTTCATATATCTCGGTACAATCTCTCTATAACTAAGGGTTATATTGATATCCACCATCTCTTAAAATTACTGATCTGAGCAACATAAACATGAATACATCTTGAAAGAGAAACAGCTACAGAATCAAAGACAACGGGGTTGATTTCTTATTTACCCCATCAATACTGCAAATATGAATGTGAAGACTGGTATTGCAGGTTGCACGGCTGCCGCATAAGTTGGATTTGTGTAACCAAGACCAATAAGAAACAAAAGTTGGTTCCCAAAAATACTGTTGCAGTTACCAAGAGAAAAGAAAAATATTAAAACAAGACCAGGTTTTAGTTCAGTGTAAGAACTATGCAAATTAACCACACAAATATTAGAATTAGCAAGCACATCAAACTTACCCAGTTAAACCTAGAAAGAAGAATGATAGTAGAAGCCGCCTATTCATAGGAAGTCTCGATCTCCTAGACATAGAAGGAAAAGAAATATTATTAGTGCGCACTTTCAAGAAAAATAACAACATACCCAGTATACTCCCACATTGTGGGGTCTGGGGAGGGTAGAGTGTACGCAGTCCATACCACTACCTCAGAGGTGAGGTAGAGACGTTTACGCTACTTTCAGATAGTGTAAACTATTTTTTAAAAGAATTTGAAAGGAAAAATAAATAATTTAGATGCAGATATTTAATCAAAAACCTTTCAAGTTATGCAAAGAGGACATGCCATTTAGGAAATAAGAACGAACAAGGATATGATAACAAAAGCTAGAGACATGAGCGACTTTCAAGCTACTACTCAGAATATCAACAAAGAATTAGTATGTGAAGTTTGAGAATGTGCATGTATTTGTGTCTGAAATTTGAGAATGTATACGTATTTGTGTCTAAACAAAAAGATAGAACATTCTTTAAGCTTGCCTTTCAATCGCAAATTTAATCCCATTTTACTAAATCTAAAAGCTTTTTCTTTGGATCCAACTCACACATCAAGATAAACAAGTTTGCTATCGTTATAAGAGGTTGAGATGAGTCTTTACTGTTATGACGAAAATAACAACTTATGAGTAATAATTTTATGCAGATAGACTAACCACATTTTTACAACGTAGTTTTTTGGAACAGGTAAGTAATGTATTATAGCACAAAATATAGACCTGGCACTGAGATGGTCCAGGATGATTACAAGCATTGAGACTCTTCTATACAAAAATAAAAAGAAAGGATTCCGCCTCTACAACCTCCTATTCCTGTTATGAGTCTATGAAATCTAATGCTATCTCATCTTTAATCTCCTGTGATTTACACCAAAAGGCCATAACCATAAACACTTGAATTTAATCTTCTGAATAGCCTCTGATTTCCCTTCAGAACATCTTGCATCTCTTTCCTTCCATACGGTAAACAAACTCAAGCAGCTCAACATGCAGCTTCTAAGACGTTATTAGCTTTAACTACAACAGCTCAAGATTCAAATACAGGTTGGCAAACAAGTTCCAGAAAATCTACACTTAAATTCCTAACTTAAGTCGTAGAAAAGACTCAACATCAATTAACCATAACAACAACTATTTCCGTCCATGCCCATTTCCCAACTTCTAACATTCTTGTCACAAATAAATCAATGCAAATGTCTTCAACAAATACAATCGCAAAAATTGACTCAATCTAAAAAATAAATCTGTCTTCAAGAGGATCGATGGGCAGTTCAGGCATAGGCATAAACATTTGGGGACCCAGCTCCTAAGCCTAGCTACAGCATTTAGTGTAAGTTCATCTGCTCCAAACCATGGTAGACAGGTTTACCCAAACAAAAGACAAAAAAGTTGGACACTTTCATGTTGGATCCTCCAAAGGTAGTTCTTTGTTGGAGGATCCAACACGGATACAACACCATTTTTTTAGAGTCCAAGCAACATTGCTTGCGAGTATTAGCAGGCTCAGTGAATCAGTCTCATAAGGTCTCAAGCTGAATCCAATACAACAGTATAAAGCCAAATCTATGTGTATATTAATAAACAGATACATGGTTGGATCATTGGATGATATATCCAAGAACAACATAGAGAAAAAAGAGACTAAACCGACACGAATGCAACGACTTTTTTTAGAGTCCGAGCAACATAGCTTGCGAGTATTAGCAAGCTCAGTGGATCAGTCTCATAAGTCTCAAACTGATCCGAACCACAGTGCAAAACTAAATCTATGTGTGTGATTCATAAACAGATACATGGTTGAATTATACATTCAAGAGAAACAACAGCAACAACAACAACTCAGTGTGATCCCACAAGTGGGGTCTAGGGGGCAGAGTGTACGCAGACCTTACCTCTACCTCGTAGAAGTAGAGAGGTTGTTTCCTATAGACCCTCAGCTTAAATGATACCCGCCAAACAGTTTGTAAAAAGGGGGATACAAATATGGGAGCAATCACAACAACAAAATGGAAAGCGTTACACAACAAACAGATTCAAGAGCAACTTTTTTTGAAAAAAAGGGACTAACTTTTCACGAAAATTAGCAGCTGGTGCAAGAATAGATAGAGCAAGAAGATCTCTATACAGGCAAAAAAGGATTTGATTCATCCTCACATTTGAGAGACACTTTGGTAATCACATGGTAACCACCATACAAAAGCTGTATCATCACCATTGTACCATTCCCACAGATATAGCTGGTGCGATGGGGTCTCGTAATTCTTGATAATAAAGGTATAGAATGAACAAAAGGTCCGACAACGTAGCTTGTGTCTGTTAGAAGGCTCAGTGGATCAGTCAGGGTCTCAAGATGACCCGAACACCACAATTTAAAAGTAAATCTACATGTATTCATAATGAACAACAACAACAACAACATACCCACTGTAATCCTACCAGTGGGGTCCGGGGAAGGTAGGATGCACACAAACCTTACAACTACCTTTGTGGTAGAGAGTTTGTCTCCAATAGACCTCGGGTCAAAAGGAATGTAATAGAAGCAGGATTGCAAGAAAAATATAACAACCAAATAGCACGATACAAAGCAAATAAAGCAACAAATAGTACCACACATAGATTCAAGAACAACATGGAGAAAAAAAAGGAATAACTTTCGCGAAAATAAGCAACTGGTGCAAGCATTGATAGAGCAAGAAGATCCCTATAAACTATTTGATTCATCCCCACATTCAGTGCCACTTGGTAATCACATGGTATCCATCATACAAAAGCTGTACCATCACCATTGTTCCATGAGCTTTCCATATCTTATTACCATTTCCCACAAAACAGCTGCCATTTTTATCATTTCATCCCAATCCACCCCACCCCCTTTTCACTATATATACCCCCATGGAACTGTAATGATGGAATTGGTGAAAAATAGTGATCCCACAAATGGGGTCTAGGGGGTAGAACCTTACCTCTACCTCGTAGAAGTAGAGAGGTTGTTTCCAACAGACCCTCAGCTTAAATGATAGCTTAAATGATACCTGCCAAACAGTTTGGAAAAAAGGGAATACATCTATGGGAGCAAACACAACAACAAATTAATTGAAACGGAAAGCATTACAGAACAAACAGATTAAAGATCAACATACAGGAAAAAAAAGTACTAGCTTTTCGCGAAAATAAGAAACTGCTGCAAAATTGATAGAGCAAGAAGGTATCAATACAAGCAAAAAACAATTTGATTCATTCCCACATTGAGTGCCACTTTAGTAATCACATGGTAACCACCATATAAAAGCTGTATCATCACCATTGTTCCATGAGCTCTCCATACCTCCTTGCCATTTCCCACTGAAACAGCTGCCATTTTATCATTTCTTCCCAATCCTACCCACCCCCTCTCCACTATATATACCCTATGGGACCGAGATGGTGAATTGGTGAAAAATAGTAATGGCACCCGAGGCTAACTCAATCCCAACAGCTAAAACTAAGCCTATATAATATGTGCTTGTGAGCTACATTACTCGCACTATTCAAAAAAATCAGACAGTTTCATGTCGGATCCTCCAAAATTCTCCAAAAGCAATGCATTTTCAGAGGAAGAGACTGAACAACGTATCTTGTGCCTATTAGTAAGCTCAGTAGATCAGTCAAGGTAGCCAGCTGATCCAAACACCATAATATATAACTAAATCTACGTGTATTCGTAAACAAGATACATGGTTGGATTATAGATTCAAGAACATAGAGACAAAAAAAGGTACTAACTTTTCGCGAACATAGGCGACTGGTGCAAGAATACATAGAGCAATAAGGTCTCAAGCTAATTCGAACACCACAGTATAAAACTAAATCTATGTGTACATTCATAAACAGATACAAGGGTGAATTACAGATTCAAGAACAACAAACAGATAAAAAGGTACTAACTTTCGCGAAAATAAGCAACTAGAGCAAGAATTGATAGAGCAAGAAGATCTCTATACAAGCAAAAAACAATTTGATTCATCCCCACATTGAGTGCCACTTTGGTAATAACATGGTATCCACCATACAAAAGCTGTATCATCACCATCGTACCATGAGCTCTCCATAACTCATTACCATTTCCCACTGAAACAGCTGCCATTTTTATCATTTCATCACAATCACACCACCCCCTCTTCACTATATATACCCTGTGTGACTGTGATGATTGAATTGGTGAAAAATAGTGATGTTTGGTGTAATGGGGTTTCTTGATTCTTGATAATAAAGGTATAGAATGAACAAAAAATGTTATTTTTACAGATTATCAGTTACCATGTTGTTTTCATGAACAAACTAAATCTATGTGTGTTTTCATAAAGAGAGACATGGTTCGATTATAGATTCAAGAGCAACAATAACAACACCACCACCAACGCAGTGTGAGCCCACAAGTGGGGCCTAGGGAGGGTAGAACACACGCAGACGTTAGAGGTTGTTTCCGATAGACCCTCAGCTTAAATGGTACCTGCCAAACAGTTTGGAAAAAGGGGATACAGATATGGGACCAATCACAGCAACAAACTAATCGAAATGGAAAGTGCTACACAGTAAACAGATTCAAGAACAACATATAGGAAAAAAAGGGACTAACTTTTCGCGAAAATAAGCAACTGGTGCAAGAATTGATAGAGCAAGAAGATCTCTATACAAGCAAAAAACAATTTGATTCATTCCCACATTGAGTGCCAGTTTGGTAATCACATGGTATCCACCATACAAAAGCTGTATCATCACCATTGTTCCGTGAGCTCTCCATAACTCATTACCATTTCCTACTGAAACAGCTGCCATTTTTATCATTTCATCACAATCCACCTCACCCCCTCTTCACTATATACACCCTGTGTGACTGTGATGATTGAATTGGTGAAAAATAGTGATGTTTGGTGTGATGGGTTTTCTTGATTCTTGATAATAAAGATATAGAATGAACAAAAAATGTGATTTTTACAGATTTTCAGTTACCATGTTGTTTTCAAGAATTGTTTTTTTCTGGTGTTTGGTTGAAAATGTTGAATTTTATGATGATTTTTGAACAAATTGTAGTGACCCCCAATCAAATCTGCATCCATCTATGAGTAAATATTGGTCTTTACCCTCTCCGTTCACTTCTACTTATCACCGTGATTACATTAATTATAAAAACAATAATTAATATACTTATTCTATCATAATATTCTATTAATTAATGTAATGATACATTTGGACTTTGGCATGTCTTTTTTAAAAAACAATGATTCACATAAATATTTTACCTAATATTACTATTACGCTTCCTCCATCTCATTTTATGTATCTCTTTCTTTATTGATTCATTTTAAAAAAAATATTATATAACTATTTAAATACATAAATTTTCTTTTATCATTATTGATCTCACTTATAAGATTTTATTTAATTAAAAATAATAATAGTATATCTTTTAACAATTTAATAAACATTATCAAATTTTTTCTTATTACTTAAATTTTGTGTCCAATTAAAATATATCACATAAAATGAGATGGAAGAAATACTCAATAAATTTAAAAAATAATTTAGAGAAAATAATAATTAATAAAAATAAAGACATGAAATTTTATTATTTTCTTTAATATGTTAAAAATAATAAATAAAATATTTTTATATAGTGAAAAAATAAAAATTGAGGAGGAGACGTTTTTGCTACGAATCTAAGAGGTCAATCATGGAGTGGGGGCTAAAATATAGTACTACTTCTTTTTAGTCATAGGGACAATAAAGAATGAAGCTGTTTTCTTTATTGGACTTTAAGGAATATCTTAATTTCTGTAATTACATTCCACCAATAGGAACATGCCAATGTACAAATTAAATTTATAAAGTTGATCAAGCAGACATATACATTATGCGTAGCATAATACAAATGGATTGTCACTTGCGCAGGACGTAGGATATATATAGATCTGCTTGTTCAATTCTATATAAATTTTACAGATTTGAAAATGTTATTATAATAAAAGATCTTAAATTTATTTTGAAATAATATTGAGCATATTGTTAAATGTTGTTGTTATTAAATAGAATTATTTCTAATATGATTATCCTGATTGTGTAAATATTTTTCTATATACTATCAACATAAACCACTGCTATTTCAATAGAGTTTAACTATAATTAAGTAATTACTTTTTTAAGTAACTCCATAATCTAGATATTTTTAAAGAGGTTACTAGTATTTGGTTGGTTTTGTAATTCTTTACAAATTTGTTGTTTTGGTTGAGGAGCTTTGGTTTTATAATCCGTTACAAATTTGGTTGATCGAGTTAGGAATGTTTGATTGATTGTGTTGAATTATTAAAAAATAATGCATTTTTAAAGGATTGAATATAGGTTCAACAATATTTTTGAAGAATTCGAACATATATACAGGACCACAGTTCTACAGCAATTAATTATATTTGTGCCAAAAGTATTTATTGTTCAGTTCCCACATAAAATTTATATTGCTGCAGCATACGTGTAATATTTGATTGACCATATTGGATAATACTCACATTAACTTTATGTAAGAACTTGTGTACTAATATGTGAGCTCAAATGTGCAATAAAAAAAGGTAAACACCATAAATCCAACATTTTGCATAATTAATGAAAATCTCGATTCTAGATCTGTCGAAATACATAATTAGCTTCTGATACATCCACTGAAGATAAATAATTTTTAATTAGCTCCCGATACATCTAACGAAGTTACATAATTAGTTGAAATTTTTGTAATTACGTAGTAAGGGTGGAAATTTATGTAAATGTGATAAGTTAAGGTGTATGTATATATTATTTTTTCTTCAAAACATATAGTAGTAATGCACGTAAAATACTTAAAGATACAAATGTCCTTTTTCAAAATAACTAAACTTGATATCCCCTTTCCCAACAACATACTTGATGAAATTCCATAAGTGAAGTCAAAAAGGATAGAGCGTACTAAGCTATTTCCAAAAGACTTTTGACTCAAGTATCTGCTTTTGACTACTTAAAAATGCCTCATCGAGAAAATCAAAACAAAATTAACTTACACGCTACTTCTACTAACGCATATAATCTGCTTGGCAAACGAGTCAATTATTCAAGACATTCCATCTTTGTCGTAGGTCCTTCACTTTCATTACATCGATGAAGGGTGATAATGGAAAAGTTGACAGATAGGTCACCCTTATTGCCACTCTTCAGAACCGTACATGAGAGCTTCACCTCATACAGCTCCTCAGTTCAATTCGTTTGAATTCATTGGAGAGGAGATGAAACAAATATGTCACCCTTATTGCCACTTTACAGAACCGTACATGAGATTTTCACCTCATACATCTCTTCGTTCAATTCTTTCAAATTCAACCATTTCACTAGTGCTTAATTAATACCACATACATGTCATATTACAAGCATTTTAGTGAACAAGATGTAAACAAAGACTTGTTTACTTGCTTAAAATTGAATGCAATGGTAATTGCTTACTTCAGATTTCACAGGTATTCTGAAATGACAAGTTCTGATATTCTCTAGTTTAATCCAGGTTCTTGAGTAGACACAGGACTAAGGTAAATACGATGCATTAACCGAGGCCAGTATCAGTTATGGAAGCCAATATCGTTGATAGTATCATACTTCTTAATCACTGTCCGTATCTGCAGAATTTGCAAAGAAACAAGTCTTCAGCGTGGATCCACATAGGAAAACAAAGAGACTACTTTAAGCTGAGAGATTCATATCACCATTAAACGAAAGAAATAGTTAGTAATCAGCTTTATACCTTATTAACAATGTCCACAGCAGCAGCATCGGAGAAATCATGCCTTTCTTTCTTCAGGACTTCAAGACGAGAAGTGATGGCACGCTTCTGTTCTTCTGCCTAAGAAATCATTATTAGGATGTCAACCAACCATGTTACAAAATTATATGCATATCGCTTGAAATTGATGTATAAGCTCTTCATTTATGAAAGGACTGCAAGAAATAGCAAGAGATTACCGTCTCCAACATAGTTGTCAAGTAGCTGATCTCATTCTGTTTTGCTTGTGATAGGTAGTGTGTGACTTCTTCAACATTGCTCCTGCAAAATTGCAGGCTATTACTTCATAGAAACAGGATACCGAAAGTTTTGAAACATGAATTTGTATCTCTCTTTCATGAAATTCCTTTCGGTTATGATGTCAAGATTGAAATCATATTCAGCCAAAGTACTTCTCATAGACCAGCGAATAACATTTCTATACACACAAGACATCAAATGACAACTACGCCTCAAATCCCAAATAAATTGGGTCAGCTATATGAATCCTCACTAACCACGGTGCTCCATTTAAGCTCATTTCAGACCAAAATTATAAAACATAAGATAAGTAGTAGAAACTTCTCTATATTTTCTGCAAGCATGTAAGACTCATGGAAGACATAGGACGTAAAGAAAACATGCTAATACTTGGCAAAATGTAGTCTTGATCAATGGTATCAGAAGCCTCAATAACCATCAACATTCCAGTTAAACTGAATATAGGTGGTTTTTGTTTTCACTAAATATGGAGCATCCACCATGACGATGCCTTTACATGGAATGATGTATCACTATCCATACCTATTGGTGATTAGTGAAGCTATAATTACTATTTTTCTGCTCATTTCTCCTTTTCTGGAGTTTGTATTCCATGTTTTACAGTTGACAATCCAAATCACACAAAAATGTAGTAATTTATGTTAATTATAGTAACACAAGGGTGACTACTATAGCACACATGATGTATGAGGGTGTTTGGCTAAGTTTATAAGACGGTCAAAATAAAATCACTTTTTCTTCACTCTATAATCATTGGAACAATGATTGGATGGAGCGAATTTCCTCCACGTGGTGCGACCAAGACAGAAAAATAACAGAATTCCACAAGATTTTTGGCAAAACAATAGAGTGTATAGAAGAAAACTATTTTAATCATGGTTATGCAATTTTCCTGAATAGGAGTAAACATTAGTACTTCTCTGGAAACAAAGGGTCCAAGTTTTGTTCTTCCACAAGCTGCTCCACCATGTTGAGTGTTGGTCCTGCCTACAAGTAGGAAATATGATCCCAAGGAAAGCAATATCAGACACGTTATTCCAACTTAACAGCCAGAACTCACATAAGCTTTCCAGGTTAACTTCATAACAAAGGAAATGGTATAAACAAATACATATATCCTAATAAAAGAATTCAGTCTCAGAACAAAAGATATGTGAACATGCTTCCCAAATAGTTCTCAATGCATGCAACTTCTGTCTAAGTATCACAGTATAAGAACTTCTAAACTGGAAGTCAGACTACATTTAATCCATATGAAAACAAAGATTTATCGGAAATTCTCAATAATACGAAAGAGACTTCTAGGAAGCACATTTGACAAAATCTAGATGTAAAATGGTAGATATTTTCCAAGAATTTCTCTTTTCCACAGTATAGGATCCTCGGCATTGCTTACTCTCTTCAGAGTTAGTGCAGAAGAAGAACAGGTGCAAGAAGAACTCATATCTTAAGTTTGCAGTAGTCAACTGAAGACCAGTTAGCACTTGGCAGTCCTCATAGACCGACGGTATAACTTCTGCGAACCTAATTCTTCTACTGACCTTACAAAAATATGGATGAGAGGGCAATCTAGTAGGCATGCATCTTTTCTCTGAATAATTGTAATAAACTACGAAGCATATGATATGTACCTGTGTCTCCACGCATAAAGACTCAAATTCATCCTGCAACAGTTGAAACAGACAACACTTTCAACATTGTCCTTAAAGGAACGAATAACAAAATCTAACAACAAATATATCCGATCAATTTGAAACAAGAAACTCATTATAATTCTATAAGTTCACCAGCAAACATGGAATAATACTTCAAGATAGCACCATAGCTATAGCAAAACATAAAGCCAATAATCAGGTCAACAAATACAATTAATTGGAGGACACTATATGTATTATCTTCCCAGAAATGAAAACTAATATCCAGATGACCTCTAGCCATGTTGAGAAGAAATGAAAACTTAAATAAGAAGTTCCAAACAAAATACAAGTAAATATTCAATTTATGTATCAATATTCTGTTTCTTCTTTTTACTGGAAGGAGGGGAGGGAAGACGTGGACATGCAACTTGAAGAAATGAAGTATACTTCTTCCAATTACTCTTAATAGAGAGCATATAGCACATGAAACAAAAAGAAAGCAAGAGTAAGCAAGATTTGGACTGGGTTATTTGTCAAACTTCCAAGTTCTAACTGATAATGACACTAATAATTCTTAAAAACACTATCTAAGCAAGAAGCATCATACATGATCCACTGTTTATTCGGGGATAAAATCCGAGCAGCAGTTAAGCTTTTCGTGAAATAGAAACACCTGATATAGGATAGACGACACAGATGCAACAACATACCAGTATAACCTCACAAGTGGGGTGCCTGAGGAAGGCAGGATGTCACAAACCTTATTCATACCATTGTGAGGTAGAGAGGTTGTTTCCTATAGACCCTCATCTCAAAAGAAGTGAAATCAAAACAAGATTGAAAAGAAAATAACAACAGCAAAACAACATGATGGACAAAGCAAAAGAAACAACATGCAGTATTAAAAACTGAAAAATAAGTTACTATGCAAATACTAACTAATGGTACTAAATAAGGAGAAGATGAGACTAGCCCCCTGCCTGATCCAAGCACGATCATGAAGATGAACGTTTTTGAGTATTTGGAATGTAACCACGGAGGTGTACTAGTTGAAGTGTTAAAAAGGGCTCCAAACCGCCCCTAAAACACTCCATGGGTGCCTACTTGGTCATTAAAGGGCCTTTTTGTCATTTTATCTTTTTATTTGTAAAGTACTATAAATAGAACAATATAGGATTTTAGTTCATTAGTTTTTGTTGGATATTGTTGAAAGAACACATCTCTTGAGAGAGAGGGTCTCTAGGCCTAAACTAGGACATGAACAAGTGTGGATTCACTTGTGATTGTGTATTGCTTGGAAACGTTGGTGCTTGAGTGGTGGAATCCCTCTTGTGTCACGTAAGAGTGTGGTGTTGCTATTGTAAGTCTTAGGGGTCCTTAGATTTAATACATCTTTGGATTCTTAACCTTGTAATAGTGTATGTCTCACTTCCTATCTTTACCTATCATGTACTAGTTGTGTAGTCTAGTGAACCGTTTGGTTCTTGTTGTTCTTGTAATCTTGTAACCGTTGGATTGTTGTTATTGTAGTGTTGTTCCTCTCGTTATTGTTGTTTATCTCTTGTTGTTGTTAGTGTTTTTGGTGTCATTTACACCTTGTTTCTTGGTGTTGTTGGAACCGAGATTTGGTGTTTGTTGAGCTCTCGGGTTTTCCTTTATTTGTGGACTATTTTTGGCTTGTTTTTGATACGTACCAAATTAGTATTGTATCACTGCCTCCCACATAAAAGTACAACAACACTCGACTACCTTCTATCTTCCAAACTTAAACCTCGACCTCCATACCTTTCTTATCTAGGATCGTGTCCTTGGTAAGTTGAAGATGTGTCATGTCCTGTCTAATCACCTTCCCCGGGTTCTTCTTATGCCTACCACTACATCTCCTAAAACCTATTATAACCAACCTCTCATGCATTCATACACCTCCTGTTCACATGTCTAACAATCTCAACCTTACTTCCCTCATCTTGTCTGCCACAAAGGCACTCCCACGTTGTCCTGTATAACTTCGTTCCTAATCCTATCTTTCTTAGTATGCCCACACATACACCTGAGCAACCTCATCTCTACTACCTTCATCTTATGTGAGCATTCTATACTGGCCAACGCTCTACCATATACATACATCACGGATGCAAACAATGTTTCTGACAGGCTATTAACCAATAATTGTTAGCAAGAGAATTAATTGAAAAAGCATTCAATCACAAGTAAAGATTTATGTTTGTAGTGTTTCGATACTGTCAAGGTACTCATACATTTAAACAGACCAAAGCTGTATAGTTCCATGGACTAAATTTCACCTAGAACAAAAAGGGGATTAAATTGTGTTAATAGCATACCTGTATATCCTCGTGCAAGGAAGTAAGCACCTGAATTTAAAAAAAAAAAAACACATTAACAGGAGAAGAAAAACATCAAGCTACTACCTCCATTCACTTTTACTTTTCCAATATCCCAAAAGGCCAAAACAGATTTTCTTCACTTGTCACTTTTAACACACAAACAAAAAACAATTACTATTTTTTTTTCTGTTTTACCTTCAACATTAATTACTTTATCTCAAAGCAATTTTCAAGACCTTAGACTATATATCAATTAATATAGGTATTGGAGTAAAATATTCATCCTAATTACAGTATTATTTCTTGAGCGACATGCAAAGTCCAAAATGGACAAGTAAAAATGAACGAAGGAGTAGTAAAAAGATGCTACATACTCCCTCCATTCCATTTTACTTGACCTCTTTTGACTTGACACACTCATTAAGAAAACATCAATTAAAAGTATATTTTACAAAATTAACCCTAATATATGTCTTGAAACTTTAAATATAGTTATTACTATTTTCTTCAGTATTTAATACTAAGGATAGTATGAGAATGAAGTAATAAAATACTCTTGATTTGCTAAAATAGATTTCTAATTTGAAACAAACATATTTAGAAAGAAGAACCAAGTAAAATAGAATGAAGGGAGTATCTAGAATAAGCTAAAATCAATGAAAATATTAGTAGCTCAATTAGCTGACGACCTAAACTTTCACCTCGTTAGTGAGTGTTTGTTCATTCCCCCACCTTAGAATCCCTTCCCTATTTCTCTTTCCCCCATCCTTAGTTTTCAAAAATAAAATAAAATAGGGCAGCCTCGTGCACTAAAGCTCCCGCTATGTGCAGGATTCGGGGAAAGACCCACCATAAGGTTGTATTATACACAGTCTTACCTTGCATTTCTGCAAGAGGCTATTTCCAAGCCTTGAACCCATAACCTCCCGGTCATATAGCAGTAACTTTACCAGTTACTCCAAGGCTTCCCTTCAAAAAAAAATAAAAAAATCAAAATTTGTCCAAATTCCAATTCCCAATTAAAGGTTCCAAATTTCCCAAATTCTAAAGCCAATTTCCAATAAAATGCTCCAAAAGGCTAACCTGAATGAACAATCGATGAAGACGATCAACTTGAGCTGGATCAAAATTAGGGAAAGCTTTACAAAATGCCTTCAATTAAACAAATTCTATTAGGGTTTTATATAATATAGTAAAATTACTGTAAAAGGAAAAATTATACCTCTTTGGAACAGGAAGTTAATAAGGAGTGAATTCCGAGGTCAAATGCGTACTTCAAATTGGTGTATCTTGCTCCTCCAATCTCCCTTGTTGTTAACTGCTCCTCTGTTATCTCCATTTTTTCACTTTACAGTAGCAATGGCGGGAGATTAGAAAAAAATGAACCAAGTGATTTTTGGGTTTTGATTTTTTGAAACGGAGCTTACCGCTTTTATATTTGCTCTGTTATAAACTAATATAAGCTACAATAATAATAATCTATATCTATAGATATCAAAAGCGATATATGATTTTTATTAAATAAATATAATTTATATTCTATTTTTCTACTACATAATTAATTTAAAAGTTAATTATATATAAGTTTTTAATAAATATTAAAAAAAATTGTTATGAAATTGCAAGATTTTTAAAGAAATATTTATCTATGGTGAAGTAGAATTAACAAATATCAACCACTAGAGTTGACATGTGGTTAAGCAAGAGGTCAGGGTTCGATCCCCGCCTCTGGCGAATGGAGCAAACTCTGTGGCCAGTTCCTCACCGCTTAGTGCGTCGACAGAGGAACGGAGGATTAGTCTCATGGCTGCCGACTGAAGGGATACCTTGGGAAACTAAAAAAAAAAAAGAATTAGCAAATATCAAAGGACACAAGTGATTTACCAATAATATACTTAATGTGATTTAATAAGTGAAATTTGGAGCAAGTAAATATATTCAGATTTTATCTCTATTTCGTTAAGATAAAGAGATTGCAAAGATCTCAAGAAATTGAAGTGATTTAATATTCTATAAGCTAAAATCATCAAATATAATAATTACAAACTTAGTGAAGATCATAAATTGAAAAATATTTTTGTATTTTTGAGAATTGTAAGCAAGTAGTTCTATTTATTAAAATTTAAAAATTTAAGTTTTTAAAATCGTAATTTTTGAAATTTGAAGATGTTTTTGAACATGCATTTTACTTGAAAAAAGATTAAAATTTTAAATGATTTTGAAAATGTACCTGAACATATATTCTACGTGAAGAAATTTTAAACTCTATGAGTGAATTTGAAAGTAAGATTTTCAAAATTTGTCAAATTTCTTGGCTAGATAGATATCTAATGACAATTTTTTAAAAACTACTCACAAAATTCATGGTAAGAAGCTAGGTTATTACAAAAATATACTTCTTTTATTTCATTTTATTTGGCCCCTATACTAAAAATAGATATTTTTATTTTACTTGTCTATTTTAATAAATTAAGAGAGTTTTTTTTTTTTCGCACTACCATTAGTGTTGACTATTAAATAACTATATAAATTGATAATAGATAAATTAACATCATTAATAAAGTTAACTAAGTAAAAATATATCAAATTAAAACGTTATAAAAAATAAATATATCAAATTAACAGGAGTCAAGTAATATAAAATGAGAATAGTATAGTACAAGGCAATTGAAGTAAGAACTACCTATGAATGTAGGCCACGGTAAAGAGATCCTTAAAAGAAATATACAATTAGGGCGGTGCAAAAACTGAACCGACTGATAAATCGAACCAATAAAAATGTTATTGGTTTATTGTTATTGGGTTATTGGGTTAACGATTTTTTAATGATTTTATAAAAAAAAATTATTGGGTTATTGGTTCGGTTCGATTTTTTCTTATTGGGTTATTGGGTAAACCGATAACCTCATAAGAATATATATATATATATATATAAACACACACATATATATATATATGACTTATTAGATATTTCTCTTAATTTCTCTTTAATCTCTACAAATTAACAAACCTATTATTTCAATTATACAAACTCTTAATTTCTCCTAACATCATTTAGTTCAAACTTGAAGATTCTTGTAAATTAAAACACATTATGTAGGATTTTTGTTTGCAACTAAGATTCGATTATTTTTCATGTTAGTTTCTATTATTTCTATTTTATGACTATTTTCTTATCAGTTAAACCGAAAATCAAATTATTAAGGACTAAAAATCGATAAACCGAAAACCGATAAAAAATATCTTATTGGTTTGGTTATTGGTTTAGCATATTTAAAAATCGAAAATCGAAAACCGATAAACCGAACCGGTAATATGTAAAACTAAATCGAACCGACCGATGCACACCCCTATACACAACAATTATAAAATTCCATGTGAGAATGATATCAAATTGAATTGAGGGCAATGTAATGGAAAAACAAATTGGAGTAGCCACCTATAAAGCATTAAATATAAAATTCCAATAGGACCTGTAAGGATCGACACGCAGGATATGTATGTATCTATTTATTTAACTTTATATTATTTTAAGCGCATATTAGTGCATATTCAAAGTTGAAGGACATAGTGTCGAGGCTAAGTTAAACAACACGTTTATGCATTATGCTTTTTATATTTATTGATTCAATTTAAACAGACTAATTTTTGAATAATTTTTTAAGAACAGAGACTTTGCAACTCTTTTTAAATTTATCACTTGACAACAACTTTCTGTTGTATATTATTAACAAATTTCCAATTAATTGAGCAATGAATAAACATGTTAATGCTGCAATTCCCAATCCAAATGCTGAACTTCCAGGGATGTAACAATACTTACCATCTAACCTCAAATCTTTCTTCTGCAAGGTAATGAAATTTACGTTGAAGTGTCTGATCATCACGTTTTAAAACTTAAGTCGATATAAAGAAATACGCACACTATCCGACGAAAAACATATCGAAAATCATTTGAATTAGTGCTTTTCCGACGGAACGTCTATTGAAAATTGACTGATTTCTAGTAGTGATGTTCGTGACAACAGTTTTGTTTGCTTAATTATATCTTCAATAATTTAATGATACAACAACGACATACCTAGTGAAATCCAACAACCCGGAGTATGGAGAGGGTAGTGCAAGCAGAACTTAATTGAAGACCCTCAGTTCAAGAATAATTTGATGATATAAACACTCGAATTGGAGTTGATTTCTCATAGGATCACTCATAGTTATTATCTCGAAAAGTCATTGTTCTTGTTGATTTCAAAGAAAGCGATCATTTGAGAAATCAACGGATTGAAATTTACATTTTGAAATGATGCAAGATAAATGTAAATCTTTACAAGATTATACAAGCTTTGAATCTGTGTTGCTCGAACTCTTTAAAAATGCCACAGGTGTGTGTCGGATCCTCCAACAATAGTACATCTTTTGAGGATCCGATACGGGTGTGATAACATTTTCGGAGAGCCTGATCAACATAGTTCTGGATCATAAGATAAGTAGGAGATTGTTGTTTAACATCACTCATTACAAACTATACATATGGACATTTAGAAAAGAACATGTTAAGCTCAGGCAAAGCTTCCACAACACCAGTCAATTGAAACAGTTTGGACTGTTCTATGTTGTTTGGACTCTTTAAAAATGTCAACGGGTGCGTGTCGGATCCTCCAAAAATACTGTATTTTTTAAGGATCCAACACGGGTATGGCAACATTTTTGGAGAGTCCGAGCAACTTAGGACTGTACAAATTATATAACCTAAAAATGATCAATTCTCATCGGTGAGTCTTGCAAGCAGATATAGGCAGCCAGAGCAAACCAACACTGAAGCTGCGAAACAAAGGAGATCTAATGGCGTGAGTATAACGGCCTTCTTACTCTTTTCGAACAGACCAATGAGAAGAAGCATCACGATGACATGACCGACTTTAGTCTTCATTCCGCTAACAGTTTTTATTTCCAACCATTTTGGTCGTTCCTGACAATTGTGCAGATAAGAAAAAAAGATGAATGAGATGTTCTGTGCAAGAAACACGAATGTGTCATTTGTGCAACGGATTCTTGCATTTGCAAAATTTGCGTCAATATGCAGCTATTTGTGCAAGAGACACAAATGTGTCATATGCGCGATGGATTCTTGCATATGCAAAATTTGCATCAATATGCAGCTATTTGTGCAAGAAACACAAATGTGTCATACGTGCAACGGATTCTTGCATATGAAAAATTTGCATCAATATGCAGCTATTTGTGCAAGTAACATGAATGTGTCATATGTGCGATGGATTCTTGCATTTGCAAAAATGGCACAAACATGCAGCTAATTGTGCAAGAACAATTCATTTGCGAAATTGACATCCATATGCAGCTATTTGTGCAAGAAACACAAATCTGTCATATGTGCAACGGGTTCTTGCATTTGCAAAATCCGCACCAAAATGCAGCTATCTGTGCAAGAAACGTGAATCTGTCATATGTGCAACAGGTTCTTGCATTTGCAAAATCCGCACCAATATGCAACTATTGTGCAAGAAACACGAATGTGTCATATGTGCAACAGGTTCTTGCATTTGCAAAATCCGCACCAATATGCAACTATTGTGCAAGAAACACGAATGTGTCATATGCGCAACAGATTCTTGCATTTGCAAAATTGGCACCAATATGCAGCTATTAGCTACAGAGAGAAGTCAAGATATAAAGAAGTATATGTACGGAGAATCTAAGGGGATTGAACATACAATACATATACGAAGACTTTTCATGTGGAGTGTTAATTGACACCTATTCGACAAGGGTGGCTTAGCTCAAAAGCAGACGGTTTGGAAGATATTCAGACTAACCTTTAGCGTGAATATACCGAACAAATTTGATTGATACGGAGATTTTTCCTCTGACATTGATTTTGACTTGTCAAGGTTGCTGATGAAGAGCTCATATAGACCCATGCCAAAGACTAACATCACTGTCCCTAAGAGATATATATCTGGCGGAGAAATCGAATGCCGGTTAGTAACTCATAAAGCACAGACAATCAAGAACCAAAAATTAGTTATACTAGTACAACAACAACAAATACCCAATGTATTTCCACACGTGGGGTTCTAGGGAGGGTAGAGTGTACGCTGACCTTACCCCGACCTTAGGAGGTAGAGAGGTTGTTTCCGATAGAGAAAAGGGTTATATTCTATGAAGTTTGAACAAAAATATAGGTTATTTCCATAGTGCCTAAAAGCAGAAATTAAAGCATCATCACATCAATACTCACTCTCGGATCACGCAACCTTCTCAGCATAAGTGACAACTTTTATGTTGTTCGTACTCTTCAAAAATGTCGACTAGCGCATGTCGGATCCTCCAAAACTAGTGCATTTTAGAGGATCAAAAGTTTAAGGAATGAGAAAAACTCATTGATTATGCGATAAGAAATGAGAACCATTAAGAGGTAGCCGAGGTACCGTGGCTTTCCAAGCATCGTGATAAAACCAACACACAAAACACGACAAAGAAAGGATCATTGCGGAGAATCTTGGTAGCACAGTTGGTTGGCCACGTGAACTGAGTGGAAATGCAAATAGTAACTACTACAAGCTTACCTATAGCCTCAACAAGCAACAATATGACCTTTGCTCGGCTTACAAAATACTGTTGGAATGATGCTGTTACATAAGTGCAACCCTACATATCGAAACAAGTTATTAGCTCAATCATTTTGCAACAAAAAGAATTCTCAAAGTTTAGCAACAAAATAATAACAAAGCTTGGCAGAGCTGGGAAGTTTATGATCATCGATAGTGCATTACCTCTGGTAAGTCTTACAAATTTGTTTATCCAAACCAATCTATCTATCGATCGATCAATCAATCAATCAACTATACTTGCATAATGGAAAGAAGTTAAGAGAAAACAACAGAATGCCCTGATGAGCCAATTAAGAAACTCATTTGATATGTATAAATAACATATTCCAAACTCAGTAAACAGAAAAAACTATAGTCTAGAACTCATAAACTAAAAATTCTGGCTTTGCTTCTGCGATCCATGTACCAAAAAAGTACCTTGATAAAACAAATAAATGATCCGATTAACGAACCCCAGACGGCAAGAATTGCAAAAAAACGACAGCTATAAATCACCTGCAAGAAACAAAAAGCAAATATTCAGATCAGAGAGGAGGATTCAAGATTTGAACTCGACAAATACAAACAACAACAACATAGTGACATACCCAGTATATTTCAACAAAATGGGGTCTGGAGAGGGTGAGTGTACACAGTGCTTACCACTACCGCAGAAGTGAGGTAGAGAGGCTATTTTCGATCAACCCCCTGGTTCAAGAATACTTTGATGATTTTCACATAGTAACACATTTTAGCTATTTTTAAAAATTGTTAGGTGTGTGCGAACAAAGACCCTCATAAAAAGTACTAGAAAAAAAAGGAGTTATTTATAAGGTGTTGCATGCTCTTAATGGTGTGAGACTTTTTAGACAGTGTTAAACTCAAATAGACAGTGTCACATCATGTTAAGAGTATATTTACGCTTGATTTGTCCAATAATTGTTATCAGAGCCAATGCTTAACCAAAACGAGTATAATGATGACATGAGGTCCGACTTAGTTGATAGGATTACTACCTTTACTCGTAACTCTGAAGACGCTTACAAAAAAAATAGGGGGTTTCAGCGCTGTAAATACTTCAACGAACTCAGTTGATGTGAGTGACACTCAATTAATCTCCAAATTATTTGGTACATGTTGTCGGTGGGAGATGACAGATATTTATGAATTAGTTGAGGTAAGTGCAAGTTAGCTTGAGCAAAACAATTCTTAAAAAATAATGATGGGTCATAAGAAATTTAGATTATGTGAGATTGTTGGGATAGGTGAACAAAGTCCTATACAAAAAATAAAAGAAAAAACTACTTATTAAGGAATTAAAGTGTTATTAACAACGTAAAGCCTTTTGGAAATTGTGTACGTATTTCACTAAAATCAATTATATCATGTGAACGTATCTTTGACATGATGAGCCATTTTGGATGGACGCCCTAAAATTTCATCAAAATCAATAATATTATATCATGTTAAGCGTATCTATGACATGATGAGCCATTTTGGATGGACTCGCTAAAATTTCATCAAAATCAATAATATTATATCATGTTAAGCGTATCTATGATATGATGAGCCATTTTGGATGGACTCGCTAAAATTTCATCAAAATCAACAATATTATATCATGTTAACCGTATCTATGATATGATGAGCCATTTTGGATGGACTCGCTAAAATTTCATCAAAATCAATAATATTATATCATCTTAAGCGTATCTCTGACATGATGAACTATTTTGGACGGACGCACTAAAATTTCATCAAAATCAATAATATTATATCATGTTAAGCGTATCTTTGACATGATGAGCTATTTTGAACGGGCGCACTAAAATTTCATCAAAATCAACAATATTATATCATCTTAAGTGTATCTTTGACATGATGAGCTATTTCGGACGGACGCACTAAAATTTCATCAAAACCGATAATATTATATCATATTAAGCGTATCTTTGACACGACGAGTCATTTTGGCTGGACGTACTAAAATTTCAAGTCAATCAAACTCAAAAATTTACACACAATATTTCATTCAAAGGGTAAAACATATTTCACCTTCTCTATAGTTTCCTCTACAACTTGTAACTTTGTATTAACATCTGACTGAATAGCAGGTGGTGAAGCATGTACTGATGAATGAGTTAAATGGGCCGACCCATTGGATAGTCCGACCCGGAATTTGACCCGAATAGACTGAAATGGAGGAATCCATTTGATAATTGAAGGTGATTTTGGATTTTTGTACAAGAATAATGGAAGAGATATGGAGTTTGTAGTTAAGTTTCTAGTAGTGAATTTCATGGTGATTGTAAAAAGTTGAGTAATTTTGTGCATGCAAAGGATTTTTTTGGTTTATCTTTGCTTTTTTATCACATTTTTTAAGTGGAAAAAATTATTGGCCTCACATTAAGGTAAGCTTTGTTTTAATCTTGGGAGAAAGATACTCCCACCGTCTCCTTGTCATCGTTTCTTTTTTAGTCCGTCTAAAAAAGAATGTTATATTTTCTTATTTGACAAATATTTAAAAATATAATTACACTTTTAATCTTATTAAGCCCACTTAATTAAAAAAAAAGATAGTAGCACATTTTTTGATAAAAGACAATTCGATAAATATTATCAAGTCTTTCCTTATTTTTTAAACCCCGTGTCCGGTCAAATAACGATACATAAAATGAGACTGAGAAAGTATTTTTTTTTCATAGAAAAGTATTTATTATGAAAAGAACAGCTTGATGCATTAATGTGCGAGTTATGTATGTGATTAATTTGGACAAGAGTCGATCGTGAGGCTATTTCATGAATTGAATAAGTGATTTTTTAATCACATAACAACTATTTCTTTCGTTTCAAATTTTTTAATTTGATTTTCCATTTTGCTTGTCCTTTTTCATTAATCAAGAAGAGACAAAATTATTTTTTCATGTTTAACCTTTGCATTAATTATTTTTTCTTCAAATTAAAATATAAACATCATTTAATAGAGGCACTATGGTAAACTAGTCATGTTATTAATTATTTTTCTTAATCACTGTGTCATCTCAATTTGGGATGAGTAATTTGAAACGGAGAAAGTATTTTATAAATTACGTCAGACCAAAAGGTTAGAGTTATTTTGTGCATGAAAGTAATATTTGGTTTATCTATTTTTTTATCCACAAATTTGTAAGTGGAAAAAATATTGACCTCATGTTGAAGTAGCTTCATTTCAATCCTTGGAGAACTTTTTTTTTTTCACTACTTTTTTCTTGATGTTTACTTATTCATTTTAGACTTTTCACGCACCAATAATGATTATAATAAATAATTTATCATAATATTTATCTTGATTGATGTTTAGTGTCCAATCTTAGAAAATGATAGAAAATAAGTAATTAATATTGAGCGTAAAACATGAGAAAAATTATGATTTTCTGTTGACATGTTGAACTTGACAAATGAAAGTAAAAAGCATATTTTTTTTTTTTACTGAAAAAATAAAAGTGAATAAAATAGAAAGACAATTCTATTAATAGGATTGATTCCTCACCTTGTATTTCCTTCTCCGTTTTTCATTCTCCTACTCTTTTTTCTTAATAAATAAAAATTTAATAATTTTTAAACAAATATTTCAGAGGAAAAATATCATAACCTTATTAAAATACTACTTTTCGGATACATGGACAAATTATAATGTATAAGAATAATTAATTTGATATGACTTTATTTAATAGTGGGTCAGGTTTGGGTTAAAATAGGAAATTGGGTAATTTCAATTGAAATTAGGTGATTTTTATTGAATTTGAAAGTATAGTAATGTTTTGACTCTTCTCCCAATTTTAAAACTGGTCTAAGTATTCCTTTAAAAAATTACTTGATTTTTTTTAATCCGCCAGATACGACCATAGTATACAACGATAATATCTCTAGTAAAATATCACATATGAGGTCCGGAAAGAATAAGTGTATGTAGAGTTTACCAATAACTCGAGTTAGTGGCGAACTCGGGATTTAGGAGCCGTAGGTGCACGAAAGATTCGAACACATATATTCACATCTAAAATTTTAAAGTTCCGCCTGAAAACTAAAACACACAGCTATCTTCTTGGCTTATTAAATGTTTTTCTAAATCTTATACCAGATTTTATACATATCAAAAATTTAGTTGTAGGTTCGCGCCTAGAAACCGACTAGAGCTGTCAATAAGGGTCGGCCCAGCCCATTCCCATACGGGCTTTAAGTTTGACGGGTCAGGCCGGGCTGACCCATAATTTTGATGGGCCAAAAACACCAAACCCACACTATTACTCTGTGGGCTGCTAGTAGGGGTGTGCATCGGTCGGTTCAGTTCGATTTTATGTGCTATTGGTTTGGTTTATCGATTTTCGATTTTAAATATGTAAAACCAATAATCAACCAATAAGATATTTTCTTATCGATTTTAGTTTATCAGTTTTTGATCCTTAACGGTTCGGTTTTCGATTTAACCAGTGAGAAAATACTCATAAAATAAAAATAGTAAGAACTAACATAAAAAAATGAAATCTCAGTTACCGCCAAAATACTACGCAATGCATAAAAAAGTGAATAAATAGTGCATATATATATATATAGATAGATAGATAGATAGAGAGAGAGAGAGAGAGAGAGAGAGAGATTTATGTATATAACATAAATAGGGATAAAACAATAACTTAGTGTATCCTTATTGGGTTATCGGTTTAACCGATAACCCAATAAGCTAAAATCGAAACCGAACCGTTTACCTAATAAACTATTTTATAAAATCAATAAAAAATCATTAATCCAATAACCCAATAGCATTTTTATCGGTTCGATTTTTGCACACCCCTAGCTGCTAGTTAGTCCACTTTTTAAAAAATAATATTTTATAATTTAATTTTAAAATATTAATAAACATAAATATTACCAGACAATATTACATAGTGTTAATACTTGTTAATCAAGTCTCCAACACCCTAAAAAAATACTCCTAATAGCGAAATAAAATAACTTTTGACATGATAACCTTCGAACCAAATAAAAATACTAATAAACAATCTAAATAGTTGCATGTATTTGACTTACGGATCGTCCCACGGGCTAGCCCAACCCACATTGCTCAAGCCCCACGGGTCATAGGCTTATTCAGACCGGGCTAAAAAAACCTATTCTTAAATGGGCTGCAAAAACTGAAGTCCAACTCTATCAAATTACAGGCCGGCCAAACGGGCCTGGCCCTTGACGGCT
This sequence comes from Capsicum pubescens, assembly GCA_030864215.1. Lineage (NCBI taxonomy): Eukaryota > Viridiplantae > Streptophyta > Magnoliopsida > Solanales > Solanaceae > Capsicum > Capsicum pubescens. Next base: position 27,111,897 of record CM061549.1, on the reverse strand, counting down.
CTAAAATCGACCCACATATAAGCAAATTCAATCCATTATGGTATTGCCATCTTAATTTTTTGGGATAAACAACATAAATCTCATCCTTAATGAAACTAATTACATAAGATCCCGGATTGACTTTCTCTCTCCTAGATTTGAAAAAATACTTATACATATCGCTGTACCTCATACGTATCTGCAATGTATGATGAAACTGTTATGCCTAAAATTATGGAACTAAAATCAGAAACCAATATTCTCTTTCTTAATTAACAGTTGTAATTAATGCACTGATTTTGTGGATGCTTAAAAATAGTAATTGTAATTCAAATTCAAAAAATATTCAAACACCACCATAATTATTTTTTTGTTTGAAATTCAATTTGAAAAAAAAGCCAAAAAAACATATGTTTTCTTTCGTTTTCCAAAATTAATAGGAAAAAATTGATATTTATTTATGCATATCAGCAGATTGCCAAAAACAAAAAAGATAACCTTATACAATGGCTCAATATGTATGTGTCCACCTTATACATAGTATATCTATGCATAATGTTACATTATCATGAAAATTAATGTAAAATATAAGCTTTCTAAATATATAATGTAACCTTATACATAATATATCTATGTATAATATTATCAAGAAAACTAATGTAAAATATAAACTTTTTAAATGTATAATGTAACCTTATACATATTATAACATAACTTATAAGGTTACAATTGTTAAGTGTAATGTACCCAACACATATAAAAAATATATCAACGTCAAGTATTATAAAAAAATATTAACGTCAAGTACATCATGGTTATTTTATAGTTTTATGAGCAATTTAGATATATATTAAGTCTTCAAATAACTCCCAGCTATCAGACGAATCAAAACATTCCTTACCGATTGAATTCTTGGGAAGGATATTGCCATAGTCAACTTCAAACGAGAATATCTCTCATTATACTATGAATTTTTGATCTTATGACCCACCAACATATATATAATTGCATTATCTTTTCAATGATACCAATTTTGCCAAAATCCGATATCGGAGCAAAAAGTTATGCCCATTTTACTCCAGCATTTCAGCCTGAAAACTGAGTGACGACATTTCTGACGACTTATCACATTTCTGACGACATTTCTGATGACTTATCACATTTCTGATGACATTTTTGATAACTTATCACATTTTTGACGACATTTCTGACGACTTATCAGCCATGTCGTCAGGCTTAGGCAGAAACCCAAAAATTTCAGCTCCCAGGTGACGACCTGGGCTGACGGGCTATCACAGATTTGACGGCTTATCAGCCTTGGTCGTCAGCTGATAATTTTAGCAACTGGGAAGTAATTTTGTAGGGGTATTTTGGTCTTTTTCCCTCACCCTAAACCTTACCCCCACGACATAAAACACCAAAAACACGTATTTAGCTATTGGTATTTAGTCTCAAAAGCTCTTAACCCTTTTTGTTCCCAAGAACAAACTTAGGGTTTCTTCTCAATTAACTTCAAGATCCCATCACACTCTCCACGAGATATTCAAGAATTAAGGTTCCCAATCCAAGAACATTCAAGAAAGGTCAATTTTCTTTCAAGATTTAATCACTAAGGTATGCATAATGTTCATCCATGGAGCTCAAGAATCAAGTTTTAAATAATAAAATTGTTATTATCTTGTTGTGGTATGATTATGTCCATGTTGATGGTTGTTATTTGGGTTTCAAGGTAGTATCTTAATGTATTTTCATGAAGTATGTGAGCATGTTAGATGAAATCCACGACTTTGGGTAACTTAGATTGTTAAATTGATAAGTATACCTATGCCCAAAATTGTGCATGTAAGGTGTTCGATAAAATGTCTAGAATGATAAAAACCATGTTTTCATGACTCAATAGTGCTAACATGACAAGTCCATGCTCTATCCATATGATTCAACGTGAATTCCATGCTATTATTGTGTATTGATTGTTGTGATGTGGAATGCCCATGACATTGAAGTTATGCAAGTATTTACATGATTATATGCATTCCCTTTCATGTATAAGATGTGGAGAACCATGTGTAGTATGATATCCCCTACTTATGGTATCTTGAATGATGAATATTGGTCATGTGTTCAAGAAGAGTAAAGTCATGTTTTTGTCAGTTTCCTTTCATCGAGTCCTGGGGGTACTTGTACCCGACAATTTAGCTGTGTGCCTAGAGCCATGTCATGTTTCACGATACTCTCAGTCAGTCCTCAGACATCAGTACATTCCGTCAGTCAACGGAACTCAGTAAACTCAGTTTAGCTCCGCTAAACAATACCACTAGTATCAATTCAGCTAATAAGTTCAGTTTAGCTAATCAGTTCAGTTCAGTTAATCAGTTTAGTGTCTTTCAGATGGGAGTAGGATTCAGCACCGCGCGAGCCTAGGGATGAGGACTCATCCGCTAGAATAGGACTGAGATCCCTAGAAGAAATCCCTAAGTTCCAGAACTACGTAGTCAGCGTAGGTACGAGATGTCACCCGTTAGATAGGACTGACATACTCAGGGATCACCCGTTAGCACATTTAAATGTATAGGACTGATCCTAGGGGTCACCCGCTAGATTAGGACTGACTCCACAGCAGTTGTCTTTACCAGTGGCGCGGTACTGACACCCTTCCAACTGGGGTTACATGTTGGACCCCAGACTAGCTAGAAAGGGGCATGTCGGTTAGATGAATACATCCCACAGTTTCAGTTACAAAATCAGGAACAGTCAACTCAGTCTCAGTAAAGAAACTCAGATAGTTCCTCAGATTTCAGGACTGTCAGATACAGTCAATCCTTATCATAATAAATAGACTTCGGGATCACCCACTAGATAAGACTGATCTCAACTATGGTCAATCAGTATCAGTATCATACGATTTAGAGATCACCCGCTAGGTAGGACTGATCTCAGACTAAGTCAAATCATATTTATTATCATTATACTCAGAGATCACCCGCTAGATAGGACTGATCTCAGAATCAGTTACTCCATATAGAATAGAACTCAGATAGTTCCATCAGAACTTAGACTGTCATATACAATCGCTCAGTATCAGTTACATCGGTTATGCCGATCATCACAGTCATATCAGTTATAACAGCATCATAACTCACGTTATCAGTATTCAGTTTCAGGACTACTAGACACAGGAATCAGACCAGTTCTTCATAATTCAAACTGTCAGAAATAGTCGTTTATATATTCAGTAATGCAGTATCAGTTCCTCACTTATTAGAGACTTACATATTAATATCAGTGAACTCAGTCATTCAATATCTCAGTATCAGTACACTCATGTTGTCAGCATTCAGACTCAACAGTCAGTATCACCACGAGTTCAGTTATAGTTACTTATGCATGTATGTATTCTCAAGTTCATATCAGTCAGCATTGTTCATGCATATAAACCCTTTGCATTTAGCCTACCTCACTCGTATACTCAGTACATTCAGTCGTACTGACGCATTCGCGCTATTGTGTTTTATTTTACGCCATAGGTTTAGAGGTACAAGTTCCAGAGCAGCAGTAGCATGGCAGATTTTAGCAGTTAGAGTTAGCAGTGAGTCCTCTTCATTCGAGGGAGATATGATTATTTATTTATTTTAGTACTTTAGTACTTAGACATTTCAGTAGATGGAGTTAGTTGGAGACATGTTCCTTCAACTTCTTATTCAGTACAGTTAGAGGCTTTCAGACTAGATACAGACTATCATGTTCCAGACTTCAGTATTTCAGTTTTGTTTTGGTATTGTGATACCACTTTATTAAGATATTATCATTATTCAGATTATGTTCAGTATTGAACCTTATGGCCTTTCAGTACATGTTTCCGCAATATTATGTCATATTATGCAGTGTACAGGTACAAATATCAGTCATGGGTTAGCTTGTGGTCTTTCGGGGTCATGAGCACCGTGTAGCGTTTCGGGTACTAGATTCGGGACGTTACACACTCAAAAATCGTTCTTCACGGCTACTGTAATTTAGATTATACCTGTCAATTGGGTCGGTTTGACCCGACCAGAATCAGCCCAGCCCGGCCCACCACACAAACTCGGCCCGATCAGCCCACGGGCTAGGGTACCGAGTTGGGTTAATTTTTTTTTTGGGCTCGGTTAACCCGGCCTGGTTAAGATTTTTTTTTAAAAATGAAATTTCTGAAAATGGCCGTTGGGCCCAACGGTAATATAGCCGTTGGGAGCCCAAAACGGCTAAAATCCCATTTTTATTAAAAAAATAATCTTTTTTTCAATTAAATTACTTTTTTAAACCCAAAAAAATTCCTATAAATACCCTACACTTTCAAATCATTTTCCACACAAATTTTCATTCTCTCTCAAATCTCAATTTTTAAATATTCTATATATTTAATTTTCTAAAGTGCTCACTTTAATTTTTTAATTTTGTGATCACAAAGTACGAGTGGAAGTTTATAAAGTCGCAACCTTCGGATACTTCCAAAATTTGGTATTATCGTTTCATCTCTTATGTTTAATTTTTATTTAGTGTATTTGTAGACACGTAATTTTGTCCCTTCCGAAACTCAATCTCCCCATTTTTACCTCGTCTTACCACATATCTCCATCCATGTGATTATATCCCACAAAAATACAAAAATAAACAAAAATAATACCTCTAACTAATTTATCTTATCCTAACAACCTACCCAATTAAAATAAACCACCTCCCTACCCACTCACATTTTTATCCTCACAATAACAAACTAAAAGAAGGGGGACCCACGGGTACACCTAACAAAAGGACCCATTTTGTCATCATCCTAGGAGAGGAGGATCAAAAATTGAATAGAGTGGGGCCCACGGAAAAAGGTCCAGGAAAAGGACCTCACTTTTCTTTTTGGGTTTTGATACATCCATAGACATAAAGGACAAAAAGGGAGGGGACTCCATTTTTTTTTTTGGAGGTTTTCTTTGGCTTCATTCACACAACAAAGACAACAACCATTCTTCTACTCCAATTTCCATCAACACAAGGAAAAACACCACTCTCTCTGAGTCACGCTCATCATCACCAACATACACACACTGATACACCAATATTCACACACATACAGGACACTCAGGAGTGAGAGGGAAAGATCAAGAGAGAGAGCTGCGAGAGAGGGAGAGGTTGAGACAAGAGAGAGAGAACTGAGTAGAGCCGATCAAAAAAGCGAGAAAGGGGGAATTACATCGGAGTTGAGGCCTTTTCCGGCGAGTTCTCGCCAGAAACGTCACTATTGTCTGCGTTTCTTTGTTCTTCATCACTGTCAGAGCTCGCCGGAGTTCCGTCGCGATAGGAACCGCGACCCCAGCTCTAACCGGACCGGACTGGACCAATTTCAGTCCGATTCTGGTGGTCTGTCAGTGAACGGTCAAAATGGAAACGAGCATATATTGAGTTTGCGATTGAGGTTCGATTTGAGGCTTTCAGACCCGGTTCTATTTTCTAATCGCATTATTTGGCACAATAAAAGCTTCGATTGAGGTCCATTTCTCATCCTTTTTCTCGAATAATTTTAAAAATCATATTTTTGATTTTGTGATGTTTGAATCATGAATGTTGGTTGGCGCTGAGCAATAAACCTGCTAATGTAATTCAAACGGCCCATGAAACTCATAACCTCCTTCTTGGTCCTCGGCGGTGGCAAATCCTGAATTGTCTTGATTTTGGATGGGTCTAGCTCGATGCCTTTTCTGCTGACTATGAATCCCAGTAACTTCCCTGATGGCACACCAAAAGCACACTTAGCAAGATTTAACTTCAAACTGTACTTTCTTAATCTGTTGTAGAATTTCTCCAGATGGGTCAGATGATCCGAACTCTCGCGGGATTTGATAATTACATCATCCACGTACACCTCAATCTCTTTATGGATCATATCATGGAAAATCATCGTCATAGCCCTCATAAATGTTGCACCCACATTTTTGAGACCAACCGGCATTACCCTGTAATGATAAACACCCCAGGGCGTAATAAAAGCCGTCTTTTCTGCATCTTCCTCATCCATCAATATCTGATGATACCCGGTGAAACTATCAACGAATGACTGCATTTCATGCTTTGCACAGTTATCGATGAGGATGTGGATGTTGGACAACGAAAAATTATCTTTAGGACTGGCTCTATTTGAGTCTCTATAGTCAACACAAATTAGGCGTCAACACTAAGCCCTTCAGGGCTCCAGTACTTGAAGTCTATGCCCGGGAATTTCACCCAAATTGGCACAGCGTTCAACTTCCCTTAGGGATATCCGCCTCCATTTCTTCTACTTCATCTGCCCAGCTCAATTTTGGACTGGTACTGACTCTTCGATTTTCTCTGTTGCTTGGGCTTGTGTATGAATTGATCCTCCTTCTGTTCCCTTGACTCCATCAATTTTTTTCCCTTGTTTCTCCGAGTTGGCTACAACGTTCTTCAATGTGGAACTGGTCTTCTTCGTCATGTCCTGCGCCATGAGTTCTTTCTTGAAGGAATCCGTTCCCTCCTCCCTATGGTAGGCGCAAGTTAGTTATCCTGCGGAACCATGTCAAAAAATCATAAGTAAAAGCAAATGAAGTAAGATACAAACACATATATGTGTGAGAATATACGGTACTCTATTTAAATTTTAGAGTATAATATTCAAAGGAAGGTGTTATAAATGTATTACTATCTATATAAACCTACCCAAATATAAACAAACTCAATCCAATACGGTACTGCCGTTTTACTTTTTCTAAAGCTACCACTTTTAGAGTTTTAGTCCAAAAATATATTAGAAGTAGGATTCTCATAATTAATAACGTCTTCTAAATTAAATTGCCATATATAATTCACATTAGAAGTAGGATTCTCATAATACATCTTATTATAAATTTCCATAATTCTCATTAGGTTTCTCTCAACCACATTCAAAACATGGTTAGAAGAAAAAGGGCCACAATAAACATATTGTCTGTTTGCCTCATTCAAAAAATACTTTGTTATCTTAGTTATAAAAAAGCTTCTCGAATGACAGTTCTCTCCAAAACATGGCGATAAGCCTGGTTGACTCTTCCAAATATAAAATTCAGAGTTGAAAATTATTACGAAGATGAAGACGAAGACGAAGACGAAAAAATAGTGGACACAATCATGCAGAGATACAGGGATGGAAAAATCCCTATTGACAAGTTTGAACTCACAAACTGTTTAAGAGATTCTAGTTCTGAATTTTCAGATCGAATGGAAAAGTGGATAGACATCGTTATTCGAAATGGGGTAAAAGATATATTGTATGGAAGTCCTTACCACAGTATTTCATTGTACCGTTTTCCTATTATCAAAGTCTTGGCAGCAAAACATTTGAGAGAATTAGTTCTGAATAATTGTTCTATTGATACTTCATTATCTGGTGGTGCAGCGAACTGTCATTCTTTGAGAAAGCTTTCTCTGTCTAACGTATGTTTAAGTGAAAACATGCTTCAAGATCTACTTAATAGTTTTCCTTTGATAGTCTCATTAATCCTTGAAAGTGTTTTGGGGTTGGATAAGATTGAAGCACCGACTCTTGAACACTCGTATTTTTCTAATTATTCATATTTAGACTTGGATGTTGTTGAATGTCAGAATCTGAAATATTTAGAGCTAAATGAAGTTGAGACATCTCATGGATTTCTCAACCTTATTTCTAAATCTCAATCCTTGGAGGTTTTGAAGATTCAGAATTGTAGTGACATTAACGATATTGATACTTCAAATTTGGAGGTCTTGAAGATTCAAAATTGTAGTGGCATAAGGGATATTGATACTTCAAATATGAAGGTCTTGAAGATTCAGAATTATAGTGACATTAAGGATATTGATACTTCAAAATTGGAGGTCTTGAAGATTGTGAATTGTAGTGGCATAAGGGATATTGATTCTTCAAATTTGGTGTCACTTGAGTATATTGGAGATCAAATTCCTCAACTTAAAAGGACAAGTGAATCAAGTCAATTGAAGCACTCAAAAATCATTCTTCAACACAACAACAATATAGATGTTGCATGGTTTCGTAAGTTGAGGAATTTTCTATCAAAGTTGACCTCTTCATCTCATGTTTCTATTGGTCTTTACGAATTCGATGATATTAACATCAAACGTATGAAACTACGCCAAAAAGCTGCTACCCCCAAAGTGGACATTCTAAATATTGAATTCCTGCGTGAGGAGTGCCCAAAATTTATGGATGCTTTACTATGGAGTTGTCATCCCAGGAGACTCAATCTATTATCAACTCCTGAAATGATTAAATGTTTCATCGATTGTTTAATGACTAGAAGAAGAAAGTCTCGATTGTTTAATGACGAAATGTTTCATCGATTGTTTAATGACTAGAAGAAGAAAGTCTCAAACATGTATTCTACCTCTGTATTTTTTAAATAACTGGGCTCTGATACCATTTGCAGGGGGTGCGGATAACTTTACTAGATAATAAATACGTAGGTATTTATTTATAATGTATTTTGTGAATATTATTGATTGGAATAATTTTAATTTTCATTTTTATCTTCTTGACTTAAGATGTTTTATTAATTCATATTCTAGATTTGACATTATCGTAATTAAATTATCTAGTATATTAGGATCCTCGTTAGTATCATATAACCTTTTGTATTCTAGGTATAAACTATATAGTTGAGTTTCTATTTCTTTTAATGATTTATTCTTCTCGTAAGATGTATTCATTAATTTGTGTAGTTTATTATTTTATCCTGTAGTAATTGTGGAGTTACAGATTTCTGTATAATAATTTATCCTAATTGTACTGTAATGTATATCTAATTCTAGATTTTCAATGTTATTTATTATCTTGTGTTGTTCTTCTCGTAGTGAGTGTAGACACCTAATTTCGTCCCTCCACAATGTCGTTTTTACCTATTTTATTTTATTTTATTTTATTTTATTTATTTTTATCCTATCGTGTACCCTCACCCGTGTGATAATCCCTCCACAAAATGACAAAAAATAACAACCCCTAACTAATTTTGTTTTATCCTAATATTCTAACAACCCACCCAATAAAAAAACAACACCTAATCCTTATCCCATCCAACCAAAAAGAAACACCTCACACCCTACCCCCTACCCCACGTTACCCCACCCCCCCACTCTCTTTTTCTTGTCAAGAAAGAAAGCCTCAAAAAATATATATACCTACCCATACACAAAAAAAAGGGGGGGTCACGTTTTCTTCTCATCGTCACAACAACGCATACGGATGACCCATCTCCATATACAGAAAAGCTTCCATTTTTGTCATCAACACAACAACATAAATACAGGCACAAAAACTCCATTTTTCTTTTTCTTCTGGACAGAATCTACTCACACGCACAGCCCACCCTCACAAATTCACGCACACACTGATTACGCCATCAATCTTCTACACACTTCACACATAGATCGGAGACGGGGGAGCTATTAAGAGAGAAAACCAGATAGAGGGAGAGATTTAAGCGTGAGAGAGGAGACCATTACACACTAGAGATTTCTTTTTCTTCTCCACCAGTGAACACACACAGACGGAACACGCACCAAACGCCATGAACGAAGGGAGATAGAGATCGGGTTAAAGAGAAAACGAGAGAGGAATCGACCAGAGATCGAGTTTTCCGGCCATTCTCCATCGGAAATCACTTCACCCGATCCGACTTTACTTTGAAATCCACCAGAAAACTCGATTAAACTCATCTCCGTCGCGGAAATCAGAACCAGCTGCTTGAATCGGCCAGAAATCAACCTATTCGGGTTGATTCCGGTCTGTTTGGGTTGAATTCGGCAAGGGTCGGACTGATTCCGGCGACGAAATAGGCTCTTATTCATTGAATACAAACAGAGAAAGGGATGGGGATTTTGGGCCATTCACGAGTTCTACCCACACACTGAAAATTACGAGAGAGAGCTGCGAGGGAGAAGTCGGGGTTAATATTTTGGCCGAGCTGTTCACCGAAAAAACACTCGCTGTCACCGAAATCCGACCCTCTTCCATCAGTTTTGCCGCCGTCTGAGTTCTGGAGTTCCGGCCATACATCTTTTTCTTAGTTCTCTTGTAAAATTTGGATATTTGTTGGTTCACTGCTCTTGGCGGAATTTTGTTCGTGTATTGTCTATTCTAAGTTATTTTATCTTGGGGTTATTGAAAGATGGTAAAAGGGATGCATACCGGAGCTGGGGGTTTGAGTTGAGGTTTCGAATCGAGGTTTTTCAACACGCGGATTCTTCCTCTCGATTGACTGATATTCGGAGTAAAATCATCATTGAGGTTCATTTCTACTCCTTTCCCTTTTTTTATTTCATTGTTGATGAAATATGGTGCATTGGATGGAATCTGTGTGTTGTTTGATCTTGATTAGTGATGAATTGCTACTTTGATATTGACTTGTTGTTTAATTTCATTGAAATAGAAATCGTGGATTGAGAAAAATTAGAGTTAAAAGGGAATTTAGGGGTGAGAGTTGAAAACTTGATATAATTGGTGAATTTTGGTTAGCTTGATTCATGAGTTGTTTGACTTGAAATGAACTTTAATTGATCTTGGTAGTATCATGATACGTCGATTGGTTTAGGCAAACATAGATTGGGTAGGCAAGATGTAGGATTTGTGATTGTTAAATGGTGAAATATTTGTGGAATGGTTTTGATTTATACAATGGCATCTACTGTATTAATTTGGCCGGGGAATGCCCCGAAGTATCTGTATATATTTATTCACCGGGGAATGCCCCGAAGTACCTTGTACTTAGAAGATGTTCGTGGTGAAGGCCCGAGGTGTCGGGTGAAGCGGTAGAGCGTAGTCTAGAGTAGACTAGATTTATATTTCCGCATTATTTATTTTTGGACTGTATAATTGGACTGGACTTTTACATTTTTGGATTGTTTTGTTTTGTCTATTGTTTTGATTATTTTGCGTGCTTTTGTGTGGTTTCTACATTTCGTAATGCCAGATAATTGATACACTCCACCAAGCGATTGTGGTTGAACCACGGGATCGAGGGGTGCCTAACACCTTCCCCTCGGTCAACAGAATTCCTTAGCCGGAGTCTCTGTTCGCAAACCAGTTTAAAGAGTCAAATGGTTTTTTTTTGAAAAGGATATTTTCAATGGTGACTTGGCACACCAGATTATGCCAAGTGGCGACTCTGAGTAAAAAAATGTAAATAATCCTTTTCCGAAAACAAATTTTCATTTCTTCTCACTTAAATAATAAAATCCTTTCGCGCTAAAACATAATATTTTGGAGTACATAAAAAAGGGGTGTGACAGCTCTGGCGACCCATTTTTCAGGAGGGTCCTGGACATAAAGTAAAGTCCCATTTTTCAGGAGGGTCCTGAACAGAAAGTAAAGTCCCATTTTCCAGGAGGGTCCTGAATAGCAAGTAAAATCCCATTTTTCAGGAGGGTCCTGAACATAAAGTAAAGTCCCATTTTTTCAGGAGGGTCCTGAACATAAGGTAAAATCCCATTTTTCAGGAGGGTCCTGAACAGAAAGTAAAGTCCCATTTTTTCAGGAGGGGCCTGAACAGAAAGTAAAATCCCATTTTTCAGGAGGGTCCTGAACTGAAAGTAAATTCTCATTTTTCAGGAGGGTCCTGAACATAAAGTAAAAATCCCATTTTTCAGGAGGGTCCTGAACAGAAAGTAAAATCCCATTTTTCAGGAGGGTCCTGAACAGAAAGTAAAATCCCTGGATATGCATTTCCAATGGTAGCTGAATCAAGTGAAACGAATTTGCCCCTGTTTCAATCAAAGAAAAATTTATCAGTTAAAAACTTAGTGGTGGCTTGCAGATCTTGGCTTTTCAGGTATCTGCCCAGCACTCGTTCCTTTCATCTTTGTTCCAAATTGCTAACACTTGTCGTGTCTTGCCGCATCATTGACCAAGATCCAGATTGAGGGAAATGAGTTCTGACTCAAACAATGGGTTTTCATTTTACCATGCCCCTGAGGTGCACTCTTTTCTCAAATCTGAATGATTCCACGAATCCAATAGCCTGTCGGTTGCTAGACTTCCTCTGCTTCGTGTTGAATTACGATCATATTTCTTTCCTGTGTTGTTCCTTGGCTTTTCCTCATATAATTGGAAAGACTGGTAGTAAATTTTGAAATTCTTTCTCGCTTGTTTTGACACAGACTTGACTTAAAAAATGTAAAGAAATGATGGTGACTTTTGTTTTGATAAATAACATAAGAAAAGACAAAAACATGAATATGTAAATGAAAGAAAAGGGCAATGTCCCATATTCAAAAAGAAAACTTATCTGAATACGACAACCAACTCCAATGAGTATGACATGCATTTTGGATTGAGCTGTCTGATCTTCCTATCCAAACTCCCCATTTGTTGTTGAGTTCGTGCCTTTTGCCATTGAACCGCTTCTTCAAATCCATTGGACTCATACATCACATTCGACTGACGATATCTAAAAAGACTTTCGCCAACAAATCTCTTTCTTTTCACTTTCCGCCTTTCTCTTAAACTCTCCATCGCCCTACGGTGCCCATGAGGATTTTCACCAATAAAACTCTCATTTTTGTATTTCTCTCAACTCACCATCGCCTTACGGTGCCCGCAAAGGCTTTCACCAATAGGACTCTCTCATTTTTGTATTTCTCTCAACTCACCATCGCCTTATGGTGCCTGCAAAGGTTTTCACCAATAAGACTCTCTCATTTTCATTTTCTCACAACTCACCATCGCCTTATGGTGCCTGCAAAGGTTTTCACCAATAAGACTCTCTCATTTTTGTATTTCTTTCCTGATTTCTTATGCTGAGGGAGACAAGCGGTACTTCGCAATGTATCATCATATCCATTGCATGCTTAGCCTTAACACTATCAAAAATTGATCTGAAGGAGTTTCTTTGGTTGTAACTTGGCTTTTGGTCAAGGTTAGAAAAGATGGTAAGAGGCTCAAACGATACTTGAAGTGGGGGTGGGACTTACAACTTTTGGAATCGACTCAAACAATGCATTAACTCATGCCCCAGTTTTGTTGACTGGGTGAATCTTAAATCTTTATTTGGTTGGACCGAGCCCGAAATAGGGCAGCCTACGTATCTCACTCCCGAGAGAGGAGAATCAGGTCGCACGTAGTTCCATCTGCTTGTCCTTTGCTTTGCTTTGATTTTTTTTCTTTTATTTTCGAACTCTTTCTTTTATTCTTATTTTCTTGACATTTATCTTTGACTCTATTTTGATTCCAAAAGAGGGATATGAAAGAAAAATAAACGAGGCTCAAACGGGTAAACAAAGGATGACACAATGTTTGGATAGAAGAATAAAATGCCTTCATCATATCAATCTTCAAAAATGCAAGTACTAAACATGCAATAAAATCAAACAAAGGACCAAATATCATACATAGTATCTTTTGACCGCATCAGCATTGATAGCCATTTCTGCCATTTTGCCTTCAATATCTGTCAAATATAAGGCTCCATTGGGTAACACTTTCTTCACAATGAAGGGACCTTGCCAGTTAGGGGAGAACTTGCCTTTCGCTTCAACCTGGTGAGGAAGGATACGTCTCAATACCAACTGACCAACTTCAAAATTTCTGGGACAGACCTTTTTGTTATACGCACGAGCCATCCTCCTCTGATACAACTGGCCATGACACACGGACGTTAGCCTTTTTTCCTCGATCAAACTCAAATGTTCCAGTCGGGTTTTTACCCATTCGTCATCATCAATCTCTGCTTCTACAATGACTCGAAGAGAGGGAATTTCAACTTCTGCAGGGATGACTACTTCTGTCCCATACACTAATAACTATAGAGTTGCCCCTGTTGAAGTGCGAACAGTGGTGCGATAACCTAGCAATGAAAACGGCAACTTTTCATGCCACTGTCTAGAACCTTGTACCATTTTTCGCAGTATCTTTTTTATATTTTTATTGGCGACTTCTACAACACCATTGGCCTTTGGGCGATATGGAGTAGAATTTCGATGTGCGATCTTAAACTGTTGACACACTTCTTGTATCAAATGACTATTGAGATTGGCAGCATTGTCTGTAATGATCATCTTAGGAATTCCAAATCTACAAATGATATTGGCATGAACAAAATTTACCACAACCTTCTTTGTCACTGACTTGAAAGTTACTGCTTCCACCCACTTTGTGAAGTAGTCAATGGCTACCAAAATGAATCTATGTCCATTTGATGCCTTCGGCTCAATCGGTCCAATCACATCCATTCCCCAAGCCACGAACGGCCATGGAGCGGCCATTGCATGCAACTCAACAGGAGGAGAACGTATCAGGTCGTCGTGCACCTGACATTGATGACACTTTCGAACAAATTGAATAGAATCCCTCTCCATAGTAAGCCAGTAATAACCTGCTCGAAGAATCTTCTTTGACAAGACGTGACCGTTCATATGCGACCCGCATACTCCAGAGTGTATTTCAACCATGATTGCCGAGGCTTATTTTGCATCTACACACCTTAAAAGTCCCAGATCTGGGGTCCTCTTATACAAGATTCCCCCACTTAAGAAAAATCCACTAGCCAAACGCCTAATAGTCCTCTTTTGATCGTTGGTGGCATATGCTGGGTATTCTCCTGACTGAATGTACCGCTTGATATCCAAAAACCAAGGTTCTCCATCAAGCTCTTCTTCAACCGCATTACAGTAAGCATGCTGATCACGACTCTGTATATGCACTGGATCGATATAGGCTTTGTCAGGATGTTGGAGCATTGAAGACAGAGTGGCTAAAGCATCAACAATTTCATTATGAATCCTTGGAATAAGCCTAAATTTTACTAACACAAATCGTCGACATAGCTCCTGCAAGCATTGTCGATACGGGATGAGTTTCAAATCTCGCGTCTCCCAATCGCCTTGAATTTGATGGACGAGCAAATCAGAATCTCCCAACACCAATAATTCTTGGACTCCCATATCAACAGCTAACCTCAAACCAAGGATGCAGGCTTCATACTCTGCCATATTGTTAGTACAGTAGAATCGAAGTTGAGCTGTTACCGGGAAATGTTGTCCCGATTCAGAGACAAGAACCGCACCTATTCTGACTCCTTTCATAATGACAGCTCCATCGAAGAATAACCTCCAACCTGGATCAGCATCTATAACGACTTCATCGACACATAACACTTCTTCGTCAGGAAAATATGTCTTTAACGGCTTGTACTCTTCATCGATGGGATTCTCAGCAAGATGATCTGCCAAGGCTTGGGCTTTCATGGCGGTTCGAGTCACATATACAATGTCAAACTCGGTAAGCAATATTTGCCACTTTGCCAATCGACCCATCGGCATAGGCTTCTGAAAGATATACTTTAAAGGATCCATGCGGGAAATGAGATAAGTAGTATAGGATGATAGATAATGCTTCAACTTCTATGCTACCCAAGTTAGGGCACAACACGTCCTTTCAAGAAGAGTATACCTGGCCTCATATGCGGTGAACTTCTTGCTAAGATAATAAATAACCTGCTTCTTTTTGCCTGTGACATCATGTTGACCCAGGACACAACCGAAAGAATTGTCCATGACTGATAAATATAAGATCAAAGGCCTACCAGGCTCCGGGGGTACCAGCACTGGCGGATTTGACAAATATCTTTTGATTCGATCGAACGCTTCCTGACATTCTTCAGTCCATTTTACCGCATCACTCTTTTTCAACAACTTGAATATGGGCTCACAAGTGGTTGTGAGTTGAGCAATAAACCTGCTAATGTAGTTCAGTCTACCAAGCAAACTCATCACCTCCGTTCTATTCTTGGGCGGGGGTAAATCCTGAATGGCTTTGATTTTTGAGGGATCCAATTCAATTCCCCGACGGCTGACTACAAACCCCAACAGCTTTCCAGATGGAACTCCAAATACACATTTGGCCGGGTTTAGTTTGAGACTATACCTGCGAAGCCTCTCAAAGAACTTTCTTAAATCTTTAACATGGTTGGCCTGACTTTTTGACTTAATAATCACATCATCCACGTAGACCTCAATCTCTTTATGCATCATATCATGAAATATAGCGGTCATGACTCTCATGTATGTTGCTCCAGCATTCTTCAAACCGAACGGCATCACTCGATAACAATAAGTTCCCCATGGTGTGATAAAAGATGTCTTCTCCGCGTCTTCATCATCCATAATGATCTGGTGATATCCGGCATAGCAATCCACAAAAGAGGCAACCTCGTGTTTAGCACAGTTGTCTAACAAAATGTGGATGTTGGGCAGTGGAAAATCATCTTTCGGACTTGCTCTGTTCAAATCACGATAATCAACACACACTCGAATTTTGCCATCTTTCTTTGGTACGGGAACAACATTGGATAACCACATGGGATAACGAGACACTCGAATTACTTTGGCTTCAAGTTGTTTCATGATTTCCTCTTTGATTTTAATACTCACATCGATTTTAAACTTCCTCAACTTCTGTTTGACAGGGGGGAACGCGGGATCAGTTGGCAACTTGTGAGCCACTAATTCAGTGCTTAAACCGGGCATATCATCATAAGACCATGCAAAAACATCCTTATAATCAATCAATGCTTGAATCATTCCCTCTTTTAGCTGTGGCAAAGCATGTACACTGATTTTAGTTTCCCTAACATCTTCTTGATCCTCTAGATTTATTGGCTCAGTTTCATTCAAATTAGGATTCGGTTTGTCTTCAAACTGTTCCAACTCTTTGCTTATTTCTTCTAGTGCTTGTTCTTCATCATATTCCCCATCCTGCTTCATTACATCTTAATTAGTTTGGATTTTAAAATCAGGCTGAAAATTCCGCATGCATGTCATGTCATTAGAATCAGTATAAAGAGAACTGTGTAAGAAAAGAAAAATAAAATATATTAGACACAAAACAAAAGGGACATTGCATTTCATTAAATAAAAGATAGAAGGGTTTAAACACAGACGCCAACATAACATAAACAAACTAAAGTCCGAATTACAACCCTGAAATAACTCGGATAAACAGAAAGAAAAACAAAATAGACTACCAAAACTCCCTCCTGACGGGGAGAGGAGTGATTTCCCAATTATTGAGCTGGACAGCTGGACCTATGAATTGCACGTCTGCCATACTGGTACCTTCTCCTGCTTTGACCATATCAACTTCGATACAAAGGTTCTGGAAGTCATTAACCAATTCAACCTCAAATTCTACATGCTTCGTGACACCGCTCTTAACAAATGATTCACTGAGTAGTGGCATTGGGCGAGGGAGTGACCATATTTCCTTTTTCCTTCCCTTGGCTTTCTTCAGATCTTCAGCTGTAGGCTCAAATCCCAGACCAAACGTGCCCAGGTTCTCACTCGGACATATGGGATGAACTATACCGTGCAGAGACGCTCCCAAACCCTTCCCTGGCTCAAATCCATATTTCCAAAGTTCACTCACCATCATGATAGAAACAGAAGACAATTGCGGTCCCGGTATAGCCTGCCATTCAAGGATACGATTCACTGGCACTGTATCAAAAATTTGATAGACGAATGTCTCCTCTACGTTATTTGCTTCAATAAGAGACAAGGGAGAATCTTCGTAGGCTGACAAATCACCTTCACCATGAATAACTACTTCTTGCCAGTCATACTCAAACTTGATCATTTGGTGCAGTGTAGATGCAACCGCCTTGGCCATGTGGATCCACGGCCTTCCCAACAACAGATTATAAGAGGATTCTACATTCAATACTTGAAACTCTATGGCGAACTCAACAGGCCCTATGGTCAACATTAGTTCTATTTCGCCAATGGAATTTGATTTTGTACCATCGAAAGCCCTAACGCATACATTGTTGGGTCTGATCCTCTCCGCACCAATATTCAGCTTTTGCAAAGTAGAAATAGGGCAAATGTTTGCTCCTGAACCTCCATCAATCATGAGTGACATAGAAATCTTCACACTTCACTGTAATGTAAAGGCCCCGGTTATGCCCTGTACCTTCAATAGGCAATTCATCGTCCGAAAAGCTGATCCGATTGACCTCAAAGATTTTTCCAACCATTTTCTCAAGCTGGTTGATTGTAATCTCCCTTGGAACATATGCTTCATTTAATACCTTCAGTAAAACATCATGATGCTCCTTGGAATGCAACAGCAAAGATAAAAGGGAAATTTGAGCAGGGGTTTTCTTCAGCTGGTCTAATATTGAATACTCTAGCAATTTTATCTTTTTCAAAAATTCTTCGGTTTCTTCTCCGGTGATAGACTTTTTGATAGATGACGGTCCACTCACCGTTGGCTTGGACTTTCTTAATCTTTCAGGCACGAAACATCTTCCTGACCTAGTCAAACCCCGTACCTCATGTACATCTTCCACTACTTCTTTCCCATGATAGGTCATCACGGTCCGCCCATAATTCTAGGGAATTCTTTTCGTATCAACTATCGGAGGTTGGGTCACCGGTTTGAGGACAATAGGCGCTGCCAGTGCTCCTTTCACCGTCAAGATAGGCTGACTCAGAGCTCCCACCACCGTCAACTTAGGTTTATCCTGACTTGAATCAACATACCTTCTGGCGCTCTGTACTGTGATCAGAGGTTTCTTTGTGCTTTCTTGCGCTTTATCTTCTCTCATTCCTTCCTGGTTCAATGACATTACTTTCAAAGACTCCGCTACATTCACCGATTTCTCCTCAATGGTCTGTATCTTGACAATAGGCTTATAACCCCTCGAAGACTCTTTCCCATCATATATCAATTCTAACATATTGGCTTCAGCATGGGTTGGCAACGGATTCTGGTTAATGTTTGGACCCTCCGGGGCCTGGACCAGCATCTGATTTGTGTCAATTAAATCTTGGAAAGCTCTCTTTAAATGCCAATATTTCTCGATATCATGGTCTGGCATATCAGAACAGTACACACACCTTAAAGAATAATTGAGATTCCTTGGTGGTGGATTTGAAAGTCTTCCTTGAATTGGGCTTAAAACCTTCAACTTTCTCAACCTATCAAACAAGCTAGCATATGACTCCCCAAGAGGTGTGAATTGATTTTTTACCGCCTTCTCCTTCTTATACTCGGGCCTAGGTTGAAAACTGGGTCTGGAAGGGTTTTGGTAATTTGGTGGAGCGAATGGGCGATTTTGTGGAGCTTGCGCGCGCCACTGCGGGTAAGAAGGGGTTTTGGCATATGGCTGCGCGCTATATACTGGGCATGGTGGTGGTGGAATGGAATATAAAGGATTTTGTGGAGGGTAGTAATGGTGAGGAGGAATATATGGAGCTTGGGTGTAGATTTGGGCTTGAGATTGGGGATAGGGGCGAGGTGGTCTTTTGGGATAGGAGTGGGTTCCGGCTACGACAGTCGCAACATCCTCTTTCTTATTTTTACCTCCAAATGCGCCAGATCCACCTTGAATCGCTTGTGTGGTAGCTTTTAATGCAACAAAACTCACTATTCGACCGGTCTTAATCCCGTCCTCTATCATCTCCCCCATTTTGAGGACTTCCATAAAAGACTTTCCCATTGCCGGAAGTAGATGTTGAAAATAGGTCTCATCCTGCGCCTGAATGAAAACTTCTACCAACTTACTTTCTTTCATTGGAGGCTTTACCCTAGAGGCCTATTCACGCCACCTTATCGTGTATTCCCTAAAACCTTCAGTGCTTTTTTTCTTCATGTTGACCAAAGATTTTTCGTCCGGAATCAAGTCGATGTTGTACTGAAAATGTTGAACAAATTCAGAAGCCAAATCATCCCAACTGTTCCATTTATCGATATCCCGATCGATGAACCATTCCGAAGCCAGATCTGAAAGACTCTCGCCAAAAAAGGCCATAAGTAGTTCTTCCTTTCCTACTGCAGCCCTCAACTGGTTACAATAACGTCTCAAGTGTGCAACAGGATCACCGTGCCCTGCGTACTTCTCGAACTTAGGCATCTTAAAACCGGGGGGCAGGTTGATGTCTGGGAACATGCACAGGTCTTTATAGGAAACACTTCTATAATCTCCGATTCCTTGCAAATTCCTCATAGCTTGCTCAAAACTCTTCAGTTTCCGGGCTATGACATCTTGTTCCTCTGTTGCGACAGGTTTCTCTGTATCAAATGGAAATGCATGCGGCTGAGTGTACCCATACGATTCATTCAATTGCAGAGTAGGCTCCGTAGCATAATACTGACCATCTAAAACCTTCAGTACTGGCTCACTGGAAGACCGAGAAAGCCTCATTGTGGGACGCATAGCATATATGGGAGTTTCATGTGGTGGCGGGGCCACGAATACCGGTGTGATCGGTGGCGCTGGCTGAGCAGCTGGTCTTGATTGAGGAGCTGCCAAGGGCACACCAGAATTGTCAGGATAATAATGTCGCGGAGTGAATCCTGGCGCGTGCTCAGGTGACTCAGTAGGAGCAGAGAATTGTGCCTAAGAGAGCGGTGGGAAATTAAAGAAATTCCCAAGACCTTCAGGGAGCGGAGGAGGAGGCATTCCGCTGGCCCATGCCCGGTGCAAATCTATCAATTGTTGCCTGAGCCTTACTACCTCATCATTGTGTTCTGAACTTTCTTCCCTGTGATCCTGATCCGGGTCAATGAGCGAATTTTCAATCTCCCTGCTAGCCATGACGAGCTTTGCTTTGGATCTAGTGAAGTATGGGTGACTAGCCAGAGTGTTGCAAACCTACCACTGTTATCTGAAAGAACATGCTCATCAAAGACGACATCCGTTAGGATTAGGGTATACCAAAAGCATGGGAATCACATTGGTAAAATTGCCCTAAGGTCATGTTCATTTCTACCATCTTTTGAAGGTAGCGAGGTCATTTTAACATCATCCCGATTTTTATCTACACTCTTTTTTTTTCGTATCCATCTCTATTCTTTCCACTTCTCTCGTTATCTACCATTATTTTATTATTCTTCATGGCTTTTGTTTTTTTCTTTAAAAGAGGAAAAATAATGAAAAACAACGAAACAAAATGATTAGATCGAACCCAAAAGTAGGTTGCCTATGTATCATGTTGTACATGAATCAGATCTTGCATAGTTCGGGCAGCTTATGCATGTTGTACATGTTTTTTTTTCACGAAACACGAAAACAAGTAAACAAAAGAAAGACGTAACATCCTAACATTTCGATGAAAGACAACAAAACATACAACGAATTTAGGACCACTTTAAAACTAAACAACAAATACAAAACAACACTTTAAACCCCTAACGATATGCGTGCAATAAAGACCCGAATATAAAAAACAACTTGACTCCGACTTAACACAGACACCAACCTACAATGACAGAAACATAAAAGACTCAAAACTACATAAAGATAAGACATGCTCTTTCAAACTGGTGCTCTGTGTGATGTCCCCGGCTGAGATGAACCCATCTGTGAAGTCCCCACTTTTCCACTTAGACTTTGCAACATGTCCTGCAACGACGTTTTGATACCCGGAAACAAATTTCTTGCCCGTATCCCCGCCTCTTGGAGAGTACACCCGCAAAGGTTTCTCTGACACCCATCCACAGTTGTGATCAAACGCGACAACTGAACTCTAAAAAACTCCACCTTGGCACCCGGATCTTCCTGCTCATCATCTTCTACCATGATTGCTTCCCGTATTCGCCCTCTAAGTTGGGCTGGTAAGGGTCTACTAATGCCACGGGGCAGAGATTGTAGCCAGATTTCATAGTTTTGAGTGCATCCTGGATTTTCCTCGAAAGTATCGACACCTAACTTTATCGCGTTATTCCAGAATTGCTCATATTTGCTTTCCCCCACGGCTTGGTCTTTAAAGTACTCTACATCCTTTAGAAGGTCCATTATTGGGGGGACGTCTTGCATCCTACCCAACTGACGCATCACCCTTCTTGGACTGTAAGACCTAGTGCAGTTAAGTCCTATCAAAACTAGAAAGAGTTGCATTTGAGATCCAATCAAGATTTTCTTAGGACAAAACCACATATAGCACCAAAGAATGTTGTTTGGAGTTCTTGATTCAAGAAATTCGATCCAAGAATTGACTCCAATAGGAAAAGAAAATTTGTCAAAACGCATTCTTTCTTGCATGGCTTGCACTCGATCATTCAGACAACGGTCGATCACATCTGCTCTAATCAAAGAAAGCGTATGCAAGTGCTCCATCATCCATAGCTGCAATATCAGATTACTCCCCTCAAAAAATCGTACCCCTCCTTTTACTTCAGTTAAAGCCTTATATATTTCTGTTAAGATCATTGGTACAATGGTGACCTCATTTTTTTTCTTGAATAAAACTATCACCACTGATTGCAAACGAGTATTGATACACCTCTCATCTAACGGGAACACTAAGATACCCAACAAAGCCAGACAGAAAACCTCAAGACAACGTTGTTCTTAGATTTTTTTTTGGTAGTACAGAATTCATCCCAAAAGCAGTCGAAACCCTCTAAAGACCCAAATCTAGCAAACAAATAGTCCAAAGAAATCCAAGATTGTTTGAGACATCCCAGATGCTTGTTATCTTTTAATCCACAGAGTCGAAGGAATTTCTTACGAGTATGATTGCGGGCTAAAATCATCTGCTGGCCCATGTAAGTCAACCGAAACAAACGAGATATTTCTGCCAGGGTAGGAGTCAATTCACAACTTCCGAACCTAAACACCAAATTATTTGGATCCCAGAAAGTCAATGTAGCTTCTATTAAATCCGGACGAGGCGTGAGATCCATGAGTGTTACAAGATTGCCTAACACTTTCCTCACTTCGTGCTTTTCGGAGTAATTGAACGTGCCCCACCACTTGATCAACTTTTTGGGTACCTTGACAACCATAAGGACTCTAGACTTTGTGGACAGATCCATCCTGTAGTAGCAGATAAGAAATTGTCTCAAAATTTGATAAGAGCAAAAGGTTCCCAACCAATGGGAATTTGATGCGGACATACGTCAATGAGACAGACCGATTCATGACTCCAAATCGCCGAACAGTAACGCTGAATAAAATCAGCCTACTTGGCTAACAACTCTAGGTTACGGAATAAAAGACTAGCCTAAGACTAAGACGAAGACCAAAATAAAGGTTACCGGACCCACCGAGGGTTGCCTACGTATCCCGCCCCGAGGGACGAAAATCAAGTATGCGTAGTTCGTCCAGTTTGGACAACTAACGATTAACTAATAAATTGACCCTAACTTAAGAGACAAAACCAAAAACAAACGAATAAAAACTTTTTGGATTTTTCAATTAGACACTTTAACTAAGACTGACACCATCCATTATGGAAAAAAATCTTTTTGGTATTTTTTCTTTTGACAAATACGTAGAAAAAACTTTTTTTTTTCTTCTTCTACGGTACTTTGTAAAAATGTAAAAAAAATCTTTTTGAGTTTTGGATCGTGAAGAACAAAAGTCATAAAGAATTCTAAAATAAACTACGACACTCCTTTTGATTCATTCTTTTCGACTCACTTTTTTTTTTTTCACACTTTACTTCTAACACATGTTTTCCCCAAATCGGTCCGTCAAATGACCACGTTACTCTCAAAGATACAATATTTAGCACGTCGGGATGCTTTAAAGGTGAGTCTCCTACAAAGGACCGTGTGGGCCCCGCTAGGTCTCAATATGATGCACATAAGAATGACCTAAAGGCTGACCTACATTGTGGTTTACTAACAAGGCCATTCGGGGGAGCATATGGTCGATAGTGGCTGCTTTGTTTTCCACCTACTCCATACATCCAACGGCTCCCCCCCTAAAATAAAGGTGACTCGACTAGAGTTCGTGCGCACGACGTGCGCTCCGAGACATGTTGCAGAAAGAAGGCCGGGGGGATGGACTCATGATGACAGATATAAAGCGGTAACACATAGGATAAATACTATAAACAAAGAGCACGAAAACGCACAAAAGTAAAAACAATAACAAAACAATAATCACAAACAATGCTTATACACTCGTAATGCCAAACAAAGCCGATACGACTCAAAAATAAGCTCGAATTCTAAAATTTCCCCAGCAGAGTCGCCAGAGCTGTCACACCCCCTTTTTACGCACTCCAAAATATTATGTTTTAGCGCGAAAGAGTTTTATTATTTAAGTGACAAGAAATGAAAATTTATTTTCGGAAAAGGACTTTTACATTTTTGGATTGTTTTGTTTTGTCTATTGTTTTGATTATTTTGCGTGATTTTGTGTGGTTTATACATTTCGTAATGCCAAGATAATTGATACACTCCACCAAGTGATCGTGGTTGAACCACGGGATTGAGGGGTGCCTAACACCTTCCCCTCGATCAACAGAATTCCTTAGCCGGAGTCTCTGTTCGCAAACCAGTTTAAAGAGTCAAATGGTTTTTTTTGAAAAGGATTTTTCCAATGGTGACTTGGCACACCAGATTATGCCAAGTGGTGACTCTGAGTAAAAAAAAATGTAAATAATCCTTTTCCGAAAATAAATTTTCATTTCTTGTCACTTAAATAATAAAATCCTTTCGCGCTAAAACATAATATTTTGGAGTACGTAAAAAAGGGGTGTGACAGTGAGTTTTTTAAATTATATAAACTATCACATGTACTTTTTCCTAAATTTTCTAAGGTTTCTTCTATCCATATTAATTTTTCTTTTAGATTCTCCATTATTTTTCTAATTCGGTTTCTATAATTAATTTCTTCATTTAGATTATCTTGATTTCCTCTAGTTTTTCTAATATATTCTAACATCTCTTAGTCTGAATAATATCCATCTGGGTAATTATCCAGGTATAACTGTGCTATCCAATTTATAGTTTCAATTTCATAGTCTAATACTTTTTCTAATATTATTCTCTTAATATCTATTATTTCTATATCTCTAAGTATGTATAAGATTAAGACTTTAAGATTATCTATCATTTAAAATTGACTAAATATTTTATTCTAATATTTTGTAGTTGTTTTTTATATTTTTTACTAAGAAATTGTATATATTTTATATCTATTTTCCAAAATTCTAAATATACATAGTTTATCATAGTTAATGTGTACGTAGGTATTTATAAGAGTAATTAGGTAAGTGTGGTATGTAATTTACTCTAGCTATATAATCTTTACCGAATATTTTTTCTAATATGATTTTCCTTACATCTATTATTCCTATATCCTTAATCACATATAAAACAAGTATCTTAAATTTATCTACCATTACATCAGACAAATAATTATTCATTATCATATAATTGCTATTTTCAAAATATTCCCTTCAATCATATATATAACAAAATATGGTCATCTTAGATTACTATATACTAGATTATTCTTAAATAACATGTTCTTCGGTCACTATTAGCATGGTAATTTGGATACTTTTTCCCTTAAACAACGCCTCTACTCTGGTTACTCCCCACCACGGCTTCTTGCCTCATTGGTTTCACCTTTAGGATGGCATAGTTCTTAGAGATTTTTCTCCTTTTTCACTTTGCTAATAAACTTCTTAACATATCATTCTTCGAATAATTCTACTATAAAGTAACTAACATGACTTTATTTTATTATACCATGATTGTTGGGAATTATGAATTTAGCTATTCATAATCATAAATAAATATACATGTTCGGGTAGATTTGATATTTCTAAGCTTTGTTCCTCCATAGATTTTTCCATTGAAATATACCTATTTTTAATAACTAAGCAAAATATTTGTTGTGGACAAGAGAGAGTGTTTGAGTATTTGTGCTTCAACGTATGAAGGCTTGCTTTTTTCTGCTGCCTTCTATGCCTCTATTTATAATGAGAGCATTTACATGATTCTAAAAAAAAACAAAAGGTTTTACACGTTTCTATACATTTTTCTTAAGCTAATAAATGAAAATAAGAAAAAGTCAAAAAAGACTTGTAAAAGCTAATAAGAAAAAGTAAAAAAAGGCAGGCTACCTAATCTATTTACGTATTTCTTAAAGTTAACTTTTTCCTTACATGTTGCTTTCTTCCTTTAATGTTTTGTCTATTTTTGCTCCGTCTTCTTTTTATCTTTTTGTCGTATCTGTTGATTTTTTTATCTTCTTTCCAGCTGGCATGCTTATCTTCTTGATTCTTTTATTCTAGGTGGACTTCTGGGATAATATTATCTTCTCCATTATATCTCGAACATTGATGGTCTGGATATTTGTGTCCAATTAGCTTGCAATATCTTGTCAATAATCCGTCTGAAATAAATCCTCTCTTAATTGCTCTTGCAGTAGATTATTTTTCTGGGTTAAGTAATGTCATTATCCATTGTCTAACATCTTCCATATCTGCTTGTCGTAGTTCTTTTGAATTTGAATAAATCATCTGATGATCTCTTGAATAATAGCTCCATATTGGGTTTTCATTGGTATAATTATTTGCTAATTCTTGAATAATTGTAACTAGTCCAATAAGTCGTTTATTTGCGTAGAAATCAGGTATTTCATTTCTGGATATCTCTGGCTGCTGAACAATATCTTCTGGTATAATCATATCTCTGGTTAATCCTATTTTTACAACTTGTATAACTGATTTTATTTCGTCGTATAATATCTCTGCTGGTGCAGTATAACATTTTATATAAAATAGATTTCCTTTGGTTATTCTTTTATAGGTGGTGAATATTTTATGTAATTCTTCCATAGCTGTTAGTTCTTCTCCGTCTTGGGTATTTATGGTATTTAATAATCCATAACCAAAATAAGTTTTTATTAAGCTTGGGTTGGTTTTGGGTAGTGCAATTAGCTTGTTGTAACCTTGTAATTTTTGGGTTATATAGTTTGTGTTTGGCTCTTTGATATCTGTGGCTCTGGGGTTAAGGTTTAGGAAAGCTTGTACTCTATAAATATTTTCTATGTATTTTTGGGCTGTATAGTTATAAACTTTTTTATCTTGGTTCAGACTATCTCGGTATGTGGTAATTTGTAGGGGTATGAACAAGGGGTCTTTTTGTGTTTTTGGTATGAATGGTTTCTCAAATATCTCATTCATATTCATATTCTGATATCTTTGTCTACTAACTCCTCTGCTTGTACCTGCAATTGTAGATTGATAAACATTATGGGTTTTATGGAGTGTCCCAACGTCTCCTTCTAGATCTGGAATTGTAATGTCTTCCGATCGACATAGCTCTGCACACTGCTGAGTTAGCTGATTTGTAGCTTTAGACTTCAGTTTATCTTCATTAGTCTTTAGCTTTTCTATTTCATTACCCATACTGTCCACTTTCATTGAAAGCGTAGTTAGGGTTTTGAGTATCTTTTCTAAAGCATTGTCTTCTATTATATCAGTCTGTGTAGCTTTGTCTTGATATGTAGTCTGCAATAACGTTTTTGTTAGTACTAATTACTTCAATTGTAAATGTAAAATTTAATATATTCAAGACTAATCTCCGAATTTCTTTTGTTGTAACTGAATTTTGTATTTTCTTTGTTAGCCACCAACGTACCTGTGTATTATCTGTTCGTACAATAAACTTGTTATATACAATATATGGCTCAAATGCTAATAAACATTTATATAATGAGCATAATTCTTTTCTATTTATTTCCCATTTTATTTCTGTTTCATTAAATGTACCTGAGTAGTATCTACAATGGTGTTCTAATTTTTCTGCTTCATATCTGTATTTAAGTACTCCTTCATAACTACATTCACTAGCATCTGCTTCTACTATATACATAAATTTTCTATTTTCATCTGGAAATTGTAATTTTGGTAATTCTTTACAAAGTATTTTTATTTTCTGAACTTGTTTTTTATCTTCTTCGTTATAATTATATTCTACATCTTTTTTTAATTTTTTCTGTAAGGGCTTTAGATTTTCTGCTAATTTTGGTATATATTCTCTTACTTGGTTCACTAATCCTAAGAATGATTGTAATTTCTTTTTTGTATCTAATTCTTCTTTTGAATTTTTTTTTTGTACTATATGTTGTTGCATTTTTACTCCACTTTTATCTATTTGTATTCCTAAAAATTCTATCTGATTTTTCATAATTTCATCTTTCTTCTCACTTAAACTTATTCCCAATTTTTCTATTATATCCGTAAATTGTTCCAATAATTTTAAATGTTCTTCTTTGGTCTTTGTATTTAATAGTATATCGTCTATGTATATTATACAATTAGGTAGTTGTTTAAAATAACTATCCATAAAATGTTGATATCTACCTGGTGCATTTTTATATCCAAATGGTAGTACATTCCATTCATAAAATCCTTGTGGTACCGTAAATGCGGTTAATTCCTTAGATTCTTCTTCTAACTTTAGATGGTAAAATCCTGATTTACAATCAAATTTACTAAAATAATTATATCCTTGTATTTGTCTTATTTTTAATATCTTATTTGGTATTGGGTAATTATAAGTCATTGTTTTTGCATTTAAATTTCTATAATCAATAACCATCCTACTTTTTCCTCTTTTTTGTTCACTATGTTTATTTACTATATATGCTGGGCTATTATGTTTACTATTACTTTTTTGTATATATTGTTTTTCTAATAATTCTTCTATATGCATTTTAAATTCTTTTAAATCATCAAAATTATATGTTAATGGTTTCTGGGTTATTATGTTATTTTTATCTATTAATTCAATTTTTATAGTGGTTTTATGTTTTTTCCATCCTTTTAATGGATCTTCACTATATAATTGTTCTAATTTTTTCTTAATTATTTCTATCTTATTTATTGAAAATATAGTTATCTCCTTTTTATTTATTGAAAATACGACCAGTTCTATTGTATCTTTAGTATTTTTTATATTTTTCAATTTTTGTGTAATTCTTTCACTTCCTTTTATCCAATCAGTTTTCTTTCTTATTTTATTAATAACTCTTTTTGCTCTTACTTTCTGTTTACATGGTGTTGTAAACCACCAATCTGTTCTAGTTATTATATGTGGGTATAATTTATCTAAAAACGGCATTCCTAAAAGTATATCTTTTGATGTTAGCTCATAATTATAGATTTCTTCTATTGTTAATATTTTATCACATACTTGTGTTTTTACATTCTTAGCTTTATAAGTAATTAAGCTTCCTTCGTTATTAAATCCTTTAACTATTATTGGTGTTTTTAATTTATCCCATTTACTTTCTGATAAACAATTATATCTACATAAATTGGCTTTTGCTCCTGTATCTATCATAGGCGTATACTATCTACTGTAATATCCTTCTACTACTATCTTCATTAATACATATATTTTCATTTTATGTTAAAGCTCTTCTTAAGAATAATTTCCCTCTGTTATATGTTATGGTTAATTGTGTATGTTCTATATTATATGGTTTTACTTGTTCTAGCCATTTTATTCCTAATATTATGTCTGTTTTTTGCTTTTCTTCTTTTACTTCAAATTCTATTTTTATTTTTCTTATTCCTATTATTATTTTTTTTTCTGCTATATTTTTAGTATTTATTAAATTTCTTGGTAGATCTGAGCATATATTATTATCAGTTTTTATTTCCTCATTTTTTACTAGATATTTTGCTATATAATTTTCTTCTTGTCCTGTATTTAAGAGTATTAAATATTTTTTTTCATTTACCTTTCCTGTTATCTAATATTGGTTTGAATTATCCATTGAACCTGTTTCATAACTTGTTCTTTTTGATGAGCTTGATGATTCCGGTTTATCATAAGCTGTTCTTTTTATTGTACTTATTCTATCATTTATTATTTCTAGATCTTCTTCTATGTCTATATTTCTGTAACTATAATCATTATTATCAATTGTTTTTACGAATTGCTCAAAAAGGCTTTCTATTTGTATTTTATTAATTTTATTTTTTCCAGTTATTTTATGTTTTGTTGTTAATACATATAGATTTTTACATCTTGCCGTAAATATTTTACTTCCTGGGATTAATTCTATTCCTGATATTTTCCAATATAATACTAATGATTTGTCTATATTTTTATCTGTTACTGCTACTGAATAATTCTCACTTATTATAAATTTAAATTTTTGGTATATTAAATTTCCTTTTATGGCAGTTATTATACTTTTTTCTATAGGTTTTATAATTCTATCATCTGCTAAATATAATTCTATTGGTGTATCTATTCCTTCTCTAAAACATGCATTTATTAATATTTCTGTACCTCCAAGGTGTACATATTTTATTGGGTCTCTACTTTTTATATCGTTTATCTCTTTATTAATTATTCTTTTTGTTACTAGTGGTATACTAGCTTTACCTTTTGCATATCTACAGTCTATTACATGTTCCTTTTGGCTTACTACATAATATTCTTCCTTTTTTCTAGTAAATATATTTTTTATTGTTGGTATTTTAAATATTTTTTCTACACTTAAGTCTAACTCTTTTCCTTTTATTTCATCAAATACATTGTTATCAAATATTATTTTTTGATCTGTTCCTTCGTCATTTAAATATTCTTCTTTTGTTATTATTTTTATATCTTCTTCAGTCATTTAATTCATCTCATTCACTATCTATTTCATTATCTATTTCATTCTCTGAAATTTCATATATACTGTCTTCGCTTTCTAATTCGTAATCTATATAATCTATCTGCATATATTCTGTATTTTCTATTTTTATTTTTGATATTTGTTTATTTTTTAGGTTTTTAGGTAATTTACAATCTCTAGCTAAATGTCATATTTTTCCGCAATTATAACAAGTACATTCCTTTATAGATTTCTTTTTCTTATATGGTCTTTTATGTTTATAATTTTTTACATAATATCTTTTTCTTGGTTTCTTATACTTATATTTTGATTTTTTGTATTTCTTATATTTCTTATGTCTTTTTCTTTTCTTATAATATCTTTCTTCGCATCCAAATTGAGGTGCTATTTTATCTTTGCAACATACTAAATTTCTTATTAATGTTTTTTCCATTTTTATTTCTTCTCTGTATTTTTCACATAGGTTTCTATACCATTGTTGTAAAATTTTTATTCTTGCTCCTAGAGTATCTACTATTTTTGTTTCATCCCAACTTTTTATTATTTTTGAACTAAATGGTTCAGGTAATTTACTAAAATATAATTTTCTTATTTCTTTACTTTCTTCTATATTATATGCTCCTTTATAATAATATTCTTTAAATGCGCAAGTATATTCATCTATGTAGCACATATTACATATTGCTAATTTTAACATTAAATTCCTATTTGTATCTTTCTCTTCATTTTGTTCTTCGTCTGTTGTTGTCATGCTACTAAATTCGTCTTTTATAGCTGTTTCATATTTTTTTAATAATTCTATAGGTGTTAATTTAGTTGTGGTTGTTGATAATGTTCCTTCTGTGGGTTTGTCAGTTCTTAATATTCTTTTACTATTTTCAGTTAAATTTAAAAACCATAATTTCACTGTTCCTATTAGTGTTTTTTCTATATATTCTGGTGCATCTATTACACTTATATTATTATCTAATAATTGTTTTGTCATATATCCTATCCATAATTGTATTGTTTTTTCTGTATCTATTAAACAATCTAAGTCTAAAAAGTTATAATTTTTATTAACTATTTGTTTTGGTGTCCATTTGTCATATTCATTCTTTAGATTATATCTTTTAAACTTATTCTTATAATATGTAGGTTTCCTTATTTATGATGTTCTAGGTATTATATTTTCATCTTCTTTTTTATCAAGAGTATTTATTTCTGTGTTAATATTTTCTAAGTTTTCTTCATTAATTACTTCTTGTTTTTCATTGATTTCTAAATTTTTTGTATTTGTTAATATTTCTGTATATGTTTCACTATCTTCTGAATCATAATTATTTGTCTCTTCTACCTCTATATTATTTATTTCTAATTCCTTATTTTTTATTTCTTTATTGTTTATTTCTAATTTTTCTTTAAATTGATTTATCTCGTTTAATAATTTTTGTTCTTTATCTTTTTCTTCTTTTTCTTTCTGTCTTCTTTCATACAGAACTTTTAACATTTGTAGTTCTTTTTCTAATTCAGCAATCCTACTATTTTTAGTTTCTTCTATTTTTCGTATTTCTTCTGTAGTTTGTTGTTTTATTTTTTCTATCTATTTCTTCGTTTTCCCTTTCTATTCTTACCATAGCTGTCAATTTATCTTCTAATTTTAATTCTTCTTTTTCTAGCATTAAATATAAATGTTCACCTATTTTCTTATATCTTCTTCCTAGATTAGAAAATACTATTTTTATTTTTAATCCTTTGTGATTTTCATATATTTTTTCATCTATTATAAATTCTTCCTTGTTCATTTTATTGTAAATAGTTCATGTTGATATATATATTCTAAACTATCTATTTGTGATTCTAAATTTGATATTTCATTTTGTTTGTGCATTTATTGAGTTTTTACTAACTCCGGCAAATATATTATAACTTAATCCTTCTATCCTTATTTTTAATTCTTTACGTTTTTCAGAAATAATTTATTTTAATTCTTTGTATTTTGGTACTTTATTCATTTGAACCATATTTATAGTATTTTGGTGGGTATCTAAATCTGATTTTATCATAATTAGGTGGTATATGTTTCATTCTTCTAGATTTTAAATGGATTATTAATTTTGCTTCAATACTAGATATTAAGGTAATTAGGTAGACCAGTCTTTGTGGGTTTTCTTTTGTTTTATTTAGACTTATATATTCTGAATAATTACTAATTAAAGATTCTTTAATTTTTCTAAAAGCTTCTCTGTTTTTAAATGGTCTTCTCATAATTAATCAACTTAAATTAATCTCAAGTAAATCCAATCTAATTTCAAACATGTATTCTACCTCTGTATTTTTTAAATAACTGGGCTCTGATACCATTTGCAGGGGGTGCGGATAACTTTACTAGATAATAAATACGTAGGTATAATAAATACGTTTGATGGGAAAGATCAGCCACTAATACTCAGAAGTGGGGAGTGGGCAATAAAATCCCACTATTACTTAGAGAAGGGACTTTATTTTTTATTAGATTGATGATGCTAAGTTAATTTTGTTACTATTTCGAATTGAATGCACTTACTTATTTATAAACTTTATTAAGTTATTTGTTAGTATAGATTCTTTATTCTAAGCTTAATTTCTCGCTATTTTATAGTGAACTTCTTTCCTCTTGCAATATCTAAGAGAGTGACTAATGTTTTTTCATATGTCTCTAGTAGTTGAGGGTTGTGGTGTAGTGTGATGCAGAAATGTTGAATCATTTGTGGAATTAGTTACAGGTTGTGCAGAATTATGTTCTTGAGTTGGTGCAAATTGGTCTGGTGACAAAGTTGCCTCTTCACTTGTAGTCATGGGCTCATGAATAGGATGATTAGTGACATGATCAGTGACTTCTCTTGTACCTAGATGACTTGTATTAGTGGTGTGTGTGCCAGTGTTTGAATTTGAATAAGACTGCATTAACTTTAGAACAGAAGGAAATGTAAAGTAATTTGAAGACATATCAAAAGGAAAAATATTTTCATAGAATAGGACATCCCTAGAAACATGTAATCTCCTGGTGGCCAAGTCCAGAACCTTGTAACCTTTGATTCCAAAAGGATATCCTACAAAAATATGAGGGTTGGATCTTGGTTCAAATTTGTCTTTCTGATTCTTGAGAGTGGTAGGAAAGCATAGGCATCCAAAAGCTTTCAGATGACTGTACGGTGGTGGTTTTTGGTGTAATATCTCATATGGACATTTGTTCTTTAAGACTGAGGATGGTAATTTGTTTATTAAGTAAGTGGCTGTTAAAATGCATTCTCCCCAATATTTCAGGGGCAATTTTGATTGATACAACAGTGCTCTTTCTATTTCAAGGATATGTTTATGTTTTCTCTCCACAACACCATTTTGTTGTGGAGTATATGGACAGGTTTTCTGATGTATTATTCCTTTGGACTAAAAGTATTGTTTAGTTTCATTATTGACAAATTCAAGGCCATTGTCAGTCCTAATGACCTTTATGGTCGTGGAATATTGATTTTCAACCAGAGAAATAAAAGATTTAATAACTTGAAGAGCATTACTCTTCCAATTCATCAAATGAGTCCAGGTTGATCTACTAGAGTCATCAACAATGGTGATAAAGTATCTGTGGTTGTCATGGGTGGTGGTGTGATATGGTCCCCACATGTTAACATGTAGTAGATCAAAAGTTTTTGTTGTGATTGTGGTCTTTTCAGGGAAGGATTGTCTAGTTTGTCTTGCCATTGGACAAATTGAGAAGTCAAAAGGTTGTCTGGGTGATAATGGTGGGAGTGAGGATATCCTTCTCATTTTCACAAAGGGTACATGACCTAGCTGTAAATGCCACAGAAGATCATCATTGTTTTCTATAGAACTTGAAAGTAAAGATTGACTCAAGGTAGAATGGATTTCTTTATTCATAGAGGATGAATTATTTACAAAATTATGTGTGGATAGATACGTAACATGCAAATCAGAATTAGAGGAACCAGAACCAGATTTAGACAAACTAGAGACAGAATTAGACAATGTAAACAGACTGTACGATGGATTAATACCTGAACACTTGTTGTGACACTTTGAGCAAAGGTAGTACAAACCATCTCTGGCTCTACCAATCTCCAGAGGCCTCTTCAGTAAAGGGGCCTGCAATATGCAACACACACTGTTGAAACTAACAGTGCTTTAAAGTTGTGAAGTTAAGCAATTTACAGAAATAAGATTAAATTTGAAGCTAGGCACATACAATACTTTGTACAAAGTCATAGATGGACTAAGAGAAGCATCACCAATTTCGGTCACTCTAACCTTATACCCATTTGGTAGGGTCATAAGAAAAGGATATGGTAATATTCTAGTGTTGGTCAGTATTGATTTGTTAAAAGTTATGTGATGGGAGGCCCCTAAATCTAAAATCCAGGAGTCAGCAGATAATGAGCTACAATCACAAGTGAGTTCACCAATCTCAGTTATGAAGGAGTGATAAGTCATTATACCTGCAAAGTTCACTGCTCCAGTGGTGATATTAATGTTGGTTGAGTCCTGTCCAGCTTCTTTTGGTTAAAAGTGGGTGAGGAGATTGACTAGCTAATTGTATTGCTCTTTGGACAAGCTTTGAATTCCTTTGTTGTTAGTCTGATAATTGGTCCATAGTTCATGATTGTGGCTTTGTTCACTACCATGTCCATCTGTTCCTCTAGAGTAGCTTCTATGAACATGTGAAACAGAAGTTGTGTTTTTCCCTTTCGTAAACTTGAAATCCTGTGGGAATCCATGCAAGCGATAACACTTATCTTTAGTGTGGCCAGTTTTCTTGCAGTAGTCACAAAAAATATGAGGTTTCCGTGGTGAAAATCCTGCTCTATAAACACCAGGACCATTAGAGTTACCACCATTAAACTGGTTTCTGCCAGAAGATGCTCCACCTTGTCTGTTGTAATGATTGAGGGACTGTTTGTTGTAATGACTATTTCCTTGCCTATTGAACTGATTTAAGCTTTTCTTTCCTTGATAATTTGTTCTAAATGTTGTATTTGCTACTCCGTGTACATTCAGTGAAGTGGATGCTAAATCCAACTGATTATGAGGCTTGACCTCTCGTTGCTTCTCCTCTTGAATGAGAATAGAAAAACATTGAGCTATGTTTGGTAACGGATTCATCATCAGAATATTACCTCGCACTGCAGTGTAAACTTTATTTAGGCCCATAAGAAACTGAATTAACCTTCTGTCCTTCTCCTCCTTGTGCATTGCAACCTTAGCACCACATGTGCAATTACAATTGCAAGTAGCAGTGGTATTGAGAGTGCTCAACTCCTCCCATAACCTTTTCATCCTTGTGTAGTAGCTTGTAATGTCCATATTTCCTTGGGACATATCGTTAATTTCCTTCTGCAGCTGGTATAATTTTCCACCATTTGTTTGGTCATACCTGTCCTCTAGCTCCTGTCAAAGTTCTCGGGCATCATTGATGTATTGTAGGCTGTCTGCTAAATCGTGTGAGAGTGAATTTAAGAGCCATGAGGTCACCATGTTGTCACATCTTTCCCACTGACCAAAAGTAGGTGAATCTTCAGTTGGTCGTCTGGACTTGCCATTGATGAAGTCGAGCTTGTTCTTGACAAATAATGCTCTAAGGATCCCTCTTCTCCAAGATCTGTAACCAGTACCATAAAAAACAACGGGAAATAAAGTCGATCCTGCATTTTTAGCAGGATGCTAATACAGAGGATTGGAGGAATCGAGTGTTCCAAGTGAAGTTTGAGAAAATTCAGAATTCAACGTAGTTTCTGAAGCCATGGAAAATCAATAGAGATAACGAAGGTCAACAATGCAACAAAAGCACGAATTGGAATTGAGGAACGATGAATTGCGAAAGTGCGAATCGATAAAAAATTAGCTTTGATTTGTTGTATGAGAAAATGAAAATCGCAGGAAGAAAAGAATCGCCATTACTGTCTCTGATACCATGTCGAAATTCAGATGAATTGAGGTAAAAACTCCATTGATGGAGATAATCTGCGCAGCGACTAGACAACTGAGGAGACGAGAAGCATAAATAGAGAAGATATTTTGTAAAATCAGAAGTTATCTCATTTTTTATGTATTGTTCTATTTATACAAGGAAGAAGAAAATGACAGCTGGCTACAACTGATGGCAGCTAATGCTATATTCCCTAACTAACACATTAGACAATTAATCACAATTAACTAACTAATCAACTAACTAAGCTGTACACAGTCTCAACTAATTAACTGCTTACATAGATAATATCTAATTAATCTCAACATAGGTGAACAAAGTCCTATACAAAAAGTAAATTTCATCAACATCAATAATACTATATATCATGTTAAGCATATCCTTGACATGATGAGCCATTTTGGACAGACATGCTAAAATTTCATCAATATCAAAAATATTGGCCTCACATTAGGGTAGCTTTGTTTCAATCTTGGGAGAAAGATATTTTTTTTTCATAAAAAAATATTTATTATGAAAAGGACAGCTCGATGCGTTAATGTGTGAGTTATATATGTGGTTTGCAGAGAATCGATCGTAATAATCATTTTTACAAGAGGCTATTTCATGACTTGAATAAGTGAGTTTTTAATCACATAACAACTATTTTATAAATTACGTCATGGTGAACGAAAGATTAGAGTTATTTTGTGCATGAAAGTAATATTTGGTTTATCTATTTTTTTATCCACAAATTTGTAAGTGGAAAAAATATTGACCTCATATTTCAATCTTGGGAGAGCGCTTTTTTTTTTAAAAAAAAAAAGTGTTCCCAACTTTTTTGTTTCATGTTCACTTATTCATTTTAGACTTTTCATGCACCAATAAAATAATTTATCATAATATTTATATCGATTGATAGTTAGTGTCCAATCTTAGAAAATGATCAAAAAATAAGTAATTAATATTGAGCGTAAACATGAAAAAATTATGATATTTTATTGACATGTTGAACTTGACAAATGAAAGCAAAAAGCATATTTTTTATTTTTACTGAAAAAATAAAAGTGAATAAAGAAAAAAGATAATTCTATTAATAGGATTGATTCCTCGCTTTGTATTTCCTTCTCCGTTTTTCATTCTCCTACTCTATTTTTCTTAATAAATAAAAATTTAAAATAATTTTTAAACAAATATTTCAGAGGAAAAATATCATAACCTTATTAAAATACTAGTTTTCGGATACATGGACAAATTATAATGTATAAGAATAATTAATTTGATATGACTTTATTTAATAGTGGGTCAGGTTTGGGTTAAAATAGGAAATTAGGTAATTTCAATTGAAATTAGGTGATTTTTATTGAATTTAAAAATATGTTAAATAGAGGGGTATACATGTAAAATTTGCTAACATCAAGGTATATTTTAACCTTATGGTATAACTAAGGACAAAAGTAATTAATAAATGAAAGTAGAGTAATATTTTGACTCTTCTCCCAATTTTAACACTGGTCTAAGTATGCCTTCAAAAAATTAGTTGACTTTTTTTAAAGAAAAATTACACAAAGTAGCATACTTAAAATTATAATTACAATAAATAGCAATACCTTTATATAAAATTACAGTTTATAGTAAGAGTAACATTATTTTACTCATTAATTAGATAAGTGCATGTTTTACTCTCATAACTTTACATTTTTCTATTTTCACTCCACTATTTCACCTCCTCCAAATATAACCATATCTTTTAACCTTTTTTTTTTCATCTTACTTTTTTTATTATTTTTTATTTTTTTTATTTTCACTTTATTTTCTCTCTTCTATTTTTATTTTTTATTTTCATTTTTTTTTGCTTTGTTTTCTTTTTCATATTTGAAGATAATTATCTCCATGATCTTCAAGATTTCAAAATAAAACAACATTACTGCCTTTCACTCTCTTATATCTGTACTTTTTTTCATCTTATTTTTTATTTTGATTTCTTTTTCTTTTTCATTTTTTTCTTTTCACTTTATTTTCTCTCTTTTATTTCTCTTTTTTTTTTTCTTTTTCGTTTTTTTTTCCTTTCTCATATCTTTTTTTTTTCTATTTTCGTTTTATTCTTCTTTTTTCTATTTTATTTTGTTTCTTTTTTTTTCTTTTTTTTTTACACTTCTATTTCTCTTTCTTCCTTTTTTTTCTTTTTCACTTCTCTTTTTTTCATTTTTTTCTTTTTATATTTTTGTTTTTTTCTATTTTTTTACTCTTCTATCTCTGACTTTTATTTTGAAAAGACAAATATGTATATCACATAACATATTCAAAAAAATATACAAAATACATAGCCATATAGATCTAAATATGTATTAACAGTACAAAACATACATATGTATCTGCATATGCATTTACAGAAATACATATCTCACTCATATGTGTATATAAACCTACAGGACACAAAATCTCTATAACACAATGGACAACTATATACATATACATATAGGTAATCAGAAAATACATGATACATATCTTAAACAGTAAAAAATACAAATAATTACATATGTTACCATCTAGAATGACATAGAACAACTCAAAGATAAATCCAAAATCGTATAAAAATACATATAGATATGCATTTATATATACAAAATACAAATACATGCACAAACCCTCCAAAAATTTATAATACATTTGTGATATAATACATCTGTCTAATTGCGCTTGAACTACACATTTCTTATTGTTCATGTAGACACCATAAATATTCTTATGAAAAAAAATCATGTACTGCTCCTTTGACAACATCGCCTTAATACGATCTTCATCAATATCACTGACTGTGTGATATTCCATATGTGGTGCAAACCTTGGAAGTACTCTTTCCATGAATATATGATCACGCAACACCTATAGAACCAAATAATGACATAAATTTATATTACATGTACTTTTCACAAAAATATAATACAAAATACATAGTATGCATATGTTTTCTTTTACATAATATATATTGAATTACAAAAAAATACATATAACTCTGCATATGTATTTACAGAATACATACCTGATCCATATGTATATTACTACACAAAAAATACAAATATGACTCTGATATGTATTTCATATTCATATTAAACAGTAACAAACATAACTATACCATATATCTTCATATGTATTTGCGATATACAAAGGTGACTCATATAAAATAAGAATATACACATGGATTAGGTATGTATTCTGTAAATACATATGCAGAGCTATATGTATTTTATATGGTGTTGGATTTGTCTTCATATGTACTTATTTGTTTTCTTTTACTGTTTAAAATATGTATCATGTATTTTTTTATTACCTATATGTATATGTATATAATTGTCATTTTTGTTATAGAGATTTTGTGTCTTATATGTTTATATATACATATGAGTCAGATATGTATTTTTGTAAATACATACATACATATATATATGTGTGTCTGTGTGTGTGTGTGTATGTTTGTTTATCGTAAATATATATGCAGATCTGTATATCTATTTATTTTGTATATTTTTTGAATATGTATATATAATATAGATATTTGTCTTTAAAAAATAAAATATAGAGATAGAAGAGTAAAAAAAAATAGAAAAAAATGAAAAATAAAAATTCAAAAAAGAAGAAGAAAGAGAAATAGAAACTAGAAATAGAAGTGCAAAAACAAAAGCGATTTTTTTAAAAAAAAGAAGAAGAAGAAAACGAAATGAGAAAGGAAAAAAAAAGAAAACGAAAAAAGAAAAAAATAAAAAAATAAATAAAAAAAAAAGAAGTAGAAGAGAGAAAACAAAGTGAAAAAAAAGAAAAGAAAAAGAAAAATAAATTAAAATAAAAAAAGATTAAAAAAAATGAAAAGACTAACAAGAAAAAACAGTTAGAGATATAAGAGAATGATATTTTGAAATTTTAAAGATCTTGAAAATCTTCATATTTGAGTTTGATTTGGGAAAAAAATCTACTAATTTAAATAAGAGTAATTTATGGAAATTCAATTAGATGGGATAATTATTTCTTATTTAACTCAACTAATTTGAGTAAAACAAGGACAGTAAATCTTGTTGTATATGTATTTGTATAGCAACAGTTTACTTAAATTCAAAATACAATTTGTTATTTTTCATAATTATAAAATTGTTGCTATAAAAGTTACAATTAAGACTCTATAGGAATTTTTTCCTTTTTTTTAATCCACCAGATCCGACCCCTATATATAACAATAATATCTCCAGTAAAATCTCACATATGAGGTCTGGAAAGAATAAGTGTATGTAGAGTTTACCAATAACCCGAGTTAGTGGCGAACTCAAAATTTAGGGGTTATAGGTGCACTAACATTCGAACACATATTCATATCCAAAACTTTAAGGTTCTCCTGAAAACTAAAATACACAGCTATCTTCTTGACTTACTGAATATTTTCCTAAATCTTATACTAGATTTTGTACAGATTTTATATAACTATTATCGGAGCATCAAAAATTTAACTAAAGGTTCGTGCGTAGAAACCGACCCACATATAAGCAAGCGCAAAATTCAGAAATAGCATATTTATCCCCTTAATTATGAGTTTCATAGCAACAGTTTCATAATTATATAATATAGAAAGTTGTATTTTGTATTTTTGCAAATTGTTGCTACAAAAATACAAATACATATGATTTTTATTGCCCTTATGATCGATATGTATTTTGTATTTTTGCAAACTGTTGCTACAAAAATACAAATACATATGCTACAAAATGTAATTTGATAAAAGTTTTGCTATTTTTTGTTTTTGTAATTTAATACTTAAGTATGTTACTTTATGTATTTTTTCCTACTAGTTTAGCTGCATGTGCCTCGCACGTGTAACTTTTGATTATTTAAAATTAAACGATTTTATCTATTACGAAGGTTTTTAATGAAGTACAAAAAGTTCAAAACAGATATTTTATCGTAAGCACATATATATATGAGAAAAATAATTACGTTGTTAGATTCAAACATACGAGAATATCAAACCTAGAAATTAAAATTCACAAACAAAACAGATGTAATAATGCATGACGTGTTAAACTTAAAATCACTCCCAAGCTAAAGAAAAAATAATGTCACGACAACCAATAGAAAAGGAAAAACAACTCAAAAAAGAGAGAGAGAGAATAGCATACTAACCTAGCGGATGACAATTACAATGGTTGAAGAAAACATAAAATACAAGCGTGGGACGGGACAATGTACCTTAATATAAAAATATGTTAAAAATTAAACCTAGTCCTAATTTAAGAAAAAAACTTAACATATTTTAAAGTCCTAATCCATTTCCATATTTTAAAATTCTAACCCATATATTCTAGGATTCAAAATTATATATATAATTAAATAATAATTGGATAAAAAAAAGTGAAAAAACGATTTTGTCTATTGTAAAGTGTTTTAATGAAGGGCAAAAAGTTCAAATCACTTTTCTAAGAGCCTTCACACTTTTAATATATTATATATATATATATATATATATATATATATATTATATTATATATAGATAAGCAAATTCAATCCATTATGGTATTGCCGTCTTAATTTTTTTCTAAAGTTACTACTTTTAGTCCAAAAATATGTTAGCGAACTCACACTAAAAGTAGGATTCTCATAATTAATAACGTCTTAGTTTAAACTTTGTTCGCGCTTCGCGCGATCATAGAACATCTTATTAAATTTATAAAATGTTTTTACTTAATATTTAAAAACTAAGCACCTTACTTCCATTTCTTATTTTTCCACTATTTTTATAGTTACATAGTTTGATGTTTCAAATATTATTTAATAAAAAGATCATTTTTGACATCTGTAGTTATAACCATAGCCTTTCTTTTTGTCTCCAAAAAGTTTACAATAATATTATTTATATTTTAAATAATTTGTGAGACTCCATCTATATTTTATGAATGTATATTTTATTTCTCTCACACTTAATATTGATATTTTCCTATTAAAGATATATAGAAATTTGTACTTCTATTACCTTTCTCCGATTTTAATATGCCACAAAAAGAAAATTAAATGAGAAAACTGGAAAAAGGAAAAAAGGAAATAGAAAAGACTACTACAAATAAATTAGAAAAATATATATAGAATAAATTATGTTTTTCACTTTGAAGGGTGCTTGAATTGATAGAAAGCTCATCAAGCAAAGATGGCTTAATTGAGGACAAAACAATATTTCTTTCCGATTTTTTTTTTTTGAGGGGGTGAACAGTGAACACTTGCAAGTCGCTGGGCCCCGGGCAACTTGTAAGTCGCTGGGCCCGCAACGGTTTGTCCCTTTTTTTTTTTTTAAAGTAAATGTCCCTTTTGGAATTTTTGATAAAAAAAAAAACCCTTTTGGCTCCGGACCTATATTCACCCATTGCATTCTCTGCAAAAATTGAAAATACATGAAATCAAATTAAAGTTGGAAGAAATTAGAATATAGTCAATTCTATCAAAATCAAAAAATAATCATAAAACAAATTTATTTGGCATCTAATATCAATAAAGTATCTAAAAAGACAATTCTTCACTGAAATGAATTCTTATGAGTAGAGCATGATGAATTCTTATGAGTGTGCCTGATAGTGTCATGAATCAGTTAAGAATGATAAATTTATATAATAGGAAAAAAGATATCCAAGGAAAATGAATGATTCAATTAGATTTAATTAAGTTGTAACTGACCCATTATTGTAAGTAAGAAACGTGAGTACAATTAGGATTCTAATTGGAGAGTAAAGTTTATAAAAAAGTTTCATGCATTGGTGCTCATAACTATTTTATTTAATTTATTAGGGGAAAAAATAATCAAACTAAGTAGAGAGAATTTCAGGATAATAATTATAATTTTCTACAAATTAATGAGTAATTTTATGTCATGCAATTTTTAATAAAAGGATTGCATATGTTTTTTAGGATTCATCCGGAATCTAGCATGAGTTCAACATATGTTATTTTAATACGTATTTAGATAATTTAAGTTGTTAACTATTGTAATTTATAATATTTTTTATGTAATTTTCAAATTAATATACGTTATCTTTCTTGTCCAAATTATTGTGGCATTGATAGTCAATTATATTTTAAAAATAATTTAAGTTTTAAATTATTGTGATTTATAATACTTATCTTCTATTCCAATTCCAGTGACACTAATATAATTTCAAGAGACGACCA
Source organism: Capsicum pubescens (assembly GCA_030864215.1). NCBI lineage: Eukaryota > Viridiplantae > Streptophyta > Magnoliopsida > Solanales > Solanaceae > Capsicum > Capsicum pubescens. The sequence goes on along the minus strand of CM061549.1, from coordinate 27,068,385 downwards.
AATATTTTATATCTTTTAAATTTTTTAAGTTGTTAATTATTGTGATTTCTAGTATTTTTCATTTTTTTTTTGAAATATATAACATATTAAATTGTTTTTAGATATTTTAAGTTGTTAACAATTGTAATTTATAATCTTTTTTTATGTAATTTTTGAATAATATATGCTACTCTCCTTGTCCAGAATTTTGTGTCGACGACAGCCAATTATATTTTTTAAATAATTTATATTTTTTATCATTGTGATTTATAATATTTTTTCTATCTCAACTTATGTGGTACAATGCTTAAATGATCATAATAATTAATTAGGGGTGATATAGTAAAATCACGACTGAAGCAGCTGAAGTAAAAATCAGTCATTTTTTTTAAAAAAATTTGTTAATTATTATTATTTACAGTACTTTTTATTTCATTTTCAAATAATATATGTTGTTTTATATCTTCTTCTGTCCCGTCCCAATTTATGTGGCACTAATATAATTTTGATAATCAATCAAATATTTTATGTTGACATATCATTTTGTTATCCTTATTTTTCTAATATATAAATGACTTATAATAAGGAGTGATATAGTAAAATCATCGTTCGAAAGACGAAAATTTAATTTAAAACATTAAGAGTTAATTTCGTATTTTATGTTTATTTTATTTTTTATTAAATATTATTTATTTTCTTAATACCTAGATGACTCATAATAATTAATTAAGAGCGATTGATTATGTTATTACTATAAAGATTAATATAATTTTATCATATCCAATAGTAATCATCGATAATTCACCGGAATAGTATATTAATTAAATACGGGATGCTATATTTGCATATGCAAAATATGATATTATTAAACATTATTGGATAGTGCATTATATTTATCTTTCACAATAATAAAATTTTACTATATATTTTTCTTTATTTCTTCTTAACTTGATACATATTGACCCAACACAAATTCTAAGAAAATATTCATTAGAAATTTGTTTTATTAAATTTATTAATTTTGTACTTTACAAATTTAAAGTTAAGTTTAAATATTAGTATTTCTATATAAGAAAAAAATAATTTTAAAATTTAAATTTACTAAAATAAATAAATATTATTTTTTATATAAAAGTCAATTAAAATAATAAAATTGATTTACTTTAAATATTTAGTTGCAATTAATTAAGATAATTTTTTATTTTGTCATGATTTATGGTGCACCGATAAAATTTTGAGAGTTGAATAGAACTTTTATCTATTTTTAAAAAAGTATTTTAACTTGTTAATTATTGTGATTTATAATAATTTTTACGTAATTATCAAATAATATATTTATTCCTTGTGTCCCAATTTATGTGGCTTCGATACAATTTTGAGAGTCACCTAAATTTTTTATATATCTTTTAAATATTTTAAGTTGTTAATTATTATGATTTGCAGTACTTTTTCTTTTATCTCAATTTATGTGGCATTGCTAAAATAATAAGAGTCAATAAAATTTTTATATGTCTTTTAAATATTTTAAGTTATTAATTATTGTGATTTGTGGTAACAAATTAGTTTTGAACATGATAGCCAATTAAATAAATAATTTTTTTTTACTTCCAATATGTAGTTATAGTTAATTAATATAAATTAATAGAATATATTAAATATTTAAATCATTATGATGAAAAAATAAAATTATTATATATTGGGGCATGATATGTAATCAAGTGGGAGTAGAGGGATTTTTCGGTGAGAGTCAATAAAATTTCTATATGTCTTTTAAATACTTTAAGTTATTAATTATTGTGATTTGTGGTAACAAATTAGTTTTGAACATGATAGACAATTAAATAAATAAATAAATAAAATTTACTTCCAATATGTAGTTATAGTTAATTAATATAAATTAATAAAATATATTAAATATTTAAATAATTATGATAAAATAATGAAATTATTATATATTGGGGCATATATATAATTAAATGGAAGTAATTGAGTTTTTTGGTAATTGCTTCGACCACCTCTTCTATATAATATAGAAAAGTAGGATTCTCATAATACATCTTATTATAAATTGCCATAATTTTCATTAGGGTTCTCTCAACCACATTCAAAACATGATTAGACATATTATCTGTTTGCTTCATTCATAAAATACTTTGTTATCTTAGTTATGAGGAAGCTTCTCGAATGACAATTCTCTCCAAAACATGGAGACAAGCCTGGTTGACTCTTCCAAACATAAAATTTACTCTTTCAAACATAAAATGCAGACTCGAAGACGGAGACAGAGACGAACATAAAATGCAGACTCGAAGACGGATACAGAGACGAAGACGAAAAAATAGTGGACACAATCATGTAGAGATACAGGGATGAAAAAATCCCTATTGACAAGTTTGAACTCACAATCTGTTCAAGAGATTCTAGTTCTGTATTTTCAGATCAAATGGATAAGTGGATAGACATCGCAATTCAAAATGGGGTAAAAGATACAGTGTTTGAAAATCCTTACTACCGGTCACATGGTTTTCCTATTATCAAAGTCTTGGCAGCAAAATCTTTGAGAGATTTAGTTCTGAATAATTCTTCTATTGATACTTCATTATCTGGTGGTGCAGCGAACTGTTATTCTTTGAGAAAGCTTTATCTGTCTAATGTCTGGTTACGTGAAATCATGCTTCAAGATCTACTTAATAGTTGTCCTTTGATTGTCTCATTAATCCTCAAAAGGTGTACGAGGTTGGATGAGATTGAAGCACCAACTCTTGAACACTTGTCTTTTTCTAATTATTCATATTTAGACTTGGATGCTATTGAATGTCAGAATCTGAAATTTTTAGAGCTAAATGAAGTGGAGACATCTGATGGATTTCTCGACCTTGTTTCTAAATCTCAATCCCTGGAGGTCTTGAAGATTCAAAATTGTAGTGGAATGGACGATATTGATACTTCAAATTTGGAGGTCTTGAAGATTCAGAATTGTAGTGGCATAAGGGATATTGATACTTCAAATTTGAAGGTCTTGAAGATTCAGAATTGTAGTGGCGTAAGGGATATTGATACTTCAAATTTGGAGGTTTTGAAGATTGTGAATTGTAGTGGCATAAGGGTTATTGATTCTTCAAATTTGGTGTCACTTGAGTATATTGGAGATCAAATTCCTAACTTAAAAACACAAGTGAATCAAGCCAATTGAAGCACTCGAAAATCATTCTTCATAACAACAACAATATAGATGCTGCATGGTTTCGTAAGTTGAGGAATTTTCTATCAAATTTGACCTCTTCATCTCAAGTTTCTATTGGTCTTTACGAATTCGATGATATCAACATCAAACGTATGAAACTACACCAAAAAGCTGCTACCCCTAAAGTGGACATTCTAAATGTCGAATTCCTGCGTGAGGAGTGCCCAACATTCGTGGATGCTTTACTATGGAGTTGTCATCCCAGGAGACTCAATCTATTATCAACTCCTGAAATGACTAAATGTTTCATCGATTGTTTAGTGGATATGAAGAGTCCGAGTCATTCTTCTTCTCAAAGAAGCAAGTCTCAATTGAAAGAAGTAAAAGCTTTTGATGGGTGTTCGCAACAAATTTTCGTTAACGCTGAAAATTAACGGCAAGCAAAAATAAAATAAACAAAAAAAATAATTTTATATAAATAAATTTTGCGGGTATAATTTCGTTGTTCTCTCGATTCTTCTCTCCTAAGTTTTTCCGTGATTCGAGGGCCTTTGCAGCGTGATTCTCGAATGTAGGATGATTTGAGCCTCCTAGAAATGTGTTTGGATCTCCAGGAATTGTCTGACAACACTTCGTCTTGTCGAGATGATCTCCGGACAGAACTCCGTTAGTCAATTCGTTGAAGAGCTGTGTAGGCAATGCAGAGGCTTCCTCCAATGCTTGCAGAATGTCCGCCTTTTTCTTTTCTTTGTTCCTTAGAATGTTATGTTACCCCCTATTTATAGTTATAGGGTGTAGGCCTAGTTGCTTGTGATTGACCGAAACATGTCACTTTGACACTTGGCGTCTTTTGATTGGTTGTTGAATTTAAATGAGACTTCCACGTCATTTGTACATGTGGCGGCGTCTCATTGGTCTTGGATTTGACTGGGATGCCACGTCACTTGATGAGTTTGGGCTTCAAAGTGAGATGGACCTTGATGAAGAATAAAATAGGCTTATCATTATTTTTTTTAAGCCCAAAATAATTTTAGACCCAATAAAATATGGATCAAATTTAAATTTTATATGAATTTGATGCAATAAATTTTACGTGTCTACAGATGCCCCCTACTTCAAGGTTGGTCGACGTGTAGGCTTGCTGAAACTTGGCGGCGAGACTTGAAGTACTCATGAATGTGTTTTCATTCTCGTGAACTCAAAGGTATTTGTTTCTCATCGGTGCATCCTAGTTAGACCAATGCTTACGAGTGGTCTAACTAAAGTTTCCTCCATGAGCTTTCATGTCATGAAAGTCTTCGTCAAAGCAACCAACGATTTATTTGTAGTGGTCCTCATTTTTCAAGTCATGGTTGTTTAATGAGCAACAACTAGGTGCTTCACCCATTTTCTCGCGGATTTGGCGAGCAATATTCCCTGTCACGGCTTGAAAACGGACACTAGGAGCAACTTTTTTCTATTCTTGGCAAGAAAATTTGTGCCTATTTCCTTAAATCTTGGCATAGAAAACTCCTTGCATCTCGGGATAGAAGAACAATGGTTGAAAACCAAATTTCATCAGCCATGTTGAACTAAACTGATGTGTTTCTCCCAATGTTTATCATACCAAATAGAAGCATCATGCCTTTGGTTCCGACACCTATTTCCAGATTGAAGTTTCATGTAGTTGACATCAATCCACATAAAACCGAGAAGCTTTATCCGATCAACATTGTATATGTGTTACATCTTCATTTTTTTGTGCAGGTTTATGCAAATGGTCTTGATGTCAGACCAAAAAAGTCGACATGATTGATGTTGAACCATTTAGTGAACTACTTCCTTACTGCTTGATAAGAAAGTGACTTGGAATGATCTGATTTTATCCTTGACGACGCTGAAAGTTTTCCATTTTAGCTTCAGTGAGCATTTACTTAGTGTCATTCTTGCGACCTTATGATGATGAAGTTCTAAGTGTCTGCAGTCCATCGTTGCAAAGCAAGCATGTGGTGCATACATCTCATCCGTGGGGCTCAGCGATAAAGAGACCTCGAGTGAGAGCATCCCATTCTTTTCAAAGAGCACGTACGTAGTGCCATCCAGCTTGATAATATTGACACAAGGAGTAGCCTTTTCTGACTTTGGTGAGAAAGTACTAGACACACGTCCACAAAGATATTTATTCTCCAATGGGAGAACAAAAAAATGAGTTGTTTGATTCATAAAAAATTGAATTCAATGTCCTATTTTATCAGTTTTGCGCAGCATCACGATAAATTCCGTATTTTGATGTTGGAGTATTGAATTCAGGAGCCATTTTTTTTTTGCGTTAGAAACTAGACTCGTAGTGCTACGTCTTACGTGGGAATCGCAATCAGATTGCATCCGTATTGTCCAGATATTGCTTCAAAAATAGCCTTCTAATCTTGGTTCGCTGGTTATTTCAGCTTTGCGCAGCGTCACGATAAATTCCATAGCTTGACGTGAAAGTATCAGAATCAGGTTTTGTTTTTTGCATTGGAAAGTAGATTCACAAAGATACGTCTCACATGGAAACCACAATTAGATTGCATCCGAATCATCCTAGATATTGCTCCAAAAACAACCTTCTAATCTTGGTTCGCTGGTTATTTCAGCTTTGCGCAGCGTCACGATAAATTTCATATCTTGACGTGGAAGTATCAGAATCAGATTTCGTTTTTTGCATTGGAAAGTAGACTCACAGATATACGTCTCTCGTGAAAACCACAATTAGGTTTCATCCGAATCGTCCCAGATATTTCTTCAAAAACAACCTTCTAATCTTGGTTCGCTGGTTATTTCAGCTTTGCGCAGCGTCACGATAAAATCCATATCTTGACGTGGAAGTATCAGAATCAGGTTCCGTTTTTTGCATTGGAAAGTAGACTCACATATCTATGTTAAGCGTGAAATCCATCAGTATATAACCTTTATATTTTCTCAGGTACTTTTCCATAGTTGCAGCCTAAATCTTGTGATATTCTATTTCTTCTCAGATTTTGGATACTTCATGAATTTCATCATCTACTTCAAGTTTTGGGCCGCATCACTTCCGCAATATGTTGAAGGCCATACTAGAGCAATATTGAAAGTACCACAAGTCTTTTTCTTATCGAGAAGACTTTATTGCTTGGGAGATAATGAAGAATTCTTTTGCTTTAAGACGACATCTTCAAAGGACTTCAAATATGCATTCAAACTTCATACTTTTTTTTTCTTTTTAGAGTCGTTCACAGTTTAGACTCATGCAGGACAGGAGTGACATGCAGTTTAAGCTCGTGCCTTAAGGAGCATTTTGACTTGCAGTTTAGGCTCGTGCATCAATGAGCATTTTTGACTTGCAGTTTAAGCTCGTGCAGCAAGGAGCATTTTTGACTTGCAGTTTAAGCTCGTGCAGCACGGAGCATATTTGACTTACAGTTTAAGCTCGTACAGCAACGAGCATTTTTGACTTGCAGTTTAAGCTCAGGCAGCAAGGAGCATTTTTGACTTGCAGTTTAAGCTCGTGCAGCAAGGAGCATTTTTGACTTGCAGTTTAAGCTAGTGCAGCAAGGAGCATTTTTTACTTGCAGTTTAAGCTCATACAGCAAGGAGCGGCTTGGGAAAGAATTCTTGTAATGTAGCTTTCCTTCCAACCCTTTGTAATAAAGTATTGTTGCACTTCAGTTTGGTATTTATTGTCCTAATTGGTTGAAGCAGATTTGCACTTGATCTTGTGTCGACTTTTGGAAGTTGGAGTTTAGAAGTCCTTTGACATTTTCTTCTTTTGCAAGTAATCGACGTCAAGTATCACCCTTCTTGCTATTGGAGAACTTATTTTGCATGGATTTTCTCGTTGTTTTCTTCAAGGCTGGAACCCCAAATGGGTCAAAGCTCCCAAATTGTAGCATGGTGATTTCTACAACTTTTGGTGATTCCACAGAGCGCATTTCTTGTAGAGCTTTTGAAATTGAACCTTTCATATGGTGCAGTTTGGTGCTAACATGATTTGCGTCAACTGTATCGCCTTCATCAATGATGATATTTCCCTCTTGCATTAATGTCATGATCTTTTCCTTCAGGATGAAGCATTTTGTGGTGTGATGACCAACAATGCGGTGAAATTTGCAGTATTTCGGATCATCGACTTTGTTTGATTCTTCGGGTTGCTTTGACTTAGGAAGTTCAATGACTTCTTTGGCTAACAACTTGTCAAGAATTTTAGGAACATCAGAGTCGGGAAAAGGATATACCCTTTCTTGTAACTTTTTCAAGGTTGGTTGATTTTTCATCTCTCGCATTTGTTGCTTTGGAGCTTCCTCTTTTCACTTTTGTCTTGTAGGAGACTTCGTAAAACTCACAGTTGTCATCATAGATTCCCCAATTTGGTTTTCAGATGAGTCTTCGAACTTTGTGACTTCCTTCCTAGGATAAAAAACAGGTGACGCCATTCTATGACTTGCAATACTTAGCTCCATTTCATGAGCGCACGTAGCTAATTCTTCAAAAGTTTGAGGCTTAATTCCTTGGAGGATATACACAAGGCCCCAACGCATCCCTTGAATGCAAACTTCAACCGCGGAAGTTTCAGAAAGTTGATCCTTGCAATCAAAGCTCAATGTTCGCCAGCGATTTATGTAATCCAGTACAAGCTCATCTTTACTTTGTCTTGTGTTTGTTAACTCCATCATGCTGACCATACTACGGGTACTGTAGAAGCGATTTAGGAACTGACTTTCTAGTTGCTCCCAACAATCAATTGATCCAGACTCCAAGTCTATGTACCAATCAAAAGCGTTGTCTTTCAAGGAGCGAACAAATTGCTTGACAAGAAGATCGCCATGTGTACCAGCACCGCTACAAGTCTCAACGAAATAAGCGATATGTTGCCTTGGATTTCCCTTTCCATCAAATTGTTGAAACTTTGGCGGTTGATATCCAATTGGCATCGGTAAGACCTCGATTCTCTTAGAATACGGCTTTGAGTATCCTACGAAACTTTGTGACGGACTGCCATATTGTATCTTGATGGAGTTTGCAATCATATCTTGTAGTTGTTGAAATGTTAAAGTAGCTACTGAAGTGGATCGATCATCGCAGTATTTGTCACTTGTCTTGATGAGAGATTCACCATCAACTTTTTCTCGCGGTGTTAGATTATAATTTGACTTTCTAGGATTGTAGAGATCTAACTTGCTCATAAGTCGGGCGATTTGATGATCTTTCTCATCAACAGACTTCTTCAAGGTTTCAATGGTTTGATCCATCATTGTAAACTTCTTGTCCAAGTCAATTGCATCAACCATGAAGTTGTTGACTTTCGTTGAAGTTGGAGAAACCATTAAGTTTTTAGATTCTCCAAAGTTGCAGCCAGTTTCAGATGGTTCATCTGATAAAATAGATGCAAAGTTGCCCCCAGGGGTTGTGGTTACTGCCGAAATTTGAGATTTTCTACTTTTTGTCATCTCTAAAATGGTGAAGTATTGGGATCCATCCAAAGCACAAGCATTGAGATTGCGTCGATTGATGGGGCCAACAAGTTTGATCTCAGTAGACGTGGCAGTAGTAGACTTCTTGCACAAAACTTCATTGATTTTTCTGAAGTCCATTGTAGTAGTTGAATATGTGATTTCCTTTGACTTGTAGGAGGAAGAGATGAAGAGCAGAACTGGTCCCACTGGGCGTGCCAGTTTGTTCACAATAAATTTTTGTTAACGTTGAAAATTAACTGCAAGCACAAATAAAATAAACAAAAAAAATAATTTTATATAAATGAATTTTGCGGGTACAATTCCGTTGTTCTCTCGATTCTTCTGTCCTAAGTTTTTCTGTGATTCGAGGGCCTTTGCAGCGTGATTCTCGAATGTAGGATGATTTGAGCCTCCTAGAAATGTGTTTGGATCTCCAGAAATTGTCTGACAACACTTTGTCTTGTCGAGTTGATCTCCGGGCAGAACTCCGTTAGTCAATTCGTTGAAGAGTTGTGTAGTCAATGCAGAGGCTTCCTCCAATGCTTGCAGAATGTCCTCCTTTTTCTTTTCTTTCTTCCTTAGAATATTATGTTACCCCCTATTTATAGTTATAGGGGGTAGGCCTAGTTGCTTGTGATTGGTCGAAACATGTCACTTTGACACTTGGCGTCTTTTGATTGGTTGTTGAATTTAAATGAGACTTTCACATCATTTGTACATGTGGCGGCATCTCATTGGTCTTGAATTTGACTGGGATGCCACGTCACTTGATGAGTTTGGGCTTCAAAGTGAGATGGACCTTGATGAGGAATAAAATAGGCTTATCATTATTTTTTTTAAGCCCAAAATAATTTTAGACCCAATAAAATATGGATCAAATTCAAATTTTATATGAATTTGATCCAATAAATTTTACGTGTCTACAATGGAAAAGATCAGCCGCTACTACTCAGAAGTACGGAGCAGGCAATAAGAACCTTGAGGGGAGGAAGATGATGGGGAAGGGATTTTATTTTTTATTAGATTGGAGATGCTAAGTTAATTTTGTTACAATTTCAAAGTGAATGCACTTACTCATTTATAAACTTTATTAAGCTATTTGTTAGTATAGATTCTTTATTCTAAGCTTTAATTTCTCAGTATTTTATAGTGAACTTCTTTCCTCTTGCAATGTCTAAGAGAGTGACTAATGTTTTTTCTTGTGTCTATTTTCATATGTCTCAGTATCTTGTTCAACGATGAAACTTGAAAAATATGGTGTCAAATAGACAACTTTATCAAAGAAAATTGAACTCTATTCAATTTCTTATAAATCCACTAATATTTGTTGATATACTTGAATTTTTAATGTGTTTTATTTTAGTTGAAGGTCTATCGGAAAAGTATATTTGGCCTTCTCTTTAGTTTTCTCTACAATTTGTAACTTTGTATCAATATCTGACTGAATAGCAGGTGATGAAGCATGTACTGATGAATGAGTTAAATGGGCTGATCCATTGGATAGTCTGACCCGGAACTTGACCCAACTAGACTGAAATGGAGGAATCCATTTGATAATTGAAGTTGATTTTGGATTTTTGTACAAGAATGGAAGAGATATGGAGTTTGTAGCTAAGTTCCTAGTAGCTCGATGCATTAATGTGTGAGTTATGTATGTGGTTTGATGAAGAATCTACCATAATAATCATTTTGCAAGAGGCTATTTTGAATAAGTGACCTTTTAATCACATGACAATAATTTTATAAATTGCGTCAAGGCTCCCTTTCAAAGTGTTCATTTGAGAATTGAAGGTGATTTTGGGTTTTTGTACAAGAATGGAGAAGATATGTTCCTAGTAGTGAATTTCATGGTGACTAAAAGGTTGAGAGTAAGTTTGTGCATGAAAGGAATATTTGGTTTATCTTTGCTTTTTAGCCACAATTTTGTGAGTGGAAAAAATAATTGGCCTCGCATTAAGATAGCCTTGTTTCAATCTTGGGAGAAAGATTTTATTTTTTTTAATAAAAAAAATACTATAAAAAGGACAGCTCGGTGCATTAAAATGTTGATTCATATACGGGGTTCAACGCAAAATCGGACCATAATAATCATTTCTGCAAGAAGCTATTTTCATGGTTTGAATTTGTGACCTTTAAAAATCACACGACATTAATTTTATAAATTACGTCAAATCTCCCTTTCAAATTATTTATTTAAGAATTGGAGGTGATTTTTTTATTTTTGTATAAGAATGGAGAAGATATGGAGTTGTAGCTAAGTTGTAGCTAAGCTACTAGACTAAGGCATGTACAGAGAGTCTTAGCACGAACCTTGTCTCAAACAAAACGGAAATCAATTTCCATATGTTTCGGGCGAGAATGGAAAATGGGATTGTTTGTTAATTAAGTATGTCGCATTTAAATTGTCACACCAGCGAATAGGTGTAGAAGAGGTAAAAGCAGCCAAATTCTTGGAGCAAAAGAACAGACCATGAGTTTGTATAGCCATGAAGTAATGTAGTAGATAGACGTGAAAAGAATAGACCATGAGCTGATGACCCTTTGATATAACGCAGTGTACGTTTCACTGCCACCCAATGAGCATCCATATGACAATGCATGAATTGAGAAACTTTATTCACTGCATACGCGCCAAATCTGGATGCGTGAATGTCTAGTACTACAACCCACCAACTATATGTTACGATACAACGTCGGATCATGGAATGGAACACCTCCACATGATGAAAGCTTGGAAGATGGGCAAATGGGAGCGTTAACTGGACTGCAAGACTCCATTTGGACATGTCGAAAGAGCTCCTCAGCATATTTTCTTCGAGATAAAAACAAACCTTTACTAGTTCAAGATTCTGATATACCCGATAAATAGGAAAGAAACCCCAAATCATGTACAGAAAATTGGGAATGGAGGCGCGCAACCAAAGACTTAGTATGGGCAGGATTATTGCCAAGCACCAAAATATCATCCACATATATTAGACAAAAAATCTTGTCACTTGGAGTACACATATAAAACAAAGAAATGTCTGTCTTACAAACGGGATGATATCAACATCAAAGATATGCAACTGCACCACAAAGCTGCTACCCCCAAAGTGGACATTCTAAATGTCGAATTCCTGCGTAAAGAGTGCCCAACATTTGTGGATGCTTTACTATGGAGTTGTCATCCCAGGAGACTCAATCTATTATCAACTCCTGAAATGACTAAATGTTTCATCGATTGTTTAATGGATATGAATCATTCTTCTTCTCGAAGAAGAAAGTCTCAATTGAAAAAACTAGAAGTTTTTGATAGAGAAGAGCCGCTGCAACTCAAAAGTGCGGAGAAGGCAATACGAACCCTTAGGGAGAGGCAGAGGCAGAGACTTTATTTTTTATTAGATTGGTGATGCCAAGTTAATTTTGTTACTATTTCAAATTGAATGCACTTACTCATTTATAAACTTTATTAAATTGTTTGTTAGTATAGATTGTTTATTCTAAACTTAATTTCTCACTATTCTATTGAGAAGAAGAAGGAGAAAAGTCTTATACCTTCATATCAAGTTATCAATTAATTTCTCTTCTAAAAATAGTGTCATTCTCAAGTGAATGCACAAGTCTTGTCAGAAAAATCTTAAATAATCGGGATAGTCTGTTTTCCTACGAATTTTTTAATTTATTTTACTTGAGTCAATATCTAAGAGAGTGAATTAAGGGAAGGTATTGCTGGTTGCAGTGTTCTACAACTTGCTAATGTTTTTTCTTATGTCTATTTTGTATGTCTCAATATTCTGTTCAATGATGAAAATTGAAAAATATGGTGTCAAACAGACAACTTTATCGGAAGAAAATTGAACTCTATTCATAGGAAGAGAAGATCTTATAAATCCATTAATTGTGGGGTAGGTGCTACAGTATTTGTTGATATACTTGAATTTTTTATTTGCTTTATTTGAATCGAAGGTCTTAGAAATAGTTTTTATCTTTTTAAAGATAGGGGTAATATCTTTTTAACTGTATGTGGGCTGGATTCGGCATAATATCATTTTTGTTTCTCCAAAAAAGAAATTGTGTAATGCCTAAAATACCACCATTTTTCATGATCTTTATTCAAAAAGACAATACTTGCAATTACTTTTAGCTTTGTTATATTTAAGGGTGCGGTCTAGCAGTCAATGAAGTACGTGGACTGAGAACTTGAGATTTTAGATTCAAATTCCAATAGAGACAAAAAAACCCGAAGTGATCAGAATAACCAATAGTACACATTTACCAAATTTCCACTTTCAAAAGGGAATCAAAGTGACTAATAGAAACCAAAGCATGTGTGATAAGGTGTGTCCAGTTAGTTATTATTCACCTTGACCTTATTCGGGGCATTTAGCCCCCTTACGTTCCAGCATATGATGTTATCCATTTCCTAACTTGGGAATGTTTCTACCACCCTCATTCCTCGTATTTACTGTTGGTAGTATACTTGTCTTCACTTCCATTTGGTTCTGCGTTGTCTCTTTTTCTGATTTCTCGACCTGAGCATGAGCTACATGACTTTGTTGTTGTGGTGTGATTTCCCCTTCTTCCTTAACAGCCTGTTGTTTCTTCCATGAATTCCTCTTTCTGCACTCTGATTCTTTGTGACCATACTTCGTACAATACTGACAAAGGATTGGTCTCCAGTCATATAAAACTTTCTGCTCCACTAGTATCCCTCGTTCATTCATGAACCACACTATATCTGGCAGACCTGAGTCCATCTCCACCTCAATTAGTAAACGAGCAAATCTTAGCCCCACCTTCTTCTCAGTGTGTTGATCGACCATCAATGATTTTCCAACCAGACTACCTATTTTGCTAAGCCCTTTAGGGCTCCAGTACTTGAAGTCTAAGCCCGGGAATTTCACCTAAATTGGCACAGTGTTCAGTTCATCTCTGGTGAACTCCATGTCCGCACTCCAAGCCTACAACGTTTTTAGCTATCTCAGTACTAATATCTGTTGGGTTATAGTATATGAAAGAAATGTGAATGGAAAAATGGAGAATAAAATGGTGGAGGGGAAGGAGACACTAAAATGGAAAGTGTACTCCCAAATTAGAAAGTTTACTCTTTCTCCCACATTGGTGGAAGAAAAGAACTTGAAAGTGTTTATAATCAAGAACACTTATTCCACATGGCAAGTGAAGCAAGAAATAATTGATGTCTTGTGCCGTCGTTGCTTGCTCGGCTTGGCTTTGGATTTGGATCGATCGATGAGATCTATTTTTTGGACAAACTTTATTTGAATTTCGAAGAATGCCAAGGAAAAATGCAGTAAAAAAAATTTCTGCAGTTTCGGACCTTCATTTATATATACATGCAGTAATAGTTGCACTGTTTCAAGTGAACTGATGCATTATTTTCGAACTAGTGCTTCAGAAATGATACATTGTTCTGAACTGAGGCTACAGAAGGTTGCAATGGTTCGAAATGATGCTTCAGAAGGATGTAATCCTTCAATAAAGTGACACACTGATTCATGAAATGAGATGACTGTTCAGGAAAAGATGCAATCTTTGATGAACAGGCATGAACTTACAGCAAAGGTGTAACCTTTTGAGTGAATCATTGCCTCTTTTCAGAAGAGGCATGTTGTGGCTATATAAACCTGGTTTCTTCCACAGGTTTAGTATGAATTTTTTTCAGATTAAAAAATTTCTTATTGCCTCAAAAATATTCTGTGTGATCACTCAAAACGTTCTGTGAGTTCGAAGATATTCCAACCGTTTGAGGTACCACTACTGTTGGTCTGTTTAGCCATTTTATCCTGGGAGAAAAAATTCCACAACCTCGGGTACAGTGAGGAGAATTATTTCCTTAAGGAAACTCCGTGAATTCGGACGACTTGGCTATTTTCTGTTTCATCTTAATTTCTGAAAGAATAAAATACACCTCTTGAAAAGGTCATTTTGATCTTGTGTTGGGGGTATTTGATATATTTCATTGTGTTATTGTTTATACTTGAACTCTAGTTGAAGTTATTGTTCTGCATATACTGATTCTGTGTACCTGAAGTACAGATGAAAATGACAATCTTAAGGAAGCAAATACTATTACAGAATCTGTATTGCTTGTTTTTGGAGACTAAAGTTTTAACTTTCTACTCCGCCTGAACTTAACTAGTGATTTGAAGTCATAAAAACTTGGTCACAAGTTAAAGATCATTCGGTTGACAATTGGAAGTGATAAAAACTTCATTGTTAACTAGAAACAAGAAAAAAAATATTTAAAGTTACTTAATTTTTATAAGTAGTATTCTGAAAATACTAAGTATTTTTTGTCTTGTGGTGACAGAAAACTGGCAACTGAAAGTCAAATGATGGATGTGACAACGTCTGTGGGGGCAACTAATATTGCCACATCAAGTCGCACAAATGCTCCGCCAACAATGGCACCGGCGGAGAAGCCCGAAAAATTTTCGGACATTGACTTCAAGCGATGGCAGCAAAAGATATTCTTTTACCTCACCACTTTATGTCTGCAATGGTTCACTAGCGAAGACGCTCCTGAGGTACCCGAGGAAACCTCGGACAAAGACCGCTTCGTTATTGTAGAAGCTTGGAAACATTCGGACTTCCTTTGCAGGAATTATATTCTGAGTGGTCTCCAAGACGACCTCTACAATGTTTATAGTGGAACCAAGACATCAAAGGAACTGTGGGGGACACTTGCACGGTTCCTAGACTTCAAAATGATAGATAGCAAATTTGTTGTCTCTCAAGTACTGGAGTTGCAAGTTATCATACATGATCTCCTAGCAGAAGGTATATCTTTGAAAAATACCTTAGTTGAACAAATTAAAAATGTTCTTAATACTCACATAAACTGTTTTGTAGGTTTAATTGTGAATGATGCTTTCCAAGCAGCAACGATAGTTGAGAAGCTACCACTTTTGTGGAAAGACTTCAAAAACTACTTAAAGCATAAACGCAAGGAGATGATTGTTGAAGATCTTATTGTCCGACTTCGTATTGAAGAAGATAATAAAGCTGCCGAAAGAAGGTAAAAGGGGAATTCTACAATTAATGGAGCACATATTGTAGAAGATGACCAAAAAAATTCCAAAAAAAGAAAGAAAGCTAAACAAGGAAGCAATCAACCCAAGAAAAAGTTCAAGGGAAAATGCTTCAACTGTGGCAAGATTGGCCACAAGTCCACAGATTGTCGTGCCCCAAAGAAAGGCAAGAAGAAGGATCAAGCAAATATGATTGAATCCAACAAAGAATGCGATGATCTGTGTGCTATGTTCTCAGAATGCAACTTGACGGGGAATCCTCGCGAATGGTGGATGGATTCTGGTGACACCTGCCATGTATGTGCCAACAAGGAGTTGTTTTCTTCATTTCCTCCGGCTCAAGCAGAAGAAATGATCTACATGGCTAACTATGCTACTGCTAAGCTGGAGGGAACAGGGAAAATTTGCTTAAAGATGACTTCCGACAAGGTATTGACACTGAACAATGTGTTATATGTTTCGGAGTTACTAGGAACTTAATTTCTGTTTCACTTCTAGATAAGAACGGATTCAAATGTGTAACCATTTCTAGAAAAATTGTAATTAGCAAAAGAGAAATGTATGTAGGAAAAGACTATCTGACCGAAGGCCTTTATAAGATGAATGTAATGACTATTGAAATAAATAAAAGTTTGAATTCTTCTTATTTGCTTGAGTCTTATGATTTATGGCATGAACGTTTAGGCTATGTTAATTACAAAACGTTACGAAAACTGATTAACTTAGAAGTTTTGCCAAACTTTGAGTGCAATAAATCAAGTGTGAAACGTGTGTGGAATCGAAGTATGGAAAGCATCCTTATAAGTCCGTTGAAAGGAATTCCAATCCCTTAGACTTAATACACACTGACATTTGTGATATGAAGTCAACACTATCACGTGGTGGGAAAAAGTATTTCATAACTTTTATTGACGATTGCACTAGATATTGTTATGTCTACTTGATAAATAGTAAAGATGAAGCAATAAATGCGTTTAGGCAATATAAAACTGAAGTTGAAAATCAGTTAGACAAAAAGATCAAAATGATAAGAAGTGATAGGGGAGGAGAATATGAATCTCCCTTTGCGCAAATATGTGTAGAGAATGGAATAATCCATCAAATGGAATAATCCATCAAACTACGGCCCCATATTCACCTCAATCTAATGGAATTGCGGAAAGGAAAAATCGAACTTTGAAGAAAATGATGAATGCCTTACTTATAAGTTCTGGTTTACCGCAAAACTTATGGGGGGAGGCTATCCTTATGGCCAATCGTATACTCAACAGAGTTCCCCATAGTAAGACACAATCAATTCCTTATGAAAAATGGAAAGGAAGGAAACCTAAATTGAAATATTTTAAAGTGTGGGGGTGTCTAGCGAAGGTTCAAGTTCATAGGACCTAAAACGGTGGACTGCGTGTTCATAGGATATGCTAAAAGTAGTAAAGCATGTCGATTTTTGGTTTATAAATTCGAACATCCGGATATTAATGAAAATACGGTAATTGAATCAGACAATGCTGAATTCTTTGAAAAGATTTACCCGTATAAAATTAGACATGAATAGTCTAGTGGAGGATCTAAATGACCTCGAGATGAACGAAGTGAAAATGTACATAATGAAGAAAATCCAAGACGTAGTACACGTCAAAGAACGTCAACTTCGTTTGGATCAGATTTTGTAACATTTCTCTTAGAAAATGAGCCTCAAACATTTAAAGAAGCGATGTCGTCGTCAGACTCATCCTTTTGAAAAGAGGCAGTCAATAGTGAGATAGATTCAATCTTAAGCAACCATACATGAGAATTGGTTGACCTTCCTCCCGGAGTAATAATAAAGATAATTTGGTTAAATTAGTCTCTAATTAATATTTTTCTTACGGAGAATACAAACAAAGAATGATGACAACTAATTAGGAACGAAGAAAGTAAATTATACAGACTTTATAGGCATTTGACTATAAAAATTAAAGAATTGACGATGAAGTTATATTTGTTATGCAAAAACTCTTTAGAATCCGAACGTACTTTTTTATAAATGTGATTTATACCAATTTCATTTCTAAAAACTAGCAGAGTCACCCAATTTAATTTTCACAAATCCACTAGCTTGTTCGTATATATTTTTCTATTTCTACTCTTAATAAGTGAAAGTCCCTTGGTACTACCTAGGGTACTTGTGTAATTGCACACCTGTATTTTTCTTAGGTGAGTTTTATTCTTTTTCATATTTCTTTTTAGATTTACCTATTACATTATTCAGTTCCCCATAATTATTTGTTTTTTCTTATAACACTCTATTATATTACTTTAAGTCTATTGTTCTGATTAGGAAAAAATCACATACAAAGCAATCTTCAACAACATCATGAAGGTGAGTTATAGTCATTCATACAATTTTATAATTTTTTATTTGACCAACATTTTAAGATGTATTTTTCCATCATATTAATAAGAGAAAAATTTTCACCTTATAGTACTTTCTTATAGTTTTTGAATATCTAAATTTTAATTTTAAAATATTAAACTAATCTTATTTAATTTAATTTTAAAAATTAATTGAATTGACACTCAAAAAACAAAATATGATAATTATTTTAGAACAATAAAAGTATTGTGTAATATAAAATATTATTATTGCATATGTTAGGATTGGTAATTATCTAGTGTGGTCCTCAATAGAGTACTTCCATATATGGTCAAAAAATTTGGGAATAACCATATTCACATTAATATTTTTCAAGAAATTGTTACACAAAAATACTCTAGAAAACAAATGCCCACAGTCCCATCCCCATCCTGGCCATGTGAAACATCTCAGAATTTATTTTTGTTTATTAGCAATCCAACTAATCCAACACTGCCAAAACCTCACATACTGACATTTGCATTGAATATTGTAACCCCATATGAGTCGGGACTTTTACTAAGACGTTAAAAGTAAACATACGAACTAATCGAAGGGAGTTCAATAT
Organism: Capsicum pubescens; assembly: GCA_030864215.1. Classification (NCBI taxonomy): domain Eukaryota; kingdom Viridiplantae; phylum Streptophyta; class Magnoliopsida; order Solanales; family Solanaceae; genus Capsicum; species Capsicum pubescens. Next base: position 27,049,778 of record CM061549.1, on the reverse strand, counting down.
CAATTATATGTACATAAAAGATAATTTTAATCATGTATAAATAATAATGTAATTTTTTATGGATGCGAGTTCATTGAACCCCTGAATTAAAAGTGACTCTGCCCCTGTCCCCACCCAAGAGCGGAGCTACATCCGAACCCTCTTCGGTGAAAAATTATACTATTTATATATGGTTAAAATTATTTTTTATGTGTATATAGTAGATGTTGAACTCCCTTCGATTTGTTTGTATGTTATTTCTAAATCCTCCTTAATGAAAATCCTGACTCCGGTCCGCCCCGCCCCTCCTCCCACCCCCTCACCCCCAATCCCCCCAAGTGTCACTCTCATTTGATGTATACAGCTGCCTTTTGTTACCTAGCTAATAACCGTTACAATTTAGAAATAATGTATACCCAAATACTGAATGAATGTAGCTTTTTCTGATATACTGGAGCAGTGCCTTAATTAAAAAAATTTCAAGAATCATTATTTATGTATGGTTTTTTGGGTTAAGGTGTCATTGAAACTATTCCCAAGATACCATAGAGAGTGAAATAGTGAGAGGTAAGTTACAAAAATCACTCTGCATATTTAGGAATAAAATGCACAACTTTCTAGGTAAAAGAGTCAGTACTTGAAGTGCATCTTATTTATTACTCTATTATTATAATGTAAAAATATACTAATAATAGTGGTATAGAGTAGTTTTTGGTGTGTACCATGCAAATGAAAGTAGTATTTTAGTAGAAATTTTTTCAGAGTGGATCTAAACTACATCTCTTTTAGCTCAAAAATTCATGGTTCCTACCTCTTCAGCATGTAAATGGCCAACTTCTCTTCAAGTTAGTTATGCCTTCTTTTACTTTAGTGTCAATAATTTTCTTGCCAAATCTTGTATGAAGTCTAAACATATATATAAGTTTTTGTTGCATTTAGTATACTAGTGTTTAACTTAGCATATGATTTAAGTGCTATACATAAAGTTTACTTTAATTGATGAAAAACAGTCTCCCTCTGTTTGTTGATAAATAGTTGTTTTATGAATATTTCGAGGGCATTTGGGTCTTATTAAGTTTAGTACACATCTTAAAGTATCCAGATCTGCTGCCTTTTAAATCTACTATTAGGGAAAAGAAACCAAGAAAAGGGTGAAATTTCTTTTTTTTTTTTTGTTGAGTGATATAGAAGAGTGAGAAAATGAGATCGATAGAGGATAAAGGATGCTTGAGTTATGGAAAAAAACAAGAAGTTGTAGGAGGGAGTAGTACTATGAATTATGAGTTTCATCATAGAACAGTAGCCTCAGGTAAACCAACACCATCAAAATGGGATGATGCACAAAAATGGTTAGTCAATCTATCAAGAGGGGGAGGTGAAAAACACCAATCTAAAGCGTCCCCTAGAAACTCGAATGCTGATGACCTAAGGCTGATTGCGCCGGTCCCAAAGAAAGAAGAAGACTATTCGAGTGGCAGCGATGAGGGAGATTCTAGTATGATGATGATTCAATTTGGTGTAGAAACAAAGAAAGTTGATAATTGTGATGAATCAAAATCAATGTGGAGAATCAATAAAGCTGGTTGTAATAGCAACTCAGCACCCGGTGCTGTTCGATCGATATGTGTTAGAGACATGGGAACAGAAATGACCCCAATCGCTAGCCAAGAACCATCGAGAACAGCGACGCCAATTAGAGCGAGAACTCCAGCAGCAAGAAGCCCAATATCCTCAGGATCTACTACTCCTATTAGGGGCCAAAATGGGGTAGTGCAGACTATAGAAACTGGTCAAATCGTTGCCACTGCCACCATTGGTGACAACAGGGGAAATGCAGGTGCTACACGTATTGTTCGCGGTGTAGAGGAAACTATTAACAGTGAATTAACAGCTAACAAGGAAACAGACAATGCCAACAACAAGCTTAATCCACTGGAGACGCGCGCAATGGTGTGGGACGAGGCTGAACGTGCTAAGTACATGGCAAGGTAATGTACTTGATGTGTAGGTTGCTGATTATCGATCAGTTTCAACACTTCTGTCAAACACTTCTGATTTATCTACAGGTACAAGCGCGAAGAGGTGAAGATACAAGCTTGGGAAAATCATGAAAAGAGGAAAGCTGAAATGAAAATGAAAAGAATGGAGGTAATCAATCTTAGTCCTTTCTCATATGCCACTTTCTGTCATTGCATTCTCTGTATCTTCTTTCTTGTGCATGCTAAGTATTTCGTCGTTAAAGTTAATATCAACTTACTATAACAGCCTAGTTACAATCATCGATGAATTTGCAGGTGAAAGCGGAGAGAATAAAAGCGAGGGCAGAGGAGAAGTACAGAAACAAATTGGCATCAGCAAGGAGAAAAGCAGAAGAGAAAAGAGCCAATGCTGAAGCACAACTGAATGAAAAAACTGTAAAGACTTGTGAAAAGGCAGATTACATAAGGAGGACTGGTCATCTTCCCTCATCTTTCTCTTTTAAGTTACCTTCTTCTTCCTGCTGGTAGCACCATTAATTTGTACCTACTATCACTGCTATTTTTAGTTAATACAATTATTAGCACTACTGTTGGTGCAGCCTAAACACACAATTTGCCAGATTTTGGTGTGAGGTACGAGGGATAAATAGTTTCGGGGACTATTTTATCCCATATTTGGTGTGAGGTATTGAAGGGTAACTTTGTAGTAACCGGTAAAGTTGTTGTATCGTGATCAGGAGGTTACAAGTTCAAGCCTTGGAAATAGTCTCTTGCAGAAATGCAAGGTAAGACTGTGTACAATACACCCTTGTGGTAAAACCCTTCCCCGAACCATGCGCATAGCGGTAGCTTCAGTGCACCGGGGCTGCTCTTTTTGATGTGAGGTATTAGTTAGTACCGAGACTATTTATCTCACCATTTACATCATAGTAATGGGATAAGTTATCCCATATACATGATGAAAAACTAATTCCGAAATAACTCTTTTCCGAACCAAACGACAAGGACTATATGCCCATGAATAGAGTACAATACACCCTTGTGGTAAAATTCTTCTCCGAACCCTGCGCATAGCGGGAGCTTCAGTGCACCGAAGCTGCTCTTTTTGGTGTGAGGTATTAGTTAGTATCGGGACTATTTATCCCACCATTTACACCATAGTGATGGGATAAATTATCTCATATATATAGTGGAATAACTAATCGCGGGATAGCTCTTTCCGAACCAAACGACAAGGACTATATGCCCATGAATAGAGAAAAAGAGTAACTACAGTAGTTAAAACATTTACTTGGTTGATGGTTGAAATAAATGAGGTGACTTTTGAAATTTTTTTTTGAATAATATTTAGAAATGAAGTAATGGTCAAACGTGAAATGAAAATAATGGAGGTATTTTCCAAAATCTCAAATATGATTTCAAGCTATATTTGATATTTTAATGGCTAAAGAAAGATTTTAGAGTAAAATGAACTAATTTTTCGAAATAAAGTGTTTAATATTCATGGTCAAACAACTTCTTTATTTCTATTTTGTGTAAAGCGTTAACGCAGAGTTATACTGCTTGTGCCTCTCTAATATACAATAACATCTTTAATATAATTTCACAAAATGAGATTGAGAAAAAGGTAGAGTAATGTTCATTGAACTAATTTTAAACAGGAAATATTTAAGGAAAAACCAGTAGGCAGAGGTTGATAGAAAATTCAAAAACTAAATTATTATGTACTATTTTTTTTTCTTATTTAATGCAATCGAATTAGGTATCGGACGAAATTATTTTATTCTTTATTTAATACAATTGAATTAGGTTAGAAATTAAATAAATATAACAGCATCTTTGACGTACATTTTATGTTGTTTTTTTTATAAATATTTTTTTGGTTTACCATCCATCCTGTGTTTGGTACCCGTATTGGAGCCCTGACTAATTCGGATCGCGCATTGTAAGACCCATTAAGGTGGCACCGCTCCCAACAGAGTTTATTTTTATATATTTACTTTACAATCACATCATCCATCTTTTCAATTTTTAAGAAAAATTCTAAAGGAATTTTTTCTACGGAAATTATATTCGACTCGAGGTCGATTGACTCGAAGGACTCGAATTGTCCTTTTCGACCGGTTTTATCATAATTAAAGTGATAAGGAAGGGTGCTAATGTCATTTCACATTTTTTTCCTACCCAAATTACCCTTTCCATTTCAAAACCACCCGGTTTTGTTTAAAAAACCATTCCCCACACCTGTCTTGTCATGTCCCCACTATCTCCTTTCACTTGACCCTTTATCTTCCCCATTTATTTTTCTTATCCGATTTTTTTTTTGTTTTTATATAGTAAATTAGGATTTGAGACCTTCTAATTTGGGAACTATTCGTTGGCCCATTTATTATTGTAACCCGATTTTGAGAACCTTTAGTTTGGGCCCAATCCAACTAAGTAGATTGTTAAAATTATCGTCATTTTAGGTCCAATTTGATGTGCATATGTGTAAATTATTCATGGGTCATTTCTTGGGCCTTAAAATACAAATTAGGATTGGGGTGAAGTTCTTGTTAATATGAAAAAGAAAAAAAAATCTACATATAAAAAAAAAGTTTGTTGAAGTGTAAAGGTATAATTTATGATTATGCCACAAATAACACCCCATCGGCTTTATTAATTTAATACACTGATGCGGAAGTCATTAATTTTCAATCATTTTTTATAATATGGACTACTAGGTAAAAAATAATAATGTAATATTTTTAGTGATAATTGTTGGAATTGTTGCAACCAATCTTGTTGTGCGTTGCGTATTGACATTGTTCCACCCATCAAGGTTTGTCAAATCCTTTTTCATTATTTTCACTTAGTGAATGGAAGCATTGACAGGCGCAAACGTATTGTAAAGTTAGTAAACGTTTGTGGTTTCGCTAAATTTATCACAATGAAAAAATAACTATTTTGCATGCGAAGTGACATCTTTACTATACATTATGTCATTATTTTAGTGAACGCTACCATGGATAATTAGGGTTTTTATTTAACACATTTCGTTGCAGTATGAATTAGCAGTTATATGAAGTAAATTGTTAATTAGCACGCAGTTCCTCCATTTTGAATTTTCTCCTCCCATGTTCAAGTATAATTTGAAGCTAATTTTTATATACCCTAGTTCAATTAAGGAAGACTATTAGGTGAGAATGTATTCATCAATGTATTTGTTAAGCCATCCAACGTACAATCATGTTTAAACATTTGTCCAAGTTGTTCTTGGACAATAGGATGTTTAGAGTTAAAGATTTAAACATTAACAGATTCAATTGAAGCGTCACACAGAAAGTTCATAGTCTTTTGTTTCAGTGGTTTTTTTGGAGTGAGTTTGTGTTGGACGCTTATTATTTGTTAGTTGCAGTTTATTACGCAATTATAAAGAAGACATTTATTTTTGTTATTAGTTTGATGAAGAGTAATTGGCTCCAAAAAAATATTTTACCTTGTTCAGTTCAAAGTCGTACTTACAAATAGATTGATCTGGATAACTTTTCATATACCCGAATAGTGAAAAGAAATGAATTTGTAAGGAATTTGGATAACAACCTCGTTTTTTGTATAATTTTCTTCAGGTTAATCTAATCAATATTAAATGTGTTCAACGCCTAATCTACAGTTTGTATCAATATATTCTGTTCAATTAACTTGTGTGTTCCATTGTTTGCAGAAAGTTAAGGCAAGTGTAATATGAAAAGAATACATTCATTTGTTAAGTGCAACTGGAAGAACAAACATACAACGGAAAAGAAGAAACAACAATTTAAAAAGACCGAAAAAGAAAATAAATAAACAACAACCTAAGCAACTGGATCAACACCCTCAACAGCCTCACCACCTTTTTCAAGCTTCTCGTTGTTAACCTCTCGTATATAGGTGTGAAAACGATGCCTCAAATCCTACAGATCTCGCTTAAGCTGTTCCATACACTGATTAAGGTCCCTCACCTCATCTTTCAGCAGCTCAATCTCCCAAACAGTGTGATAGCATCTCCTTCTTCGGACCACACGACTATTTCCATTGTTTGAGGAAGACAAATTTTTTTTCTGTAAAAGAGGCGTTTGAAAAGTTGTTGAGGAAACTCTATAAGATAAGATAAAAGATGAACAAAATCACAAAGAAAAGAGGATACGTATGTATGTATATAAATAGGCGAGGGTTTTTGTTGGAGAATTAAATGAGAAATAAATTGTTTGTTTCGCCCTTTCAGCAACCTACAAGCCGATCCATACTAGGTCTTGGATATGGTAATGTCACCTAGGTTCTACCAAAATCCTTGAATAGTGTTAAAGCCAGTCATAATGGTCTACATGCATGCTGTCATTGACAAGAATTTTCTCTACTGTTTGCCTTTGTCAAGTCCCATCCAAAATCAACCAATCTGCCTACAAGATTTTTCTTACCTTTCTCGTAAAAAATCTAGCAGAAAAATTTAGTTGGTAAATCTAGATGACTTCTTTTCCAGCTTTCGGACATTCAATTGGCAAAAAAACACAAAAAGAGAAAGAAAGAAATACGGAACCCAAAGAAGGAGTGTTGTTATGATAGTTGTTAATGCAGTGATAGTAAAGGAAAATTAAAACTTAGTAATTGAAATTGAAAATAAGAACTAAAGAGTAAAGTTATGAGTTTAATAATAATAATAATAATAATAATAATAATAATAATAATAATAATAATAATAATAATATAACCACAAGGGTTGGTGTGGTGGTTCAGCACCTCACCCCTTAAGCAAGAGGTTGGGGGTTCGATCCCCACCTCTGGTGAATGGAGAAAACTCTGTGTCCAGTTTCCTACCGCATAGTGCGCTGACAGTTGAACGAAGAATTAGTCTTATGGCTGCCGGCTGTGGGGATACCTTGGAAAACCAAAAAAAAATATATAATAATAATAATAAAAGACATTCAAACCAATCCATAACCTGAAAACTTCTTCACACAGGGATTATATGTTTAACATTTAATAAGACAAATCGGTCGGTATTGTTGGTGATCTCGATGGTCAAAATGTCGTCTACTTCGATACCCGCAGCACAGATGAAAATTTTTCAGCCGTCATATATCCTCGGACCATTCCGATGGTTGCTGAACACTTTAGCTGTATACGTCTTTCTATTACCACGATGACAAATGGTTACCCGCACTGAACCGATGGGGAAGTGTATACATATATCTTCTGGTATCGACTAAAAAGGGAGAAAAAGATGGAAGACTTACTCAAATTTGAAAGAGAACAAAAGTTAAATGAAGCAAATAAAGAAACATAGAATCCTTAATGAGTAAAAAAATTAGAAATTACCACTTCATCATATGTCATGTCATTTACGTCCAACCTAATAATGAATTCTGGCATGCGTTAATTAGGGTTGAGACGTAGTGGTCTGAACCTTTCCATTTTCTTTGCTGGTGGGGGAGGTGAATAGGGTTTTGGTTGAGATTCTGTGGTGTTTTGTGGAGATGAGTGGTGAGATATTTTCAGCTTCCCTCCAAATAAATAAGGAAAAGTTTTATTTTATCTTTTTGAAACGATTTTTGAATTCCCCAAAATACATTTGGGGAACCGCCTTTCAAACAATAATTTAAAAAAAATAATAGTGGGAGAGGTATGGTTTCGAACTCGGGACCTATGAAATCTAAAGTTGATGTTTGACCAAGTCGCTGCAATAGCATTTAGTACTAGTTGGCATGCATTATATTTTTATTGATGTGATGCTCTATTTAGGTATCATTAAGGAATCCAATTATTTACATTAACACCCAAATTAAGGGACTCATTTTAATAATTTAAATGTTTTACAAGTGGATTCCATGTCTGTAACAAAAAATGGCATGATGGAATATTCAATTGATTATCTAAATCGTTCCGAGAATACTGAATTCAACTGAATGATTTATAATTGATAGTTGTAGATGTAATGTAATTTGTTCATACATTGAGTATGAACATGACACAACAACAGTGAACAGACTTCGTTCATGCAAAGAGAATGACAATGTTCATCAAATAAATTTTAATTGAATCTACAATAGTGAGATAGTTTGATTGACGTATAGTCATAATATTAACTCAATGTATAGTTTGTGTCCATAATTGTTGATTCAACGTTTCTTTGTAATTGAAATCATTTTGATTTATTCACGGACATAGAAAACGTGAAGATTGCTTTAGGTAGATACAATTTATTATTGTCACAATTATGAAATCTGTTACAATCCCAAGTAGGCTTAGACTGCGGATATTATCTGCCATATTGCAAACTGTTGTATCTAAATATTGCTCAATGTGATTTTAATGTATGTATTACGTAGAATTTGTGTTGCCGTAAATATTTCGTTTATTTATGAATAGTTGAAATCTTAAATAACCCTTCATAATATAACCCAAAATTCAAACGTAATATCCGAACCAAGGTTTCATGGCCTATTAATTTGATTGTTTTTAATTACAACCTAAAACATTTAGATTTTTGTCATGGAAAAATTCAATAATAAAATTTTTTATTCACACTATAAATCAGTTATTTCTTGGATATTTTGACCTATTTACGTAAAAATTAAATATATTCTTTTATCACATTTTGAATACATTAATTATTGGGAAGGAGCTTAATTACAATTAATTTTCATATTCATTGGAAAGTGTTTGCCAATTTTCCTTAGCCATTTTAAAATACGTATTTTCATTTCAATTTCCCTTAGCCAATTGAAACCTATTCTCATATTTATAGGTATAAACATTTATAATTTTCAATCAAACGTATTTGAAAACATAGAATGTAAATTGAAACGTATTTTTCAAAAGATTTAAACTTTATTTTTTGCTAATTCTAATTCTCGAGTAAAAATTTCCTCTAATTCTAATTCTATACTAATTATTTTTCCTCCACACTTAAATATTTCTCCACCGAAGCATATTTTTAGTATTTGAAAAAATACGATGATAAATACGTTTATAGCTTGCCAATTTTCATACATACTCATTATTTGGTAATTTCAGTATAATCTCATAATTTAAAAACATAATCATTATTTGTCAATTTCAGTTTACATATATGTAAATACGTTTTCAAATAGATTTACTTAGGCAGACATTCTTTATTTAAGTTAGTATAATTTTACATGTTTTATAAATTATATATATAAATTATTCAAATATATAATTATTTTGTATAAATTATATCTATAAATTATTCAAATATATAATTATTTTTAATATATATAATTATTTGAACGAAAAATGTGTGTTTTTGATATGCTTGCCTAACAATTTGCGTTGCAATTGAATTGCAATAATTTTCTTGAGTTTAAAAAAAATACAAAATTTTGTTTGGAAGAAAAGGCTATTATAGTCTTTTTGTTATTATGGCCAAATTACGGCCAAACTTTTATGGCCATTAAGCATCAAAGTATTGCAACTTATATTTTTATATGCATTTTGCCTCTAAGATATTTTTTTTTTTTTAATTTAGACCATGCCCAACCACTAATTAATGGTTCGCTTACTTACAATTTTTTTTCCTAACCTATGCATTTGCAACTATTTACTTCACTAATGCCGATTTTATTTCTTCTGTTTTGCATTCAATAGTCGTTTTTCGGAAATAGAACTTACAGAAAATTGATTAATGATGTCGGTTACTCATAGAATTTTTCAAGATAATTTTGTCGAAGCAGCAAGATAAATAAAGATGAACAAATTCGTTTAAGACGAACTACTGAATACTTTTATAAGAACAATCCAATAAAACAAGATATTACTAATACCTTATCAAATACGAAAAAAGGTTCTGTAAGTGCAATGAGAAACAGTAGGTTCGGGTCCTGATTAAGAACAATCATTTTAATACAGTTTTTAAAACTGCGTATCAGCAATATATGTAACACATCTTCTTCCCTAAAATTTGTAGCCCTGATAAATTGTCTCCATCCGTTGCTGATCCTACAATAGTTGTTGATGCCGGAAGCACCAACTTGAGCCCGATACACCTCACTTTGACAATGAAAGATAATAATCGGCGTCGGATTTTCAGGAAAGTAGTCGTTGACGCTTAGTGGTAGCCACTACAATCCCTAAAATAAAAGTGACGAATTAAACGAAGACACATAGGAAGAGAAATTTTAAATAAATAATAAATAAATAAATATACCAGAAAGTATCGTTCAAAGTAGGAGCGGCGCAGATTAACTCAGAACTGATGAACGGGGCCTGTCCGCGCTTGAATGGGGATGAACGACGACATATTTTTCTTTTCTTTTTAGAGAGTTACGAAGGAATACATTAGTTGGTTGTGGATGAAGCGTGTAGTGTGTTGTCTTTTAAAGAGGAGATGAATGGGAAGGGTTTGTGGTCTGTGTAGTAGGTCAGCATTTATGGTCCGCAACACTTATTGCATAGACGGAAAATAATCTATAAAGATCGGGTCAGGGAGAGTCGAATTGGCGAGCTAAGGAGTATTAACAGGATGATTGACCATATTTTCCACTAAAGCTTTCAACACAACGCATGCGTTTGACAGGGTATCAACATTCTATCAAATACTATTATTAAATTAACTTATGCCAATGGATTGCTGAATGAATGCACGTTATAATGAATTGGGTTGACTCTCGGCTATCAATTTGTCAACTTTATATGATTTTTTTTAAAATCGCTCGTGACACGTGATTGTTGGATCAATGTACGTCATTAATTGGAAATACTCAACATTATATCAACCATTGTTGAATTCACTCACGACAAGTTATTGTTGAATGAAGGTACGTCATGAAGCACGACCATTCTCAATTTGTCGTACTTATATCAAATGCTATCATTAAATTAACTCTTGATGAGGAATTGTGGAATGAATGTACATCATGAATTGCGTCGACTATCAATTTGGCAACATTACATAAAAATTTAATATATTCTGTCGCGACACGTGATTGTTGAATTAATGTACGTAATGAGTTGCGTTGACTATCAATTTATCAGCGTTATATAAAGCGTTGTCGAATTCACTCGTGACACGGATTGTCGAATGAATGCACGTCATGAAGTACGACAATTCTCAATTTGTCGTACTTATATCAAATGCTATCATTAAATTAACTCTTGACGAGAGATTGTGTAATGAATGTACGTCATGAATTGCGAACTGTCGTTACTTAATATTGCAAATTGTGATTTTAATGTATTTCGTTGATTTATGAATAGTTGGAATTTTAAATATAATGAGTCATAATATAAGCCAAAATTGAAACGTAATTTTCGAACCAAAATACTATGGCCTATTAATTTAATTGTTGTATTGCAAACTAAAACCATTCGAATTTTTTCAGTTGTATTGCTACTTATTTTTAGATGTTTTTTGCATGTTATAATTTTTTTTATTTATTTAAAGTGTACCCAATCTCTAATTAATGGTTCAGGAGTTACTACTTTTTTTCCTAACCAATACATTTGCCACAATTTATTTCACGAAACACGATTTTATTTCATCTGTTTTGCATTCATTGTTCGGAATTTGAAAATAAAACTTACAGAAAATTGAAGCATCAAGATAAATAAAGATGAATAAACTTGATGAACATGAAGTACTGCATATATTTATAATAACAAATCAAAACAACAAGGCATTACTAATGCCTGATCAATAACGGGAAAGATTCTTTGAGTGCAATGAGATATCGTAGGTTCGGGTCCTCATTAAGAACAACAATTTTAACAGAGTTTTGAGATGTAAAACATCTCCTTCTATAAAATTCGTAGCCCTAATAAATTGTCTCCATTACGATAGTTGTTGATGCCGATAGCAACAACCTGAGCTATATACACCTCTGTTTCATGATGAAAGATCGTAACTGGCGTCGGATTTAAGGGGAAGTAGTTGTTGACGCATAATGGCAGCCACTACAATTCAAAATAAAAAGTGATGAATGCATTAAACGAAGACACATAGAAAGAATAGATTTAAAAAACAACAAATAAATCTACCAGAGCGTCCTTCTCAACGTAGGAGCGACGCAGATTAACTCGGAACAGATGATGGGGGCCTGTCTGCGTGTGAACGGGGATGAAGGGCGACATTTTTTTGAGAGTTATAGTAGTACTGATGAGGCGTGCATGTGATGTCTTTTAAAGAGGAGAGGAATGAAGAGGGTTTATTTTGGAAGTGGTGACCTTGGTAGTTGGTCAGCATTTAGGGTCCACAACACTTATTGCTCTTATGGAAAATAATCTAAAAAAAATGGATCAGGGAGAATCAAACACGCGACGTAAGGAGTATTAATAGGATGATTGACCTTATACACTACAAAAACTTTCAGCACAACGCATGCGGCATAATAATCAATCCATCAAAGAACTTGTACGTTTGACCATGGATTAATATTATATCAAATGCAATTACTAAATCATCGTGCGATACGTGATTGTTGAATGAATGTACGTCATGAATTGTGTTGACTCTTAATTTATTGATATTATATGAAAATTTACTATATTCCCCTGCGACATGTGAGTGTTGAATTAATGTACGTGATGAGTTGCGTTGACTATCAATTTATCAACGTTATATCAAGCGTTTTCGAATTCACTCATGAAACGCGATTGTCTCATCAATGCACGTCAGGAAGTACGACAATACTCAATTCATCGTACTTATATCAAACACAATTACTAAATTAAGATGGTGTTTGTTGACGGATATAGTTGTATGTCTTTGCTGATTAAAACAAAATATTTGTACGTAGTTATACATCTAATATTGCTTGGTTGTCGTTGTCTTCTCTATAAGATGATGACAACTGCTAATTATTGTAGTTATATTGGTTATCGGCTATTAGTCCCTAACGATTTAATTTTGGTTTAAACCGAAAAAAATTGGATAAGTAACTAACTTGAATAAAAAATGAAACTTAGTTATATTGATTATTGTTTTTTCTTCATTGCGATTTGATTTCCGATTTAATAAGTTATTGACCTATTTTCTTGAAAGGAGTATAAAATAAACGCTAGGAATGTATTGAGATATTTCTTTTGTTTCATTTTAATTGTCTTCTTCACTTGGCTCAGCACTCAAATTCAAATTTTTCAAAATAAACTAAAGAGTATATATATGAATTCAATAAAAAAAGACTTTCAAAACCAATGCCTAATCGAAACACTAAAATTACGGATTTCTTCACATATTTGAAAGTTGTACACCCTAAAAACTACTTCACACATCGATTATGTGATGAACAGTTACGAAGACGTATTTGGGAACACTGTAGGAGATCCTGAAGTCCAAAACGTCTCCTATATGAAAACCCGCATCACGAACGAAATATCTCCATCCGTCACATATTCTCCGCCTGTTCTGATACCCGCAACAGGCGACTTTAGCCTTATACGCCCTTTTAGTACCACAATGAAGAATGGTTAACGACGTCGGGTCGCTGGGAAAGTACTGACTAACCTCTTGAGGGATCCACTAAAAAAGGGGGTAAAAGATGGACGAATTAAATCAAAATAAATAATAATTAAATTAAACTAAAAAAGAGACGTAGAATCCTCATTGAATAAAAAATGAAAAATTACCACTCGGTTAAGATTCATGTATGATCTGGTCAATGTAATACTAAATTCAAACCTGTAATCATTAGGGTAGTCGCGTAGTTGAATTAAAGTTGTCATTTTCTTTGGGGGTCGGGGGAGAAAAATAGGGTTTTGGTTGAGTGTTCCGTATTGTAGGAGATTGTTGATTACTAAAGGCAAGGAAAAGGAAATGGTTGTTACTCTGACGGTTTGTATTCTTAGAGGTGACCTAGGAAATTGTATTTGAAAAAGTAGGCATTGTATTCTTAGAGGTGACCTAGGAAATTGTATTTGAAAGGGTAGGCATTAGTTTTCTACCCAAAAAAAATGAAAAAAACAATCAAAACAGCATGCGTCGGGGAGTATCGAACAGGCGACCTAGGGTAGGCATTATTGCTCATTCCAAAAAAATCTATCAAAACAACACCGTGGAGTATCGAACACGCGACTCAAGGAGTATGCACAAGCCGTTTGACCGTATTTGCTACCAGAGCTTTCAATAGATTTCATGCGGCATAATAACGTAACAATCATCGAGCTCATCCTTTTAATCAATTACGTGACATAAATTTTTTAAATGAATGTACATTATGGAATTTGTAGATTCGTAATTGTTAAATTTTAGGATACTATTGTTAAATTAACACGTGACAATGGATTGTCGAATGAATGTACATAATATTAAATTCCGTCGATTCTCAATTGGTCAACATTATATGCATAAACTTTATTAAATAAACTCGTGACAAGGGATCGTCGAATGAATGTACGTAATAATGAATTGCGTCGATTCTCAATTGGTCAACATTATATGCATAAACTTCATTAAATTAACTCGCGACAATGGATTGTCGAATGAATGTACGTAATAATGAATCGCGTCGATTCTCAATTGGTCAACATTATATGCATAAACTTTAGTAAATGAACTCGTGACAAGAGATTGTCGAATGAATGTACGTAATAATGAATTGCGTCGATTCTCAATTGGGCAGCAATATATGCATAAACTTTAGTAAATGAACTCGTGACAAGGGATCGCCGAATGAATGTACGTAATAATGAATCCCGCCGATTCTCAATTGGTCAACATTATATGAAATAACTTCATTAAATTAACTCGTGATAATGGATTGTCGAATGAATGTACATAATAATGAATTTCGTCGATTCTCAATTGGTCAACATTATATGCATAAACTTCATTAAATTAACTCGTGACAATGGATTGTCAAATGAATGTATGTAATAATGAATTCCGTTAATTCTCGATTGGTCATTATATGAAATAACTTTAGTAAATTAACTCGTGACAATGGATCGTCGAATAAATGTACGTATTAATGAATCATGTTGATTCTCAATTGGTCAACATTATATTTATAAACTTCATTAAATTAACTCATGAAAATGGATTGTCGAATGAATGTACGTAATAATGAATTCCGTCGATTGTCAATTGGTCAACATTATATGGAATAACTTTAGTAAATGAACTCGTGACAAGGGATCGTCGAATGAATGTACGTAATAATGAATCATGTCGATTCTCAATTGGTCAACATTATATGCATAAACTTAATTAAATTAACTTGTGACAATGGATTGTCAAATTAATGTACGTAATAATGAATTTCGTCGATTCTCAATTGGTCAACATTATCTGAAATAACTTTAGTAAATGAACTCGTGACAAGGGATTGTTGAATGAATGTACGTAATAATGAATCACGTTGATTCTCAATTGGTCAACATTATATGCATAAACTTAATTAAATTAATTCATGACAATGGATTGTCGAATAAATGTACGTAATAATGAATTCTGTCGATTCTTAATTGGTCAACATTATATGCATAAACTTCATTAAATGAACTCATGACAAGGGATCGTCGAATGAATGTACGTAATAATGAACCGGGTCGATTCTAAATTGGTCAACATTATATGCATAAACTTCATTAAATTAACTCGTGACAATGGATTGTCGAATGAATGTACGTAATAATGAATCGCGTCGATTCTCAATTGGTAAACATTATATGCATAAACTTTAGTAAATGAACTCGTGATAAGGGATCATCGAATGAATGTACGTAATAATGAATCGCGTTGATTCTCAATTGGTCAATATTATATGCATAAATTTTAGTAAATGAACTCGGGACAAGGGATCGTCGAATGAATGTACGTAATAATGAATCGTGTCGATTCTCAATTGGTCAACATTATATGAAATAACTTCATTAAATTAACTCGTGACAATGAATTGTCGAATGAATGTACGTAATAATGAATTCCGTCGATTCTCAATTGGTCAACATGATATGCATAAACTTCATTAAATTAACTCGTGACAATGGATTGTCGAATCAATGTACATAATAATGAATTCACTCGATTCTCAATTGGTCAACATTATATGAAATAACTTTAGTAAATGAACTCGTGACAAGGGAGTGTCGAATGAATGTACGTAATACTGAATCGCGTCGATTCTCACTAGGTCAAGATTATATTCATTAACTTAATTAAATTAACTTGTGACAAAGTATTGTCGAATGAATGTACGTAATAATGAATTCCGTCGATTCACAATTTGTAATACCCCAGGAAATTTTTCGTTGAAATTTTGTGCGTAAACGTGTTGGGTTCTATCTTCTAGAATAAATTATAAATTTTTCGTGCGTAATGTCTTAGATTATGACCCACCATTGAGTAGAGTATTGAATAAGCTTTCCAATGATATGTGGATCATCCAAAACGGACACCTGAGCGACGAGTTATGAACATTCCGATCTAATTGTGAATAGTAAAACGTGCAGGAAAAAAAAAGTACTGAGGCCTGGCGTATTTTTTCTCCAACTTTAAACGATCATAACTCCTTGTACATAATGATTTGGGTGATCTACTATATATCAATGGAAATCTCTGTGAGTCCTATTTTCGATGAAATTGGTTTCATCCAATTTGTCTATCGGAGATAAAAGTTATGGTCGATCTACTTCAGCCTATCAAAAGTGAATTTTTGGGTCAACTTCAAA
The DNA here is from genome assembly GCA_030864215.1 of Capsicum pubescens. NCBI lineage: Eukaryota > Viridiplantae > Streptophyta > Magnoliopsida > Solanales > Solanaceae > Capsicum > Capsicum pubescens. The sequence goes on along the minus strand of CM061549.1, from coordinate 27,033,180 downwards.
CAATCATAACTCCTCATACACAATGATATGGGTGAGATACTATATATCAACAGAAAGATATGAGAGTCCTCTTTCTAATGAAATTGATTTTATCCAATTTGGATATAGGAGTAAAATGTTATGGTTGATCTACTTCAGACTATCAAAACAGTCCACCAAAGGACAGATGCGGGAATTATTTGATTTTTAGGGGCGTTTTGGTCATTCACCCTCACCCAAAATTCGTCCAAACCCTATATTAAAGCCTATTAGAAGCATTATATGTTATATTTCATCAAATTCCCTCAAAAAGAAAACCCTAAGCTCCTACATCCAACTTCAAGAACCTCCAAAGTTCACCATTAATTCTTCAAATTTATTCAAGATTCCAAGTTCCTAGTTCAAGAACTCCAAGAACCATCATTCAAAGGCACGATTAACATCTCAAAAATGAGTATAGATCTAAAGTTCATCATTCAAGGTATGTGGAGTTTTTCAACAAGAACTCTCTTTCGTTCTTGTGCCCAAAAGTAATTTTTCTTACAAAGGCATGATTTTTATTTGATTTTTTTTTATGAATTTGAAGCATGAACTCATATATTATGATGATTATTATGAAATCTTGATGTTTATGATTTTGAAAGATGAATTTACACGTGTGGTGATATAAAGCATGAATCTTGAACGATATTTATCATGATTTTGATATTTGGGTCGCGAACCCCATTTGAAATTGTGTTTTTGAGAAAATGTGTGTTATAAGCACGTTGATGTTGAATATTTGAGATGTTTTGAATGATTTGACCTTTTGGTCATGAATGAGTTATTTTGAACTCGACTGTGAAAGAAATCCACGTTTTTATTGATTATGATAAAGGGGTAGCAAATTGGCTCCCGATGAAAATTGATGAAGTGTTTATTGTGAATTTTCTTTAATGTGAGCCTGAGGCTGATTTAAATTTTTGAGCTAAGTCCGGGAGTAATCTTTAGCACCGAGTGAGAGGTATAAAGTGACCTTACTTTCCTAGAACTACGTGCCCTCATAGGATGTGAGCTTTAGGCTGATTTATATAGTGATCACTAGTGTTTTTGGATTGATATTGGAAGTCCTACTCCGATGGCAAGGATAGGACGACTCTCCCCAACGTGGGTTGTACATTGGACTCCATGTAGCTCACATGGTTTATGTCGGTTATAGGATCTCCCAAAGTGTGTGTGTGTTTCCTTGTGTCTATGGTGAACGGTGAAGTGATTTGAAAGTGGAATTGTGAAAGATACTCTTTCGAAAGATTTATATGATATTTACATTATGAGAATTGATATTCTTGATGAACTGAAAGTGATTGACAAATTATATGATGACTCACATGTGTTATTATACTTATTTCATCCTCTCATGATTATGATGATTTTCTTCGAGCTATGTGAGTCTTTTATACATCCTGCATATTTCTTATAAATATTTATGATGATGATGTTTATACAACTGCATACACCCCCATATGCTCAGTATTTTTCTATGGTACTGACCCACATATTCGTATGTGGGCTACATTTTCTCGGAATGTAGGTACAAGGTATAGTTGCACCTTCGGATCCAGTCAGTTCGTGGTATCCAGTCAGCAGGTGATGAGTCCTTTTGATTCAAGGGCTTAGGTTAGTTATGCAGAGTTATATTATTGTATTTTCTTTATTCAGTCTTATTGAGTTGGGGTAGTTGGGAGTCATGACCCGGCTACCTACAGTTAGTACTAGTAGAGGCTTCATAGACAGTCAGTAGAAGTTGATGTATTTTGTTTCAATTTTGGTTGTAAAGGAAGAATTGTAATCCTGTAAAATTCCATTTTTGTATCGATCAGATTCAGAAAGGAGTTAATTTCTGCTGATTTGTATGTTTTTGTATTTTTATTCAGTTGCTTATGAGTTATGCCAGTAGAAGGGTTAGCTTGGGGTCACTTGTGACCCTAAGAACCGTGTGACGTCTCGGGACCCGATTTTGGGGCATTACACAATTGGTCAACATTATATGAAATAACTTTAGTAAATGAACTCGTGACAAGGGATCGTTGAATGAATGTACGTAATAATGAACGTCAATTCTCAATTGGTCAACATTATATGCATAAACTTCATTAAATTAACTCATGACAATAGATTGTTGAATGAATGTTCGTAATAATAAATTCCGTCGATTCTCAATTGGTAAACGTTATATGCATAAACTTCATTAAATGAACCCGTGACAAGGGATCGTCGAATGAATGTACGTAATAATGAATAGCGTTGATTCTCAATTGTTCAACATTATACGCATAAACTTTATTAAATTAACTCGTGACAATGAATTGTCGAATGAATGAACGTAATAATGAATGCCGTCGATTCTCAATCGGTCAACATTATATGCATAAACTTTAGTAAATGAACTCGTTACAAGGGATCATTGAATGAATGTTCGTAATAATGAATAGCGTCGATTCTCAATTGGTCAACATGATATGCATAAACTTTAGTAAATGAACTCATGATAAGGAATCGTCAAATGAATATACGTAATAATGAATCACGTCGATTCTCAATTGGTCAACATTATATGAAATAACTTCATTAAATTAACTCGTGACAATGGATTGTCAAATGAAAGTACGTAATAATGAATTCTGTTGATTCTCAATTGGTCAACATTATATGCATAAACTTTAGTAAGTGAACTCATGACAAGGGATCGTCGAATGAATGTACTTAATAATGAATTTCGTCGATTCTCAATTGGTCAAATTATATGAAATAACTTCATTAAATTAACTCGTGACAATGGATTATCGAATGAATGTACGTAATAATGAATTTCATTGATTCTCAATTGGTCAACATTATATTTATAAACTTCATTAAATTAACTCATGACAATGGATTGTCGAATGAATGTACGTAATAATGAATTTCGTCGATTCTCAATTGGTCAACATTATATGAAATAACTTTAGTAAATAAACTCGTACAAGGGATCGTCGAATGAATGTACGTAATAATGAATCGTGTCGATTCTCAATTGGTCAAGATTATATGCATAAACTTCATTAAATTAACTTGTGACAATGGATTGTCAAATTAATGTACGTAATAATGAATTCCGTCGATTCTCAATTGATCAACATTATATGAAATAACTTTAGTAAATAAACTCATGACAATGGATTGTTGAATGAATGTATGTAATAATGAATCGCGTCTATTCTCAATTGGTAAACATTATATGCATAAACTTTAGTAAATGAACTCGTGACAAGGGATCATCGAATGAATGTACGTAATAATGAATCACGTCGATTCTCAATTGGTCAACATTATATACATAAATTTTTGTAAATAAACTTGTGACAAGGGATCGTCGAATGAATGTACGTAATAATGAATCGTGTTGATTCTCAATTGGTCGACATTATATGAAATAATTTCATTAAATTAACTCGTGACAATGGATTGTCGAATGAATGTACGTAATAATGAATTCCGTCGATTCTCAATTAGTCAATATTATATGCATAAACTTTATTAAATTAACTCGTGACGATGAATTGTCAAATGAATGTACGTAATAATGAATTCCGTCAATTCGCAATTGGTCAACATTATATGAAATAACTTTAGTAAATAAACTCCTGGCAAGTGATCGTCGAATGAATGTACGTAATAATGAATCGCGTCGATTCTTAATTGGTCAACATTATATGCATAAAATTCATTAAATTAACTCGTGACAATGGATTGTCGAATGAATGTACGTAGTAATGATTTCCGTCGATTTTTAATTGGGCAACATTATATGAAATAACTTTAATAAATGAACTCGTGACAAGGGATCGTCGAATGAATGCACGTAATAATGAATCGCGTCGATTTTCAATTGGTCAATATTATATGCATAAACTTCATTAAATTAACTCATGACAAGGGATCGTCGAATGAATGTACGTAATAATGAATCACGTCGATCTCAATTGGTCAACATTATATGAAATAGCTTTAGTAAATGAACTCATGACAAGCTATCGTCGAATGAATGTACGTAATAATGAATTGCATCAATTCTCAATTGGTCAACATTATATGCATAAATTTCATTAAATTAACTTGTGATAATGGATTGTCGAATGAGTGTATGAAATAATGAATTCTGTCTATTCTCAACTGGTCAACATTATATGAAATAACTTCATTAAATTAACTCGTGATAATGGATTGTCGAATGAATGTACGTAATAAGTGTCGTTCTGCCACACGAGATATTTTCCTTTACGGACTTTTTTGTTTTGATCAATTTAAGTATGGGTTTGGCCATGAAATTTTTCTTTTTTCAAAATATTTCACACCACTGAAAAAATTATCAAGACGGTGTTTGTCCGCCAAAATAAATTTAAGATGTCAGGTATTTAGGTAACCCAACTTGAATCATAATATTGATTCTTTAGTAATGTGATGACCGTCGTTAATATCCAATCTTTGTTTGTGTTGTGCACAGTCAACTAAGGCGAGGAAATTTAATTGTATCCATACTTTGGTAGGTGAGGCAAGGCTAGGGTAAAGAGGGGTCAAATCGTTCACACTATTACATGCATTTACTGAGAGCAATCAAATCGGATAGCTTAATGGTCAATCAGTCACTGGTTGTCTTTTTTTGGTGGTAAATTTCTCAACTTTAAACCTACTGCAACTTTAAACGAAATAAAATAATTTTGAAACTAAAATATGCCATGAAACTAAAAAAAAGTACCAAAATTATTCATGTATTTAAAATGTTACCATAATATGCTTAACTCGGCTTTTTAGATTTTTCTAAAATATGATGATAATTCGCTCTTTTATATTTTTTAATTTGTAAACCTCTTATAGAGGTGACTTCCATTTCTTGGAATATGACAAAAATGTGTAAAGATCTGCTAGCTTTAAGCAATTGAATATAGTCAGCACATATATATATGAGTTTCAATTCATGATTTTCTTTTAATAAATGAGCTTAAGATGTGAAGTTCATTATCCTATTAGAGATAACTAAAATTTTCATGTAAAATGTACAAAGAATTTAAAATTATTTATAGTCTGTTAAAACTCAATCTAGAAAATATTTATGAAAGGTATAGCTGAACATTTTAATTCCGTTATTATTGAACGCTCTAAAAAGGGATTATGAAAATACATAATTTTAGACTAGCCAAAGTATTAGGTGGTTTAAGACTTGAGATCTAACAATGGTGCAAAATATGACATGCTTCACTCAATATTCATATCAAATTAATGATCTTGCATTAAAAAAAGGAGCTATGCAATCCTGCACGTCTACTTTACTTACTTTTTCGATCACTAATCACATGGGGTGGAGTGTTGACTTCATACTGAGGGGATTCATTAGTGTAATCAGGCTGTCAACTTTGCCTATCGACTGTTCCAAAATTTTGGAGCGTATTGCCGAAAAAATCCATACATCTAAGTGACGTCTTACTTTTTTAGTTTTTTAGTGGTTTGTAACTCCGTGTTTTCTTATTCAGTTTGTCATCATTTACAATGTTTCAAGCCTCTCAGATATCCAATGCAACCAATAAGCCTCATTTTTTATGTTATTGCGGTAATTCAGTTGTCTTGAGAAAGTTACGCACCGATTCAAATCCAGGTCGAATGTTCTTTAACTGTGCGGTTGGCCAGGTTAGTGGTTTTATTTACCGTATTGTAATTATTTTGTTTTGTAAAATGCAATCTAATTCTTATAATTTATTACAGTATAACGGCGGTTGCTTTTTTTCAAATGGCTTAAAGAGGATGCACCGGCGAGCAACCCTTCCACGCGCAATTTGAAAGGACTTGCCAAGTTTGAAGCCTCTAAAAGCTTCGTGAATCTGAAGAAAATAGGGAGCATCTTAAGTCACTGTTGTTTGAAGCCGAAGGGAGAAGGCATCACTTAAAAGGATTGCTAAAAGAAACCGAATAGGAGAGGGATCAGCTAAAATAAAAATCAGTAAAGCGGTTTACACTCTAAAATTAAATCTATTACTATTCGATATTTAATAAATTAAAAGGTACTGTATATTATTAAGCATTCCAAATAACCAATTCACATAAAACCAATAAATGTAAGAAGATGTCAAAGTGTGACTGATTCATTAAGGGTGGAAAAGTAGCGGCAAAGTGTTTAATTTTTTCATGATGAATTGAAAATTTTACTATCTCCAATTGTGAAATTTTGGTTAGGAGCGGAAAACTCTCAAAAGTTTTTGTGAGTATAGTGAAATTTTGGCAATTAAAGTTTGGACGGAAAACCACAAACTTTTAAATTTTTTCTTGACCATCTAAAAAGGGTTAACTTGTTACTACTCTATATAAAGGCGTCGTTGCTTGTGATAGTATTTAACTTGTTACTAATACCCAAAGTTCTGATAGTCTTTACTTGAAAAGGTTATCTGCTGTCATAATTCTGTTTTTAGGCTTCGTGTGTTATCTTTCTTTATATTAAAATAACGACCTTTCCTGTTCAATTTTTGTTTTCGCAGACTTAAAATGGAGATTGAACAGATACGTTTTCGAGTTGAATCTTTAAAGCACAAAATTGAAAGTCTGCCAGATCGTGAAGAATTTGATAAAAAATTGACGATATTGTCCGACCAAATTCAAACATTGGACAAAATGCTAAGGGGTTTACTCAGTCGCTTGGGCTGCGATGCTGATGGATGCCTTACTCCTCCATCATCACCCCCTCCTCAATGAATAATGGATGGTAAGTGTTAAGGTTATTTTGATCAGCTTCGACTGTTACAGATGTAATTTTAATTTATCGAACCATTTTCCAGCGCTAATTGGATTATTTTTGTCTCGATATATTCACTATGATTTGCACTAACCAAATTGTTTGAATCAAAACTATGTTGATTAGAAAAAAGTAGCATAACAATGGAAGCATTTTCTACTAGGAATACTCAATCTCATAAAATACTTATGCCATCACATTGACAAAATTTAAACAAACATAAAAAACAGATGAAGCAAAACTAAGATATCTAAATGAAACATGAAAATTCACCACAACCCATCTTAACTATCCCCGCCGTCGATTTCACCCATGTACCGAAATAAATCCTGCCTCATGTTACGCAGTTGCCGTCGAAGTTCATCATTTTCTACTCTAAGAGCATCCATAATTCCCCTCAGGAGTTCCATGTCTCTTTAAGATTTCGTGCAAACTAACGGACCCAGACTGGACAATGGTTATGTAGTTGACCATTTGCATGACCCGTTGGGTGCCCGTTACCCTAATGAAGATTATTGTTTTCAAAGACTATTTATGTTCTTGTAAATTTTTTTTTTCTTGATGATGAAGATTGAAGCGTTAGGGTTGTGTTATTTACCATCAAACCTATGAAACCCAAAGGACACCATCTGAAAGTTGCATCCATTGAACGTGACTCTTCGTTTTGTAGAAATCTGAAACGTCTTTGACAAATAGTGAACGTGACTCTTTGTTTTGTGAAAAAAATTGAACGTCTGTGGAAATTAGTGATCATGACTTTCATTAGGGTTAATTAATTTGCAAGTCCGATAATTATTGTTAATTATTCGTTATTTATTGTGTAAAGTCGTGAAAATTATAGAACTTACATCCACCCGTCAGCGTAAGTTTTATTTTACACAAGCCGTAAGTTTAAAGGGTAATAGGCAATTTTTACATGGGATCAGTGATTACTTACTCTTTTTCTCTGTCTACTACTTGCTATTGATCTCGTCTAAGCTTATCATTTCAATAAAAAATAATAATTATTGCCCAAATGTTGGTCATAAAATAAAAAAAGATCTACTTGCATTAGTTTTCTACATAGAATTACATTCACACGCCACATTTAAAAGATGTATTATTTTCCATCTCAATTTATGTGATGATGTATGAATTTTGAGAATAATTTGAGTAAAGTGATGATGTATGAATTTTGAGAATAATTTGAGTAAACATTTTATTATATTTTATTATATGCCTGCTAACTAATTTTAATATGTAGTCAATTAAAATGATAAAACACAAAATCAACAATGAGGGTGGGGATAACCAAAAATCTCCAACTACTAAATTTGGGAAATATGATTAACACTTTCGATTTATAGAAGAGGTAGTGATTAGTCTGATTATGTAAGAAGCTGATTGTTTATATGGGATTGAAGAAATAGAATACAGAATTATTAGTCAAACTCAAAATTATATATTAAAACAAGTAATCGGAATACAAAATAAGCTACATAGTTGCTGCTGAATGGAAAAAATGACTTTTAGTCAACATAACAAAATTTAAACAAATAATCAAAAAGACAAAGCTAAATTAGGATAACTAAACTAAACATGACATATCACCACAGGTCGTCATTCCTATCCCCGCCGTCTATTTCACCCATGTGCTGAAATAACCTCTGCCTGATGTAACGCATTTCCCGTTGAATTTCATCATTTTCTTGACTGAGAGTATCCACAAGTCCCCTAAAAAATTCCACGTCTCTTCTAAGATCAGCAGCTTTAGGGTTCGTGTATGATACCTCGGCAACAACAAATTCTGCGATCGTTGGTCGACGATGGTTATGTGGTTGGCCATTTGCATGATTGTTTGCGCGAGAATTATCCATTTTTTTCCAAAGATTATTTAAGTTCGTGAAAATTTTTATTGAATGATAAGGAAAATTGATAATTCTGGCTTGTGTTATATAACATGAAACCCATGAAATCCAAAGGTCACCCACTGAAAGTTGCATCTAATGAACACGACTCTTCGATTTGCTGAATTAAATTTGAAATGTCTTTCATAATTATGAACGCGACTCTTTGGTTTTATTTTGTTAAATAGTTTGTGATGTCAGCGACAATTAGTGATCATGTCGCTTCGTTTTGGCGAATTAACTCAAAATGTCTTTGACAGTTATTGAAGATAATTCTATATTTTGGTTAACAAATTTGAATGTCTTTGTTAATTATTGGTTACCATTTTGTTTGAACACATGTCTTATTAATACGGTTCATAAATAGTTTAAATTGTACATTTTCCATTGATTCGTCAAGAAACATTACCTTAGAGAAGCTTCTACACAGACCACTCTTAACTTTATTTGGGTTCGGGGGATGGGACGGAACAACTACCATGCTGCTTTTGTTGCACCATTCTCTCAATTCTACATGCAGTTGCTTCAATATGCCTGAACATCGCCTCTTGCTTCTCGCCAAAGCTGTCCATGCAGCACGTTAACGCTTCCACCTCTACTCGCATTTCGTGAACCTGAGTGTACAACAATTGAAGTGGATAAATCGCAACATACCTTTATTGAGGCAGGGCATGCGAAGGGTAAGATCTATGTGGGTTGTTAGGTGGGTTACTAATTTTCACCTGCAATGTCATAACAAAATTAATAAACTAAGAAGAAAGATGGTAATATAAAAATGAATGGACACATGATCTGTTCTAACCTTATGTTATGTTCTATTGCAGGAAGCTGCTAAGATTATGCCTATGTTGTGTTATATCCTAATACAAACACTCAATTTATAGAAAAGAATTATCACAGGAAAGTAACCTTTGTCTTTTGCTGACAATATTGACAGTCAACTTGTATAAACGTCGCACTTAAAAATTCTTTATAATATTTGAAGTGTAAATTTTATCTCTAAACTAAACTTACGGTGGAAAGTAACGATATATATTTACAATTTAAATAAATTTCTTATGCATTCGTCTGTTACGCTATAGTTGTAGATAAAAAAATGAGTTAGTTCCACAGTTTATCACTTCAAATATTAAAGTATACAGCCAAAGTAACATGCCACTAACATAACTCACTACAATCATCGTCGCTAAACTACACATATAATACAACCGTTTGAAAAATCAATGAAAGATGGTTAAATCTGTATAAAGGTTTTATTGTCGAATAAATATATTCCCTCGATCCCATTTTATTTGTCTAAAATTTGCATTTTTTAATTGTTACTTGTCATTTTACCAAGTTAATGTGGGACTAGTACAATGGGACAGTCAGAGTAATAGAGAATAGGAGAATTTTAATTCATTTTATTCTTCTTTGACCGTTGCTCTAATAAATGGGAGATATATTGCTATGGTATAACAAAGTAAGTAGTATTTGAAATTAAAAATTTAAATTATAATGGTGTAAGTTTGGTGCAACGTCGATGTATTTACAACTTGCACCATCATGTAACTTTTATCTGTTGTAGTAGGTCTTCCATTTTTTTAGCTGATAAATTGATAAACTGCTACAACAGGTAAAAGTTATTGATTGGTGTAGGAAAAAAATACACCAACCGTGCGCCAAACTAAAATTCGTAAAATTATTGCGTAAATGCGCAATGGGGTACAGATATTAGATTAAGCATCCTGGATGTTATATTATATTATATATTATTATATTATTAGCTAAGCGTAATTTTTTTTTAAATTACTACCAACTTCTTAAACACCAAACTATTTGTAATTGCAAACTTGCTAATTACTACTCTACCATACTATGCGAAGTGAGGATATTATTACATGAGGTTCCGTATCACATGAAAGATTTTGGAAGGACTTGAAATAGTGACTCGAAAGGATGACTGCAATACTATTCCATTAGGCATGCGTGACACTCTCTAATGGTGTCTTGGAAAATGGCATGGTTGCCTATCCAAAGCAAAAGCAATGATGCCATAGCCGCCGGTTGAAAAAGAGTCCCTTCATTTAAGTCATGCATGCACCTCCATTAAAAACTTTAACCTAATTTTAATGGGCTGTTTGGCTGGAAAAAGAAATTGACGCGGTTGGACTTGGAATTGGAGTTACTGTTTATAGATATGAATATAGATTGAAGTTGTTATTTAATTGTCGTGTAAAAAATATAAATTCTATAAGTGAATCATAATTTAAATTTTTTTACAAAAAATAATAATTTCTCTATAGTGAAGTTGTATTTATGGGGAAAAACCCATTTTTCACTCACTAAAGTGGAAGTAATAAATTTTTGGTTCATCAATCGTTTGCAACGTTTCAAAGGGTCTTTTACTTGAACAAAGAGTTATTTAAATGACATTAATATTAGCACAAAATTAGTCTTTACACATTCCAGAACTTCCAAACTTATATTTTTCGTTTAGTGTAATCTTGTTTAATCAGGAAAGAATTGAAAAGGTTAATTGTTCAACTATCAAATGCTTATCTTCTCTCTATTATGTGATGATGTTAAATATTTATTTTGGATTATTATCTTCTCTTCTTCAATAATCTGACTTTTTTTGGTTCGTACAGAAATGAAAGGAAGAATCAGCGAGAAGTATGTGAATGCACTGATGGAGAAGCCGACGAAGGACTGTTTAGTTGATCTACACTTTCTTTGCATCGTCCTTGTATCTAAGATGGACGTCATACTGGCCCAGCAAGATCAACTTCATCAAAATTAGATAGTTTGAAGGCATTGTTGAGGGAAACAGCCCGTACTTCAGGCCTTGATGACAATGATATCATCCCCCCTTCACTCTCCTAGTAAAAGGGGTATCTTAGCACCCTACGTCCATCATGGAATAGTTAATAGTTTTTGTGTGGTTTCCTTTTGACAATTTAATGACTAATAAAATTTTTTTGTTGTAGTTGCAATGTTATGGTTATTTATTTTCATTTTGTTTGACAAGAATGTTCAGAATGTAGTAAATTTTTTTATTATACACACGTTAACGCTTAACTATATGGTTCCGTTAAGTAAATTCATAATACTGTGAAATCAAAGATCGAACAAGAAATACTTTTCAATTCGTTGGCCAAAGAAAAATGAGGCAAAATATACATACGTTTGTTTTTTTAATTAAGATGATTGAAAAGTCTACAATTTAGGGTCTATGAACGTGACCCTATTAAGTCATAGGAGGGAAATGGTGATATTTTCATACTGTTTGGGTGAAACCTATACTTTGCAATATGGAGGAAAGTGGTCATCAAAATTTGAATAGAAATCTAATTTGCTTGCGCTATTTAAAGGCAATCTTGCTTTCATTTCAAACGTATCAGTCCATTTTTTTTTATCATCTTCTGAAGGAATTTTAACTAAGGTATGTACCGACATTAATATATTTTATTTTCCCCATCTTTTCTGCCCTGTCACAATAAATCATCGTCAAATTTGTCGACTTACTAGTTTTGAAATGGACGTTGTCGATCAGATATGTACAAGCCTAGAAGAATTAGAGGCTAGAGTTGAAGGTCTACCAGATCGTGAAGAAATTGAAGAAAAATTATAAGATTTATTGTAAGACCCCAAAAAATCCTAAGCTCAACTCAGTCTTTTAAGCTTGCTAATGGGTCCCAAACTTAGAAAATTCTAGCTAAGTATTCAGACTTAGTATTATTTTGGCCTTCGAAATTTGAAAATTCTATTTCACGACTCTTATGACCTTAAAGTATCGATCTTTAGATTGATTCATGATTAGGAATGTCAGTAGGTATTCCCGGACGAGTTTTGAATTTTTCAGACCTCGTTTGAACTATGTTTGGGAATTCAAAACAGTGTATCAACGTGATCTCGGGGCAGCGCGATGGACATCACATCAATTAATATTTTTTCTTGGCCCCCAGTGGAAATTTCCAGTGAACCGATGCGGACTCGACGCGATGCGTCGTCCTTCGCGTCGACAGTACGGTTTTCAGTCATTAAAAGCCACATCCTTGGGGGGTATTTGGGTCATTTCCCCACCCCTATTCAGCCCTAAAACATGAGATTCAGCCCTCATTGAGAAAAATATACTTACTTTCTCTCAAATTGCTCAAGAACAAGAACCCTAGGTGATTTAATTTCAATGCCAAGGCTCAAGATTTCCACCATTGTTCTTCAGGAATTTAGCAACCAAGGTATGTCAAGTGTTCATCCAAGGGTTCCTTCCACCCTTGGAGTCCAAGAAACTCTTTTAAACTTCAAGTAGCCTGATTTCATGCTTTCCATGATTTGGATTCAAGTATATTCGTGATTATAATGTTGATTGGATTTCTATTCCATGATTAAGTGCAAGATTTATGTAAAAACAACTATTATGTATGTAGTATCATATGAATTCATGTTAAAGCCTTAAAATTGTGATGCTCATGTGTTGATTAGTATTGTGTGCATATACAATGCCTTCCAAGTGTTTGATGAGATGTTCATGAGAATTAAATAATGAAATTATATCATGATAACATGTATTCAAGTTCATGTCATGCAAGTGTTTGCTAGAATGTCCCAATGAATAAATGATGATCAAGTAGTTATTTATCATATTTCAAGATTGTGCCATGTCTTATAATTTATGCTATCGAGTCCTGGGGGTATTTAATACCCGATAATTTAGCTGATTACCTAGAGCCATGGTCATTCTCAGGATAGTATCAGTCATGTCACGATCAGTAGTACTCTCAGTCAGTTACAGAACTTAGGAAAAACTCAATAGACTTAGTATCAGTCCAATCCAGTTCAGTATTCAGTTCAGGCCTCAGTAAATTCAGCCAGTTAATAGAATTTAGTAGTATTTCGTCAGCCAATGGAACTCAGTGAACTCAGTTCAGTTCAATTAGATTGTATAACCAGTAATAGTTCAGTTAAGCCTAGTATGAACTAGGAAATCAGTTCAGTATCTATTCAGTTGGGAGTAGGATTCAGCACCGAGTTAACCCAGGGATGGAGGCATTCCTGCCAGCAGAGGGTTTGACCCTTAGTAGCAATCCCTACATTACAGAACTATGTAGCCAGCGAAGGTTGATATATTTTCCTGCCAGAATAGGGTTGATACATCATATTCAAGTTTCCCTACCAGTGAGGGTTGACGAAAGAGCTTCCTGTCAGAGAGGGTTAACTCATAGTTGTGTTTACCCGTGGCACGGTACTGACACCCTTCCAACTGGGATTAGAGGTTAGACCCCAATCTATTCAGAAAAGGGCATGTCGGTTAGATGATTACCTCCCACAGTCTCAGTTTTAGTTCCAATCTCAGAATAGAACTCAACTCAGTTTTACAGCTTCAGGACTGTCAGATACAGTCACTTAGTTCAGTACGAAACTCAGTATAGTTCCACAAGATCAAGATTGTCAGATACAGTCACTCAATTATCAGCTACACAGTTTCAGTAAACTCAAATATCAGTAAATCAGTAATTTAGAACTTAGTATCCAGTGTTATCATGAACTTAGTTACAATATACGTATTCTTGCATGTACTCCAATTCAGTTATATTCATGTCATTCAGTCAGTATTGTTCATGCATATGAACTCATGCATTTTAGCCTACCTCACTTAGCATGCCAGTATATTCAAAATACTGACGCATACCTTTCTTTTGTGCTATGATGTTTTATATCATAGGTTCAGACGCGCGGGCTCCCGATCATACATAGCAGTTCAGATATTCAGCTGATAGAGTTAGTGGTGAGTCCTCTTAGTTTAAGGACATGATAATTATTTCAGTAGTTCAGCTTATTTCAGTAGCTCGGAGTTAATTAGAGACTTGTCCCATCAACTCCATATTTCAGACAGTTTAGAGGCTTTTTCAAACTAGAGTATTTTCAGACAGATATATCAGATTTGGTATTTGTTATACCGTATTCAGTTTTATTATAGTATTGAACCTTATGGCATGTTTTATGCCTAATTTCTGCATATTACAGTATTATTATTCAGTTATTATAGCAGGTACCAGTCATGGGTTAGCTTGTGGTCCTTCGAGATTATGAGCACCGTATAGCATTCGGGGTACAGGCTCGGGGCGTTACAAACTTGGTATCAAAGCCTAAGGTTCAACAGAGTCCTAGGAAGTCTGAAAGCCACATCTAGTAGAGTCTTGTACATGGGTGTGTAGCACACCACACTTATGGACAAGAGCCTACGAGATGTTTTAGAAAAAGTTTCCCATCTTTCAGTACTCATATCGTGCGAGTGTGCATGAGGTCCAGTTAAACTCTCTGTCTAATCCAAATTTCTCTTCCGTTTACAGAATATGCCTCCAAAGAGGACTAAGGGAAGAGGAATGGGAGACCAACCAGAACCCCAATCCGTCCAGCCAGATTCTCTGGACGAACATGTCTCCCACGCTAAGTTCAGAGCATCTTTCACCACCCTAGCTCATTCTGTGGCAGCCCAGCATGAACGTCGACCTATTGTTCTGGCCAACCCAGTGGCCAATACTGTTGCTGCCTGATCCCTCCATATTTTACTTAGTCTATATTAGATAAGGACCCTCAGGAATTTATTGATCGGGTGCAGAAAGCTACAGATATTATGAGGGTGAAAGCTAGTGTGAGTGCCGAGTTAGCTGCATATCAGTTACAGATGTGGAACACTCATAGTTTAAACAGTGGAAAACAAAAAGAGCTGCAGATGCAGGGTCCATAGAATGGGGGGTATTTGCTATTGTTTTTATGAATAGGTTCTTCCCGCTAGAGTTAAGGGAAGTGAAGGTTTTGGAGTTTATAAATCTGAAGCAGGGCAACATGACGGTATAAGAGTATTCTCTTATGTTTACTCAATTATCCAGATATGATCCTCATGTGGTAGTAGATAGAAGATCTAAGATGAGTAAGTTTGTGTCTGGAGTGTCTAATAGTGTGGTCAAGGAGTGTAGGACCGTAATGTTGATTAAGAAGATGGACATATCCAGGATCATGGTCCATGCTCAGCAGATAGAGGAGGCTAAGAATAAAGAGAAGGATAGGGAGAATAAGAGAGCGAGAACAGGTAGTTTCAACTTTGCTCAGCCTAAGTCAGAGGGAGGGAATCGTTCTCAGTTCTACCCAAAATCCTCAATTCCAGCTCCGTCCTTAGCCAGTGCTCCTGTGTCAAAATTTGTAGATGGTAACATAGATAGGGCGTCAGTCCTGAAACCCCAAGGTAGTGTTAGCAGTGCCTGAACCAATCCCTTTGTCAGAAGTGTGGCAGAAACCACCAAGGTATCTGCAGAGCTGGAAGTGATGTGTGTTTCGGATGTGGAAAGCCAGGCCACAGGGTCAGACAGTATCCTTAGGTGGGTTCTCAAAGTCAGCATAACCTTTCCCCAGCTCAGGCCGATCGCCCGAATCAGTAGGGTGCCACACCCAGTGCCACCAGTGGGCAGCACCCAAACAGACTCTACATACTTCAGTCCCGATAGGATCAGGAGAGTTCTCCTGATGTGGTCACTGGTATGTTACAAATTTATCATTTATATGTTTATGTTTTGCTAGACCCAGGAGCTTTTTTTGTCGTTTGTTACTCCGTATATAGCTGTTGACTTTGGAGTCAGTATTGAAATGCTAGTAGAGCCTTTCTCAGTCTCTACCCCAGTGGGTAAACCTATCATAGCACGGAGGGTATACAGAAACTGCCCGGTTATGATAACTCAAAAAGTCACTTCAGCAGACTTAGTCGAATTAGAGATGACTGATTTTGATTTCATTCTCGGCATGGATTGGCTTCATTCCTGCTATGCCTCAATCGACTGCAGAAACATAATTGTCCAGTTTCAATTTTTGAATGAACCCATCGTTGAGTGGAGGGGTAGTACTTCAGCACTTAGGGGTCAGCTTGTTTCTTACCTTTGGGCGAGAAAAATGATATCTAAGGGATGTGTTGACCATCTCGTTCGAGTCCAGAACTCTAGTTTAGAACCCCCTAACCTCGAATCAGTGTCAGTAGCATGTGAATTCCTCCCGAAAGGAAAATCACTTCGGAATAAACCTTCTTTCAGATACTCAACCCATATCTATTCTGCCATACATAATGGCTCCAGCAGAACTCAGAGAATTAAAAGAACAGTTAAAATATATCCTAGATAAGGGATTCATCATACCTAGTGTGTCTCCGTGGGATACACCAATTTTATTCATGTGTAAGAAAGACGGTTCTCTTAGAATGTGTATTGATTACCGTCAGCTAAATAAAGTCACGGTCAAGAACAAGTATCCTCTTCCCAAAATCGATGACTTGTTTGACCAACTTTAGGGTGCCAGTAAATTTTCTAAGATAGACCTCAGATCAGGCTATCATCAGCTCAGAGTCAGAGAATGTGACATCTCGAAGACAGCTTTGAGAACTCGGTATGGTCACTTTGAATTCTTAGTGATGTCCTTTGGTCGTACCAATTTCCCAGTAGCTTTTATGGACTTGATGAACCTTGTGTTCAAGTAGTACTTAGACATATTCGTTAAGTCTTTATAGATGACATTCTTGCCTACTCCCGCAGTGAGCATAATCATGCAGACCTTCTCAGAATAGTATTACAGGCTCTCAGAAATCATCAGCTATTCGCCAAGTTCAGTAAGTGCGAATTTTGGCTTAGGTCAGTATCTTTCCTTAGCCATATCATTTTTGGTAATGGTATTAGAGTTGATCCCCAAAAGATCAAAGCAGTGAGAAACTGGCTTAGACCCATCTCTCCAGCTGATATCAGGAGTTTCTTGGGTTTGGTTGGCTATTACTAATGGTTTGTTGAGGGATTTTTATCTATTGCATCCACTATGTCCAGATTAACTCAGAAGAAAGTCAAATTCCAGTGGTCAGATTCTTGTGAAAAGAGTTTTCAGGAGTTGAAAACTCGACTCACTATGGCTCCAGTTTTGACCCTACCAGATGGTTCAGATGGGTTTGTGGTATATTGTGATGCCTTCAGAGTTGGTTTGGGGTATGTTTTGATGTAGAGAGGTAAGGTCATAGCCTACGCCACTAGACAACTTAAGCCCCATGAAAAGAACTATCCCACTCATGATCTTGAGTTAGCAGCAGTAGTGTTTTCCTTAAAGATTTGGAGGCACTATTTGTATGGGGTGCACATTGATATGTTCACTAACTATAAGAGACTACAGTATGTGTTATTTCAGAAAGATTTAAACCTCCGTCAGAGAAGGTGGTTGGAGTTGTTGAAAGACTACGACATGAGCGTCCTGTATCATCCTAGTAAAACCAATGTAGTGGCTGATTCTCTCAGTAGGATGTCTATGGGTAGTGTGGCTCATATGGAGGATGGTAAGAAGAAGTTAGTTCAGGAAGTACATCAGCTTTCCTGACTAGGTGTTTGCTTAATCGATTCAGTAGAAGGTAGTTTGTGGGTGCAGAGTAGTTCAAAATCATCCCTAGTTTTTGAGGTAAAGAAAAAGCAGGATAGGGATCCTAGTCTAGTCAAGTTGAAGGAATCAGTCAGAGATCATAAAGTAGAGGTTGTCTCCCAAGGGGGAGATGGTGTTTTGCGTTGTCAGGGTCAGCTATGTGTGCCAGGTGTAGACGACTTGAGACAAAAAGTTCTTTTAGAAGCGCATGATGCGTGCTACTCTATTCATCTAGGGACCACTAAAATGTAACGTGATTTGTGGGAGATTTATTGGTGGAGTGGGATGAAGAGAGATATTGCAGAGTTTGTGGCTAAGTGCTTAACATATTAGCAGGTTAAGATTGAGCATAAAAAACCAAGTGGGTCCATGCAGGAGTTCAGTATTCACACCTTGAAATAGGAAGAAGTGAACATGGACTTTTTGATGTGTTTGCCTCGTACTCGTCGCCAGCATGATTCAGTTTGGGTCATTGTAGATAGGATGACCAAATCAACTCATTTACTACCAGTCCTTACCTCTTAGTTAGCCGAGGATTAAGCCAAACTCTATATCAAGGAGTTGGTCAGATTGCACAGTGTTTCATTGTCCATTATCTGAGATAGAGATACCCAGTTCACCTCTCATTTTTGGAAGGCATTCCAAAAGGGTCTTGGTACCCGAGTTTACCTCAGTACAACCTTTCATCCTCGTACAGATGGTCAAGAAAAAAGGACCATTCAGACTTTAGAAGATATGCTGCGAGCGTGTGAGATAGACTTTAAAGGTAGTTAGGATGACCACTTACCTTTGATTGAATTTGCATATAACAACAACTATTATTCCAGCATTCAGATGGCTCTGTTTGAAGCACTTTATGGGAGGAGGTGTAGATCTCTCATTGGTTGGTTTGAAGTGGGTGAGTCCATAGTGATAGGGCCTGACTTGGTATTTGATACCTTAGAGAAAGATCAGTTGATCAAGAAAAGGCTTTAGACAGCTCAGAGCCGACAAAAATCGTTTGCAGATATACGCAGAAAGGATCTCAAGTTCGAGATTGGAGATTTTATGTATTTGAAAATATCTCCTATAAAAGGAATAAAGAGGTTTGGCAACAAGGGGAAACTCACTCCACGATTTGTCGGTCCTTACGGAATTCTCAACCATTTCAGAAAGGTAGCTTATGATCTTGAGTTTCCTTCAGACTTAGCTTCAGTGCATCCAGTGTTCCATGTCTCCTTGCTTAAGAAATTCTTAGGTGACCCAGCATTTGTAGTCCCTATAGAGGGCATATATATTCAGAACAACCTCTCTTATGAGGAGATTCCAATCGAAATGCTTGATTATCAGATTCACAGACTAAGGAACAAAAAAGTCCCTCTAGTCAAAGTTCTTTAGCGGAATCAGTCCGTTGAGGGAGCTACTTGGGAGGCAGAAGTAGATATATGGACCAAGTATCCCCATCTATTCTCCGCAAACTCAAACTCACCCCAAGGTAACAATTTTCTTTTGAATTACTCAGTCTCATGTTCAGATATAGCTACCAACTTGGTATCAATTAACATTGCCTACTCAATTATGCATTCACGAATTAGTTCAATTATGTACCCATTCATCAGACATGCATGTCCAGTATATAAGCTCATCTTATTAGTAATCTCAGTCATGCATTCACGAATTAGTTCATCCATGTACTCATGCATCAAACATGCATGTCCAGTATATAAGCTCAGCTTATCAGTAATCCCAGTTATGCATTCATGAATTATGTTCAGCTATGTATTCATGCATCAGATATGTATGTTCAGTATGATAATTCAGTATATCATTAATTTCAGTCATGAAATCATGCTTCAGTTATGCTAGTCCAGTAAGCAAGTCCAGTGTATCAGTTCTTTAATCGAAATTAGTCGCATTCGAGGAAGAATGTTCCCAAGGGGGAGATATTGTAAGACCCCGCAAAATCCTAAGCTCAACTCAGTCTTTTAAGCTTGCTAATGGGTCCCAGACTTAGAAAATTCTAGCTAAGTATTCAGACTAAGTATTATTTTTACCTTCGTAAGTTTGCAACTCTATTTCATGACTCTTATGACCTTAAAATATCAATCTTTAGATTGATTCATGATCAGGAATGTCAGTAGGTGTTCCCGAATGAGTTTCAGATTTTTCAGACCTCGTTTAAACCACATTTAGGAATCCAAAATAGTGTATCAACGCGATCTTGGCGCAGCGCGTCGATCAATATTTTTCCTTGGCTCCCAGTGGCAATTTCTAGTGAACCGATGCAGACTCGATGTATCGCGTTGGCTATCGCATCGATGCCAAAGACGCGACGCGTTGTCTATCGCGTCGATGCCAACGACGTGATGCGTCGCCCTGCGCGTCGATAGTCTGATTTTCAGTCATTAAAAACCATATCCTTGGGGGGTATTTGGGTCTTTTCCCCACCCCTATTCAACCCTAAAACACGAGATTCAGCCCTCATTGAGCAAAATATACTTACTTTCTCTCAAGTTTCTCAAGAACAAGAACCCTAGGTAATTTAATTTGAAAGCCAAGGCTTAAGTTTTGCACCATTATTCTTCAGGAATTTAGCAACCAAGGTATGTCAAGTGTTCATCCAAAGGTTCCTTCCACCCTTTGAGTCCAAGAAACTCTTTTAAACTTCAAGTAGCTTGATTTCATGTTTTCCATGATTTGGATTCAAGTGTATTCGTGATTATAATGTTGATTGGATTTCTATTCCATGATTAAGTGCAAAATGTATGTAAAAATAACTATTATGTATGTAGTATTATGTGAATTCATGTTAAAGCCTTGAAATTGTGTTGCTCATGTGTGGATTAATACTATGTGCATATACAATGCCTTCAAGTGTTTGATGAGTTGTTCATGAAAATTAAATAATGAAATTATATCATGATAGCATGTATTCAAGTTCATGTCATGCAAGTGTTTGCTAGAATGTCCCAATGAATGAATGATGATCAAGTAGTTATTTATCATGTTTCAAGATTGTGCCATGTCTTATAATTTATGCTATCGAGTTCTGGAGGTATTTAATACCCGACAATTTAGCTGATTACCTAGAGCCATTGTCAGTCTCAGGATAGTATCAGTCATGCCACTATCAGTAGTACTCTCAGTCAGATATAGAACTCAAGAAAAACTCAGTAGACTCAGTATCAGTCCAGTCCAGTTCAGTATTCAGTATTCAGTTCAGGCCTCAGTAAATTCAGCCAGTTAAAAGAATTCAGTAGTATTTCGTCAGTCAATGGAACTCAGTGAACTCAGTGAACTTAGTTCAGTTCAGTTAGACAGTATAACCAGTAACAGTTCAGTCAAGCCTAGTATGAACTAGGAAATCAATTCAGTGTCTATTCAGTTGGGAGTAGGATTCAGCACCGAGTTAACCCAGGGATGGGGGCATTCTTGCCAGCAGAGGGTTTGACCCTTAGTAGAAATCCCTGTGTTACAGAACTACGTAGCCATCTAGATTGAGATATCTTCCTGCCAGAATAGGGTTGATACATCTCATTCGAGTTTTCCTGCCAGCGAGGGTTGACGAAAGAGCTTCCTGTCAGAGAGGGTTAACTCATAATTGTCTTTACTCGTGGCACAATACTGACACCCTTCCAACTGGGGTTACTGGTTGGACCTCAATCTATTCAGAAAGAGTTATGTCGGTTAGATGATTACCTCTCACAGTTTCAGTTTCAATTCTAGTCTCAGAATAGAACTCAGTTCAGTTCTACAGATTCAGGATTGTTAGATACAGTCACTCAGTTCAGTACGAAACTCAGTATTGTTCCTGTAGACACATGATTTTGACCCTCTCCGAATTTAGTATATATTTTTCGGTATTAAATATTTATATTTGGTCTAGTATTATTTTAACTCTTGTTTTATTTTTAATAAATTTTTAGTTAAAAAAAAACTAAAATAAAGTTAATTTTGGGATATTTTCTTCTTATTCTAATTTTCTAAAATAATATAAAAATTAAAAAATATTTTTCTTTTTGAATTTTAAACAAATAAGCTAGTAGTTTAGGCATTATCTTAATTATATTTATTTTGGCTATTTTGTAAACTTTTATTGTATTTTCATAAATATAAAAATTAATTAGTTATTATTATATTATTTTTATATATTTATTGTTATTTTTATTTTTTATTATTAATTATCTTCTATATAAAAAAAGAAAACAGAAAAATATTCAAAATTTAAAAGAAATCCTATCCTATCAGACAGTAACTGCTCCCCCTAAAAAATCCTGTATTTAAGGATCCCGCCCCCCCCCCCCCACATCCTAGGGGATTCTAGAGAACATTCTGCACTGTACACTTTGACAGAGAACTGGTGAACGAATTTCTCACAATATTGTCCGTTTAAATCAATCACAGGTTCTTATTTGAGTTTGAACCATTTTATGTTATAAATTTTACTATGAAAAGCATGAATGAAAATATTTGAATGATCTCAATGCATTATTTATTATGTGTATTTGATAATATAAACTTTTATGATTATATGTTATAATGATATACTGGACATTAAATTTTAACTCTTGTTTTATTTTTAATAAATTTTTAGTTAAAAAAAAAACTAAAATAAAGTTAATTTTGGGATAATTTCTTCTTATTCTAATTTTCTAAAATAATATAAAAATTAAAAAATATTTTTCTTTTTGAATTTTAAACAAATAAGCTAGTAGTTTAGGCATTATCTTAATTATATTTATTTTGGCTATTTTGTAAACTTTTATTGTATTTTCATAAATATAAAAATTAATTAGTTATTATTATATTATTTTTATATATTTATTGTTATTTTTATTTGTTATTATTAATTATCTTCTATATAAAAAAAAGAAAAAAGAAAAATATTCAAAATTTAAAAGAAATCCTATCCTATCAGACAGTAACTGCTCCCCCTAAAAAATCCTGTATTTAAGGATCCCCCCCCCCCCCCACATCCTAGGGGATTCTAGAGAACATTCTGCACTGTACACTTTGACAGAGAACTGGTGAACGAATTTCTCACAATATTGTCCGTTTAAATCAATCACAGGTTCTTATTTGAGTTTGAACCATTTTATGTTATAAATTTTACTATGAAAAGCATGAATGAAAATATTTGAATGATCTCAATGCATTATTTATTATGTGTATTTGATAATATAAACTTTTATGATTATATGTTATAATGATATACTGGACATTAAAATACAATATGTTAATATCACCAAGTTTAAAGAAAAAATGATAATTATGCAGTAAAATATTTAATTTTAGTTTTTTTATTTGTGCTTGACTAAATTCTTATACAGTAATTTAATTTACACTGCACACATAACAACAGTACATAACCATGCACAATACACCGATGCGCATACACCATCACACAGGGGTCGTTTGGTAGAGTGTATTGGAATGTTAATGCATGCATTAGTTTAATTGTATTAGTTATACATTGTTTGGTATATCTTTTTATCCTATGTATAACTAATGCAGACATTAGTTATACACTCTATTGTGTATTGAAGTGTGTATTACTAATACCTCAAAATCCATGGCATTAGTAATGCAATGGATCTAATGCAAGCATTAACATGCTTAAAGACCCTATTACCCCTCAAAAAAAATTCCACATCCTTTCCAACTTTCCAACATATATATTGAGGATATTATGTAAAAAAAAAAATTAATTTTTTTTTATGTAATTCATGTTTTTTTTAATACATCAAACCAAACGCTACATAAGAAAAAATACTAGCATAACTAACACAAGCATTACCAATACAAACATTACTAATACACCATATTTTGCATTATTCTTATACACTCTACCAAACGACCCCTCATAGTGCACACACAATATTCACAGACTCATAGAGACATCAATTAGAAAATGCATTCACTGTACACAAATACCCTGTACTCACGCACATCTTTGTGATCGCAAAAAACAAGAAGAGAAAACCAGTAGAAGAATAAGAAGGGGAAAAATAATAAAAAACTAAAAAAAAAAAGGACGTTAAGATTTTTTCCGGTGAATTATGACCAGAATTATTATTTTCTTCGACAATCAAACGGACCCAAACTCACTGGCAAACCGACAGCGCCGCCGCGACAGCCTTCCTTTTCCCCAACTTCGGCGACCTTCAGCCGAACCCCCTCGCTAGAAAACCCAAAAACCCGTTGGATCTAGCCGAAAACCATCAAAACCGGCGGAGATCCCGCCGCCGCGCCAACCCTTTACCTTCTCCCCGCTACACTACCAGCAAAACGACGGTGTCGCCGTTCCCTTCTCCTTTTCCCAACGCCGAAACCACCAACTGGCGTACCCCACCGCTGTCGGAGCTTCCCTTTTTCCCGTACAGATCCGCAAAACCGGCGTAGCTGGTGAACCCATCACCACTGCCGGTTTTCTATTCTCTCTTTTTCTTACACTATGTTTGGATGGTGGTTTGTCGTGGTTTCATAATGTATGGTACAATATGGTATGGTATGGTACAGTACTATGTTTGGATAAACTGTATCATTCACTACTTTTTAATAATATTTTTTTTATTTGATTTGGTTTGTGAGTAAAAATTCTAACATATTAAGGTGGTAAGTAATATGGGGTAAAGGGTAAAATAAAAATAGAAAATATTATATGAGGGCATAGTTGGAAAAATAAATAAGAAAACCATGCAAAATCACCAAATCGGGGGTTCAAAAAATTTGGCTATTCCGTGGTTCCCAAACCATGAAATATTACCATACCATACCATGCCTTTTGGTTTACAATCAAAACAAACATGGTTCCCATGGTAACCATACCATGGGAAACCACCATCCACACTGGCTGTTAGACATATTGTCGTAGTTAAGTTGTTGTAGCAAAAAAGGAATTGTTTAGTTAAATTATCTTTTGTTTTATAATATTTTAGTTTTATATTAATTAAGAGGTGTATAAAGTTGAGGGTTATATTAAAAATAGAAAGAGAAAAGACATCTTTTCCCCCTGAACTTGTCCTCCAAACTCACTTTAGCACTTAAACTTAACTTCCGTTTATTTACCCCCTTAACATCTTTAAAGTGTATTTGTTTGACCCCTAAAGCTGACATGACATTTTTTAAAAAAAGGGGCGCGTTTATTTATTAAAAAAATTAATTTTAGTAATCTTATATTTAAAATATAATAAAAAATTAAAAAAAAATTAAAATTAAAATTAAAATTAAAATTAAAATTAAAATAAAAAATGGACACTTTTTTCTTCTTTCTTCTTCAAATCATCATCAACAACAACACTCAAACCTCCATTAACAGCCTCAAATTTTTTTCACTTTCCTCCATTAACAACACCACCCAAGAACAACACTTTCCTTTAATTTTTTCACTTTCCTCCATTAACAACAACACCCAAGAACAATACTTTCCTTTCATTTATTTTACTTTCCTCCATTAACAACACCACCCAAGAACAACACTTTCCTTTATTTTTTTTCACTTTCCTCCATTAACACCACCCAAGAACAAACATGAAAACACCATTGATGATTTTATTTTTGAATCATCTTCCATTGAACACCATCTCAACCTTCAATCCAACTCCCTCAAAATTTAGATAAAAATTAAATTAAATTGATGATTTTAAATTTTGAATCACTTATCATCAATGAGATTTCTTTTGATTTTTACTTTTGAATTTTTTTGTTAATAAAACAATTTGAAAAAATTAATTTTAACTTGATGAAAGTATTTTTGTGTTTGAATAAGAAAGAAGAGGGTGGGGGGATGGAAGGGTGGGGTAGGGGTGGGGCTGAAAGGGGAGAAAGAATGGTGGGTAGGGGGTGCTGGAAAGGGAGAAAGAATGGGGGTGGGAGGGATGGAAGGGAAGAAGAGCGGGAGGGGGGTTGAATTTTTTATTTAATATATATATATATATTATAAATATATATTATTTAATATATATATAAATAGTAAATATATATTTTTTGATTTTTAAAACAAAAATACATAAAAATAGTATGTGTGAGGGATTTTTTTTCTTTTAAAAATCCTAATTTCTTATGTGGCAATAACCTGGCACTGATGTAGCACTGATTTGGCACCGACATGGCACGTGTGTAACCCACTCTCCATTGTGAGAGTGGTATTCTGTTTTGAGGGGTGAAACAAATACTCTTTAAAGATGTTAAGGGGGTAAATAAAAAGAAGTTAAGTTTAAGTGCTAAAGTGAGTTTGGAGGACAAGTTCAGGGGGGGGGGGGGGGAATGTATTTTCTCAAATAGAAATAACGTAGTTAGCTTTGGATATTATTATTATTATTATTATTATTATTATTATTATTATTTTAATTGATTCGTCATTATTGTTAAATCTTAATAATTACTTTTTAAAAATTAATTAATTGCCTAGTTGTATTTTACTTAAGGTTAAATGGTATTTCAAAGAAGCAAGTTATTTAACGTTAGACAATTTGTTAGATATTTTTAAAAAATTTCGTCTCAATTAAGAATGTGGCATACACATCTTTTTGAGACATTTAAAATTCAAGGATGCAATAATGCATCTTGACAAATATTTTTCTAAAAATTATTTTTCACTAATTTATTTAATATAAAAGACGTAGACAACTACTTTCGACATAATAAAATGAGAGAATTTAGGACTTAACATAATTTAATAAAATAATTTAAGTCAATAAAAGAGACCGTACTAGAACCACGGGACTCGAGAGGTGCCTCACACCTTTTTCTCGGTCAATAGAATTCCTTACCCATTCTTCTATTTTCGCAGACCAAATAAGAGCCATTTCCTTTTGATTAGGGATTCAAAAAATGTGACTTGGAACATCATAACTCAATTTCAAGTGGCGACTTTGTTAATAAACTAATCCTTATTCAATACTGTCACTTTAATTGGAAAAATCCTTCAACTCGACTCCGCTGGGGATTAACAAAAGAATTTGAGCTTTGATTATTGACTTTACTTGCTTTAATTATTTTTATCTTGTGTTTGTTAGCCTTATGTTCTACTTGTCGCTTATTTACCGTTTTGATATTGATTTAACGTTTCACCCCCTCTGAGTCTCTGAAATAGGATAGAAGGAATGCAATGCATGCATCCTACTTTATTTTTGAGATAGCCAGAGTGTCAAGACACCTGGTGAAGGATTATAGTCACACATGTTAGGCGGGGTTTGGATCGGCAACGAAGGCGGTGTTATCCTGCTACCGATCAAGTTGTCTTTCCTCGGCTCGAGTGTCCTCTTGGGTAAGCCAATCTAGACACCTATCCCTATTAGGCTTAAACTTAGAAGAACTGAAAACTCAGAATCTGGTTATCCCTATTAGGTGCCGCTTTATTTGCATCATATGCATTTGACTTAGCGGGACTCGGCACAGGGGCCGGTTCTATCTAGGACAGGTGACCTACTTTATAAAGACCAACATGTGCATCCTATGTGCTTTTGACATTTGTTTTGAAGGTTGTTTGTTTGTTGACCGACTTTAGCCGACTTTAAAATGTAAGAGATTAAATTATCCTCACATTTAGTGAATCATTTTTCAAAGAAAAATTTTATTTTTAAAAGAAAGGAAAATTTTTAGTAACATAGTTTTATAGTCTTTATAACTACGAGGGTCTGATTCTCACTCTTTAGTGAGATACGTAGGAAGTCCTTCTCAGGATGCGACCCTATCTTTTGAAAAATTATTCATAGATTTATTGGGGAATATTTTGAAAATATGATTACTTTCAAAATTATTTTTCTAATCCTCAAGTTCAATTTTTATATATCTTAATAGCCCTGAATCTTTAGGGATCATGAGGCTAAGTACTTACAAAATAAAAAATATATATAAATCTTAACAGTCCTGAACCTTTAGGAGTCTTGAGGTTGAATTTTTTTACAACATATATTTCAAGAACTACGCACACCTGATTCTCACATTGATGAGATATGTAGGCAGTCCTTCGTGGATTTGGTGATTTTAAAGAAAAAATATATTTGTGTTTACTTCTAAACAAATAAACAAGAGAGTTTTTGATCTATATATAAAATAAATTAATTTATTTTCAAAAATAAAATGTGTTTTATCATTATTAATGAATTCAAAAACAAAAAATATTTCTCATTTCTCAAATTAAGAGAAAAATTTGTTTCTTCGTATCTCCAGCTTCAAGAACTACGCACACCTGATTCTCATCTTAATGAGATACGTAGGCAATCCTTCATGGATTCGGTGGTCTAAAAAAGAAAAATTTTGAACTCTGACACATTAATTTTCTCCAAAATCAAAATAGTATTAAGGTGGTTGGTTTGTGTCTAAGTTTGGCTTATCATCCATCGCAGAGGTTCAAAAAAATGAGAAAGATGACTCGCAAAGAGGGTGTAGGGTCTAACAGTGAGGAAGAGCAGAATCAGTTGATTTTGCAAGAATTAGCATCAATGGAAGAAAATAAGTTATTGAAACAACAGATAGCAGAGATGTATTGAGCTTGGTTGAATGGACAAGCCCCGCCTTCCTCAATCCCTGGACTTTCAAATATGAATGATCCAAATCCCTCTCAAGATCAAACTGGCGGTCCATTTTACCCACCTGGATTTGGCCTATATGCTAATGTATTTGGCGCTGCTGGTACTTCCACCATGCGCCAACTAAATTTGTCTATCATAAATAACCCATTTTTCACTCCTGTAGCACCAGCTACTGTGGGTCCTTAATCGACAGTACAGAAGAATATGGTTGAACCAAGTCATGGTCAATTGTATCCTCCTGAAATGACTTTCAAACCCCCAAATCCATATTATCATGCTCATCAACACGATTCTCCTATCGTGATTGTGAAGATTGTTAACAGTAAAGAACAGGAAGAGATGGCCAGGAAAGTGAGAAGCTTAGAGCAGAGTATGAGAAATATGCAAGGATTGGGAGAGCCAAAAGTGTTTCATACAAAGATTTGTGCATGTTTCCTGATGTCCATTTGCCGCTAGTATTCAAAATGCCAAAGTTTGACAAATACGAAGGTCATGGTGATCCTGTGGCTCATTTGAAGAAATTATGCAATCAATTAAGGGAAGCAGGGGGAAAAGAAGAACTATTAATGGCTTGCTTTGGAGAAAGTCTGGCGGGGATTGCTTCTGAATGGTTCATTGACCAAGATATTTCTCATTGGAATGTTTGGGATGACATGGCTCGAGATTTTGTTCAGCAATTTTAATATAATATTGAAATAGTGCCAGATCGCACCACACTTGCCAACATGAGCAAAAAGATAATTGAAAGTTTCTAAGAATATGCTGTCAGATGGAGAAAGCAGGCTGCAAGAGTCAAACCGTTGATAAAGGATTCTGAAATGATTGATATCTTTTTACAAGCACAAGAACCTGATTATTTTTAGCATTTGCTGTCTACTATTAGAATCACATTTGTTGCGGTCATTAAAGTTGGAGAGATGGTAGAGAGTGGAATTAAGTCCGAAAAGATTATTAGTCAGGCCGCTTTAAAAGCAACAACACAAGCAATTCAAAGTGGTTCAGGAAGCTTTGGTGGAAACAAAATAAAAGAGGATGTAACAACTATTATTCCAGGTCCACGACAAAATTGGAGAGGTGCGCATCACCCTTACGCACAATCTCAGTCCCAAATTTATGTCCAAAAACCCATATAATCATCCACAACACTATGTTTCACCACAAAATCCATTATATTTTATTCCATCTCCTAAGTATTCTAGCTATAATGCACAACCATATGTTCGGGCCCCTTCTTATCCGCAATGGCGTGCACCAATCCCTCAGAATCATCCTCCAATTCCACAAACATACCCAAGCCCTTGCAGACTCGATTTTCGCTCTAAGCCAAACAATGAAAAGAGACAAAAGCTAAGGGATAGTTTCACACCAATTGGAGAATCATATACCAATTTATTCCAGAAATTGAGACAAAAGGACATGATCACTCCTCTTCTTGGGAATACCCTTGACCCACAATCAAGAAACTTTGACCCTAATGTACTATGTGTATATCATTCTGATGTTCAGGGTCATAGTACTGAAGTTTGTCGTGCTTTGAAAAGAGAAATAAAAAGATTGATTCAAGATAAATTGATTATGGTGCAGGACATTGACAATGGTGAAGGCTCTAGTTATGCTGATGTGCGAATTGACTAACATGTCAAACTCAACAATTGAGAAGGCACTCCTTCCCTTACTAGAAAGGATTTGTAGAAGTTTAGTTTGTTTTTCTTTCTGTTATTCGAATTATTTCAAGATTGTAGTTCGAAGTCTATATTGTCTTGTTTATTTTCCATTTATGTTGAAACTCGATCACCTTTTATTTTAACAAAAAATAGTGTCCCTTTTATTTATTTATTATATTTTATTTTACTTTATTTTAATTGTTTGTCTTTCTTTTCTTTACATAGTTCTTTTATGTGGATTGTAGTGATATGATATGCATGCTGAATTTTCACCGGATCTTAAAATCTAATCTAATCCTGAAACACTTGACCAAGAAGATAGAGTTGAAAGGGAAAATCATGTAAGAAAATAAGTCAAGTGTTGAGATGTTTGTTGATTGAGTTAAAGCCTCACTTGAAAGAATTGAAGCAATCGCTTTGTGAATAAAAAATGACCTGGTCATTAATGAGAAGGTCAATCTCAAGCACTTTAAATGAAAGCGATCAGAGGATATATAGTCTCCACAGTCAGGAGAAGTAAAAGAAAGTTAGCTTTAAAAATGCATGAGTCCTCTAATGGGAGAAATATAGAAGATAATTTGACCTTTATGTTTGACAAATGCATAAGAAATAGCGACACAAGTGCTTAGTCACGGTCAATGTTGAAAAGATGTGTATGAACTTCATGTTCCACTCCCAGATTACATGTTATGTATTTGCATTTTTAAGAATTGAAATGATGAAGGCATTTTGTTCTACTATCTGAAAAATATATCAACCTTTGATTACCCATTTTGAGATTTTATCTTTCTTCGTAACCCTCTTTTGGAATAAAAAAAAGAAAGAAAAAAACAATCAAAAATCCAAATTCAAGTAAAAGAAATATTCTGAACCACGTTTGACCTGATTCTTGCTATGACAAGATACGTAGGCAGCCCTACTCTGGGGTTCGGTCCAACTAAAAGAAAATTCAAGTTACCCAGAATGAAATAAAACTGGGGCAAAAGTTTATTTCCTTAAAGAGTCGATTCCAAAAGTTGTATGCTTCAGCCAATGTTATGTAAATTTTTTAGCCTCATGACATCTTTTTTTTCTAACCCTATCCAAAAACCAAGTTACAATCAAAGAAAGACCTTCAGATCAATCTTTGAGAATGTCAAGGCTAAACATGTAATAGGTGCATGATGTTTCATAGTTTGGGTGTCGTTTACCTTCAGCAAAAAAAAATAAAAAATAAGAGAGTCTTATTGGTGAAAACCTTTTTGGGCACCATAAGGCGGCGGTGAGCTAAGAAAGAAATGAAAATGAGATTGGCTCGTTGGCAAAAACCCATTGAGGTGTCACTAGCCAAAGGAGGATTGTGATCTAAAGGGAGCATGATCAAGAATGGCTCCATTTTAAATTCAATAAGTGGGAACAAGTTGAAAATGATTAGTATGGGTAGATCTGGTTGTGTAATTAAAAATGCATGTCATAATCACTGGAATCACCTACCACCTCCAAATAAGTTTTCATTTTCGACGTTTTTGAAAAGAGATGTATATTGTCTTTTTCTTTTTATTATTATTTTTCTTTTGATTTTGTGTCTTTGTCGTCGAATGAAAAATCAATAGCGTAATCTTTCACGTATTTTGAGTCAAATTTATGTCAAGACAAGTGAGAAAGAACTTCAAAACTTGCTACCAACTCTCTCAATTGCACAAAGCATGACAAAGGGTTGATACACCAAGTTAACATGCTTCAAAATAAAGTAAGATATTCAAGAATGCTTGTCACCCGACAGTTTTTGGACTCATAGAAATATAAGGGGTGTATTTGAAGTTGAACCTAGAGGCATCATGCAAGAGAAATATGATTTGAGTCAAAAGGTTTTAGTAGTCAAAATTTGGGGTCAATACTACAACAAGTCAAAAATACCTATCAATGATTTGCAATGGAGCTGAGCATGACAAGTGCAAGAGTTTGCCTTAATGTCCAAATGCCACAAATCAACCACCATATTTTTAAATTAAAAAGTTTTATTTATATGAAACAAAAACATGTTACCTTCAAATCAAGGGCTTGAAATCCTAAATATCAAAAGATGCAATTCCTCACTTTTGCAAATGCAAGAGGCAATATTGCTACACATGTTTAGTAATCACAACCAAGGTAAAAATGTGTCATCTTTTACTCTTAGAAGACGCACTTTCTAGTTGAGTCATTTCACTCCTAGAAGAAGCACTTTCTAGTCGAGTCATTTTATTTAATTCCTAGGAGATGAACTTCCCAGTCTGGATAAGTCAGTTTTCATGTGTTAGGTAACGAACTTCCTAACTTGAACATTCACTCCTAGAAGACGCACCTTCTAGTAGAGTGATTTCATTCAACCTCTAGGAGACGCACTTCCTAGTCAAGGTATGTCAGTTTTATTTGTTAGGTGACGCACTTCCTAACTTGAACATTCATTCCTAGAAGAAGCACTTTCTAATTGAGTCATTTCATTTAACCCCTAGGAGACGCACTTCCTAGTCTGAATAAGTCAGTTTTTATTTGTTAGGTGAAGCACTTCCTAACTTGAACATTCACTCCCATAAGACACACTTTTGAGTCGAGTCATTTCATTTAACCCCTAGGAGACACACTTCCTAGTATGAATAAGTCAGTTTTCATTTGTTAGGTGAAACACTTCCTAACTTGAACATTAACTCCTAGAAGACACACTTTCTAGTCGAGTCCTTCAATTTAATTCTTAGGAGACACACTTCCTAATTTTGGTCATCAGTTTTTCTCTGACGAGACGCATTTCTTTAGAAAGTCTTTGATTCACACTCTTTTTGTACTTTTCAAAAATTGTAATCTGATGATGCTCATAAAATTTTCTAGTACAAACTGGGGCAAAAATTTTGTTCGTATTTATTGAATTTTTCTTTCTTCCCAGGATCCTCCTGAAGAATGGGACATGATCCTCCTGAAGAATGGAAAGTTATGTTTTATGCTCAGGACCCTCCTAAAGAATGGGACAGGACCCTCCTGAAGAATGGGAATTTATTTTATGTCCAGGAGCCCGCCTAAAGAACAGGATGAAGAAAATCAAGTCCAGGAGTCCGCCTAAAGAATAGGGTAAAGAATAGGGTAAAGAAAGAGAAAGTCTAGGAGCCCACCTGAAGAACAGGGTGAAGAAATTGTAAGTCTAGGAGCCCGCCTGAAGAAAAGGGTGAAGAAAAAAAAAGTCCAGGAGTCCACCTGAAGAACAGGGTGAAGATATTGTAAGTCCAGGAGTCCACCTGAAGAACAGGGTGAAGAAAAAGGAAATCAGGAGCCCGCCTAAAGAACATGGTGAAGAAAATCAAGTCCAGGAGTTTGCCTGAAGAACAGGGCGAAGAAAAAGCAAGCCAGGAGCCCGCTTGAAGAATAGGGTGAATTTTCAAGTTCAAGTCACGAAGATTAGAATCAAGATTCTAGAGATTGTAATTTTCACTTGTATTTTTCATTATTGATTTTTGTTAGTCATTTGAATGTAAAAGACAGAAGTCGTTAACCGGAAACTTGATGGAATCTCACTCGACTCTAACTTTTTCTCACACCATATTACCTTTGAATTACATATGACCTGATTCCTTTATAACCCGGGATATGTAGGCGGTCCAAAATTTGGACTCGATCACATCTTTTATTTTATTATATTTTATTTTATCTTCACTTTTTGAATAATCAGAGGGTCAAAAATCATCTCTTCGTCTACTTCTTTGTATGAAAACTCTTTGAGATTTCAAACAAAGAAGGGCAAAATGTAGACACGTGATTTTGACCCTCGCCGAATTTAATATATATTTTTTGGTATTAAATATTTATATTTGGTCTGGTATTATTTTAACTCTTATTTTATTTTTAATAAATTTTTAGTTAAAAAAAAACTAAAATAAATTTAATTTCGGGATATTTTCTTCTTATTCTAATTTTATAAAATAATATAAAAATTAAAAAATATTTTTCTTTTTAAATTTTAAATAAATAAGCTAATAGTTTAGGCACTATCTTAATTATATTTATTTTTGGCTATTTTATAAACTTTTATTGTATTTTCATAAATATAGAAATTAATTAGTTATTATTATATTATTTTTATTTATTTATTATTATTAATTATCTTCTATATAAAAAAAAGAAAAAAGAAAAAGATTCAAAATTTAAAAGAAATCCTATCCTATCAGACAGTAACTGTTTCCCTTAAAAAAATCCTGTATTTAAGGATTTTCGTTACCCACATCCTAGTGGATTCTAGAGAACATTCTGCACTGTACACTTTGACTAAGAAACTAGAGGAAAAATAAACATCAGAATACAGAGAGAGAAAAAGAGAGAGAAACATTCAAAAACATCAGAAGGAAAAGAGAAAAGTGTGAAGTTGAAGTTGGAGTTTCATTTGAAGTTTCTAGTGAACGAATTTCTCACAATATTATCCGTTTAAATCAATCACAGGTTCTTATTTGAGTCTGAACCATTTTATGTTATAAATTTCACTATGAAAAGCATGAATGAAAATATTTGAATGATCTCAATGCATTATTTATTATGTGTATTTGATCATATAAACTTTTATTATGTGTATTTGATCATATAAACTTTTATGATTATAAGTTATAATGATGTACTGGACATTAAAATACAGTATGTTAATATCACCAAGTTTAAAGAAAAACTAATAAATATGCAGTAAAATATTTAATTTTAATTTTTTTATCTGTGCTTGACTAAATTCTTATACAGTAATTTAATTTAGAGAAAAGACATCTTTCCCCCCTTGAACTTGTCCTCCAAACTCACTTTGACACTTAAACTTAACTTCCGTTTATTCCCCCTCCCCTTAACATCTTTAAAGTGTATTTGTTTGACCTCTAAAGCTGACGTGATATTTTTTTAAAAAAGGGGCGCGTTTATTTATTGAAAAAAATTAATTTCAGTAATCTTATATTTAAAATATAATAAAAAATTTTAAAAATAAAATAAAATAAAAATAAAAATAAAAATAAAAAATGGACACTTTTTTCTTCTTTCTTCTTCAAATCATCATTAACAACAACACTCAAACCTCCATTAACAACCTCAAATTTTTTTCACTTTCCTCCATTAACAACACCACCAAAGAACAACACTTTCCTTTAATTTTTTTTACTTTCCTCCATTAACAACACCACCCAAGAACAACACTTTTCTTTAATTTTTTTCACTTTCCTCCATTAACAACACCACCCAAGAACATAAATTTTTTTCACTTTCCTCCATTAACAACACCACCCAAGAGCAACACTTTCCTTTAATTTTTTCACTTTCCTCCATTAACACCACCCAAGAACAAACATGAAAACACTATTAAATAATTTTCTTCATTGAACAACATCTCAACCTTCAATCCAACTCCCTCAAAATTTAGATAAAAATTAAATTAAATTGATGATTTTGTTTTTGAATCACTTATCATCAATGAGATTTCTTTTGATTTTTACTTTTGGATTTTTTTGTTAATAAGACAATTTGAAAAAAATAATTTTAACTTGATGAAAGTAATTTTGTGTTTGAATAAGAAAGAAGAGGGTGGGGGTAGAGGTGGGGGGCTGGAAGGGAGAAAGAGCGGGGGGTGGGGCTGAAAGAGGAGAAAGAATGGCGGGTGGGGGTGAGGGCTGGAAGGGGAGAAAGAATGGGGAGTGGGTGGGTGGGGGTGGGGGGCTGGAATGGAGAAAGAGATTGGAGGGGGGGCTGGAATGGAGAAAGAGATTGGGGGAGGGGGTTGAATTTTTTATTTAATATATATATATATATATATAAATAGTAAATATATATTTTCTGCTTTTTAAAATAAAAATACATAAAAATAGTATGTGTGTGGGATTTTTTTTAAAAATAAATCCTAAATTCTTACGTGGCACTGATGTGGCACTGATTTGGCATTGACATGGCGCATGTGTAATTCACTCTCCGTTGTGAGAGTGGTATTCAGTTTTGAGGGGTGAAACAAATACACTTTAAAGATGTTAAGTGGGGTAAATAAACAGAAGTTAAGTTTAAGTGCTAAAGTGAGTTTGGAGGACAAGTTCAGGGGGGAAAAGATGTCTTTTCTCTTTAATTTACACTGATGCGCACACACCATTCACTCACAGTGCACACACAATATTCACAGACTCATAGAGACATCAATTAGAAAATGCATTCACTATACACAAATACACTGTACACACGCACATCTTTGTGATCGAAAAAAAGAAGAAGAGAAAACCAGTAGAAGAATGAGAAGAGGAAAAAAAATAAAAAAAATAAAAAAAAAGGACGTTCAGATTTTTCTCTGTGAATTATCACTGGAATTATTATTTTCTTCGACAATCAAACGGACCTAAACTACCACCAAACTCAC
The DNA here is from genome assembly GCA_030864215.1 of Capsicum pubescens. NCBI lineage: Eukaryota > Viridiplantae > Streptophyta > Magnoliopsida > Solanales > Solanaceae > Capsicum > Capsicum pubescens. The sequence goes on along the minus strand of CM061549.1, from coordinate 26,996,560 downwards.
CGGCAAACCGACAGCGCCGTCACGAAAACCTTCCTCTTCCCCAACTTCGGCGACCATCAGCCGAACCCCCATCGCTGGAAAACCCAAAAACCCATCGGATCTAGCCGAAAACCATCAAAACTGGCGGAGATCCCGCCGCCGCGCCACCCTTTTTCCTTCTCCCCGCCACTGCTCACCGGTAAAACAACGGTGTCACCTTTCCCTTCTCCTTTCCCCAACGCCAAAACCACCAACCGACGTACCCCACCGCTGGCGGCGCTTCTCTTTTTCCCGTCTAGATCTGCAAAAACCGGTGAAGCTGGTGAACCCATCACCACTGCCGACTTTCTATTCTCTCTTTTCCTTAGGCATATTGTCGTAGTTAAGTTGTTGTAGCAAAAAGGGGATTGTTTAGTTAAATTATCTTTTGTTTTAGAGATAATACATCAAAAACCCCTGAATTTGTTCCGACAATTTAGTTTAGCACTTAAACTTTATGAATAATTATTTACCCTCCTTAACATCTTTATAGTGAATTAATTTTCTCCCTTAATATATAATACCACTCTCATGAGGTAGAGTGCATCACACTCGCTGACACGTCAGTTCCACATCAGCGCCAGATCACCGCCACATCATAGCCACGTAAATAAAGTATTTTTTTAATATTTTTATATATATATCAATATAAAATATATATATAAATATATATAAATATTATTTATATATATATATATACATATTTTAAAATATATAAAATATTTTAAATTAAAAAAATACCCCACCCCCCATTTTTTATCTTCTTCATATCCACTCCCCTTCTCCCCCCTCCCGTCTACCCCCACCTGCACACACGCCCCCATCCACCCCTACACTCCCACACCTAAACATATCCCCATCCACCTCCGTCCACCCCCACACAACCACACCTGCTAGGTTTTTCGGCGAATTTTTGCCGGAAAACTCAACCCACTTGAAAATTTTAATTACCACCATCGAAAAATATCATAAAATAGTGATAAAAAACTCAACCCACATGAAAAATTCGATTAAATCAACACCAAATTCTCTAAAATCAACAACCAAACATCCAAACCATGTAGATTTTTTAATTTTCAAATTTAATTTCATTTTTTTTATTGATTTAAGAGGTTGAAGTAGGATAAATTAAAGGTGGGGGTGGCAACTTTCATAATTGGAGGAAAAGTGGGGTTGGGGTGTTATCTAAGGAGAAGTGGGGGGTGCTGTTGGCGGGGTTGGGTAAAGAAGAGGAGGATTTTATATATATATATATATATATATATATATATATATATTAGTTTAAAAAAATACTATTCATGCATTTTTTTAAAAGAAAATGCCACGTTAGCATAAGAAGGGAAATAAATTCACTATGAAGATGGTAAGGGGGTAAATAAATAGAAGATTAGTTTAAGTGCAAAAGTAAGTTAGGGATACAAGTTTAGGAGGGTTTTGATGTATTATCTCTTTGTTTTATAATATTTTAGTTTTATATTAATTAAGAGGTGTATAAATTTGAGGGTTATATTAAAAATAGAATTTAATTTTAATTTAAACTTTATTATCTCTATCCTATGATGGGCTAAATTCCTAGTGTTGAACTATAGCAGAATATGTTACATGTATGAAATGTCATCTTGTTATTAATAAGAATTGTAAACCTCCATTGTTGCAGAGGTCTGTATGTTAAGATGCTGCAATTATGAGACCAATCTTGGCATTAATGTCGGATGTCCCAGTAAAGGCCGATTAGCCAGGTGGGCGTGAAGGACCGTAATTGGGATTTGGTTTAAGATTGACTCATGACTAAGGTTAACTAACATATAGTAAAGGTACCTAGTGCGACAAAAGCGATCCGGTTCTTGTATGGTATCAGAGCCATGGAATACCTGTTGACATAACTGTTATATGTTCAACACATCATTCCTAATGAATATCATCAGGAAGAAATATACTGTGAAGAACAGTAAAAAAGAGGAGTATGACATTCCTCAGCACTTGGATCTGCTTAATAAGTGGACGATCCCAAAAGTTCCACCCAAAAAGTTGTACCAAATGGAAACTTTCGAGACTTTAGGTCTCAAACAAGTTGTTAAAACAACTGAAGAGACACTAACAGTAGATAGTGATCATGCTACTTTCAAATTATTATCTGAAAGTGATTTTGCTCCATATCTTGAAACATGTAAGTTTATGCATATTGGTTTAATTCAAGTCGCATTTAAACCACTAACTCTGAGAGGTTTTCCTGAAAGCTTTATTGCAGCTTTAAGGGATGGCAGAAATAAAAATTGGAAGAAGTCTCTTATTGGGACAGTCCAAACCAATTTGGCTTATGGCCCAGTGTATTTTAATGCATATCCTAATCTACAGATATCTCTCACTGATGAGAATTCTTTGGATGCATTAATTCTGAGTATTAAATTACATGGATATGATTACATACTTGGTACTGAGGTTATATGTATTTGTTATAGGATATAATATAAACCTCTCCATACTTTAAATCCAATGTGTAGAATGATGGATTTCAAAAATGAAACTATTTTAATGAAAACAAATTTTTGTAGGTCCAAAGTTGTTACTAGGCGACCTATAAAATGGGATGAAATTGATTTTCTAAAAGAATGGATCCTTGAGGATACAGCTCCTCCTCAAACTGGTCTCAATGAAGAGATTTCAGAGGTAGAACAATCCGCTGATGGTACTGTTCGAATTAGATTTTCTGATTTATTACTTCTACTAAATAGAGCTGATGATTTGCGTGTTGCAACATCATTGAGATTAACAAGATCAACATCTTTATATATATCTCCTGTTGATTATATTGTTTGATCTCCCTCTAGAGCTTCTACATCTCATATTAGAGAAAGTACTAGAATGAATATACCAGGATTGATAATGATAATATTGCTACTGCAATCCCTGATATGGATCCAGCTGAGTCAGAAATGGAAGTTCCAACTGATTTAAAATGAATCACAACCAAATTGATTTTAGTCCAGGATCTCTGGCAAGAAAAAGAATTTCTGATGAATTCTATAAACCTAAATGGGAATTGTTCCGAACATGTTTTTTTCAAAACTTTAGCAAAGAAGAAAAAACTGTTTTCCAGGAAGAATTCTATGCAGATCTTTCTGTGCATAATAAAATAATTGCTTTTGTGCCCTGATTTATGGCCAGATATGTGGATAATTACATTTCCATGTTAGCTAGGGAGTTTAAATACCTACTGGAGAAACTACTACTTCAGTATTCCCTCCCCAACAGTCCTTTCAAATCGAAAGAGACAACAAGGTAGTTCATTTTACAGCTTTTGCTAAGCTGATGGATAATGATACTACCCTAATAACTCCTCAAAATGTCAATACAATGCTAAAACAACATAACTATGCTAATTATTATATGAGCATCTTGGGAGAGAAAATAATTTCTCTACATGAGAAAATTGATAAGGTCCTATCTGATTTAAAAAGGATAGATATTAGTAATACTAAGCAACTAGACGTTAAACTTAAGGACCCTGAGGTCCTGGCTACTCCTACCATCCAACCTCCCCCTGAAATCCAAGATTTCAAGCTATCTAGTGACTTGGATAATATCGAAAAGTTGTTAGAACAAAAATTTTGTGGATTAAAAATAAATCCTATCCACAATGAAAATTTTGCAGGAGACAATGGTGGGCATGATACTCCTGTTGAGGTAAATAAGATCTCAGATAAATTTGCTAGAAAGCCTACCCAAAATATGTTTTATTAGCCTAGACCAACTCCTTAGGATGTTCTATTTGAAGAACAAGGATTATATATCCCCAATAGTTTCAGAGGTGATGAAATCTATGAGTGGAATGTAGATGTCTTATCTGATAGACAAATATCTGCAATGGCACATAGAATATTGATGTACAGTACTATATGTAAATCCCTTCCGAAAACTAATGATAGGGGCATTGCTGAAATGATTACGACAGGTTTTACTGGTCAGCTTAAAGGCTGGTAGGATAATTATCTTACCCAAGACCAAAAAACCAAAATCATTCAGTCTGTAGTAAAGAGAGAAGATGGCCAAGAGGTCATGAACGTTGTTTATACTCTAATTATTAATATTATTGAGCACTTCTCTGGAAGATTGTTTGATAATAATGAAAGTATTAGGACTCTGCTCCAAAATATTTGATGTAAGACTTTGACATCTTGGAGATGGTATAAAGATGTATTCCTTTCAAGAGTGATGGAATTACCTGAGAGTAATAGTTCTCATTGGAAGTCCAAGTTTATAGATGGTCTTCCCATGTTATTTGCTGAAAGAAGTAGGAAAACCCTTAGAGGTCCTAATGTGAGTATTAACTATGAGGCTTACACCTATGGTAACCTTATAAAGGTTGTTACTCAATAAGGTTTAGCTTTATGTAGTGAGATTAAGTTAAACCAATAGATTAAGAAGTATCGTCTTACTGAGAGACAACAGTTGGGAGAATTTTGTGAGCAATTTGCTATAGATATTCCCAAAACCTCTAGAGAATCTCATAAGAGTAAGAAAAAGTACTCTGAAGAGTAAAAGTCTAAGAGGATTAAGAAGAAGGAAAAAAGAAAAGAGGATTACAAATCCAAAAAGGCTTATAGAAAATCCAAGAAGACCAACACTTGTTACCGATGTGGTAGATTTGGTAACTTTGCAAAAGATTGCAAAGTAAAAAGCAAGATCAAGAGTCTCACTATTGATGATGATATTAAAGACTCTCTGTGTAAGATTTTGCTCAATTCCTCTCCGAAAAACTTCAGTCCGGACTATAGTGATAATGAGGAAAATGGTTCAACCGATGAGGACTTACGAGCTCTCCATCAAGAAGACTATATGCCTTCAGATGATGAATGCATACCTTGCCAAGAAGGATAACCTTGTACAAACAAAGAGGAGGAGGATGTTTTATACAACATCATATCCCAATTTCAAGATATAGAAATTAATGTCTTAAAAGATAACAAATTAGCAGCTCTTCTAGAAATGCTAAAAGACCAGGGTAAGCAGGATGATAAGCCATCCACCAGTTCTTCCCCTATTCATGAGGAGGAAATATGTATTATTCCCTCCCAAAAAGGTCCTTATACCATGACCTAAGTTAATAAACTTTTAAGGGAAAGACAGAACGTTGAAGCTATTCCAGCAACAACCTAGGACCTGAAGAATGAGATAGATAATCTCAAGAAAGAAATATCTTTCCTTAAGAGTCATAATTTGGCATTAGATCAAAGGGTTTCTGCTTTAGAAAACCCAAAATTATTACCCGCTAAAGATAGCCAAACTCTCCCTGATGGAGATTTCCTTAAAACCTTAGAAGAAGCTGCTCACCAACACTTCTATGCTAAGGTCACCCTTCTAATTGATTACAACTATAAAAAGAAATTTACAGCTCTCATTGATAGTGGGGCAGGTTGTAACGGCATTCAAGAAGGTATGATACCTTCAAGATATTTCAAAAAAACCACTAATACTGTGAAGAATGCAAGTGGTCAGAAAATGAGAGTCAAATATAGAATCCCTAAAGCTTACATTTGCAAAAACAAAGTTTGTATGCCTGAAACTTTTGTTTTAGTTAAAGATATTACTGATGAGCTTATCTTAGGGAAACCTTGGTTTCTACATTTGTATCCATTAGTCCGTTGGGATGAAAAAGGTATCATTGGAACTTTTAATAATAAACATATTCAGTTTGAATGGTGTGATCCACCTTATACCATATATTTAAATCTGATTAAAGAAAAGATTCTTTTAAAAAATAGGCAAATGGAATTTTTGAAAAATGAAATTTGTAGTTTGTCTATCAATGAAACTCTTCAAAAACCAAAATTACTTGAAAAAATTGAGTTTCTAAAAAATCAGTTTTCAATTCAAATTTGTGGAGATCATCCAAATACGTTTTGGCAAAGGAAACAACATGTTGTTAGTCTTCCATATGAAAATGATTTCCAAGAAGGTAATATACCAACTAAGTCCAGACCTTGCCAAATGAATTCTGACTATTTAGAATTATGTAAAAAAGAAATTGAATCTCTTTTGCATAAGGGCCTGATTCGACCATCTAAGTCTCCATCGTCATGTACTGCTTTTTATGTGAATAAGCATGCAGAACAAGAATAAGGAGTTCCGAGATTAGTTATCAATTACAAACCTTTGAACAAATTCCTCAAATGGATTAGATATCCAATTCCCAATAAGAAGGATTTATTAGATCGTTTGTATGATGCTCTAATATTTTCAAAATTTGATTTGAAATCGGGATATTGGCAAATCCAGATATTAGAAACTGACAAATATAAAACTGCTTTCAATGTTCCAATGGGACAATTGGAATGGAATGTCATGCCTGTTGGACTAAAGAATGCTCCTTCAGAGTTTCAGAATATCATGAATGATATTTTTATGCCTCATAGTAATTTCATCATTGTCTACCTTGATGACATTCTGGTGTTCTCAAAGAACGCAGAAACACATTTTAAACATCTAGATCTTTTCAAAAAGATCATTATACAAAATGGCTTAGTAATTTCGAGGCCAAAGATGTTTTTATTTTAGACCAATGTCAGATTTCTAGGTCACAACATTGATAAAAGGAAAATTATTCCCATAAACAGAAGTATTGAATTTGCTTCTAAATTTCCTAGTGAAATAACAGACAAAACCCAGTTGCAGGAATTTCTGGGAAATCTGAATTATATATCTCCTTTTGTGGAAGATTTGAAAAAAAGATACAGCTATCTTGTATGATTGACTGAAGAAAAATCCTAAAGCATGGTCTGAGAGCCATACTACTGTGGTAAGAAATATTAAAGCTAAAGTTGAAAATCTTCCATGCCTTACACTTGCAAATCTCAATTGGGCAAAAATAATTGATACTGATGCTTCTGACATTGGATATGGTGGAATTCTCAAGCAATATTCCCCAGAAGAAAAACGTGTTCATATTGTTCAATATTATTCTGGAAAATGGAGTGCCAGCCAGAAAAATTATGCAACTGTAGCTAAAGAAATTCTTGCTATAGTTAAATGCATTCTTAAATTTCAAAGCGATCTTTATAATTAAATTTTTTTAATTAGGACTGATTTCCAAGCTGCAAATTTATCTTTAACAAGGATTTTAAACATGATGTTTCTAAGCAAATGTTTGAAAGATGGAAGGCTTTGTTAGCCCCATTTGATTTTGAAATCCAGTATTTAAAAGGGTTGAATAATAGTCTACCCGATTTTTTAACTCGTGAATTTTTAAGCTAATGTTTTCTCTTATGGATTTCAGGATGGCCTCACAAGGATCTTTTTCTTCGTTCAGAGGAAGAGGTGGAACAAATTCACCAAGAGGAATAGGTAATGTCCTTTCCCAAATTGGAAATTAGAGGCTAATATCCTCAAGCATTGCAAGCTCAAGTTCTTCTGGTATGAATACAGATGAATAAACATATCAAAAAATTTTAGAATTCATGAAATTCAAGTCTAAGAAACAAGGGGATAATGAGGTCCCTTTGTATTCGAGTATTATTAAAGATGACAATGGGAATACTGAGTTGTACGAACGCAACAAGACAGATGATGTCATAATTTTCCTTAAAAATCATGATCTTCCATGGAAAGATAACCCTTGGCAACTGATGCGAAGGTATTTAGATAATACATTTTATGTTGCGGTATCTTACAAATATCTCAAACATTATCAATCCATATTATCGGCAATGGGTTCTGCAAAAATCCAACATTTATATGCTAATGAAGCAGTCAAAAAAGATTATAGTTATTCTAAAATTATAATCAAACAGATTTTGACTCATGAAGAGTGGGGCTTGAGTACCCTAAAAGAAAGAGAATATATATATCCCGAACAACAGAAAGTTGCTGTAAAATATAATTACTGGGATTATATGGAAAGCTTTCATAAGGTTTTAGAACCACCACTCTCTCTCTACTACTCTCTCTCCCTTGTAATATATCTTGGTTTGAAATAAAAGCTTTTGGTTCTGAGCACAACCTATCCATAATAAGGTTATTTTAAAATTTTTGCATTTTAATTTTAATTTAAACTTTATTATCTCTAGCCTATGATGGACTAAATTCCTAGTGTTGAACTATAGCAGAATATGTTACATGTATGAAATGGCATCTTGTTATTAATAAGAATTGTAAACCTCCATTGTTGCAGAGGTCTGTATGTTAAGATGTTGCAATTATGAGACCAATCTTGGCATTAATGCCTGATGTCCCTGTAAAGGCCGATTAGCCAGGTGGGCGTGAAGGGCCGTAATTGGGACTTGGTTTAAGATTGACTCATGACTAAGGTTAACTAACATATAGTAAATGTACCTAGTGCGATAGAAGCGATCCGGTTCTTGTATGTGCGACAGAAGCGATCCGGTTATTGATTCGTCATTATTGTTAAATCTTAATAATTACTTTGTTAAAATTAATTAATTGCCTAGTTGTATTTTACTTAAGGTTAAATGGTATTTCAAAGAAGCAAGTTATTTACGTTAGACAATTTGTTAGATATTTTTAACATATTTCGTCTCAATTAAGAATGTGGCGTACACATCTTTTTGAGACATTTAAAATTCAAGGATGCAATAATGCATCTTGACAAATATTTTTCTAAAAATTATTTTTCACTAATTTATTTAATATAAAAGACGTAAACAACTACTTTCGACATAATAAAATGAGCGAATTTAGGCCTTAACATAATTTAATAAAATAATTTAAGTCAACTAAGTCAATAAAAGCGATCGTGCTAGAACCACGGGACTCGGGGGGTGCCTCACAGCTTCCTCTCGATCAATAGAATTCCTTACCCGGTCTTCTATTTTTGCAGACCAAATAAGAGTCATTTTCTATTGATTAGGGATTCAAAAAAGGTGACTTAGAACACCATAACTCAATTTCAAGTGGCGACTCTGTTAATAAACTAATCTCTATTCAATACCGTCACTTTAATTGGAAAAACCCTTCGACTCGACTCCCTCGGGCGAAAAAGGGGTGTGACAGTTCCACAGGATTAAGACTGTTAGATACAGTCATTCAGTTATCAGCTACACAGTATCTGTAAACTCAGATATCAGTAAATCAGTAATTCAGAACTTAGTATCTAGTGTTATCACGATCTCAGTTACGGTATACGTATTTATGCATGTACTCCCATTCAGTTATATTCATGTCATTCAGTCAGTATTGTTCATGCATATGAACCCATGCATTCCAGCCTACCTCACTTAGCATACCAGTACATTCAAAGTACTGACGCATGCTTTTTTTGCGCTATGATGTGTTATATCATAGGTTCAGACGCGCGGGCTCTCGATCATACTTAGCAGTTCAGATATTCAGCTGACAGAGTTAGTGGTAAGTCCTCTTAGTTCGAGTACATGATGGTTATTTCAGTAGTTCATCTTATTTCAGTAGTTCGGAGTTAGTTGGGGACTTGTCCCATCAACTTCATATTTCAAACAATTTAGAGATTTTTCAGACTAGAGTATTTTCAGAAAGATGTATCAGATTTGGTATTTGTTATATTGTACTCAGTTTTATTACAGTATTGAACCTTATGACATATTTTTCGCCTAATTTCAGCATATTATAGTATTATTATTCAGTTATTGCAGAAGATACCAGTTATGGATTACCTTGTGGTCCTTCGGGATTATGAGCACCGTGTAGTGTTCGGGGTACATACTCGGGGCGTTATATTTATCCGATCGAATTCACGCATTAGACAATTTTCTTCGTTATTTACTTGTGTGTTTGGGCATTGATATTGATCTATGCATTCATACCCCACCTTCGCCCCCTAGATAATGAATGATTGCTGTAATTTGAAGATAAATGAAGTTATTGTGTTCATCTTATTAGAACGTGTTCTTTACTTTTCCCCACTGTATTTCCAAACATCAAATCGCACTGTTAGAAACAAAGGGTCCAATAGGTTAGGCACACTCAGTCAGGCGCCATATTTCCCTACTAACCCTTAATCTTCCATTGAAATCTGATTTAGTACTGTACTTAATTAATTCAGTCATCTCTATCAACAAGCATTCAGTTTAGGTAATTAATACTTGCAATTTGCCCAATCCAAGCATGCTATAGGGGCTTCTCATCATTTATGCAATGTCAATATTTTTTCGTTCAGCAAAATAAATCGTCAACTGAAAAATTAAACACAAATGGTTGTACCTATAATATGGTCTTTTGGTGTTTTGAAATTATTTGATTATATAAAACATCAATTTTCTATGTTAGTGGTTGGGCATGATAAATTTAAAAATACTTTATTTTATGTTCATGTCCACTAAATTTACATTCTAATTTATCACAATAACTTTACAACAACTCTAATTTATATGCATGAACAAACACAATTGCAACTTCAACTATATCCCCAACTTCTAATTTATCACTGTCAAACACGTACTACAAATACCTCAACTCAACTATCCCTTATCCACTATATAAATAGGGATCACCATTGCACTAAACCACTCACCTTTTCCTCAACAATTGCAGAGAACTCTTTCTCGGAAAAAAAAAATAATTCTTTCCAACAAACATAACCCTATACGTGAGTTGAAGTAATTTATTTTTCTTCTCCTAACATGCCAAGTGTTAAACTGGCTTCCTTTTCTTGTAAACTTTGTATTCTTTTTATTTTTCATTAATAATTGAGGAATATTATTTGAGACAATGTTTTTTCATATTGCATGTCTGATTTAGATTTAAGTTTTGCATTCTAAATATTATTTGGGTAATATTTAATTCATATTGCATGCCTAATTTAGATTTTAGTTTTGTAATTTTTTTTTGTGCTAAAGTTTTTGTTCATCTATTATGTAGCAATGGCAGATCCAGTATGGGACACGACTGTGTTGATGAATGCGGCCAGGGATCTACAGAGGACAGTGCATGATTTACGCTTGAAGTTGGTCGCCACTAGAGCGAGGCTGATTAGGAAGATGCGTAGAATTGCGGGTCATCTGCCCAATGGACCTCCAGAAGATATCAAGAATAGTAATAATAAAAATAATAATAATTAAGCGTGTGTTTTTAAAAAAAAAAAATATGACGTTTTATGTAGTACTTTTTATCTAGTAGTTTTTGTTGTATGTAGTATTATGTAATTTGTTTTCGTTGGCTGTAGTCTGGGAATCCCTGTTTTGCTTTTATTAATGAAGAATATATATATTTGCTCCTACTGATTTTTTTTTTAATAACTCACCCATGCAGAGCAGTACTACATTGCTTCCGCAAAATCAATGAAGTATGAAAACTCACGGTATAAATTGGATTCCAATGTTATCAGCGTTAGTTTATGTTGATTAATTTAGGTTTTTAAAAAGTAACGCAATTTGCAGTCTTCCGAGTGGCACTAGCTATTTGTTAGTCGAACGATGTTTAATAATGCCCGCAAGAGATAACTTGTCCAACGGAAAAGGGTTTCCTAAATAACAAGCATACTTTCAACAGCTTAGTTTGTTAATAAAAAAGGTTGACATTTCACTATCATAGAATATTATTCCTCCATTTCATTAAAATTACAAATGTCGTATTTTAATGAATAACTCGTCTTTTAATTTATTAACATAACTCAAAAAAAAATTCCTTAGTGGCACATGTAGAGACACAACGGAATTATGATTGAAATGAAAATAAGGAGAACACTCAAAGAATTTGCATTGGAAAGATAAGAATGTAATTCAAAATAAATAAGGATTCAAAGCATTTGCATTGAAAAGATAAGAATTTAATTAAACCTTGGTCGTTGAAAAGGCTTCATCAGCATTGAATATCAATTTCAAGTGGGTGAGTTCTATTTAAAGGTTCTCTAGTGTTAAATAATACTTAAGTGTTGCTTAACTAATTTTGATAAGTTCAATGGTAAAAATAAATCTCAATGTTTAGTTTTTTATTCAATACTTGCTAACATGTTGCAGCACTAACCTATTATTTTGCTTATCACCAGGACAAAATCGATAGGATTTACGTGAAACTAATGAATATTGACGGCATGTTAGATGGTCTTCGCCAAGAATTGTCTGCACGCATCGATGTGATTCAAGAGAAACTTGAATTGCTGGAAAGCTACCAAGCGGCGTTGGATATCCAAGTCGATGCTTTGCATACTAGGATGAATGCTATATTTGTAGGATTAGGCATTGATCTTGGTGTTCCATTTTCCCCTCCTTCGTCAGATCCTTCAACGCCAACTTCATCACCCTCTCCATCCCCATCACCACCACACAACCCCCCCCCCCCCCCAGATTTCCCTGCCTCGGTGATGTATTAGTTGTTTTTCATTCGTAGTTGTTGTTTAAATGAATAAAATCCTTTATGTAGCCGATTTTCGAATGTATTTCTAACATTTTATTATTATGATGTTCTTTTCTACGCAATTGTTGGACGTATTCCTTAACAAAATAAAGAACCTAGGTTTCAAATCTAACTTTAAAAGCAAAATCGTTTCATGCAGAGACTTCAAGTAATTGTACAAACATGTGTAATATGATAGGGACGGTAAAATAGCATGTACATTAAGATCCCTCCCTTATATTAGGCCCTATATAAAGGTTGCCTACAACATCTATATCTCCTTATCTTATCCTAAGTCATTTTGTGATACTGCATTTCTGAGCTTCTCTAAAAATTCTTGGACATTTCTCTCACTTCTATCTACGTCCGCAACTACAATGGATAGAACCCCCTCAAGTTCCTCAAGAAAAACTCTACAGCTAACCATGTCTCCTAAAGTCCAGGAGAAGCTATTCTTGAAAAAAAAAATCAATGCGATGTCTTGAAAGGTGAGATGACCAAAATCTTCAAACTCCTGATAGACAAGGAGAAAGATGAATGGATTGAGTTTTTCCTTCTTTATGAACTGAGGCCCCTAACAAAGGCATTTGACATCTAGCAGAAGGTCCTGAAGGAAGACCGCCTGTAGTGTGTGGGGAGGGGTTGGGGTGAGGTGGGGGTGGGGGTGGGGTATTGGGGTGGTTAGGATTGTGTGTGGGGTTATTACTTGTTACTTTTATTCCTAGTGGTGAACAATTAACAGATGGTTTACTTCATTAAATGTGCTATTTCTTCTCTTCTAGTTGTTAAATGTTGTTTATTTGTGTAATTGATGATCCTGCCTTTGAAGGTTCCTTTATTTTCACTCTATGGTTTATAGTTGGGCTAATGTTGGTTAAAGTTATGCATTGAACATTATGTCCTAATTCATTTAGAACTACTCATTAACCTAGGAAACATAGTTGAGACCTAATTCATGAAATGTTCCAGTGTTAAGTAATAAACAAACAACATGTAGCATTTTAATTTAACTAAATTAAATAAAATAAAAACGTTTTTGTTACATACGTGTCAATACTCCTAGAACACACAAAGCCACGACTACTCAACATTACAACTATTAATAAATTGAGAAGTATTACTCGTATACATAATAAATACTTTATGTCATGTAATTTTCAATCCAAGAAAATTTGTTCTACTCATGCTCATTGTCATTTACCATGTTTTTTTCGAGTCAACTTTTACCAAGGTTATCTCATGTGGATTTTGTGTCATTCTGCAAAATAGATTTGCAGGCTCCTTCATCAAACTTGAGAAGGGAAACTTGGACGGGTTTAAATGTCAAATCCGTCTTAATGGACATACACAGAGATAGATTTTGACATAGCAAGATATAGGATCATCATTTTGACAAAGTTAAGCCAAATTAATTGTATCAAGTACTCACTCATCTACTACCTCTTAACTCTCACTATCTGTATTTTATTAAGTCACTATTTACTACGCAGATTTTATTCAGGTCGAATAGATAATACGTAACGTTGTAGTGTATTTATATGATCATTTTAATTACAGATTAGCCTAATCACATCCTCACTTTTCACTACGGACTCGTTTAGCAAGAGTCATTCCACATAAGAAGAGTTGCATGGAAGATTGAGTTGTTTTGGGTTGCTTCATTTTAATGTATTTGCATTGAAAAAGATTATGTAATCAAGTCACCGTGATTTTGGAGGGGGTACGCATCATGAAATAAGGTCTTCAATGATTCCCACTACTCAAACAACAACTTGCGATTTATAGTTTTTTTTTAAGAAAAAAGATGTGCACTGTTAGTTTTCTTTAATACCGATTTCATCCGGTTCAATTGAAAAATGCGTAACGGTGTGGTATATTATATGATCATTTTTTCTACGCAGTCATTTACCATGTTGATTTTCGAGCGATTCTACCAAAATTGAGATTATGCAAGCTCTTTGCTCAAACTTGAGAAGAGCAACTTATACCGGTATATTTGTCACATCCATCGTGATGGACTTACAAAGTGATGGATTTTGACAATAAACATATAGGTCAGCATTATGACCTACCAAGTTAAGTGTATCCAACTACTCTTTCAACTACTACCTCTTTAACACTTTTGAGTTATTTTTTCTTATGCATTTTAATTCAGGTCCAATAGAACATACGAAATGATGTACTATATTTATATGATCATTTTAATTAGTTTCATAATGAAAGATTGTGACATTAACTCATCACGTCATTATTTATATGGAAAATACAGTAATATTGATTATTAATGTATTGTTAAGCACCACAAAAATAAAATGGTTGTTCGGTGCTTTGGCTTTGGTGTGAAAGCTAAGAACCTTCATGATCCCTCGAGGATGTGGATTTGACTCTCGCTTGCAACAAACTCTTTTCCTAAAGTAAGTGAGCACCCACAACTTCCCTCGTTCCCGATGAAACTATTCCAGGTTGAACTAAGAAGAGATAGTTGGAAGATTGAGTTGTTTTGGGTCACTTCAACATTAATGCAATGTCATTTGCATAGTTAAAATTATGACAAAAAGTCATTCTCATTTATAGGGTATACATCATGATAGAGCTTCGTCAATACTTCCAATTACTAACTCAATGATTTGAGATTTCAAGTCAGGATAAGGTTTCAGTAATTTTTATTGTGCCAATATTGTTCGATTCCAATAAGATTTTGTTTGTTATAGTGGGTGAATTATCTATATAGTATATACATACGTTTGTATACCTAATTTTACCTATTTTGCGTCGACTTTACTGGGTAACGAAGCAGCGAGCACCACATAAATTGGACGTGGTCCGCACCTGACTAAGAAGAGATGGTTGAAAGATTGAGTTGTTTTGGGTTACTTCAACATTAATGCAATGCCATTTGCATAGTTAAAATTATGACAACAAATCATTCTCATTTATAGGTGATTCTGTAATTATCAAGAAGACAAGAAAACACATCAAAACAGTCCACAAATCCGAAGATTCAAGGACCGTTTAGAGACCACACTCGGATTCAACAATAACAACAACAATGATGAGATAAAGGGTGTGTTTTAACACCGAAATAGAAAATCCAAAGTAAGATTAACAACAACAATATGAAGACAATATGAACAACAACAAGGATATAACAATGACAACAAGTCACGGGTTACAATACTAGAACAAGAACACCAACGATTAGAACAAAGTAAAGATAGAAAGATAGACAAATGGAGATGTAATATTAACAACCCAAGAGCTTATTCCACTCTTGGACCTTTTATACCACACACAACATAAACCTATCTCTTACGTGACCTCAAGGGAACCGGAATCCCTAAGCAACCAACGTTTCTAAGAAAGCTACCAACATAAGGATTCCACCTTGCAAGACACTCTATGGTGCTCTCAAAACATATCATCAAAGTCTAAATGAAAAAATGACCTAATTGTTCTATGTATAGGCTAGGGCAACACTTGTTACATAAATGACCAAAAGGCCCTTAATGAGCCCAAACAAAGGAGCTTGGCTTCTTGGACATCTTTGGAGTGTTGGGACTTGTTCTCTACACTTTAAAGCTTGTTCCTTGGTTAGACAGCCCCACAAGCTCGGGTATTTCCTCACGTATTCATATCCTCGAGTGCTAAGATGCCTCTTTGACTCGTATCAATAGGGTAGGCATCATGAATTAGGCTCGTCAATCCTTCCAACTACTCACTCAACGATTTACGATTTCAGGTCACCATAAGGTTAATTTTCATTGTGCCAGCGTCGTTCCATTCCAATAGAAAATACGTGACGATATGACCCATATTTGTTATCATATTTACTATGAAATAATTTAGCAGGAGGGTTTCCGTTACAAAATTTTCCAAGGTCATAAGGTGTATTTTGTGACATTCATGCAACAGTGAGTTTTGCAAAAGGAAGCCTCAAGATTAACATTCCAATGGTGGACACAGGATTTAAGGATAGCGGGTGCTTACAAATCTGTTAAACTAATGAAAGATTAAAAAATTAACCTCAATGAGGTTCGAACCCCGGGCATTCCTACTAGTGGAAGAACCTAGAGTCAACCTAAATGTCAATGCAACCAACCGGTTTTTGTTATACTGGTTGTTTTTATACATTATATAGGTATATTTTGTATGTTATTTTACTTATTACTCATCGACTTTACTGGGTGCCGGAGCAGTGAGCACCACACAAATTGGAGGTAGGTCCGCACCTGACTAAGAAGAGATGGTTGGAAGATTGAGTTGTTTTGGTGGTCACTTCAACATTAATCCATGCCATTTGCATAGTTAAAATTATGGCAACAAGTCGCTCATTTATAGGGTAGGAATCATGATATAGGTTCGTCAACACTTTCAACTACTCACTCAATGATTTGCGATTTCAGGTCACCATATTATTAAAGGTTAAGTTTCATTGTGCCGATATCGTTCCATTCCAATAGAAAATACGTGACAATGTGACCCGTGTTTTTATATAACATCCGATACATGATTTATTAAGTTCAACAACTACAAATGCACCACATTATCAACCATAGATCTCAATTATACCGTGTGATTCATATATTAACTTGCAAACATATGAACAAACCACTCGAATAAAGCACATTCACTGACTATAATAAATGTACACTTGTACAAATGGTTGTTAATGCATGCCAAGCCATCTATATATATGTGTTCAACATCACGTACCAAAGCATTTGTTTGTAATCCTCAAATAATAACAAAGGTAAATTAATACGCAACATAGACAGAGCACCGGTTAAAGGATCAACTTTCCTAGGCGGTTGTGACTCCCCTAGTGTTCTAGAAAAACTTTATGAAGAACACAAAGGGAATTGCAAAGTACTTTAGGATGAGCTCACTGAGCTCATTAAGCATTTGTTCACATGGAAAGGGGGCCCGTATGTTGAAAAGCTCTTGCTTAACGAACACGACCCCTTGACTAAATCTTTTGACATCTATCAGAAGATAGTTCATGAATACCGCCTTGCTCTCTCCCTTAGAAGAGACACCGATGCTGCTGAACCACAACATTCGGGGGGGGGGGGGCAACCAAGGTGAGACAAGCGATGCAGCTTTACGATCTAGACCAACAAAGAGGTTGGGTTCTAGGGTTCTACTTCTGTATATAGTTTAGCCGCATCATTTCATATTTTTTGAAGAATAGCGAATCTAAGTTTTTTTTAATTGAAATGTTAATGCAATGTGCAATCTCCTTACTGATGATAATATTGTGAAAAAATAATTAGTTTAAATTACAAAAGCCTGCAAGAGATTACAAAATACATCGTCCAAATGTCTAGGCTTTGGTAATTACAATACATGAAAATAAAATAAGTCAGAGATACTTAAAACAATGTTAGGTTAGCTTCCCAATTAGTTTCTACTGTTACACCTAATCCCCCGATAATTTTTTCAGTTTCAACGTTTACTATTTCAAATTAAGAAAGATTTATAATTAAAACCAACTACTGCATAACGACATTCAATCAACACCCAAAACAAAATAGTAACACCAAAAAAGAAAAGAACATGCTTCGAAACTAATTTTTGTAAAAGTAACGATTAGCATGCAAAGGGGAGGTTTCAACTACACAGAATATGTCAGTGCTGCTTAAGTTGAAGGATGAAGGAATTTATCTTGATCCTTGCAATATCGATCAAACGTTTCCTTTCGTATCACCTTAATCCTCACTTCCATAGCATTTACCCGAATCATCATGAACTCTAGACGGTCCTGCGAGCTCCTAACTTGTTCATCTAGCTCATCCATTGCTTTGAATAGTTGTTCGATATCACGTTGAACGCCATCGAAACTTTCTTCAGTAGGCTGGACATAAATACATAAAATAATTAGTAAGGTTAAAAATATATGCAAAAAATGGTAGGCTACAACAATGGATGATAGTTTCAACTCATACTTTCATATCTTCAACAACTGCAACTACAATAAATTTCTTCTTCGAATTGATATGGTTAACTACATGATTCCTATGTGGTCACACGGTTCAAATAAATGGAAAAGATATAAACTATCAATGTTGGAATTAATGTGCACACCTAACCAATTGGTAGATTGTCTTGACAAGTCAAACATTACTTTACAAGTTACAATTAACTTTAATTTTTACTGGAAAGTAAATGTTTACATACCAGATATGATTTCAGTTACCTACTGTATGTTTAATGTTCTAACTTTTCCCTCGTTAGGTACTCTTTCATAAAAAAATCAATCGTCCATGAAAAATATTAATTTTCTTAATAATAATCATTTGGACTTTAACATTAGAAGGGAGGGGAACAATTTCATTCTGCTGTTAAAAAATAAAATATAAAAATTATATCATTTTATGACAACTTGAACAAGATCTACGGGAAGTTTAGGGTCCGTTGAGGTTAGATTAGTAAGATTTTTCAAAGAGTGTGGGAAAGTAATCTGATTTAGGATTGGAAATTTTTCAAAGTCATTTTCAAAATTTCAATCTTACACTCATCTTAAAATAGCTCAAACGTTAGCATTAATTTCATTCTGTTCTTTCAGATTAAAAAATAAATATTAATTAATTGACATGAAATAATCAAATCACTTGTATAAATATCGACAACCATTGAAGCAACCATTCATTATACAAGTAAAGGTAAACGAACTGTATAACATGTCACATATTCCTATAATTTTTGACATTCAAAGCTCGCCAAAAATGTCTTCCTACCAATCGGCCTCTTCCAATGCCCGAGTCTCTACCAATCCTCAACAAAGTTATGAGAAACTTCACCTACTTCTTGCATTGTACTCTCAGCATCATTACATCAAAATAGAGCTTGATTCCTTAACTCAATGCATGGAGAGTTTTGAGCATAAGAAGGAAGTCATGATCAAGATCATTGGAAAAATATTTGACAAAATTATGATTCCGCCTCCAAGATCCTCCCATCCACCTCTAACTTCCTCCGACGCACCCAGCACTAGGGATGGGCATGGTATGGTATATACCGAATACCGGATCGAAATCAAAAAATTTAATACCGCAGTATGGATGTTATGGTATTTGGTATGGTATTTGGTAGGAATTTTAAATTATTTTGGTATTTGGTATGGTATTTGGTATTTATGCAATAAATACCGTATACCGCACCAAAGTTTTTTAATAACATATAAAACCCATATATATATATATATATATATATATTATATTTAAGATTATTAAATATATTTATATATCATCCATTAGTCAATTGAATAGAAAAGTAGTTTTTATTCAAAAATATATTTTTTGAGAAGCTTATTATTTAGGAGTACTATGCTTAAGTTTAGGTATTGTTGTTCAGAGTTTGCATCTCGGACTATTCAATCGTGATTGAAATGTTATTTTTGTGTAATTGATTAACAAAGATAGTTGTTAGCCTAACATGATTGAGATGTTTTTAAAATTTAAAGTTATAGTTTTTTTATATGAATGTATGTAATAAGAAATCAAATAAAGTATGGTTACCGAATTACCATATTGTAAAATACTAAAACCGAATTTAAAAATACCGAACCATACCGAACTAATTTGGTATGGTAACGGTATTGTTCTTTTAGATACCAAAAACTGAAGTTACCGTACCAAAGTTTAAAATACCATACCGTACCGTACCATGCCCACCCCTACCCAGCACCGTAGAGAAAATTGAAATGTTGTAAAGAAAATATTAATGTTTTAATGTTATTTTTACTTTCTAGTCTTAATGAAATGTATGCTTATGTTTCAGCTTTATTGACTAATTACTATAAATACATGATAAGTCATTTATCCCATCCATAGAGGAAGATCATGTAACTTCAAATATAAATATTGACAAATATAAACCAAAATGTTTCTAAAAGACATGAATTTGAAAAAAAAGAAAATGTTTCTAAAAGGCATGAATTAAAAATGCAAAATACAATTTAGAAAATGAACGAATTGATATTTTTGGTTTGCCCAAGCATGCCTACCCAATGATATTATGAAAAAAAATTGTATACCAACAGTCGTGTACAGTGATTACCAAGAAGAAAATAAAATGAAGAGTCATTCGACTATAAATGTCTGATGAATACCCTCAAAGATATGTCCATCTCGTTGAGAACAAATGTTTGAATTATCAACAAATTAACTAGAGCAAATTGCTTAAATTTTCTGACGTATTTTATTCCAAAAGCTTTTTCGTATTAGTAACCCTTTAAAAATAACTACAAAGAGCAACTACACAATAGAATGACTATTATTAACTGAAAAGTTTGAGTTTTTGATTTCAAGTTATTGAATGTTGAATGTTGGAAATTATTCAAAGTCGAAATCTTTTTTACCTTCCAACTACATTCCTTGGAAATATAATAATTTCTTAAATGGTATGACTATTGGAACATCTACCATATTTATTACCTTAACTTTCACTTATTTTTGAAGCCTTCAATGCCTTTCTATTTAAATCTGTGAATATGAGATCATCTACAAAATAACAAAGCAAGAATTGATACTTAAAATGAGCTCCCAAGAAAATAATCCCGCAACTTCCAATCCCGGAGCTCCTTTCACCACTAAACACTTTTCGGCTCCCCATAATCAACTCTTGTCGTTGTGTTCTCAGATGACTGAGGTGAGAAAGCAGGTTTATGTTATGAGTAGAGGTATGGAGATTTTTGGCTGCAAGTAGGAGCTGCTTATAAGTTACATGAAAAAAGTGGTGGATAAAATGACGAAGCCACCGCAACCAACCTCCGTCCCATGAATGACATCAAACAGATAATTGTCAACTTTCTTTGTTCATATGTTTTTACTTTGTTTATGTTCCAATATTACTCTTTACAGGCAACCTTTCCATTCAACGTTGCACAACATTATTAGTTTAATTTTTACTGAGATGTAAGTGATAATTTAATACTGCCAGCAAGAGATTAGGAAATAAAACTTCAAACTGACCAGGCCTTGATGAATACTACATACAAAAGTAAAATAAAATAGACATGCTTAAACATATGTGGTTTAGTGTTGAAAAGCATTGAAGTAGGTAACTTCATGTTTAGAGACTATTTTTAATTTCAATCAGACTACGTTAGCTGCATTGTAATACCAATAAACGTCTACATTAATTGCTAGGGAAATATTACAAGAGTCATTCTACTAAAGTCTCATGAGCGCAAATTAGCAACAATGCATGATTTTTAATTAACGTCTGTGGATCATTGTAACGTAATATTGGTCAAGACATATTGTGCCTTTTATCATTAGAAGATCCCAAATCAACAGAAATAATGATATGTAAGCTAGTAGACAAATTGATCATTAAATAATTCAAATCAATCAACTTTAAAATAATCGAGAACCACTACATCAGAACAAGAAAGACAAAAATTAGACAAACAAATATTGGTAAAAATATTTGTAGTGACATATATGGAATGTTATTGAACGTTACAGTAGTATAACTAGAATCGTTCTTATATCTCTAATTTATTGACATCACGTCGTGTTTATTCATCCCATTGATCCTTGGACACTTATCTTAACGAACAGGTCGTCATTCACCAGTTGACACGCAAACTGCTACAAACCATACCCTCACTGTAACCGCTTCCTCTTTCAAAACCACCACTGTTTACGTTGTTAGACCGACAAAAATGGTAGTGAGAAGTATGATTTTTTTGATGGCCAAAAAATGTAAACAAAGTTGGTTTTCGAAGAGGAAGCAACTCCTCTGAGGGGCCGGTTTGGAGGAATGAAGTTTGTGTGGCGACTAAAGAAACACGACCTATTCGTTAATAGAAGTGCCCAAGGATCAATGGGATGAAGAAACACGACGTCATGCCTATAAATTGGAGACATAAGAACGATTCTAGTTATACTACTGTAGCATTCAATAACATTCCATATATGTCGCTACAAATATTTTTACCCATCTTTGTTTGTCTAATTTTTGCCTTTCTAGCTCCGACGTAGTGGTTCTCAATTATTTTAAAGTTGATTGCTCTGAATTGCATATCATTATTTCTTTGATTCGGGATCTTCTAACCCCTTCAAATTTGATGGGGAATTACAAGAATCGTCTTGTCATTCGTCTTGTTACAAAACAATTAAGCAAGCAAATTGAACATACTTTTGCCATCTATTACGGTGTTTTATAAAATTTACAACTGCAGCAACATATTTCTTTCCTGTATGATGCATGATGAGGCTGAAAATTCTTAATTTCGTGTAATAAATTGGATTGTGATTTGGTTAAATGGGATACTCCTATCTAAGATAACATAGTTGTAATATTAAACAACTTCAACACCTACACATAAATAGAGAAGTATTTATGAGTATCATACAACGTCGTAGAATAAAATACAATATAGATTAAGGAAAGAAAAGGCACATCATACTACAAAAACTCATGTATTGTGGGATGATTACTTATGTTTGCATCATCGCCTCTACCTCCTCTACTACCTCTACGACCCCATATCCTACCTCCGCTCCTACCTTGACTGGTTTGTCCCTCCTCATATACATCATAGTATCCATATCCCCATCTTCTAGCATCTTTGCGGGATGCGTATTGACGCGAAGATCTATTTCTGTTGATCTGGGGCCCTCCACGTGAACGAAACTCTCTCGAATTTCTTACGACTGTTGAATCAGTATCGAAGTCTGAATCAGAAATATTAGGGAAAGCCATGTCATCTTCCCAAACCATGTATGTTTTGAAACGAGCTTTCAAAATATTTTTCAGGTCCCTGCGTCTAACGGGACAGTCCAATAAGAGGTCGCAGTTTTTATCGAACCATTTCTTGATCCCATTGTACACTCGGTACTCGTCCGACATTGTTGGGTACCCTCCTGGAAAGAATTTACTCATATGTGGGCGGACTAGTCTCTCCTCCAGCGGCAAAGTATATATCTATCATTAAAAAGATGAATTCTTTTGTAAGTCATCGTCCTCATAATGTGGCCGCACGTAATCCCTTCACTTATGAAGGTCTTGCAATTGCATTCAATATATTGATTGGCAGGATGGTACTTCATGGTGAAGACAAAATTATCACTGTGATAATCACTTCGTATCGAATAGTCTGTCACGTTATATACCTCAACTCCCTCCACCTCATCGAAATCGACATGCCTTTCAATTTCACAATGTGGTAGCCTTGCAACATGCACCCTAAAGAAATCATAAACTGAACGGGTGTAGTGGCCATATATCTGCATATCCCAATCGAATACGATGGTAGGTCGTACAAGCTGCTTTCTTTCGCTGGCTTGGCTCTCCAAATCCTTCTCATATTTAAAACTGAGGGCAATCTCATATTGCTCAACAAACTACTTTAGAGAGCTTTGACCGCTGATATAGCCATCAAAGAAGGCATGCATTGACTCACACCTTTGCGTGGACATCATACCAACCCAAAAAAAGTGCTTAAGAAATATGAGAACCCATTTGGACCGCTCCGAGTAGAGAGTTTGGAACCCAATCCATCGACCCAAGTCGTACTCTTCAACGAAGACCTGCCATTTATCCTCAAATTCAGCTATTGTAATGTTGTCAAAGATGATCGCTTTGAAGTGATCCTTGGCAGGCTTATAATTGGTCAACCCCCTAAGCTTTACGGGTAACTTGGTAAGGATGTGACAAATGCAACACCTGTGGACGGTAGTTGGCAGCACCTCACGAATGGCTGCCTTAATACTCTCACATTGGTCTGTGAGGATAGCCGTTGGAGAGACTTCGCCCATGGCCGTAAGCCAAGTTCTGAATACAAAAGCATATGTTTCGATGTTCTCGCTCGTAAGCAAAGAACATCCTAGAAGTATGGACTGATTGTGGTGATTAACACCAATAAGAGAAGCAAATGACATGCACCACTAATTCACGAGGTAGATTGTATCGAAGCATATGATATCGCTGAAGTCGCGGTAGGTAGCCTTGCTGTGTGTGTGCACCCACACAGCATTTCGAAGTCTACCAGTATTGTCGGAGTCTATTGAATAAAAAAAATTTCTTCCTTAGACTGCATATCCATAAAAAATCTGTGCAACACGACATCATCGCTGGAAAGTGTTCAGAGCCTCTGTTGCTGAAGAATGTAGTTATGATAGTCCTTGGGATTGAACCTCATTCTTTCGGGTCCTCCAGCTTCCACCTCCAAGAGTTTTATGCTCTTCGAAGGCCTTAGACCTGCAATGTCATGCGCTACTAGACTCCTCTTCACAGTCCTACTCAATTCCCTGTGGAAGGGCAAAAAATACGACATGCAGGTTCCAACTCATGATAGTACCCTAAAATAACCTTTGTCACTATGCATGAACCATCATTCATCACTTGATAGTTCACCCTAGCTTTGCAATCAACCTTCTTGCTTTGATTCCTAGTCATTGTTTTTCGGTACTTATCACACCCAAATGTCACATACTTTAATTGACCAGCCAGTTTTTTTGCACTTTTCTTAACAACTCCAAAACCAGTCAAACGACTATATTCTTTATAAAATGTGAAGGCGGTTTGTACACAACGAAAAGACATACCTTCAACGGGGCCTGCCGTATATTGCTCTTTGGTGTAGCTATCATCATGCATTGGGCCTTCCTCTTCTTCAACATCATCCTACCCATAATGATCTTCTTAGCTGTCGGAAACACTTAAATCTTCATCTTGAAACGATTGATGAGACCTATTCATCTCCTCATCAGCCAGGTTTTGAAGGTCTTCATCGTCGGTGTCCAAATATCGATCTGGACCATCAGCATATCCACCATATGAATTTTCATTACCATGCAAACTATCATTGTCCTCCAAGACAAAAACGTCATGTAATGTTTCTCTTAATTGGTTATTACATTCATTATGATCCATTATGCCCGAATTAAATAAAAGAGGATAGAATAATTAATGACCAAGTGCAATGAAATGGTTAGGAAAATTTAATTGAGTAAAGTAGAATGATTAGTGAAAACAAAATGTAAAAGAGGAAAGTTAAAAGAGTAGAGGAGAAGTTTGGTCTAATAAAAAAAAAGTGGTTTTGCAATTTTGGAGGGAAGGATAGGCGATTTTGGAGTGAAAGGGCAAAACCGTCAATTTACACTTTTCGAGTAAATTGAGTCAATTGCCCTCGAGTCGTTTAGCACTACCCTTTTTCCTATAAGTGAAAGGGAAAATATACCAAGTACCCTCAATTTGCACGTTGACGAAAACTTTTATTATTTCTACTACTAATATATAAGTGACAATAACCTGCTGAAGCATGCAGCACGTGGATGACATGCCTGCTTCAGCAGCTTTAATCGTGATTTTGCTATATTACCCCTAATTAATTATTATAAGTCATTTATATATTAAAAAATTTACAAAAATTAATAAAAATTTTAAAATAGACACTTATGACAAGATTGTTTCAGCTGCTTCAACCGTGATTTTACCATATCATTCTTAATTAATTATTATAAGTTATTTACGTATTAAAAAATTAATAATACATAATTAAAAAAAAGTAAATAGATATTTATGATATGCTTTCTTCAGCTACTTCAATCGTGATTTTACAATATCATTCCTAATTAATTATTATAAGTTATTTACATATTAAAAAATTAATAATATTTAATTAAAAAATATAATAAACATTCATGACATGTCTGCGTCAATTGATTCAATCGTGATTTTATTATATCACCCCTAATTAATTATTATAGATCATCTAAGCGTTAAAAAATTGATAATATTTCATTAAAAAAAGGTAAAATAGACACAATATTCTAAGATAACTCTTGACGTTTTAAATTAATTTGAAGACTTATATGTAGTCCACTTAATTTTTTTTTCACAAATACTTTTTATAGTAATTTTATTATATCGCTTCTAATTAGTTAGTCGTGATGTTTTAAATTAACTTGACGACTTATACGGGGTTCACATTAAAAAAAATCACAAGTAACTTTTATAGTAATTTTATTATATCACTTCTACATAGTTAGTATAAGTCACTGAAGTATTAGATAATTAATTATTATAAGTTATTTACGTATTAGAAAATTAATATTATTTAATTAAAAAAGTAAAATAGATATTTATGGCATATCTGCTTCCGCTGCTTCAATCGTGATTTTATTATATCATCCCTAATTAATTATATGTCATTTACGTATTAGAAAATTAATAATATATAATGAAAAAAAGTAAAATAAATATTTATGACATGCCTGCTTCAACTGCTTCGGCCGTGATTTTACTATATCATTCCTAATTAATTGTTATAAGTCATTTACGTATTAAATAATTAATAATATTTAATTAAAAAATACAATAGACATTTATGACATGCCTGCTTTAGCTACTTCAATCGTGATTTTACTATATCACACCTAATTAATTATTATAGATCATCTAAGCATTAGAAAAATAATAATATTTCATTAAAAAAATAAAATAGACACAAAATTATAAGTTACCACTTGATGTTTTAAATTAACTGGACGACTTATATGGAGTCCACTTAAATTTTTTCCAACAAATACTTTTTACAGTAATTTTATTATATCGCTTCTAATTAGTTAACCATTGATGTTTTAAATTAATTCGACGACTTATATGTGGTTCACTTAAAAAAAAATCAAAAGTAACTTTTATAGTAATTTTACTATATCAATTCTAAATAGTCATTATAAGTCATTTAAGTATTAGATTCAAACAAAAAATTAAATACATAGTTACGATGTAGATCTGAGTGATTAAAATATCAATTTTTATTAGATACAATTAAATGAAGCATAAAATACATAAACAAGCAAATTAAATTTTAATTTTTTTAACAACCTTTTCATTTTGGTGATCGACATGCTTGTCGACCACTATTTGCTCCCTAATTTTACTATATCACCCTTAATTATTATATGTCATTTACGTGTCTGCTTCAGCTACTTCAACCATAATATACTACATCACCTCTCATTATAAATCATTTAAGTATTAAAAAGTTAATAAATTGGATAAAAAAAGTAAAATAGATATAAAATAATTAATTAACTCTTTATGTGTTAAATTAACTTGACATCTTATATGAGGCTCACTTAAATTATTTTTACAAGTATTTTTATGGCAATTTTGCTATATCACTTCTAATTAGTTATTATAAGTCATTTAAGACATGTCTGCTTCGCTATTTCAATCGTGATATTTGCTTAACTCTCGGAATTATATCGGTGCCACTTAAAATAGAATAAAATAAAAAATATTATAAATTAAAATAATTAAAAACTTTAATTATTTAAAATTATTTAATAATAACAATTTATTTCGCTGCTTTTTTAATGCTCAGCACGGGCCTATCACCACTAGTATCATACATAATTGGCATTAATTATGTTCTATTTTTTATCTCATAAATTGATTGCTTAAAGTTTTACACTTTTGGATTCACAAATTTTTGAGTTTGACGACTTTATTTTTTTCGTTAGTCTTTTTTATTCCCTATTTCACTTCTTTCTATCCTGTTTTAGATAATTATTAGTTTAAATGCACATATAACGTTTAATTATTTAAAATTAAATATTTTTTTTCATTACGAAATGTTAATGAAGTGTGAAAAATTCAAATCAAAGATTCTTTTAGTATAATGTAAATCTAAACATATATTTTAGTATAAACACATACACACGTGTGTATGTATATATATATATATATATATATATATATATAGGAAAAAGGCATCGTTTCCACCCCATACTATACAAGAAAAGTCGAAGCCACACCTAAACTATCTAAGTGACCTATTACACACCTTAACTAGATTAAAGTGATATTATTACCTCCCCGCGATCCCATGCCCAAGTTTAATGAGTGGAGTGCACTCCACTCACCCTCTTGTGGTGCCACGTGTCTAATCTTATTTTCCTATTTTATTAAAAACCTAACCCGACCCAACTCTCATATTTTACCCTAACCCTAACCCGATTAAAACATTCATTCATCCATCCAAACGAAAAGTCATCTGATGAGAGCAAAAAGTCGATAGAAGATTCACCACTATTATTTTCAACCCTTTATCAAATTTAAACCCGATAGAAGAGATAAACTATAATTTTGCTGTGTTTTTCATTGTTGACAAGAAAAAAATATTTTTTATCTCTTTTCAGTTGAAGTTGATTGGGTTGATTTCAATGGAGGTGGTACGATCTAGGATAAAAACTAAAGGTTACAATCGTTTATGGAGGAACTACTGATTTTCAGTTCAAAGGTTAGCTTTTTTCTTTCCTAAATATAGTAGATCTAGGATTTATTTTCGTTCCTAATTAAATCTAGGATTTTTGAGTTAGGGTTTTTCCGTCTTTAACTTGTCCAAATTATTTTGTTTTATTTCCATTTAGATGCTCAATATGTGATAATATAACCCTTGACATTTATAATTGTTCGATTTTACTAGGGTTTTGAGTAGGGTTTTGAATTAGGGATTTTTTCTATCTTTAATTTATCTTCAAAATTGCTCTGTTATAGTTTGTTTATGTGCTTCAATCTGTAACAATATGAGCTGTGAGGTTCAATATGTGATAAGTAACCTGTGATACTTGTAATTATTGCATAAATACTATAATTTTTTTATTTTTGTGTACTGTGAGACTTGTATCTTTTTGGTTTTTGTGTACTGTGAGACTTGTATCTTTATTGTGTTTTTGTGGTCAATGATTTCAGGTTTATAAAATGAGTTTTGAACTGATCACTTTGAGATTTTACCATGGTGGAGAACTTAATAAGGGTAAGGTGAAGGGAGAAAAAGAAAAAAGATATGAGAGTGGACAAGTTACTGAATTTTTAGATGTTGATATAGATAGGTTGTCTTTATTTGAATTTAGGGATTATGTAAGGTATTTAGGGTATATTCCCAAATAGTGTGTACTATATGTTAGACTGCCTAAGTGTTCTAATTTAAAAGAAATTAAGTCAGAGAAGGACACAATTGACATTTCAAAGAAATTGGGTAATGGGAAAGTTTCGAAAGCTTTTATGTGTCACATGGTTGGTGAACCTGAGTTGGCCCCACTTTTGGAATTTGTAAGTGATGGGGAAGGGCATGTGAAGGGGGGAAGTGGTTTGTCTTTTAATAAAAACACTAAAAATGATATTGAGAGTGTTGACAGGGCATCTAAAAATAGTGAAGATGCCCCTCCTTTTGACCAACCTACTGCTCATACTTCTTCTCCTCCTACTGTCCAACCTACTACTCATACTTCTTCTTCTTTTTTCCAACCAACTTCTCAGATATCTTCTCTTCCTACTAACCAACCTAATGTTAATGCCTTTTCTCCTACTTCTGCTGCTCCTAGTAGTTCTATTGTTGATCCTAGTAGTTCTACTGCTGCTCTTAGTAATTCACATGCTGCACCTTTTGAATTTGTTGTAGATTCAGATGTAGAATATATTGATAGAGGTGTAGAGATTGGGAGTGATATGAATGAATATATGGATGAAGAGTTAAGAGGTCTTAGGGAAGAAAAGAGGAAAAGAAAAAAAAAAGGGAGAGAGACCAGTAATTCCTGAACATATTAAGTTAGGAACTGAAAGAAACGGACCAGATATTGGCTATGATGAATCTGTAGGCGGTGATAGAAATAGTTTGGAGGGTAAGGTAGTTGGTGATGAACCTTTTTACCCATCTGATGAAGCATCCAGCTTTGAAACTGATTCAGATGATATAACTGATGAAGAAGATGAAGTTGAATAGGTTGAACATGGAGATAAGGCTAGAAGGAGGAAAAAAGGTAAGATAGCTGCATATAGTTCAGACTGTCAGAAAGTTGTGTGGGAGTTAGGACTTGTTTTTTAAAGTGTTAGTGAATTTAGAGCTTTTGTTACTAAATATGTTGTTGTTGAACATGTTGCAATTTAGAAATCTGTTAATAAACCTACTAGGGTAAGGTTAGGTGTACAACTGGTTGTCTATGGCTTCTTTATGCTAGCATTGATTCTAGGTCCATGAACTTTATTGTGAAGACCTACAATTTAGTTCATAAGTGTGATCCTATCAATAGGAACAAACTTTGTAATACCAAGTTCTTAGCCAGCCACTTCAATGAGAGGATAAAGGAACAATCGGATATTAGAATTTTTGAGTTTCAGCTGCTTATTAAGAAGGAACTGGATTTACATGTTGGAAGAACAGTGTGTAGGAGAGCAAAAAATAAAGTGATTACAGAATTGATGGGTGACTATAATCTGGAATTTGAGAGAATTTTAGATTATAGAGATGAGTTGTTAAGATCAAATCCAGGTAGTACATGTATAGTGAAGTTTCATGATGAAACATTTGAAGATGGTAAAAAATTATTTCAAGGCTTCTACATATGTTTTGATGCAACGAAGAAGTCCTTCCTAGATGGTTGTAGGAACTGCATTGGTTTGGATGGATGTTTTTCAAAAGGAGTGACAAAAGGGAAGTTATTAGTTGTTGTGTGTAAAGATGGTAACAATCAAATGTTGCCATTGGCATGGGCAGTGGTTGAGATTGAAAACAAGACCAGTTGGAGTTGGTTTATCAGGATTGAAAAATAAGTTCTTCTGCTGGGAGAAAGGACAGATTTGACAGTGATAACAGACATGCAAAAGGTAAAGAATTGTTGTTTTTGCTTCTGTTTTTGTTTCTGTTTTTGTTTATATTGTAACTGTTTTTGTTTATGTTTATGTTTATGTTGTAACTATTTCTGCTTTTGTTTTTGTTATAGGGATTAGAAATTGTTGTAACTGAATATTTACCAAATGTTGAACATAGAATGTGTGCAAGGCATGTCCTTGCAAACTGGTCAACAGATGTTATATGTAGAGGTATTGAGAAGAAAAAATATTTTTGGAGGTGTGGAAGATCTACCTTTGAGGCTGAGCTTAGGGACAACATTAGTTATATGAAGATGTTGGGGGGTGGGGGGGAATACCAAATAAGTTGATTTATTTTAATCCTGAGAGACGGAGCAAGGTTTACTTTAGCTTTGGAACAAAGTGTGATGTTGTAGACAACAACATGGCAGAATGTTTTAATGCATAGATTTTAGGAGCTAGGCACAAGACAATAATTACAATGTTAGAGGAGATAAAGGTAAAAATAATGAAAAGGGTAGGACAGATGAGGGATTTTTGTAAAACTTGGATCAATGACATTTCTCCAATGGCTATGAAAGTACTAAATGATAATACAACAAGGTCGATGAAGTGCAACATAAAATGGAATTCTGATAAAGGGTATGAGGTGCTTGATAGAGGATATAGGCATATTATGGATCTTTTTAGACAATATTGGAGCTGTAGAGCATTGATGTTGAAGGGTATACCTTGTCCTCATGCAGTGGTTGCTCTTCACCACAAAAAATTGGAACCAGTAAACTACATCTCTCACTGGTACAATAGAGAAACTTACATGAACACATATAGTTTCTTCATTCAACCAGTTTTGAATATGAAGATGTGGCCACAATAACAGAATATCTTTGTGATGCCATCTCCTGTTAGGAAGATGATAGGTAGGCCTGGAAAGAATAGGAAGAAAGAAAAAGATAAAACCAAAAAGAAAATTGGAAATTTGTCCAAGAGGGGGATTGAGATTTCATGTGGCACTTGCCATAGAAAGGGTCACAACAAAAGAAGATGTCCAACAGGTGCACCTGTTGTTGGATCTAATGCAAATCCTAGCCCAAGTTTATCTGCTGGTGCAGATCCAAGTGCAGGTCCAAGTGCAGCACCTACTGTTGGAAAAGGGAGAGGTTCAACTGGAAGAGGAAAGGGTAGACCACCAAAGAATTCTACAGAAAAGGTATTTCATTTAATTTGACAATGTTGTGAACTAATTATGCTTACCTTATACTAAATATCTTCTTTTCTTTCATTTTAGTGTGCTGGAAGATCAAGAGTGGTTGGAATGGAATTACTTCACACACAAAGTGGATGCACAATTCTTAATGTAAGTTTACTACTGCATTTACTATCTAAATTTTATTTACTACAATTTATTTACTAAAGTTTAACACTTTCTTCATTTGAGCAGCCAGGAATGCCAAGTGAGAGATTCAAAACTTCCAAGTCTTCAGCATTTGTGACTGGAAATCTCTGATATACACCAAAAACTGGTGTAAAATGGAAAGAAAAAAAGCTATGACCTTCATGCAACTATAAGAAATGAGAGGCAAAAAACAAATGCAAACTAGGTCCAAGGATGCACACTTGAGTCAGTAAAGCTCCAATGTTCAATCTCTATGAGAAGTTGGTGTAGACTATACTTAAGACTGCATTTACTGATGTGACTGCATTTCCTTGTATAAAGTTTGGCAGTTGTGACTGCATTTAAGACTGTGTTTTTGATAATTCACTGATGTTGGCAGCTGGAACTGCATTTAAGACTGTTTTTTGGTAGTTCACTAATGTTGACAGCTGTGACTGCTTTTTGTAACTGTAATTAGTTCACTGATATTGGTGGCATCTTTGACTGCATTTTGTAACTGTAATTAGTTTAATAGTACTGATCTTCTTGTAAATATATTTGACACTCATTTTTGGTTAATGCTTATGTAGTTGTAAGTTCATTTTTGCTGAAATTTGTGTTTGTGCTTGTGCAGCAGCTGTGGCTACATTTATTAATGTTAAATTTGTGTTGTGATGTTGTTGAAATTTTTGTTTGTTCTTGTGCAACAACTGTGACTGCATTTAGTGTTGTGATGTATACAAATTGCAACACAAAGAACCACTGAAAACAAAGCCAAAACTTTCAAGTTCAACCTTACAATTTCATTACACAACAATTTAATTACACAACCTGACAGTTTTGTCAAAGGTAACACCTAATAATTGATACAAATTTCAGCCCCTTAAAATATAACAAAAATAAAGTTACTTAGTTTAGGGCAGCCTTCTTGGAGCTCTTTTTCAAGAACATGAATTGAAATAGCAAACTAACACCCAAAATACATACACAAATGAGAGTAGTCCATAGTTGTTTTTCCCTTTTCTTGGACTTAGCCAACTTGATCTTCCATTTCTTCTCATTTGCCTTCATCATCTTCAAATCATCCTGAAAATTGTCCATTTGCAACTCTATTTTTTTTACATCTATTTTGCTCTCCACAAATTTGGTTGTCCTAGTAGTCTTGTCATCAACTATTTTGTGTTCATGAAATGCACAATTTGCCGAAGATTCAACTCTTTCCTCAAGCTCCCCAATTCTTCCCAATAATTTAGGAATAACAAATTTCGATCGTTCATCAATAGAATCATCCTTCCAAAGCCAAAAATCGCATGATCTACCATTCTAAAACGAAAGCAATTAGATTCGTATACACTATTCAAGATCAATGTTTAAAGGAAAAACTCACTTACCCCATAGTAAGAACAAGTCCAATATCGTCTAACCGAATTTCTTGAGGTCCATGAAGTCATCAAAGGTAAAAAATGTCTATGTGTGCATCGAACCTCGACCAACTCATGATCTTCTTCTTGCTTACAAAGTCTACTCGAACTTATCTTAGCCATTAAAGTACATTGATTAAGAAAACAAGTTTTAAGAGAGGTTGAACAACACTTGAGGGAAGAAAAAATATGAAAATGGCAACAAAATTAAGACAAGATAATCATCGATATAACAAGAAATTGAAGGACTAAAAAGATTTAGTTACCAATTCTTCAAACAAATGCTCTTCAATTTCGATTTTGAGAGACAAATTTGGGAATTAGGGTTTCCTAGTTTTGGGCCCCAAATTGGCTTAAATAAGAATAGATCTGTTGGAAATTAAAGATGATGTACTTTTAATGTTTTTAGCCGTTTACTTTTGTTATTTAATAGGCTGGACGTGCCTAAAATAGGTGTAACATCCGCGCCTTAGAATGGGGGTCGCGGGGAGGTAATAATATCACTTTTATATAGTTAAGGTGTGTAATAGGTCACTTAGATAGTTTAGGTGTGGCTTCGACTTTTCTTGTATAGAATGGGGTGGAAACACTGTCTTTTCCCATATATATATTGTAGACACCTAATTTTATCCCTTCCAAGTTCAATTTTATTCATTTTAGCTTACCTTACCACACACCCTCATCCATGTGATTACACCCCACAAAAATACAAAAATAATAACCAATTCTCAACCAAACCATAACAAATTTTATCCAATCTAACTACCCTACCACTAGTCCCACCCTTTACACATTTTTGGAGACCATAACAGAATGGGGGGATGGGAATTTCCATTTTTGGGGGGATACACACAAGACAACAATAAGGGGGGCACACATATCACTCTAAAAGGGGGCATACCATCAGCTTCCAGGGGATTCCATTTTTTTTCTCCTTTTTCTTCTACCAAAAAAAGGGACATTGACATACAGATACAAGCTATTTTCTTTGTTAGAATCACACTCAGAGCACCAAGAACACACACTACTGATTCACGAGATTCACGCACACTCCCTTTCCTTCCTTTTCTCCTCCATAAAACCATTTTTTCCACGAACCAACAAAAAAAAAGGGACCACCAAAAATTCCCTCACAAATTCACACCCACCCACACTCACCATCACTCTCAACAATAGTCACACGCACTATAGACATGCAGAAAGGATCAAGAGAGAGAGATTGAAGGGAAATATAAGGAATTAGGGAGAGAAATAGAGAGAGAATAGGTAGAGGTTGATTATTTCGGCGATAAACTCACCGGTATTTGACCGGAATCACCCTATTGTTACTATTTCATCACCGGAGCACCCCACTGGCAACGAAACCAGTGACCAAAAACCGCACAGAATACCAAAACTCCATCACCATCGGTGAAATCTATTTATAAAATCCTGTTCTCCATCACTCCGGTCAGATACGAATTGCCGGTGAACTCCATGGCCAATCGGTGAACACACAACAGCTCCGTCTAGCTCCCTCTCCCACGACACAAATAAAAATACAGAGAGAAAACGGGTTTGGGAAAAACAGATTTCGGGGTCGAGATTTGCAAATTTGGTTTTCGTTCGAGGTTCCATGTTCGAAGTCGCTTCTTTCGTCTATTGTTGATGCTGATATCATTATAATTGCAAAACATTATTTGAGGTCCATTTCTCCAACTCTATTCTTCTTTTGTTTTTATTTTAATATGGTGTGTTGATGTTAATTACGTGAGTTGTATGTGTTTCATGATATGATTCAGATTATGTGTTTGAGCTTCTATAATTGTCGTGACTTGATCGGTTAGTTCTCTATTGAAATCAGTTAATCGTGTGGTTGTAAATGAATTTGGGGTGGGATTGAGATTAAAAGTTGATAAAGTGAATATTGTTGTTTTGATTCATCGATGTTGTTAATTGTGATAGTTTCATATTTAGGCCGACAATTGATAGGCAAACATAGGTTGGGTAAGCAAATTTAGAACTTGGGTGTTTCGTTGAATGTGGAATGTGCGTGTGAATGTTTCTTTATAGTTTATCGTATTTAATTCACGTGTATTTATTTAGTCGGGGAATGCCCCGAGACACATTGTATTTATTCACCGGGAAATGCCCCGATGGATCATGTACGCAAAGGAGGTTCATGATCAAGGCCCGAGGCATCGGGTAAAGCACGAGAGCGTAGTTAGGATTAGAGTACGTTATATAGGATTTATTTTCGCAATTTTATTTATTTTGGACTGTATAATTGGATTGAACACTAAATTTTGGATTTGTTTTGTTTTGTGTGTTTGATTGATTGTTTTATGTTTTTTAGTGTGGTTTATACATTTGATAGTCAAATTAGCCGATACACTCCATCAAGCGACCGTGGTCGAACCAAGAGATCGAAGGGTGCCTAACACCTTCCCCTCGTTCAACAGAATTCCTTAGTTGGAATCTCTGTTCGTGGATCAATTATAGAGTCAAAACCGTTTTGAAAAGGATTTGCAAAGGTGACTTGGCACCTAGGATTATGCCAAGTGGCGACTCTGAGTTTTGAATATAAAAAGTTCCTTTCTAAACAAATCTTCACTTTTGTCACTTTGATAATAAAAACCCTTTCAAACTTAAAACTAATCTTTTGGAGTTAAAAAGGGGGTGTGACAGCTCTGGTGACTCTGCTGGGGATGACAATTTCAGAATCCGAGCTTATTTTTGAAGTCGTATCGGCTTTGCTTGGCATTACGAGTGTATAAGCATTGTTTTTTAGTTTGTTTGTGTTATTGTTATCGTTTTTGTGTGTTTTCGTGCTCTTTGTTTACAGTATTTATGATATGTGTTATCGTTTTTATATCTGGCATCATGTGCATAACCCGAGTCATTTATTCTGCAACAAGTCTGTAGTACACGTTGTGTACACGACCTCTAGTTGAGTCACCCTTATCTTAAGGGGGAGCCGTTGGATGGTATGGAGTAGGTGGAAAGCAAAGCAGCCACTATCGACCATACGCTCCCCCGAACAGCCTTGTTAGTAAACCTCAATGTAGGTCAGCCTTTAGGTCATGCTTATGTGCATCATATTGAAGACCTAGCAGGGACCACTTGGACTTTTGTAGGAGACTCGCCTCTAAGCATCTCTACGTGCTAAATGTTGCATCTTTGAGGGTAACGTGGTCATTTGACGGACTGATTTGGGGAAAGCATGTGTTAGAAGTAAAGTGTGTGGCAGGGAAAAAAAAAGAGGGAAAATGAAAAAAAGAGTTTAAAAAAAAAAGTTTCGTAGCTTTTAGTATTCTTTATGACTTTTGTTTTTCACAATTCAAAAATTCAAAAAGATTTCTTTAATTTTTGTACTCATTTGTTCAAAAATCAAAACATCAAAAAGATTTCTCACTGTCTCCTTTAGCATGCATTCATAATTCAAAATTTTCAAAAAAGAAGATTTTAGAAATTTTTATAAAAGAAAATGAAAAATGGTAGAAGTTTTGTACATTTCATATAGTGAAAATGCCAAAAATATTTTCCTTCATAATTGTTAGTGTCAGTTTTAGTTGAAGTGTCTAATTAAAAACCCAAAATTTTTTTATCCGTTTGTCTTTGGTTGTGTCTCTTAAGTTAGGGTCAATCTGTTAGTTAATCGTTAATTGTCCAATCGGGACGAACTATGCATACCTGATTCTCGTCCCTCGGGGCGTGATACGTAGGCAACCCTCAGTGGGTCCGATAATCTTTATTTTAGCCTTTGTCTTAGCATTAGCCTAGGTTTTTCTCCTCGTAATCTAGTGTTATTAGTTTGTCTTAGCCAAGTACGCTGATTTTATTCAGTGGTACTGTTCGGCGATTTGGAGTCATAAAGTGGTCTGTCCCTTCGACATATGACTGTGACAAAGTCCCAAGGGTTGAGAATCTTTTGCTCTTATAGAATTTTCAAGTTGATGTTCTATGTGTTACTACAGGATGGATCTGTCGACAAAGTCTAGAGTCATGATGGTTGTCAAGGTGCCCAAAAAGTTAATCAAATGGTGGGACATGTTTAACTACGTTGAACATCAGGAGTTAACAAAGAAGTTAGGCGCTCTCACTTCCCTCCTAGAACTCCCGCCCAGATCTGATCGAGGCTATATTGAATTTTTGGGACCCAGGTTGTTTGGTGTTTAGGTTTGGAAATTGTGAAATGATGCCCACTCTGGCAGAGATATCTAGTTTCTGTAAGTTGCCTTACATTAAGAAAACGATGATTCGAGCGCGGACCCATTCCCCCATACGGTTTCTTCATGGTTATGGTTTAAAGGCCAATAAGCACCTGACATGTCTTAAACAATATTGGGTCTCCTTTGATTATTTTTATGCTCGTTTTGGGCCCTCGGATGGTTTTGATTGCTTTTGGGATGAATTTTATACAACTAAGGAGAATTGGGAAAAACGTCGTCTAGAAGTCTTCACACTAGTCTTGTTGGGTATTTTGGTCTTCCCATTAGAAGAGAGGCGAATTAATACTCATTTGCAGACGGTGGTGATGGCCTTATTTCATGAACAACTAGGGGAAACATTCACTCTCGTACCTATGATCTTGGCGGAAATATATAAAGCTTTAACCGAAGTAAAAGGAAGGGTGATATTCTTCAAAGGAATCAACCTGATATTGCAATTATGGATGATGGACCACTTGCATGGGCCTTCTTTGATTATCTCGGATGTGATCGATCGTTGTAAGTTTGAGAGAGTGGAAGCCATGAATCATAGAATGTGTTTCGATAAGTTCTTGCTGCCAATAGGGGTCGATGCTTGGATTAAATTTCTTGAGTCAAGATCTGAGGACAACATTCTATGGACCTATCTCTAGTTTCGTCCAAAAATAATCCTTTGTGGTTGTCGGATGCAACCTCTTTTAGTTCTGTTAGGGATCAATTGCACCAGAACGTACTCTCCTCTTAGGGTAATGCGCCAATTGGGTAGACTGCAAGACGTTCCACTAGTAATGGATCTCTTGAAGGATGTTGAGCATTTTAGGGATCAAGCCTTAGGCGAGAGTAAATACGAAGAATTCTGGAATCACGCAACACAGCTAGATATGAATGCTCTCCAAGTAGGTTCAGATAATCCAGGGTACACTCAGGAATACGGGGTCTGGCTTCAATCTATACCTCGGGGTGTCAGCAGGCCATTACCAGTGTAGCTTAGAGGAAGAATACCAGAAGAATGCATTGTTGATGATAGTCAGGATGAAAGTGCGGGGGCCAAAGTGGAGACACTGAGAGTTCAGTTAGAAGATTTGTTCAAGACTGTAGAAAGGTGTCAGAACAATCTTTCCAGGTGCACTCCCCATGAGGCGGGAATACGGGACAAAAGCTTCTTCCCAAATATCAGGGTGTCTTCACAGAATATGCTACAAAGTTTGGGTGGGAGAAAGAGAGCTTCACAAGCCGGTCCATCTTAGCCAGGGTCATCACGTAGAGCACCAATTTGAAGGAGCATTTCCTATCATTTGTTTAGTTTGAGTCTTTTACTTTTCTGCCTTGTAGTATTGTGTCCTTTTTAAGTCGGTGTCAAGTTTGTTTTAACATTAAGAGTCTTCACTAGGAGTATTACGCATGTTATCTTTTGGGTCTTGAATGTTGTTTAGTCTTTGTTGATCGGTTTTTAAGTTGATAGATTCGAAGTTTGTTTAGTCGGCTCTTTTATGAAATGTAATGAAGTTGCGGAGTTGTTTCCTTTTTTGTTTTCTTCGTCAAAAAAAATAAGAAGAAGAATAAGAAATCTTCAACTTTGTGGTGTTTATGTGTGTGCATTGCCCGAACTACGCAAGATCTTATTCATGTACAACATGATACGTAGGCAACCTACTTTTGGGTTCGTAGGAAAGAGACTGATGCGAAA
Organism: Capsicum pubescens; assembly: GCA_030864215.1. NCBI lineage: Eukaryota > Viridiplantae > Streptophyta > Magnoliopsida > Solanales > Solanaceae > Capsicum > Capsicum pubescens. The sequence goes on along the minus strand of CM061549.1, from coordinate 26,956,942 downwards.
GAAAAGAGAAGCAAAAAAAAAAAAAAACAAGAGAGGTGTGATTAGAGTAAATAAGCAAATGGGTGTAGGAAAAAGATCGGGATGATGTTAAAATGACCTTGCTACCCTCAAAGGTTGGTAGAAATACGCATGAATCTAGGACAATTTTACAAATGTGATTCCCATGCTTGTTGTGTGACCTAATCCTGACGGGTTTTGTCTTTGATGAGCATGTTCTTTCAGATAAGTGGTTGGTTTGCAGCACTCTGGCTAGTCACCCATACTTCAATAGATCAAAAGCGAAGCTTGCCATGGCTAGTAGGGATATTGAAAATTCACTCATGGACCCAGATCAGGATCCCAGGGAAGAAAGTTCAGAACGCAATGATGAGGTATTGAGACTTAGACAACAATTGCTAGATCTGCACCGAGCATGGGCTAGTGGCATGCCTCCTCCTCCACTCCCTGAAGATCTTGGGAATATCCCCAATTGCCCACCGCTCTCTCAGGCATAATTCTCTGTTCCCATTGAGTCACCGGAGCACGTACCAGGATTCACTCCGTGGCAATATTACCCTGGCACTTTTAGTGTGCCCTTGCCAGTTCCTCAACCAAGGCCCATGACTCAGCCGGCGCCACCGGAAGTGCCTGTTTTTGTGGCTCTACCACCACCTGAAGCTCCCACCTATGTTGTGCATCCAACAACTGTGCTTCCTCGGTCTGCTAGCAAGCCAGTATTGAAGGTTTCGGATAGTCAGTATTATGCCCCGGAGCCTACTTTGAGAGTGAATGAACTGTATGGGTACACTCAGCCACCTCCACTTCCATTTGATATGGAAAAACCTGTCGCAACAGAGGAACAGGAGGTCATAGCACGGAAATTAAAAAGTTTGGAACAGGCCATGAGGAATTTTCAGGGAATCGGAGGTTATAAGAGTGTTTCCTATAAATATCTTTGCATGTTCCCATACGTCAACCTTCCCCTCGATTTTAAAATGCCCAAGTTCAAGAAGTATGCTGGGTTCAGTGATCCCGTGGCACACTTGAGACGTTAGTGCAACCAATTGAGGGCTGCAGGAGGAAGGGAAGAGTTGCTTATGGCTTTCTTTGGCGAGAGTCTTTCCGATCTGGCTTCAGAATGGTTTGTCGATCAAGATATCAACAAGTGGAACTGCTGGGATGACTTAGCTTTTGAGTTTGTACAACATTTTCAGTATAACGTCGACCTGATTCCGAATAAAAAATCCTTGGTCAACATGAAGAAGAAAAGAACTGAAGGCTTTAGGGAATACGCGATAAGGTGGCGTGAACAGGCCGCCAGGGTAAAGCCTCTAATGAAGGAGAGTAAGCTAGTAGAGGTCTTCATTCAGGCACAGGATGAGACCTATTTTCAACATTTACTTCCGGCAATGGGAAAGTCTTTTATTGAAGTCCTCAAAATGGGAGAATGATAGAGGATGGAATCAAGACCGGCTGAATAGTGAGTTTTGACGCGTTGAAAGCCACCACACAAGGTGGATCTGGCGCGTTTGGAGGTAAAAAAAAGAAAGAGGATGTGGCAACCATTATAGCTAGAACCCATTCCTATCCCAAAAAACCGCCTCGCCCCTATCCCCAATCCCAAGCCTAAGTTTACACCCAAGCTCCATATATTCCTCCCCACTATTACTACCCTCCAAAAAAACCCATTATATTCCATTCCACCACCCCCGTACAAAGTATATAGCACGCAGCCATATGCCCAAACCCCTTCTTACCCACAATGGCGCGCGCAAGCTCCACAAAATCATCCATCAGCTCTGCCAAATTACCAAAACCCCTCTAGACCTGGTTTCCAACCCAGTCCCGAGTACAAGAAAGAGAAGGCGGTCAAAAATCAATTCACACCTCTTGGGGAGTCATATGCTAACTTGTTTTATAGGTTGAGAAAGATGAAGGTCTTAAGCCCAATTCAAGAAAGGCTTTCAAATCCACCTCCGAGGAATCTCGATTATTCTTTAAGGTGTGCGTACTGTTCTGACATGCCAGGGCATGATATCAAGAAATGCTGGCATTTGAAGAGAGCCATCCAAGATTTAATCGATAAAAATCATATTCTGGTCCAGGCCCCGGAGGTTCCGAACATCAACCAGAATCCGCTGCCAACCCATGCTGAAACCAATATATTAGAACTGATATATGATGGGAAAGATTCGTCAAGGTGTTATAAGCCTATTGTCAGAATACAGACCAATAAATACAAATCAGTGAATGTGGAAGATTCATTGAAAGCAATGTCATTGAGCCAGGAAGAAACGAAAGAAGATAAAGTCAAAGAAAGCAAATAGAAACCCGTGATCACAGTGAAAGGAGGCAGAACAGTTGTTGGTTCAATTCAGGATAAACCTAAGTTGACGGTGGTAGAAGCTCCGGGTAAGCCTATCTTAACGGTGAAAGGAGCACTGGCAGCGCCTATTGTTCTCAAACTGGTGACCCAACCTCCGATAGTTGATACAAAAAAGGTTCCCTGGAACTCTAAGCGGACTGTGATGATCTATCAGGGGAAGGAAGTAGTGGAAGATGTAGATGAGGTAGGGGGTCTGACTCGGTCAGGAAGATGCTTCGTGCCTGAAGGTTTGAGGAAGCCCAAGCCAGGGGTGAGCGGGCCTTCATATCTCAAGAAGCCTATCATCGAAGAAGAAGTCGAAGAGTTTTTAAGAAAGATGAAGCTACCAGAGTACTCGATATAGATCAGCTGAAGAAAACCTCTGCTCAAATTTCCCTCTTATCTTTGTTGCTGCATTCCAAGGAACATCGTGATATTATATTGATGGTATTAAATGAAGAATATGTTCCTAGGGAGATTACAGTAAATCATCTTGAGAAAATGGTTGGAAAAATCTTTGAGGTCAATCGGATCAGCTTCTCTGACGATGAATTGTCTGTTGAAGGTACGGGGCATAACCGGGGTCTTTACATTACAGTGAAATGCAAAGATTTCTACATCACTCATGTCATGATTGATGGAGGTTCAGGTGAAAATATCTGCCCCATTTCTACTTTATAAAAGTTGAATATTGATGTTGAGAGGATCAGGCCCAACAATGTATGTGTCAGGGTTTTCGATGGTGCAAAATCAAACTCCATTGGTGAAATAGAACTAATGTTGATTATAGGGCCTGCTGAGTTTGCCATAGAGTTTCAAGTATTGAATATAGACTCCTCTTACAATCTGTTGTTGGGAAGACCGTGGATCCACAAGGCTAAGGCGGTTGCATCTACATTGCACCAAATGATCAAATTTGAGCATGACAGGAAAGAAGTGGTTATTCATAGTGAAAGGGATTTGTCCGCCTACGAAGATTCTCCCCTGTCCCTTATTGAAGCAAACAATGTAGAGGAGACATTTGTCTATCAAACTTTTGATACAGTGTCGATAAATCGTATCGTTGAAGGGCAGGTTTTTCCAGGGCCACAATTGTCTCCCGCTTCTGTCATGATGATAAATGAAATGTTAAAATATGGATTTGAGCCAGGAAGGGGTTTGGGAGTGTCTCTGCACGATATGGTTCGTCCCATATGTCCGAATGAGAACATAGGCACTTTTGGTCTGGGATTTGAACCTACGGCTGAAGATTTGAAGAAGGCCAAGGGAAGGAAAAAGAAAACATGGTCACTCCCTCGCCCAATGCCCTTACTCAGTAAGTCATTCATCAAGAGCGGTGTTGTGGCACCTATAGAGTTTGGAGCTGAATTGGTTTATGACGTTCAAAACCTGCTGATCGAAGTTGACATGGTTAAAGTAGGAGAAGGTACCAGTAGGGCAGACGTGCAACTCATAGGTCCATCTGTCCGGCTCAATAATTAGGAAGTCACTCCTCTTCCCATCAGGAGGGAGTTTTGGTAGTTTATTTTGTTTTTCTTTCTGTTTATCCAAGTTATTTCAGGGTTGTAATTCGGATTTTAGTTTGTTTATGTTATGTTGTTATTTGTGTTTAAACCCTCCTATCTTTCCCTTTTAATGAAATGCAATATCCCTTTTGTTTTGTGTCTAATATATTTTGTTTTTGTCTTTTTCTTTATACAGTTCTCTTTATGCTGATTCTAATGACATGACATGCATGCGGAATTTTTATAACTAACCAAGATATAATGAAGCAAGAGAGGGAATATGATGAAGAAGAGGCACTAGAGAAAATAAGCAAAGAGTTGGAACAGTTTGAAGACAAGCCGAATCCTAATTTGAATGAAATTGAGCCAATCTGTCTAGGGAATCAAGAAGAAGTTAGGGAAACTAAAATCAGTGTACATGTTTTGCCGCATCTAAAAGTTGGAATGATTTAAGGATTAATTGATTATAAGGATGTTTTTGCATGGTCTTATAATGATATGCTTGGTTTAAACACTGAATTAGTGGCTCATAAATTGCCAAATGATCCCACATTCCCCCTAGTGAAACAGAAGTTGAGGAAGTTTAAAACTAATGTAAGTATCAAAATCAAAGAGGAAATCATGAAACAACTTGAAGCCAAAGTCATTCGAGTGGCTCTTTATCCTACGTGGTTATCCAATGTTATTCCTGTCCCAAAGAAAGATGGCAAAATTCAAGTATGTGTTGATTATCGTGATTTGAACAGAGCAAGTACGAAGGATGATTCTTCACTGCCCAACATCCATATTTCGCTGGACAATTGTGCTAAACACGATGTTGCCTCTTTTGTGGATTGCTATGCCAGATACCACCAGATCATTATGGATGATAAAGACGCGAAAAAGACGTCTTTTATCACACCATGGGGGACTTATTGCTATCGAATGATGCCGTTTGGTTTGAAGAATGCTGGAGCAACATACATGAGAGTCATGACCACTATATTTCATGATATGATGCATAAGGAGATTGAGGTCTACATAGATGATGTGATTATTAAGTCAAAAAGTCAGGTTGACCATGTTAAAGATTTAAGAAAGTTCTTTGAAAGGCTTCGCGGGTATAATCTCAAGATCAACCCGGCAAAATGTGTGTTTGGAGTTCCGTCTGGAAAGCTGTTGGGGTTTGTAGTCAGCCGTCGGGGAATTGAATTGGATCCCTCAAAAATCAAAGCCATTCAGGATTTGCCCCCGCCCAAGAATAGGACAGAGATGATGAGTTTGCTTGGTAGACTGAACTACATCAGCAGGTTTATTGCTCAACTCACAACCACGTGTGAGCCCATTTTCAAGTTGCTGAAAAAGAGTATTGCGGTAGAGTGGACTGAAGAATGTCAGGAAGTGTTCAACAAAATCAAAAGATATCTATCAAATCCGCCCGTTCTGGTACCACCGGTGCCTGGTAGGCCTTTGATCCTATATTTATCGGTCATGGATAATTCTTTCGGTTGTGTCCTGGGTCAACATGATGTCACGGGCAAAAAGAAGCAGGCTATTTATTATCTTAGCAAGAAGTTCACAACATATGAGGCCAAGTACACTCTTCTTGAAAGGATGTGTTGTGCCCTAACTTGGGTAGCACAGAAGTTGAAGCATTATCTTTCATCCTACACTACTTATCTCATCTCCCGCATGGATTCTTTGAAGTATATCTTTCAGAAGCCTATGCCGACCGGTCATTTGGCAAAGTGGAAAATATTGCTTACCGAGTTCAACATTGTATATGTGACTCGAACTTCCATGAAAGCCCAAGCCTTGGCAACCATCTTGCTGAGAATCCCATTATTGAAGAGTATGAACCATTAAAGACATATTTCCCTGATGAAGAGGTATTCCGTGTCGAGAAAGTCATTATAGATGCTGATCCAGGTTTGAAGCTGTTCTTTGATGGAGTTGTTAACGTGAAAGAAGTTGGAATAGGTGTGGTTCTTATTTCTGAATTGGGGTAACATTTCACGGTAACTGCGTAACTTCTATTTTATTGTACCAATAACATGGAGGAATACGAAGCGTGCATTCTTAGTTTGAGGTTAGCTGTTGACATGGGAGTCCAGGAACTATTAGTGTTGGGGAATTCAGATTTGCTCATCCATCAAATTCAAGGCGATTGGAAGACGCGAGATTTGAAGCTCATACCGTATCAACAATGCTTGCGGGAGCTATTTCAATGGTTTGTGTCAGTAAAATTTAGGTATATTCCAAGGATTCATAATGAGATTGATGAAGTTTTAGCCACTCCGTCTTCAATGCTCTAACATCCTGATAAAGCCTAGACCGATCCAGTGCATATACAGAGTCATGATCATCATGCTTACTATAATGTGATTGAAGAAGAGCTCGATGGAGAACCTTGGTTCTTTGATATCAAGCGGTACATCCAGTCAGGAGAATACCCAACACATGCCACCAATGATCAAAAGAGGACTATTAGGCATTTGGCTAGTGGATTTTTCTTGAGCGAGGGAGTCTTATACAAGAGAACCCCGAATCTGGGATTTTTGAGGTGTGTAGATGCAAAAGAAGCTTCGGCAATCATGGTTGAAGTTCACTCTGGAGTATGCAGGCCTCATATGAACGGTTATGTCTTGTTAAAGAAGATTCTCAGAGCAGGTTATTACTGCCTCACTATGGAGAGGGATTCTATTCGATTTGTTCGAAAGTGTCATCAATATCAGGTACACGGTGATCTGATACATTCTCCTCCTGCTGAGTTGCACGCAATGGCTGCTCCATGGCCTTTCGTAGCTTGGGGGATGGACGTGATTGGGCCGATTGAGCCAAAAGCGTCAAATAGGCATAGATTCATTTTGGTGGCCATTGATTATTTCACAAAATGGGTAGAAGCAGTAACTTTCAAGTCAGTGACAAAGAAGGCGGTGGTAGATTTCGTTCATACCAACATCATTTATAGGTTTAGAATTCCGAAGATGATCATTACGGACAATGCTGCCAATCTCAATGGTCATTTGATGCAAGAAGTGTGTCAACAGTTTAAGATCGCACATCAAAATTCCACTACATGTCGTCCAAAGTCCAATGGTGCTGTGGAAGCCGCCAATAAGAATATCAAGAAGATACTGCGAAAATGGTACAAGGGTCTAGGCAATGGCATGAGAAGTTTCCATTTGCTCTGCTAGGTTATCGCACTACTGTTTGCACTTCAACAGGAGAAACTCCATATTTGTTGGTATACAGGACAGAAGCAGTCATTCTAGCAGAAGTTGAAATTCCCTCTCTTTGAGTCATTGTGGAAGCAGAGATTGATAATGATGAGTGGGTCAAAAGCCGACTGGAATAATAGAGTTTGATTGAGGAAAAAAGGCTAACGTCGGTATGTCATGGGCAATTGTTTCAGAAGAGAATGGCTCGAGCGTATAACAAAAAGGTACGACCCAGGCATTTTGAAGTTGTTCAGTTGGTATTGAAGCGTATCCTTCCTCACCAGGTTAGAGCGAAAGGCAAGTTCTCCCCAAATTGGCAAGGTCCCTTCATTGTGAAGAAAGTGTTGCCCAATGGAGCCTTATATTTGACGGATATTGAAGGCAAAATGGCAGAAATGGTTATCAATGCTGATGCAGTCAAAAGATATTATGTATCATATTTTATCCTTTGTTGGTTCTATTGCATGTTTAGTACTTGCATTCTTGAAGGTTGATATGATGAAGGCATTTCATTCTGCTATCCAAACATCGTGTCATCCTTTGTTTACCCCATTTGAGCTTAGTTTTATTTTTCTTTCATACCCCTCTTTTGGAATCAAAATAGAGTAAAAAATAAAGTGTACAGAAAAAAATAAAAAGTAAGTATGAAAAATACAAGAAAAAAAAAAGAAAGAAAAAATTTTTTAAAACCAAAACAAAAAGCAAGCTAATGGAACTACGTGCGACCTGATTCTCCTCTCTCGGGGGTGAGATACGTAGGATGCCCTATTCAGGGCTTGGTCCAACCAAATAAAGATTTTAGAGTCACCCAGTTAACAAAAACTGGGGCATGAGTTAATGTGTTGTTTGAGTCGATTCCAAAAGTTGTAAGTCCCACCCCCACTTCAAGTGTCGTTTGAGCCTCTTGCCCTCCTTTTTCTAACCCTATCCAAAGGCCAAGTTACAACCAAAGAAAGTACTTCAGATCAATTTTTGATAATGTTAAGACTAAGCATGCAATGGATATGATGATACATTCTGGAGTACTACTTGTCTTCCTCGGCATAAGAAGTCAGGAAAGAAATAAAAATGAGAGAGTCTTATTGGTGAAAGCCCTCGCAGGCACCCTAAGGCGATAGGGAGTTGAGAGAAATAAAAATGAGAGAGTATTACTGGTGAAAACTCTCATAGGCACTATAAGGCGATGGGGAGTTGAGAGAAAATAAAAATGAGAGAGTCTTATTGGCGAAAACCCTCATGGGCACCGTAAGGCAATGGCGAGTTCGAAAGAAAGGTGAAAAGGAAAGAGGTTTGTTGGAAAAAATCTTTCAAGATGTCGTCAATTGAATGAGATATATGAGTCCAACGGGTTGGAAGAAGCAGCAGCGACAAAGGCACGAACTCAACAACAAATGGGAAGTTTGGATAGGAAGATCAGGCAGCTTAATTCAAAATGCATGTCATAGTCATTGGAGTTGGTTGCCATCTTCAGGTAAGTTTTCTTCTTTGTTAAAAGAGGGACATTTCCCTTTTCTTTCATTTACATATTCATATTTTTGTTCTTTTATGTCTTTTATTAAAAGAAAAGTCACCGTCGTTTCTTTACACTCTTTGAGTTTATTCTGCATCAAAACAAGCAAGAAAGAATTTCAAAATTTACTACCAGTCTTTCCAATTGTATGAGGAAAATCCAAAGACCAGCACATGAAAGAAATATGATAGTAATTCAACACAAAGCAAAGGAAGTCTATCAACCGACAGGCTGCTGGGTTCGTGGGAGTATTCAAATTTGGAAAAGGGTGCATCTCAGAGGCCTGGTAAGATGGAAACTCATTGTTCGAGTCAGAACTCATTTCACTCAATCTGGATCCGGGTCAATGAGGCGAAAAAACAGGGGCAAGTTTCAGTGATCTGAAACAAAGGTGAAAGGAACAACGATTGGAGCAGATGCTTAGGAAGCCAAGTGCTATAAGCCACCACTAAGTTTTTAACTGACAAACTTTCTTTGTTGAAATAGGGGCAAATTTACTTCACTTAATTTAGTTACCATTGGAAAAACACATCCATGGGGATTTTACTTTTTGTTCAGGACCCTCCCGAAAAATGAGATTTTACTTTCTGTTCAGGACCCTCTTGAAAAATGGGACTTTACTTTCTGTTCAGGACCCACCTAGAAAATGGGACTTTACTTTCTGTTCAGGACCCTCCTGAAAAATGAGATTTTACTTTCAGAAAAATAAAATCTTTCTTTATCATAATCTTTGTTTGGGAATTTTCGTTCTAGTTTTGATTTTGGTTTCAGGAGCCCACCTGAAGAACAGGGTGAGAAAATTGCAAGTCAGGATTCCGCCTGAAGAACAGGGTGATGAAACTGTAAGTCAGGAGCCCGCCTGAAGAATAGGGTGATGAAATTGAAAGTCAAGTAACAAGGTTAAGAAATTGAAAGTCAAGCAACAAGGTCAAGAATTTGAAAGTCAAACAACAAGGTCAAGAAGTTGAAAGTCAAACAACACTGTGAAGAAATTGAAAACCAAGCAACACTGTGATTGAAATTGCAGGTCGGGAGCTCGTCCAGAAAACAGAGTGATGAAATTGCAAGTCAGGAACCCTCCTGAAGAATAGGGTGATGAAACTCAAGTCAAGAGTACAAAAGAAGCTGCATAGATAGGATTATGTAATTTCATTTTGATGTAATGACAGAGCCGTGGATCGGAACCTCGACAGGGATTCACTCGACTCTCCAACTCGGTATAGTCCCCCTTCTTTTAGTCCTTGGGGATACCTGTGACTTGATTCTCTCAAAACTAGGGATGAGTATGATGTCCAAAGTCAAGACTTGGTTTCCCTCCTTCCTACTGTTTCATTCTTTTTGAATAATGATTGGGACAAAATTTTGTCTCGTTGTCTACTTCTTTGTCTGAAAACACTTCATGTTTACATTCAAAGGGGGCATGCTGTAGACACCTAATTTTGTCCCTCCCAAGTTCAATTTTATTCATTTTAGCTCACCTTACCACACACCCTCATCCATATGATTATACCCCACAAAAATACAAAAATAATAATCAATTCTCAACCAAACCATAACAAATTTTATCCAATTCTAACTACCCTACCACTAGTCCCACCCTTTACACATTTTTGGAGACAATAACATAATGGGGGGATGGGAATTTCCATTTTTGGGGGGATACACACAAGACAACAATAAGGGGGGGGGCACATATCACTCTAAAAGGGGGCATACCATCAGCTTCCAGGGGATTCCATTTTTTTTCTCCCTTTTCTTCTACCAAAAAAAGGACATTGACATACAAATACACGCTATTTTCTTTGTTGGCATCACACACAGAGCACCAAGAACACACACTACTAATTCACGAGATTCACGCACATTCCCTTTCCTTCCTTTTCTCCTCCATAAAACCATTTTTTCCACGAACCTACAAAAAAAGGGGGACCACCAAAAATTCCCTCACAAATTCACACCTACCCACACTCACCATCACTCTCAACAATAGTCACACGCACTATAGACACGCAGAAAGGATCGAGAGAGAGAGAGATTGAAGGGAAAGATAAGGAATTGGGGAGAGATATAGAGAGATCGGAGAGAGTAAATAGGCGGAGGTTGATTATTCCAGCGAGAAACTCGCCGGTATTTGACTGGAATCACCCTATTGTTACTATTCCATCACCGGAGCACCCCACTGGCAACAAAACCAGTGACCAAAAACCCCGCAGAATACCAAAACTCCATAACCATCGGCGAAATCTATTTATAAAATCCTGTTCTCCATCACTCCGGTCAGATCCAAATTGCCGGTGAACTCCATGGCCAATCGGCGAACACACAGCAGCTCCATCCAGCTCCCTCTCCCATGGCACAAATAAAAATACAGAGAGAAAACGGGTTTGGGAAAAACAGATTTCGGGGTCGAGATTTGCGAATTTGGTTTTCGTTCGAGGTTCCGTGTTGAAGTCGCTCATTTCGTCCATTGTTGATGTTGATATCATTATAATTGCAAAACATCATTTGAGGTTCATTTCTTCAACTCTGTTCTTCTTTTGTTTTTATTTTAATGTGGTGTGTTGATGTTAATTACGTGAGTTGTATGTGTTTGATGATATGATTCAAATTATGTGTTTGAGCTTCTATAATTGTCGTGACTTGATCGATTGGTATTGAAATCAGTTAATCGTGTGGTTGTAAATGAATTTGGGGTGGGATTAAGATTAAAAGTTGATAAAGTGAATATTGTTGTTTTGATTCATCGATGTTTTCAATTGTGATAGTTTCATGTTTAGGACAACAATTGATAGGTAAACGTAGGTTGGGTAAGCAAATTTAGAACTTGGGTGTTTCGTTGAATGTGGAATGTGCGTGTGAATGTTTCTTTCTAGTTTATCGTATTTAATTCAAATGTATTCATTTAGTCGGGGAATGTCCCGAGACACATTGTATTTATTCACCGAAAAATGCCCCGACGGATCATGTACGCAAAGAAGGTTCGTGATCAAGGCCCGAGGCATCGGGTAAAGCACGAGAGCGTAGTTAGGATTAGTGTAGGTTAGATAGGATTTATTTTCGCATTTTTATTTATTTTGGACTGTATAATTGGACTGAACACTAAATTTTGGATTTGTTTTGTTTTGTGTGTTGGATTGATTGTTTTATGTGTTTTTGTGTGGTTTATACATTTGTAATGTCAAATTAGCTGATACATTCCCTCGGTCAACAGAATTCCTTAGTTGGAATCTATGTTCGCGGATCAGTTATAGAGTCAAAACCGTTTTGAAAAGGATTTGCAAAGGTGACTTGGCACACCGGATTATGCCAAGTGGCGACTCTGAGTTTTGAATATAAAAAGTCCTTTTCGAAACAAATCTTCACTTTTGTCACTTTGATAATAAAAACCCTTTCGAACTTAAAACTAATCTTTTGGAGTACGAAAAAAGGGGTGTGACATATATATATATATATATATATATATATATATATATATATATATATATAGTTTCAAGTGATAGATGGATCATCACTTTTGTGTGTCAGAGGATAAAAGAGACGCATCAATTCGAATCATATTTGTGGTACGGTTATTTTTTTTCTATATTAAAATTTTTTTTTTCTTATTTTTAAAGTCAAATCTTTACAAAATCATTGATTACACTCTTATTACATACTTAAAAAATTTTAAAATTTAATATTTTTTAAATTTTTCTTATTCTAATGCTTTTATATTTATTTCTAGATTTTTCAAATCTTCCTAAAATCATATTTAGTTGATTTAGAATTCTTAAACCAATGAAAAAAATATTAGTTATCATTTGTTCTGATAACTTCTAATAGGGAAAGGTTTTACTATAAATATTTATTTAATTTTCAGCTCTTAAATATTAGAAAAATAGTGAAAAGACGATTTTATCTAAAACATAGACTTTTAATGAAAGACAAAAAGTTCAATGATCCTTCACACTTTTAAGTTTTAATATTGTAAGTATAAATATAGATATGGATAGATAGACATAGATTTGACACATACAAATTATAATATTTAAATTACTTTGTTTATATGTTAATTTTAATATTATTATATTTGATTTTTATTTTTTTGGTGGGTAGGGGGGGGTCAAAAATTGCTATTCGGTATAATATTCGATATTCACACAAAGGTATGGTTAAAACTATTTTGTCCTATTAAACACTATGTTTGGCATATGAGGAATCACTTCAAGTCTTCATATTTAAATTATTTTTAATTTTTCGGCGCTCTTTTGTTAATTATTATTAGAAAAAATTCCTAGGATCACCTTTTAATTATTCTTATTCAGAAAATCGTCTCTGCAAATTAAAATTAATTAATCTGGCCAGTGATATGAGAGGGAACTGGATTCTGTCTTGGAATAAAGTCTTGAGAATTTTTTTAATTGTTATCAAGATTTGATATCTCAAAATATACCTTTGTAAAATAGTTACACATGAAAAATAAGTAACAACTATATACCTTCGTATTTAAAAAATAAAATAAAAGGATTTATAATATGATCACATGAATAAATAATTAGTATGGAGGAATGATGTTAAAAACTCCTTTAATTTAATTTGTTTCATGTACAAGAGAAATTTCCTTTATTTTTCTTAACATATACTCCTTTAATGTTATATGTGATGTCACAACCTAAATGACCATGAGTGACACTCATATTAATCTTTCAATGGAAGAATCATCCAAATCAAACCATTATTCAATCACTTAATCAATATTATGATGATATTATTATAAAATCAACATAATAATAATAATCCAGGACTAATCATTATTAATGCAAAAGTCAAATAAACTACTTACTAAAATCTCCAAGATCCGAAAGTCATCATACAAGAACTACTAACAAAGATCGTGTCTAAAGAGATATTCAAAAATAAAATAAATAAAGAATGTTTCATTACCCAAAAGATGGACAAGTACAAATAAGATGACCCATGGCAGTCTGGTGACAGAATGTTTACCCTTGGATCAAGATCTGCTATCAAACTCTAGAGGTGAGGTTGTCTGAGCCTCTAGAACACTTTCTGCACTCAACAAAAGAAGAGTACAGGGTAGTATCAGTACAAACCACTATGTACTGGAAGGTATCATAGGTCAACTCAATTTAATACCATGTATACAACATAAATCAAATAACAAGTAGACAGGCATCGTCACATAACAAATATTCAATGAATCAATAATACAGCAACAACAGGTCAAACAGTGCTCACAAACAAGTCACATAACCATCAAGAGCATCAACCATATTATAAACATCCACAGAATCAACACAATATGTACACACATGCTATGGGACTTATTTTTGCCCAAATAGTCATGACCTGCAGGGAACAATCTATGTTCATGTACCGTACTGGCGTGGTATCCGATCCAACATATACATATCCGTATCGGCGTGGTATCCGATCCAACATATACATATCCGTATCGGCGTGGTACCCGATCCAACATATACATATCTGTACCGGTGTGGTACCTGATCCAACATATACATATCCATACCGGCGTGGTACCCGATACAACATATACATATCCGTACCGACGTGGTACCCAATACAACATATACATATTCGTACCGGCGTGGTACCCGATCCAACATATACATATCCGTACTGGCGTGGTATCCGATCCATCATATACATATTCGTACCAGCGTGGTACCCGATCCAACATATACATATCCATACCGGTGTGATACCTTTAATTTAATTTAATTTGTTTCATGTACAAGTGAAATTTAATTTAATTTAAATTAATTTGTTTCATGTACAAGTGAAATATCCTTTAATTTTCTTAACATATACTTCTTTAATGTTATATGTAATTGTGTAATTACTTCAATCTGAATACATCCTGAGGTTTAAAATAAAAATTCTTTTCGAAGAGTATTAAATCAACCACTTTCATTTACTTTCAGATTGACCATTAATTCAGACGAGAAGAAGAAAGTTAATGTGGGATCCACTCAAGAACCTACTGCTTTAGCTAAAAAACGTTACGCGATCCTCACTTGAAGAGATATTTTTATAGGAGCGCTCTCAGAAGAGGTCGAAGAAATTTTAAATATTTCATTATTTTTATACTCGAGATAGTATAACTCGATTATTTTTTAAAGAACTATTAATATTTTTATTTGTATCTGATGTTTATATCAAATCAAGCAATTTTATTTTATAAAAAAGATCAACATTGGAAAGAAGACCATCATCAAGGAGAAGATACAACACTTTTTAAGTTTTAATTTATTTTTTTGTCCTGACACAAAGAATCAAACGCCTTGTTTAAAGTGAAAATTTGAGAAGAGAAAATTAATTAAGGTTTAAGATATTTATAAGGTACTAAACACATGGCCTACAAATCTTAGTGGGATTTCTGTTCATCTTAGTTTATGACAAAATTAAGTTTTGAAAAATGGCTTCAAAAGCAACAAAAAGGAACATATACCTTAAGGATATATAGCAATATTAGAGTCTTTGTCTGTTTTTGTCAGTGCGTTCGATACCATAGAAGTTATTATTCAAGTATATAATTTAAAATACATGGAGTATACATTAATAAGTATTAATTTAGTGTAAACTTCGAATGAGTCAGGAAAATCATATCAAGTTGCATTCGTCATGATTTGTAGGCAAAGGTGGATGGAACATGCTAACGTTGAGTTTAATCGAATAAATATTAAATTTTAAACTCATAATTTTAAAAGTGTGACTACTTCAGACACAAGAACTTTAGAAGCTGTTAAATCTACTCAGTTTATTAAATCTTTGAATCACTATCGAAAATTGTGATGGAATGAATGAAATTTCTTCTCTCATAATCAGAAGTCTCAGTTCGAGTCCTAGTTAGGTATGAAATGTTTCTTGGTTAGGGATGTTTTCCTATTTAATAAATCTCATGCAGTGTGAATTCAATAAGTCAGAAACTCAATAAGAATATCAAACATGAACTAAAAAGAAATAAAAAATAAAAAATAAAAAAAATTAGGCCATTGTTGTAAAGGCAAAGTATCTTCAAAAAAATTGACCTGTTAATTAGGTTTAACTCTACAAGTCTAGTAGTTCCGAGGGGACAGGATTTTCCTTAAACGAAAAAGTTAGTATATAGTTGATGTTGACTAATATTATTTTTCAAAGTGGAATATTTTCAAACTATATTTAAAGGCTTTGTAAAGGAGGAAAAAGTGCAAAGGTATTTTGGCACACAAGAAAGACTAGCTGCATGTTAGTATTCTTAATTAGATATTTCAGATTTAAATTTTATTTTAAAATAAATTTTTTTTTTATGTGAATCGCATTTTACTGAGAAGAAACGAATCATAAAAATGAAATTATAAAGTTATTATCTTCTTTCACCAGATCTTTCAATCTTTCTTAATTTGCTCGCTCTTTTAAAGAACGACAACTTAATAAGGAAAAAGAATGTACAAGTGGGCAAGAAGGCGGAGACTTATTCAATATTATTGTTACGCTGCATTTTGTGTACCAAATCATATTAATAATATATTTTTAGTATAATTTTTTTGATCATATGAGTTATTGTCTTTATGGTTTGCAACTATAAGCTTTCGCATGACGCCCTCTCAATTTCAAACCCAACAAGTGGTATCAGTGACTACTATTCAAAGGTCCAATTATTTGATGAAACGAAATTAAAGACAGGTTAATGTGTAATGAAACGAAATTAAAGACAGGTTAATGTGTCTTCAGTTAATCAACTTTCAAAATGAATTCTAAATATCATATTAAAAATACATTTTTTAATGAAAAAAAGAACGATATTTTTCTTTCCTTCCTTTCTTTTCTTTCTCTATCCTTGGTTGAGTTGCAAGACTATGGATTAATTTGGTTTTAAAAAAACACCTGTTGATGCCATCTCAATGGAGTGGAAATGGATCGAAGGCATAAATATTTCTTTATTATTAATCGAAGATTTTAATTTGAGCAGTGATGAAGATAAAATTTTAAGGAATTCATCATCTACTGTATATATGTTAAAAAAAATTGACTTTATATGTATAGTGTGATTTTTTCATCGTCCTTAAGCAAAGGCGGATCAGGATTCGGAGTCTTAACAACCTTGTGCCACCTGAACAACAGACCACTTTGGTTGTTTGGGTGGCAAGTTTGTTATATATATATATATATATATATATATATATATATATATATATATATATATATATATATACACACTTTATATATAGAGTTTTTATTGAAATTTGCGGATGGCGTGCCACCTCAGAACCCTTAATAGATCCACCCTGACCCTAGGCCTGAGTTCAAGTATGAGAATGAGATCACCTTTGATATAGTGCGTTTTTATATTCCTTAAAAAATGGGACTTTTTAGTACAAATCGAGCAAATCAGTCTACTTGCAAGGACATGCCAAACATTGAATGGAAAACTTCAACTAAACAAAAGAACTTTTAATTTTGTCCTTAAATTGGTAAAAAAAATGTACACTTGATTATGGCATCTCAATTCTAATTGGAGGTGGAAAATGGAAATGGACCTAAGGCTCCTAGGTTTTGCTATAATCTATGTGCTGGTATTTGGTCAAACAAAAAGCACAAAATATGAAAGATATAGAGCAAATTACAATAATTATAGTTAAAAAATAATGAATAAAATGAAGAAAATAAAATAATCTTCTTCTCGGCTGAGGCGCACCAACACTTATGAAGAATCTCAATGGCTCAGTTGGTTGGCTACGTGAACTCTCACCTTGTTGGTGATGGTTCGATTCTCCACGTTATAATTCCCTTCACCTATATACTCCTAATTTTTCTTAAAAGAAAAGATTTGATGATCTGAGAGCAGCATATGTCATGTATTTTACGTTGTATGGACTCTTCAAAAATGTCATGAGATGCGTATCGAATTTTTCAAAAGTAGTACATTTTTAAAAAATACGACACCAATGCGATAATATTTTTAGAAAGTTCGGGCAACTTAGACCTCATCAAAATTCTAAAATAATTTGTCTAGTATATACTTTCCATTGTACGTACCCCTCAAAAAAGGGTACATAGATGAATGGAATTTGTTTGACTAGCAAAAAGGGATTTGACTGAAGTTACTAAATTAAATTCAGAAATAAGCATCCAGTACCTCCTCGAACTATGGTCAAAGTTATTACGATACACTTCAATTTTACAATGATTCTATTACCCCCTGAACTCAAGTTTAATGTACTTTTGTCAAACTTTTGTGTTGACGTAGTACCTTTAATACATAAAATGAGGCTCACGTCAAAGGTGTCACGTCAGCTAAAAAGATCGACAAAAGGTGTCACATAAACTAAAAAGGATGATAAATATATACTAAAATTTAGTTCAAGGGTAATAAAACTCCTGTGAAATTAAAGTGTGTCGTAAATTTGGTCATAGTTCAGGAGGACTAAATGTATTACTCTTAAATTTATAAATATACAGTAACAAATAAAATTATATACTCCTTTTAGTTTAAAATAAGTGAATTTTTAAGTTATTTTTCAATGTTCAAAATAAGTGAATTTTTCATTCTTCAAAAGACATATTGAAAATTTCTTTCAGTTTTAGCCTTCATTTACAATTTCTAGACTATGAATTTCAAGATACTTCATTGACTTTGTTTTAATGTGGCTGAAATTTCAAGAATAGTTTAATAATATCTAAAAGCGTAAAAATAAAAAATAAAAGACAATTTATGTCCTAATTTCGTTTCCTTAATAGATATACATTGAGCCAAAACTTCACTTATTTTGATGAATTGGATGGAGTATAAATTATGTACCTTAAAGAGGGATAATTTAGTTTCATTAACATACAATATTTCCTCATGAATTACAGAATGGGATGAAATACTTTGCCAAAGAAAAAAGGTTTAAATACATTGATATAGTGTCATGCAAACTTGTATTGTGCTTATAAAACTCTTCATTTTTCACTATTATTCCAATATGATATTCATCCAAGATGTCATATACATCAAATCTTTAAAATCTTACCAACCTAAAAGCCTATTAGTTCTTCTGTTTGATCCAGCCTTATCAGCTAGCTATTCATCACGGGCATCATATAAGTAAAATCTAAAGTATATAGTACATGTTATACATGTCTCTTTATTTTTTGTTTCTCATCCGGTATCTGGTACCCGCATTGAAATCCGATTACTTCGGATTCGAGCCGTGTAGGGCTCAGTCGGAGAAAGCGCTCCTTATCAAGGGTTTTTCCATACCAAGGGCTCGAACTCGAGACCTCTGATTAAGGGAGAAGCAGCCCCATCCGCTGCACCACATCCTTTACGATGGTCATGTTATACATGTTACTGCCCCACAAATTTAAGATAAAGTAAAAAAGGGTATATTTTTAAGAAAATGACACACACACACAAAAGATTCATAGAAAATGATGAAAAAGGCAGCCGATGCATAAAGTATTTCGCACCCACAAAAGATTTGAGGAAAGACCAAATCCTAAGGGATGTGATATAAAATTGTCTACAAATATTAATGATTGGTTTCAGAGTCAAACTCGTAACCCGTAGATCACACGAAAACAAATATAAGGAGCAAATTGATCCTTAAAGATCATAGTGGACAAGGCATTTTCCCTAGAAAAAAAGGAAAAAGCTTTCAGACAAATACAAAGCAAATTGATCTTTTTTTATTTATTTTATGTCTAATCAAAGTCCCCATGCTCTAATGCTCTTTCTCAAAAGGTCAATTAGAATTTCAATGAGTGGCAATGACATTACTCTTTGAAAATTGAAATGACTCAACAAATGTTATCCCTTTCCCTATTTAGAAAATATTCTTCCTATGCATTAACTTCTTTTTGGTATTTTTGATTACATTAATTTTTCTGACAAGCACCATCATGTGTGCATCAACTTTTATATAATAGTACTAAGTTTAAAAAACCAACAAGGCCAATTAGGGACCTTTTTTGACAAGCTTAAATAGGCACCGATATTAATTGTATGCTAACATCAAAATTTTCATTATTTCGACATTCAAAAAAAGAAAAAAAGTGATTTAGACAAACCATCTTGCTTAGTGCTTGCTTAGAGCATTTTTGTTCAATTTAATGGCCATATTATCACATCACAAAATCATTTGTATGCTTGTTTTATACATATTTCTAATTTCTATTGCACTTCAACAATTTGAGTTGGCAGATGCATCAAGATTTTCAAGATTTCCTCCACCACCACCTCCAGTTGAAATTCTATACAAAGAAGTAAAAAGTTCGTCATCTGATAATTCTTCGTTCAGCGATTCCAAGAACAGGTACGAACAGAAAGATATACCGCCTGTCACTCCTGGACATAGCCCAGGAATGGGGCACGATACTCCTCCGGGCGCCCCGTGAATATGGGGCTATTTTATCAAGGGATTTAAAGGGTGAGAAGAACTATAATCAAAGCTGTAGAGGGTAATAGGATTTTCAAAAGTACTACAAAATTCATTTTCTTTTTTTGCTTTTTGTAGTCCAAAGAGTAAAAACACAAAATATGAGTGCTTCTTTTATTTCTTCTTGATGTATTTTTTTTCTTGTTTTTTTTGGTGTGGCTGTTTTCTTATATACCATTTAGTCTTTTTTTCCTTTCTTTCTATTTCTCTATTGGGATGTAGAGAGTTTGGATTTGATTTGTCATGCCACAACTTATATACTATGTCCACTTAATTGCTATCAATATATAATACAACACTTAGCTAATATTGTTGAAGCTAGAGTTGAAATTGATAAACATTAAAGAAATTAGACTCGAATATAATTGAATCGATCGTATAATAATGTAACGCAACATATATATATACGGTAAGCATAGTGCAACAACATACAAATAGCTTGTACGACACTCCTTAGCATAGAGCAACAACATATACAAGTAGTTCGTGCGGCCCCCGCAATATTCCCACCTGCACGACAAGCTAATTAACCTTTTTGTCATAGATCAAACATCAAACAGGGGAACGTACGAATTCAAAAGATTAATCTGGTTGGTGGGAGCTTTGCTTGAGGAGAACCAATGAGACATCATTGGTCATGACTGACACCCTTCTTAGGTTAAGCCACCACTTCAAGTTGCGGTTCCACGCGTGGATCGATCGGCTCTGATATCTGTAGACATGTGATTTTTGACCCTCCCCTGGTTTAATATATATATATATATATATATATTGGCATTAAATATTTTTTTTGTCCAATATTTATCTTAGCTTTTATTTTATTTTGAAGAATTTTAGTTGAAAATAAATAAAGAATAATACTAATTAATAAAGTTACATTTTTTATATATATATATTTTTATTTTTTTTATTATTATTTTATATATTACTAAAATTCAAAAAAAAAAATATATGTTTCTTTTAATTTTAATAAACAGACTAGTAATTTTATTATTCTTAATTATATTTATTTAAGACTATTTATAAATTTTTATTATATTTTTAAATATAAAAATTAATTAATTATTATTCTTTTATTATTATTATTATTTATTTATTTATTTAAAAAAAAAAAAAGAGAGAAATTGAATAATTATCCTAATCTAACTATCCTACCCTATCTGTATCCAACTTCTCTCAACCTCTCTCCCCATCAGCATATAAATTCCCAACCCCCAGACAAAACACAGATGAACACTATCAGAGACTGAGAAAAAAAAAAACACAGAGAGAAAACCTACGTACTTTTACACACTACAACATTAGAAAAAAAAAAAGACAGAGAAACAACAGAGAGTGAAGCACTACACACTACAACATCAGAAAAAAAAAAAAGACAGAGAAACAACAGAGAGTGAAGCACTAAAAAACATCAGACAATAAAGAGAAGAAAGAGTTATGAATTGAGTTTCAAGTTTCCGTTTGAGTTTCCGGTGACGACGTTCTTGCATCGATATTTGATTTAATTTATAATACAGGTTTCATCTCATCTTGTATTATATTTCATAAGTTTATCATAAATCAAAGCATGAATGAAGTTGTTCCAACGACTTGTTATATTATTTAGCATGTGTAATTAATTATTTTTATATAGTTCGCTTTATGTCTTTGTCTATCACTCGTTTATTGGCTTGGAATAATGTTGGTTAGATTAGTTTGAATTTTGAATGATATATTTTTTAAAAAGCTAATAATATTAAAGGATTGTAAAGTTATGTATAGTTTATGAATAATTAGAAAGTAGTTAGGGTAAATCTTACTATGTGATCCATGCATGCATGCAAAAAATAAAAAATGCACATACACATACTGGTCTTTGAAGTTACTTACTACTACTTATGAATTATTTTTCAAAAAAAAAAAAAAAATGCTGAAAGTTCTTTTCATATTATTATTATTATTAGGAGTTTTAGTATTACTAGTATTGTTCTCCGCATTAATCTGTAAAATAGTTATATTTAATTATTTTTTTCTGATTTTCATTGATATACTTGGAATGGTTTAAGATTAGATAAAAAATTTAAACACTGCATTTTTTAAAAAAAAATATTGACATGTATTAATTAAAACATAATAATAATAATAATAATAAATGTTATCATGTGTAATTTAAGTGTGTATCTTCAGTTATTGTTTTAAAATATTTCTATGATCTTTATAAGTTAAATTAAAAAAAAAAAAAAATGTGTTCACTAAAGATTAAAAGCCGGCGTGTAATTTTGGATAATACAACTTTCGTTTTCTCCGATGGATTTATTTAATTATATTTAAAAATTAAATGTAGGGTATTTGTTTGTTTTCTTATTTACATTACGTTAGGTCATAAGAAATTAAGTGAGATAAAATAAGAGGAAGGGCACAACTTTTTTTTTGGTGAAAGACAAAAAAAAAAAAAAAAAACAGAGAGAACAACGAAAGAAGGAAAAAAAGAAGAAACGAAGGAGAAAACAAAAAAAAAAAGAGAGAGAGATAGCAAACGGATTGACAACGATTTATAGTTATTGGTTTGATCCGAAATTTCGAGTTCGTGGCTTTTTCTTCTTTTTTTTTTTTTTTGTGAAGGATTATTTTCACAAGAGGTAACATTTAAATCATTTGTTGTAGTTTAAGATGATGTAAATGAAAATGAGATTTTGTTGTCAAAGATAACACTTAGTCAATCTTCTTTATATGATTTAATTTTGTGATTGTATGAAATCTTATTTCGATATTTTGGAAATTGCTTTAAATTTTTATGTGTTTAACGTCAACTTTATAATATGAAGTATGTTAAGGATTTCGTATCATTAAATTTAGACAAAAATTGAACTAACGTATGATAATTCTTTTTTATTCTTTTTTTTGCATGCTTAAACGTCTAATTGTCGGTGTTCTTGATTAAATGCGAAGTTTGCATGACCAAATAATATGTGTTTGAAGTTGGAATAATAATATTTATTTTGAATAGATCTCGGTTTATTTATAAACCTTAGCAGTGATTATTGTTTACGTATTGCATTATTAGATAATGACTTTGGTAGTAGAATTTATTTGTTGTCCGCATGTGATATTTATCTCAATGATTATGTGTGAATTCTTATATATAAGTTTCACTTTAGCCATGATTTACATTTTTACTTCAATTTATTATTTAATCATTGATAAATATAATAAGTGTATCGTGCCTTTAATCGAATATGCCATCTCGGTTCCTTTTTGTCTCCTATTTGTTTGTTGTTTATTGGACAGATGCAAGTTGCATAATGTGTAATAGTGGGTTAATTGTAGTTATATTAGATTTAATAAAATATATATAGCAATATAAATATGTTTGGAATTGAATTTGGAGTATTTAACGTGACTTATCAATTTGTGTGCATGAAATGAAGTTAAAAATGACTTGTTAATATAGTCCTTTATCGTAGGAACGTATAAGGGAATTTATTAATTCTACAAAAAGATTAACTTTCATTTTTCTTATCATTTTATTTTTTTAAAATCCATATTAATGCTGAAATTTTATTTTTATATTTGTTCAATTTCCCAGTTTGCCAAATTCATTCTTTACTAGTTTATTTTCTTTATTTATAATACAAGAAAATTATTGAATGAGACGAAAGAATATCTTTAACGTTAAACGAACTTTAGGCACATTTTAAAATGTTCATCTCATTTAAGAATGCGGCGTACGCATCATTTTCGAGACATTGAAAAGTTAAGGATACAGTAATGTACCTTGAAAAATATTTTTCTAAACTTAATTTTTCACAAATTTAATACAAGAGTTTTAAATAGTTTTAATATATTAAAAAAAAGCGAATTAGGTCTGCAAACATAGTTTTTTTTCAAAATAGTTAAAGCTAAGTATAAGTTAATAAAAGCGGTCGTGCTAGAATCACGGTACTCGAGTGGTGACTCACACCTTCTCTTCGGTCAACAGAATTCCTTACCCAATCTTCTGTTTCCGCAGACCAACAAAGAGTCATTTTCTTTTGATTAGGGATTCAATAAGGTGACTTGGAACACCATAACTCAATTTCAAGTGGCGACTCTGTAAATAAATTAATCTCTATTCAATATCGTCACTTTAATTGGAAAAACCCTTCGACCTCGATTCCTACGGACGAAAAAGGGGTGTGACATCTTTGGCGACTCCGTTGGGGAATAATTGTGACATCTTTGGCGACTCCGTTGACTTATACTTGCTTTAATAATTATTGATATTGTGTTTGTTGGCCTTATGTGCTACTTGTCGTTCATTTACCGCTTTGATATTGATTGAACTGTATTATATATTGTCTTCTCTTGCACACCCCCTCTGAGTCTCTGAAATAGGATAGAAGGAATGCAGCGCATGCATCCTACTTTCTTTTTGAGATAGCTGGAGTGTCAAGGCACCTGGTGAAGGATTATAGTCACACATGTTAGGCGGGGTTCGGATCGATAACGAAGACAGTGTTTCCCTGCTACCGACCAAGTAGTTCCTCCCCAGTTCGAGTGTCCGCTCGGGTAAGCAAGTCTAAACACCTATCCCTATTAGGCTTAAACTTAGAAGAACTGAAAATTCAGAATCTGGTTATCCCTATTAGGTGCCGCTTTATTTGCATCATATACATTTGACTTAGCGGGACTCGGCACAGGGGTCGGGTCTGTGTAGGACAGGTGATTTACTGTATAAAGATCAACGTGTTCATCCTACGTGCTCTTTGACATTTGTTTGGAAAGCTATTTGTTTGTTGACTAGCTTTAGGCAACTTTAAAATGCAAGAGATTAAATTATCCTCAAATTTAGTGAATCGTTTTTCAAAGAAATTTTTTTATTTTTTTTAAATAGAGAATTTTTTTTAAAATATACAGCAATATAGTTTTACAGTTTTCATGAACTACGAGGGTCTGATTCTCACTATTTAGCGAGATACGTAGGAAGCCCTTTTCGGGATACAACCCTATCTTTTAAAAAATTATTTATAGATTTATTGGGGAATATTTTTAAAATATGATTATTTTCATAATTATTTTTCTAATCCTCAAGTCCAATTTTTATATATCTTAATAGCCCTGAATCTTTAGGGATCATGAGGCAAAGTTTTTACAAAATAAAAAATATATATAAATTTTAATAGCCCTGAACCTTTAGGGGTCTTGAAGCTGAGTTTTGTATGGCATATATTTCACAAACTACGCACACCTGATTCTCATCTTAATGAGATACGTAGGCAGTCCTTCATGGATTCGGTGATCTTACAAAAAAAAAAATTAAACTCTGACACATTAGTTTTCTCCAAAATTAAAATAATATTTAGTGGTTGACTTGTGGCTAAATTGGCATCTCACCAATACTACACCAGGTTCATAGAACAGGCAAGATGACACACAAATATGGTATAGGGTCTGATATGAGTGGTGTAAATTGCTAGAAATGATTAAGAAGAAATGGCCTGAAAAGTGAGAAATTTAGAGTAAAATATGAGAAACATGCAAATACTGAGAGAGAAAGAGAATTCTTACAAGGATTTTTACATGTTTCAATGTTCACTTGCCTCTAACCTCCAAAACACCAAAGTTGGACATGTACGAGGGTCATGGTCATCGTTTGACTCATCTAAAAAGGTTTTGAAATCAATTATGAGAAGTAAGGGAAAAGAGAAACTGCTGACGATTTATTTTGGAGAGACTTTAATGGTGATAACTTCAGAATGGTTGGAAAAAAATAGATGATGTCGCAATGAGGGTGGAGACTCCATCAAGGCTAACGTGCAAATCAATGGCTAAAATATTAAGCTCGGCAATTTAGAAGCCACTCTTCACTCCTCACGATGAGGGATTTTTGGTAGTCTGTTTTATTTTTCTTTTTGCTATCCGAATTATTTTAGGGTTGTAGTTCGGAATTTATCTTGTCTTATTTCTTATCGTCTTTGTTCAAACCCTTTTGTCTTTCTGTCAACAAAATGTGCGTCCCTTTATTTCTATTTTCATTTTTTTTATAAATATTGTTTATTTGTCTTTTTTTTTCCTTCATACAATTATTTTATGGTGATTCTAATGATACAATATGCATGATGAATTTTCACTAGATCTTAAAACCTAATCTAATCCTGAAACACTTGACCAGGAAGATAGAGTTGAAAGGAAAAACCATGTAAGAAAATAAGTAAAATGTTGAGATGTTTGTTGATTGAGTTAAAGCCTCACTTGAATGGATTGAAACAATCACTTTGTGAATTAAAAATGACTTGGTCATCAATGAGAAGGTCAATCTCAAACACTTTAAATGAGAGCGATCAGAAGATATACAGTCTCCATTGTCAGGAGAAGTAAAAAAAAGTTAGCTTAAAAATGCATGAGTCCTTTAATGGGAGGAATGTGAATATAATTGGACCTTTCTGTTTGATAAGTGCATGAAAAGTAGTGACATATGTATTCAGTCAAGGTCAATATTGAAAAAAATATATACATGATCTTTATGTTCACTTACAGATTGCATGTTAAGTGCTTGCATTTTTAAGGATTGATATGATGAAGGCATTACATTCTGCTATCCAAATGTTGTGTCATCCTTTGTTACCCCTTTTGAGCTTTAGTTTTATTTTATTTTATTTTATTTTATTTTATTTCATACCCCTCTTTTGGAATCAAAATAGAGTTTGAAAAAAATAAAAAAAAAAAGGTGTCAAGAAAAATGGAGTCAGAAAAATGTCAAGAAAAAATGAAGTAAAAAAAAATGTGTCAAGAAGAAAATGGAGTCAGAAAAAAAAATGTCAAGAAAAGAAATGGACTTGAAAAAAAAAATCCCAAAAAGAGAAGAATCAAAGAAAAGAAAAAATGAGAGCCCAGGTTCATTTTAAAAAAAAAAAGAGAATGACTTGTCTGAACTACGTTTGACCTAATTCTTGCTATGACAAGATACGTAGGCAGCCCTACTCTGGGGTTCGGTCTAACCAAAAGAAAATTCAGGTTACTCAGAATGAAATAACACTGGGGCAAAAGTTTATTTCCTTAAAAGAGTCGATTCCAAAAGTTGTATATTTTACCCAATGTTGTGTAAATTTTGAGCCCCATGCCGACCTTTCTTTCTATCCCATTCCAAAAGCCAAGTTACAACCAAAGAAAGACCTTCAGATCAATCTTTGAGAATGACAAGGCTAAACATGTTATGGGTGCATGGTATTTCATATTTTGAGTGTTATTTTCTAAAAAAAAAAAGGAAAATGAGAGTCTTATTGGTGAAAACTCTTTTGGGCATCATAAGGCGACCGTGAGTTGTGAGATCAATAAAAATGAGAATCTTATTGGTAAAAGTCTTCACGGGCACCATAAGACGACAATGAGTTGAAAAAGAAAAGAAAATGGGAGCGGCTTATTGGCGAAAACCCATCGAGGAGTCACTAGCCTAAGGAGGATTATAATCCAGTGGGAACAAGTTCAAGAATGGCTCCCTTTCAAATTCAATAAGTGGGCAAAAAGTGATAGTGATCAGTTGGATAGATCAGATTGTTTAATTCAAAATGTATATCATAATCACTAGAATCAACTGCCACACCCAGATAAAATTTTCTTTTTGACATTTTTTTTAAAGAAGAGATGTCTATTGTCCTTTCCTATTCTTTTTGTTATTTTTATTTTTATTTTTATTTTTATTTTTATTTTTATTTTTATTTTTTATTTTGTGTCTTTGTGGTCAAAAGAAAATCACTATCGTCATCTTTCATATATTTTTGAGTCAAAATTTTGTCAAGATAAGTGAGGAAGAACTTCAAAACTTACTACCAACTCCTTTAATTGTGCAAAGCAAGACAAAAGACCAACACACAAAGTTAACATGTTTCAAAAATAAAGTAAAGTACTCGAGAATGCTTGTCATGCGACAGTTTTTGGACTCATAAAAGGTGTATTTAAAGCTGAATCCCGAGGCATCATGCAAGAGAAATATGATTTGAGTCAAAATATTTTAGTAGTCAGAATTTGGAGTCAATACTACAACAAGTCAACAATACCTATCAATGATTTGCAATGGAACTGGGCATGACAAGTGCAAGAGATCGTTTCAATAGCCAAATGCCACAAATCAACCATCGTATTTTTAAATTAAAAAGTTTTCTTTATATGAAACAAAAACATGTGTTACCTTCATATCAAAGGTTTCATAACTTAACTATTAAAAGCTGCAATTTCTCACTTCTGCAAATGCAAGAGGCAGTACTGTTACACAGATTTTGTAATCAATAAGGGTAAAAACTCATCATTTTAACCCCTACGAGACGCACTTCCTAGTCCAGATAATTCAAGATTCATTTGTTCGGTGATGAACTTCCTAACTTGAACCATCACTCCTAGAAGACGCACATTCTAGTTGAGTCATTTCATTCAACTCTTAGGAGACGCACTTCGTAGTCTGAATAAGTCAGTTTTCATTTGTTAGGTGAAACACTTCCTAACTTGAACCTTCACTCCTAGAAGACGCACTTTCTAGTCGAGTCATTTCATTTAACCCTTAGGAGACACACTTCCTAGTCTGAATAAGTCAGTTTTCATTTGTTAGGGGAAGCACTTCCTAACTTGAACCATCACTCCTAGAAGACGCACTTTCTAGTTGAGTCCTTTAATTTAACTCTTAGGAGACACACTTCCTAATTTTGGTCATGAATTTTACTCTGATGAGACACATTTATTTAGCAGGGCTTTGATTCACACTCTTTGTTGTACTTTTCAAAAGTTGTGATCTAATGACACTCGCAAAATTTACTAATGCAAACTGGAGAAAAATTTTGTTCGTGTACTGGACTTATTTTATACTCAGGACCCTCCTTAAGAATGAGATAGGACCCTCCTGAAGAATGGGACAGGACCCTCCTGAAGAATGGGAATTTATTTTATGCTCAGGACCCTCCTGAAGAATGGGACAGGACCTTCCTGAAGAATGAGAATTTATTTTATGCTCAGGACCCTCCTGAAGAATGGGACAGGACCCTCTTGAAGAATGGGAATTTACTTTTTGCTCAGGACCCTTCTGAATAATGGGACAGGACCCTCCTGAAGAATGGAAATTTATTTTATGCTCTGGACCCTCCTGAAGAATGGAACAGGACCCTCCTGAAGAATGGAAATCTATTTTATGCTCAGGACCCTCCTGAAGAATGGGACAGGACCCTCCTGAAGAATGGAGATTTATTTTATGCTCAGGACCCTCCTGAAGAATGGGACAGGACCCTCCTAAAGAATGGAAATCTACTTTATGCTCAGGACCCTCCTGAAGAATGGGACAGGGCCCTTCTGAAGAATGGGATGTTATTTTTCTGTGTCACCTTTTATTTTGAGTTCAGGAACATATTTGAAAAATCAGAAAAAGAAAGTCCAGGAACCCGCCTGAAGAACAGGGTGAAGAAAAAAAAAGTCCAGGAGCCCACTTGAAGAATATATAGGGTGAAGAAAAAGTAACTCCAGGAACCCGTCTGAAGAACAGGGTAAAGAAGTAACAAGTCAGGAGCCCGCCTGAAGAACAGGGTGAAATGTTGTAAGTCCAGGAGCCAGCATGAAGAATAGGGTGAACATTATCAATTGCAAGTTCAGGAGTCCGCCTGAAGAATAGGGTGAAGATTGTCAAGTTCAAGTCAGAGGAAAATTTGAAGAATAAATCAATTATCAAGTTCCTCTCTAATGTCAAAAGCCAACGAGAAGGAACATTTCGTGTTTCAAGTTCAACTTAGAATAACGACTATCTCACCATTTGAGAAGTCATGAAGATTCAAGTCAAGATTCCAGAAAAGTAGCATAGATAGGATCTTTCACTTGTATCTTCTTTTTATTTTTTGTTATTCATTTCAATGTAAAAGCAGAATGTCGTGAACCGGAAACTCGACGGAACCTAACTCGATCTCTAACTTACTGCCACATCATTTTACTCCATTTGAACTACATGTGACCTGATTCCCTTAAAACTCGGGATATGTAGGCGGTCCAAAACCAGGACTCGGTAACATCTTTTATTTTATTTTATTCTCACTTTTTGAATAATCGGAGGATCAAAAATCATCTCTTGTCTACTTATTTGTATGAAAACTCTTCGAGATTTCACACAAAGAGGGGCAAAATATAGAAATGTGATTTTTGACCCTCCTCAAGTTTAAAATATATATATATTTTTTATTATTATTTTTTTGCCATTAAATATATTTTTTTTCCAATATTTATCTTAGCTTTTATTTTATTTTGATAAATTTTAGTTGAAAATAATACTAATAAATAAAGTTACATTTTTTATATATTTTTATTTTTATTTTATTATTATTTTATATAATACGAAAATTCAAAATATATATATATATATATATATATATATATATATGTTTCTTTTAATTTTAATAAATAGACTAGTAATTTTATTATTCTTAATTATATTTATTTTAGACTATTTATAAACTTTTATTATATTTTTAAAGATAAAAATTAATTAATTATTATTATTTTATTATTATTATTATTTATTTATTGAGAAAATGGCCAAAAAAGCCCCCAACCTTTACCCCAAATCCCAATTACACACTTATACTTTGCGGGGGTCCTATGACCCCCCTGAACTATTTAAAAATGGAATATATGCCCGTCTAAAAACTCATACCCAGATCTGTATAATCGAGTGAGCTGCACGCGCCTATCAGTTAGTGTCACGTAATATTGTTATTTTTTTTTTTATATAAAAAAATATTTTTATCCTACTTTTTCCTTATTTTTTTGAGGCCCATTTAAATGGTCTTCTCAATTGGAAAAAACTTCAATCCATGGAACCCAGAACTTCAATTCACTCTCACATGAAGAATCAGAAGAAGACGATGTTTCATCTACCTTCAATTAACCCTCAATAAAATCCCACCCAAACAACTCACTATCCCTCACAAAATCACCCTTGCCACAACTCAAAATCCGATCTTGATGCTAAAACAGACAAAATTAAGAAACCCCACAACTCAAAAATCAATCTTGATGCTGAAATAGTGCAAAAAAAAACTTAAATATGAATATTGATTTTGATATATAATATTGATTTCATGGCTTGAAATCGTTTCACTTAATTCGGAATCCTCATGAGACATAATTTTTTGAACTAATTCCCACTTTTCATCAGAAATTACCCCAAGAATCGCTTTAATCTTTTCAAATTTCTGAGGATTGTGAAATGAATATGTGCGTAATTGTTTATGGGGTTGGTGCGTATCACTGGTATGTTCATTTTAGAACTGGTCCGATGGCCGGACAAGCTCCACCGGCGGCTGTGAAGCCATTCCGGCGGAAACACTTGAAATTATTTATCCTTATTCACAAAAAGGAGAAATTAGTGGGTTTAAAAATGATAATTAAAAAAATAATGATGAAAAAAGTGTTGGGTTTGCGGTATAAATGAAAATGGAGAAAAAAAAATGAAGATGGAGATGAGAAAGATGAAGATGGTGAAGGAAGATGAAAATGAAGAGAAGGAGAGGAATAAAGGAATAAAATAAATAAAGACAAAAAGAATCAATATATATATATATATATATAAAAGAAATGTAAAAATAATTTTTTTATTTTTATTTTCAATGCTCACTCTCTCAAGGAGAGTAAGATTCACTCGCTTTGCCACGTAAGCATTTAGGGAGATAATAATATCATTTTTAAACAGTTCATGGGGGTGATAGGACCCCGGTGAAGTATAGGTGCGTAGTTGTCGAACAATTGTCCCAGTTGTTCAAGCGACTTTATTTTTTTAACTTGGGGACATTGTGGAACCCACTTGTCCTATTTTTTTAATTAAAGACTTGGGAGGGTCTGTGGACTCATTTTTCTCATTTTTTGCATGGACTGAAAAAAAAAAAGAATATTCACAACCACTCTGATACAAGATCAAACACACAACAAGGAAATCAATAGATCTACAAGACAATAACACTGGAGAATCAAAGGCCCCACTCGGCTTCTCTATACTTTCAAGACAACAACCACAATATTAAATAAGATAGATAGAGAACACAAGATTACACTGACTATAGTGAATCGAAAGATCCCCACACGGCTTCACTACATCAACACATAAACAACAAGATTACAACAACAAGAAAGTTACGGGTACATTAACAACCACAAGGAACCAACGGATACAACAAGATACAAGATAAATAGTTAGACCAAATGAAGGGACAATCTTAAGAACCCAAGAATTGTTACACTCTTGGATCCTTAACACTATCCACGACACAAACCTAACTCTACGTTGACACAAGAGGGCCTTTACCTCCTCTAAACACCAATGTTTCAAGCCAATATACAAACACAAGTGAATCTTCACTTGCCAAGCCCTAGTTTCGGTTTGGAGCTTCTAAGAGGAGACTAAGGTGTTACAACGTTACAAGTCTCAAGAATATTCAACTAAGTGAAAGGAAACCCTAAAAGTGTTCTATTTATTTTACATCAAAAAATAAGACTAAAATACAAAAGTGCCCGTTTAATTAAAATGCTCCAAAGAGACACCCATGGAGTGCATACATAGGGGCGGTTTTTGAGCTTCATTTACACCTAAGCTCGGGACTCCTCTCGGTGGCCTTTGACATGCTCAAAATATGTCCATCTACGAGGTCGTACTTGTATCATCCTCTCCACCTTTAAAGGAGTTTGACCTGAAACTCACGGCTTCATCAACCTCACGGCTCCTCCATAGGATCACCTCCTCATTTTCTGTCCCGAAGCTTGGAGGCATACTTATGGACTCCTCGAGATCACCAAGTATGCTTTGGTGAGTATGCTTCCCGGTTTTCCCCTTAGGACGCACATGATCATGTACCTGCATGCAAGAAAGATGGGTACTAGGCAAAATATTAGTGCCTACGTTAGTGAGAAGTGAAGGTTCCCTGAGGGTAAGTCCCAAAAGTGAGGACCCCTTGCTTCTTTGCTCCTTGGTTACCTTCCCTTCTCCTCCATTCCCACTCTCGGTTTTTTCCTTTCTCTCCTTTTTCTCTGTTCTTCCAACTCTCTAACTTGTTGGCCAACTTCAGCCACTTGTATCGGTGAGAGAGAGTGGAGTGTATACCTTCGGCCACGGTGCTCCAAAGTGTAGCTATTAGCTCATCCATCATGCACGGTAGCTTTGTCATATTGCCATGGTCTTCCCAAAAGTAGGTGGCATGCTTGCATAGTAATAACATCACACAACACCTCGTCAAAGTAGTTGCCTACCTTGAACCGTATCACCACTTATCGGCTTACCTTTAACTTCCCGCACTCATTTAACCATTGAAGGTTGTATGGGATGGAATGACGGATAGTGGGAAGCCTCAAGACATCAACCAAGGTACTACTAGCAATATTGGCATAACTAGCTCCATCAATAAGCATAGAACACACAACCCCCTTAATAAGGCATTTGGTGTTAAAAATGTTTTCCCTTTAACTATGATCACCCAAAACCTTACTAATCATAGCCTTTATCACTAAAAAACATGGCACTTCAAGTTCGCCTTCACACGGCCAAGCATCATCCTCCTCCCTTTTCTTTGGCTTCTCGGGTTCCATCCCCTCTCCACATTGAGATTGATCATCAATCTCCTTCGGTTCAAGTCCCACCTTCTCTCCAAGAAAATATAATTTCCCCTCTCTTAAGATCACATTCCTCCCATTGGGACACTCACTATCCTTGTTTCCCCAACTTTGGCATTTAAAATATTGAAAACCCTTAGAATTAGGAAAGGAATGTGGTTTACCTTCATTTCTCGGAGGGTACCTTTGAGGTGTCTTGTTCTCGGCTTGGGCATACTTGGCCTCGAGTTGTTCCATCTTGAACAAATCATTCTTGTTATTGTTCCAACCCGAGGGTGATTGTCCCTTAAGCTTATGCCCCGACTTCTCCCATAACTTCCTTTCAA
Source organism: Capsicum pubescens (assembly GCA_030864215.1). Classification (NCBI taxonomy): domain Eukaryota; kingdom Viridiplantae; phylum Streptophyta; class Magnoliopsida; order Solanales; family Solanaceae; genus Capsicum; species Capsicum pubescens. The sequence continues at coordinate 26,923,059 of CM061549.1, read as the reverse complement.
TCTCCAAGGCGGCTTGGAAGATGGCATCGAGGGTGTCGAACTTGTGAAGTGTCAACCGTGATGCAATATCTCTATTAAACCCCACCTTGATTCGAATGATGTCGCGATTCACTTACTCCCCGAAATGATCAAGTTTCATGATGAGTTATTGTAACTCGTCATAGTAAGCCACGACACTCTTATTTTCTTGCCTCAAGTTATACAACTTGGCAAGGAGCTCTTGATAATACCTTTCGGGTAAGTACCTTTGCCTCATGGGGTACCTTAAAAAAACCAAGGAGGGGGTTGCCCCTCAACCAAAACTTTTCCAAAACGCTTAATATACTCCCACCATGTAATAGCATAACCCTTGAAGTGAGCAATCGCATAGCAACTCTTCTTTTCCTCGGTAAGATCATTGACTTGGAAGATCATCTCACATGCGGATTCCTATGCAAGAATTCTTTGAGATCACTCTCACCCTTGAATATTGGAAGCCTCATCTTGATGGTATTGAGCCCTAAATCTCGGGTTTGGTTCCCTTGTTGGTTCCAAGGACCAACTCTTCCTTCCCGGCCATGAACTTCCCTTGGATCAATATGTCTACCCCGTACCTCTTCCCCCCTCATGTAACCATCATCAAACATCCCATATCACTCATGTTGGATAGGTCTATTTGGGTTAAGTGGAGCTTGTAGTGGCGGGTTTGGATTTGGTGGATAATAAGGTCTTTGGTCAAGTGGAGTTTTATTTGGAGGGCTCGGATTGTGGGGTGGCATTTGGGTTCCAAGTCCTACTTGTTGGACTTGGTGAGGTGGTGGGTGGATTGTCCTCTTATGGTCTCGGGTGAGGGAGTATAGTGGAGTTCGGTTTGTGACATTGGATGGTTGTCTCGGTGGATGAAACATTTGGTGCAAGGCCTCGGGAGTAGTGGTCGGGGAAATATTTTGAGGGGTGGATGGTCGACTCCTTTGGCTTTTCACACGTTCTAATCTCCCACTCATTGATGTAACATCCGTATCTAGTTTCTCAAGGCCCACATTCAACCTAGCCACATCTCGGGACATAGTTTCAAGGCGAGCCAAAATGAGATTGATGGAATTACTGTCCATTGTTTGAGCATTTGAAGCCTCGGGTTCCATTGTGATGGTATCAGAATTAATCCTTCAAGTTATGGTCCAACAAGCCACCAAATCAGTCCACTATGTCACACACAACAATATAACACAAAATCTACAAAACAAAACACACGTTAGTTCAAACAACCTCACTATTCTCTCACTCACGTTGTGGCCTCACACTTGATGTCACAAATGTTTGCAAGTCGGCTTGTAGTTGTGGTGAGTTGAAGAGTAAGTCTACTCCTTAGTTGGAATGGATTATTTGTTGGACGACTCAAGTAAGTAATTTTCGAACTTGAACCAAGAAGCACTACGATTATAAAAACAACAAAAGCACAAAAGAAACGTAGACACGAACAATGAATTCAAAGGACTAATTGACAATCTAGTAGGAATTTACTAGTTTGTTAATTAGTTCTAGGATCAACTAATGAAACCAATAATCAACAATTAGAAACTAGAAAATCCAAATTTGAGCTCCATATTGACGTGAACGGTAGCAAGTGGTGACATGGCAGCAAGCAATTTGTCTCTGTCCCACACAATTTAGTCACAAATTTTGAATCTTCAACTTTCACATAATTTAGAATTAAAGGACAATTGGTTTTGGAGGGAAAAATACAAGTCTTTGAGTCCTTTGTAAGTTTAATCTCAAAAGATGATCTTGACTTGTACTAATTCCACCAAACAAGGCTCCTTGATTTAAGGATAGTAGTTGGAAAAGTTGATGTCAAGTCTAGGAAGTGATCGTTCAAGTCTTCTCACAAACACACTTTACAACTTTTATCTTTACTCCTTTGAATCTATTTGTAACTCTTTGTTGGTTTAAGTATGAGAAGAGATGAAGAACAATATAAACACAACAACAACCCTTCAAGAACAAATCAACAACGTCCACCAATCTTCAACGACAAGGCTCAACACACGTCCAACTTCAAGTCACCACAATAATAATGTCAATATTATAAGCGCAACTTTAGATCTAGACACCTTTTGTGTTGGTGAGAACGAAACAAACACAAGAAACACACTAGAAAAATAAAAATCTACTAGATCTAGTACAACTCTCAGCCAAGGTCTTCAACACAAGTTTGGTGGTCTCTTCCCAAGATTGATTTTGTGAGAACAAAATCAAGCCTTGATCTTTGATACCAAATGATACAAGATCAAACACACAACAATAAAACCAAGAGATCTACAAGACAATAACACTAGAGAATCAAAGGCCCCACTCGGCTTCTCTATACTTTCAAGACAACAACTACAATATTCAACAAGATAGATAGAGAACACAAGATTAAAATGAATATAGTGAATCAAAAGATCCCCACACGGATTCACTATATCAACACATAAACAACAAGATTAAAATAACAAGAATTTTACGGGTACATTAATAACCATAAGGAACCAACGGATACAAGAAGATACAAGATAAATAGTTAGATCAAATGAAGGGACAATCTTAAGAACACAAAAATTGTTACACTCTTGGACCCTTAACACTACCCATGACACAAACCTAACTCTACGTTGACACAAGAGGGTCTTTACCTCCTCAAACACCAACATTTTAAGCCAATATGCAAACACAAGTGAATATTCACTTGCCAAGCCCTAGTTTCGGTTTGGAGCTTCTAAGAGAAGACTAAGGTGTTACAATGTTACAAGTCTAAAAAATATTCAACTAAGTGAAAGGAAACCCTAAGGTTTTCTATTTATATTACATCACAAAATAAGACTGAGAGACAAAAGTGCCCCTTTAATTAAAATGCTCCAAAGAGACGCCCATGGAATGCATACATAGGGGCAGTTTTTGGGCTTCATTTACAGTTAAGATCGGGACTCCTCTCTGTGGTATTTGACATGCTCAAAATATGTCCATCTACGAGGTCGTACTTGTATCAAACTCACAGAAAAACTTCACGAAAAATACACACACACTCATCGACGAACACATACTCACTCCACATCGGAGACAACCCACGAACAAACTCAGACACACACGCTAGTGAGAGAGAAAAGAGGTTGAGAGATACAGAATCGGGAGAAGATGGGAATAAGGGAGAAAAGTAGATCGGAGAACTCAATTTATTAACAGTTTTTCATCGAAAATGGTGTCCCATCGCCGGAAAGCATCATGGTTGTTCGTTTTTGTCTAGTGTTCGTCATTGTTGAGCTCGTAAAGAGCTCTGATAAAGACAAAAAGTAACCTTCATCTCCATCCCAACCCAAACCCACGCCAATAGTCATTCCTTTTCCCTTTTTATCTCAAATCTTGCTAGAAAGAGCAAGCCGGCGATCGAAGCAATAAGAATCCGAGCCATTCCAGTCTGTTCCGACCAAAAATCAGTAAAAAGGGTATATCAAGGTCTTTTAGTTCATGATTGAGGTTCAAATTGGGGGTTTTTGAATGCGATTCTATCTTCGATATATTAAAATCGATAATTGAGGTCCAATTCTATTCTTTTCCCTCTTTTTATTTCATTGTTTATCATATTCGATGTGTTGGATTGAATATCATGTGTTGTTTGATCTTGGTTGATGATGAATTGCTACTTTTTTTATTTGGTTGATTCCCCTGGATTATGATTTAGATAATGAAATGACATCTCGTTAAGAATTAAAATGAAATTCGAGGAGGGATTGATCTTGATAAAAATAAATTTGGGTTAATTTTGATTCATTGATGATTTGGATTAATTTTAATTCATTGATAATGTGGAACGTGATAGTATCATAATAAGTTAAAACGGATAGGCAAACGTAGGCCGGGTAGGCGAATTTAGAAATTATGATTGTTGAATGCTTGAATGGTTTTGAATGATTCTATTTTATCGCATTAAACATGTACTTATTTGGCTGGGGAATGCCTCAAGGTTATTTGTACAATTTTATCCAGGGAATTCCCCAAAGGAGTTGTACTCATAGATGGTTCATGATCAAGGCTCGAGATATTGGGTAGAGCATAGTCTAGGATTAGTTTAGAATAGGATTTACATTTCTGCATTTTTCTATTTTTGGGACTGTATAATCCGGAATGGACATTATTTTGGTTTTGAATTTTGTTAGGTTTGTTTGTTTTGCTTGTTTTATGTGTTTTGTTGGTCTATTCATTTCATAGAGTCAAACTAGCCAATATACTCCATGAAGCAACCGTGGTTGAACTACGGGATCAAGGAGTGCCTAACACCTTTTCTTCGATCAATAGAATTTCTTAGTCGGAATCTCTGTTCGCGGATCAGTTTAAAAGAGTCAAAATCATTTTGAAAAAGGATTTCCAAAGCTGACTTGTCACACCAGATTTATGCCAAGTGGTGACTCTGAGTTCAAATGAAAAAGAATTCCTTTCAAAATAAATTTTATCTTTTGTCACTTAATAATAAAAACCCTTTCAAACTTAAAAATTGAATATCTTTTGGTTAAAAGGGGGTGTGACATATAGTTGTTGTCTTAGTTCCTTAATTTGTATAGACTTTATAAATGAAGATAGTGTAAAACAAATAAAAATTAGAGAAAGTAAAAAAAAAAATTAAGGGAGTATTTTTTTGTCGGTTAAACCAAAAATCTAATCAATAAAGACCGATTAACTGAAAATCGATAACGAATATCTTATTGGTTCGATTATCGATTTAGCGTGTTTACAAACTGAAAATCGACAAATCGAATCGATAATGCAAAAAATTAAATCAAACCGGTCGATGCACACCCGACCGCTACTTGACATGTTTTTTTTGTTCTTCTGTTAAATGGGCACAGGGAAGAAAACACATGGGATAATTTATAAGGTAAGGAATCAAACCTTTACCAAATTGACAAATTTAGATAACTAACCAATTGAGCTACTAAATTTCCTTTTTTGAACACTTGTCTTGTGCTTATACAGTCATCAATATGGGTTAGGCCCGTTGGATTGGCCCAACCCAATCTGTATTTTGATGGAGTTGGTCTTTATTTTTTTGCAACCCATTTAAGAACAAGGCTTTTTAGCCCGGTCCGGAAAAGCCCGTGGTTCGTGGGACTTGAACAATGTGGGTTGGGCTAGCTCGTGGTCCGGCCCATAAGTCAAATACATCATCTGTTTAGATCACTTATTAGTATTTTTATTTGGTTCGAAGGATATCATGTCAAAAGTTATTTACTTTCGCTATTAGGAGTATTTTTTGGGGTATTGAGATTTGATTAACAACTATTAACACTATGTAATATTGTCTGATAATATTTATGTTTATTACATTCTTGTTATGAATGTATTTACATTATAGTGAATGTCTATCAAAATATAGATAAGATCTATCAAGATCTAGTTGATATCTATCAGGGTTTGAAGTATCTGTCTTTTAGTAAAAAAACTAGGAGTAATTTATCCTATAAATAGAAGGGCTTCCTTCATTGTAAATTATACTCAAGGATCTCAATAGAATCCCTCAAGAGAAATAACAATTACTCTTTTCTCTCTCTACTCTTCTTCTTTATTCTTTCTTGTTTCATAACACATTATCTTATTTATTCTTTATTATTTCATAACAAGTTATAGCACGAGACTCTGCCGTCTCAAATTTGAAAGTTAAGGTATTATTTTATTTCTCTCTGTCATCTCAAATTTGAAGGCTAATGTATATTTTTTTTGTATGACTAATAATCTTACAAAACTTGAGTTTGTTGCCTCAAGCAAGAACTACCTCTCATTGGTGTTGGATGCTGAAATCCACTTAGATGCTATGGATCTTGGAAATGCCATAAAGAAAGAAAATACAGCATCTAATCAAAATTGTGCTAAGGCTATGATTTTCTTGCGTCATCATCTTGACGAAATTCTGAAAATTGAATACCTTACTACTAAGGATCCACTTGTTTTGTGGAATAGCCTAAAAGAAAGATTTGACCACTTGAGGATGGTCATCGATTCGACCACTTGAAGATGGTCATCCTCCCAAAAGCACGATATGAATGTATGCACCATGAAAATAAGATGTTGGGTTCAAGCCCCATCGATTTATGCCTAAGACGCTTTTATTTGGATAAGATATCGAGTTTGAATCTCAATACACCATATTGATGATATTATGATGGCTAAGGTAAAATAATGTATTTTTGATGAAGAGTCAAGAAACTTGTCCATTGAATATGCCCCATTCCATGAAGTGAATGTGGTAGCAATATATAACAGGTCTGAAAGATGACAAACTGGACCTATAGTAACAGATAGAAAACGGTTGTCATGGAATGCATTTTGCAATAGTTATATCCGTTACATAAGGATATAAGTCCCAATGAGACTTTTTAAATAAACTGCTGCAATATGCCTAGGGGATTAAACTTTTTTTTTGAAGGTGCAAATTTGTATGTGTAGTATTAATTTGACAACTATCTAGTGACTTCAGTACTTCTCATGCACTTAAGTTAAAAGTGAATGTGATAGCAATATATGATATATGCCTTGATTTGCTCCTGAAGTAGCAATATCATGAAAGAGGTTATAAGCTATCAAAATTTGATAGACTTAAGTCATGATTATATTTCAATCCTAGTAAATGAGAAAATTATTAATGCAAACTTGCACTTGATTGTGATTGTATCACACACAACTCACCGCCAAAGGGGGTAGAATAATTGAGAAGAGTTATTTTGAAATCTACTTCTGAAGTAGTAAATCTGAACATTATTCATGTTATAGTAAATTTGAAATTTACTAAAGTAAAAGGTACATGTCATGGTAAACTTGGAGTTTGCTAAAATAAAAGTTCATAAATTGCATGAATGATTGAGATATCTCGAAGATGTGCATACTGAGTATTGAGCATATATTGTAGAATCAGAAAATTCTTCATTACTTTTAATGTTGCTTGTTCTCATGATATGTTGGTTGAACCAACTAATGTTGGGATTTTGATACGATTCAAATGGACGTCGTAGCTTTCAATGACATCATTTGAAGTTAGTACGTGGGGCATCAAGCTTTGGTCGATTTAAGGAAATGGGATTCTACATGGAGGGGCCGATTTGAGTACACCAAAGAGCAATCCCACGTGTGAAAGATTGAGGACTCATGGTTTTGGGCCTTTATTAAGAACATTTTGGTTACTTAGCCTTGTCCAAGTAACACTCCATGACCACCCCTTTTCATTAAGGGTATTGTGATCATTTTGTTATGTAATAAGTTAGACTATAAATAGGTTCTATTAGTTCATTTGCTAGTTAGTTTATGAAAGATTGTAACACTTGAAATCCTCTCTCTTGAGAGTAGAACACCTTAGTATAGTCTTAGTTAGGACTTGAAAAAGTCATCCTTAGTATAGGGCTTGGAAAAGTCAATATTGTTCTTTGCTTGGAAATGGTGGATGTTGAGGTGAGTCGATTACTTTGGCGGTCACCGTAAGAGTGTGGTTTTAATTATTACATTTATTAGGGGTTAATGTTGAAATATACTTGGTTCTTAATCTTGTAATAATCTTGGTCTCACTATCTATCCTTTCATTATTTTGCAAATCCGTGTGTTTGTGTTTGTCATCTTGTATTCCTTTGTGTTGCTTTTTCTTCTCATGTTTTGTGGACTGTTTTGGCATCTTGGTGGACTGATTTGTATCATTTGGTATCAGAGCAAGGATTGATTTTGTTCCAACAAAATCAATCTTGGGCTTGTTAGTTGAAAAATTAAAAAAAAAAGTATTGAAATCCGAAAATCTCAAAAAAAGAAATCTGTCCTGTTTTTGTATTTGAGCTGAAGTTTGAGATTTAGATTTAGGATGTTTTAGTGTGTTTTGTTGTTTCTAGTGTTATTCCCTTCTTCACTAACACTTATAGAGTCTAGATCTAAATTTTGGGTCATTTCCAAATTGTTTTTGAACTTTGAAGGTTGATGTTTTTTTAGGATTGGTGGCTTGAAAGAGTGTTGTTGAAGTTTGTTGTTGAGATTGTGGCTTAAAAACGTTTTTTGGATGTTGTTGTTGAGGGTTGGAGCTTGAAAAATGTGTTGTTGATGTGTGGGATCCAACTTGAATCATAGAACTCCAAGATTCAAAAGTTGTGTTCTTGATGTTCTTCACCATCTTCATATTTTGTTGAAGAAAAAATGATTGTTTGATCTTAGAAATTGAAGAAAGAGAGTGTGTCTTATTGTTAGTCTTGAAAGACACAACTCTAAGACATTCAAAGGGGAAAGGGAACAAAAGGGTTTCAAAAGTTGTCTTTCCAAAAGGTTGAAAGTCCACCTACCAAGACTTACAAAAAGGGAAAGAGCCAAAAGTCTTTCAAAAAGGTGTTTAGCCAAAAAGGTGCAAAAAAGTCAAACACTTTTTGAACTTAAAAAAAAGGGCTCCAAAGTCTTGTTTTTACCCTCCCATAGCCTAAATTGCACCATTCCCCACTTGTAATTTGATCAATACAATTTGAAGACAAGCAAATTTCTCAAACTTTCAACAATTTTAACGTCCAATAGGAGGTTGCCATGTCATCACCCTCAAAAATGACACTTAGGCTCAAAATTTCAGATTTTTAAGTTTCATTTCTTGTTTCTTTAGTTTCAATTTTCTTGATCCTAGTACGAATAGACAAACTAGTAATCACCTACTAGGTTGTTAATTAATTTTTGAATACGTTTCTTTAGTGTCTTCGTTATTTGTGTGCTTTTCTCGTTTGTAACTCGTAGTAACTTCTTTATTTCAAGTTCGTAAGTAAATTTTGTTTTGTGTCTTGAGTCAATCAAAATAATAATCCATTCCGGCCACCAAGTAGGATTGACATCTTATTGACTACCGGAGTATAAGCAACTTTCAATATTCGCCGCTTCAATTGTGAGAATCACAAAGGTGAGTGTATCGAGTGATGGTAAGGAGCTTTTACTACTAATCTTGTTTGTTTTCTTTTATTTGTTGTTGTCTTTTTTTTTATTTAGGTACCATGGCTGCCATTAATTTTAAGGCCATGTGTAATCGCATCCATGACGATCTTGAAGATATGCAACAGCACATTGAAATTATACGCCAATTGTTACCCAAACTCTTCCCTCAAAATCCAATTGTCCAAACAACTTGCGATAAGATCTTTATGAAAGAAGTTGCTGCCCAATCTTGTGATGGACTTTCACACCGAGGTAAAAACGAACATAGTCATGAACTTCAAGGTAAAATAGCTAACCCTTACACTTTTGTGCATGTGAATGATAATTGTGTGGCTAGTAGCCCATTGAGTGTGAGTTATAGCTTGCCTATATATGATTCTATTGTTTCTTTGCCACTTGATGATGATGTACTTGTTGTGAGTGTGGATACACTAGTTGATCCTATTGATGACCGAATCGACTCTTCTTGTAAGATCGATTTATGTTCACCTAGTGTTGAAACCATTGTGTTGAATAAAAGTACATCGTCTTGTGAAATTTATGTTGATCAACTTTTGTGTAAAAATTGCCCACCACTTGAGGATGTGTGTGATGTGATTAATGAATCTCAAGTGTGTGATGATGTTGAAAATATTGATCAAAGGAATAGGAGTGAACCCGAGAGCTATTCTTGGGATAATCTGGCACTTGAAATCTCTTTGAAACTTGATATTAATCTTTTAGAGAGTGATGAATGTGTTTGTTCTGAATCTGCCCGTGAAATAGATCATGCTCTCTTAAGGTATAATGTCTTGTTTGAAGATGATATAACCACTCCTAATAAACCTAGTGGTGAAAATGATGGTATAGCTTGCCTTAGAAGCTATAGCCGATATGCTAACCCACTATGGTGTGACAATATTCCTCCTAAAGATGGAAATCTCTTCTTGAAAGATGAGAGTACTCTTAAGGGTAAAGGATGTGTGGTTTTGAAAACTACTTCTCCTTCTACTTTGTGTGACTTTATTGTTGAGAGTACTCATGGTGATGATTGTGAAACTAGTAGTGAGTACACACATGAGGGCAACTTAGTAGAAGTTGACTTGAGTGATACCTTTCTCTACTTTCTATTTGCTTTGGATAATATGTATGCTATTGTAGAGAGTATGACGTTTAGTTTGGGTGGAGACCACAGTAAAGGGGAGTGTTGTCTAGACCCGTGTCTATGCCCACTCTTCCCATTTGACCCCGGTGCCAAATATAGAATTGGTGATGATGGTGCACCGAACTTGTTGCTTGGTATACATGACAAGCAAAGTATCATTTTTCGTGAATTCTATAGCCAAATCCTTTGTGCATTTTTCATTAATTATGTAATAGTTAGCTCAAAGGATCCTTGGTTATATTCTAAATATGTGCAACCTTGGCATGTTGAGTAGATTTGTCGTGCTTACCCTAACCCTCATGCCATGAGGAGTTTGTATTTGTGTGTCCTTTCTTTGGTTTTGCAAGGTTTGGATTCGAGGTTGAATCCTTTTCAAGAATGGGAGGATGATACGATTCAAATGGACGCCTTAACTTTCAATGACATCATTCGAAGTCAGTACGTGGGGCATCAAGCTTTGGTCGATTTAAGGAAATGGGGTCCTACATGGAGGAGCCGATTTGAGTACACCAAAGAGAAATCCCACGTGTGAAAGATTGCTTGGAGCATTGAAGATTGAGGACTCATGGTTTTGGGCCTTTATTAAGGAAATTTTGGTTACTTAGCCTTGTCCAAGTAACACTCCATGACCACCCCTTTTCATTAAGGGTATTGTGGTCATTTTGTTATGTAATAAGTTAGACTATAAATAGGTTCTATTAGTTCATTTGCTAGTTAGTTTATGAAAGATGAAAGATTGTAACACTTGAAATCCTCTCTCTTGAGAGTAGAACACCTTAGTATAGTCTTAGTTAGGACTTGGAAAAGTCATCCTTAGTATAGGGCTTGGAAAAGCCAATATTGTTCTTTGCTTGGAAACGGTGGATCTTGAGGTGAGTCGATTACCTTGGCGGTCACCGTAAGAGTGTAGTTTTGATTATTACATTTATTAGGGGTTAATTTTGAAATATACTTGGTTCTTAATCTTGTAATAATTTTGGTCTCACTATCTATCCTTTCATTATTTTGCAAATCCGTGTGTTTTTGTGTTTGTCATCTTGTATCCCTTTGTGTTGCTTGTTCTTCTCACGTTTTGTGGACTGTTTTGGCATCTTGGTGGACTGATTTGTATCAAATTTGATCCCTCAAAATCTAAAAAATATAAAAGGTGAATATGGGCTCGTTCACCAGCCATGTGATCTATTAAGAAGCATCAAAAAAAGATGATCACATGTACACTTACTGTAAACCTGCAGTTTGACATTCATAAAGGTGTTTGCTCAATAAAATTGAGTTATGAGCATAACTTTCAAATTGTACAATCAAGATAATTCATCTTGATGATGATGGTTTGACATTGAATGCCTTCGATAAATAGCTAAATTATTACTAATGAGAATAAAGTTTCATGTGTTGGTTTGAAATATGATATGTTACATACAGTAGCACTTGTATGCATTAGACCAATAGATTATGATTATTTCTTCTCTCTCAATTGGTTCAAGGTCAGAAACCAACTATTCCATCTAATAATTGTAATGTGCGGTTATGATTAATAAATATACCATGATGCACAAAGATGGATTCCTCAAATAAAATGGAGGATGTATGTTAGTTTTCCTAGAATAAGGGGGAGATTATAAGTGGCTATAAAATATGTTAGGAATTATCACCAGATCCTCATTCAAAAGATAATTCAAGTCAAATGCCGAAAGCATCTCATATTTAAGTTGCAAGTGCTCCTATTTTGTATCCATGAAGGACAAAGTCTATGCATGCGTGAAGCGTGGTAGACCAATCAGTTCCAAATAAAATAATCCTTGAAAAGAATAAGGAGCAATCAATCACAATAAGAAAGCAATGTGCTCTTGAAGAGCCTATGACATAACACTTCATGAAACCTTATGAGAGGTTCAGGTACCTGAAAATAATGAAGTGATGAGATCTCAAAATGTTGGGTTACATTGTGAACCGATATAAAATGATATATCATCGATGATATCTTTAATACAATATTGGCACAATATTGTAAGAGGTTATGAAGATCTGGTTCTATGTTTATTTAAGCATGCTGACGTAGAAACATTTATCAAGTAACATGAAAGGATGCATTTTGTTAAGCGTAAAACTTATTTGATTTGCAGTCCAAACACTTGAAGATGTCACACTTGACATGTTGGATATTGTCACTTGACAATAATCTATATGAAAATCCCTAAAGGATTCAAAATGCCTGAAACATATAAAGTTTTTGGAAAACTTTTTATTATCCTTATAAGAGATAATTTGATGATTTAAGTATTATTAGAACTCTTGTAGAGTTTTCAAAAGTAGTAAATTATTTATTGAAATGAGAAACATACTGAATTGGATTGGTCTGGAGTACCATATCTTAGTCCAATTGGTGCACTGATGTATCTTGCAAATACTACAAGGCATGATATATCTTTTTTCAGTTTATTTGTTAGCAAGATATAGTTCTGCTCCTATTAGGAGACATCGAAATGAGATCAAACACATGATCTTATTTTATTCTAAAGATTGCAGTCTCGATCTTATTGATTATGCTGATGTTGGGTATTTAATTAATCCTCATAAATCTCGATCTCAAATGGACTATGTGTTCATATGTGGGGATACTGTCATATCTTGGAGATACACAAAGAAGTCTATCGAAGCCACTTCATTGAACCATGATGAGATAATAGCTATTCATGAAGCTAGCCGAGAATGTGTATGGTTGAGGTCGATGATACATCTCATTCGAGAAAAATATGATTTGAAATATGACAATGTACCCACAATTTTATACAGAGATAATGCAACATGTATAGCACATCTTAATGGAGGATTCATAAAAGGAGATAGAACGAAGCACACTCCATTAAAGTTTTTCTATACACATGATCTACAAAAGAATGGTGTTATTAATGTGCAACAAATTCGTTCAAGTGATAATGTGATTGATTTATTCACCAAGTCTCTTCCAACTGCAACTTTCAAGAAGATGATGCACAAGATCGGGATGTAAAAGTTTATTGATATTCTCATCAGGGGGAGCAAATACGCGTTGTACTCTTTTTTTCTTTCAAGGTTTTGTCCCACTGTATTTTCCTTGTAAGGTTTTTAATGAGGCAGCCGAAATGCGTATCATTAGAGATGTGTACTTTTTTTCCTTCACTAGATTTTTTTTCCACTGGATTTTTTCTTGTAAGGTTTTAACGAGGCACATTAACTATCAATTAGACATTTAAGGGGGAGTGTTATGAATGTATTTACATTATAGTCAATGTCTATCAAGAATATAGATAAGATCTATCAAGATCTAATAAGATCTAGTTGATATTTATTAGGGTTTGAAGTATCTGTCTTTTAGTCAGAAACTAGGAGTAATTTACCCTATAAATAGAAGGGTTTTCTTCATTGTAAATCATACTCAAGGATCTTAATAGAATCCCTCAAGAGAAATAACAATTACTCTCTTCTCTCTCTGCTCTTCTTCTTTATTCTTTCTTATTTCATAACACGTTATCTTCTTTATTCTTTATTATTTCATTACAATTCTAAAATTAAATTATAAAATATTATTTTTTTAAAAGTGGGTTGACCCGTGAGGCTCGCGGCCCACAGAGTAATGGTGTGGGCTTGGTGTTTTTTGGCCCATCATTTTGATGGGCCAGCCTGACCTGGCCCATCAAAATAAAACCCTGAATGGGTTAGCTCGGATGGGCTAGACTGACCTGTATTGACACCTCTATGTGCTTATCATGCAAGTAATAATTTGGGCTAGGATTGGTTTTAGCCAATGTAGTGATTATTATGGGCTGAGATTGAAACTATGGACTTGTTAGGTTAAGGGTTAAAGCATGACTTCTGACTTCTATTACTTCATTTATTCGATTGAACTCTTTTTAGTGTATCTCAAAATAATATATTTTATACATAGGAATATTTTATTCTTAACTTGATTGATTTTAGGATTTTATTACCACAAAAATGTCATTATTTTATTTAACACCACAAGTTTCTAAAGGAATATTTTCCTCATTTTCTATTCCTTACATTATATGAACGAAACTTTGCTTAATGGGTTAAGGCCATCGAGACCAACACACACAATATTATTATTATACATGTTATAAGTGAGGATAACAATTTTTCGTCATCCTCGCGAGGGCACTTTCGTCATTTTTATATGTTAATGTTGTAAGAATATTTCACGTGGCTGTTTAAATTGCCTACATTTTCTTACTTTTAGCCACATAGAAAGAGGTTGTCATCCAGGTTGTTGGAGTCTCACATCGGTGGGTTAAAGGGTCCTTGGTCTCCTTATATGGTCTTGGGCAATCCTCCCCTCATTAGCTATCTTTTGAGGTTAAGTTAGGCCCAAGGTCCATTTCTTTATCATGATGGCCCATCCCAAATCTTTGTTCACCGATGTTGAGCCCCATATTATATTGTCCACGCTCCAGTTAACGAGGTCTGGGCGTGCGGGGGAGTGTTAAGTATCCCACATCGGAAAAGGGATCGGTAATTGGTCTCCTAATATGATCTTGGGCAATCCTCCCTTCATGAGCTAGCTTTTGAGGTTGAGTTAGGTCTAACGTCCATTTCTTTATCATGGTATCAGAGTCAGGTTCACCCAGTTCATTGTTTCTGATGTTGGGCCCCTGTCTTATATTGTCCACGCCCCAGATGTCCATACCTGGGCGTGCGGGGGGGTGTTGGAGTCCCACATCGGTGGGTTAAAGGGTTCTTGATCTCCTTATATGGTCTTGGACAATTCTCTCCTCTTGAGCTAGCTTTTGAGGTTGAGTTAGGCCCAAAGTCCATTTCTTTATCACAAGCCTTAAGGAGTTGCCATCTAGGCCTATATAATCAACCACATTCATTCATTAAGGGGTTGTCATCTAAGCCTATGTAATTGATAGACTGTATTATTCATTTCGTACTATTTTACGTGGTATTATTTAACTTGATATGATATTTAAAAGAAAAGAAAGACATTAAAATTTATGATTAGAATAATTATTTTATATTTATGTGTCAATAAATAAATTTAGTTACAGATTAAAAAAATATTAAAATTAAATACTTCTTTTAGAAACAGATTAAAAAGGAAAAAAGTGTCAAATAAAATAAATGAGGGAAAGTACTTTTTGGTGGTAAGTAAAAGTTGGCAGAGTCACATTTAAACTTTTTTAAAAAAAATTTTAATATATATGTGCTTGAACTATTATTTAGTCTATCGTTTAATCTAGGTAATATAATTTGATTTAGCATTAAAAAAAGTTTAAAAAGACTTTTTTATGTAAAATTTGGCAAAGTCACATTTAAACCTTTTTTGTTAATTTTTTATATATGTGCTTGAACAATTATTTAGTCTATCGTCTTAATTTAGGTAAAATATAATTTGATTTAGCATAAAAGAAGTTTTAAAAGACTTTTTTTATAAAATTTGTAACTTAAAATAAATATTAAATATTGTGTATCTATAAATTATTTTATTAAGAACAAAAGTAGAATTTTAAAGATAAATTATATTTAATTATAGAAAATCACATTCTTTATAAGACATCTAATCTCTGATAGTTGCTTTTATAAGAAAACATATATAGAGGAACTTTTTCCCTTTGAATGCACAAGTCCTTTGTTTTCTCTAAATAAGTTTTGTCCTCCTTAGAATTTGTAACAAATTTTTTTCATATGAAACAAGATTGTCAATTACACTAGAGAATGAAGATGAGAAAAAGGAGAAGTTCCTAACCTAAATGTTATGATGTCGTATTTTATTGTTGTTGAAGCAATTACGATTCTTATTATTTCTTTTTTAAGAACTTTTTTTATCTAAAAAAGATTTTTTTTCCCTTGAATAATTTTACATTGCCTTTAAAATATTTATTATGTTGAATACCTAAAGTAGAAATTATTGATCAATAATGTGAACATTATTTAAATATTATGAGATAAGATCGAATTATACATGTTTTAAAATCTTTTATTTGGTTTGCTGAAAATTATTTTTTAAAGTATAAAGTATAGATGAAGAGCAAAATTAGTTGAGAATCAAAGGTTTCAAGTTTGAATTCCAATAGAGGCAAAAAAATACTAGGTGATTCTTTCCACCTGTTTTAGTCTTAGTGGATAGAGTTACCTGGTATCTCTTGCTGGTGGGAGGCGGGAGGTATCCCGTGAATTTTGTCGAGGTGCATTAAAGCAGGCATAGACACCACAGTTATTAAAAAAAATAATCTTGAGACTTATTTTCCTGTTAAACTTGCTTTCTCATAAATAATTTATTCTTCAGAAATTATTCATTTATGAAATAAAAAATTTATAGACTTATTAAATATTAATAAGATATAATTAATGTGGTATTACATTAAAACTAACTATGTAGTAGAAAATATATCACAAATTATAACTCTTAAATTAAATTATTATTTTCACTTTTTGAGCTTGGGCCCGGGCTTAGCACGGGCCATCAATGACTAGTACTTATATATAAGGAAGAATAACATATTTTAATCATTTCAGGAGTTGTAAATAGATTGAGTCTCCTGTGATGACAACTCCATAGCAATGCATCTACAAATGTTGGGCACACCTCACACAGGAAGTGGACATTTAGAATGTCCACTTTGGGGGCAGAAGTTTTTTGATGTAGTTGCATACCTTTGATGTTGATATCATCGAATTCGTAAAAACCAATCGTAACTTGAGACAAAGAGGTCACATTTGATAGAAAATTCCTCAACTTACGAAACCATGCAACATCTATATAGTTGTTGTGGTAAAGAAAGATTTTTGAGAGCTTCAATAGGCTTGATTCACTTGTCATTTTAAGTTGAGGAATTTGATTTCCAATATACTCAAGTGACACCAAATTTGAAGAATCAATATCCCTTATGCCACTACGATACTGAATTTTCAAGACCTCCAGGGATTGATATTTAGATATAAGGTTATCGAGAAATCCATCAGGTATCTCCACTTTATTTAGCTCTAAACATTTCAAATTCTTACATTCAACAACATTCAAGTTTTTCGATGAATAATTAGAAAAAGATAAGTGTTTAAGAGTTGGTGCTTCGATTTTAACATGTTTGTTTGTAGTTGTCTTTATGGAAATTGACTTGATCTTTTGAAGATTCAAAAGTTCAATCTTACCCAACCCCTTACAACTTTTGAGGACTAATGAGACAATCAAAGGACAACTATTAAGTAGAGCTTGAAGCACGTTTTCATTTAACCATACATAAGACCGATAAAGCTTTCTCAAAGAATGAGAGTTCGCTGCACCACTAGATTCCGAAACATGCATCATATCACAATTACTCAAATCCAATTCTCTCAAAAATTTTGCTGCCAAGACTTTGATAATAGGAAAACGGTATGATGGAATACGGTGGTAAGGATTTTCATATACTATATCTTTTACACCATTCTGAAGAGCGGTGTCTATCCACTTATCCATTCGATGTGAAAATTCAAAACTAAAATAGCTTAAACGGTTTGAGATTTCAAACTTGTCGATAGGGATTTTGCTGTCGCTGTATCGCTGCATGATTAATTGCGTCCATTATTTTTTTGGCTTTTAAATAATTTTCAACTTCGAGAATCTTCTTCATAACTAATATAACAAAGTATTTTTTGAATGAGACAAACAGACAATATGTCTATTGTGGCACTTTGTCTTCTAGCCATGTTTTGAATGTGATTGAGAGATGGCAATTTATAATAAGACGTATTATGAGAATCCTACTTGTAATGTGAATTATATATGGTAATTTAATTTATAAGACGTTATTAATTATAAAAATCCTACTTCTAATGTGCGTTGGCTAACATATTTTTGGACTAAAAGTGGTAACATAATGGATTGAATTTCTTTTTATTTGGGTCAGTTTCCACCTTTATGGTAAAATCTACTAATATTTTACCTTCAGAGATGTGAAAATTTACTGGGTATATTATTGTTGTATATGAGTATAATAGTACATGTCTCGTATGTGTAATATTTGATTATTTAAACTTATATAATTCAGCAATAGTTTTTCAATTTCAAAATTTTAAAACACCGAATTAATTTCAACGATCAGTATTAGAGATTGAGAAATTTCGGGTCGATTTCGGCAGTTGCATCTGAATTGCATCTCTGTAATAATATACACTGCAAACTAATATTAGTTTAATATGCAACAAAACCTAAACAAAAATTTTCAAAACTTGAAAACATAAAACAATGTTTAATATTCATGTCTAATATTCTTTCATATATATTAAAATTCTATGTATATAGGCTGAAATAAACACGCCTCAGCTTGTCTAACAGAGCCATATACATAACTGTGTTACGTATAACATTGTTAATACATAACATATACATAATTTTGTAATGTATATGTTCTAAAAATACAACAGTCCAAAAGTGTCTGTTTCAACACATATACATAACAGAATTATGTATATGGATCAATAAAACATAATTGTGTTATGTATAACACTGTTAATGCATAACATATGCATAACTCTTTAATGTATATGTTCTAAAATAATCAATCCATGAGTGTTTGTTTCACCACATATACATAACAAATTTAAAGTATATGAGCTCATATACATAATAATGTTATGTATATGGGATAAAATAACAACTTTCATACATGTATATGATGTGACATAAAAACTCTCGACAATGTGAAATTTCATACATATACATACCTTTTCTTTCATCCTTTTCTTTATGAGAGCAAAAGTATCTAATTTTATACTATCAAGGGAAGTTGAAGAAGATTTAACACATGTCTCAAACATGGCACGTGAAACTGTTGGCTATCTTAATCCTGAATAGGCCATTATCTATCGTGAGATTGAATATTTTTCAAGTGATGTTCATTCTTCATCGTTATATTTCTCAATTTCCAACAAGTACTATGCAAATCAACAATTGATGACAGAAAAAAATGATGTGTATAGATTTGGTGTTGTCCTTTTGGAATTGATAGCTGGAAGAAAGCCTTTTTCTACTGAGGAATATGGTGTTGAATGAAACGTTGTTCACTGGGTAAAGTTTATAATAGCTTTTGCTATAATTTTTCAGGGATAATAGCGAAACTGGTATGCACATGTGTATTCCCGTTTAGAGAGAATACATCAAATCACCTCTGAACTTGTGGTCAAAACTTACTTTAGACCATAAACTAATCGGGCAATTATATACCCTCCTTAATAACTTTAAAGTGAATTTTTTACCCCCTAAAAAAATTATACCACTCTCATTGTGGAGAGTAAAGTACACACGCCCCAATTTGAGTCATGTCAGTGTCATGTCATTGCCACGTAAGAAATTATAATTTTTTTAAAAAAAAAATTAATCTCACACATATACTATTTTTATATACATATACTATTTTTATATATTTATTTTAAAATGTAAAGAATATATATGTATTATTTTTATATATATATATATAAAATATAGTATATGTATATATATATATTATATTGAATAAAAATCCCCCCGCCCCTCGGGTTTCCTCCTCCTTCGACCCTTCCCCCCTCTTCTAGCCCCCTCACCCCCCACCTCCAACCATTTTCCTTCTTCTTCGAACCCCCCTCCCCCGCACCCATTTTTCTTCTCCTTAGACCATTCCCCCCCCCCCCCCCTCCCCTCCCCCCCTCTCTTTCTCTCCTTCCAGCCCCAATGCCTTCTCCTTCAATTTTTTTATTTTTTTCATTAACACCATTAGATAACAATCATGAACACACTAATTTAAGGTTTTTTCTTTATTACAACATTATTTCAACCTTCAATTCTACATGATGAGTAAAGCAAACCAATTTCATTCAAGTATACGAATTAGAAAAAATTCATTTAAAACAATAAAGTTGTCAACTTTGAGACAATTTTGACACAAATTGCCTATCAAGTACCATAAATTTCATAATTTTTTAACTCAAAAACATAAAAGCTCCAATTCACAAACTTCTCAAAATATTCAATTTCACCTTTTACGGAACATTTCATGGCTTCGCCTCAATGAAGAAAATGGGGTGGGTGGGAGGTTTTGAAAAAGATAAAGAAATGATGTGTTGGAGGGTGAGGGTGGGGTGAGGGGAACGGGAAAAGCGGGGGAGGGGGGGGGGGGAGGGCAACGAAGAAGATGATTTCTTATTTTTACATATATATTTTTAAATATATATATATATATATATATATATATATATATATATATATATATATATAAAGAGAATTTATAAAATTTAGAAGGTGGAACCCACTTTTTTCTACGTTTTTGGGGCCATTTACGAGCAGATTTTTAATGGTTTCTTATTTTTACATTATATATATATATATATATATATATATATATATATTAAAGAGAATTTATAAAATTTAGAAGGTGGGGCCCACTTTTTCTATGTTTTTTGGGCCATTTATGTGCAGATTTTTAAAGAATTTGTCACGTCAGCAATTAGGGGGGTAAAAGATTCACTTTAAAGTTATTAAAAGGAGTATATAATTGCCCGATTAATTTAGGGTCTAAAGTAAGTTTTGGCCACAAGTTCAGGGATAATTTGATGTATTTACTCTCTCATTTATGACGGTTGATTGGGGAGGGAGGGAGGGAGGGGGAGTTTGAGGTAGGGTTTAAGATTTTTTTTGTAGGATTTTTATCAATTAGAAATAGGGATTTGAGAAGAAAAGTAAATTCAAAATTTGAAAAGTTGAGTTTCCTTGATTGTAGGCATCTTCTAAGAAAATAAAAGCGTGAGAGGGGAAGGTAAAGTTATGTATATGAATTATAGAGAGAGAAATTATAAATATAAGATATTAGTAATTAGTTTGGAAATTTGGGGTATTCTATGATGAAAGAAAGTAAAGTTGAGATTTTTTGTAACTGTTTCTTATTAATGGGTTAGGTGAAAATGAATTAAAATGTGGGCCATAACCCAACCCATCCAATTCTTACTAAGTTTTAGTTGTCTTATTTGTTCTTTTATAAATTAACTAGTTTAGGTGTATACTCCTCGTGTACCTCACTATAATGAATTTAAACGCTACACTAAATACGATATTTATTCAAATAGTAAGAAAATTTATTTAATTAGATATATAGTAGTTGTAACTATTAAAGATACAAATGAGGTAGGTATAAAATATACTGACAACCCCTTAAATTACGATTGGTGTTTTAGAAAGAAAAAATAATCATAATATTTTATATGACTCAAAATTTTGATCATTAATTGTATATATCATCATAATCATCATTCATCTTCAAGATACCAAAATTGAAAAAAAGAAAACTACGAAATCAATGCATCTAAGTAAATTAAATATTACAAAAATATATTTCTTTGACGTATCTTGGTGATTAAAAAAAGAAAAAAATTCAAATCAAATAATAAAGAATCATTTAAGAACAAAAATAAATATAATTTGTTCCATGTGTTCATACTAGATATTATTGTATTTTTCTAAAAGAATTCTCAATTTATAGAAGTTCAAAACTTTTTTCTTCAATAAAGAAATTATATAAATATGATTGATTTTTACTTTTTTCATTAATTATTTATCAATAATCGAATATTTTAAATTCCAAAAAAACTAAACTAACACAAATAAGAGTGATTTTTTTAGCCCTTTTTAGTTTTTGATAGACTTTTGCTTTCCTTTTATTTAATACAAAATAGAGTTCATGTTTTCTTAAAAAAAAAAATATACGTAGTCCTAAAAAAGAGGGGGGAAAGAAATTCGATTTTAGTTGGGTTTGAAGTCCTAAAATTAATTAAATATTATTAGGTAAATAGTAAAAAGACGCTTTTGTCTAAAGGACAATCTTTTAATGAAGGACAAAAAGTTCAAATCACTTTTCTAAGGGTCTTCACACTTTTAATATATTATAGATTATAGATATAGATATAGATATAGATATAGATACTTGATAAAAGTTTTTTAAAAATTATGATCAAATAAAAATATATACTATATTTTAAAAATATTTGTAGTAAGATTTTTCATAAATTAATTTGTGCTACATATCAAATCAAAGTTTAATTGGTTGAAATGGATTGAATTAATAAATGAGTGTGTAAATAATCCGAGCAAATTTAATCCGATTTAGTGAGTTGGGTTTTGATTTTACCACCCCTGAATCTTGCACATACAGTCTATCCTAAAGCTTAACATGTTTTTTTTGTTTTTGTTTTTTTCTGTTAAACGGGCGCATGAAAAGAAAACACGGTAAAGAATTTATAAGATAGAGAATCAAACCTTCACGAAATTGATGGATTCAGATAACTAACCCATCGAGCTAATAAATTCCCTTTTCTTAACACTTTGTCTTGTGCTTATCATGCAAGTAATTTGGGCTAGGATTGAGTTTTAGCCAATGTAGTGATTATTATGGGCTGAGATTGAAACTATGGACTTGTTAGGTTAAGGGTTAAATAATGACTTCCTATATATTGTGGGCTAAATTACCATTGACTTCTATTACTTCATTTATTCCATTGAACCCTTTTTACGTGTATCTCAAAATAATATATTTTATACCTAGGAATATTTTAGTCTTAACTTGATTGATTTTAGGATTTTATTGCCACAAAAATGTCATTATTTATTTAACACCCCAAGTTTCTAAAGGAACATTTTCCTCATTTTCTAGTCCTTACATTAATTGTACAAAGAAATTGTCTAATAGCTCATTAATAACTTTGTTTTACCTTTTTTCAGAATAAATTGAACATAAATAATTTGGATAAACAATGAAATTATTTATTTAAATCCAAGTCAAACAGGTTTATTATAATTCTGAGACTAGAAAAAATAATTAAGAAAGTCGTAAAAAATTGTAGAAAATAAGAGAACTAAATTAATAATTGATGAATATTGCTTCTTCCATGAATCTCATAATATTAATCTAAAGAAATTCTAGGGTGTACAAAAGTACCTCACTGTTAACGCTAAAAATAGGAAAGCATATTATTTTCTCCATAATAATATCTAGTCAAGAATTTACACTGACGACATATATAACTTAAAACATATTAGTAATTGAAAACAAGTTATCTAGACTTTGTGCTACATTTAGGGTAAATAGTACTTCCATTTAATGGTAACTTAAGCTTACAAATAAGGTGCAATTTGAACTTAACAGAACCAACTAACCCTAATCTCCATCTAGTTCTTGAACTACCTATAAGATCAAGAACAACTTGTTTTTGACTCAATGACACCTCAGCAAGTTGGCCTTCCTCTGGAGTCAACGCGATCGACGCTGACTCCACAGGATAGTACAATGGGATTGAGCTATTTTTGGGTACATCAAAAGGGTCAGCTCTTAAATAGGCAACTTTAACACCATGGAAAGTTAGTGCATAAATTGACTCATAGAAAGTTGCATGGGCTTTTGCATTGTCATTTTCAGCATTGATCACAATTGAGACCTTGATTGATAGGAGATTAGACATGTCATAGGCAAACATGTCCACATTTGCACTTGTCACACTCATTTGTGGAACTTTTGGCCTAACGATCATGTATCCGATGAAGACGACGAGGCCGGCGACGATCACGACTAGGGTTATGAAGGTGCAAAGGATGGCTACACACCATATTAAAGGGTTCGTGCGTCGTTCCGGGCCTAAAACGGGCTTTGGCATTGGTAGAACGTATTATGAGGATGAGGATGAGGATGAGGAGGAGGATGAGGAGGTGAAAAAGTACCTATAGATGTTCGCTTTGGTCTATGAACTATCTGTTGTTATTACTCTCGTTGCTAATACGACAATTCGCTCTTCATAATCGATGATATTGAATCTCCAATTAAAGAAATATCATCAATTGATCTTGGGATAAAATCTCTAGGACATTATGATAAGAGTAACAACATTAGAACAAGTCCAAAGAGCTTTTTTTTTTTTTTCCTCTCAAGATAGTGATAGGATATTTTAAAAGTATAATGAGAAAGGTAAGTGCATGTGTTGAGGTGCTTGGTTATAATTGGTGGTAAAGGTTTTGGTATCTTCTTTTCCTTAAGATAAAGTTTTCTTTATGTAAACTTGTGTGTTATGCTTTCTCATTTTTAGGAAAGAGAGGTTCTTTACCCCCCCCCCCCCTCCCTCCCCATTAAAGGTGAAAAATATAAATATACCTAGCTTGCAGACAATTTCCAATGTCTGTGAAAAACTCCAGTACCAATATGGGTGTGGTGTAGTGTTGGGACCACTCCATCTTTAATCAGAGGTCTCGAGTTCGAGTCTCGAGTATGGAGAAAATTCTATTGGGAGCGCCACCCCCCAGAATGGGTTCTGCAATGCGTGATCCGAATTAGTCAGGGCTCCGATGCGGGTACCGGACCCCGAATGAGGAAAAAAAAAACTGCCCAGTACTTTGCCACTTTTGTAGGTTCAAACAGAATCTTTACATGATCATACATACACATACAAGGTTTAATATAGTCTTTTTGAGGTATCACACTCTTTTTCTTTTGTTTTTCATAATTTTATTTGTAGGAAGTGGTGGAAAAAAGTTTTTCAATTCACATAAACCAAATAACACTATATTTCCTTGAAAAGATGTTTATAGCCATATAAATAGTTTGACATGTTTATTTATGACCGACAAGTTTCAAAAATTTTAACTTATACAAATGTTATGACATCTTTAAAATCACATATTCGAAAAGACTTTAATTTTTTAAAACAAAAAAAAAAAGGTTTGGTATTAAGTTATTTCTACGACAACAAATTAGTATATTTCGATGACTAACATTTGAAAACGTAGGGATTTATTAGAAATAAGGATGGAGTTAGAAGATTACTTACAGATTCGATCGAACCTTATAACTTTAATTTAGACCTTATATTATGTATAAAAATCAATCTCAAATCTAATTATTAATGCGTAATATAACTCAACCTTTTAAAAGTTAAAATTCATAAAGTTTATATTTTTATCCGCTCTTGGGAGTATATGTTATTCGTGAATTGCAATATCAACTATATATACTTTTAATTATCCTAGTTTTTTTTATTGTGAAGGTTTGACTTTACTTGTTTATTGGAGTATTACAACAAGAGGCAAACTTTCCACATATGATATTGAAAATTTGAAACTCCAATTGCCTAAGTAAAAGAACAATGTCAAGTGCAATCCAACTTCAAATGTTGAGTAACACGAAATTCAACGTTAGTGGGGGGACTTTATGATTCTTCATCACAAAGGGTTAAATAGATACTAACACGTTTTCCACTAAAATAAGTACTACAAATAAATATTTACAAATACTAACAAAAAACACAATCTTTAATAAAAAGACCAATAAATTAAACACGAAAAATTCTGACCTGGTAATCTTCAACTTTTTATTTAATCAGTTATTTCCTCCAAGAAATCGACCAACAAATTTCCTATATTATTCACTACAAAAAACAGTTCAAATTGCGGGGTTAAATTTACAGTTTGCGGGGGTTTTAAATCCCCGCAAAATACAATTTCAGCGGTTTCCAAAACCCCCACAATTCGAGCCGTCACAAACAATTTGCGACGATTTTTTCCGACCCCCATAATTACTTTGCGGCGGTTTTAACCCCGTAATTATTTGCGGCGGTTATAACCCCCGTTAATCTTAATTTGATTCTTTTGAAATTGCGGGGGTTTAAAACCTCCACAATTTTTATTTTTTTTTAAATTTAATAGGGCCCATCCATTTTTAATAACTAATTATAGATTCTAATTTTAGCTCAAATTTAATTGATCCTTTAGGCATAACGTACAATCCAATATGTGTTCAACTCATATATCATTAATACAACAGAGTAATTAAACATTGTAATTGACAAATATCAAAAATACATTGAACATTAAACTTCAAAATTAAATTTTCAATATTAACATCTTCAAACTCCGAATTTTCAATATTAACTAGTATCTTCAAAGTTCAAACTCCAAAATCAAATGTAAACACAAAACCTTCAATATTCTAAGATTCACTCCAATTACACAATTACATCGTCATAACTGAATACCCAAGACAAATGCAACGAATTCAAAGAATATCGTTAAGATCATTATCATCGCGTGATCTCCTTGCATTCATGGGCGAAATGGGTCCACTAGCCGCATCACTTGGCTACATAAAAATGCAAAGTATAAAAATCAGTCGATAAACTTTCTGTCCTTATAACTCAAGTATAAATATTTTCTTAATGTCATTCCGAGATTTTGATACATAAGCATTGGACTAATATGCACCTCAAAGAAAGGTGAAGCACAAAGGAAAATAAGCAAATTAGACGACCAATGCCAGGGAGTACTAATTTTGATATGTTAGAGCATAACAAAGTTAGTGATTGAAAAGTTCAAAATGTCCTACTCTAGGTGGACAGAAACAGAGAATTGCAATAGCAACCAACTGTGTCATTTCCTGTTTTCAATTGAAAAACAGCCGTAGTCCCTTTCACCAATGTGATTTTCTTGTGAATGAAGAAAAATAAGCATATCCTAATATACTACTAGAAAATCAAATTAAACTAGGACTACATCCATCTCTTCTTACTAAATAGTTAACTTAGTGATGTCTCTGTATGAAACTACTAACAAAGAACTAAGTTTCATTAATGAACCAGATTCTGTGTTTTGTTACAGATGGATTCATAGATATGAAGTAGTGTAATACAAATGCCTACAAAAGAAAAGAGATTCTTCATAAAAGAAAAAGAGCATCCACAACGGAAACTAAACATTGCAAGAGTGTATAAATGAACCTTTCCTTGCATGACATAAAGTCTACAAGGAAACCTTAAGCAAGATACTACAGAGCATACAAATAAAAACTTCTACAGATAGATCAATCTTATTCCCTGTTAAGCCAAAGTTTTGTTAGAAGTTTTTTTAGTTCTGTAATAAGATTGATTCTAGTTTGTAAGCTTTTCTGCCATTGAGACTTGTGAGATAGTTTAAATGAGTTTAAGAAGTGGGTTTTGACCTCTTTCTTATTCCCTATGATATTATATAGGTGTTAATATCAATTCCTTGGTGTATGATATTACTGGTCGTATCCCGATATCATATAATTCGTGTCACACCCCCTTTTTTACGTACTCCAAAATATTATGTTTTAGCGCGAAAGGGTTTTATTATTTAAGTGACAAGAAATAAAAATTTGTTTCGGAAAAAGATTATTTGCATTTTTTATTCAGAGTCGCCACTTGGCATAATCCGGTGTGCCAAGTCACCTTTGAAAAATCCTTTTCGAAACCATTTGACTCTTAAACCGGTTTGCGAACAAAGATTCCGGCTAAGGAATTCTGTTGACCGAGGGGAAGGTGTTAGGCACCCCTCGATCCCGTGGTTCGACCACAGTCGCTTGGTGGAGTGTATCGACTATTTTGGCATTATGAAATGTATAAACCACACAAAAGAGCACAAAATAATCAAACAATAAACAAAACAAAACAGTCCAAAAACGTAAAAGTCCAGTCCAATTATACAGTCCAAAAAATAGAAAAAATACAAAAATATAAATCCTAGTCTAAACTAAATCTAGACTAAGCTCCAATGCCTTACCCGACGCCGCGGGCCTTCATCACGATTATTTTCCGCCAACATGATACGTCGGGGCATTCCCCGGTGAAATCAATACAAATTCTTCGGGGCATTCCCCGGATAAATTAGACAATTAATTCAAAAAGTGATAAAATCAAATCATTCAATCAAATTTCAACCATTCAATCAAATTTCAACCATTCAATCAACCCACAATCTCTAGATTTGCCTACCCGACCTACGTTTTGCCTATTCCGATCGATGTATCATGTTACTACCAAAATCAAATTAACGTTCCTTTCAAAGTTATACGAACAATGAAATCAAACTAACCTAAATCGCCAATTATGTCAAGTTTTCAATTCTCACCCACAAACCCATTTTTAACCACAATAATTACAACATGCTACGATTATTAAATCACGTCTCAAAATCCGCAACCAACATCAAACACAACACAAATAACGAAGATTCAAACCAAACACACAACAAATAAATCATCCACACCCACAACATCACGAAAAAATAAATTAAGGATTCGGTTAGAAGAAATGGACCTCGATGAAATTGATCCTTGTCGATAATAAAGAAATTCGAAGACCAAAATACTCGACCGGAGAACCTCACAACGAGCGAACCAAACTCGATATTGAATTCACCCGGACAGATCGGAAAACCACGACAAAACCCTCACGATGAATAATCCACAAATCTGAATAAACGAGACTGAATTTGTAAAAATCGAGAAGACCCGTACACGAAATCAGTGATGGGATGACGGGAAATGGGTCGGATGTTGACGCCTGTCGTAGGCGTCACTGTTTCCGATGACTGCCGCCGATGGAGAAGGAGATCGGAGCGGTGGAGCTGGTCGGATTCTTGACCGGCGAATGGTGTTGTCACCGGTGGACGAGCTGTGGCCGGAGCTGACCGACGCGGAGCGGCGCTGGTGTTGTCACCGGTGGACGAGCTGCGGCCAGAGCTGGCCGACGCGGAGCGGCGCTGGCATTTACGCCGACGCTGTCGTCGTTGCTGGTGAGAGGTCGGGTCGGCGCTGGTCGCTGGATGTTGACCGGTGACGGCTGACGGCAAGAGATGGACTGCTTCGTTTCGTCGGCGAACGGAGGGAGGCGGACTGCTTCGCCGGCGAACGACGGTTTTTCTCCGATTTGTGGGGGAGAGATGTCGGTTTTGAAGGGAGGAAGATGGTGACAACGGCGTTATTGTTGCCATCGTCGGTCGGACGGAGAGGCGGCGAAACGTCGGTGATGATGATGAAAAAATTTAGATCTACTCCTTTTCCCTTTTTTTTTTTGGTTTTTCTTCCTCAGATCTTTTTTTTTTGGGTTCCCCCTTGTTTTTGTGTGTATCTGTGTATATATATTGTGTTTTGGGTATTGGGGTAGGGTAGGTGGGGTAGGGTATGGGGTGGTGTGGTTTATTTTGATTGGGTAGGTTGTTAGGATAAGATAGAATTAGTTAGGATAAGATTTGTTATCTTATTATTTATTTAATTTTTTGTATTTTGTGCGGGTATAATAACATGGGTGAGGGTACGCGGTAGGATAAAAATAA
Organism: Capsicum pubescens; assembly: GCA_030864215.1. NCBI lineage: Eukaryota > Viridiplantae > Streptophyta > Magnoliopsida > Solanales > Solanaceae > Capsicum > Capsicum pubescens. The sequence continues at coordinate 26,893,864 of CM061549.1, read as the reverse complement.
CAATGGGTAAAAACGACATCGGGGAGGGACGAAATTAGGTGTCTACATCATGCCCCCTTTGAATGTAAACACGCAGTGTTTTCAGACAAAGAAGTAGACAACGAGATAGAATTTTGTCCCGACCATTATTCAAAGAAAGAAACAGGGGAAAGAAGGACTACCGGTTCTTGAATTAGGACAGTCTACCCACCCAAGTTAAGAAGGGATCAAGTGATAAGTATCTCCAAGGATTGGACGGAGATGAACTATACCGAGTTGGAGAGTCGAGTGAGGTTCCGTCGAGGTTCCGGTCCGCGGATCTGTTATTACATCAAAATAAAAATTACAAGCTAAAACATAAATGAAATTATAAAAATCCTATCTATACAGCTTCTGTTGATTCTTGACTCGACTTTTCATCACCCTATTCTTCAGGCGGGCTCCTGACTTGCAATTTCTTTCGACTTGTTGCTTGGCTTTCAATTACTTCGCTTTGTTGCATGACTTTTCATTTCTTCACCCTATTCTCCAGGCGGGCTCCTGCCTTGCTATTTCATCACTCTGTTCTTCAGGCGGGTTCCTGACTTGCTATTTCATCACCCTGTTCTTCAGACGGGCTCCTGACTTGCAATTTCATCACCCTGTTCTTCAGGCGGGCTCCTGGAACCCAACATTAAAACTAGAACAAAATTATCCCAAACAAAAATTATAGTAAAGTAGTATTTCATTTTTGAAAGCGTTGTCCCATTTTCCAGGAGGGTCCTGACCAGAAAGTAAAATCCTATTTTTCAGGAGGGTCCTGAGCATAAAGTAAAATCCCATTTTTCAGGAGGGTCCTGAACATAAAGTAAAATACCATTTTTCAGGAGGGTCCTGAACATAAAGTAAAATCCCATTTTTTCAGGAGGGTCCTGAACAAAAGTAAAATCCCATTTTTCAGGAGGGTCCTGAACATAAAGTAAAATCCCATTTTTCAAGGAGAGTCCTGAACAAAAGTAAAATCCCATATTTCAGGAGGGTCCTGAACATAAAGTAAAATCCCATTTTGCAGGAAGGTCCTGAACAGAAAGTAAAATCCCATTTTTCAGGAGGGTCCTGAACATAAAGTAAAATCCCATTTTCCAGGAGGGTCCTGAACATAAAGTAAAATCCCATTTTTCAGGAGGGTCCTGAACATAAAGTAAAATCCATTTTTCAGGAGGGTCCTGAACAGCAAGTAAAATCCCATTTTTCAGGAGGGTCCTGAACAGAAAGTAAAATACTCATTTTTCAGGAGGGTCCTGAGCATAAAGTAAAATTCCCATTTTTTCAGGAGGGTCCTGAGCAGAAAGTAAAATCCCATTTTTCAGGAGGGTCCTGAACAGAAAGTAAAATCCCATTTTTCAGGAGGGTCCTGAACAGAAAGTAAAGCCCCATTTTTCAGGAGGGTCCTGAATTGAAAGTAAATTCCCATTTTCCAGGAGGGTCCTGAACATAAAGTAAAGTCCCATTTTTCAGGAGGGTCCTAAATTGAAAGTAAATTCCCATTTTCCAGGAGGGTCCTGAACATGAAGTAAAATCCCATTTTTCAGGAGGGTCCTGAACATAAAGTAAATTTCCATTTTTCAGGAGGGTCCTGAATTGAAAGTAAATTCCCATTTTTCAGGAGGGTCCTGAATTGAAAGTAAATTCCCATTTTTTAGGAGGGTCCTGAATTGAAAGTAAATTCCCATTTTTCAGGAGGGTCCTGAATTGAAAGTAAATTCCCATTTTTCAGGAGGGTCCTGAACATAAAGTAAAATCCCATTTTTCAGGAGGGTCCTGAATTGAAAGTAAATTCCCATTTTTCAGGAGGGTCCTGAATTGAAAGTAAATTCCCATTTTTCAGGAGGGTCCTGAACATAAAGTAAAATCCCATTTTTCAGGAAGGTCCTGAACATAAAGTAAAATCCCATTTTTCAGGAGGGTCCTGAATTGAAAGTAAATTCCCATTTTTCAGGAGGGTCCTGAACAGAAAGTAAAATCCCATTTTTCAGGAGGGTCCTGAACAGAAAGTAAAATTCCATTTTTCAGGAGGGTCCTGAGCTGAAAGTAAATTCCCATTTTTCAGGAGGGTCCTGAACATAAAGTAAAATCATTGAACAGAAAGTAAAATCCCATTTTTCAGGAGGGTCCTGAACAGAAGGTAAAATCCCACGGATGTGCATTTCCAATGGTAGCTAAATCAAGTGAAACGAATTTGCCCCTATTTCAACAAAGAAAATTTGTCAGTTAAAAACTTAGTGGTGGCTTGTAGATCTTGGCTTCTCAGGTATCTGCCCAGCACTCGTTCCTTTCATCTTTGTTCCAAATTGCTAACACTTGCCGTGTCTTGCCGCATCATTGACCCGGATCCAGATTGAGGGAAAATGTGTTCTGACTCAAACAATGGGTTTCCATTTTACCATGCCTCTGAGGTGCACTCTTTTCCCAAATCTAAATGCTTCCACGAATCCAATAGCCTGTCGGTTGATAGACTTCCTTTGCTTCGTGTTGAATTACGATCATTTTTCTTCCTGTGTTGTTCCTTGGCTTTTCCTCATATAATTGGAAAGACTGGTAGTAAATTTTGAAATTCTTTCTCGCTTGTGTTGACACAGACTTGACTTAAAAATATAAAGAAATGATGGTGACTTTTGTTTTGATAAATAACATAAGAAAAGACAAAAACATGAATATGTAAATGAAAGAAAAGGGCAATGTCCCATATTCAAAAAGAAAACTTATCTGAATACGACAACCAACTCCAATGAGTATGACATGCATTTTGGATTCAGCTGCCTGATCTTTCTATCCAAACTCCTCATTTTTTGTTGAGTTCGTGCCTTTGCCGCTGAGCCGCTTGTTCAAATCCATTGGACTCATTCATCACATTCGATTGTCGACATTTTAAAAGACTTTTGCTAACAAATCTCTTTCTTTTCACTTTTTACTTTTCACTTTTCTCTTGAACTCGCCATCGCCTTACGGTGGCTGTGAGGGTTTTCACCAATAAGACTCTCTTATTTTAATTTCTCTCTTCTCACCATCGCCTTATGGTGCCTGCAAATGTTTTCACCAATAAGACTCTCTCATTTTTATTTCTCTCCACTCACCATCGCCTTATGGTGCCTGCAAGGGTTTTCACCAATAAGACTCTCTCATTTTCATTTCTCTCTTCTCACCATCGCCTTATGGTGCCTGCAAAGGTTTTCACCAATAAGACTCTCTCATTTTTATTTCTCTCCACTCACCATCGCCTTATGGTGCCTGCAAGGGTTTTCACCAATAAGACTCTCTCATTTTTGTATTTCTCTCCTGATTTCTTATGCCGAGGGAGACAAATGGTACCTCACAATGTATCATCAATATCCATTGCATGCTTAGCCTTAACATTATCAAAAATTGATCTGAAGGACTTTCTTTGGTTGTAACATGGCTTTTGGTTAAGGTTAGAAAAAATGGTAAGGGGCTCAAACGATACTTGAAGTGGGGGTGGGACTTACAACTTTTGGAATCGACTCAAACAACATGTTAACTCATGCCCCAGTTTTTGTTGACTGGGTGAATCTTAAATCTTTATTTGGTTGGAACGAGCCCGAAATAGGGCAGCCTACGTATCTCATTCTCGAGAGAGGAGAATCAGGTCGCACGTAGTTCCATCAGCTTGTTCTTTGTTTTGATTTGATTTTTTTTTCTTTTATTTTCGAACTCTTTCTTTTATTCTTATTTTCTTGACATTTATCTTTGACTCTATTTTGATTCCAAAAGAGGGATATGAAATAAAAATAAATGAGGCTCAAACGGGTAAACAAAGGATGACACAATATTTGGATAGAAGAATAAAATGCCTTCATCATATCAATCTTCAAAAATGCAAGTACTAAACATGCAATAAAATCAAACAAAGGACCAAATATCATACATAGTATCTTTTGACCGCATCAGCATTGATAGCCATTTCTGCCATTTTGCCTTCAATATCTGTCAAATATAAGGCTCCATTGGGTAACACTTTCTTCACAACGAAGGGACCTTGCCAGTTAGGGGAGAACTTGTCTTTCGCTTCAACCTGGTGAGGAAGGATACGTCTTAATACCAACTTCAAAATTCCTGGGACGGACCTTTTTGTTATACGCACGAGCCATCCTCCTCTGATACAACTGGCCATGACACACGGACGTTAGCCTTTTTTCCTCGATCAAACTCAAATATTCCAGTCGGGTTTTTACCCATTCGTCATCATCAATCTCTGCTTCTACAATGACTCAAAGAGAGGGAATTTCAACTTCTGCAGGGATGACTGCTTTTGTCGCATACACTAATAAATATGGAGTTTCCCCTGTTGAAGTGCGAACAGTGGTGCGATAACCTAGCAATGCAAACGGCAACTTATCAAGCCACTGTCTAGAACCTTGTACCATTTTTCACAGTATCTTTTTTATATTTTTATTGGCGGCTTCTACAGCACCATTGGCCTTTGGGCGATATGGAGTAGAATTTCGATGTGCGATCTTAAACTGTTGACACACTTCTTGCATCAAATGACTATTGAGATTGGCAGCATTGTCTGTAATAATCATCTTAGGAATTCCAAATCTACAAATGATATTGGCATGAACAAAATCTACCACTGCCTTCTTTGTCACTGACTTGAAAGTTACTGCTTCCACCCACTTTGTGAAGTAGTCAATGGCTACCAAAATGAATCTATGTCCATTTGATGCCTTCGGCTCAATCGGTCCAATGACATCCATTCCCCAAGCCACGAACGGCCATGGAGCGGCCATTGCATGCAACTCAACAGGAGGAGAACGTATCAGGTCGCCGTGCACCTGACATTGATGACACTTTCAAACAAATTGAATAGAATCCCTCTCCATAGTAAGCCAGTAATAACCTGCTCGAAGAATCTTCTTTGACAAGACGTGACCGTTCATATGCGACCCGCATACTCCAGAGTGTATTTCAACCATGATTGTTGAGGCTTCTTTTGCATCTACACACCTTAAAATTCCCAGATCTGGGGTCCTCTTATACAAGATTCCCCCACTTAAGGAAAATCCACTAGCCAAACGCCTAATAGTCCTCTTTTGATCGTTGGTGGCATATGCTGGGTATTCTCCTGACTGAATGTACCGCTTGATATCCAAAAACCAAGGTTCTCCATCGAGCTCTTCTTCAACCGCATTACAGTAAGCATGCTGATCCCGACTCTGTATATGCACTGGATCGATGTAGGCCTTGTCAGGATGTTGGAGCATTGAAGACAGAGTGGCTAAGGCATCAGCAATTTCATTACGAATCCTTGAAGTATGCCTAAATCTTACTGACACAAACCATTGACATAGCTCCTGCAAGCATTGTAGATACGGGATGAGCTTCAAATCTCGCGTCTCCCAATCGCCTTGAATTTGATGGATGAGCAAATCCGAATCTCCCAACACCAATAATTCTTGGACTCCCATATCAACAGCTAACCTCAAACCAAGGATGCAGGCTTCATACTCTGCCATATTGTTAGTACAGTAGAATCGAAGTTGTGCTGTTATCGGGAAATGTTGTCCCGATTCAGAGATAAGAACCGCACCTATTCCGACTCCTTTCATATTGACAGCTCCATCGAAGAATAACCTCCAACCTGGATCAACATCTATAACGACTGTCACACCCCTTTTTTCGATTCCAAAAAAGATATGTATTTTAAGGTTCGAAAGGGTTTTATTATTTAAGTGACAAAAATGAAAATTTGTTTCGAAAAAAGAATTATTTACATTTTTTATTCAGAGTCGCCACTTGGCATAATCTGGTGTGCCAAGTCACCATTGGATAATCCTTTTCGAAACGGTTTGACTCTAAAAACTGATCCGCAAACAGAGATTCCGGCTAAGGAATTCTGTTGATCGAGAGGAAGGTGTTAGGCACCCCTCGATCCCGTGGTTCAACCACGGTCGCTTGGTGGAGCATATCGGCTAATTTGACATTACAAATGTACAAACCACATAAACACACAAAACAAACAAACAAACAAATCACACAAAATTCAAAACAAACCAAAATAATGTTCAGTCCAAATTATACAATCCAAAATAAAAGAGGTGCTGAAATATAAAACCTATTCTATTCTAAAATAATCCTAAACTAAACTCCACCCGACGTTCCGGGCCTTCATCACGAGCCTCCTTTGCGTACATGCTACTTCTGGGCATTCTCCGGATAAATCAATACAAATCCTTCGGGGCATTCCCCGACTAAATGAGTACAATTTAAACTTTTCGTGCAATAAAGTAGAAAGTACCATTCACGCACATATTCAAACACTCCAACAACTCGTTATTCCTAAATTTGCCTACCAAGCCTACGTTTGCCTACCAAGTTCAACGTATCACAATTCTATCATGTTTAACATTATCAATACATCAAAATTAATCAATATTCATTTTCCTCCATTTTTAATCCCCACCTTAATTCATTTTAAACCACGTGATTAACTCATTTCAATACACAATCCACCAATCGAGAATAACAAAAATTCATCAATCATGCTTAGCACATCACACACCCAAATGTCACCAACAGTTCACATCAACAAACAAACCACGGTATCGAATCACACGCAATCACAATCACATAAGAATTAAATAAAAGAGAAGAAAGAATTGGACCTTAAATTTGAAGCTTTCAAATTCAATGTTATTCGAATAAAGAGAGTCTGCACCCGGAAACCTCGAACCGAACCTTAACACCAACAATCCAACTCGACAAATAATGACCCGTTCACCGTCACTTTTCACGTCGTTACTGTTCACCGATCACTGTTCACCGATCACTGTTCACCGTTCACTGTTCACCGGTACTGTTCATCGGTTACTGTTCACCGGTTACTCTTTTTTTTTTTCGTTGTTGTTCTTGTTTTTGTGAGGAAGATTATTTGGTGATTGTTGTTATTGTGGAGAAGATGATGATCAAAGAATGAGTCTCCCCTCTTTCCTCTTAGAATTTTTCTTTTATAATGGGCATGGATTTGTTATCATGTGTGAATTTTGGTGGGTCCTTCATATATTCTTTCTTTGTGGACAAGAAAAAGGAGAGAGGGATCACATGGGTAGTTAGGGTAGGTGGAAGTTTTTGATTGGGTAGGTTGTTAGGATAAGATAAATTAGTTAGAGGTATTTTTTTTGTTTATTTTTTGTATTTTTGTGGGATATAATTACATGGGGTTGGACACATGGTAAGGTGAACTAAAAATGAATAAATTTAGACTTCGGGGGGGGGACAAAATTAGGTGTCTACATCATGCCCCCTTTGAATGTAAACACAAAGTGTTTTCAGACAAAGAAGTAGACAGCGAGACCAAATTTTGACCCGACCATTATTCAAAGAAAGAAACAGAAGGAAGAAGGACAATCGGGTCTTGACTTAAGACATCCTTCCTACCCAAATTATGAGAGAATCAAGTCATGGGTATTTCAAAGGATTGGAAGAAAAGTGGACTATACCGAGTTGGAGAGTCGAGTGAGGTTCCATCGAGGTTTCGGTCCGCGGCTCTGTCATTATATCAAAAAATAAAAATTACAAGTTAAAAAATAAATGAAATTACAAAAATCCTATCTATACAACTTCTGTTGGCTCTTGACCCGACTTTTATCACCCTATTCTTCAGGCGGGCTCCTGATTTGCAATTTCTTGCAACCTATTGCTTGCCTTTCAATTTCTTCACCCTGTTCTCCAGGCGGGTTCCTGACTTGCTATTTCATCAACTTGTTGCCATGCTTTCAACTTCTGCACCCTGTTCTGCAGGCGGGCTCCTGACTTGCTATTTTTCAATTCATTTAACTTTCAATTTCTTCACCTTATTGCTTGGTTTTCCATTTATTCGCCCTGTGCTTCGGGCATGCTCCTGAAATCACATCAAAACTGAAAAGAAAATTATCCTAAATAAAGAAATGCAATTTCTATGAGTTAATTGGAATGACTCGACTAAAAGGTACGTCTTATAGGAATCCAGGGGGATGACTCGACTAAAAGGTACGTCTTATAGGAATCAAAGAGGATGACTCGACTAAAAGGTACGTCTTATAGGAATCAAAGGGGATGACTCGACTAAAAGGTACGTCTTATAGGAATCAAAGGGAATGAGTCGACTAAAAGGTACATCTTATAGGAATCAAGGAAAATGACTCAACTAAAAGGTACGTCTTCTAGGAATCAAAGGGGATGACTCGACTAAAATGTACGTCTTATAGAAATCAAAGGGGATGACTCGACTAAAAGGTACGTCTTATAGTAATCAAGGGAAATGACTCGAATAAAAGGTACGTCTTCTAGGAATCAAAGGAAATGACTCAACTAAAAGGTACGTCTTATAGGAATCAAAGGGGATGACTCGACTAAAAGGTACATCTTATAGGAATCAAAGGGGATGACTCGACTAAAAGGTACGTCTTATAGGAATCAAAGGGAATGACTCAACTAAAAGGTACGTCTTATAGGAATCAAGGGAAATGAATCGACTAAAAGGTACGTCTTCTAGGAATCAAAGGGGATGACTCGACTAAAAGGTACGTCTTATAGGAATCAAAGGGGATGACTCGACTAAAAGGTACGTCTTTTAGGAATCAAAAGGGATGACTCGACGAAAAGGTACGTCTTATAGGAATCAAAGGGGATGACTCGACTAAAAGGTACGTCTTATAGGAATCAAGGGAAATGACTCGACTAAAAGGTACGTCTTCTAGGAATCAACGGGGATGACTCGACTAAAAGGTACGTCTTCTAGGGGTCAAAGGGGATGACTCGACTAAAAGGTACGTCTTATAGGAATCAAAGGGGATGACTCGACTAAAAGGTACGTCTTATAGGAATCAAGGGATGACTCGACTAAAAGGTACGTCTTATAGGAATCAAAGGGGATGACTCGACTAAAAGGTACGTCTTATAGGAATCAAGGGAAATGACTCGACTAAAAGGTACGTCTTATAGGAATCAAAGGGGATGACTCGACTAAAAGGTACGTCTTATAGGAATCAAAGGGGATGACTCGACTAAAAGGTACGTTTTATAGGAATCAAGGGAAATGACTCGACTAAAAGGTACGTCTTATAGGAATAAAAGGGGATGACTCAACTAAAAGGTACGTCTTATAGGAATCAAAGGGGATGACTCGACTAAAAGGTACGTCTTATAGGAATCAAAGGGGATGACTCGACTAAAAGGTACATCTTATAGGAATCAAGGGAAATGACTCTACTAAAAGGTACGTCTTTTAGGAATCAAAGGGGATGACTCGACTAAAAGGTACGTCTTATAGGAATCAAGGGAAATGACTCGACTAAAAGGTACGTCTTCTAGGAATCAAGACTTAAGTTAGGAAGTTCATTACCTAAGAAGCAAAATTCAAATTACCCAATCAAGGAAGTGTGTTTCCTTATCAATTTTGTTAGAATTATCAAAACAATGAAGTGCGTCTCCTTACCAAAGTTGTTTGAATTACCAAAACAAGGAAGTGTGTTTCCTAGAGATCTTGAATTATGAGTTTTACCATGGTTTTGATTACCAAACCTGTGCAGCAACCTTGCCTCTTGCATTTGTTGAGGTGAGAAATTACGTCCTTTGATGTTTAGGCTCTGAAATCCTTGATCTGAATGCAACATGTATTCCTATTACATACAAAGAAAACTTGTGAGTTTAAAAACATGGTGGCTAGTTTGTGGCTTTGGCTTTTGAGGCAATTGCTTCTGCCCCCGTCACATTTAGCTTTGCTTCCAACCATTAGCATATGTCATTGATTTGTTGTATCATTGACTCAAACTCAGCTTATCAAGAGTGACTCTGAAACAAACACAGTATTTCTGCTTTGTCGTGTTTCTCAAATAAACCCTTTGAACCTTGGTATGTCCATGAGTTCCCCTACTTCTCTGTTGACAAAACTTTCTGCATGCCCTTTTTGGGTTCACAATAATGTCTCTTTCATGTGTTAGCTTTTGTCTTGCTTTGTGCAATTAAAGAAGCTGGTAGCCAGTTTTGAAATCTTTTCTCACTTGTTTTGACACTGACTTGACTCAAAGACAAAAAACAAAAAAAAGAATGACAATTTTTGTTTTGATAACTGACTCAAGAAAGATAAAATTAAAATAAAGAGAAGAAAGAAAAGATAATGAATGTCCCCTTTTTAAACAAAGAAACGAAAAATTCATCTAAAAATGACAGTCAACACTAATGATTATGCCATGCATTTTGGATTAAGCAGCTTGACCCTTTCATCCAAACTTTCTACACATTGTTGTTGAGTTAATGGCCTTGAAACTGAGTCACTTTCTTAGGTCAATTGCTTTTAAGACCCCATTGGCTAGTGGTGCCTTGAAGGGTTTTAGACAACAAGCTTCTTTCATTTTCTCTCGGCTCACTATCGCCTTATGGTGCCCGTGAGGGTTTTCACCATTAAGACTCTCTTATTTTTATTTCTCTCAACTTACCATCGCCTTATGGTGCCCGTAAGGGTTTTCACCAATAAGACTCTCTCATTTTTATTTCTCTCTTGATTCCCTATGCTGAGGAAGACAAATAGGTTCCAAATGCATCATCATATTCCTTGCATGCTCCGCCTTAACATCCTCAAAGATTGATCTGAAGGTCTTTCTTTGGTTGTAACTTGGCTTTTGGATAAGGTTAGAAAGAAAGGATGGCATGGGGCCCAAACGACACTTGAAGTGGGGTAGGACTTACAACTTTTGGAGTCGACTCAAACAATGAGGATTAACTCATGCCCCAATTTATTTTGACTGGGTGATTCTAAATTATTTATTTGGTTAGACCGAGCCCCGAGTGGGGCAGCCTACGTATCTCACCCTTGAGAGAGGAGAATCAGGTCATGCGTAGTTTCGGCAGCTTATTTTGCTTGATTCTGATTTTTTTTAATTTTTTTATGGGGATTTTCCCGACTCTATTTTTCTTCACTTTTTTTTCTCTTTTTTTTGACACATTTTTTCTCTCCTCTTTTTTTTTTTTGAACTTTTCTGATTATTGTTTTGCTCGACATTTTTTCTTCGAGCTTTGCTGACTATATTGATTCCAAAAGAGGTGTATGAAAGAAAATAACACTGAGGCTCAAATGGGGTAAACAAAGGATGACACAATGTTTGGATAGCAGAATGAAATGCCTTCATCATATCAATCCTTGAGAATGCAAGTACATAACATGCAATTGGAAGTGAGAGATGAAGATCATTTGCGACATCTTTTTAAGCAGATTGAGACTGTGCGTCACTACTTCTTCTGTAAACTCCACATTTGTTGTACATTCCTCACATCAAATGACTTATGCTTTCGTGGAGTTGTTTATCTTCTTGTTTCTCTTGATATATGGATCACACGTCCGCTATTTAACCTAATTGAGACTTGCCTTTCAATCAATGACCAAGGTGCTCTTGTGATTCTCAAAATAATTGCTTTAATTTTCAAAGAAGGTCTCATTTGATCACCAAATGCCCCAGCACTCTATCTATTTCCTCATACGCTCTCTTTTCTAACTTTAACCCTCTGATTCAATGTTCATGCTTAAACTGGACTTTAAAATTTGGTTAAAAATTCCGCAAGCATGTCATATCACTAGAGTCAACATAAAATATACTATGTAAAGAAAACAAACAAACAACACAAATTTAAAACATAAATGAAAAGGGGGCACTCCATTTAATAAAAATGAAAGATAAAAGGGTTTGAACATAAACGAAAAAGGGACAAAACAAGATAGATCCCGAACTACAACCCTGAAATAATTCGGAAAACAGCAAAGAAGACAAAACAAACTACCAGACCTCTTCCTAGTGGGAGAGGGGTGAATTCTCAATTGCACAGCTTGACATCTTAGCCACTAGTTTGCATATCAGCATGACTAGATCTTTCCTCACTGTCAATGTTCTGTACCATGATTGATTTATCTTGAATCATCTTTTCAATTTCTCTTTTCAAAGCTCGACAATCTTCAATACTATGACCCTGAGTCTCAGAATGATACGCACATCGTGCGCTAGGATCAGAATTTCTTGAGCGCCGATTAAGGGTATGCCCAAGGAGAGGAGTGATCATTCCCTCCTGTACCAATCTCTGAAATAAACTGGCATATGACTCTCCAATTGGTGTGAAGCTATCTCTCGACTTCTGCCTTATTTTATCGTTTGGCTTGGATCAAAAATCAGGCTTAGAAGGGTTTTGGTATGTTTGTGGAGTTAGAGGATGACTCTGAGGAGTTGGTGTGTTCCACTGTGGGTAAGATGGGGGTTGAACATATGTTTGTGCACAATATACTAGATATGGAGGTGGGGAAAAAGAGTATAATGGATTTTGGGAGTGATTATGTGGAGCTTGGGCATAAACTTGAGCTTGCGCCTGAGACCGACGACGACATGGTCTTCTTGACCTTTCCTGTTGTCCAACTACAATAGCAAATGTATCTTTCTCATTCTTCTTCCCTCCAGGTTCCCTTAATTGATTGCAATATTGTCCCAAAGGTTTCACGGATTCCTCATACCCATCTTGCTCCTCAAATTTCGACATCACAAAGATTGGAGAAAGATTAGCATTTGAAGGCATGCCCCAGTCTTTGTATGAAACATTTTCTTTACCCGCAGGTCCTAGAAAATTTTTCATAGCATTTTCTGTACTCTTCATTTTTCCAACCATTTTCTCCGACTCTTCTGGCACACTGGACTTCTTGTTCAGAAACTTTGGTGTTCCAGTTAACTTAAAAGCAGTCTCAAGAGTATAACAATGATCACCAAGAGTATTGAATATAGGTTCACTAGCAGCATGGGGACGCACAACCGTTGGACGAGACGGTGTGAAAGTCCCAGTAAAGGATTGAGTAATAAGATCACAGACAACATATGGTGTTGTGAATGTAGCAGGCTTATGCTGAGGAACTAGAGGCAAAGTGGTGGAAGTATTGAGATGCTTTTGGCTTAGAATGAATTCTGAGTCATGTTGCGGTGAATCAACAACATTAGAAAACTGACTCTGAGATTTTGGTGGAAAACACGAGGTATTTGTAGGATCAATAAAGGGAAATAGAGGAGGAGGCATCCCACTGTCCCAAGCTTGATGCATTTCTGTCATTTGTTGTCTTAGCCTCCTGACCTCTTGCTTTAAACTCTCATTTTCCTGATTCTTTGTTTGATCCATGATGTCACTCTCTATATATTTGTTGAACACAACTAACCCTTTGGATTTGGTGTGATGTGAAGGACCAGCCAGAATGCCACAAACCAACCACCTTAAACTGACTCAACATAAAACAACAAATGTGTTAGAGTTCAACACTTTTTCAAAACCTCTTTTTTTTAAAAAAAAAAGATCACCGAACCCAAGAAGGGATCCTACGTATCTCACTCCCGAGAGAGGAGAATCAGGTGTGCGTAGTTCGTGAAATCTTGCCAAAATGACCGATTAAACTCTTTTTCTTTCTATTTTCTTTTTCTTGAAACTTTAAAAAGAAAAGAAAAGAAAAATTTGTCAAAAGAAATGACGAAAATATTTTTGAATTCTTCGGCTTTAACATCCCTATACAAAAAGAAACCTATGATTACCAAAAAAAATCTTTTTGGGTTTTCGATTTTGAATTTCATATGAAAACGAAACTTGAACCTATTAAAGGAAAAATCTTTTTTTTCTGTTTTCTCTTAAAGACGTATATGAAACACCTATTCGAATAAAGAGTGAAGAAAATCTTTTTTGGATTTTTGAAATAAGATCCCCGAACCCACAATAGGTTGCCTACGTATCTCACTCCCGAGAGAGGAGAATCAGGGGTGCTTAGTTCGTCCAGATTGGACACTTAACGATTAACTAATAAATTGACCCTAACTTAAGAGACAACCAAAAACAAACGAATGAAAACTTTTTGAGGTTTTTTTTTTCTTTTAATTAGACATTTCAACTAAACTGACACCAACAATTATGAAGGGAAAAAAAAATCTTTTTGGTATTTTCATTACATGAAATGTACAAATTTCTACCATTTTTTGCATTTTCTTTTATAAAAACTGCTAAAAAAATCTTTTTTTTGAAAATTTTGAATTATGAATGCATGCTAAAGGAGACAAATGAAAAATCTTTTTGATATTTTCGTTTTTGAGAAATGAGTGCAAAAGGTAAAAATCTTTTTTTTTTTTGAATTTTTGGATTGTGAAGAACAAAAGCCATAAAGAACACTAAAAGCTACGACACTCTTTTTTTTTTTTCTTCTTTTTGACTCACTTCACTTTTTTTTCTCTATTTTTTTCAACAGTTCTTGCCTACGCACCTTACTTCTAACACATGTTTTCACCAAATCAGTCCGTCAAATGACCCCATTACCCTCAAAGATGCAACATTTAGCAGGTAGGGATGCGTTAGAGGTGAGTCTCCTACAAAGGACCAAGTGGGCCCCGCTAGGTCTCAATATGATGCACATAAGCATGACCTAAAGGCTGACCTACGTTGTGGTTTACTAACAAGGCCGTTCGGGGGAGCATATGATCGATAGTGGCTGCTTTGCTTTCCACCTACTCCATACATCCAACGGCTCCCCCCCTAAAATAAAGGTGACTCAACTAGAGTTCGTGCGCACGACGTATTTTAAGGTTCGAAAGGGTTTTATTATTTAAGTGACAAAAATGAAAATTTATTTCGAAAAAAGAATTATTTACATTTTTTATTCAGATTCGCCACTTGGCATAATCTGGTGTGCCAAGTCACCATTGGAAAATCCTTTTCGAAACGGTTTGACTCTAAAAACTGATCCGCAAACAGAGATTCCGGCTAAGGAATTCTGTTGATCGAGAGGAAGGTGTTAGGCACCCCTCGATCCCGTGGTTCAACCACGGTCGCTTGGTGGAGCATATCGGCTAATTTGACATTACAAATGTACAAACCACATAAACACACAAAACAAACAAACAAACAAATCACACAAAATTCAAAACAAACCAAAATAATGTTCAGTCCAAATTATACAATCCAAAATAAAAGAGGTGCTGAAATATAAAACTTATTCTATTCTAAACTAATCCTAAACTAAACTCCACCCGACGTTTCGGGCCTTGATCACGAGCCTCCTTTGCGTACATTCTACTTCGGGGCATTCCTCGGATAAATCAATACAAATCCTTCGGAGCATTCCCCGACTAAATGAGTACAATTTAAACTTTTCGTGCAATAAAGTAGAAAGTACCATTCACGCACATATTCAAACACTCCAACAACTCGTTATTCCTAAATTTGCCTACCAAGCCTACGTTTGCCTACCAAGTTCAACGTATCACAATTCTATCATGTTTAACATTATCAATACATCAAAATTAATCAATATTCATTTTCCTCCATTTTTAATCCCCACCTTAATTCATTTTAAACCACGTGATTAACTCATTTCAATACACAATCCACCAATCGAGAATAACGAAAATTCATCAATCATGCTTAGCACATCACACACCCAAATGTCACCAACAGTTCACATCAACAAACAAACCACGGTATCGAATCACACGCAATCACAATCACATAAGAATTAAATAAAAGAGAAGAAAGAATTGGACCTTAAATTTGAAGCTTTCAAATTCAATGTTATTCGAATAAAGAGAGTCCGCACCCGAAAACCTCGAGCCGAACCTTAACACCAACAATCCAACTCGACAAATAATGACCCGTTCACCATCACTTTTCACGCCGTTACTGTTCACCGATCACTGTTCACCGGTTACTGTTCACCGGTTACTTTTTTGTTTTTTTTTCGTTGTTGTTCTTGTTCTTGTGAGGAAGATTATTTGGTGATTGTTGTTATTGTGGAGAAGATGATGATCAAAGAATGAGTCTCCCCTCTTTCCTCTTAGAATTTTTCTTTTATAATGGGCATGGATTTGTTATCATGTGGGAATTTTGGTGGGTCCCCCATATATTCTTTCTTTGTGGACAAGAAAAAGGAGAGAGGGATCACATGGGTAGTTAGGGTAGGTGGAAGTTTTTGATTGGGTAGGTTGTTAGGATAAGATAAATTAGTTAGAGGTATTTTTTTTGTTTATTTTTTGTATTTTTGTGGGATATAATTACATGGGGTTGGACACATGGTAAGGTGAACTAAAAATGAATAAAATTAGACTTCGGGGGGGGACAAAATTAGGTGTCTACATCAGACTTCATCGACACACAACACTTCTTCGTCAGGAAAATATGTCTTTAATGGCTCGTACTCTTCATCGATGGGATTCTCAGCAAGATGATTTGCCAAGGCTTGGGCTTTCATGGCGGTTTGAGTCACATATACGATGTCAAACTCGGTAAGCAATATTTTCCACTTTGCCAATCGACCTGTCGGCATAGGCTTCTGAAAGATATACTTCAAAGGATCCATGCAGGAGATGAGATAAGTAGTATAGGATGAGAGATAGTGCTTCAACTTTTGTGCTATCCAAGTTAGGGCACAACACGTCCTTTCAAGAAGAGTATACCTGGCCTCATATGCGGTGAACTTCTTGCTAAGATAATAAATAGCCTGCTCCTTTTTGCCTGTGACATCATGTTGACCCAGGACACAACTGAAAGAATTGTCCATGACTGATAAATATAAGATCAAAGGCCTACCAGGCTCCGGGGGTACCAGCACAGGCGGATTTGACAAATATCTTTTGATTCGATCGAACGCTTCCTGACATTTTTCAGTCCATTTTACCGCAGCACTCTTTTTCAGAAACTTGAATATGGGCTCACATGTGGTTGTGAGTTGAGCAATAAACCTGCTAATGTAGTTCAGTCTACCAAGCAAACTCATCACCTCCGTTCTATTCTTGGGCGGGGGCAAATCCTGAATGGCTTTGATTTTTGAGGGATCCAATTCAATTCCCCGACGGCTGACTACAAACCCCAACAGCTTTCCAGATGGAACTCCAAATACACATTTTGCCGGGTTGAGTTTGAGATTATACCTGCGAAGCCTTTCAAAGAACTTTCTTAAATCTTTAACATGGTCGGCCTGACTTTTTGACTTAATAATCACGCCATCCAGGTAGACCTCAATCTCTTTATGCATCATGTCATGACACATAGTGGTCATGGATCTCATGTATGTTGCTCCAGCATTCTTCAAACCGAACGGCATCACTCGATAAAAATAAGTTCGCCATGGTGTGATAAAAGATGTCTTCTCCGCGTCTTCATCATCCATAATAATCTGGTGATATCCGGCATAGCAATCCACAAAAGAGGCAACCTCGTGTTTAGCACAGTTGTCTAGCAAAATGTGGTGTTGGGCAGTGGAAAATCATCTTTCGGACTTGCTCTGTTCAAATCACGGTAATCAACACATACTCGAATTTTGCCATCTTTCTTTGGTACGGGAACAACATTGGATAACCACATGGGATAACGAGACACTCGAATTACTTTGGCTTCAAGTTGTTTCATGATTTCCTCTTTGATTTTAATACTTACATCGGTTTTAAACTTCCTCAACTTCTGTTTGACCAGGGGGAACGCGGGATCAGTTGGCAACTTGTGAGCCACTAATTTTGTTCTTAAACCGGGCATATCATCATAAGACCATGCAAAAACATCCTTATAATCAATTAATGCTTGAATCATTCCCTCTTTTAGCTGTGGCAAAGCATGTACACTGATTTTAGTTTCCCTAACATCTTCTTGATCCCCTAGATTTATTGGCTCAATCTCATTCAAATTAGGATTCGGTTTGTCTTCAAACTGTTCCAACTCTTTGCTTATTTCTTCTAGTGCTCCTTCTTCATTATATTCCCCATCCCGCTTCATTACATCTTGATTAGTTTGGATTTTAAGATCAGGCTGAAAATTCCGCATGCATGTCATGTCATTAGAATCAGCATAAAGAGAACTGTGTAAGAAAAGAAAAACAAAATATATTAGACACAAAACAAAAGGGACATTGCATTTCATTAAATAAAAAGATAGAAGGGTTTAAACACAGATGCCAACATAACATAAACATACTAAAAATCCAAATTACAACCCTGAAATAACTCGGATAAACAGAAAGAAAAACAAAATAAACTACCAAAACTCCCTCCTGACGGGGAGAGGAGTGACTTCCCAATTATTGAGCCGGACAGCTGGACCTATGAATTGCACGTCTTCCATACTGGTACCTTCTCCTGCTTCGACCATATCAACTTCCATACAAAGGTTCTGAAAGTCATCAACCAATTCAACCTCAAATTCCACATGCTTCGTGACACCGCTCTTAACAAATGATTCACTGAGTAGTGGCATTGGGCGAGGGAGTGACCATATTTCCTTTTTCCTTCCCTTGGCTTTCTTCAGATCTTCAGCTGTAGGCTCAAATCCCAGACCAAACGTGCCCACGTTCTCACTCGGACATATGGGATGAACTATACCGTGCAGAGACGCTCCCAAACCCTTTCCTGGCTCAAATCTGTATTTCCAAAGTTCACTCACCATCATGATAGAAGCAGAAGACAATTGCGGTCCCGGTATAGCCTGTCATTCAAAGATACGATTCACTGGCACTGTATCAAAAATTTGATAGACGAATGTCTCCTCTACGTTATTTGCTTCAATAAGAGACAAGGGAGAATCTTCGTAGGCTGACAAATCTCCTTCACCATGAATAACTACTTCTTGCCTGTCATGCTCAAACTTAATCATCTGGTGCAGCGTAGATGCAACCGCCTTGGCCTTGTGGATCCACGGTCTTCCCAACAACAGATTGTAATAGGATTCTACATTCAATACTTGAAACTCTATTGTGAACTCAACAGGCCCTATGGTCAACACTAGTTCTATTTCGCCAATGGAATTTGATTTTGCACCATCGAAAGCCCTGACACATACATTGTTGGGCCTGATCCTCTCAGCACCAATATTCAGCTTTTGTAAAGTAGAAATAGGGAAAATATTTTCAACTGAACCTCCATCAATCATAACATGAGTGACATAAAAATCTTCACACATCACTGTAATGTAAAGGCCCCGGTTATGCCCTGTACCTTCAATAGACAATTTATCGTCAGAAAAGCTGATCCGATTGACCTCAAAGATTTTTCCAACCATTTTCTCAAGATGGTTGATTGTAATCTCCCTTGGAACATATGCTTCATTTAATACCTTCAGTAAAACATCACGATGCTCCTTGGAGTGCAACAACAAAGATAAAAGGGAAATTTGAGCAGGGGTTTTCTTCAGCTGGTCTAATATTGAATACTCTGGAAATTTCATATTTTTCAAAAATTCTTCGGCTTCTTCTTCGGTGATAGGCTTTTTGATAGATGACGGTCCACTCACCGTTGGCTTGGACTTTCTTAAGCTTTCAGGCATGAAACATCTTTCTGACCTAGTCAAACCCCCTACCTCATCTACATCTTCCACTACTTCTTTCCCATGATAGGTCATCACATTCCGTCCATAATTCCAGGGAATCCTATTCGTATCAACTATCGGAGGTTGGGTCACCGGTTTGAGGACAATAGGCGCTGCCAGTGCTCCTTTCAGCGTCAAAATGTGCTGACTCAGAGCTCCCACCACCGTCAACTTGGGTTTATCCTGACTTGAATCAACATACCTTCTGGCGCCTTGTACTGTGATCAGGGGCTTCTTTGTGCTTTCTCGTGCTTTATCTTCTCTCATTCCTTCCTGGCTCAATGACATTGCTTTCAAAGACTCCGCTACATTCACCGATTTCTCCTCAATGGTCTGTATCTTGATAATAGGCTTATAACCCCTTGAAGACTCTTTCCCATCATATATCAATTCTAACATATTGGCTTCAGCATGGGTTGGCAGCGGATTCTGGTTAATGTTTGGACCCTCCGGGGCCTGGACCAGCATCTGATTTGTGTCAATTAAATCTTGGACAACTCTCTTTAAATGCCAGCATTTCTCGATATCATGGCCTGGCATATCAGAACAGTACGCACACCTTAAAGAATAATCGAGATTCCTTGGTGGTGGATTTGAAAGCCTTCCTTGAATTGGGCTTAAAACCTTCAACTTTCTCAACCTATCAAACAAGCTAGCATATGACTCCCCAAGAGGTGTGAATTGATTTTTGAACGCCTTCTCCTTCTTATACTCGGGCCTAGGTTAAAACTGGATCTGGAAGGGTTTTGGTAATTTGGTGGAGCGAATGGGCGATTTTGTGGAGTTTGCGCGCGCCACTGCGGGTAAGAAGAGATTTGGGCATATGGCTGCGCACTATATACTGGGTAAGGGGGTGGTGGAATAGAATATAAAGGGTTTTGTGGAGGGTAGTAATAGTGGGGAGGAATATATGGAGCTTGGGCGTAGACTTGGGCTTGGGATTGGGGATAGGGGCGAGGTGGTCTTTTAGGATAGGAATGGGTTCCGGCTACGACAGTCGCAACATCCTCTTTCTTCTTTTTACCTCCAAATGCGCCAGATCCACCTTGAATCTCTTGTGTGGTAGCTTTTAATGCAGCAAAACTCACTATTCGACCGGTCTTAATCCTGTCCTCTATCATCTCCCCCATTTTGAGGACTTCCATAAAAGACTTTCCCATTGTCGGAAGTAAAATGTTGAAAATAGGTCTCATCCTGCGCCTGAATGAAAACTTCTACCAACTTACTTTGTTTCATTGGAGGCTTTACCCTAGCGGCCTGTTCACGCCACCTTATCGCGTATTCCCTAAAACCTTCAGTGCTCTTTTTCTTCATGTTGACCAAAGATTTTTCGTCCGGAATCAAGTCGATGTTGTACTGAAAATGTTGAACAAATTTAGAAGCCAAATCATCCCAACTGTTCCATTTATCGATATCCCGATCGATGAACCATTCTGAAGCCAGATCTGAAAGACTCTCGCCAAAGAAGGCCATGAGTAGTTCTTCCTTTCCTCCTGCATCCCTCAACTGGTTGCAATAACGTCTCAAGTGTGCAACAGGATCGCCATGCCCTGCGTACTTCTCGAACTTAGGCATCTTAAAACCGGGGGGCAGGTTGATGTCTGGGAACATGCACAGGTCTTTATAGGAAACACTTCTATAATCTCCGATTCCTTGCAAATTCCTCATAGCTTGTTCTAAACTTTTCAATTTTCGAGCTATGATATCCTGTTCCTCTGCT
Organism: Capsicum pubescens; assembly: GCA_030864215.1. NCBI lineage: Eukaryota > Viridiplantae > Streptophyta > Magnoliopsida > Solanales > Solanaceae > Capsicum > Capsicum pubescens. Next base: position 26,872,788 of record CM061549.1, on the reverse strand, counting down.
GCGACAGGTTTCTCCGTATCAAATAGAAATGCAGGCAGCTGAGTGTACCCATACGGTTCATTCATTTGCAAGGTAGGCTCCGGGGCATAATACTGATTATCTGGAACCTTCAGTACTGGCTCACTGGCAGACCTAGGAAGCCTCATTCTGGGACGCACAGCATATATGGGAGTTTCTTGTGGCGGCGGAGCTACGAATACCGGTGTGGTTGGTGGCGCTGGCTGAGCACCGGGTCTTGATTGGGGAGCTGCAAAAGCACATCAGAACTGCGAGGATAATAATGTTACGGCGTGAATCCTGGCGTATACTCAGGTGACTCAGTAGGAACAGAGAATTGCGCCTGAGAGAGCGGTGGGCAGTTAGAGATATTCCCAAGACCTTCAGGGAGCGGAGGAGGAGGCATTCCGCTGGCCCATGCCCGGTGCAAATCTATCAATTGTTGCCTGAGCCTTACTACCTCATCATTGTGTTCTGAACTTTCTTCCCTGTGATCCTGATCTAGGTCAATGAGCGAATTTTCAATCTCCCTGCTAGCCATGGCGAGCTTTGCTTTGGATCTAGTGAAGTATGGGTGACTAGCCAGAGTGCTGCAAACCTACCACTGTTATTTGAAAGAACATGCTCATCAAAGACGACATCCGTTAGGATTAGGGTATACCAAAAGCATGGGAATCACATTGGTAAAATTGCCCTAAGTTCATGTTCATTTCTACCAGCTTTCAAGGGTAACGAAGTCATTTCAACATCATCCCGATTTTATCTACACTTATTTTTTATTCTTCTCATATTCTTTCCACTTCTCTCGTTGTCTACCTTTATTTTATTATTCTTTATGGCTTTTGTTTTTTTGTTTTTCTTTAAAAGAGGAAAAATAATGAAAAACAACGAAACAAAATGATTAGATCGAACCCAAAAGTAGGTTGCCTACGTATCATGTTGTACATGAATCAGATCTTGCGTAGTTCGGGCAATCTTTCCAAAATGGCCGATTAAACTCCTTTTTTCTTTCTTGAAACAAAGTGTCAAAAGAATTGATGAAAATCTTTTTTTTTTCTTTTTAGGTTTAAATCTCTATACAAAATGAAACCTGTGATTACCAAAGAAAAAATCTTTGTGGGTTTTCAATTTTTGAATTTCATGTGAAAATGAAACTTGAATCTATTAAAGAAAAATCTTTCTGTAGTTTTCTTTTAAAGACGCATATGAAACGCCTACTCTAAATGGAGAGTGAAGAAATATTTTAGATTTTTCAAATAAGATCCCCGAACCCACAATAGGTTGCCTACGTATCTCACTCCCGAGAGAGGAGAATCAGGGGTGCGTAGTTCGTCCAGATTGGACACTTAACGATTAACTAATAAATTGACCCTAACTTAAAAGACAACCTAAAACAAACGAGTGAAAACTTTTTGGATTTCAACTAGACATTTCAACTAAGACTGACACCATCAATTATAAAAAAAATCTTTTTGGTATTTCTCTTTTGACAAATACGTAGAAAAAACTTTTTTTTTTTTTGAATTTACGGTACTTTGAGAAGACAAAAATGCAAAAGTGTAAAAAAAATCTTTTTGAGTTTTTGGATCGTGAAGAAAAAAAGCCATAAAGAATTCTAAAATAAACTACGACACTCCTTTTGATTCATTCTTTTGGACTCACTTTTTTCTTTCTTTTTTTTTCACACTTTACTTCTAACACATGTTTTCCCCAAATCGGTCCGTCAAATGATCACGTTACTCTAAAAGATGCAATATTTAGCACGTAGGGATGCTTTAAAGGTGAGTCTCCTACAAAGGACCGTGTGGACCCCGCTAGGTCTCAATATGATGCACATAAGAATGACCTAAAGGCTGACCTACGTTTGTGGTTTACTAACAAGGTCGTTCGGGGGAGCATATGGTCGATAGTGGCTACTTTGCTTTCCACCTACTCCATACATCCAACGGCTCCCCCCCTAAAATAAAGGTGACTCGACTAGAGTTTGTGCGCACGACGTGCGCTCCGAGGCTTGTTGCAGAAAGAAGGCCGGGGGGATGGACTCATGATGACAGATATAAAGTGGTAACACATAGGATAAATACTATAAACAAAGAGCACGAAAACGCACAAAAGTGAAAACAATAATCGCAAACAATGTTTATACACTCGTAATGCCAAACAAAGCTGATACGACTAAAAAATAAGCTCGAATTCTGAAATATCCCCAGCAGAGTCGCCAGAGCTGTCACACCCTCTTTTTACGTACTCCAAAATATTATGTTTTAGCGCGAAAGGGTTTTATTATTTAAGTGACAAGAAATAAAAATTTGTTTCGGAAAAAGATTATTTGCATTTTTTATTCAGAGTCGCCACTTGGCATAATCCGGTGTGCCAAGTCACCTTTGAAAAATCCTTTTCGAAACCATTTGACTCTTAAACCGGTTTGCGAATAAAGATTTTGGCTAAGGAATTCTGTTGACCGAGGGGAAGGTGTTAGGCACCCCTCGATCCCGTGGTTCGACCACGGTCGCTTGGTGGAGTGTATCGATTATTTTGGCATTATGAAATGTATAAACCACACAAAAGAGCACAAAATAATCAAACAATAAACAAAACAAAACAGTCCAAAAACGTAAAAGTCCAGTCCAATTATACAGTCCGAAAAATAGAAAAAATACAAAAATATAAATCCTAGTCTAAACTAAATCTAGACTAAGCTCCAATGCCTTACCCGACGCCGCGGGCCTTCATCACGATTATTTTCCGCCAACATGATACGTCGGGGCACTCCCCGGTGAAATCAATACAAATTCTTTGGGGCATTCCCCGGATAAATTATACAATTAATTCAAAAAGTGATAAAATCAAATCATTCAATCAAATTTCAACCATTCAATCAACCCACAATCTCTAGATTTGCCTACCCGACCTACGTTTTGCCTATTCCGATCAATGTATCATGTTACTACCAAAATCAAATTAACGTTCCTTTCAAAGTTATACGAACAATGAAATCAAACTAACCTAAATCGCCAATTATGTCAAGTTTTCAATTCTCACCCACAAACTCATTTTTAACCACAATAATTACAACATGCTTCGATTATTAAATCACGTCTCAAAATCCGCAACCAACATCAAACACAACACAAATAACGAAGATTCAAACCAAACACACAACAAATAAATCATCCACACCCACAACATCATGAAAAAATAAATTAAAGATTCGGTTAGAAGAAATGGACCTCGATGAAATTGATCCATGTCGATAATAAAGAAATCCGAAGACCAAAATACTCGACCGGAGAACCTCACAACGAGCGAACCAAACTCGATATTGAATTCACCCGGACAGATCGAAAAACCACGACAAAACCCTCACGATGAATAATCCGCAAATCCAAATAAACGAGACTGAATTTGTAAAAATCGAGAAGAGCCGTACACGAAATCAGTGATGGGATGACGGGAAATGGGTCGGATGTTAACGCCTGTCGTCGGCGTCACTGTTTCCGATGACTGCCACCGACGGAGAAGGAGATCGGAGCAGTGGAGCTGGTCGGATTCTCGATCGGCGAACGGTGTTGTCACCGGTGGATGAGCTGTGGCCGGAGCTGACCGACGCGGAGCGGCGCTGGTGTTGTCACCGGTGGACGAGCTGCGGCCGGAGCTGGCCGACACGGAGCGGCGCTGGCACCAACGCCGGTGTTGTCGTCGTTGCTGGTGAGAGGTCGGGTCGGCGCTGGTCGCTGGATGTTGACCGGTGACGGCTGACGGCAAGAGACGGACTGCTTCATTTCGCCGGCGAACTGAGGGAGGCGGACTGCTTCGCCGACGAACGACGGCTTTTCTCCAATTTGTGGGGGTGAGACGTCGGTTTCGAAGGGAGGAAGATGGTGACAACGGAGTTATTGCTGCCATCGTCGGTCGGACGGAGAGGCGGCGAAACATCGGTGATGATGATGAAAAAATTTAGATCTACTCCCTTTCCCTTTTTTTTGGGTTTTTCTTCCTCAGATCTTTTTTTTTGTTCCCCCTTGTTTTTGTGTGTATCTGTGTATATATATTGTGTTTTGGGTATTGGGGTAGGGTAGGTGGGGTAGGGTATGGGGTGGTGTGGTTTATTTTGATTGGGTAGGTTGGTAGGATAAGATAGAATTATTTAGGATAAGATTTGTTATCTTATTATTTATTTATTTTTTTGTATTTTGTGCGGGTATAATAACATGGGTGAGGGTACGCGGTAGGATAAAAATAATAATGGGTAAAAACGACATCGGGGAGGGATGAAATTAAGTGTCTACAATTCGCTCCCTCAATAATCAAAAACTTGAAAACATTGCACTCCTTCTCATTGTATTCCTGGTTAGCCAATTTCACCATGATTTCAAAATCGCAAAACTCTTTCAGATTAATAATTGGCTCTATTTCAACAACCCCACCGAGGTAGTCATGGAATTCCAAACCATAGGATTGTCGAATTTTAGTATCGTATCTATCGAAAATTTGATCAATAGCAGGGCATTGTTCCTTGGTAGTGCCAGCAGGTTAGCCGTCAAACAAGTTATCACTATAATCATCACTAGTTAGACAGAAAAAGCATTGATCGTTGGTTTTCAACCTAGAATTAGCTATTTCTGTTAGACTATACTTCCCTTTTGCAAATGTTGCATGTTGATCTCCTTGAAACCTAACTACTTTTCTGCTTCTTCTTAATCTCTGTATCACGCCCCAAAATCCCATCGGGCCGGACTGGCACCCGAAGCCGAGAAGGCCCGGGAGAACCCATTCAAAATACCTGTACTTTCACTTACATGTCACCAAAAATTTGGACAGCACTTCATTGCATATAGAAGGGTCTAATTACCTGTATCAGCATAACACGCACAAATATATATATATATATGTAATACTTGGCCGTCGGGGCCACCATATATACAAATATAACATCACTATATAAACTTCCATGACTTTACCCTTCCTTATGTCTACAAAGCCTCTAGGATATACATGACATAACTAGGGTCGGGACAAACCTCCCGCCCACACATGACTCTTGTATAATAACAAAACATAAGGAACTGACTCGGAAAACTCCGAAGCAAACTGGAGCTCACCAACAATAGCTGTATGACCTGGCTCCTATCTATGCTGTGTATGAGCTGAAGCACCTGTGCCTGCAGCATGAAATGCAGGTCCCCCGTGAGGGACGTCAGTACGAAATATGTACTGAGTATGTAAAGCTGTAAATAATCATATGTGATATGGGGGATCAAGAAAATCAGACACAAGTGAATAAATCATAATAGAAGTGAACCACACTTCATAAACACTTTTAGGATCATGTACATTATCATTAATCTGAATTGGGTTCTTGAATTCAAACACATTTGTGGAACGGTATACCTTCGTTCATTTCATTCTTTACAATTATCATTCGCCATTACCTCCTACTCCCAAACCTCCAACCACCTAACAATAATCAATACTGTACCGTACTGTGACCATTAGGCTGCCCCCAGTACATATCAACTGTAATCATATCAAGTATCGGGATCGGCCCATGCTAGGCTTAAGCCCCTGAGCTACCACCCACACGTATATCAAGTAACACACATAAGAGATCTTTTGAATAACTTAGTTCAAAAGCTTTTGAGATTATTACATTAGTGTTCATGCCAATATAGTACCTTTGGAACAATGATACATCAATAGGAACCAAGTAATATACCTTCTATACAATAACGATGTAATAAAGACTCATTGGTATATCAACAATGTGTTTCAGAATCATCAATATCACAACAATGAAATAGGAGCCTTTTGGTATATCAATGAAATATTTGGACACTTTATAGAATGGAAACAACTTCGTTGGTAACGTAGAACAATACATGTTTTTTTGGACAACCTCGGAATCTTACTTGATGGAACATTGGTGTTTTCATGCCAAAGAACATCGTTAGAGTATGCTTTACATACCTCGTTGTAGATTCGTATACCAATTCAACACAACTTTCCGCCTTTACAAATCACTTATCTACAATGAAATGTTTGGCATCTAGTATTAGCAACCCAACACCACAATTCTCTTTCATAATTCCATACAACCAATATTTGCAAAGCATTCCAAAAACCAACTTGAACAATAGGTTTATGTGTATATATATATATATAATCATCATTTCAATACCACATCATCACACCAAATCCCTTCACAATTCAACATAATCCAACCATGCACAAGAATAATCCAACATCATTTCCAATCATCTTTCAACAAGAATCAAATAACATACTTCTTATGCTCACATGCATATATATACATATCCATATAAATAACACCAACATAATTTACATCCTTACCATAAAATGTCCCTTTTGATTTCGAAGTCCTGTTGGCACAAATAAGGGGTGCTTCTCGAAGCCCTCGAGACGGTGAACACAACTACGGAATCAATTTGGATTTTCTACGGTTGAATCACAAGATAATTGGAGTTGAAATTAGGCTAGGGTTTCTTATTCTTCAATAATTTGGATGATAAATGATGGATATGAGGCTAAGTATATGTATATAATGACCAATTTTCGTCCATGAGGTGATGGAAAATGACCATATTGCCCTTAAAATTTAAGTAAATCCGAATCTGTCCATGGTGGATTGTTTTGATAGGCTAAAGTAAATCGACCATAACTCTTTGCTCCGATAATGGATTTGGGTGAAACCAATTGCATTAGAAATAAGACTCTCGGAGATTCTCATCGATATATAGAAGCTCACACAGTTCATTTTGTACAAGGAGTTATGATCGTTTAAAGTCAACCCAAAAATCAGTTTGGCTGCAGTACTTTTGTGTGCAAAATTTTTTTTGCACATTTACTGTTCATTGCGTCCACAGTTTTCAAGTTTCGAACATGCTCGCTTATATCCGATACTCATCTGTTTTCAGAAATCTTTATATCGTTGGAAAGCTAACTCGATAAAATTTGCATAGAAACTTTGACGAGCAAATTCCGGTATAAATAAAGTCGATTCCTATACAAATATAATCAAACTATACCCTTGAAACCATCTCAAAATAATCAATACTCATACTTAAACTCATATATACCTAACTTATGATCAATACATATACTCCAACACATATAACCATGGCTAATGCACGTAATTAAGTACGGGGTGTTACATCCTTCCCCCCTTAAGGACATTCGTCCTCGAATGTGAATGTAGTTATTTAGCCGAAACAAGTTCGAATTCATAATTGATATTCACGTCATCATATAGATATTATGCATATGTAAAAACTTACTTGTTAGTGTCCCAGTTCCACTCCTTGCACTTCTTTTTCACCTTTGAACAAATAAGGGTATTTGGATTTCATTTCTTCCTCCGCTTCCCATGTAATCTCTTCCCTTTGTTGATTTCTCCAAAGTACTTTCACCGATGCTACTTTTTTATTTCCCATTTTCTTAACATGACGATCTAATATAGCAATAGGCATCTCCTCATAGGTAAGATCTTCTGTTACTTGCACATCTTTAGTAGAAGTAATAAGGGACGGATCTCCGATGCACTTTCGAAGCATCGATACATGAAATACTGGATGCACTGATGAGAGTTCTTGGGGTAGCTCTAATTCATAAGCAACTTGCCCACATCTTCTAATAATCTTATACGGGCCTATATATCGTGGACTCAACTTTCCTTTCTTGCCAAATCTCACCACCCCTTTCATTGGCGATACCTTCAAAAATACCCAATCGCCTAACGAAAACTCTAGCCCTCTTCTTCTACTATCCGCATATGACTTGTGTCGACTTTGGGCTGTTTTCAACCGTTGCTGAATCACCTTGACTTTTTCTATGGCTTGATACACAAGATCCGGTCTGAACATAAGAGTTTCACCCGCTTCGAACCATCCTATTGGTGATCTACACTTCCTCCCATATAAAGCTTCATATGGTGCCATTTTGATACTTGAATGATAGCTATTATTGTAGGCAAACTCAATAAGAGGTAAATGATCATCCCAGCTGCCTTTAAAATCTATAACACATGCTCGTAGCATATCTTCAAGTGTTTGAATGGTGCGCTCTGCTTGTCCATCCGTCTGAGGGTGAAAAGTTGTACTCAGATTCACTTGTGTTCCCAAACTCTGTTGGAAAAACTTCCAAAAGTTTGCGGTAAATTGAGTTCCCCGATCCGATATAATAGAAGTTGGCACTCCATGTAATCGGACTATTTCTTTAACATACAGCTTCGAATATTCTTCAACTGTGTAAGTGGTCTTAACGGGTAAGAAATGTGCGGATTTAGTAAGCCTATCCACAATCACCCATATAGAATCAAATTTCTGAGTTGCACGAGGCAAACCTGTAACAAAATCCATGTTGATCATGTCCCACTTCCAAATTGGAAGATCTATGCATTGCATATAGCCTCTGGGCTTTTGATGTTCCACTTTAACTCGTTGGCAATTTGGACATTCAGCTACAAATTCTGCGATGTTCCTTTTCATGTCATTCCACCAATATACATCCTTCAAATCTTGATACATTTTGGTTGACCCTGGATGAATAGAATACCTTGAGAAATGTGCCTCAGTCATAATTCTTTTTCTTAGCTCATCAACAATAGGCACACATAGACGATTTTGGCATAGAAGTACTCCTTCTTGCGAAAGCTCAAATACCTTCGTCGCACCATTTTGAACATTCTCCTTGAGTTGCAATAAAACAGGATCTGCATCTTGCTTCTCTTTCACCTCAGCTACTAATGAGGATTCCGCGGCATTATGCACAATAAGCTCCTCGTCCGGAGTTTTGAGAAGACGAACTCCTAGACTAGCTAATTGATGAAGATCTTTAATCATCCCTTGCCTTTCTACAGGTGCCATCATAGACTTATGACTCAACGCATCAGCTACTATATTCGTTTTCCCTGGGTGATACAATATATCAACATCATAATCTTTTAATCGTTCCATCCACCTTCGCTGCCTCAGATTTAGATCCTTCTGACTGAAAATATATTGTAAGCTCTTGTGATCAGTATATATATCAACATGAACCCCATATAAATAGTGGCGCCATATTTTTAAAGCAAAGATAACCGCTGCCAGCTCAAGATCATGTGTGGGGTAATTTTTCTCATGTGGCCTCAATTGCCTTGAGGCATATGCTATCACCTTACCATGCTGCATTAATACACATCCTAAACCAATTCTCGAAGCATCACAATACATTGTATACTCTTCTGTACCTTCTAGAAGTACCAACACAGGTGTAGAAGTCAACTTATTCTTCAATTCTTGGAAACTCTCCTCACACGCATCATTCCATTGGAACTTGGATGCTTTATGCGTTAGCTTAGTTAAGGGTGATGAAATAGAAGAAAAACCCTCAACAAACTTTCTATAATAACCAGCCAACCCAAGAAAACTACGAATCTCCGTAGGCGTTGTGGGCCTTGGCCAATTCTTCACAGCTTCTATCTTTTGAGTATCAACCTGTATACCTTCATTTGATACAATATGGCCCAGAAATGCCACTGACTTTAGCCAAAATTCACATTTAAAAAAATTTGTATACAGCTTGCAATCACGAAGAGTTTGCAACGCTTGTCGCAAATGATTAGCATGATCCTCTTCTGATCTAGAATAAACTAGAATATCATCAATGAAAACTATCACGGATACATCTAGAAATGACTTAAACACCCTATTCATTAAATCCATGAAAGCTGCAGGTGCATTAGTTAGCCCAAATGACATAACTAGAAACTCATAATGACCATACCTTGTTCGAAAAGCTGTCTTGGGTATATCTTTTTCTTTGACTCTCACTTGATGATAACCTGACCTCAAATCAATCTTAGAAAAACATTTGGCACCCTGTAACTGATCAAATAAATCATCAATTCTTGGAAGAGGATATTTATTTTTAAGAGACACTTTATTCAGCTGCCTATAATCAATACACATTCTCAATGTGCCATCTTTCTTGCGCACAAACAACACTGGTGCTCCCCAAGGGGAAATACTAGGCCTAATGAACCCCTTTTTTAGCAAATCTTTCAATTGCCCTTTCAATTCTCGTAATTCTGTTGGGGCCATTCTATACGGAGGAATTGAGATTGGCTTAGTGCCTGGTATCACATCAATACCAAATTCTACTTCTCGTTCAGGAGGTAAACCTGGAAGATCTTCAGGGAATACATCAAGAAATTCACTTACTACTGGTACAGTGTGAAGATCTGGTGATTCCGATTCCGTATCCTTTACTCTAACTAAATGACATATGTAGCCCTTGGAAATCATTTTTCTCGCTTTGAAATAAGAAATAAATTTACCTCTTGATGTGTCAATCTTACCTTGCCATTCAATAACTGCTTCATTAGGAAAATGTAAATACATCTTTTTCGTACAACAGTCAATATTGGCATAACAAGACGCCAACCAATCCATACCCATTATAACATCAAAATCTACCATTTCTAGTTCCACAAGATTGGCCATCGTGTCTCGACCACACACAGTTACTACACAATCTTTATAAACTCTTCTAGCAATAATAGATTCCCCAACCGGGGTAGACACTTCCAACGGCTTATCTAACAATTCGGGGGTTCTTTTGAACTTTCCAGCAACTAAAGGAGTAACATATGATAATGTAGAACCGGGATCAATTAGGGCATATACATCAAATGAAAATATGGACAACGTACCCGTGACCACATCTGGGGAAGCCTCTAGATTCTGTAGATCCGCTAAAGCATAAGTGCGATTCTGAGTCCCACTGGAACTGGCGACTCTTTTTTCATTTCTAGCGTGACCTGCAGGTTGTGCGCCCCTACCAGAATAAGATACCGGTGACGATGATGCAACAGCTGATCCCGAAGGTCGTGCTACGTCACCTGCGCCCCTTCGTGGGCATTCTCTCATCATATGTCCCGTCATACCGCACCAAAAACAAACATTTGTTCCCATTTGATATATTCCCATATGATGCTTTCCGCATCGATTACATAGCTCTCGAGAAGGTCTCGATTGGCTCATGTTCCCTTGCCCATGATAACCCACTGATCGCGAACTATGACCCTCACTTCTTTGCCCAAATTGACTGCCTCTGAACCCCTGATGTTGTGGTGGAGCACTAGCTGCAGAATAAGAAAATAATGGCCTAGGTGGTCTAGCAGAAAATTGAGGTCTAAAACCTCCCTGTGGCGCCATAAACTGCCCTGTAGATCTGGCCCTCTTAGAAGATCCACTTTCAAATTCCTGTGTTCTTTTTCTTTGCCTCTGATCTTCCATTTTCTGTGCAAATGCTTGGATCCTAGCTATATCCATGTCTTTATTCAGTGCAGCAATAGTACAATCCCTAACCAAATACGGATTCAATCCATCCACATACCGATGAACTCTGTCATCCATAGTAACTATAACATTAGGAGCATATCTGGACAAAGAATTAAATCGAAGACTATACTCCCTCACACTTGTATTACCCTGTCGAAGATTTAAGAACTGATCCGCACGGGCCTGACGAGTCTCATATGGAAGATAATGATCAATAAATGCCTCTTTGAACTCTTTCCAAGTAGCTGGGGGTGCATCAATGCCCCTTGATCGTTTCCAGTCTTCATACCAATATATAGCCTCACCTTTGAATCTATACGCGGCTAACTCCACTGTCTCTCTGCCCGATACATGCATCACCTCTAGGGCCCTTTGGATCTGATCAATAAAGTCCTGCGGATCTTCATTAAGATCGGATCCGGTAAAAGTAGGCGGATCCATCTTAAGAAAATCTTGCGTCCGAAGACTAGCCGCCCTATCAGTACCGCTAGAACCCGCGGCAGGAATAGCTTGCCCTTGGACTTGACCGGCAACAATCCGGGTCAACATTTGTACTGCATCCCTCATATCCTGATCAGCAGCATTAACAAGTGGTTCTGTGAATGTGGTTCGCCTCCCACTTATTTCATCTGGAGTGGAAGACATTTCAGATACCCGCTCAGCTTGAGCTTCACTCTGATTAACTTGTACAGGTGGTGACTTACTAGTCCCTTCTCCGGCAGCCACATCTACCCGCTCACCGGTATTCTTACTTACGGTATCTGGCATTCTTACTGTAATAAGAGAAACAAATGGATTCAGTGGTCAACTATGACTTCATTTGCTATATAAGCTCTATGGCACGATCTATAATCTGAAGGAAAGAAACAATTTCCAAAATGTCCATAGCCTCCTGTTTATAGATGTGGTGTACAACACACCGATAAACAAGACTCTACGTACACACGCCTTTGTAGACTCACTAGGACGAACCTCTCTGATACCACTTTTATCACGCCCCAAAATCCCATCAGGCCGGACTGGCACCCGAAGCCAAGAAGGCCCGGGAGAACCCGTTCAAAATACCTGTACTTTCACTTACATGTCACCAAAAATTTGGACAGCACTTCGTTGCATATAGAAGGGTCTAATTACTTGTATCAGCACAACACGCACAAATATATATATATGTAATACTTGGCGGTCCGGGCCACCATATATACAAATATAACATCACTATATAAACTTCCATGACTTTACCCTTCCTTATGTCTACAAAGCCTCTAGGATATACATGACATAACTAGGGTCGGGACAAACCTCTCGCCCACACATGACTCCTGTACAATAACAAAACATAAGGAACCGACTCGGAAAACTCCGAAGCAAACTGGAGCTCACCAACAATAGTTGTATGACCTGGCTCCTATCTATGCTGTGTATGAGCTGAAGCACCTGTGCCTGCAGCATGAAATACAGGTCCCCCGTGAGGGACGTCAGTACGAAATATGTACTGAGTATGTAAAGCTGTAAATAATCATATGTGATATGGGGGATCAAGAAAATCAGACACAAGTGAATAAATCATAATAGAAGTGAACCACACTTCATAAACACTTTTAGGATTATGTACATTATCATTAATCTGAATTGGGTTCTTGAATTCAAACACATTTGTGGAACGGTATACCTTCGTTCATTTCATTCTTTACAATTATCATTCGTCATTACCTCCTCCTCCCGAACCTCCAACCACCTAACAATAATCAATATTGTACCGTACTGTGACCATTAGGCTGTCTCCAGTACATATCAACTGTAATCATATCAAGTATCGGGATCGGCCCATGCTAGGCTTAAGCCCCTGAGCTACCACCCACACGTATATCAAGTAACACACATAAGAGATCTTTCCAATAACTTAGTTCAAAAGCTTTGGAGATTATTACATTAGTGTTCATGCCAATATAGTACCTTTGGAACAATGATAAATCAATAGGAACCAAGTAATAGACCTTTTATACAATAACGATGTAATAAAGACTCATTGGTATATCAACAATGTGTTTCAGAATCATCAATATCACAACAATGAAATAGGAGCCTTTTGGTATATCAATGAAACATTTTGACACTTTATAGAATGGAAACAACTTCGTTGGTAACATAGAACAATACATGTTTTTTTGGACAACCTCGGAATCTTACTTGATGGAACATTGGTGTTTTCATGCCAAAGAACATCGTTAGAGTATGCTTTACATACCTCGTTGTAGATTCGGATACCAATTCAACACAACTTCCCGCTTTTACAAATCACTTATCTACAATGAAATGTTTGGCATCTAGTATTAGCAACCCAACACCACAATTCTCTTCCATAATTCCATACAACCAATATTTGCAAAGCATTCCAAAAACCAACTTGAACAATAGGTTTATGTGTATATATATATATATATATAATCATCATTTCAATACCACATCATCACACCAAATCCCTTCACAATTCAACATAATCCAACCATGCACAAGAATAATCCAACATCATTTTCAATCATCTTTCAACAAGAATCAAATAACATACTTCTTATGCTCACATGCATATATATACATATCCATATAAATAACACCAACATAATTTACATCCTTACCATAAAATGGCCCTTTTGATTTCGAAGTCCTGTTGGCACAAATAAGGGGTGCTTCTCGAAGCCCTCGAGACGGTGAATACAACTACGGAATCAATTTGGATTTTCTATGGTTGAATCACAAGATAATTGGAGTTGAAATTAGGCTAGGGTTTCTTATTCTTCAATAATTTGGATGATAAATGATGGATATGAGGCTAAGTATATGTATATAATGACCAATTTTCGTCCATGAGGTGATGGAAAATGACCATATTGCCCTTAAAATTTAAGTAAATCCGAATCTGTCCATGGTGGACTGTTTTGATAGGCTAAAGTAAATCGACCATAACTCTTTGCTCCGATAATGGATTTGGGTGAAACCAATTGCATTAGAAATAAGACTCTCGGAGATTCTCATCGATATATAGAAGCTCACACAGTTCATTTTGTACAAGGAGTTATGATCGTTTAAAGGCGACCCAAAAATCTGTTTGGCTGCAGTACTTTTGTGTGCAGAAAATTTCTGCACATTTACTGTTCATTGCGTCCACCATTTTCAAGTTTCAAACATGCTCGCTTATATCCGATACTCATCTGTTTTCAGAAATCTTTATATCGTTGGAAAGCTAACTCGATAAACTTCGCATAGAAACTTCGACGAGCAAATTCCGGTATAAATAAAGTCGATTCCTATACACATATAATCAAACTATACCCTTGAAACCATCTCAAAATAATCAATACTCATACTTAAACTCATACATACCTAACTCATGATCAATACATATACTCCAACACATATAACCATGGATAATGCACGTAATTAAGTACGGGGTGTTACACTCTGTGTGTCTTTGTGTTATTTTCTTCAGTCACCAGTGCACTTGAAACAGTTAGAGAAGGTTTTTCAGTCAAGAAATTAATTAGTACTAATGTGGGGTATCTGAGAAGGTTTGCCTAGTCACTTGCAGTGGAAAAAGAGGAAACAGACAATTATAGCACATAGAAAGCCAAAGCACTGCACACTTCACAATGATAATTCTAATAGCATTCACTTACTCGCTTAGGGAACCAATCAGGAAACTCTTTACTAACTCTTCTCTCTACCTCTGTTGTTGAAACTCTTCGTCCTCTTGTACTTCTTTTGATGTAATCTCTAAATTCACTATAAAGGTAGTATAATTAGCAATTTTAATCCAATTGCTCAAAACATATCTTACAAATCAAATCAATGTAGATTTTTTACTCAATAAATGGCTTCACGATCGCACAATTAAGTAACACATATTGATGAGCTTGTGTTTTCTTCAAATGAGTCAATTATTTTGTTACGAATCCTCCAACATGCTTACCTTGTTGAGGGAACATATTTGACTTTTTAGAAGCCTCATTTTGGCTTGGTTCATCATTTACACGTTTAGGTCGATTTAACCTTGACTCAATTTCCTCAAAATAACAAGAATAAAGAGTAAAAGCTTCTTCCACTATGTAACCTTCAGCTATGGAACCTTCTGCTTGTGATTTGTTCCCTACAAGGGACTTAAAATGGCCCAACAATCTATACCCAAAAATATTAATGTGTAAGACGAAGCATTTACGTTGAAATACTACTGCAAAATCAATTTAAATGATTTTGAATAACGAATATCTTACCTCTCAACAGAATACATTCAGTGATAATGTACCGGACCACCTTTTTTTACCTCATCAACTAGATGAATCATTACAGTAAAAAATGATGGAGGAAACAAAATCCCTAAATGGCAAAGAGTTTCCACAATTTGATTTTGTAGCTTCTTTAAGTCTGCAAGACTTAAACTTTTCAAACAGAGCTGCCTGAAAAGGGAAGAAAACTCAACCAAAGTTGCAACAACCTGTCTTGGAAGCACATTGCGAATTGCTATGGGTAACAACTGTTGCATAAGAATGTGACAATCATGGCTTTTTAATCCAATTTTTTTTTATCCAAATCAATACGACGAGATATATTACTTGAATAACCATCCGACACTGAGATATTCTTTAAAGTCTTGAGGAAGGCCACTTTCTTGTTCTTTGGAATTGCAAATGCAGCAAGTTTACACGTATCATTCTCATTGACCCAAAGATCATGCCTTGTGCCCATATCTTGTAGATCTCTTTGACCCTTAGCATGATCCTTTGACTTTTCTTTATTATTTAACAAAGTGTATATAACATTGTCAAACACATTATTTTCAATATGCATCGAATCTAAATTATGGGGCAACGGATTAAACTCCCAATATGGAAGATCAAATGATATGTTTTTCTTCTTCCATTATTGAGTTGCATCCTCCCAACATTCTTTTTCCTTTTTCATTTCTGCAACTCTGATTGTCTTCCAAATGTGACATTGATATCTTTCACCTGCTACAAAAATTTTGACCCAGATAACTTCTTTGAAGGGGCCCTCTCTTCCACATTTCCATCAAAACGATGTCTCATCAGTCTAAATTTATGATTTTTTGTCAAGATTCGACGATGCCCAATAAAACACCACTTTCTACTATGACAAAGTCGACAAGACTCTTCATCAAAATTACAAGAAGGACATGCAAGACCAGTATGAGTGTTCCAACCAGACAAGATATCAAGTCCAGAAAAATCGCTAACTGTTCACATAAGTGTTGCTCGCATTTTGAACATTTCATTCTTTGATGAATCAAAAGTATCCACACTTTTACTCCACAACTCATTCAACTCCTTAATAAGTGGTTGTAGATATACATCTATGTTATTCCCTACTGTACGTGGACCTAGAATGATCATTGAGAGGATAAAATTTGACTGTTTCATACACAACCAAGGAGGAAGATTGTATGGAAACAAAACCACTGGCCAAATATTTTAGTTAGTACTCATCGATCCAAAAGGATTGAAACCATCACTAGCTAGTCCTAATCGAACATTTCGAGGCTCAGAAGCAAATTCAGGATAATTTGTATCAAGCCTTTTCCATGCTTCACCATCTTGAGGGTGCCTTAAGATTCCATCTTTGTTATCATCCTCTGCATGCCATCTCATATGCTCTGCAATTTTAGAGCACATAAACAATCTTTGTAATCTTTATTTTAATGAAAAGTATCGCAAAACTTTTGCAGGCTTTTTTTGCTTCTTCTTTTGCTTCTTACTTGTACTGGGAGCATGATCAAGATTACTATCCTTCTCGGACTTCCATCTAGAAGTGTGACAATACTTGCACGATTCTGCATTAACATCATCTTCCCAGTACAACATACAATCATTTGGGCAAGCATCTATCTTGATATAATCAAGACACAACTTGTTGATGGTTTTTTTAGCCTCATAAAAAGATATAGGGATCTTTGCAAATTTAAACGCATCCCTAAGTAGATCTAGCAACATAGTCATTCCCTTATCACTTAAATCAGACAAATACTTTATGTGATAAAGCTTTAACAAAAATTCCAACTTTGAGTACTTGAATCCTTCATACAAATCTTCACTTCCATCTTTAAGAAATTCAAAATAATCTTGGTTATTTGAACCAGAAAAATCATGTAAAGTTTCTTCTTCTCCCGCTACTTGTGACGGGCCTGCATCAACAGCCTCATTCCTTAAACCCCCAAATGCTTCATTAATCAATAATTCAATAGGATTTTCAAAAGGTGGTGCATCTTGAGCGAGCTCTATGTTTTTGGAATTAGGCAAAACATTCATTTGATCATGCATAACCCAAGTGACGTAATATTGGGGGAAATCCTTGTTCATCAAATGGTGAAACACCACATTTTTTATTTTCCACTTTGTAAAACCACATATAGGACATGGGCACTTTATTTTATCTCCTATAGCTCCATTGGTAAATGCAAAATCTAAAAACTGATTCAAACCAAGCAAATACTCTGGTGTGTTTCTTGGCATTCCCATCCAAGATTTATCCATTGAAAAATTTGATGAATATGCAAAATATCACCTATAAGATTTCATAAAGAAAAAATTCGTAAATGAAAGCCCAAAATATCACTGACTATCATTAACAAGACATGATATAGAAAAGGATGACTGGAAAATTATTGTAGATATTCTTGAAATGATTGTCAGAATATCCAATATGATCTTAGCCAACATCTTTAAGACCATAATTCATGCCTTCAGTCTCAAACATACTCCCAAGTTAGTAAAACAGTAATAACTAGGTTCATATTCAAATATCTATAGATTAGGGAAGTAAGAACTAGGGTGGGTAAAGTAGAATGACTATGAGACTAAGACCTGCCACATAAAATCGAAAAACTACAACCTTATGCAACAAGCTAATAAATAGACATATCATACAATTATACAAAAAACTAAAATTCAGCAGAGAACAATGATATAACAACTGCAGATATAGATTATAGTATATACTGTAACAATTCTCATAACAAACCAATGAGCATCGTAGCAAGCAATGCAATTCAACATGAAATCAAAACTACAACTATTTGAAAGTAGTGCAATGATGTGAAAATTAAACATGAATTTTTAACGATATCTACAGAATCTACTGGGCAGTGGATTGCTTCTGGCATGATTTTTAGTTCTGGTAAATTATGTATCTTTGTTGGACAAATACTATCAGATTGAAGTGCTTAGGCATTTTTGATTCGTACATATGAAGGTTCAACTGATGGATACATATATCGAACAAGGGCACTCACAAAATATGAGCATAAATACATAAATGGAACCACTTAAGTATGCTAGAGAAGAAAAATGAAAGATAAATACTTTTCTCAATACAGAAAGAAAGCTAGAATAGAATTTTCTGAAACAGAGACACGCTTTACAATTGTTGCAAAATCCAACCCAAAATAACATGATTCATGGGTTTATCTATAATAAAGGAATATATAACAAGAAAAATGTCAAAAGAGTATTAACAGACTGGTTTGATCTTTTGTTGCCTCTGCTATGAGCTTCAAGATACTCCTCATACGTCTGCGACAAGATAAAGGGAAATTTGAAAGACAATGTACAGTAATATCTTAATCGCGACAACATGATTTGTTGGTAGATCTAACAACTACACAGAGAGATGAAGCTCGCTCGGCTGAAATCATCAGCAAAGTTTGAGAAAGTACGGAAGAGTTTCATCTTCTTAGAAAATACAAAAATCTTTTTAGATACATGATTACAAACTTGGAATGCACCAAAACAGACCTAAAACAGTCCACAACTCAAGCACAAAACGTGACCCCAACAACTACACGACACAGCCAACAATAACAGGAAGAATTTCAGGTGTTTATACTCGTGGAGCATGGCAGAGTGCTCATGCTACTTTCTATGGTGGCAGTGATGCCTCTGGTACTATGGGTATGTCACCATTTCCCTTGTACATTTTAACTTTCTACTTTCAACTCACTAACTATCATTTTTCTTGGTGTTTTTTGTTTCTCCGTCTTTTTCTATAAACAATGTACCTGAAATGCTCCAGTTCTACTCAATTTTTGGTATGTTTTTCCTAAAATTGGGGGATTTTCTCCTTATTCTTATGTATTTAATGTGCTTGAAATGCTCCAATTCTACTCTTTTTTGTCTGTTTTACTAGGATTTTTGTTTCAGTTTTCAGAGAAATGCAAGTTACTTAGTAAATCTATGATTATTTCACCACTTCTCGCTCTAATTAAGCTTGTCAGTTCTTCTTTACTAAATGTACTTGAAACGCTCAATTTCTACTCCATTTTGCTCTTTTTCTCTACCATTTTTGTTCCATTTTTCAGAGAAATGCAAGTCACACTGTAAATCTATGGGTATTTCATCATTTCTCACTCTAATTAAGCTTGTTACTTCAACTCAGGAACCACCATTTTACTAAATGTACTTGAAGTGCCTAATTTCTACTCTATTTAGCTATTATTCTCTAGTATTTTGGTTCCATGTTGAAAGAAATGCAAGTTAATTTGTAGATCTAAAAGCATAATGCATCTAAACTCAAGACTAATTTTGTCACTGTGATGCATCCACAAGGTGTTTTGAACACCAAATCAACCACCCAAACTATATTAACAACAAGAAAATAATGAACAGAAGATGAACAACAATATTATAAGAACAACAACAACACAACAAGTGATTCTTACAATTTCGGAGTTCAGCGCAATTCCAATGGCCGATCGGCGGAGTCAATTTCGAGGGAAAATGACCCGAGTCGATTGGCCGGCGTATCAATTGACCTTGAGTTATTTTTATTTTTTTTTGTTAACACAATGAAAGCTGATTTGAGGGAAATGTGAGAGAGAGAGGGAGATTTTGGGGGAATGGAAGGTGAATTAAAAGATGAGGAAAAATTTTGGCCAATGAAAAAAAAATGAGGGAAATTTTTTTAATGATATAGGCTATTTTTTCTATTGATAGCGGGGGTTTAAAACCTCCGCAAATTTGTAAATTTTAGCGGCGACTTTTTAACCCCGCATTTCATATAATTTTATGAGATTTAAAATAATCCACGCAAAACCCCCCGCAATTTGATCGGTTTTTTTGTAGTGTACCTACACTACATTGTTAATTATCACTCGAGGAAAAAAAAAAAAGGAGAGTAAAATGAGAGAAATTGAAAAGACTGAAAAGAAAAGAGGGAAATACCTTATTAAAGTGGTGGGTGAAAGGTTGGGCCATGTTAAATTCGTCCTTGATTCATGATTTAATTTAATTAAAAGAAAAATTGACCAACGGTTGCCTATTTTTAGGTCAAGGTCAAGGTTGATGACAAAATTGGTTCAAATGATCTAATAATCTATATAACTTTTGAGAGGTGATAGAAACCACAAATTAAAGTATTTTTTTTATCAAATATAAGACAACTTTAAGAATCATTTTATGTCCTTTCTCTACAAATTATAATGGGATAGATCTATGACAAAGCTAGCATATACTAGGGGCCCTTCAATAAAAAACTATTACATTATTTATGTATAATTGAACTTCCCTCAATTAATTCAGTTGTATATTTTTGAACTTTTTAAATGAAAATCATAACTCTGTCACGGATAGGAATGGACATATTTTGGTTTAAATCGAAAAAACTGAAAAACTAAATCGATATTCAATTTTATTTTATTTTGGATTGATTTCGATTTCAAATTTTAGAAATTTGATTAAACGGTTTGATTTTTGGATTTTCAAAAAAATAATTCGGATAAATCGAAAAATCAAAATTATATAAATAATATATTACTCCCTCTGTTTCATAATAAATGAATTGTTGGATTTGGGCACACAGATTAAGGAAAAAACATTAAAGACATAAATTTAACACAGCTTTCCATTTTTACCCCCCAAAAATAAAAAGTTGACCTTGTAATACCTTTTCAAAAGTTAATTGGTTGTCAAGTCATAAGGGTAAATTTGGAAAAAAATTCAATGATTCACTTATTTTGAAACACCAATAAATACCCCAACAATTCACTTATTCCGAAACGAAGAGAGTATAATTTATATATATTTTTATTATATATGTAAATATATTTAAAATATAATATAATCTGATATAACATACAAATATATAAATTATAATCATTTAGTAACCTTAAATCCTAATATACTGTTTTGCTTTAAACCCTAACATTAACGTGAAGACTGCAGCGGCGTTCATCCATCCTCAGTTCGTCAGTTCATTTGAAATTTCAACATCACCAACGACAGTCGTTTGCTCAGTTCGTCACTGCCGTCGACAGTTGCTGCAGAGTGCGGTCACTATCGTCACGCCAACGGTGATGACTCAGCGAGGTCGATATTTATAGTTATTTCATCCGTGTTGAATTAATTAAACTTGGGAATAAAAAAAAGATTTGAAAAAAAGATTATTTTTCTAGAAAAATCATCAATTTTAAATACTTACTACTTTAATCTTTAAACCCAAAATAAAAATCCGAAATAACCAAATCGAATTTGTAAAAACCGAACCAAACTGAAATAATTTTGGTTTGGTTATGGTTGTCATTTTCGCCAATCCGAAAATCAAAAAATCGAACTGATATTCAACAATTAAACCGAACAAATCGAATGTCCACCCCTAGTCGCGGACTAAATCATACATTTTTATTCATCAACATGCCTGATATTTATGAAGCAGTCAATATTTAAGGAGGTAAACAGATAAATAAATTATTACTCTCTCCGTTTAAAAAAAAATAACCTACTTTTCTTTTTAATTCGTTTAAAAAAGAATGATCTCCTTCCCTTTTTAATAACTTTTTAATTTGAACTTTCCACATGACATATTTAAGACCACAAGATTGAAAGATATTTTGATATATTTAATTTTTTTTTCTAGATCATTCTTTTTTAAATAAAGGGAGTATAATAATATGTGGTGGTAGACATTAAATTATCTTCCACAAGAAAATATATATATAAATCATACCAGAAAAGATTTCGATATGACTGCTCACTTTTATTGACTCTTAGACTAGAGTTAGATACATGTCATGATTTTCTTTAAAAATCAAAACAAACAAACAAAAGAAAAAGCTGAGCCAACAAACAGACTGCCATATCGTCAACGTAATCAGTTATATTCCCACCAAACTTTTGTCCTTCATTCGTCAATGTTGACCCCAAAAACCATCACTCCTTTCGTTTTATTAATATATTTGACCAACTTTTATTTTAATAGGAGTATAATTTTTCTTTTTTTTTTCGCTTTAAAAGAATTAATTCTTTCTTTTTTAAAAAAAATATTTCAATGTCAACTTCCTACTTAATATATTTAAGATTACTAGATATTTTATATATTTAACATGACTTTAAGTTAAAATCATAAGATTAATATTTTTTTTTTTAAGATTTCGTGTAAGTTAAAATAGGTCATGTTTTCCAAACGAATGGAGTATATGTTTAAGATGTTAAGAATAAAGAGCATTTGATAAAAGATTCAAAAGTATTTTAAATTTCGCTAAATTTCGTGCTTGATTAAAAATAAACGAAATAAATTGAAAGGACCCATTACACTTTCGTTTTTGACTAATTCATCGAAAATTTAGTAGGAATTTTATTGAAAATTCAAGACAAAAAATTGCACAAAGCTATAGAATTGAAAGTATATTTTAGAAACAAAGTAATATCTTTTTAGAAAGATAACAAATGTTTGTTATTTTTAATACATTACATCAAACACCAAATAGAAATAACTAAATCTCATCACTTATCATTTCAGTAAGTGTATTGAAATGTTAATGCGCGTATTAGTTTAATGTGTATTAGTAGTACCTTGTTTGGTATACCTTTTTACCCTAAGCATTAGTTATATACTCTATTGTGTATTAAGGTATGTATTATTAATACCTCGAAATTCATGACATTAGTAATGTAATGGATCTAATACATGCATTAACATGCTTAAAGAACCTATTACCCCTAAAAAAAAATTCCGCACCCTTTCCAACATATATATTGAGGGTATTATGTAAAATATTTTTTTTTTTTTAGAAATTATGTAGTTTATGTTTTTTTAATACATCGAACCAAACACTGCATAAGAAAAATACAAGCATAACTAATGCAAGCATAACTAACACAAGCATTACTAATACAAGTATTACTAATACATCATATTTTGCATTATTCTTATACACTCTACCAAACGAGTCCTAATAGTAATAAGTTCTATTCATTAATATTCTTATAGCTCTGCCAAACTACTTTTAAGTACAATAATTAAATAATACTCCCTTCGGTTCGGAATAAGTGAATTATTGGGTTATTTACTGGTGTTTCAAAATAAGTGAATCGTTGAATTTTTTTTCAAATTTGCCCTTATGATTTGACAATCAATTAACTTTTGAAAAGGTATTATAAGATTTATCTTTTTTTTTGGGGTAAAAATGAAAAGTTATGTTAAATTTATATCTTTAATATTTTTTTCTTAATATGTGTGTCAAAATTTAATAATTTATTTATTATGAAACGGAGGGATAACTGTGCTCCTAAAACCGGTCAAAGTACTACTAGTACTTAGTGCTGTAGTGTTTAATCTTATTTGATTTCTACAAGCAAGTTATTGGAAGAGTTCTGCAGAAATGGCACTATCACTCCCAAATCTGTATGCAAAAGGTCATTTTTTGTTAATCTTTGAAGTTGATTCTAATGGTGCTTTGGATGTTGTGCCGATTCTTGATTTTCTTTTAGTTACTGTGCTCTTTTTCTTGTTTCCTATTTTGGGTATATTCCAAATCTGTATGCAAAAAATATTTTCTTCATGTTTATTGAGCTTAGCTTAGAAAGTTAATAGGTAGGAGTAAGTTGTCTTGTTGATCCATCCATACTAGTTCTTTCAATTTCTGTTACTATATGTTGTTTCTTCGGTTTCTGTTACTATATGTTGTTTCTTGTACTTTGAATATCGTGTTATTTTGTGTTCTTGTACTTTGACTATCGTGTTATTTTGTGTACTTAGTTGGCGTTTGGTCATAAAAATTTAAAAAATTTGAAGTTGGAGTTGGAGTTGTAGTTGTGTCGGGCCATGTGTTTTTTAAAGATGTTTTTAGACTTTTGAAAAAAAAAATTAATTTAATATTATGTCCTAAACCTTTAAAAACTATCAAAATTACCCAATTAATTTATCTACTGATTTAAATGACTTTAATGTCTCAAGAAATTACCTGACAAAAAAATATTCTGACGATTTTGGCTTTGATTCACAAGATGCATTCCACAATATATTCTGACGAAAAAATGTTGGTTGCTTAGGGCAAATGCAACACAAACAATTTACTTGCCCCCGTAAAGTTGCATTTATTATTGGTCTGCATAATTAGTTCCGAATCATGAAGTGCTTGCCTGGGCAACTTATTGGCCATATACTTATCACAAGAGGTGAAGGTTGTAATTTATATTGCTAATCTTAGTGCTTTGCAACTACTTTTGACATTTTGATTGCTCATTGCAACACATAAAGAAAAGTTAGCAAATAAGTACCGAATATAACATTTTTTGCACTGTTTAAGTGATATAGGACTGCGGATATGTGTTCCAAATTGAATTTGCAAAACTCTCGAGTTATTCCGATCTAGTGCAGTTAATAAGCTTTGTGTAATATTATAGTGAAAGAAAAATACAAATAGTAGTCGGCATTTGTTTATGATTGTTGGTTGTGGATTTGTGCAATTAATAAGGGCTTTGTGTAATATTAAAAAAAATTGGGGTTATATGTAATAATAATAAAAGTTGAAATTGGAATTGGAAAAAAGTGAAGACAACAAAAAGTTGTTTTTACTTTTTGGAATATCTATGGCCAAACACCACAAATTCTATAAAGTGAAAAAAAAAAATCTGAAAAAAGTGAATAATTTCTATGGCCAAACGGCCTCTTAGTGTTCTACTGCTATCTGCTTTTTTTTTTTTGGTTACTTTCTTGTACTTGTATTACTTCTTTTTGTGTACTGCTTTAGACTATTTTTTCCTTGAGGCGAGTGTCTATCAGAAGCAACCTCTCCATTTTCGAGGTAGATGTAAGGTCCGTGTAGACTTTGCCCTCTCACTTTGTGGGACTATGCTGTGTATGTTGTTTGTGTGGTGTTTAAGATTTTCTCTTTGTTGTGCTGGTTCTTGAGTTTCTTTTAGTTAATGTGCTCTTTTCGTTGTGTTCTTTTCTGGGTGTCTCTCAAATTTGTATGCAAAAAGGGTTAGAAATGATTCTAATGGTGCTGTACATTGTCTCTGTGTTGAGCTGTTCTTGATTTTAGTTTCTCTAGTTTGCTCTTTTTCTAGTATTAAAAAAGTCATTTTCTCTGCTATGCGCGGAGGTCTGGGAAGGTCCGGACTACAAGGGTCTATTGTACGCAGCCTTTACCTTGCTTTTTGTTTCCAAGGCTTGAACCCGTGAGCTCATGTGAGGGGGTAAAATATAATGTTATGATGCTTTAGATTGTCTCTTTATTGAGATGGTTCTTGATTTTCCTTTAGCTACTTTGCTCTTTTTTTAGTGTCTGCTTTGGGTGTCTCCCTTATCTGTATGCAAAAATGTCATCTTTGTTGCACGGCTATGCGCGGCGTGAAGGTCTGGAGTACAAGGGTCTATTGTACGCAGTCTATACAAGTACACAACCTTACCTTGCCAAAGGTTGTTTCTACGGCTTGAACCCATGAGCTCGTGTGAGGGGGTAAAGAAAATATAATAGTGCTTTGGACGGTCTCTTTATTGAGCCGGTTCTTGATTTTCCTTTAGCTACTTTGCTCTTTTTCTAGTTTTCTGTTTTGGCTGTTTCCCAAGTGTGCATTCAAAAGCTTACTTTTGTTTTGCCACGAAAATTCCAAATTCAACTTGAAGTTGTATTTCAAATTTGGAAGACAAACACTTTTCACTTTGAAAGTTGTATTTAAATACGTTTAAATTAAACATGAATATCATTCCAAATATTCTTTGCAAAGCCAAAAATAGAACTCCGTCTTCAACTCCAATTCCACAAATTTTAGAGTGGAAAATATTCGAAACTATGTCCAAACGCCTTGAAGTAACTGGTAAAGTTGCTGCCATGTAACCAGGAGGCCACAGGTTCAAGCCTTGGAAACAGCCTCTGCCTCTGGCGAAAATGCAAGGTAAGGCTGCGTATAATACACCTTGTGGTGGGGCCCTTTCCCAGACCCTGCGCGTAGCGGGAGCTTTAGTGCACCGGGCTTCCCTTTTCAAATGCTTACTTAATCTATGATATTGATCTTAATGGTGCTTTAGATTGTCTCTATGTTGAGCTGTTCTTGAATTTCTTTAAGCTAAGCTGCTTTTTTATAGTATTATGTCTGCAGTATCTCTTAAATGCATTGTAAGAACTGATTGTTCTAATTGATTTAGCTAATCCTATTCGTTTAAAGGTTGATTTTTGACTTTTGGGGGTTACTTTTAGATCGAAGGAAATTTGAATAACTTTGATTTGTTCCAGTGAAGCCAAAGTATTTTTGTTCATTGCAAATGGGCTATAAGATTCATGATACAGCAGCTATTCATTTGATATGTCAAGTTGTCTAGTTCATGGACCTTAGTTCCCCTCGCTCCTGATTATTAGTCGTTTTAGTAATTTGGATTGTTTAGAAAAAAACCAAGAAGTCATTTAGGAGAACCACACCCCAAAAGCTATATCAATTAAGGTGGGAGATCCCAAAGCTACATCAGCTCCCCATTTAACCGATGGGGTACTCAAGTCCCATACCTTGCAATAGGATCATAACAAACCCACCACACTCCGCATTTGTCATCCTTGATGGCTTCTCTCTCGGTAGCTTTCACTCTTGTGTAGGTAGCTCTTTCCTAGTAGCCCTTTTTGACTCGGGCGCCCAGTCGTGAGGCGCCTCTATGGCATGGTGGGCATGGAGGATGATGGGTGGCCCTGATACCATTGATACAACCTTAGAAAATCACACCGCAAAAGCTAGCTATTAAGGTGGGAAAGCCCAAAGCTACATCAGCTCCCCATTTAACCGATGTGGGACTCAAGTCCTATACATTGCAATAGGATCATAACATTTTGTTCCAATTAACGGAGTCTTAATTGAGATGTTTAAGTCGAGAAATGGATTGCTTAGAATGAATACTTCTATAAGGCTTTTAATCTCTTTCTTAAGGAGTGTGCAAAAAGCCTTAAAAGCTAAAATAAGGTCGTCCGGAGGCAGTAGTAGTTTAAATGGGGTTTTCTTCGGGTTGGGGTGGGAATGAAAATCCACAACATTTTTATCCTACCAGGACCGGGAGTTCTTGCGGGTGCATAGGAGGATTAGCTTTACAGTCTAGACTAAATGGATTTGAAGGATAGCTAATTTGAATCAAAAGGATTCACTAAATAGTGTCCCCTCACCCCTGAATACGAATTTAGTAAAGTGTTGAGGAGAAGTGATTGCAATTGGGTAGGCTTCCCGAATTACACCCCCTTGAGGTGTGGCCCTCCGGGACCCTGCCTGAACTGGAGACGCTTCTTGCATCGGGCTGCCCTTTTCTAGAAGTGATTGTGAAAACCTTTTGCCTCTTCAGTTTTAGTACTTCAAATGGTCTTTAACTAATAATATCGCTCTTTTCAGGTGATGCTTATGGAATAAAGTATGTTGAGATTAAAACAAAGCCAAGTCAATTGAATCCTTCTTTTCGCTGTAGAGCAAGGACTAAGGCAGCTCTTGGTACTCGTTCGAGTGCTGTTGAAGTCCCTCGTCAGTGGTACAATATAGTTGCAGACCTTCCAATCAAACCCCCTCCACCTTTGCATCCCAAGACTTTTCAACCTATCAAACCTGAGGATTTATCTCCTCTTTTCTGCGATGAGTTGATTAAGCAGGAGACAAGCGTCGACCAGTTTATTGATATTCCGGAAGAAGTTTTAGACGTTTACAGCCTTTGGCGCCCAACTCCTTTGATTAGGTTCGTATTCTGTTTCTTTAGGAGTGATCTTATTGGGATATCATCTTTCACGTACAACGAAATATCTTAACATGTGGTCGTAACATTTAGAGCAAAGAGGTTGGAGAAACTGCTTGATACACCCGCACGAATATATTACAAGTATGAAGGCGGTAGCCCAGCAGGGTCACACAAGCCCAACTCTGCTGTTCCTCAGGCCTGGTACAATAAAATGGAGGATGTTAAAAATGTTGTCACTGAGACCGGGGCAGGTCAATGGGGGAGCGCGTTGTCATTTGCTTGCAGCTTATTTGGTCTCAATTGCGAGGTAAATAAGCCTAATAGTTTTCTAGCTCATTTTCAGCTATTGAATGTTGGCCTATCATGATGTGAAAATTGTGGCACCTATATGTTTCGTGTGTGTACTTTTTTTGTATTGTGAATCGCCTATATAGACAGTGTAAGTTTACGTTGAGTTGGTTCTTCCACCCCTGATTTCTTGTTTAATGGAGGTGATGTTTTTGGAGGACTGTCGTATCTTAATCTGGAATTTTAATGCAGGTATGGCAAGTTCGAGCATCGTTTGATCAGAAACCTTATCGTAAAATGATGATGGAAACTTGGGGTGCCAAGGTGCACCCTTCTCCTTCCGACCTTACAGAGGCTGGTCGGACTATTCTACAAATGGATCCTTCAAGTCCGGGAAGTTTAGGAATAGCTATTTCGGAGGCTGTGGAGATTGCAGCTATGAATGCCGATACCAAGTATTGTTTAGGAAGTGTTCTCAATCATGTTTTATTACATCAGACTGTTATCGGTGAGGAGTGTATAAAGCAGATGGAGGATTTCGGAGAGACTCCGGATGTGATCATTGGTTGCACGGGTGGTGGATCCAATTTTGGAGGACTTGCTTTCCCATTTATCCGGGAGAAGCTTAAGGGAAAAATTAATCCTCTTATTCGAGCAGTTGAACCTACAGCTTGCCCCTCGTTGACCAAAGGCGTATACGCTTATGACTACGGAGACACGGCAGGCATGACTCCTTTAATGAAAATGCATACCCTTGGTCATGACTTCATACCAGATCCCATCCATTCCGGTAAGCCTTTGTCGCGTAGGGTAGTTAAATTTTTTCCCCCTTTGGCCTTTACTTGTTCTTCTTAAAAAGATCTCATTTTTCAGGGGGTCTCCGTTACCATGGCATGGCGCCATTGATATCACACGTCTATGAATTGGGATTCATGGAAGCAATATCAATTCCTCAGACTGAATGCTTCGAAGGTATCTTTACTGCCATCATATCATGTCGCTTTCCTCATTTTGACGTTTAATATATGAATTAAGATGCAACAACAACAACATACCCCGTTAAATCCCACAAGTGGAGTTTCGGGAGGTTAGAGTGTATGCAGACCTTACCCCTACCTCGAGAGGTAGAGAGGATGTTTCCGAAGGATCCTCAGCTCTAGTACACCAAATCATAGGTATGAAAAGGGAAACAACAGTACAAAAACATAACAACAACAAAATCATGCAGTAACCGAAACACCATAAATAACAAACGGTGATTAGAAATCAAAAGCAGGACACTACAAGAATAAGGTAATACCACGACACACACCACCAAGCCTAGACCCCATAGGAAATCAAGAAAAGGCTCCACTACCTACTAATTTTGTAAATGAACCAATGTTGCCGAGTCAGACATTTGAATATATTATATAATTACCACTTCAGGTGCTATTCAGTTTGCAAGGTCTGAGGGGTTGATACCGGCACCAGAACCGACTCATGCTATAGCTGCCACTATCAGGGAAGCTCTGAGGTGTAAAGAGACTGGAGAATCGAAAGTTATACTCATGGCAATGTGTGGACACGGTCATTTTGATTTGTCATCGTATGATAAGTATTTGCAGGGAAGCCTGGTCGATTTGTCATTCTCGGAAGAGAAAATAAAAGCCTCACTCGCCAAAATACCTCAACCAGTGTCTTAAGCTGATCCAAATTGCGGAGACAATGAAAGTACTAGGTATGCTGAGAGGAACTTACAGATTTGGAAGAGCAATTTTATTCTTTTTCCCCGTTTTTTGCATCTGCTGTTGAAACGTTCATGGTTACTTTTCTATTATGCCAAAACTAGTTCACCTGTATTTCGCGCAGTTATATATGTATCTACATGCTTTAATAAATTGTGTAGTAATGGAGCTGCTACTCCTGAAGTTGTAATTTTATTCAACCTTCTGATTGGAGTTTTGTTATGATTTCTTTCGGCAAAAATATTCTCAGTTCTACCTAGTCGAAGAATAACCTGTTACGATCCCCTCACCCCCCACCCCCCCACCCCCACCCCCAACCACAAAGAACAACAAAATATGTAACAACAACGACGACGACATACCCAATGTATTCCCACATAGTGGGGTCTTGGGAGGGTAATATGTACGCAGTTCATACCACTCACTACCTCAGATGAAGTAGAGAAAGTAGAGAGGTTGTTTCTGATACTCAGGATAGATAACATTATAACAAACAAAAAACATAAAAACACAACCAAATGGGATAACACATTGCTAGCTAATACAGGAAACAAGTTCGAAATCATAGATATCACCGAAACACCACGAACGAGAAATTCCCGCAGGCAAAGCACTCTTCCCTAATGTCTTGAAATGGATTTGAGTTCTGAATTAGAATTCGTGTCAAGGTGGAGATTGTTAGAGTTGTGATTCGAATTTTGTTGATCCGGCCCTGAAAGTTTCGCGGTGCAACCCATGTTTGTGATTTTCAATGGGGTCTGTGGTGGTAGAGTGGGGATCGGGTCGACCTTTATGTTTTTGGGCCTAGGACCTATTTGTACGCACATACTATATAAGTGCAATTAGTGGGTCGGTTTTGGACATTCAGAAATTACGTCGTAAGGATCGGAAGGCTTTATCTCAGATCCACCTTCATTTATCCAATCAGATTATACAGGATGTTTAAAAGGAGACCACTGTCGCTGCGTTGTGGTTGAAACTGGAATCGTTATGTATGACGAAGAGCCTAACAAGTAAGTTGCATCTCAAACAACAACTTTATTCCCATCGCATGTCTGAGGGTGCGTCTTTGGAGGATCACCATCCGTCTTTAAGGAAATAGTCTCTGATTTAGAGACTCTGGTGGTTAAGTACGATGAGGAAGATCTAGGGTTGATTTTGTTGTGTTCGTTGCCTGCATTACACACGACCTTTAGGGATACGATTTTATATAGTCGTGATACCCTGACAATAGATGAAGTCTATGATGCTGATGCGTGAGCAAAAGCTAACACATTTAATGCTTTTTAGCTCAAAATAATTGTGAATTCTGAAGAACCTTTTGTTGTTTTGATGTGTTTGCTCATGATATTGTAGAAAAAGGTTGAAGAAATGAGAATAAACAATAATGGAGCAAAAGAGTTGAAAATCTGAGAAAAATAGAAGAAAACATGGCTGACGACCTCCGTGATAAGTCGTCAGCCTCGTGATAGCCTATCAGCATTGGCGTCAGCCTTAACCAGGGAGTTGCAGTTTGAGGAGCAGTTCTGACGACGTCGGTGACGTGGCGTCAAAGTCGTGATAAGGCGTCAAGAATAACGTCAGCCTTAAGAAGAAAGTTAGAATGGGAAGAAGATATCTGACGATGTCGGTGATACGTCGTCAGATCCCTGACGCGGCGTCAGCCACATCGTCATCCTAAGACAGAACCTGAAGGCAACTGAAGCCTCTCTGATGCCATCTGTGATAGGGCGTCAACTTCTTGACGCGGCGTCAGCCTGGGCGTCACCTATTCTGGATAATTTTATTAATTTTGTTATTTTATTTCCTTAATTAGGCTTTAGTATAAATAACATCTTTTAGGGTTTTTGATGGAATAATTCATCTATCAGACATTAACTCTAAGAAGAGAGACTCGTATTTCTTCTCTCTTTCGTAAAATATTCTTGTGTAGATACTGTGTTGTTTATGCCAAGCACGAGAAGTTCCGGAGAACCTCAATTACCAATCAATCCGGAACCTCAACTAATTGGGAGAATGGCTGAACAACAGGAAGCAGAAAGACTAGCTGCTTTAGCCAGGGCTTAGGTGAATGTGCAAAATTTGGGTCAACAAGCACGTCACCAAAACCCTGATGATGAAGACTTGGGTGATGAGGAATTGTTGAATCCTCAAAACCCAAGAAGAGCTGAGCAAGTTGCTGCACCAGTGCAATGAAACGTCAACAGAAATCGTCCAGTCTGAGGAAGGTATGGTCAACAGCCTATGCAATATGAGGCTGATGAAGATGATGAAGGAATGGACGGAGCTGGTGCAACGGGTGCTATCATTCCGCCACCGTTGGCACCAGGTGCAAAGTTCAGCAAAACAAGTACCATGATCCAACTCCTGAATCTGAAAGGGTTATTTGGAGGCTTGCATGGTGATGATCCGAACATGCATTTGACGAACTTCATCACCATCTGCAAATCCTTTGACTATTCGGGAGTGAGCCAGAATGCGATCAGGTTGAGGTTATTTCCATTGTCTCTGTATGGAGAGGCAACAATGCGGTTGAATGAGTTTGAGCCCGACTCTATAACTAACTGGAGACAGTTGAAAGATGCGTTCCTAGAATGGTTCTTTCCATCCTCCAGAAGGGTACAGTTGAGGGACGAGATTAGCAACTTCAGACAACTTTCGACTGAAGCACTGGATGAGACTTGGGAAAGGTTTAAGAAGAAACTTGCATAATGTCCGAACCACAATATGACAGACTTGCACTTGATGGAGACTTTGTACAAAGCTTTCAACTCTGTGACAAAGCCAATTGTCGACAATGCTGTAGGTGGTTCGCTCATTGACCTCTCTTTTCTGGATGTTTCTGATATGCTAAATAGAATGACCAAGCAGATTCGGGCTTGGCACACTAGGGATTCTGTAGTGGCTAGCCCTACTGTTGCTAGTGGTATTACTGCAGAGCAGCGTAGAAGGGATGAGGAGCGAGATCAGGACATGGCCCATTTGAAGACGCAGATGGACTTGCTGGCTAAGCATTTGCTATCCGGCAAGACTGAAATGGTCAAGGCTGTGAACTCTCAGGGTACTGTATCTGCAGGTGCTGATGCTGAGGCAAACTATGTGAGTAATTAGGGGAGTTTTCGAGGCAATAGCCAAGGAAACTAAGGTCGAACTTTCTATGACAAGCCTGATTATAAAGATAGGGAGCAGGGACGTTGGAGAAACAATAATGACAGAAGTGGTTTGTATATTCCTCCTGGAAGTCGAAATGCTGCAACAACTAGTTCTGGCAAGATGTCCTTGGAGGACATGATGGAAAAGCTTTTGAAGGGAGTGGAGGCAACCAACTCGGGGGTAACTAATATGAAAAGTGAGTTTTCTACCCTCAGTCAGTTGGTTAGCTCACACTCAGCTTCTATTAAGCAGTTGGAGCAGCAGATGAGCCAACTTTCGGCTTCTCTGAATCAGAGAAAAGCTGGCACTTTACCTAGTGATACGGTTCAGAACCCGCGGACTGATGGCTCTTGTATGGCGATTACCACTCGTAGCGGTAAGATGTTATCTGGCCCTTCTATGGGCAAAGTTGTGGAGAAGAAGGTAAGTGTTGATAAATCGGAAGAAAGTAATCCAGTGGAGTCTGAGAAGCTGGATGGCTTTGTTGACATGTCAGAGAAAGAAGACGATATGAAAGAGGAAGTGGTATTGAAATAAATGCCAAGACCACTACCTCTATTTCCTCAGAGGTTGAAAAAGAAAGAAGATAACGAGAAATTTAGCAAGTTCATGGCAATAATGAAACAGCTGATTGTGAATGTGCCATTGATGGAGGCACTTGAGAAAATGCCGAACTATGCTAAATTTATGAAGGAATTGCTAACAAAGAAACGGAAGGTAAGTTGTGAGCCGGTGGACAACATCTATCACTGTGGTGCTGTGTCTTCACAATCCTTAGTGCAGAAAAAGCCTGATCCTGGAGCATTTACCGTACCGTGCACAGTTGGGTCCATAAAGTTTACCAAAGCTTTATGTGACTTAGGAGAAAGTATAAATCTGATGCCGCTTGATATCTACAAGAAGCTTGGATTGGGTGAGCCTACCCCCACAACGATGCGTCTTGTTATGGCAGATAGATCGGTTAAGCGACCGGTTGGTATATTGCAGGATGTGCCGGTAAAGGTGGATGATTTTATTTTGCCTGCAGACTTTGTGATACTGGATTGTGATGTTGATTTTGAGGTACCCATCATCTTGGGTAGACCATTATTATCCACTGGGAGAGTATTAGTTGATATGGAGCTCAATGAGCTCAAGTTCAGATATGGGAAAAAGGAGGCCAAATTTAAAATGCAACCTCCTATGAAGCAGTTGGAGGAGATGAACATCTTCTCGGTTGGGAATGTATTCCAGAAATGTGGTAATGAGGTAGTGATACAACATCTTGACGAAGTCTGAGTAGTCGAGATAACCAAGTCGTGCCGCGACACTAAATCAAGCGCTATTGGGAGGCAACCCAAAATTTTATTTTGATGGAGTTTGTTTTTATTCAATTAGGTAGTAATAGAAAGGAACTGAAGGGGGTACAAAAAGGTCAAGGTAAAAATTGAAGAATGCAAGTCAAGTGGTCTTGACGACATTCGTGATAGGCTATCACAACTGTGATGGCTTATCACCAACGTTGTCAGAAAGATCATAGGATGATGAGAATGAGAGCAAGGCCGAGAAAAAGGTAAAGAAGAAGAAGAAGGCAGGGAAGACACTGTAGGCAGATGATGAGTTGACAGAACAGGAGAAAGCAGAATCTGAAAAGGGCAACGCAAGCATCCTGAGAAGACAACTGGAAATGGGAAGAAGCACTGCGAGCGATGGCTATAGGAGCTTCATCTAGCAGAATAGCTGAACCGGAGCAAAGAGAAGCTCCTGATGAGGATTACACTGCTGCAGGGTCGAAGACCCATGATTTGAGACTTGATTGACTCCACGTATGCCCTAACCCTTAGATTCAGTTTGTTTTGATTTTAAGTTGAGGGTGTAGGGTAGCATGTTATTATAGCATATTCTGTAAATAACTAGGAGTAGTACAAGTTCTGTAGGCAGTTAACTAATTTTGTGATTTTGAACACCTCTCCAAAGGTTTGTTTTGCATGACTGTATGAATTGCACCTTAGTGTCACCACTGTGTATCTATTTATGGCATTAGTTTAGTTACCTGATCATCACTGCTGAACAATTGCATGAACCAGATAGGTAGTAGCCAGTGATATTGCTTGTGTGCCATGTGTGTGTGAGACTATACCGAGTTCTCTTTGTAGTGTCAAATCTAGAACTTGCCCGGTTCGTCTTACCATAGTTGAAAGATAGGGGTTAGGAAAGGATCATAGGCCATTTTTGAATTTAAGTCACTATTAGCCTAAATGACCTTCCTCTAATGCATGATATCCATTGATCCCGGTTTGAGCCTTAATTGACCATTTTTCTTTCTATGATACCTATCACCTTTCCTTTTTAAATCATAATGAACCTGTTTTGGCCCTGGTCCTCCTTGGACACTGTGCACCTTAACGTAGACAAACAGCCTAAGTTGAGGGTGGCTATCATAAGGGTGCGTGATATAAGTTGGGTATGAAGAAGGGTAGAGTAGAAGAGAAAGAATCAAAGAAAAAGAATAAAAGGTTGGGTGTTGGTGAAAAAGAGCAAGAAAAGAAACTCTGCTTGAATAAAAAGAAGTGCACCCATCCTGAAAATGTGATCAGGAAAATAGAAAAAGTGAAAAAAAGAGAAAAAAAGAAAAGAAAAAGAGAGAAAAAGAGGTTAATAAGTGGACCCCACAAGTTAAGGTAGTGCCAAGGAGGTTAGTCACTCTAAATTCCGTACAATATCATACCATCCCTAGCCTACGTTACAAGCCGAAGAAAGACCTATAGTGATCCTAGCGTACCTATTTGGAAACCTTGGTAATGACGATAAGGGCAAGCATATGGTATTTGGTACACACTGGTTTGAACTTCATTCTGAGAGTGAGTGTTTTTGTGATGATCCCCGTGTTTATATTTTTGATGTCTGACATGAGAAAAGGAGGGGAATTTCTTTATTGTGAGGGAACACTAGTATCTTGCTAAGTTACTTACTTGTTTGGGTAGTGTACATTGATACATGCATGATTATTGGTACTTAGTTGATGCCATGGGTAGAAGCCTTTGTGTTACATTGTTGCTTTTCAATAAATTGCACAATAATTTTGAGTTGGTTGACCTTGGAGATGGTAAACTGAGTTTTGAGCTAAATTGGTTGTTGACTGCTGAATGTTTGTTGTATTCTCTTAGTTAGTTGTTGCTTGAGGACAAGCAATTGTTTTAAGTTGAGGGTGTTGATGTGTGAGCAAAAGCTAACACATTTAATGCTTTTTAGCTCAAAATAATTGTGAATTCTGAAGCAACTCTTGTTGTTTTGATGTGTTTGCTCATGATATTGCAGAAAAAGGCTGAAGAAATGAGAATAAACAATAATGGAGCAAAAGAGTTGAAAATCTGAGCAAAATAGAAGAAAACATGGCTAACGACCTCCATGATAAGTCGTCAGCCTCATGATATCCTATCAGCATTAGCGTCAGCCTTAATCAGGGAGTTGCAGTTTGAGGAGCAGTTCTGACGACACCGGTGACGTGGCGTTAAAGTCGTGATAAGGCATCAAGAATGGCGTCAGCCTTAAGCAGAAAGTTAGAATGGGAAGAAGATATCTGACGACGTCGGTGATACGTCGTCAGATCCCTGACGCGGCGTCAACCACATCGTCAGCCTAAGACAGAACCTGAAGGCAACTGAAGCCTCTCTGACGCCATCCGTGATAGGGCGTCAACTTCTTGACGCGGCGTTACCTATTCCGGACAATTTTATTAATTTTGTTATTTCATTTCCTTAATTAGGCTTTAGTATAAATAGCATCTGTTAGGGTTTTTGATGGAATAATTCATCTATCAGACATCAACTCTAAGAAGAGAGACTCGTATTTCTGCTCTCTTTCGTAAAATATTCTTGTGTTTTCCTATCAACTATTTTTGGGGTTTCTACCTTGTGATTAAATCGGAGGAACTACTTGTTGTTTTCTATCCATTCGTAAGTTTATCATTATAATCATGAATTCAACTTGTTATTTCGTTCATCAAATCATGAGCGGCTAATTTTATTAGCCGGAGTTATGGGATCCGTGGATTAGGGTTTGATATGATACTAGGTGTTTAGCGGATTCAAAGAGTAGTAAAACATCTTGAGATTCTGTTGTTTTAACTAAAATCTAGTGGTTGCAAACATTAGGTTATGCCTTAGGTTTTATTTGCTTCTAACGGAGAAATAGACTAGAGGACGTGAATTATCAACAGGGACTCGGAAGCTACCAACCTTCTGTTTAATGATTAATGTTGTAACTGGATTAATCTACCTGAGATAACATCCTATTGGAAATAGATAAGTTATCTAAGTTCGAGAGAATTAGATAATAAATTGTCTGGTGAGGTCGAGAGATAAGTCAGATAGTATAATCGTCAGGGATATTCTGCTGTTCTACTCATTTCGAGAATCTCTAGCATTACCTAGTATCTGTAAATTCCCGAAACCCTTGGTGAACATAGCTCTGGTTTCTCATTTATCTTGATTACAAACACTGAAGTATTGAAAGTGATATTTAACATACCGTGAACTTAAACCCCTATCTTTCGGAAGCAGTAAACTACCAGTAAAATCTTTCGTAAACAAATCAAAGTTCACACCCTATTCCCTGTGGGATTCGACCCCAACCTAGTTGGGTTTTATATTGACAACGATCGCTTACACCCATTCAAGAGTGTAATTTGAGTGTTATCAGATGCGTTGTTCTCTAAAGAGAAGATGAAACATCTTGTGAATGGGTCGGAGACTCAAGGAGATGATCTCATTGTTCGAGGAAGGACTCGTGAAAGAAACTCTGGGGAAATGATAGGTTTAGGTCAAAATCCAAAAACAAAAACAAAACCTGTAATTACTGCAAGAAGAAGGGCCATATCAAATTCAAGTGTTATAAGTTACATAATAGAGAGAAAATAGAAGCTCTAAAACCGAAGGGAAACCAACTAAAAAAGTTCGGTGAAGCCAGTTTTGTTGAAGATGGTGGTAGTGATGGAGAACTCTTGGTAGTTTCTGATAGTAACTCCAAACCCTGTGAGGATTGGATTCTTGATTCTGCTTGCACGTTTTATATGTGTCGCAATCGGGATTGGTTTACAACATATGAAACAGTCTCTAAAGGTGCCGTGTTGATGGGAAATAACACACCTTGTAAGATAGTTGGTATTGGAACAGTCAGAATTAAGATATTTAATGGGGTTATGAGGACCCTTGGTGATGTGCGGTATGTCCCAGATCTGAAAAGAAATCTTATTTCCTTGAGTACCTTTGATTCGGACGGATATAGGTACACTGGTGAAGGTGGAGTAGTGAAGGTTACTAAAGGTACTCTTGTTGTGATGAAAGGACAGAGAAAGACTGCAAATTTATATGTCTTACAAGGCTCTACGGTTATAGGTGATGCAGTTGTTTCTACCTCCTCTCTATCAAAAAGTGACGTTGCTAAACTTTGGCACATGCGTCTGGGGCATATGAGTGAAAACGAGATGGTTGAACTAAGCATGAGAGGTCTTCTTGATGGCTAGAGTATTAACAAATTGGAGTTCTATGAGCATTGCGTTTTTGGGAAGCAGAAAATTCACTAAAGGCATCCACTCAACTAAAGGCACACTTAATTATATTCATTCTTATCTCTGGGGTCCTTCTAAATTACCTTCTAGAGGAGGTCCTAATTACATGATGACTGTTCCAGAAAAGTTTGGGTGTTCTTCCTAAAGCAAAAGAATAATGTGTTGCCTACTTTCAAGGATTGGAAGACTATGATTGAAAAAAAAATAGGGAAGCAGGTAAAACGCCTTCGGACTGATAATGGTTTAGAGTTTTTTTTCTAATGAATTTAATGTTTTGTACAAGTTAGAAGGAATTGTGAGGCACTTAACAGTTCGTCACACTCCGTAGGAGAATGATGTGGACAAACGAATTAATAATGTTGGTTTACCCAAGTCTTTTTGGGTCGAAGATGCTTCCTCGGTTTGTCTTCTTATTAGCCGCTCTTCCTCAGTCGCGATTGATTAAAAGACCCCACAAGAGGTATGGTCTGGTACTCCTACTAGTTACTCTGATTTGAGGATATTTGGATGTCTTGCTTATGCTCATGTTGATAATGGAAAGGTGGAGCCTAGATCTGTCAAGTGCTTATTTATAGGTTATAAGCCTAGTGTTAAAGGTTATAAGCTTTGGTGTCCAGAAAATAGAAAGGTTATAATTAGCAGGGATGTTGTTTTTGATGAAACTGCTATTCTTCGGACTTCCTCCGAATCTAGTGCTTCGCCCTTAGATGATCTTAGTGACATGAATCAACAAAAGTCAAGCACCCACGTTGAATTGCGGATTGGAGCAAAGTCTACACCAGTGCCTACTTCTCAGTCTATCTCGGAGATACAGAGTGATACTATTTCTTCTTCACCACCAGTGGCGCCATAATATTTTATTGCTAAAGACAGGCCTAGGAGATATATTAGACCTCCTCAGAAGTATGATAAAGCTGATTTGGTTACTTATGCATTGAATGTAGCAGAAGGTATTGATTTTGATGAAGAACCTTCTTCTTACTCAGAGGTAATTAGTTGTGATGATTTCGGCTGATGGATGATTGCTATGCAGGAAGAGATGGAAATATTTCATAAGAATGACACATGGGATCTGGTGAGATTGCCTAAAGATAAGAAAGTTGTCCGTTGTAAGTGGGTATTTAAAAGGAAATAAGGAACATCGGGAGTTGAAGATGCTAGGTACAAAGCAAGACTAGTTGCTAAAGGTTACAGTCAGGTTTCAGGTGTTGACTTCACAGATGTGTTTTCTCCAGTTGTAAACCATAGCTCGATTCGTGTTTGCTTGGTATTGTGTCCATCCATAATCTTGAGCTTGAGCAGTTGGATGTCAAAACTGTATTCTTACATGGAGAACTGGAGGAGGACATCTATATGCAGCAACTAGAGTGTTTCGTAGTCTCGAGAAAGCAGGACTTGTATGCTTGCTGAAAAAGTATTTTTATGGCTTAAAGTTGTCGCCCAGACAGTGGTATAAGAGGCTTGACTCTTTTATGACCTCTCATTTGTTTCGGAGGAGTAGTTATGATAGTTGTGTGTACTTCAAGGAGGCAAGTGATGGTTCGTTCTTGTATCTTCTCTTGTATGTTGATGATATGTAGATTGCAACAAAGGATATAAGAGAGATAATAAAAGTCAAAGCCCAGCTCAGCAAGGAGTTTGAGATGAAGGATCTAGGAGCAGCAAAGAAGATTCTTCGCATGGAAATTCTGAGGGATAGAGAGAAGTGTAAGTTATACTTGAGTAAGAAAAGATATATTGAGAAAGTGCTTCACAGGTTCAATATGCAAAATGCCAAACCTGTCAGTACTCCATTGGCAGCACATTTCAAACTCTCGGCCATGTTATCTCTAAAAACAGATGATGAGCGTGACTATATGTCTCGAGTTCCATACTCTAGTGTCGTCGGGTCTCTTATATATGCAATGGTGTGTTCCCGACCAGATTTATCTTATGTCGTCAGTGCAATTAGCAGATACATGGAAAATCCTAGCAAAGAATATTTGAAAACGGTTCAGTGGATTTTCAGATACTTGCATGGATCTGCGGATGTTTGTTTGCAGTTTGGGCAAAATAGAGATGGAGTAATTGGGTATGTTGATTCTGATTTTGCAGGAGACCTTGATAAAAGAAGGTGCCTTACATGCTATGTTTTCACCATTGGTGATACAAGATCAATTTCACAACACAAGAAACAAACTACAACAAGAGCAACTAGATGAACAACAAGTGCTAGTGAATCGAAATAGGCCACACACGGCTTCACTAGGCTTCAAGAATCATGTTTTTTGAAAAAGGATATGAGATTAACAATAAGAACAAGCAAGTCAACAATAATTCTAGTGAATCGAAAGAGCCCCACACGGCTTCACTGGACTTCAAGATTCCTACAACACAATATTAACAAGATTAAAAGAAGGATAGTAACTTGACATACAATATTCAAAAGTCTAAGAACCCTAACAACAAGAGAGGACCCTAAGACTAAAGAATATCAACACCAAGTTCCTACTTGGACCAAGAAGAACTCTATGACCTCAAGATCCTAGTTTCTAGCCAAGATACAACAAAAGTATCACTCTACTTGTAAGTTTCGGATTTGAGCTTCTCCAATGGAAGAGAGAAGTTCCAAAATATTACAAGTATTTGTTGTCTTAAAATATCATGAATGAACTAAGTGAAAGAAATAGCCCTAATATTGTCTATATATAGTACTCCACAAAATAAAAGGAAAATAATCATTCTAGCCTTGGTCTTGGGTGGCTTTGGAGTATAATAAACTTACACTTCAAAGCCCCTCTTCACACTTCAAAACATGGAATCCCTTAGATGAATTAATTACACACTCACACACGGCCATTTGCATGAACATGGCTTGGAGTTTTTGTAACTCCCGAGCTTGGCTACGTGTGAATGGTCTTGAGCTAGTTGCACTTGTATCATTCTCTCCTTCTTGAAGGGAATTTATCCTCAAATTCGGTGGATGTTCATTCTCAACCGTGGCAATAGGAGAGAGGTCACATATGTTGAAGGTGTTGTGCACTTGATATTCCGGGGAAGGTTAATTTTGTAGGCATTATCATTGATTCTTTCTAGTACTTGAAAGGGACCATCACCCCTCGGCATCAACTTGGTTTTCCTTTGTAAAGGAAATTGGTGTTTTAAGGTGCACCCAAACCCAATCACCCGGTTCAAGAATAATCTTTCTTCTCCCCTTATTTGCTCTCTTAGCAATCTCTTGATTTTTCTTCTCAAGTTTTTTCCTCACTTTCTCATGCAATTTCTTTATGGCTTCGGCCTTCTTGCTTCTATCTAAGATAATCATAAGATCACTTGGCAAAGGAGTTAAATCCAAAGGGGTGAGGGGTTGATGTCGTATACACACTCAAAGGGAGTCATTCCCGTACTTAAGTGTATAACCCGATTGTATGCAAATTCCACCAAAGGTAGGTGGTCCTCCCATGAAGTCATTTTGCCTTTAACCATTGATCGTAGCATAGAACCCAAAGTCCTATTTACAACCTCAGTTTGGCCATCGATTTATGGGTGACATGTGTAGAGAATAGCAATCTAGTACCAAGCCTACCCCACATTGACTTACAAAAAAGACTAAGGAACTTAGAGTCCCTATCACTTATAATGGTCCTCGGAACACCATGCAATTTGACAATATTTTCAAAAAATAAAGAAGCCACACTTGATGTATCTTCACTTTTTGAACAAGGAATGAAGTGTGCCATCTTAGAAAACCGATAAACCACAACAAAAATGCTATCCCTACCTCGTCTAGTCCTCGTCAATCCTGACACAAAATCCATAGATA
Organism: Capsicum pubescens; assembly: GCA_030864215.1. NCBI lineage: Eukaryota > Viridiplantae > Streptophyta > Magnoliopsida > Solanales > Solanaceae > Capsicum > Capsicum pubescens. The sequence goes on along the minus strand of CM061549.1, from coordinate 26,829,954 downwards.
TATCAATCCAAGGACGTAAAGGAGTGGGAAACAGGTATACAACCCGTGAAGGAGGAGCCGAGACTTGGCTCCCTTGCAATCTACACATTGTCCATAAATCTAAGCCACATCCTTGTCATTATAGGCCAATGGAATTGCTCCTCCAATATCCCGAGGGTCTTATCAATCCCAAAATGACCCATTAAATCGTCATCGTGTGCTTCCCTCACAAAAAACTCTCTCCAAGAGCTAGAAGGTACACACAACCATCTACCTTTAAACAAGTAACCATAAAACTTGGCATAGGGATTTGAACACCTATTCGAAACCCACTTTTCCCTACCCAATTCTTCGCATTCCCTAAAGATAGGAGCAAAGTGAGGTTCTTCAGGATACAACGCCTTTAGGCTCTCAAAACCCATTAACTTTGAAGACAAAGTAGACATAAGTACATATTTTCTGGACAAGGCATAGGCAACCACATTGTCCTTACCCTTCTTGTATTGAATAACATAAGGAAAGGTTTCTAGAAACTCAATCCATTTGGCGTGCCTTTTGTTAAGCTTGTCTTGTGCCCGTAAGTGTTTCAAGGATTCATGGTACGTTCATATCACAAATTCCTTGGGCCACAAGTAGTGTTTCCAATTGTCCAATGCTCTAATCAAGGCATACAACTCTAAATCATGCATGGAGTAGTTTAGAGTAGCACCTTTGAGCTTTTCACTAAAATAAGCAACGTATTTTAAGTATTGCATCAAAACAATCCCTATGCCTATTTTACTAGCATCACATTCAACTTTGAACGTCTTGTGAAAGTTGGGCAATTGTAACAAAGGTGCGGAAATGAGCATAGATTTCAAAGCTTCAAAATCCTTAGTTAGCTCTTTACCCCACTTGAAGGGTTGGTCTTTTTGAATGACCTTGGTCAAGGGGGAGGCTATGGTGTTAAATCCTTTGACAAACCTTCTATAAAAACTATCCAACCCGTGGAAGCTTCTTACTTAACCAACGGTTTATGGGATTGGCTAATTTTTTATAGCGTCTATCTTGGATTCATCCACTTCAACCCCTCTTGAACTAACAAAAAAACCCAAGAAAACAACTTCATTAACACCAAAGGAACACTTTTCAAGATTGGCATACAACTTCTCTTTTCTAAGAACATCAAAGACACTTTGTAAATGCAATACATGCTCATCTATGGACTTTCTATATACCAAGACATCATCAAAATAAACAACAACAAACTTTCCAATAAATGGATTCATCACATGATTCATTAGCCGTGTGAAAGTACTTGGAGCATTGGTTAGGCCAAATGGCATAACTATCCATTCATAGAGACCAAATTTGGTCTAGAAAACGGTTTTCCATTCATCACCGAGTTGCATACGAATTTGGTGATAACCACTCTGAAGATCTATCTTGGAAAATATACAAGAACCATTCAACTCATCAAGAATTCCATCTAATCTAGGAATAGGATGATTATATTTTACCGTAATCTTGTTGATGGCTCGGCAGTCCACACACATACGCTAAGTTCCATCCTTATTTGGCACTAATAATATCGAAACCACACATTTACTCATGCTCTCTTTGATGTACCCTTTGTTGAGAAGTTCTTCAACTTATCGTTGTAGTTCTTTGGTGTTCGTAGGGTTGCTTCTATAAGCCGGCTTGTTTGGAAATTGTGAGCCCGACACAAAGTCAATTTGATGCTCAATACCCCAAAGTGGGGGCAACCCTTGCGAAAGATCTTTGGGAAAAAATTCTTCATAATCCTGCAACACAGGAGAAATCAAAAGAGAAATAGAAGAAGTAGTGGGATTAGTGTTTAAACAATGAGCCAAGAGAAGCATAGGTGTGTTCTCATCATGATCCATGAAGAGTTCCTTCTTTCTACCCAACATCACCATGTTTTCTCTCCCATTTGATGTTGAGGTAGCCCCAGATTCCCTCACTGCCCCACCCTCGGATTCTCTCCCTTTTTCTATACTCTCGGTTTTCTTTTCCTTTTCCTTCAATTCTCTCATCTTTTGGTGCAACTCATTTACTTGTGATGGCAAGAGAGGGTGAAGTGTGACCTTTCAGCCGTACTTCTCAAGAGTATATCGATTATAACTTCCATCATGTTTGGTAGATCTATCATATTTCCAAGGTCTACCTAACAATAAGTGACAAGCTTGCATTGGTATCACGTCATAAAGAACTTCGTCATGGTAGTTTCCCACCTTAAACCATATCACACATTGCCTTGTGACCTTTAATTCACCACATTCATTCAACCATTGCAACTTGTAAGGACTAGTATGAGGTGTAGTTGGCAATTTCAAGAAGTTCACCATGGCAACACTAACAACATTTGCACAACTACCACTATCTATCATTAATGTACACACACTACCTTCACAAGGCACTTAGTATGGAATAGATTCTTCCTTTGGCTAAGATCATCTATTTCCTTACTAATCATGGCACGCCTCACTACAAAGTTCGGAACCACACACCCTCCTTCTTGCGGATAAATATTTTCCCCATCATCATGTGGCTCATCCTCAGTTTTCTCTCCATCTTGAGGCTCGGCCTCATCTCCTCTCTTTCAACACCCACCTCCTCACCCAGGTAATACAACCTTCCTTACCTTAGGATCACATTTCATTGGTTTGGACATTCATTGGCTTTACGTCCCCAACCTTGGCACTTGAAATATTAGAACCCTTTAGGATTAGGATACTTGTAAGCTTCTTGCTTTGGAGGGAATTTGTGGACTGTTTTGGGCTCGGATAACCTTGAAGTGATGGGTTGGTCCTTGTTTTTGGGCCAACCCTAGGAGGATTGAGCGATCTCCTTGCTTCTAGGCCAACCTAAGTTTGATTGTCCCCTTGCCTTGAACGACGACCTCTCTTTAAGCTCCATTTCACTCTCAAGAGCCGCTTGGAAGATACCTTCAACAGTATCAAACTTGTGAAGTGTTGATACACCCAAATTACACCTCTCTTACGAGAGAGTAAGCGGTCATTGTCAAATATATAACCCAACTAGGTTGGGGTCGAATCCCACAGGGAATACTGTGTTCACTATGTATTGTGGTTGTTACTAGAATATTGATCAAAGGTTCCAAATTAAAGGGGGGTTTTGGTTTGTAAATTTTATCTAGTTATTTGTATCAAAAAATGTTTCAGACAGTGATTATTATTTCAAATAGTAATTCAATGAGAGTAGACAAACTAGAGTTATGGTTACCAAGATGTTCAAGCAGCTAGGATTGTGAATTATTTTGAATTTCCAATTAATCGCTTCAATTGTAAGAGTTATTGAATCCTATAATTTACCCATTCTTTTCTCAACCTAAATGAGTAGAATATCCTTCAATTCTCTCAAACTTAAAGAATGCGTTAATTTATTCAATTATTCTCTCATGTAGGTTGATCCCGTTAAGGCATCAACCCTTAACCTAAAGGTTAAAGCCTTTAGAGTCCATGTAAACCTCTTCTTTTTTCCAACTAACACTTTTCTATTCGAACAAGTGATGTTTATGTGACTCACCCTTCAAGTTTGCAACCAAGAAAGGTCATTATTGTGAAGAAGGGTTTTATACAACTTTAGTTAACCATGAAAATCAAATGTTTTCACAACCCCAATCAGTTTTTCACATCAAGGCTCTCATAACCCTAGTTATGGGAGCTTAGCCACACATTTCCATAGAAGAAGAAAAAGTCATTGTATTTCTCATAAATAGTTCAGAAAATACTTACAAAAATTACAAGATTTATTCTTGAATCTTCAGAAGAAAATATGCATAAAATGTTCAGATCCACAATCTAGCTTGATACTCAGAGAAAATTACGTTACAATCAGTTTCTCCCATTGGAAAAATGATAAAAAGATATCTAAATAAAACCTAAACTGTGTATTTATATGTTCCTAGGTGTAGAGGATTTAAAATTCGAACTCAGAAAAGCCGTTTTCAAGTTGACGGTTTCATCGATGGCCCATCGATAGACTGACGGTCCGTCGATTGGACCGTTGTTAAGAGTCCCAAAATGTCACGTTCTAGATAACGGTTGACGGTTAAGTCGGCGGTCCATCGCTGGTCCAGCGGTCCATCGCGCTTGCTGTTACTTGATTCTCCAAAAAGTCATGTTCTATTTTGTCCCGACAACCAAGTTGGAGGTTCGTCGGATGGTTGACGGTTTGCCACTTGAACCATCGCAGAGGTCATGCATTTGATTCCTTCTATTAATCTCTGACGGTCAGCCCGACGGTCTGTCGCATGGCTGGCGGTCCGCCAGTTTGACCGTTGGTGGCCTTTTTCTGTTATTTTTCCAAGTTTTCTCCTTCAGCTAACTCCTTATCCTGAAACACTAAAATTCAGGATTAAATACAACATCGGTTGCTTGAAAATATACAATTATCCCTTGAAAATGATGTAAAATATTCCGTCAAAAGCCTGAACATCAACACCCTCAACTTAAGACAATTGCTTGTCCTCAAGCAACTCAGCACCAAATTGCACGCACGAATAACACAATGACAAACAATCAACTATTGAACTAGATTTCACACAACCATTCACTTGTCATCCCACTCATATGGGCTCAACACATTAGGATCTATAACCGGCATTGTTTCAATATTCAGTACACACATACAATCATGGACATCATATCCGACAGAGCCAGTAAAACTAAGTGTAACTCAAGTTGCCCTCACAGCCAATGAAGTCCACCACTCATTATATCTTGTGGACACAATTAAGACTCTGACACTCAACAAAGAAGTTACAAACATAGTCTGCATACCCATAGGCTTGCACTTATCATCTAACACTTCTTTATGGTTGATTCGCCAAGATCAAACAGGTCTTTTTCAGGCTTATAATGAGGCTCCGGGGTAAGGTGAGGATAATTTTTGGAAAAAATAACTCAACTTTCAGACTAACTCTCTTTGCCTTTGAATTTTACTAACCAAGGCTACTACTTTACCAGCTCAGTTATAATCTTTATTATTCACTAACACTTTACCACCCTTTCTCCTTTTTTTATATAAGCATCAGCCACCCTCAACTTATGCTGATGCAGTCAGTTACGGTGCACAATACCTTGAATAGGTCAGGGCCAAATGCTTAAAACTAAGCTCTAAACCAACTTTCATCTTAACAATAGCCACCCTCAACTTAGGTGTTTTGCCTAAGTTAAGGTGCATAATGCCCGATATTGGACCAAGGCTAGAGTTAGGTGTTAACAACCTAAAGAGAGTTAATTAGAGTTATTGGTGATAAAGAAAACTAATACAAGCTCAAAAAGGGTTCAAAAATGGAAAAATCTTTTTGGTGGGGTTAATTATTTTGGCTAAGTAGACTGAAAGTACAAGGAGGCCTACTATCATATCCTATAGAATCAACCACACGACAACATCAATGAACTGGGCAAGTTCTAGATATTACACTATGCAAGAACTAACACAAATACTCTCACACACAGGCAACTGAGTCAAACTCATCCTACTGCTCTTAGGATTTCCATCACATGATTATGCATATCTTACATGTTAATGTCAATTACAGAGTCACTAAAGGTTGCTCACATATGCTAAATGATAGGAGTAAATGATCATACCGATAATTTCATATCCTTATGCTAACATCATTCGTCATCCATATACACAGCAAGATGCTAAAATAAAAGACACTTTTATAAATAAATATTAACAAGCAGATATTTACATCACAACCTAAGAAAAGAAAATGCAATCCTAGACATGCCGGTTCTACTAGATAGCACACGGGAGGAAAAGGACATCGGCAACAAAAACCCCCATGGTACAAGTACACCCACCCCCATAGAAAATAAATATTTTGTCCTCAATGCATTAAATTAAAGCATAGAGGAGGGGAATACTTATAATGCCTCTTATTTATATGAGGTATTTGTGAAATATTGTGAGGCTCCAGCGTTCTCACCTGCTGCAACGTTGACCCCTATGGTGGTAGGGGTACTTATAAACTCATCTTCCAGATTCGGAGGTATCACATCCCGAACTGGGTCTGAACTGGGCCTCCTTGCTAGGGCGGAACTGGTGGATACTCCAGCGGCTTCATCTTCTACCTTTTTCCTTCTTTTCTCTTCATTTCTCCCTCTAGAAGCTTTTCTGTCTGTGCTTTTGCATGCATTTTCATCCACCTTCTTGCCTTTGTCTTTCAGCGGTTTTCCCATCAAATCAACAATTCCTTTATCTTTATCACTCATCACTAGGGCTGGGTAAAAAATGGGCTGCTGAGATTGCCTGCTCTTCAATTCTGCTATGTCAGCCCATGCCTGTTTAAACTCTGCCATAAACTTAGCAAGATTTGAAATGGACATCATATCCAACTTTTTGTTGATTATCTCTTCCATGTGATCCATCCTATCTGAATGTTTTGGAATGGACGGATTGCTTCTACCATAATTTGATCAACAAAAGGTTTGAATTGTGAAGCCCATGCATCCAGCTATTTGTGAAACTTCTTCTGCAACTTCACAGACTTGGCAAAGTTTTCCTGTGTCAACCTATATTCTGCATAATTTGCCCTACCTATTGGTGGTGCAGACCCTGACCCTGCGGATGTACTAGGTGACACATAGTCAGGCGGCACATAAGTAGTGATAGGCAAGGGGATACCTAAAAGAATTTCAGAAGTATCCGGGGCTGGCACAGATTGCGTCTGATAGGTTGGGGGTTTATTGACCCTTGCGTCTGATAGGCTGGGGATTTATTGACCCGCATCTCAAACTTTGAATCATCTTTTGATTTCTCAATATTTTGCCTATGTGTTGCCCGAATTTTATTATCAACACCTTGAATCAAGGGCACATTTGCTTGTCTGCATAACTCCATGATTAGACATGGGAACGGTAGTGTACTTGACACCTTATAAGCCCTCACAAATAATTCATCAGCAATTATTTGGCCGAAATTAATCTCCATCCCTGAAATTAAACTAGCCACCAACACAGCCCTGTAACTATCTAAATTGGCATCAAGCTCAATCTAAAAATAGCCCATCAGAACTTAGCTCTAAAGCTAAGAGAGGACTTAGCAATGCACTCACGCGGGTTGGTTGCCCAGCAGAGGTTACCATTATCAGTCAGCAACCTAGCCAACCAAGGTTTCTGAGTAGATGTAGATGTTAGCCGATACTCAAGATCAGGAACAACAAGTGGCGATTCATAGTCAGGCCCAAACAGCATCTTGTTGATGGTTTGAGTCGATATATTGATGTTAACTCCTCGGATAGGGACCGACTCCCTATTGGGCAAATTTGAGATCTTCGAGCCCTTTGGATAATCCTTTTCTGCCAATACCAAATAATTAGCAAAGAACTCTCTTACCCAATTCGGCTGATATGATCCGGGAGGCTTTATCATCCAGGCCAATCCTTACTCATTGAAAAGATGCTCCAGCTCAGGATATTCACGTAACCCCATTGTCACTTTCCAGTGACTTGGCACGATAGCGGCGCATCGCGCTAAGGATGAAAATTGAGAAATTTTCTTAGACATTAAAGACGTGTCCTAGGGTTAAAAGGGTCAATTTCCCACCCTATATAAGCCTTATAACACGAGATTTGGCTATAATTCAGCAACTTATACTCGATTACTCTCAAAAACTCTCGAGAACAAGCCCTGGGGTTTTCATAGAAGGCTCAATTCCCAGGGAATTCACTGTCAAATTTCAAGAATCTCTCCGTCAATCTTTGTAGAATCACGAACTAAGGTATGCGTAGTGTTCATTCATGGACTCCTTTCGTCCATAAAGTCCAAAAATCTCTTTTATAAGTTTACGTTTATGGATTTCTTTATGAATTTCATGTTGGATTTGTTTTGTTTATGTTGAGAATGATCAATTGAATTCAAATCCATGTTGGGTGATCAATTTATGTGGAATTGATTTGTATAAATGTATATTCATGTGAACCTATGAATAAACCCTAGGATGATGAAATTAGAGATGAATCATGATGATTAATTGTTGTATAATGTTGTCTACCATGTGTTTGATTAAATGTCTAGATGAAGGAACAATGCCCAACTAGTATGATATCATGAAATCCCCATGTATGTACAAGCTTATGCATATCACATGTTTGATGAAGTGCTTCAATATATGAACTATGAATTGTGTTGTTGGTCATGTGTTCAAGTAAGCCATGCTATGTCAGTTTCTTCTTATCGAGTCCTGGGGGTACTTGTACCCTAACATTTAGCTGTGTGCCTAGAGCCATGTCATGTTTTCACGATACTCTCAGTCAAGCTATGATCCATAGAACTCAGTCAGTCATGTGACTCAGGAAATCTCAGAAATCTCAGTAATCTCAGTAGTTTAGTAATCTCAGTGATCTCAGTACTCAATAATCTCAGTAACCTCAGTATTTCTAGTCAATCTCAGTAACTTCAATCTTCTCAGTCAGTCCTCGGAACTCAGTACATTCTGTCAGTCAGCAAAACTCAGTAAATTCAGTTTAGCTCCGCTAAACAACACCACTAGTATCAATTCAGTTCAATTAATCAATTTAGCTCAGTTAATTGGTCCAGTTCGGCTAATCAGCTCAGTTTAGTTAATCAGTTCAGTGTCTTTCATATGGGAGTAGGATTCAGCACCGAGCGAGCCTAGGGATGGGGACTCACCTGCAAGATAAGACTGAGATCCCTAGAAGCAATCCCTAAGTTCCAAAACTACGTAGCCAACGTAGGTACGAGATGTCACCCATTAGATAGGAATGACATACTCAGGGATCACCCGTTAGAGCATTTAAATGTATAGGACTGATCCCAGGGATCACCCGCTAGATTAGGACTGACTCTACAGCAGTTGTCTTTACCAGTGGCGCGGTACTGATACCCTTCCAACTGGGGTTATAGGTTGGACCCCAGTTAGCTTAGCATGGGGCATGTCGGTTAGATGAATACATCCCACAGTTTCAGTTACAGAATCAGGACTGTCAGATATAGTCAATTCAGCTCGTAGTATAAATCTAGGACTATCAGATACAGTTAATCCTTATCATTATAAATAGACTCTGGGATCACCCACTAGGCAGGGCTGATCTCAACTATGGTCAATCAGTATCAGTATTATCAGATTTAGAGATCACCCGCTAGATAGGATTGATCTCAGATTTAGTTACTCAAATACAGTACGGAAGTTAGCTAGTTCCATCAGATTCAGGACTGTCAGATACAGTCACTCATGTTATTATTATTCAGCTTCAGGACTGTTAGATACAGTCAACCAGACCAGTTTTTCATAATCAGAACTGTCAGACACAGTTATTCATGTATTAATAACATAGTATCAGTCCCTCAGTATTCAGTAACACAGTATCAGTCTTTCTCACTCATCAGTGACTCAGATGTCTATATCAGTAAACTCAGTAGTCAGAACTTAGTATTCACTCCTATCACGATCTCAGTTACAGTTACATAGTCATGCATGTATTCTCACGTTCATGTTAGTCAGTCAGTTAGTATTGTTCATGCATATGAACCATTTGTATTCAGCCTACCTCACTTGCATACCAGTACATTCAAAGTACTGATGCATTTGTGCTATGGTGTCTTATACCATAGGTTTAGAAGTATGAGCTCTAGAGCATCAGTAGCATCCCAGTTCAGCACGTGAGTCAGCTATGAGTTCTCATATTTCGAGGACATGATGATTACATTATTATTTTAGTGTTCAGATTATTTCAGTAGTCGAAGTTAGTTGGAGACATGTCCCATCAACTCCTTATTCAGACAGTTTAGAGGCTTTCAGACTATAGCATGTCAAATAGTTATTTCATATTTGTTTTGGTATTGTTATACCGCTTTCAGATATTGTTTTATCAGTTGTTTATCTAGTTTGAACCTTATGGGCTTTCAGTATATGTTTCCGCATTTATACAAAATATAATGTAGTGTTTAGGTATAGATATCAGTCATGGGTTAGCTTATGGTCCTTCGGGGTCATGGGCACCATGTAGCGTTCTGGATACCAGATTTGGGGCGTTACACTCTTTGTCAGGTGTTGAAGGCAGGTGCCTCCTCACTCATGGCCGGCTCACTTCTTCCTCATGCTCTACCACCACCTCTAGTCGAAGGGAGTTTGCATGCCATAATGCCTAAAAATGGGACAAGGAATTAGTTTACAGGTCAAAATAGACTAAAAATAGTGATAATATAGCTCGACGGTCATCTTGACGATCCATCGATGTTGCGATGGTCCATTGGACTGACCGTCAACCTTAACCAGTAAGTGTTGAATGTTCAGAGTCTTGTGACGGCCGAACTGGCGGTCCGTCAGGTGACTGACAGTCCGCCAAGTGGTCCATCACAACTTATCCAGTGAGTAACATTCTTGGGACTTTTACGACGGTCCACCCGACGGTCCATCGCAAGACGACGGTCCACCAAGGTGGCTGTCACAACCCCTTCTTCAGTTTCAAATTTCACCTCAATATTTTGTCGAACACTTGGTGTATAGTATCGATTTTTAGCACAGTAATGACACCAATTTCACATTTAAGATCAACCTTTTTTACTTCAAACACATGGGTTACTCAGACTTCACTCAGAATAGAGTATATCAAAGTTTGACAATCAAAAAAATCATTAACAAGGCAAAATAAGAAAATAACATGCAATTCTTTTTGAATCATTGAAATCTTCTTGCACTTGAATTCATTATTAAAAACAAAGTTTGACAGAATTGCGATCATACCTTGATTTTAGATTGTTCTTCACTAATCAACTTTTCAAAACTTCACCCCACACAATAACTAAAAACTTGCTTATAGAGAGAACTCAATTTATTTTGTGATGAGAGGTAGAGAAGGATGAGTTTGTTTGAATAAGGGAGAAAAAGAAGAGGGTGAATCCTAAAGGGGAATAACTGACTTCAGATTCTTTGAATTCAGAGGAAGTTAAACAGTTGCATAATTTGAAAAGGTTGAAACGTATGAAACCACTTGCTCTTATTGGGTAAGAGATGTTTGGGTCGGTTTCATATACTTTAAATAACACTTCAGATCTTCCCGACCCGACCCGACCCGAACTTAGTGTTTTCTAGACGGCCTACTTAACGGTCCTTCGGGTGTTTGGCGGTCTGTCTGGTTGTCCATCACAACTTACCAAAGATCAAAAAACCCTGCTTTGCTGCGACGGCTTATCTGACAGTCCGTCAGTAATTCGATGGTCTATCGACTTGCTCATCATTCTTTTCCAGAGAACTTGAATTTCAACATCTGGTTAACGAGGGGGGGGTGACGGTCTGTCGAGACCCTGATGGTCCATCGGTTTTTCCATCAACTCCTTTTCGACTGTAGAACTCCTTTCTTTATGCATTTTCGGTCCTGCGCACTTAAGAAACACATCAGATCATACAAAAATAATAAATAAACTCTAACTATGATTATAACAACACTTTGTGGGTTGCCTCCCACTAGCACCTGATTTAATATTGCGGTACGACTCAGGGATCTTGATTACTCAGACTTCATCGAGATAGATAGTATCTATGCACTTCATCGAGTCCATTGGAGCGATATACAACTTCACTCGTTGCCCTTTATCCTTGAAGACACTTTTGTCTTTATTTTCAAGTTCAACTACTCCAGATGAGCAGACTTAGTTAACTTTGAATGGGCCATACCACTTTGATTTAAGTTTACCTGGAAAAAGCTTCAATCTAGAGTTGAAGAGGAGTACCCAATCACCTTTCTAAAAGTCTCTCTTTGCAATCCTCCGGTCATGATATCTCTTTATATTTTCCTTGTATAGGTCTGCTCCTTCGTACGCACCGAGATGGAACTCATCCATCTCATTCAACTGGCCCAATCTCAACTCTGTTGCCTCATTCCAATTCAAGTTCAGCCTCCTGAGTGCCCACAATGCCTTATGCTCCAATTCAATTGGCAAGTGACATGTTTTTCCATAAACCAATTGATACGGTGACATACCGATAGGTGTCTTGAAAGTTGTTCTACATGCCCATAAGGCATCATCAAGCTTCCTAGACCAATCTTGTCTTTTTGCGTTCACCGTTTTAGCAAGAATGGCTTTGATCTCTCTATTCAAAATCTACACTTGCCCACTAGTTTGTGGGTGGTATGGAGTTGCCACCTTATGCTTCATAACACCATGCTTTGCTAAGGTAACTCTAAACACTCGGTTGCAAAAATGTGTTCCACTGTCGCTTATGATGGTGCGCGGCACCCCAAAATGAGAGAATATATTTCTTTTAAGGAATGCAATACCTCTCCTCCCTTTATTATTGATATGGGCATGATTATGAAGATGGATATTTTTTAGAGTGTTAAATGCAACCTATGGAGTGTACGAGTTGAAGTGTGAAAAGGGCTCCAGAGCCGCCCCTATATTGCACTCCATGGGCGTCATTTTGTCCATTTAACACTAAGAGGCACTTTTATCTATTATTTGTATTAGCCTATATAAAGAACATGTTAGGGTTTTAGCTCAGGAGTTATTGAATGTTGATGTAAGAACACAAAGAACATCTCTCTAGAGAGAGAGAGCCTCCCTAGGGAGAAACTAGAACAGGAGCAAGTGTGGAATCACTTGTGAATGTGTATTACTTGGAAACGTTGGTGCTTGAGAGGTGGATTCCGATCTTGTGTCTTCGTAAGGGTGTGGTGTTTCTATTATAAGTAATAGGGGTCCTTAGATTTAATAAATCTTTGGGTTCCTAATCTTGTAATAGTGTATGTCTCACTTTCTATCTTTACATTTCATGTCTTAGTTTATGTTGTCTAGTGAACCTGTTGGTTCTTGTTGTATTTTATAATCTTGTAAGGTTGGATTGTTGTTATCCTAGTCTTGTTCTTCTTATTATAATGTTGTTTATCCCTTATTTTTGTTAGTCATTTACACCTTGTTTCTTGTTGTTGTTGGAGCCGAGAATCATGTTTATGTTGCTCTCGGGTTTCCTTTTGTTTGTGGACTATTTTTGGCTTCTTTTTTATATGACCCAATTTTGTCTCTTATCATTTGGTATCAGAGAATGACTTGATCTTGTTCCTACAAGATCAATCCTAGGCTTGCTTGTTAGAAAATTCAAAAAAAAAGTGTTAAAAACTGAAAATTCTAGAAAAATAGCAATTTGTCCGTGTTTGTGTTCTTGGCCAAAATTGTGTTCTTGTTGTGTCTTGGCCGAGATTTGTTTGTTTTGTGTATAGATATAGTAGTGTTCTTGTTTGTTTTGTTGTTTCTAGTGCTAGTTTTCTTGTCCACTAACACTTAAAGTTTAGATTTAAACTTGAGCATGAACTTGTTGAAAGTTGTTGTGAACATAAACTTGGCCCATTGTTGTTGTTCTTGTTGTTATGGATTTGAAGTTGTCCATGTTGATGTTGTTGTTATAGCTTGGCCGAAGGTGACCTTGTAGTTGGGCGTTGGACTTGTTGTTGTCGTTCTTGAAACATTGTTGTTGTGTTCTTGTTGTTCTTCACCCTTTCATCTTTTGTTAACACAAGAAAAGAGAACTTTAAATCTACAAAAGGTGAAAGACAAGTTGTAGTAGTTGTTGGTGAAAGGACTAGTTCACATCACTCATAGACTTGACAACAACTTTTTCTACCACTTTTCCATATTTCAAGGAGCCTTGTTTTGTGGAACTAGTACAAGTCAAATCTCATCTTTTGAGTTGAATTTGAAAAGAGTTACAAGACTTGTGCTTTCCCTCCAAATACTAATTGTCTTCCATTCCAAAATTATAAGGATTAAAAATTTTAAGAATGGTGATTAAAACTTGTGGGACCTGGGGCCAATTAGAAGGTGACACGTCATCAAACTACTATTCACATGACAAATTTTGGCTCAAATTTTGATCTCTTAGTTTCATTTTGTTGAGTTCTTTAGTTTCATTTGTTGATTCCAATACTAACTTACAAGCCAGTGACCATTTACTAAATTGTGAGTTGGTTTTGAAACCGTTCTTCATATTTACATCTTTGTGTGTTTTTTTCTTATTCTTTGGATTCATTATAAACATTTGGTTTACCTCTCAACACCTCACGGAGTTCAAGCAAGCATACAACACTTGTGAGATTAAGTGTGAGGAATCCGAGGACAAAGAAATAAAGAGAGAGTATGAGGACCTTTCTTTTACAACTAACTCATTTGTTGTTTTGTAGTGAAACTTCTTGGCTAAACTCAATTGAATCATATGAGATTAAAGACAAATCTCAAAATGGAGAGGAAGTCGAGGTGCAAAATGAAGATGTGGTCGAGACTTGAAGTTGTTGTGTTCTCGATTTCTTCTAATTTTGTGGGTTGTTTTGGTTTAGTTGTGCCGTGAATTTGAGGTCAAATTCCTCTCAATCTAGAGAGGATGATATAATCACGATTATGAAGATGGACGTTTTTTAGTGTGTTGAATGCAACCTACGGAGTGTACGAGTTGAAGTGTGAAAAGGGCTCCATCGCCGCCCCTATATTGCACTCCATGGGCGCCATTTTGTCCATTTAACACTAAGGGGCACTTTTTTCATTTTATCTATTATTTGTATTAGCCTATATAAAGAACATGTTAGGATTTTAGCTCAGGAGTTATTGAATATTGATGTAAGAACACAAAGAACATCTCTCTAGAGAGAGAGAGCCTCCCTAGGCCGAAACTAGAACATGAGCAAGTATGGAATCACTTGTGAATATGTATTGCTTGGAAACGTTGGTGCTTGAGAGGTGGATTCCGATCTTGTGTCTTCATAAGGATGTGGTGTTTCTATTATAAGTCCTAGGGGTCCTTATATTTAATATATCTTTGGGTTCCTAATCTTGTAATTGTGTATGTCTCACTTTCTATCTTTACATTTCATGTCTTAGTTTGTGTTGTCTAGTGAACCCGTTGGTTCTTATTGTGTCTTGTAATCTTGTAACGTTGGATTGTTGTTATCTTAGTGTTTTTATTTTTATTATAATGTTGTTTATCCCTTGTTGTTGTTAGTCATTTACACCTTGTTTCTTGTTGTTGTTGGAGCCGAGAATTGTATTTGTGTTGCTCTCAGGTTTCCCTTTGTTTGTAGATTGTTTTTGGCTTCTTTTTTATACGACCCAAGTTTGTCTCATATCAATTATCGTCCAAGGAAATAGCCTCGACCCATTTAGATACATAATCAACGGTAACCAAAATGTATTTCATCTCATATGAGCTCATGAAGGGCCCCATAAAGTCGATGCCCCAGACCTCAAACAACTCCACTTCCATTATTTTTATCAAAGGTATCTCATGGTGCTTTGAGATTGACCCTTGTCATTGGCATTGATCATATCTCCATACAAACTCATAAGCATCTTTGAATAAGGTTGGCTAATAGTATCCACTCTGCAATACGTTCCTAGCAGTCCGGTCACCTGCATGGTGACCTCCAACCGGAGAGGCATGGAAAACTTCCAAAATGTTCAGCATGTCTACTTCTGGGACACACCTCCTTATAATATTATCTGCACAATGTCAAAACAAATACGGCACATCCCAAAAGTAATGTGTCACATCATGAAGAAACTTCTTTCTTTGGTGAAAAGAAAGGTTCTCCGAAACAACCTCGCTCACCATATAGTTTGCAAAGTTTGCATACCACGACACTCTTTCTAAGACAGCAGCCAAGATTTCTTCATCTGAAAATGCATCATCAATTTCTAGCTCATCCTTGAGGATTTGACTTCCCTCCAGTCTAGAAAAGTGGTCCGCGACTTGATTCTCGCATCCCTTCCTATCTTTGACTTCGAAGTCAAATTTTTGGAGAAGCAATACCCATCTGACTAATCTCAACTTAGCATCCTTTTTGGCTATCAAATATCTCAAGGAGGCGTGGTCTGTGTGAACCACCACCTTAGTTCCCAATAGGTAAGCCCGAAACTTCTTAAAGGCATAGACAACTGTAAGAAGTTCCTGTTAAGTAACAGTGTAATTCTTTTGAGCTCCATTTAAGGCCTTACTTGCATAATAAATAGGATAAAATAGTTTATCCCTCTTCTGACCAAGTACAGCCCCAAGCGCCACTCTGTTTACATCGCACATAATCTCAAATGGATTTGACCAATCTGGATCAACAATAATAGGAGCATCAACTAACTTTTCTTTAAGGCAATCAAATGCCTTAAAGAAATCATTATCACATATGAACTTGACTTCCTTCTCCAACAACTTACAAAGTAGGTTTGCAATTTTTGAGATGTCTTTTATGAATCACCGATAGAAACCCGCATGACCAAGGAAACTACACACTCCCTTTACTTAAATGGGAGGTGGTAGCTTCTCAATAACCTCAACCTTAGCTCGGTCGACCTCAATCCCCTTGGCTAAAATTTTGTGACCAAGGATAATGCCCTCCTTCATAATGAAGTGGCATTTCTCCCGATTAAGCACAAGATTAAACTCCTCGCATTGCTCCAAAGCTCTACTCAGATTCACCAAACACAGCTCAAAAGAACCACCTACTACTGAGAAATCATCCATAAACACCTCCAAGGTGTCTTCAACCATATCGAAAAAGATAGATATCATGCACCATTGAAAAGTAGCGGGTGCATTATACAGACCAAACGGCATCTGCTTGAAGGCAAAAGTACCATACGGGCAAGTGAATGTCGTCTTTTCCTAATCCTCTGGGGCTATAGAAATCTGATTATAGACAGAATACCCATCTAGGAAACAATACCAACCTCTTCCTGCTAACCGATCAAGCATCTAATCCATAAAAGGCATTGGGAAGTGGTCTTTTAAAGTCCACAAATTAAGCTTGCGATAGTCCATACAAACTCCCCACCCAGTCACAGGACTGAGCGGAATCAACTCATTTATCTCATTTGCTACAACAGTCATGCCCCTTTTCTTGGGCACGCATTGGACAGGACTTACCCACTTACTATTAAAAATGAGATATACAACTCATGCATCAAGCCATTTAATAATCTCCTTCTTAACCACCTCTTGTATAAGTGGGTTAAGACGGAATTGATGCTCAATAGATGGTGTGCAATCTTCCTCAAGCTGAATCTTGTGGGTGCAAATACTCGGAAGAATGCCAATAATATCTGCAATAGTCCAGCCTATCACCCTTTTGTACCTCCGGAGTACTGAGATAAGTTCCTCTGCCTGTTGTTCACCCAGATCTGCTGCAATAATCACAGGTAAAGTATTTCCATTGCCTAGAAACACATACCTTAGATGGCCTGACAATTCCTTTAACTCCAACACTGGTGGGTCTTCAATAGATGGTTTTGCCGATAGTGTTGGGAAATTTTTAAGATCTAGATCCAGCTTTTTGGGAGTATAATAATATGATCCCATTTCAGTCAAGGAACAAACAGTCTCCTCATACTCTTCGATGCCTTCGTTATCGAAATTCATCAAGACAGCAACCAAAAGCTCAACAACAAATTTCTCCTCTATCGACATTCTGGCTCATCCTCGTAATAAATATCCACATTAGAGAACTGTAAGACCCCGTAAAATACTTAAGCTTAATTCAGTCCTTTAAGCTTGTCAAGGGGGTCACAGACTTAGAAAATTCTAGCTAGGTGCCCAGACTTAGCATAATTTTGGCCTTCAAAAGTTGAAAAATTCATTTCACCACCTTAACGTCCATTAATGGTCTATATTTTTGTTAATTCATGATCAGGAAGGTCAATAGATATTCCCGAACAAGTTTCATATTTTTCGGAACTCGTTTCAAGCAAGTTTGGAAGTCCAAAAATAGTAGACCAACGCGATCTTGGCGCGCTGCATTGCCAATCGCGTTGGTCACTAGTTGTGCAGACTGCCAAAGCCAAAACAACTGAGGCTCGACGCGTTTACAGCATGCCGCATCGGGTATAGCGTCGAAACCCTCGCCGCACCGCGCCGCCCATAGCATCGGTGCCCAGTTATTTAGTCATTAAATGTCCACGTTTTAAAGGGCAAAGAGGTAATTCTCCCACCCCTATATAAGTCAAAAACATGGTATAAAGCCCCATTTACACTAAAATATAGACATTTCCCTCAAGATCCTCTCAAGAACACATTAGGGTTTTCAATTGTGGATCAAAGTCCAAGCAAATTTCTTCATGAATTATCAAGAATCCTCCATCTAAGGTATGCATAGTGTTCATTCATGGACTTCTTTCGTCCTTGAATCCCAAGAATCAAGTTTTAAATTATGAATTTTGATATTCATTCTATGAACTGAATTATGTTCATGTGTTGTTGTTGTATGAATTCCAAGATGGAACCTTTATTATGTCTTTATGAAGTTACGCTAATATGTGGACTGAAATCATGAATTGGGTGGAATTGCGAAGTAAGGTTGTATTAAATTCATGCTCATGCCTAAGCCTTAAATCATGCAATCTAAGTGTTTGATAAAATGCCTAGGAGAATAGAAATTATGCTTGGTAGTTAAACTGTGACCCAAGTTATGAATGTACATGTTCCCCTATGTTTAAAATGATTTCCATGAGGATTGTTGTGTAATAAAATTGCGTGATGATATAATTATGATATTAAAATGATGAAGTTAAGACATGATCATATGCATTCTAAGCTATATACTAGATTATTATAACCGCGTGCTTCATGAAATATCCCCTACTATTGTAGTATGAATTGTTGATGTTGGCCATGTATTCAAAAAAGTCATGCTTTGTCAGTTTCTTTCTATCGAGTCCTGGGGGTACTTGTATCCAAAAAATATAGTTGTGTACCTAGAGCCAGTGTCATGTTTCACGATATCCTCATTCAAGCCATGATCCATAGAACTCAGTCAATCATGTGACTCAGGAAATCTCAGTAAATTCAAAAATCTCAGTAGTATTTCGTCAGTCAACGGAACTCCATAAAATCAGTCTAGTCCAGTTCAGTTAATTATGTTCAGTGTCTATTCAGATGGGAGTAGGAATTAGCACCGAGCAAACTCAAGGATAGGAACTCACCTATTATATGAGGGTGTGATTCTTAGAAGTTATCCTTGTGTTCCTGAACTACGTAGCCAGCGTAGGTTGAGACATCATAGCCTGTTATATGAGGGTAGATAAGGTGGATTAACCTGTTATATGAGGGTTACCACCATTCTCACTAGAGTTACCTATTATATGAGGGTTACTCACAGATTGTCCTTACCAGTGGCGCGGTATTGACACCCATCCAATTGGGGTTACAAATTGGACCCCAACTTAGCTATATTATGATTATTCGGGGTATGTTGGTTAAATAACTACTTCCTACAGTTTCAGTTACACGATCAGGACTGTCAGATACAGTCATACAGTTTCAGTAAAAGAACTCAGATAGTTCTTCAGAATTTAGAACTGTCAGATACAGTCAACTCAGAACAGTACGAAACTCAGCTAGTTCCATCAGAAACTAGACTGTCAGATACAGTCGCTCAGTATCAGTTATTTCAGTTATACATCTATCAGTATCTTATGTTATCAGCACTCAGGCTCAGTAATTATGTCGTCACGATCTCAGTTATAGTTATTACATATCCATGCAAGTATTCTC
This sequence comes from Capsicum pubescens, assembly GCA_030864215.1. NCBI lineage: Eukaryota > Viridiplantae > Streptophyta > Magnoliopsida > Solanales > Solanaceae > Capsicum > Capsicum pubescens. Next base: position 26,810,454 of record CM061549.1, on the reverse strand, counting down.
ACGTTCATGTTATCCAGTCAGTAAGTATAGTTCATGCATGTGAAACCTTTTCATTTAGCCTACCTTCAATGCATACCAGTACATTCAATCGTACTGACGCATTTGTGCTATGGTGTTTTTTATACCATAGGTTCAAAAGCACGAGCTCCAGAGCAACAGTAGTAGCTAGGTTTAGCGGTGAGTACTCATCATTCGAGGATAATATTATGAGTTATTTCATTAATTTAGTTTTAGCTTTCAGTAGATGGAGTTAGTTGGGGACATGTCCCATCAACTCCTTATTCAGACAGTTAGAGGCTTTTCAGACTACCATGTTCAGACGGTTATTTTAGTTGTTTTGGGTATTTCATACCCCATCCAGATATTATGTTTTATCAGTTATGTTCAGTATTGAACCTTACGGCCTACTAGCCTTTATTTCCGTATTTTTATGTATATATTATGCAGTGTACACGTACAAATATAAGTCATGGGTTAGCTTGTGGTCCTTTGGGGTCATGGGCACCGTGTAGTATTTCGGGTATTAGATTTGGGGCATTACAAGAACACACTCATTTCTTTGTGTTGCTTCATAGATTAACATACATCAAACCGAACTACTTCATCATTAAGCCTGAATAAGATCTCATTAGCTTGCAAGTCAATAAGCACGCTTCTAGTTGCAAGAAAAGGTCAACCCAAGATTATGGGTACCTCAAAGTCCACCTCACAATCCAGAATAACAAAATCTGCAGGGAATATAAAGTTGGCCACCTTCACTAGCACATCATACAAAATACTCACTAGTCGCTTTACCGACCTGTCCGCCATTACTAGTCGCATGTTTGTGGGTGTAGGATCCCCCAAACCCATCTTATTATAAAAAGCAAGTGGCATCAGGTTAATACTCACTCCTAGATCACACAGGGCCTTAGAAAAATCAAGAGACCCGATAGTACAAGGAACCGTGAATGCTCTTGGGTCCGCTTTCTTTTGCACCAAAGACCTTGTTGAAATAGCACCACAGTGATGAAGGTTATCTACTGGTTCGTAGATCATTGCTATCTTCTTCGTCACCAGGTCTTTCATGAACTTAGAATACCCAAGCATCTGCTCTAATGCCTCCACTAAAGGCACATTCACCGTCAATTGCTTCAGCATAACCATGAATTTGCTAATCCTTGTATCATCCTCTTTCTTTGCCAATCTACAAGGAAGTGGCGGTGGTGGTTTTGAAAGAGTAGTAACCACCGCCTCCTTCTCTTTTTTTTGTTTTTTCCTCTAACTCAGCAATCTGCTGATGGTTAGATGTACTCGCTTCACCATCCAGATTCTCAGACCTCACTGAATGAGTTTCATCATCATCAACCTCCTCTTCAATCACATCGTCGATCATAGTTTTTCTAACAGAAGGTCCAGGTAATACTTTACCACTCTGAGTGGTCACTACCATGTAGGAGCTATCATTTCCAGGATTCTACACTATATCGCTAGGCAAGGTACCGCTCTTCTTTTGATTAAATGCGGACGAGAGTTGGCTTATCTGTTTCTCCTATTTCTTAATAAAAGTTGAGTGTGAATTCACTAGCTGACTCATGGAAGATAAGTCACTCTTCATTTTTGTTACCCCAGCATTGGTAGCCTCAACTCCCTTTAACAGTTTTTCCATCATGTCTTCCATGGACATCTTGCCTTAACTGGTAGCTGTATTATCCCGATTTTCAGAAGGTACATATGGTCCACTCCTATCATTTTTGTTCTTCCAACTCCCTTGGTCCCTATCTTTGTAACCATCCTTGTCGTAACAGTTCTGACCTTGATTCCCTTGGTTATTGCCTTGGAAACCCCCCTGATTATTTAGATAATTTGTCTCCTCCTCAGAATCAGAATCATCTCTCCCTTGTGACCCTATAGCTTTTACCTTCTCAGTCTTATCGGATAATAAATATTTAGTAAGCAGACCTATCTGTGTTTTCATGTGTGCCATATCTTGGTCACGCTTCTTCTCTTTCGGACGTTACTCTGCCGACATACCAATAGACACAGTAGGGATTTCTACCACTGAATCCATGGTATGCCAAGCTCTACTTATCTTAGTCAACCGTTCCAATATATATGCAGCCTCATTGAATGTAAGCTCTATGAATGCTCCTCCTACTATATTGTCAACTGTTGGTTTGGTTATAAAGTTCAAAGCTCTATAGAAAGTCTCCATTAAGTGATTATCAGTTATCTTGTAGTTGGGACATTGTGTCAACTTTTTCTTGAATCGCATTCAAGTTTCATGCAGTGCCTCGTTTGGCAATTGTCTGAAGTTGTTGATTTCATCCCTCAACTGTAATATCCTGGAGGGCGGAATGAACCTTTCTAGGAAAGCTCCTTTCAATTGCCTCCAGTTTGTTATAAAATCGGGGGCTAACTTATTCAACCATATTGTTGCCTCCCCAGATAGAGGCGACGGGAATAATTGAAGATGAATGGCATTTTGACCAACACCGGGGTTATCAAAGGACTTGAAAATATTGATAAAATTCACCAAGTGCATGTCTGGGTCATCTCCTAGAAGTCCTCCAAACAACCCCTTAAGATTTAACAGTTGTATCATGGTGCTTGTTAGGTTGAAATTTACCCTAGGTTCCAATGGGGGTGGAATAATCGCTCTTGTAGCACCAGTTTCATCCAATTCATCTCCTCTTCATCAAGATCAAATTGTACAGTAGGTTGGTGGTTTGCTCTCTCTCTAGCTGCCCGGTTTTTATTGGCAGCCGTCGCTGCATTCTCCGCATGCCTCCTGTTCGTTGGGTTAATCAGATCATCATCTTCTAAATCCTCATCATTAGGATTAGGGTCACGAGTTGGTTTTTCATCATGCTGTCAATTAACCTGTGCTCTATCCAAGTTGGCTAGTCTCTCAGCTTCTTGTTGTTCTTCCATTCTGCCAATTAGATGCGATTCAGGATTGAAGGGTAATAGCGGTTCTACTGAACTTCTGGTGCATGGCATAAAAAACAATGAACTTGTAATGAACCAAAAACAACAAATAAAAATAAAATTTGGGAAACTTGACCAAAGGTCAATTAACAATCACAAACTTAATTGACAATCATATTCCTCGGCAACTGCGCCAAAATTTGATACACCCAAATTACACCTCTCTTACGAGAGAGTAAGCAGTCATTGTCAAATATATAACCTAACTAGGTTGGGGTCGAATCCCACAGGGAATACTATGTTCACTAAGTATTATGGTTATTACTAGACTGTTGATCAAAGGTTCTGAATTAAAGAGGGGTTTTGGTTTGTAAATTTTATCTAGTTATTTGTATCAGAAAGTGTTCCAGACAGTGATTCTTATTTCAAATAGTAACTCAATGAGAGTAGACAAACTAGAGCTATGGTTACCAAGATGTTCGAGAGCTAGGGTTGTGAATTATTTTGAATTTCCAATTAATCGCTTCAATTGTAAGATTTATTGAATCCTATAATTTACCTATTTGTTTCTCAACCTAAATGAGTAGAATATCCTCCAATTCTCTTGAAATTAAAGAATGCGTTAATTTATTCAGTTATTCTCTCATGCGGGTTGATCTCGTTAAGGCATCAACCCTTAACCCAAAGGTTAAAGCCTTTAGAGTTCATGTAAACCTCTCTTTTTTTTCAACAAACACTTTTCTATTTGAACAAGTGATGTTCGAGGACTCACCCTTCAAGTTTGCAACCAAGAAAGGTCATTATTGTGAAGAAGGGTTTTATACAACTTTAGTTAACCATGGAAAGCAAATGTTTTCACAACCCCAATCAGCTTTTCACATCAAGACTCCCATAACCCTAGTTATGGAAGCTTAGCCACACATTTCCATAGAAGAAGAAGAAGAAGAAGTCATTGTATTTCTCATGAATAGTTCAGAAAATACTTACAAAAATCAGAAGATTTTTTCTTGAATCTTCAGAAAAAAATATGCATAAAATGTTTAGATCCACAATTCTAGCTTGATACTCAAAGAAAACTATGTTACAATTAGTTTCCTCCCATTGGAAAAATGATAAACAGATATATAAATAAAACCTAAACTGGGTATTTATATGTTCCCAGGTGCAGAGGATTTAAAATTCAAACTCAGAAAAGTCGCGTCCAAGTTGACAGTCTCATAAACAGCCCGTCAGTAGATTGATGGTCCATCGAGTGGACCGTCGTTAAGAGTCCCAAAATGTCATGTTCTGGATAAGGTTTGACTGCTAAGTCAGCGGTCCGTCGCTGGTTCGGCGGCCCGTCGCACTTTTCATCACTTGATTCTATAAAAAGTCATGTTCTGTTTTGTCCCGACAGCCAAGTTGGCGGTCCGTCGGATGATTGACGATCCGCCACTTGAACCATCGCAGAGTTCATGCATTTGATTCCTTCTGTTAATCTCTGATGGTCATCTCGGCGGTTCGTTGCATGGCTGACAGTCCGCTAGTTTGACCGTCGGTGGCTTTTTTCTGCTATTTTTCCAAGTTTTCTCTTTCAGCTAACTCCTTACCCTGAAACACTAAAATTCAGGATTAAATACAACATCGGTTGCTTGAAAACATACAATTATCCCTTAAAAAAGATGTAAAATATTTCGTCAAAAGTCGGAACATCAAGTGTTAAATGAGTAGAGATCTCTTTGTTCAACCCACACTTGAACTGGATGATGTCATGACTAATTTTTTCCCCACGATGATCAAGCTAAAACATGAGTTATTGAAACTCATCATAATACGCCATCACACTTTTGTTACTTTGACTCAAGTTGTACAATCGAACAAGCAACTCTTGGCGATAACTCTCGGGAAGGTACCATTGTCTCATTAAGTATCTCAATCGAAACCAAGGTGGTGGCTGCCCCTCAACTAATTCATTACCAAACCTCTTGACGTACTCCCACCAAGTGTTAGCATTGCCTTCAAAATGAGCTATGGCATAACAATTCTTTTTTTCTTCCGAGATATCATTAACTTGGAAAAATTTATCGTAAGCCGATTCCCAAGCAAAATTGGCCTCGGGGTCACTTTCACCTTTAAAGATTGGTAGGCTCAACTTGATGGTGTTGATGCATATGTCTCTCTCTTGGTATCAGTTTTCCCTTTTTCCATACCCTCGGTATCTCCTTGGATCCACATGACCCCCTCTTATCTCATCCTCCATCAAGTAAGCCTCATCAAAGGTTCCATACCCTTCATACTCCTCTCTACCATATTTCTCAAAGTGGGCAGGACGTTTTTGGACATTTGGAACATGATTTAGAGGAATTGGATTTTGTGGAAGTGGTGGTCTTTGGTTTAGTGGAGATTGGAAGGGGGTTCGGATTTAGTGGAGGTACTTGAAGTCCAAGTCTCTCTTGTGGGACTTGAGGAGTTTGGGAATGTATTGGTCTAGTTCAGTCACAGTTTGGAGGGAAAGAAGTGGTTTGGCTTGCGGTATTTAGTAGAGCTTGTGGTGGGTTTAGCATTTGGTGCAATATTTTGGGAGTAATGGTGGCGGAGGAAGTTCTATCATGTCCATTTGATGAAACATGTTGAGGAGTAGAAGGGCGAGATTTCCTTTGACTCTCCACTTGTTCTAATCTCCCACTAATAGTCGACACATCTCCCTTTATTGTGGTCAAATCCCCTCTCACGACTCCAACTTCCATATTCAACCTTTCAAGAGTTTGGGTCATAGCCTTAAGAGTGACCCTCATAGTCTCAATAGCATTGGAATCCATGGTTTGATACGTGGTTCCCTCCATTGTTAAGGTATCACCTACTAAATCAACAAACAAGTTAGTGTAGCCCTCTCCTCACTCACACTCTTAAGATCACCTCACACTTTAGTTCCACAAGTGTTGTAGATTGGCTAGTAACTCGTGAATCCTTAAAGTATGAGTAGACTCTTGTCTTTAGTGGATTATTATTTGAAAACTCAAGGAATTCTCATCGGACTAGAATCAAGAAGTTTCAACGAGTTCAAACGACAAAAGCACACAAGCGAACGATGATATGAACTTAAGGTTTCAAAGGACTAAGTAACAAGCTATTAGGAATGTACTAGTTTGTTAGTTAGTTCTCGAAACAACAAAGGGAAACCAAGAATCAACAATTAGAAACTAAGAAAATCCAAATTTGAGCTTAATCTTGACGTGAACAGTGTTTTAGGGTGACGTGGCAGCTTACAATCGGTCACGGCCCACACAATTTGTTCATCAACTTGAAGTCTTAATCTTTACATAATTTTTTTGTAATGGATGACTTGATAATGTAGGAAAAGTAAAAGTCTTGTAGTCTTTTTCAACCTTTCAAACTCAAAAGGGTGAGATTTGACTTTACTAGTCCCACAAGAGAAGGTCCCTTGATTTAAGGAAAAGTGGTTGTCAAGTCTAGGAAGTGATGTGTGCAAGTCTTCTCACAAACAACTTTACAACTTTTGTCTTACAATTTTTTGGATCTATTTTACACTTTTATTGTCTTAAGTTGTAAGAATATATGAAGAACAAGATGAACACCACAACAACCTTCAAGAACACAATAACAACTTCTTCAAGAACACAACACAACACCACCAATTGTCAACAACAAAGTACAACATACGACCATCTTCAAGTCACTACAACAATGGTAAATATTATAAGCTCAACTTTAGATCTAGACACTTTTAGTGTTGGTGATAAAGGATCCAACACTAGAAACACACTAAACAAGTAAAATACTACTAGATCTAGTCACAAAACTCTTGGCCAAGTCAACACAACAATACTTCAAATTTCGGCCAAGGTCTAACACAACACAATGTCTCTAACTTTGGTAAGATCTTCCCAAGATTGGTTTTGTAAGAACAAAATCAAGCCTTGAGTTTTGATACCAAATGGTAATAGATCAAGTTTACACCAACAAGAGCAACTAGATGAACAACAAGTGCTAGTGAATCGAAATAGGCCACACACGGCTTCACTAGGCTTCAAGAATCATGTTTTTAGAACAAGAATATGAGATTAACAACAAGAACCAGCAAGTCAACAATAATGCTAGTGAATCTAAAGAGCCCCACACGGCTTCACTAGACTTCAAGATTCCAACAACACAATATTAACAAGATTACAAGAAGGATAGTAACTTGACATACAATATTCAAGAGTCTAAGAACCCTAACAACAAGAGAGGACCCTAAGACTAAAGAATATCAACACCAAGTTCTTACTTGGACCAAGAGGAACTCTATGACCTCAAGATTCTAGTTTCTAGCCAAGATACAACACAAGTATCACTCTACTTGTGAGTTTCGAATTTGAGCTTCTCCAATAGAAGAGAGAAGTTCCAAAATATTACAAGTATTTTTTTCTCAAAATATAATGAATGAACTAAGTGAAAGAAATAACCCTAATATTGTCTATATATAGTACTCCACAAAATGAAAGAAAAATGACCATTCTAGCCTTAGTCTTGGGTGGCTTTGGAGTGTAATAAACTTACACTTCAAAGCCTCTCTTCACACTTCAAAACATGGAATTCCTTAGATGAATTAATTACACACTCACACACGGACATTTGCATGAACATGGCTTGGGTTTTTTGTAACTCCTGAACTTAGCTATGTGTGAATGGTCTTGAGCTAGTTGCACTTGTATCAATTGGTGGTTGTGCTATTAGTTGGAAAGCTACTTTATAGACTACGGTTGCTTTGTCAACTACTGAGGCAGAGTACATAACTATTACAGAGGCTTTCAAGGAAGCTATTTGGTTGAAGAGTCTGTTTGGTGAACTTAGCAAAGACTTACAGATTACTACGATCTTTTGCGATAGTCAGAGTGTTATTTTTCTTACGAAAGATCCGATGTTTCACGAGAGGACAAAGCATATCGATGTTAGGTATCATTTTGTGCGTGAAATTATTGCTCATGATGATATTGTAGTAAGCAAGATTAGTACCCATGATAACCCTACTGATATGATGACCAAGACACTACCAAGTGCCAAGTTTGAGCATTGCTTGGACTTGGTTGGTGTTAGTTGTTAAGATGTGCCTTTAGGGGCTTTTATGGAAGAGGTGGAGAGTTTGTCTTAAAATGGATTTGAGTTCTGAATTAGAATTCGTGTCAAGGTGGAGATTGTTAGAGTTGTGACTCAAATTTTGTTAATCCAGTCCTGAAAGTTTCGCGGTGCGACCCATGTTTCTGATTTTCAATGAGGTCTGTGGTGGTAGCGTAGGAATCGGGCCGACCTTTATGTTTTTGGGCCTAGGACCTATTTGTACGCACATACTATATAAGTGCAATTAGTGGGTCGGTTTTGGACATTCAGAAATTACGTCGTGCTCCACATTATACTCCTTTCCTTTCATAGTAAAATTCCTCTGCCTTTGCCCGTGATTTTTCCCGCAAGGATTTTCACGTAAATATGTGTGTTCTTGTCTTTTTCTTTTGCTTATGGTTTGCTTATTTTCTGCACGTTCATAACACCTACTGTTACAGACAAACTTCTACCCACTAACCCTTCACTCTAACCCGCATCCTCCACATCTTCCTATCAAGGGTCATGTCCTCCGTAAGCTGTAACTGCTCTATATCATGTCTAATCACCTCCCTCCAATATTTCTTCAGCCTACCTGCACTCCGCCTAAAATTATCTATAGCCAACCTCTAACACCTCTGTATTGGATCATCTGAGCACCTCATCATCAAGGAGAAGCCTATTTGATTGATTTGACAACAATGAAGGATCTGGGGTGGCATTTCATCATTCTATGATATAGGAATTGAGCTTAAATGAAGAAATTTGGTCAATGAGGATTCACATAATCGATTTCAACTTATTTGAGATTGAGTGACGTTATAATTATCGCAGTTTTGTAAAAAGTAAGTGTCTAAAATGAAATTCAGATGCCCATGTTGAAGCTTCTGCTAGGCAATTGTTCCACTCTTAGTCATCATTTAGCAAACATAAGAACATGAGATCTCAAGTTCAAAGTCTAGGTCTCTAGAGCAGGCAAAAAATTCCAAGTGATTTTTTTTATCATAGCTCTGGTGGACAAAGTCATTTGGTAGCTATTACGATGGAAAGTAGTCAATATTCCGTAAAATTAGTTGAGATGCATGTAAACTCAGATAGCAGATAGTATATGCTACTTCCTCCGTTCGCTTTTACTTGTTACAAATTTCCTAATTGAATTTTTACTTTTACTTGTCATTTTTGACATATCAAGAGAAAGACAACTTAATTTCAAGATAAAACGTAAACATTATTTTAGAGTTACTGTGGTAAAATAGTCATGTTATTAATTATTTTTCTTAATAAATGTGTCGATTCAAAATGTGACAGGTAAAATAAAACGGAGAGAGTATCTCCTATGTTAAAAGCAATACATATTTGTCAAATTATATTAATAAAGTAATCAAGCAACTTGCTAATACTATAAAGAATTTTTTTGACTTCGACATTGAATTCCAAAAAGGGTAACACGTTCCAATTAAATAAATCAACGATTAATTATTAATTAATTAATTAATACTACAAGATAAAGATTCATCAAGCCGTTTTGAACATATGTCACTCACTACTTTGAAGAAAGTAATTAATATAGCAACTTGTCATTATTTTATTTTATTTTTTAGCCTCGAGGCAAACTCATAATTTCTGTCCTTCGAGTGAGTATTTTGTAGTAATCTTTTCTTTATGCGGTAGCTTACAAATCACACACGAAATATAAACCACACTAGAAAAGTTTATGCAACAAACTGAACGACAAATGGAAGCTGAATTCAATCTCAAATCTCACACGTCGAAGACTATCTCGAGATCACTCAACCATGTCATTACGGGCAAAATGCAATTAAATTATGAGGTCCTAAATGCAGGCTATTTAGCTAAATTACAAATTAACATCTCTTTTTGTGTTTCTCATATAATAATTATAATTAATTAAGGCTCTTGTGTTATTTTATATTATAATTTGATGAAGTAATTTGTCGTCTAACGATAAAGGGTAGACAATATGTCAAGCTTGTCACGATGGCTGAGCTAAGTAATTATTTTCAACACTTAATTTGTCAGCATTGTTCCTTAATTTTAAAATTAAAGTTTTAACTTATATGTCCTCTAGTTTGATCGTGTCTGATATTTCTATTGGAGTCCCGACTAATTTAAATCGTACATTGTAGGGCTCATTTTGGAGATGACGCTCCCAACATAATTTTTTCTATGCCCACGACTCGAACTCGAGACCTCTAGTGAAGTTTGGAGTAGTATCGCTACTGCACCACAACTCATGTTGGTTATTTTTTTAATTTTTATTTTTATTTTCACTCGATGTCCGGTACCCTGCTTGGAGCCCCGATTAATTCGGATCACGCACTGCAGGGCTCATTTTGAGGGTGCTGCTCTCAACAAGATTTTCTCCATACCCAGGACTTGAACCCGAGACCTCTAATTAAGGGTGGAGTAGTCCCACTGCCACACCATAATTCATTTTGAATGTGGCGTGTGTCATAAAAAAATAATTAATATAAATATTTATCACAAATATTCATATTAATTAATGTATAGTCTTAAATCTTGAACAATAATTTAGTAAATAAGTCATATAATTTTGAAAGCAAAACATGAAATGAAATATATTTTTCTCTTGATATATTAAAAATAAAAGTAAAAATATATTTAATATAGTGGATAAACATGATAAATAAAAATTTATATTTAGTGAAAGTAAAATCATTTTTAGTAAAATTTAAAGATCATTGTCTAACAAATGAAACCTTTAATTTAACAAATTTAAATTTAATTAAATTACAGAATTACCCACTTTAAAAACTCCTATAAAACAATGTCATCATGAACTTGCTACAATAAGATTTTTCAATATTTAACAAAAAAAATAAAAAAGAATTTTCCTAAAAAGGGAACTTTAACAATGATGTCAATAAAGTGATCTAAGCAACTTACCACTATATTCTATTTGCAAGTATATAAAATTTTGTGTATTCCAAGTTACGAGGTACAAGTTGGGCAATTTTTTATTTAAAGTGTGTTGGACGATAATATTTTTACGATAAATAAGTGATTTTTATTAATGTTTAATGAATAAAAAATATTTTAATTAATATAATTTAGATAAATATTACGGGATGAAGTGCAAAAAAGTGTGTTGTATGGAGGTGGTGGTGGTGTGTTGTATGGAGGTGATGGGGGTGAGGAATATCAACTACGGAAAAGTGTGGGAGCGTGGGAAAAAATAATTAATGCGTAATGTTATTTATAAAATTATTTTTTCTATTTTTACTCAAAAGTATTATTTTATTTTTTCTAGATAAATATTTTAAAAAATTTTATCAATCAAACACGAATATTCACATCAAACGCAACTCTAATTCATGATATTTAGTATTAATTTTAGTTTAAATATATCTCACATGACATAGTTAAACTATACATTTAAAAGATATTTGAATGCATTATACGTTACCTTAATTTAAAGTTACAAGATTTAAGCTTTTTTCTTAAGCTTTTTATGAGTAAAAAACTAAAGAATATAAAATAACTTGTCATTATCAAAGAATGTGATGCAGTGGATGAAACTGATTCTCCCTTAATCACAGGTTTCGAGTTCGAGTTCTGGATATGAAAAAAGCCTTGGTAGAAAGTGTTATTCCTCCAATGGAGTTCTATCCGATCTGAATTTGAATTAATCGAGCTTCAATACGGATTTCGGACACTAGATGGAAAAAAAAAAAAAACTTGCCCTTTTGGTAGTAAATGGACTTCTCTCTTTTTCTTTTCTTATTTTTGGAAACTTTGACAATTTGACATTGTTTGTAGTTTCTCCATTTCGTTTTAGTTGACCTTCTTTCTAAAAATATTTGTTTCAATTTAGTTGTCCTTTTGATGAAATCAAAAAAAAATTATTATGTTTTTTCAATACTATTCTTAATATTAAATAACTAAATAAAGTGTATTTATTCACATTTATATTTTCAAAGCATAATTAATAAGGTTAATTTGATAAAATAAATTTTTTAATTAATATTTTTTTAATGGGTGTGCCAACTGTCAACGGCTATTTTTATTGAAATATTAAAAAGAAATTGCTCCTTTTTGCCTCGGTGAACGTGCTCACCTGAAGATCGCGTGCTATGTGGATTGCATATGCTCAACAATATTATTATGCTTGAATAAACTCTCATCACTTTGTTCATAGTATTTCGAACTGATTCAAAACTTAAAAGTTATAAATTTTTATTATAATAATAATTTTTAAATACATTATGTCAAATTCAAATTAAATAAATAAATTAAAGTGATAAAAATATAATTTATTTTGATTATATAAAAATTAATTTTATATAGATATATTATATTTTCTTTATATTAAAATAGTTGATCCTCTTTCTAAAAATATTTATTTTAATTTAGTTGTCTCTTTTATAAAATCAAGAGAATGTTATTATATTTATTTATAATTATTATTATTAAATAAATTCATTAAGTATTATACTTAAATTTCTATTCTTAAAAAATAATTAGTAAAATTAGTTTGATAAAATAAATTTATAATAATTTTTTTAATTAAGATAAATATCAAATTAATAAGAGTCAATTATTTTAAGTAAAAACAAAGAGAATAAGGAAAAGTATATTCCCTGCAGGGGACTTGTCGGTTACTTGATGCCAATAGGAGTAGGGCAATTTACTAATATTTTTAATATGTAATATAATTTTATACATATTTTATTTTTAAATTAATAGTAAGGACTGCGTGGACCTTTTTTTTCTAAGGCTTTTTTCTATAAAAATATACTAATCGTGTTATTGTTATTGCAATATAACTTTTTATATAAAAATATGTAGATTATAATAAATAATAATTATTAACTCATAACATTAATAATATAGTAATAGGTTCAAAATTGAAAGTTTCTAAAATTGAACCTATATAAAGGGTTTAAAATAGTGAGTTTCAAAGGATTAAGCGTTCAGTCGTTAAAGTACAGGGTGCAAAAATTAAGATAATAATTTGTAACAAATATAAGAGTTTCTCAAGTCATTTCGTTATAAGAAAGAACAAGAAACAAAGATTGGTTATTGCACACTTGTTGTTACGAGTTCACGCGAACCTAATAATTTTTATTCAAACCCTATATATAAAGGTGAATGCAATGTTTAAGTATTAGATTTATTTGAACCTTATACTTTCAATGCAAATCACTAAAATTATACTTAGAATATAATTAGTCTAAAATTCTAAATTTAGTAGGGCACCACACATTTGGGAGGGGGGGGAATTTCCCAAAAGGAAAAATTAAAAACTAATCTTCTCCAAACCAAACAATCAATAAATACAATTAGAACCATAATTAGCATCAAACATTTAATTAATTGCTTTGATGAATATTATCTCAAATTAAATTTCATAAAGAAGCTGAAAAAATTCTTTGTAAACTTCCTTTAGCATGTTTGCTTCTAAGCATTCATTTGAAATATTATCACATATATTCATCAATTCATCTCCAGACTCTGTGTATAACGGAAATTTTAATGCATCAGAGTGTCCTTCGCCGTTCAGCAATTCATCAAACAACTGAATCTTCTCATAAATTTCATCATTTTCTTCAATTTTTTCTTCCTCAGAATATGAATTTTTATGTGGAATAAGCCTTATTGGTCTTGGAATATGCACTTGAATCTTCTCAATTACATCTACTTCATCTTTTTCTGCGCGCTTTTTCTCCTGTTGTAACAGGTTATCTGTCTTTCTTGACTTTTTACCTTGTCTACGCCGTTTCTCTTCTTTGTTATGTTTACATTTCTTTTTAGAAACGGATTTAATAATTCGTTTTTGAGTGGATTTTTTAGGTTTTGGTTCGAGTCCAGCAGCCTTGAGCTTCTTCAAAAGATTGGTGTGCCAATAATTCTTGATCTCGTTATCTGTTCTTCCTGGCAATCTTCCAGCAATTAGGGACCATCGACCACCAAGGAGTGAATGAAGACGGATGATAAGATCATCTTCCTCTGGACTGAAATTTCCTCTCTTAATACCTGAAATAAACGAATTCAGAATTAAGAGTTAATAGAATTTTGTTGAAGGAACATGACTTATTACATGTAACATTTCTTTAATAAGATCGTATTCATGTTGAATACGGTATTATTTTATACATATATACATTTCAAATCTTATAGTTCGAGCAAAAATAATGCATGGGATTTAACTAATTAACAGAACGAGCTCTAGATCTGCCTCTAGTACCTGGTCGAAGATAATTCACCCATCTTAGTCTGCAACTCTTACCACATCTAAAAAGTCCTGAATATATATATATATATATATAAAAAAAAAAAAAAAAACACCAAACATAAGCACATGAATGACATTGATACACTAAAAACATTCAAACTCATTACTACTATTTAAATTTAAATTTACTATATTCTTGAACAATACTACTACAACAATAATAATAATAACTACACGATCAATTTCAAAACAAGTAAGAATCAACTTTATGAATCTTCATTGTTTTATTTAAACTCATATCGCGCATCATATAACGAAAACATACGCGATGAATAACACAAATACACAGACCTTATCCCTACCTTTATAAGTCAGAGAGGTTGTTTTCGATAGACCCTCGGCTCAAAGAAAAGAAGGATTTGAAGCACGATTGAGGAAGAAAATAAGACCGCCAAAATAAGATACAAAGCAAATGGAACAGCGATAGTAATAAACACTGAAGAACAAAAAATACTTGGTTCCTAAATATGATCTAAGTTGCTCGGAACTCACCAAAAATATATATGGCCACATCCGTATTGGATCCTTAAAAAATGCACTACTTTTGAAGGACCCGACACGTATACCCAAGGACATTTTTGAAGAGTCCAAGCAACATAGAATATGATTACGATAAGGAGAAATGAAAGGGAGCCTAGCCCACTGTCTCTCCCACGTGAAATGCGACAACACTCGACTACCCACAAACCTTCCACCCTAATTCTCGATTTTCATACCTCCTATAAAAATACAAAGATATACAATATATATCTTTATTTTTGTATTACCAGCGTTCATTGACAAAGATCTCAAGTTTCCTTCACAATGTAGGTGAATATAACTAGTGATCAACATATATTTTCTTCTATAGTCCATACCCTATCTAGCTATATGGGTAGAGTAGAGACTATTTCCAATATACCCTCGACTCAAAAGAAAATAAGAATTCGAAGCATGATTATTATATAAAAAAAAAATACTACAAAAACAGGATACAAAGCAAATAGAGCAACAAATAGTAATAAACAGTGCCTCTCCCACATAAAATGCGACAACACTCACTAGCCACTAACGCTCTACCCTAATCCTCGACCTACATACCTCCCTATAAAATATAAAAACACAACATTTTTTATTTTCTCTATTAGTTACCAGCATTCATAGGCAATTATCTCAAGTTTCCTTCACAATGTAGGTGAATATAACTAGTGAGCAACATATATCTTCGATTATAGCCCATACCCTAGCTATATGGGTAGAGCAGAAGTTATTTTCGATAAATTCTCGACTCAAAAGAAAATAAGAATTTGAAGCATGATTATTATAAAAAAAAAAAAATAAGACTACAAAAACAGGATACAAAGCAAATAAAGCAACAGATAGTAATAAACACTGCCTCTCCCACATAAAATGCGACAACACTCACTATCCACTAACCTTTTAACCTAATCCTCGACCTCTATAACTTCCTATAAAATATAAAAACACAAAAATATCCTTTATTTTCTTTATTAATTACCAGCATTCATAGGCAAAGATCTCCAATTTCCTTCACCATGTAAGTGAATGTACTCAGTAAGCAACATATCTTCTTCAATAGTCCAAGCACCTTTTCTCATTCCAACTTTAGAACAACATGGGGTTCTTCCCATTGAGAAAATAGAATAGCTAGTATGTGTGTGTGTGTGTGAAAGAGAGATATAGTAGAATCTAGAAGGCACAAAAAAGGGACCAAACTTTATTCAAGATGGAAGGACATAGTTTATAATGAGCAGATCTAGAGAAAATTCACTAGTACTATAGTCAGTTTCAGTATTTATATATTTAATTACTTTCTTTATTTTTAAATTATATGGCATTATTTCTTAAGTCGGGTCTATCGGAAGCAACCTCTCTACTTCATCTGAAGTAGTGGTATGATCTACATACACTCTACCCTCTCTAAACCTCACTATACGTGAATACACAGCTGGATATATGTTGTTGCTGTTGTTGGCATTATGCTGAAAAGAATGTAATTTTATATTTTAAATAATTTATTTTAAAAATAAGATGATTACAACCACAAAAATATCTAAAATTTATTTTAAATGACGTATTTTTTAAAATAAATTCTTCATTTTAAAATTTTGTACTCAATCAAACATACTGTGCCACACATATGGAGACTATGAGGGCTCGTTTGGAATGTGGAAAAAGTTGTTTTGGAATAACTTATTTCAAGATTAGATTAGTTATCTTGAAATTATTGTTTTATCCTTAAATGTTAGAGGCGGAGTCAGAATTTTAACTAAAGGGGTTTAATATTTAAAGAAAAACTAGCCGACGGAATTCACCACCTACTATCTATGCATAAATATTAATTTTAATTATGTATAAATAATACTAATATTTTTAGGTCAAAGGGTGTTTGGATGAAACCCCTTAGCCAAAAGTTAGCTCCTCCTCAATGTAGAATAAAAGTAATATTACAATTTAAAAATAAGTTATTTCGTAATTTTATTTTAATCAAATATGAGATAAATTTATTTTAAAATTAATTGTAAATTAATTATTCCTTATCTGGTATACCAAACCGAGTAATAGGTAGCAGGCTCTGTAAGTTGAAGACACCTGATAAGTTGTGTTACTTTTAGTTTCACGTGAATCAATTCTTTCGAGAAAGGAAAGGTTTTATACATCAATTATTTTATTTTTATTTTATTTTTAAAGAATGATACATTTTAAATTTAAAAATATCAACTACATATTTTACATGTTATTTTTAATGAGAATCTTTCATAAAAATACAATTGTTATGAGATATAAAAGTTTCAAATGTCATAAACTTTTATAGTTGCACAAATAGAATAATCATGTTTAAAATTACAAGTTTCTTGCTGCTTGTTTAAATAAATTACATAAATTAAAATGAAAAGAATAACTTTGATAAATTACTCGTTGTGTAATTTATATGATAGGTTTAGATGAGCAGAGTGTTTAATTTAAGGTGAAAAGAAAAACATTGGCACACATAACACATTAATATAACATATCAAAAATTCTTTAGAATCTTTTCATATTCAACCTGCTATATGAGTTTTATAATAATATATCAAATTAATCTAATATAATTTAGTTTTAAAAACTAGTCAAATTGATTATGGAGAAGCGAAACATGACAGCTATTTTGAAATGGAGGGAGTATGAAGGAAAATATTTTTCTAAAGAAGATTTTTTCTTAAAAAAAGGGTTTCTTATTTTTATTTTTTTTAGTATTTGACAAATAAATAATAAATATTATTCCAAGAGCATTTATATGTAATTAGTCTAACGAAACATGCACTATTGGGGTGGGATAGGGTGAAGAACGGGGATTAGGGGTGCACGGGATACATTGAACTTGGAATGTCACTTGTGGAATTTATTTTTCGTACATTGAAAAAAAATTATTTTTCTCATTTTTAAGAAATTTGTTTTCCCATACAAGGAAAACTCGGAAACATTTTATGGATCCTTAATGACAATAAAGTCTTTTAAGGAAAATCGTGCAGGTCTGATCCAAAATAGATATTATTAAACTGTATCAAAAGTATCTTAAAATTGTTTTAACCCAACAAAGTGATATATTGAAATAAAACTATGATCTATTAGCTCATTATTGTAAATTAGTGTAAATTAGTATATGTAAATGTCCATGTACTTATGTACTCACTGATTTTATTCTTTGAAAGTGCTATAGTGGAAATATGTTGATGTTTGTAAAATATGTAGTTAGTGTTGAGAATTTTGGGCCCAACATAAATGTAAAAGGATGTGCAATTGAGATAAGTCCATTAACTAATTAATGGATGTTATTATTTGCATGGCCTTGAATTTGTTCATGTTGGTCTTGGGCTCTTGGAAGATGGTATAAGCTTGTTATAAGAAAAATATTTTTATTTTTGGACGAACAACATAAATTTCGACAGTTTGAAGCTTAATTATAGAATATTTCGATATTTTACAAAAAAGGGACCAAACTTTATTCATGATGGAAGGACATAATTTATAATGAGCAGATCTAGCAAAAATTCACTAGTACTATAGTCAGTCTCAGTATTTATATATTTCATTACTTTCTTTATTTTAATTTATATGGCATTATTTCATAAGTCGGGGGTCTATCGAAAACAGCCTCTCTACTTCACCTGAAGTAGTGGTATGATCTATATACACTCTGTCACATCCCTTTTTCGCCCGTAAGGGTCGAGTCGAAGGATTTTTTCCAATTAAAGTGACGATATTGAATAGGGATAAGTTTATTAACAGAGTTGCCACATGGATATGAGTTATGGTGTTCCAAGTCACCTTATTGAATCCCTAATCAAAAGAAAATTACTCTTTGTTGGTCTGCGAAAATAGAAGACCGAGTAAGAAATTCTGATGACCGAGGGGAAGGTGTGAGGCACCCCTCGAGTCCCGTGGTTCCAGCACGATCGCTTTTATTGACTTATCTTGACTTAAATTATTTTTAATAAATTATATTAAGGCCTAGGTTCGCTCATTTTTCAATGTCTAATAAATGTCTATAACTCGTGTATTAAATTGGTGAAAATTTTAAAAAAATAATTTTAAAAATATTTGTCAAGGTACATTATTGCATCCTTTGAATTTGAAAATGTCTCAGAAAGATGCATACACCGCATTCTTATTTGAGACGGATATATTGAACTTACCTAAAGTTTATCTAATGTTAAAAATGTAGTTTGCCGCTTAAAAAATCATAACAATTTATTTATTTAAAAAAAGTTATTTGTTCTTAACGGTAGACTAAAGCAATTAAATAATTACTAAATTTTATTAATAATAATGAATAAAATAATAGAATAATGAATAAACGAATTTACCCATATTATGCTAAATTTAATATTATCTCTAAAATTTATTATATTCTTAAATAGAATACAAAATTAAATCATAGTTATGAGATAATTTAAATACGAACTCATATTCAGTAATTTGCTCAAACATATTCATCAATTCTTTGCAAAATGAGTCCAATTGTCACTAAAATTATTAATTAAAAAGTAAGTATTAAGGAAAACATTTATTAAAAGAAGATAAAAAAAAAAACTACAATCTAAAAAAAATCAATGCTAGTATACATGGACTTAATGATACAAAATGGGGTTCCACGGAAAAGTTGTACAGGTTACTATTTGGCCCAATTTTAAAAAATGGATTATTATATATCCTAAAGATTTGTTAATATTAGAGAACCTCTTTATATTATCTTTAAAAAAATTATCTTTTAGTACAGTAATTATCCACTGTTGCTTTGCCAGAGACGGTGGAGGACTGCTTGGTCGCCGAATTCAGAGTTTCGACAATTTCTGGCAATAAACATAATATTTCTGATGATAAAAAAAAAAGAAAAAAAATTAATTAATTAATTTTTTTTTATTATCTCGTTATCTTTTCCTCTTCAATCTCTTTATGTGATTTTTAATTCCATGGATGTTGAAATCAATAAGTCTGCGTGAATGGATAACCTCTGTGTGTGACGTACTGTGTAGTGTAAAAATAAAATGCTCAATCGAAAATTCAATCACGTAGTATTCATATATTGATATTCAGTAATCCAAATATATAACACATTCTAACAAACAAATTCATATAATAAATATAGATAGTGCACACCAAATAACACATAAAATTATTTAAATAATTTTATTCAAGTTTTGGTTTCTAATAAAATTTATACAACAAAATAACATAGGATCAAAATGAACACTGTGCTAAGTTGAACAGAAACACGAAGTTGTTACCGAAATTTTCAAGCAAAATTTTGACTTCAGATCTTTCTTTTCTCTCTTTTGTTTTGATTTTTTTTATACTATTTTTTTTTGTATCTTTCTTTTTGCAGTGTCTGATTCTGATATTTTTTTATTTTTTTGATGTAGAATCTGTAGGGAGATAAAAAATGTACGTAGTTTTCTGTCTGTTGTCTGGAGTAATAAGAGTCCTTAAATAGGAGAAATTTGGAGGGAATGGTTATCAGATAGGATAGGATGGTTTTCAAATTTGAATCTTTATCCTTTTTTTTAGAAGATAATAATAATAACAAAATAAAAATAAATAAATACATAAATAAATAAAATAATAATAAGAAGAATATAATAATAATTAATTAATTTTTATATTTAAGAAATTATAATAAAAGTTTATAAGTAACCAAAAATAAATATAATAAAATAGTATTGAAAATACTAATTTATTTATTAACATTTAAATATATATTAAATTTTTATAATATTTTTTAAAAAAATTGGAATAAAAATAAATAATATCCTAAAATTAACTTCATTTAATTAATTATTTTTTAACTAAAGATTTATTAAAATAAAATAAGAATTAAAATAATATCAGTTCAAATATAAATATTTAATATCGAAAAATAAATATATTACACTTGGGGAGGGTTAAAAATCACGTGTCTACACACTCTACCCTCTCCAAACCCCACTATGCGCGAATACACTGAATATATGTTGTTGTTGTTGTTGTTGTTGGCATTATTCTGAAAAGGATGTCATTTTACATCTAAATAATTTATTTTAAAAATAAAATGATTACAGCCACAAAAATATCTAAAATTTATTTTAAATAATGTATTTTTTAAAATAAATTATTCATTTTGAAATTTTGTACTCAATCAAACATACCGCCACACATATGGAGACTATGAGGGCTCGTTTGGAATGTGGAAAAAGTTGTTTTGGAATAACTTATTTCAAGATTAGGTTAGTTATCTTGAAATTGTTATTTTATCCTTAATGTTAGAGGTGGAGTCAGAATTTCAACTAAAGGGGTTTAATATTTAAAGAAAAACTAGCCGACGGGATTCACCATCTACTAGCTATACATAAATATTAATTTTAATTATGTATAAATAATACTAATATTTTTAGGTCAAAGGGGATTTGGATGAAAACCCTTAGCCAAAAGTTGGCTCGTCCCTGCTCAATGTAGAATAAAAATAATAGTATTACTATTTGAAAATAAGTTATTTCGTAATTTTATTTTAATCAAATATGAGATAAATTTATTTTAAAATTAATTATAAATTAATTATTCCTTATCTCGTTTACCAAACCGAGTAATAGGTAGCAGGCTCTGTAAGTTGAAGACACCTGATAAGTTGTGTACTTTTAGTTTCACGTGAATCAATTCTTTCGAGAAAGGAAAGGTTTTATACATCAATTATTTTATTTTATGTGCAATATTTTTATTTTTATTTTACTTTTAAACAATGATACATTTTAAATTTAAAAATATCAACTACATATTTTACATGTTATTTTTAATGAGAATCTTTCATAAAAATACAATTGTTATGAGATATAAAAGTTTCAAATGTCATAAACTTTTATAGTTGCACAAATAGAATAATCATGTTTAAAATTACAAGTTTCTTGCTGCTTGTTTAAATAAATTACATAAATTAAAATGAAAAGAATAACTTTGATAAATTACTCGTTGTGTATTTTATATGATAGGTTTAGATGAGCAGAGTGTTTAATTTAAGGTGAAAAGAAAAACATTGGCACACATAACACATTAATATAACATATCAAAAATTCTTTAGAATCTTTTCATATTCAACATGCTATATGAGTTTTATAATAATATATCAAATTAATCTAATATAATTTAGTTTTAAAAACTAGTCAAATTGATTATGGAGAAGCGAAACATGACAGCTATTTTAAAATGGAGGGAGTATGAAGGAAAATATTTTTCTAAAGAAGATTTTTTCTTAAAAAAAGGGTTTCTTATTTTTATTTTTTTTAGTATTTGACAAATAAATAATAAATATTATTCCAAGAGCATTTATATGTAATTAGTCTAGCGAAACATGCACTATTGGGATGGGATAGGGTGAAGAACGGGGATTAGGGGTGCACGGGATACATTGAACTTGGAATGTCACTTGTGAAATTTATTTTTCGTACATTGGAAAAAAATTATTT
Organism: Capsicum pubescens; assembly: GCA_030864215.1. Lineage (NCBI taxonomy): Eukaryota > Viridiplantae > Streptophyta > Magnoliopsida > Solanales > Solanaceae > Capsicum > Capsicum pubescens. The sequence continues at coordinate 26,788,218 of CM061549.1, read as the reverse complement.
TTCTCATTTTTAAGAAATTTGTTTTCCCATACAAGGAAAACTCAGAAACATTTTATGGATCCTTAATGACAATAAAGTCTTTTAAGGAAAATCGTGCAGGTCTGATCCAAAATAGATATTATTAAACTATATCAAAAGTATCTTAAAATTGTTTTAACCCAACAAAGTGATATATTGAAATAAAACTATGATCTATTAGCTAATTATTGTAAATTAGTATATGTAAATGTCGCTGTACATATGTACTTCACTGATTTTATTCTTTGAAAGTGCTATAGTGGAAATATGTTGAGGTTTGTAAAATGTGTAGTTAGTGTGTTGAGAATTTTGGGCCCAACATAAATGTAAAAGGATGTGCAATTGAGATAAGTCCATTAACTAATTAATGGATGTTATTATTTGCATGGCCTTGAATTTGTTCATGTTGGTCTTGGGCTCTTGGAAGATGGTATAAGCTTGTTATAAGAAAAATAATTTTATTTTTGGACGAAAAACATAAATTTCGACAGTTTGGAGCTTAATTATAGAATATTTTGATACTTTACATAATTATTGAAAAATTTAATTTTGAGTCTGTCGAGATATATAAATATCTCTCGATACATCAAACGAAGATAAAATTTTCCTTTGTAAAGATACATAATTAGCTCCTGAAATATTTTTTTCCATCTTAGGTCTGTCGATATACATAATACATCCAACGATGATATATTTTTTTTTATAAAGATACATAATTAGCTTTCCAATACATCCAACAAAGATACATAATTGGTTGAGATTTTTGTAATTGCTTTATAATGATGAGAGTTTGTGTAAATATGAAAAGTCAAGATGTATATTTATGTTATTTAAAAAAAAAAAAAAATCATCAAAATGATGAACGGATCGGACAGAAATTGAGCATGTCTAAATGGGTTGACGTAATAAATAAGCGAATTATTGACTCTCGAAAAGTTATTTGGATTGAAACATGCTAAAAACTAGGTCTTAACTCAACCTGATCAAATCTCTTAAGTTTTGAATTTTTTGTTTCATTACCTAATAATTTATTTTTCAATATGATTATACATAACATATTTAAAAAAAAAACAATCTTTTTAAAAACACTTAAACAAAGTTTCTAACTGTTCAATCTGAAATGCATATCAACTTAGTTTAAGTATGTTAAATTATGCGAATCAAAATAGAGTAAAGTAATAAAATAAGCGAATATGTGACCCACTTAAACCTAAACAAATTATGCTAATAATAATTTTATGAGCTGATTGTACTACATCTCCTCTCAATAAAATAAATTATGCTGATTTTACGAGCTCGATGAATCAAAGCTTTCGCTATACGCGGGTCCGACAACATTCTCAACTTTGCTTAAATTCTGGATGATTCGAAATTTAAACCATATACTATCCATTGATTTATAGTTTTATTCCAAGTGATTCATCTTTTCCAGTTTGTGGAGAAAATGATAGGTAAGAAAAAGATGAAAATGACATGAAGTATCTCTTTGGAAGAGATGATCTTTTTATGTCCACCAAAAGTTTAAATAAATAAATAAATAATTTTACAAAAGAAAAAATGTCACTATATATCACTACTAAAAATTAATTACAAACTTTTAATCAGATATTTGTCAAAAAAAAAAAAAAAAAACTCGTCATAAAATACTTTTGACAGGTGGTCATCAAATAAATACATCAAAATAGTACTATCATCAAAATTATTTTTGACAAACTTTATGTCAATCTCAAATTTTAGCAATAAGGCAATAAAAACTGATTGAATTCTAATAGTAATATAGGGGAAAATGTTCAATATATACCCAATCGTTAGTGAAATTTGCTATAACCTATTTAAACTTTGCGGGAATTCTATAACCCGTCTGAATTATTTATTAGTATATTTTAATGACATTTATAAGTAAATAAAAAAATATATATAAAAGTTTTTTAAAAAAAAAAAAAATTTATGTAAATAAATATCAATAAAATATGCTAATAAATAATCGACGGGGAGGGGGACATAGGATCCCCAAACTTCTAGGGGTCATAAGATTCTCGCAAAATTCAGGCACATTACGCTAAATTTCGTTAAAGTTTATAATATGTAATTTCAATCTCATGGGCTTGAGTGTATGTGGAACGGACCTAAGTATAAATATTTGATGCGCCGACATTTATTAAGCACAACAGCCAACGCAGATTAAATATAGTTGTCTAAGAAATGTATTAAAATTAATATAGAACGAAAAAAAAAACACCCTAAATTAAAAAAGAAAATAGCTGTCAGCACTCAGCTGTGTAGTTTAATTATCTCACATAATCTTAAAATTTTAAATATCAATATATATTTTAATGTCTCGAATACTCATAATCCCTAAATTCCGTGCCTGCCACTTTCAATAAACCTCAAGATTCATATGCATGCCAGCAAAACAAATTAAAATCAACTTAATTTGGACCACTTTAGAACCAAGAAGATAAGAATGGACTATATATGTGGTCAGGGAATTTCATCAAAATCAACAAAAAGAACAACTTGTCACTTTGATTGTATTTTGAAAGAGTTAATAATTGCTTCATATGGGTACTTTTTTCATCTAAAATTAGTATTTGGTATCAAATTCTACCAACACCACGCATCCGATAATGCTATTTATCAAGACTAGAACATATAAAAAAAATTACTTAATATTATTATCTGTCATGATTACTAGCTAGAATTAGTTGATCAAAAGTATCAACAATAAGAATATATTCAGTGTATTCTCACAATGTGAAATTTAAATAGAGTGAAGTATACGCAGTTTATATCACCAGAGATTCAGGATTTAAAGTTTGTGGGTTCTCTATGTTAGACAAAAATAAAATTAAATTGTAACTAGAGTGATTTGAACTCATAGCCCAGAGGTCAATAAAACTTTTACAAGTCTCTCTACTCCACTAAACCAACAATACACTTTGTTTATGAGTTTTCAACTTATAATTCTTATATATTTACTAAATTTCTTTATATAAATACTAGATCCGCACGAAAGTTACTGGGTTCCCGAAAATCCCCACCCGGGACCCTAGATCCGCCCCTGCATATCACTATCTCAGATGAAGTAGAAAAGTTGTTTCCGATAGACCCCTGACTCAGGAGAGATAACAGTATAATAAATAAAAAATATAAAAGTACACAACAAAACTAGGATAACGCATCACTAGATAATAAAGAAATAAGACACCCACAAGGTAATACTATAAACTATCTATTCGAAATTAAAGACGATGTCACCGAAACGTTGTGAACAAGCAATTATAGGTGTATATACACACAAAAGCACTCTTACCTGTTATTATAGACGAACTCCTATCCACTAATGCTCTACCCTAATCCGCGTCCTCTAACATCTTCCTATCAAGGATCATGTCCTCCGTAAACTGTAATAAATACTTCCTCCGTTTGAAAAAGAATGACCTACTTTTCTTTTTAGTCCGTTTAAAAAAGAATGACTCTTTTACTTTTTAGTAATTTTTAAATTTTAACTTTTCACGTGACATGTTTAAGACCACAAGATTGAAGGGCATTTTTGGTACATTTGACATATCTTTAATTTAAGACAACAAGATTCAAAAGTCTTCTTTATTAACTTAAATTCCACGCCAAATTAATTAATAACTTCCTCCGTCCCAAATTACTCATCCCAAATTTTCTAATTTGATTTCTCATTTTACTTGCCTTTTTTCATTAATCAAGAAGAGACAAATTTTTTTTCATGTTTTACCCTTTGCATTAATTATTTTTTTCTTTAAATTAAAATATAAATATTATTTAATAGGGGTATTATGGTAAACTGACCATGTTATTAATTATTTTTCTTATTCAATGTGTTATTTTAATTTGGGATGAATAATTTAAGGCGGAGGAATTATATATTTAAATTACTCTTTTAATTAATATTTCTTAAGAGTATTGAAAAAAGAAAAAGAAAGGTGAACTAGATAAGATTGAAGGGAATACTATAGATATAGATGATTATACCAAATCAATATTGGAGTAACGTTAAAAGTATATTAGTATCTTTATAGCTAAAGCAACTTTTCTTTTCTTTTAAATTAAGATCCATCTCTATCACACTGATATAGTAAGTCTTTTTCTTTCTTCAAGGGGAAGTTTTATGATTTCTAGCATTAGGTTGTATTAAACGTTTTTCACATGACTAAGTATATATGTAAAAGAGATTAGTAATAATTTATTACTTGTTTTTCATATTTGATAAATAAGTAAAAAAATATTGTATCAACAAAAATATTTAAATATAATTTTGGGAAAATACTATGAAATTAAGGGTGTGGAGATCATGAAAGAGTTGAATGTGAGGTGTCTCGGAAGATGAGAGGAGATAGTTATTAAAATATTATGTGAGTTTGTTTTTCATCGTTACATTGCTACCTCCATAGTATGTTTAGATCAGGAGCGGTCCTAGGTTTAAATTTGTGGTACTTCGACATCTGTTAGGTAGGTATGACTAAATAAGAAACGTATAAAAATTGATATAAGATGAAAAAAAAAAAACACCTCTGAAATCAAGAAGATAGTTGGGGCTTTAGATTCCAGGCAAACCCTTAAAGATTTGGATATCAATATATGTATTTGAACCTCCCGAGTATCTATGATCCCTAAATCCTGGGTCCGTCACTGGTCTAGACTTAGAATATCTATATATAAATAATTTTAATATATATTCTTTTATAAACTTACTAAACACTATTAAATACTTCCCCGGTTTAAAAAAGAATGATTTGTTTTTTTTTTTAGTCTGTTTAAAAAAAAATGATCTCTTTCCCTTTTTAACAATACTTTAATTTCAACTTTCCACATGACATGTTTAGGACCACAAGATTAAAGGACATTTTGATACATTTGACACAACTTTAATTTAAGGCCACAAGATTCAAAAGTTTCTTTTTTTCTTAAACTTTGTATCAAGTCAAAGTATGTCATTCTTTTTTAAACGGAAGGAGTAATATTTTATTGAGTACTTATTTTCTTTTAAAAAATCCATGATATTTATTTACTTTTTTTTTATATAATTGAAATTTCCCCTATTTTTAAATATATTGAATCAGTAAAACTGTAAAAGTGGAGCAAGAGGGAATATTTAGATTTACCAAATCCAGTTGTTAAATTTGTTGCATTGGTTGATAGTTACTGTTTTACTGCCATGTTTCAGTAACTATAATTGCACATTATACCTTTACTTCACGCCCACGTGTACTTACTGTATACTTCAAATTTATTACTTGAACTCTTTCACTACCAGTGGCATTCCCCGTAATTACATCCCAATTCCAAGCCCTAATTATCTATACTTCAATCATTTGTTTTTACTTAATATGTTTAGCTTCACAAAAATAATTCTAGTCTTTTCATAGCTAGCGGGACAAAGATACTCAAAGTGAGTCATATGCCCAATTAAAAATGCTATTGAGGTTTGTATCGATAAGATGTCATTGAAAATATAAAAATAAAAGAATTAACTAAATATCAAATCAATCGAATTAAATAAATAATTTTTTTAAAGTATTATATCATTTATCATGAAAGTGATTAACTAAGTAAATAATAATGATTTAGTTAGTAAAATTAAAAAGTTTACGAAATGAAGAAAGAGGAGATCCTTCTTATGATTATAGGTTGAAGACGAAGTTCATAATCCTCTTACAGTTAATTATTATACATTAATTTAAACTGTATTTTACTTATTATATATTGCTTTTCAGGAATTAAATTGTATCGAGTTTGTTTCTTGAAAAGCAAAGTATGATAAGTAAAATTATAATTTAATTTATAAAAAGTGAAATATAATAAATAAAAGTATAGGTTAATTTTAAAAAATGAAATATGATAAAGTAAAAATATAGTTCAATTTTTGTAAAGTAAAGCGTCACGAGTAAAAGTGAAGGAAAAAGTATATTCCAACGTTTTTCAACAACCTGTTTCATTTTCCACGTGGCATTATCTCATTCGTCTGTTCTCTCTATAAAATCACCTCCATCATCCCGTTACAATCTCTCACTACTCTCACTTTCTCTCTCTAGCTATACAGATAGGTTTTCTCTCTCTCTCTAAAACTCTCAGATCTCTCTCTATAGTCTATACAGTATATATACAGAAATAGCTGCTGCACGTATGTATGCGGCGTTTTGTATTTGCCTTGCGGCGGTCTCTCATTCGCTTGGTGCAGGTCGGGACCTACCTCGCCGGCGACTATGACGTCAGCTTCCGGTGACGATGAATACTTTTTTTGTTTGCTTATGGAGGAGTTCGGGTCCCGCCTTGCATCAACTGAATAGGAAACTGCGGCGAATGAATTTTGTTTCGATGAAATCAGCTTTGTTATCGATCCCGATCTAATATCTACAGCTTGTTTCATCACGAGGAGGTTTGGAAATTTTTTTCGAATTGGTGTTGATACTAATATGATTTGTTTTTGTGGTCTTTAGATTGAATTTAGCTGGATCTAATCCAGAATACTAGATCTTAATGCTGCATAACTCTATTTGTTCGTAGGATCTATTAGGATTTGGTAATTTCGATGCTATTAGTAAAATAGACAAGTTTAATTTTATTGATAACAATTTAATTCTGTATGATTTAGGTTTAAGAGTGTCTAATTCTAGGATCTAATAGGATTTGGCAATTTCGGTACTATTAATGAATTAGAGAAGCTTAATTTTATTGATAACAGTGTAGTTTTGTATGATTTAGCTAAGCTGCATGTGTAATTAGGTAATCTGTGTGTAATTCCAGCATAGATCTTAATGCTACATAACATTAGTTGTACGAAGGATCTAAGAGGATTTGGCAAATTCGAAGCTATTTAGTGAAAATAGAGAAGCTTGCTTTTATTGATACCAGTTAAATTTTGTATTCATCTGTTCCAAAATAGCTGTCACGTAGTTAAATTGACTAATATTCCAAGCTAAATTAGATTAGATTAATTCAATATTTTAGAATTTGAAAACTATACGAAAAAGTTTTATAGCTTGCATTTTTTGTCATATCAATATTGATTGGAAAAAATGCGTTCTTCGTGTTGGTGTTGACATTATTTTGATTTTATTTTATTGAATTTGGCTGGATCTAACTTTGTCAATTGCGTAAGTTTGTAATTCCAGTATAGATCTTAATGCTGTATAACTCTACTTGTTTATAGGATCTTAGAGGATTTGGTGATTTCGATGCTGTTTAGTGAAATAGTTAAGCTTGATTTTATTGATAACAGTTTAATTTTGTACTCCCTCTGTTTCAAATAGTTTGTCGCGTTTTGATTGTCGAGAGTTAAATTGACTATTATTTTCAAATTAAATTAGATAGTTTAATTCGATATTTTAAAATTAATATGTAGAGATTCAAAAACTATAAGGAAAGTAGTATAAGTTGTAGTTTTTTCTCATATCAACGTGATAAAAAAGATACATTTTAAAATGCTGATCAAAGTTCCTTTTTTTGACGCTCAAAAGGAAATTGTGACAAGTATTTGGAATAGAGGGAGTATGATTTAGCTAATCCGTCATTAAGAGAATGTAATTCCAACATTGATCTTAATACTGCATAACTCTAGTTGTTCTCAGGATATATATTTGGCAATTTTGATGCTATTACTGAACTACCGAAGTTTGGTTTTAATGATAATAGTTTAAGTTTTGTATGATTTAAGTAATCTGTCATTAAGAGTGTGTAATTCCAGCATAGATCTTAATGCTGCATAACTTTAGTTGTTCGTAGGATCTAAGAGATTCAGCAATTTCGGTGCTATTTGTGAAATAAGAAGCTTGATTTTATTGATAATACTTCCATTTTGTATGATTTAGGTAATCTGTCATTAAGAGTGTGTAGTTCCAGCATAGATCTTAATGCTGTATAACTCTAGTTGTTTGCAGGATCTAAGCAATTTCGATGCTATGTAGTGAAAAAGAGAAGTTTGATTTTACTTATAACAGTTTAATTTTGTATGATTTAGGTATTCTGAAAGGTTTATTTAGAAGACTTTCTTCAATTAATTAATTCCGTCTTTAGGTACATTAGGAGGATAGGGTAACTTAAAGGTCCGTTTTTTGATGAATACTAATACATCAAAACTTGTTTAAACATTTGTTACACTGTACTAGCTCAACTTTTGAGGTGTTTTGTGCTGTTGTTTTTGCCATAGGATTTGAATAATACAAACAATTCGGTGAAAAGAAGAGTTTTCCCATCTTTAAATCCTTCTTTTAATACTAGCGCCTATTTTGATTATTGTTGAATTGTTGTTCTTCAGTGTTATATGAGGACTGAGGGTGTATTCATAAGATCGAAGCAAAAAAATTCACGACGACTAAGTATTTCAATGTCTTAGATGCCAGAAATATCTTCTGAAGAAAACATTTCTCAACGAAAGAAGAAAAATGACTTCCTTACAGGATAAAGTTCATTTCCATATATCACAACACTTACTTTATATTACTTGATTCATGTGATAGGTAAACAATGTTTTCAATCTTTAAGTACTAATTATCTATTAAGAGAAATCTTTTGTACTAATTATCTCGTCACCTGTACCCAAAGCTAGCTGTATACCCTTCTTTATATTATGCACCTCAATAAAGTGATTATAGTCGTATATAATCTCTGACTTCTATGGAATTATCTAAGTGCATGTTTTGCCTTGGCTATATGTTGATGCCAAATATTAGTATAAAGTGATTATTTTCGATCCTAATTATGTGCAAGTTACTGCAGGCTGGGCTTTGTTTTGGTTCATTCTAAACAAAGAAAAACCAAGCAGTATATGAGTTGCATGTTTTTTTTTTCTTTTCACGTTGTTTGTATTTCATCAACTTAGCACACTTACATTTAGGTTTTAGATTAGCTTGGAAGCTAATGGTGCATATTTCAGTATGGTCTTGTCTCTATAACTTTTTTGTATGCGGTAGTCAAATTAATGGATATAGTTTTCCATAGTATCTCGTAGTCACTTTGTTTTTGCTAGATGGGAAATAGTGTATTGAAGGAGTCAACACGGGTGCAGCAACATTTTTGGAGAGTCCAGCAACTTATGTTGTGTTTACGTGTTTTTGAGATAATAGGCTCTATAACAAGCCAATAAATTTTCCCGAATGGTTCTTGAAATTTTTGTCAATCTTTACCTGTAACATTCCAAGGATTTAAAGCAGTCCACTACCAGAGGATGGTGAACTACCTCAGTTACCATGTGAAACTGATACTACAAGGTGGAGTGGAGTTCATAAATTGTGATCACACTCCTCTTTCTTGTAGTTTCATTTTGTTCACATTTGCTCAGTAAGTGTTGCGTGGCTGCGCACACAAAAAAAGAGCATGATAAGGGAGACGTATCAAGCCAATCCGTATGCTATGAAATAGTAGGAAGTGAAATCATTACCTCTTCAATGGCCGGCGGAGTCCTCGAGGAACTATCATCATTGTCAAGAATCTCCACTACCTGTGAGTTAGTATTTCCTGGCTTGTCCAAAGATGGTTTCACCTTCTTCCAACAACGATCTCCATGACTACTACCGCTCTCATCTTGAGATGGTCGTTTGTTGAAAGCTTGGTGAGTCTGAGTGGGCGGCTCCTCTTTTCGAGTTTTATGCATCTAGAGGTTCCTTAGACTTTGTTTGGAATAACTACTTTAGATTTCAAAACAGGAGGCTTAACGCTCTTCTTTCATGCAGAAATATTTGGTTGCCTAATGTTGTGAATGACGAAGTTTTTGCTGTAAATAGCACATCTGATGCTGGAAAAAAGGAAGGCCGAAGATGGAAATTGGAAAGTATTTTCTTTTTTTTTGTCCAAATGCCAGACCAGATAACATTTAACCTTATCGTTGGGTCTGATTTATAAATTACTGATCCAGTTTAGCTCTATTATCTAAATTTTGATTTAGGTTGTGCTTTATGGATTTCCTTATTTGGTTTCTCCCTATAGTTTGTGATTTCCTACTTGTCCAAGAAGGAAGGCAAAAGGTAATATTTTTGAAGTCCAGTGGAAAGAATATCAGCAATTTTAGATATTTTTCTGTCCCTCCTATTTTCATGAATAACTTAATGAGTTGATCTTACAGAGTTTTGCCAGGGTTGATGCTTCTTTGATGTCTTATGTAGCCCCCTATTTTTGAAGTTGCTGGTTAGATATCAAAATTTTCATTTATTTCTCAATGTTTGGCTGAGAAGGCTCGTTCATTGGTACAGGTGGACATTCGATTTGTTCGATTTCGTTGTTTAATATCGGTTTAGTTTTTCGATTTTCGGATTGATGAAAATGACAACCGTAACCAAACTGAAATAAATTCGATTTGGCTCGGTTTCTACAAATTTGGTTTGGTTATTTTGGATTTTTATTTCGGTTTTGAAGATTAAAGTAGTGAGCCTTTTTTTGTTATGATTGGGCATTTAAAATTAATGATTTTTCTAGAAAAATAATTTTTTCAAACCTATTTTTCATTGTCAAATATGATTAACTCAACACGCATGAAATGAAATAACCATAAGTTTAACATAATATATAATTGCAGTCGAAAACTCAACACGTGTTGTCTCGTCTCCTCGGGGCGTCACTGGAAGCTTGAAACAAGTCAACAACCAGTGTTGAAATGAACACTTAAGGTTAGGGACATAACTCGTAAGACGTTTGGCAGTTTGGGTTACTTATCATATATTATATATATACTGAATATATATAATAAAATATATAAATATTTTATATATACAATAAAATATACATATTATTTATACATTTTTTATTTTTCGATTTAATCAATTTTTTTTTTGGAAAAGTCGAAAATCGAACAGTTTAATTGAATTTTTAAAATTTGAAATCGAAATTAATCCAAAAAACAAAAAAATAAAAATCAAAATTAAATTTTGATTTGATCTTTTGATTTTTTCGGTTTAGATAAAAATATGTCCAGCCCTATTCAGTGTAATATTTGGGATAAATTCCAAGGTATCTCCTGACATACAGACGCTATAATGTTAATGGAGCGATCTTGAAAGAGGAACAAACTTTGAGAACCTTTTTCCACTAATGTGACAACAACAATATACCTAATGTACTCTCACAAAGTGGGGTCTGAAGAAAGTGTCCGCAGTTTATACCACTACTTCAGATGAAGTAAAGAGGTTGTTTTCGATAGATCCCTGAAAGAGATATCACATTGCTAGATAGTAAAGGAAACAAGACTCCCACAAAGTAATATTATAAACTAGCTATACGAAATTATAGACATCACCAAAAATCATGAACAAAAAGCTACAAGAAACTAAAGTCATAAATACAAACAAAACACTCTTCCCTCCTATTATGAATGTACTCCTACCTAATATCCCTTTACCGTAATTCGCATCCTCCACACTTTCTTATTAAGGATCATGTCCTCTGTAAGCTGTAACTGCCCCATGTCCTGTCTAATCACCTCCCTCCAATATTTCTTTGGCCTACCTCTACTCTACCAAAGCCCCTCACCTCTCCGAACTGGAGCATTCATGTCCTTTCTTATCATATGTCAGAATCAACGCAACGGCACTTCTTGCATCTTGTCCTCCACCGAAGTCACTCTCATCTTCTCTCGAATAGTCTCATTTCTAACCCTATTCCTCCGGGTAAGTCCACACATCCATCGCATCATTCTCATCTCTGTCACCTTTAAATTTTGGATGTGAGAGTTCTTAACGGGCCAACACTCCACACTATATAACATAGCCGGTTAGACTGTCACTTTGTAGAACTTACCTTTAAGCTTAGGAGACACCTTCTTATCACACAAGAATTTCGAGGTGAGCCTTCATTTCAACCACTTTTCACCAATATGGTGTGTGACATCCTCGTCAATCTCACCATTACCCTGAATCATAGACCCAAGATACTTGTAACTCTTCCTCTTCTAGATGACTTGAGAATTCAGCTTCACTACCATGCCATTCTCATCCGACAAATTACTAAACGTACATTTCAAGTACTCCGTCTTGATCCTGCTCAACCTAAATCCTCTAGACTCAAGGGTCTATCTCCAAACCTTCAACTTATCATTAACTCCTCATCGAGTCTCGTTAATCAGTACAACATTATTAGCAAATAATATACTCCCAGACACCTCTCCTTAAATACGTCGCGTCAAAATATTCATCACCAAGGCAAAAAAATGGGCTAAGAGTCGATCCCTAGTGTAATCTTGTCAAAACAAAAAATTGCTCTGAATCTCTTCCTACCATCCTCACACGGGTCTTCGCGCCATCGTACATGTCCTAAATTGACCTAGTGTACGCCACGAGCACCCCTCTGGCCTCCAAGCACCTCTATGGGAACTTTGTCATATTCCTTCTCAAGATCAATGAACATCATGTTCAAGTCCTTCTTTCTTTCCCTAAACTGCTCCACTAATCTTCTCACGAGATGAATTACCTCAATAGTAGAGCGAACTGGCATGAAACCGAACTAATTCTCAAAAATAGTCACAATCCTCCTCAGGCTCAACTTTGCCATCCTTTCCCGAACCTTCATGGTATGACTCAACAATTTGATACCCCTATAATTTTTGCAACTCTGAATGTCTCCCTTGTTCTTATATAATGAAATTATCGTGCTCCATCTCTAAGCTTCAGAAATCTTTGTCGTCCTAAAAAAGATGTTAAACAACCTTGTCAACCACACAAAACCTGCCTTGCCCGTGATCTTCCCCAAATTCACCAAATTCACTAGAATCTCGTTTGGTCCAATCGCCCTACCCCTACGCGTCCTCCGAATAGCACCCTTGACCTCCTTCACCTTGATACACCTGTAATAATCATAATCGCGACATCTCTATGAGTTCTCCAAGTCTCCCAGCAAAAATATCTTTATCCCCCCGTCGTTCAAAAGTCTATGGAAATAGGATTGTCGCCTCCTTCTAATAAGGGCATCCTTCACCAACACTTTGTCATCCTTCCCTTTAATACACTTTACTTAATCAAGGTCACGAGCCCTCCGCTTCCTAACCTTAGCAAGTCTATACAATTTCTTATCCCCATCTTTTTTCTCTAGTTCCACTAATGTAGAGAAGAAAAAATGAATGAGACTGACCGAATCCAAAAGGGGATGCTGTATATTTTGGTAAACAACTCCAGGTTGCCGTGTTCAATTCAATATCAAGTATGATTTAGGTATCACCTCCTCCTATTTTTCATTTGGCAATGAAAATAATAATTGTTCGAAGTTGAAATTGAAGTTGAAGCTAGAGTTGGTGTTGTGTTTGATCATGAATGTAAATTTTAGTAGTTTTTGAAATTTTGTGAAAGAAATAGGAGTGCTTGTTTTCACTTTTTTAAAAATAATTTTCACTAAAGTGAAATAATTTTTATGACCAAACACTACTGTTACTTTTTCACTAAAGTGAAATAATTTTATAGAAAAAGTGAAAAAATTATGATGGCCAAACACCTACTATTAGTCTGTGTTTTCTCTTTGTTGTGCATGCAGGAAACAGATTCTCCCTCCATTGGAGTACGATGGTTGATACAAGTCAAATGGCCACCTTAATTTTTGAAGACATGATTGGAGACCATCACTTAAAGGCTCAAGACTATGCAAGGAACACCCATTTTGAGCCTACCATTCATCAAGGCCGTGAGTGAAAGATTGCTCGAAGCATTGAAGACTTGAGGATTCACGGTTTTGGAGACTTAATAGTTCACGGTTTTGGGCCATCTTCATTGAGGGCATTTTAGTCACTTCATTTTGCCCAAAATGCACTCCATGGCCACTCCTCTCATTAAGGGTAGTATAATCATTTGTCTTCTTTTGTAATGTAATATAAATAGAACAAGATAGAGTTTTTAGGAGTTAGTTGATTATTGATGTAAGGCTTGAAACACCTTTAGTTGTAGGCAGGGGCGGCTCAACTACATTGGTGGCCTAAGGCGAAACTTAAATGGGAGGCCTTAAACTCAACAACAATAAAAATTATATACGTTTTTATCTAAAATCTATTTTTCTAGCTTTTTGAGATGCAAAATTGTTAATAATTTTTTTATAACCAATTTCTTCTAATAATTCTTTTTCAATTGATAATATAGCCAATCCACTTAATCTTTCTTGAGACATTGTTGATCTTAAATAAGATTTTATCATTTTTAATTTTGAAAAACTTCTTTCTGCAGAGGCAAAGGTTACCGAAATTGTTAACATTATTCTATAAGCAATATAAGCATTTGGAAAAGAATCAAGTCTTTTTATTTGATTAAGTATCTCGATTAGACTATTATCTTCTACTTGTACTATTTCTCTTAAAATTTTTAATTCAGAAAATAAGTCTAAACCATCAATATCAGAATGGGTATTATGTTTTAAGGAACATTCAAGATTAAGGCAATATTTCTTTAAATTCTCGTCATCTAAAGATCTCAATTTCTTTCCACTAAATAGAAAACCAAAAATATTTTCATAAGCTTCAAATTTTTCAAATCTAGTTTGAAGTGAAAAAATGGCTTGATCTACTATGTATAAGAAGTAATCAACTCTAAAAGATTCTTTAAGAGATCTTGTGATTTCATTATCAACATTCTCATCAAATTATTTTTCTATAAATCACACGTTTATTACGAAATTGAGGCTCTATATTCATCTCTAATGCAATTTCCTTGGCCGAAATCATAGCAGATGTAAATTCTTCTTCTCTATATTTTTTTTAAAAAGAAACTGGGCCTCTTAATTGATCTATGGCAACATCAATATGCATATCTTTTGATTGAAAATTTTTGCTAATTGAATTAACAACATATAATACATCATACCAAATAGTTATACCTAGTAAAAATTCAAAGTTTTCAAGCTCATAAATTGCTAAACAGTTGGCTTCACTTTTAGTCTTTGGATCATCACTAACTTCTACTAATTTCAAATAAAGCATCCCTTATTTGTGGAGTTTGAAATCTTATTGCTTTAACACTATCAATACGACTTTCCCAACGGGTTTGTGACAATGATTTAAGAGTTAAACTAGGTACATAATCTTTTAAAATTTTCCATCATTTAGTGGAAGAAGAAAATAGTGAATATATACGTTGTACCTCTCCAAAGAATGATACGACTTTTGTACAAGAATTAGCCATATTGCAAAGTACCAAATTTAGATTATGACAACCACATGGTGTGTAAAATGATCTAGGATTTATATTGAGTAGTCTTTTTTGCAATCCTTGATGTTTTTCCTTCATATTAGATCTATTATCATATCCTTGTCCTCTCAAATTATCAATGTCAAGTCTAATATATTTTATTTCATCTAAAATAACTTCAAAAAGACCTTTTCCACTTGTATCATCCACTTTTAAGAACTCTAAAAAATATTCGGTAATTTTTATTGGAGTTGTAGAAATATCTACGCTCCGTAATACAAAAAACATTTGATCTTGATGACTTGTATCCGGCGTACAATCAAGTATTATAGAGAAATACTTTGTTTCTATAATTTTTTCAATAATTTTATTCTTAATTTCACTTGCCAACAAACTTATCAATTCATTTTGAATATTATGTCCAAGATAATGATTATGAATTTCATCATGTTTAATTCTTCGAATATGCTCTTGCATGATTGGATCAAATTCCGCAATCATTTCAATGAGGCTTAAGAAGTTTTCATTATTTTCTTGATATATTTTTTCATTTTTCCCTCTAAATGCCAAATTATTTTTTCCAAGAGTTTTTATGACGGAAATAATTCTTGGCAATACATTTTTTCAATGTTCTTTATCTCTATTGATTTGTTCTTGAACATTTTTATCAATTGTTCTATTGTTACGCAATCTAATTTCTAAATCAATCCACGAACTCATATTAACAATATGTTGGTTAGATATTTCGTGAGATCTAAGTTTAGCATTAAGATTTTTTCAATCTCTACTACCTTCACTAGCAAATTTATTGTTCTTAGCATTAGAAGTAGTATTAAACAACTTGCAACAAAAACAAAATACTTTATTTAAATCTTTGGAATAAACTAACCATTTTCTGTCATGTCTTTCTCCATTTGCTAATTTTTAAAAATAATGTGTAGTAGAAAAATGTCTTGAAAATTCATCCTTTGGAAAATCTATGTCAGTAATTCTAATTGGTCCATTTTCTACTAATAAATCTCTTAACTTTGTGTCAATATTATTCCATTGACTAGGATCATATATATTTTTAGGAGTACAATTATTTGATTCATTTTTAAGATCTTGATTATTTTGAGAATCTATATCTGACATTTCATTAATTTTCTCCCCTTCTTTTTCAATTATACCATCATCTAACTCAACTAAATTAGTGACTTGTTCATCTAAAGAACTTTTTTCTAAATTTTTTGATTTAATATTGGTATTATTTGTCAAAAATTTATCAAGAACTCCTTTTTGAGATTTTATCAAATTATCAACTCTTCTTTTTTTTACAAGTTTTGAATAATCAGAATCATATTTTCTAGTTGACATATTAAATTCTAACTAGTAACTAGTAGTACAAAAACAATCCGTACTATTAAATAAAAAAAATGTCAAATATAAAATACAACAATAATATAAAAAGTTAGAATGATATTACCCGATTCAAGAAATTTGAAGACTTGATCGATGATCCCAATTTCCAACTAAGTGCTAACGTTTAGCTGCTTGAAAATGTCTTTTTCAAAATATTATCAATAATTTTTAAATTTTGATATGAGCTCTTTCCAATTCTATATTTGAACTTGAAAATGACAACAAAAAAATGGAGAAAAGATGAAAAGACAGAAGCCCTACGTGAGAGAGAAACAATCAGACAATATGAAAAAATGGGCTGAACACTTGAACTTGATCTTTTACAACCAAAAACATGGAGACCAGTTGTAAAGAGACAAAGAGTAGGAGAGAGACAAATGAAAAAGTAGGGTAAAAAAAATTATTTAAAAGAGTAAAAAGAAAATCTATCCGTTAAAAAGTATAAAAACAAGAAACTTTTACTTTTTTTATCAAATTCTATTTATTTTTTTTAGCTATTCACCATCTTAAAATAAAATTTATAATTTTTTTTAATATTATCAATACATGTGTCAGAAAAATAAGGCCCTCCATTAATTTTATAATTTTTTTTTTATATTATCAATACATGTGCCAGAAAAATGGGCCCCCCCAAAATAGGGGGCCTTAGGCAATTGCCTAATATTTATATACTACCAGCCGGCCCTTGTAGGGCTTGGAATAGCCATCACACCGAAATGAGGGCAACAAGTGTGGATATCACCTGTGTTGCAATGTTGGCTTGATACGTTGGTGCTTAGAGGAGGTAAAGTTCCTCTTGTGTCAACGTAGGAGTTAAGTTAACCGTTGTGTGTAGTGTTAAAGGTCCAAGAGTATCACATGTTCTTCGGTTCTTAAGATTATACCAACTAAGGTCTAACTATCTATCCATTTTGTTTATGTTGTAATCGTTTGTTTGTGTTCTTGTAATCCAAACCCGTGACTTGTTGTTCTTGTTCCATTGTTGTTGTTCTTCATCTTGTTGTTGTTAACATAGTTTGTTGTTGGCTGTTTTTAGGTGTTAAACACCACAATACATTGTGTTCTTGTTGTTGTTTGTTGAATCCGAGAGGGGTCATCCAAAGGGTCCACGGTTTCCTTGTCTAGTGGATTGTTTTGGGTGTTTGTTTCGTGTTTCCGTTGTCACTCCCGTATCAATGGTGCACACAAAGTATGACTCAAGGATAAGACTAGTGAAACGTTTGTTTTAGACCCTCAAAATTTTGAGGCCTTAAAAAAAATTAATAATAAATTTTATGATTTCAACTTCACTTGAAATAATAATAAAGATTATGAAATAAGCTTAAAAAACTTATCTTAAGAAATACAGAAAAAAAGAGTTACTAATATTTACTAGAAATATTTTGGAACTTTGAATTAAACAACTTAAAGTTCATTTTAATAATTAATGTTTTAACAACAACATCCAAGTAAATGTATTGCAAACAAATGACAAACATCTTGTTAACTAGAATGAATCTTTCTTTTATTAATAATCATATTATATGTGAAGTTAAGGGTTATGTGTCTTTTAAAAATATCACACTGTTTGCAACAAAATTCTCGAGACCGAAAATAATAATCGAGACAAGAAAAATACTGCAACAATCGATTTATTGATTTCAATAAGTGAGTGTTACAATCTCTATGATTCCTCTAATTCGCTTTTTCAACTATAAATTCAAGGGCTTTGAGTTTGATCTTGAACTTTAACTTGAACTTGACGGATTTGATCTTGACTCGTGCTTGAATCCAAGGGCCTGGTAGCTTGTTCTTGAATCTTGCGGTCTTGATCTTGAACTTAAACTTGATTTGAAGTCTTGATGAACTTGATCTCAACTTGTACTTGAATTCAAGGGCCGTTGAGCTTGTTCTTGAATCTTGTAGTCTTGATCTTGAAGCTTGAACTTGTTCTTGAACCTTGAACTCTTGATCTTGAAATCTTGAGATTGTTCTTGAATTTGTAGAGAAATCTGTTGCTTTGATCCACGAGCTCTCTCTCTTGCTTCTTGTTAAACTTGTTCGTCCTTTTCTGAATTATGAGGTCCCTATTTATAGTTGTAGGAAGTAAAGAGTCATGATAAATATGAACTTCCTTTGACCAATCAGATTTAAGTGACATGGCATTTTTTATGGACTTTTAATTTACTGCATCATTTTGACACGTGGCACGGTCCCATTGGCTCATTCACTTGACTTGGCATGCCATGTCATTTGACATGTGGCACCAAATTGGGCCTCTAGAACATGATGACATCTTGGGCTTGATAAAGTGGGTTTAGTCTTTTGTAGCCCAAAATAACAATTGAACTTTAATTAAATCCTTGCATGTTTGGACTTAAATGATTAATCTAATTATATTAATCCACAATATTTATTTGGGACTAACATATTTTAAATTTAATATTATCCGAATTTTGTACGGATTTAAATTAGTAAAATTTTATTGCTCACAAAATGCCCCCACTTCAAGACTTGTTGATATATTTCATTTTTTTTGTTTTGAGACTAGGCTGGAAGTAATAATTTAATATTATTATTATTATTATTTTTTCAAAAGGAAAGTGAAGCTTAGATACCAACTTTTAATTTCCTTACAAGAAAGGAAATTAACCTTTAGAGGCATATTGGACGTGAGTCCAATTTCAAGGCAATTTGGCCACCGCCATGCACAGGCATGCATGTATAAACCTCTTTTGAGGTTAATTCCTAGTCCAAAAGGGAATTAAATGGCTTCTGCCACTTTACGAAGTCCTCCCCTTTTAACAAATAAACTTCTTTTTTTTGTTTATTTGTCATTTTTAAAAAAAAATAATATTTTAATCCAACTAGGACTATAGCTCCATCAAGGGACTAAAAAAATTCCAATTGTTTGTTGTAACCACTGATCACGTGTAAGTGATAATTGGCATTATCCTTTTAAAACATGCAAACACAAGAAAAGGACTTTAACAAGGTATAGGACTTTTAGTTTGCATATCACCGCCTCAATAATCACTGTTTGAGCGGGAGACGAATTCTGGTTTAGCCGCCTATTCAACCTTATAGATACCCTATGCTCTCCATTGTTTGCAACATGTTCTTAGCATCCTCGGCAGCAATTTTGTGGCGGATTGGAATCAATAACAAGGTAATTTCTTTTCCTTTTATTGATTTTATTCTCTTTTTTTATTATCATCCCTTTTTTTTTTTTACCAACTTATGCACGATTAATAATTCTCGCCCAAATAATGTCTTCCATGCAAAGGCGATAACCACATGGTGCAAAGGAATGACTACTCGTTCCAACCATAATTTTTTTTTTTTTTTATGGTAGCCTTATGGCAAAGGTAAAAGGTAACTTCATGTAGTCTTATGACAAAGGTAAAAGGTAAAGGTAACTTCATGGTAGTCTTATGGCAAAGGTAAAGGGTAAAGGTAACTTCACGGTAGTCTTACAACGTATCGGGATAACTACTCGTTCCCGCCATAAGAAAAGGTAAAAGATAACTTTATGGTAATCTTATGGCGCATCGGGATTACTACTCGTCCCCGCCAGAAGAAAAGGGTAGCTCCCGCCATAAGAAAAGGTAAAAGGTAACTTTATGGTAATCTTATGGCGCATCGGGATGACTTGGTCAAGATTCTTTTGTACCTATTGTTGTACGCCATGGATTTAACCCTTCTTCTTTTCTTTGCAGTTCGAAGAGATGGTGATTTTCAGACACTACACCTCCCCTTCCACTGGCTCCAAATATCTTATAGTCGAAACTGAAGATGCGGCCCAGCAGACTCGACTTTTGACTCACACTCCATTGACTGGTCGGTATGCAAGTTCGTGGCCTTCTCTCAAGAATCCGTTCTCTATGACGAACTGAACTTCAGTACAAACCCCAAATTCCGATCAGTCATTCAAGTTGTTCTCTCTTCAAGTGCCAAATTATCATCATGCGAATATCGCAACTCCACTCCCCAGTTTGGGTCGTCGTATAGCTTTAGGAGAGATACGTTGGGGAGCCGCGGTGACACTTGAGGGAGAGTATCGTCACATCCCTGGGTATTGGGAGTGGACAAAAGATATACTTGGTAGGAGCCAAGAGACTTTGAGCAAGGTACATATTTATGATGCCGTTTATGCATCACTTTTTACCTGTGATCGTAACTCAGATATATTCCAAGCATTTTGTGCAGCTTTGTGCCCCAAGATAAATACACTTCTCACGTCTATCGGGGAATTATCTATTTCTCTATGAGATTTGCATGCTCTTGGAGGCTTGCCAATTCAAGGTGTTCTGTATGAAGAGGTAGTGCCTGAGGCCAAATAACTTACAGGTTTAGATGCAAAGAAGGTAAGGTACATTTCCCAAACTTGTGAGTACTTGTTTGCGGCCTGTCATAATCTGCGGGATATTAGCCAAGAAGTATCATTCAGGGATTGAATAACATTCTGGTGCAAGAAACCTTCGAAGTACGGCTCTGCTCCACCAAGGCAGGAAAAGAAAAATGCTCGCCCTGAATTGACTCACAACCCTAGCGGGGTTTTTCCTGATACGCTAAGGTGGTCACATGCTGAAGAGAAGGTATTTTTTTATCTTGGGGTGAACCGCGAAAAAAAAGATGATACATATTTGGTAGCTTTCTTGTCTTGTTGGTTGTGCGCTTTCGTTTTTCCAAGTACGAAAGGTGACTTCATTCGCCCTGGGACTTTCAAGATGGCATGCATGATGGCGAGTGGGAGGAAGGTCGGCCTTGCAATACCGGTTCTGGCTAGCATTTAAAGTGGACTAAATAAGATATCTTCTTCAGCGCGACTCGATCAAATCAAGGTTTGTTTTCCTATCCACTATGTGTATAGTTGGATTGCTCATTATTTCAGGACCCATTATTCATTTGCCAATGGGACATCCGTCCCTACTATGACTGTATACTCCGGAGAGGGCGGTGCAAAGTATTTTGACAAAAATGATGCAAGAAAGTGTATTCATAGTGGGGAGAGCGCGGTTTGGACTTCCACCATGCAGGATAAAATGCATCCTTACTTTTATGTGGATACTGAGAATGCCCCAGCATTGGAGATGAGCTACTTTATGAGTATTCGTTTCATCTTTCTCACACTTAGATGCAGAAACTCATTTATCATTGAGCCATATAGTCCACACCGCTTCAGTCGACAGTTTGGATTTTATCAGAATATTTTGGGCATCATGAAGAATGACATTCGTACTGCCTCTTTAGACAAAGGACTAACATTTTGGAGGATTTGCTCATTAAGTCGATCATCCTCAAGAGCAATTTTTCCATTTCTCCTAATGTAGGCGAGTTCTTCGGAATCGACTATCAGACTTGGTGGAAAAAGACTCATGGAGATTTTCTTGGTCATCACCTACAGACTTTGATGGACATCGATGGGTCGATTACCGTCATGCATTTAGGAAATTCTGATGAAATACCTACAAATGAGGCCCTTATCACTGATGTTTCTCCTTCGAATGCCAAGTTGCCAAATCAACATGCAAATAAGAGATCTCACACGCCTCTGGCGGTATACGAGGGTAAGACTCCTACTCAAACTACTCATGTCTCCAAAAGGTTGTCCCAAGATGAAAGTGAGAGTAGTAGCAGAGACCGCTGCTGAAAAAGAGTAAAGGTACATTTTGACGATGCGAAAGGTATTAGTCTACCGGCGGTTGAAATTCATGATGACACGGATAATCCTTTGAGGACTATATCAGCTCTTGCCGAGGAGGTATGATTAAGACATCTATTTTACCAAGTGTATCTTCATGGCCCCTTTTTTTATTAATCCTTTTTTTTCTTATGCAGCCAACCAATGTTGCAGCCCTGCAGCGTGAAGAGTCACATGATAGTGATGAGTCTGTATCTGGTCCAGATCTAATGGAACCACCTTCCACTATTAAAACGGGAGAAGGGTGAACTTTTGTTTCTTGTAACAAGGTTAAAACAACCTTGGATTATGACATATGTAAGCCCCCATTAGCTGTTATGTCAGTGTTTGATGGAAAAAAGGTCGTTCTAGATGCTCAGAAAAGCCATATCTCCTCTCTTTGGACCGTAATTCAAGGTAAACTTTTGAAGTGTGATGTTGATTGCGCTTCATCCCTTAAAGATGAAGTCCAGGTAATCATCAAGGAGATGGATTGTAAGGACGTGGATATTTCCCTATTGAGAAAGTTGTTGCACGACTTCTTTGACCTCGCTACTTCATATGACCAAGCACGATCGATGCTTCATAATATGAATGAGAAAGCCGCAAGAGAAGAATTATTTTATGTAGCAGGGGAACGTCTCACATATGCCATGCTTGAAGAAGACGAGAAGGTTAAAGCATCATCCTCCATTCGGCAATCACTACAAAACATGAAGAAGAAGATAAAAGAATTGTGTAGAAAGGCACAGGCTTTGTAGCGTCTTTTAGAGGAAGTCGAGAATGAAGCCAAAAAAGCAAAGCTAGAGTCTTCTATTGCAGCCAAGGAATTCGATGCAAGCTTTGACGCAGACTTATCAAATGGTGTAGATCCGAAGAAAGAGCATTTGGAAACTATGCGCCAAGACTTAATCAATTACAAGTTATGTCTAGATTAGACTTAGGAGATTTCTTTTTCTTCAAACTCTTTTGTTGCTTTATTTTAGCCTTTCATTGAGTAGTTGGATCTATTAGTTGTAATAGAAACTCTATTGCACTTTCCTTAATATTTCTTTTGACTTTCAACTTCAAGAATTGCTTGCTTATTTTGATATGCTTATGTTGTAGTACTAAACTTTGGCTTTCTCTTCAAATTTGTTGACTATTGGCTTCATCCTTTTTCTCACAATCGGTTTAGACTTGAGACCTTGGTTTGGAAGCCTTAAAGATCAAGACCTTCAACTTGTGGTTGGTGAATTTGTGCTCCAACCTGCAGGCTTTGGGTATTCCAAATCCTATTAAAAGAACTTTTCTTCTTGGTGGGTTTCCCCCATTAAGCCAAAAGTATTTGTCATAAGTCCAAGACTTAATCAAGATGCATGCAAACTCGACTTTCATACGGTGGATCAAGCAGGGATATGTATTTTTTTTTTACACTCATGTAACTGAACTCAGAATAAAATTCCAAGCGCCTACGTACCTCAATGAAAAGGATCAAGTCACAACGTAGTTCTGGGGTGAGTGATTTTTTTTTAAGTCCTAACTTTTGCCTAGGCCGCCTCTTTGAGTTTTTCAACCTAGAGAACATTTCTTTTTTTAAGCCGTTCACAGTTTATACTTTTGCGGGCTAGGAGTGTACATGCAGTTTATACTCGTGCCTTAAGGAGTGTCATCTTCCTTCAAGGATAGTACTTCTCCAAGAACTTGGCATTGATGGGGCCAATCCTCATGCCATCTGCATCAACAAGCTTGTAAGCACCATTTGAATATGCCTCTTGTACAATATATGGTGCATCCCACTTTGGGGTGAATTTGCCCCCAGACTTACAAGAAGTGATAATGGGTCTTCTTACTGCAAGGACTTAATCTCCAACTTGGAAGCACCTCAAGCGAAACCTTTTGTTGAAAGAACGAGATAGCCAGGCTTGGTAACATTTAAGATTTTACTGAGCCGCCAGCCTCTTCTCATCAAGAGCTTTTAACTCAACAAGATGCAACTTAGCATTTTCTTCATCGGTGAGCCCTTCTTGAACAACCAGTCTCAAAGAAGGTATTTGACGCTCAAGTGGCAGGACTGCTTCAACTCCAAAAGTAAGTGAGTATGGAGTTGCTTGCGTCGGTGCACGGTAAGTTGTCCTATACGACCATAAAGCTTCTTTCATTCGCTCATACCAGTCTCGTTTGGATTTTGAGACGACTTTCTTCAGCAAGTTGCATAAAGTCTTATTGAACGCTTCGGCTAAACCATTGGCGGCAGCATGGTACATAGAAGACTTGCGCTGCTTGAAAACAAAGAGATCGTAGATTTTGTTCATCATCTTATTATCAAATGGCTTTCCATTGTCAGTTATTATGTACTGAGGAATTCCAAAGCGGTAGACGATATTCACTCAGATGAAGTTTGCAACATTTTCTTTCTTTACTTCCTTGAGAGCTACAGCTTCAGCCCATTTCGAGAAGTAATCTATCGCGGCCAAGATGTATAGGTGTCCACCAGAAGATTTTGGTAGTAGACCAACAACATCTATTCCCCAAGCATTGAATGGACAAGATGCTACAGTTGGATGTAGTACCGCTGGAGGTTGATGTATGAAATTTGCATGGAATTGGCAAGCTTTGCATCTTCTAGCATAGTCCAAACAATGTTTGACCATCGTTGGCCAATAATATCACATCCTTTTAATATGAAAATAGAGCTTTGGCGCAGACTGATGTGATCCACAAACTCCCGAGTGCGCTTCTTGCAAGGCTTGAATTGCTTCTCCCTCTGCCAAACACCGTAAGAGTACTCCTTCAAATGATCTTCGGTAAAGTGTGTCTTTGTAGTAAAGGAAGCGAGGTACACGACGACGAATATCAGTCTTTCTCCTCGGATCTTCTGGAAGTATCCCATAACACAAGTAGTTGATGATAGGTTGTCGCCAATCTTCTTTTACAGCTTCGGAAATGGCGACGAGGTATTCAACCTTACCTTTTATGTCCTCATCCTCATTTGATGGAGGTACTACCCATTCTTAGCATATAGTAACTCGTGTCTGATTTGGAAGAGTTAGAGTTGAGGCCAAAACAGCTAGGGCATCAGCTTTCTTATTTTCTTTCCTTGGCACATGCTGGAGGGTTACTTCTCCAAGCCATCCCATCAACTTTTGTGCATAATCATGATACGATTTTAACTCAAGCTTCCTGACTTCATAACTTCCCAACAACTGCTTTATCACCAATTGGGAGTCACCAAAAACTTGTAATTACAGTTGCTTCATGTCGACATCCATCTCTAGCCCGAGTCTGAGCGCTTAATACTCAGCAACATTATTGGGGCAACGATTCGTCAAGGTAAAAGAATAGGGGATGACCTCTTCTTGTGGAGTGACAAACACTACGCCAGCACCAGCTTCGTCTCGATGTACAACACCATCAAAGTACATCTTCTATGGGGATCTAACTTCAACAACCATTGCATCTTCATCAGGAAGTTCATCGCTTAATTCCCAGTCATCAGGTATTGGGTAATCTGCCAAGAAGTCAACCAATGTTTGTCCTTTTATAGCCTTTTGGGGGATGTACACGATCTCAAACTACTGAAATTGGAGATACCACCTTGTAAGTCGGTCACTGAGGACTGGTTTCGACATCACAAACTTGATGGGATTTGCCTTGGACACAAGACGAACAACGTGAGCTTGAAAGTAGTGTTTCATCTTTTGGATAGAGAAATCCAATGCCAGACATAACTTTTCGATCGAAGAATATTTCAGCTCATTTGGTGTTATCATTCTGCTCAAATAGTACAGAGAGTTTTCTTTGCCTTCATTATTTTCTTGAGCCAATAATGCTCCGACTGACCTTTCTTGTGCCGCGATATAGAGTATCAGTGGTTTCCCCGGTATAGGTGTCGCAAGAACCGGTGGATTCATTAAGTATGATTTGATACTCGCAAAGGCATTACTACAAGCTTGGTCCCATTCGAAGGGAGTTTTCTTCTTCAGGAGACGGCTAAATGGTTGACATTTTCTAGCCAAGTTTGAGATGAACCTCCTTAAATATGCTAGCCTTTCTTGAAGGCCTTTTAACTCGTGAATGTTTCGAGGCTCGGGCATCTTTAAAATTGCATCGACCTTGTCTTGATCAATTTCAATTCCTCGGTGTCGCACAATGAAGCCAAGAAACTTTTTGGAAGTAACTCCGAAGGCACACTTCAAGGGATTCATCCTAAGTTGATATCTTCGAAGTAACTCGAACACCATTCTTAGATCTTTTAAGTGGTCATCTCTCTTTCTTGACTTCACCACTAGATCATCTACGTAGCATTCAATATTCTTGTGGAGTAGGCCGTCAAAGATATTTTGCATAGACCTTTGATAAGTGGCGTCGGTGTTCTTCAAACCAAAAGTCATCACCTTGTAGCAATAAATATCTTTGGGCGTACGAAATGCAGTGATCTCTTCATCTTTTGGCTCCATGCGAATTTGGTTGTAATCGGATGAACCATCTATGAAGGACATTGCCTCATAACCAGTGGTGGAATCAATCATCAACTCTGGTATGGGGATTGGGAAATCATCCTTAGGATATGCGTTGTTGAGATCTCAAAAGTTGACACAAACTCGAATTTGGCCATTTTTTTTCCGTACTGGAACAATACTTGAAATCCACGTGGGATATTTAACTTCACGAATAAAGCCATCTTCAATGAGCTTTTTAACTTCATTTTTAATCAGTGGAACCAACTCTGGCGTAAAGCGCCTTTGAGCTTGCTTAACAGGACGAGCACCATTCTTGACCGCCAACTGATGAACCGCTACTTTCGGATCTAAGCCAGACATTTCCTTATAACTCCAAGCGAAGACATCCATATATTATTTGAGTATATTCATATAAACGATTTCTTCCTCCATCTCTAGAAAAACACTCAGGTAAGTTGGTCTTGGGTCTTCATCGATTCCAAGGTTAACTTCTTTCAAGGGATCTATTGTGGCCTTCACTCCTTCTTCAAGTTGAGATAGAGAATCTCCAGCATTTTCCTCCTCTTGAGGATCATCGTCGTTGATGGATATATGGTGACACCAGAAAGTATCTTCCATCCCTTCATCAACCTTCGTTTGAGATGAGGCCTCATTCTCATTCTGGCTCGTAACATGATATGAGGAGTCAACACTTTCATCTTCCTCACGTTCCTTGGTATAAAACATAGTATAAGCCTTTGCTTTTAACACCTTGTTGCATGAAACTACCAGTTTTGTCTGTCGCTTCATTCAAGAAGGAATCAAACTTTGAAAATCCTTTTGAATCTTAGGCGAGGAGTGCAATGTCATATTTTGATGACTTCTCCGACACTTGTTAATTTTCTTATTATTTAGAAGACCCAACCTCTCAAATACAGAAGTTCTTGCGGTTGATTCTTCAAGTCGGTCAAAGACAGAAGGCCTTTTATTGGATGCGGCAGACTCCTCTTCTACAGTGATGTATTTACTAACCGCCCTTCTTATGGAGATGCAAATTGGAGGTGACTGTGTGTATCCTAGGCCTTCATATGCCTTCCTTATTGTACCTTCCGATGGAAGTTTACCTAACCTTGATGGCTTATTAGGATTATATCCAACCTTTACAAATAACTTGTATGCATTTGGGTCGAAGCCCTTCTTTGTCCGCTTCGTAGGGAGTGTTATATCTTGTGGAAGATTTTGAGCCACAGCTAGCCTTGAAGATGGATTTATCGCGTAAAACTTCCTAATAGGTAAAGTTAGCCCGTTTAACACATTATCTTGGGCATCAGATGGGTGATTTTTCTCTTTCTTTACCTTTGGCATGTAGCGAAGAACAGGAGTTGCCTTCTTTTTCATAGGAGCGACGCTTTCTTCATTTGAAGTGGAGAGAGGCTTTTTCGTGGTGACCTTTTCAACAGTCACCACAACCTTCTTGGTTGTGACATCATCAACCCTTTTCTCATCCACAACATGCTTCTTTAAGTAGAATTTTGCATCAACAAAATGTGACTCAGCTTCAGTGAATGGCTTGTCATCGGCAACTATCTTTCTTTCCACTCCGCCTTCGAGGTACTTCAAGCATTGATAGTAAGAGGATGAGATAATTTTATTCCCGTGCACCCAAGGCCTACCAAGCAATATATTGTATGAAGTTTTGGCATCGATTACATGCATCAATGGGTTTGATTGAAAATCATCCATACGGATCCCCAACTTGATACATCCCATGGCCCTCTGCCCCCCTTGGTTGAAGCCTTGGATCATTATATAACTTTCGTCCAGTTCGCTAGTTGCGATACCAAGTTCTTTCATCGTGTGGATAGGCAGTATGTTGACTCCAGACCCCTCATCTATCAAGATTTTATTGATCATCTATTAAGATTCTATTGATTTTCTTTCCTAGAATATGATCCACTATGTATAAGGGATGGTTATGTAGGGCCTCACCGAGCAGAAGATCGTTATTTGTGAAGGTGATTTTTGTATCACACACGTGTGCCTCTTCGCCAAGAGTCTCAGCAACATTATTGGAAGGTGAAGGAATGTCCATGGGTAGATTCTCACCCTTTGACCCCTCTTTGGTGGTATTAAAACAAGACGGCTCAAGGTTGACTTGGGCAGTCTTTACACAAAACCAACTCGGTGAGAATTCCTCTAAAGTCACCAAACGATGAGGTTTTTGGTGGTGAAGCTCCTTCATCCTCATCTTCTTTGGGAATTCAACCAACTTCTGTTTCCTTGGTTTATTTACCATTATCCTTCTGGTTGGATGCTCGAATGACTCATTTCGCAGACTCATCCTCTTACGTCTGCGCCTCATCATCAGAGTCCAACCTTCATCATTGCCTTAGTCTACTGAAGACCTGTCAGGCTCTAATATTTTCTTATTATACTCTTAGACACATATTTAGACTGGGTCGAGCGAGCCAAAAGTAATAGAGATTTGATGTGAACTGGCTGTCTCATCGTCGAAGAAAATCTTCTTCTCTTTTGCTAGTTGCATGACTTTATCTTTAAAGACAAAGCACTTTTCCAAAGGATGACTTACGAGCCTATGATATTTACAATAATTAGGGTCATTGGTCCTTCCAGCTTCGTTGGGACGCTTCAGCTCTGGGAGTTCAATGAGCTTATGCTCAAGGAGTTCATCAAAAATCTCAGCAACATCAGAATCAAGAAAGAGATATTTCTTTTCTTGCATCTCCTTTAAAGTTTTCTGATTCAGACGTGTTCCAGAAGTGGTCTTCACATTTTTCTTCTTTCTTACCTTTGTGGTGACCTTCATAGGAGACATATCAATATTCATGGACTCCTTGTTTTCATTTTTGGGAACAAACTTGCCCCATCTTTTGGGTTCCTGCTTTTTGTTTCCCCTTCGAGGGTCATGAATAGGCCCTCATTCCTTTCCAGCAGAAGACATGCTCAACTCCATGTCGTGAGCACGAATAGGTAACTCTTTAAAGGATTTTGGTTTAATTCCTTGCAAGATTTAGAGAAGCCCCCAGTGCATTCCTTGGATGCACATCTCTATTGCAGAAGCTTCACTGAGCCTATCTTTGCAGTTTAGACTCGCATTTCTCCATCGATTGATGAAGTCGATGACTGGCTCATCTTTTTTTGCTAAGTATTTGTGAGCTCTATCATGCTCACTATACGCTTTGTGCTATAAAACCAATTTAGGAACTCGTGTTCCAATTGCTCCCAACTATCGATGGAGTTAGGCTCGAGGTCCGTATATCAATCAAAGGCATTTCCCTTTAGGGAATGAAAAAACTTTTTGACAAGATAGTCACCGTAAGTTCCAGCATTATTACATGTCTCAACAAAGTGTGCGACTTGTTGTTTCAGATTACCTTTGCCCTCAAATTATTAAAATTTTAGGGGTTGATAGCCGGCAGGCATTTTGAGGCTATCTATTCTCGCAGTGTAGGGATTGGCATATGTAAGGAAAGACTTGGTGACAATATCATACTTGTCTTTGAGGGTCCCTTCAATAAATTCCCTTAATTGCCCAATCGGGATCATTCCTTCAGCAGAAACTTACACCTCTTTAGTCGGTGGTGTTTGTTTTACAGGATTTTCTATCTCATGAACCTCTGGAGCTTTTCTTAGTGTATGGCTAGATTCTCCATCTATCAAGCCTTCCACCCTAACTACTATCTTATCAATCCTAGCCTCTTGATTCTGAACATAGTTTGTCAAGCCTTCAATTGCCTTTGTCAGATTCGCAAGCTGCTCCTCCATAGACGAGGTATCAGTTACCATTGCTTGCATGATCACCAAAGACGTTGGAGATTAACATGGATTATCGTGTAGGTTGATCTTCGAAGTGCTTAACTTATGTGGTGTAAGTGGAGATGATGCGTTTGTTGAACGACCATCGCTCTTTGCGCTAGAGTATTTGGAACCAGAATGCTTAAGTAGAGCAAGAGTCTTCTTAAGAGATTCCGCGACACTGCTTCCTCCCTCTGAAGCACTTGTATTGGACTTCATTTCTTTTGAGGTTGACGATCCAAAAACTAGAGTTGGCGCGGACGACACTGGATGTGTTTGTTGTCCTAGCAAGCCTGCCTTGCTCCTTGTGACAGCTCCTAAACTTCCGAAAGTAACACTAAGGATGCTTTCCACTTCGGCAGAGAACCTTGAATCAATAGCCTTGGAAGCATTTGATTGAGAGTCGATCTCCTTGGAAGTCATTTCAACGTTCTTAATCTTCAAAGTCTAAAAAGTTGAGATGAGAGGTAGAGATCGTCCCACTGGGCGTGCCAGAATTCGTTTGCAATAAAATTCTCAAGACAGAAAATAATAATCGAGACAAGAAAAATACTGCAACAATCGATTTATTGATTTCAATAAGTGAGTGTTACAATCTCTATGATTCCTCTGATTCGCCTTTTCAACTATAAATTCAAGGGCTTCGAGTTTGATCTTGAACTTTAACTTGACGGATTTGATCTTGACTTGTGCTTGAATCCAAGAGTCTGGTAGCTTGTTCTTGAATCTTGCGGTCTTAATCTTGAACTTAAACTTGATTTGAAGACTTGATGAACTTGATCTCAATATGTACTTGAATTCAAGGGCCGTTGAGCTTGTTCTTGAATCTTGTAGTCTTGATCTTGAAGCCTGAACTTATTCTTGAACCTTGAACCTTGAACTCTTGATCTTGAAATCTTGAGCTTGTTCTTGAATTTGTAGAGAAATCTGCTGCTTTGATCCACGAGTTCTCTCTTGCTTCTTGTTAAACTTGTTCGTCCTTTTCTGAATTATGAGGTCCCTATTTATAGTTGTAGGAAGTAAAGAGTCATGATAAATATGAACTTCCTTTGACCAATCAGATTTAAGTGACATGGCATTTTTTATGGACTTTTAATTTACTGCATCATTTTGACACGTGGCACGGTCCCATTGGCTCATTCACTTGACTTGGCATGCCATGTCATTTGACATGTGGCACCAAATTGGGCCTCTAGAACATGATGACATCTTGGGCTTGATAAAGTGGGTTTAGTCTTTTGTAGCCCAAAATAACAATTGAACTTTAATTAAATCCTTGCATGTTTGGACTTAAATGATTAATCTAATTATATTAATCCACAATATTTATTTGGGACTAACATATTTTAAATTTAATATTATCCGAATTTTGTACGGATTTAAATTAGTAAAATTTTATTGCTCACAAAATGCCCCCACTTCAAGACTTGTTGATATATTTCATTTTTTTTGTTTTGAGACTAGGCTGGAAGTAATAATTTAATATTATTATTATTATTATTTTTTCAAAAGGAAAGTGAAGCTTAGATACCAACTTTTAATTTCCTTACAAGAAAGGAAATTAACCTTTAGAGGCATATTGGACGTGAGTCCAATTTCAAGGCAATTTGGCCACCGCCATGCACAGGCATGCATGTATAAACCTCTTTTGAGGTTAATTCCTAGTCCAAAAGGGAATTAAATGGCTTCTGCCACTTTACGAAGTCCTCCCCTTTTAACAAATAAACTTCTTTTTTTTGTTTATTTGTCATTTTTAAAAAAAAATAATATTTTAATCCAACTAGGACTATAGCTCCATCAAGGGACTAAAAAAATTCCAATTGTTTGTTGTAACCACTGATCACGTGTAAGTGATAATTGGCATTATCCTTTTAAAACATGCAAACACAAGAAAAGGACTTTAACAAGGTATAGGACTTTTAGTTTGCATATCACCGCCTCAATAATCACTGTTTGAGCGGGAGACGAATTCTGGTTTAGCCGCCTATTCAACCTTATAGATACCCTATGCTCTCCATTGTTTGCAACATGTTCTTAGCATCCTCGGCAGCAATTTTGTGGCGGATTGGAATCAATAACAAGGTAATTTCTTTTCCTTTTATTGATTTTATTCTCTTTTTTTATTATCATCCCTTTTTTTTTTTTACCAACTTATGCACGATTAATAATTCTCGCCCAAATAATGTCTTCCATGCAAAGGCGATAACCACATGGTGCAAAGGAATGACTACTCGTTCCAACCATAATTTTTTTTTTTTTTTATGGTAGCCTTATGGCAAAGGTAAAAGGTAACTTCATGTAGTCTTATGACAAAGGTAAAAGGTAAAGGTAACTTCATGGTAGTCTTATGGCAAAGGTAAAGGGTAAAGGTAACTTCACGGTAGTCTTACAACGTATCGGGATAACTACTCGTTCCCGCCATAAGAAAAGGTAAAAGATAACTTTATGGTAATCTTATGGCGCATCGGGATTACTACTCGTCCCCGCCAGAAGAAAAGGGTAGCTCCCGCCATAAGAAAAGGTAAAAGGTAACTTTATGGTAATCTTATGGCGCATCGGGATGACTTGGTCAAGATTCTTTTGTACCTATTGTTGTACGCCATGGATTTAACCCTTCTTCTTTTCTTTGCAGTTCGAAGAGATGGTGATTTTCAGACACTACACCTCCCCTTCCACTGGCTCCAAATATCTTATAGTCGAAACTGAAGATGCGGCCCAGCAGACTCGACTTTTGACTCACACTCCATTGACTGGTCGGTATGCAAGTTCGTGGCCTTCTCTCAAGAATCCGTTCTCTATGACGAACTGAACTTCAGTACAAACCCCAAATTCCGATCAGTCATTCAAGTTGTTCTCTCTTCAAGTGCCAAATTATCATCATGCGAATATCGCAACTCCACTCCCCAGTTTGGGTCGTCGTATAGATTTAGGAGAGATACGTTGGGGAGCCGCGGTGACACTTGAGGGAGAGTATCGTCACATCCCTGGGTATTGGGAGTGGACAAAAGATATACTTGGTAGGAGCCAAGAGACTTTGAGCAAGGTACATATTTATGATGCCGTTTATGCATCACTTTTTACCTGTGATCGTAACTCAGATATATTCCAAGCATTTTGTGCAGCTTTGTGCCCCAAGATAAATACACTTCTCACGTCTATCGGGGAATTATCTATTTCTCTATGAGATTTGCATGCTCTTGGAGGCTTGCCAATTCAAGGTGTTCTGTATGAAGAGGTAGTGCCTGAGGCCAAATAACTTACAGGTTTAGATGCAAAGAAGGTAAGGTACATTTCCCAAACTTGTGAGTACTTGTTTGCGGCCTGTCATAATCTGCGGGATATTAGCCAAGAAGTATCATTCAGGGATTGAATAACATTCTGGTGCAAGAAACCTTCGAAGTACGGCTCTGCTCCACCAAGGCAGGAAAAGAAAAATGCTCGCCCTGAATTGACTCACAACCCTAGCGGGGTTTTTCCTGATACGCTAAGGTGGTCACATGCTGAAGAGAAGGTATTTTTTTATCTTGGGGTGAACCGCGAAAAAAAAGATGATACATATTTGGTAGCTTTCTTGTCTTGTTGGTTGTGCGCTTTCGTTTTTCCAAGTACGAAAGGTGACTTCATTCGCCCTGGGACTTTCAAGATGGCATGCATGATGGCGAGTGGGAGGAAGGTCGGCCTTGCAATACCGGTTCTGGCTAGCATTTAAAGTGGACTAAATAAGATATCTTCTTCAGCGCGACTCGATCAAATCAAGGTTTGTTTTCCTATCCACTATGTGTATAGTTGGATTGCTCATTATTTCAGGACCCATTATTCATTTGCCAATGGGACATCCGTCCCTACTATGACTGTATACTCCGGAGAGGGCGGTGCAAAGTATTTTGACAAAAATGATGCAAGAAAGTGTATTCATAGTGGGGAGAGCGCGGTTTGGACTTCCACCATGCAGGATAAAATGCATCCTTACTTTTATGTGGATACTGAGAATGCCCCAGCATTGGAGATGAGCTACTTTATGAGTATTCGTTTCATCTTTCTCACACTTAGATGCAGAAACTCATTTATCATTGAGCCATATAGTCCACACCGCTTCAGTCGACAGTTTGGATTTTATCAGAATATTTTGGGCATCATGAAGAATGACATTCGTACTGCCTCTTTAGACAAAGGACTAACATTTTGGAGGATTTGCTCATTAAGTCGATCATCCTCAAGAGCAATTTTTCCATTTCTCCTAATGTAGGCGAGTTCTTCGGAATCGACTATCAGACTTGGTGGAAAAAGACTCATGGAGATTTTCTTGGTCATCACCTACAGACTTTGATGGACATCGATGGGTCGATTACCGTCATGCATTTAGGAAATTCTGATGAAATACCTACAAATGAGGCCCTTATCACTGATGTTTCTCCTTCGAATGCCAAGTTGCCAAATCAACATGCAAATAAGAGATCTCACACGCCTCTGGAGGTATACGAGGGTAAGACTCCTACTCAAACTACTCATGTCTCCAAAAGGTTGTCCCAAGATGAAAGTGAGAGTAGTAGCAGAGACCGCTGCTGAAAAAGAGTAAAGGTACATTTTGACGATGCGAAAGGTATTAGTCTACCGGCGGTTGAAATTCATGATGACACGGATAATCCTTTGAGGACTATATCAGCTCTTGCCGAGGAGGTATGATTAAGACATCTATTTTACCAAGTGTATCTTCATGGCCCCTTTTTTTATTAATCCTTTTTTTTCTTATGCAGCCAACCAATGTTGCAGCCCTGCAGCGTGAAGAGTCACATGATAGTGATGAGTCTGTATCTGGTCCAGATCTAATGGAACCACCTTCCACTATTAAAACGGGAGAAGGGTGAACTTTTGTTTCTTGTAACAAGGTTAAAACAACCTTGGATTATGACATATGTAAGCCCCCATTAGCTGTTATGTCAGTGTTTGATGGAAAAAAGGTCGTTCTAGATGCTCAGAAAAGCCATATCTCCTCTCTTTGGACCGTAATTCAAGGTAAACTTTTGAAGTGTGATGTTGATTGCGCTTCATCCCTTAAAGATGAAGTCCAGGTAATCATCAAGGAGATGGATTGTAAGGACGTGGATATTTCCCTATTGAGAAAGTTGTTGCACGACTTCTTTGACCTCGCTACTTCATATGACCAAGCACGATCGATGCTTCATAATATGAATGAGAAAGCCGCAAGAGAAGAATTATTTTATGTAGCAGGGGAACGTCTCACATATGCCATGCTTGAAGAAGACGAGAAGGTTAAAGCATCATCCTCCATTCGGCAATCACTACAAAACATGAAGAAGAAGATAAAAGAATTGTGTAGAAAGGCACAGGCTTTGTAGCGTCTTTTAGAGGAAGTCGAGAATGAAGCCAAAAAAGCAAAGCTAGAGTCTTCTATTGCAGCCAAGGAATTCGATGCAAGCTTTGACGCAGACTTATCAAATGGTGTAGATCCGAAGAAAGAGCATTTGGAAACTATGCGCCAAGACTTAATCAATTACAAGTTATGTCTAGATTAGACTTAGGAGATTTCTTTTTCTTCAAACTCTTTTGTTGCTTTATTTTAGCCTTTCATTGAGTAGTTGGATCTATTAGTTGTAATAGAAACTCTATTGCACTTTCCTTAATATTTCTTTTGACTTTCAACTTCAAGAATTGCTTGCTTATTTTGATATGCTTATGTTGTAGTACTAAACTTTGGCTTTCTCTTCAAATTTGTTGACTATTGGCTTCATCCTTTTTCTCACAATCGGTTTAGACTTGAGACCTTGGTTTGGAAGCCTTAAAGATCAAGACCTTCAACTTGTGGTTGGTGAATTTGTGCTCCAACCTGCAGGCTTTGGGTATTCCAAATCCTATTAAAAGAACTTTTCTTCTTGGTGGGTTTCCCCCATTAAGCCAAAAGTATTTGTCATAAGTCCAAGACTTAATCAAGATGCATGCAAACTCGACTTTCATACGGTGGATCAAGCAGGGATATGTATTTTTTTTTTACACTCATGTAACTGAACTCAGAATAAAATTCCAAGCGCCTACGTACCTCAATGAAAAGGATCAAGTCACAACGTAGTTCTGGGGTGAGTGATTTTTTTTTAAGTCCTAACTTTTGCCTAGGCCGCCTCTTTGAGTTTTTCAACCTAGAGAACATTTCTTTTTTTAAGCCGTTCACAGTTTATACTTTTGCGGGCTAGGAGTGTACATGCAGTTTATACTCGTGCCTTAAGGAGTGTCATCTTCCTTCAAGGATAGTACTTCTCCAAGAACTTGGCATTGATGGGGCCAATCCTCATGCCATCTGCATCAACAAGCTTGTAAGCACCATTTGAATATGCCTCTTGTACAATATATGGTGCATCCCACTTTGGGGTGAATTTGCCCCCAGACTTACAAGAAGTGATAATGGGTCTTCTTACTGCAAGGACTTAATCTCCAACTTGGAAGCACCTCAAGCGAAACCTTTTGTTGAAAGAACGAGATAGCCAGGCTTGGTAACATTTAAGATTTTACTGAGCCGCCAGCCTCTTCTCATCAAGAGCTTTTAACTCAACAAGATGCAACTTAGCATTTTCTTCATCGGTGAGCCCTTCTTGAACAACCAGTCTCAAAGAAGGTATTTGACGCTCAAGTGGCAGGACTGCTTCAACTCCAAAAGTAAGTGAGTATGGAGTTGCTTGCGTCGGTGCACGGTAAGTTGTCCTATACGACCATAAAGCTTCTTTCATTCGCTCATACCAGTCTCGTTTGGATTTTGAGACGACTTTCTTCAGCAAGTTGCATAAAGTCTTATTGAACGCTTCGGCTAAACCATTGGCGGCAGCATGGTACATAGAAGACTTGCGCTGCTTGAAAACAAAGAGATCGTAGATTTTGTTCATCATCTTATTATCAAATGGCTTTCCATTGTCAGTTATTATGTACTGAGGAATTCCAAAGCGGTAGACGATATTCACTCAGATGAAGTTTGCAACATTTTCTTTCTTTACTTCCTTGAGAGCAACAGCTTCAGCCCATTTCGAGAAGTAATCTATCGCGGCCAAGATGTATAGGTGTCCACCAGAAGATTTTGGTAGTAGACCAACAACATCTATTCCCCAAGCATTGAATGGACAAGATGCTACAGTTGGATGTAGTACCGCTGGAGGTTGATGTATGAAATTTGCATGGAATTGGCAAGCTTTGCATCTTCTAGCATAGTCCAAACAATGTTTGACCATCGTTGGCCAATAATATCACATCCTTTTAATATGAAAATAGAGCTTTGGCGCAGACTGATGTGATCCACAAACTCCCGAGTGCGCTTCTTGCAAGGCTTGAATTGCTTCTCCCTCTGCCAAACACCGTAAGAGTACTCCTTCAAATGATCTTCGGTAAAGTGTGTCTTTGTAGTAAAGGAAGCGAGGTACACGACGACGAATATCAGTCTTTCTCCTCGGATCTTCTGGAAGTATCCCATAACACAAGTAGTTGATGATAGGTTGTCGCCAATCTTCTTTTACAGCTTCGGAAATGGCGACGAGGTATTCAACCTTACCTTTTATGTCCTCATCCTCATTTGATGGAGGTACTACCCATTCTTAGCATATAGTAACTCGTGTCTGATTTGGAAGAGTTAGAGTTGAGGCCAAAACAGCTAGGGCATCAGCTTTCTTATTTTCTTTCCTTGGCACATGCTGGAGGGTTACTTCTCCAAGCCATCCCATCAACTTTTGTGCATAATCATGATACGATTTTAACTCAAGCTTCCTGACTTCATAACTTCCCAACAACTGCTTTATCACCAATTGGGAGTCACCAAAAACTTGTAATTACAGTTGCTTCATGTCGACATCCATCTCTAGCCCGAGTCTGAGCGCTTAATACTCAGCAACATTATTGGGGCAACGATTCGTCAAGGTAAAAGAATAGGGGATGACCTCTTCTTGTGGAGTGACAAACACTACGCCAGCACCAGCTTCGTCTCGATGTACAACACCATCAAAGTACATCTTCTATGGGGATCTAACTTCAACAACCATTGCATCTTCATCAGGAAGTTCATCGCTTAATTCCCAGTCATCAGGTATTGGGTAATCTGCCAAGAAGTCAACCAATGTTTGTCCTTTTATAGCCTTTTGGGGGATGTACACGATCTCAAACTACTGAAATTGGAGATACCACCTTGTAAGTCGGTCACTGAGGACTGGTTTCGACATCACAAACTTGATGGGATTTGCCTTGGACACAAGACGAACAACGTGAGCTTGAAAGTAGTGTTTCATCTTTTGGATAGAGAAATCCAATGCCAGACATAACTTTTCGATCGAAGAATATTTCAGCTCATTTGGTGTTATCATTCTGCTCAAATAGTACAGAGAGTTTTCTTTGCCTTCATTATTTTCTTGAGCCAATAATGCTCCGACTGACCTTTCTTGTGCCGCGATATAGAGTATCAGTGGTTTCCCCGGTATAGGTGTCGCAAGAACCGGTGGATTCATTAAGTATGATTTGATACTCGCAAAGGCATTACTACAAGCTTGGTCCCATTCGAAGGGAGTTTTCTTCTTCAGGAGACGGCTAAATGGTTGACATTTTCTAGCCAAGTTTGAGATGAACCTCCTTAAATATGCTAGCCTTTCTTGAAGGCCTTTTAACTCGTG
This sequence comes from Capsicum pubescens, assembly GCA_030864215.1. Classification (NCBI taxonomy): domain Eukaryota; kingdom Viridiplantae; phylum Streptophyta; class Magnoliopsida; order Solanales; family Solanaceae; genus Capsicum; species Capsicum pubescens. The sequence continues at coordinate 26,749,133 of CM061549.1, read as the reverse complement.
AATGTTTCGAGGCTCGGGCATCTTTAAAATTGCATCGACCTTGTCTTGATCAATTTCAATTCCTCGGTGTCGCACAATGAAGCCAAGAAACTTTTTGGAAGTAACTCCGAAGGCACACTTCAAGGGATTCATCCTAAGTTGATATCTTCGAAGTAACTCGAACACCATTCTTAGATCTTTTAAGTGGTCATCTCTCTTTCTTGACTTCACCACTAGATCATCTACGTAGCATTCAATATTCTTGTGGAGTAGGCCGTCAAAGATATTTTGCATAGACCTTTGATAAGTGGCGTCGGTGTTCTTCAAACCAAAAGTCATCACCTTGTAGCAATAAATATCTTTGGGCGTACGAAATGCAGTGATCTCTTCATCTTTTGGCTCCATGCGAATTTGGTTGTAATCGGATGAACCATCTATGAAGGACATTGCCTCATAACCAGTGGTGGAATCAATCATCAACTCTGGTATGGGGATTGGGAAATCATCCTTAGGATATGCGTTGTTGAGATCTCAAAAGTTGACACAAACTCGAATTTGGCCATTTTTTTTCCGTACTGGAACAATACTTGAAATCCACGTGGGATATTTAACTTCACGAATAAAGCCATCTTCAATGAGCTTTTTAACTTCATTTTTAATCAGTGGAACCAACTCTGGCGTAAAGCGCCTTTGAGCTTGCTTAACAGGACGAGCACCATTCTTGACCGCCAACTGATGAACCGCTACTTTCGGATCTAAGCCAGACATTTCCTTATAACTCCAAGCGAAGACATCCATATATTATTTGAGTATATTCATATAAACGATTTCTTCCTCCATCTCTAGAAAAGCACTCAGGTAAGTTGGTCTTGGGTCTTCATCGATTCCAAGGTTAACTTCTTTCAAGGGATCTATTGTGGCCTTCACTCCTTCTTCAAGTTGAGATAGAGAATCTCCAGCATTTTCCTCCTCTTGAGGATCATCGTCGTTGATGGATATATGGTGACACCAGAAAGTATCTTCCATCCCTTCATCAACCTTCGTTTGAGATGAGGCCTCATTCTCATTCTGGCTCGTAACATGATATGAGGAGTCAACACTTTCATCTTCCTCACGTTCCTTGGTATAAAACATAGTATAAGCCTTTGCTTTTAACACCTTGTTGCATGAAACTACCAGTTTTGTCTGTCGCTTCATTCAAGAAGGAATCAAACTTTGAAAATCCTTTTGAATCTTAGGCGAGGAGTGCAATGTCATATTTTGATGACTTCTCCGACACTTGTTAATTTTCTTATTATTTAGAAGACCCAACCTCTCAAATACAGAAGTTCTTGCGGTTGATTCTTCAAGTCGGTCAAAGACAGAAGGCCTTTTATTGGATGCGGCAGACTCCTCTTCTACAGTGATGTATTTACTAACCGCCCTTCTTATGGAGATGCAAATTGGAGGTGACTGTGTGTATCCTAGGCCTTCATATGCCTTCCTTATTGTACCTTCCGATGGAAGTTTACCTAACCTTGATGGCTTATTAGGATTATATCCAACCTTTACAAATAACTTGTATGCATTTGGGTCGAAGCCCTTCTTTGTCCGCTTCGTAGGGAGTGTTATATCTTGTGGAAGATTTTGAGCCACAGCTAGCCTTGAAGATGGATTTATCGCGTAAAACTTCCTAATAGGTAAAGTTAGCCCGTTTAACACATTATCTTGGGCATCATATGGGTGATTTTTCTCTTTCTTTACCTTTGGCATGTAGCGAAGAACAGGAGTTGCCTTCTTTTTCATAGGAGCGACGCTTTCTTCATTTGAAGTGGAGAGAGGCTTTTTCGTGGTGACCTTTTCAACAGTCACCACAACCTTCTTGGTTGTGACATCATCAACCCTTTTCTCATCCACAACATGCTTCTTTAAGTAGAATTTTGCATCAACAAAATGTGACTCAGCTTCAGTGAATGGCTTGTCATCGGCAACTATCTTTCTTTCCACTCCGCCTTCGAGGTACTTCAAGCATTGATAGTAAGAGGATGAGATAATTTTATTCCCGTGCACCCAAGGCCTACCAAGCAATATATTGTATGAAGTTTTGGCATCGATTACATGCATCAATGGGTTTGATTGAAAATCATCCATACGGATCCCCAACTTGATACATCCCATGGCCCTCTGCCCCCCTTGGTTGAAGCCTTGGATCATTATATAACTTTCGTCCAGTTCGCTAGTTGCGATACCAAGTTCTTTCATCGTGTGGATAGGCAGTATGTTGACTCCAGACCCCTCATCTATCAAGATTTTATTGATCATCTATTAAGATTCTATTGATTTTCTTTCCTAGAATATGATCCACTATGTATAAGGGATGGTTATGTAGGGCCTCACCGAGCAGAAGATCGTTATTTGTGAAGGTGATTTTTGTATCACACACGTGTGCCTCTTCGCCAAGAGTCTCAGCAACATTATTGGAAGGTGAAGGAATGTCCATGGGTAGATTCTCACCCTTTGACCCCTCTTTGGTGGTATTAAAACAAGACGGCTCAAGGTTGACTTGGGCAGTCTTTACACAAAACCAACTCGGTGAGAATTCCTCTAAAGTCACCAAACGATGAGGTTTTTGGTGGTGAAGCTCCTTCATCCTCATCTTCTTTGGGAATTCAACCAACTTCTGTTTCCTTGGTTTATTTACCATTATCCTTCTGGTTGGATGCTCGAATGACTCATTTCGCAGACTCATCCTCTTACGTCTGCGCCTCATCATCAGAGTCCAACCTTCATCATTGCCTTAGTCTACTGAAGACCTGTCAGGCTCTAATATTTTCTTATTATACTCTTAGACACATATTTAGACTGGGTCGAGCGAGCCAAAAGTAATAGAGATTTGATGTGAACTGGCTGTCTCATCGTCGAAGAAAATCTTCTTCTCTTTTGCTAGTTGCATGACTTTATCTTTAAAGACAAAGCACTTTTCCAAAGGATGACTTACGAGCCTATGATATTTACAATAATTAGGGTCATTGGTCCTTCCAGCTTCGTTGGGACGCTTCAGCTCTGGGAGTTCAATGAGCTTATGCTCAAGGAGTTCATCAAAAATCTCAGCAACATCAGAATCAAGAAAGAGATATTTCTTTTCTTGCATCTCCTTTAAAGTTTTCTGATTCAGACGTGTTCCAGAAGTGGTCTTCACATTTTTCTTCTTTCTTACCTTTGTGGTGACCTTCATAGGAGACATATCAATATTCATGGACTCCTTGTTTTCATTTTTGGGAACAAACTTGCCCCATCTTTTGGGTTCCTGCTTTTTGTTTCCCCTTCGAGGGTCATGAATAGGCCCTCATTCCTTTCCAGCAGAAGACATGCTCAACTCCATGTCGTGAGCACGAATAGGTAACTCTTTAAAGGATTTTGGTTTAATTCCTTGCAAGATTTAGAGAAGCCCCCAGTGCATTCCTTGGATGCACATCTCTATTGCAGAAGCTTCACTGAGCCTATCTTTGCAGTTTAGACTCGCATTTCTCCATCGATTGATGAAGTCGATGACTGGCTCATCTTTTTTTGCTAAGTATTTGTGAGCTCTATCATGCTCACTATACGCTTTGTGCTATAAAACCAATTTAGGAACTCGTGTTCCAATTGCTCCCAACTATCGATGGAGTTAGGCTCGAGGTCCGTATATCAATCAAAGGCATTTCCCTTTAGGGAATGAAAAAACTTTTTGACAAGATAGTCACCGTAAGTTCCAGCATTATTACATGTCTCAACAAAGTGTGCGACTTGTTGTTTCAGATTACCTTTGCCCTTAAATTATTAAAATTTTAGGGGTTGATAGCCGGCAGGCATTTTGAGGCTATCTATTCTCGCAGTGTAGGGATTGGCATATGTAAGGAAAGACTTGGTGACAATATCATACTTGTCTTTGAGGGTCCCTTCAATAAATTCCCTTAATTGCCCAATCGGGATCATTCCTTCAGCAGAAACTTACACCTCTTTAGTCGGTGGTGTTTGTTTTACAGGATTTTCTATCTCATGAACCTCTGGAGCTTTTCTTAGTGTATGGCTAGATTCTCCATCTATCAAGCCTTCCACCCTAACTACTATCTTATCAATCCTAGCCTCTTGATTCTGAACATAGTTTGTCAAGCCTTCAATTGCCTTTGTCAGATTCGCAAGCTGCTCCTCCATAGACGAGGTATCAGTTACCATTGCTTGCATGATCACCAAAGACGTTGGAGATTAACATGGATTATCGTGTAGGTTGATCTTCGAAGTGCTTAACTTATGTGGTGTAAGTGGAGATGATGCGTTTGTTGAACGACCATCGCTCTTTGCGCTAGAGTATTTGGAACCAGAATGCTTAAGTAGAGCAAGAGTCTTCTTAAGAGATTCCGCGACACTGCTTCCTCCCTCTGAAGCACTTGTATTGGACTTCATTTCTTTTGAGGTTGACGATCCAAAAACTAGAGTTGGCGCGGACGACACTGGATGTGTTTGTTGTCCTAGCAAGCCTGCCTTGCTCCTTGTGACAGCTCCTAAACTTCCGAAAGTAACACTAAGGATGCTTTCCACTTCGGCAGAGAACCTTGAATCAATAGCCTTGGAAGCATTTGATTGAGAGTCGATCTCCTTGGAAGTCATTTCAACGTTCTTAATCTTCAAAGTCTAAAAAGTTGAGATGAGAGGTAGAGATCGTCCCACTGGGCGTGCCAGAATTCGTTTGCAATAAAATTCTCAAGACAGAAAATAATAATCGAGACAAGAAAAATACTGCAACAATCGATTTATTGATTTCAATAAGTGAGTGTTACAATCTCTATGATTCCTCTGATTCGCCTTTTCAACTATAAATTCAAGGGCTTCGAGTTTGATCTTGAACTTTAACTTGACGGATTTGATCTTGACTTGTGCTTGAATCCAAGAGTCTGGTAGCTTGTTCTTGAATCTTGCGGTCTTAATCTTGAACTTAAACTTGATTTGAAGACTTGATGAACTTGATCTCAATATGTACTTGAATTCAAGGGCCGTTGAGCTTGTTCTTGAATCTTGTAGTCTTGATCTTGAAGCCTGAACTTATTCTTGAACCTTGAACCTTGAACTCTTGATCTTGAAATCTTGAGATTGTTCTTGAATTTGTAGAGAAATCTGTTGCTTTGATCCACGAGCTCTCTCTCTTGCTTCTTGTTAAACTTGTTCGTCCTTTTCTGAATTATGAGGTCCCTATTTATAGTTGTAGGAAGTAAAGAGTCATGATAAATATGAACTTCCTTTGACCAATCAGATTTAAGTGACATGGCATTTTTTATGGACTTTTAATTTACTGCATCATTTTGACACGTGGCACGGTCCCATTGGCTCATTCACTTGACTTGGCATGCCATGTCATTTGACATGTGGCACCAAATTGGGCCTCTAGAACATGATGACATCTTGGGCTTGATAAAGTGGGTTTAGTCTTTTGTAGCCCAAAATAACAATTGAACTTTAATTAAATCCTTGCATGTTTGGACTTAAATGATTAATCTAATTATATTAATCCACAATATTTATTTGGGACTAACATATTTTAAATTTAATATTATCCGAATTTTGTACGGATTTAAATTAGTAAAATTTTATTGCTCACAAAATGCCCCCACTTCAAGACTTGTTGATATATTTCATTTTTTTTGTTTTGAGACTAGGCTGGAAGTAATAATTTAATATTATTATTATTATTATTTTTTCAAAAGGAAAGTGAAGCTTAGATACCAACTTTTAATTTCCTTACAAGAAAGGAAATTAACCTTTAGAGGCATATTGGACGTGAGTCCAATTTCAAGGCAATTTGGCCACCGCCATGCACAGGCATGCATGTATAAACCTCTTTTGAGGTTAATTCCTAGTCCAAAAGGGAATTAAATGGCTTCTGCCACTTTACGAAGTCCTCCCCTTTTAACAAATAAACTTCTTTTTTTTGTTTATTTGTCATTTTTAAAAAAAAATAATATTTTAATCCAACTAGGACTATAGCTCCATCAAGGGACTAAAAAAATTCCAATTGTTTGTTGTAACCACTGATCACGTGTAAGTGATAATTGGCATTATCCTTTTAAAACATGCAAACACAAGAAAAGGACTTTAACAAGGTATAGGACTTTTAGTTTGCATATCACCGCCTCAATAATCACTGTTTGAGCGGGAGACGAATTCTGGTTTAGCCGCCTATTCAACCTTATAGATACCCTATGCTCTCCATTGTTTGCAACATGTTCTTAGCATCCTCGGCAGCAATTTTGTGGCGGATTGGAATCAATAACAAGGTAATTTCTTTTCCTTTTATTGATTTTATTCTCTTTTTTTATTATCATCCCTTTTTTTTTTTTACCAACTTATGCACGATTAATAATTCTCGCCCAAATAATGTCTTCCATGCAAAGGCGATAACCACATGGTGCAAAGGAATGACTACTCGTTCCAACCATAATTTTTTTTTTTTTTTATGGTAGCCTTATGGCAAAGGTAAAAGGTAACTTCATGTAGTCTTATGACAAAGGTAAAAGGTAAAGGTAACTTCATGGTAGTCTTATGGCAAAGGTAAAGGGTAAAGGTAACTTCACGGTAGTCTTACAACGTATCGGGATAACTACTCGTTCCCGCCATAAGAAAAGGTAAAAGATAACTTTATGGTAATCTTATGGCGCATCGGGATTACTACTCGTCCCCGCCAGAAGAAAAGGGTAGCTCCCGCCATAAGAAAAGGTAAAAGGTAACTTTATGGTAATCTTATGGCGCATCGGGATGACTTGGTCAAGATTCTTTTGTACCTATTGTTGTACGCCATGGATTTAACCCTTCTTCTTTTCTTTGCAGTTCGAAGAGATGGTGATTTTCAGACACTACACCTCCCCTTCCACTGGCTCCAAATATCTTATAGTCGAAACTGAAGATGCGGCCCAGCAGACTCGACTTTTGACTCACACTCCATTGACTGGTCGGTATGCAAGTTCGTGGCCTTCTCTCAAGAATCCGTTCTCTATGACGAACTGAACTTCAGTACAAACCCCAAATTCCGATCAGTCATTCAAGTTGTTCTCTCTTCAAGTGCCAAATTATCATCATGCGAATATCGCAACTCCACTCCCCAGTTTGGGTCGTCGTATAGATTTAGGAGAGATACGTTGGGGAGCCGCGGTGACACTTGAGGGAGAGTATCGTCACATCCCTGGGTATTGGGAGTGGACAAAAGATATACTTGGTAGGAGCCAAGAGACTTTGAGCAAGGTACATATTTATGATGCCGTTTATGCATCACTTTTTACCTGTGATCGTAACTCAGATATATTCCAAGCATTTTGTGCAGCTTTGTGCCCCAAGATAAATACACTTCTCACGTCTATCGGGGAATTATCTATTTCTCTATGAGATTTGCATGCTCTTGGAGGCTTGCCAATTCAAGGTGTTCTGTATGAAGAGGTAGTGCCTGAGGCCAAATAACTTACAGGTTTAGATGCAAAGAAGGTAAGGTACATTTCCCAAACTTGTGAGTACTTGTTTGCGGCCTGTCATAATCTGCGGGATATTAGCCAAGAAGTATCATTCAGGGATTGAATAACATTCTGGTGCAAGAAACCTTCGAAGTACGGCTCTGCTCCACCAAGGCAGGAAAAGAAAAATGCTCGCCCTGAATTGACTCACAACCCTAGCGGGGTTTTTCCTGATACGCTAAGGTGGTCACATGCTGAAGAGAAGGTATTTTTTTATCTTGGGGTGAACCGCGAAAAAAAAGATGATACATATTTGGTAGCTTTCTTGTCTTGTTGGTTGTGCGCTTTCGTTTTTCCAAGTACGAAAGGTGACTTCATTCGCCCTGGGACTTTCAAGATGGCATGCATGATGGCGAGTGGGAGGAAGGTCGGCCTTGCAATACCGGTTCTGGCTAGCATTTAAAGTGGACTAAATAAGATATCTTCTTCAGCGCGACTCGATCAAATCAAGGTTTGTTTTCCTATCCACTATGTGTATAGTTGGATTGCTCATTATTTCAGGACCCATTATTCATTTGCCAATGGGACATCCGTCCCTACTATGACTGTATACTCCGGAGAGGGCGGTGCAAAGTATTTTGACAAAAATGATGCAAGAAAGTGTATTCATAGTGGGGAGAGCGCGGTTTGGACTTCCACCATGCAGGATAAAATGCATCCTTACTTTTATGTGGATACTGAGAATGCCCCAGCATTGGAGATGAGCTACTTTATGAGTATTCGTTTCATCTTTCTCACACTTAGATGCAGAAACTCATTTATCATTGAGCCATATAGTCCACACCGCTTCAGTCGACAGTTTGGATTTTATCAGAATATTTTGGGCATCATGAAGAATGACATTCGTACTGCCTCTTTAGACAAAGGACTAACATTTTGGAGGATTTGCTCATTAAGTCGATCATCCTCAAGAGCAATTTTTCCATTTCTCCTAATGTAGGCGAGTTCTTCGGAATCGACTATCAGACTTGGTGGAAAAAGACTCATGGAGATTTTCTTGGTCATCACCTACAGACTTTGATGGACATCGATGGGTCGATTACCGTCATGCATTTAGGAAATTCTGATGAAATACCTACAAATGAGGCCCTTATCACTGATGTTTCTCCTTCGAATGCCAAGTTGCCAAATCAACATGCAAATAAGAGATCTCACACGCCTCTGGCGGTATACGAGGGTAAGACTCCTACTCAAACTACTCATGTCTCCAAAAGGTTGTCCCAAGATGAAAGTGAGAGTAGTAGCAGAGACCGCTGCTGAAAAAGAGTAAAGGTACATTTTGACGATGCGAAAGGTATTAGTCTACCGGCGGTTGAAATTCATGATGACACGGATAATCCTTTGAGGACTATATCAGCTCTTGCCGAGGAGGTATGATTAAGACATCTATTTTACCAAGTGTATCTTCATGGCCCCTTTTTTTATTAATCCTTTTTTTTCTTATGCAGCCAACCAATGTTGCAGCCCTGCAGCGTGAAGAGTCACATGATAGTGATGAGTCTGTATCTGGTCCAGATCTAATGGAACCACCTTCCACTATTAAAACGGGAGAAGGGTGAACTTTTGTTTCTTGTAACAAGGTTAAAACAACCTTGGATTATGACATATGTAAGCCCCCATTAGCTGTTATGTCAGTGTTTGATGGAAAAAAGGTCGTTCTAGATGCTCAGAAAAGCCATATCTCCTCTCTTTGGACCGTAATTCAAGGTAAACTTTTGAAGTGTGATGTTGATTGCGCTTCATCCCTTAAAGATGAAGTCCAGGTAATCATCAAGGAGATGGATTGTAAGGACGTGGATATTTCCCTATTGAGAAAGTTGTTGCACGACTTCTTTGACCTCGCTACTTCATATGACCAAGCACGATCGATGCTTCATAATATGAATGAGAAAGCCGCAAGAGAAGAATTATTTTATGTAGCAGGGGAACGTCTCACATATGCCATGCTTGAAGAAGACGAGAAGGTTAAAGCATCATCCTCCATTCGGCAATCACTACAAAACATGAAGAAGAAGATAAAAGAATTGTGTAGAAAGGCACAGTCTTTGTAGCGTCTTTTAGAGGAAGTCGAGAATGAAGCCAAAAAAGCAAAGCTAGAGTCTTCTATTGCAGCCAAGGAATTCGATGCAAGCTTTGACGCAGACTTATCAAATGGTGTAGATCCGAAGAAAGAGCATTTGGAAACTATGCGCCAAGACTTAATCAATTACAAGTTATGTCTAGATTAGACTTAGGAGATTTCTTTTTCTTCAAACTCTTTTGTTGCTTTATTTTAGCCTTTCATTGAGTAGTTGGATCTATTAGTTGTAATAGAAACTCTATTGCACTTTCCTTAATATTTCTTTTGACTTTCAACTTCAAGAATTGCTTGCTTATTTTGATATGCTTATGTTGTAGTACTAAACTTTGGCTTTCTCTTCAAATTTGTTGACTATTGGCTTCATCCTTTTTCTCACAATCGGTTTAGACTTGAGACCTTGGTTTGGAAGCCTTAAAGATCAAGACCTTCAACTTGTGGTTGGTGAATTTGTGCTCCAACCTGCAGGCTTTGGGTATTCCAAATCCTATTAAAAGAACTTTTCTTCTTGGTGGGTTTCCCCCATTAAGCCAAAAGTATTTGTCATAAGTCCAAGACTTAATCAAGATGCATGCAAACTCGACTTTCATACGGTGGATCAAGCAGGGATATGTATTTTTTTTTTACACTCATGTAACTGAACTCAGAATAAAATTCCAAGCGCCTACGTACCTCAATGAAAAGGATCAAGTCACAACGTAGTTCTGGGGTGAGTGATTTTTTTTTAAGTCCTAACTTTTGCCTAGGCCGCCTCTTTGAGTTTTTCAACCTAGAGAACATTTCTTTTTTTAAGCCGTTCACAGTTTATACTTTTGCGGGCTAGGAGTGTACATGCAGTTTATACTCGTGCCTTAAGGAGTGTCATCTTCCTTCAAGGATAGTACTTCTCCAAGAACTTGGCATTGATGGGGCCAATCCTCATGCCATCTGCATCAACAAGCTTGTAAGCACCATTTGAATATGCCTCTTGTACAATATATGGTGCATCCCACTTTGGGGTGAATTTGCCCCCAGACTTACAAGAAGTGATAATGGGTCTTCTTACTGCAAGGACTTAATCTCCAACTTGGAAGCACCTCAAGCGAAACCTTTTGTTGAAAGAACGAGATAGCCAGGCTTGGTAACATTTAAGATTTTACTGAGCCGCCAGCCTCTTCTCATCAAGAGCTTTTAACTCAACAAGATGCAACTTAGCATTTTCTTCATCGGTGAGCCCTTCTTGAACAACCAGTCTCAAAGAAGGTATTTGACGCTCAAGTGGCAGGACTGCTTCAACTCCAAAAGTAAGTGAGTATGGAGTTGCTTGCGTCGGTGCACGGTAAGTTGTCCTATACGACCATAAAGCTTCTTTCATTCGCTCATACCAGTCTCGTTTGGATTTTGAGACGACTTTCTTCAGCAAGTTGCATAAAGTCTTATTGAACGCTTCGGCTAAACCATTGGCGGCAGCATGGTACATAGAAGACTTGCGCTGCTTGAAAACAAAGAGATCGTAGATTTTGTTCATCATCTTATTATCAAATGGCTTTCCATTGTCAGTTATTATGTACTGAGGAATTCCAAAGCGGTAGACGATATTCACTCAGATGAAGTTTGCAACATTTTCTTTCTTTACTTCCTTGAGAGCAACAGCTTCAGCCCATTTCGAGAAGTAATCTATCGCGGCCAAGATGTATAGGTGTCCACCAGAAGATTTTGGTAGTAGACCAACAACATCTATTCCCCAAGCATTGAATGGACAAGATGCTACAGTTGGATGTAGTACCGCTGGAGGTTGATGTATGAAATTTGCATGGAATTGGCAAGCTTTGCATCTTCTAGCATAGTCCAAACAATGTTTGACCATCGTTGGCCAATAATATCACATCCTTTTAATATGAAAATAGAGCTTTGGCGCAGACTGATGTGATCCACAAACTCCCGAGTGCGCTTCTTGCAAGGCTTGAATTGCTTCTCCCTCTGCCAAACACCGTAAGAGTACTCCTTCAAATGATCTTCGGTAAAGTGTGTCTTTGTAGTAAAGGAAGCGAGGTACACGACGACGAATATCAGTCTTTCTCCTCGGATCTTCTGGAAGTATCCCATAACACAAGTAGTTGATGATAGGTTGTCGCCAATCTTCTTTTACAGCTTCGGAAATGGCGACGAGGTATTCAACCTTACCTTTTATGTCCTCATCCTCATTTGATGGAGGTACTACCCATTCTTAGCATATAGTAACTCGTGTCTGATTTGGAAGAGTTAGAGTTGAGGCCAAAACAGCTAGGGCATCAGCTTTCTTATTTTCTTTCCTTGGCACATGCTGGAGGGTTACTTCTCCAAGCCATCCCATCAACTTTTGTGCATAATCATGATACGATTTTAACTCAAGCTTCCTGACTTCATAACTTCCCAACAACTGCTTTATCACCAATTGGGAGTCACCAAAAACTTGTAATTACAGTTGCTTCATGTCGACATCCATCTCTAGCCCGAGTCTGAGCGCTTAATACTCAGCAACATTATTGGGGCAACGATTCGTCAAGGTAAAAGAATAGGGGATGACCTCTTCTTGTGGAGTGACAAACACTACGCCAGCACCAGCTTCGTCTCGATGTACAACACCATCAAAGTACATCTTCCATGGGGATCTAACTTCAACAACCATTGCATCTTCATCAGGAAGTTCATCGCTTAATTCCCAGTCATCAGGTATTGGGTAATCTGCCAAGAAGTCAACCAATGTTTGTCCTTTTATAGCCTTTTGGGGGATGTACACGATCTCAAACTACTGAAATTGGAGATACCACCTTGTAAGTCGGTCACTGAGGACTGGTTTCGACATCACAAACTTGATGGGATTTGCCTTGGACACAAGACGAACAACGTGAGCTTGAAAGTAGTGTTTCATCTTTTGGATAGAGAAATCCAATGCCAGACATAACTTTTCGATCGAAGAATATTTCAGCTCATTTGGTGTTATCATTCTGCTCAAATAGTACAGAGAGTTTTCTTTGCCTTCATTATTTTCTTGAGCCAATAATGCTCCGACTGACCTTTCTTGTGCCGCGATATAGAGTATCAGTGGTTTCCCCGGTATAGGTGTCGCAAGAACCGGTGGATTCATTAAGTATGATTTGATACTCGCAAAGGCATTACTACAAGCTTGGTCCCATTCGAAGGGAGTTTTCTTCTTCAGGAGACGGCTAAATGGTTGACATTTTCTAGCCAAGTTTGAGATGAACCTCCTTAAATATGCTAGCCTTTCTTGAAGGCCTTTTAACTCGTGAATGTTTCGAGGCTCGGGCATCTTTAAAATTGCATCGACCTTGTCTTGATCAATTTCAATTCCTCGGTGTCGCACAATGAAGCCAAGAAACTTTTTGGAAGTAACTCCGAAGGCACACTTCAAGGGATTCATCCTAAGTTGATATCTTCGAAGTAACTCGAACACCATTCTTAGATCTTTTAAGTGGTCATCTCTCTTTCTTGACTTCACCACTAGATCATCTACGTAGCATTCAATATTCTTGTGGAGTAGGCCGTCAAAGATATTTTGCATAGACCTTTGATAAGTGGCGTCGGTGTTCTTCAAACCAAAAGTCATCACCTTGTAGCAATAAATATCTTTGGGCGTACGAAATGCAGTGATCTCTTCATCTTTTGGCTCCATGCGAATTTGGTTGTAATCGGATGAACCATCTATGAAGGACATTGCCTCATAACCAGTGGTGGAATCAATCATCAACTCTGGTATGGGGATTGGGAAATCATCCTTAGGATATGCGTTGTTGAGATCTCAAAAGTTGACACAAACTCGAATTTGGCCATTTTTTTTCCGTACTGGAACAATACTTGAAATCCACGTGGGATATTTAACTTCACGAATAAAGCCATCTTCAATGAGCTTTTTAACTTCATTTTTAATCAGTGGAACCAACTCTGGCGTAAAGCGCCTTTGAGCTTGCTTAACAGGACGAGCACCATTCTTGACCGCCAACTGATGAACCGCTACTTTCGGATCTAAGCCAGACATTTCCTTATAACTCCAAGCGAAGACATCCATATATTATTTGAGTATATTCATATAAACGATTTCTTCCTCCATCTCTAGAAAAACACTCAGGTAAGTTGGTCTTGGGTCTTCATCGATTCCAAGGTTAACTTCTTTCAAGGGATCTATTGTGGCCTTCACTCCTTCTTCAAGTTGAGATAGAGAATCTCCAGCATTTTCCTCCTCTTGAGGATCATCGTCGTTGATGGATATATGGTGACACCAGAAAGTATCTTCCATCCCTTCATCAACCTTCGTTTGAGATGAGGCCTCATTCTCATTCTGGCTCGTAACATGATATGAGGAGTCAACACTTTCATCTTCCTCACGTTCCTTGGTATAAAACATAGTATAAGCCTTTGCTTTTAACACCTTGTTGCATGAAACTACCAGTTTTGTCTGTCGCTTCATTCAAGAAGGAATCAAACTTTGAAAATCCTTTTGAATCTTAGGCGAGGAGTGCAATGTCATATTTTGATGACTTCTCCGACACTTGTTAATTTTCTTATTATTTAGAAGACCCAACCTCTCAAATACAGAAGTTCTTGCGGTTGATTCTTCAAGTCGGTCAAAGACAGAAGGCCTTTTATTGGATGCGGCAGACTCCTCTTCTACAGTGATGTATTTACTAACCGCCCTTCTTATGGAGATGCAAATTGGAGGTGACTGTGTGTATCCTAGGCCTTCATATGCCTTCCTTATTGTACCTTCCGATGGAAGTTTACCTAACCTTGATGGCTTATTAGGATTATATCCAACCTTTACAAATAACTTGTATGCATTTGGGTCGAAGCCCTTCTTTGTCCGCTTCGTAGGGAGTGTTATATCTTGTGGAAGATTTTGAGCCACAGCTAGCCTTGAAGATGGATTTATCGCGTAAAACTTCCTAATAGGTAAAGTTAGCCCGTTTAACACATTATCTTGGGCATCAGATGGGTGATTTTTCTCTTTCTTTACCTTTGGCATGTAGCGAAGAACAGGAGTTGCCTTCTTTTTCATAGGAGCGACGCTTTCTTCATTTGAAGTGGAGAGAGGCTTTTTTGTGGTGACCTTTTCAACAGTCACCACAACCTTCTTGGTTGTGACATCATCAACCCTTTTCTCATCCACAACATGCTTCTTTAAGTAGAATTTTGCATCAACAAAATGTGACTCAGCTTCAGTGAATGGCTTGTCATCGGCAACTATCTTTCTTTCCACTCCGCCTTCGAGGTACTTCAAGCATTGATAGTAAGAGGATGAGATAATTTTATTCCCGTGCACCCAAGGCCTACCAAGCAATATATTGTATGAAGTTTTGGCATCGATTACATGCATCAATGGGTTTGATTGAAAATCATCCATACGGATCCCCAACTTGATACATCCCATGGCCCTCTGCCCCCCTTGGTTGAAGCCTTGGATCATTATATAACTTTCGTCCAGTTCGCTAGTTGCGATACCAAGTTCTTTCATCGTGTGGATAGGCAGTATGTTGACTCCAGACCCCTCATCTATCAAGATTTTATTGATCATCTATTAAGATTCTATTGATTTTCTTTCCTAGAATATGATCCACTATGTATAAGGGATGGTTATGTAGGGCCTCACCGAGCAGAAGATCGTTATTTGTGAAGGTGATTTTTGTATCACACACGTGTGCCTCTTCGCCAAGAGTCTCAGCAACATTATTGGAAGGTGAAGGAATGTCCATGGGTAGATTCTCACCCTTTGACCCCTCTTTGGTGGTATTAAAACAAGACGGCTCAAGGTTGACTTGGGCAGTCTTTACACAAAACCAACTCGGTGAGAATTCCTCTAAAGTCACCAAACGATGAGGTTTTTGGTGGTGAAGCTCCTTCATCCTCATCTTCTTTGGGAATTCAACCAACTTCTGTTTCCTTGGTTTATTTACCATTATCCTTCTGGTTGGATGCTCGAATGACTCATTTCGCAGACTCATCCTCTTACGTCTGCGCCTCATCATCAGAGTCCAACCTTCATCATTGCCTTAGTCTACTGAAGACCTGTCAGGCTCTAATATTTTCTTATTATACTCTTAGACACATATTTAGACTGGGTCGAGCGAGCCAAAAGTAATAGAGATTTGATGTGAACTGGCTGTCTCATCGTCGAAGAAAATCTTCTTCTCTTTTGCTAGTTGCATGACTTTATCTTTAAAGACAAAGCACTTTTCCAAAGGATGACTTACGAGCCTATGATATTTACAATAATTAGGGTCATTGGTCCTTCCAGCTTCGTTGGGACGCTTCAGCTCTGGGAGTTCAATGAGCTTATGCTCAAGGAGTTCATCAAAAATCTCAGCAACATCAGAATCAAGAAAGAGATATTTCTTTTCTTGCATCTCCTTTAAAGTTTTCTGATTCAGACGTGTTCCAGAAGTGGTCTTCACATTTTTCTTCTTTCTTACCTTTGTGGTGACCTTCATAGGAGACATATCAATATTCATGGACTCCTTGTTTTCATTTTTGGGAACAAACTTGCCCCATCTTTTGGGTTCCTGCTTTTTGTTTCCCCTTCGAGGGTCATGAATAGGCCCTCATTCCTTTCCAGCAGAAGACATGCTCAACTCCATGTCGTGAGCA
Source organism: Capsicum pubescens (assembly GCA_030864215.1). NCBI lineage: Eukaryota > Viridiplantae > Streptophyta > Magnoliopsida > Solanales > Solanaceae > Capsicum > Capsicum pubescens. The sequence continues at coordinate 26,732,948 of CM061549.1, read as the reverse complement.
CGAATAGGTAACTCTTTAAAGTATTTTGGTTTAATTCCTTGCAAGATTTAGAGAAGCCCCCAGTGCATTCCTTGGATGCACATCTCTATTGCAGAAGCTTCACTGAGCCTATCTTTGCAGTTTAGACTCGCATTTCTCCATCGATTGATGAAGTCGATGACTGGCTCATCTTTTTTTGCTAAGTATTTGTGAGCTCTATCATGCTCACTATACGCTTTGTGCTATAAAACCAATTTAGGAACTCGTGTTCCAATTGCTCCCAACTATCGATGGAGTTAGGCTCGAGGTCCGTATATCAATCAAAGGCATTTCCCTTTAGGGAATGAAAAAACTTTTTGACAAGATAGTCACCGTAAGTTCCAGCATTATTACATGTCTCAACAAAGTGTGCGACTTGTTGTTTCAGATTACCTTTGCCCTCAAATTATTAAAATTTTAGGGGTTGATAGCCGGCAGGCATTTTGAGGCTATCTATTCTCGCAGTGTAGGGATTGGCATATGTAAGGAAAGACTTGGTGACAATATCATACTTGTCTTTGAGGGTCCCTTCAATAAATTCCCTTAATTGCCCAATCGGGATCATTCCTTCAGCAGAAACTTACACCTCTTTAGTCGGTGGTGTTTGTTTTACAGGATTTTCTATCTCATGAACCTCTGGAGCTTTTCTTAGTGTATGGCTAGATTCTCCATCTATCAAGCCTTCCACCCTAACTACTATCTTATCAATCCTAGCCTCTTGATTCTGAACATAGTTTGTCAAGCCTTCAATTGCCTTTGTCAGATTCGCAAGCTGCTCCTCCATAGACGAGGTATCAGTTACCATTGCTTGCATGATCACCAAAGACGTTGGAGATTAACATGGATTATCGTGTAGGTTGATCTTCGAAGTGCTTAACTTATGTGGTGTAAGTGGAGATGATGCGTTTGTTGAACGACCATCGCTCTTTGCGCTAGAGTATTTGGAACCAGAATGCTTAAGTAGAGCAAGAGTCTTCTTAAGAGATTCCGCGACACTGCTTCCTCCCTCTGAAGCACTTGTATTGGACTTCATTTCTTTTGAGGTTGACGATCCAAAAACTAGAGTTGGCGCGGACGACACTGGATGTGTTTGTTGTCCTAGCAAGCCTGCCTTGCTCCTTGTGACAGCTCCTAAACTTCCGAAAGTAACACTAAGGATGCTTTCCACTTCGGCAGAGAACCTTGAATCAATAGCCTTGGAAGCATTTGATTGAGAGTCGATCTCCTTGGAAGTCATTTCAACGTTCTTAATCTTCAAAGTCTAAAAAGTTGAGATGAGAGGTAGAGATCGTCCCACTGGGCGTGCCAGAATTCGTTTGCAATAAAATTCTCAAGACAGAAAATAATAATCGAGACAAGAAAAATACTGCAACAATCGATTTATTGATTTCAATAAGTGAGTGTTACAATCTCTATGATTCCTCTGATTCGCCTTTTCAACTATAAATTCAAGGGCTTCGAGTTTGATCTTGAACTTTAACTTGACGGATTTGATCTTGACTTGTGCTTGAATCCAAGAGTCTGGTAGCTTGTTCTTGAATCTTGCGGTCTTAATCTTGAACTTAAACTTGATTTGAAGACTTGATGAACTTGATCTCAATATGTACTTGAATTCAAGGGCCGTTGAGCTTGTTCTTGAATCTTGTAGTCTTGATCTTGAAGCCTGAACTTATTCTTGAACCTTGAACCTTGAACTCTTGATCTTGAAATCTTGAGCTTGTTCTTGAATTTGTAGAGAAATCTGCTGCTTTGATCCACGAGTTCTCTCTTGCTTCTTGTTAAACTTGTTCGTCCTTTTCTGAATTATGAGGTCCCTATTTATAGTTGTAGGAAGTAAAGAGTCATGATAAATATGAACTTTCTTTGACCAATCAGATTTAAGTGACATGACATTTCTTATGGACTTTTAATTTACTGCATCATTTTGACACGTGGCATGGTCTCATTGGCTCATTCACTTGACTTGGCATGCCATGTCATTTGACATGTGGCACCAAATTGGACCTCTAGAACATGATGACATCTTGGGCTTGATAAAGTGGGCTTAGTCTTTTGTAGCCCAAAATAACATTTGAACTTTAATTAAATTCTTGCATGTTTGGACTTAAATGATTAATCTAATTATATTAATCCACAATATTTATTTGGGACTAATATATTTTAAATTTAATATTATCCGAATTTTGTACGGATTTAAATTTAGTAAAATTTTATTGCTCACACACACCAAAAACAACTAATATATGATAACAAAAAAACAACTCTAAACTATTATAATATTATTTTTTTATGTATATTTATATATGTAAGGCATCTTGTTTAAGTTTGGTTTTAGACCACTAATTTTGTTGAGTCTATTTTTGATGCACACATACTTTTTAGCTGTGTAAATACTACCAACTTCCATTCATTTATGGAATCTAGGTCTCCACCAAATCTACAACAATAATGACCGGTAAGGTATTGTCGGCCCCCAAGAATGCATACCGCAAGTGAGATGGGAGAGCCTTCAATTCCAAAATCGGTGACTTCTCAATAGATGGTTGATCAGTAGAAGGAGTAATTCTATTCTTCAGATCAAGTTTCAGGTTTTTTGGAGCATAATTGTATGTGTTAGGATATACTATTAACCATGTAATTTGTGTTATAGTATTATATTTTTATCCCATGTAAAGATAATTTATTATATTAATAAAATATTTATTTGAATAGATCATTGCATGAACATGTGTATTCTTTACTTATATAGTAGACAATTTTGTGTATGGAGTATTTTAACTCATGCACGAAAGATTAAAATTGTCGGTTCTTATAAGTAATAAATTAATGTTCACAATCAAAGATGAGGTAGGACAAACATCTTGATAATTGTAGTACAAGATTAAATATAATTTGATCTTAATTATGGGAGTGGTAATATTCCAACTACTTGTGCTAGTACATTTCGTATGTATTGAACGGACCAATTAGAGATATTTGTTTATGTTCTGAATATTAATAAATGATTTCTCTTGTCTATTACATGTACTTATTCTCTTAATTTTGATATAATTATTATGATCTATGTGGTTTGTTTTGTCGTTTTAATCTATTAAAAAGTGAGACTCTTTTGTGAGTCAACATATTCCTAATAGGTTAGATGATGACGAATCACTTAGTGAAATATTAATTAGTTGATAGAACCATGTCTCGTATTTGAGATGGAAGACACCCCCTTATGGTTGCTTATTAGTTTTCACGTGAAAACCCTGCGGGTGGATTTTGTATCCGTCATGTGAAATAAGTTAAGCATTGTAAATAAAGGACTAAATTAATCAATGAGTTAATTTTTTTAGAAATTTAATTTAATTGATTGGTGTCGGTAATTCTAACATGGGGAGTTAAATAAGATGTAATGGTAGATTTCAAAATTAAATCGAGAAGTGCAATTGCAAATTTTTAGTGGAATAATTTGTAATTTATAGTGATATGGTAATTCATTCATTTGCTAATTAATATCATAATTGGAAGCCTCACTTAATAAATCTGTAGTCCCTGCTATACCAGATTAACTAATCAATTTTGGAAAAGAGAAAGAAACTTACTAGAAGAAGTAATATTATTTACTGGTCTTCTGAAGGAAAATGATATCTTCTGACTTTAAATTAAAAATGTTCCTTTTAAGATTAAAAACACTTTGAACAACTAAAGAGGCCTAAAATATTTTGGACAGTGGAAAAGGCTGAAAACGTTTTGGATAACTGAAAAGGCCTAAAACGCATTGGACAACTAAAAGGGTAAAAACGTTTGCCTTTTGGCTTTCCCCTCTTTAAGAGAAAACAGGAGTAAATAGAGGTTTTTGTTCAGAAGATGATCATCACTTGATATATTCTCTTTGAATTCAAAAAGTACTTTCCACACAAGTTTGATAACAAAAGTTAGTCAGGATATAGTAGAAGACTGTAGCGTTAGAGGTCAAAGCAGCGAACGAATCATGTGAAAGCTTCGACAGTAGTCTTCTTACATATGCTAGATAATGTAAAAAGAAATTACATGATTGGTTTACATGTTTTTTATAATCACTATAAATATCATGTTGTTGATGGTTGGTTTTCTTGTTATGACTGATGTTTATGATTTCAGTAGAATCTAAGTATATAAACAAGAAAATAGAAAAACGAATTAACACGTTTTACTTAATTTTGTGAAATTCACTTTTTATGGATTAAGGGCAAAATTATGACGAGTTTCGACTAAACCCAACTATAGTCGCTACTCACTATATGAACAATAGTGGTAAGCCTAAGCAGTGCAGGCACCCCTGCTGACCTCGCAACAGCCCTGCCAATAATTGCCAATTTGGTTGGTTTTTCAGTTTTTCAGTTTTTGACGAACTCTGAATGGCCTGAAATTTGGTACGTTTATTGGAAATGACCCACTGAACAATGCACACAACTAGTTGTGAGCTAGACCATTTTTTGGTCATTAGGAGTCGTTTTGATGAGTTTTTGGGCGTTTTTATATTTTTGAAAAAATTAAAAATTCTGAAAAAATTATCTGTTGCAAATAAGTGATGATAGAGATCATTACTTATGATTTCCAGTGGTTAATAACAGTAAATAATATGAGTTTACATGTTGACATCAGTCATCTTTCCCATCGGATAAACTTGTATATTGTAATACTGTTTTATAGTCTCTTATTTTTTATGACTTGTATTAACTTTCCAATTAAGTTACATACTGGTTCAATGGTATAGAGACTTATGAAATGTGATATTTATCTAACTTAAATCAACAGTTTACTCTCTAACTGAGTTGATTCTATTTTATTTAAGAGATAAAATATCTGACATTACATGTATATTTGCTTAAATGGTTAAGTTTTCCTAACGATTCTAACTGTTTATGTGCATAGTTATATGTGTGATGTGGTTTTAAGAATTTTATTATTCTACAGCATGTCTAATGATCTATTTTAATTTGATTATATAACAGATTAATCATGTCTTCATTCAATCCCTTAACCTCTATCCTGAATCAAAATAAACTTTAAGGCCCTAACTATGTGGACTGGAAATGTAATTTGGATATTGTTCTTACTGTTGAGGGCTTTAAATTTGTGCTGGTTGAGGAATGCCCTGTTAATTCGACTGAACCCACTGATGATGAGATTAAAACCTACAATAAGTGGGTTAAGGCTGATGAGATGGTAAAATGCTACATTCTTACCTCTATGGAAAATGTGTTGCAGCATTAATATCAATGCATGACTATTGCTTACGATATGCTTGAATCTCTCAAAGATATGTTCAGAGAGCAAAATCGTGCTGCAAAGCAGACGACTATGAAAGATCTTTTGACCACGAAAATGGTTAAAGAAACTTCGGTGAGGGAACATGTTCTTAAAATGATGAGTCTATTGAACGAGCTAGAAATTCTTAGTGCGGTTATAGATAAGGAGTCTCAGGTTGAGATGGTCCTACAGACTCTGCCAGACAGTTTTCAGCAGTTTCGCTTGAATTATAACATGAATAAGATGAAATTATCTCTTGCAAAATCGTTGAATGAGCTGCAAGCGGCAGAATCTATCATTAAGCAACAAGCTCCTCCTGCAACGTTGATGGTTGACAAACCTTCGTCTTCTAATTCTAAGCCGAAAAGTAAAAAGAAAAAGAAGAAGAAGAAGAATCGTAATGTTTCAAGTGCTAATGGTGGTGTGGCTAAGCCTAAGGACAAGTGCTATCATTGCAAGCAACCTGATCACTATAAAAAACAGTGTCCCGACTACATACCTAAGATGCAGAAATAAGGTACATCTTTTTCATATGTCGTTGAAATATTTTTAGCGGCTGTTTCTACCTAATTTTTAGCTATAGATTTGGGAGCCACTAATCATATTTGCACTTCATTGTAGGGGTTTCAGGAAACATGACGCCTAAGTGAAAATGAACTGAACGTGTTTCAAGCAAATGGGGAACCAGCACCAGCCTTAGCTATAGGAAATATTTCTATTTCGTTTAGTATTTCTAGAGTTTTAAGACTGAATAATGTTATTTACGTACCTTACATAAAAAGGAATTTACTTTTAGTTTCAAGAATAATGGATGTTGGTTATAATATTTTTTTGTTAATAATTGTGCAATTATTAAGTTTAATAAGTATTTTATTATTTTTGCTCCTAGAATACATGATTTGTTTGTATTTGAGGTTTCCCATGATATGCTACAATCAATGGAACTTAATAATGTTGATCAATCACATAAAAAAAATGTATTTCAGAATTGAGTGAAACATACTTATGACACTTACGTCTAGGTCATATTAACATAAATAGGATCTCACGGTTGGTTTCTAATGGACCTTTGAGTTCATTGAAAGTGGAGGCACTTCCAACTTGTGAATCCTATTTAGAAGGTAAAATGAACAAGAGACCTTTTCCTTCCAAAGGAAATAGAGCCAGAAATAAGTTAGAATTAATTCATACTGATTTGTGTGGTCCTATGAATATACAAGCAAGAGGTGGTTTAGAGTATTTTGTGACTTTCACATATTATTACTCAAAATATGGATACATTTATTTGTTGAACCGTAAATCTGAATGTTTTACAAAATTCAAAGAATTTAAGATGAAAACAGAAAAGCGACATAACAAACATATCCATACATTACGATCTGATCGTGGTAGTGAATACATTTCTGCGGAGTTCATTAAATACTTATCAGAATCAGGAATTACATGTCAATATTTTGCTCCGGGAATACCACAACAAAATGGTGTGGCAGAACGCTGAAATAGAACTCTTATGAAAATGGTTAGATCAATGTTAAGTTATTCTGATTTGCCCTTTTCATTTTGGGGTTATACATTAGAAACTACAAATTATATTCTGAACTTGGTTTCTTCAAAATCGGTACCTTTAACCCCATCTGAATTGTGGAGTGGGCGCAAACCTAGTCTACGGCATATTCGGGTTTGGAGTTGTCCAACACATGTGCTAAAAGGAAAAATTGATAAATTGGAATCTAGGACAAAAGTGTGCATTTTTATTGGATATCCAAAAGGGACGAAAGGAGTTTTATTTTATTGTCCTAAGGAACAAAAGGTAACTGTTTCGACAAATGCCAGATTTCTTGAAGAGGATTATTTAATGAACTACGTTCCTAGAAATGAAATTATTTTACAGGAATTGAGCAATAGAATAACGAATAATGAAACACAAGAACAAATTTCAAAAACTATTATTGACATATCATTGCATCCACGTAGTGAGAGAAATGTCAATAGGCAAAAGGTTGCATAAGAGCAAACACTTGACATTACACTACCTCAAATTAGTGGAAGTAACGTTGAACAGCCTGCAATTGTGGTGGAAAACGTTCAACATAATGTCGAGGAACCTATCATTGTGCAGGAAGACATTCAGTGTGTTCAAAATTTAGTTACAGTAGTAGCAGATCCTGTAGTGATTAGTCATCGTAGTGGGAGAATTATTAGAAAACCTTTATGGTTTGCACTCCTGGGAGAATCGTATGATAGAATCCCTGAGGAGCCTAATACGGAACCTCTTAATTACACCGAAGCACTACATGATAAAGATGCTAAAATGTGGATTGCTGCTATGAAATCTGAAATGGAGTCTATGTATTTCAATCAAGTCTGAGAACTTGTAGAACCACCTGCGGGAGTCAAACCCATTGGTTGTAGATGGATCTATAATAAAAGAGAGGTGGGGATGGAAAAGTGCAAACTTTTAAGGCTAGGATTGTTGCGAAAGGATTTACTCAAAAAGAAGGAATTGATTATGAGGAAACTTTTTCGCCGGTAGCTATGCTTAAATCCATTAGGATTATTTTATCCATTGCTGCTCATTATGATTATGAGATTTGGCAAATGGATGTCAAAACGGCTTTCCTAAATGGAAGTCTTGATGAGTGCATTTATACGGCACAACCAGAAGGTTTCATGGAAAGTGGTAATGAACATAAGTTTTGTAAACTTAAGAAATACATTTATGGTTTGATACAAACATCTAGAGAATGGAATACTTGTTTTGATAATTTGATTAAGACTTTTGGTTTTGATCAATGTGAAAATGAGTCTTGCGTTTATAAAAAAATGGGATGGAGACAGAGTAGCATTTTTTATTTTGTACGTAAATGACATTTTGCTCATAGAAAATAATGTGAGCATGTTGAATGCTATTAAGGAGTGGCTGTCCTCACATTTTGATATGAAATACTTGGGAGAAACAACTCATATCCTTGGGATCAAGCTTATGCGAGATCGCAAACAAAGGATATTAGGCTTATATATCTCAAGCACTTTATATTGATATTATTCTTGCAAGATTTAGCATGCAAAATTCCAAAAAGGAATTCCTTCTTTTTAGGCATAGAATTACTCTATCAAAAGATTAGTCGCCCAAAATCACCGATGAGATAGAGAGAATGAAGGCAGTCCCTTATGCTTCTGTTGTAGGGAGCCTCATGTATGCTATGTTGTGCACTAGACCAGATAGCTGCTTTTCTGTTGGCATGTTTAGCAGTTTTCAGTCTAATCCTGGGCAAGAACATTGGACTGTGGTTAAGCATATAATCAAGTGCCTTAAAAGGACTAGGGATTACATGCTTGTTTTTCACTCTGGGAATCTTGTACCTGTTGGATATACTGATTCAAATTTTCAGTCGGATAAAGATTCTACAAAATCTACCTCAGGACATGTGTTTACTTTAGGAGGTGAAGCCATTGTTTGGATGAGTATCAAGCAATCATGTGTTGTTGATTCCACCATGGAAAACGAATATGTAGGCAGCTAAAGAGGCTATTTGGCTCGATAACTTTCTGAAAGATCTTGGAGTTGTTCCTTCAGTTCAAACACCACTACCACTTTATTATGACAATAGTGGTGTAGTTGCAAACTCGAAAGAAACACTAAGCCATAAAAGAAGTAAGCAAATTGAGAGAAAATATCACTTGATTCAGGATATAACTCAAAGGGGTGATGTAAGAGTTTTGAAGATTGAGTCGAAGAACAATTTGGTGGACCCATTTACAAAGGGCTTAACCTAGAAGGTTTTTGATAAGCATGTGGAAGAAATGGGTGTTAAAATTGTGCATTCATGGTTATGAGTCTAAGTGGGAGATTGTTAGGATATACTATTAACCATGTAATTTGCGTTACAGTATTATATTTTCATCCCATATAAAGATAATTTATTATATTAATAAAATATTTATTTCAATAGATCATTGCATTAACATGTATGTCCTTTACTTAAATAGTAGACAATTTTGTGTATGGAGTATTTTAACTCAAGCACAGAAGATAAAAAATTATCGGTTCTTTTATAAGTAATAAATTAATGTTCACAATCAAAGATGAGGTAGGACAAACATCTTGATGATTGTAGTACAAGATTAAATATAATTTGATCTTAATTATGAGAGTGGTAATATTCCAATTTCTTGTACTAGTATATTTCGTATGTATTAAACGGACTAATTGGAGATATTTCTTTATGTTCTGAATATTAGTAAACGATTTCTGTTGTCTATTACATGAACTTATTCTCTTAATCTTGATATAATTATTATGATCTATGTGGTTTATTTTGTCGTTTAATCTATTAAAAGGTGAGACTCTTTTGTGAGTCAAAATATTTTTAATAGGTTGGATGATGACGAATCACTTAGTGAAATATTAATTAATTGATAGAACCATGTCTCGGATTTGAGATGGAAGACACCCCTTTATGGTTGCTTATAAGTTTTCACGTGAAAACTCTGCAGGTGAATTTTATATCCGTCATGTGAAATAAGTTAAGCATTACAAATAAAGAATTAAATCAATCAATGAGTTAAATTTTTCAAGAATTTAATTTAATTGATTGGTGTCGGTAATTCTAACATGAGAAGTTAAATAAGATGTAATGGTAGATTTCAAAATTAAACGGAGGAGTGCAATTACAGATTTTTAGTGAAATAATTTGTAATTTATTGTGATATGATAATTCATTCATGTGCTAATTAATATTATAATTGGAAGCCTCACTTAATAAATTTGTGGTCCCTGCTATACCTGATTAACCAATCAATTTTGAAAAAAAGAAAGAAACTTAGCAGAAGAAGTAATATTATTTACTGGTCTTCTGAAGGAAAAGGATTTCTAATGACTTTAAACTAAAAACATTTCTTTTAAGATTAAAAATGTTTTGGACAACTAAAGAGGCATAAAATTTTTTGGACAGTGGAAAAGGTTGAAAACGTTTTGGATAACTGAAAAGGCCTAAAACATTTTAGACAACTAAAAGGGTAAAAACATTTGCCTCTTGGCTTTTCCCTCTTTAAGAGAAAACAGGAGTAAATAGAGGTTTTTGTTCACAAGATGATCATCACTTGATATATTCTCTTTGAATCCAAAAAATACTTATCCACACAAGTTTGATAACAAAAGTTAGTTAGGATATAGTAGAAGACTGTAGCCCTGGAGGTCAAAGCAGTGAACAAATTATGTGAAAGCTTCAACAGGTAAGTAGCTTTTCAATTTCGTTTGATGATTTATGTTATCTAGACTATATGTAAGTTATATTGATCCTGTAGAATTATTGCTTCTGTTGTGCATGTTCTAATAGTAAGAACCTCTACCAATGCATTAACCATCTCATCATATTCATCGATCCCATTGCCGTCAAAATTCATAGTGATCGCTGCTAGTGCCTCAACCCCAAGCCTATCGTCAATGGGCGTAGTCACTATATCATCATCAATAGTATCAATCACGGACACCACTCGCATATCCTTCAGTTGTCACATAGATTGACGCACATCAAAAGTGACTTGCTCATCATTTAGTCTGAACTTCATCTGCCCCATCTCCATGTCAACCAAGGTCCTGCCCGTATCTAGGAAATGCCTTCCGAGAGATGTCACACCCCCTTTTCTGCTCGAAGGACCGAGTCAAAGGATTTTTCTAATTAAAGTGACGGTTTTGAATAGGGATATTTTATTTACAGAGTTGCCACTTGGAATTGAGTTATGGTGTTCCAAGTCACCTTATTGAATTCCTAATCAAAAGGAAATAACTCTTTGTTAGTCTGCAAAAACAGAAGGTTGGGGTAAGGATTTTGTTGACCGAGGAAAAGGTGTGAGGCACCCCTCGAGTCCCGTAGTTCTAGCACGGTCGCTTTTATTGACTATTACTTGACTTAATCTATTTCGAATAAATTATTATTTAAGGCCTTGATTCGCTCATTTTAATGTACTAAAATTATTTAAAGCTCTTGTATTAAATCGGTGAAAAATTAATTTTAAAAATATTTATCAAAGTGCATTATTGCATCCTTGAATTTTTAATAAAATACAAATGCGGACACAATTTAATAACAGTTCCTGCCTTCAATATTTATTTTTTGTAATTCAGTGAGCCCTTAACTATAATATACCAACATTTATTTTCCCCAACTTATTTTTCTATTCTTTTTGTTGTCAACATTCTTCTTGATTTATTTTATAAAAATTTAAAAGAAGCATCACAACACAGTATACTTCAAACATTCGAGTAACTTAAAACATTCTTACTTATTATTATTATTTTAACGCCATTACCATAATATTAATCTGTCTGTTTTTCCTATTAACGTATATATGTAAATAATTTATTAGTATTATTGACAAGACTTTTACCGGAAGTCAGTTTTTAAAATCTTTACAAATATAAATTACCCAAAAAAATAAAAATTCACAAAGGTTGTTAAAAACTTTTAGGGGTGTTTATAATGAAATTTACCAAAAGAAAAAAAAATCCTGGTTTTTTCGATTCTGTAAGAGAAAGGGAGAGAGAAAATTCTCTTATATACGAAAGTATCAGTAATTGAGAGAATTTGTTTTTGCTTTTTCTTTCTATCCTAAATTTTAATTTAACAAAATTAACACAACAAAGTTAACACACAGAATTTTAATATTCAACATATCTACTGAACATGTATATAAACATTCAATATATTTAGTATAACATATAGTAACGAAAAATTCACATAATCAAATATAATCATTAACATAAATTTGAACACGTTTCGGATTCACTATAAAAATTCATAAAGTTAATAATACAAAGTAGAATAAGACCCTGTTGATAATCTAAAACAGAAGACTTGAATGTCGTTACTGGAAACTCGGACGGAAATTCCAACTTCAACTTTTCTTCTTTTCTCTCTTTTGTCTGATGTTTTTGGTTTTCACTCTCTGTTGATTTTTTTTTCAGTGTCTGATATAGTGTACGTATTCTTGTGTTTCCTGGTGTTGAAGAGTCTTTTATGGAGGGGATTCTTGGGGAGAACAGTTAGAAATCAGATAGGGGAGGGAGGTTGGGTAGTTTAGGAATCAAATTTTAATTTTTTTTTTAGGATAATGATCTCCCTTTTATTTTAATAAATAAATAAATTATATATAAAATAAATAATAATAATAATAATAATAATAAAATAATATTAACTAATTATTTTTTTATACTTAAGAAAAATATAATAAAAATATGACTAACTTAAAAACAAAATATAATTGAGAGAAAATAAAATTACTAGCTTATTTATAAAAATCTAAATTAAAAAAAATATTTTTTGAAAAGTTTTTCGTATTATTTAAAATATATATATATATATATATATATATATATATATATATCAAAAAATGTAACTTTATTTATTATTATTTTTTATTTATTTTCAACCAAAATTTATTAAAAATATAATAAAAGCTAAGATAAATATTGGACAAAAATAAAAATATTTAATGCCGGAAAATATAGGTTAAAACTCGGGGAGGGTCAAAAATTACATGTCTACATTCCGAAGATAATAGAAACTTCGAACTCCACTCCACAGTCAAGGATCATGAAGTCAGCTAGAAATATGAAGGATGCGATCTTCACCGATACATTACACAAAATATCAACCGATTTCTTGACAGTCTAGTCAGCTATCAATAGCCTCAGGGATGTAGGTTTGGGTGCCCCCAACCCCAACTACTACATGAAATAGTGATGATCCAGAGTCCTTTCTTTTCTCCATCAACGATCAAATAGAAACAACGCTACAATGATGTACATTATCAGCAGGCTCAAAGCTCACCGTCCCCTTCTTAGTGACCAAATCTTTCATGAACTTCACTTAGCCATACATCTGCTCCAAAGCTTCTACAAGAGGAATGTTAACAGAAACTTCCTTCAACATCGACAGGAACTTCTGATATTTTCCTTCCTCTTGTTTCTTTTTCAACCTCTGAAGAAAAGGTGGGGGAGATTGTGAAATAGTCTTCAATACCGACTCATCTGCCGAAAGTGAGTGAACTTATCTTCTAAACCAATTTATTTTGTTTGCACTTTGCACATTTCATCCATGCGGTAATCAATCTCAGCAGCATTGACCACTATTTATTTGCTCATCCAGATTCCTACACACCCACAAAATAAATAAATCTATTGTTTCATGCTTTACTGGCTCTGTATCTTGCTATATTATACATGTTGTGAAATTCTTATGTCCTGTGTGGCTGTAATACCCCACAAAATTCTAGACGTGTTTCAACTCTTAGTCACATGTTTAAAGAGTTCCAAGTCATTATTTCACACTAAGTACTGATACTAATCAAACCACGAAAGGCACAAAACTACACTCAAAACAGTCCGCAAACAACAAGGAACCGAGAACCCAAATGGAGAGCAAGTCTCAACCAACAACCACAACACAAGAATGACAAGTTAACAAGGTGTTCAACACCAATTTCCAACGAACAACCAAACTAACAAGAAGGTTAACAAGATGAATACAAGAACAGAAGTTTCGGATTCACCAATGAGGACACAAAACAGTCCACAACACAATAACAACAAGATGACAATAACAAAATATAAAGATAGATAGTGTGACATAGATTATTACAAGTACTAAGAACTAAAATGTGTATCAAACACCAAAACCCTTAAAACATGTAATAACAACACCTACACTCTTACGTGGACACAAGAGGGGCGTCAATCTCCCAAGCACCCAAAGTTTCCAAGCCAAGAACACAACAAAAGTGAATCCACACTTTGGTTGACCTAGTTTCGGCCAAAGGGCATTTCTCACAAGAGAGAAATGTTTCAAGTGTTATGCAACTTACAGTATCATTTAAAAACTAATTAATGAAACCCTGAAAGGTTCTATTTATAGCTATTACAAAATAGGATGTGAAATGTTCAAAAAGACCCCTTTAATAAAGAGTGAACAACAAAGGTTCCCTTGGAATATTATATGGACGGTTTTGGTGTGTATTTGGGCCCTCATTTGCACTTCACTTGCACACTCCAAGTATCGGATTCAATACATCTCACATATGTCCATCTTCGTGGTCGTGACCGTATCAAGTAGAAAGGAGTTAGCCATTTTTAAGACCCCAAGAATTCAAGGATTTTATTTTTGGCCCTCCCGAGTTTGAAACGTTGATGTTTGAGTTGAAATGTGTTTAGGTATGTTAAAAGGATCATTCGGGAGAGTTTTAAAATTTTTGGAAAGGGTTCGAGGTATTTTTGGACGTCGGAGGCTGAATGCCTCCGCGATATGGACGTGTCACAGAGGCTGGACCTCTGCGATACACGACGTGTCACGGAGGTTAGCCTCCGCGATACATGTCGTGTCACGGAGGATAGCCTCTGCGATAACCTTCGTGACATGAAGGTTGTTTTTTCCTGCATTATTTTTAAACGTCCAAGGGGGAAATTTTGTCTTTTACCCCTCTCTCAAATCACCTAATACACGAATTAAAACCCCAAGTGGGGCATCAATTGCCCCATTCCCCATCAGTTAACACGTAAAACTCATCCCCTTTTCCAAGAACGTAAATTCAAACATCTTCCCAAGAATTCACCATTCAAGGTTTCAATTTCAAGCTTTTTTTTCAAGGATTCAAACAATTAAGGTATGTGGGGTATTCATCAATGGGTTCCTTCCACTCATTGAGTCCTAAAAATTTCTTTTTGTTCAAGTATGAATTTTTATCCTCTTTTATGAAAATATCAATGTTAATTATAAATTTAATCCATGTTTTTTAGTAGTCTTGAATTCAAGCCATGTCAATAAGTTTCCCCATGTGAATTATGTACTCCATGCTTTAAAATTTCAATCACCCATATCATGTTCAGTTGAAAACATGTTAACTTACCAATTCATGAATTAAACCATGTGATCATGTTGTTCTTCCAAGTTTAACACATCCTCATACTTAAAATCATGCATTTCATCAGTTTAATATAATGTACTATGTTTTGGGTCTCTGAATCATGACTTCCTACCAGTGTCTTAAATGAGGTTATCGTATTTAAAGTATCATTCAGTGCTGACGGATCATAAACACTCGATAACTATATGTTTACACATATTTTCAGAATTTCAAATAATAAGTCAGTCAAGTCATGATTTTATTATCATACTCAGTTTGTTATGATCATGTTGAGCACTATCAGTTGTGACGTCTAGTCGACCTTAGTCAGAGCCAGTGTCAGTTCAGTTAAGAGTAGGGTTTAGCACCGAGTGAACCCAGGGATGAGGGCTCACCTGCTAGTAGAGGGTGTGACCTTTGGCAGTAGTTCCGGAGTTCCAGAACTACATAACCAGTGTAGGTTTTGAGAGGTCTTCCTGCCAGTTGAGGATTGACACTCTCATTGAGGAACCTGCCAGTAGAGGGCGACTCCCTAGTTCTCCGGGATACCAGTTTAGTGGATCCATGTTGAGACCCAATTTTGACTTTACATGCTTAAAATTAATGTCTTCAGACTTCCTAGTCGTTAAAGTGTACAAAATGCAATTTTCACACATTTTTTTAATTTTTAACAATTTATTGATAATCGTCATTATTTTATAATTTTTTATCAATTTATCTCATATTTTAATTTTTACATAATTTATTGATAATTATCTTTAATTTGGTAAATTTTAGAATTTTTATCAGTTTATTATTATTTTAATATTTTTTCAAAGTCATTTACATACGTACACATCATAACACTGTAATTTTTTTTACTGCACAGTATAATTTTAATTATTTATAGTATAATATATTTTTTTCAAGATAATTATATTTTTGTTTTTTGTTTATATTTTTTTCTGTAATTATACATCAACATTTATATTTTTGTATATTATTTAATACGTCTTATAAATGTGAGTCGATTTAATTATTTTAGTACACAGAATAATAAATCAGTCAAGTCAAGGTTTCTTCATATTTATTACATTTGACTTTTCTTTTATCTACTATCCCTAATTTAAGGAATGTGCTTGAAAAAAGTTAGATTTGATATTCTATTTTATTATTATTATTATTTTTAATACCCAATATACATACACATAATAAATACACAATATCCACACATACACAACATTACATCATATTTTTAAATTAATTATATTTTTTTCAATATTCTTTATATTTTTCATAATTATAAATTAATGTTTGTATTTTTACGATTCACAAATACCAAGTCAAATTAATTACTTTTACACAGTATAACACAAAATAAAAAAAAAAGAGGAGGAGACAAAGCAGCACAAAAAAGGGGACCCACATTTTTTCCCCAGAAATAACAATATATACACCACACAATTACACACACTAACACACCACACATATACACACACTAAAAATCAGATGATTGCTCACTTTTCTCTCCCAAAACACGCACAAAAATAGTACACACACAAACACACACTACACGCACAAACACACGTACAGATCTCATCTCTCTCTAAAAAATACATCAGATTCTCTCATCTCTCACACCACTGCTGACCGCCGGAGCTCCGGCCACCACCACCGCACGGCTTCCCCTTCTTTCTCCTCTACACTGCCGCTGCTTCGCCAGAAGTGATGACCGGTGAAGCTCCAACGCAAATCAACCACCATCGAAGCTCCGGTGGGTTTCAAACAACACCACCGCCTTTTTTTCTTCCCCTTTCTTTTTTTTTTGGCCGGACCTCGCCGGATTTGGCCACCGGAGGGCGAGCTTCGAGCTCCGTCCACGCGCTGCCCCGCTCTCCTTCGAAACGAACCTGCATTGCCCTTTCCTCCATTGTTATCGTCAGATCTGGCCAGATTTGGTGTTACCGTTAACGTGTTGCTCCGGCAATACTCGTCGTGGAAGTAACCTTTCCAATCACCTTTACAATTATTTGATATTTTTTTATGGGTTTGAATTTTGCAACGAAAAAATAATCGTTTTCACCTCAGACTATATTCGAAAAGTCTAAGTAACACTTAAATTATACTAGTGATCTATTACACATTTAAACTAAAAAAAAAAATGATACTTTTTACCCTCCTAGATCTGATGTAAAAAAACATAATTATTTAAATTAAATATAGTGCATCTGGTAGTAAAATTAACGCAAAAAAAAATTAAAAAAACTCCTCCCCCACCCCCAAACCATCTTCTTCATCACCCCCACCCCCAAACTTCAATCCACCGAATTAATATGAATTTCACTAATTTTGAAATCTCGAAACGAAATTCAAATCACTAATTTCGAACTAAACTTAAACGGGCTCATCAAAATTCAAATTGAATTTATTGTTTTCACTTCGACGGCATTCCGACAAACTCAAACAGTGACAAATATCGACGGATGGGTCAGACTTTCTGTAGCAAGAAATGTGGTGCAATTTTTTAATTTCATCACTACTACTATTACCTCCATATCCACTAATCTCAAAGATGAAGCATCAAATTATCCCACATAATTTCACATAAACTGTTTGAATCTTCGGATCTGACCTACCAAAGTCACCAGTCGCCCTCAACTTTTTTTTCTCCATTCTTTTCTCCCATTTCAACTTTCCTTTTCAACCTTCCATTGAAGAAATGGAGCTTCCCTTTGGGAAACACTCCACTTCACCCCAAAGAACCTCACAAAAATAATGCATGTATTAATTAATGTGTATTATGAATACCTTGTTTGGTATAATTTTTAGTCAATGTATAACTAATTCAAACATTAGTTATACACTTTATTGTGTATTAAGGTGTGTATTACTAATACCATCCATTTTTTATGTATTAGTAATGCAAATTCTTTAATACATGCATTAACTTATTAAATGACCTTAATACCCCTCAATTTTTCTCTCAAAATATTTCACCATTCCTTTTCCCGTTATTTTAATTTGCAATAGTGAATCTTTTAAAACCATTTCACAATTCATTTCCCACCATTTTAATCTACAACAATGAATAATTGATTTAAATAATTGTAACATATTTTTGCTTTGTTTCGAGGGTTTTTAAAAAGATTTTTAAAAAAAATTGAGACTATTTCTTAATTTTACGTCTTATAATTTATTTTTATTTCGACTATGTTAATTCATTGACATAATATTTCATGCGCAAAGACGAAAGTCTTGCAATTAATCTGAAACATCTATATACTAATTCAACAATACTAATTATATTTGAGATGACAAAAAAATTTGTTGCAAAAAAATGTACAAAATCAAAGAAAGGTATTTTTGTAAACAAACATTTCTTCTATAGAAATTATGTAAGATGTATTATTTCTTATACATCAAACCAAACAATGTATAAGAAATAATACATACATAACTAATACACGCATAAGTAACACAAGCATTACTAATACACTATATTTTGTATTGATCTTATACACTCTACCAAACGACCCGTTATTGTATTGGGTATTATCCATCTTTATCAGCCAACCCAAGAATAAGGGTGTTGGTACCTCCATCACTATCCGTTCTTTCTCATCGTTGCCAATAAACATCATCACCACAAAATTCAGCAATCCATTTCCAAGCAAAACTAACAAAATCCAGATGAATTTTTCTTAATTACCCAACAATTTGATTACAATTCCAATCAAAAATCACAAAATTCATATTGGTTTTCCTTAATTACTCAACAAATTGATCTCAATTAAAAGCAAAAATCTCAAAACCAAGAATTTGATTACAATTTCAATCAAAATCACAAAGCTCACATTAGAAAATTCAAAAATAAACGTTAAATGTAGGAAAAAATAATAATTCAAGCCCTAATAAAGGCGAATTGGGAAAAAATTAAAGTGATTTTGTATAAAGATACACATTACATAAACAAAAATTAGAGAAATTAATTGGATGTTGATGAGTAAATGATGAAGAAGAAAGAGAATAATGGCAGATGACAAAAATAAAAATAATAAGGGGGTTTTGATATTTTTTATTATTTTTTTCATATTATGCTGACGTGGCAGGCGCCTGTGATACCCGCACCACATGCAAGTGGTATAATATTTTATAGGGTGTAGAAAATATCATTTTTCAATATTTAGGTGTGTAATAGGTCACTAGTATTATTTAGGTGTGACCTAGACTTTTCGGGTATAGTTTGGGGTGGAAGCGATGTCTTTTCCCAATTTTGCAACGAGATTTTTATCTTGATTTAATTTTGTTTAATTTTGTTGACTGTCTGTTACTGCTTGGACTGTTGTTTTACATTATTTTATTAATTTCAGTTGATTTGCTATTGTCTTGCACTTTCTGAGACTGGTTTCGAATATATTTTTTTCCTTTTCATTTTTATTACACTGATAACGAACAAATTATTACTACTACTATTAATAAGAGTGAAGAAGCAGGCAGTTCTTCGTCAACATTTTTTCCTTTTCATTTTTATTACACTAATAACGAACAAATTATTACTATTACTATTAATAAGAGTGAAGAAGCAGGCAACTCTTCCTCAACATACCTGCTTCAGCTGCTCCGTAATTTTACTATATTATCTCTAATTAATTATTTTAAGTCATTTATATAAAAAAAAATTAATAATACTTAATTAAAAAAAGGTAAAATAGACATTTATGACATGTCTGTTTCAGCTGCTTCAATCATAGTTTTATTATATCACCTCAAATTAATTATTATAAGTCATCTAAGTATTAAAAAATTAATAATATTTAATAAATAATAAAATAGATATAAATGATAAATCAATTGTTGATATTTTAAATTAATGGACATCTTATATGAGACTTATTTAAAAAAAAATCACAAGTATGTTTGCTTCATGATTTTACTATATTACCCCTAATTAATTATTGTAAGACATTTACATATAAGAAAATTGATAATATTTGATAAAAAAAAGGTAAAATAGACATTTATGATATGTCTACTTCAGCTGCTTCAACCGTAATTTTATTATATCACCCCTAATTAATTATTATAAGTCATTTAGGTATTAAAAATTTAATAATATTTAATAAAAATAAAATTGACATAAAATGATAAATTAATTCTTGATGTTTTAAATTAACATGACATCTTTTCTGAGACTCATTTAAATTTTTTTCACAAATATTTTCTCATAGTAATTTCACTATATTACTTCTAAATAGGTATTATAAGTCATTTAGGACATATTCACTTCGCTGCTTCAATCATAAAATTTGGTTGACTCTCGAATTTATTTCACGGCTACTTAAATTGGAATAGAAGAAAAAATATTATAAATCATAATAATTTAAAACTTAAATTATTTTAAGAATATAATTGAATATCAATGTCACAAAAATTTGGATAAGGAGAGTAACATATATTATTTGAAAATTACATAAAAAATATTATAAATTACAATTGCTAACAATTTAAAATATTTAAAAACATATTAAGAATCTGATTGATTATCTAAATTATATTTGTGTCACGTAAATTCGGGATAGTTTTGTCATTTTATAATTTGCATGTTTAATTATTTTAATTTAGTAATTTGTTGATCCAAATGATGTTTTCGAATTTAACATGTTTTAAAAATTTAGTACTTTGTTTATTTTAATTTATTTACTTTATTTTGGTAAAATATTATATATTTAAAAATTATGCAAAAAAATAATTATAAGTCATAACTATTAACATCTTATAATATTTTAAAAATATATAGTAAAAAATATGATTGACTTTTGAAATTCTAATAGTGTCACATAAGCTGCGATAAAGCAAGTAACATAAATTATTTCAAATTACATTAAAAGATACTAAAATCACAAAGATTAACAATTTAAAATATTTTAAAATAATATATTAGTAAAAAAAAAAAATGACTCACTAAAATCTAAAATTGGGACAAAGCTCGTAACATAAATTACTAAATTATATAAAAGATACTATAAATCACAATGATTAGCAACTTAAATTATTTAAAAATTTATATTAATAAAAATTTGATTGACACTCCAAATACTATTTGTGCTACATAAATTGAGATAACGTAAATAACATATGTTGGGCCCGTGCTGGCCCGTGCTACAATATCTAGTATAAGTATGAGTGGGGTGTCTGGAAGCAGGCAGCTGGCGGTGACATGCCTGCTTCCAGCTGCCCTTTTGTTCCGTGATTTTACTATATCACCCATAAATAATTATTATATGACATTTACGTATTAAAAAATTAATAAAATTTAAATATAAATTTGTTTATTAATTACTACTATATATAAGTGTGAGTGGGGTGGCTGGAAGTAGGCAGCTGGCGGTCGACATGCCTGCTTCCAGCTGCTTGCTTGTTCCGTGATTTTACTATATCACCCCTAATTAATTATTATATGACATTTACGTATTGAAAAGTTAATAAAATTTAATTTTAAAAAAAGCAAAACAGATATTTGTGATATATCCGTTTCAGCTGTTTCAATCGTAATTTTACTATATCAGCCCTAAGTAACTATTATAAGTCATCTAAGTATTAAAAAATTAATAATATTTAATAAAAAGATAAAAATAATATAAAATGATAAATTAACTCTTGATGTTTTAAATTAATTTGACATCTTATATGAGGCCCACTTAAAATATCACCCTTAATTAATTATTATATGACATTTACGTATTAAAAAAGTTAATAAAATTTAATCTTAAAAAAGTAAAACAAATATTTATGACATGTCTGTTTCAGCTGCTTTAACCGTAATTTTATTATATCACCCCTAAAAAATTAGTATAAGCTATCTAAGTATTAAAAAATTAATAATATTAAATTAAAAAAGGTAAAATAAATATAAAATAATAAATTAACTCTTGATGTTTTAAATTAATTTGATATCTTATATGAGGCACATTTAAAAAAAAATCACAAATATGTTTTATATCAATTTTGCTATATCACTTCTAATTAGTTATTATGAGTCATTCAAGACGTGTCGGTTTCTCTACTTCAATAGTGATATTTGATTGACTCTCAAAATTATGTCAGTGTCGCTTAAATTGAATTGAAAAAAGTATTATAAATTACAATAAGTAAAAAATTAAATTACTTTTAAAATATAAATTGACTATCAATATCACAAAAGTTTGAACAAGAAGAGTATTATAAATTACACTAGCAAACAACTTAAAATAGTAAATTACAATGTTGAAAAAGTATTATAAATTATAATAATTAACTGCTTAAAAATTCTTAAAACATATTAAAAATATAATTAATTATCTATTTTTTTGTCACATAAATTAAGACAAAAAGTAATATCTATTGGGCCCGTGCTGGCACGAACCTTCGGAACCTAGTATAAGCATGAGTGGGGGTGGCTGGAAGTAGACAGCTGGCGGTCGACATGCCTGCTTCCAACTGCCTGCTTATTCCGTAATTTTACTATATCACTCCTAATTAATTATTATATGATATTTACGTATTAAAAAAATAATAAAATTTAATTTTAAAAGCAGTAAAACAGATATTTATGACATATCTGCTTCAGTTGTTTCAACCATAATTTTACTATATCACCCCTAAGTAATTATTAAAAGTCATCTAAGTAATTATTATAAATCATCTAAGTATTAAAAAATTAATAATATTTAATAAAAAGGTAAAAATAATATAAAATGATAAATTAAATCTTGATGTTTTAAATTAATTTGATATCTTATATGAGGCCCACTTAAAATATCACCCCCTAATTAATTGTTAAATGACATTTACATATTAAAAAATTAATAAAATTTAATTTTAAAAAAAGTAAAATAGATATTTATGATGTCTGCTTCAGCTGCTTCAATCGAAATTTTACTATATCACCCCTGAGTAATTATTATAAGTTATCTAAGTATTAAAAAATTAATAATATTAAATTAAAAAAGGTAAAATAAATATGAAATGATAAATTAACTCTTAATGTTTTAAATTAATTTGACATCTTATATGAGGCCCACTTAAAAAAAATTCACAAATATGTTTTATATCAATTTTGCTATATCACTTCTAATCAGTTATTATGAGGTATTCAAGACGTGTCGGTTTCACTACTTCAATAGTGATATTTGATTGACTCTCGAAATTATGTCAGTGTCGCTTAAATTGAATATAAAAAAATATTATAAATTACAATAATTAAAAAATTAAATTATTTTTAAAATAAAAATTGGCTATCAATATCATAAAAGTTTGAATAAGAAGAATATTATAAATTACAATAGCAAACAACTTAAAATAATAAATTATACTATCGAAAAAGTATTATAGATTACAACAGCTAACAGCTTAAAAAATCTTGAAACATATTAAAAATATAATTAATTATCTAATTTTATTTATGTCACATAAATTAAGATAAAAAATAATATATATTGGGCCCGTGCTGGCACGGACCTTCGGAACCTAGTACTACAATATTTGACCAATGATATTATTTTTTCGTCGAATTTTTGAGGCCATCTCATTACAAAGACGAACTTTACTTTCTTAAAATATTATTTTTCATCATGGCCAATGAAGGAACCCCCGTCAGTTTTCGAGGCCTTCCCAAATAAAAGACGGATATTATGAATAATAATACGTAACAAAAAATAAATATTTTTGGGCGATGACGAAATCTTTATAATATTTCAAAATTTTATCTGAGCCCATGTTTTAACAAAAAATATATTTTTAAACAAAATTATATTTTTAAATACGTATACACACACATATTTTTAAATTTATTTTAATTATTATTTATTTGTTACTAATATTTTTATTACAAGTGTTTATACAGGTTATTGAGAACCATCATCGGAAATAGCAGTCAAAGAAGACTTTAAATTATGCGTTTATATTTTTTATATTCTCGCACTTGTACAAATTTAATCATAGTGAAAGCTTTATTTTTAGGGTGTTGGGCGAGATATTTTTTATTTACGCAATCTTCACCACGCGTTTAGGCAAATTTAGGCCGTTAATATTTATATAAAAATATTAGATTAACTTAGATTATTTAATCAAACATTTTATACTTTTACACTATAAAATATTATGTAGTTTTTTCCTTTAGAATAAGTTTTTCTTTACACACATATACTAATGTACTTTCGTTTATATTTTTTTCGACAAAACATATATACACTTACATAAAAAAAATCTAGTTAATCAAGTAATTCATATATTATGTAGTCTTTTTTTTCTCAAATAAATTTTACTTTTCTCCGTAATTTTAATCAGATAAAAAATATTACTTGTAGATACTTTTTCTTTTAATGGCGCATCAAAATACATTTTTTTTCACACATCATAAAATATTTTTCTTTTCACAAGTATTTATACATTTTTATACATATCTTTTACATGTTTTTATTACAATATGTTTTATTTATATACATATACCTTTACATAGTTTTAAACATTTATATTTTTTAAAAGAATTATTTTATACTTAATACACATACTTTTTACATTATTTTAAATATACCTCCTCCCTCTTTGATAAATTTATTCTAGCCGGGTAACACAGTTGTGGATCCCGAAGGGTGCCTAATCCCTTCCCTTCGGGATAATTTGAACCCTTACCTAGAATCTCAACTGTTTTTCGCAGACTGAAACATAAATCACACGTGTTAATAATTCAAAAGGTTTCCTTATTTTCCTTAAAAATTAGGTGGCGACTCTGTACAAAATTTCAATTTTTTAGAGTCCAATAAGTCATGTTTTGTTTGATCTTGGTGAAAACAGGGCACGACAATCCACACAACCAGTGTTAGTACCTGTGGCAAGGTACCACACCCTTCCAACTGGGCTTACAGGTTGGACCCCAATTAGCTCAGATTGAGACATGTCGGTTACATGATTGCTTCCATAGTTTTAGTTCAATACTCAGGATTATATCAGTTCAGATTTGCATGACCAAGTATTCAGATTATCAGTTATTCAGTCAGTCAGTTTTAAAGATTATTTAGTTCATTTTTTACTTGGTCTTGCATTCTTTTCACATATTCATGCATTCATGTCCAACATCCATATGTATTACAATTAGTCCGTATCTCACGTACCAGTACATTCAAAGTACTAATTGCATACTCTTCTTTTGCGCTATGTTGTCTTATAACATAGGTTCAGTCGCTTAATTCCCTAATTGCCCTTTGTAAGCTCAGTGCCTCTTAGCAGCAGTATTGGTGAGTCCTCATCCATCGAGGACATGATATTTTCAGTTACTTTCGGTATTTTACTTTATCTAAGATAGGTGGCGTTAGTTGGGGGTTTGTCATATGATGTTTCATTACTATTTTATTCACAATAGGTACCAGATCATGAGTTAACTTGGGGTCACTTGTGGCCTTAAGTACCGTGTCATGACTAGGGAGAAGCCTCGGGTCGTGACAGTGGTATGAAAAAAGTTGCAGTGACTTGACGTTCAAACTCTTCATCTCCAGTCGAGTCCAATTGTGATAATGTACTACTATTTCATTGAAGAATGATTTAATCTTGTGATTATCGATGGGAGAACATAAACATTGTCATTTGTTTATAGTATTGCTTCATGTTAGTTCTTCGTAATCTTTGTAACTTTTGTTTTTTTGGTGATCATGGCAGCAAAATATTTCATTGAAAAAACATATACCTACAGAAGGACGATCAACATAATAGGATGTGGTTGGATAGATGACATTTCTAGTTGAAGAAGATGTCAATTTTCAAATCTTACAAGATCTGAAAATAGTGCAATACTAGTTGAGATGTAACCAGAGAGATGATGACAAAAATAGACACAACACCATCTCCTAATAATATCCAAAAGCTTAAAGTTTGTTTGAGTGGATAGAAGATGCTTTTAGTAGACTCTCGGTTCAAGTAAAAAATAGTATAAAGGTGACGGAAGAACAGTGGCGGATTCAGGATTTAAGTAGAGTGGGTGCTTACTATAGCAAAAAAATAAAAAATCACCTCAACTAGATTTGAACCCGACCACACCTACCAATGGAGGACCTTAAGATTAACCTAAATGCCAGTGCACCTAACCAACTTCTTATTTAGTGGGTGCTTTTATATAATTTATACTCATTTTCATATATTTTTTATGTAATTATATCTATTCCGTGTCGAATTTAGTGGATGTCGGAGCACCCAAAATTTATGTGTAGAAACAAATACACTTTAGATAACCTGACAAACCATCTTAAACAATAGTCATAGTCATAACAGGATACATGATAATGAAAGTGTAAAAATGACACCTAAAACCTAATAACCAAACTCAAACGACAAGCATAATCTATAAGAGAAACACAACTCATAGTACCACTAATAATAAAAGAGAACAAGCGAACCAAGCTTGGTTGGCCTAGTGGTTAGCTCATTAGGTCGCTTAAGCAAGTGTCGGGGGTTCGATTCCCGCCTTGTGCATGCAGCGACCAATTGGCCAGCGGCAAACCCTTAAATGGAGCTCAGATCCGCGGAGAATTAGTCCTTGGCCTGTCGGGCTAGGAAATACCTTGGGAAACCAAAAAAATAAAAATAAAAGAACAAGCGAGGCAACACTCAACTATTTAACTAACATTGTATTCTAATCCGGACCTTTCATAACTCTCTATCGAAGGTCAGCCCATAAATATTACAATATATTATTACTTTAAATATAACATTTATTTTTATTTTTTACTTAATTTTGTCGTACTCGTTAAATTTTATCATTATGTGAAGATGAAATGTATCATTTGTGCCCACAATGCAACAACGTGATTTTTCACTTGGTGACTCTTCTAGCCCATCTCTTGTCAAATATTGTGGAGGAGCCTTCCACTATTACTAAGCTGTTATATAGAGATTTTCAAAGAAAATCCAAAAATCTTATCAAATCAATTTTGAAAAATTAATCTTTATTTTGATATTAGATTATAGTAAGAAACTATAATATTTGGTTTGATTTGATTTTAAACAAATAGAAATCAATAAAATTCAAATATATAGTTTGAAACTCTATGTTTGGATTAAGAGTGTCAAACGGGCCGGGCCGGGCCAACCCGGAACCGGCCCTCCCATTTTACCCGGGTTCCGGGTCGGTTACGGGCCGGGTCAAACAGTAAAAAAAAAACCCACCCGAACCTGGCCCACTTAACCCAATCCGGTCAAACCCACCAAAACCCGGTCAAACCCGTTTAAAAAATAAATAAAAAATCCAATATACACTATATACACTCCAATATACACTATATACACTCCAATATACAACAAATATATTTTTAAAAAAATATATAAAGTATAAACAATTACACATATATACGTACCATTCAATATATAATTATATATGACTATACGTACTACTTTAAATAAAACATATGCTATAATAGTAGAATATATATATATATATATATATACACTACAATATATATATATACTAATTTATAAAACATATACACATGTATACGTTAAATATATACTACTTTAGAAGATATATACACATATATATGCACCATTCAATATATATGTACTACTTTAAATAAAATATATACTACAATATAGTGATATACATATATATATATACAACAATATGTATATATATATAGTTACATATTAATTTATAAAACATATACACTTGTATACTTTAAAGATATACGTCTATAGAAGATATATACACATATATACGCACCATTCAATATATATGTACTACTTTAAAAAAAGTATCTACTACAATATATATACTAATTTATAAAACATAAAGTAATGTATACGTTAAATATACATGTCTATAGAAGATCTATTCACATATATACACTCTATTCTATGTATATGTAATACTTTAAATGAGATATATACAATATATATACATTACAATATATATTTGTATAGTTATATACTAATTTATAAAATATATACACATGTATACGTTAAATATACACGTCTATAGAAGATCCATTCACTCTATTCTATGTATATGTAATACTTTAAATGAAATATACTATAATGTATATACATTACAATATATATTTGTATAGTTATATACTAATTTATAAAACATATACACATGTATACATTAAATATACACTTCTATAGAAGATATATACACGTGTATACGCACCATTCAATGTATATATACTACTACTTATAAAATATACTACATTATATATACATTACAATATGTATAGATATACTTATATACTAATTTATAAAACATATACACATGTATACGTTAAATATACACTTCTATAGAAGATATATGCACAAATATACAAAACATATGCTACTTAATATAATAAATTAATAATATTTGGTAGTAAATTAATA
Source organism: Capsicum pubescens (assembly GCA_030864215.1). NCBI lineage: Eukaryota > Viridiplantae > Streptophyta > Magnoliopsida > Solanales > Solanaceae > Capsicum > Capsicum pubescens. Next base: position 26,704,400 of record CM061549.1, on the reverse strand, counting down.
ATATATTAGAAGTAAGTTTTTAATTTAAAGTAGAAAACTAGAAATTCAATTTAAAATTTTAAATCGTTAAATAAAAAAAAAAAAAAAAACGACTAAGGACTGAATGAATTTGGGGAATTTTATTGATTGCAAAATGATCCAAAATTTATAATTTACATGAATGAAAAATCTATAAATTATGCATCATTTTTTCCAACTCATTCATGTTAATATTAATGGGAACTTGCATAGGATAGTCGAAGTCAACGGGGGCAAAACCATGCATTGGACTTGATTCTGCTGAGTTCTCCCGTGAAGTCATAATTTCTTCAAGTTTCAGCTCGTCGCTCGGCTCCGGTTCCATTCCTTGGTTTCTTCTTTCCGCTCTAATCCAATCTCTGAGGCAAACTAGAACATTCATTGCATTGCTTCCCAATGAGTGTCGGTTGTCTCCAAGTTGCTGTCGTCCCTGACTGAAGGCGCTCTCTGATGCAACGGTTGGCATTGGAACATTCAAGATATCTCTAGCTAATCTTGAAAGCACATGATATTGTGATTCATTATTCCTCCACCAATCCAACGTGTTGATCCGTCGTCTTCGATCCTCTGGTGCCGTCCGAAGATAATATTTCAGCTCTTCCCGATAAGTTGATGTGTAAGTTCTCTCATCAACACTGTTCCAACAATTTAAATCATAAAACGAATCAGAAAAACCACTATGTGCCGGCCTTTTAGAAGATGATGGCTCCTCGGGAGGATGAGGAGCGACAGTTGGAGTGATATTTGTAGGTATGGCTGAATCAAATAAATCAGCATAGTGATTATATAATTTTTCTATGTAATCCTTTGCATCAGCCGTAGCCGTCCACAAATCAGGTTGTACTTGTTCAGAATCATGGTTAGTATTTATTTCTAAGTTAGTATAAATAAGAGTACTAAAGTAACACATATGATTATATTTCATGCACGGATTTAGCATAGCACTAACCAAGTAAATAGGGGGAATCGGGAAAAAATATTTTTTAAATTTCGTAAACATGGCGCCAACAGCTTCTTTATAACCTTCTTTATTTTTATATTGTTGGAGCAAACTAGAAATATCGGCTATATATGCCAAAATATTACAAACAGTAGGATAGTAAGCACCGGAAAATTCAACCGTAGCTACATAAATTTTTTCTAAAAACTTAACAAGATCATTAATTACAACCCAATCAGAATTATGTAGCATGCAATCAGCAGAATCAACAAATGAACCGCAATGTTGGTTAAAAGCTAGTGTAATAGGAATTCTATATTTATAACAAGTTTTTAAAAATTCATACGTAGAATTCCATCTAGTATCAATTTCCTCAGACATCAAAATCGGTGTAAGTCCATTTTCTTGACATTTAACTTTAAATTCTCTAATTCTCGATCTACGATTATTTTCTTGAATAAAATCAACGGCAAGACGAATTTTTTCAATATAAAGCTCAAAAAACTCAAGACCATCTTTTACAATTAAATTATATATATGACATGCACACTTAATATGAAAAATTTCAGGCAAGAGCGGAGATAGCGTAGATTTTATTTTGTTATAGCAGTCTTGTTGTTAGAAGCATTATCAAAAGCAATACATAAAATTTTATTTTCTATACCATAATATCCGACAATTTTAACAATAGAATCAGCAATAAATTGTCCAATATGTTTACGATCTTCATCATGTAAAAAAACAAGAATACGTTTTTGCATCACGAAATTACTATCCATCCAATGACAAGTAACGGTTAAATAATCATTTTTATTTACAGCACGACCAAGATCAGAAGTTAGGGACAATCTACATTGAATATTTTTTAACAATGTTGATAAATAAAAACAATATTATGAATGGAGTCTAAAAATATCAGACCGACAAGTAGTTCTAGGAATACCATTAAACATAGGATTATAAATTGCTTGTATATAACGAATAAAGGCATCAGAAGAAGGAAAACTAAAAGGCAAACAACCCACAGCTACCATTTTAGCTATTTCTTCCCTGTCCCTCAATTTATTATACTTTTTCGCTACTTGATCGGTTGCTGGGTCCATTCTAGTTTGCGTTGACCCACCAACATCCCCACCACCTTTTGCAATATTTAACTATCTTTTGTGATCTTCAGCTACATGTCTCATTAACGTACCCGTACCCCCTTGCTTGCCTCCACTTCTATGCTTATATATTTGTTGACAAATATTGCATTGCACCTCAATATCTGATATACGTTCAAAAAATTGCCATGCAACACTAGTTTTTTTACGAGGTTTTGGGGCACTGGGAGGACGGAAAGGGAGATTAACTGATTCAGATCTAACGTTAGCATCTCCTACTGCGGGTGTCTCAGCAATATTTTTATTATCTTCATCTAAATTAACCGCATCTACTTCATTTTCTTCTTCTATACCGTAATTTTCCTGAGCTTCTACATAATCCATATCGTGAGCACCTACACCTGTTTCTTCCTCAAAAGGTGTACCAAGCGGTACCGGAGGCGAAGGCACACGGGTATATCTACTACTTGAACTACCTTTACCGCTAGTAATTCGCTTTTTACTACCACTACCGCTTCCGGGACAAAAATTTTTAACACCTTTATTAGCGAGGTTTTTTAATTTATCCATAATATAAATTAAATTAAACTAAAAATATTCAAAATACACAAATATAATAAAATTAAATATTAAACAATTAATACAATAAATAAAAATTAAACGTAAGAGATGGAACGACAATACCAAATTTTGAAAGTATCCGAAGATTGCGACTTTAGAAACTTCCGCTCGTACTTTGTAAACGAAAAATTAAAAAATTAAAGTGAACACTTTAAGAAATTAAATAGATTGAATATTTGAGAATTGAGATTTGAGAGAGAATGAGATTTGAGAGAGTGAAAAATTGTGTGAAAAATGATTTGAAGTTGTAGGGTATTTATAGATTTTTTTTGGGGATTAAAACATTTTTTTAAAAGTTTTTTTAAAGTTTTTTTTTTTTACTAAATGGGCCCAAACTAGCCGTTTGGACCCAAAAACGGCTATATAGCCGTTGGGCCAACGACTAGTTTGGCCCAAAATCCAAAAAATTATTATTATTATTATTTTTAATTTTTCGGGCCGGGCCGGTTAACCGGCGGGCCTGGACCGGGCTTGGTCCGGGACGGGTTAACCGGGCCCATTTTAACAAAATAATCGGCCCGGGACCCGGAACCCTAAAGCCCTAGGACTTACCAGGCCGGGTCAAACCGGGCCGGGTTAGATAATCGGGTCGGGCCGGGTCGGCCCGACCCGTTTAACACCCTTAGTTTGGATAGGAAAATACAAAGGTTAAATATTAGGATAGAAGAATAGTAGATAGATGAGCATTGTATAGTTTCGTTGTTAATGTTGTTATTATTATTATTATCTTATTCTTCGATTTTAGTATTAAATGTTGTTTCATTGACTTCAATTATCATATTATTTATTCTTGCAACGATTCTCTTCTCCATTGTTTTCACTGTCCAGTATGACTTCTTCATTTTTGTATTTGCTTTACACATTTGATTTTATGTTTTGTTTGAGTTGAAGGTCTACCGAGAACTCCTTTATCTTTATTTCAAAGGTAAGTAGGGGTAAGCCGGCATATAAACTGCCTTTTCCAAACCCATTTATCAAATTAAACAAATATATTATTGTTACAGAAGTGTTTATCATATAATGATTGATTAATATGTGATTTTCATTTAATTTTCACTCACTTTTAAGTTTAAATTCCTTAATTTGGGGAACAAGTATCAATTTCCCCCCAAAAAGTGCGTTTAAAGTGACCTTTTCACCCCAAAGTGGCATAAATCTAGCTATCATTACCTACTTATTACGGACGTGGCAAAATTATATTAGATCATAAAAATTTAATTAGTTCAATTGGTTTAAGTCTGAATTAACTATTTATTGGCTCAAATTTGTTTTGACTCATTCAATTTAATTCATTGAGAAAATAGGTTGATACCCTACATAAATTGATCTATGAGAAATTTTACCATGAATTGTCAAGATTAAAAAAATAAAAATTGATAGGATATGTATAGTAAATAAAATTTATTAAGAATTGAATGAATTGAGTTATAATATGCTTTTTAACCTTTTATAGTCAACATATTTTAGTTTGAATAAAAACATTGGTGATTTCTTTCTATCTGTTTTATCGTTTTGGCGGACAAAATTTGTTGATATCTGTTATTGATGCGCGCAAGCTGACCCGAATATCATGATTATAAAAAAATAAAAATAGTTTGAATAACTCTTGAAAAGATCAATCCATCTATTTGATACCCTAACATAATATCTTGGCTAAGAGGGAAGATATTCCACTAATTTTATTCACATCAATTGTTTACAACAAACTAATGAATTTAACATAATATCATATACTACACTACACCATTCATAGATGTTATTCTATTTTTTATGAGATAGAAAAAAAAACTTTTGATAGATCTTTGATTTAAAAAAAAAAAAGCTATTGAAATTAAAAAAAAAAAAAAAAGTACCTAGCAAAATAACAAAGATGGAAATCTACCATACCCTTGTATCTCTTAGAGCTCCTTTGGTGCGACTCATTGGGTGATACAGATAAGTCATAACTAATTTTAAAATTAATATTAGGATGAATTTATCCATGTTTCATTCAAATAATATCGTGATATAACTTATTCGAAATTATAATGGTATTTTTTATAACAATCGTGAAATAACTAATTTCAATTCTCTCTCCACCATAATAAATGTTTTTATTGACATCCTCTCTCCCCCATTCCTCAAACACGCAATTCCTTTTCTTCTCTGTCAGTCAGTCTGCTCTCTTATGTCTTTTGCATTTAATCCAAACACCATTTTCATCTTTCATATTCTTTTCATACACTACTCATATCCACTCTATGCATTCTCACCTTTCTTTTTGACTACACAAAACATATTTAAACAACCTCTCTATCTCATCATCCCGACGTAGAGGTAGGGACTGCATACACTCTACTCTCTCTTCTTGTTGTTGTGAAACATATGTATTTCCATCAGAAACTGCCTCTCTATCTCACCCTGACGTAGAGGTACGCACTGCGTACATTCTGCTCTCTCTTCTTCTTGTTATTGCAAAACATATTTATTTCTATCGAAAACAGCATCTCCATCTCACCCTGACGCAGAGTTACGGACTACGTACACTCTACTCTCTGTTGTTGTTGTTGTAAACGATAGTTATTTCTATCGGAAACAATCTCTCTATCTCACCCCCTGATGTTGAGGTACGGACTGCGTACACTATAGCTACCATGAGTTGTTGTTTGTAAAACAGATTTATTATAGCTCTGTTTTCCACCTTATCACACTTGCAAACAAGGAAAACATTGTCTTTTTTTTGTTTGTTTGTCTAGTTCTTCTAAATGAATCAAGAATTGTGAAAAAGCTAAATGTGGATCTCTTTTTATTGGTGCCCATTTTGATCTTTTTGACATGCTACAACATTGAAGAGCTTCATTTTGCTGATCAAATTAAGAAGAATAAAAAAAAAGGTCAGCTTCTTCTTGTTCTAGCCATCTCCAACAGCTCTCCTTTTGTGTGTTTTGCTCAAATCAAAACTTTGTTCTTATTAACCTTGACAAGAGATTTCGAGTTTGAGTTTTGGGTACGAAAATAAGTCGATCATGTTAAGATGCATTTCTCCCTTAAATGGACTTTCTATGCATGACTCCAGATTAGTTCGAACTCTGGGTATGAAAGAAAATAATAGGTCTTACCTAGGAAAATATGAATTAATAGGGCACCAATGTGAATATGGAAAAATAAAAGAAAGCTTCATTTTTATCTAAGTTTTTTGTTTTGTCAGTTTTTGTGTGTGCAAATGCATTTTTAATCAATTCTTAACTATGATTCTCTGGTTTTTCAGTTGAGAAGAGCTGTGAAATCTGCATCATGATAAATCTGAGTGGTTTGAAACAGTCCAAAATTTTGAAGTTTCTTTTTTCTTTCTTCTTTTTATTAGTATTATAGTCACAACAAGTTGTTTAATTGTGTAAAAGGTTCCTTATTGAGATAAGCATCTAGTAATTCCTCAAATTTGTTACACACGCTCCAACTTCACGGGGTTTTATTGCCCCTGAACTAAATTTCAACATATTTTTGTCAATCTTTTTAGCTGGCGTGGCACATGACAGTCATTCATGCGTCTTAGGTGTTCATCTTCACACAAGGTGCCACATCAGCACAAAAGAGTGACAAAATACGCTTCCAGAGGGGTAATAGGGCCTCGTGAAATTGGAGTGTGTTGTAGCAACTTTGGCCATAGTTCGAAGGGGAGGGGGTACTGAATGCTTATCCCTTCTTTATTTAAAGGAGGGTTGTTGGCCAATTTCTATATGATCATATAAACCTTTTATCATATAGTGGAAAAGTGATTTCTTTTTCCTAAAATTCCATGTGACGAGGAGGTCACGGGTTGAAATGTGTGGCAAGACTATGTACAGTAAATACTTCTGGTTCCCGCGCCCTGCCCTTTATTCGATGACTTGAGTATGTATGTAACCATTGTGGATTCAAATTTGAGCTCTGAGTTAAGTAGACTCGAGTATAAGTAAATGGTCTTTGCTATTATTTAATTTTGTACGTCATTGATGCAACTAAGAAGAAAATTTGTGCACCCTTTGCCAAATATCTGGCTCCGCCATTGGTCACTCTTTGCAACCACTTTTATTTTGTGATTTGTTAAAAAGAAACATATAGACAGTCTGATATTCTGATTTAACTCCCTTTTTGGTTGCACTTAAATGTTTTGTCAATTCAGGAGGCTTATATGAGCTGCATTTTGGCTAATATTAATCAAGATTGATACGTATTCAGACCCTACTTGTGAGATTACACTGGATACGTTATTGTTGTGGTATTAACCAAGATTGATAAATATGGTGTTCATGAAAAGGAGACTGGCATGTTGTACAAGAGACAGAGAAATTAGCATTGACTTTGGTGAACAAGAGAGTAAGATTGATTCCCCCTCTTCTTTCTCATTTGTTTTTTAGGGTGGCACATGTTGATTTTCCCTCCCTATAATTGAGGTAAATCTAAGATTTCTAGTGTAACTTTCTTGACTTATGTGAACCAGATGAGTCTCGACACGGACAGATTCAGGATTTAAAGTTTATGAGTTTTTATTGTGACGTCAGGTTAATGTTACGAGAGTAGTTGAGCAAAAGTTACTGGTTCACCTGAACTTGTAACCAACTCTCTAGATCTGCATTTGAATCTAAATTGTGGATATTTACACATTAGTTATACTACAACAACTATTACTATGTCTCAAACACCAAACACCTGGGATCAATTCAGCTATATGAATTCTCACTGTTCATGTCACTTCATTTAAGCCGACTCTACTTATAGTATTAAAAATATAGGCATGTGAGTCATATGTGGATGCTTATTAAAGTCAAGAAACTTAACAACCAATGTGCATCAATGTGTTAGTTATATGTGGATGCTTATTTAAGTTAAATAATCCAACAACCAAATGTAGAGCATCAATATCTTGAAATTACATGAGGAAAAAAGATTATTTTTTTCTTGGTTTATAATTCAATAATCTTATGTGGGACCCTTAATTGTTTGGTACTACATGTTTTGTACCTATATGTGTTACATGTGAGGAGCTTATACTTTCTCAACTGTTGTTGTCTATTTTATTAATGGAAATATGAGGAAGAATCTTCCATTTATTAGTGTGAAATAGTTAGATGGCATTATAGTGATAGTAGTTTGTTTGATGGCATTTTATGTATTGTCTGATTTGTAAAATGGTGGACCTAAATTTCATGAAACACACAAGTGACTATATGGGGAAAAAATAGTCATTGTCTACAGGACTTTCTCTTTGAAAAGTCTTCCAACTTTTTTTTTTATTGGTATATCAAAACTTCTACTTTGGGGATTCTCTTTTCAGTTTGGTTTATTAATGGTTTTGTTTGTTTCTATTGTAAAACATAAATACCTCTCAAAACTTTGCCTTAACAAAAAAAAGACCATTGAGATATGATTTGGCTATGCCTATTTAATCCATCTTAGTTACTAGTAAAATGGCTTAACTTAAATAGAGTTGTCTTGTTGGTTTAAGTGTGTTTCAAAATTATACTACTAATAAAGATAATCTTTTTATTGTTTCGCACTAGGTGTCTGGTACCCATTTTGGGGCCCGACTAATGGTGTTTCTATTCTTAAGACTTGAAACTGGGACCTATAGTTTAGGATGGAGGGTGAATAGTTCGCTTTTTAAGTTCTAGAATCAATTTTGAAGTATCGGGATTTATCTCTATTATGTTCTTTAAGCATATCTGATGTAGGAGGTAGAGTCTACGTACACTCTACTCTCAGGACCCATTTTGTGTGACCACACTGGGTACGTTGTTGTTGTGTTCTTCAAGGATATGAGTGATGACAACTCAATGAGATGTTACCTTGTATCTGATTAAAATAATGGCAAACTGAGCAACAAGTTAACCAGAGCTGATATGGTCTTTGAAATGAAAAGGAAATTAAACTGAGACTAACATATGGTTTCTGTGTTATCCTATACAACTTGGAAAATGTATTTAAGTGAAGAAGGATAGATAGATGGAACTATTACTTCACGGAGAAGTCAATTAAATGGTGTATGTGTTCTCATCAACATTGTGTCTATTCTTTGCCATTACCACCTCATAACCAATATGTTTGCTCAGACTACAATACGTGCCAAAAGTTTTCTTTATTATACTCTGTCTTCAGTCAAATACCGTCATATAAAATGAGACAAAATACCCTTTTTAATCAGCATCAAACTAAATTTAAGAAATGCAACTCTCAGGAGTTACAACGTATGATGGCCTCGAGAGCTGCATACTGAACAGTCAGTCCTGTGACAACGAAAGTACCACTAGCAGAGGTGTTACAGATTCCTTATATGATGATGACTCGAGCAGCGCGTCCAGCAAAAATGCTTTTGGATCATTCTCTTATAATGGAAATTTCTCTTCAAGCCCTCAACATTTTTACGTGAAAGAAAAAACTGTTTATACAACACAACTTTCAGATGTCGAAACCATGAAAGAAAGATTTGCAAAGTTGTTGCTCGGGGAGGATGTGACCGGAGGAAGCAAGGGGGTTTCCACTGCATTAGCATTGTCCAATGCCATTACAAATCTTGCAGGTACTCAGTTGTTACTTCTTTATCAATATGTTACGTTGCACTAACTCAGCGTGTTCTTAATTTTTTTTGTTATAGTTTCCACTTTAATGTGTTCATGATCCAATTTTCGTGATGTCTAATGCTGCTACTCGATTTAAAGCATCTGTATTCGGAGAGCTATGGAAATTGGAGCCACTTACAGCGGAAGGAAAGAGGAAATGGAGAACAGAAATGGATTGGTTGCTCTCGCCTACCAATCATATGATTGAGTTGGTTCCTTCAAAACAAAGTGGTTCTAATGGCCAGAGATTGGAGGTAATTAGTCGATTTGATTTATTTGTGATGTAATATGACAAACTGACTTAAATGGAACGACATGTTTAGTGAGAATTCATATAACCGACCCCTATTTCTATGAGGATTGAAGCATAGTTGTTGTATGAAATGACATTGTGAGTCTCCACTTGTCATTCGAGCAGATAATGACACCAAAAGCTCGAGCAGACATCCATATGAATCTTCCAGCACTTCGGAAACTGGATTCCATGCTTCTTGTAGGTGGTCTCTCTTAAATCCTAATAACTTCAACTACTTCAGTTCTGCATCGACTTAGTCCACTTTCTCACAAGTTTCTTTCTCGACTTGATAGGAAACGCTGGATTCAATGGTTAATACTGAGTTTTGGTATACGGAAGTGAGTAGTCGAGCAGAAGGAAAGAACACAAAGTGGAGTCTTCCTTCACCCAAGGTACCAGTAGCCGGGCTATCTGATATCGAAAGAAAGAAATTGCTGAATCAGCGAAAATTGGTGAATCAAATATTTAAGGCAGCAAAAGCTATTAACGAAAATGTCTTGTCTGAAATGGTTGTTCCAACGGTTATTAAGGATGCACTTCCTAAGGCAAGAGAATTCTTACTAAAGCTATTTGCTTTTGAGTTTAAGTTCTATGTACTGACACCGTAAAACATATTCCCAATCTACCAGTAAATCTATCATGGAACTGGCGTACTATCACAAATTAAGCTACACTAATAGTGTAAAAACTTTACACCATCGATGTATATAACTCATATCCTTTGCTTTATGTAGAATTTAATTTGTTGAAGTTGCTTGATTTGATCCGTTCATACCTGTAGTCTGGAAGGACAAGCCTCGGAGACGACCTGTATAGAATCCTGACCGCAGAATCAACCTCCGCTGAGGAAATGTTCAGTTCCTTGAACTTGACATCTGAAAACAACGCGCTTGAAGTTGTTAACAGGTTAGAGGGATCCATTCTTGCATGGAAAGAAAGAATAAGTGATCAAACAAGTGGAAAATTTCCACTTCCAAGATCGTGGTCCTTCAAAAAAGATCCAGTAACTGAGCTAGACAGATTGGAGGCCTTGTTGAGCCGAGCAGAAGCTCTCGTGCACCAGCTGAAAGTTGAATATCCTAACCTTCCTCAGACGTTCCTCAATGTCAGAAAGATCCAGTATGGCATGGTGAGTAGATCATCGTATCCACTTGTAAATTTGCTTAATGCAACTAACAAGGAGACAAGTGTACAGCTTACTTATCAGCAGAGAAGTTTCTCCTTTTTAAGGTATCGTTTTAGGTTTTGTCATTGCGTAGCTATAAGGATCCATAATCATCGAAGAATATAGGATAACTACATCATTCTAGACGCGAGATAATTGTCTTGTTCTTAAATCGCGTTAAGATTTATATGTATCTCTATGCTCCTATGATGTATGCGCGCTGTTAAAGGCTCAATAAGACCTGTGATTAATCCTCTTGTTCTTTCTATATCAATTGTAGGACATTGGGCATTTAACTCTGGAAGCATACTCTCGAGTTCTCTTAAACTTAGCGTACAGCATTCTGACACGGATAGGAGAAATTTTGCAAGTAGATTTCGCGAGCAACACCAACTCACCACCACCAGCTAGTACTACTGGCTACTACTCGAGTCCTATATCGAGTGATGAAGCACTCGTTGATCGATCAGATGAACAGAGCTGATAGACATTTTAGTCTCCTATAGTACAAATGCTTCCACTATGGACATTTGAGTTCCATGAAGTGGAGTTTTGTGCATTGGCAGTGAAGTTTGTAGCAGCATGTCTACTGCAAATTCACCTCAACAAGGTTGTTTTTTTTGTGCAATTCTTTTTATGATTATATATATATTACTTGATTACAAAAATATCAACAATATAATCAGTGTAATCTCACAAATGAGGTCTGACGAGGGTGGTGTAGGTAGACCTTACCCCCTACCTTGTGAAGGTAGAGAGATGTTTCTGAGAGACTCTCCACTCAAGTAATATACATTACTCAATTAAGAGATAAGATGCGTGTATCGAAAACGTATGTCTTGCATTTGTTGCCGTCTGGGTATAAAACTTATTCACATCTAATGTTTACATCAAATGAAAATATTAAGTCATAACCAAAAGTACGAATGCGTAATTGATTAATTAGTTATGATTTAGTGGTAAAATCAGCATAAAAAGATATGTCGTATGTATCTAATGATTTGATATAAATGATATAGATAAATTTTTGACGTATCGAGTGTGAGTATCTTATGTATCTAATGATTTGATATAAATGATATAGATAAATTTTTAACATATCGGGTGTGAGTATCTAACTTTTTACCTTACTCTTCCCCTCTAAGTAACTTGGGGGTTTGGGCCACAGGTGACAAAAGAGTTTTAAAATGAGGTATAGGTGACACAAGTCTTAATAATAATTGAGTAGAGGTGATAATTACTTCATTATGGTTTAAGAAAGTTTGAAAAATTTTAAAATAACCCACAAGTTTTTAAATTTACACTTTGATTCAAATGTTAGTTAATATATAATGGGGAACGAAGGAAAAAAAGACGTCTTTTTCTCTCTCCTCATCCGTTGTTATTTTCTCTCTCTTCGCGATATTTGTTGTTCATTGTTGCTGCTGCTTTATTCATCATCTTCTGATTCATTATCATCATCTTATACTTCATTATCAACTTCATATTCTTCTTGTTGACCATTGTTGTTGTTGTTGTTGTTGCCCCAACTGCTGCTCTTTGACCAAATTCTTATGTCAAATTTTATTTGGTAAATTACTTTCAACTTTGGAATTTACTTGAGAGGCGACTTTGGTAAGTCAGATTATCCTTTTTAGTTGAATCTGGGTAACTGCTAGTGTGTTGTTTTTTCAACAATAGTTTGCACGCGAACATGAATGCAGTACAAGAGCAATCTGTTTAAATAGATCCATTATCTGCGGCACCAGATAAATGTTCTGTTGTAACAGTAGACTCATGTTGGATTCATGTTTAAGGGTTCTAGGTGCCCGTAATATGATTATGAATCGAATAGATGGGTATTCTGTTGCACCAGATTAGTAATCTGTTTCAACAGATAAATAATCTGTTTCATCAGATTACTAATATGTTTCGAACAACAAAATACAGCTCCTGTCACACACAAAACCTAACAGATAACTCATATGTTCTTGCTATTGATACTGTAATTAAATTATTCCTTAATTGTAGACATGTCATTCGTTAAAAAATAGAAATAGACAACACGAAAATTAAATAAGAAATAAAAAGTCAAGTGCATCAAACATAATTTTTTATAAAACAAACAAAAACAATACATAGATAACAGAAAAAAAGCTTAATTATTATTATCATCATTATTATTTGTATGGCCAGTCGGCCAATCTTCAAAGGGCAGCAGCAGCGCCCTCCGCAGCCTACGGATCTCCCGCAGCATCCTTACTCTGACGGCGGCCAACTCCCAATGCAGGTCATGAACCTCCTTCTGCAGTTCCCTCATGGCGTCTCGTAAAATAGCGACATCCCACACAGGATCAGCCATATCTAAAAAACGCATAAGTTGACAAAACACACACGTAAACACAAAAGTAAAGAAAAGAAAGAATTCGAATGTAAGGTAATGTAATACAACGTATATGTACACAAAAATCAAGAAAAAAATTACCAAAGACAGAAAAAAACTATCAAGTCCTTGAAGAGAAAGTAGTTGAAGGTGTAACAAGAGCGAGGAATAAATAGTGTGTAGTAGAACGAACGATTGAGTAAGGATAGACCTATTTATAGAGGATTGAACTTGAATGAGTTAGACAAAAAATCGCAACTGTTCACCTCCATTTATTAATGACATTCTTGATTACTGTAAAAAGTTATGACTTAATTAAATTAATCAATATTATGATAAGTCATGACTTTTCAGCTTTATTATTATTAATAATTAGTTCTTTCCAGGAACCATTTTTTTTTTCACTGTTTTGGTCAACAAATAATATATCTGTTGCATCAGATAAATCATCTGTTACAACAGATATATCATGATTTGCAACAAATAGATAACCTGTTACATCAGATAATATATCTGTTGCAACATATAATATATATATATTTTAAAAAATATATATATTATCTTCATGACATCCAAATTTTTTGACTTTTTAATTATATAAATTAATAAAGCAGATTTAAAGGCACAACTGTTCACCTCCATTTATTAATGACATTCTTGATTACTGTAAAAAGTTATGACTTAATTAAATTAATCAATCTTATGATAGGTCGTGACTTTTCAGCTTTATTATTATTAATAATTAGTTCTTTCCAGGAACCATTTTTTTTACACCGACTTGGACAACAGATAATATATCTGGTGCATCAGATAAATCATCTGTTACAACAGATATATCATGATTTGCAACAAATAGATAACCTGTTGCATAAGATAATAAATCTGTTGCAACATATAATATATATATTTTAAAAAAAATATATATTATCTTCATAACATTCAATTTTTTTTATTTTTTAATTATATAAATTAATAAAGCAGATTTAAAGGCACAACTGTTCACCTCCATTTATTAATGACATTCTTGATTACTGTAAAAAGTTACGACTTAATTAAATTAATCAATATTATGATAGGTCATGACTTTTCAGCTTGAAGCTTAGCTTTATAATTATTAAAATAATTAGTTCTTTTCAGCAACCGTTTATTTTTTACACTGAGTTGCACAACAGATTATATATCTGTTGCATCAGATAAATCATCTATTACAATAGATATATCATCTGTTGCAACAAATAGTTCAATTGTTGCATCAGATAATATATATGTTGCAACATATAATATATATATCTTTTAAAAAAAAAATTATCTTCATGACATCCAAATTTTCTAACTTTTTAACTATATAAATTAATAAAGAAGATTTAAAAACAAGAATATTTCTGGTGAGTTTTTTACGGTTTATATTGTGTTTATCATTTATTTCCTTATTCTTTTTTGTGAAAAGAAATGACTTAATTAAATCAAACTGGTGGTGACTTAATCTTTCCGTTTCTTTAATAACCATTTTTATTAATTGAGTTATGGCAACAGATTGTATATCTGTTGCATCAGATAACCCATCTGTTTCAACAGATATACCATCTGTTGCTATAAATCGACCATCTGTTTAAGGAGCTTTTTTGATTTCTTCTAATTGATTCATAAGTCGCAACAGATGAGGAATTTGATGCATCAGAAACATTTTTTGTTTTTGTTTGTTTGTTGAATATGTTTAGACAAAAGTCACAGTCACGATTATTCATTAACTTTTTTCTTAAAAATTATATCATCATATATATATCTTAATTAAATTAATCCAATGTTGTGACTTTTTTAAAATTAAATATTCTTTCTTTTACGATTATAATATCATTTAGTTCCTTATTATTTATTAACAAACCATTTTTAGGAGAATTTCTCATCATGACCGCATCCCTAACTCCAACCGCCGACATATTTTGAATAGGGAATAAATAGAACGATAATTAAATATTGAATAAGAATTAAAAATTCAAAATCGACCAAACCAAACCAAACCAAACATATACATGGATTTTTTTGAATCCCTTATAGGTAGATCGGATATAAAAAAGGAAAATATATACGCTAAAAAAAACAAAAAACATAACCTAATTATTATTATTATTATTATTATTATTATTACTACTACTACTACTACTATTATTATTGTCAACCTGACAATTTTCATCCGGCAGCAACAGGGCCCTCCTCAGCCTTGCTCGGAAGTCGGCCAAATCCCTCTGGAGTTCATCAAACTACCTTTGAAATTCCAGCAAGGACTCGATATGAACCTTCTTGTACGAATCTGGATCTGACATATTAGTATTATAATATAGTAGAATGAACGAGAGTGAGTGAGAGTGAGTGAGGAGGCCGGAGGGACCTATTTATAAAATGATTGAGAATTGGAAGGGACTGGACTTAGTCAAACAAAAAGCCACGACTGTTCATATCTCTTAAAAGGAAAAATTACACAAATCTCATATTTAAGACACCATATTACACAATATCCCTTAATGTTTTAAAAAATTACATAAAATCCCGGATTCATATTTACTAGTGATACATATGTTATATGTATCACTGCTTAACATATGTATCACAATTCGAAATTCCGGGATAAAATGTAATTAGGAAACTATCTGGGATTTAATGCAATATTGCTGAAACTATCCGGGATTTATGTGTTGTATGTGTTACTTAAATAATACTGGTGACTTTATTAATAAGTAAATTAGAAAAAAAAAATGGATCTAAATACAACATTTTATCTTTTTGTTGTATTTTCGAAAGATAAAGATTGGTAATTTGTTGCAAAATATATTCCACCTGTCAGATAACTTACAACATATGGACAATCTGTTGCAACAGATGGATATATCAGTTTGCTTTTTCTTTAGCTGTGGCGTCTGTTGCAACTTGCTAGTCATCTGTTTATTCAATTTCATCGAGAGCAATCGATTTTTCTAAACACTTCTTGGCCAAATTCAATTTTTTCTCTTGGATTGCTTCTCTTTTTTTCTTTGCATCCTTCAACCAAACTAAATTTTGAATTTGGAGGTCAGCTTGAAGGATGCAAAGAAAAAAAAAAGCAGTCCAAGAGGAAAAATTGAGTTTAGCCAAGAAGTGTTTAGAAAAATCTATTGCTCTCGATGAAATTGAATAAACATATGATTAGCAAGTTGCCACAGACGCCACAACTAATGGAAAAGCAAACTGATATATACATCTGTTGCAATGGATTGTCCATATGTTGTAAGTTATCTGACAGGTGGAATATATTTTACAACAGATTACCAATCTGTTTCTTTTGAAAATACAACAAAAAGATAAAATATTGTATTTAGATCCATTTTTTTAATTTACATATTAATAAAGTCACCAGTTTTATTTAAATAACACCACACACAACACATAAATCTCGGATAGTTTGCGTCAGATATGGAGACTGTTACGTCAGATATGGAGTCTGATACAACAGATATGGAGTCTGTTGGAATACATAGCAGCCTTGCTGGTGGTTTGATTTGTTCCATCAGTTGCTCCGTCTGTTGCAACATCAACAACAGCATAAACTACAAACAACAAATAAAAAATACCAACAACAAAGAAATAACAACATTTGTTCCAACAACATCATCAACTACAAAGAAGTATACATCCTATGTTCCAACACCATCAACAACAAGGGACGGACCCATATGGAGTCCTCCAGGTGCGCGAGCACAGACTGAACTCGTATCAAACTTTATATATGTATGTGAAAATAAAGAAAATAACGTATATAATCTAATCAGTGAGCACCCATAGTAAGAGTTGTTTGGTTAGCCTAGTTGTTGTTTATGGGTGCTTAAGGCTATTCATTTCTTTTGGTCTTGAGTTCAATTCCCACTCAACACATATTTTTTAAATTTTGGTAACCAACTCTTCTCTTCTTATTCACTTTAAACTTTTTATTTTTTTCTCCCTTACTCCTTGTGTTGATTGTTCGGACTCCACTATTTTTAAGCTAAGAGGCACCCACCGTCTAAACCACACCACACCACACCACAAGGTCCAACAATGTCAAACCCACCAACAACACCACACCACAAGTTCCAACAATGCCAGCCTATAACACCCCGTATTCAAGTACGTGTATTGGCGTATTCAAGTACGTGTATTGGTCTTATTTATATGGAATTAATTTTTTATTTTATTTATACCGGAATTTGCCCGTCGATGGTTCCATGCGAAGGTTATTGAATAATCTTTCCAACGATATAAAGATTTTCAAAAAAGAATAGGTTTCGAATATAATCGAGCACGTTCGAAACTATAAAACGGTGGCCGGGATATTTGGGAATAGTAAATGTGCAGAACTACTGAGGCCAGCCGAATTTTTGGGTCAACTTCAAACGATCATAACTTCCTTAATATAATGAACTGAAGAGAGTTGCGACCTATGAAATGAAAAATCTTTGAGTCTTCTTTCCAATGCAATTGGTTTCATCCAAATCCAACGTATGAGTAAGGAGTTATACTCGTTTTACTTCAGCCTATCAAAACAGATTTTTAGGGTCAACTTCAAACGACCATAACTCCTTGTACAGGACGAACTGAGTGGCCTACTTTATATGAAATGAAATCCCTTTGAATTATACTTCCAACGATACCAATTTCACCCAAATCTGATATTGGAGCAAAGAGTTATGGTCGATCTACTTTAGCTTACCAAAACAGTCCATCAAAGGACAGATTTAACATTATTTAAATTTTAAAGGCATTTTGGTCATTTCCTATTATATTATGGACGGGAATGTGTGTATATATACATGTATATGAGTTCAAAAACTCATTTTCATCATCAATCATTGAGAAATAACAAACCCTAGCCAAATTTGACCTTTAAAATACTTTTGATTCAACCGTAGAAATTTCAAAGTAATCCGATAACTGCGTTTGTCATCTCGAGAGCTTCGAACGGCACCTATTATTTGTGCAAACAGGATTGCATAATCAAGAGGTGAATTCTAAGGTATGAATATTGTTTGCCTTTGTTCTTTTCCATATGTATATGTGTGATAGAGGATTATATGTATTGGTTGTTATTGAAAGGTGATGGAAATGGGGTTATGGACTATTTTGCATGGTTTGGTTGTATTGAATTATGGAAGGTGGATATGGTAATTGAGTTATGGAAGGTGGATATGGTGATATACTATTGAATTGATGATTATTTATGTCTATGGCTCAATTTGGTTTAATGGATTGGTTGGAAGGATAAATGAATCCAAACTTGATATTGGAGGATGTTGTATGAATGTGCATGACATGTGAATGTAATTGGAGTATAAGAGGGTTAAAGTGACACCATTTATGGTGTAATTAAGGCTTACTACTTAACCACTAGTTTGGTGAATTCAAATAATTGAATTGTGACGTTTGGTTGTTAATACTAGATTGTTATATATGTTCATTGTACATAAGTAATCTGAAAAGACGGGAAGTCCATTTGAGACTAGTATTGAAGGTTGACAGTCAGGTATGTAAAGCATACTCTATACCATATATTTGGCATGAAAGTGAACAATTGTTCTATTAAGAAAGTTTCCAAACTTATTCAATAACATGTGATCCATAATGGTTTTGTATGATGTCCTACGTTACCAATGAACTTGTTTCCACCCTACAAGATGTCAAGACATTCCAATACTTGTTTTCCAAATCTTACATGTTTATTGGGCTAATGAATGTCAAAAGGTATCCGGTTACTCAAACAAGATCCATGTGCTATTAATGACTCCAAAACGTTTCATTGATATACCAATATGTTCCTACTTTATTGTTATGGCATTGATGACTCCAAAACACTTCATTGATGTGCCAATGAGTTCTTACTTCATTGTTATTGCATTGATGGTCTATTTGTATGTATCTTATTGATGTATCATTGTTTCAAAGTATCAAAAATGCGGTGGCGACCGAAATAACAATCTCAAAGATTAATTGAACTAAGTGATGGAAGTTCTCTCTTATCGGGTGGTATCCCAGGGGCATAAGCCTATCATGGACCGATCCCTATTTATGTGTTTATGGGTGGTATCCCAGGGGCATAAGCCTATCATGGGTCGATCCCAGTTGATATGTACTGGAGGCAGCCTAATGGTCACAGTACAGTAATGATTACAAAGATGATAAGAACGAAGGTAAAGTTATTGAATAAATACAATGTACAGGTTGTCACAAGTTTTAGTAAGTGTGGTCCACTCCTATTACGATTTATTCACTTGTTTCTGATTTTTATTTAGCTCCTATATCATATGTGATTATCTACAGCTTTACATACTCAGTACATATTTCGTACTGACGTCCCCCACGGGGGACCTGCATTTCATGCTGCAGGCACAGGTACCTCAGCTCATACACCGCACAAGTAGGAGCCAGGATATCCAGCTATTTTTGGTGAGCTCCAGTTTGCTTCGGAGCTTTCCGTGTCATATCCAGTCACTTTTGGTATCGTATAGAAGTTAGTTATATGGCGGGGTGTGTCCCGACATTAGTTAAACTCTGTGTATTGTCTAGAGGCTTTGTAGACCTAATGTACAGTCAAGGTGGTGTTTTGTTAATAGACGTGATGGCTCCAACGGCCAAGTATTGTATATACATATATATGTGTGCTCGAGCTTATACAGGTGATTATTTCCTTTTATATGCGACATGATGTTGTCCGAATTTCGGGTTGTCATAGAGGTATGCATGGGAAGTATAAGGTTATGAGCTGGTTCTCCCGGGCCTCCTCGATTATGGGTGCCAGTCCGCCCCAATAGGATTTGAGGCGTGACACAGCCGTACCAACAACATCAATAACAACATCAACAACAAAGAAACAAACAAAATACATAAAAAAAATGATACTGCCAACAAGGCTTTTAAACTTCTCCCAACAGATGACTTTTTTTCGCATCTTATAATAAAAATTCTCGGTATGTTTATTAAACAATTAAAAGTTCCTTCAATTTTTTTAAATAAATATGATATGGGAAAATGGTAATTAAATAAATCAAAAGATGTAAATAAAGTTGCAAGAAGAAGACGAGAATGAAAGAACAATAGTGAATCATATCATACAATGTCAAAAATGGGTCAAAAAAGCAATTTTAGTCGAGGAATATAAGATATGGATATCGATCGGTTTAGATCTGAGCGAAAATTTTTGAGAAAAAAGAGAGAAAAAAAAGGTTGTGATAACCCTAAAGAGGATAGAAAGAAAAAAGATGAGAGATTTAGGGCTGAAGGAGAGGAGGGGAGAGATGAGATAATTCTAATTTCTAGATGTACTACCCTTAATATTAAATGACTAAACAAAATATATTTATTCAAATTTATATTTACAAAGCATAATTAATAAGGCTAATTTGGTAGTAAAATCAACTCCTAATTAATATTTTCTTGATGGGAGTGCCAAGTTAATATGAAAAGGAAGAAGTATTAGGGGTTTCAATATTCATTAATTAATATTCACTAATAATTTGAGGGGCACGAGGAAGAAAACGGGTGACATTGAAAAGATAGGACAAGACTACTCAATCAGATTTTTGAGTTATCCAAGAAATATTTTTTACCGCCTTTAGTAGTACTACTACTTTATCTACTCGGACAGTAGTTTGCTTTAAAATTAAAAGAAAATAAAAAGATTTTCAAATAGATATGTCGTTTGTTGCAACAGATTTAGATATCTGTTTGAGAAATCCCAATAGCTCAGTCATTTGTGACAACAGATGGAAATGTCATTTGATAATTAAATCAGAAACGTCATCTGTTACAACAGATATTAATATCTGTTTGAAAATTTCTAACACCTCAGTCATCCGTCATAACCGATGTAAATGTCTATTTAATAATTAAATAAGAAATATTATTTGTTGCAACAGATATTGTTATCTGTTTGAAATTCTCCAACAGCTCAGTTGTTTGTTGCAACGGATTTCATTATAATTGATTTAGGATGAACTAGGGATGAAAGAATGAGCTCCTCATTAACTTAATGTTAAGATTAATAATAGTACCTACATCGATGTAGGTGGAACGAGGGATGAATGTATGAGCTCACAGGGTCAATTACAAATCCAATTGAGTCGTTGCATTTGCATGGTGTTAGTATTGCGTTCATCCCGACCCGAGTCGTCGATCGATCACTTTGAGTTGAAATGTGTTCTCATTAACTTAATGTTAAGATTAATAATAGTACCTAAATTGATCTAGGTGGAATTAGGGATGGGTGAATGAGCATAAAGGGTCAACTACAACTTCAATTGAGTTTTTTGGCAATTGCATGATGAGACAGTATTGCATTTCTTCCCGACAAGAATCATCAATCGATCACTCTGAGATGAACCGATTCTTACTACCTCGTATGTTCAACTAATACCTTAATTGAATAATCTGGGACTAGGGGTGAGTTCCCATAGGGTCAACTACAACTTCAATTGAGTCTTTTGGCAAATGCATGATAAGACGGGACTGCGTTCCTCCCGACAAGAGTCGTCGATCGATCACTCTGAGCCGAACCAATTCTTCCTACTTCATATGTCCAACTAATACCTTAATTGATTAATCTAGGACTAGGAGTGAGTTCTCATAATGTCAACTACAATAGATGACATCGCCTATTTGATAATTTACAACAGATGGGTAATTTATTGCAACATATGACTCAATCCATTTGATAATTTACAACAGATGGGTAATCTATTGAAATATATGACTCAATCCATTTGATAATTTACAACAGATGGGTAATCTATTGCAACAGATGACTTAATCTGTTTGATAGTTTACAATAGATGTGTAATATGTTGCAACAGATTACATAATTTGTTTGATTTGATCCAACAGAAAAGACATCTGTTGCAACAGGTTGAGCATTTGTTTATATATAATTCAATTGAGTTCATATGTTAGACTAATACCTTAATTGAATGTGAGTTCTCATAGGGTCAACTACAACTTCAATTGAGTCTTTTGTCAATTGCATGATGAAACGGTACTGCGTTCCTCCCGACCAGAGTCGGCGATCGATCACTCTGAGCTGAACCGATTCTTACTACCTCATATGTTAGACTAATATCTTAATTGATTAATCTAGGACTAGGGTACTAATACCTTAATTGAATAATCTGGGACTAGGGGTGAGTTCTCATAAGGTAAACTATCGATTAATCTAGGACTAGGGGTGAGTTCTCATAGGGTCATCCTTAACAAATGGCAGTGCCTATTTGATAATTTATAATATATGGGTAATCTATTGCGACATATGACAATCCATTTGATAATTTACAACAGATGGGTAATCTATCGCAACAGATGACTTAATCTGTTTGATAATTTACATCAGATTCGTAATTTGTTGTTACCTAATCTGATTGATAATTTACAACAGATGAGAAATTTGACGCAACATGTTGAACATTTGTTTTTTACAATTTCAATTGAGTTCATATGTTAGACTTCTAAATTGATTAATCTAGGACCAGGGGTGAGTTTTCACAAGGTCACCTCCTAGAGTACTCGGTCAACTACAACTTTAATTGTTTTTATATGATTTTAAAAATTACGCATATATTTTATGATTTTAAAAATAATTAAGATCATTTCGGACCAAATTAACATTTTCAAAACTACTTGTCATTCTTTTTCAAAATACAAATCAACCCATGCAAAACGTTTCATCATTTCAAATCTCGAGGTGTGGCTCTTTCTCTCTCATTCTCACTCAACAATACAGTACAAACAATAACTACTCAACAAATTTGCTCAACCCTCTACAACTGATCATTTTTCTTCTAATTTCCAACCACATAGGTGTTATTTTCGACATCATTCTTGCTTGTATCAGTTGTTTTCTTTGTCTTCGTAGGTAACAGAGTCCGAGAAGAGCTCTATATTTGTTTTTTTTTTCTAAAAAATAAGGGTTTTTAAGTTAATGATGAAAAATAAAACTTTTAGTTGTATTATCTTCGAGAATGGGTTTACAATTTTGAGTTTTGATGGTAAAATCGTAGGAAGAACTCGAGAAATCCCTAGTTTCCATCGTAGTATTCCGTTGACTGTCGTGGTATAGTTGGATGGTGTTGGTGGTGGTGGTGGTGGTGGTCGTCGTGGTGGCATCGATGGTGACATTAGTTGGTGGTGTTTGTGGCGGTGTTGGTATTCGTGGTGTTTGTTTGTTTTTTGGCATTGGATGGTGTTGTTGGTGGTGGTGGCCGTCGTTGTCGTGGTGGCATCGGTGGTGACATTGGTTGGTGGTGTTTGTGGCGGTGTTGGTATTCGTGGTGTTTGTTTGTTTGTTGGCATTGGTTGGTAGTGTTTGTGGTGGTGGCTGTTGGTGTGTCGATATTCGTGGTGTTTGTAATGTACTTTTAAAAATCTATGCATACATCAACTGTAATGTAATTTTTGTTTTTCTTTGTCTGTAGGTAAAACATGTCTCCCAAAAGAAAAGAAAGTGAAAGTGGATCAACGTCTGACCACTAAAAAAAAAGGCTACAGAACAGAGGGATTCGAAGGAGCTTCCTGAACAATCTCAGTCAGGGAAAAGTGAAGCTGAGGAGAGATATGAAAACAACGTTGAGGGAGGTGGACAAGGATCCGTAGATGGTGATGAATAAAATGAAAGTGAGAAAGAGGAGGAATTAGAGAGTCAGAAAGAGAAAGAGGACCACATTATACGGCTTTCCTTGGGCTTTCATGGTAAAATTAATCACTAATTTTACTCATCCATTAATTTATATTGAATATAGTTATTATGATTATTTTTTTTTGCTTGCTTCCTGTTTACACTTTTTAGGCTTGGGCATTTGATGTCATTCCTCCCCTCCGAAAGCAGTTAATGGATTACCCGGATGAGGTTTCTCATCCAAGGATGTTTAGGTGGTTGGCTGCAAAGAGCAACACCAATATTAAGGAGGCTGATCTCTTTAACCCTCCGGATGATGCAGTACGTCTTCTTCAAGTAAAATAATTCTACTCAAAGATAAGAAAGATATTGAACAAATATTATATCTGGTGCATGAGATGTTATATCTGATGCACCAGATGGGACATCTGTTGCGACAGGGTATATCTTGCATCAGATTACCCATATGTGGCTTTGGTTCTCTGAACCCGACTCCTAAAAGATTAACCATCTACTGTAAATTATACAACAGATGTTTAATCTGATAACATATCGTTCATCTGTTGTGAGGTACAGATCATCTGTTACATAATAGATCACCCGTCTTGTGCAACTGTTGCAACAGATGATTGATATTTTGCATTAGATTATCCATGTGTTGCTCTGTTTCTCTGAACCAGACTCAAACGGATTTTAACCATATACTGCAAACTATACAACATATGGTTTTTTTTTTTTAAAATGTAGCCCAACTATGAAAATTATTATATTATATGATTTAAATGCATCTGTCTTTTTTTTCTTTTTTATAGGTTGTGCATCCATGGATCGTACCTACTGAGGAGGAGTCGGTGATGACTTTTTATATTACTCTTGGTCATGTTGATACTATTGCAGACCCAACGGTGGAGTTAATAAAGAAGAAATTGGCTGGAGCAACAGCCATAAGAAGAGTAGTTAGGCAAGGTCAGCCTAATGTTGAGGCTCTTCATGACCAACCTTTTACTAAGGCAGATCCGGGTGCTTCTTCTGGTGGAGTTGTTGGTGTTGGTGGCAGGCATGCTGATGCTTCTACCAAAGAATAAATACATTTGAAAATACCCCTTTTCGCCCTTACACAGGTCCCTCTCACCCCTCTTCACCCTCGTGTTCTCGTTACGAATGCGATGAGTGCAAGGACAGACATGATAAACTCTTTGAAAAAGTAGAGGCTATCTCTAAAGCTATCGAGGAATTCAAATCCAAGAGGTGTCTCATACCATCCAAGAAGGTGAGGGATCCACACACTCTTGCAGCATTGGTTAGGAGAAAGAAAAGAGCAATTAGAGACGTACTCTCCGCTTGGAAATCAAAAGAAATTGCAATTCCTCCCTCTCCAAAAGCTGTTGAAGTTCAGGGGCCAGTCAAGAAGGTGTACATATATGCGAAACTTGGCGCCGAAGAGAAGAGGGATCTGTGACAGGTCAAGAATGCCAAGCCAGGCGCACCAGATTACCCCAGGCCTCCCTTTCCCCCTCAAGACTTCCAGACTATGACTGATATGCGTATACCGTACGAGGACAAGGAAAGTTTACTTTTTCCTAACCTAGCCCTTCTAATATACCCCATGAAGAAGAAGCTACGCAACAGATTTCACATATATTGCAACAACTGAGTATACTGGTGCAACTGGTTATGGTTCTGTTGCAACTTATTATCCATCTGTTGCATAAGTTGCATTGGATTATTGATTTTGAGAACCCTATACAATAGATGGACCATCCATTGCATCTTTACAATTACTAACCTATTTAAAAATTGACTTCTTTAAAAATTGACTTCTTATCTCACAGTATGTTGACATAATTCTCTACCTCATGAGGAAAAGGCAATTAACGTACCGGGAAGCTTATGACGCTGCCGATAGGTTAATGGACCTCGACTTCTGCAAGAAGCTCAAGGATAGGTATGATTAACTCAATGGAGAGACGTCATCCCTTGGCGTGGGACTTGATTTCCTAGTTCCTACGTTGGTCTTGGATGAAGAAGAAACGTTAAGATATGTTAGAGGGGACATGCCAAATCCACACGGCAAGAGCTGGACCGAGGTAAAAAGGATTCTTGCAGTCATTAGCGTGAACGACATGCATTATCAGGCTGTTGAGATACTACTCGAGGAGGGAAATTTAAATGTTTATGACTCCAACGTACCTCTCGTCGACGATTTCGATCTTTTTCTCCTCGTAGAGCCACTGATGGTGTTGTTTCTCATCTTGTTGAGGGAGAGTAAACTGATGAATCATTTGCCAAAGGAAGTGTTGATGAAGAAATCATGGGATTTTGAAGGTCGAAACAGGGGAATAATCCTTCCAAAAGATGATACCGCTAAAGCGAGCGGCTCGCACGCTCTTGCACAAATCGAATGTTTGTTGATCGGCACAGAAATGGCCAAGCCAACGACTTTTCTGTGCGACAACGTTGTGGCAAACTTGCAAGAGGTTTGGGCTTATGGGGTACTAACTGGACGCTTGAAGCCTGTGTATATAGAAAAGCCTGTGAAATAAAAAATTTTAATTTCAAGTCGTCCTTCACTTTATTACATGTACATGTAGTGGCAATAATTTTTTTCTGATGAAAGTTGAGTTTTTTATAATGTAATAGATTAGATTATCAATCTGTTGCAACAGTGGGAAGACCTGTTTGATAATTTTTATTAATAATCTAAGTCTAATCTGTTACAACAGTGGGAAGACCTGTTTGATAATTTCCACGGATGACCTAAATTTTACAACATATACCTAAATCTTTTTGATATTTTCCAACAGTTACGCTTGAATATCCATGTGCTCGTCAACAACAAACCAGTAGAAAATACACACACCACCATAAAAAATTCAACAATTAGGCTTCAATATCCATGTGTCCAACAACACCAAACCAGTAGCAATAACGACAACAATGTAGTATATTCTTGCTCGATTTTGTTTATCTTCAGAAGCATTGACATTATTCAACAAATTCCAGATTACACGATTTGCTTGTGAAGGGTGTCGTTCTTCATACTAATCAAAGTAATCGCATCCACCCAATTTCTATAAAAAAGAGAACACAATTACAAAATAATTACAAGTCAATAATTAATCAATTAATTAAATAAAAATTATTACCTTTGAAATCTTACAAGTAAAAACCTACGACCCGGATTTTGTTGAGTCCAAGAAGTCTTTAACAGAGCTTCATGACCGCACTTACAATATCAAAAATCTTTATCACAAAAAACAGTGGAAGATGCGCTCGACATTGTCAAGGTCAATTAGAAAAAATGAAAGTAATAATTTGAAGAATTTGGATAGATAAAAGAAGATTACGATGAAGAAGAAGATTTGGGAATTTAGGGTTAAATTTTAGGAGGAAGATGAATATATAAGACAATGGGGGGAAAATGACGGTTGGGGGCCAAGTGACGGCAAGTCAGCGAAATGTGCCAGGACTGACACTAACACATTTGATGCCTATTTTATTTTACGTATTTAAAATGAACATGTCTACTTGATGCCTATTTTATTTTAGGTGTTTGAACTGAACACCGTCGATGGGTTGCACCTTTTTTATTTCAATTCACTTTAACCTTTTTAAATGTAGTGATAATTTTTTATGTCCAACAAAAGTTG
This sequence comes from Capsicum pubescens, assembly GCA_030864215.1. Taxonomy (NCBI): domain Eukaryota; kingdom Viridiplantae; phylum Streptophyta; class Magnoliopsida; order Solanales; family Solanaceae; genus Capsicum; species Capsicum pubescens. The sequence continues at coordinate 26,677,011 of CM061549.1, read as the reverse complement.
CATTTTTATAATGCAACAGATTCTCCATTTGTTGTAACAGTTATCCTACCTATTTTGACATATAGTTTATCTGTTGCAATAGGTTGGTCATCTGTTGCATTATCTCGATGTTTTTATCTAAAGCCCATCTATTGCAACAGTGGGAAGACATGTTTGATAAATTCCAACAGATAACCTACCTGTTGCAACATATGTATAAATTTGTTCGATTATACCAATAGATGTGTCGTCTGTTGCAACAGATAAAGTCCATCTGTTGCAACATATGTCTAAATCTGTTTTTTTTTTCAATAGATGTGTCATCTGTTGCATTATCTTGATATTTTATCTAAGGTCCATCTGTTGCAACAGTGGGAAGATCTGTTTGATAAATTCCAACAGATCACCTACCTGTTGCAACATATGTCTAAATCTATTCGAATTTTCCAATAGATGTGTCATCTATTGCAACAGATACATTATCTGTTGCAATATTTGAATCTAGTATTCCTTTTCAATTAATAAGTTCAAATCTAAGGAATAAATAAAATTTGTAGACAAAATAAAATAAATCGAAGCCTTCATAAATTAGCTGAAATAAGTCAACGAATAAATGAAATGTAAAAAAATTATTATGGGTACAGATCTCAACAAATATATCAACAACAATTTAAGTATACTTCCAAGGATTGCTTTGACAGGCTCAAGCTATAAAGATCTACTCAGTATGGACAAGTTGTTCTTCATTCAGTGCTATGGAATTCGGCTTTGCTCGTCGTGGATCTTCATTGTCGTTTGCGTACGGTTTTTGCGCTTTCTGTTCTTCGTATTTCCATAAAAAGAGTATCATATTGTCAATGTTTTCTAGCAGTAGCTTCTTCTACATCCACCTGGAAAGCCAGAATTGGCCAATGCTAATCATGGAGATACAACAAAATGGAAAAGGATAACTCATCTCTTCTAGCAAATCAAACAGGTCTTCCTCCCGTTTTAAATTGTCCCAAACATATTATATTTCTGTTGCAACAATGAATCAACTGTTGGGACAAATTTCTACATGAGGAAGACCCTGTGTGATAATTTCCAATGGATGAACCATCCGTTGCAACATATGAATCATCTGTTGCAGCAGATAGGTCGTCGGTTGGTACAGATAAAAGTTATACGAAGAGCTGTTTGATTTGCTAAAATAGATGAGACATATGTTGCACTAGATAAAGTATCTGGTGCAACAGGTTAGTCAACTGTTGCAACAGATGTATATATCTGTTTGTTAATTTTCAGCAGATGTGTCATCTGTTAAAACAGATATGTGTCTATTTGTTTTGTCAGTTGGAAGACATATAATATATTCACCTTCTTCAGCTCGTGTTGCTCTCCTTTGGACATTGTACATTGCTCAGTGCAACACGCAGACAGAAGAGTTGTAATTTTTCTTTTTTGGATGCCTGATAATGCCCTGGAAATCACTCTCCTTCTCCTCTTAGCCCTAATCTCTAATGGAGAGGATGAAAATAAAATCCTCTCTGATGGAATGAGACCCCTCTTAGATGTTAATTCCTTTACAGAAGCAGTTAATGCATTAATAACATTAATCACTACATTATGTTTCGCCCCGCAGTCTTGACATTTGCATGCAGAACATTCGCTGGGAGAGGCAAAATCTGTATAACCAGTATGATCATACTCATAATAGTTTGCTTTAAATACTGTAAGAGGAGCATCATTAGCACCAACAGCAGCACCACTACCACCACCAACAGCTCCATCAACAACAACAAGCTCACCCTTCAAAATTGTTTTTCTTGTAATGGTTGTTGCTCCAAACAATTCTATTTTTATTCTGTCGATGATCTTAGGGTCCGATAAAGTTTGCACAGACCGTAAAGTAAGAAAAAATGGCATCTTCAACTCTCGATTGGTCGGAACTAGCGACGGATGCACATTCTAACATAAATCATTACATATATTAGAATGATGATTAGATAATTCAAAAAAACATTAATTAAAAAAAAAAAAATTATAATTATACTTACTGCATCCTTTGGGGGGTTGAAGAGATCAAAATTTTTTGCATTTTTATGAGTTTGTCCGACAACCATCTCAAGATTCTTGGACAGGAAACTCCTTCCTTGTAGTTCACTTGTTGTTTCAAATAAGGAATGACTTCAAACGCCCAAGCCTATAAAATAGCGCCAATAAATCAAAACCATTATTGAGCGAAAAAAATGAATGATATCATAATAGAAGAAAGAAACATTTACCATGAAATCCTATGGGAAGCCATATAAGTTGACTGTCTTTGGCGCTAACGGAGTCAATAAATATTTGAAAGTCATTTTGAAGCTTTCATACCCCCATGGATAGCTGTTAAATGCCTCAAGATCCTCGGAGAGCTTTATTAAACCGAGGCTTATGTTGTTGTTAACGTCTCTCGCCCAAAGAATATTATGTACAAACCAAACCAAGCACAATGACTGCTTGTGCTTCTTTGAAAGTTCTTTACCTTTCAACGCTTCTATCAAATTTTTATTTTTGAAGCTTGGACCAACAATGGACACCAGGTCATCACGATCACACGACTTGCCTTTGCCTTTTTTGGGTGTGTGGGGTGCTTTTTTGGGTTAGAATAGGTATAACTTGAGAAGGAGGATAACATTTTAGTCCAGTAACTATGGCAAACTCCTTCCAACAAAAAAATCAGGCATGCCACAGTAATTTATCCACACCTCATCCATCTTATCTTTGTTTTCATACATAAACCTACGCTTGAGAAGTTCATATACTATTTTCATTTAGAAACGAGCATTGTTGTCCTCCGAATCCTATCTTCTTTTATGAATCCTCCATTAAGATGTGCTATGCATGCTGCATTATCTCTGTATAAAATTGTGGGTACATTATCACATTTATAACCACATTTTTCTTGAATGAGATGTATCATGGTCCTCAACCATACACATTCTCGGTTTGGTTCATGAAGAACTATTATCTCAACATGGTTCAATGAGGTGGCTATGATAGATTGTTTTGTATATCTCCAAGATATGACAATATCCTCACATGTGAACACATTGCATGTTTGAGACCGAGATTTATGCGGGTCAAATAAGTACCCAACATCAACATGACCAATAAGATTGAGATTGCAATCTTTGAATAAATTAAGCTCATATATTTTATCCCATTTCGATGTCTCCTAGTAGGAGTGGAAATTTATCTTGCTAACAAATTTACCAAAAAGGCTCTATCAGGCCTTGTAGTATTTGCAAGATACATGAGTGTTGTGCATCAATGGCACTAAGATATGGTATTTTATATTTCTCATTTCAACAAATAATCTATTTTTTTCGAAAACTCTCCAAGAGTTTCAATATTTTCAAGCTATAAGTTTATACAATATAAGAATTATAAATAAGTTTTCCAGAAACTTTTATATGTTTCAACATATAAAATTTTGTCAAGTGACAATATTCAATATTTTATGAGTGAAAACTTCAAGTACCTGGACTGCAAATTAAATAAGTTTTATGTTTACCAAGATGCATCCTTTCACGTCACTTGATAAATGTTTCAACGTCAGCATGCTTAAATAAACGTAGAATCTAGATCCTCATAATCTTTTACAATACTGCGTCAATATTGGATCAAAGATATCGTTAATGATATATCATTTTGTATCGGTTCACAACGCGGCATAATATTTTGAGATCTCATCACTTCATTATTTTCAGGTACCTGAACCTCTCATAAGGTTTCATGAAGTGTTATGTCGTAGGCTCTTCAAGAGCACATTGCCTTCTTATTATGATTATTTGCTCCTTACCCTTTTCAAGAATTATTTTATTTGGAATCAATTTGTCTATCACGCTTCACGCATGCATAGACTTTGTCCTTTAGAGACATAAAATAGGAGCACTTGCAACTTAAATATGAGATGCTTTCAAAATTTGACTTGAATTATCTTTTGAATGAGGATCTGATAATAATTCCCAACATATTTCATAACTGCTTATAATCCCTCCCTTATGTTAGGAAAACTAACATACATCCTTCATCTTCTTTGAGAAATCCATCTTAACTATTAGATGGATAACATGTGGTTTCTAACTCAGAACCAACTTTGAGGGGAAATTAATTATAATTTATTTGATGCATACAAGTACTTTTGCATATAATATTTCAAACCAACACATGAAGCTTTGTTCTCATTAGCAATGGTTTAGCTATTTATCGAAGGCATTCAATGCTAAACCAGCATTATCAAGATGAATTGTCTTGGCTACACAATCTGAAAATTATGTTTTTAACTCAATTTTATTGAGCAAGCAACTTTATGAATGTCAAACTGCAGGTTCACAATGAATGTACATGTGATCATCTTATTAATGCATCTTTTCAAGATATCACATGATAGGTGAACGGAACTATATTCACCTTTTATACTTTTTTGATTTTAAGGGATTCAATCCCAAAATTAGTTGGTCCAACCATTTGGTATCAGAGCTATCTTTGATTTTGTTCTAGCAAGATCAATCTTGGGCTTGAGAGTTGAAAAATAAAAAAAAAAGTTGAAAACTGAAAATTCCAAAAAAGAGAGCAATTTGTCCATTTTGTGTTCTTGACCGAAAATTATGTTTTTATTGTGTCTTGGCGAGATTTTTACTTGTCTTTGTTGTCTCTAAGTGCTAGATTTGTTCCTCACTAACACATTGAGTCTATATCTTGATTTGAGCTTGTATTTTGATGTTGTTGTTGTGAACATAAACTTGGTCCATTGTTGTTGAACATTGTTGTGGTGCACTATTTTTTGCCATGTGGTTTCTCCTTGTTGTTCTTAAGCTTGGCCGTAGATGTTGTTATAAATTGGTGGCCTAAGAACCTTTTGTTGAAGTTTTTGTTGAAAGGTGGAACTTGAGAAAGTGTTGATTGAAGTGTGAGACCAACTTGAACCTTAGACTCCGAGATTCAAAAATTTGTGTTCTTGGTGTTCTTCACCAATCTTCATCCTTTATTGAAAGAAAAGTGTATGTTATATCTAAAAGGTGTAAAGTTTGTTAGTCTTGAAAGACTCCTCAACCACCAAAGACTTTAACAACCACTTACCAACAACTTTCCATGAATTAAGGGACATGTTTTGAGGAGAGAGAACAAAGAAAGTCAAGTCTTCCTTTTTGAAAATTGAAAGAGGATTCCAAGACTTATTTTTCCCTCCTTAACCAATTCCACTAATTCTCAAATTGAAAAATTGACCAAGATTTCCAACTTTGGAAAATAAAAATTGTTAAAGAACAACAACCAATACGTGGCTGCCACATCATTGTTTATTGTTCACACAACATATTTAAGTTTAAATTTCAGATTTCATAGTTTCCTTTTGTTGTTCCTTAGTTTCAATTTTGTTGGTTCTAATACTAATTGGCAAACTAGTACTCGTCTACTAGATTGTTAGTTAGTCTTTGTGTTCGTTCATTCGTGTTTAGCGTTTGTTGTGTGCTTTTCTCTTTTGTGAATTTGTTGTATCTTATTTGTTCAAGTCCGTAAATAAATTTTCTTTGAGTCAACTCAAACGAAAATTTGTTCCGAGCAAAGATAGACTCATCCCTCAATCACTCACGAAGTATAAGCTGACTTTCAACACTTGTGAATCCAAGTGTGCGACGATCAAGTGTGTGAGAGTGCGGTGAGGTTGTTTCGAACTAACTTGTATTTTGTTTTGTAGGCTTGTTCTTTTCTTTTTAGGTACAATTACAAGTAAACCCGCGACTTCAACCTCTCAACCCATGGACAACAATTCCACCCGTGCCATTTTGGCCTACCTTGACACTATGTCCCGAGACCTAGCTATGGCAAATGAAAGGTTGGATCATATGGTAGGTCAAAGGGAGAAAGTGGCCTACCCGAACACACATCAAGAGGAAGGTCGTAGCTCATGTGAGCTACAAGGTAAAAACTCTATCCCTTACACTCCTATAAACTTAAAATGTTGTGTTGTGGCTAGTAGGAGACAAGTGGGTGTAGTTGCGACTTTGCCTAGGGTAGAGGTGCTTGAGTCTTCCCTTTGTGATACTCTTAATATTCTTAGGTCGCATGAGGACCAAAATTTTGTTGTAGGCACGCAAGCACTAGTTGATCCTTTAGATGACGAAATTGATTCTCCCCATGAGAATGATTTGTGTTCATCTAGTGGTAGCACTTATAACTTGACTACGGTTCCATTACCAAGTGACGAGAGTATTCACACACTAGTTGACCCTGGTGAAAACCAAGGTGAGTCTACATTGGTATGTGAGTTGCCAACAACTAGTGAGGGTGAGAAAAATGATTAACCGGGTGAAAATGATCTTGATTTGCTTGAATGTTTAGAAAAACTGAATTGTGATTGTCCTTGTGAAGACGGTTTTGATTATGGTCCTTGGGCTGCCCGTAATGGTTTGTATGTATGTGAGGACTACTTTTGTGAAAGAGAAGGTGATACCTGTTTAAAAATTCCATCGACTCCTTCTCTATGTGTTTCTTATGTTGGACATAAGCCTAGTGGAGATTTTGAAACTAGTAGTAAGTGCATGCATGAGAATCTTTTATTTGAAGTTGATTTGTGGAACACCTTTCTCAAACCTCTTTTTGTTCATGCTATTTCCAATGGTGATAAAGAGGGTATGCTTAACTTTGAGGATGACATCCTAGGGGAGAGTGAGAGTGGGCGAGACCTAAGTCCTTGGTTGATTCTACCATTTGATCCCGGTACCATCTTAGGGTGAGAAATGATGACTCTCGGCCTATAGTCATTTTGTCTTGATGTTTATCCGATCCACTTCCTTTGTCACATTTGTACTAATCATTTCATGCTTAAAACAAAGGACCCGTGGATATACTTTAAGTTTGTTTCGCCTTGGCATGGCTTGTTGATATGTTATTTTTGCTAACCCTAACACCTCTTGTCATGAAGATGTGTGCTTGTTTATCTTCTCTTGATTTTGCAAGGTACGGATTTGAGGTTGAATCCTTTTCAAAAAGGGGAGGATGATACAAGTACGACCACGAGGATGGATGTATGTGAGATGTATTGAACCTGAGACTTGGAGCGTACAAGTGAAGTGCAAAGGAAGGCCTAAATAGGCTCCAAAACAGTCCACAAACTACACTCCAAGGGTGCCCAAAGTGAAGGATTTGACTAAGGGATCTTTTGGACATTTCACACTATTTTTGTAACCTACTATAAATAGAACATTTTAGGTCATTTAGTCTTAGATTATTCATGATATTTGTAAGTCTTGTATGACTTCTGAAACACCAAGTCCTCTCTCCTTTGAGGCAAAATCGAAACTAGGTTTCAACTTGAGTGTGGAATCACTCGTGTTAGATTCATGGCTTGGAACGTTGGGTGCTTTAAGGATTGAGGTCCCTCTTGTGTCCACGAAGAGTGTAGGTGTTCTTATTAAATGTTTCTAAGGGTTTAGGTGTTTAATACACACCTTAGTTCTTAGGTCTTGTAATAATATATGTCTCACTACCTACCTTTATATTTCTTGTACTTTTTGTTGTTGTTCTAGTAAAAAACGTGTATTATTATTTCCATTGTGTTATTGCTCATCCTGTTCTTCATCTTGTTATCTTGTTAATCTCTTTGTTAGTTTGTGGTGTCTGATTTGGTGTCAAATACCCCCTTATTTCTTGTATTCTTGTTGTATTTGTCGAATCCGAGAGTGGTCTTCAAAAGGGTCCTCAGTTCTTAAACTAGTGGACTATTTTTGGAGTGTTTTTTCGTGTGTTCCTTGTCTTCCTTATATCATAACAATAGTAAATATAACCTTCTTTTTATTATTTTGTAACTTCTCGAGTTTTTTGACAATAGTCTAAAAATCCCTTTTGGCAAGACGAAATCTTATAAGAAAATATAAGATCAGGATCTAAAATTTTATAAGTTACTAAATATTAGACAACAGTTTAATCCTTTTATAATAGTCTAATATTTTATTTATAATATCAAATAATATATGAACAAATATTAGATGATTGTATGACAATAGTTTATATCGTCCAAAAAAGATTAGCTGATTTATTCCATCTGTCCTAGTTTTAATAGACATAGTTAATCGATATTTATTGCTGGTGGGAGTTGACAAATACTCCGTGGATGCGAGAAAGCTGGACCGAAACCACGGTTAAGGAAAAAAACATATAAAAATAGTGCAAACAATATAATCCCAAAAGTTTGAAGTTTGATTATAGAAAATTCCGACATTTTGCATAATTAATGAAAATTTTGATTTTGGATCTATCGAGATACATAATTAGCTCCCGATTTATCGAATAAAGATATTTTTTTTTCTTTGTAAAGATACATAATTAGCTTTCAATACATTTTTCTTCAATTTTGGATCAGCTGAAATACATAATATATCCAACGAAGATACACTTTTTCCTTTGTAAAGATACATAATTAGTTTCCGATATATTTTTTTCGATTTTGGGTCTGTCGAGATACATAATTAACTCCCGATACATCCAACAAAGATACATAATTAGTTCAAATTTTTGTAATTATTTTAGAAGAATAGAAATTTGTGTAAATATGCTAAGTTAAGGTGTATATTTATGTTATAGATTTATGTTATTTTTCCTTTAAAATAAGGCCAAAAGTTAAATAGCATCCTTGAATGGGAACATTTGTGCAAATTGTGTCCTTATTATCTGGGCCTTATGACAGACCCGTCCAGATCCGAATAAGCAATCTATAAACCCTAATAAACACATCAACATCATCATAATATATATTTGCCGCAGTTAGCTCACACTCACTTTCCCTCTCCGATCACAACCCTTCGACTCCACAATTTCCAGGTAAATCTCTTTATATGATTTTGTTTTTATTAGTATCATTTTTCATACGCATTTTCTGCACTTTTTTTGAAAAAAATAATTATTTTCATATTAAATTTGGTGGGGTTTTGTTATATTTGGAGATCTATGTTTCATTGTTCTGTTATTTGTGCTAGATATTTAGTGGAATTTTATTTATACCCTTACAGTTAAGCAAGTGTGTGTGTTTTAGTTGCTGTGTTTGAAATGTTAGCAGCTGAAAGATTATTTTTTTTAAGTTTTAGTTTTGGGTAACCATTAGATTTTGGAGAGGTGGAGTGTATACCGCGGGATTAGTTGAGGTGTGCGAAAGCTGGTCTGGGCACTATGGGTATCAAAAGAAAGAGGAAATGTTGGAAGAGCATTGAAAGAAATAGTGGGAAAAAATGAGTTGAGAATGCCTTAAGTCTCTAATTAATTAGAAGGGACGAGTGGGTCCTGCCATATTAGTGGGTCAAGTCCTTCAAACAATTGCACACAGTTGTTTGACAACTGCATTAGTTGTCCCGACAACTATTCAAAAATGTCAACTGGAGCGTGTCGGAAAGCTAGTGTATTTTTGGAGAATCTGATGCGGGTGCGGTATCGAAAGTGAAGAGTCCCCGCAACTTAGCCAACAACTTTGCGTAGTTGTTGAACAACTTCTATGGTTGTTGAGACAACTTCTATAGTTGTTGGGGCAACTTCTACCGTTGTTGCGGCGGAAGTATAAAAATAAAAAGCGGAAAAAGATTTGTGCTTTTACCTAATTTTAAAACTTTAAGGAACCCCACTTAATTGGCAAACTTATTTATCACTTTTAATTGCATCTCCCGAAATAGTCACTATTGCTGTCTTTATGCTTTGGGTATTTTGATCCATGTTTTTTTGGTTATGTTATAAAATGTGAGTTTCGGTGCTCTGTTGTGTTTGCTAGATATGTGGTGGAAATTTATTTACATCCTTACAGTTAAGCAAGTGTTTTTTTTTGTGTGTTTTAGTTGAGTATTAGAAGCCTATTGGAAAGTTCTTTTGCTGTGTTTGAAATGTTAGCAGCTGAAAGATTAATTTAGTATAGTTTTGGGTTAGCATTAGATTTTTGGGAGGTGGCAGGTATCTCGTGGAATTAGTTGAGGTGCATGAAGCTGGTCCGTACACCACGGTTATAGAACTCATGTCTTACTAGAAATGTGTTGTTCTGTGTTTGAAATGTTAGAAGCTAAAAAAATAGTTTTTTTTACTTTGGTGTTGTGTAAATATTTGCCCGTGGATTTAGTCGAGGTGTGCGAGGTGTGCGCAAGCTGGCCCGGACACCACGGTTATCAAAAATAAATAAATTGGAGTTTTCAATGCTTGAAAGAAAAAATAATGGAAGGGGATATAAAGTACGACTCATTGTTGCTGCATAAGTGTGTGTGTTCTAGTTGAGTATTTAGAAGTCTATTTGAAAGCTCTTATGCTGTGTTTGAAATGTTAGCAGCTGAAAGATTACTTTTTAAGTTTTAGTTTTGGGTAAGCATTAGATTTTTGGGAGGTGGCAGGTATGGGGTGGAATTAGTCGAGGTGCACGAAAGCTGGCCATAAGGCACAGTTATTTAAAAAAGATAGTGGAATAACACATGTTTGTGTATTGTGATCCATGCTTTTTAGTTATATTATAGGATGAGTTTCTGCACTCTGTTATGTTTGCTAGACATGGAGTTGAAATTGTGTCTCTTTATATTTTGACACCTATTAGGAAGTTTTTTGATGTGTTTGAAATGGTTGCTCGTTTTGATATTTTAGAAGCTAAAAGATTACTTTTTTAGTTTTAGTGTTGGGTAAGCATTAGAGTTTTGAATGCTGAAGAATATAAAATACTGCAAGTGCATCGGAAGAACTAGTCATTATTTGTCGACTTAATGATTGTGTATTCTGATCCATGAAGTTCGGGATATTTTGATGGAATAGGGAAAAGTAAGTGAAGGGGTGTAGAAGTACAGGGAATGAGTCTTGTGGCCGGGCTTTAAATTTTTGTTACTTCTTTACACAGAATCTAACATGTGAGTATTTTTTAAACTTACAAGTCTTCTTCTTGTTTGCCCCTCATCCTCCCCTACATTTTTGGTAGAAGGCAATGTGTTGAGGTGATGGTGTAGTAACCAGAAACTTCTTTGAGCTTTGCTTATGTTTGCCCCAGTGGGGAGTAGTAGCATATAGGAAATTGATTTGGTAATTTGGTCCATTTTCTGTTGTTAAATGATACAGAACATCTTTATTTGATGATATATTGAAGTGATGATTTAAGTTTTCTCATCATGAAAAAAATAATGATATAAGATTAGTGAAATGTGTTTACATTGTGCTGATAAGTTACATTTATTAATATCTCTAGGGGTGTGATCTACTTTCTTTGCTGATATTTGAATAGAATGTGAAAATTTGATGTGGATGTTACTTTATGTTGAGAGTTAATGTTAGTCTTGAATGTCGCAGAGATGGGTGAAACACCAGTTCCAGAGTCCATCTTGAAGAAGCAGAAGAGGAGTGAGGAATGGGCTCTTGCAAAGAAGCAAGAACTTGAATCTGCGAAGAAGAAGAATGCCGAGAACAGGAAATTGATCTACAGCAGAGCGAAGCTGTACGCAAAGGAGTACGAGCAGCAGGTACTATTGAATTCCATAAATTTTAGTTGACATGCTTGTGTGATATTAAGCTTGGTTATAAGTGTTTGATTTCCTTTTTTAGGACAAGGAGTTGATTCGTTTAAAACGTGAGGCTAGATTGAAAGGTGGTTTCTATGTGGATCCTGAGGCAAAGTTGTTGTTTATCATCAGGATACGCGGGTAGGAACTATTTTGATGCTCTTCATTCTATAATATGATGAAAGGGGTAATACTATGGTACTCATAAAGTTTTTGATCTTTTAGGATTAACGCTATGGCCCCACAGACCAAAAAGATTTTGCAGCTACTACGTTTGCGACAGGTACAAGCAGCTCCTTTTTTATACCCCTCAGAATTGGTTAGAATTTTAATTTACTGCTCTCAGCATTCTAGAATCTACACTGCATGTGTCTCTGCTACAGTTGTTGGTATCATATTACTGTTTTGCAGCATTCACGGGGATAATTTGATGTTTGCTGGTGTATAACCTACTTTTTATTTCCTTATATTATTCTGTTTGCTGGAAATTCACTTTTAAGTATGTGTTGGGGGTTATAGCTTTTCCACTTGACAGTTAGTTACCTGTGTATATCCTGATGATTGGACTGGTTTGTTACCTGTGTAGATCTTGATGATTGGACTGGCTTGTTACGCCAAATGTCTGATCATCAGCATAGTTATTGTGTTAATGTCACGCGATTCTTTATAATTCTTCTGATTCCCCTCCTTCATTGGAAACGAAACAAAGTGATGTTTCTAGGTTCTCTGGATGGCTGATTTTGGTTAGATGTGTTTCGTGCTTATATAATTCCTCAAGTTTTGAGTTATTTTGTTGTTACCTCTCTTCTCTAACATTGAACTCTTCATCCTTCCCAGATCTTTAATGGGGTGTTTTTGAAGGTTAACAAAGCCACTGTGAACATGTTGCATAGAGTTGAACCTTACGTTACCTATGGGTAGGTTTCACTTTATGCTCTGCGGCATTATCATGTCTTTCTCTCCACTGCTGTTACTAACTTGCAGTCCTTTATTTCCTTTGTATCTTGTAGTTATCCAAACCTAAAGAGTGTTAGGGAATTGATCTACAAGAGAGGTTATGGGAAGCTCAACAAGCAGAGAATTGCTTTAACCGACAACTTTGTCATTGAGCAGGTGAGTTTGTTTCAGTTCTTTAGCTGTGGATCATTGTTTTTTTTTTTGGGGCGTTGACATCTTAGAGTGCTCTGTATATGTTTCAGGGACTGGGCAAGCACGGGATTATCTGCGCCGAAGACCTTGTCCATGAGATCATGACCGTAGGCCCCCACTTCAAGGAGTCCAACAACTTCCTATGGCCATTCCAACTGAAGGCACCTTTGGGCGGACTCAAGAAGAAGAGAAATCACTACGTTGAAGGTGGTGATGCTGGTAACCGCGAGAACTTCATCAATGAACTTATCAGGAGGATGAACTAAGTGCCCGAAATTTGGTTTTCTAGGCATTTTTAGTGAATTGACAATTCCGAGTTTCTACCATTTGATATATTTCGGTTTATGATAGTATACGACATTATTGTTGTTTTGATCCCAGCAGTGTCGTCTTTATTGTGTTGGATTTTTGAATTTATGTTACATTTCAGGTTCAAGGAGGCCAACAACCTTGAGTGTTGAATGTGCCATTTCTGCTGCATTACTCCTTTTGAATACATTCACTTCCAAGTAGCTTTATCTAAATTTATTGGTGTGCACTAGTAGGGGTATATACACAAGTTAAGGTGTGTAACTTTTGCTGGTTGAAGGGGAATAATATGTTTTTAAACCTTTAATGTTCCTTATACTGATAATATATGCCTATGAAGCAATTCAATGCACAAAGCATATCGTGTAAGGGCTGCATTTCGAGGAGTTGATGCATGTAGCACAATCTATCTTTATCGTTTTGGTCCTGTAGAATGAATGTGTTCGCCTTATGACCCACAACGAAAAATAAGCCTTGCGACGAGATGAGGACATTCCCCATGCTACGGTTCCCTCCTACCTGTTCCCGGGTTGGGTTAGGGGAAACATTCGAGTGATTGCCTTGGTTTCAGAAGATGGATTGTCTAATGTTTTTTCACCCAGAGAACTTATTGGATTGTCGCGAGCAGAACGAATGGGTCGCGCTTTGAAAGAGACGATATGTTACCGAGTAGTTTTGTTGGGAATAACAAGAGCATCTCTCAATACGCAAAGTTGACATGAATAACTCCCTTTGGTATTCTACGTGCACCCTTACGTGAACCAATACGTCTGTTCCTAACGTGAACCAATACGTCCGTTCCTACGCGAACTAATTTTCGATATAGCTTTTGCCATATTTTATTATCTCGTAAACAATTTTAATTTATTCAGAGTAATCATGGTCAGGCTCAAAAGAATACATTTGCTTCATCCTAGTAGTTTAATTAGCAATTTAGCATAGAGAACTAATCCAAGAGACTTTATTGGCCTCATAAAGATCTTTTTTAAAAAAAATAAAATAATAGGTCGGTATTTTAAGACAAGAAAAAATTATTCATGCTAAACACCCTCCTTTTTCAATCTAAAGATTGTGGATTCGAGTCACCAGAAACTCGGTAAAAGAAAGAAGACACTTTGTTGCGTAATTAACTAAACCATGAGGACTTAATTGTTAACTTCCCAAAAGATATAGTTGTAACCTAACACGACAAAACAAAACAAGGGGTTCATTTGTAATAGTGTTAACTTTGTGAACTTCATTGATATTTTTCTAAGTTCACTAGAAAATATGAAACAACAGAAGTAAAAACAAAAATTCTCTTCGTTGCAACAGAAACCGGTGGTCGGCGGTGAAGTTTTTCCTAGTAAGTTTTTCTCTTTTCTTGAAATTCAATGGTATTTTTGTTTTATTCAGAAAATATTTATTTATTTATTTATTTATTTATTTATTTATTTATTTATTTATCCTCAAAAAATATAAGATATGAAGAAACTATATTAGTAGTATATAAATATGTAATTTGCAAATTCTTTGTTCTTAAGGAATTGAATGTATGTATGTTATTGGTTAAGTGGCTGGCAGATTCATGATTTGAAGTTTATCGTATGTACAATGACCTCAAGTTAATATACAATAATATTCGATATTTATAGATATTTAGTGGACATGGTCCGACCCTACACATAGCGGGAGCTTAGTGGACCAGACAGTCTTTTTTTTTTTTTTTACTCTGGATCCTCCATTGAGTCCAGGGTGAATGCATTAGCTAAATGAAGATTCAAGAATGGTACTTTCTTGATTTAGAATGAAGTTTGAGTTGATTTCTTAGATGGTCTCGCTTCACTTTTTTTGTCAAGGTGATTTTCTGAGATAATAACTGTGAGTTGAGTGACCATCTTGATCATTCACCGAGTCAAGGGTGAATATTCTAGCTAAATGAAGATGCAAGAATGGTACTTTCGTGATTTAGCACCAAGTTTGAGTTGATTTCTGAGATGGTCTCGCTTCACTTTTTTTGTCGAGGTGATTTTCTGAGATAATAACTGTGAGTTGAGTGACCATCTGGATCATTCACGGAGTCAAGGGTGAATATTCTAGCTAAATGAAGATGCAAATATGGTACTTTCGTGATTTAGCACCAAGTTTGAGTTGATTCCTCAGATGGTCTTGCTTCACTTTTTTTGTCGGGGTGATTTTCTGAGATAATAACTGTGAGTTGAGTGACCATCTGGATCATTCACGGAGTCAAGGGTGAATATTCTAGCTAAATGAAGATGCAAGAATGGTACTTTCGTGATTTATCTCGAAGTTTGAGTTGATTTCTCGGATGGTCAGTCAGCTATTAGTTTTTGTTTCCGAAAGTCACTTTTTTTGTTTAAAAAATCGGAAGAGAAAAAAGAAAGGTGGTTTCTAGGGATAATAACTATTAGTTGAGTGACCATCCAGGGTGAATACGCTAGCTAAATGAAGATGCAAGAATGGTACTTTCGTGATTTATCTCGAAGTTTGAGTTGATTTCTCGGATGGTCAGTCAGCTATTAGTTTTTGTTTCCGAAAGTCACTTTTTTTGTTTAAAAAATTGGAAGAGAAAAAAGAAAGGTGGTTTCTAGGGATAATAACTATTAGTTGAGTGACCATCCAGGGTGAATACGCTAGCTAAATGAAGATGCAAGAATGGTAATTTCGTGAATTAGCACGAAGTTTGAGTTGATTTCTTAGATTGTCACTCAACTAATAGTTCTTTTATCTCAGAAAGTCACTTTCTTTGTTGAAATATTTGGATCAAGACTTTCTGTGATAATAACTGTTAGTTGAGTTGCCATCTGAATCTCCCACTGCATCCAGGGTGAATACTCTAGCTAAATGAAGTTGTATAGGTTAGCTAAGGCCAGGGAGCGAAGGGCTCGTGACCTTGACCAGGTGAAGTGCATCAAAGGAGAGGATGGTACAGTGTTGGTGGAGGATGCTCTCATTAGGGAGAGGTGGCAGTCCTACTTCCATAAACTTTTGAACGACGAGGGGGACAAAGGTTTCGTGTTGGGGGACTTGGAGAATTCTGAGGAGTGTCGAGATTATGGGTATTGTAGGCGTATCAAGGTTGAGGAGGTCAAGGGAGCTATTCGCAGGATGAGGCGGGGTAGGGCGACAGGGCCAGACGAGATTCTAGTGGATTTTTGGAAAAGCACTAGCGGGGCAGGTTTGGAGTGGTTGACAAGGTTGTTTAACAGTATTTTTAGGACAGCAAAGATGCCTGAAGCGTGGAGATGGAGTACGATGATTTTAGTGTATAAGAACAAGGGAGACATCCAGAGTTGCAATAACTATAGAGGTATTAAGTTGTTGAGTCATATTATGAAGGTTTGGGAAAGGGTGGTAGAGGTGAAGATGAGAAGGATCGTGACGATTTTTGAGAATTAGTTCGGTTTCATGCCAGGTCGCTCGACCACTGAAGCCATTCACCTTGTAAGGAGATTAGTGGAGCAGTTTTGGGAGAGGAAGAAGGACTTGCACATGGTGTTTATTGATCTTGAGAAGGCATATGACAGAGTTCCCAGGGAGATTCTGTGGAGGTGCTTGGAGGCTAGAGGGGTGCCCGTGGCGTACACTAGGGCGATTCAGGATACGTATGGGGGGCGAAGACTCGGGTGAGGACGGTAGGTGGAGATTCAGAGCACTTTCCAGTCATGATAGGGTTGCATCAGGGATCGACTCTTAGCCCGTTTTTATTTGCCTTGGTGATGGATGTTTTGACGCAACATATTCAAGGGGAGGTGCCTTGGTGTATGTTATTCGCAGATGATGTGGTTCTGATTGACGAGACTCGGGGTGGAGTTAATGATAAGTTGGAAATGTGGAGGCAGACTGTTGAGTCTAAAGGATTTCGGTTAAGTAGAACCAAGACGGAGTATTTGGAGTGTAAGTTCAGTGATGTGTCGCAGGAGACTGGAGTGGTTATGAAGCTGGATTCTTAGGCCATTCAGAAGAGGGAGAGTTTCAAGTATCTAGGGGTCTATGATTCAGGGCAATGGTGAGATTGACGAGGACGTCACGCATCGTATTGGGGCAGGATGGTTGAAATGAAGGCTCACTTCGGGAGTTCTATGTGATAAGAAGGTGCCTCCGAAGCTTAAAGGTAAGTTCTATAGATTGGTAGTCCGGCCGGCTATGGTGTATGGAGCGGAGTGTTGGCCAGTTAAGAACTCCCACATCCAAAAGTTGAAGATGGCGGAGATGAGAATGTTGCGATGGATGTGTGGGCATATCAAGAAAGATAGGGTAAGGAATGAGATTATTCGAGAGAAGGTGGGAGTTGCCTCGGTGGAGGACAAGATGCGAGAAGTAAGGTTACGTTGGTTCGGGCACGTGATGAGGAGGGGCTTAGATGCTCCTGTGCGGAGGTGTGAGACACTGGCTATGGATGGTTTTAGGCGAGGTAGAGGTAGACCAAAGAAATATTGAAGGGAGGTGATTAGGCATGATATGGAGCAGTTACAGCTAACGGAGGACATGACCCTTGATAGGAAGGTGTGGAGGAAGCGGATTAGGGTAGAGGGTTAGGGGTGGGAGGGCGTCGGTAATAGTAGGGGTGCGCTCCTCGGGGGCTGGAGTTTTTTGTTCGTGGCTAGCGGTGTTAGTTTATTTTGCTTACCGTACTAGTTTATACATGTACTTATCTTTTGTGTTTGGTATTCTGTTAGTTTGTCTTGTGTACCATACTAGTTATACACACTTATATTTGGGTTGGTATATGGGTATCGGTCCTAAGCCGGGGGTCTATCGGAAACAGCCTCTCTACTTCTCCTGAGGTAGTGGTATGGTCTGCGTACACTCTACCCTCCCCAGACCCCACTAGGTGGGAATACACTGGGTATGTTGTTGTTGTTGTTGTATGGTGAGCTAAAGCCACAATTTTTCTGGTTGTAGGTGTTGATCTTATTACATGGGTTTGCCGAGATTTAAACGTCCTGAAGGAACTAGTGAACCAAGTTCAAATCTTTATGTAGCCAATTGTGGACCTGCTGTTGGACTAACTTTGGACACAATTGAAACCGTATTTGGTGCATATGGTCAAGTTAAGGGAGTACATCTCGCTGATGAAAGTGGCACTAGGGTTATTGTGTCTTATCATGACGAGAAGTCTGCAGAATCTGCCCTGAAGGCATTGAATAGACGTGCATGCCCTGAGCTTGGTGGCCGTTCTTTGCACATTCAGTATTCAGTACCGTCTGTTTGTCAGGTGAATTTTCTTTATTCATTGTAAAGTCTTGATTTTTTACGGCCTTGTAATTGTCATGAGATTGTTTACCATGCTTCTCTCTTGAGCATGTCAATCCAATTATTATTTTGGAATGTTATAAGAAAACTGATTGCAAAGAGCTTCTGATGGACCTGTACCATTCTTCCTTTCCGTTGACATGTTTGCATTTTGGCTAGTCATTGCTAGATGAAAATTCAATTTCTGAAAGATGATGTAGTCATATAGGAAAAAATGCACCTCTTATAAGTTGGCAGTTGTGCCTGATAGCGGTCATGCTCTATGCTGCTTGGACTCTTCAAAAATAGTGTATTTTTGGAGAATTCGACACAGTGCGGCATCAAAACTGAAGAGTCCACGCAGCTTAGGTCATGCTTTACGTGAGCACTCATTTTCATGAATTAATGTTTGTGTTCTTTTGTCAATTTTGACTGTGTCATATTAGAAACTAGTCAGTGTGTCTGTGGGCTGTGTATTAAGTGGAACTTGTATCAGTTCCCTTAAGTAACATCTGTTGATACATTGGATATGTTTCTTTTCTTGATGAGCTTGCTTTCTGTTTCAGGTTGCAGTGAATGACTCAATTCAGGTGTCTATGGAAGCTTCAGAGTTAGATATTCCCGGTCTTTACTTGATTCATGACTTCATAAGTGCCAAAGAGGAGGAGGTCAGGGATCTCACTTTGCGGGAAAATCATATAGGCACCTGAATTGATTCACTGTTCATATATTTTCTCCATCTTTTGTCAAATCTTATCTGAAGAGTTCCACTCAAGTCTAACTCAGTTTTGTTGAATCTTTAGGAACTACTTGCCGCAGTTGATTCAGGGCCGTGGCAAAAACTTGCTAAAAGAAGGGTTCAGCATTATGGTTATGAATTCCACTATAATGTAAGTGCAGATCATGAGTATTTGGAACTATCGAAATGCTAGTGATAACACCGACATATAGCAGCAGCATATTAGTTTTTGCTGCTAGATATGCGTATATGAAGAATTAGTTTCTTTGCTCTTGTTTACATCTGTGACCTGTTTTCCTAGATCAAAATCCTACTGGTTCTTCTAAAAACTCCCCCCCCCCCCCCTTCCCCTTCCTCCCTAGTCAAATGAACGCATCATATCAAAGATGGGAGAAGAAAAGAGTAAGGTGGTTTTAGTTGAGCTTTCTTGTTTTCCCTTGCTCGTGTCCTTTGTTTTGGACCTTTTGGTACTAAAGAGTGGCACAAGTATGCACTGTTATTCCCAGAACCTGTGATAGTGGGAGGCAAGGGTAGCATATTCGGTCAGAAGTAAATACCATTTCGAAATCAGTAAATTGGTAAAGCGGGGGATGTGTGTTTGGCACACGTTATGAGCTTGAATCCTAGTGAAGAAGGGAAGAGGGGTGGACCCATTATCTACCGATTTTAGAAGTTGGAAACAATGGATTTCTCGGTTTTGAAAAATAATATCTGTAAATCAAACAAAAGCCCCAACGGAATACTTCATTGCTCCATCAAGGACAACTGAACCCAATTTTGGTTTGATTAAAACGTACAAGAACTTCTAATTGCCGCCACCTAATGGTCTTATTAGACTTACTTCTAAGCTATCAACATTAATTTTCCCCTTCTTGTTTTTTTAATCCCTTGATAATTCACAAGAATCACAACTGCTTAAAATGTTTTGCAGATGTTAGAAACTCTTGACATTCTCTGCTAAAAAACTGCTGATCGCTCTCTTATTTTTGTTTATTTCTTTAGATTATTAAGCTTTCAATGGTTAGTATCTTTAAGATCTAAAACACCTTTATGGATTTCTTTCTCCATTCACTACGGCAGACGAGGAATGTCAACACAAACCAGTATTTGGGTGAACTTCCATCATTTCTTTCCCCGATACTTGAGAAGATGTCATTGTTTCAAAAGCTTGGTTACACTGAAACTGTACTTTTGGACCAGCTCACGGTTAGTTAATTTCACATCTGACATCTCGTCATTTATGAGCTTTCCTTCTAATTTTATGCCGGCCAAGGGAGCTAGCTCTTGTTTGAATTGCAATGTTGTAATGATTTTCATTTCCAGTGATGGCTTTTGTTTTCAATTGTTCTGGATGTCATTATCTTTTTATAGTTTCAAGAAATGTGTTACAATCTTTAACAGGTTAATGAATATCCACCCGGAGTGGGTCTGTCTCCACATATTGACACCCATTCAGCATTTGAAGGATTAATATTCAGCCTTTCATTGGCAGGGCCTTGTATCATGGAGTTCAGAAAGTATTCTACTGGTGTTTGGCCTACAAGCGCCGACACATTAAGTGATGAAGAGGCTCAAAATTCCGACAAGAGCTGCAAGTTCTTGAGGAAGGCTATTTATCTGCCCCCTCGATCCATACTGTTATTATCAGGGGAAGCACGCTATGCTTGGCATCATTACATTCCGCACCATAAGGTAACTCTTGCTGCCAATGCTTATTCTTTAATTGTCCCCCACCACCCACACAAATTAATAAGTCAACTTTTTCTTCCTGCAACTGTGCACTTAATGGTTTACTTTAAACATATGCTTCCTATCCTCACAATAGACCCTTGCAATCTGGCCCTTCCCAGGAACCATGCATAGCGGGAGCTTGGTGCACTTGGGCTGCCGTTTTGTATGTTTCTATCATTGATGATGGTTTCAGTATTTTACCCGTTCTTCTGTCTATGACTTTGGGAATCTAATATGTTGAAAGTTTGTTTAAACGAAGAAGATTATATTCAATTCTTTATTACTGCCAATTCCAGAATTTCATCATAGAAGTGCTTCAACTGATGAACCTTAATTGTTAATTTTTTTCATTTTGGTCTCTTTTGAACTTCAGATTCCATGCTCAATATATGTGCTTGATTGATTAGAGTTTTCCTGCTCCTTCTATTGATTTTTTCGAACTTCTGCATTGCAGATTGATGTAGTGAACGACACCAGAATCAGAAGGGGTTTAAGAAGAGTGTCCTTTACGATACGCAAGGTATGCGGATTTGGATTTAGATTTGGTTCTAGCTTCTAAAATCTTGATTTTTGGAATTGCAACTAGTTGCTTGGATGGTAATAATGGCTCACAGATTACCTTCTTATTGTGGATGTTCAGTTTTACCTTTTCCAGAATGTAGACCGTTCGGTACAATGCGTACAAGAGCGTAACTTGCGGAAAGTGAAGAGGTGAAGGTCCAAAATAGGAGCTGTTGCACATTATATGGCCAAAAGGCTAGATGCATCAAAAGTTTTAAAACGCGTGTCAAAAGTAGGGAAATAGTATCTATGAAATACTTTAGGTTTCTGTTGAATGAAGGGCCTTTTCGCACAACGGAATGATTGATATGCGTCAGCAAATTCTTGTTTGAATCTGCTCATATCTCTCAATCATTGGCTCTTGCACTTTTGCTTGTTCCTAATCCTAACTATGCAACCAACAACACCACACCCAGTGTAGTCCACTAGTGGGGTCTGGGGAGGGTCTATGTTGCTTGGACTCTTCAAAAATGTCAACGGGTGCGTATCAGATTCATCAAAACTAGTGTATTTTTGGAGAATTCGTCACGGGTGCGGCATCGAAATTGACGAGTCCGCACAACTTAGGGGAGGGTAGGATGTACGTAGACCTTACCCTATTTTTGCAAGGTAGAGAGGCTGTTTCCGATGGACTCAAAAGAAGTGTCAACAAAAACTGGATAGAAAGGGAATTAACGACAACAAAATAGCAAGATAAACGGAGCAAATGAAGCAACGAACTATCTTTTCCTGAAATAGAATCTTTCTAGGTGCTGGGGGTCTATCGGAAACAGAGTCTCTACTTCTTCGGAAGTAGCGGTATGGACTGCGTACATTTTACCCTCCCCAGGCCCCACTTGGTGGGATTACACTGGGTTTGTTGTTGTTGTTGTTGTAGAATCTGTCTAGGTCTCTCTCTCCATCGTTTTCCCAGGTCCTTCACCTTGATCCCGAAAAGTCCAAAATGCTAGCCCCTGAGTCCTACAACAGTACAATATCTTGAAATATTTGAACTATTAGTGAGAGTTGCTTTTGGTATTCTCAACGTTTATGTTAATCCTAAGTTATGATGCAGGTACGAAAAGGACCATGCGAATGCGAGTTCCCCGAATACTGTGATTCTCAGAAGCAAAAGACAATTATAGACTGATTATGCTTTACCAGAAGCCGGAAAATTTGATCATTGATTATTTCATTCCGCGTGGTTATGTTCTGTCTGGACCATCTTCTGGTGAAATTAAACGACCAGGTCCAGGTCGACAACTGTAATATAAAGCTGAGGAGTTCTCTCTACTGTCATCAGATAGGCGTAAGGCTGCATACAGACCATCGTCCCCGGACTCCACGGGTGAAATTTCACTACGTATATTGTTGTTTTAGCTCTATATTTAAGTTGCAATGATTTGCTATGTCCAGTTTTTTTAGAAGAAGAGGAATTAGTCTTTGGTGGACAGAGTTACCTGGTATCTGTTGCTGATGGAAGGTGACAGATATCGCGTGGATTTAGTCAAGGTGCGCAAAAGTTGCCCCGGACACCACGGTTATCAAGAAACAGAAGGATTAATCTTGTCTATTGCAGTAGAAATTCCAGGACATATTCTTTTTCTATTTCTTAGAGTAGCCTTTTAGTCTATACCCAATTACCCTCGGATCCTTCAAAAATGACGTAGCTGTTTTTGACCGTTATCTCTTTTAACATGTGATAAAATGTTTTTATTTAAACAACTTGATGTAGCTGTTTTTATTTGAACTTTGTGGGGGATCCTATGATTCTGCTAGACTTTTTTTTTGGCTTAAGTCATCGCCAGACACTTAAAGTTGTCCTGAAAATTTACTTAGACCCCTCAACTATGGCTTGTACCTATTAGGCTCCTAATCCACCCGAATTTTGATCCAATTAAGCCTTTTCTGCACAATCAGCAAAAGGTATAGAGTGCGTATAACACTCACCTGATGTGGCAAAATTGACCAATAAGAAAAATACATGTGGCAAACTAATTTTAAAAAAAACTATATTTTAAAAATTCAATTAAATAATGACACATGTTGAGTGGGTCCAAAAATTATTTTAAATATATTATAAATTTTTTTTTAAAAGAATTTAAACTGGTTCACCCGCTTGTATTACCCCGAAAAATGCAAATCAATATTAGCGCCATGTTTCAAGCTTATGCATAGTACATCATGGTTCTTTGGTATTTTCATGATCAAGGTTGATGTGAATTAAAGTCTCAAATACGTCCTAGCTATTAGGCGAATCAAAATATTCTTTACCGATTGAATTCTTGAGAAGGATATTGCTATAGTCAACTTCAAATGAGCATATGTCTCATTATACATCAAATTTTTGAGCTCATGACCCACTAACAGATGGATAATTGAATTAGCTTTCCAACGATACTGATTTCACCAATTCGATGTCAGAGTAAGAAGTTATGGTCATTTTATAGAGAGCTATCTGAACTGCCCAGGTGCGACGGGAAGGACGACGGACCATCGCGGGTAGCGACGAACCGTTGCCCAAATCGTCGCAACTGAGGCAATAGGCCCGTTTTCTTGCCATCCCAAACCATCGCGCACCTCCGCTTAGCGATTTAAAGATGTTTTAAAGGGGATTTTTGGATCTTTTTCCACCCTTTTTAACCCCTAATTCCATCAATTGAAGAACATATAACTCCTCATTCATCCTCAATATCAAAATTAGGGTTCTCTCAAGATCATTTCCCTAGAACAAGATTCAAATCCTTCTTCAAGAAACTAAGATATTCAAGTTCAAGAACCATCAAGAAAACATCAAGATTTGTGTTTCCCAATCCAAGAACGTTCAAAAAACATTAGATCTCTTTCAAGATCAAGCTTTAAGGTATGTTAAGTGTTCATCCTTGGGTATCCTTCCACCCTTGGAGTTCAAGAATCTCTTTTAAACCACAAGTTAGTTGATTTTATAGATCTCATGTTGGATCCGAGTTTAATCTTGATTATGATATTAAATTGGGTTTTAATTCCATGATTTACCTCAATATTCATGAAAACTAGTTAATTGTGGTATGATTTATATGAACTTCATGTTGAGCTCTTGAACTACAAGTTGGATGTAGAATCCATGATTAAGTGCAAGATTTATGTGAAATTAATAATTATATGTGTAGTATCATATGAATTCATGTTAGAGCCTTAAAATTGTGAACTTGGTGTTCAAATTGTGATACTCATGTGTTGATTAATGCCTTCCAAGTGTTTGATGAATTGTTCATGTGAATTAAACAAGAAAAATTATATCATGTAAGCATGTATACTTGTTCATGTCATTCAAGTGTTTGATAAAATGCCTCTATAGTTGCATTATGAACAAATGTGCATTGTTATGCGTTGCAAGAACATGTGATGCTCTACTTTTATGTTATCGAGTCCTGGGGGTATTTAATACCCGACAATTTAGTTGTGTGCCTAGATCCAGTGTCAGTTTTCAAGATACTCTCAGTTAAGCCATGATCAGTAGACTTCAGTCAATCACATGACTCAGGAAAACTCAGTAAATTCAATATCAGTCCAGAAATCTCAGTAATCTCAATAACCTCAGTAATCTCAGTCAGTTATCAGATCTCCATAATATTTCGTCAGTCAACAAAACTCAGTGAAATCAGTCTAGCTCAATTTAGTGTTTATTCAAATGGGAGTAGATTCAGCATCAAGTGGATCCAAGGATGAGGGCATACACTAACAATAGAGGGTGTGACCCTTAAAAACAATTCTTGTATTCCAGAACTATGTAGCCAGCATAGGTTGAGACATTAACACTGACAGTTGAGGGTTGATGGGGTGGTTTAACACTATCGGATGAGGGTTCCACCATTCTCCTTTGGGGACACTGCCAGATTAGGGTCACTCACAGCTTGTCCTTACCAGTGGCGCGGTATTGACACCCTTCCCATTAGGGATACAGATTGGACCCCAACTCAGCTATAATATCTTATTTGGGGCATGTCGGTTAGATGACTATTCTCACAGTCACAGTCTCAGTCTCAGTAATAAAACTCAGATAGTTCTACAGAATTCAGGACTGTCAGATACGTCACCTAACTCAGTACGGAACTCAGCTAGTTCCATCAGAATCCATACTGTCAGATACAGTCACTGAGTATCAGTTATATCAGTTATCAGTAATACATGTTATCAGTTTACTCAGTATTCAGTCTTATCACGATTCCAGTTACAGTTCACGTATTCATGCATATAATCTCACGTAGTCATGATCATGTTATTCAGTTAGTTTTGTTCATGCATATGAACTCATGCATTCAGCCTACCCCACTTTGCATATCAGTACATTCCCACGTACTGAAGCATACTTTTCTTTTGTGCTATGATGTCTTATATCATAAGTTCAGACGGACGAACTCTTGATCGCACTTAGCAGCCCAATCTATCAGCAACAGATTTTGTGGTGAATCCTCATAGTTTGAGGACAAAGTTATCATTGCAGTTATCAATATTCAGTTTATTTCAGTAACCGGGGTTAGTTGGGGACTTGTCCCATCAACCACATACTTTAGACAGTTAGAGGCTTTCCAGATTAAAGTATTTCAAACAGATGTATCAGTATTCAGTTTTCAATATTTACTTTCAGTTTGAACCTTATGGCTAGTTTCCGCCTAATTCCTGATTATACAATATTATTACTCAGTTATTGCAGCAGGTACCAGTCATGGGTTAGCTTGTGGTCCTTCGGGATTATGAGCACCGTGTAGCGTCCGGGGTACCAGACTCAGGGTGTTACACCGCTGCACCCCCCTCTTCCATTCTCTTCTCCATTGTTATGTAAGAAGCTGAACTTTTAAAAAAATAAATACAAATTGGTTTCCGATTTACTAATTTCTGATGATACTTTCTTCATCAAGGATACCAATTTCTTCATTTTCTGCAAGAAAATGGCTCCCCATTATATTGGATTTGAGTTATTTAAGTTCATAAACGTGTAATTTCAAACAATCTTGAAATTTTGAAGTTGCTTTTTCGACGAGTCTCACCGAAAAATGCATTTGAAAATGTCTAAAGAAGACGATGAATGAGGTCGTGGTTTGCAAAGGAAGACGATGATGACGGGGTGGCGTGAAGAAGACGATGAATGAGAGGCAGGGATTGCGAAGAAGACAATGAAAGGGAGGGGGGAAGAAGACGATGAAAGTGGGTGCTTTTCTTTTCTTTTTTTAAATTATAATAATTAAAAATTATATTGATAAAATGCTTTAAATATAAGCTTTTTAATTAAAAAAAAGTAAAATATTATTTAATCAACTATTCACGCGTCCAACACACTCTTCTTGCCAAATCAACATTTTGTGCCTGATAGGTATCAATTTTAGTACTTGAGGTGTCTGATGGGTACAGACCTTAGTTGAGAGGTTTGAGTAAATTTTCGGGACAACTTTAGGTGTCTAGCAATGACTTAAGCCCTTTTTTATCCGTATTTAAATGACATATATTTGACACTTGAACCACTTATTCAGTCACCCAAAGGGTAGTGATTCACACACGACCTTTCAACAAATAATCATTCTTCTTAATTTTGACTTTTACTATTCAAAACCCAATCATGGTAATATCTCAGTGTTATATCATTAGGAGTTAAAACATGATTAAGAGGAATATTTATTTGATGAAAGGTCGCGTGTGAATCATCGCTCTTTGGGTGGCTGAATAAGTGGTCCAAGTGGGCAAATATATGTCATTTAAATACGAAAAAAAGTCTAGGGGGTCATATGACCCCGCAAAGCTCAGTATGCGCAACTGTAAATTTAGGCAAAGTACAAATATTTTTTGGACTATCATCCCAAAAAGTTTATAGGGATTCCACTAAAGAGGGAATGGGGTAGGAGAAGCAGGCAGGTCTCCGTCAACATGCTTGCTTCTCTTGTCTGCTTCATAAGCTACTTTCTCCGTAATTTTATTATATCATCTCTAATTAATTATTATAAATTTATTTATGTATTAGAAAATTAAAAATATTTGGTAAAAAAATAAAATAGATATTTATCTGCTTCACCAAGTATTTTGGTATAGTAATTTTACTATATCGCTTCTAGTTAGACATGTCTGCTTCGTTGTTTCAATCGTGATTTTACTATGTCCCTCCTAATTAATTATTATGGTCATTTTGTTGTAATCACTTCTAATTAGTTGTTGTGAGTCATTAAGACATGTCCTATACGCTGGTGCAATCGTAACTTTACTATATCACTCATAATTAATTATTATGGTCATCTAAACATTTGAAAATTACATTAAAAATATTATAAATTAAAATAATTAACAACTTAAAATATCTTTTAAAAAAAATTGTTATATATTTTATAAAAATATGTAAAAAATACTATAAATCACAATAATTAAAATAAATTTTAAAAACATATTTATTGGGCCCGTGCCTTGCACGGGCTATTAGTAACTAGTATACTACACAAGAGAACTCGAAACCAAAATAAGCCAAGAAATAATAAAAATGACCAAAATAGGCCACCTATTTAAAATATTATCAAAATAAGCTAAACGTAATAATTTCTTACGTTTTTCATATTTTTCTTAACAGTCAACTGACGGAGTTGATATTTTAAAAATGTAAGAATTTCTTACGTTGTACTTATTTATTTGTAAAACGTAAGAATTTCTTACATTTTGTCAGAAAAATAGGTAAAACGTAAAAAATTCTTACACAAAATTTGAGGTAAAAAAATAATAATAATTTGTCAAATCAGTAATAAAAATTACTTTTTCTGAAATTGTCCTAAAACTTAAGAATTTTTTACGCGTTTTACTTTTTACAGCAAAAAGTTGGTCCCCATCCCCCACTTTCTCTTTCCCATCATCTGGTCCCTCACCCCTACCCCCACGCCATTTTCTTTTCTTTATCTTCTTACACTAAAGTTTCATTATTATAATTTTTTTTATATTATGTTAATAAATTTATTTACATTTACACTTTACTGCTAGTCTAAATAATTTATTTTTGTTGTATATAATAATTTTTTATGTTTTACATAAAAAAATAAAAAAAGAAGTATCAATTACCTCATGAACTTAGCACTTTCCTTATATTTATTCTATATAAAAAAATAATCACTTCTATCCTTAATTACTTGATTTCTCTCTAAAAAAAAATTATACTTTTGAGTTTTCCTCTACTCTAAAATAGTGAAATGTTGAATTTCCGTCCATCAAATATGCTACTATCTAAAAGAATTATATTGTTTTGTGTGTTAAAAATCTGAAATTAATTTTTTCGGTTAGTGTTTCATTGTAGTTTTCGATTAGTGTTTCGATTAGGATATTGAGAAGACTCACATGCACAATTGCGTTTCTTATTATAATTAATGGAGTAAAAAATCACAATTTAATTTAGGAGTGTATAAAAATCGTACCGATAAAAATGTTATTGATTTATCGTTATTTTTTAATGATTTTATTAAAGAAAATTATTGTGTTATTTGTTCGATTTTGATTTTTTTATTGGTAAACCGATAACCCAATAACATAATCGAACAAATAACACAATAATAATTTTTTTGTGTGGAAAAAGTGGAATTATGTTGTATATATTTTATGTAGTTTGTGTATCTTATGTATGTTGTATGTATGACAATGCATATCTACTAATACATGAAATATACAATAGCATAAAAACATCATTTCCACCCCATACTATACAAGAAAAGTCTAACCCACACCTAAATTATATAAGTGACCTATTACACACCTTAACTATATAAAAGTGATATTATTACCTCCCCGCGACCCCCATTCTAAGGCGCGTGTGTTACACTTATTTTAGGCGCGTCCAGCCTATTAA
Organism: Capsicum pubescens; assembly: GCA_030864215.1. NCBI lineage: Eukaryota > Viridiplantae > Streptophyta > Magnoliopsida > Solanales > Solanaceae > Capsicum > Capsicum pubescens. Next base: position 26,647,961 of record CM061549.1, on the reverse strand, counting down.
ATAACAAAAGTAAACGGCTAAAAACATTAAGGGAAAAGGCATCGTTTCCACCCCAAACTATAGTCGAAAAGTCGAATCCACACCTAAACTATATAAGTGACCTATTACACACCTTAACTATATAAAAGTGATATTATTACCTCCCCGCGACCCCCATTCTAAGGCGCGTGTGTTACACTTATTTTAGGCACGTCCAGCCTATTAAATAACAAAAGTAAACGGCTAAAAACATTAAGGGAAAAGGCATCGTTTCCACCCCAAACTATAGTCGAAAAGTCGAATCCACACCTAAACTATATAAGTGACCTATTACACACCTTAACTATATAAAAGTGATATTATTACCTCCCCGCGACCCCCATTCTAAGGCGCGTGTGTTACACTTATTTTAGGCGCGTCCAGCCTATTAAATAACAAAAGTAAACGGCTAAAAACATTAAGGGAAAAGGCATCGTTTCCACCCCAAACTATAGTCGAAAAGTCGAATCCACACCTAAACTATATAAGTGACCTATTACACACCTTAACTATAAAAAAGTGATACTTTTTACTGACGTGGCAGCGCGTGTAAAACACTACACCACATGCAAGTGGTGGTAGCCTGACAGGGTGTAAATAGTTTCACTTTTTTATAGTTAAGGTGTGTAATAGGTAACTAGTATAGTTTATGTGTGGCTTCGACTTTTCGGGTATAGTTTGGGGTGAAAACGATGCCTTTTCCCACAATAGCATCAAATCCAACATTTAAAATACATAAACTCATATGCCCATCTCCTTCTTCAAGTTTCAATCGGAAATTCCAACTAAAATTGACTTATAAGTTCCAAAAAAAAATATTCCCATCGTTTGCAATTAGAACACTCAATCCAAGCAAATAACAATTTAATTACAGAATCTGATTTGTGAATTTAAAGCTTTGAAACTTTTTAATAGCCTAAATGAGTAGAACTTAGAAAAAGGTTATCCGTATAATATTTCCTTTTAAGGAACCTAGGAGACAGCACAATTGGCATTGTCAACCAAGACACACATGCACAACAGCTCGAGAAGGACACCAAAACCCCTACTTTATTTTATTTTTTCCATTATCAATTTATACCAATGCCATTTTGCAAGAAAATCAGTACGTAAAGTTGGTGAGTATATTTTACTTAATTCCTTTGGTCCAAGTTAAATGTACATGAGAAAGAGAAAGAGAGAGTGGAAAAAGTGGGGGATGGAGACCACTTTTTTGCTGCAAAAAGTAAAAACACGTAAGAAATTCTTACGTTTTAGGATAATTTATTTTAAAAAAACTTTTATTACTGATTTCACAAATCATTGTCTTTCTCTCATCTTGAGTTTCATGTAAAACGTAAAAATTTCTTACGTTTTTCCTGTTTTTTCTGACAAAACGTAAGAAATTCTAACGTTTTATAAATAAATAAGTACAACGTAAGAAATTTTTACGTTTTTAAAATAGTCAACTCCGTTAATTAATCATTAAAAAAAAGTGAAAACGTAATAAATTATTATGTTTAGTCTATTTTAATAATATTTTAAATAAATAATCTATTTTGATCACTTTTATTATTTCTTGGCTTATTTTGATTCCGAGTTCTCCCAAGATATATTGCAATTTAAGTAGCCGTTTGACCATGAAAATTAATTTTTTTTCGGAGTTTGAGTTGAAGTTGGAGTTTAAATTGGAGTTGGAGTTTGTGTTTGGCCATGTTTTTTTTTTAATTTTTGTTTTGACTTTTGAAAAAACTTTTTTAAATATGATTTTATGCCCTAACTTTTACAAACTATCAAAATCACCCAACTAAAATTTACCTACTAATGGAAAAAGAACACAATTAGCCACTATTATAAAAATAATTACATATACATGGTCATATTTAATGAATTTCAATTATGACATATATAATATTTACATTAATAGCCGTTTTCTCATATTTGAAAAATTTAAATGTGGATGTTATATTAACAAATCACTGCTTCCTATTTTTTAGGTAACGAATATTATCTTTCAAACAAATTTATTTTTTTAGGAATTTATTTAATTTATTTCCTTCATTTTTCGTTCCTAAAAAATAGGAAATGATGAGTTGTTATTAAATTTTAGGGTGCCGCTAATTTATTTCTTTAATTTTCTTATACATGAAAGATTTTACTGTGTGTGAATAAATTATTTCTATGTAAAACATGTTTTGCATATTTATGGTATATTATATCATATACCATAAATATATAAATATGCTTAGTATGTTTCTTTATACTTTGTATTTTTATATATGTGTGTATATGGTATATACATGGTATAAACTTCATATATAACATACTTGGTATATTTATATTATAAATATGCTTAATATGTTTCTTAATACTTTGTATATTTATATATGTGTGTATATGGTATATACATGGTATAAACTTTATATATAACATACTTTGTATATTTGTATTATACATATAATACTTTATATATTTATGGGTATAAATATAAATTAACAGTAAAATAATGTCTTAAATAAGGGAGAAAAATAATGATGAGAGAGAAAAAGAGATATATATTAATTAGGATAACATTAAGTTTGAAATTATAATTATTTTATTCTTTAAAACTGTTATATACGTAATATTGAAAAAGTAATGTTATAAGGAGAGTTTTATGTAAAAATTTAAAAGATTGAGGTTATATGTAATAATAATAAAAGGTGGAATTGGAGTTGAAAAATTGTGAAAACAACAAAAACCTGTTTTCCCTTTTCAGAAAAATTTTCTAGAATTATTTTCTAAATTTTCGGGAAAAAAGAAAAAAATTTCATGGCCAAACGGGCCTAAATCCCAATGTCATGGAGAAGTAGGGCTTGTGCCGAACTTGTGGGGCAGAGGCATTTGGTAGTACTAAAGCAGAAGAAGCACGTGGTGGGCAAAAGAAAAACACAAACTAAAGTCGCCCAACTTGCGAAAATTTCAAGTAAGGGGGTTCAATATTCAAAGAAATCTAAGTCGAAGAGAGTTCAGCACTTACTATAACCACATAAAAAATTATTTTTATCATATATAAATAGTATATTTTTTTATCGAAAGGGATTTGGATGAACTCCTAAAGAGGACCGACTCCGCCTCTGTGTATATGTATATTTTATTTTTTACTAGATTAAAAAAAAAAAATATTTGAGTGGGGTCGCCCAAAAACTGACGAACTACATTTCCACTTTGTTGAGATGAAACTACTAATAGGAAGTAGGAACAAGCATGGGACATGCATCCATGCAATTCATCACCAAACTCTCTACTCTACAACTAAAAGACAAATATTTTATGTATTTTCATAAATTCTATAAATAGTTTACGGGAAAAGGCATCGTTTTTACCTTAAACTATACCCAAAAAGTTTAAGCCATACTTAAACTATACTAGTGACCTATTACACACCTTAACTATAAAAAAGTGATATTATTGCCTCCCCGCGACCCCATTCTAAGACGCGTGTGTTACACTTATGTTAAGCGCGTCCAGCCTATTAAATAATAAGGAGAATAATGATCATAAGAAGGAGCTTCTCATCAACTATGAAGAAGATTACGAAAAATTATTTGATTTTGCCGTAAAAGTCAATGGAGAGTCTGCTATAAAATGAGATTTTATTGTCTATCATAAATAATTTCTCTAACTCATAATATAAGGATGAGATATGCTTATATCCATCCTCTCCAAACTTCATTGTTAAAATTACATTGAGTAATCGTTGATGTTTTTATTATGTTCAAAATTAAAGATATTAACATTGCATCTATTTAAATGTACATATATTTGTGATTTAGTTGAATATAATATTGCAGATAATGTAACTTTTTAATTGGAACATTTTGCATTTTTGATACTATATTAAACATTGAATTATGTTTTTCGTTGACGATGTCACATTATTTTTGTAACTAAAGATTTAAATATTGCACAAACAAATATATGTAATTTTCTTCTTCAATATTAAATACACGCGCAAAGCGCATACACTAAATTAGTAATTAAAAAAAAAGTAAATGCATTGTTTTCACCATGAACTATAAACAAAATAGCTGATACACTCGAACTTTAGGAGGATTCTATTATCCCTTGGACTAGTTAAAACTGTATTTTTGACAACTTTAGTACCTACATGGCACATACGTGGCACATCAGTGAATCAACACACTGAAAGTTCACGTAGGCACACGTATATGTCATGTAGCACTAAGATTGTCAAAAATATAATTTTAATTAATCCAAAAATAATAAAACCCTCCTAAAATTTGAATGTATCTCAACAATTTTATATGTAGTTTAAGATAGACAAATTGTGTCTTTTGGTAGGTAAGTTTAAGGAGAATCCGCTTTGGTTGGAGTTCTCATTTTGACTCATAACGTTTAAATTTTGTTTTTTAGACACCAAACTTTATATTTAAATTGTTTTTATTTTATATTAGTTGACTCTTTTTTGACATCAAATTTTATATTTTAACTGTTTTTATTTTATATTACTTGATCGTTATTGACTTAGTATATTTTTAAAAAAATATTAAATTAACCTTATTAATAATATTTTGAAACACTTTAACTATTATTACTTTATGTAGTTATTTAATAGGCCAAACATATATACGACCCCTTAAATTTACTCAAAAAATTCATTTATACACTTAACCTATTGATTTGTGAAAATAAACAAGTAAATTAAAATATTTTTTTTTAATTTAGATGCCAAATAAAATGAAACAGAAAGAATATATAAAATAAGGGTTTGTTTGGCCGACCTATATTAATTATATCTATTATATTTTAATTAATTACTTTAAAAGTGCTAGGTAATAACTACCCCATTATTGATATATGCTGCACAATCCATCCCTCTACTTCAACATGGAAGTGGAGGTGTCACGTATCATAAGCATTTTTTTTTTTTCATAATTATTTAAGGGATTTTGGAAATAAAATATTTTTTTAAATCAAATTCTAATTTAGATTGAATTTTTCTGCATATATCGGATGTTACAATAAAAGTCTCAAATTTAAATTCATAAGCTTTCAACAACAACAAACCCAGTATATTCCCACATAGTGGGGTCTGAGGAGGGTAGAGCGTACGCAATCCATACCACTACCTCTAAAGAGGTCGAGAGGTTGTTTCCGATAGACCCCCGGCTCAAGACAAAAGACAGTTATTGAGTTCATAAGCTTTCGATATAAAATAATAGATAATCTTGAATGCACAAGGTGTCGCACAGTTATTGAGTTCGGTGAGAAAAATATAAATTTAAAAATATTTTTATACAAAAAAGGATAAATGGCATATGTGTAAAGGACAGGAAGTTAGAAATTTTATTTCAAAAAAAAGTATTTTAAGATGATCAACTTATGACTAATTTTAGGACTAAATTACTTTTCATAGATTAACTAAAATGCAGAAAACCTTCAACTGGTAGACAATCGTATTTTTCACTACATTTTTAATTGTATAAATCAAATTCTCAAAAAAAAAAAAAAAAAGGTAGAGACACCCATCCATATATATATATATTACCGAAAAAGAAAGTTAGGAAACCATCTAACAAAAATATTCACATATTTTTACTCATACATGATTTTTTTTTTTTCAACCTAAAGCTTCTTACTTATAAATACTTCAAGTCAAAAGTGAATTTATTTATATTTTTTGAGGCATGTGAATTTATGCTTTTTCGACAAAACTAAATATTTGATATACATATTTTTTAAATTAATGTAATATTATCTTTTGAAATTCACGCAACAAAAAGGCTTGATGGTGTATTATATTAAAAGCTTAATTATTTACTTTGACATACAAAAATCAGTTCTCACACATTATAGTCACCTCTTCTTTAAATGTTTACCATATACATAGATGACTCACTTATAAAAAAACTCGACCATCTTACAAACAGGGCGGCTCTACTTTACAAGAAAATAGTCTGCCATCTAATGCTCCAAATTTGTGGAGCCTCATTTTTTATAATAATATATTATATATTTTTTTAAAAAAAGAAAAATTATTTATAGAAAAATAATTTATTTTTATATAAAAAGAAAAAATTATTAAAAATTTATATATCGAGAGTATTATGTCTCAAGAAAGATTAATACATTAATTATATTATTACTTAAAAAAGAATAATTAGAAAAAAATGATTATATAATTTAGAAAATAAAATCAGTAAAAAGAATTATTTTTTTAGAAATTTACGACCTCCTATTAATTTTCGCCTTATATCATTAATATACTTAAATTATCCCTGTTTACACGTCTTTTTTTTTAATAAATACATGTGCTATGCACGTAGTTGAAATTGGTCAAACTTAAAAATATGGAGCAGATCTGTCAATAACGGTACTCTTTATCCAAAAATTAGGTGACTTTGACCGCCTACCAGATAAATCAAACTTATTTGAATTATTTTTTTATATATAAAAAAATATTTTTTTTATAAATAATATTTAAATTTTTGAAAAAAATCTATAATCTATTATTACTTAAAAAAAAAATGAGGTCCCCTCAAATTCGGGGGCCTAAGACAGTCACCTTTATTCTATAAGGGGTCGTTTGGTTTGAAAACAAATTATATCGAGATTAATTATACTGGGATAAGTTGTGATGAGATAAGTTATACTGAGATTAGTTATGCTGAGATTATTTTTTATTGAGTGTTTGGTTTGTTGTATTCAAAGTAATATGTATGGTATAATTTTTAGTAATAAATTGATTGATTACCTAAACACCATACATCTTATTTAACTTTTTTTATATATATATTTCTTTTTAAGCTTTAAATATTCATTCTTAATTTTTTTTATTATTTTTAGAGAAATTAAAATATATAAATAAACATAATTTATATATTTTACAACCATTTTGAACGGTAAACTGTTCAAAATTTATTTATTAATGAATATATTATACGTTAATTAAACATAATTTATGTGTGTGTGAGAATATATTACGTTATATATTATGTTATATCTAATTAAATTATATATAATTAAACATAATTAACATAATATATTATAATTAAATATATTAACATAATATATACATATAATTAAACATAATTAACGTATATATATTTATAATATATTCATATATTATACGTTATATATTACGTAATTACGTTATATATTACGTAATATATTTTATTCATAATTAATGAATATATTATACGTTAATTAAACATAATTTATTACTTATGAATATATATAATATATAATATATATATATTACAACCAAACGTATAATATTATGAATATATATACGTTAATTATGTTTAATTATATATATATTATGTTAATATATTTAATTATAATATATTATGTTTAATTATATATAATTTAATTATATATAACAATCTCAAGAGGGTATTTTTGTCCTTGTATAATTTTATAAAAAAAAGAAATAATCTCAAGATTGTTATCCCACCATTTGGGTGGATAACTTATAATTAATTCCGAGATAAGTTATCTCAAATATTTACAACCAAACGACGAATAAAAGTTTTTATCTCGAAATTATTTGCAAACCAAACGGCCCGTAAGGATAGAGCCGCCTTGGAAATTTGAAGCGAAGGAAAAAGAAAACATACACATTGCCTATCAAACAGTTGACCAAATGATGTGAATGTCCTTCCTGGTAAGCTCCTTTTCTCATGTTCCGTGTTAAATTTTGCATATGAACAAGTTTAAGAAGCCGCCAAGTTTTATTAGAATTGTAATAGAAATATTTAGTATAGATTGTGACTTTTGATGTTTTGTTTATTAACGGAAATTTAAGGCACAAAGAATTTAATAGTTTTGACTGTAGAGAATAGCAGAAGAAAGGTGTAGCAGGAGAGACCTTCTGCTAGCCCAAGATCGTTAACTAAGATCGAAAGATTTAACTAAGAAGAGGAAGCTAGAAAGGTGAAAGAAAATATTAAAAGAGAGAACTTTGGAAGACGACTACTTAATATGTTTTATATTGGATTTGTTTTTGGATGAATGCAAATGTACAAAACCCCTCCCTATTTATACTAATTTATGGATGGTTCTAGAAATTCTTCTAGATACATCTACAAGAAATATTTAACAACTTTATCCACTACAATGCTCTAGGATATCTAGATTATTCTAGATAAATCTATACTTTTCCAAAAAATCATCTTTAGCTTTTTCACACTCCCCCTTAAAGTGATTTTTTGAAAATTACCCCAACCTTGTCACGGAAGAACTCAAACGAAGCTTTAGAAAGTAACTTGGTGAAGATATCAGCTATATTCTCCTGACTTCGTACTTCCAAAGTATTTATAGTTCCATCAAGAACCTTTTCTCGGATAAAGTGATGTTCTACCTCAATGTGCTTAGTTCTTGCATGAAATACTGGATTGTTTGAGAGCTTGATGGCACTTTGATTGTCTCCAAAAACTGCAGTTGGCTTTGATATAGGTAGTTTCAAATCTTCAGCAAGTCTTTAGAGCCATACACATTCTTGAGCAATAAGAGTTACTGCTTTATATTCTGCCTCCGTAGTTGATAAGAATTAGAATCTTTCTTTTTACTGCACCAAGAAATACCTGTTCCACCACAGAGAAAAATATAGCCCGATGTAGATCTTCGGTCATCCATATCGCCACCAAAATCAGCGTCAGTATAACCCACTAATATCAAATCATTTTTCTTTTGAAAAAATAGACCCATATCTAATGTTGAGTTAATATATTTCAGAATTCTCTTTGCAGCTTCCAAGTGTGGCTTTCTTGGTGATTGCATAAATTTGCTGACATATCCAACAGAAAAAGCAATATCCGACCTTGTAATAGTCAAATAAAGAAGACTTCCAACCAGAGCTCGAAAAGGTTTGGAATCTGCAAGAAGTGAGTCATCTTCACGCCTTAACCTCGTACTCGTCTCTAGAGGAGTAGAACATTTCTTGCTATGTTTCATTCCAAACCTGTCAACAGGCTTCTTGGCATACCCTTCTTGAGTAACAAAGATTCCTTTACTAGTGTTTGTCACCTCTAATACAAGAAAATGATATAGTTTACCCAGTTTCTTGATTTCAAATCTTATGGATAACTCTTCTTGAAGCCTTGCAACTTCATCATCATTGTTTCCTGTTATTATCATGTCATCCACGTACAAGAGAGAACAACTACATGCGAGTCTCCTTGTTTCTTAACAAACAGACTAGGATCTGAATGTGATACAACATATTCACAAAAATTTAAATATTGAGCAATTTTTTCATACCATGCTCGTGGAGCCTTCTTGAGTCCATAAAATACCTTTTTAAGCTTGCAGACATAATTAAGATGTAAGTTAGAGACGTACCCGAGAGGTTTCTCCATATAGATATCTTTGTCAAGTTCTCCGTATAAGAAGACATTTTTTATGTCAAGCTGCCACAATTTCCAACCATGTGAGGCTGCCATGGCTAGTACAACTCGAACTGATCATCTTAGCCACCAAACTGAAGATTTCTTTGTAGTCTTTACCATACTTTTGAGAAAAGCCTCAAGCAACCAACCTTGCTTTATATCTTTCTATGCTGCCATCTGCTTTTCTTTTAATTTTGTACACCCATTTGCAAGACACGGGTTGTACATCTTTTGGCTTTGGAACAAGGTTCCAAGTTTGATTTCTCACTAGAGCCTCCATTTCATCATCCATGACAAGCTCCCATTCTTTGACTCCTTTAGCCTCTTCAAATGATGAAGGCTCTTCATCGTCAATTGGCCCTGCAAAAAAACAAGAATATGTACTAATAAAGTTTTCATCTCTGAAGTGGGCTGGCTTAACAATAATTTTACTTGGTCTTTGTGAACCAAGTAAATCTTCTTCTTGATGAGTTTCACGTTGTTGAGTTTTTATGCTCCCCCTTTCACTTAGCTCCTCAGTAATTTCATTCTCTGAAGAGACACTTATGATGGGTAAGTTTTTTTCCTTCATCATATCCAATAAATATGCATTTTCTTGCCTTAGGATCCAATTTGCTCCGCTGAGAATCCGGAATATGAACGTAATAGATAAAACCAAAGACTCTAAGGTGTTTAATGTTAGGTTTTTCTCCAAAAATTAATTCATATGGTGATGCTATGTTGTTTGGAGAAAGCGACATCCTGTTGATCACATATGCTACACATTTCATACCTTCAACCCATAACGCTCTAGGTAATTTTTTGGCATGAATCCAACTCTTACATGTCTCAGTCAAGTGGCGATTTTTTCTTTCAGCCACTCCATTTTGTTGTGGCGTGTCAGCACAAGTAAGTTCTTTTTTAATAACATGCTGACGACAAAAAGAGAGGAAATCTTCGAAAGTGAACTCACCATCGTTATATGTTCGCAACCGCTTTATCCTTGAACCAAGCTCGCCTTCAACAGTTTCCTTGAACTCCTGAAACTTGTTGAATACTTCTGACTTGTACTTCACAAAATAAACCTATGTGAATCTAGTAAAATCATCAACAAAAAGTAGCATATAAGAGTAGCCAGAGAACGAACAAGTTCTTGTTGGCCCCATCAAATCACTATGAATTAGTTCTAGAGCTTGTCAAGGATCTATCAAATGGAAGACGATATGCCTTTCCATATTGACATCCTTCACAAATCTCTCCTCTACCAAAGTTGCTTAAGTTAGGTAATCCTTTTACTAGATTCAATTTTACCATGACTTTTAATCTTTATGTATTAATATGCCCAAGTTTAGTATGCCATAGATATGCAGTATCATTACTACTCATCTTCTCGATATATGAGTTTGAGGCAAATAAGACATATAAATCATTAACTCTCTTATCGATATGAATGATATCTACCTTGAGTTCTTTGATATTTCGAAGGAGCTTCACGTCATGTGGGTCAAATAGAAGATAACTTCCGGCATCTACGGTATTTGCAACTAAAAATAGATTTTTCTTCATCCCTGGAACATGAAACACACTGTTAAGAGTGATTGAATCTTTCTGTTTCTCGTTGATGACGACTGTGCCTTCTTTCTCCACGCGATGAACCATATTATCTGCTGTTACGATGACATCACGAACATTATATTCCCGAAAGTTGGAGAATTTAGATTTATCTTCCGTGACATGATGCCCACATCCTGATTCCACGATCCAGTCTCTTTCAAAATTGATAGAAGTCATGGCGTCAATTGCTCGACTCACAGCCATGAAGCACTTTCCTCAGTCTTCTTCTTCGTCAACAACTTTCTTAGTTTGAGCCATATTACTCTCCTTGGCTCGACAATATCTTTTTATGTGTCCTATTTTGCCACACCAATAACATTTGAGAGTCTTATAGTTATTTGTAGACTCTCCCTTCTTTCTTGTTGAGCTAGAACCACATGTGGATCGATAGTGCGGCATATCTCTTGTTGTTTTTCCTTCAAAGTCCCTCTTACCAGCTAAAAGAGCATTTTCTTCTCCTTCTTTGATTGATACCCCAACCATTTTGTTTGGCTAGTAACTCCTGTGACGATAATAAATTTTCAAACTCCTCCAAGGATGACTGTTGAGTCCATCCCTGAATTGATGTTACGAAGGGAATATATTCTGGCTTTAAACCATGAATAATGTTTCTTCTTATTCGTGCTTCAGAGATAGTCTCATCCGGATTTAATAAGGAAATCTTAGAACATAAATTCTTAATTCTTAAGAAATACTCGACAATAGAAAGATTACCTTAATTGGCGTTAGCCAATTTATTCTCCAATATCTACAACCGAGCTTCATTCTTCTTGTTGAATAACTGATCGAGGGTCCTCCATATTTCGTGGGCTGATTTGCACCTTATAATATGATCAATTAAATTGGAGGATATGAATCTCTTCAAGATGAATTCCGCCTTCGCATTAGTCTGCTTCCACTTCTTACATACACCATCATTCTCCGATTTGTCGACAGGAGGACTTGTGTTACTTCCGTTAACAATATCCCACAAGTTCTCACCCACAAGGTATGATTCCATACATGTCTTCCATACCTTGTAATTGGACTGATTTAACAACTCCATGCCCAGTCCATTACTACGACCACTAAAACCCATAGAGAAAATCAAGTTGAATCTATCACTTACCCGATCTTGAAATAAAATTCAGAAGCCAACGTGTGGCTATGTCTCTGATACCATGTAGAGAATAGCAGAAGAAAGGTGTAGCTGGAGAAACCTTCTGCTAGCCCAAGAGTGTTAACTAAGATCGGAAGATTCAACTAAGAGGAGGAAGCTAGAAAGGTGAAGGAAAATATCAAAAGAGAGAACTTTGGAAGAAGACTACTTAATATGCTTTGTATTGAATTTGTTTTTGGATGGATGCAAATGTATCCTCCCTATTTATACTAGTTTATGGATGGTTTTAGAAATTCTTCTAGATACATCTACAAGAAATATCTAGCAACTTTATCCGCTACAATGCTCTAGAATATCTAGATTATGTCTTCAAGAATATCTATACTAGGACATTCTAAATAAATTTATACTTTTCCAAAAAATCATCTTTAGTTTTTTCACAGTGACTTTTTTTTTAAAATTTATTTAAGCACATAAATAACACTTTAAAACGGCAAAACTCTAAAATAATAAATAAATAAATAAATACAAAAGATGATCGTTGAGGCATGCCACGTCAATATGCCTCTAATCCTCTTGTATATCAAATACTTGTGTTTTTTTTTACCGTGTGTCCATGAAAAATGGTGAGTATATCGAGTGTATTTTGTGAATGGTAAAAATAGATTGTGTGCGTCAGTGTATCCCTTTTGAGTGTGCTGTGAGGTTTGTCAGTATCTGAGCTGCTTTGTCTTTTTGGAGATATGGTGAGCCGTGAGTTTTTTTTAATCTGTTATGGACAGAGAGGGGTAAAAAATATAAACGTGTGAATATGGATGAGTAGGAGGAAATTGGGTATTTTGTCCATGAATTATGTGTCTACAATAATATTTGAGTGTGCTGTTAATTTATAGACAGGTACCGTTATTTAAATTATTACAAAGAATGGATTGTTATAATAAATGTCATTGCTATTATAAGTAGAACGACGTTATAAAAAAATAAAATATAACACGAAAATCAGGTTGCTATAGCAAGATATCGTTATAACAAGAGTCGTGTTGAGACTATAGAGTAGAAAATTGAAGGAGATGCCTTGGAAACAAGTATAAATATGGATAATTAAGACTGCATTTTACACAAAAACTCCCTCTCTCTCCTTCACTCTTTCATTTCTTTGGCTTTCTCATTTTCCCTATCCTTGTTATTTCCTTTTTAGCATTTTGAGAATATGGGAAGCCAAACAAATTCTTTAGGTGAAAATTACACAAAAGAGTTGGAAATTACAACTACAAAGATGACTGTCAAAAGGATTCTTGGCTTGGTGATGGACAACATAGATGGAGGTAATGTTATAAATTCTATTAAATAATAAGTATTTTTTTTTTTTTTTTATATTATGAATGAAAAATTGTGTCTTAATTAGTATAAGAGGATACAATGCACTATTTTGATATATAGGTAATTAAGTTTTTGTTATGTACTCCTTTTATTTCAATTATGTGTCTTATATTTTAATCAAGAAAGTAAATGCGATTTTTGAATTTCTTTGTTTTAATGTTTAATGTAATAAAATATTTCTTAGATCTTGTAGTATCAAACATGTCCAGAGGTGGCTCAAGCATATTAATGGGTTAAAGTCAAAATCGAATAGCCGCCTTAAACTTCTAAGAAAAAATAATATATTTTTTATAAAGTCTATTTTTCTAGTTTCTTGAGATGAAAGTCCTTAACAATTTCTCTATATTCGATTTCTTTTAATATTTTTTTTTAATTGGTAACATAACTAATCCATATAATCTTTCTTGATACATACTCTCTCTGTTTCAAAATAGTTGATCCTCTTTTTTTAAAATATATTTATATTTTCAAGCATAACTAATAAGACTAATTTGGTAGAATAAAACAATTATTTTAAGACGAATGAAATAGTATGAATCAGTTTGGCTTCTTCATTTTTTTTGGGGCGGAGGGTGTGGGGAGGGGGGTTCTCACCTGACGTCCGACATCCATGTTGGAGTCCGATTAATTTAGATTCACATTGAAAAATCCTGCTGTGAGGTAAAACGCTCTCTACCAAAGACGGCTTCTAACTCAAAGTTCGAACTCAAGATCTTTAGTTAAAGATAGAACTCCACTTCAACATTTGATTTAAGTCTTCACATGTTTATTTCTTTCATTTTGAATTTACTTGTAAGTAAAATAAAAAATTCTGACTCCGTTACTGATTTGTTACAGATGATGAAAGGAAGAGGGAAGTGATCTCTTTGGGAATAGGAGACCCAACAGCTCATTCTTGCTTCCACACAACAGATGCAGCTAAGGAAGCTGTTGTTGAAGCCCTTCTTCTTGATAAATTCAATGGCTACTCTTCCGCTGGTGGTCTTCCCATTACTAGAAAGTAATTTTTTTTCTTCCTATTTAATTCATATTTTGAGAGTTTATAATTTGTGTGCTAATAATAGATTAATCTTTTATACTATCAGACAAGGTGGTAGGTAGAACCGAGGGGTTCATTCGGTCGGTAGGGCCGAGGGGTTCATTTGATGAACTCAGAAAACTATATTATTTATATATGGTTAAGATTAGCTTTTATGTATATTAAGTGTTGACCCCCTACAATTATTTCATGTGTTTACTTTTACATATCTTGAATCTCCTTAGTGAAAATCCTGATCGGTCGCTGTTATTATCAGAGTATATGTAACTCTTCATGTTATATCTTAGCGAATAGTCAGTTGAACATCCTTCGTTAAAGGAAATTGAATTGTATTTGTATCATAAAGGAGATAAGCATTCAGTACCGCCCAAAACTATTGTCAAAATTGACATGACACACTTCAACTTCACAGGGGTTCTATTACCACTTGAACTCACTTTTAGCATATTTTTTATCACCCTTTATAGTGCTGATGTGACACCTTTATTACATAAAATGAGACCCACGTCACAGGTTCCACATCAGCTAAAAAGGTTGACAAATGATGCCACGTCAACTAAAAAAGATGACAAATATATGTGAAAATTTAGTTCGATAATAAAATCTTCATAAAATTGAAATGTGTCGTAGTAAATTTAGTCATAATTCAAGGGTTCTGGATGCTTACAGAAAGTAGTGTAAACATGTACGTCATGTCTTTATATAATTTTATATTTTATCGATGTGTTATATATACTAAAGTCTTTTTTTTTTTTTTTACTATGAACAGGGCAATTGCAAGCTACTTGTCAAGAGATCTTTGTGATGATTTATCACCAGAAGATGTGTACATTACTGTTGGTTGCACACAAGCTATAGAAATATCAATATCTATTCTTGCAAAACCAAATTCTAATATTTTGCTACCAAGGCCTGGCTACCCAACTTATGCACTTTGTGCTAATTATAGAAATGTTGAAGTTAGGTACTATGATATTATATTCACCGTTTTCCTCTTTTTTGTATCTGAATTTGCTATACTTTTTCGAAAATAGCCTCTCTACCTCCTCGAGGTAGTGGTATGGGTTGCGTACACTTTACCCTTCCCAGACCTCAGTTATGAAATTTTACTGAATATGTTATTGTTGTAGGTACTATGATCTTGTAGCTGAGAAAAATTGGGAAGTTAATTTGGAGGCAATTGAAGATTTGGCTGACCAAAATACTATTGCAATTGTCATTATAAATCCCGGGAATCCTTGTGGAAATGTTTACTCATATGACCATTTGGAGAAGGTTAGCATTTTGTAATTTCACTCTTTAACAAACGTGAATTTTTTATGGACTTTTTTGTTGAAGAGTCTCACATCGGATGAAAAAGGGGTGGTTGGTCTCGTTATATGATTTTGAACAATTCTCTCCACATGAGCTAGCTAATTCTCGAGGTTGACTTACGCCCAAGATTTATTTCTTTAACATGATATCAGAGTCAGACCGATGAATCCAAATGAATCTTGAGTCTAACTCAATATGCCATTGGAAATTAGGACTTTTAGAAAGTATGTTGGAAACTTTTCCAACGAGCCAATTTTTGATAGAAATTAATTAGCATTTTGTATGCGGATTCTGAAAAAATACCATGTTCCGAAGGCGTAATTAAAAAATGCTTACATCAAAGTAGTTATCAACGATGAATTCCTATATTCCTCCTTGATCATATATATATATTTTAGAAAGTTATATATGCTCTGTCGATCTAATTAAAAATTATTTATTTTATTTTTTCAGATAGCAAAAACCGCAAAGCGAGTGAAGACATTGGTCATAGCAGATGAAGTTTATGGACATCTTGCTTTTGGAGAAACCCCATTTATATCAATGGGATTATTTAGTTCAATAACACCAGTATTTATACTTGGTTCATTGTCAAAAAGATGGTTAATTCCTGGTTGGAGACTTGGTTGGTTTGTCATTAACGATCCTAATTGCACCTTCAAATCCCCTAAGGTAAGTTTGTAGATTACTTTGTAACAAAAATAGTCGGCATGATACATAAACGTGTTCTTAATTTAATTTAGCCTCAGCTGATGCCTATGCTTTCCAACTTTGAGTGTGCATAAATATACACTTAAAATATTATAGAATTGCTGAAAGAGTAGACGCACACGTTCTACATGACAAATCTTGCGCAATTTGTTTAAGTGTTTACTCGTGCACACCAAAAGTTGAAAGGCGTAGATGTCAGTGAGGACCAAGTTGAAAGACACATTTATATATTATGCCAAAACAGTCTGTCGTTAAATCAAAAAAAAAAAGTTAAAGGAAGAGAGTCGAGAGAACAAATTTATTTTTATGAAAATAAAGAAAGACTTCTGGTAGTCACTAAAAACATAAATATATGAGTTGCGCAAGAAGTTCTTTCAGTTAAAATGTTATTTAATATTAAATAAATCATCAATTTCGAACCTAGTTACTTGAAAAGGTCAGAATTTTAAACTTATAAGCTTCAAATTCTGGCTCAGTCTAGATTAATGCTGATGAATTTTAAAAGATCTCGCTAGCTATATTTAGTGACAGATCAGCAATGAATTTCGTATATTAATTTATTTTAAGTGTTGTACTGCTTTATATGTTATACTACTAATTATCACAAATTTTTAATTCATTTCACAGGTTATTGAGCGTATCAATAAGTATCTCGACATATGTGCAAGTGCAACAACTTTCATACAGGTAATTCGTCGTCTATATATATATATATATATATATATATAAATTATGGCATCTTTTCATAGCTAAACAACATTTATTTTAATTAGTTAATGGTGTTACAATGTAATAAAATATTTACATAATCAAATCAACCCTGTAAAATAAGTACTATATGTAAATTCTTTGATCAACCAGTAAAAATGGATAACCTATACCATAATAGGCTAAAGAATTTAATTTATATCCACCAATGATATGAATATTAATATAGTGTAAATTGTAAATCATATTTATACTATTAAATGCGATGCAGTCCTTCCTCGAACCACATGATATCAAATTATTTTTTTTAACCTATCCGGAGAAAATTCATATATATATAGCCATGTTTGAACGCATGTATTGAAAAAATGTCTCGGACTTTCACTTATTAAATTTTGAAATCTAAAATAATGATTATTTTTCAAAAATAAGGCTGAAAAAAGATAAATGACGTTATTTCTATCTATCAAAATTTGATTTGTTGTAATAGATAACCTATTCTTTAAAAAATACATTATAAAGTATATTGATAGTATATACTATAACTTAAGTTGTTTTATTTATTTTTTCTATAAACATTTTTTTTTTAATGTTGCAGGCAGCAGTCCCCAAAATTATTAAAAACACCAAAGAGGATTTCTTTAGGAATACACTCAAAATGCTCAAGAAAAATTCAGATTTATGTTATGAAAAGATACTAGAAATTCCATGCATAAATTGCCCTTACAAATCTCAGGGCTCAATGGTTGTTATGGTAACTTTCTAATTTCTTGCCGCACTCGTGTCAGATTCTTTTAAAAAATAAATTTCATACACTTTTGTCCCTTACTTTTTGCTTTTATTTATTTTAGGTCCTTACTATTCTTTATTTTTATTTTCTCTTTGAAGGTGAAGATCATTACAACTCTCCTCCAAGATATAAGTGATGATATGGACTTTTGCTTTAAGCTTGCCAGGGAGGAATCTGTCATTCTACTTCCTGGTATTGCATATTTTTTTTGGAATAAAATAAATTAAAAGAGTATCGTATAAAATGAAACAGATGGAGATAAAAACGGACCTATACTAAATTGTGGTATAAACAACTTACATTATATAAAGTATTTTCACTAATTAATTATTTTGTGAAGGGGAGTGTTGGAGTAACTGGTAAAGTTGCTGCCATGTGATCAGGAGGTCACAGATTAAAACCTTGAAAACAAATACACCCTTGTGGTGGGGTGCTTTCCTGAACCCTGCACATAGCGAGAGTTGTAGTGCATCGGGCTGCCATTTTTTACACTAATTAATTCTGCATCATGATAAATGAGAATTTTCCTCTCTTATGCAACAAATTTGGACTAATTATCTTGGTTTTATTATAATTATTATGTTTATGAACATTTTAAAATTAGGGGAGAAATGGTTTTCTAATCCTTTACCAAAAACAAAGCTTTATGTCAATTTTAGTAGAGAATTTCGTTTTTACACGTAAGAGATCTGAAATGGTTATTTTTTTCTATTTAAATTGTTAAAAGACAAGCGATCTCATTTGATCTAATTCCAGGAGCTCTTTTTTCTTTTTTCAGGAACTGCTATGGGACTAAAAAATTGGGTTAGAATCACATTTGCAGTTGAGCCATCTTGTCTTGAAGAAGGATTAAAAAGACTGAAATCTTTTTGCCTCAGGCATTCCAAGCCCAAAAAATGATGTGTTAAATTATTTGATGTTAATTCTCTGAATTTTATTTTGATTTTCTTGGTCAATTTGGCCAATAAATTTGGAAAGAATAATGTTTCTTGTAAAACTTTGTTGAGTAGGAAGTTATTTTTGTTAAGAAGTCTTTTATATTTAATACTAGACTTTTGAATGCAAATTCAAATTGAATCCTAAACATCGATAGAAATTAAATCAGATGACTTTGAAAAACACAATTTCGAGAAATTGAAGATAAAGTGGGAGGAGGAATACGATTTCGTGGGGTTTATGTAGATAAAATTTCTCCTTTAATGGAGAAATTGAAGATGAAGTGGGAGGGGGAACACGTTCTGTGAGATTTATGTAGATAGCAGATCTGCAAACGAGAAAAGAGTAGTAATACACAGTGTCTTTCTCCTTTTGTGACATATCGGTGTAATTTAGGGAGAAAAAGTAAAATCAGGAATTTATGTACTTATTTTAAAGAGTTGAAATTTTAAATAATTAAAATAAGTTAAGGTGTGATATTATGAAATTTATCCATAATAATATTGTTTACAAAGTTTTTGTATACCAACCAAGCATTATACTATCCAAATACACAAGTATGTCATCAAAAAACAGTCTTGATTTAATCGATTGAGCGTCTTGCAGCCCGTACTAACTTAAATTAAAAGTGGTGTTTCTGTAGAGGTGCGCCAAGCTTCACCTTAGCAACAAGTCGAGAGTTGATGGTGATTGGTCACAATTGCTATTAAAAAGCTCCTACTAACATCACTATTTCACGCTCACTAAAATTTTATTACACCAAAATCACTATAACTATTTCTCATAACGAAAAAAGTCATTCACCTTTCTCTAAATACCACAGTAAGCTTTTTTTTTTTTTTGTCAACCACTACCTTTATTTTTATTAATGCAAAATCGAAGTTAAAGAGTTAAAAGATGCAGAAGCATCTTTGACAATCCAACTAGGAAAACAAGAAGTCCACACTAATTTGTCTAACAATATAAGAGAAAATTTTACCATATTGTGCGCAACCATATTCCAAGATCTAGGAATATATGTAATTGAAACTTCTTCAAATATCCTCATTAGCTTCCATATGTCTTCACACGTAAATACCACAGTAAGTCACTAAACAATTTGGAGCTATAATATCAATCAACTTTGCCTTAACATCACCGAAAAAGTCTCATTCTGAGACGTTTGACTTGATAAAATTGAGTGACTTTTCCGCCATATTCTTCTCTAGAAAGTAACAAACTCCATGAATTCTTCATCATTCTCCATTGCTACCAAAGTCTCAGGCACAAGACAAACTTCAATATCTACACTCCCATCTTCAACTCCAGGAAATAATGTAACTTTCCCATCACCTTTATTTGCCATTCCACTTCTCACACCCATTGGTTTCCCCCAACCAAAATCACAACTATAAACACTAAACTTTGGTGAACTACTAATTGCCAATCTATTAGCCACAAATATTGATTTCTTACTAAATAGCACA
This sequence comes from Capsicum pubescens, assembly GCA_030864215.1. Classification (NCBI taxonomy): domain Eukaryota; kingdom Viridiplantae; phylum Streptophyta; class Magnoliopsida; order Solanales; family Solanaceae; genus Capsicum; species Capsicum pubescens. The sequence goes on along the minus strand of CM061549.1, from coordinate 26,627,536 downwards.
GGTTTTTCAACCCACTCTTTGTATAAATTGACAACTTCATCATACTTTTGTGAAGCAATGACTTTGTTCATTTCTAATGCTGCAAAACCAAGTCCATTTTCTAGCAATTCTCCTGCTTTTATCTTAATTGGCTGGAAATATATTGCATTCCCCCAGTATTCTTCGCGTAGAGGCGGATTTAGCCTTGTTCTTGTCCCTATGACAATGTTCATAGTGACTTCTTCGTTGATGTTAACGCGACGACAACGTGTGACGGACCTGTTGGAAAAATATTAGAGATGGAACTACTAATAATTAGATACAATAAACCACACAGAATAAGTTATAGGATAAGAGTTTTGGTTGTAAAAAGTAGAGCATGCAGTAGCAAAGCTAGGAATTTAAGTGGATTTAGAACAAAAGTTATGTACTAAAATGTTACGACGCTTGGTGTAACGTAAAATAATTTCTCAACCCCCTTTGACATTATACTGAAATTTTCTCGTATTTGAAGAAAATTCATCAGATTATCTATAACAAAAAAAAATAAAAGTATTTTTATTTGTGCAAATCGATGAAGGGCATGTGGTTCAACCCCTTGACCTTATTTAGCTCCGTCCCTACTTTCAAGATACAACGTACCACTTACTTCCTCCGTCCCATTTTACTCATCTCAAATTGGGATGACACAATTATTAAGAAAAATAATAAGTAGCATAGCTAGTTTACCATAGTAAACCTATTAAATGATGTTTACATTTTACTTTAAAGAAAAAGTAATTAATGCAAAGGGTAAAATATGGAAAAATAAATTTGTCTTGTCTTGATAAGTAAAAAAGAAGAAGTAAAATGAAACACCAAATTAGAAAATTTGAAACGGGTAAAATGGGATTTTCTAATATGCACTCCAATAGAAATAATAGGCACGTTAAATTTTGAATCTCCCAAAATAAAATAGACATGTTGTATAAAGATTGAAACAATAGGCACGTTAAATTTTGAATATAAGGTTAAGAAAAATACCTCCATAGATGAGCCAAGAAAGCTTGTAGAGAAGAAATGGACTTAGTACCCATTATAGAGTTAGCTTTTGCTTTCAATTTACAGACATTTTCTTTACTGAGATGAAAAATCCTTTCCTTCAATATTGGCAACTCCATACACTCAGATAATTTTTCATCATCCAATTTCAAAGGCAAATAAATTGGTGGACGTATATTCTGAGGAAACCATCTTTCTAAAACCGGAAGTCGAGTAATAAACTCGAATCCACGGGATATTTCGGACCAAGAATTAAAGAAATGCCAGAAACAAGTCCCGTCCCCCACGCTATGACTCATAGTGCAACCGATAAAATAACCATCGACGAGTTCTGTTACTTGTACTCCAAGTAGAGGCTTCGAAACACATTGCACGCTACGTACTTTGTTGAGTGGAAAAAGGGAATGAACAATAGGTGGCACATAACGAGATTCAACAATCTCCTTTACTGTTAAATCTGGCGCAATAGCGTGAGTGAACTCAGCTCCAGAGTTATTGCAAATGATGGAGAAAGAAGTAAGTGTGTCATCGTTAGGGTTTTTGGTTGTGGAAAAACGGCCGGCTAGAGGAGGAAAAAAGTCTAAGGTGCGCGAAAGCGTGCCTTTCAAGTGGTCAACTAAAGAAATACAGTTAAGTGATTTGAATAGAGTGTTTTGTTGTTGTGGAGTTGGTTTTTTGAAGAGGAGGCCTTTTTGGATTGTGTCAACAAGGAGGAATTGTAAATCCCATGGTGTCATTTCAATATTTTGGGAAATGAATTTGTTTCCATTGTTTGAGCTTGAAGATGCTCCAACTAAGCAAGTAGAGATGATTTGAATTTCTTTCATTTTTTTCTTGAGAAAGTACAAGGGGATTTAGTTTGAGAGAGTTGAAAAGCATCTATGATTTTTATGGGGAAAATTCATGGTTGTGCAGAGCATATATAATAGGACAAGTGTAAAAACAAAATATTAAAGAGTACATCACTTACAATATAACTAGAGACTAAGCAGCATTATGAAATTAGATACTTTCTCATTACATCTTTACTCGTTCATTTTTGACTTGACACATACCTTAAGAAGTAATAAATATTCCCTTCCGTTTCGCTTTAGTTGATCCTCTTTCTAAAAATATTTATTTCAATTTAGTTGTCCCTTTTGATGAAATCAAGAGTATTTTGTTATGTTCTTCCAATACTACCCTCAACATTAAATGACTAAACAAAGTATATTTACTCAAATTTATATTTTCAAACCATAATTAATAAGACTAATTTGGTAAAATAAACCCCTAATAAATATTTTCTCAAGAAAAGTGTCAAGTCAAAAAGGGCCAACAATTTTGAAACGGAGGGAGTAATAGAAATAATATAATAAATAGCATTTAATAGCAAGGATATAAAATGGACAAAAATAAGCAAATTATCCATTAGTTTTTCAAAATAAACAAGTATGCCGAACGTCTATTTTTGATAGCATGAACAAGTAATTAAAAATGGACGGAGGGAGTACAACATTAATATATACAACATGAAAATGTGTCAAATATGTATATATAGAAAAAAAAAGTACTAGTTTGTTACATAAAATTTATACATAAAAGATATAAAAATAAAATACATAAAATTTTTGGAGAATTATTTTATTTAAATTGTAAAAGATTATACTGAACCATTTCTTGATTGGGGTGACAAAGGTAACATGACATGATCAGAACACATGCTTTGAGATCTGAAAATTAAATTGCTTTACTTTATGAATTTACCAAACATTTCTCTGGCTGGACTCCCAAACGACCCCATGATGTTTAAATTTAGATATAATATCTTGTAGGAATTATAACAAATGAAAAAAAAAAGAAAAGAGACTCAATATGAAGATATGATTTTATGGACAGGTGCGATAGTTACTTATAGAGAGTGAAAATAAACAATGTATCTATCTTTTCATAAAAAGATTGATGTATCCTATAAAGATTGGATACATCTTTTCAATTAATGAACAAACATATATATTATATACAAAAAGTTGAACAATAGACGCATTAAATTTTGATGAACTTAAAATAGAAAAGCCATGTGTATAAAGATTGAAACAATGTATATATATATATGTGAAAGATACCTCAATAGATGAGCCAAGAAAGCTTAGAGAAGAAATTGACTTGGTACCCATTTCAGAGTTAGCTTTTGCTTTCAATTTACACACAGTTTCTTTACTGAAATGAAAAATCCTTTCCTTCAATATTGGCAACTCCATACACTCACATAAGTTTTCATCATCCAATTTTGAAACAGGAAATTGAGTAATAAACTCGAATCCACGAGATACAAGTCCTATTCTCGATGCTATGACTCATAGATCAGCCATAAAATAACCGCTCTGTTACTTCTAGTCAAAGGAGAGGCTTTGTAACACATTCCATGTTACATACTTCTTTGAGCGAAAAAAAGGGAACGAATAAAGGTGGCACGTAATAGGATCCAAGAATCTCCGTTACTGTTAACGCTGGAGCGATAACGTGAGTGAACTCAGTTTCAGAGTTATTGCAAATGATGGCGAAAGAAGTAAGTGTGTCATTGTTAGGGTTTTTGGTTGTGAAAAAATAGCCGGCTAGAGGAGGAGGAAAAAAGTCTTAAGGTGCGCGAAAGCGAGGCTCTCAAATGGTCAACCAAAGAAACAAATTTGAGTGATTTAACTAGAGTGGTTTGTTGTTGTTGAGTTAGTTTCTTCAAAAGGAGGCCTTTTTAGATATAGTCCCCAAGAAGGAGGAATTGTAAGTCCCATAGCGTTAATTCAATATTTTGGGAAATGCGTTTGTTTCTATTGTTTGAAATTGAAGATGCTCCAACTAAACAAGTAAAGATAATTTGAATTTATTCCAAATTGTTTTTCTAAGGAGAATGTGTTAGGGGATTTAAATAGTTTGAGAGAGAGAGAGAATTGAAGGGCCTCTATGGGTTTTTTCGAAAAGGTTAAAGAATATGAAAAGTATATATAACGGAGTAGTTGTTGCCCAAAACAAAAGAATCATAAAAGATCAGATCACTTAAAATTTAAGTAGCGCATAGATTGTACTACGGACAGTGAAAAATGAAATAACATTAGTGCATAGGTCATACGACTCGCTAGTTAGATACAATGTAGTGGAACCACCGAGCGATTTTCTCCCAAAATCATGCCGGGGCTCCAGGAACATGCCCGGGCTCCAGGAACATCCCCTGAACCGTGGGCTAACACCCACCAAAAGCTGTAAAAAATAGGTCATTCACGCTGTTTTGGCCGTTTGACTTGCAGATGGCCCCAACAACCCTGCCGAACCAACCAGATCCACTCAACATGATACTTGAGGGCCGTTGGGTGATTTTCGTCAAAAATTAAGCTCGGGACTAGGCAAACTCTATATCGTGGGCTAACACCCACTGAAAGTCGCAAAAATGAGTCGTTTATGATAAGTTAAGATGAGGTATTATATAATTTATCTATAATAATATTGTTTACAAAGATTTAGTATACCAACCAAATATGGCACGCCCCGGTCGATGTTCAGCCCACAGTATGCCCGGACCCTAGGTCCAACCCTGGAACCATGGGTTATAACACACCGATTTGGCCAAAAAATGCCCCGTTCGCATCGTTTCACCCATTTGACCACCCAAATGGCCCCGCCCCAGTCGATTTTTGATCCATAGCACGTCCGGACCCTGAGCCAATCCCCGAAACTATGGGCTATAACACACCGATTTAGCTCGAAAATGCCCTGTTCGCACTATTTTGCCCGTTTGACCACCTAAATAGGCCCACCCACACTAACGGGCCATACTAGGTTGCTCCCCAGCCTCCCTGGCATGCCCCGATCAATTTTTAGCAAACAACATGCCCGGACCCTAGGCCCATCCCCAGAACCGTGGGCTATAACACATCGATTTAGCCCAAAAATATCTCGTTTGTGCTTTTGCCTGTTTGACCACCCAAATGACCTTGCCCACCCCAACGGGCCACGCTAGGCAGCTCTCCAGCCTCCCTAGCATGCCCCTGTCAATTTTCATCCCACGACATGCCTTGACCCCGGGCCCACCCCGGAACCATGGGCTATATCAAGCTAATTTAGCCCAAAAATGCTCCGTTCACGCCATTTGACCACCTAAATGGCCCCGCCCACACCAACGTGCGATACTAGGCCGTTACCCAGCCTCCTTGGTATACCCCAGTCGTTTTTTGGCCCACAGCATGCACGAACCCCAGGCGCATCCTCAGAACCGTGGGCTAAGCACACTGATTTAGCCCGAAAATGCCCCATTCGCGCTGTTTCGCCCGTTTGACCACCCAAATGGCCCTGCCCACCCCAACGGCCCCAACTGACCTTCTCCCCAACCTCCTTGGCACGCCTCAATTAATTTTTGGCCCACAGAACCGTGGGCTATAGCACATCGATTTGGCCTGAAAATGCCCCATTCGCGCCGTTTTGCCCGTTTGGCCACCCAAATTGTCCCACCCACACCAACGGGCCACAATAGGCTGCTCCCAGCCTCTCTTGCATGTCCCGATCAATTTTCAGCAAACGACATGCGCAGACCCCGGGCCCACCATTAAAATCGTGGCTATAGCACACCGATTTGGCCCGAAAATGCCCCGTTCGCGCTGTTTTGCATGTTTGACCACTCAAATGTACTCGCCTACACCAACGGGCCACACTAGACCGTTCTCCAACCTCCTTGGCATGCCTCAGCCGATTTTTGGCCCACGGCAAGCCCGGACTCTAGGCCCACCCTCGAAACCATGGGCTATAGCACACCGATTTGGCTCGAAAATGCCCCATTCATGTCGTTTTACCTATTTGACCATCCAAATAGTCTAGCCCACACCAACGGTCCATACTAGGCCGCTCCCCAGCCTCCCAGGCATGCTCGATCGATTTTTAGCCCACGGCACGCCCGGACCCCATTCCCACCCTTGGAACCGTGGGCTATAACACACCGATTTAGCCTGAAAATGCCCCGTTCGCATTGTTTCGCCCATTTGACGACCCAAATGTCCACGCCTACACCAGCGGGCCACACTAGTCTGCTCCCCAGTCTCCCTGTCATGCCCCGGTCGATTTTTGGCCTACGACACGCCCTTACCACGGGCCCACCCCTAGAACCGTGGGCTATATCACACCGATTTGGCTCGAAAATGCCTCGGTCGCGTTGTTTCGCTTGTTTAACCACACAAATGGCCCCTCCCACACCAACGGTCACACTAGGGTGCTTCAGAGCATCCCTGGCACGCCCTGATCAATTTTTGGCCCACGGCACGCCCAGACCTTGGGCCCACCTCTGAAATAGTGGGCTATAGCTCACCGATTTGGCCCAAAAATGTCCTGTTCGCATTGTTTTGCCCGATTGACCACCCAAATGACCCCGCTCACACCAACAGGCCATATTAGGCCGCTCCCCAGCCTCTCTGGCACGCCCCGGTCGATTTTTTCCCTACTACACGGTCAAACCTTGGGCCCACCCTTGGAACGGTGAGCTATAGCACACCGATTTGGCTAAAACACACACCATTTGCACCATTTCATATGTTTGACCACCCAAATGGCCCCACCCATACTAGGCCACTCCTCAGCCTGCTTGGAATACCCCGGCCAATTTTTTGGCCACAGTACGCTTGAATCTAAGGCCCACACCTAGAACCGTGGGCTATAGCACACCGATTTGGCTTGAAAACATCCCGTTTGTGCCGTTTTGCTCGTTTGATCACTCAAATAGACCCGCCCATACCAATGGGCCGCAAAAGGCCACTCCCCAGCCTTCCTGGCACACCCTGGTCAATTTTTGAACCACGGCACGCCCGGACCCAAGCCCAACCCCAGAACCGTGGGCTATAGCACACTGGTTTGGTCCAAAAATGCCCTATTCGTACTGTTTCACCCATTTGACCACCCAAATGGCCTTACCCACCCTCGGAACCTGGGGCTATAGAACTTTGATTTGGCCCGAACATGCCCTGTTCGCGCCGTTTTGCCAGCTTAATAACCCAAATGGCCCCACCTACACCAATGGGCCATACTAGGCCGCTCTTCAGCCTCCTTAGCATGCCCCGAATGATTTTTAACACACGACACGCCCAGATCCTGGGCCCACCCCCAGAATCGTGGGCTATAGTACACCGATTTAGCCTAAAAATATCCCATTCTCGCTGTTTCGCTTGTTTGACCACCAAAATGGCCTCGCCCACATTAATGAGACACACTAGACCTCCCTGAATGCCTCAGTTGATTTTCGGCCAACGAAACGCTCGAACCCCAAGCGAACTCCCGGAACCGTGGGCTATAGCACACCGATTTGCCTTAAAATACCCCGTTAGCACCGTTTAGCATGTTTACCACCCAATTGGACTCACCCACACCAACAGGACACACTTGGCTGCTCTACAGCCTCCCTGGCATGCCCTGATCAATTTTCAGTCCACGGCACACCGGACCTTGGGCCACCCCCAAAAACCGTGGCTATAGCTCTTCGATTTGGTCCGAAAATGCTCCCTTCACGCTGTTTTTCCTGTTTGACCACCCAAATGGCCCCATCTACACCAACGAGCCATACTAGGCCGCTCCCCAATCTCCCTAGCATGCCCCGATTAATTTTCGGCCCACGGCACTCCCGGACCCCGAGCCCTCTCCCTTAATCATGGGCTATAGCACATCAATTTATTCCGAAAATGCCCTGTTCGTACCGTTTCTCCTGTTTGACCATATAAATGGCCCCGCGCACATCAACGAGACATACTAGGCCGCTCCCCAGCATCCCTAGCATGCTCTGGTTGATTGTTGGCCTACGGCAGGTCCGGACCCCGAGCTCGCACCCGTAACTGTGGGCTATAGCTCACCGATTTAGCCTAAAAATGCCCTATTCACATTGTTTCTCCTGTTTGACCACCCAAATAGCCCCGCCCATACCAATAGGCCATACTAGGCCGCTTCCCAGCCTCGCTGGCACAACCCGATTGATTTTTGATCCACGACATACCTGGACCCTGGGCACACCCCCGTTCATGCCATTTCGCGCGTTTGACCATCCAAATGGACTCGCCTAAGCCAACGGGCCACACTAGGACACTCTCGAGCCTCCCTGGCATGCCTCGGTCGATTTTTGGCCCATGATACGCTGAACCCCGGACCCACTCTCGAAATCATGGGCTATAGGACACCAATTTAGCCCGAAAATGTCCCGTTCACGCTGTTTCTCCCGTTTGACCACCCAAATGGATCTGCCCACACCAATGGGCCATACTAGGTTGCTCCCTAACCTCCTTGGCATGCCCCAATTAATTTTTAGCCCACGAAACGCTCGGACCCTAGGCCCACCCCATAACCGTGGGCTATAACACGCCAATTTGGCCCAAAAATATCTCGTTCGCGCTGTTTTTCTCGTTTGACAACCCAAATTAGCCCCGTCCACACCAACAGGCCACTCCCAGCCACCCTGGCATGTCCCGATCATATTTTGGCCCATGATACACCTGGAACCCGGGCCCACCCCCGAAATTATGGGCTATAACATATCAATTTGTCCCGAAAATGCCCCGTTCGTGCCGTTTCTCCCTTTTGGTTAACCAAATGTCCCCGCTCATACCAAAGGCCACACTAGACCGCTCCCTAGCTTCCCTAAAATGCCCCGATCAATTTTTGGCCCACGACACGCACGGACCCTAAGCTCAACCCCGAAACCGTGGGCTATAGCACACCTATTTGGCCTGAAAATGCTCAGTTTATTTTGTTTCGCTCGTTTGACCATCGAAATGGCCCTGCCTACACCAACGGCCCACACTAGGCCGCTCTCCAGCCTCTCTGGCACGCCCCCATCGATTTTTAGCCCATAGCACGCTCGGACCCCGTGGGCTATAGAACACCGATTTGGCCCTAAAATGCCTCATTCGCGCTGTTTTTCCCGTTTGACCACCCAAATGGTTCCGCCTACACTAATGGGCTAAACTAGGTTTCTCCCCAGCCTCCCTGGCATGCCCCGATCAATTTTTGGTCCACAGGACACCCGAACCTCAAACCCACCCTCAGAACCGTGGATAATAACACATCAATTTGGCTCGAAAACACTTCGTTCACGCTGTTTCACCCGTTTGACCACCCAAATGGACCTGCCCTCACCAACGGGATGCACTAGGCTACTCCCCATTCTCCCTGGCACACCCCGATCGATTTTTGGCCCATGGCACGCCCGAACCCCGGTCACATCCCCGGAACTGTATCTTATAGCACACCAATTTGGCTAAAAAATAACCCGTTCTCGTCGTTTTGCCTGTTTGACCACCCAAATGGCCCCTCCCACAAACTGATCCCACCCCCGAAACCGTGGGTAAAAACATACTAATTCGGCCCAATAATGCCCCTTTCGCACCATTTCGCTTGTTTGACCACCCAAATGGCCCCGCCGATACCAACGGGCCACACTAGTCCTCTCCCATCCCCCTTGGCATGCCTCGGTTGATTTTTGGCCCATACACTCCCGAAACCCGAGCCCACCCCCAGAACCGTGGGTTATATAGCACACCGATTTGGCCAAAAAATTTCCCATCCGCTCTATTTTTACCGTGTTCACGAAAATGGCCCCGCCTACAACAAAGGACCACACTAGGATGCTCTCCAACCTTCCTGGCATGCTTCGGCCAATTTTTGGCCCAAGGCATAGCCGGACCCCAGGCACACCACCGAAACCGTGGGCTATAACACATCGATTTGGCCCGAAAATGCCCCATTCGTGCTGTTTTGACTGTTTGACCACCCAAATGACCCCGACCACTCCAAGGGGCCACTTTAGGCCACTCCCCAACCTCCCTAGCATGCCTTGGTCGATTTTTGACCCACGGCACACCCTGACCCCGTGCCCACCCAAAATGCCCCGTTCGCGCCGTTTCGCCCGTTTGACCACTCAAATGGCCCTGCCCAAACCAACGAGCAATACTAAGCCGCTACCCAGCCTCCCTGGCATGACCTGGTGAATTTTTGACCCACAGTACGGCCGAATCCCGGGCCCACCCCCAGAACCGTGGGCTATAACACACTGATTTGACACAAAATGCCCCGTTCCCGTTGTTTTGCCTTTTTGATCACCCAAATGTCTCCGCCCACTCCAACGGGCCATACTAGGCCGCTCCCCTACCGCCTTAGCACGCCTCGATCGATATTTGGACTACGGTACGCCTGGAGTCGTGTTCTTTAGCACACCAATTTAGGCCGAAAATGCCCTGTTCGCGCCGTTTCATTTATTTAACCACCCAAATGGCCCTGCCCCGACCAATGGGCCATACTAGGCCGCTCCTCAACCTCCCTAGCACGCCTTGATGAATTTTCGGCCCACGATACACCCAGATTCCATGCTAACCGCCGGAACCATGGGCTACATCACACCGATTTGGCATGAAAATTTCCCGTTCGCGTTGTTTCACCCAATTGACCACCCAAATGGCCCCACCCACACAAATGGGCCACATTAAGCCACTCTTTAGACTCCCTGGCATGCCCCGATCAATTTTTGGCCCACGACACGCCCATACCCCGAGCCCACCTCCAAAACCGTGAGCTATAGCTCACCGATTTGGCCCAAAAATGCCCTGTTCGCACCGTTTTGCCCGTTTGACCACCCAAATAGCCTTGCCCACACCAACGGGCCACACTAGGACACTCTCCATCCTCCCTGGCATGCCCAGTCTATTTTTGGACCACGATACGCCTGGACCCTGAGCCCACCCTCTGAACCGTGTGCTATAGCGTACCGGTTTGGCCTAAAAATGCGTCGTTCGTATCATTTCCCCCATTTGACCACCCAAATGGCCACTCGCCCTGACCCCGGGCCCATCCCCAGAATCGTTGGCTATAACGCACCGATTTGGCAAAAAAAATGCCCCGTCTGCGCCGTTTAGCCCTTTTGACCACCCAAATGACCCCGCCCACACCAACGAGACACACTAGGCTGCTCTATAGCCTCCTTTGCACGCCCTGGACAATTTTTGGCCCACGATATGACCGGACCTCGGGCCCACCTCCGAAACCATGGGCTATACCACACTAATTTAGCCCAAAAATGCCCGTCCATGCTGTTTAGCCTATTTGACCACCTAAATGGCCTCGCCCACACCAACAGGCCACAATAGGCCACGCCCCACCCTCCCTGACATGCCCCGATCGATTTTCGGCCCACAGAATGCTCGAACCCCAGGCCCACCCCACAACAACGGGATATAGCACATTGATTTGGCCCGAAAATGCCTCGTTCGCACTGTTTTGCTTATTTGACAACCTACAAAAATGTCCCGATTGATTTTTGGCCCACGGAATGCCCATATTTTGGGCCTTCTCCTGGAACAGTGGGCTATAGGACACTGATTTGGCCCAAAATTTCCTCGTTCGTGTCGTTTCGCCCGTTAGACAACCCAAATAGCCCCACCCATACTAACAGGACACACTAGGCCATTCCCCAGCCTTTCTGGCACGCCCCAATCAAATTTTGGCCCACAGAACGCTAAGCTTCGAGACCACCCCCGGAACCGTGGGCTATAGGACACCGATTTGGCCCGAAAATGCCCCGTTAACAATGTTTTGCCCGTTTGGCCACCTAAATGGCACCGCCCATACCAATGGGCCACACTAAGCCACTCCCTAGCGTCCCTAACACACCTCAATTAATTTTTGACCCACGACCCGCACGGACCTCGAGCCCACCCCTAAAACCATGGGCTATTACACGCTAATTTGGCCCAAAAATATCTCGTTCGCGTCGTTTCGCCCATTTGATCAATTAAATGGACCTGCCCACACTAACGACCCACACTAGGCCGTACCCCAGCCTCCTAGTCATGCCTCGATCAACTTTTGGCCCACGACACTCTAGGACCCCGGGCCTACCTCTAGAAATATGGGCTATAAAACACCGATTAGGCCTAAAAATGCCCCGTTTGCATCGTTTCGCCCGTTTGACCACCCAAATGACTTCGTCCACACCAATGAGCCACACTAGTTCGTTCCCCAGCCTCCCTGCCACGTCCTAATTATTTTTTGGACCACGACACGCCCGGTCCCCAGGCCCAGCCCCCAAAATCGTGGGATATAGCATACCAATTTGGTAAGAAAATACCCCCTTCGCGCCATTTCGCTCATTTGACCACCCAAATGGCCCCGCCCACTCCAATGGGCCACATTAGGCCGCTCCCTAGCCTCCCTGGCATGCCCTGGTTGATTTTGAACCCACGACACGGGTGGGCCCACCCCCAAAACCATGGACTATAGCACACCGATTTAGCCCAAAAATGTCTTGTTTACATTGTTTCGCCTGCTGTACAACCCAAATGGCCCCGCCCAAACCAACGGGCCACACTATGCCGTTTTCTAGCCGCCGTGGAATGCTCCAGTCAATTTTTGGCCTAAGGTACGCTCGGACCCCGGGCCTTCGCCCGGAACTGTGGTCTGTAGCACACCAATTTGGCACTAAAATGCCTCTTTCGCGTTGTTTCGTCCGTTTAACAACCCAAATGGCTCCGCCCATACCAACGGGCCACACTAGGCCGCTCCCCAACCTCTCTGGAACGCCCCAGTCAATTTTCGGCCCAAGGCACGCCGGGACCCCAGGCCCACCTCCGGAACCATAGGCTATAGCACATCGATTTGGCATGAAATTTCCCATTTGAGTTGTTTCACCCGTTTGACCACCCAAATGGATCCGCCCATACTAATGGGTCACACTAATATGATCCCCAGCCTACCTGGCACGCCCCTGTCAATTTTTGGCCCACGGCACGCCCAGGCCCCGAGCCCACCCCCTAAATCGTGGGATATAGCACACCTATTCTGCCTGAAAATGCCCTATTCGCCCATTTTTTTTGTTTGACCACCCAAATGACCCCGCCCACACCAACGGGCCATACTAGGCCGCTCCTCAATTTCCCTGGCACGTCCTTGTCAATTTTTAGCCCACGGCACACCCGGACCCTGGGCCCATCCCCGAAACCATGGGCTATAACACACTAATTTAGCTCAAAAATGCCCAGTCCGCACTGTTTCGCTCATTTGACCACCCAAATAGATCCTCTCACATAACCGGGACACTCTAGGCCGCTTTCCAGCCTCCCTAGCAAGCCTCAATTGAATTTTGGCCCACGAAATATCGGACCACGGGCCCACTCTCGGAACCGCGGGCGATAGCATATCGATTTTCCCCTAAAATACCCTGTTTGCACCGTTTCGGCCGTTTGACCACCTAAATGGCCCAGACCAGACCAACGGGCCACACTAGGCTGCTCCCCAACCCCCTGGCATGCCTCGATCTATTTTCGGCCCACAACACGCTTGAACCCCGGGCCCATCCCCGGAACCATGGACATAGTACACCAATTTGACCCAAAAATACCTCGTTCGCGCCGTTTTGCCCGTTTGACCACTCAAATGACCCCTCCCACACCAACGGGTCACAATATACCGTACCCCGGCTTCCCTGGCAAGCCCACATCAATTTTTGGCCCATGGTACGCCCGAACCCAGAGCTCAACCTCAAAATTGTGGGATATAACACACCGATTTTGCAAGAAAATGCTCGGTTCACGCCAATTCGCTAGTTTGACCACCCAAATAGCCCCGCCTAAACCAACGAGCCACACTAGCCGTATCCCAGCCTACCTGGCATGCCCTTGTCAATTTTTGGCCCACGGCACGGTCGGACCCCTGGCCCTTCCCCGGAACTGTGGGTTATAGCACACCGAGTTTGCCCAAAAATTCCTTGTTCGTGTTTTTTTGCTCGTTTGACTACCCAAATGTACCCGCCCACACCAACGTGCCACACTAGGCCGCTCCCCAGCCTCCCTGTCACGCCTCAATCGATGTTCGGCCCATGGCACGCCCGAACCCCTGGCCCACCAACAGAATCGTTGGCTATAGCAAATCGATTTAGCCAAAAAATACCCCGTTTGTGCCGTTTCGCCCGTTTGACCACCCAACCATCTGGCCATACTAGGCTGCTCCCAAGCCTCCCTGGCATGCCCCGATCGATTTTCGTCCAACAGCACCACCGGACCCCGAGCCCACCCCCAGAACTGTGGACTATAGCACATCGATTTAGCCTGAAAATGCCCCGTTCGCACCGTTTCGCCAGTTTAACCACCCAAATGGACCCACTCACACCAACTGGCAACACTAGGCTGCTCTCCTGCCTCCCTGGCATGCCCTAGATGATTTTTGTCCTACGGCACGCTCGGACCCCGGGCCCACCCTCGTAACCATGGGCTATAGCACACCAATTTGGCCCGTATATACCCCGTTCGTGCCGTTTCTTCCGTTTGACCATCCTAGTGGCTCCACCCACACCAACGGGCCACACTAAGCCGCTCCTCAGCCTCCCTCACACGCCCCAAATGATTTTCGGCCCACGGCACGCCCGGACCCCGGGCCCTTCTCTGGAACTGTGGTCTGTAGCACACTGATTTGACACTAAAATGTCTCGTTCCCGCCGCTTCGTCCGTTTAACTACCCAAATGGCCCTCCCCACCAACGGGCCAAATAAGGCCGCTGCCCCGCTGCCCTGGCACGCCTCAGTGGATTTTCAACCCACGGCACGCCTGGAACCATGGTCTTTAGCACACTGATTTGGCCCGAAAATGCTTCGTTCGGGCCGTTTCATCCGTTTAACCACCCAAATAGCCCTGTCCATACCAACGGGCCACATTAGGCCGCTCCGCAGCCTCCCTGGCATGCCCCGATTGATTTTTGGCCCACGGTATGCCAGGACCCAGGCCCACCCCCGAAACCATGGGCTATAGCACACCGATTTGGCACAAAAATTTACCGTTCGTGCCGTTTCATCTATTTGACCACCCAAATGGCCCCTCTCACACTAATGGGACACACTAGGACTCTCCCAGCCTCCCTGCCATGCCCCAGCCTAATTTTGGCCCACGGCACGCCCAGACCCTGGGCCCATCCCTAAAATCGTGGGCTATAACACACTAATTTTGCCCAAAAATGCCCTGTAAACACCGTTTTGCCCGTTTGACCTCCCAAATGACTCCACCCACACCAATGGGCATACTAGGATACTCCCCAGCCTCCCAGGCACGCCCCAATTATTTTTTGAACCACGGCACTCTCGGACCCCGGGCCCAACCCAGAAAATGTCTTTTTCACGTCTTTTCGCCCGTTTGACCACCCAAATGGCCCTTCACACACCAACGGGCTGCTCCCCAACCTCCCTGGCATGGCCGGGTCCATTTTTGACCCACGACACGGTCGAATCCCAGGCCACCCCCGGAACCGTGAGAATATCAATTTTGCCCGAAAATGTTCTGTTCGCGTCATTTCGCCTGTATGACCACCCAAATGGCCCTACCCACACCAACGGGCCATACAAAACCGCTCCCTAGCCGCCCTGACACTCCTCGGTTGATTTTTGGCCTATGAGACGCCTAGACCCCAGGCATTCGCCCAAAACCATGGTTTTTAGCACACCAATTTAGATCGAAAATGCCTCGTTCGCGCCGTTTCATCCGCTTAACCACCCAAATAGCCCCGCCCACACTAACGGGCCACACTAGGCCGCTCCCCAGCCTCCTTGGCACGCCCCGATTGATTTTTGGCCCATGGTACGCCCGGACCCAGGCCCACCCTCGGAACCATGGGCTAGAGCACACTGATTTGGCATGAAAATTTCTCGTTCGTGATGTTTCACCTATTTGACAACCCAAATGGCCCCGCCCATACTAATGGGTTATACTAGGCCGCTCCCACCCTCCCTGGCGTGCCTCAATCAATTTTTGGCCCACGACATACCTAGATCCCAAGTCCCCCCTCAGAACCGTGTGTTATAGCACACCGATTTGGCCCGAAAATGCCGTATTTGCATCATTTCACCCGTTTGACCACCCAAATGGCCCTACCCACACCAACTGGACACACTAGGACGCTCTCCAACCTCCATGGCATGCCCAGTCAATTTTTGTCCCACGGCATGCCTGGACCCCGGGCCCAACCTCGAAACTATGGGATACAACACACCGATTTGGGCTAAAAATATTTTGTTCGCGTTGTTTCGCCCATTTGACCGCCTAAATGGCCCAGCCCACACAAACGGGCGACAATAGGCCACTCCCCAGTCTCCCTAGCATGCCCAGGGTAATTTTCGAACTACGGTACGCCCAGACCCCGGGCCTACCCCCAAATCCGTTGGTTATAGCACACTAATTTAGCAAGAAACTACCCCGTTTACGTCGTTTAGCCCGTTTGACCAATTAAATGGCCACACCCACACCAACGGGCCACACTAGGCCGTTCCCCAGCCTCCCTGGCACGCCTTGATCAATTTTTGGCCCTCGGCACAACCGTACCCCGGGCCTACTTCCGGAATCGTGGGTTATTGCACACTGATTTAGCTTGAAAATGCCCCGTCAACATCGTTTCTCCTATTTAACCACCCAAATAGCCCCGCCCAAACCAAAAGGTCACACTAGCCGCGCCCCACCCTCCCTAGCATACCCCGATCGATTTTTGGCCCATGACACGCTCAGACTCCGAGCCCACCCCCCGCACCCGTGGGCTATAGCACACATATTTGGCCTGAAATGCCTCATTTGCCCTATTTCGCTTGTTTGACCACCCAAATAGTCCCGCCCACACCTACGGTCCACACTAGGTCGCGCCCTAGCCTCCCTGGTACGCCTCGATTGAATTTTGGCCCACGAAATGCCCAAACTTTCGGCCCTCCCCCGAATAGTGGGCTCTAGGAAATCAATTTATCCCAAAATTGGTCCATTTATCTCGTTTCTCCTATTTGACCACCCAAATAGCCCCGCCCACACTAATATGCCATACTAGGCCGCTTCTCAGCCTCCTAAGCACGCCCTGATCAATTTTTGGCCCACTAAATTCCCAGCTTTAGGCCCACCCCCATAACCGTAGGCTATAGGACACCGATTTGGCCCAAAAATGCCTTGTTCGCATTGTTTTGCCCGTTTAACCACCCAAATGACCCCTCCCAAACCAACGGGCCACACTAGGCCGCTCCCTGGCACGCCCCTATCGATTTTTGACATACTGCCCACCCGGACCCTAGGCCCACCCCCGGAACCTTGGGCTATAGTGTAACACCCCGTATTCAAGTACGTGTATTGGCGTATTCAAGTACGTGTATTGGTCTTATTTATATGGAATTAATTTTTTCTTTTATTTATACCGGAATTTGCCCGTCGATGGTTCCATGCGAAGGTTATTGAATAAGCTTTCCAACGATATAAAGATTTCCAAAAACGGATAGGTTTCGGATATAATCGAGCACGTTCGAAACTATAAAACGGTGGCCGGGATATTTGGGAATAGTAAATGTGCAGGAAAATTTCCTGCACACAAACTACTGAGGCCAGCTGAATTTTTGGGTGAACTTCGAACGATCATAACTCCCTTAATATAATAAACTGGGAGAGCTGTGACCTATGACAAGAAAGATCTTTGAGTCTTATTTCCAATGCAATTGGTTTCATCCAAATCCAACATCTGAATAAGGAGTTATACTCGTTTTACTTCAGCCTATCAAACCATATTTTTAGGATCAACTTCAAATGACCATAACTCCTTGTACAGGACGAACCGGGTGACCTACTTTATATGAAATGAAAGCCCTTTAAAAATATAGGCATGTGAGTCATATGTGGATGCTTATTAAAGTCAAGAAACTTAACAACCAATGTGCATCAATGTGTTAGTTATATGTGGATGCTTATTTAAGTCAAATAATCCAACAACCAAATGTAGAGCATCAATATCTTGAAATTACATGAGGAAAAAAGATTATTTTTTTCTTGGTTTATAATTCAATAATCTTATGTGGGACCCTTAATTGTTTGGTACTACATGTTTTGTACCTATATGTGTTACATGTGAGGAGCTTATACTTTCTCAACTGTTGTTGTCTATTTTATTAATGGAAATATGAGGAAGAATCTTCCATTTATTAGTGTGCAATAGTTAGATGGCATTATAGTGATAGTAGTTTGTTTGATGGCATTTTATGTATTGTCTGATTTGTAAAATGGTGGACCTAACTTTCATGAAACACACAAGTGACTATATGGGGACAAAATAGTCATTGTCTACAGGACTTTCTTTTTGAAAAGTCTTCCAACTTTTTTTTTATTGGTATATCAAAACTTCTACTTTGGGGATTCTCTTTTCAGTTTGGTTTATTAATGGTTTTGTTTGTTTCTATTGTAAAACATAAATACCTCTCAAAACTTTGCCTTGACAAAAAAAAGACCATTGAGATATGATTTGGCTATGCCTATTTAATCCATCTTAGTTACTAGTAAAATGGCTTAACTTAAATAGAGTTGTCTTGTTGGTTTAAGTGTGTTTCAAAATTATACTACTAATAAAGATAATCTTTTTATTGTTTCGCACTAGGTGTCTGGTACCCATTTTGGGGCCCGACTAATGGTGTTTCTATTCTTAAGACTTGAAACTGGGACCTATAGTTTAGGATGGAGGGTGAATAGTTCGCTTTTTAAGTTCTAGAATCAATTTTGAAGTATCGGGATTTATCTCTATTATGTTCTTTAAGCATATCTGATGTAGGGGGTAGAGTCTACGTACACTCTACTCTCAGGACCCATTTTGTGTGACCACACTGGGTACGTTGTTGTTGTGTTCTTCAAGGATATGAGTGATGACAACTCAATGAGATGTTACCTTGTATCTGATTAAAATAATGGCAAACTGAGCAACAAGTTAACCAGAGCTGATATGGTCTTTGAAATGAAAAGGAAATTAAACTGAGACTAACATATGGTTTCTGTGTTATCCTATACAACTTGGAAAATGTATTTAAGTGAAGAAGGATAGATAGATGGAACTATTACTTCACGGAGAAGTCAATTAAATGGTGTATGTGTTCTCATCAACATTGTGTCTATTCTTTGCCATTAACACCTCATAACCAATATGTTTGCTCAGACTACAATACGTGCCAAAAGTCTTCTTTATTATACTCTGTCTTCAGTCAAATACCGTCATATAAAATGAGACAAAATACCCTTTTTAATCAGCATCAAACTAAATTTAAGAAATGCAACTCTCAGGAGTTACAACGTATGATGGCCTCGAGAGCTGCATACTGAACAGTCAGTCCTGTGACAACGAAAGCACCACTAGCAGAGGTGTTACAGATTCCTTATATGATGATGACTCGAGCAGCGCGTCCAGCAAAAATGCTTTTGGATCATTCTCTTATAATGGAAATTTCTCTTCAAGCCCTCAACATTTTTACGTGAAAGAAAAACCTGTTTATACAACACAACTTTCAGATGTCGAAACCATGAAAGAAAGATTTGCAAAGTTGTTGCTCGGGGAGGATGTGACCGGAGGAAGCATGGGGGTTTCCACTGCATTAGCATTGTCCAATGCCATTACAAATCTTGCAGGTACTCAGTTGTTACTTCTTTATCAATATGTTACGTTGCACTAACTCAGCGTGTTCTTAATTTTTTTTGTTATAGTTTCCACTTTAATGTGTTCATGATCCAATTTTCGTGATGTCTAATGCTGCTACTCGATTTAAAGCATCTGTATTCGGAGAGCTATGGAAATTGGAGCCACTTACAGCGGAAGGAAAGAGGAAATGGAGAACAGAAATGGATTGGTTGCTCTCGCCTACCAATCATATGATTGAGTTGGTTCCTTCAAAACAAAGTGGTTCTAATGGCCAGAGATTGGAGGTAATTAGTCGATTTGATTTATTTGTGATGTAATATGACAAACTGACTTAAATGGAACGACATGTTTAGTGAGAATTCATATAACCGACCCCTATTTCTATGAGGATTGAAGCATAGTTGTTGTATGAAATGACATTGTGAGTTTCCACTTGTCATTCGAGCAGATAATGACACCAAAAGCTCGAGCAGACATCCATATGAATCTTCCAGCACTTCGGAAACTGGATTCCATGCTTCTTGTAGGTGGTTTCTCTTAAATCCTAATAACTTCAACTACTTCAGTTCTGCATCGACTTAGTCCACTTTCTCACAAGTTTCTTTCTCGACTTGATAGGAAACGCTGGATTCAATGGTTAATACTGAGTTTTGGTATACGGAAATGAGTAGTCGAGCAGAAGGAAAGAACACAAAGTGTAGTCTTCCTTCACCCAAGGTACCAGTAGCCGGGCTATCTGATATCAAAAGAAAGAAATTGCTGAATCAGCGAAAATTGGTGAATCAAATATTTAAGGCAGCAAAAGCTATTAACGAAAATGTCTTGTCTGAAATGATTGTTCCAACGGTTATTAAGGATGCACTTCCTAAGGCAAGAGAATTCTTACTAAAGCTATTTGCTTTTGAGTTTAAGTTCTATGTACTGACACCGTAAAACATATTCACAATCTACCAGTAAATCTATCACGGAACTGGCGTACTATCACAAATTAAGCTACACTAATAGTGTAAAAACTTTACACCATCGATGTATATAACTCATATCCTTTGCTTTATGTAGAATTTAATTTGTTGAAGTTGCTTGATTTGATCCGTTCATACCTGTAGTCTGGAAGGACAAACCTCGGGGACTACCTGTATAGAATCCTGACTGCAGAATCAACCTCCGCTGAGGAAATGTTCAGTTCCTTGAACTTGACATCTGAAAACAACGCGCTTGAAGTTGTTAACAGGTTAGAGGGATCCATTCTTGCATGGAAAGAAAGAATAAATGATCAAACTAGCGGAAAATTTCCACTTCCAAGATCGTGGTCCTTCAAAAAAGATCCAGTAACTGAGCTAGACAGATTGGAGGCCTTGTTGAGCCGAGCAGAAGCTCTCGTGCACCAGCTGAAAGTTGAATATCCTATCCTTCCTTAGACGTTCCTCAATGTCAGAAAGATCCAGTATGGCACGGTGAGTAGATCACCGTATCCACTTGTAAATTTGCTTAATGCAACTAACAAGGAGACAAGTGTACAGCTTACTTATCAGAAGAGAAGTTTCTCCTTTTTAAGGTATCGTTTTAGGTTTTGTCATTGCGTAGCTATAAGGATCCATAATCATCGAAGAATATAGGATAACTACATCATTCTAGACGCGAGATAATTGTCTTGTTCTTAAATCGCGTTAAGATTTATATGTATCTCTATGCTCCTATGATGTACGCGCGCTGTTAAATGCTCAATAAGACCTGCGATTAATCCTCTTGTTCTTTCTATATCAATTGTAGGACATTGGGCATTTAACTCTGGAAGCATACTCTCGAGTTCTCTTAAACTTAGCGTACAGCATTCTGACACAGATAGGAGAAATTTTGCAAGTAGATTTCGCGAGCAACACCAACTCACCAGCAGTAGCTAGTACTGGCTACTACTCGAGTCCTATATCGAGTGATGAAGCACTCGTTGACCGATCAGATGAACAGAGCTGATAGACATTTTAGTCTCCTATCGTACAAATGCTTCCACTATGGACATTTGAATTCCATGAAGTGGAGTTTTGTGCATTGGCAGTGAAGTTTGTAGCAGCATGTCTTTTTATGATATATATATATATATATTACTCGAGTACGAAAACAGCATCAACATAATCAGTGTAACCCCACAAATGAGGTCTGACAAGGGTGGTGTGTAGGTAGACCTTACCCCTACCTTGTGAAGGTAGAGAGATGTTTCCGATAGACTCTCCACTCAAGTAATATATGTTACTCAATTAAGAGATAAGATGTGTGTATGGAAAACGTATGTCTTGCATTTGTTGCCGTCTGGGTATAAAACTTATTCACATCCGATGTTTACATCAAATGATAATATTAAGTCATAACCTAAAGTACGAAAGCACAGTTGATTAATTAGTTATGATTTAGTGGTAAACTCAGCATAAAAAGATATGTCGTATGTATCTAATGATTTGACATAAATGATATAGATAAATATATTTATAGATAAATTTTTGACGTATCGAGTGTGAGTATCTTATGTATCTAATGATTTGATATAAATGATATATATAAATTTTTAACATATCGGGTGTGAGTATCTAACTTTTTACCTTACTCTTCCCCCTCTAAGTAACTTCAGTTGCCACTAAACCCCTCAACAAAATCTAAATTTCGTATAACTAAAGTTCAATTTTTTCGCTTGAATGTCAGCCATATATCTTAGAATTGTCTTTAGTCTTTCTTTGCTTGAAGTTCATGCATATATGATTTAAATTGATTTGGTCATTTTTGTTTGATCTCAGTATATAAAATTTTAGACACGACATATCTAATGCTATTTTAAAGTGACTGACATGAAAAAATAAATAAATAAAATCTAGGTACAAATTAAACATTAGTGTTCAAATAGGACCCCTAGATACCTTTATAGCAAAAGCCTGATTTTCAAATCGCATCCACCATATACGAGTTTTAGATCTTCAAAAACTTTCAAAAATTGTCCCTTTTTGCAATAATTGTATAGTTGTTATGAAATATAAAGTAAGAACAACAATAAATAGAGAGAGAAAAGGAGAAGCTTCTTTATTTCTCACGAGGGATGAGAGATCATTAGATTGGGGGATACAATGAACAAAACTCCTCTATTACAAGGAAAAATACTCTTAGTTTCTCTGATATTTCACATCCTAGTAGATATCAACTAGATTTTGATAAATCTTATCTATATTCTTGATAGACATTCACTATAATATAAATACATTTATAACATTCCCCTTGATAAATAAGGTTTCATGAATTGTTATGTCGCAGGTTTTTCAAGAGCACATTGCCTTCTTATTATGATTATTTGCTCCTTACCCTTTTCAAGGATTATTTTATTTGGAATCAATTTATCTACCACGCTTCACATACTTTGTCCTTTAGAGACACAAAATAGAAGCATTTGCAGCTTAAATGTGAGATGCTTTCGGGATTTGACTTGAATTATCTTTTGAATGAGAATCTGATGATAATTCCTAACATATTTCATGATTGCTTATAATCTCTCCCTTATGGTAGAAAAACTAACATACATCCTCCATCTTCTTTGAGGAATCCATCTTAACTATTAGATGGATAACGTGTGGTTTCTGACTCAGAACCAACTTTGAGGGAGAATTAATCATAATTTATTTGAATTCATACAAGTACTTTTGCATATAATATTTCAAACCAACATATGAAGCTTTGTTTTCATTAGCAATGGTTTAGCTATTTATCAAAGGCATTCAATGCTAAACCAGCATTATCAAGATGAATTGCCTTGACTACATAATCTGAAAATTATGTTTTTAACTCAATTTTATTGAGCAAGCAACTTTATGAATGTCAAACTGCAGGTTGACAATGAATGTATATGTGATTATCTTATTAATGCATTTTTTCAAGATATCACATGATAGGTGAACGGGCCTATATTCACCTTTTATACTTTTCGAATTTTAAGGAATCCAATCCGAAAATTAGTTGGTTCAACCAACTTATCATAAGAACAAGCAACATTAAAAGTAATGGAGAATTTTCTAATTCTTCAATATATGTTCAGTACTCAGTATGCACATTTTTGGGATGTCGCAGTCGTTCATGTCAATTTATGAACTTTTATTCTAACAAACTCCAAGTTTACCATGATATGTACCTTTTACTTTAGTAAATTTCAAATTTACTATTATATGAATAAATTTCAGATTTACCACTTTAGGAGTAGATTTCAAAATAACTCTTCTCAGTTATTCTGCCTCTTTCGGAGGTGAGTTGTGATACCATCACAATCAAGTGTATGTTTGTATTAATAAGCTTTACTAAATATTATCGCATTCACCTTAAGAAATGAATATGCACTTAAAACAATCGAAATTCTCATTCCCCGAAAATGGAATATAGTCGGGTCTTAAGCCTATCAAATTATGATAGCTTAAAACCTCTTTCAAGATATTGCTACTACAAGAACAAATTGAGGCATACATATGATGTATTGCTATCACATTCACTTCGGGGAATGGAGCATATTCAATGAGACAAATTTCATGTCTTTCATCAAAACATATTGGTTTACCTTAGCCATCATTATATCATTAATAGGGTGCATTGAGATTCAAGCTCAACGTCTTATCCATATAAGGCGTCTTAGGCATCGATGAGACCTCATCCCAATTCTTATCATTAGTGTTCAAATAGGACCCCTAGATACCTGTATAGCAAAAGCCTGATTTTCAAATCGCATCTATCATATACGAGTTTTAGATCTTCAAAAACTTTCAAAAATTATCCCTTTTTGCAATAATTGTATAGTTGTTATGAAATATAAAGTAAGAACAACAATAAATAGAGAGAGAAAATCAGAGGCTTCTTTATTTCTCACAGAGGATTAGAGATCATTAGATTGGGGGATACAATGAACAAAACTCCTCTATTATATTGAAAAATACTCTTAGTTTCTCTGATATTTCCCTAGTAGATATCAACTAGATTTTGATAGATCTTATCTATATTCTTGATAGACATTCACTATAATGTAAATACATTTATAACACTCCCCTTGAATGTGTAGTTGATAGATAATGTGTCTCATTAAAACCTTACTAGAAAAAATTCAGGGGGGAAAATATAGTGAAGGAAAACGGGTACACATCTCTAACAATACGCATTTCGACTGCCTCATTAAAAACCTTATAAGGAAAATCCAGTGGGACAAAACCTCGTAAGGGAAAAAGAGTACAACGCATATTTGATACCAAAAAATGAGAACATCAATGAACCTTTGCATCTCGATTTTGTGCACCATCTTCTTGAAAATTGCAATTGGAAGAGACTTTGTGAATAAATCAGTCACATCGTCACTTGAATGAATCTATTGCATGTTAATATCATCATTCTTTTGTAGCTCATGTGTATAGAAAAACTTTGATAAAGTGTGCTTCGTTCTATCTCCTTTTATGAATCCTTCATTAAGATGTGTTATGCATACTGCATTATCTCTGTATAAAATTGTGGGTACATTGTCACATTTATAATCACATTTTTCTTGAATGAGATGTATCATGGTCCTCAACCATACACATTCTCGATTTGGTTCATGAAGAACTATTATCTCAACATGGTTCGATGAGGTGACTATGATAGACTGTTTTGTATATCTCCAAGATATGACAGTATCCCCATATGTGAACACATTGCATGTTTGAGACCGAGATTTATGCGCATCAAATAAGTACCCAACATCAACATGACCAATAAGATCGAGACTGCAATCTTTAGAATAAATTAAGCTCATGTATTTTATCCCATTTTGATGTCTCCTAGTAGGAGCAGAAATATATCTTGCTAAAAATTTATCGAAAAGGCTATATCAAGCCTTGTAGTATTTGAAAGATACATGAGTGTTGTGCATCAATGGCACTAAGATACGGTATTTTATATTTCTCATTTCAATAAATAATCTATTGCTTTTGAAAACTCTCCAAGAGTTTCAATATTTTTCAAACTATAAGCTTATACAATATAAGAATAATAAATAAGTTTCTCAGAAACTTTTATATGTTTCAACATATAAAATTTTATCAAGTGACAATATTTTATGAGTAACAACTTCAAGTACCTGGACTGCAAATCAAATAAGTTTTATGCTTACCAAGATGCATCCTTTCACGTCGTTTGATAAATGTTTCTACGTCAGCCTGCTTAAATAAATGTAGAATTTAGATCATCACAATCTTTTACAATACTGCATCAATATTGTATCAAAGATATCGTTAATGATATATCATTTTGTATTGTTTCACAACGCGGCATAACATTTTTAGATCTCATCACTTCATTATTTTTAGATACCTGAACCTCTCATAAGTTTTCATGAAGTGTTATGTCATAGGCTCTTTAAGATCACATTATCTTTTTATTATGATTATTTGCTCCTCATCCTTTTCAAGGATTAATTTATTTAGAATTGATTTGTCTACCACGCTTCACGCATGCATAGACTTTATCCTTTAGAGACACAAAATAGGAGCACTTGCAGCTTAAATATGAGATGCTTTCGGGATTTGACTTGAATTATCTTTTGAATGAGGATCTGATGATAATTCCTAACATATTTCATGATAATTAGATGGATAACGTGTGATTTCTGACTTAGAACCAACTTTGAGGGGGAATTAATCATAATTTATTTGATGCATACAAGTACTTTTGCATATAATATTTCAAACCAACACATGAAGCTTTGTTCTCATTAGCAATGGTTTAGCTATTTATCGAAGGCATTCAATACTAAACTAGCATTATCAATATGAATTGACTTCACTATACATGTAACACCCCGTATTCAAGTACGTGTATTGGCGTATTCAAGTATGCGTATTGATCTTATTTATATGGAATTAATTTTTTATTTTATTTATACAGGAATTTGCCCGTCAATGATTCCATGCGAAGGTTATTGAATAAGCTTTCCAATGATATAAAGATTTCTAAAACCGGATAGGTTTCAGATATAATCGAGCACGTTCGAAACTATAAAACGGTGGCCGGGATATTTGGGAATAGTAAATGTGCAGGAAAATTTCCTGCACACAAACTACTGAGGCCAGCCGAATTTTTGGGTCAACTTCGAATGATCATAACTCCCTTAATATAATGAACTGGGAGAGATGCGACCGATGAAAAGAAATATCTTTGAGTCTTCTTTTCAATGCAATTGTTTTCATCCAAATCCAACGTCTGAGTAAGGATTTATACTCGTTTTACTTCAGCCTATCAAAACAGATTTTTAGGGTCAACTTCAAACGACCATAACTCCTTGTACAGGACGACCTGGGTGGCCTACTTTATATGAAATGAAATCCATTTGAATTATCCTTCCAACGATACCAATCTCATCCAAATCCTATATCGGAGAAAAGAGTTATGATCGATCTACTTTAGCTTATCAAAACAGTCCACCAAAGGACAGATTTGACATTATTTAAATTTTAAAGGCATTTTGGTCATTTCCTATTATATTATGGACGGGAATATGTGTATATATACATGTATATGAGTTCAAAAACTCATTTTCATCATCAATCATTGAGAAAGAACAAACCCTAGCCAAATTTGACCTTTAAATTACTTTTGATTCAACCGTAGAAATTCCAAAGTTATCCGATAACTGCGTTTGTCATCTCGAGAGCTTCGAACGACACCTATTATTTGTGCAAACAGGATTGCATAATCAAGAGGTGAATTCTAAGGTATGAATATTGTTTGCCTTTGTTCTTTTCCATATGTATATGCGTCATAGAGGATTATATGTATTGGTTGTTATTGAAAGGTGATGGAAATAGGGTTATGGACTATTTTGCATGGTTTGGTTGTATTGAATTGTGGAAGGTGGATATAATAATTGAGTTATGGAAGGTGGATATGGTGATATACTATTGAATTGATGATTATTTATGTCTATGGCTCAATTTGGTTTAATGGATTGGTTGGAAGGATAAATGAATCCAAACTTGATATTGGAGGATGTTGTATGAATATGCATGGCATGTGAATGTAATTGGAGTATAAGAGGGTTAAAGTGACACCCTTTATGGTGTAATTAAGGCTTACTACTTAACCACTAGTTTGGTGAATTCAAATAATTGAATTGTGACGTTTGGTTGCTAATACTAGATTGCTATATATGTTCATTGTAGATAGGTAATCCGAAAAGACGGGAAGTCCATTTGGGACTAGTATTGAAGGTTGACAGTCATGTATGTAAATCATATTCTATACCATATCTTTGGCATGAAAGTGAACAATTGTTCTATTAAGAAAGTTTCCAAAGTTATTCAATAACATGTGATCCATAATGGTTTTGTATGATGTCCTACGTTACCAATGAACTTGTTTCCACCCCCCAAGATGTCAAGACATTCCAATACTTACTTGTTTTTTCAAATCTTACATGTTTATTGCACTAATGAATGTCAGAAGGTATCCAATTGCTCAAACAAGATCCATGTGCTATTAATGACTCCAAAATATTTCATTGATATACCAATAAGTTCCTACTTCATTGTTATGGCATTGATGACTCCAAAACACTTCATTGATGTGCCAATGAGTTCTTACTTCATTGTTATTGCATTGATGGTCTATTTATATGTCTCTTATTGATGTATCATTATTTTAAAGTATCAAAAATACGGTGGCGACCGAAATAACAATCTCAAAGATTAATTGAACTAAGTGATGGAAGTTCTCTCTTATCGGGTGGTATCCCAGGGGCATAAGCCTATCATGGATCGATCCCTATTTATGTGTGTATGGGTGGTATCCCAGGGGCATAAGCCTATCATGGGTCGATCCCAGTTGATATGTACTGGAGGCAGCCTAATGGTCACAGTATAGTACAGTAATGATTACAAAGATGATAAGAACGAAGGTAAAGTGATTGAATAAATACAATGTACAGGTTGTCACAAGTTCTAGTAAGTGTGGTCCACTCCTATTCCGATTTATTCACTTGTTTCTGATTTCTATTGAGCTCCTATATCATATGTGATTATCTACAGCTTTACATACTCAGTACATATTTCGTACTGACGTCCCCTAAGGGGGACCTGCATTTCATGCTGCAGGCACAAGTACCTCAGCTCATACACCGCACAAGTAGGAGCCAGGATATCCAACTGCTTTTGGTGAGCTCCAGTTTGCTTCAGGGCTTTCCGTGTCATATCCAGTCACTTTTGGTATTGTATAGAAGTTAGTTATATGGCGGGGTGTGTCCCGACCTTAGTTAAACTCTGTGTATTTTCTAGAGTCTTTGTAGACCTAATGTACAGTCAAGGTGGTGTTTTGTTAATAGACGTGATGGCTCCAACAGCCAAGTATTGTATATACATATATATGTGTGCTCGAGCTTATACAGGTGATTATTTCCTTTTATATGCGACATGATGTTGTCTGAATTTCGGGTTGTCATAGAGGTATGCATGGGAAGTATAAGGTTATGAGCTGGTTCTCCCGGGCCTCCTCGGTTACGGGTGTCGGTCCGCCCCAATAGGATTTGAGGCGTGACATATAGCATACCGATTTGGCTCGAACATGTCTTATTCATGTTGTTTCTCCCATTTAACTAACCAAATAGCCCCGCCCAAACCAACGGGCCACACTAGATCGCTCTCCATCCTACCGGGTATGCCTCAATCGATTTTTGGCCTATGAAATGCCCAGAACCCGGGCCTTCCCCCTGAACTGTGGGCTATAGCACACCGATTTGGCTCGAAAATGTCCCATTTGCATTGTTTCACCCGTTTGACCACCCAAATGGCCCTGCGCACACTAACGGTCCATACTAGGCTGCTCCCCAGCCTCCTTGGCATGCCCCGATTGATTTTTGGCCCACGACACGCCTGGACCCCCAGCCCACCGCCGGAATCATGGGCTATAGCACACCGATTTGGCCCAAAAATTACCCATTCGCACCGTTTTACCTGTTTGACCACCCAAATGGCTCCTCCCACGCCAATAGGCCACACTAGGTCGCTCCTCAGCTTCCCTGACACGCCTCAGTTATTTTTCAAGCTACAGAACGCCCAGACCACGAGCCCCCACCCTAGAACCGTCGGATATAGCACACCGATTTGGCAAGAAAATGCTCTGTTCACGCCGTTTTGCCTGTTTGACCACCCAAATGGCCTCGCCTATACCAACGAGCAACACTAGGCCTCTCCCCAGCCTCCCTGGCATGCCCTGGTCGATTTTTAACCCATGACACGGCCGAATCCCAGGCCTACCCCAGGAACCGTGGGCTATAGTACACAGATTTGGCTTAAAAATGCCCCTTTCGCATCGTTTCGCCTGTTTGACCACCCAAATGGCCCCGCCTACAACAAAAGGACACAATATGCCGCTCCCTAGACGCCATGGCATGCCCTGATCGATTTTCGACCCACAGCACACCCGGACCCCAGGCCTTCACCTGAAACCGTGGTTTTTAGCACACCGATTTTGCCCGAAAATGCTCTGTTTGCGCCGTTTCATCCATTTAACCTCCCAAATGGCCCCGCCCACACTAACAGGCCACATTAGGTTTGCTCCCCAACTTCCCTAGCATGCCTCGATTGATTTTTAGCCTACGGCACACCCGAACCCCAGGCCCACCCCCGGAACCATGGGCTATAGCACACCGATTTGGCATAAAAATTCCTTGTTCGCGTCGTTTCGCTCGTTCGACCACACAAATGGCCCCACCCACACCAATGGTCCACACTAGGCCGCTCCCCAGCCTCCCTGGCATGCCCCGATCGATTTTTGGCCGACAGCACACCCAGATCCTAGGCCCACCCCCAAAACTGTGAGCAATAGCACACCGATTAGGCCCGAAAATGCCCTGTTCGCGCCATTTTGCCCGTTTGACCACTCAAATGGCTACGGCCTCACCAACGGGCCACACTAGGCCGCTCTCCAACCTCCCTGGCATACCCAGTCAATTTTTAGCCCAAGGCACGCCAGGACCCTGGGCCCATCCCCAGAACCTTGGGCTATAGCACACCGATTTGTCCCAAAAAAGCTCCGTTCGCGTCGTTTTGCCTATTTGACCACCCAAATGTCCCCGCCCACACGAATGGGCCAAACTAGGACACTCCCCAGCCTCCCTGGCATGGCCCGATTGATTTTTAGTCCACGTCATGCTAGACCCTGAGCCCACCCCTGGAATCATGAGCTATAGCACACCGATTTGGCCCGAAAATGCCCTGTTCGCATCGTTTTTCCTATTTGACCATCCAAATATCCCTGCCCACACCAATGGGCCACACTAGGCTGCTCTCCAGCCTCCCTGCCATGCCCCGATTGATTTTTTGCCCACGGCACACCCAAACCCTGGGCCCACCCCAAAACTATGAGCTATAACACACCAATTAGGCCCAAAAATGCCCTGTTTGTGCTGTTTTTCCCATTTGACCACTCAAATGGCCCACCCTCACCAACGAGCCATACTAGGCCGGTCTCTAGTCTCCCTTGCATACCCAATCAATTTTTGGCCCAAGGCACCCCAGGACCCTGGGCCCATCCCCGGAACCTTGGGCTATAGCACATCGATTTGGCCCAAAAACACTCCGTTCGCTTCGTTTTACCTATTTGACAACCCAAATGGCCCCACCCATACCAATGGGACATAATAGGCCACTTCCCAGCATCCCTGGCGCGCCTCAATTAATTTTTGGACTACGTAATACCCAAACCCCGAGCACAACCCCAAAACTGTGGTCTATAACACACCGATTTGGCAAGAAAATGCCCTGTTCATGTTGTTTAGCCCGTTTGACAACCCAAATAGCTCCGCGCACACCAACGAGCTACACTAGGTCACTCCCCAACCTCCCTGGCACACCCTGGTCAATTTTTGGCCTACTTCACAGTCGGACCCAGGCCCAACCCCGAAATCGTGGGCTATAGCACACCAATTTGGCCCCAAAAGGCCTCGTCCGTGTCGTGGGCTATTGCATACCGATTAGGAATAAAAATGCCTCATTCATGCCGTTTTGCCCGTTTGACCACCCAAATAGTTCTTCTCAAACCAATGGGCCATACTAGGCCGCTTCCCAACCTTCCTAGCATGCCCCGGTTATTTTTTGGATCACGACACGTCCGTAACCCAAGCCCACCCCCAGAACCGTGGGTTATAGCACACCGATTTAGTAAGAAAATGCCCCGTTCGTGCCGTTTCATCCGTTTGAGCACCTAAATGGTGCCGCCTTCACCAACTGGCCACATTAAGCCGCTCCCCAGCCTCCCTGGCACGCCCCGATCGATTTTTTTCCAACACCACCCTGGGACCCAGGCCCAAACCCAAAACTGTGGACTATAGCGCACCGATTTGGTCCAAAAATGCCCCGTTCACAACGTTTTGCCCATTTGACCATCCAAATTGCCTCGCCCATACAAACGGGACACACTAGGCTGCTTTCCAGACTCCCTGGCATGCCCCAATCGATTTTCGACCTACGGCCTGCCTGAACCCCTGGCCCAACCCCGAAACCACGAGCTATAGCATACCATTTTGGCTCGAAAACTCCCCGTTGGCGCCGATTCACCTGTTTGACCACCCAAATGGCCCCGCCCACACCAACGGGCTACACTTGGCCTCTCCCCAGCCTCCTGGGCACGCCTCGGTTGATTTTGGGACTACAAAACGCCCAGAACCCGAGGCCGCCCCTTGAACTATAGGCTATAACTCACTGATTTGGACCAAAAATGTCCCATTCACATCGTTTCTCCTGTTTGACCACGCAAATGGCCCTGCCCACACTAACGAGCCGCACTAGGAAACTCCGCAATCACCCTAGCATGCACCGGTCGATTTTTGGCCCACGACACGTCTGAACCTCGGGCCCACCCCCGGAACTGGGGGCTATAGCACTTTAATTTAGCCTGAAAATGCCCCTTTCGTGTTGTTTCGCCCATTTGACCACCCAAATAGCTCCGTCCACACCAGCGGGCCACACTAGGCCGCTCCCCAACCTCTCTGGCACGCCCCGATCAATTTTCGGCCCACGACACGCCCGAACCCTGGGCACCCTTTCGGAACCGTGGGTTATAACACACTTATTTGGCTCGAAAATGCCCTATTCGCGCCCTTTCACCCGTTTGACCACCTAAATTGCTCCGCCCACACCAACGAGCCATACTAGGCCACTACCCAACCTTCCTAGCATGCCCCGATTGATTTTTGACCCATGATACGCCTGAACCCCGGGCCCACCCCCAGAACCGTGGGCTATAGCACACCGATTTGGCCCAAAAATGCCACGTTTGAGCCGTTTCGCCTGTTAGATCACACAAATGGCCCCGTCTACACTAACGGGCCACACTAGGTTGCTCCTCAGCCTTCCTAGCATGCCTCAGTTGATTATCGACCCACAGTACGCCCAAATCTCGATCCCACCCCCAGAACCGTGGTTTATAGCACACCAATTTGGCCCGAAAACACCCTATTCGCGTTGTTTTCCCTGTTTGACCGCCCAAATAGCCCCTCCCACACCAACGGGCCATACTAGGTCACTCCCCAGCCTCCTTGGCATCCCCAGGTCGATTTTCAACCCAAGGCACGACCGAACCCCGGGTCTACCCCGAGAACCGTGGGCTATAGCACACCGATTTAGCTTGAAAATGCCTCATTCGCATCGTTTCGCCTGTTTGACCACCCAAATGGCCCCGCCCACACCAACGGGCCATACTAGGCCACTCCCCAGCCGCCCTGGCATGCCCCAATCAATTTTTGGCCTATAGCACGCCCGTACCCCGAGCCTTCGCCCAGAACCGTGGTCTTTAGCACACTAATTTGGCTCATAAATGCCTCGTTCACACCGTTTCATCCGTTTAACCACACAAATTACGCCGCCCATAAATGCCCCGGTAGATTTTTAGCCCACGGCACGCCCGAACCCCAGGCCCACCCCCAAAACCATGGGTTATAGCACACCAATTTGGCATAAAAATTTCCCGTTTGCGCCGTTTCACCTGTTTGACAATACAAATGGCCCCTCCCATACCAATGGGCCGCACTAGGCTACTTCCCAGCCTCCCTGGCATGTCCTGGTCGATTTTCAGTCCATGGCATGCCCAAACCTCGGGCCCACCCCAAGAATCGTGAGCTATAGCACACCAATTTAGCCCAAAAATGCCCTGTTCGCGCTGTTTCGCCCGTTTGACAACCCAAATTACCCCACCCACACCAATGGGCCACACTAGGACGCTCTCCAGCCTCCCTGGCATGCCCAGCCAATTTTTGGCCCACGACACGCCAAGACCCCGGGCCCATCTTCGAAACCCTGGGAAAAATCAAATCGATTTGGCCAAAAAATGCTCCGTTCGCGTTGTTTTGCCTATTTGACCACCCAACCCCGCCCACACCAATAGGCCACACTAGGCCGCTCCCTAACCTCTCTGTCATACCCCGATCGATTTTCAGCCCATGGCACACCCAGACCCCGGGCCCACTCCTAGAATCATGAGCTATAGGACACCAATTTGGCTCGAAAATGCCCTGTTTGCTCTATTTCTGATACAGGAATGACAAGAAAGGCATAAAACATACACCAAAACAGTCCATGAGTTTCAAGAATCGAGGACCCCTTTGGTGACCACTCTCAAATTCAAGAACAAGAACAAGAACAAGAACAAGAACAAGAAAGAAGAGTTTTCAAGCGTTTAACACCAAAAACAGCCAGCCACCAAACTATATTAACAACAACAATCCGCACGGATTCACTACTACAATGCAAACTACAAAGTTACAAAAAGATAAAGATAGAAAGATAGATAAATGACGGTATAATCTTAAGAACCCAAGAGCCTATTCCACTCTTGGACCCTTAATACAACACACTACAATCATCTATCTCTTACAATGACATAAGAGAGGAGTCCACCACTCAAGCACCAACGTATCAAGCAAAATACAACACATAAATTATTCTACACTTGTGCAATGCCCTAGTTTCGGTTTTGGAATCCCTCTCTCTAAGAGAAGTGTTCTTTCAATATCTTAAAATAACTAAAGAACTAAAAACCCTATAATGTTTCATTTATATTACATTAAAAAATAAGAGAAAAGACTAAAGGTCCCTTTCATTAATGGGCTCTAAACAGCCCATTAAGTGCACTTTAGGGGCGGGTTTGGGTCTTCTTCACACTTGGGCTTATGCACCCTTTTAGTTGATCTTCAAAATACTCAAAAAGTGTCCAAGGTCATGATCGTACTCGTATCATCCTCTCCATCTTCAGAGGAATTCTCCCACAAATTCATGACCTCACCTCTTTTACAAAGGCACTTCACAATCTCCTTCACACGGCCTCACATCTTCTACATCTTCCTCGCCTTGCATTTTAACCTCTTCTTGCTCTACATCTTGAGGCTTGCCATCATCCTTAGCTGATTCAATTAAAACTTCTTCCCCAAGATAGTACAATTTTCACTCCCTTAGGATCACATTCCTCCGCTTTGGGCGCTCACTATCCTTGTGGCCCCACCCTTGACATTTGAAGTTTTGAAATCCCTTGGAATTGGAAGTGGAAATTGCTTTACCTTCATACCTAGTGGACTATTTTGGAGAAGCCCTTGTGGTCTCGGTTTGGACAACCATGAATGATCTCTCTTTGAGCTCCCTTTCAACCTCCAATGCCTCTTGAAAGATGCCATCAATGGTGTCAAACTTATGAAGTGTCATGCGAGTGGAGGTGTCCTTGTTCAACCCGACTTTGAAGCGCACGATGTCATGACTCATTTGTTCTCCCCGGTGATCTAGTTTCAACATCAATTGTTGAAATTCATCGTAGTAAGCCATGACACTCTTGCTTCCTTGCCTCAAATTGTACAATTTGGCAATGAGCTCATGTCTATAAGTCTCTGGCAAGTATCTTTGCCGCATAAGTTTTTTCAACCAAAACCAAGGAGGAGGTTGACACCCAATCATATCATTCCCAAACCATTTAACATACTCCCACCATGTATTAGCATACCCTTCGAAGTGATTTATAGCATATCAACTTTTATTTCCATCGGTGAGATCATTAAGTTGGAAGATCTAGTCACAAGACGACTCCCATGCAAGGTAGGCTTCGGGATCACTCTCACCTTTGAAAACAGAAAGGCTCACTTTGATAGAATTAAGACCTACATCTCGATTTAGATGGCCATCTCTCACCTCTCAACCTAACTCCCCATGTGTACCCCTAATTCTTTCTTCCCTCAAGTAAACATCATCATACGACCCATAACCATCATGTTACCCTCCCCTACTATAGACCTCAACATGGATGGGTCTATTTGGGTTAAGTGAAGCTTATAGTGGTGGGATTAGATTTGGATAATGAGGTCTTTGGTCAAGTGGAGTTTGGATGAGAGGGTTCGGGTTTGGTGGTGGTATTTAGGTTCCAAACCCTTCTTGTTGGATTTGGCAGAGTGAAGGATGGTTTTGTCTATCTTGTTCTCGACTTTGGGAGTAAAGATTGGTTGGATTTGTGGAAATTGGTGAATATAACATTTGGTGCAAGGTCTCAGGAGTATTAGTTGGGGAATTGTTTTAAGGGGTGAAAAGTCGACTCCATTGACTTTCCACACATTCTAATCACCCACTCATTGATGCCACATCCGTATCTAATTTCTCAAGACCCACATTCAACCTAGCAACATCTCGGGACATAGTTTCAAGGCGAGCCAAAATGAGATTAATGGCATTATTGTCCATTGTTTGAATATTTGAAGCCTCGGGTTCCATTGTGGTTGTACCAAAAATAACCCTTAAATTTATGGTCCAACAAAACACCCAATTAGTCCACAACGTCACACACAACAATACAATACAAATCCTAAAAAAACAAAATACACGTTAGTTCAAAACAACCTCCCACAATGAGATCCCACCTTCAAGTTTCTTCAAACTCAAGCTCATCAATGGTGGATGGCTCAAATAACCTCCAATTTAGCTCAAATTCAAACCATGTACTCCTATAGTGTTAGAGAACACAAATCTAACACTAAAAACACAAGAAAAAACACAAAATCAAATACTCAAAATTTGACCTAGGGTCAAAAACGGGTTTAGTATTTTTTGGGGGGATTTTCAATTTTGACACTTCTTTTGTGTTGGAATTTTCAATTTCTAGACTCTAATAGTGTTAGGGAACAAGGATCTAACACTAGAAACACACAAAAATCAAGTTTTTTGAAAAAAACTAAAAACGTGAACAATAACTTTTTCCTTTTTTTTCTTTTCTTCCTTTTTATTTTTTTATTTTATTTTCAAGATAACAATCCCAAGATTGATTTTGTTGGAACTAAATCAAACCTTGCTCTGATACCAAATGATACAAGAATGACAAGGAAAGACACAAAGTATACACCAAAACAGTCCATTAGTTTGAAGAACTGAGGACCCCTTTGGTGACCACTCTCGGATTCAAAAATAAGAACAAGAGAGAAGAGTTTACAAATGTTTAACACCAAAAATAGCCAGCCACCAAACTATAATAACAACAACAATCCACACGGCTGCACTACTACAATACAAACTACAAAGTTACAACAAGATAAAGATAGAAAGATGGACAAATGGAGGTATAATCTTAATAACCCAAGAGCCTATTCCACTCTTGGGCCCTTAATACTACACACTACAATCACCTATCTCTTACAATGACACAAGAGAAGAGTCCACCACTTAAGCACCAACGTATCAAGCAAAATGCAACACACAAATGATTCCACACTTATGCAATGCCCAAGTTTCGGTTTTGGAATCCCTCTCTCTAAGAGAAGTGTTCTTTCAATATCTTAAAACAACTAAAGAACTAAAAAACCTATAATGTTTCATTCATATTACATTACAAAATAAGAGACAAATGACTAAAGGGCCCTTTCATTAATGGGCTCCAAACCGCCCATTAAGTGCACTTTAGGGGCGGGTTTGGGCTTTTTTCACACTTGGGCTTGTGCACCATTTTAGGTGATCTTCAAAATACTCAAAAAGTGTCCAAGTTCATGATCGTACTCGTATCAGTTTCACTCGTTTGACCACCCAAATGGCCTCGCCCACACCAACGGGCCACACTAGGCCACTCTCCAGCCTCCTTAGCATGACCAGTCGATTTTTGGCCCACCGCACCCCAGGCCCTTGGGTTCACCCCCGGAACCTCAGACTATAGCACAACAACTTAGCCCAAAAATACTCCTCTCGCATCGTTTCGCCTATTTGACCATCCAAATGGCCCCGCCCACACCAATGGGCCACATTAGGACGCTCCCCAGCCTCCCTGGCATGCCCCGATTAATATTTGGACCACGACACGCCCGGACCCTGGGCTCACCCCAGAATCATGGTCTATAACACACCGATTTGGCAAGAAAATGCCACATTCACGCTGTTTAGCCCGTTTGACCACCCAAATGGCCCCTGCCCACACTAACGGGCCACATTAGGCCGCTCCCCAGCCTCCCTGGCGTGCCCTGGTAAATTTTTGACCCATGTCACGGTCGTACCCTGGGCCCAAGCCCAGAACCGTAGTCTATAGCACACCGATTTGGCCCAAAAATGCCCTATCAGCGTCATGTCGCCTATTTGACCAACCAAATAGCCCCTCCCACAACAACGGTCCACACTAGGTCGCGTCCCACCCTGCCTGGCATGCCCCAATCGATTTTTAGCCCAGGACATTCACGTACCCCTTGGCCACCCCTGCAACTGTGGGCTTTAGCACACTGATTTGGCCCAAAAATGCCTCACTCACGCTATTTTGCCTGTTTGACCACCCAAATGGCCTCGCCCACACCAACGTGCAATCCTAGGCCGCTCCCCAGTCTTCCTGACATGCCCCAGTCAATTTTTAACCCACGGCACGCTCGAACCCCGGACCTTCCACCAAAACCGTGGGTTATAGCAAACTAATTTAGCCCAAAATTGCTCGGTTCATGCCGTTTTGCCCGTTCGACCACACAAATGGTCTCGCCTACACCAACAGGCCACACTAGGCCGCTCCCCAGCCTCCCTGGAATGCTCCGATCGATTTCCATTCCACAGCACCCCTGGACCCTAGGCCCACACCCAGAACTGTGGGCTATAACGCACTGATTTAGCCCACAAATGCCCCGTTCATAATGTTTTTCCCGTTTGACCACCCAAATGGCCTCGCCCATACCAATGGGCCACACTAGTCTGTTTCCCGGCCTCCCTGGATTGCCTCGATTGATTTTTGACCTATGGCCTACCCAAACACCACCCCCACCCCCAGAACTGTGGGCTATAGCACATCAATTTGGCTCAAAAATGCCCCATTTGCGCCGTTTCGCCCGTTTGACCACCCAAATGGACCCGCCCACACCAACGGGCCATACTAGATTACTCCCCAGTCTTCCGGCCATGCCTCAATCTATTTTTAGCCCACGACACACCCAGTACCCGAGCCCTCCCCCTGAACTATGGGCTATAGCACACAGATTTGACCTGAAAATGTCCCATTCGCGTCGTTTTGCCTGTTTGACCACCCAAATGGTCCTGCCTGCCCTAGCAGGCCACACTAGGCCACTTTTTAGCCTCCCAGGCATGTCGAGATTTATTTTTGGCCCACGACACACCCGGACCCTGGGTCCACCCTCAGAACCGAGGGCTATTGCACACCAATTTGGCCTAAAAATGCCCCTTTTCACATCGTTTTACCCGTTTAACCACCCAAATGGCTCCACCCACACCAACTGGCCACACTAGGCCTCTCCCCAGCCTCCCTGGCACGCCTCAGTCGATTTTTGACCCAAGGAACGCTCGGACCCCGGGCCCACCCCCGAAACTCTAGGCTAAAGCACATTTGGCCCAAAAATGCTCCGTTCGTGCTGTTTTGCCCGTTTGACAACCCAAATAGCCCCGACCATACCAATGGGCCATACAAAGACGCTCCCCAACCTCTCTAGCACTCCCCAGTCCATTTCTGGCCCATGGCACGCTCGAACCCCAGGCCCACCCCCAGAACTGTGGGCTATAACACACCAAATTAGCCTAAAAATGCCCCATCCGCGTTGTTTTACCTATTTAACCACCCAAATGGCCCTGCCCACACCGATGAGCCATACTAGGACGATCCCCAATTTTCCTGGCACATCCCGATCGATTTTTGGCACACGAAACTCCCTAATCCCGGGCCCACCCCCAAAACAGTAGGCTATAGCACACCGATTTAGCCCAAAAATACCTCATTCGCATCGTTTAGCCCGTTTGACCACATAAATGGCTCCACCCACACCAACGGGCCACACTAGGCCGCTCCCCAGCCTCCCTGGCATGCCCCAGTCAATTTTTGGCCTACGACACGCCCGTACCCTTGGACCTCTTCGCACTGTGGGCTATAGCACACCAATTTAGCCCGAAAATGCCCCATCGCTGTTTTGCCCTTCTGACCACATAAATTGCCCCGCCCACACCAACGGGACACCCTAGGCTTCTCCCCAGCCTTTTTTGAATGCCTCAGTCAATTTTTAGCCCATGATACGCCCGAACCCCGGGCCCACCCCTAGAATTGTGGGCTATAACACACCGATTTAGCCCCAAAATGCCATGTTCGAGCCGTTTTGCCTATTTGACCATACAAATGGCCCGCCTACATAGATGGGCCACACTAGGTCTCTCCCCAGCCTCCCTGGCACGCCCTGGTTGAGTTTTGACCAACGACACTCCCGGATCCCAGGTCCACCTCCGGAACAATGGACTGTAGCATACCGATTTGGCCAAAAAATACCCCGTTTGTGTTGTTTTGCCTGTTTGACCATGCAAATGACCCCTCCCACACCAACGGGCCATACTAGGACATTTCCCAGCCTCCCTGGCGTGCCCTGGTCAATTTTTAAGCCACGACATGGCTGAACCCTGGGCCCACCCCAAAACCGTGGGTTATATCACACCGATTTAACCTAAAAAATGTCATGTTCACATTATTTTGCCTGTTTGACCACCCAAATGGCCCCGCCCTCACCAATGGGCCACACTAGGTCATTCCCCAGTTGCCCTGGCACGCCTCGATCTATTTTTACCCCACAGAGTGCCCGAACCCAAGGCCCACAACCAGAACCGTGGGCTATAACACACTGATTTGGCCTAAAAATGCCCTGTTCGCGTTGTTTCGACCGTTTGACAACCCAAATGGCCCCGCCCACACCAATGGGCCATATTAGGCCACTATCCAGCCTCACTAGCATGCCGCGGTCGATTTTTGACCCACGACACGCCCATACCCCAGGCCCACCCCTAGAACCGTGGGTTATAGCACACCAATTTAGTTTAAAAATGCCCTGTTCTCGTTATTTCATCCGTTTGACCACACAAATGGCCCCACCCATACTAACGGGCCACACTAGGCCGCTCTATAGTATTTCATCCATGCCCTAGTCAATTTTTGGACCACGACACGCCCGAACCTCGGGTCCACCCTCAGAACCGTGGGCTATATAGCACACCGATTGGGCCTAAAAATGCCCCATTCGTGATGTTACTCCCGTTTGACCACACAAATGGCCCCGCCTACACCAACGGACAACGAGCCACACTAGACCGCTCCCCAGCCTCCCTGGCATGCCTCAATCAATTTTTGGTAACGATAAGATCGAACCCCAGGCCCACCCCCAGAACCGTGGGCAATAGCATACTGATTTGGCCTGAAAACTCCCCATTCGCGTTGTTTCGCCCGTTTGACTACCCAAATGGTCCCGCCCACACCAATGTGCCATGCAAGGCCGCTATCCTACCTCCATAGCATGCCCCGATCAATTTTTAGCCCATGACACACTCGAACCCCGGGCCCACCCCCAAAACTGTGGGCTGCAGCACACTAATTTGGTGTTAAAATGCCCCGTCCGCGTCGTTTTGCCCGTTTGACAACACAAATGGCCCCGCCCACATCAACTGGCCACACTTGGCCGATCCCCTACCCTCCCTAGCATGTTCCGGTCAATTTTTGGCCCATGGCACGCTTAGACCTTAGGCCCTCCCCAGAACCTTGGGATATAGCACACCGATTTGGCGTAAAAATGTCCAGTTTGCGCCGTTTCGCTCGTTTGACCACCCAAATGGCCCCGCCCATTCTAATTGGCTACAATATACTGCTACCCAGCCTCCCTGGCATGCCCCGGTCAATTTTTAGCCTACGACAAGCCCGGACCACTGGCCCACCTCCGGACCATGGGCTTTAGCACACTGATTTGGCTAAAAAATGCCCTGTTCACGCCGTTTTGCCCATTTGACCACCCAATTAGCCCCGCCCATACCAACGGGCTACACTAGGATGATTTCCAGCCTCCCTGGCATGCCCTGATCAATTTTTGGCCTACGACACGCCCGAACCCCAGGAACCGTAGGCTATAGCACACCGATTTGGCCCCAAAATTCCCAATTCCCGCTGTTTCACCCGTTTGACCACCTAAATGGCATCTCCCACACCAACTGGCCATACCAGGGTGCTCTCCATCTTTCCTGGCACACCCTGATCAATTTTTAGCCCACGTCACGGCCGGACACCAGGCCCAACCCAGAACCATGGGCTACACTAGGCGGTGCCCCACCCTCCATGGCATGCCTCGATCAATTTACGGCCCACGAAATGTACGAATCCCAGGCCCACCCCTGTAACTGTGGGCTATAGCACACTGATTTAGGCCAAAAATGCCTTGTTCGCGTTGTTTGCCTGTTTGACCCCCCAAATGGCCCCGCCCACACCAATATGCCACACTAGGCCGCTCTTCAGCCTCCCTGACATGCCTTAGTCGATTTTTGGTCCACGGTACGCCTGAACCCTGGGCCCACCCTCGGAACCGTGGGCTATAGCAAACTAATTTAGCCCAAAAATGCCCAGTTTATGCCATTTCGCCTGTTTGACCACCCAAATGGTCCTACCTACACCAACTGGCCATACTAGGCTACTCCCCAGCCTCCCTAGCATATTCTGATTGATTTTCGTCCAACAGCACCCCCGGACCCCAGTCCCACACCCAGAACTGTGGTCTATAGCGCACTGATTTAGCCTAAAAAGGCCCCATTCGCAACGTATTGCCCGTTTGACCACCCAAATTGCCTCACCCATACCAACGGGCCATACTAGGCAGCTTCCCAGCCTCCCTGGCATGCCCCAATTGATTTTTGACCTACGAGCTGCCCGGACCCTGGGTCCACACCTAGAACCGTAGGCTATAGCACATCGATTTGGCTAGAAAATGCCCCATTCACACCATTTCACCTATTTGACCACCCAAATGGCCCCACCCACACCAATGGACCATACTAGACCACTCACCAGCCTCCTGAGCATGCCTCAGTCAATTTTTGGCCTACGACATTCTTGGAACCAAGTCCTTCCCCTGAACTGTGGGCTATAGCATACCGATTTGGCCCAAAAATGCCCCATTCGCATCGTTTTGCCCTTTTGACCACCCAAATGGCCCT
Source organism: Capsicum pubescens (assembly GCA_030864215.1). Classification (NCBI taxonomy): domain Eukaryota; kingdom Viridiplantae; phylum Streptophyta; class Magnoliopsida; order Solanales; family Solanaceae; genus Capsicum; species Capsicum pubescens. The sequence continues at coordinate 26,584,613 of CM061549.1, read as the reverse complement.
GCCCACACAACAGGCCATACTAGACCTCTCCGCAGCCTCCCTAGCATGTCTCGATAAATTTTTGGCTCACGAAACGCCCAGACCCTGTGCCTTCCCCCGAAACCGTAGGCTATAGCACACCAATTTGTCCTGAAAATGGCCCTTTCGTGCTATGCCGCTTGTTTGACCTCCTAAATGTCCCGCCCATACCAAAGGGACACACTAGGCCTCTCCCCAACCTCCCTGGTATACCTCGATCGATTTTTACCCACGACATGCCCGAAATGCGGGCCCACCCCCAGAACCGTGGGCTATAACACACTGATTTTTTTCCAAAAATGCTCCATTCATGCTGTTTTTCCTGTTTGACCATACAAATGGCCACACCCACACCAATGGGACACATAAGGCCACTTCCCAACCTCTCTGACAATCCCCGGTCAATTTTTGGCCCATGGCACATTCGAACCTAGGGCCCACCCCCGGAACTGTGGGCTATATAGCACTCCAATTTGGCCTGAAAATGCCCCATCTACGCCGTTTTGCCCGTTTGACCACCCAAGTAGACCCTCCCACTCCCACGAGCCACACTAGGACGCTCCCTAGTTTCCCCGATATGCCTCAATTGATTTTTGGCCTACGGTATGCCCTTACCCCGGGCCCTCCCTCGGAACAGTGAGCTATAGCATATCGATTTGGCTAAAAAATGGTCAATTCGCACCGTTTAGCCCGTTTGACCACACAAATGGCCCTACCCACACCAACGGGCCATACTAGGGCGCTTCTCAACCTCTCTGGCATGCTCTGATCAATTTTTGGCACACGGCATGCCTGAACACTGGGCCTCCCTCAGAACTGTGGGATATAGCACACAGATTTGGTTCGAAAATGCCCCGTTTGCGTTGTTTCACCCGTTTAACCACCTAAATGACCCCGCATACACCAACGAGCCACACTAGGCTACTGCCCAACCTCCCTAGCACTCCCCGGTTGATTTTTGACCCACGGTACACCTGAACCTTGGGCGCACTGTCGAAACCATGGGCTACAGCACACCGATTTGGCCCAAAAATGCCACGTTCGAGCCATTTCACCCGTTAGACCACACAAATGGCCCCTCCAACACCTGCGGGCCACACTAGGTTACTTTCAGCCTCCCTGGCATGCCCCGGTTGATTTTTGACCCGCGGCACTCCCGGATCCCGGGCCCACCCCGGAACTATGGACTATAGCACACCGATTTAGCCCAAAAATACCCCGTTCGCATTGGTTTGCCTGTTTGACCACCCAAATGGCCCCGCCCACACCAACGGGCCATACTAGGCCGCTCCACAGCTCCCTGACACGGCCTGGTCAATTTTTAACCCACGGCAAGGCCGAACCCCGGGCCTACCCTTGAACCGTGGGTTATAGCACTCCAATTTAACTCAAAAATGCCCCGTTCGCATCATTTCGCCTGTTTGACCACCCAAATGGCTCCGTCCATACCAACGGGCAATACTAGGCCGCTCCCTGGCTACCCTGGTACGCCCCAATTGATTTTTGGCTCACAGCACGCTTGGACCCCGGGCCATCGCCCAGAACCGTGATCTTTAGTACACCGATTTAGCCTAAAAATGCTACGTCTGCGTTGTTTCGTCCGTTTAACCTCCCAAATAGCCCCGTACACAACAACGGGCTATACTAGGCCGTTCCCCAGCCTTCCTGGAATGCCCCGGTAGATTTTTATCCTACGGCACGCCCGGAACTCAGGCCCACCCCCGGAAACATGGACTATAGCACACCGATTTGGCATGAAAATTTTCCGTTTACGCCGTTTCGCCCGTTTGACCACCCAAATGGCCCCACCCACACCAATGGGACACATTAGGCCACTTCCCAGCCTACCTGGCCCACCCCGATTGATTCTCGGCCTACGGCACACCCAGACTCCAGGCCCACCCCTAGAAACGTGAGCTATAACACACCGATTTGGCTCAAAAATGCCCTGTTCACGTCGTTTTGCCCGTTTGACCACACAAATGGCCCCTCCCATACCAACGGGCCACACTAGGCCACTCTCCAGTCTCCCTGGCATGCCCAATTGATTTTTAGCCCACGGCACGCCAGGGCCTCGGGCCAACCCCTAAAATTTTAGGCTACAGCACACTGATTTGGCCTAAAATGCTCTGTTTGCTTCATTTTTCCTATTTGACCATCTAAATGACCCCACCCACACCAATGGTCGACACTAGGCCACTCCACAACCTCTCTGACATGCCCCGGCCAATTTTTTTCTAACGAAACGCCCAGACCCCAGGCCCAACTCAGGAACCGTGAGATATAGCACATCGATTTGGCCCAAAAATTTCCGGTTCAGGCCGTTTTGCCCGTTTGACCAGCAAAATGGCCTTGCCAACACTAATGGGCCACACTAGGCTGCTCTCCAGCCTCTCTGGCATGCCTAGTCGAATTTTGGCCTATGGCATACCAGGACCCCGTGCCTACCCCAGAACCTTGGGTTATAATAGCACACCGATTTGGCCCCAAAATGCTCCGTTTGTGATGTTTTGCCTATTTGACCACCCAAATGGCCCCGCCCACACCAATGGGCCACACTAGGTTACTGCCCAGCCTCCATGGAATGCCCCGATTAATTTTTGGACCACGACACGCCCGGACCCCAGGCCCACCCCAGAACCGTGGTCTATTGCACATCTATTTGGCAAGAAAATGCCTCGTTCGTGATGTTTAGCCTATTTGACCATCCAAATGGCCCCGCTCCCACCAACAGGCCACACTAGGACACTCTCCAGCCTCTCTGGCACGCCCTGGTTAATTTTTGGCTCACATCAAGGTCGAACCCCGAGCCCAACCCCGAAACTGTTGGCTATAGCACACCGATTTGGCCTGAAAAAACCTCATCCGCATTTTTTCACTTATTTGACCAACCAAATAGCAATTACCACAACAACGGGCTACTCTAGGCCGCGCCCCACTCTCTCTGGCATGCCCCGATCAATTTTTGGCCCATAGTATATAAGAACCCCGGGCCCACCCCCGCAACTATGGGCTATAACACATTGATTTGGCCTAAAAATGTCTCGTTCACGCCGTTATGCCCGTTTGACCACCCAAATGGCTTCGCCCACACCAACGTGCCACACTAGGCTGCTCCCCAGCCTCCCTGGCTTTCCCCAGTCAATTTTTGGCCCAAGGCACGCCCGAACCCCGGGTCCACCCCCAGAACCGTGGGCTATAGCAAACCAATTTTGCCCAAAAATGCCCTATTCGTGTCGTTTCACCCGTTTGACCACCCAATTGGTCCCTCCAATAATAACTGGCCACACTAAGCCGCTCCCTAGCCTTCCTGGCACGCCTCTGTCAGTTTTAGTCCCAGAACACCCCCGAACCTCGATCCCACACCCCGTTCGCAATGTTTTGCCCGTTTGATCACCCAATGGCCTCGCCTATACCAACGGGCCACACTAGGCCACTTTCCAGCATCCCTGGTACCCCACGATCGATTTTTGACCTACGATCTACCTGGACCCCGGGCCCACCTAAAACCATGGGCTTTAGCACACTGATTTAGCTTGAAAATGCCTCGTTAAAGTCGTTTTGCCTGTTTGACCACCCAAATGGCCCTGCCTACACCAACGGGCCATACTAGGCTGCTCCCCAGCCTCCCGGGTATACCTCGGTCAATTTTTGGCCCACGACACGCCTGGAATCCGGGCCCTCCCCCTGAAGTGTGGGCTGTAGCACACCGATATGGCTCGAAAATGCCTCATTCACGTCGTTTCTCCCGTTTAATCACCCTAATAGCCCCGCCAACACCAACGGGAAATACTAGGCCTCTCCCCAGCCTCCCAGGCATGTCCCGATTTATTTTTGTCCCACGACACGCCCGGACCTAGGGTCCACCACCCAAACCGTGGGCTGTAGCACACCAATTTGGCCTGAAAATGCCCCTTGCGTGCCTTTTCACCCGTTTAACCACCCAAATGGCCCCACCCACACCAACGGGCCATATTAGTCCTCTCCCTAGCCTCCCTGGCATACCTCGATTGATTTTCGACCCACGAAACACCCGGACCCCGAGCCCACCCCCAGAACTGTGGGCTATAGCACACTAATTTGTACTAAAAATGCTCCATTCGCGCTGTTTTACCCGTTTAACAACCCAAATGGCCCCACCAACACTAATTGGACACACAAAGTCGCTGCCCAACCTCTCTGGTACTCCCCGGTCAATTTTTGACCCACGACACGCTCGAACCCTGGGCCCACCCACAGAACTATGGGTAATAGCAATCAATTTGGCTCGAAAATGCCCATCTATGCCATTTCGCCTGTTTGACCACCCAAATGGCCCCGCCCATACCAACGAGCCACACTAAGATGCTTCCCAGTTTCCCTGGTATGCCCCGATCTATTTTTGTCCCACGAAACACCCTGACCCCAGGCCCACCCCCGAAACAGTGGGCTATAGCACACCGATTTGGCCCAAAAATGCCCCATTCATGTCGTTTATCCCGTTTGACCACCCAAATGGGCCCGCCCATACCAACGGGCCACTAGTTCGCTCTCCAGCCTTCCTGGAATGCCTCAGTTGATTTTCCTGGGTCCTCCTCAAAATCGTGGGCTATAGCACACCGATTTTGTCCGAAAATGATCTGTTTGCATCGTTTCGCCTGTTTGACAACCTAAATGGTCCTGCCTACACCAACGGACCATACTAGGCCGTTACCTAGCCTCCCTGATATGCCTCGGTCAATTTTTGGCCCACGATATGCCTGAACCCCGAGCCCACCCCCAGAACCGTGGGATATAGAACCCCAATTTTTTTTAAAATGCCACGTTTGAGCTGTTTTGCCCGTTTGACCACACAAATGGCCCTGCCTATACCGACGAGCCGCACTAGGTCACTCCCCAACCACTTTGGCACCCCCTAGTTGATTTTTGACCCACGACATGGCTGGATACTGGGCTCACCCTCAGAATCATGACTATAGCACACTGATTTAGCCCAAAAACACCCCGTTCGCATTGTTTAGCTTTTCTGACAACCTAAATGGCCCCGCCCATACCAACGGGCCACACTAGGCCGCTCCCCAACCTCTCTATCATGCCTTGGTCAATTTTGGACCCACGACACGGCTGAACCCTGGGCCCACCCCAGAACTGTGGGCTATAGCACACCAATTTGGCCTGAAAATGCTTCGTTCGCATTGTTTCGACTATTTGACTGCCCAACTGGTCCCTCCCACACCGAAAGGACACACTAGTCCACTCCCTAGATGCCCTGGCATGCCTCGATTGAATTTTGGCCCATAGCACCCGCATACCAAGGGCCCAGACCTAGAACCGTGGGCAATAACATACTAATTTGGCCCAAAAATGTGTTGTTCGCGCTGTTTTGCCCGTTTTACAACCCAAATGGACCCGCACACACCAATGGGATATACTAAGCCGCTCCTCAGCCTCCCTGGCATGCCTCGGTTGATTTTTGGCCCACCCCCAGAACCGTGGGCTATAGAATACCATTTTTTTAAAAATGCCACGTTCGAGCTGTTTTTCCCGTTTGACCACACAAATGGCCCTTCCTACACTGACGGGACACACTAGGTCTCTCCCTAGCCTCCCTGGCATGCCTTGGTTGATTTTTAACCTATGACACACCCGAATTCTGGGCCCACCCTCAGAACCGTGGCTATAGCACTCTGATTTGGCCTGAAAACACCCCGTTCGCATTGTTTTGCCTTTTTGACAACCTAAATGGCCCCTCCCACACCAACGGGACACACTAGGCCTCTCCCCAACTTCTTTATCATGCCTTGATCGATTTTTGACCCACGATACGGCCGAACCCCAGGCCCACCCCCAGAACTGTGGGCTATAGCACACCAATTTGGCCCAAAAATGCATCGTTTCCATTGTTTCAACTGCTTGACCACCCAACTGGCCCCGCCCACACCGACGGTCCATACTAGGCCACTTTTTAGCCACCCTGGTATGCCCCAATTAATTTTTGGCCCACAGTACCCCCCATACCCAGGGCCCAGACCTAGAACCGTGGGCAATAGTATACTATTTTGGCCCAAAAATGCCCCATTCGCGCCGTTTTGCCCGTTTGACAATCCAAATGACCCCGCCCACACTAATGGGCTACACTAGGCTACTCCCCAGCCTCCCTGGCATGCCTTGGTCAATTTTTGGCCCACGGTACATCCAGACCCCAGGCGCACACCCAGAACCGTTGTTTATAGCACACCAATTTAGCCCCAAAATACCTTATTTTGTTGTTTCACCTGTTTGACCACCCAAATGGTCCCGCCTACACTAACTGGACACACAAGGCCTCTCCCCAGCCTTCCTGGCATTCCTCAATCAATTTTTGTCCAACACCACCCCCGAACCTTGGGCCCACACCAAAAACTGAGGGCTATAGAGTTCTGATTTGGCCCAAAAATGCCACATTCAAGTTGTTTAGCCCATTTGACCTCCTAAATGGACCTTCCTGCACCAATGGGATGCACTAGGTCACTCCCCAGTCTTTTGGCATGCCTTGATCAATTTTCAACCCACGACATGCCCAGACCCTCGCACCCCCTCGAAATCATGGGCTATAGCACACCAATTTGGCTCGAAAATGCCTCGTTTGTGCTGTTTCGTTCGTCTGACCACCTAAATGGCCCCGCCCACACTAATGGGTTATACTTGGCTGCTCCCTAGCCTCTCTGGCATACCCCAATCAATTTTTGGCCCACAATATGCCTGAACCCCGAGCCCACCCCCAAAACTGTGGGTTATATAGCACACTGATTTGGCCTAAAAATGCCATATTCGAGCCATTTTTCCCATCTGACCATACAAATGGCCCTGCATATAACGACGAGCTATACTAGGCCGCTCCGCAGCCTCTTTGGATGCCTCGGTGGATTTTTCGCCCACGACACACCCAGATCTCGGGCCCACCCCCAAAACCGTGGGCTATAGCACTCCAATTTGGCCTGAAAATGCCCCTTCCGCGCTGTAGACACCTAATTTTGTCCCTCCCAAGTCCAATTTTATTCATTTTTAGCTCACATTACCACACACTCTCACCCACGTGATTATACCCTCCATAAAATGACAAAAATAACAACCCTTAACAAATTTTATCTTGTTTTGATCCTATCCTAACAAACTTTATCCTTACACCTCACCTACCCTACCTTTACCCCACCTACCCTACCTCACTACCCCACCTTCACCTCACTGGAATTGAATTCCACTCATAATATACACTCCATATAAATAATACAGAGAGGGGACGGATAGAGGGGAACACACATATACCATTTTTTTCCTCTCTCTCTTGGGTATACAATACGGATGGTCACTCTCCATTTTTGTTTGTCCACAGCTTCACTAAGATAAATACAATGACGCCAACACCCAAACCCACATAAGATCACTCGTCCTCACGCAAATACGAGGGGGGAGTCAAAATTGTTTGAGTTCGAGTCTATTTTTTTTTCTTATTCGATTTTGGATTTTGGGAATCTTGTCTTAGGGGTTTTCTTCTCTAAAAAAAATGGACAGAGGCCATTTTTGGGTCCTTCCTTCTTCGTTTCTTCTTTTTGAACACAATACACATGCCATAAACAAAAGAGACCCCATTCTTTTCTCTTCTCCCCTGATTCCTGGCAGCCCATACACGAGAGACAAAAATTCAGGTTTTTTGATTACTGTTTCGGCGAACCAGTCACCGGAATCCAACTCTCTTCTTGTTAGTTTTACTCTTCACAGCTCATCGGAGCTTGGATGTTGATGGTTTCTTGAAGTCGTGGTTTTATTCATGGCTTGAAAGCTTATCGGATGGTGTTTTTTGGGATACTGATTTGGTTTGCTCGAGGTTGAGGTTCCCGTGTGAAGTAATAGAAGGCGGGTTTTCTTTATTTCGTGGAATAATATTCATCAAAAGTGGTATTAAGGTCCACCTCTTCAACCCGTTCTCTTTTCTTCATTTTGATTGGTTGCATTGGCATGATTATGTGTTGGTTGATTATGATGGTTTGATTTAGTTGATATTGTTTTGCTGTTTAAATTCGTCACTAAGAATAAATATGGATTGTTGAAATGGTGATTGCTAAGAGTGGTGATGGATGAAAGTGAAGTTGGGGTGGAATTGGGAATTTGATAAAAATGGTTGAATTAGATTAACTTGATTTTATTATTGTTCGTTCAATTTGGAATAAACACGAATATTGTATGAACTGTGGTAGATCTATGATGGGCTAAAACGGATAGGCAATATAGGTTCGGGTAGGCAAATTGTAGAACTCGTTATTTTGGTTGAATGTTGGAATGTGTGGATGAATGCTTCTTTCTAGTTTATCATATTTAATTCAAAATGTATTCATTTGGCCGGGGAATGCCCCGAAGTATTTGTATATATATTTATTCACCGGAGAATGCCCCGGCGTACTATGTTGGCGAAGGCGGATCGAGAACAAGGCCCGAGGCGTCGGGTAGTATAGGAGCATAGTTAGGATTAGTATAAGTTAGAGTAGACTTACGTTTCTGCACTTTTCATTTTTCGGGACTGCATAATTGGACTGAATACTAAATTTTGGACTGTTTTGTTTTTGTGTGTTTTGATTGTTTGTTCTATGTCTTTTTTTGTGTTGTTTATACACTCATTGATGTCAAATTAGTCGATACTCTATGCCAAGCGACCGTGGTCGAACCACGGGATCGAGGGGTGCCTAACACCTTCCTCTCGGTCAACAAAATTCCTTAGCCAGAATCTCTATTCGCAAACCAGTTTAAAGAGTCAAATGGTTTTGAAATGGATTTTCCAATGGTGACTTGGCACACCGGATTATGCCAAGTGGCGACTCTGAATAAAAAATGTAAATAGTCCTTTTTTGAAATAAATCTTCATTTTTTCACTTAATAATAAAGACCCTTTCGAACATAAAAATATATCTTTTGGGTGAAAAAAGGGGTGTAACAGCTCTGGCGAATCTGCTGGGGACTTGTTCAGAATTCGAGCTTATTTTGGAGTCGTATCGGCTTTGTTTGACACTATAGGTGTATAAACATTTTGTTTGTGTTATTTTGTGTTATTGTTTTATCATTATGGAATGTTTTCGTGCTCTTTGTGTATAGTATTTATCCTATGTGTTACCGTTTTTATATCTGGCATCATGTGTCCACCCCCCGGCCTTCTTTCTGCAACAAGTCCGTAGTACACGTGTTGTACACGACCTCTAGTTGAGTCACCCTTATTTTAGAGGGGGAGCCGTCGGTGTTATGGAGTAGGTGGAAAGCTGTCGCAGCCACTATCGACCATACGCTCCCCCAAACAACCTTGTTAGTGAACCCCAATGTAGGTCAGCCTTTAGGTCATGCTTATGTGTATCATATCGAGACTTAGCGGGGCCCATTTGGTCCATTGTAGGAGACTCGCCTCTAAAGCATCCCTACGTGCTAAATGTTGCATCTTTGAGGGTAACGTAGTCATTTGACGGACTGATTTGGGGAAAATATGTGTTAGAAGTAAGGTGTGTAGACAAGGAAAAGTTTGAAAAAAAAAAGAAAAAAGAGAAAGGTGAATCGAAAAAAAGAAAAAAAAAAGAGTTTCGTAGTTTTTTTTAGAGTTTTTTTATGGCTTTTGTTCTTCACAATCCAAAAATTCAATTTTTTTTTTTTTTTTTTACCTTTTGCACTCATTTCTCAAAAACGAAAATATCAAAAAGATTTTTCCTTTGTCTCGTTTAGCATGCATTCACAATTCAAAAACTTCAAAAAGATTTTTCATTCATAGGAGTTTTTATCAAAGAAAAATGCAAAAATTGTAGGAGTTTTGTACATTTCACGAAAATACCAAAAGATTTTTCCTTCGTAGTTGTTGGTGTCATTTTTATGTGAAGTGTCAAATTGAAAACTCAAAAGAGATTTTATTGACGTTTTGCATCTTCTGTTTGTGTTCGTGTCTCTCAAGTCAGGGTGTTAGTTATTTAATCCTTAATTGTCCAATCTGGACGAACTACACACCCCTGATTCTCCTCTTTTGGGATGTGAGATACGTAGGCAGCCTATTGTTGGTTCGGGGATCGTATTTAAAAAAAAAATTCAAAAATATTTTCTTCACTCTTCACTTAGAGTAGGTGTTTCATATACATCTCTAAAAGAAAACTACAAAAAGATTTTTCTTTAATAGGTTCAAGTTCCATTTTCATATGAAATTAAAAACTGAAAACCCAAAAAGATTTTCTTTGGTAATCATAGATTTCACTTTGTATAGGGATGTTAAAGCTGAAAAATTCAAAAACATTTTCGTCAATTCTTTTGACAAATTATTATTTTCTTTTCTTCTTAAAGTTTCAAAAAAAAAAAAGAATTCAATTGGCCATTTTGGCACGACTTCACGAACTATGCACACCTGATTTTCCTCTCTCGGGGGTGAGATACGTAGGCGCCCTTCTTGGGTTCGGTGATCTTTCAAAAAAATAAAATAAAAAAAAGAGGTTTTGAAAAATGTTGAACTCTAACATATTTGTTGCCTCTTGTTCAGTTAGTTTAAGGTGGTTGGTTTGTGGTTTCCTGGCTGGTCCTCCATATCACACCAAATCCAAGGAAGGGTTAGTTGTGTCCAACAAGGATATAGAGAGTGGCATCATGGATGAAACAAAGAGTCAGGAAATTGAGAGTTTAAAGGAAGAGAATTTGAGACTGAGGTAACAAATGATGGAAATGTACCGAGCTTGGGCCAGTGGGATGCCTCCACCTTCGTTCCCCACTTTTGATCCTGCAAATACCTTGAGTCATCCACCAAAATTGCAAAGTCAGTTTCCTACTGTTGTTGATGCACCACAGCATGCCTCAGAATCCATTCCACGTCAAATGCACCTCAACACTTCCACCACTCTTTCTTTATCTCCTCAGTATAAATTCTACCACATTCACAACACCACATACCGTCTGTATTTTTGTAGCTCAACCTTTTACTAAGGCTTCCACTTTGTCTATCAATCCAACGATTGTGCTTCCCCAGTCCACTAGTGAATCCACGTTCAATACTGTTGATGATCATTGGTATACTCTTGAGCCTACAGTTAAGTTAAGTGGACCGCCAAAATTTCTTACTAAGAAGCCTAGCATGCCAAAAGAGCCAGGGAAAATGGTTGGGAAAGTGAAGAGTGTAGAAAATGATATGAAAAATTCCCCTGGACTTATGGGCTATAAAGATGTTTCATATAAAAATTAGGGCATGTCTTCAAGTGTTAACCTTCCTCCCAGCTTTGAGACATCAAAATTCGGGGAGCCTGATGGACAGAAGGATTCTGTGAAACATTCGGGACTACATTGCAATCAACCAAGGGAAACTGAAGGAAAGAAGAAGGAAAATGCACCTATTGTCATGACAGGGACAAAGCAGAGTTTGAGAGGTCCAACCCACCAATACTGTCAGCCTCAATCCCGAGCTTACATATCAGATCCACATAACCACTGGCAACAAGGTTTCTTTCTCTGAAATCCAAGAAATCCCATTCCACTTCCTCGATATCCTGTGAACAATGCACAATTGTATGCTCATCCATCTTCTTATCCACAATGAAATGCACCTGTCCCTCAACATCATCCTCGAACCCTACAAATTTACCAAGGGACCTCTAAATCGAAATTTCATCCGAGGCCAGAGTTCGCAAAGAGGAGGAAGGAAAAAGATAATTTTACTCCTATGCCAGTTTATTCCAGAGATTGGTACAGCAGGTCTCCTTGGGTATACTCCTGAGAAGCTTTGATCCTAATGTGTGATGTGCATATCATTCTGATGTTCAGGGTCATAGTACTAAAGATTGTCGCACTTTGAAAAGAGAAATAGAAAAGATAATTCAAGATAAATTGAATGTGGTGCAAAACATTGGCCCTTCGACCATCCCACAGAGTTTTTCACCAACACGCGGTACTGCACAATATGTGGGAGGCAATGAGTAAAGCATGGGGATCCAGAGCTTATTTGTTGAAGAAAATGTGTCTGACAGTGGTGGAAGCTCTAGTCATGTTGATATGCAAACCAGTGGCTAATATGTCAGGCTGAGCAATTGAAAAGTCACCCCTCTCCCTACTAGGAAGAGGTCTGGTAGTTTGTTTTCTTTTCTTTTCTGTTTTTCGAATTATTTCAGGGTTGTAGTTCGGGATCTATCTTGTTTTGTCCCTTTGTCGTTTATGTTCAAACCCTTTTATCTTTTATTTCAACTAAATGAAGTGTCCCTTTCTTTTTGTGTTTCAAATATGTGTTGTTTGTTTGTTTTCTTTATACAGCCATTTTATGTTGATTCTAGTGATATGACATGCCTGCGGAATTTTCAGTCAGATCTTAAAATCCATCTTAATCATGAAGCATTGAATCAAAGAGTTAAATTTAGTAAAAGAGAGCATCTGAGAAAATAAATAGAGTTTTGGGGCATTTGGTGATCAACTTGAAGCCTTCTTTGAAAATTGGGCCTTTTTGGAATCGCAAGGATAACTTGGTCATCAATTGAAAGACATATCTTAATTAGGTCAAATAGTGTCTACGTGATCCTATCAAGAGGAATAGAAAGAAAATCAACTCCATGAAAGCGTGAGTTATTCAATGTGATGGATATAACACAGGTGGAGTTGTATGTTTGACAATCCCAGAAGAAGTAGTGGCACACATGCTCAATTAAAGTTAGTATTGTGAAAGTGTCACAAATAATCTTCATCTCTCACTTTCATATTGCATGATATGTACTTGCATTTTCAAGGATTGATATGATGAAGGCATTTCATTCTGCTATCCAAACATCGGGTCATCCTTTGTTTACCCCATTTGAGCTTTAGTCCTATTTTCTTTCATACCCCTCTTTGGAATTAAGATGGAGTCAGCAAAACTCAAAAGAAAAGTGTCGAGTAAAACAATAGAGTCAGAAAGTTTCCAAAAAGAGAAGAGAGGAAAATGTGTCCAAAATAGAAAAAAAGAGTGTCAAGAAAAATTAGAATCAGAAAAATCACAAAGAAAAAAACGTCAAAAAAAAAATTAAAAAAAATCAGAATAAAAAAAATAAGCTGCCAGAACTACGCATGACCTGATACTCCTCTCTCGAGGGTGAGATACGTAGGCTGCCTTACTCAGGGCTCGGTCAAACCAAATAAACAATTTAGAGTCACCCAGTTAAAAGAAACTGGGGCATGAGTTAATCCTCATTGTTTGAGTCGATTCCAAAAGTTGTAAGTCCTACCCCACTTCAAGTGTCGTTTGGGCCCCATGCCATCCTTTCTTTCTACCTTATCCAAAAGCCAAGTTACAACCAAAGAAAGACCTTCAGATCAATCTTTAAGGATGTTAAGGCAGAGCATGCAAGGGATATGATGATGCATTTGGGAACTATTTGTCTTCCTCAGCATAGGGAATCAAGAGAGAAATAAAAATAAGAGAGTCTTATTGGTAAAAACCTTTACGGGCACCATAAGGCGATAGCAGATTGGGAGAAATAAAAATGAGAGAGTCTTATTGGTGAAAAACCTCACGGGCACCATAAGGCGATAGTGAGTCGAGAGAAAATGAAAGAAGTTTGTTGGCGAAAACCCTTCAAGGCGCCACTAGCTGAATGGGGTCTTAAATGCAATTGACCTAAGAAAGCAACTCAGTTTCAAGGCCATTAACTCAACAACAATGGGTAGAAAGTTTGGATGAAGAGATCAAGCTGCTTAATCCAAAATGCATGGCATAATCATTAGTGTTGACTGTCATTTTTAGATGAATTTTTTGTTTCTTTGTTTTAAAAGGGGACATTCATTGTCTTTTCTTTCTTCTCTTTATTTTAATTTTATCTTTCTTGAGTCAGTTATCAAAACAAAAATTATCATTCTTTTTTTTCGTTTCTTGTCTTTGAGTCAAGTCCGTGTCAAAACAAGTGAGAAAAGATTTCAAAACTGGCTACCAGCTTCTTTAATTGCACAAAGCAAGACAAAAGTTAGCACATGAAAGAGACATGATTGTGAGCTGATAACGCTCAATCTACAGCTCTCATAAGAGTGTAAAGCGGTCGTTGTCAAATATATAACCCAACTGGGTTGGGTATCAATCCCACAGGGAATAGCCGGTCAATGAGTAAGCAAAGATTACTAGACTTTTGGAGCAATTCTCGTAAAAAGGGGGGATTTTAACGTGCAAGTAATGTAAACAAAGTAATAAAAACAGCAAATAAAGGAGTAAAAACGGTTTGCTTGGTTGGTTTTTGATCAATGAGAATTGAGAAGTTGGGGTTATGTCCACCTTATGAGTTGTACGTCTCTATTGGCTATGAGTTGTGCGGAATTCAGACATGCATGTGCGTATAGAGAATTGTATTCGATGGTAAATCCAGGCATCTTTCGACCTTAACCAGGACTATTTCACTTTAACTCTTTCGAGCTTAAAGTGTATCTAACAGTACGAATTCTCCAAGAAGTTAATCCAGTTACGGCACTAACTTTTTAACAGGGGTTGGTGCCCTATTACCTTGACATTATCTCTTTTCCAGACATATAACTTTTCTTTCGAACAAGTTAATGCTATACTGGCGTATTCTATGCGTTTGCAACCACAAAGAATTTAGATTAAGATGAAGAGAATAATGATATAAGCAGCATACGTGTCACGAATTCACAAACTCATAGCAATAGATAGTATCTCATATGGCTTCCATAACCCCAACAGAGAAGTTTAGTTACCCATGAGTGCGAAGGAAATCAAAATAGATATTATTAATATACCACAATAAAAATCTCGTGTAGTAAGGTGTGGTGTGGCATTTTTGGGCGTGAACTCCCTTGCAGAGTAACGTTTCTCTTGTTGTGGAAATTAAGAATTGAATAGATGAATAAAAAGTAGAATTAAAAGTAGAAGAATTGTTTTCAGAGATAAAAGTAATGGAAGAATGATAAAAATCTCTAGCAGAATAGGGTATTTATAATACTCCTATCCTATTCCTACTAAGCTACTGCATTACTTAACCCAATCCTACTGGGTTACTGCATCATTATCCTACTCCTAATAAGTTAATGCTAGTCCCCAAAGTCTTTAGAATTGCTATTTTTGCCCGAGACAGATTTTCCATGCGCCACCTTTGGTCCTTGGTGTCCAAGTTTTGCTTTCCTCCTTTCGTGAAGCTTTCTTTGGCGTCAAGTTATCCATAAAATGCTGAATTCTGCATCATTTATACCTGAAAACTTGCTAATCATGTTCGTTAGCTCACTTACAGGAAAAAGGACTAAAAGTGCATGAATTATATATTTTGTCCTCAAAACTTAGCTAAAATATGGGTCAATTATAGTACTTTAGGCGTGTAAATACGCCTATCATCAACACCCCACACTTAAAGCTTTGTTCGTCCTCGAACAAAATATCATGTCCATCTAAACATCTACTTAGGGTTTCACAGCAACAACACAAAATATTCGTCAAGACAGGCACAACAATTATTAACAAAGAGTAGTTTTCTGATCACTACTAGAAACAATTCAGCCTCCAACATAGACTCGTGATGATGGTTAATTCGTATCCAAAAGTTAAGGCACAAAGAATCATACAAGACTACCCAAAACTCATCAACCATGTGTGTCTCACATAAGATATTACCCATAATCACTCACAAGTATTGCATTTTTCAGAACATGGGTATAAGATTATCCTTGCTCTCACTCTCACAAAGAATTCATATGTTGCAACTGATGACCATAGGCTTGCCCATAGTGTAATGCTCCACTAAATATCAGAATGCTAAGCTTAGTATCAAATAGGTCTTCTATAGGTTGTAATGTAGGCTAAGGGACGGGTAGGACTATTTTGGCCAGAAATAGTGACTATGTTCCTAAGCGCTTTAATACATCACATTATGCCATTAACACTTTATTTTAATCAACCCTGCTACCTTTCTTTCATCTATCACCCTTTTTCACCTATTTTGCCATTCAAGCATAACTATCTTTTTATTTAATCATAAACACAATTTATCTTTTTGTTTTTCTATTTCTTTTTCTTTTCTCTTTCTCTTTTTTTTTTCTTTTTTTTTATAACACACCTCCATGATAGCCACTCTTTTTCATAACAAATTCAAGTACCAATACACTCTAAGGCATCACTCTCACCCAATTTCCTCTTATTTTGTCACATGACTTCACAACTTAAAGCACTTAGGAATTTGGATCAAATTATGGTCTTGAAAAAAATGGATTAGGCTTACATATGAGGTTGTCAAAGAAAATGGCTTAAAGGGTCAAAGGGGTTGACTAGGATAATGTCCACGGGTAGGTAAAATGAAGGTAAACAAGTATCGGTTGCCAAAGAAATGCCTAAATCATCTCCTAAACTCACACTCTTTATTTCGCTTTACACACACACCAGGAAAGTTCTAGCATCAGTCAAAAGCACAGAATATGCTATCATCTCACACACACAAGGCACATGGTTAACTTTATTGGGAGCAGTATAGACTCTTGACCCAACAGATGAATGAATTAAACCACACAATTATCACGCTGTGAGTCACACTTAGAGCTTAAGTGTCTCAATAGTAATGATTCTAGCACAAACTCTTATCATAACACCATGCCGTCTATCAGAATAATTTCATGCATCAAAATAAAAAAAATCTACGACTACTAACTAAATCAAACAACCAAACATAAATAACATAAATAAATGCAAATGCAGATAAAGAAGTATAGCATGCAAATACCAGCACCCCACACTTAGACGGGACACACTGCCCTCAGTGAAAAATAAATAAGAAGAACCTGATTAGTCGGACTCATCCTCTATGTCTGGGGTCATACCCCCTGCATCGGAATCGTCATCAGAGTCGTCGTCATCAGAGTTCTCTTCCACGTCGGAGTCTGGCATTTGTCAATCATCATCGGTTGGCATGTCGTCATCAAGAGGTTCCTCAAAATATACACCTACTCCACACATCGCCCTCGCATCCTCATTCATTGGGTAGTCATAATCCAACTGTTGGAGCTTTGCAGCAGTTGGAACACGACCCCCGCTCATCATGGTAAACTTCATCATGCCATATAAATGGCGGGAGAAGCTTTCATCGCGAGCATGTCTTTCTGCAGTGGTTAGGTTAACGCCATGCATGGTTTCAGCATCTTTAACCTTTGTGAGGTCAACCTTCTTCGGGTTGTGTGGAAGCTTATGATCAGTCGGTTCCTCTTCGATGTCTTTCTTCCTCAATATTGCAGTCAACAGGTTGCCAAAGCTGAAGTGAGACCTCTTGTGTAGCCTAGCTTTCCGCATTGTAGATCGAATAATTGCCCCAATGTTGATAGGGACATTCGTTATTAATGCGTACACCAGGCACACTCTATCTCGTGTTATCTTTGTGTACTGTGTCCCTGGAATGAGGCAAGAGTTGACTATTCGCAGCCATATCCTAGCTTCTCTGTTCAAGGAGGCATACGGGAAGGTATTGTGCTGACCGGTATCCTTGTGACGACTCCACCGTGCCATTGATCTTGTTCCGCATAGTGTGTGTCTGATTGCCCTGTATGGAGGTCTGCGATAAAGCTCCTTGAATGGTGCGGGATTAACAGATGGCAAGCCTAGAAAGGAGTTGAAGAACTCCGCATTTAGTTGCAGAACTTGGCCCCGAATCTTAACTTCACTCCCTGTAGTTTTTGGTGACCAGTTGGCATAGAATTCTCGGGTTAAATCGAGATTGCACTCTCCCATATCTCGGAAGATGAAATCAAGATGTAACGCCATTATTTTAGCCAACATGCGAGGTTTTTTCTTTGCTAGGCTCTCCTTGTGTATCAACTCCATGTGAACATATTTCTTCTCTTTATTGTTCCTATACCATTACTTTCCTTTCTCCTCAAAAACCCATTTTATTCCGAACATGCGGCGTGGTAATTGCATCGAGGATGATTCTCCTTGCTCTTTTCGGCCTCTTCTCTTACCTTTTTGTGAAGTGGTAGCCTTATCTTTTCCTTGTCTTGCTTTTGGTGCCATTGTACCTGAGACTAAAATAATGTTCATGTTAGCATCATCTCGATGGATACAATCTATAAACGAGCAGTAGGGGCACCACCCCACACTTAGTTTGTTGTTACAGACTAGTGAAGTGAAAGTGGTCGACTAGTCAGACTTCATCGACATACGTTTTAGGTGCTATATTCCAACAATAAAATCAGAGCAGTCATACTTCTTGTAATCTTGGCAATACTTTCATGTTTGATATATCAATACTACTACATAGGGATTGAATCAAGGTATAGAATCTAAATAATCACAACCTCCTATGTCGGTAGGCAACTATAATTCTTATCCCGATGAACAAGTCATTCCAACATGTAAGTATTCAAGTGACAAGATTATGCAATTTTTGTGACCATATTAATTCCGCAAAAGTATGACAGTGCATCAAAATCAAATACAAGTTGGGAACAAGTTAAGATCATTCTTACGTATACGTTCACTCACTTGGTTGTATCACAACAATTCAATCACTTTCAAATCACCAATACTACTTCAAGATTTAGCAATTCATAATAGGCGTAGTAGTGTAGTACTTACAGAATATAAATGAAGAACAAAGTAGCACTTACTTGATTGATGACTTTGGATGATGTTCTTGTGAAGAAGAAGAGCAAAAGGAAAATTTTGGAGTGGATTTGGGGACTATAGGCGGCGCTTATGCTAGGTTTTCAATGTGTTTTTGGTTCAAGACTAAGTCTCATATTTATAGGAGAAGGTTGGGTCGGGTTTTGACCCATTTAAAATTGGATTTGGAGACAAGAAATGACCATAGGCGGCGCATTTTGCTTTGACTATGCTTGGCATAGGCGGCGCCTTTTGCATAGCATTGTTGAGCATAGGCGGCGCCTATGCCATAGCATATGAGATTCAGAGACAAAAGGCATTGGCATAGGCGGCGCCTATGCTATGTCACACTTGGGCATGGGCGGCGCCTATGCTATGGCACACTAGATTCCGAGAGCTTAGGCCATAGTATAGGCCTTGCCTTGCTCGTGGCCTAGTTTTATATAGACCTAGCCTCGTTCGTTGCCTATATTTTCATAAGCAATGCCCAATCCATAGCCTTTTGCTTCTTCATCACTAACTTACCACCTTTTACATGCAATACGTCCAAATTAAAATTTGAAACCAATCTCTTCGTTTACGCCTCTTGCACCTACACTTGCTCAAAGACAACAAAAACGATCAGAACGATGGGTTGCCTCCCATCAAGCGCCTTAGTTTTGGTCGTGGCACGACTCTTATTTTTGGATTTTTATTTATCAAAAGCAAACACGTAAACGAAAAAAAATGATAAACGATGGGTTGCCTCCCATCTAGCGCTTGATTTATTGTCGCGGCATGACATAGTTACCTTGAGTACTTAGACTTCGTCGAGATAGATGGTGGCCATATAGTTTATCGAGTCAAGAGGACCGATATATGGTTTTACTCGTTGGCCATTCACCTTAAAGACAACACCATTATATTCTTCTAGCTCAACTACTCCAGTCGAGTAGACTTGGGTAACTTTGTATGGACCAGACCATTTGGACTTTAACTTACCTGGGAATAGCTTCAGTCTGGAATTGAAAAGAAGTACCATATCATCCTTTTGAAAGTTTCGTTGAACAATCCGCTGATCATGATACTTTTTCATCCGTTCCTTGTAGAGGTCTGCTCTTTCGTATGCATGTAGACGGAATTCATCCATCTCATTCAGCTGCTCCAATCTCAGATTCATGGCATCATCCCAATTCAAATTAAGTTGCTTTAATGCCCACAATGCTTTATGCTCGAGCTCAATGGGCAAGTGACAAGCCTTCCCATAAACTAGTTGGTACGGGGACATGCCAATTGGCGTTTTGAATGCAGTCCTATAAGCCCATAGTGGATCGTCCAGCTTCCGAGACCAATCCTTCCTATTAGCATTTACAGTCTTAGCAAGGATTTGCTTGATCTCTCGATTGGAAACCTCTACCTGTCCACTAGTTTGTGGGTGATAAGGTGTGGCTACCTTATGTTGCTTGACACCATATTTGGCCAATACGGATTTGAATAGCTTGTTGCAAAAGTGAGATCCTCCATCGCTTATAATAGTACATGGTACTCCAAAGCGAGAGAAGATATTCCTCTTCAAGAATGCTACAACACGCTTTCCCTCATTGTCGGCCAATGCTACTGCTTCAACCCATTTTGAAACATAGTCTACAGCAACTAGGATATATTTCATTCCAAACGAATTTACGAATGGACCCATGAAATCAATACCCCATACATCAAAGAGCTCTACTTCAAGAATTTTTGACATAGGCATCTCATGGTGTTTTGAAATAGCACCTTGTCTCTGACATTGGTCGCATCTTCTAACAAAGTCTTAGGCATCTCTAAATATCGATGGCCAATAATATCCACTTTGCAATACCTTCCTTGTTGTCCGATTACCTGCGTGATGTCCCCCAACTTGGGAAGTGTGACATCTTCCAATATATTAGGCACCTCTACATGGGATATGCATCGCCGAATAACACCATCCGCGCATCGTCGAAACAAGTATGGCTCATCCCAAAAGTAGTGTTTTACATCATGCATAAACTTTCTCCTTTGCTGGTAAGATAAGTTTGCAGGTATCACATTACTCACCACAAAATTCGCAAAGTCGGCATACCATGGTAACTCTTCCATTATCGTGGCTAAGATCTCCTCGTCAGGGAATGCATCATCAATCTCGATTTCAGGCTGCGCTATATGCTCGTTCTCGAGTCTAGATAGATGATCAGCCACTTGGTTCTCGCAACCTCTTCTATCTTTTACCTCGAAATCAAATTCTTACATCAGCAATACCCATCGAATTAGTCTTGGTTTTGCATCCTTCTTTGTCATTAGATATCTTAGAGCTGCATGGTCTATATGAACGATCACTTTGGTTCCCAACAAATAAGCACGAAACTTCTCAAACGCATACACAACCGCTAGGAGCTCTTGTTCTGTGATAGTGTAGTTCTTTTGGGCTTCGTTCAGGACCTTGCTCGTATAGTAGATAGGATGGAATAATTTCCCCCTTCTCTGGCCAAGTACAACGCCTAATGTTACCCCACTGGCGTCACACATGACTTCAAACGGTAAAGACCAATCTGGTGCTACCATGATAGGCGCTTCAATTAGTTTTTCTTTGAGGCATTCGAATGCCTTCAAACAATCTTCATTGAAGTCAAATTTTGCATCTTTCTCCAAGAGTTTGCACAATGGACTAGCAATTTTGGAGAAGTCTTTGATAAACCGTCGATAGAAACCTGCATGACCGAGGAAACAACGGACTCCCTTTACTGAAATTGGGGGTGGTAGATTCTCAATAACTTCAATTTTTGCTCGATCAACCTCAATTCCTTTTTCAGAGATTTTATGCCCAAGGAAGATACCTTCATTGACCATAAAGTGGCACTTCTCCCAATTCAGCACTAGGTTGAATTCTACACATCTTTGCAACGCCATACTCAAGTTTGCTAAGCACGCTTCAAACGTCTTGACAATAACTGAAAAGTCATCCATGAATACCTCCAAAGTATCTTCAACCATATCCGAGAAAATGGACATCATACAACGCTGAAAGGTGGCTGGTGCGTCACATAGCCCGAATGGCATACGTTTGAAGGCAAACGTACCATATGGACATGTGAACGTTGTTTTCTCTTGGTATTCGGGGGCAATACAAATCTGATTATATCCAGAATAACCGTCTAAGAAACAAAACCATCCTTTCTCCGCTAATCGATCTAGCATTTGGTCCATAAATGGCATTGGAAAGTGATCTTTGAGCGTCCATGAATTTAGCTTTCGGTAGTCCATGCATACTCTCCATCCGGTGACGGGTCTGAGTGGAATAAGCTCATTCTTTTCATTCGCGACCACCGTCATGCCTCCTTTCTTGGGAACACATTGTACCGGGCTTACCCATGTACTGTCAAAGATTGGATACACAACTCCTGCATCTAACTACTTAATAATTTCTTTCTTTACCACTTCTTGCATGGGTGGATTGAGACGCCTTTAATGCTCAATGGTGGGCGTGCAATTTTCTTCAAGCTGAATATTGTGTGTACAAATCCCAGGTGGAATACCAATAATATCTGCGATGGTCCATCCGATGGCTCTAATGTACTTCCGTAAAATAGCGATGAGAGCTGCAACTTGTTGCTCACCCAAATCTGCCACCACAATGACTGGAAGTGTGTTTCCGCTTCCTAAGAATGCATACTTTAAATGACTAGGCAGCTCCTTTAATTCTAACGTGGGTGGCTCTTCAATAGATGGTTTAGCTGGTGGTGTGGGTCGATTTTTGAGATCAAGGTCCAGCTTCTTGGGAGCATGAGGATATGACCCAAATCCTGTTAGAGCATCAATAGTTTCTTCATAGTTTTCAGCATCCTTACTCTCTCCATTCATGAGCACAACCGCCAATGGGTCATCAATAGTTTGCTCTTCTTCAAGTAATTCTTTCTCATCATCAACATAAACATCTGCTACCGAGAATACGTTCAGATATTTGGGTTGCTTCATTGATTTGCACACGTCAAAGTGAACTACTTCGTCATTTATTCGGAATGAAAGCTCATTAGCTCTCAAATCAATAAGCACACTTCCCGTAGCAAGGAAAGGGCACCCCAAGATTATGGGAACTTCTGAGTCTGCCTCACAATCCAAAATAACGAAGTCCTCTGGAAAGATGAATGAAGAAACCTTCACCAATACATCACATAGAATACCAACAGGTCATTTTACCGACCTATCCGCCATTACGAGCCTCATATTGGTTGGAGTAGGATCACCCAACCCCAACTTTTTGTAAATGGATAGTGTCATCAAATTGATGCTGGCTCCTAAATCGCATAATGCCTTGGCAAAATTCAAAGATCCAACGGTGCAAGGAATAGTGAAAGCACCGGGGTCAGCCTTCTTCTGAACTAGTGATCGGGTAGCGATTGCGCTGCAGTGATGAACATTATCTTTCAACTCATAGCTTGCAGCCCGCTTCTTTGTCAAAAGATCCTTCATAAATTTCGCATACCCAGGCATTTGTTCAAGTGCCTCCACCAATGGAACATTAATGGTCAGCTGCTTTAACATAGTCATGAATTTGCTGGACTTTGTATCGTCCGCCACCTTCTTCAATCTTTGAGGAAAAGGTGGTGGTGGATATGGAATTGTTTTCTCCACGGCTTTCTTCTCCTCTTGCCTTCGTTTTTCAGCCTTTTCAGGCTGCAACATACTCGGTGTACCGTCATGGACGTCGTGGGTGGATTCTACGGCAGTTTATCCTTTTGCCTTGTCATCAATGTCTGCTACTTTGTCAACCACTTTCTTGCCTTTTGATGAAGTTTCCAGCACCTTACCGCTTCGGGTAGTAATGTCCATGCATGATCCATCATTCCTTGGGTTTTGCACAGTGTCGCTAGGTAAGGTGCCAGTCTTTCTTTGATTGAGTGCTGCTGAAAGTTGGCTCAATTGCTGCTCTATTTGCTTGATCGAAGTGGAATGTGAATCAACCAATTGCTTCATTGAGGACAAATCATTTATTACCTCCGTTACTCCTGCGCTAGTTGATTCCACTCCTTTCAATAGTTTAGCCACCATCTCTTCCATATTTCCAGAACTAGATGTGGTGGCGTCACGTCTTCCAGGGGGAACATACAAACCACTTTTGTCATTCTTGTTCTTCCAACTACCTTGGTACTTGTTTCCAGATTTATCATAATAGTTCCGACCTTGGTTTCCTTGGGTATTACCTCGGAAACCCCCCTAATTGTTCAAGTAGTTGGCCTCTTTATCCGAATCAGATTCGTCTCTTCCTTTTGACGCAATGGCTTTGACTTTTTCGGTCTTCCCTGATAATAGATGCTTTGTAAGAAGATCCACTTGTGTCTTCATGTGCGCCATATCTTGATCACGTTCTTCTTTTCTTCTCCTTTGGTCTGCAGTCATGCCTATAGATAAAGTGGGGCTTGCTACCTCAGAATCCCTAGTATGCCAAGCTCTACTTTGCTTCGTCATCCGGTCTAGCATATTGCTTGCCTGACCAAAGGTGAGATCCATGAATGATCCTCCAGCCGCATTATCCACAACTGGTTTAGTTATTGAATTCAAGGCTCAGTAAAGTATCTCCATTAGGTGAACATTAGTCATGTGATGGTTTGGGCACCTCATTAGCTTCCTCTTGAACCTCTCCCATGTTTCATGAAGGACTTCAGTTGGAAGCTGATGAAAGTTGCTGATTTCATCTCTCATTTATGCTCTTTTGGATGGCGGAAAGAATCTTTCTAGGAAAGCGTCTCTTAATTGCCTCCAATTTGTAATAGAATCAGGAGTCAGCCCATTCAACCATAGAGTTGCCTCCCCAGACAGAGACAATGGAAATAGACGTAATCGAATTGCATTCTGACCAACGCCTGGATTGTCAAACGACTTACATGTAGAAATAAAGTTGATGAGATGCATATTCGGATCATCACCTGCTAGTCCACCAAATAATCCCTTGAGTTGCAATAACTGAATCATGGTGCTTGTGATGTTGAACTTGGCTCCAAGTGCCAATGGTGGAGGAATAATGGCTCCTGTGGCTCCGGCTCCATCAAGATCATCATCATCATCGTCAAAAGCTGGTTGCATAGCTTGGCATTCAGTCCTAAACCTAGCTTGACGATCTCTTCTGTTGGCAGGTGTTGCGATCTCAGCGGCATGCCTAGGGTTTAGTAGATCGTCATCACCTAGATCCTCATCGTCAGGATTTGTTGCTCGCCCAGGGTTATCAATATTCTGTTGATGCACTTGAGCGGCGGCTAGCGCAGCTAGTCTCGCCTGTTCCTGTTGAGCAGTCATCCTTTCAATTTCGTGTTGTGCCTCCATTCTGCCAATACGTTGTGGTTCAGGATTGATAGGTAATAACGGTTGACCAGAACTTCGGGTATGGGGCATGCACTGAATAAAAACCTGCAGTAAACAAAAACAAAAACTAAAAGTGAAAGTACAAGAATCTTTGACCAAAGGGTCTAGTAATTATTACGAACTTAATTGACACTTGTATTTCCCGGCAACGGCGCCAATTTTTGATAACGCTCAATCTACAGCTCTCATAAGAGTGTAAAGCGGTCGTTGTCAAATATATAACCCAACTGGGTTGGGTATCGATCCCATAGGGAATAGCCGGTCAATGAGTAAGCAAAGATTACTAGACTTTTGGAGCAAGTCTCGTAAAAAGGGGGGATTTTAACGTGCAAGTAATGTAAACAAAGTAATAAAAACAGCAAATAAAGGAGTAAAAACGGTTTGCTTGGTTGGTTTTTGATCAATGAGAATTGAGAAGTTGGGGTTATGTCCACCTTATGAGTTGTACGTCTCTATTGGCTATGAGTTGTGCGGAATTCAGACATGCATGTGCGTATAGAGAATTGTATTCAATGGTAAATCCAGGCGTCTTTCGACCTTAACCAGGATTATTTCACTTTAACTCTTTCGATCTTAAAGCGTATCTAACAGTACGAATTCTCCAAGAGGTTAATCCAGTTATGGCACTAACTTTTTAACAGGGGTTGGTGCCCTATTACCTTGACATTATCTCTTTTCCAGACATATAACTTTTCTTTCAAACAAGTTAATGCTATACTGGCGTATTCTATGCGTTTGCAACCACAAAGAATTTAGATTAAGATGAAGAGAATAATGATATTAGCAGCATACGTGTCACGAATTCACAAACTCATAGCAATAGATAGTATCTCATATGGCTTCCATAACCCCAACAGAGAAGTTTAGTTACCCATGAGTGCGAAGGAAATCACAATAGACATTATTAATATACCACAATAAAAATCTCGTGTAGTAAGGTGTGGTGTGGCATTTTTGGGCGTGAACTCCCTTGCAGAGTAACGTTTCTCTTGTTGTGGAAATTAAGAATTGAATAGATGAATAAAAAGTAGAATTAAAAGTAGAAGAATTATTTTCAGAGTTAAAAGTAATGGAAGAATGATAAAAATCTCTAGCAGAATAGGGTATTTATAATACTCCTATCATATTCCTACTAAGCTACTGCATTACTTAACCCAATCCTACTGGGTTACTGCATCATTATCCTACTCCTAATAAGTTACTGCTAGTCCCCAAAGTCTTTAGAATTGTTGTTTTTGCCCGGGACAGATTTTCCATGCGCCACCTTTGGTCCTTGGCGTCCAAGTTTTGCTTTCCTCCTTTCGTGAAGCTTTCTTTGGCATCAAGTTATCCATAAAATGCTGAATTCTGCATCATTTATACCTGAAAACTTGCTAATCATGTTCGTTAGCTCACTTACAGGAAAAAGGACTAAAAGTGCATGAATTATATATTTTGTCCTCAAAACTTAGCTAAAATATGGGTCAATTATAGTACTTTAGGCGTGTAAATACTCCTATCATCATGAGCCCAAAAAGGGCATGCAGAAAGTTTTGTCAACAGAGAAGTCGGGGAACTCATGGAAATACCAAGGTTCAAAGAGTTTATTTGAGAAACACGACAAAGCAGAAATACTGTGTTTGTTTCAGAGTCACTCTTAATAAGCTGAGTTTGGGTCAATGATACAGCAAGTCAATGACATATGCTAATGGTTGGAAGCAAAGCTAAATGTGACGGGGGCAGGAGCAATTGACTCAAAAGCCAAAGCCACAAACTAACCACCATGTTTTTAAACTCACTAGTTTTCTTTGTATGTAATAGGAATACATGTTGCATTCAGATCAAGGATTTCAGAGCCTAAACATCAAAGGACGTAATTTCTCACCTCAACAAATGCAAGAGGCAAGGCTGTTGTACAGGTTTGGTAATCAAAACCATGGTAAAACTCATAATTCAAGATCTTTAGGAGACGCACTTCCTTGTTTTGGTAATTCAAGCATCTTTGGTAAAGAGATGCACTTCATTGTTTTCATAATTCAAACAACATTGGTAAGGAAACACACTTCTTTGATTGGGTAATTCGAATTTTGCTTCTTAGGTAATGCACTTCCTAACTTAATTCTTGATTCCTAGAAGACATACCTTTTAGTCGAGTCATTCACCTTGACCCCTATAAGACGTACCTTTTAGTCGAGTCATTCCCTTTGATTCCTATAAGACGTACCTTTTAGTCGAGTCATCCCCTTGACCCCTAGAAGACGTACCTTTTAGTCGAGTCATTTTCTTTGACCCCTATAAGACGTACCTTTTAGTCGAGTCATTCCAATTAACTCATAGAAGATACATTTCTTTGTATGGGATAATTTTCTTTTTAGTTTTGATATAATTTCAGGAGCCCGCCTGAAGAACAGGGCGAATACATGGAAAGTCAAGAAACAAGGTGAAGCAGTTGAAAAGAAAGCAACAAGAGAAAGAAAATTGAAAGTCAAATTGAAAAATAGCAAGACAGGAGCCCGCCTGAAGAACAGAGTGATGAAATTGAAAGCATAGCAATAAGTTGATGAAATAGCAAGTCAGGAACCCGCCTGGAGAACAGGGTGTAGAAATTGTAAAGCATAGCAACAAGTTGATGAAATAGCAAGTCAGGAACCCACCTGGAGAACAGGGTAAAAAGATTGAAAGGCAAGCTACAAGTTGAAGAAAGTGCAAGTCAGGAGCCCGCCTGAAGAATGGGGTGATGAAACTCAAGTCAAGGGAAGATGCATATATTAGAATTTTTGTTATTTGATTTATGTTTTAACTTGTAATTTTCATTTTTGATGTAATAACAGAGCCGCGGACCGAAACCTCGACGGGACATCACTCAACTCTCCAACTCGGTATTGTCCTTCTCTTTCCAATCCTTTGAGATACCCGTGACTTGATTCCCTCATAACTTAGGTAGGTAGGATGTCCCAAGTCAAGGCTTGGTGTCCCTCCTTCCTTCTGTTTTATTCTTTTAATAATAGTCGGGATAAAATTCTGTCTTGTTGTCTACTTCTTTGTCTGAAAAAATTTCATGTTTACATTCAAAGGGGGCATGCTGTAGACACCTAATTTTGTCCTTACCAAGTCCAATTTTATTCATTTTTAGCTCACATTACCACGCACTCTCACCCACGTGATTATCCCCTCCATAAAATGACAAAAATAACAACCCTTAATAAATTTTATCTTGTTTTGATCCTATCCTAACAAACTTTATCCTTACACCTCACCTACCCTACCTCTACCCCACCTACCCTACCCCACTACCCCACCCTCACCTCACTGGAATTGAATTCCACTCATAATATACACTCCACATAAACAATACAGAGAGGGGACGGATAGAGGGGAACACGTATATACCATTTTTTTCCTCTCTCTCTTAGGTACACAATACGGATAGTCACTCTCCATTTTTCTTTGTCCACAGCTTCACTCAGATAAAGACAACGATGCCAACACCCAAACCCACATAAGATCACTCGTCCTCACGCAAATACGAGGGGGGAGTCAAAATTGTTTGAGTTCGAGTCTATTTTTTTTTCTTATTGGGTTTTGGATTTTGGGAATCTTGTCTTAGGGGTTTTCTTCACTAAAAAAAAAATGGACAGAGGCCATTTTTGGGTCCTTCCTTCTTCGTTTCTTCTTTTTGAACACAATACACACGCCATAAACAAAAGAGACCCCATTCTTTTCTCTTCTCCCCTGATTCCTGGCAGCCCATACACGAGAGACAAAAATTCAGATTTTTTTATTACTGTTTTGGCGAACCAGTTGCCGGAATGCGACTCTCTTCTTGTTAGTTTTACTTTTCACAGCTCATCGGAGCTCGGATGTTGATGGTTTCTTTAAGTCGTGGTTTTATTCATGGCTTGAAAGCTTCTCGAATGGTATTTTTTGGGATACTGATTTGGTTTGCTCGAGGTTGAGGTTCCCGTGTGAAGTTATCGAAGGCGGGTTTTCTTTATTTCGTGGAATAATATTCATCAAAAACGGTATTAAGGTCCAGCTCTTCAACCCGTTCTCTTTTCTTCATTTTGATTGGTTGCATTGGCATGATTATGTGTTGGTTGATTATGATGGTTTGATTTAGTTGATATTGTTTTGCTGTTTAAATTCGTCACTAAGAATAAATATGGATTGTTGAAATGGTGATTTCTAAGTGTGGTGATGGATGAAAGGGAAGTTGGGGTGGAATTGGGAATTTGATAAAAATGGTTGAATTAGATTAACTTGATTTTATTATTGTTCATTCAATTTGGAATAAACACGAATATTGTATGAACTGTGGTAGATCTATGATGGGCTAAAACAGATAGGCAATATAGGTTCGGGTAGGCAAATTGTAGAACTCGTTATTTTGGTTGAATGTTGGAATGTGCGGATGAACGCTTCTTTCTAGTTTATCATATTTAATTCAAAATGTATTCATTTGGCCGGGGAATGCCCCGAAGTATTTGTATATATATTTATTCACCGGGGAATGCCCCGACGTACTATGTTGGCGAAGGCGGATCGAAAACAAGGCCCGAGGCGTCGGGTAGCATAGGAGCATAGTTAGGATTAGTATAAGTTAGAGTAGACTTACGTTTCCGCACTTTTCATTTTTTGGGACTGTATAATTGGACTGAATACTAAATTTTGGACAGTTTTGTTTTTGTGTGTTTTGATTGTTTGTTCTATGTGTTTTTTTTGTGTTGTTTATACACTCATTGATGTCAAATTAGCCGATACTCTCAGCCAAGCGACCGTGGTCGAACCACGGGATCGAGGGGTGCCTAACACCTTCCCCTCGGTCAATAGAATTCCTTAGCCGGAATCTCTGTTCGCAAACCAGTTTAAAGAGTTAAATGGTTTTGAAAAAGATTTTTCAATGGTGACTTGGCACACCGGATTATGCCAAGTGGCGACTCTGAATAAAAATTGTAAATAGTCCTTTTTCGAAACAAATCTTCATTTTATCACTTAATAATAAAAACCCTTTCGAACATAAAAATATATCTTTTTGGTGAAAAAAGGGGTGTGACACGCGACGTTTCACCCATTTGACCACCCAAATGTCCCCGCCCACACCAACGGGACACACTAGGCCTCTCCCTAGCCTCCCTGGCATACCTCGGTCAATTTTTGACCGACAGCACGCCTGGACCCCGATTTGGCCCGAAAATGGTTTGTTCGCGTTGTTTTTACTATTTGACCACCCAATATCCCCACCCATACCAATGGGCCACACAAGGCTGCTCTCCAACCTCTCTGGATCTCCCTGGTCAATTTTCGACCGACGACACGCTCGAACCCCGGGCACACCCTTAGAAATATAGGTTATAGCACACCAATTTACTCGAAAAATGCCCCATCCATTTTGTTTCACCCGTTTGACCTCACAAATGGACCCACCCACACCAATGAGCCACACTAGTACGTTTCCCAGTTTCCCCGGCATGCCCCGATCGATTTTTGGTCCACGACACGCCTTGTCCCTGGCCCACCCAACACCACACTGGACCTCAAGCCCACCCCTAGAACCGTGGGCTAAAGCACATCAATTGGGCCCAAAAATGCCTCATTCATGATGTTACGCTCGTTAGACCATATAAATGGCCCTTTCCACACCAACAGGACACACTAGGTCGCTTCCCAGCCTCCATGGCTCACCTCGATTGATTTTCGGATCACGAAATGCCCAGACCCTAGGACCTCCCCCAGGACCGTGGGCTATACCACACCGATTTGGCCCAAAAACTCCCCGTTCATCCTGTTTTGCATTTGACCACCCAAATGGCCCCGCCCACACCAATGGGCCACACAAGGCCGTTCCCCAACCTCCCTGGCATGCCTCGGTCAATTTTTGGACCACAAAATGCCCAAAAATCGTGCCCATCCCTGAAACCACGGGCAATAGCACACCAATTTAGCTCAAAAATGCCCCATCTATGCCGTTTCACCCGTTTGACCACCCAAATGGCCCCGTCCACACAAAAGAGTCACACTAGGACTATCCCTCACCCTTCTTGGCATGCTTTGGTCAATTTTTTATCCATGGCACGCCCGAACCCTGGGGCCACCCTCGAAACAAGGGGCTATAGCACACAAGTTAGGCCCAAAAATGCCTAGTTTGCGCCGTTTCACCCGTTTGACTACCCAAATGACCTGCCCATGCCAACGGGCTATACTAGGCTACTCCCCAGCCTTCCTAGCATGCTCTGATCGATTTTTAGCCCATGACACGCCCGTACCATGGGCCCACCTCCGGAACCATGGGCTATAGCACACCGATTTGGCTCGAAAATGCTCCGTTCATGCCATTTCGCCCGTTTAACCACCCAATTGGCCTCGCCCTTACCAACGAGCAATACTAGGCCGATCTCCAGCCTCCCTTCATGCCCCAATCAATTTTCGGTCGGCGGCACGTTCGAACCCCAGGCCCACTCGAGGAATCGTAGGCTATAGCACACCGATTTAGCCTGAAAATGCCTCGTTCGCACCGTTTCATCCATTTGACCACCTAAATGAACCCGCCCACACCAACAGGCCATACTAGGGTGCTTCCCAGCTTTCCTGGCATGCTCCTATTAAATTGTAGCCCATGGTATGCCCGGGCCCACCATCGGAATATTGGGCTATAGCACACTGATTTGGCCTAAAAATGCCTCATTCACACTATTTTGCCTATTTAACCACCTTAATGGCCCCGCCCACACCAATGAGCCATACTAGGCCGCTTCCCAGCCTTTTTGGCATGCCCCGATTAATTTTTGGCCCATGACACGTTCGGACCCCCAGCCCACCCTCAAAACTATGGGTTATAGCATACCGATTTGGCCCGAAAATGCCCCATTATCGTTGTTTTTCTCCTTTGACCACCCAAATGGCCCCGCCCAATCCATGTGAGATCCACTTGACTGGTTGGAGAGGACCACCATCTAACGGATTAGAAAGATTTGTATGACATTTCCTACTCCTACCTGAGCTTTCCAATCAACCAATCCCCTATTTTAGGGACATCTGTGTTAGGTAGGCCCAGGGATCAGTGATTATTTGAATTAGCCCATCTCTCTGGCTTATTATTTGTTGGTCGATCCATCTGGCGTCTCCTACATCTCTTGCCTCTCAATGAGGGCCCCTTTTTTGTACTAGATTGCTGCTAGGAGTTCCTAGAGTTGAATTAATAATCAATAGAAGTTGAATGACCTGGCTCTTCAATCGACGATCTACTGTTTCCTCATAATAGAAGATGCCCATTCTTTGATTCGAAAGCCCTAGCCATCCACAGGTATTCAGTGCCTGGTTCGATAGGACCAGGAAGAGAGGACTCTTTTTTTCCTCCTCCCTTTAGTCCAGTCTGAACCCATCCCAACAACAAACACCTTCCTACTAGAAGGTGAGGCTCTGCCCTTCCCCTAGAATCCACTTCAGTTCGGAGGACCAACTAGTCAAACTTCTTGAGCAACCAAGATATTGAACAACAAACATTTGAAATAATTCTTTGCCTCACCCTGAGATAAGAAGGAAGGTCGATTTGAATCAAATCCTAGACCTGATCTTGAATCCTACACCGGTTAATGATGTGATAGGGGAAGTTTTTCTTTTTTTATCAATGCTGGCCCAATCGAGGCTCGTCCATGCCCAATCCCGATGGGCCTTCAATTTTTCCCTACCCTAGCTCTATAATCCATCTGTCTTCCCCAGTCCCTAAAAGCCTTCCAGGGGCCTAGCCCTCTTTCTCCACTCGAGTATGAAGTTTAGATACTTTCATCATTGACGAACACCTGCGCTAATAAGATAAAGAAATAGAGAGTCTATGCCTTGAATGAATCAGTAACAATGTATTAGTGGAATGAGGGATCAAGAGATAGATAGGGTGGAAATGACCTATCAATCATTAGTTGACCTTCCCTTGAACCAACCACGGAGCTCTCAACTGAGTTATTTAGGTACTGGAATTGGGGATTTCAATTCAAAAAAATATGGTGCAGATTTATCTCTCTCGACCAGTTCAGGTGAGAGGGGGAATGTAATTCATCTTGAACGAAGTGTAAGGGCTGAAAGGAAAGCTCGATCTACAGGGAGAGGGAGAGTAATTGAGAGGACCCAGACTTTTTATCTCTTCTCTATGATGGGAGGTTTTTTTTATATCAAGAGTGTGTTGGGGAGGCCAGGGAAGATGGATTGGATCAAGAGGCGATGCTTATACCTCTTCTATCTCGATAGGATTCCCATCATTTTCAGTCTACGGCGAAGGAGACAAGGGTGAGGCACCGAACATTGTCTACCTTTAACCTCCATCCGTCATTAGTAATCTTAATTCACTTTTCCTATTCACTAGTACACTGTGAGCTACAACTAGAAGCCCCTTGTATAGGTTGGGAAAAGGC
Source organism: Capsicum pubescens (assembly GCA_030864215.1). Lineage (NCBI taxonomy): Eukaryota > Viridiplantae > Streptophyta > Magnoliopsida > Solanales > Solanaceae > Capsicum > Capsicum pubescens. The sequence continues at coordinate 26,551,307 of CM061549.1, read as the reverse complement.
TAACGCTCTAGCACGCAACAGCTGATGAAAAGCCAACAACTTTTTAAGAGTCATTTCCGCCCAAGGGCCCCTCTCCTTACAGTGGTTGAACACCTCTTTCTTCTTATTATTTAGATAGGTTTGGAACCCTATACAATGGGTTGTTTTCTGCTTTCCCCTATTTCTAAACTGGCTTATGCACTCCACTTGTTACCACTTAACGACGAAGCCAGGAGCGGAAGGAGGGACTTGAACCCTCAACCTCAGCCTTGGCAAGGCTATGCTCTACCATTAAGATATTTCTGCCAGCTAGGGTAGTGGTGAAGCACTACTGAATAACTCATGTATCACTTGATACGAACGACTTCTGTTTTTCAGTCGGACCATAGTCTTGACCTCCGATCGAGCTACAAACACGAGTAGATAGGTAGTTAATGGGGGAGAGGGTTGGCTGGGCCTGCCTTTTCAATCAATCTTCAGCCGCTCAGTGCCGCTATTGGTGTGAGTTATATGGAGTCTTAGTCTCGAGTCAAGCTGGGGCATCATTTTATTCTTGTAATGGGAAAGAGTGCACTGCAAGATCGTATAAGTTAATCCCTCACATCACAGCGGCGACATTTGTCTTTTAAGTTAAGTCATTTCTACAATAATACAAACTGCAGCGACACTTCACGAACTTCTTACTGGGGCAGTACTATAATAGGTATTTGCGAGTGTTTGGATGCACGTGTTTTGTTCATATTCCTGTGCAGTTAAGAGAAAATTTATCCCCAAGGCAACCACTTGTGTCTTTATTGGATATGCTCGGTCCGGGTATATATATGTTATGACGTAAAATCCAAGAGATTTGATGTATCCTTAATGCTCTATTTAATAGGGTCGCCGTATATTTTCCTTAACCTAATTAATCAGCCCCGGGGGAGAATGATGATGGAGATGTATTGCGGCATTGTCCAGTTCATCAACTCGAACCTCATTCTTCTGCAGTTGTTGTTACGGATTAGCCTCACTCTTCAGGCTACCAGCTTTGCTCAGCATTTTCTATCAACTGTCAGCCTGTTCAGCTGACCTCAGAGGATTTCTGTCACCCGGCACATCATGTTTATTCTCGGCGGCGATTACAGTCTCTTTCCCAGGGTCAGGCTACTCCATAAGATCAGCAGTCTAACCCAGTTGCTTCCCTTCCAATCGCTTCCTAAAATTATGGATCCCGCTCTTAGCTTCGTTGATCCTCTCAAGTTTTTTATCCTATTAAAGGCTTATGAATTATTTTCCCCAAAAGATCGAGCTTACCTCATCTCAGTTCAATCTTTTCATAAACCTGAATCATTTGCTAAAGCCTCCAATCATTCTTGCTGGAGAGATGCTATACAAGAAGAAATCAATGCCCAGGAAAAAAATTAATAAGACTTAGTCTCATTGCCTGCAGAGAAAGAAGCCATTGGTTGCAAGTGGATTTACAAGTTCAAGCATAAAGAAGATGGCTCGGTAGATAGCTATAATGCTAGATTAGTAGTTAAAGGATTCCTTTAAGAATATTAAGTCGAACCCCTTTCCTTACAGTCAAGTAGCCCAAGGTCCTCCTTTAGAGATAGGGAAAACATTTGCTTCAGGTTGCTAAACACCATTCGTGGTATTCTTTCCTCGGCTGCAATCAAAAGGTGTCCTTATTTTAATTTGACGTGTAGAATAGAATGCCTTTCAACAACATAAGGGAAGGGGGCAAGAACAAGTTTCTATTCAGCCTCCTCCAACTTCAGGCTTCTCTTCTCCTAGGAATCCTAACTTGGTATGCAAGCTCAAGAAAGTGATTTATGTTACGGCCTCCGGCAAGCTAAAGTAGGTAAAAGAGCTTGGTTTGAAAAGTGACAGCGACATGTATAAGAGCCGAAATAAGAGTAGAGGAAGGAGCCATTTTTCAAGTAAGTAAATCGGATCATTCAATGTTTATTAGGAGGGCGACATCAGGCATTGTCCTTCTTCTGTGTGGATGACATTGCTTTCTCTAGTAATGACTTAGCTTTGATAAATGAGCTTAAGAGAAGATTAAGAACCCAATTTGATATGAAGGTATGGGAGAGATCAAAAAGGAGTATGTTAGTCAAATAGAGGGCTCTCACGGGGGTGTAGTCGTCTTGTTGCTGGTAGGTGCGACTATGTGAGTTGACAATAATACACTGCGGTATGTGTGAGTCAAGATTTTACTTAGTGATCTAAAGGAGAAATTTAAATTACTGCACACTAGTTTCCTCTCATATACCCTCGTTGATGCCTATTTCCTACCATTGAAGAAGCTAGAGAAAATTGATAATCTCACCCACGTCGTAAATGGATTCCCTACATGATCCATTTCAAATCCATCCGGAGGTCTGCGAGCCTTGTTACGGACTAAAGTCCTAAAAAAAACAACCTTAATCACTCCCCATCCTAGGTCAAAAGTTTTCCCGACCCAAATGGCCCCGCCCACACCAACGGGCCACACTAGGCCGCTCACCAGCCTCTCTGACATACCCCGATTGATTTTCAGCCATGGCACGCCCCGACCCCAAGCCCACCCCCTGAAACGTAGGCTATAGCACACCAATTTGTCCCGAAAAATGCCCCGTTCGCACCGTTTCGCCAATTTGACCACCTAAATGTCCCCGCCCATACCAATGGGCAACACTAGGCCGCTTTCCAACCTCCCCGGCATGCCCTGATCAATTTTTGGCCCACGGAACACCCGAACCCTGAGCCTACCCCTAGAATCCTGGGCTATAGCACACCAATTTGGCTAAAAATGCCCCATTGGTGTCGTTTTGCCCGTTTGACCACCCAAATGACCCCACCCATACCAACGGGTCACACAAGGAAGCTCCCCAGCCTCCCTAGCATACCACCGTTAATTTTTAGCCCACAACACATCCGTACCTCGGGCCCACCCCCAGAACCGTGGGCTATAGCACACTAATTTAGCTCCAAAATGCCACGTTCGTGCCGTTTGACCAGCCAAATGGCCCCGCCTACACCAACGGGCCACACTAGGCCATTCCCCAAATTCCCTGGCATTCCTCAGTCGATATTTAACCCACGGCACGCCCATACCCCTAGCCCACCCCCAGAACCGTGGGCTATAGCACACGGATTTGACCCGAAAATGCCTCGTTGGTGCCGTTTTACCTATTTGACCACCCAAATGGCTCCGCCACACTAACAGGACACACTAGGCCATTCCTCAGCCTCTCTGGCATGCCCCGATAGATTTTTGGCCCACGGCATGTCCGAACCTCGAGCCCACCTAGGGGTGTTAAGTGGGTTAGGCCGGGTCAACCCAAAATTGGCTCGTGAAATTTTGTCGGGTTGTGGGCTGGTCTGGATCCGGGCCTGGTTAAACGGGTCGGTCCGATTTCGGACCCAACAGTAAAAAATTTAAAACAACCCTGAACTGGCCCACTTAACCCAACTCGGTCCAACCCACCTAAACCCGGTCAAAATCGGTTAAAAATCAGGTCAAAAACCCAAAAAAAAAAATCTCCAATATACACTATATATACCCACCTATATATATTTTAAATACGTTAAACAATGTATATACACTATATATATAGTATATACTACATTAGAATTTTAAAAATATATACACATAATACATATACACAATTATATATGTAATCGTGTATACGACTGTACGTTAGTTAAATGTATATACTACTCTAAATAAAACATATACTACAAGATATATACTACAATATAATGATATATATAATAATTTATAAAACATATACACATGTATATGTTAAATATATACGTCTATAGAAGATATATACACATATATACGTACCATTCAATATATGTGCTACTTTAAATAAAACATATACTCCAATATATATATACTACAATATACACACACACTAAATATATAGTTGTATACTAATTTATAAAACATATACACATGTATACGTTAAATATGTATGTCTATAGAAGATATACACACATATATACGTACCATTCAATATATGTACTACTTTAAATAAAACATATACTACAATATATACACACACTATATATATAGTTATATACTAATTTACAAAACATATACACATGTATACATTAAATATATACGTCTATAGAAGATATACACACATAAATACGTACCATTCAATATATGTGCTACTTTAAATAAAACATATACTACAATATATATATATACTACAATATGTACACACACTAAATATATAGTTATATACTAATTTATAAAACATATACACATGTATACGTTAAATATATACGTCTATAGAAGATATACACACATATATACGTACCATTCAGTATATACGTACTACTTTAAATAAAACATATACTACAATATATATATATACTACAATATATACACACACTAAATATATAGTTATATACTAATTTATAAAACATATACACAGGTATACGTTAAATATATACGTCTATAGAAGATATACACATATATATACGTACCATTCAATATATACGTACTACTTTAAATAAAACATATACTACAATATATATATACTACACTATATACACACACTAAATATATAGCTATATGCTAATTTATAAAACATATACACATGTATACATTAAATATATACGTCTATAGAAGATATACACACATATATACGTACAATTCAATATATACGTACTACTTTAAATAAAAAATATACTACAATATATACACACACTAAATATATAGTTTATACTAATTTATAAAATATATACACATGTATACGTTAAATATATACGTCTATAGAAGATATACACATATATATACGTACCATTCAATATATACGTACTACATTAAAATATATGTACTTTTTTAAATAAAACATATGCTACTCAATATAATAAATTAATAATACTTTATAGTAAATTAGTAATATATTAAAATTAAGTATTTAATTTAAACTAAAAATTCAATTTAAATCATTAAATGAAAAAAATTACAAAGTAAGGACTAAGGAGTGAATGAATGTTGAATTTTATTGATTGCAAAATAATCTAAAATTTATAATTTACATGAATGAAAAATCTACAAATTTTGCATCATTTTTTTCAACTCATTCATGTTAATATTAACGAGAACTTGCATAGGATAGTCAAAGTCAACGGGGGCAAAACCATGCATTGGACTTGATTCTACTGAGTTCTCCCGTGAAGTCATAATTTCTTCAAGTCTCTGCTCGTCGTTCGGCTCCGCTTCCATTCCTTGATTTCTTCGTTCGTCTCTAATTCAATCTCTAAGGTAAACTAGAACATTCATAGCATTGCTTCCCAATGAATGTCGATTGTCTCCAAGCTTTTGTCGTCCCTGACTAAAAGCGCTCTCCAATTCAATGGTTGACATTGGAACATTCAGGATATCTCTAGCTACTCTTGAAAGCACGGGATATTGTGCTTCATTATTCCTCCACCAATCCAACATATTGATCCTTCGTCTGCGATCTTCTAGCGGCGATCGGAGATAATACTTCAGCTCTTTTCGATAAGTTGTTGTGTGAGCTCCCTCCTCAACACTGTTCCAACAAGGTAAATCATAAAAGTGATCAGGAAAACCACTATATGTCGCCCTTTTAGAAGATGATGGCTCCTCGGGAGGACGAGGAGCGACAGTTGGAGTGATATTTGTCGGTACAGCTAAATCAACTAAATCAACATAGTGGTTATATACTTTATCTATGTAAGCGTTCGCATCGGCCATAGCAGTCCACAAATCAGTAGTTCTTATTATCATTGTTAGTATTTATTTCTAAGTTAGCATAAATAATAGTACTAAAGTGGCACATAGTATTATAATTCACGCACGAATTTAGCATAGCACCAACCAAGTAAATAGGGGGAATCAAAAAAAAATATTTTTAAAATTTAGCAAACATGGCACCAACAGCTTCTTTGTAACCTTCTTTATTTTTATATTTTTTGAGAAAACCAGAAATATTGGCTATATATGCCAAAATATTACAAACAGTAGTATAATAAGCACCGGTCTTGAAGGTTGACTAAGCGGTGCCGGAGGCACATGGGTATATCTACTACTTGAAGTACCTCTACCGCTAGTAATTCCCTTTTTAGTACCACTACCACTGCCGGAACAAAAAAATTTAACACCTTTAGTGGAGAGGTTTCTTAATTTATCCATAATATAAATTAAACTAAAAAAATTCAAAATACACAAATATAATAAAATCAAATATTCAACAATTAATACACAAATTAAAAATTAAATGTAAGAGATGGAATGATAATACCAAATTTCGAAAGTATCCGAAGGTTGCGACTTTAGAAACTTCCACTCGTACTTTGTAATCGCAAAATTAAAAAATTAAAGTGAGCACTTTAGGAAATTAAATATATAGAATAATTGAGAATTGAGATTTGAGAGAGAATGAGATTTGAGAGAATAAAAAATTGTGTGAAAAATAATTTGAAAGTGTAGGGTATTTATAGGAATTTTTTTGCGGTTAAAAAATAATTTTGAATGAATTTTTTTTCTTTTAATTAAAATGGCCAAAGTAGCTGTTTGGACCAAAAAACGGCTATATAGTCGTTGGGACAACAGCTACTTTGGGCCCAACGGTCCATTTGTTAATTTTTTAAAAAAAAAAAATTAAACCGGGCTAGTTAACCGGCGGGCCTAGACCGGGCTTGGTCCGAGTCGGGTTAACCGGGCCCAAAACCAAAAATAACTCAGCCCGGACCCGGTACTCTACAACCCGTGGGTTGACTGGGCCGGGTTGACTAGGTGGGCTGGGTTGGGTCGGGTCAGCCCGACCCGTTTGACACCCTTAGGCCCACCCCCGGAATCGTTGGCTATAACACACCGATTTGGTCCAAAAAATCCTTGTTCGCACATTTTCGCCTGTTTGACAACCCAAATGGCCCCGCCCACACTAATAGGCCACTCTCCAGCCTCGCTGACACGCCTCGATCGATTTTTGACCCATGACACGCTCGGACCCTGGCCCACCTTTAGAATCATGGGCTATATCACACCAATTTGGCATGAAAATGCCCTATTCGCACTGTTTCGCCCGTTTGACCACCCAAATGGCCCCGCCCACACCAACGGGCCACACTAAGCCGCTCCCCAGACTCCCTGGCACGCCCCAATCGATTTTTGACCCATGGCACACCCGAACCCCGAGCCCACCCCTGGAATCGTGGGCTATAGCACATCGATTTGGCTCAAAAATGCCCCATTCGCGTCGTTTTGCCTGCTTGACTACCCAAATGGACCCGCCCACACCAATGGAACACACTAGGACGCTCCCCAGCCTCCTTGGCACGCCCCGATCAATTTTTTGGCCCACAAACGCCCAGACTTTGGGTCCAGCCCAGGAACCGTAGGCTATAGGACACCGATTTAGCTCAAAAATGCCCCGTAAGTGTCGTTTCGCCCGTTTGACCACCTAAATGGACCCGCCCATACCAACGGGCCACACTAGGCCGCTCCCCAGCCTCCCTAGCACGCCTCGATCGATTTTTGGCCAACAAAACGCCCAGACTTTGGGCCCACCCTCAGAACCGTGGGCTATAGGACACCGATTTGGCCCAAAATTCCCCGTTCGCACCGTTTTTCCCGTTTGACCACTCAAATGACCCCGCCACCACTAACGGGCCACACTAGTCCACTCCCCAGCCTCCTTTGCACACGTCGATGGACTTTTCATGGCCCACCCGGACCCCTGGCCCACCCCCGAAACCATGAGCTCTAGCACACCGACTTAGCCCAAAAATTGTCCCGTTTGCACCGTTTCGCCTGTTTGACAATGCAAATATCCCCGCCCACACCAACAGACCGTACTAGGCCTCTCCCCAGCCTCCCTAGCACACCCCGATCAATTTTCGACCCACGACAAGCCCGAACCCTGGGGCCACCCCCAAAACCGTAGGCTATAGCACACTGATTGGGCCCGAAAATGCCTTGTTCGCGTTGTTTCACCTGTTTGACTACCCAAATAGCCCCACCCACACCAACGGGCCAAACTAGGCCTCTCCCCAGCCTCTCTGCCACACCCCGATCAATTTTTGACCCACGATACGCCTGGACCCTGGGCCCACCCCCAGAACCGTGAGCTTATAACACACTGATTTGGCTGAAAAATGCCCTGTTCGTGCAGTTTTGCCTGACCACCCAAATGGCCCCGCCCACACCAACAAACCGTACTAGGACGCTCTCCAGCCTCTCTCACATACCTCAGTCAATTTTTGGCCCACGACACGCCCGGACCATGGGCCCACCTCAGAACCGTAGGGTATAGCATACCGATTTGGCCAAAAAAAGTCATGTTCACGTCGTTTTGCCTTTTTGACCACCCAAATGGCCCCGCCCATACCAACAGGCCACACTAGGCCTGTCCCCAGCCTCCCTGGCATGCCTTGGTCAATTTTTGACCAACGACACACCCGGAACACAAGCCCACCCCTGGAACTATGGTCTGTAGCACACCAATTTGGCCCGAAAATGCCCCGTTCGCGCCGTTTCACCCGTTTAACCACCCAAATGGCCTCGCCAACGCAAAAGTGACATACTAGGCTTCTCCTCAGCCTCTTTGGCATGCCCCGATCAATTTTTGGTCCACGACACGGCCGAACCCGAGCCCACCAAGAACCATGGGTATAGCACATCGATTTGGCCCGAAAATGCCCCCTTTACATCGTTTAGCTCATTTGACCACACAAATGGCCCCGATACACCAACGGGCCACACTAGGCCGCTCCCCAGCCTCCTTACCATGCCTCAGTCAATTTTGGCCCAAGACACGCCCAGTCCCCATGCCCACCCTAGAACCGTGGGCTATAACACACCCATTTGGCCCGAAAATGCCATGTTCGTGCTGTTTCACTGGTTTGACCATCCAAATGGACCATGCCTATGAGCCACACAAGGCCGCTCCCTAATCTCCCTGGCACGCCTCAGTCAATTTTTAGCCTACGGCACACCCGAACCCCGAGCCCACCCCCAGAAACGTGGGATATAGCACACCAATTTAGCTCAAAAATGCCCCATCCGCATCGTTTTGCCCGTTTGACCACCCCAAATGGCCCCGTTCACACCAACAGGCAACACTAGGACACTCCCCAGCTTCCCTGGCAAGCCCCGGTCGATTTTTGGCCCACGACACGCTCTAACCCTATGCCCACCCCCGAAATAGTGGACTATAGCACATCGATTCAGCTTGAAAATGCTCTGTTCGAGTCGTTTTGCCCGTTTGAACACTCAAATGGCCCCTCCTACACCAACAAGCCACATTAGGCCGCTCCCCAGCCTCCCTGGCACGCCCCGGTCGATTTTTGTCCCACGGCACGCTTGGACCCCGAGCCCACCCCCTGAACAGTGGTCTATAGCATACCGATTTAGCTCAAAAATATCCCATTCGCGTCGTTTCACCTATTTGACCACCCAAATGGCCCCGTCCACACCAACAGGCCACACTAGGCCGCTCCCCAGCCTCTCTGGCATGCCCTAGGTTGATTTTTGACCCATGGCACACCCGGACCTCAGGCCCAACCTCGGAATCATGGGTTATAGCACGCCGATTTGGCTCAAAAATACCCCATTTGCATCGTTTCGCCTGTTTGACCACCCAAATGGCCTCTCCTACACCAACAGGCCACATTTGGCCAATCCTTAACCTCTCTTACATGCCTCGGTTAATTTTCAGCCCACCGTATGCCCAAACTTTGGGCCCACCCCAGAACCGTGGGCTATAGCACACCGAATTGGCCTGAAAAATCCCTGTTCGCGCCGTTTCACCAATTTGACAACCCAAATGGCCCCGCCCAAACCAACGGGCCATAATAGGCCGCTCCCCATCCTCCATGGCACGCCCCGATCGGTTTTCAGTCCACGGCACATCTGTACCACGTGCCCACCCCTTAAACCATTGGCTATAGCACACCTATTTAGCTCCAAAATTCCCCGTTCGTGCCGTTTCGCCCATTTGACCACCCAAATGGAATCGCCCACACCAACGGGCCAGACTAGGCCGCTCCCCAGCCTTCCTGGGATTCCCCGATCGATTTTTGACCAATAACACGCCCCGACCCTGGGCCCACCCCCAAAACTGTGGGCTATAGCACACCGATTTAGCTCGAAAATGCCCTGTTCATACCGTTTTGCCTATTTAACCACCCAAATGGCCCCGTCCACACCGACGGGCCACACTAGGACGCTCCCTGGCATGCCTCGGTCAATTTTTGGCCCACGACACACTCGGACCCTGGTCCCACCCCCAAAACCATGGGATATAGCACACCAATTTAGCCCAAAAATGCCCCGTTCGCACTATTTCACCTATTTGACCCCCCAAATGGCCCCGTCCACACCAACGGGCCACACTAGGCCGCTCGTCAGCCTCTCTAGCATGCCTTGATTGATATTCGGCCTACGGCACGCCCGGACCCCGAGTTCACCCCTGGATCCGTGGGTTATAACACACCAATTATGCTCGGAAATGTCTCGTTCATGCCGTTTTACCGTTTGACCATCCAAATGGCCTCGCCCACACCAACTGGCCATACTAGGAAGCTCCCCAACCTCCCTGACACACCCCGGTCGATTTTTGGCCCACGGCATGCCTGAACCCTGGGCTCACCCTAGAACCGTGGGCTATAGCACACCGATTTGGCCCAAAAATGCCCCGTTCATGCTGTTTCGCCAGTTAGACCATCCAAATTTCCCGCCCACTCCAACAGGCCACACTAGGATGTGAAAATGCCCATTTGATATGGAATTTTCATTCTTTTTTAGCCAAAAATGTTATGAAAAGTAAACTATTTGAAGATCAAAATAGCGATGCTTTTTATTTTCATGCTCTTTTCATTTTAAATCAGTGGATGTGTATATATGGTCTACACGAGGACACGTGTTTCGGTACATGCTACATGAAATTCAGCGTAGTTGTACGGTGAAAATGTAGTTTGCGGGAGCCTAATACATAGTCCACCGACGGCGCGCACCAATGCCATGACATTCATTGTGCTTTGATGCATGTCATCTTGGAATCCATGGCGATTCAACAACCCACGCCACCCATGCGGCCCATGCACTATGAAACTTTAGGCCACGAAAACCAAAGTAATTTGAAAATTTAACCAACAACTTTTCTTAGGACAGAACTATGAATATTTGTTTAATCAACAACTATTATTAGGACAGAACTATGAATATTTGTTTAACCAACAACTTTTCTTTGGCCACAAAAATCGAAGTAATTTGAAAATTTAAGAGTTGGAGTCGTGTTTCATCATAGTTTGCAGTTAGTAATATTTAAGATTTAAATGTATTTTTAAAAAAAAAAAAAATACTATTTGAAGATGGAGTATAATTTAAATAAAGTTATTTAGGAGGTTTGTGCACCCCTCCAATAGCCTCATTTGTAGGACTTTTAACACAATTCTAAGTCTCATCAATATCATACTCTATGGCCTCATCATACACATGGACCATACAATATCTTTGATCTTTTCTCAATACAAAACCAGGTTCATCCATTTGACTATCATGAATATTATCAGCAGGATCCACATCAACCTTATACAAGTCTTTTTCAGGAATATTACCAAAAGTACCCTCTACAAAAATCTAATCAGTAGCATCAAACCTTTCAGCATCAAGATCAGCAGCAACAACCTTTCCCCTAAGGTCAATCCTAGGGTCAAACATATTAAGAACACCCTTTCCCCTGGAAATCCCTTCCAGCAGGTTAGTAGTTTTCCCATTCACACCAGCCTCACCGCCAATAACTTCATCAACTTCAACAAAAATCATAGGGTGGGTTTATTGAGCATTGAGTCAATACCTGAGGTCTTATTAAAGACATTTCCCGTGCTTGAAATATTTTGCAGTTGAGTTTTTTCAACCTCAACCTTATCACCTGCTGAAATATTCAAATTATCGGGGTGGAGTTGATGTAGCATTGAGTCAATACATTGGATCCTTTTAGATCCTATTAGTTAGGACATTTTGAGCAACCACAACTTGTTTACCAATATTTTTTTCAAATTTTTGTGCAATATTTGAAGCAGTTTTTTCACCATATTTTTCAGTTTCTATTTGCACCTTCTTGTTTACCTGATTACCTTGCTTATGCTAGGGACTTTCGGGAATGGTATCAAGAGTAATATTACTAGTATTATGGGGTTGGCAATCTTTGGGATCTTTGCCATTAACACAAGAATTAAAGTGAGAATTCATACATGTTTGATGTTGTTGTTGTTTTTGTTGATTTATTGCAGCTTCCTTGTTGGGATTTTGGGGTATGGGATTACCAGAATGAAAATCAAAATTGTGGGGTTGGGGTTGTTGATTTTGGACTCCAGAATCAATATTACATTCTTTGGAATTTTTGTTATTAGTTTGAGAAATCATACCTGCCTGTTGCTTGTACTTATTTTGCCTACTTTCTACCTGGTTATTTTGCGGATATCTTGGTCTGAAAACTTGTTGCTGATTTGTTTTTTTACTTTACTCATTTTGTTGATGATATTGTTGTTGTTGTGTTTGATTATTCTTTCTACCTCTTCTTTTTTGAACTTGCCATTAATCTTAAGTGGATACATTATTGTTTTCTTCAAGCTAATTTCTATCATTGTGCCTTGTAAATGCTGAATTTTCAACTTCATTTTTCTAAACGTTATTGTTGTCACCATCTATTTGCTGCAACATATCATTTTTTCATCTTCTTCTATTTTTTTTCCTCTTAGTCTCTTCATCTTTTCATTTAACAGTTCAATCCATAACAATATGCCCCTGATGTTCACAGTAATAACAATAATTCGGTACTCCCTCATATTGAACATTCTTCCACATGCCTTCACCATTTTCATCTTTATCATATCCCATCCATGTATGAGAGTACTCCCTCATATCCCTTATCTTTCTATCAGTTGCCAAGTCCAAGAACAAAGTTTTACCTACATGAGATAACAAAGGAGCAAAGAGTTTCAATATCAGGTTAAAAGTTGGAGTCCAAAGTTGTAACCTCATCATTTGTCCTTCAGTATACATTCTACCTTTAGACAACAGGGTAGAATGATCATATTTATTGTTTAAGTCAATGTATAAGTGTCGTGTAGCGTTGAAATAAGTTAACTTAACACTACCTCTAAGTTTAATTTACAAGATAAATTGATTTCTAATAATTTCTATTTTTGGCATAGTATTAGCAAACTTAGCAATAAGAGTGTACTTGCACATTTCAGCAACCTTTACCTTCCAATCATTAGGTCTGTTCCCGCCTTTTTGCTCGTTTGACCACCAAAATGGACCCTACCGACCCCGTCGGACTACCTAAAGCCACTTTACAGCTCACTAGGGGGAGTCGGTAGATTTTTGGCCCAAATTATATTTGGGCTCCGAACCTGCCTCGAGAATTGTGGGCTAACACCCACCGAATTGGTTTGAAAATGGCCCATTTACACCATTTGGCCCATTTGAGAACTAAAATGGCCCCATTAACCCCGCTCAACCACCCAGACCTACTCCACAGCCCGTCGGGAGGGGCATCGTTTGACATTGACCCAAATTATACTCGAACCCACCTTGAGAACTGTGGTCTAACACCCATCGAATTAGCCCAATAATGGACCTTTTGCGTTGTTTCACTTGTATGACCACCAAAATTGCCCCACCAACCCCTCCGAACCATCCAGAGCCTCTCCACAACCTGTTGGGGGCTGCCAGTCAATTTTTTACCCAAATCGTGCCTAATTCCTCTGCCCACCCTGAGACCCGTGGGCTAACACCCACTAAATTTGCCCAAAAATAGCCCATTAGAGTCGTTTATCCCATTTGACCACCAAAATAACCCCACCGAATCACCCAGAGCTGCTCCACAGCCCATTGGGAGGTCGCCGATCAATTTTCAGCCTAAATCAATCCCGAGCCATGGGCCCACCCCTAGAAATTTGGGCTAACACCTACTGGATTGGCTCAAAAATGGCCCATTCACGATGTTTCACCTATTTGACCCTACCGAATCACCCAGATCAACTTCACAGCCCATTAGGGGGCTGCCGATCAATTTTCGACCTAAATCATGCCCGAGCCACGGGCCCACCCCGAGAAATATGGGCTGACACTCACTGAATTGGTTAAAAAATGGTCCATTCGCACTGTTTCGCTCATTTGACCACCAAAATTGCCCCACCGACAATGCTGAGCAACCCAGACCTGCTTTACATCCCGTTAGGGGAACGCCAGTTAATTTTTAGCTGAAACTATGTTCGGTCCCCAGGTTCACCCCGAGAATCATGGGCTAACACCCACCTAATGGCTCACACTAAAGTGGCCTATTTGCGTTATTTTGCTTGTTTGACCACTAAAATGGACCTATCAACCTTGCCAAACCACCCAGAGCCACTCCACATTTTGTCAGAGGGCCGCCGATCAATTTTTGTCCCAAATTATGCTCGGGCATCGGCCCACCCCAGAAATCATGTGCTAACACTCATCGAAATGGTCCAAAAAATGGCTCGTTCGCCGCCGTTTCACTCGTTTGATCATCAAAATGGCCCTAAAAAACACGACAGACCAACCAGCGCTGCTCCACAGCTTGTCGAAGGGTTGTCCGTCGATTTTTGCTCCAGACCGTGCCCGGGATCCAGGGCCACCCTAAGAATTATGGGCTAACACCCACCGAATTGTCCCTAAGGTTAGGGTGAATGTTATATTTTCTAATATTATAAGAGATATAATTAATAGCTGAAATGTACAGAATGAATTATCTAGATCCTCGTAAAAAAAGTGAACTTGAATTTCAAGAGATAATTCATGATTAGCAAAATGTTGCAAGTTTATTGCAAGATTGATCCTATGTTATAATTCAGTTATAAATGCTCGAATGAGAAGTCCTTAAATGACAGAGTCTATGACACGCCGAAATTATGATGCACCAATCGGTTCTAAATAAAAAAAAATCTCTTAAAAAATGAGAGGAGCAACTGATAAATATGGTCATCATAATGAGTCAAGTGCTTTGAAAAGCATTATGACATAATTCTTCATAAAACCTTGGTGAAAGGTTCAAGTACCTGAAAATGAAGAAAAAATAAAGAGATTTTAATAAATTATGTCGCATTGAAATCGGTATTGCATAACTGTCAACAGTATTTTTGGTATAATATAACGCTCACTATTATAAACGATAATAAGGATCTTGAATTTGAATATGTCATATAGTGTGGACAGATAAATAATTGACCAAATAAAATACATGATTTCAAGTATATTTTATTTCACTCGAAAAGTGATGTTTTGAAATTAGTTTATAAATTAAGGTATATGTTAGTGGGGTACAATAAATTATTTTGTGAAAAGTAAAATTAGAAGACATAAAGTATGATTTGCGTCTTGGAGCATAAAGATTCTTCGCAAAATTCTTGGCATTATTACATGGAGATGTGTTCTTTATTTTGTGATGGATGCAATGAAATTTCTAATCTGACAGCAGATGAAATACTTGATATGTATAATGAATGATTGTCATGTCTGGTTGATGATGCAGATTATATGAAAATCCTTGAGAGATTTAAAGATTTTAAAGTAATTTTATAGAGTACCCCAATGACTGCGCAATCGCTTAATATAAAGAAACATCAATTTCAATTTCATGAAAACAGAAAGACATAACACTCTATGTGGAGATATTTGAGTGAAATCAAACATTGATAGAAGTTTATAATTTCAAACTGATACTGTCAAAGGATCATTGGTATGCAAATGCAGGATCATTGGTCTACATAAAGTCTGATCACACGAAAGTTATCTGTTTGCATATGAGAACATTAGCACATCAAGTTATTCTACAAGACAATCAATTCTATTATTATGCAAATGAAAGTGTCAGCAATTTGAGTGTTGCTACGGACAAGTTGCACAAACAATATGCTTGCGACGAAAGGTCACGAATAAAGTAATATTTTAATCAGAGAAAGTATAATACGCGTTGTATTTTTTTTTTCTTGATCAAGGTTTTGTCCTACTAAATTATTTTGGCAAGGTTTTTAATGAGGCGACAAGTAATGCGTATAAAAAATATGTATACTGTTTTTCCTTCCATAGAATTTTTTCGTACATAATTTTTTCTAATAAAGTTTTAATGAGGTACATTATCTCTAGAGTGAGACCAATATACAATTATAATTGCTAGATGTGTGGCAGGTACAAAATAAAAATGAAAATGTCATTATTAAGTGGCCTTCACACAATCTGTCGCATTGATAAATTTTTGTGTGTGTAGCATCATCATATTATATTATGTAAATTGATGTTAACCTAAATAGTAATAGTGAATATCTATATTTATAATCTATAATCTATAATTCATAATAATATATTAAAAGTGTGAAGGACCTTAGAAATATCGTTTGAACTTTTTGTCCTTCATTAAAAGTATTTACTTTAGATAAAATGATCTTTTCACTATTTTTTTCTTAATATTTGAAAGTTGAAAAATAATTAACTATATTTATGGTAAAATCTTTTCTTATTAGAAGTCATCGAAATTAATGACAACTAATACTTTTTTCACTAGTTTAAGAATTTTAAATCAAACTAAATTTAATTTTAAAAAGATTTAAAATTATCTTTTCCTATATTCCTCATATAAATGTATAATTATACATAAACACTTATATATATTACAAAACTAATAATACCTAAAAGGCAAAAACGTGCACACCAAGAAAGGCAAAAACACATCCTTTTTAAGAAAAATTTGCCTCCTTTACTTTTTTTAGTTCCAAATTCAATGTTTTTTCCTATATTTTTCAAGTAAAATTTTAATTATACATAAACACTAACAAATTAGTTAAAGTCCTTATTTTATCTAAGTAACAAATCATAATATTCAACGCTCCTAAATCAATTAGAATTTACCATATAGAAAAAGAATTTCTACAATTCTATTTAAGTAATATTTTGATCATACTTTACCACAAAAATACAACCTTTCTTCTGCTTCTACTTTTCTTTTTATTTTGAATTTTATTGATTTTAATTTTGATTCAAGTTATCTTCTTACATTCATTATCGCCATCCTTCTGTCTGTTTTTATTCTTTTTAGTTAATGAATTTAATGATTTTATATGAATTATGTATAATCAACAATTGAAATGTATTGTCCGATATTAAAAATTTCTTGTGTTTCTCTTTCAGTTGTAAATTTTTGATAGAAAAGTCGGACGAAACAAGTGTATTGTCGCCGAATGAAGTAGCCAAAAAAATTAAAAATTTATCTTGCTGAAAAAAACCAAGGTTTATATTACTGTGTGGTGATTCTCTTTTGATTGCTGGAAGTTTTACTCCTTTCAAAAGTATTTGATAGTTTTTACACAAACTTTAAAGGCAACAATAAATAGCACTATTATCATAGTTATTGTTTTTTTCTCTTTGAGAGGTTATTCGATTACAACTCTTTATGTGTCTTTGTTGTGTATAAAGGGCTTTAAGTTTCTACCCATTTTTAGTGACTAATTTTTATTTCTAATGACAGCTAAATGGAGTTCTAAGTTAGAAAAATCGTATTATAAGGGTATATCAATAATTTGGACTTACTAGATGATGTAGTTCGCGTGAATTTCATTATGCTTCTTTTCGAGACTCAAAAAAATAAAGGAGTACTAAAAAGAAGAGGAAGTGGACAAAAAATAAAATTGTGTAGTTCTTACCAAATTTACAATGCACTATTAATTTATTATCTAATCTATAGAATTATGTTATGTAATATGTATCAGAAATTAAAATTTTCTTTTAATTATGGATTATTCTTCATTTTAGTTGCGTGAAATTCCATAAATCAATTTATCTATAATCTATATCTATAATCTATATCTATAATCTATAATCTATAATATATTAAAAGTGTGAAGACTCTTAGAAAAGTGAATCGAACTTTTTGCCCTTCGTTAAAAGATTTCGCAATAAACAAACTCGTCTTTTAACCTTTTTCTCTAATTATTATTTAATTAAATTAAGGACTCCTAAAATATATAGGAAGAACCCTGATTAAATAAATAAATGAAAAAATTAAAAATATTAAAATACATAAAATATATGAATCCTAAAATAAAAAAAAATTCTAAAATATAGGGAAAGAAATTAAAAGCCCTATAAGTAAAAAATTCATCACCTATATAAAGAGTTATATTCTACTAATTCGAGCAATGACTGATAATTATAGATTTAGGACTCTTTATATGTTGATATATTTTGTCCATCGATAAAAGAGACTCAACACTTGGCCGACCGGATATTTTTGGCTTAATTTTTTACTATTTTGTACATTTCCGTACTCAATAAAAGGTTTCTTTTTTCAGAATTTATGCGCCGATTAAAATTTATAGTTCTTGCTTTTGATATCTATCATTATATCATCTATTATTTATTATATTTTGGTCATGCATTATTTTATTATTGTTGGCTTTACACTGCTTTCCTTAGTTATTGCTTTATTATATTTTTCTTCTTTTTTATATTTAGATTTAATTATTACTTAAATCGAGGGTCTCACGAGATAAGACTATCAATAAGCAATTTACTCAGATTGCTATCTCATAAGAAATATGAACAAATAATTTAAAAAGTAGTTAGCTGAAACATTGAAGGGTGGAAGTGGTTGCTGAGTTTTAACTTTTATGAAAATATTTTCATAAAATCTAAATCCATAAGCAAAAATATTTAATTTTTTTTTTTTTTCATAACTAAACGATTTTATTTCATTATCAAAGTAACATTACATATCATTTACCAGTCTAACGACGTAGTTTGGCACATTCTCATCTCACTCATGTAGTCATTTTTAAAGCATTCTTTAGTTAAAAGATAGTTGGTAAAATATATAGATCGCTAAAAATATATTATTTAGAAAATAAATTTACACTAAATACTAAGGAATAAACTTGCACAGTTCTCATTAGAAGATTGTGTAATAGATAAAATTATTTTTTATTTTATTTTTTATTTAATTAAATTAAGGACTCTTAGAATATATGAGAAAAGAAAATTTTATAGTAAAACGTATATTTGAAAAATTAAGGAATCCAAACTTTTAAAAGCATGCCTAATTAAGAACTCCTATTATTTAAAAATTATTTATTATAAATTATTTAAACAAAAACAGATTATTATTCAAACACGAAAACTGCATAAGGATAACCTATATCTGTATTCCCAAGTCATAATCCTCTAAAAAATTTATGTCCTTTACAATTTAAGTATGTTGTCCATTGGCTAAGTATTAAATTACAAAAAATAACAACACTTTTATCAAATTACATTTTGTAGCATATATATTTGTATGTATTTGTATTTTTGTAGCAACGATTTGCAAAAATACAAAATACATATCGATCATAAGGGCAGTACAAATCATATGTATTTGTATTTTTGTACCAACAGTTTGCAAAAATACAAAATACAACTTGATATATTATGTAATTATGAAACTCATAATTAAGTGGATAAATATGTTGTTTCTGAATTTTGCCCATCTATATATACATTCATCTTAGTTGTTTCTTGCTTTGTTTTACATGCAAGGCTTTACAAAAGAAAATTATTTATTTGTTCACGAGTAAGTTATACATTTAATCTCTTTTATTCATACACCTTAGTTTCATACTTTATATATGTGAATTGCTGGAAAAAAAAAAATATTTTCTTTGTTTTAGTTTGTTTGGATTGATTAGAAGTCTCATAATTAAAATGATTAATGTTCAGTATAATTGCCTAATGTTTTTATGCAACAAAAAATTATTAATACTACATAATAATGTAATTAATCACTTTTTAATATAAAAATAGAATTGAATTGTTATAATACTTAAGAACATATGTGTCAGAATTGCTTCTTTTCTTCAAAATTCCAAAAAATCTATTTAAAATTTGGATCCATTGATTTCAGTCGTTCAAATCAATTACAATTGTAAATGTATAATCAGATGTTAGGAATAATTTTCTTATTTTATTGGTATAAAGTAATGTAGAGTATGAAAGTTTATGGTAATTTTTTTTGAATTTATGAATTGTGTTTTTTGTAAAATCGTAATTTTTATGTGTAATATAGTTTTAATATTGTTGCATATTCATTTGTTTTCAAAAATTTATGATTCTTTTTTATATATGAGCATTGGATAAGAGGGTACGAAGATACCGAATTAGGGTAAAATGTTAAATTCCTTTTGAATTATAAATCATGTTTTTTTAATAATTTCATAGCTTTTATGTGCAATTTAGTTTTCATGTTGTTGCATGCTCCACAATAGATTTGTTTTAAAAAAATTGTAATTCTTTTTTATACATTTGCATCAGATAAAAAGGTATGGAGGTCACATATTAGGTTAGATAATTAGTAGGTATTTATGCTTTGACTTGTTTTAGTTTGATGGGAGTCTGGAAGCATTGTGTCTGCCATTGATTTATCCCCATGCATGAATTTACTTGCTTTTGATGTCTATTACCATTTATTGTATATTGTGTTTCAGTTACTGCATTATTTCGTATCTCCGCATGACTTATACGTCACACCGTCACTGGGTTCATATCGTGAAAGTATCCAATAATGCTTGTATTAGAGTAAATTGTCTACATGACACTCTTAGGTTGCAACTCTCTTTCACAGACTCTGTTAACGCGAAATGCATTATGTTTTAGACTACCTTATTTGTACCAATCAATGAAAATTATTACCATTACTTATTTGTCGAGGTCATAGTAATTAATTCAACAACAACAACAACATACACAGTATATTCCTACCAAGTAAGGTCTGGGGAGGGTAAGTGTACGCAGTCCATACCACTACCTCAATTATGAGATAGAGAGGTTGTTTCCAATAGCCCCCCGGCTTAAAATATAGCAATCTAAGATAAGATAAGAAATAGTAATAGAACAAGATACAATTGAAATTAACATATACAATAATACCAAAAGCAAGATACTCCAAGTATACACCAAAACATACAACATCCTAACTCAGACTAACTTTCTACCCAAATTCGCCTCCTCCACAACTTCCTATTCAGGGTCATGTCCTCGGTAAGCTGAAGATGTTCCATGTCATGTCTAATCACCTCCCTCCAATATTTATTCGGTCTACCTCTAGCTCGCTTGAAACCATTCCTCTATTTCATGGTAATTAATTAGTGAAGGTTATTAGACGCATATTTTTTAAATTTATTTTTTATGAGTTATAAATACACAGGAAGTAACTTATGACCTCTTATGAGAATATTAATAGAACACAACTACTTGTAACAAATTATTTAACAATAATAAAAATGATTGTGATAAAGTAAAAAATGACAACCTAAAAATCGCAATAAAAGAAAATTGAAAATTATTTACCAAGAGGCTAATAACACGATCTTATTATTTAGACTTTTATTAGAAATATAATTAGATTCTCATAATTTGTACTCTGTAAAATTATAATGTTAGACATTTAATTTTGAACTCAAATAAATTTTAATAATAATAATAACAACGAAATTAAAATGAAAAGTATTACATGCATTTAGTTTTCAAATTCTTAATTCAAATTTAAGTAAGAACTCTTTCGAGAGTCCCAATACAATCCACTACACTCTTTACTAATTGACATGTTTTCTTTACTGTCACATTTTCTCTTCATAAAGTTTTCTTACTACGTTGTACTAACTTTGATATCTTTATTGCAGTGATTTGAATAACTTTATTAATAGAACAACAACAACAACAAACCCAGTGTATTCCCACAACGTGGGGTCTGGGGAGGGTAAGGTGTACGCAGTCCATACCTGATATGGGACAAATGGCCATTTTATCTTTTGATGACATCTTTAGAGGCCAACACATAGAGGCTCAAGACTTGGTCACCTTGAGAATACTAGAACATGCATGGAGGACCCGTTTTGAGCATACCATTAAATAAATCCGTGAGTGGAAGATTGTGTGGGGGCTTACATTTGATGCCAATTCGAGACTACAAGTTTTGAAGTGTGACCCCATGGTTTTGGAGCATTGAAGAAGCACCCTTCATTAAGGGTATTTTAGGGTTTGCACATGTTAAAGAAACAATCCATGACCTCCACTTTCATTAAGGGTATTTTGGTCCATTATACTATGTAATAAGCTAGGCTATATAGTCTCTTATTAGGTCTTTTCTCTTTAGTTTTTGAAGGATGAATGTATGAAACACTTGAAAATCCTCTCTCTTGAGAGTAGACCAACTTAGTGTAGTCTTAGTTAGGGCTTGAAAAAGTCATCCTTAGTATAGGGCTTGGAAAAGCCAATATTGAGCTTTACTTGGAAATGGTGGATCTTGAGGTGAGTTGATTTCCTTGACGGTCACCGTAAGAGTGTGGTTTTGATTATTACATTCATTAGGGTTAGTGTTGAAATACACTTGGTTCTTAATCTTGTAATAATCTTGGTCTCACTATCTATCCTTTCATTATTTTGCAAATCCGTGTGTTTTTGTGTTTGTCATTTTGTATCCCTTTGTGTTGCTTGTTCTTCTCACGTTAAGTGGACTGTTTTGGCATCTTGGTGGACTGATTTGTATCATTTGGTATCAAAGTCATCATTGATTTCGTTCCCAGGAGATCAATCTTGGGTTTGTTCACTCAAAAATAAAAATAAAAAATTATTGAAAAGCTGAAA
Organism: Capsicum pubescens; assembly: GCA_030864215.1. Lineage (NCBI taxonomy): Eukaryota > Viridiplantae > Streptophyta > Magnoliopsida > Solanales > Solanaceae > Capsicum > Capsicum pubescens. Next base: position 26,528,674 of record CM061549.1, on the reverse strand, counting down.
AACTTAAAAATAGTAATCTGTCCACGTTTTTGTGTTTAGGCAGAAATTTGAAGCCTAGTTTTCTTGTGATTTTTGTGTGTTTCGTGTGTTCTAGTGTTAGATATTTGTTTCCTAACATTAGAAGAGGTGTCCAAGGTCGAAAATCTTACAAAAGAAGTTATTCTACGGGTTTGGTGTCTTGGCCGAAGTGTTGTTGTTGTTTGGCCGAATTTGTGCCTAGATTTAGGTGTTGTTTTGATTGTCTTTGTTGTTTCTTGTGTTGGTTTTCTTTCTCTCTAACACTACTTGAGTCTAACCCAAGTTCTTGAGCAAAAAAAATTGCAAGTTGTTGTGGGAAGAGTGGACGATTTTGTTGTTGAAGTTCTTGTGTTGTGTTGAAGAAGTTTTGTAAAAGGTTGTTGTTTGATCCAAATTCAAAGGGAAGAGAGTGTGGGCTCTTGTTAGTCTTGAAACAACTTTCAAGACATTACCAAAGAGGAAAAAGAACAAAAGACCTCCCAAAAGTCTTTATACCAAAAGGGAGTAAGTTCATTTTTCTAGACAAGCCAAAAGAGGAAAGGGGGACAAGACCTCTAAAAGGTTGTCTTGCAAAAAAGGTGAAAGTTGGTCAAGGTTTGAATTTTGAAAAAAAAGGACTTAAAGTCTTGTTTGTTAACCTACCAAAACCGAAATTCCCCCCATCTTTGTGAAATTTGAACAACCAAAATTGTGGAACAAAATGTTTCAACTTCAACAATATTTTTTTTGTCCATCGACCAATAGTCGAGTGCCACGTCATCAATAGGTCAAGAACGTTGGAATTCCTAGTTTCACTTTTTTGATTCTATTGGTTTCCATTTTGTTAGTTCTGATACGAATTAGCAAACTAGTAAATACCTACTAGATTGTAGATTAGTTTTTGAGTATGTTTTCTTTCGTGTTAAGCGTTGTATTTTGTGCTTTTCTCGTTTATAAATCGTAGTATTTTCTTTATTTCAAGTTCGTAAGTAAATTTTGTTTTTTTGTCTTGAGTCGATCAAACAAGAATCCATTCCGGCCGCCAAGTAGAATTGACATCCTATTGACTACCGGAGTATAAGCAACTTTCAATATTCGCCGCTCCAATTGTGAGAATCACAAAGGTGGGTGTATACGAGTGTTGGTGAGGAGCTATTCCTACTAATCTTGTTTGTTTATTGTGTAGGTACAAAGGTGATATAAGGGGAACATGTCTTCGATAGCCGTGGATTATTGTGACTACAACATGGGAGACTATGATTTTAGTGAGGGGTTTTATGGCTACGAAGTTGAGAGAGATTACAGAGGCTATGAAAATAGCTATGATCAAAACTTGGGCAGATTTGAGAGTTACGGTTTTGAGGGAGAAAATGAGGTAAATGAAGTGCCTAGTGCTTATGGTGAACTTGGAGATGATGTAGGACCTCATGATGGATCTTATGATGACATTGAGGCATGTGAGGAGTCTTACACTTCTCACTCAGAACCTAGATTTGGTGTTAGGTATAACCCTTTCGTTCGCAAAGCTTATGAGAGCTATGATGAGAGTTCACGTGAGGAGTGTGAAGATTCATATTCTCCACCTTGTAGTACTTATTATCAAGGTCGATATAGTGTGAATGGTTATACTAGCTCTAGTGGAGGTTGTCCAACGAGAAGAAGAGGGTATGCATCTCTAAAATTGAGGGGTACTCATGTTCTTTACAATGTTGATCCGAGAAAGAGTGTACACTCTGGAAAGGTGACCATTTGTGGGATACCGGGCTGCCTCGTTGTGTTAAATAATAAGTACTATAGTAACTACATCGTTCCATCCATGGTTGACTACTTGGGGTTGTTTCGCGAGCCTTTACTTGTTCCATATTTCTTGAATGGGTTTAAGGTTACCGAAAGGGTCAAAGTTGTCTTCTCCCAATTTGAATACCATGAGGAGGTGTGGTGCGATATTCTTCCATTGACATACGGTCATGTATGCTTAGGTGCCGATTGGTTTGCACAACATAGAGTTCCAAATGTGCAAAATTGGCCTAATGTTGTAAGAGACCGGTGGGGAAATCACCTCGTAACATACATGTTGCCCGAGCCGCAAAGAGAAGTGAATACTTACTCCAATCCAAATGCTTATGAGATACAAAAGATTAAGAGAAGTAAGGGTGTGCAAGGTGGTAATCCGAGAGTGGAAAAAGGAGAGGTTGTGTGGAGCGAAGTGAGCGGATTGCCACCAAACCGAGCTAACATTGTTTGTCCTTCTATTTCTAAGGACATTTGTGTAGGTACCGACATGGAAAGTGAAGGAGTGCAATGCCGAAGTGAAGTTGCTGCCCAAGCTTGTAGAGGACCTTCACAACACAGCAAAGGAGAGTCGACTCAAGAACTTCAAGGTAAAATAGCCAATTCTTACACTTTTGTGCATGTGAATGATAATTGTGTGGCTAGTAGCCCGGTGAGTGTGAGTAGTAGCTTACTTACTTGTGAGTCTAATGATTCTTTGCCTTTTGTTGATGATGTGCATGTTGTGAGTGTGGATACACTAGTTGATCCTATTGATGACCAAATTGACTTTTCTTGTAAGATCAATTTATGTCCACCTAGTGTTGAAGCCTATATGTTGAATGGAAGTACATCGTCTTGTGTAATTGGTGTTGATCAACCTATTTGTAAAAATTATCCACCACTTGAGTATGTGTGTGATGTGATTAATCAAACTCAAGTGAGTGAAGTATTTGAAAAAATTGGTCAACAAAAGGGGAGTGAACCTGAGAGCTATTCTTGGGACAATCTTGTGCTTGAAACCGCTTTGAAACTTGATATTGATCTCTTAGAGAGTGAGGAACTTGCTTGTTCCAAATTTGCCTATGGGTTGGATAATGCACTCATTAGGTATAATGTCTTTTTTGAAAATGATATAAACACTCCTAATGAGCCTAGTGGTGAAAAAGATGGTATAGCGTACCTTGGAGGCTATAGCCTATATGTTAACCCACTATGGTGTAACAACATTCCTCCTAAAGATGGAAATCTCTTCTTGGAAGATGAGAGTACTCTTAAGGGTAAGGAATGTGTAGTCTTGGAAGTTACTCCTTCTACTTTTTGTGACTTTATTGTTGAGACTACTCATGGTGATGATTGGGAAACTAGTAGTGAGTACACAAATGAGGGCACCTTAGTAGAAGTCGACTTGAGAGATACTTTTCTCTACTCGCTATTTTCTTTCAATGATATGTATGCTATTGTAGAGAGTATGTCATTTAGTTTGGGTGGAGACCACGAAAAAAGGGAGTGTTGTCTATACCCGTGTCTATGGTCACTCTTTCCATTTGACCCCGGTGCCAAATATGGAAATGGTGATGTTGGTGCACCGAACTTGTTGGTTGGTCTACATAACAAGCAAAGTGTCACTCTTGGTGAATCCCATAACCAAATCCTTCGTACATATTTCATTGAGTTTTTAATATTTCATTCAAAGGATCCTTGGTTATATTGCAAATATGTCCAACCTTGGCATGTTGAGATGATTTGTTGTGCTAACCATAACTCTCATGCCATGAGGAGATTGTATTTGTTTGTCCTCTCTTCGGTTTTGCAAGGTTTAGATTCGAGGTCGAATCTTTCTAAAGAAGGGGAGGATGATACGGGACAAATGGTCATCTTATCTTTTGATGACATCTTTAGAGGCCAACACATAGAGGCTCAAGACTTAGTCACCTTGAGGATACAAGAACATGCATGGAGGACCCGTTTTGAGCATGCCATTAAACAAATCCGTGTGTGAAAGATTGCGTGGGGGCTTACATTTGATGCCAATTCGAGACTACAAGTTTTGAAGTGTGACCCCATAGTTTTGGAGCATTGAAAAAGCACCCTTCATTAAGGGTATTTTGGGGTTTGCACATGTTAAATAAACAACCCATGACCTCCCCTTTCATTAAGGGTATTTTGGTCCATTATACTATGTAATAAGCTAGGCTATATAGTCTCTTATTAGGTGTTTTCTCTTTAATTTTTGAAGAATGAATGTATGAAACACTTGAAAATACTCTCTCTTGAGAGTAGACCACCTTAGTGTAGTCTTAGTTAGGGCTTGGAAAAGCCATCCTTAGTATAGGGCTCGAAAAAGCCAATATTGAGCTTTGCTTGGAAACGGTGGATCTTGAGGTGAGCTGATTTCCTTGGCGGTCACCGTAAGAGTGTGGTTTTGATTACTAAATTCATTAGGGTTAGTGTTGAAATACACTTGGTTCTTAATCTTGTAATAATCTTGGTCTCACTATCTATCATTTTATTATTTTGCAAATTCGTGTGTTTTTGTGTTTGTCATCTTGTATCCCTTTGTGTTGCTTGTTCTTCTCACGTTAAGTGGACTGTTTTGGCATCTTGGTGGGCTGTTTTTGTATCAATACCTCTACCTCCGAAGAAGTAGAGAGGTTGTTTCCGATAGAACCTAGGCTCAAGAATTCTCATAAATCCTTCACGACATTGTTGCCTGCGTTTTTCAAGCATATTAGTTTCTTCAATTTCATTCGTCAGCTTAAAAATAAGTAAGAATCTTTTTACTTCTAACCCATATCTAATTAATAATAGGGAAAAGGGTCAAATATGCCCCTAAACTTTGCAAAAAGGTTCAAATATGCCCTCTGTTATGAATTTGATCCAAATATGCCCTCGCCGTTATATTTTAGGAGCAAATATACCCCTTTAACCGTTAAGTGACCTGCTGGAAATTTAGAAAGTCTCTTTTTGTTTTCTTTTTTTTAATTTTTAATGGCCACATAAGTAAATAATTGCCATATAAGCAAAAAAAAAATAATCACCCTACTCTTTTATACCTGACCCGACCCTAAATCCAACCCAAGACCCATTTTAATCACAGTAAAACCCTAACCCATTTCACGTTTCTTCTACGCAAAGCAGCTTATTGTAATACCCTAACCCATTTCACCGTTTCTTCTACGTACGCAAAGTAGCTTATTGGAATGCTACAAAGGATAATTTTCCTGCCCTTTAGAGTCTCTTTTTATCACATTGCTTGAGGCTAAAAGAAATCCCAGTAGAATTTGCAAATATTATGATACTACAAATGATTGAGTTCAATGATTGCTTTGCTGAGCTGAGCACATCTGCAGAGTAGATCCAACAAGAGCATATATTTTTTTGCTGGTATTCATGAAAGATGGAGGCGAACCGAGCTTATTAAAATTACGTGTGAGGATATATGTAGGTTGAATATGAAGAGGACTCATGAATTGTTAGAGGTTAATACTTAATTCCCCAGTTCTCAAATGTTTTTGCTTGAATAAATTGAAACTACATGCTTTGGTTTGTTTTCTGTATGAACTCAATTGAGACTTTTCCAAGATTAGATTTGAATTGATTCAAGAAAAAAGTTTGAACAGATTCATATTGGCAATTTCGCAGCTCTCTCTGCTGCATATACAATTAAACAACTCATCATTAGAAGAACAACTCGAAGCTGAAGATGATCAAGACGACGCTGGAAATTCTTCATCCATCAGTTCCATCCTTAGGCCAAGTTTTTTCCCTTGCAACCTCATTTTCACCAAACCAATCAAGTTCTCCGGAGGACCACCACAGTCGATGTACGCCATAAGATCACCAGATGAAAGAGTCGTGATTGCTGCTGCAACAGCTTCATCGTAGTAGGCAAGAGTGGAAGATGAGATTTTCCCTATTAGTCTTTTATCATCATCGACAACATTATTCAACTCCATTGTGATGTGTTGATTTGCTTGTGTAGTTGTGAATTGGTATAACTAGGTTCTGAATGCCTTCAATCATGTAATCTATTGCTTCTAGCAAGCTGAACGAAGAACAGTAGTAATTTCAGAACACAAATTATGCATCATTCTACTCTACTCGCTCCCAGTCTGTTTCAATATTAAATAATACATCATCTAAAACAAATTATGTTGTTGTCAATGAAACGGGTTGAGAACCGTATGGTCTCATGTTCAAATCTCAGCACAGGTATTGCTGAAAAGACTGCTATTCAGGATGATTAGCAATTACACACCACTTCAAACCAACTCACTCTAGAAAATGAAAACTTTCCACAGGTTAACCATCATGGACAAAAAGAAAATAAAAGTAGCAGGGAACTGCAACCAAGAATGAAATAAGAAAACAAACAACAGGCAAGACCAGAAAGTGCAACTTTATCAAATACTCAAATATGATTGGAAAAGAGAGAACTCACAACAAGAACAAAGAACTCCTCAAACATGCGCACCAGAATGAACAGAAAGGACCAGAAAGTGGGGTTTCAAAGAAGCCATTAAGATTTACTTGCTTGGATTGGTGTTTTTCATGGTCATGATCGTAATAGAAAAGGTTGAAAATAAATTATTGTACTAACAAAGGGACAATATTTACACAATAAGCAAACTTCACAATCATCAAAAAATAAAAATAAACCTTACAACCAAAGTAGTAGTTATCATGAGAACAACACAGTTGTCCATGAACTATTACTATTTAATGGTAAATATTTCTGTATTTTCTCCATCCCTTGTTTATTATTTTTCCTTTTATTTGTTGAAAATTGGACTTTTACCACATAGTACAACATGAAATATACACACAAAAAAGTGCGTCAATTAGTGTTCTCGTAAATTAAAACACCGTAATAGAAAGGATAAAACAACAAAAAATCTGAATAAAAAATGCCAAAAAACTGGACAAAAACAGTAAAAAAAAATAGGATAAAACAACACAAAACAGCAGTAATATTATCCATTCATTCATTCAACTAACCAAAAGATAGTGTCATCAATACCATTCAACAAAAAAAAGTTACTTCTGGCCATATTGTTTGTCAACCAACTATGATTAAGCACCAAAAAATTAAATCAAAAATAAACATAGAAATCCAACTACATCACAGAAAAACACCACCAGGTGAAAGTACTCATTTGCCTTTAACCCCTGTTTTGGTTCTTCTTTTTTTTGCTTCCATTTGCAATTGTCCAGAAGAGACTGCTTTTTTCCCCTTCCAGGTTGTCTTGACTGGAGAATAAGGTAGATTAGTTGGCACTGAAACACCAGTGTGATCTCCAGTAAAACTAATTTTTCTTGTACCAGTTGGAACACCTCTTGTCATCAACTTCTCAACCCAAGATTCAGATTCAGATTCAGGATATACCATTGGCCTTAGGGGTGGATCTTCTTCATTTCCAATATCAGGACCATATGGTTCAAAATCTTGTGTTGCAACTTGTATTTGTTCAAGATCATCTTCCTGTCCTACTATTCTTGATTGCGAATTGCTTTCCATCATTGGACTTTTTCCTTTCGTTGATGCATTTTCAGTTGACTTTTCCTACAAAAATATTGTCAATAATTATGTTGTTAATCACATAAGAATTAAAAATATGTTGTAAATAAGTATTTTGTAGCTCACCTTGAAACAACCTTTTGCATTGTGATTTGATTCACCACAATTACGACATGTCATTTGAGTGCCCTTTCTAGACTGTGAACATTCACCCTCCTTTTTCTTGCCTCATCAGGCTCTCTATCCCTCTTCCATTTAGGTCTTCCAACTTGTTTCACAACATCAGGAGGCAACATTGCATGAGAAGCCTCAACCTTCCAAAACCTCTCATCCCTTACGGGCTGCATCATGTGTTTGTAGGTCAACATGTAAGCCTCCTTGGTATACCACCAATGAATTTCAGTTTCTGGAATCACCTTCTTGTGCATTAATGCTTTAATGGCATAAGGGCAAGGAATACCTGATAAATCCCAAAGTCTGCAAGTGCACTTTTTGTGCTCTAAATTAACAATGTGTCTATCTTCTCCATCAGAAACCTCATACCCTCAATCTCCATTAAATTCCACCTTGCATCTATGTGCAATAGACCTCCAGTCATTGAACAAATTCATGCATTCTGGACTAATACCATTAGCACCCCAAGTCTTTGTCTTATTTTTATTTTTCACTAACAGATTCATCACTTTCACTCTTATCTCTTCTAGCATCTTGATTATTGGCTTACCTCTAGGCACCAGGATCCATGAATTGAATGACTCAGTGAAGTTGTTGTCAACCATCATATTCTTACACTGAGTATCAAAATAAGCCCTACACCATGCCCTTGGTGGAAAATTCACCAAATCTCTCGCAGCTTCTTCTGACAATTGCGCCAACTTTTTCAACTGGTCCTTGAATTCTTCATCATATGAACTCCATGAACACCACCATATAAGCTTCCTCATTTCACCACTCCTCCATTTTTTACACCAATTATTCTCAACATGTCTCATACAAAACCTATGGTGAGCTCCGGGCAACACTTTGTCAACAGCATCCACCAATCCCTATAATTATAAAATAAAAATTAAATAAAAGAGAAGTTATTTAATCATGAAACAAGAATATTGAAACTGAAATTTAATATAAAAATGAGAAACTTACTTTTTGCATATCTGAGATAAATGTGGTTCCAGCACCATCTTTAAGGTCCAAAGACCTTTTCAATAGCTCCATGAACCAGCTCCATGTCCTTCTGGTTTCTTTGTCCACTATTGCCCATGCTAGTGGGTAGAAACTGTTCATACAATCTTGTCCTAGAGCAACCAACAACATACCCTTACATCTACTTTTCAAGAATGTACCATCGACTCCAATAAGTGGCCTCAATCCACGTTTCCAGCCTTTTTTCAGAGCATCAAAGCATAAGTACATCCTTAAAAATTATCTTTTTCCTTCTGCTAAGTCATCCTTGGAGATATTTATCACAACATCACTTTCAGGATTAAACCTCCTAATCTCTTGTGCATAGGCCTCAAGCTTATTGTATTCATCTATAAAACTACCTTCCAACTTCTCAAGAATCATACGCTTAGCCCTTTTTAGTTTGGATTGACACACATTTAATGTAAAATCATTTTCAAGTTCTCCTCTCATGTCTTTGACCTTATACTTGGGGTTATTTTGAAGCTTATTTCTAAAGTATTTGGCCAAAGTGGTTGAATCAACTCTAGGGTTTAAAAAGGCCTCTTCACAAGTGTGATTGTTGATAAAAGTCTTGATCTTGAACCCTTCAGTTTTGCCATCTTTTGAAATCAAACACCTAAAAGGACACCCCTCTTCACAACCATATCTAGTCCTCTTTGTATCACCCTTTATTATAGTTAAAGCCCTTTTGCTAGCTAATGCATAATAGTTGACAGTCTGTCTACCGTCTTTCATGTCCTTAAATGACATAACTACATACAATTCCTTGTAGTTTTCCAACCTATCACTTACTACCCTTCCTTTTTCCTTGCTAATAGCCTTCAACCCCTCATAATCATATCCCTCACCCTCATAAAGATCAAAATCAACAGAAGAACCAGCTCTATGTTCACAGTCTGTGCCAACCTCAACATTTACAAAATCACTTTCAGTATGGTGTGTGATATATTGAGTAAAGACTGTTAGTTCACCCTCTTCCACAATAAAAAAATTGATGACTTTAAATTGTTCACACAATAAGCTGAGAATAGCCCTAATATCACTATCTTTATCTACAATATAATACTTGCCTGAGGGCCCAGTCACTAGCAATTGTTTAACTTGTGAAAGTCCAAGCCTTAAAGTAAACTCATCACATATATCTTTATGACTCAGCAATTCAGGATCAAAACGATGCCACAAGTGCAAAAACTTTTTATCGTAGACAAGCTTAGGTGAAATGACCCAACTACCCCCATAATTGAACAGAATATCAACTTCATCAATCATCCTTCAAATGCACATGAAAGAAATAGTAAATACACAACAAAATTATAGGGTCCACATTAAATCAAACACAAAAATAGAATAAACAAAATTCAATAAGAACATATACATATTAGGACCACCAAAAGGTACAAAATTGATCCTATACAGATATTAAAAAGCACACCATTTTTCCTTAAACAATAAATTTCATGAGATTTTGGCAGACACAATCGAATCTCCTCACATATCTCATTAAGTCGACTTTATTAACTCTGTTAGAACTTTGGTAATAGATGAAAACTGCACAAAGTAATAAAGAATACACAACTTTAGTGATCCCCAAAAAAAAATGAATATCGTCCGAAGAAGAAGAAAGCGAAAGTCGAAGATGATGCATTTAGGCGATGGCTTAAAATTACCTGAGGCTTTGAGCAAAAATAATTTACCAGCACCAACCAACAAGTTGCTTTGCGTAGAAGAAACGTGAAATGGGTTAGGGTTTTACTGTGATTAAAATGGGTCTTGGGTCGGATTTAGGGTCGGGTCATGTATAAAAGAGTAGGGTGATTATTATTTTTTTGCTTATGTGGCAATTATTTACTTATGTGGCCATTAAAAATTAAAAAAAGTAAACGAAAAGAGACTTCTAAATTTCCAGCAGGTCACTTAACGGTTAAAGGGGTATATTTGCTCCTAAAATATAACGGCGAGGGCATATTTGGACCAAATTTTTAACGGAGGACATATTTGAACCTTTTCGCAAAGTTTAGGGGCATATTTGACCCTTTCTATGTGTTAGTTTCAATTTGATTAGTTAGGATTTCTAAATAGCCCGAGTTAGAATTTTATTTTACATTATATTAAGAGTAATATTTTAATGATGATAAGTTAAAATTCGCATGCAACGCACGTACACTAATCCAATACATAATAAAAATATAATCAATGATTTTGTAAAAATTTGACTTTAAGAATTAAATCAAATTAATTTCATTTAATATTCTATGCATATTTTTTAAAACTCATAAAACTAAATCAAACAACCGAACGCTCAACGCCTTTTAAAAACAATAAAATATTGTGCCCAATCCTCCTAGTCCTATCAAATTAAGTACTCAAAAATTCCCAATTTCTAGGGTTTCATTTTCCTCTCAAAAACCCTATTTTGCTTACAGTTCAATCACAATAATTCATATATGCAACCGACAAACACATTCCAAATTGGATTCAAATTCATATAATTCATATACGTATATTATATTTACTTTTGGTATTAATTTCATTATGATGGTATTTTTCTTCCTTCGTTTTGCTCCTTGTTCGCTTATTAATGCAATTAAGCTTACTAATCTTCGTGTTTTTGGTCCTGGTTTGAATCCTTTTGCTCCTTACAACTTAGCTAATCATTCCTCTCGCTAAACCCCTCCTAATTTTTTTTTACTACTTTGCTTATTTGGTTCTTTTTTTGTCAATCAATCATGTAAATTGAAGTAAAGGGGTTTTCGATATTACCGCCTTTTTCGGGTCTTAGTGGCTCAAGAATTTGGGAGTAAGTGAAGGGTTTTGGGAAATTATTGCCTTTTTTGGGTCTTAGTTGCTTAAGGATTACTGGGTTGTTGTCAAAATCGGGAATTTCTCGGTTTGTTTTTTCAATCAATCATGTGAATTGAACTGAAGGGGTGTCGAAATTATCGCCTTTCTTGGGTCTTAGTTGCTCAAGAATTTCTGGGTTGTTTGAGAATTTGGGAATAAGTGAAGGGTTTTGGGAAATTATTGCCTTTTTGGGTCTTAGTTGCTCAAGAATATCTGGGTTATTTGAGAATTTGGGAATTAGATAAATTGAAGTAAAGGGGTTTCAAAATTATCGCCTTTTTTGGGTCTTAGTTGCTCAAGAATATCTGGGTTGTTATCAAAATCGGGAATTAGTGGTTTCTTGTTTTTTTTTTTTCAATCAATCATGTGAATTAAAGTGAAGGGGTGTCGAAATTATCGCCTTTCTTGGGTCTTAGTTGCTCAAGAATTTCTGGGCTGTTATTGGAATTGGGAAATAGTAACATTCTCGTTGGAAAGATTATCGAGAACTAGATGTTTGGTGGATCATTTATTTGATCAATTATGTGAATCGAAGTGAAGGGGTTTTCGGAATTAGTGGCCTCTTTGGGGTCATACTTGCTCAAGAATTTCTGGATTGTTTTCGATATAGGGAATTAACAACAATCTCATCGTAAAGGTTATTGGGAATTTACAATAATCTGTGTTTAGTGAGGTAAAAGAGCCTTGATTGTTAGTATTGAGAATTACTCATAGAGTTCTGTGTTCGAACTTGTTGATGTGAGGGACCATTGGTGATGTAAAAGATCTTTGATTTTAGTATTGAGGATTACTCATAGAGTTCTGTTTTCAAACTTGTTGATTGCGAGGGACTATTGGTGATATAGAAGATCTTTGATATTAGTATTGAGAATTACTCATAGACTTCTGTGTTTGAACTTGTTAATTGTAAGGAAATATTGGTAATTTGTGTTGCGGTTGAGGTTTGTATCGGTTTAATAAAAAGGGGAAACAGAAAAAGGAAGATGGAAGAAGAGCGATTGAATATAAGTAGGCGATCGAGAAGAATGCAGATTGTTGCAGGTGGTGATATGGATGACCGAGGTTGGACTCTGCTTCATATTGTTGCTAGGAAAGGTGACCTGAAAGAGGTACTTGTTTCTTTTATGCATTTTCATTATGGTCTTACAGTACGACAATTACTTGAATACGTTAGGTATGCTGCATCTTTGATCATGTGATATAGTGTTTAATGTTACATATGAACTTATTTTTGTCTCTGTGCTATTGGACTACTGATATAGTTCGTACTAGTACTAGAAAATATCCACTATTATCCTGGCAAGAAGAACAGACAAACCAAAGAATGTGTGCTTTTATTTAGTTTTGCAAGTTGCACTGTTAATCATAGAGTATTCCCCAAGATGATACCTGTGGAAAGAATAGACATTGAAATTTATGTACCTTTGTGAATCAGTAGCAAAGAAACTTATTCAATCTTCAGCTTTTGTTAGCACATCAGCAAGCCAGTCTAAAATGTGCACAATTTGCCATCCTATCTTCTATTTACCACCCCCTAAAGAAAATTGTCATCATTGCATCTTGAGGGAAAGAATCCTACAAAGAAAATGTTACATTTAAATAAGACAGCCTATTAGAACATATGAAAAATCTATTATTGGGAAACTGGATGGCTTCTCTGATGAGAATTCTGTATACAGAAAACTGCTTAAAATGTATTCCATCGACTCTTCTTTTTTGTTCCAAAGAAAACAGGCAACTATATAAGGTGTGTGGAGGAAACGACTACTTTTTTAAATGAAGTGAAAACATACTTAGTCCTATGTATTGAGAAAGGAAAAGGAAATATGTGTTCCTTAGCTCTGTAGTTAAAGTATGAAGTCTACTTGCATCGATGGTGACATTGACTCTGTTATGCTGAAGCTCAGCTTATGCTTGCACGGTCATTTTCAATGTCAAATACTATTAGGAAGTATTTCTGAAGACTAGGAAACCACCGAGTTGATCCTCTTTAATTCATGGATAACTTTTCAGCAGAGACCCATACTCTTCCTCTTCCTAGAGGAAATTATGTAGATACCAATTATGTCTTCCAGATGTAGTAAGGCTAAGTATTAAGACGACTCCTTTAGATTAAGAATTTAATAGATTGCAGTTTGCGCATGTCAAGTCTTTTGTTTGATAGATTACTGGGATTAGCTGATTTTGATTGTGTGACAAATATTTCTTCAATCTTTTCCTGTTAACTATCATGATTGTATTTCATTGCAGAGTGTAGCTTTTCTCAATATTAGTAACACTTTTCTGAAACGTAATAGGTAATATGTGAGCCCTGAATGTGTGTTGTAGTGATCCTGGGTAGCAGGGAGTAAGCATCAGTTTCATCACATTTTCGGTTTCCCTAGCTTCCTTTTTCTATTTGTTCCACTATCTTTTAATAAAGTAACCTATTCTATGAGAATTTCTTGTGTGGATTCACTTCTGATAGATCCGTACCTTTTGAACCCTTTCTTCTCATTGCAATATTCTTGCCTTCCTTTCCACTGGTTGTGTTAATTCTGAATGTTTTTATTCTATCAACAGGTCAAAAGACTTCTTAATGAAGGCATGGATGCAAATGTGACTGCTGGGGGGCCTAAGTCACTTGGTGTGACACCACTTCATCTTGCTGCTAAGGGTGGTCACCTCCGAGTTATGGATGAATTGCTTGAGAGAGGTGCTGATATTGATGCACGAACCAAGGGTGTCTGTGGGTGTAAGTATCTATTTTCATGTAAAGCAGATATCCCCCTATTATAAAGTTAATCTCGTCATTCATCCTCTCTAACGTCCTTATCTTCTTTGTGCTTATTTGTTTTTTGCAGGGACTCCACTCCATCATGCAGCTAAAGAAAGAAAGAGGAAAGCAATCAGATTCTTGATCAGAAACGGTGCATTTTTGCCAGATGACATCCGTGATACCAGGTTCAATCCACCACTCCACTATTGTCCTGGTCTTGAATGGGCTTACGAGGAGATGAAGCTGTTGCAACTAGAAAGTTCATCATCTGGCGAGGCCTCTTACAGCTCGGAGAGCTGAGGTGCAGCCTCTGCTTGTTCCACAAGGAAGAAACATTGCCGAGCATCCATGTTCTGTATTTCTCCATTCACAGTCAACTTCGTCACATCTAGAATCGTTCTCAGTAAACTCCACAGTTGCAGTTGGATTTGGAGTCCTGGAATATGGCTGTAGACTACGTCGTGATGTGATAATCACTTGAGTAGATATGGTAGTTATAGGAACAACTAAATGTCTGTCTCTGCTATCTGGATGTTTCTCCGAATTTTCTATACAAACTTAGTCTGAGCTTTATTAAACCTTGTGGTGTAAACATTTCATTTGCCATTAATCTTTCCTATGCCTTTTTTGATAAAGAGTATTTCTACAAGCACCAGTTACTTGGTCGACTCATCTTGCTGGGAAGTCTGGAGAATGCAGCACAAAGTGAATGGGCGATGTGCTGTGGGTCAGTTTCGGCGTGGGGAGCGCAGAGAGACCAGAAGAATGACAATGGGTTATTAAACTTAAATCAACAGAGTAATTTTGTCACATCACAACATTAGCAATTGGATAGAATTTTAAAGAGCCAAGAAGCCATAGGAATTAAAATTTCTAATTACAATTTCAAAAAAAAAAAAAAAAAAGGTGATATAAAAAATGCTTTGCTCAATTTGTGTTACAAATGCCTTTTTATATCCAGCGTTTGTTGCGCCTTGAATCATTAGCTCCTTGAAACCATCTATCCAAATGAACATTTATTGGTCCTCTAGTCCTGCAATACAATAATCATCTTCACTGTATACGTTGGTTTGCAAAGAAAAGTTCCACATCGGTAGCTGAAAAGACTAAACGCTACATGTAAAGGGTAGAATCTCTTAATGGCGTGAGACCTTTCAAAAAACTGTACATGTAAAGGGTAGGATATCTTAATGGCGTGAGACCTTACAAAAAACTGTGCGGGTTAGGCCTAAAGCGAACAATATCACACCATATAACAGTATCCATATAAGTGTATATATAGAGTAAACACCAATGTTTGGAAGTAACATGAATGATCTAATGTTATTACTATTCCTTGTCTAGATTGTTTTATCTTGAGCCGGGTTTCTATCGGAAACAGCCTCTCCATCTCACCTCTGAGATAGTGGTATGGACCGCGTACACTTACCCTCCCCAGACCCCACTTGGTGGGAATATACTGAGTATGTTGTTGTTGTAATTAGTTCAAGTGGTGATAATAGTCCAAAACTATATAAAGAGATTATAGTCGTGAACTTACCGGAGCAATCTTTTTCGAGTGTCTAATTCTACGAGGCATCTGTTGTCGTCTACCACAGTAGCGGAGCCAAAAATTTGACAAAAGGTGTGCAAAGTTTCTTCGCCACATTAAAAATACACTCATAATAGCTATTAGTTAACCTCTATTCGCCACATAATTTCCCCGCGACGGATGTGCACCAAGTCACCCTTCGCCTAAGGTGACTCCCGCCCCTATCTACCATCACAGGTATCGGGTAATTCTATCCATCTAGCTTCGATAATAGGAAGAAATTATAATGATGATAAAAGTAAAAAGAACAAAATCAAGGTAAATCTTACACTGGAAGAAGAGCATCAGGTATTAACTCAACACTTGAAACTAATCTGCAACAAAAATAAACACAACCAATAAAGTCAGTTAGAGAATTTCTCTAAAAAATTTATACACAACAAATACAATGAGTTAATGACAAAACTATATAACAAAAATAGGAATAATTTATTTTTTCGAAAACTTACTCTCTGCAGACAAGGGAAGCTTCACCACATGAATCAAGCTGATCCAATTCTTCCTAAATAACAATACAAATATTCCCAAATCAGAAGAAAAATCTCAAAACCCAGTAATTTTTTGTTTGTTTGATTGTTTGTTTTAAAGGTTGAATGGACCCAAAGAAAATTATGACCACTAAAAAATTGAAGAAAAATAATACTCCTTCTGTCTCAATTTATATGGCACCTCCCAAATCTCGAGATTAAATAAGTCTCTCTTTGTTAGATCGTAATTTTTCATATATCTTCTTTTTTTTTAATAATAATTGTGGTACTCGAGTCAGTTTTCACGCACTTCGACTAATTCACGTACCTTGATACCTCCCACCAACTCCAATTACCGGATAACGCTATCCTCGAAGGCTAAAATCGATATGAAGAAATAGCCTAATATTTTTGTCTTCGCAATCTTTTAAATATTTTGAATTGTTACAGCCTGTTTGGATGGTGGTTTGCCATGGTATGGTATGGTATGGTATGGTATGGTATGGTTACCATGGTTGTTTCCATGGTTTTCTAAAAACGGTGGTATGGTATGTTACTATTCCATGGTTTTCTAAAAACGGTGGTATGGTATGTTACTATTCCATGGTTTGATAACCATGGAATGAGGCAATTTCTTGAACCACCAATTTGGTGGTGTGGCATGGTTCTCCCTTTTTTTTTTTCCAACTTTGCCCTTATATAATTTTATTAAAACCCATTATACCCTTTTACTCTTCTTAACGTTATATACTCTCTTCTTCAACTTAACTCTCTTCTTCATTACAGCATCCATCTCCGGCACCACCCTAGCATTTAACATAGTAGTATCCTCAGAAGAAATAAGAGACGCTGCTACCCCATTGACGCCTTTTAGGGTTTTTCCATTTTCGGGGTTAGAATTTTCGGGTAGAATAGATATAGGTATAGGTATTTTGCGAGGCCGACCACGACGGGGACGGTGGGAAGTGGAAGAAGGAGGTGGGTCGATGAGCTCAACGTAGCTGACAGAGAAAACGACGTCATCAATACCCTCATTGAAAATTTATAACAAGTAGGGGTATTTTAGTAAAATTACCCGTTAACATACAATATCATACCATCAATCCAAACAAAAAAACTATTATTAAACCACAGTGAACGATACAATCCATCCAAACATGGTACAAACCATACCGTACCATACCATACATTATGAAACCATGGCAAACCACCATCCAAACGGTCTGTAATTTCTCTGACTTCCTCCGTCCAACGATACTTGTTCATTATTGATTTAACGCACGTGTTACGAAATAAGAATAATAATAAGGATAATTTTACGATATCACTGTTTGAATATAATAAATTTAATGCATTGATTAGTGACCAGTACTGACTACTAAATAATATTCAATAGCAATTATTCATTGATTTTTCTACACTATATTCAAATATTGTTTGATCTATTTTTAAGTATGGTGGACAATTAAAAACACATGAAGTGAGTAATTTCTAACTATGTAAATTTCACTTTAAATAAGTTAACAGTTTCATGCTCAAATTTAAACTATTTAATTCTTAAAATTCGAATGATGAGACGGAGTGAGTGAGTGAGTGAGTAATAACCTGAATGATGTGGATTTGTTGATTGAGAGCAGCAATAGCAGCAGCAAGACGATGTTTACCCATAACCATATTACTATTACTATTATTATGATTATTATTCGGAGCCCCGGTTCTTGAAACGGGTCTTACTACAGATGATGGAAGATTTGTTTGTACTTCATTGTGTTCTTGTGAACCTGATGATGACTCCATTATAATACCAAAAAAAAATTAAAAAAAAAGGAAATTAGAGAGCTGCTGTAATAAGAGAAGAAATTGAGATTTGATTTGTGTTTTTGTTAGTTGGGGTTGGGGTTGGGGGGGTTGGACTGACAGATGAAGATATTAATGATGAGTTGTTATGTGGGGTTGTAAGAAAGGTGGATCATAGAAGAATGGTCAAAAAAGGTGAGTTGGGGACTGAGATTTGGGAACATTTGGAATAAAATAAGTTTGTTTTTCGTCTTTATTTGTACATATTATTAAAATTAGATGTTTAATACTCGCTCCGTATCGGAATAAGTTAATTGTTCAGATATTTATTGGTGTTTTAAAATAACTGAATCATTGAATTTTATTCCGAATTTAACCTTATGATTTGACAACCAATTAACTCGAATTTAACCTTATGATTTGACAACCAATTAACTTTTGAAAAGGTATTACAAGGTCAACTTTTTTTTTTTGGAGGTAAAAATAAAAATTTATGTCTTTAATATTTTTTCCTTAATCTGTGTGTCAAAATCTAATAATTCATTTATTATGAAACGGAGGGAGTATTAATCGGTTTAAAAAAATTAATGAATAATTTGTATCTATTTTATCATTATTATTAAGTAATAGTACTATTTATTATGCGATGCATTTTCTAATATTAGGTTTCTTATATTCAAAAGATATATAGTCAAATTACATAATATTTGCATGCAACAGATATCCCAATTTCGTGTATCCGATTAAGCAAGCCCTGTCCGCCAGCTTCCATCCAGACAAAAAAGGTGAGCGCCTAGCGCGAAAGGATGCTTTACTAAGTAAGATAAGGCAAGAAGCAAGGACGTAGCAGCTGCACAAAAGCCCTTGCTTCTTAGCGCATCCCTTTTCTTGCTCGTTAACGCTGTTTGTTGATTTTTGAAAGAAGGGGCGGAGCTTGAAGAAGCGAAGCGAGCCTAGAGTAGCAGCCTATTACATTTTTTCAGCCCCTTTGATGTCTTATTAGTCAAGCTATTTGGAGTAACTGATAAAGTTGTTGTCATGTGATCAGAAGGTCACGGGTTCAAGTCTAGAAAACAGTCTCTGACAAAAATGCATGGTAAGATAACATACAATACACCTTTGTGATGGAGCCCTTTTTTGGACCTTGCGTATAACGAAAACTTTAGTCCATCGAACTACCCTTTTTTTATAATGTGTATCCAGCCAATAGTGGACAAGTATTATAGAATCGAAGGAGTAAGTACTTTAGTTTTGAAAGTATAATACTTTAGTTCTGAAAGTATACATTTAAACATCTTAAATTTGATCTGAATTGAAAAGTAAATAATTTAACTTGTTTTCATTATGTCTCGTGCATATCCGCTGTTCACGTGACATAGTAAAGATAAATTGAGTTGTCTAAATATACATACTCAAAAGTCATATAATACATAAACGTGTTTTTTAACTTAGCTGCAGTGTCCAATACCGACATTGGAGATTTGTGTTGTTAGAAACTAACTCATAGTTAGGATCTCAGAACGATTTATTCAAATTACTGACCGCATACATATTATGCATACACCATCAAGAAAGTAATCTTCTTGGGTGCGGAATTTAATTCTTCGTACTAATCAATATTGCAAGAGAGACAAACTCGAGTTAGTCTCTAAGGTAATGGTATGGACTGCGTATGCTTGATCCTCCCCGGGCTCCACTTTGTGGGAATATACTGAGTATGTTGTTGTTGTTGACAAACTCGAGCTTATTTGCTCGACCCCTTGCAGCCACCTACTCACCCTGTCCCGCGTTAGCAAGGTCCGGGAAGGGCCCACCTCAAGGTGTGATAAAGATAGTCTACCCAAATGCAAACATTATCGATTGTTTCCTTGAACTTAAAAATAATAAAGCACCAAAAAGGTAAATTTGATTTATTTCAACAATTCTTGAACTCAAAACTTATTGTTGCATCTTATTATCAACATGATCATAATTTGCTCATACTCAGAACCTATCAAATAACAAAGAACTGAGAGAAGTGTGGACACGAATCATCGATTATTCCGTAGGCAGTCCCTTGATCTTATATCAGCCTACACATCAGAGGTAAGAGAATTGAGTTAAAGGGCACCCCGATGCACTAAAGCTCCTGCTATGCGCGGTTCCAGGGAAGGGCCGGACGACCACAAGGGTCTATTCTACACAGCCTTACCCCACCGAATTGAGTTCAGAAATATAAATAAACATCACCAGCATCAGCAGTGCCATGGCGAACAAGACTAGAAGGTTTAGTAGGCAGAAATCAGATATCACTAGCAAACTGCGCAGGCAAATTCCAACACTTACCTGCCGGATGGGCTCTGGAACACGAAATCTGCATACCATCCTCACAATTTCAATGGCTGTGGCGAGAGATATACGATGACCAACTGAAATAAATATGGGCTTCAAAGAGCCCTGAGATGATCGCATTGCCTGCATACGACTTAATCAAATTATACCTAATTTGAACCTTGTGATGAAAGAGAAAAGATACTACAGCGAAATTCACACGTAAATCGTAGTCGAGTCAACCCGAAGTTGCAGCTCACATTTCTGGAACTAGCAGTTAAAAAAGCATGTCACCAGTATATTATACTATAGTGTGTGTAATAAGACTATAACATAATATGCCACAGACTATCAATGGTAAAGCCATTTCAGCATACTGGAAGCATGAAGTCCAATATGCTAAGTTGCGCGGACTCTTCACTTTCGATGCCGCACCCGTGTCGGATTCTCCAAAAATACACTAGTTTTGGCGAATCCGACACGCACCCAGTGACTGTTTTGAAGAGTCAGTATTAGAGAGAAAAAAAAAACAAATTCCACGCCTTAGTGACTTAGTCTGAGGTGAATAGACCAGAAACTGGCATTACAATGACATCCACACTGAAAAAGGATTATTTAACTCAGTGATCAGATAACATCAATGTTTTAGGTAGACGCCCGGCTTTGTCTTTCATGAGTCATTATTGGTAGACACAAACGACGATAAATTGCAACAGATTTTAAGTCCAAATTTACTCGGTAACCATTCATTTAGTACAGAAGAATGATTCATGGGAGTGAAACACTTAGGATTCATATAGACGACCCCAACTTGTTTGAGACAGAGGCATAGTTGTTGCAGTTGACATATTTCAAGGAGTAAAAAAAAAGTGATGAAAACCTTTCGACATATCAGAATAAACCGTCCCAGTACACCCAACAGAAAAAAAGATAGATGAAAATGGAAAACCATGTCTTATTATCTACAAATCAATTCTCATGCAACATCTTTGCAATCCTGTTAAGTTGAAAGAACCCCCTATGTTGAAGTCGTGCATTTAAAATGAAGTCCGGTGGTGGCATAGATTGGCATCTAAATGTCAAAACCAGGTTAAAAGACGAGGCATTTGGCAAGTAGAAGAAAATGGAATTCTGTGAAAAATTTCATGATAGGAACCATAATCACAGGACATCCACAACGGGAGGCCCTATCATAACTTGGCTTCTAAATGCAATGGCATTCATTGGAAATAATTAAACACAATACTTGATAAAATAAATGTACTATGTTATGGATATAAGATAATTAACTCTCTTACCACTCCCCAGGTACATCTGGAGTCCCCAATTAGCGGCAAGACATTTTCAGGAGAGTCTGTTGATTGAAGGAGCTCTCTTACCTTAGATTGTGTAAGACCATCAACATGGTGCAACTAGAAAAAGAAAAGACAAAGAGATGGAATATTTATAAACCATTTCACAATTGTTGCAACAAGTTATACAGAAATAATTCAATATCTTTGAGCTAAGTTCATCAGTTTTAAAAAAAGGCAGTCATGTGCACAAAGCCTCCCGTGTTAGCAGGATAGGCAGAAAACTAGGAGATGTTTTCCAGTTCAGTATTCTGCAGAGAGTAGGCCGAGGGTCTTTCGGAAACAGCCTCTCTACCTCCACAAGGTAGGGTCAAGGTCTCATATATACTCTACCTTCCCCAGACCCTACTTGTGGGATTACATTGAGTATGTTATTGTTGTGGATTCAATGATAAAGATCCAACAACGATCTCTCTTTCCTTCCCATATTAGGTTTGATTTATGTTCCCTTGCTAAGAGGGAACAAACAAAAGCACATTTAAATTGAGTCTACCTAGATTTTTATGAACCTTTAGGTGGACAAAGAAATTTAAACTTACATTCTTTCCGACTCCAACAGTAGGAAGATCAGCTAAGACACCAATATGACAAGCCAAGCCAAAACCTGCAGTACATAGTTGTGGTTGTCTAGTTTTTAGCAAAAAAAGTGTGAAAAAATACTGTTGGGACAATGAGAACAGGAGAAATCCATATCTGCATACTCAATCACCAGTTTGAATTGATAAAGATGACTCATGTCCATATGATATCAAATTTAACAAATCTCTCAAGTTGAACAGACAAGCGGTACAGATAAACTAATCAGTGAGGTCAAACTTTCTAGCCCAACAGTTGCCCAAATAGCATCTAAGAGAAGCTGGAATCAAGAGGATGATTAAAGCTGGAATATCTTTACAAAGCCATGGCAGAACTTCAGACTCGAACAGTTCAGACCCTCGTTAACTGGATTTGGAAGGTCGTGAAACTACTCTTGCCACCAATTTTTAGCACCAACATATGATTGTGTTCTTCAATCCAGCCAAATTATCATCGGGATAAAGAAGATCGTGATTAGCAGTAATCAATTCCTTCTTATAACACAAATATGAGAGCGTCAACTTAGTGTCATAGATTAAGCGCATTGATCTCGAGATGTAATCGAAAGTCTTAGAGAATGATTAAGGGAGCTGCAGTATTACGTCAGCTAAGAACAAGTTACGTTTCAGCTCGTCTGTTTGAAAAAAGCATTAGCAGCACATATATAAGAAGAAGAGTATAAAATAGAGAAATATCCAAAGAACTGTGTAATTTACCTAAACAATTTAAACTAGTTACATTTTTCTTAGAATAGGTTTTGGCAATAAAAGTTAGAAATTACTTTAACAGAGACACAAATTAGGTTGAAAACGCTAGATGAAGAATATGATCATGATGATGGACGATCTCCTCAATATCGCTAAGTATCTTATACACAAAATATGGAGAAAGCGTGGCATCTTCCAATGTAGAGTCATAAACAATCTGCTAGACTTAGGTAATCAGAAAACCATCTGCTAGACTTAGAATTCTCTTTTTTCCAGATTCAGATAGCAACAAAACTTACCTCGAGGATGAAGCAATCCATTGCCATCAACCATCAATAGCTGTCAACATAAGGGTTATATAGATGTTCAAGTATTAGATTTATATAGTCCAGCTCAACAGAACAAAGACCAGTGATGGGGGAGGAAGGGGTTGCGAAGCTATGGCACCACGATCTACTAGATTTCACTGTTACTGTCAAAAGTTTTACCACTTGAACGTGAAAGGGTAAGTATGAAATATTCATCAATTATCTAACCCTTAAGATTTAGCGAAAAAAATTGATAACCTATTAGCCAAGTATAATGAAAATCAAACAACAGCAATTGTATCTCACGAGCCTCACAAGAGTGTGTTTGACTTACAAGAAAAATGAAAAGTGGGGGAAAGTACACTACTGCGTTTTCCTTTTTCCAGTTAGCAAGAAAGCTGAGAACTCGTTTATGCTTGCAAAAATTTTCTCGCAATTCTGGTTCCAAAGAAGTTGAAGATTTGAGGACATCCAAATCAGTAGCATTCTTCTAAAGTAATGTTCTTTTCACTTTCCTGAGGTAACAACTTTCTGTGGACTCTCTTACAGTTTAGACAGGAAAAGGTATAAAATCTTAACTTCATCAATACAAAATAGTAGAGCCAGAATCTCCAACTCAATAATGTCCATTTATTCCTACTTCAGGTCGGGTATAAGAGAAAAAGGAAGGAGGACGAATTACAATTACCCGTGAGAGCAAATTTTGTAGCATAAACCATTTCTTAGCTGCATCTATATTGGAAATCAAAGTTCCGTACCCTTAAACTAAATATAACCACTAATTCTTAGATGTTTCGATCCAGTTACACCACCAAATGAGGCTTCCGTTGTAGAACTTCAACATTATTCTTTTATATATTTTTTTCCCAAATTGTGCCTTTTTTCCTCCTGAGTACATTCTAGTAGGTAAGAGTACAAGCATGTGCTTCAATTATTTGAATAAGCGGGTAAGGTCAAACTTCCAGCATATATTGGGAGCAGCTTGGGTGTGAAGCAGAACACTGATGGTATGAGAAAGGTGTAGATTCAATTTAACCTACCCAATACTATCCAATGCCTTTCTGGGAGAGGATTGCAGCTCTAACGGTTCTTTTACATGGTAGATAGCAAACTTACACTTGTATCATAACATGTGGCAGATTCGAGCCAATATATAGCCTCTTCATTAATTTTCTACCATTTGCAGAATGAGAAAATAAGCAGGGAGAGGGGGCAACAGAGGAGGAAAGTTGTCAACATTCACCTGCGGGTAGAAAGGATGAGCATTGTTCTTCATTTTATCCAAAAGTTCCAGAAGCACAGGAGCCTAAAGAATCAGTTCACACAATTACAGCAATCAGTTCACATTCACAACACTGTTGAGCTTGTACAATTTACAAAAGTTGATGCTCAAATAACAATAGTCTCTCGTAACAAACATAAAAACAGCATCCTTTCAAATATAATCATATTCTTTTCTCCTCACGTTCAATGAAGACCATCGTTACATTTCCAATTTTTAGCAATGCGATAAGTGAAGATAAGAACTGACTGCAAAATGAAACACCAATAAGACATATTCTCTCTTTGGCTAACTCCGGATTCAAAACATAGCGACGTCAGGGGGGAGTTACAAGCTTGTCTCCCAGTAGCTTTGACCCAGACCTGTATTTGTATTTAAATATCCACTTAATACAACAACATACCCAGTGTAGTCCCACGGAGTGAGAGGTCTGGGGAGAGTAGAGTGTACCCAGACCTTACCCCTACCTCTGAGGTAGTGACGCTTTTTCCAAAAGATCCTCGGCTCAATTTAAAAAAAGGTCCTAAATATCCACTTAACATGTATAAATAGTTTATCGAGAATCCAGGAAGCTGTCTTCCTAGAATATAGAACCCATTAACTCAAAATTGTAGCTCCACCTCTTATAGACGTGATCATTCGTCTTACACAAACAAAGAAGGAAATAAGTCAAAACACATTGCGATCAAAGGAAAATTTTCAGCAGAGCATATGTATAATACCTCTCTGAAAGCAAGGAAGCCAGGAACATATGGAATGTGAAGCCTAACAATAGAAGAATCTTCGTAAACAACTTTGTGGGTCTGCAAATCCAACACAACAAGGGTGCCACAGGCAATAGATGAATCATCTTTTGAGAAACTTAAGTCAACCCCACCAACATACTTCAGTATTTCACAGCTCCCTTCTTTTTCTCTTGTGGGTAATCTCCATTTGAAGTCATCTTCAGTAATCAGTCGTCCCTTTAGAGAATCTTGAACCCTGATCTGATTAAAAAAGCATCGGACTTGTAAAGATTCAAACTTTACGTGTGCAAAACTACTACTACAACAACAATATGCACAGTGTAATCCCACAAGTGCGGTCTTGGGAGGGTAGTGTGCACACAGACCTTACCCCTATTTTCGATAGACCCTTGGCTCAAGTAAAAGCATTACAAAGCAGTTCATAAAAAAAAAGAAACAACAGGAGTGAAGAATCTAAGACAAAATGCCAAAGAAAGCATGACAAAGCACTCTCAGAAAAACAGAAAAGTCACTACCACAAAATAATACGATAATAGAAGAGCTAGAAACAGCAAATAGTACCAGAAATGGAATAGCAAGAAACTCCTAGAGTACTACTACGATTAGTGGTATGAAAGACTAAGCGAGATAACTCTCAACTACCTAACTAACCTCTACCCTAATTCGTTCCATAATCTCCTATTAAGGTCATGTCCTCGGAAAGCTAGAGGTGTTTCATGTCTTGTCAAAGCACCTCTCCCCAATACTACTACTGAATCAAAAAAAACTCTACATCTTTAGTAATCAGTTGACCCTTTAGAGAATCTTGAACCGTGAGCTAATTAAAACATTACCCAACTTGTAAAGACGCAAACTCTACATATGAAAAATGCTACTGAACCAAAATACTTGCATATTCAGCAAATCAGTTCTCCCTGTAGAAAATCTTGAACCCTGAGCTGATTAAAACAGTACCTAACTTGTAAAGATTCAAACTTCATATGTACAAAATTTACTACTGAAGCAAAAACTTAACATATTCAATAATCAGTTGACCCTTTAGAGAATCTTGAATAATGAGTTAATTAAAACAGTACCCAACTTGTAAAGACTAAAATTTTACATGTACAAAAGTTACTACTGAAGCAAAAAAAAAAAAAATTACATCCTCAGTAATCAGATAATCTTGAACCCTGAGGTGATTGAAAAACCACCCCAACTTGTAAAGATTTGCAAAAATTACTACTGCAGCAAAAAAACTATATCTTCCGTGATCAGTTGCCCTTTAAAAGAATCTTGAATCCTGAGCTGATTGAAACAGTACCCAACGTGTGAAGATTCAAATTTACAACAACAACATACCCAGTGAAATACCACAAGTGAGTTTTCGGGAGGGTAGAGTGTACGCAGAACTCACCCCTACTTATGGAGATAGAGAGGCTGCTTCCGAAGGACCCTCAGCTCGAGTACAACAAATCAAAGTATGTACGGAAAGGGAAAACGACATTGAGGAAAAAAACATAGCAACTAATAAGGAAACACTAACATATGAACAACAAAATAGTGCAATAACTAAAACACCATAAACAACATATGATGATAGATATCAAAAGCAAGACGCTACAAGAATAAAGCTAATACTATGAACAAACACCACCAAGCCAACAAAAATTACTACTGAAGCCAAAAACACTATATCTTCCGTGATCAGAGTCCCCTTTAAAGAATCTTGAATCCTGAGCTGATTGAAACAGTACCCAACGTGTGAAGATTCAAATTTACAACAACAACATACCCAGTGAAATCCCACAAGTGAGGTTTCGGGAGGGTAGAGTGTAGGCAGAACTCACCCCTACTTATGGAGATAGAGAGGCTGCTTCCGAAGGACCCTCAGCTCGAGTACAGCAAATCAAAGCAGGTATGGAAAGCGAAAACGACATTGAAAAAAAAAAACATAGCAGCTAATAAGGAAACAGTAACAACAACAACAACAAAATAGTGCAACAACTAAAACACAGTAAACAACAATATGATGACAGAAATCAAAAGCAAAACCAAGACACTACAAGAATAAAGCTAATACTAAAAGAACAAACACCACCAAGCCTAAACCTGTCAAAGATTCAAAATTTACAAGTGAAAATTATACCCAACATGTAAATACTCATAATTAACAAGTGCAGATTACAATTTAAGCATAATAAAAAGCATATTTACCCAATCCATTTGTTGTGAACTTTGAAATTGAGTAGAGAAATTACACCCTGAAGAAGAGGGTGAGGGTTCTTTGACATGGTTCATAATTTTCCAAAATTCAGTTGATACATTTGATTTGATGTATGTATCAAATAAGACATTTTCGTTGACCTTTATATACTATACCCCTTCCCATGACGGTGTTTGACCAAATTTTTAAAATTATATATTACTCCCTCCGTTTTAAATTGAGATGACATATTAATTAAGAAAAATAATTAATAATATGCCTAGTTTATTATTATATCCTTATTAAATGGTGTTTACAATTTAATTTGAAGAAAAGGTAATTAATGCAAAGGTAAAACATGAAAAAAAAATTATCACTTCTTAATTAATAAAAAAGATGAAAAATCAAATTAAGAAATTTAGTACGGAGAAAGTATTAAATTAAAAAAATTATATAGTATTAAATTAAAATTTATAGTCTAAATATGGAAGGAAAGTCTTCAAGTAATCGGTAAAAATGTTAAGTTTAAGCATGTAAGAGTAAAATTGTGTATAATAAATTTTTGTAGCTTTATTTTTTCTCAAACTTCGTGCATAACAAAAGTCAGTATTTTTTGGGGCTAAATGTCATTATACTATGTGAATTCGGGTAGATTTGTCTTTTTTTTTATATATACGTGTTAAGAAATTATTAAAAAAATATATTAATTTATCTCTTAAAAATTTCACAAATAAATGTAAACATTTTAAAAAGATATTAATTGCAAGAATGATACAGGAAAATTTAATTAATATTTTTTTTATTTAGTAAAATGATAACTAATATGTGACAATTAGTTTTAGTAATATGGATCGAAGGGAGTAATATTTTAGCTCATTTATGTTTTTATGTCAAATATTTATTTTTAATATATATATATTTGTTTTAAACGATTCTCCTACTTAACATAATTACAAAATGAGTTTAATTAATCAATAGTTTGTATGTCGAGTTTTTTTTTTTAGTTTAAAGTGTTTATTTCTAAAACATTAGGTGTTTTGCTAATTCTTTAAAAGGAGAATGTGCTTCTGGAGAATAGTATAAGTTGTTTTCCAAACATAAAAATCATTTAATTTAACTGACAATGAATTATAATTAAACCACTATATTTGAGATTAGTTTATTTTACGTTTGATAGGAGTTTTTTATATTAATTATATCATAATATGATATTATTTTTATCCTACATTTTATGAGATAGAATAGTTTTTAAATATATTCCACTTATCTAATTTAAATCAAATTATTATACCTCATGTATTCAATTTTCAATTCTATTAATGTTTTTTAATAAAAATATATTTATTATGTCTCGTCATTATTAATTTTAAATTATCAAGAATTTTCACATCCATAAGATGAAGGTGGCGGAGATAAAAATGCTATTATTTATGTGTAATTTTACTGGGAAAGATAGAATTAAAAATGAGATTATTAGATACAAAATAGGTGGATTTTAGTGGAAGACAAGATGTGAGAAGTAAAATTGAGATTATTCAAGTGTATGATGTGAAAGTGCACAGATGCCTCAATACGGAAGAAGTGAGATTGACGATAGAAAGATTCAGGGGAGGTCGAGGTAGACGAAAGAAATATTAAAGATAGGAAGGTGCAGTAGGAGTGTGTCCACGACAGTAAGTAGTAGTACTTCGTTCTGTGGTTTGTACTAGCAATCGTAGTGCTACACTTTGAATTTCTTGTTCTTGAACGTTATGATAATATTTGTTTTTCAGGTAGATTGATTGTAGTATTATTTTATGATAGTCTTATTTCTATTACCAC
The DNA here is from genome assembly GCA_030864215.1 of Capsicum pubescens. Taxonomy (NCBI): domain Eukaryota; kingdom Viridiplantae; phylum Streptophyta; class Magnoliopsida; order Solanales; family Solanaceae; genus Capsicum; species Capsicum pubescens. The sequence goes on along the minus strand of CM061549.1, from coordinate 26,499,460 downwards.
CTATTATTCTATCACTACCAATAGGCTCTTGCTCTTATATTACGTTTTCTTCTAGGTTGTTCTTATCTTGAGCCGACTCAAAAATAAATTTTCCAAAAAAGTGGAAACGATATTACTTTTTTCTCCTTGATTCGTTTAATTTGAGAAGTTGTGATTGACAACTTATTGATGTCCTTTCAAGTCAGGAGCTCGTGCAATAGACAGCCAGCCGGATGTTATGATCTCAATAATAGTCGATCAAATATAGTTGTTTGAATTTAAAGTCAGGAATAGAAAGCAAAAAAAAAAACGTGCGAGGCTGAGAATAAAAGGCCGAGATTACTCTAATTTAAATGAGGCGCAAGGGTTGTGATGATGCCACGTGATAAGGCGGTTATATATATACATCCGTGGAGAGAGAATGGCATAACCGAAATCTGATATTCCAAATTCTCCCTCGTGTTCTTCCCTCTCTTCTCAATTTATTTCTCTCGTCTTCTAAAATCCAACTTTCTCTTCTCTTCTATCTCTTTCTAAATTCTTTCCTAAGCTAATTTTGCAGTTTATCGTGACTATGATGAATCATTTAGTTAGTTTTGATTTCATTTGTCCATTTTTTGATTCATCAGAAATTTTTCAAAATATTCTTATATGTTTAATCGTTGCGATTTACTTTAAATCTCAATCGAGATCATAACACCGGAGTGTATCAGAAACAATCTTTATATCTCACTTGTAAGGTAGTCGTACGCACTATGTATTTTTCATTCTCTTCAAACTCTACTTTATAAAAATATATATTAAATATATTATCATTATTATTTCATTATATTATTATTATTAATCTCGAAATAGCTCGTTCCCGAACAAACAACCTTTTTTCTTAATTGTCACCTGAACATGTGCAGGGACTTGGCTTCTAAGGGATTTTATGTTATGTCTGATCCGACATTGATATACACTGTTGATCCATATAATAAATTACAAAAAAAAAATATTAGTAACAAACCAAAATTAAAAAAAAAAAAAGAGATATAATTATAATTCTCCTTATTTTATAAATTTTTATTTTTATTTATATTATTATTTGTGAAATCAAACCTACAGAACATCTGAGAAAACATAGAACATTGTGTAGGTCGGCCAAAAATGCCACACTGAAGGAAATCACAAGGTAGAAGAAAATCTAGCCAAGATTCATTTTTTATATTACAAAAATAGAAAGGAAAAACACATACAACTTTCTTGAAAATCAACTTTTTTGGGGTATATCACTGAATCTTTATCTCATTTTAGCTTCATTCTTGTCTTTCCTTTTTACCAAAAAAAAAAAAAGAAAAATCTGATTTTTTTGTTTCTTTTTTTCATGTTTTTCCATAATGGGTAAGGCTTAAAATGGAGTTTTTGTATGTGGTTTGTTGTATGAGGATCTAGGTGTGTTTTAGTGTTTTTTTGGGCTCAATTTTGTATTGAAGTTGTAAACTTTATTTGTTTTTGTTGCTATTTTTTTCTTCCTGATGTTCTGTTGATTGTCATGTTTTTCTATCATGTGTATGGTTTAAAATATAGACCCATTTGGGTCTTTTTTGTTTGTTGTTTATGGTATGGTGATCTAGGTGTGTTTTAGTGCTTTTTTGGCTCAATTTTGTGTTAAAGTTGTTAACTTTATTTGTTCTTGTTGCCAACAATGTTGCAGCTTATTTTCTTGTTTTTTTTTTTTATGTTCAGATTTTGGTTGTTTGTTGAAATTTGATGATTTTGGTGTATTTACAAATTACTTACAAGATAGCATTTTGTATTTTACAAAGTTGCAGCTTATTTGCTTGTTTACACACAAACACACACACACACACACGGTTTTATGTTTGAGATGAGCCTGTTATGTTCAGGTTTTGGGTTATTTGTTGTAATTAAGTGATTTTGGTGCATCTATTATCTGCTTGGTTAATGGTTGGAATTGAACCATCGAGGGTCTATCGGAAACAGCTTCTCTACCTTGTAGGGGAAAGGTCCGTGTATGCACTACTCTCCTTAGACACCACCTGTGGTGTGGGATGACACTGGGTTTGTTGTTCTTTTGTTGTTGTCGTAGTAATGGTTGAAGTTTTTTGCTAATTTATTTGTTTGGTTTTCGTTCAACTTTTACATTTGCTGATATTTCTTATGTAGACATAGTTTAGTTATCCTGGCTTTTTCTTTATGATGCCATGATTTTGGTGTGTTTGAAATGATTTAATGTTGCATCAATGTTAAACACTTTGCTACTAATCCATTTCACTGGGTTTTTTCCTTAGGAAATGCTATTAACATCCTGAGTGCTTTTTAAATTGTGGATCTGTGAATTGGTACTAGTTGTTTTTGTAAATGATGTGTTCTTTGAGCTTCTTACACGGGTGGAATTCGATTTTTTGGTGTTCTTTTTGTGTTATTTAGGACACCCCTTTCGGTGGTTTGGTGAAACCTGAATGAACTTGAATTCTGGTCCGTAGTTGTGCGTAGATGAACATATAATTGTAGGAAACATTTCCTTGTGTTCATGGAACTATGTAATAGTTTGGATGAAACTAAATTGTCTCCCTTCCTTTTTTGTTTTTGGCTGATTTAACGAGGGAAGGGAGATGAATGGATGGATGATTTAAGTGTAGGGATTGTTTTCTTCTCCACATTTGGAATGTGATAAATTTACCTTTCCTTTTTCATCATTTCCTTTTTTCCTTTCTCTTTGTGGGGATTTATGGAGGGAAGGGGTACTCATGTTTCCCGTGAAGGTGAACTTAGTCACATATTGACTGAAGTATCTTGAATTTGAATATGCAGGCACGGTAGTAACTATGACTGCGAAAACCAAGAGGAAAACGGCTGCAGAAAATGGGGACACAGGTACAGCCGAAGATTCTGTTCTTGTGACTATGATTAGTAATGGGGAAGATCTAGGTCCTATGGTCAGGCATTCTTTTGAAAGCGGAAAGCCTGATGCCCTTTTACAACAGCTTAAGAATGTCGTCAAAAAGAAAGAAGTTGAAATAGAGGAGCTTTGTAAGCTTCATTATGAGGAATTTATTATCGCGGTGGATGAGCTGCGTGGAGTCTTGGTTGATGCAGAAGAGTTAAAAGCTGAGTTGCAAACTGATAATCTGAAGTTGCAAGATGTTGGGAGTGTCCTTCTGTTAAAACTTGAAGAACTTCTTGAATATTTTTCAATTAAGAAAAATGTTCAAGAAGCAATTAAGATGTCACGCAACTGCGTCCAAGTTTTAGAACTTTGTGCCAAGTGTAACAACCACGTTTCTGAAGGTCGGTTTTACCCTGCTCTCAAGGCTATTGATCTGATTGAGAAAAGTTTTTTGCAGCACATTCCTGTCAAGCCACTCAGAATCATGATAGAGAAGAGAATACCGCTGATTAAATTGCATATTGAGAAGAGAGTAACCAGTGAAGTTAATGAATGGCTAGTTCACATAAGGAGTACAGCAAAGGATATCGGGCAAACTGCAATAGGATATGCTGCATCTGCTCGTCAGAGGGATGAGGATATGCTAGCCCGTCAAAGAAAAGCCGAGGAACAAAGTTGTTTGGGATTAGGAGACATCATTTATACCCTAGATGTTGAAGAGATTAATGAAGAATCTGTCTTAACGTTTGACCTGACGCCTCTTTATCGAGCATGTCATATTCATGGTTGTATGGGGATCCTAGAACAGTTTCGTGAATATTACTACAAGAATCGCTTATTGCAGCTGAGTTCAGATTTGCAGATTTCATTGTCACAACCATTCCTGGAATCCCATCAAATCTTCTTGGCTCAGATTGCAGGTTATTTCATTGTTGAGGATCGAGTACTAAGGACTGCCGGTGGGCTGCTCTTGCCTAATCAGGTTGAGACAATGTGGGAAACAGCTGTAGGCAAAGTGACATCACTCTTGGAAGAACAATTCTCCCACATGGATACTGCCAGTCATCTCCTCATGGTCAAGGATTATGTGACTCTTCTTGGGTCAACCCTCAGACAGTATGGCTATGAAGTGAGCGGAATTCTTGGGACTCTAAATAGCAGTCGAGAAAAATACCATGAACTACTTTTGGCAGAGTGTAGACAACAAATAACTGCTGTAGTCACCAATGATACATTTGAGCAGATGGTAATGAAGAGGGAGTCAGATTATCAGGCAAATGTCCTATTGTTCCATCTACAGACCTCTGATATAATGCCAGCTTTCCCTTTTATTGCTCCATTTTCTTCTATGGTGCCTGAATGCTGTCGCATCATTAAGTCATTCATCAAAGATTCTGTCAACTACTTATCATATGGGAGCCAAATGAATTTTTTTGATTTTGTCAAAAAGTATTTGGATAAGCTCTTGATTGACGTACTGAATGAAGTCCTACTTGAGATTATTTACAGCGGTACAACTGGTGTGTCTCAAGCAATGCAAATTGCTGCAAATATAGCGGTTTTTGAAAGGGCTTGTGATTTCTTTCTTCAACATGCAGCCCAACAATGCGGCATTCCTGTCCGTCTAGTTGAAAGGCCTCAAGGCAGTTTAACAGCCAAGATTGTCCTCAAAACTTCAAGAGATGCTGCTTATATTGCATTCCTAAGCTTAGTAAATGCAAAATTGGATGAATTCATGTCGCTCACAGAAAATGTCCGTTGGACAGCGGAAGATGCCCCACAGCAGGGCAATGAATGCATGAATGAGGTGGTTATATATCTTGACACCCTCTTGTCTACTGCTCAACAAATTTTACCGCTGGACGCTTTGTATAAAGTTGGGATTGGAGCTCTTGAGCATATCTCCAATTCAATTGTGGAAACTTTTCTCAGTGACTCGATAAAGAGATTCAATGCTAACGCCGTAATGAGCATCAACTACGATTTGAAAGCATTGGAGTCTTTTGCTGACGAGAGGTTTCACAGTACTGGGCTGAGTGAAATTTACAAGGATGATAGCTTTCGAAGTTGCTTGGTAGAAGCTAGACAGTTGATAAACCTCCTCCTAAGCAGTCAACCAGAGAACTTTATGAATCCTGTCATAAGGGAGAAGAACTATAATACTCTAGATTATAAAAAAGTCTCCACTATCTGTGACAAGTATAAGGACTCAGCTGATGGACTCTTTGGAAGTCTTGCAAGCAGAAACACAAAGCAGAGTGCTCGTAAAAAATCAATGGATGTGTTGAAGAAGAGATTGAGGGATTTCAACTGAAGCTTGTGATGAATGAATTAGAAATTAGCTTTTTCTGTTAGAAATAAATGAAAACTTTATTTCCTGCTGCTTTTGCTGTAGAAAGATTCACATCTGTATCTTCGTTTTCAATCATGTTAGCACTACTTTGGTCAATTAGAGAAGCACTCATCAGTTGTGCAGAGAAGATGTCATTGACTCTTTTGATAGTATGTCTTTGTAGAGTAATTACATGAAACGAAATGCAAATGGAGCTAGTGGAACTCCAGATGCATTTCATATTAGATCAATAACCGTCCTCTTGCATTTACCCCTGATGCAACTCTCTCTATTGGCGTTCTTATATTTTTTTTCTTGTTGCAGATTTACAAGACTCGGTTACTGTTTTCCCTGTCTAATTTATTTATTTAATTACGTGTAGGGAAAAAAGTATCTTTAATCTGTTGCGTACTGTTACAACTTAGCGTTCAGTCCTGGAGCTTTTTATTGGGAAACATGCTGCCCTGAAGAGAGTTATTACCTCCTTCAAGAGCCTGGAACTCATATTCAGTCAAGTTTACTTCTGTATTATTGTTATTCTGGCCCTCTTTTGACGATGCGTTTTTGTCTTTACTTACCTTTTCTCCTCTCATATTTCATCCTTGGAGGAATAATGAATTCTGCATGGTTCTCCTTGATCAGACGGTTAGTGTTTGTTTAACTGTTTTCTGCATTTCTCTTAATCATGGGTTTTCAATAATTTCATCTTTCACTAGAGATGCTGTAAATTTCCCTCTTCAATGTGTTTACTCGGCTGGTATCAGACTTCCTTCTTGTCCACCTCGTCAATATAACTAGTTAAATGAAAAATGTTATTGCTCTTTGGTTCTAACTTCAAAGTAAACATCATTGCTTCTCTATGATTTTATTTTCGTTCTTTCTTGCTTTCTTCCACGTGGTGCTAGTGCATGATGGTATCTTTCCTGCTAGTCTGCTCGTCTTTTTTTCCACTTCCACCCCTAAGAAAGTGTTTTTGTGTTGAACCCTATGGATACATGTAAAGCATGCTATAGGTTTTGAGAGAGACATTTTTCTTTTTCTTTCTTGCTTGATTAAATCTTCCTTTGTATGAACTCTTGATTACTTTTGAAATATTTTACTGCATGCAATTTCATGTTGTTATTTTATTTATTTTATTCTTTGGTGTTTTTTCCTTAGTGTTTGTGGTGATGTCTAGGATATGCTCTGATCGCTATAGATACAGACGCACAGTCGTGTTAGGTGTGGTAGATGTTCCGTATTTGCTAATGAAAGCTATGAACTGTGATCTTATGGTTTCAACCAGTATTAAGGACAAATAGACTTCGGAATAATAACATTTAAATTTGTTTCGGAAATTAATCAAGTTAAATCATGATTCAAGGCCAAAGGGTTTTGTGGATTTTTGGTTGTCCCTTGTGTATGCATTTTGTCTAGTGTCCAAAGGGCTTTCTTTATGAGGTGCATATAATGGCAAGATATGTGTCATATTGCATCAAGTACGAGATGTTTGATTGTTCTATGAATTTCAATTTAGTTCATTTTTCAACTTGGATGGTCAATGAACATATATATTCAGACTTCGTCCAACCTGAATTCTCAATATATTCAAGATCTGCATTGTAGTTGTCTTTGTGCCCCAGCTGAATCAGTTTTATGGATAGTGGCCTTCAGTTTTGGTCCTTGATGGTCTGAGTCAGGATAAACTGGTTTAACAATATTGTTTTTGCTAGCGGAGCAACAGCTGTCGGAGCTCATCTGAGATTCAGGAAACCATACGCCTGGTAGTGTACAGAACCGGTGGCAAGCAGAACTTTGCACGGGTCGTGGTTGAGCTATAATAGGGGTAAGACTAAATTTCTTTTCTTTTATGTGCTTTCGGAGGGAGGTTGGCCAGATAAAATTGTATACTCAATTCGATTTTGTTGATCTCTATATGGAGGGAAGGGGTAATCTCGGTTGTGGTGTTTCCTTGTACTCGTTGTTGGTCCTTTCATGGTTCTTCGTAGCTAAAGTCATACATGTTGTTCAGTAGAGAGCACCTCCAAAGCCATAGTAGTAGCTTAGAACAAGCAACTACGTATTTGTTATGTTACACTGCTATTCCAGATAGATGACCTTGTTTGTCAAGCGTAGAAAATAATTTAGACGCAAGTGCTAATACCGATTACATTGTTAATATGATAGTATGAGAAGTGAGTGATTACACTGGGAAGGATTAAAAAGAGACATAGGTCAAGTAACTTTGAGATCGAGGGAGTAGTGCGGTAGGTTACTTCTTAATATTACGAGTTCATTTTTATTAGTGTTGCAAATTGCTTGTAGCAATAACAATAATAGTAATTTATTTTGTAGGTTGTTACTGATTCTGGGTGTGCCAGTGTCGTAGCGGCTACAGATGCTACCACACCAACCTTGAAGCATATTGAGAGAGCTACTATAGCTTCTGCTACTCCAGTCACATACCACGTGAGGTTGGTGATTACCCTGATTCGAATATTTAACTTACACGGCGTTCTTTCTTTCTCTCTTTGATAAATATTCATAATCTATATTCTATGTTACTCGTAAATTCAAGCTCTTTAACACCTTGGGAGTAACTATCGTCACTCTGCAATGCAAACTCATTTTTCAGTTCACTGCAACAACAATCAGGTGCGGAGCCAGATATTCAATGTCAGACTCCATTGTATTGCCAATGAACCGAATGTTAACGGACCTGAAGGAATGTTCCTTATGCTCAATGCCTCTTCTAAGCGACACATACTGGCTACCTTTCGGTCAGGACTCCAGTTTGTGTTATGCCAAATACTTTCCGTAGAAGAGGCTACCCTCGACTCTAAACGTGCCTCATAACACCAAATCCTTCTTTGTCAAGCGGTTTTCCATATGATAATTGTGTATGTAGATGACTCCATTGGTGTCTTCTCGACATGGTTTTCTAGGTGATTTGCAACTCCTCGTTCAGTACATGAAGCACCAACATCGCGTTTAGCTCATATTTCCTCTCTTTGATCTTGCACCCTCCTGCATGTCTCTACTGATTCCTGAACGAAGACGGATCCTTGATGCTGATGCCATGTTGTAGGTAGCGCTTTCAATTTCAGAAAGTCATGCTGTAAATTACTGAAGATCAATTATTTAAGCCAGATTTGTCCATTGTTTACACCAACAAACTTGTTCATATGAGTTCAAATATGAAATTTTTGAAGTTTGATGCTTTTTACAGCCCCTTTCTTGACTAGCATAGAATATGTTTCTCTGATCCTCCTCAAGAAGAAGACACACAGAAAGAGACTGCAGACCTGCCACTTAATTTTGGCCTAGTGGTAAGAGCTCGACATGTATTATTTAGGTGTTGTATATTATGAGTTGGAATTTGGCCAGACCAAAGCTTGGTACTTGACTGAAAGAAAGCTAAGAGGGGCAGGTGCATTGTCCATTTCTGGGTTTCAAAAAGAGTAGAAAAACCATGGCAGTCTGTTGAATGAAATACATGGAAAGCTTGTTAGAACAGTGTCACTGAGTTGATTTTCTTTGAAAGTCTCCGCTCCCCCGTTACAAGTTAAAATGAAAACAAGATGTGTGAAGCGATCCAAAAATCGAGTTTCAAGAAATTCGTTTTTGTGTGAATATCTTTCCATCTTAACGCACACAAAAACGGACTCAAGCTCAAGACCACTAAAGCAGTTGAAGGTATGCAAAACTAAAAGTTTCCATAGAACAAGTTAAAACCCAAATCAAATAATAGTAAATGTCAGGATGATTTCATTCAGCAAGTACTAAACAACCAAAATCTTTGATCAGAAAGATCACACATAGTAAACGATACACTACTCAAATCATTCATCTCAGAACATTAAAAGCTACCAAAAGAGCCCCACATCCAGCAATAGCTATAAAAGACATATCACGGAGTGCTGCTTCTCAATGATCTTACGCGGCAATAGATGGCTTGGAAGCTGCAGAAAGTCTAGACCTCTTCTTCGCCAAACTCTCACTCCGCCTTTCCCTTTGCTCCTTCAACCTAGTCGCTAAAAGCTTCTGATATTCAGCAGCTTCTGACTTAGCCTTGGCAATTCTCTTCTTCTTGTCGGCGATTCTTGCTCTCTTCCTCTGGAGGGTCAATGGTGTTACCAGCCTCTGGATCTTAGGAGCCTTGCTCACCTCCTTCCCTGTCGCACCAGAGAACCATAGTAAACGTCCAAGTAAGAAATTCCAAACGACCAGCGACCAACGTTGATAGACATAAAAGGGAATTGAAGGTAGAACTATGGGTAGAAAACTAACCCTTTTTGTTCGTGAATGTTCGGCGATAGGTATTGACATACTTCCTGACATCATCCTCCTTCGAAAGGTTGAAGAGCTTCCTAATCTTGGAAGCCCTCTTGGGTCCTCTCATCCTTGGCTTCTCAGTGTCTGTCAGACCGGGCAGATCATTCTCACCCTTCTTCACAATAACCAAATTCAGAACTGAAAGGTCAGGACTGACGATGCACCCACGGACAGACTTCCTTCTTCGCTCACCATTTCGCCTACCATAACCCCGGAAGCAAGGAGTGCCTGTTTAATGTGCACTTTTTTAGATACTAAATAACAACAGCTGCACACAGAAAATAGATGAAATATGGATCTGACTTTATTACGGATACCTCGGTGAAGCAGAAGACGAACACGGCCTGGAGTCAAAACTCCCTGCTTCATTGGGAAACCTTGTTTGTCACATCCTCCCATGATCTTGAAAACGTATCCCCTGAACTCCTGTCAATTGTGAAACACAGCATTAGTACATTGCTGAAATGAAGTCGACCGCGAAGCCAAAATTACCACCAACCACAAAGTACCGAGACCGCAAGACTTACATCTCCCAAAGCATCTCCGCTAACCTCCTGGGAGATCCTTTTGTCAAAGAAAGCTCGGCTGCAGAGCAAGAATAAATTATCATTAACAAACAGTACTTCCACACGCACATTTACTCGTCAGTCAACAATATCAACATTCAACGGGCAAATGAAATATCAAGACTGACAAATAAATCTGACAGTGACAACTACACATCACACTAAGCAACATTCCACCAACACACACAATCGAGTAAAATACTGGAAAGAGTAAATTTATTATCTTTTCATCAAGATATAAATATCCAGAATTTTCTCACTACATAATCATATGCATATGACTGACTATTATAGTGGGCTTGTTAGATATACAATAACACAACTAGAGGGGAACTTGTGAACCAAACACTAGTATGCATATGTACGACAGCAGTCTCTAACAGCAGTAGCAAAAAAAATTGAGATGGTATCAACAGTTGTCTTTGTAAATTAAACTCAAAATTTCAACAGCAGATTTTTTGAAGGCAAAGATGATAAAGAGCTCGAATACGAGTTCATTGACCAGTTCTGGAAAACATTACTGAGATTAATTACTTTGTTCTCCGAACTATTTGGTTTGTTATTGATATATCTATAAGAGGATTGGTTTTACAATGGACAAAGATATTTTCTAAATAATCCAATGTCTATTTAAATAATTTATTCGATTTTGTTAGTTTTATCATCATATGAGATTAAAAATACTAGACAGACAAAAACTAATTGTCCACTTCTTTTTCAGAAGAAAAAGGTAAATAATAACTAATTGTCCATTTCTAATTATCTCAAGCAAAATGACTTTTACGGGAAATCTGAAAGGCCAGTCAAATAGATAAAAATTGAATAAATAAGCTTTTTTCTAACTTTTAAATCATTACCATGATTTATTAGAAGGAAAAAAAGGGAGAAATAATCAGATAGCAAAATACATAGGTTGAAATGTAATATGCGGTACTGTCATTTACTTGCTAAGCTACTGCTAATAAATGTACCATTATCTATACTAAGGTTTCATGTAAAACAACAATATATCAAAATTTAACACTAACATTATTTACAACGGGTATGTCGTAACACTGGCATTATTTCAATAAAGATAATCACCCAAATGGCCACTATGAGTAAGAGATCTAGAACAATCTTCCCTAACCAAAGTTTTGATTGCATAGCCACCAACCTAAACATAAAGATTCCTAACTACAAAATATTCACTTTACCACACACTTCCGTAACTATTAGACTTTGCTATGATAACAATAGCCGTACTGAACAATTTGAGGTTAAATCTTCACACATAACAAACAATACACATTAGCAACATAACTAGTTTAATCCCACCAGGAGAGTCCGGAAAGAGTCGCACGTAAACAACCTTACCCTTACCTTGAGAAAGTAAAGACTGTTTCTGATAAACACTAAGTTCATGACAAAAAATATGTTACATTTAAGAAAACCAGATATTACCCAACTATGAAACAGTCGCTCAGCCCGGATTTTCACTAAGGGGTCGTTTGGTTGGGAACAAGTTAGCCCGGGATTAGCTATCCCACCATATATTGGGATAACTTATCCCATAACTAAGGCACGAATGGTGGGATAAGTAATCTCTTGACTAACTAATACCTCGAACCAAACATGAGATAAAATAATTCTACATTTATCACGGGACTATTATAACTTATACCTCTCACACCAAACAACCCCTAAGGGTGTTCAAAATATGAAGAACACCCAGTATAGTACTAAAAAACATCTACGATATATACATTAAAACTAATTTTAATCACCTATAAATAGTATAATTATATCCAAAAGGACTACCACAAATACACCGAAAACAGCAAATCCAATTACATTTCATAAAAGAGAAGATAGACGCCTTACAGTTTCTGATCATCATCGATCTCGAGCTTCTTCTGGCACCCAGTTGTCGGGTTCGCAATGTTGAACTACAACAAACAAGAAATGACAAAATCACCATCTTATATGTTCCCAAACAACGTACGTCTAACGAATTCACTAAGAAAAAATTGTCAAAATCTACAACTTTGAAAATAACAAATGGCAAAATTCCTATGTTAAATGTTCCCAAACAACGTAAGACTAACAAATTCACAAAGAAAAAATTGTCAAAAAATCTACAACCTTGGAAAAAACAATATAACAAAATCACCATCTCATAGGTTCTCAAACAACGCAAGACTAACGAACTCACTGAGAAAATTTTGCCAAAAATCTACAGCTTTGAAAAAAACAAATGACAAAATTACTATGTTATATGTTCCCAAACAACGTAAGACTAACAAATCGACAATATTAGCAGAAATTAAGATTATTAAGGTACCTTCATGTTCGATGGAACTCAATGGAGGCGATGAGATTTTTCAGCTGAGCCTCACTTTTTCACTCTGTGGGTTAGGGTTTAGGAGGAAGACATTTTTATATACAGGCTTTTCTAGGTTAGTTACGTAATGGGCCTTGGGCTTATATTACAATTTAGGATAGGAAATTGGGCTTAGTTGGAAGGGGTTGGGCTTTTTTGTATGGGTGAGTAAGCCCTATTCATGTGTCCTTTCACAAAGGCATGGTTTGAGCCTTGAATCTTGATTATAAACTAGGGCTGACCCAATCGTAAAATTAGTTTATTGTCTAATTGGTAATGGGTTATCGGATTAATGGTTGGAGAACGGATCAAAATTTTATAATTAATGGCTTATTGGTGCGGGGACGGATTACTCAATTTTCTTATCGGATAAACCGTTAACCCATTAAGAATTATTATTAATTATATTTTTACCTCTAGATATATAAGTATCTTTTGTCAATCCAACATATAAAACTCCATTTATTATTCTATTCACTTTTTCATTTAGAAAATAAATGTCACTTCTTGTGACATCTAACCATAAAGTACAGTCAGACTCCCTAAAATGTAAAGAAAATCTGAAATTAATTCTTAAACCAAAACATAAATTATTCTTGACAACACAAAGGAACTCAATAAAAATGAAACAACCCAAATGTGTCCTTCACAAAGTTTGATATAAAAGATATAAATTCAAATAATATTAAAGTTTTAATTTTTTTCTGTCAATCCGGTAATTAAAAATATTTCTACATACATTTTAGGTCTAGAAGAAAATTCTTATTTGATTCGATGTTTTAACCTATTAAATAACTACATGAACAAAACTCAAGAAGCCTAAAAGATTGATAAATAGATCAATCATAGTATACAAACAACTTAGTCGGTGAAGAAACGGAGGAACTACCAATAATCGCCCGATATTTCATTCTCTCTTAAATTTATCCGTTACACCATCCGATAACCGCCCGTTAATTGCTAATCCGATATCGAACCAACCGTTATCTTATTGGGTGGCTAGCGGATTAGTATATTTAAAAACTGATAACCAATAAGCCGAATCGTTAAGCATAATTATCCAACTGATCCAACTGATAAACAACCCTATTATAAACTATAGCGATTGTTTGGATATTTATCAAACGTAGCACGAGTTATTGAAATTTGCTTTGTATCCATGATACATTCATTTCTTAAATTTATTTGGTATCAATTATATAACAATTCACTTTGTATTAGTAATGCAACAACTTCTGAAATTCATTATGTATCAGTTATATAACATTTAGTTGTGTATTGGTGATACAACAACGTATACAAAGGTAATTATAGTGATTGTTTGGATAATTATCAAACGTAGCAAAAGTTATTGAAATTTGCTTTTGTATCTGTGATACATTCATTTCTGAAATTCATTTGAATTCAATGATATAACAATTCGCTTTGTATTAGTAATTCAACAGCTTCTAAAATTCATTATGTATCAATGATATAATAGTTTGCTTTATATTAGTGGTACAATAACTTTTGAAATTCATTATGTATCAGGTATATAACATTTAGACATGTATCAGTGATACAACAACATACATAGAGGCAATGAAGGTTTGACGCTTGATTATCAACTATAGCGATTGTTTGGATAATTATCGAAAGAAACAAAAGTTAATGAAATTTTCTTTATATCCATGATACATTCATTTATGAAATTTGTTTGATATCAATGATATAACAATTCGCTTTATATTAGTGACACAATAACTTTTAAAATTCATTATGTATCACTTATATAATATTTTGTTATGTATCAATGATACAACAACATATACAGAGGCAATGACTGTATCACTGATATAAAGAAAAATTCAATATTTGTTGTATCGTTGATATATAGGGCAAAATTCGGAAACTATCGTTATGTTTGATAGTTTTTTAAAACTTTTGTTGTGTTTGATAAATAATTACAAGTTTGATTGGTTAGGTAATTATCCCTTAAATTTAATGTGTTAATTCACAAAAATTTCTTTTTAGGCTATATCCATATTTTAAAAAGTTTTGCAAATATAGCCTTTCAAAAATTATATATAAATTTAGGTCTAATGTTTGCTCAATCTAACTGACTGACATTATATTATATTATCTTCTATTGTTTGTAATAACTAAGAAAATTTAGCTAATAGTCTATCATTTCTTCATAATATTTTCAATTTTTTCCTAAAAGATTCGTAAATTGTTGCATTATTCTCTAATGGGTTAATTAAGATGATTTTCTTAATCCATTTTTATGGTCAATCAAACTAATCTATTTAACTTTATAATACTTAAAACTAAAATAATGAGTGTGTCATTTTATTGTAACTTTTGTGAATGATTGTTTAATTTATGCTCTCCACATTTTTGTAATTATAAATCTTGTCAACTTTATTTCCTAATAATATGTCTTCTTTATAAAAAAGGTAGAACAAGATAACGTAAGATTTGCTAATGTACCAATAATTGTTTGAAAGGCGTCTCAAAACAATTAGTATACTATATGTAATCACCAATTTATAAAAAGTTGAGAAGTCAATTTGTTTGACGGAAAAGGAAGAACAAAAGCAAAATAAATAAATTATTGTGGAATAAAATATGTCTAGTTTAACTTTTATACTAATACTTATGAAGTATAACTTGACTTGCATATGTATCTGTATCTTTTATTTAATCTACTAATAAAATTTAAATTCTGAATCTCTATCTTTTATTTAATCCAAAATATCGATAAAAATATCGCATATAATAAGTGTGAATTTAATTCTTAGATCTCCATCCCCTTTTTCCTTTGCTAATCCCCAATGCAAGGACAAAACCATCTTTCTTTAAGGAGACTCAATTGATACTTTTTTCGTCAAGAAAGTTACATTGTGTAGATAAATTCGTCGTAAAAATTCGGACTCTACAACTAATTCGATAACGGGCAGTTCGGTGCACTATAAAGCTCTCGCTATGCGCAGAGTTCGGGGCAGTGGCAGAGTCAGTATTTTCATTGAAAGGGTTCAGAAGTATATATACGAACTAGTCGAAGGAGATTCAACATTATCTGCTATATATGCATAAAAAAATATTTTTAACCTTCTAAAAATAGTATAAAAACAGTATAATTCCACTGTTATAATTGTTTTGAATGAATCCCTGAAACAAAGATAGCTCCGCCACTAATCCAAAAAAAAGATTCCGCCACAAAAATATATTATATGCAACCCTACTTTATATTTCTGTCTTGGAAACAAAATAAATGGAAAGGTAGGTAAGGTAAAGGCAAATTGGAAAGATATGATGAGAAAGGTGGAATCCCAAAGACAATGGAAGCAGAGTGAGACTCCAACAAGAAAAAAAATTTCAGACAAAAAGAAAGATAATGTGATTGATAGATAAGTACAAAAGTACCACCAAAAAAAGTTTCTGATTAGTATCAGTATCGATAACAGAAAAATACGATTCTAATCAAGTCTGAGCGAATCATATAATGTTTTTTGATAGAATACGATTTTAATCAAGTTTGAGCGAGTCATATAATGTTTTTGATAGAAAGTACACTTTAACTTTCAAAGTGAGACTTTCTGACGCGAATTCAATTAAATCGAACCTCAAAAGAAATATCAAATACTGATAAAAAAAAATCGAGAACAAAAAAGTAGAAAGGTGGCAAACCAACCTAGCAAGTATTGCATGTCTCACTTGCCTCTTTTTACACACAAAATATGAAATGGAAACGTAACGCATTGCCGCAAAATGTTTTGTCTCCTTTAGGCTTCTTTCGACGAAGAGAGCAATTTTTACGTAGTTAGAGGTCGAGTTAAGAGTTTAAAGTTTATAAGCTTAGAATTTGTCATATATAGTTTGATTTCATTATCGAATTCATAATTCTAAAGTTTATAAGTTCAGAGTTTTAATAATTAAAAAAATAAAAATTTATATAGATTTAACGAATCTATATCTATAATCTATAATATATTAAAAGTGTGAAGACCCTTAGCTTAAAAAAAGTGATTTGAACTTTTTGCCCTTCATTAAAAGTCTCTATTTTAGATAAAATCATTTTTTCACTTATTTTTTCAAATTATTATTTAATCATTAAAAAATAAAAAAAATCTTAAATTATATGATAAAAAGACAAAATATATGAAATTAATGTGAAACTTTGAAGAGTTCTATTAACATGAAAATATTCTACCTACGTTTACGTCTTCTACCTAGAGAAGGAAAATAAATATAAGGAAAGATAACCGAAAAAAAGTTTTGTTTTACCTAATAATTGGCTCTTCAAAATAAATTTAGATTTTGTGTATTAGATTATTCTTATGTGACTTTTATTTTACCTAATAATTTCTCACACCTTTCCATTCTTCCTTTCATATTTAAGAATTACTAGTTTAGTATACGTGTTTTGCACATGTATGAATACTCCTAATTTTAGTTAAAATTATTTAACAGACACTTAAATTTATATTATAATCAAATTTACATAAAAATATTAGTCACCTTCAAAGTAGAGTTTGATACTATACACGACTCAACTTATATTAAAATAAATAATTAATAAAAATATTTAAAACCTCTTACTTTTAATGATAGTAAAAATATATAGAACTCACTTTTTTAGATTTTTATGATTTTTTTTCTTTTTAAGATTTAAATTTTGTTAACTCGAAAAAATATTTAAAAATATACCTTTTTATCATATTAACATGAGAAAAAGTGTGACTAATAAGACTTGTCATATAGTTTTAAATATTTTAATTATAATTTTAAAATATTAAATTAATCTAATTCAATTTATCTTCAAAAATCATTTAAAATTATTGCCTAGAAACGATTAAGTTTCTAGTAGAAATGGGATTAAGTAATTATAATATATTTATACTGTAGATGTAGATATGTACACACAATAATTTTTTATTTTTGTATACATTTACTACTCATTGAAGTCCTCTTACAAATTATATATGTTATCACTTAAATCAATAAGGATTAACTTGAATAATTTATTAAATAATTCTAAAAATTAAAATAAATATAATTTTAGCTAAGTTTCGCAAATAATTTAAAGGAAAAAGGCATCGTTTCCACCCCAAACTATACCCAAAAAGTCGAAGCCACACCTAAACTATACTAATGACCTATTACACACCTAAACTATAAAAAAGTGAAATTATTTACACCCTGTCAGGCTACCACCACTTGCATGTGGTGTAGTGTTTTACACGCGCTGCCACGTCAGCACCACGTCAGTAAAAAGTATCACTTTTTTATAGTTAAGATGTGTAATAGGTCACTTATATAGTTTAGGTGTGGATTCGACTTTTCGACTATAGTTTGAGGTGGAAATGATGCCTTTTTCCTTAATGTTTTTAGCCGTTTACTTTTGTTATTTAATAGGCTGGACGCGCTCAAAACAAGTGTAACACACGCGCCTTAGAATGGGGATCGCGGGGAGGTAATAATATCACTTTTATATAGTTAAGGTGTGTAATAGGTCACTTATATAATTTAGGTGTGACTTAGAATTTTCTCGTATAGTATGGGGTGAAAATGATGTTTTTTCCCTAATTTAAATGTCAATCATAAAACATGCTATCATATTGAACATAAATCAAAATTAGACCCCACAACTACTTACAATATATAGATGACAATGGTAAATATAAAAAACAAAGTTAAGAAATTTGCAGAAACAAAAATTATCAATTTGTAAGTGTGATTCTTTGGACATGACAATGATAGTCTTTTCTTCGCCTTTCTTTTTCAAAAATTATTTTTTCTTCTTTTGCTCGTAATTCATGGAGAAAGAAGATGAACTTTAGGTCCAAAGCAAATAAAAACATATATATCATCAATTGAGTGTCGTATACAATTCTTACGAATTATAATTAGAAGCATAACCTTTAATTTTTAGCCAACATAGCGATTGATTATCAATCCACTTCATTCCTTGATAATGTCGCATGGTTCTTCTCTTTTTTTCGATCAAAATTTTTAGCTGAAAAAACACAGAAAATATTAGAACTAATTGTATGCAAAAGGAAAAAAAAAAGTTGAATCAAAATCAAATAAAAAAGCAAACGAACAAGAAAAAAAAAAGTGTATTGAGAGCTAAATCTTTATTCACAAAAAGTTACTTAAGTAGAATTATATAAGGTAGTATTTTAATATTTTAACTGATTTAAAAGTGTACTAAATATTAAGAGCTTTACTTCTTTTAAATAAGTAAATAATTATATAAGGTAGTGTAAAAAAAAATAAAAAAAAATATTGACATGGCATGTAAAAATATATGCCAACATAGTTTTTAAATTCCTTTCATATATCACAACGTATACATTTGCCATATAAAAATATAACACTTTTACATATTTTTAAAAAGGGAAGATTACATATAGTTAAAAAAAAAAAAGGAAAACGGGTTTAGTTTTTAAAATAATATATATATATATATATATATATATATATATATATATATATATATATATATATTTTCACTATTTCCATACGTATGAATTTTGGTAAAATTTCTTGAAAAACTTGAGATCGAGTTCTATGCGGATTAGATAATTACCCAGCATCAATATAACTAACAAGATCAGGACTTCAAAAATAAGCCCATGTGTTTGATCTCATTTCGATGTCTCCTAGTAGGAGCAGACCTATACCTTGCCAACAAATTAATCAAAAAGGTTATATCAAGCCTTGTAGTATTTGCAAGATACATCAGTGCACCAATTGCACTAAGATATGATATTTCTTAACCAATCCAAATTAGTATATTTCTCATTTTAGCAAAAATCTATTGCTTTTGAAAACTCTTCAAGAGTTTCAATAAATTTATGCAATATAAGGATTAGGTAAAATAGCTCGGTGGACCCTTGTACTATGCCCGTTTTGTAATGTGGATACTCCTACTTAGATTTTTGTCATTTGAACCCCTCAACACAATAAAACTCAATATTTTAGGACCCTCTGACCGTTGACCAAGCTTATGTGGCACAAATCGACTGAGTAGGACGAAATGTGTGAGTTCACACGCCTGAAGTGCGAGTGAGGGTCATTTTTTTTGATATTTTTACGTTAAAACAATTAAAAGAAAAATTAAAAAGACATTAAAAGCCAACCCCCCACTCCCCACCCCCACACCATTGCAACTCTCATAATTAAAAAAAAACAGAGGGAAACCACAATTGCAGCTCCCACAATTAAAAAAAAACAGAGGGTAGAGGGTTTCAACAAATGATCAACAACCACAGCTAGTGCATTCACGAGCAAATTGTCCGCCTTCACCACACTTGAAGCAAACGCCTCCGCTGTCTCTGCCACCACCACCACCGCTGCCACCACCACCCTGGCTGTAGTCACGAGCAAAGTGTCCAAACTCACCACACTTGAAACAACCACCTCCACCATCACCACTACCTCCACCATCACCACCACATCCAACCACCCCGTCTCCCATCCCCCACCCAACACCACCACCACAACATCAACCAACCATTTCCACATTTGTCCTCTACCCTACCCCGCACCACAACCACCACATCATTAGTATTAAGTAAATCATCCAATGTACATAAGTTTTTCAATTATCCGATTCGAAGAGAAATTCATGCTCCTTGTACAAATTCAAGATTTAGGCATAAGCAATTGAAGGGTAAATTGGGTGATTCAAAGAGAAATTCATGCTACATGTAGGAATTCAAGATTTGGGTATAAGCAATTGAAGGGTAAATTGGATTATTCAGCTCATAAAATGGGTAATTTGATTAAAAAAGAAAGAGAATTTTTTCTTTTTTCATAAAGATTGCTTCTTGATACAACAAAGATTCATTTTTTTTTATTTTCTAAAATGAGTGTTGAACATCAAGAAAATATTTTGATGACTGCTGAAGCTGATTTTGTTGGAAACACAGTGTTGTTTTGTTGAACATCTAATAATTTTTTTCTGAAAAAAATTGTGTGTGTGAGAGAGAATTTAACCTTGGAGATGATGACATTGAAGAAGATGAAGAACAAATGGAAGACAAATTTCTTAGGCAGAGTATTGAATTATTTGTAAAAAGAGGTGGTTAAAATGAATTATTTTAATATTAATTTATTACGTGACATTTAAAAATGATGTAAAATTTAACGTAGTATTTTAAAATGACATGGAAGCTGGCGTGGAGGCGAGTGTGTTACACACACCGAAATAAGATTTAAAATATTATTTTTTAATGGGTTCAAAAGTTCAGATGACAACCATGTAAGTAGAAGTATCCACATTACAAAACGGGCATAGTACAGGGGTCCATCGAGCCATTTTGCCTAAGGATTATAAATAAGTTTTTCAGAAACTTTTATATGCTTCAGACATTTTGAATCCTTAAACACATTTCCATGTAAATTTTGTCAAGTGACAATAGTGAACATTTCATGAGTGACATCTTCAAGTGTCTGGATTGCAAATCAAATAAGTTAAATGCTTATCAAGATGCATCCTTTCATGTCACTTGATAAATATTTCTACGCTAGCATGCTTAAATAAACGTAGAATTTAGATCCTCGTAATCTTTTACAATATTGCATTTGCGCCAATATTGTATCAAAGATATTGATGATATATCATTTTGTATCGGTTCACAATGTGACATAACATTTTGAGATCTCATCACTTCTTTATTTTCATGTACTTGAACCTCTCATAAGATTTTATGAAGTGTTAGGTCGTAGACATTGCCTTCTTATTATGATTATTTGCTTTTTATCCTTTTCAAGGATTTATTTCATTTGAAACTGATTGGTCTACCACGCTTCACACATGCATAGACTTTGTCCTTTAGAGATATAAAATAGGAGCACTTGCAGCTCAAATATGAGATGCTTTCGGCATTTGACTTGAATTATCTTTTGAATGAGGATCTGATGATAATTCCTAACATATTTCATAGTTGCTTATAATCTCCCCCCTTATGTTAGGAAAACTAACATGCATCCTCCATCTTCTTTGAGGAATCCATCCTTATCATTATGGTATATTCATTAATTGTATACCGCACATCAAAATTATTAGATGGACAACGTGTGGTTCCTGACTCAGAACCAACTTTGAGGGAGATGAATCATAATTTATTGGTTTGATGTATACAAGTATTTTTTTATATAATATTGACAAAATCGCTCGATGGACCCTTGTACTATGTCCGTTTTGTAATGTGGATACTCCTACTTACATGTTTGTCATCTAGACCCTTGAACCCATTAATAAATAACATTTTAAATCCTATTTTGGTGTGTATAATACACTCACCTCCACGTCATCTGCCACATCATTTTTAAATATTGTATTAAATTCTACGTCATCTTCCACGTCATTTTAAATGCTACATTAAATTTCACATTATTTTTAAAATGCTACATAAGAAATTAAATATTAAAAAAATGAAAAATTTAAATTGAGAATTAAAAAAAAAAAAAAATGGTGGGGCTGGGGCTCTCTTCTCTATCTCCACCGTCGCACTACCGCTACCAGTGTGGCAACAACCCATCAGCACGCTGCCGTCACCTACCACCAGGGTAAACCCCCACCAGCCTCCACCCTCTCTTCCATCTATCCTCTTTCTCTATTCCACCACAACTATAATTCGGCCATCCTGGCCGGTGAAATCATCGGTGAGACACACCATCCTCCTCTCCTCGTCCCCTCTTCCCCTTCTCTCTCCGTTTCTCCCTCTACCATCCGCTCTCTCCCTTTGAAACTGCCTCGACACCTTCTAAAACCTATAAAGTTTCACCTGCACCAAAAGCACAATACAAAACAAAGTACAAACAGACAAAACTGAAGGAATCCACCATTTCTCACACTTAACATTACCATCATGGTGATCTTCCGAAATAGATGTAAACAGAATCGTAAAGAACAGTGCATGAAAGAAAAAGAAGAAATAATATATCTGAAATATCTCTCTATGAATGTTGTCCATTCGCGTTTCTCTGGCTGTAATTCCGCGGCCAGAGAGATCTTCTTCTCTTTGTCAAAGCTTGAGAAGCAAGAGATGCCCTAGACTTTTTGAGATTTCCATTAATGGGTGGTTTAAAATTGCAGTTATAGTGGTGATAGCTGAAAGTTTCTGTTGGTGCTCTTCATCTACTGAGATCTCGACAATAACATGGCAATCTTTTGATTCTGCCATATTTGGAAACTTTCTTGAAAAACACTGAAAATGTTACTATTAATAGAACCACAAAACAAAAAGGCACTAACAATAATAAGAATTAAGAGAGAAATTAGAGAGCTTTAGGCAAAATTGAAGTTAGCAATAGAGAAGAATGTGATAGATTTTGATGGAAACTTTCTTTTTAATTTTCTTTTAAATTATTTTAATGTAAAAATATATAAAAAAAAAAGGACCCTCACTCGCACCCAGGCGCGTGCACTCATGCGTTTCGTCCAACTCAGTTGATTTGTACCACATAAGCTTAGTCAACGGTCAGAGGGGTTTAAAATATTGAGTTGAGAGATTCAAATGACAAAAGTCTAAGTAAAAGTATCCACTTTACAAATCAGATCAAGTACAAGGGTCCACCGAACTATTTTGCCTATAATATTTCAAACCAACACATGAAACTTTGTTCTCATTAGCAATGGTTCAGTTATTTATCGAAGGCATTCAACGCCAAACTATCTTCATCAAGATGAATTATCTTGATTATACAATCTGAAAATTATGCTCTATCTCAATTTAATTGAGCAAACAACTTTATGAATGTCAAACTGCAGGTTGACAATAAATGTACATATGAATATCTTATATCGATGCATCTTAATAGATCACATGACAGGTGAATGGACCCATATTCACCTCTTATATTTTTCTAGATTTTAAGAAATTCAATCCCATTATTAGTTGGTCCAACCAACTTATCATGAGAACAAACAACATTAAAGTTCATGAAGAATTTTTGAATTCTTCAATATATGTTTAATACTCACTATGCACATCTTTGGGATGTCGCGATCTTTCACGTCAATTTATTAATTTTTCTACTGGTAAACGCCAAATTTACCATGACATGTACTTTTTACTTTAGTAAATTTTAGATTTACTATTACATGAATAAATTTCAGATTTACTACTTTAGAAGTAGATTTCAAGATAACTCTTCTCAGTTATTCTGCCTCTTTTGAAGGTGAGTTGTGGTACCATCACAATCAAGTGCACGTTTGCATTAATAAGCTTCTCATTTCCTAGGAATAAAATATAATCGTGCCTTAAGCCTATCAAATTTTGATAGCTTATAACCTCTTTCATGATATTGCTACCTCAGGAGCAAATCGAGGCATATATATGATCTAGAGAATTTTTCTAACATATCTTATGATCATAATATGCGTGTGAAAATATCATCACTTTTGATGATCATTATCATATTGTCCCTCCATGCGTATATTCGTGCATTCAATCACTTGTCTTCTTTCAGACATATTATGCACTGCTACCACATTCACTTCAGAGAATGAAGCATGTTCGAGACATATTTCATGACTTTTTATTTAAAACACATTATTTTGCCTTAGCCATTATAATATCATCGATATGGTGCATTGAGATTCAAACTCAATGTCTTATCTATATAAAGGCGTCTTAGGCATAAATTGATGGGAATTAAACCCAACATATTTGTCAGGACCCGACCCGAGGCCCTGGCCGCGACGGACATCCTGAACCGCAAAGGCCCGAGAGACCCCCTTAGCCCGTCCACTAGTGATATTTCCCCCCCTGGGCTCAGGCCCTCACGGCTTTAAAATACGTCACTGGGGAGTAAGTCTTGCTTACTTATATACCCAGCATCCCTCATGTGTTTTGCCGATGTGAGACTCCTTATCCTAAGTTGGGGTGTCACATACACCTCCCTTAAGGACTCAGCGTCCTCGCTGAGGTTTTTCCCACCGAATGGGATTTGCCTAGACTCAGAACTGAGGTTTGCCCCGCCTTATCAGAATTTTCTTACACTCGGTTTGAACTCTGGCTCACATCGACAGGGCTGATATGTAACACCCCAACTTAGGAAGGAGTCTCACATCGACAAAACACAGGAGGGATGTTGGGTATATAAGTAAGTAAACCTTACTCCCTAATGACACGTTTTAAAGCCGTGCGGGCCTGGGGCCAAAGCGGAAATATCACTAGTGGGTTGGGGAGTTACAGGGTCTCTCGGGTCTTGATGTTCGGGATGTCCGTCGTGGTCAGGGTCTCGGCTCGGGTTGTGACAATATTATTATCCTTTTTGATAATATTGTTCTTGAGGAATAAATTTAAAACATAAATGGTTTCAAACCAATTATTTTTCCTCAAATCCAACAATAATTATATTATTAATAGCAAAAAACATACAACATAAGGAATTACTAACCTTGAAATTATTTTTAGATTTATAATCTCACCTTGTTTGGCAGAGTCTCGTGCTGATAACATGTTATGAAATATAAAGCAAAAAGAACAAGAATAATATACAGAGAAGAGAGGAGGCTTCTTATTTCTCTTGAGGAGTCTCTTGGATCCTTGAGGATGATTTACAATGAAGGAATCCCTTCTATTTATAGGAAAAATTTACTCCTAGTTTCTGACTAAAAGACAAATACTTCAAATCCTGATAGATATCAACTAGATCTTGATAGATCTTATTAGATCTTGATAGATCTTATCTATATAGATATTCACTGTAATGTAAATACATTTATAACAACCTTGACATAGTATTCCAATTTAAAAATATCCTTGATAAAAATTACACCTTGACATAGTATTCCAACTTAAAATATCTTTGATAAAAATCTAGAATCCTCCTAAGATAAATTTATATTGGTGTCCTTCTCATAATTATATTAAACTCTACTTGATTAGAAGGGTAATTTTTTAGTACAGTCCAATCCCATTTTTCAAAATGTTAAAACAGCCATATTTTAAAAGTGACCACATATGAATGCACTTCATAAAGTAATTCTGCATTCTAGTTCAAGCTAAGTTGAATTATTTTTATAAATATATGAGGTTTTATCTTTTGATTTTTGATAACCTTTTTGACTATGACTTTTGGTGAAGTAATTAACAATATATAATCAAACAAAAGAAATCCAAAAAATCTTAAGTGGTACATGTATGAATCCACTTATCAATTTTTATATTTATTGCATTTTTATATGTGTTTCCTCAGCATATTTATCAAATTAAAACAAAATGAGTCATGCCTTGACGTATTTGACACTACAGCTTATGGGATTAGTCGTTTTCTTAATTTAATTAGTGAGTTATAAACTGAAATTATAATTAAAAAACAAAATTTCGTAGCTAAACAGTAAAAATCATGTGAATTCCATCTAGCTATGAAGCTAATAGCATTTTTGCAATGAATTAACCAAGAATTATTGATAAATTTTTAGCTAATTACGTGCTCTCTTGTAGCATATGTAATTCCTAGCAGATTGTTGTAAAGATATATTAATATATTTCCTCTTTAAGAAGCTCTAACTGGTTAATTTAAATTTATCATTTTTCTAGATCAACAATACGTAGTAAAAATGCTTTTTCTATTATAATTATATTATCATACATAGTGAATGTCTATTTTACCACATATAATGAATGTCTACTTTACCATATATAGTGAATGTCTATTTATGGAAAAGTTAGAAAATTCCAAGGTTAGTTTTCCCCTATAAATAAAGGGGTTTTCCCTTCATTGTAATTCACTCCTCAAGAAATTATCAAGAGAAATAAAGAAGTCTTCTCTCTTCTCTCTATATTCTTCTTGTATTTAATTAATATTTCATAACACGTTATCAACACGAGACTCTTCCAAACAAGGTAAGATTATAAATCTAAAGGTAATTTCAAGGTTAGTAATTCCTAATGTTATATCTCTTTTGCTACTGATAATATAATTATTGTTGGATTTGAGGAAAAAAAATAATTGGTTTGGAATCATTTATGTTTTAACTTTATTCTTCAAGAACAATATTATCAAAAGGAATGATAATATGTTGGTTTCAAGTCTCATCGATTTATGCCTAAGACGCCTTTATGTGGATAAGACGTTGAGTTTAAATCTCAATGCACCATACTGATGATATTATGATGGCTAAGGCAAAATAATGGGTATTTGGTGAAACATGTCCCATTAAATATGCTCCATTTCTTGAATTGAATGTGGTAGCAATAAATCATATGTGTGTCTCAATTTGCTTTTGTAGTAGCTATCATAATTTGATACGCTTAAGGCATGATTATATTTCATTCTTGGAAATAAGAATTTTGATTATTATAATATAGATCTATACCTTGGGGTGAATGTGATTGTATATATACTCGAACGTATTCTTAATTGTGAAGATATCACAATCCACCTTCAAAAGAGATGTAATAATTGGAAGATTGAATATCTCCAAGTTACTATGATAAGAAACACGAATGTGAAAAGTTACTCAAGCATGATGAAATCACATGCCATAATAAACTAAGAGTTTATTGTTTATTGATACGAAATTCATGCAATAGTAAACCTGATGTTTACTAAAGAATTTTGCACATGTTATGATAACTTGGAGTTACTAATACAGATTATTTAATCTATTGACATAAACGATTTGCCATGATGTGCATATTGAGCATTAGATATACGTTGAAGAAATAAAGAATTCTTCAGGAATTGTTTATGTTGCTTGTTTTCATGACAAGTTGGTTGGATCAACTAGTATTGGGATTTGATCCCTCAAAATCTGAAAAATATAAAAGGTGAATATGGGTTCGTTCACCTATCATGCATGTGATATGTTGAAAAGATGTATCAATAAGATGATCACATGAACGTTTAATGTCAACCTGTAGTTTGACATTCATAAAGTGGCTTGCTCAATAAAATTGAGTCAAGAACATAATTTTTAGATTGTGTAATCAAGACAATTCATCTTGATGATGATGGTTTGACATTGAATACCTTCGATAAATAGTTGAACCATTGTTAATGAGAGTAAAGCTTCATGTATTGTTCTAAAGTATGATATATTACATGCAATAACACTTGTATGCATTAGACCAATAAATTATGATTATTTCTTCCCTCTTAATTGGGTCAAGGTCAGGGAACCAACTATTTCATCTACTAATTTTGTTGTGCGGTATACGATTAATGAATATATCAAGATGCACAAAGATACATTCCTCAAAGAAGATAGAGGATGTATGTTAGTTTTCTTAACATAAGGGGGAGATTATAATCAGCTATGAAATATGTTAGGAATTATCACCAGATCCTCATTCAAAAGATAATTCAAGTCAAATGCCGAAAACATCTCATATTTAAGCTGCAAGTGCTCCTATTTTGTGTCCCTGAAGGACAAAGGCTATGCATGCATGAAGCGTGGTACACCAATCAATTCCAAATGAAATAATTCTCGAAAAGGATAAGGAGCGAATAATCATAATAAGAAGGCAACGTGCTATTGAAGAGCCTACGACATAACACTTCATGAAACCTTATGCGAGGTTCAGGTACCTGAAAATAATAAAGTGATGAGATCTCAAAATATTATGTCACAATACGAAATGATATATCATCAATATTATTGATACAATATTGGCGCAATATTGTGAAAGATCACGAGGATCTAAATTCTACATTTATTTAAGCATGTTGACTATCAAGTGACGTGAAAGGATGCATCTTGATAAGATAAAGCTTATTTGATTTGCAATCCAGATACTTGAAGATGTCACTCATGAAATGTTGAATTTTGTCACTTGATAAAATTTATATGAAAACTTTCTAATGATTCAAAATGTTTGAAGCAAATAAAAGTTTCTGGGAAACTTATTTAGAATCTTTATATTGTATAAGTTTATAGCTTGAAAATTATTGAAACTTTTGGAGAGTTTTCAAAAGCAATAGATTATTTGCTAAAACGAGAAATATACCGAATTGAATTGGTTATGAAGTATCATATCTTAGTGTAATTGGTGCACTCATGTATCTTGCAAATACTACAAGATTCGATATAGCCTTTCGATTAATTTGTTAGTAAGGTATAGTTCTGCTCCTACTAGGAGACATCATAATGGGATCAAACATATGGGCTTATTTTATTCGAAAGATTGTAGTCCCGATCTTGTTGATTATGCTGATGGTGGGTACTTATCTGACCCGTATAAAGCTCGATCTCAAATAAGTTATGTGTTCATATGTGGGGTACTGCCATATCTTGGAGATATATAAAGCAGTCTATTGTAGCCACTTCGTCGAACCATGCTGAGATAATAACTATTCATGAAACAAGCTGAGAGTGTGTGTGGTTGAGGTCCACGATACATCTCATTTACAAAAAATGTGGTTTGAAATGTTATAAAGTACCCATGATTTTTTATGAGGATAATGCAACATGCACAACACAACTCAAGGAGATAGAATGGAGCACATTTCGCCAAAGCTTTTCTATACACACGAGCTACAAAAGAATGGTTATATTAACGTGCAACAGATTCGTTCAAGTGACAATGTGGCTGATTTATTCACCAAGTCTCCTCCAATTGCAACTGTCAAGAAGATGGTGCACAAGATCGAGATGTAAAGGTTCAAGGATGTTCTCATTAAGGGGAGTTAATACGCGCTGTACTCTTTTTCCCTTACGAGATTTTGTCCCACTGAGTTTTTCTTGTAAGGTTCTTAATGAGGCAACCTATATGCGTATTATTAGAGATGTGTATTCTTTTTTCTTCACTGGATTCTTTTCCCACTAGTTTTTTTCTAGTAAGGTTTTAACGAAACACATTATCTATCGATTAAACATTCAAGGGGGAGTGTTATAAATATATTCCCATACATAGTGAATATTTACTTTACCATATATAATAAATGCCTACTTTAATATAGTAGATGTCTATTTATGGAAAAGTTAGAAAACCTCAAGATTAGTTTTCCCCTATACATAAAGGGTTTTCCCTTCATTGTAATTCACTCCTCAAGAAATTATCAAGAGAAATAAAGAAGTCTCCTCTCTTCTCTCTCTATTCTTTTTGTATTTGCTTTATATTTCATAACATTTTCTTTATTAATTTTGTTTTATTGTGCTTTTCAACATGCAGATGATATTTTTCATTTACATTCATGTGTTGGAAAATGTTATCCATATAAAGGGTGTACTTGGTCAACCAATTAATTCATCAATTACCTTGCCATCTTCCCAATCAACCCTAAATATAATATATAAACACATCATTAAAAGACAATTTAATTTTCACCATAATATGATGGCTAGGATTTGCAAAGAGAATACGCTTATATATGTACAAATTATTAATTTAAAACTCGATAACTTAAAAAGTTTAGAATTCAGAACGCATAAGCTCATTCAAATCCTTCGCCTCTGCATCCATCTTGTGATAACCGATCGATAACTCAAACCACAACAACAACAACATATATCCTACGTAATCCAACAATCAAGGGCGGACCTATGATCATTTTTTTGTGCTTTGGCATCCGTTAATTAAGTTCGAAGCAGATTAGATATAATTATATAAAAAATGTATAAAATTTGATATAAGGTTTAGAAAAACACCCAGTAAATCAAGAAAAGATAGATGGGTGCTTTAATTTTCAAGTTGAACATTAAAGCTTCGAGCATCAATATACGTGTTCGAACCTCCCGAGCACCCGCGACAACCCCCAAATCGTGGGTCCACCATTGCCAACAAGTGGGGTTTGGAAGTATAATGAGACGCTAGTGTGTATGCAACCTTGTCCTATATATCTTGTAAAGGCAGAGAAAGAGACTGTTTTCAATAAACCTTCGATAACTAACACCATGCTTACTGTAAATTCACTTTTATAAATAGAAACACATAAATCTCCTAAACCTATTTAGTTAAATATATACATACACACATATCTATATATATGTGTGTGTAGACATCTTTCTAACTATTGGGTGCATTATCTTTCTCTCAAAAGAAAAGCAAAAGCATGCAAAGAAGTAACACATGAAGAAAAAGAAAATAAAAAATAAAAAGTGAAGAGAAAACAGACAAATAATTTACTAACATGATTATAAGCATGTTCCTCTAATTTATAATGAAGTGGAACTCTGCTTTTTTTTTTTTTTTTTGGACATACACCTCTTTTGCTTTAATTTCGTACATAGCACCCAAATTAGTCTATGTTCATTTTATTGCTAACTTATATATATATATATATATATATATATATGTATATAGTGTAATAGAGAAAGTAACTCATTCTTCAACTAGAGAAGAAAAAAAAACTACTTAGAGGGAAAAAAAAAGGTAGAAAAAAAAATGGAATGGAGGAAGTGTTATTTGGATGTAATATTGGTGCCATTAGGGTTTATAATATGCATGGGATATCATATTTGGTTATGGTATAAAGTTAGAACTCAACCTCTTAGTACAATTATTGGAACTAATTCTAATGGAAGGCGTTTGTGGGTTTCAGCCATCATGGAGGTAATTAATTTAACTTCTCTTCTTCTTTGAGCTAGCTAGGAACATATCGTACCATCAATCACTGTCAAGAAAATCGCTAATTTTATAAAAATTTCGTCGTTATTTGGCTTGTTGGTAAGGGACATTTGTCGAAAATGTTGTTGATGAGCCAAATTTCAATGAATTCTGTTGAAAATTGACGATTTTTTGGTATCTGATAAGATATGATGAAGATAGCATGCGTGAATCTAATTGAGGTTTGCTTTGGTGGAGGAACTGGATTGTGAATTCACCATGCGTAAGTTCAATCTTCCTTGTTTGTCCATTCACTTGATCATGTAGGTCATATGATCAGTTAGCTGGTCATGGTGCAGTCAGTTATGATATACTCAACTTCTTTTTTAGTAAATTTAATCTATCATATTCATAAGGAACAATGCACTTTGTGGGCAATGTTTTCTAAAATGTTTATGTTCTTTCAAAGTATTTTGTAGCTACTTTTCAAATGGATGAAGCTTCAAAACAATGACACATCATCATCAATCACCTTCTCGAGATGAGAGAGAGAGGGGGGAGTTAAACGCCGCGTATACTCCTACTAAAATTTTCTAAAGTACTTCTTGAAGTATATATACTTTTCTAAGGATTGTAGCTTGATTGAGTCAAGTCACACCCTTGAAAGGCTGAACCTCGCGTCTATCAAAGGAATATAGAGTCAAGTCAGGTGCCTCACCTGACGTCTCCATATGGTAGTTGTCATCAGTTGAGAGTCGGCCTCTTTCATATATCTCGTAAATGAGAGAGAAAGGAAGAGAGGAGTTAAACTCCACGTATATTCCTACTAAAATTTTCTAAAGTAATTCTTGAATTAGTATACCTTTCTAAGGATAGTGTCTTGATTGAGTCATGTCACACCCTTGAAAGGCTGAACCTCAAGTCTATCAAGGGAATATAGAGTCTAAGTCAAGTCAGGTGCCTCACCTAACGTCTCTATTTGGGAGTCATCATCAGTTGAGAGTCGGCCTCTTTTATATACCTCGTAATATTTTGAGAGTTTTATCAAAATACATAAAAAGAAACAAATCTCTAAACTACATGATTTCAATATCCATTTCCAAGAATTTCTTCTTTTCATTTTTCCTTTTATTGTTAGGGTTGGTATAATATGATGATATAGAAGCATTTTTCGTGTGTAGCTAATTTTGTAACGGATGGATGAATGAAGGAAGAAAAGACTTTGAAGCAAGAAGTAATCACTTAAAATGTGCAAAGTTGTCTTATACTAATTAGTAACTTTAAGTTAAATCAAAACGTCTTTAATCACAATTAAGGTATTTTTCTTACTAATTAATTAAGCTTTACCTGTTTGTGTTTTCTTCTATAAAAGAAGTAGAATAACATACAAGTTTTTAGCTTTTACATGTTGTTAACTATTAAGTACTTAAATCGGTACATTTTTCGCCCGATTAAACTGTACTTAGACTGTTGTAAATGTTGAAAAAGAAAATAGGCAACTCGGTATACTAAAACTTTAGTTTTGCCGGGGTCGAGGGAACGACCTTATCAAAACGGTCTATTAAAGGCAGACTTACCTTGCATTTCTGTTAGAGGGTAGCCATCGAAACAACCTCTAGCAGAAATGCAAGATAAGACTGCGTACAATTGACTCTAGTATTATTTCCCTAATTCAATTTACTTGTCATATTTTTTCTACATGTCTGTTAAGAAAATATTAACGAAAAGTTACTCTTAGTTATTCTTTGGTCTCAATTTAACAATAGTTTCTTGTTCACCACAATAATCTCTCCATATATATATTAAGGTAAAGGTGGAAATTAAACTGATTAATATATGTCGATTTTTTAAAATGACAACTATTTTTAAACCAATTATTTTTAGTAAGCGTTACAACTAAAATAGACCGGAGGAAATATACTATATCAGTGTAAGAAATTTTTATTTGTCTAAACAGTAACCTATCTTTTTTTTGGAACTACAACTAGTAGTAATACATTTTAAAGAGATACATTTCAAAAATATCCTTAGATTGACGTGACAACATTATAAAAAATTTATACCCTTAAATGTTCAACTGTGAAAAAGAACAAATGAGGAAAGGCAATAATATATAATTCCATTATAGAAATCAAGCTTGTGATATCCAACTCAACTTCACTATACATACAAAATCTTGGTAATATTTTTTACTTCCACTCATTAATCAAAGGATTTCCATTTATCTTTTTTTTTGGACATTATGCATATTCCACTATGTTACTAGTGATTTTTACCATTTAATCCTCCTAAAAGACATCTTTTTCTATTAGCAACTTATTTTAGGTAAAATTTGATAATACATTTTGGTCCAAATAGACTAAAGATTTTGTAGCCTATATTAGCTATTAGTTATTACACAAAACACTCAAATTATTTCGTTTCGAAATTTATCTTTCAAAAGTAATTCCTAATATGTCTGTCTGATACGTTTCATTGGCCAACGCGACAACTTTTAGACATATCATATTATTCTATTTGTATATATCGTTAGTGGATATAACTTAAACTCTCATATTTTTTTCCTTTGCCTTTCAATTTTGCAGGACAATGAGAAGAAAAACATATTAGCAGTGCAAACACTTAGAAACACAATTATGGGAGCAACCTTAATGGCTACAACATCAATTCTTCTATGTTCTGGTCTTGCAGCTGTAATAAGCAGCACATATAGTATCAAAAAACCATTAAATGATGCAATTTATGGGGCACATGGTGATTTCATGGTGGCATTAAAATATGTTACACTTTTACTAATTTTCCTATTCTCATTCCTTTGTCACACATTGTCAATTAGGTTCATAAACCAAGTGAATTTCCTAATCAATTGTCCACAAGACAATTTGGGAATAGTGAGTCCAGAATATGTGTTTGAGTTATTAGAAAAGGGATTTGGTTTGAACACTATTGGTAATAGGTTGTTCTATGTGGCTTTGCCTCTATTGCTTTGGATTTTTGGGCCTGTTTTAGTGTTCTTGTGTTTTATTACTATGGTCCCTATGTTTTATAATCTTGATTTTGTGTGTTCTCAAGTAAAGGGTAAAATGGAGTACCCTTGTGAAAATGGGAGTAATGGTAGTAGTGAATTTGTATCTGTGTAAGAAAAGTGATATACTTGATTGATAGACTATGTATTATTATCTACTATATGTAAGAAAAGAATGTTGTAATTGATATACTTGTACTTTGTCCAATCTATATTAGTTATTTATGTTACTATTTATGCTCCATTTATTTATTTTTATAAAGATTAAGACGTCTGAATTTGATGGTACGTCTGAATGTTAAATTGTTGTATTAAGATTTAATATGTATATACAAAATAATTTAGATTGTTTGTTTTCTCAATATTTGAAATTTGAATGTAGAAAACATTAATAAATATAAATTACTAATCAATTTAATACTATGCATATGACGAAATATTATTAAAAATTATATAATACTGATATGGTGGTGATGACTAGTAGTGATGGTTGTGGCCTGTGGGTACCGACTTGTGGAGATGGTTGGTATTGATGTTGGCTGATGGTGATAGTCGTGGCCCGTGGGCATTACACATAATAGCCAGTAGTGATGGTGACACAATACTGATCAACAATGATGATTGATGTTGACAGTCGGTGTTGGCAATTAATAATTGGAGTGCGTGATAGTGATAATTAATGGTGGCGGTACTGATTGATAGCGATGTTTGGCGATAAATAGTGGTGGTTGATAGTAGTGATTATCAGTAGATTTGTGGTAATAGTTGTTGATGATAGTGATTGCAAATTACAATAGCATAGCTAGTGAAGGTGACGACTGATTGTAATGTTTGACAAAATAATGATAATCGTGAATTTGTATGCGTGTAAGAAATAGATATTTGGCTGATAGACTAAGTATTATCGATATCAATGTTGTAATATAATTATATATATACTTGAACTTTGTCAATCTATATTAGTTGTTTAAGTTGTTACATTTGGCCTCTTTTGCTTTGACTTAGATAACGAGGTACGTTAAAAATCAATATTCAATATCTTCTGCTATATTTGTCAATATTCAATCTGTAAATGTATGTATCTTTATAAAAAAATTTGATAAATTTAATACTAATTACTCTAATATTATCTCAGAAACATTTATTAAATAATTATATAGTGTTTGGTGGTGGCGACGGTTAATGAGGGTGGTGATGGTTGGCAGTTGTGTTGGCTAATGTCGGTGGTTGTGGATCCATAGTAGCTAGTGGTGATGGTGTCTGACAATAATGGTTAATAGTGGTGGTTGATGGTGATAATTTGCAGCGATGACTGATAATTATGGTGGATGATAGTGATAGCTAATGGTGATAATAACGATTGACAACATCAATGCTCAATAGTATTTAGTAATAACTGATTGTGGTGAAAGTAATAATTGTAAACAACGATTAGTGATGATATCGACTAATTATGGTTATTGATGGCAATGATATCTCAGAATTATTCATTAAAAACTTATATAGTGTTTAGTGATGGCGATGACTAATGATGATGGTGATGGTTGATAGTTGTGTTGGTTAATCACGATGGTTGTGGATACATAGTAGCTAATGGTGATGGTGTTTGACAATATAATGGCTAATAGCGGTGGTTGATGCTGATAATTATGGTGGATGATAGTGATAACTAATGGTGATGATTTATAGCGATGCTCGATAGTATTTAGTAATAACTGATTGTGGTGAAGTAATAATTGTAATCCACGACTAGTGATGGTATCGACTAATTATGGTGATTGATGGCAATGGAATTAAAATTAACAAAAATTGCGCAGTGGCAATTTGGGAATACCAAATCCAAAATATGTATGTGAGTTGTTTGAAAAAGGCTTTGGTTTGCCTCTCTATTACTTTTGTTTTTTGGGCCAATCTTAGTCTTCTTGTGTTTTATGAATATGGTTACGTTGACTATGTACTATTATCATTTATCAATATGAATAAGATATCGAGGGGCTTGTGCTAGCGCGGCCCAATATAAGTAGTCAACAGACACATGCGTATATAAACGCCAACAAGAACATACATTAAAGAATATTAACTATAAAACAAAAGCTAGAAGCGACTAGCTCGCTTGTATTCTTCGTTGAAATTAAATATGGATGAGAAATCTATGTCGTCGTACCTAGCTTGCTAATTTCTAATTATACATAACTATACAGTTTCAACAAGACAAGAATTTACCTTCAAGCGACTAGCTAACTTGTATTTTCATTGAAGTTGAATATCGATGAGAAATTTATATCATAGTAACTTTTTCGATTTCTAACCAAGCATAATATACAGGTTAAAAATTATAGTGGTTGATGGTGATGGTGACTAATAGTGGTGGTTGTGGGTGCCGACTTGCGAGATGGTTGATAGTGATGTTGGTTGATGGTGGTGGTCGTGGGCACAGATAATAGCTAGCAGTGATGGTGATACAATACTGGTCAACAATGGTGGTTGATGTTGACAGTTGGTGTTGGCAACTGATAATTAGAATGCATGATAGTGATGACTAATGGTGGTGGTGCTGATTGATAGCGGTGTTTGGCGATACATAGTGATGGTCAGTGGCGGAGCCACCTTTTCTCCACGGGTTCATCTGAACCCCCTTCGACGAAAAATCATATTGTTTTTATACTATTTTTACATGATTAATTATTTTTTTTATGCATATATAGTAGACATTGAATTCCCTTCGACTAGTTGGTATATTTACTTCTGAACCTCTTCTAAAAAATTTGGATCCGCCACTGATGATGGTTGGTAGTAGTGATTATCAGTAGATTTGTGGTGATAGTTGTTGATGATAATGATTGCAAATGATAATAGCATAGCTAATAAAGATGATGGCTGATTGTGATGATTGACAACAATAATGGTGATCATGAAGGATGGCAAATTTTCTCATCAATTGTCTACGACAATTTTGGAATAGTGAGTGCAGACTATATCACTGAGTTCGTTGTCAATATTCAATATGTGAATGTATGTATCTTTATAAAAGAAATTGATAAATTGAATGCTAATTAATGTAATACTATCTCAGAAATATTTATTAAAAACTTATATAGTATTTGGTGGTGGCGATAGCTAATGATGGTGGGGATGTTGGTAGTTGTGTTGGGCTAATGGCGGTGGTTGTGGGTACGTAGTAGCTAGTCGTGATGATGACTGACAATAATGGTTAATAGTGGTAGTTGATGGTGATAGTTTATAGTGACGACTGATAGTTATGGTGAATGATAATAATAGCTAATGGTGATGATGATGATTCATAGTAATGCTGAGAAAGTAATAACTCTAAACAATGACTGGTGATGATGTTGATTAATTATGAAGATTAATTGCAATGAAAATTGTTAGAAGAAGCTTTGGTTTGGGAATACTGAATCTGTATTTGAGTTGTTAGAAAAGGGCTTTCGTTTGCCTTTGTACTTTCAATTTTTTGGCCCGTTTTAGGCTTTTAGCGATCTTTTGTTTTACTACTCTGATTTATGCGTGGACTATGTATTATCATCTATCAATATGAATGCTGCAATTGATATAGTATCACTTTGAACTTTGTCCAATATATATTAGTTATTGAAGTTGCTATATTTACTCTTGAATTGCAATTATCAAAATTAGTTATTGAAGTTGCTATATTTAATCTTGAATTGCAATTGTCAATTCTATTTTGGATTCACTTTTATGAAAAATTTTCATTTAATCCAAAAGTATTTTGAAGTTGCTATATTTAATCTTGAATTGCAATTGTCAATTCTATTTTGGATTCACTTTTATGAAAATTTTTCATTTAATCCAAAAGTATTTCGGGACAAAACCGTGTTTACATTCTGATGAAAAAAAAAATCTTACTCAACCATCATATGAGATATATAAAGGTAATTGTTTTTGGACTATTTAAAAGGTAAAACAAAATTCAAGTTATATACATTAATTAATTGTCCGTGTAAATATATTTTATACTATCGTCATGAATACTCATCACATACGATAAGAAATTCGGGTCACAATATGGAGAGAATCTCAAAAATAGACCCAAAATTAGGGTGATTTTTAAATTTTAGCTCCAAGATTATATAGTAGTTGATGGTGATGGTGACTAGTAGTGGCGGTTGTTGCGTGGCGGCTTGCGAGATGGTTGGTAGTGGTGTTGGTTGATGGTGGTGGTCGTGGGCACACATAATAGCTAGTGGTGATAGTGACGCAATACTGGTCAACAGTGATGGTTGATGTTGACAACTAATAGTTGGAGTTATGGCTGTCAAGTGGGTCGGGCTGGGCCAACCCGAAACCGGCCCGTGTTATTTAATCGGGTTGAGGTCCGGGTTGGGGTCTAAGTGGGACGGGCCGGGCCAAACAGTAAAAAAATCAAAAACCACCCTAACCCGGCCCACTTAACCCAACCCGGTCAAACCCACCTAAACCCGGTCAAACCCAATTAAAAAACCGATCAAAAATATAAAAATAAAAACTTTTTTTCAATATACATTATATATACCCACCTATATACATTATACATACGTTAAACAATATATATACACTATATATATAGTATATACTGCATTAGAATTTAAAAAATATATACATAATTACACATATATACGCACCATCCAAATATATATGTACTACTTTAAACTTTAAAGTTTAAATAAAATATACTACAATATATATATATAAAATTATATATATATACACATGTATACGTTAAATATACACGTCTATAGAAGATCTATTCACATATATACACTCTAATCTATGTATTTGTAATACTTTAAATGAAATATACTATAATATATATACATTACAATATATATTTGTATAGTTATATACTAATTTATAAAACATATACACATGTATACGTTAAATATACACGTCTATAGAAGATCTATTCACATATATACACTCTATTCTATGTATATGTAATACTTTAAATGAAATATACTATAAAGTTATACATTACAATTTACATTTGCATAGTTATATACTAATTTATAAAACATATACACATGTATACGTTAAATATACACGTCTATAGAAGATCTATTCACATATATACACTCTATTCTATGTATATGTAATACTTTAAATGAAATATACTACAATATATATACATTACAATATATATTTGTATAGTTATATACTAATTCATAAAATATATACACATGTATACGTTAAATATACATGTCTATAGAAGATCTATTCACATATATACACTCTATTCTATGTATATGTAATACTTTAAATGAAATATACTACAATATATATACATTACAATATATATTTGTATAGTTATATACTCATGTATACGTTAAATATACACGTCTATAGAAGATTTATTCACATATATACGCTCTATTCTATGTATATGTAATACTTTAAATCAAATATACTACAATATATACATTACAATATATATTTGTATAGTTATATACTAATTTATAAAATATATACTCATGTATACGTTAAATATACACGTCTATAGAAGATCTATTCACATATATACACTCTATTCTATGTATATGTAATACTTTAAATCAAATATACTATAATATATATACATTACAATAAATATTTGTATAGTTATATACTAATTTATAAAACATATACACATGTATACGTTAAATATACACGTCTATAGAAGATTTATTCACATATATACACTCTATTCTATGTATATGTAATACTTTAAGTGAGATATGCTACAATATATATACATTACAATATATATTTGTATAGTTATATACTAATTTATAAAATATATACACATGTATACGTTAAATATACACGTCTATAGAAGATCTATTCACATATATACATTCCATTCTATGTATATGTAATACTTTAAATCAAATATACTATAATATATATATAGTTATATACTAATTTATAAACCATATACATAACGTATACATTAAATATACTCATCTATAGAAGATATACACACACACACACACACACACACACACATATATATA
Organism: Capsicum pubescens; assembly: GCA_030864215.1. Lineage (NCBI taxonomy): Eukaryota > Viridiplantae > Streptophyta > Magnoliopsida > Solanales > Solanaceae > Capsicum > Capsicum pubescens. Next base: position 26,459,484 of record CM061549.1, on the reverse strand, counting down.
TATATACCATTCAATATATTCACTACTTTAAATAAAACATACACTACAATATATATATATATATAGTTATATACTAATTTATAAAACATATACACATGTATACGTTAAATATATACTACTTTAGATTTAGAAGATATACAGACACACATATATATATATACCATTCAATATATACACTACTTTAAATAAAAGTATAAAACATATGCTACTTAATATAATAAATTAATAATACTTGATAGTAAATTAATAATGTATTAAGACTAAGTTTTTAATTTCATTTTGTGAAATTCTGAATAAAAAAGAAAAAAAAGAAAAAAAAAAACTTAACCGGGCCGGGCCGATTAACCGGCGGGCCCAAATTGGGTTGGGTCCGGGCCGGGTTAACCGGGCCCAAATAAAAAACCCAACCAGAACGATACCCGGACCCCTAAAGCCCTTGGACTTACCAGGCCGGGTCAAACTGGGCCGGTTTAATTATGTGGGCCGGTTCGGGCTGGTTTAGGCCGGTTTTAACCGGCCCGTTTGACACCCATAGTTGGAGTACATGATAGTGATAACTAATGGTGATGATGCATTGATGCTAATTGACAGCGGTGTTTGACAATAAATAGTAATGGCTCATAGTAGTGATTATTAGTAGATTTGTGGTATAGACTAAGTATTATCAATATGAAAGTTGTAATTGATATATATACTTGAACTTTGTCGATCTATATTAATTATATATACTTGAACTTTGTCAATGTATATTAAGTAGTTATTTAAGTTGTTACATTTGACCTTTTTTGCTCTGACTTAGATAATGAGGTACGTTAAAATTCAATATTCAATATCTTCTGTTATATTTGTCAATATTCAATATCTTCTGTTATATTTGTCAATATTCAATATCTTCTGTTATATTTGTCAATATTCAATTTGTGAATGTATGTATCTTTATAAAAAAATTGATAAATTTAATACTAATTACTCTAATACACTATCTCATAAATATTCATTAAAAACTTATATAGTGTTTGGTGGTGGCGATGGCTAATGATGATGGTGATGGTTGATAGTTGTGTTGGTTAATCGCAATGGTTGTGGATACATAGTAGCTAGTGGTGATAGTGTCTGATAATAATGGTTAATAGTGGTGGTTGATGCTGATAATTATGGTGGATGATAGTGATAACTAATGATGGTGATGATGAATTATAGCGATGCTCAATAGTATTTAGTAATAACTGGTTGTGGTGAAGTAATAATGGTAAACAACGACTAGTGATGGTATCGACTAATTATGGTGATTGATGGGAATGAAATTAAAATTAACAAAAATTGCCCAGTGGCAATTTGGGAATATCAAATCCAAAATATGTATGTGAGTTGTTTGAAAAAGGCTTTAGTTTGCCTCTATTACTTTTGATTTTTGGGCCTATCTTAGTCTTCTTGCGTTTTATTAATATGGTTCCTATATTTTATAATCTTTATGGACTATGTGTTATCATTTATCAACATAATCTTGATGGACTATGTATCATCATTTATCAGTATGAATAACATATCGAGGGTTTGTGCGAGTACTGCCCACATGCGTATATAAACGCCAACAAGAACATACATTAAAGAATAATAACTATAAGACAAGCTAGTGGTTAATAGTGGTAGTTGATGGTGATAGTTTGTAGTGACGACTGATAATTATGGTGAATGATAGTAATAACTAATGGTGATGATTATAATTCATAGCGATGCTCAACACTATCTAGTAATGACTGATTGTGGTGATTGATGATTATTGTGATAATAATCGTTAATGAAAGTAATAACTGTAAACAATGACTAGTGATGATATTGATTAATTATGGAGATTGATTGCAATGAAAATTGTTAAAAGGTTGCTCGATCAACACTTTGGAATACTAAATCCAAAATATGTATGTGAATTGGTACAAGAAGGCTTTGGTTTGGAAATACTAATCTTTGTTAGAAAAAGACATACTAATCCTATTTGAGTTGTTAGAAAAAGACTTTGGTTTACCTCTATTACTTTGAATTTTTGGGCCCACATACTAATCCTATTTGAGTTGTTAGAAAAAGACTTTGGTTTGCCTCTATTACTTTGAATTTTTGGGCCCAGACTATGTATTATCATCTATCAACATGAATGTTGCAATTGATATAGTATCACTTTGTCAATATATATTAGTTATTGAAGTTGCTATATTTAATCTTGAATTGCAATTGTCAATTCTATTTTGGACATACTTTATGAATAATTTTCATTTAATCCAAAAGTATTTCGGGACAAAACCGTGTTTACATGAAGAAAAAAATCATACTCAACCATCCATATGAGATAAAGTAATTGTTTTCGGACTATTTAAAAGGTAAAACAAAATTTAAGTTATATACATTAATTGTCCGTGTAAATGTATTTTATACTATCGTTATGAGTACTCATCCACATACGATATGAACTTCGGGTCTTGAGAAATTAAGAACGTCTCAATAAATTTAGTAGCATAAAGTAAAAGTTTGACTAAATACCTCAGGTATATATAGATACATATAAAAAAAAATTACAATTTTTTTTTCCTCATATTTACTGTTTTTAATATAGTATTCTTAATGACATAAAGATCTTAGTTAAACGTAGTAATATAAAACTAAATAGTTATTCTAGTTAATAAGATGTTACTATATTAGTGATGTGTTTGCAATATGATACCTTGGATTTTATTGTACACAAATTATTTACTAATACGAGATTTAAGTTATTTAATTGAAAGTTTTAAAATATTTTGTTAAAAGGTGGATAATTTTCTTTTTTTTTATTATACAAATTTGAATTTTTTTTTTGATAATTTTCAATATTGTTTAAAGTAAAAATAAAATCATTAAATTCACGATTAAAATTTCTGAGGTCTCAATACACAGAGACATGCGCATATAAACACCAACGAGAATTCTTTATTGTAATTGAATATAGATGAGAACTCTATGTCTTACCTAGTTTGCTAATTTCTAATTAAACATAAATATACAATTTCAACAAAATAAGAATTTACCTTCAAGCAACTAACTAGCTTGTATTTTCATTGAAGTTGAATATAGATGAGAAATTTATATTATAGTAACTTGTTAATTTCTAATCAACCATAATATACAGGTTAAACAAGGTTAAAAAGGATAGTCACTTATCCTCAAGTGACTAGCTATCTTATATTTGCATCGAAATTGGATATAGATGAGAAATTTATGTCATTGGTGGTAATACGCTGATAAATATATAATTTTAATAGTGTTATGAATGTATTTACATTATAATGAATGTCTATTAAGTATATGGATGAGATTTATCAAGATCTAATAAGATTTATCAAGATCTAGTTGATATCTATCAGGATTTGAAATATCTGTCTTTTAGTCAGAAACTAGGAGTAAATTTCTCTATAAATAGAGAGATTTTATTTATTGTAAATTATCCTCAAGATCCCAAGGGGTTTTATTCATTGTAAATCATCCTCAAGATCCCAAGAGAATCCATCAAGAGAAATAAGAATTACTATCTATTTTCTCTCTACTCTTCTTCTTTATTCTTAATTATTTCATAAAACGTTATCAACACGAGTTTCTCTCTACTCTTCTTCTTTATTCTTAATTATTTCATAGCACGTTATCAACACGAGTCTCTAGCCATAAAGATTAGGGTTGTTCTAGATCAACAAAGTTTATGTCACTATATGAGTTTCGGTCATCATCTATTAAAGAAGTAAAAGTAAAAAGTTCATCTACAAATTTATCAAAGATTAAAGAAGTAAAAGTAAAAGTTCATCTACAAATTTATCAAAGATTTGATAGCATGGAATTGCACCTTCAGTAATAGCTTTGTTGTTGGTAATTAAGAATGTGTTTTGTTGCTCCCTGGTAAGTTACATCGTATGATACTCATCTTGCTCTGGTATGAAATTTGCTATCATCTTTTGCTACTTTGTTGTTTGTGCACAAAAATATATGGTTGTAGGTCTAATGTCCGCTTACTTTAACATGGTCTTCCAGTGGAGTCTAATGATATTAATATATTATATGATCAAATTCTTAGCAAATTGTAATCAATTAATAAGATGTCAAGTCTTATTTGATAATTAGAAATCACCCATGTGTTGTTAGTTGGCGTAAGCTAATTCATTATTATGACACTAACTTTATGATTTACGTGAACTTCAGTAGGGTTCATAATTCTCTACTTCATTATTATGACGCTATTAAATATTTGGTTTGTGAATATATATTTGGTTTATCATTTCATTGATTAAATTTTGTGACATTAAAAAGGTAAAACATCGGACTGTAATCCTGATGCACTATAATAATAACATATTGGGCTCAAGTCCCATCGATTCATGCCTAAGACGCCTTCCTTTATATGGATAAGACGTTGAGTTTGGATCTCAATGCACCATATTGATGATATTATGATGGCTAAGGCAAAATAATGGGTATTTGGTGAAACATGTCCCATTAAATATGCTTCATTCATTGCATTGAATGTGGTAGCAATAAATCATATGTATGCTTCAATTTGCTTGTGTAGTAGCTATCATAATTTGATATGCTTAAGGCATGATTATATTTCATTTCTGGAGAATGAGAAATTTATTAATGCAAACTTGCACTTGATTGTGATGGTATCACAACTCACCTCCGAATGAGGCACCTCCAAATGAGGCAGAATAACTGAGAAGAGTTATTTCGAAATCTACTACTAAAGTAGCAAATTTAAAATTTATTCATGTAATAGTAAACCTGAAATTTACTAAAGCAAAAAGGCACATATCATGGTAAACTTGGAGTTTACTAGTATAAAAGTTCATAAGTTGACATGAACGATTACGACATCCCAAAGATGTGCATATTAAGTATTAAACATATATTGAAGAATTAGAAAATTCTTCGTGAACTTTGAATGCTGCTTGTTCTCATGATAAGTTGGTTGGACCAACTAATTTTGGGATTGGATCCCTTAAAATCTGAAAAGTATAAGAGATGAATATGGGCTCGTTCACCAATCATGTGATCTATTAAGATGCATCGATATAAGATGATCACTTGTACATTTATTGTCAACCTGCATTTTGACATTCATAAAGTTGCTTGCTCAATAAAATTGAGTTAAGAGCATTACTTTCAGATTGTGCAATCAAGACAACTCATCTTGATGAAAATGGTTTGGCATTGAATGTCTTTAGTAAATAGCTAAACCATTGTTGATGAGAACAAAACTTCATGTGCTGGTCTGAAATATGATATGTTGCATACAATAGCACTTGTATGCATTAGACCAATAAATTATGATTATTTCTTCCCTCACAATTGGTTCAAGCTCAGGAACCAACTATTCCATCTAATAATTTTGATGTGCGGTATACGATTAATGAATATATCATGGTGCACAAAGATGGATTCCTCAAAGAAGATGGGGGATGTATGTTAGTTTTTCTAACATAAGGGGGAGATTATAAGCAACTATGAAATATGTTAGGAATTATCATCAGATCCTCATTCAAAAGATAATTCAAGTTGAATGCCGAAAGCATTTCATATTAAGCTGCAAGTGCTCCTATTTTGCGTTCTTAAAGGACAAAGTCTACACATGCGTGAAGCATGGTAGACCAATCAGTTTCAAATAAAATAATCCTTGGAAAGGATATGAAGCAAATAATCATAATAAGAAGGCAACGTGCTCTTGAATAGTTTCAACATAACACATCATGAAACCTTATAAGAGGTTCAGGTACCTGAAAATAATGAAGTGATGAGATCTCAAAATGTTATGTCACATTGTGAATCGATATAAAATGATATATCATTGATGATATCTTTGATACAATATTAGCGCAATATTGTAAAAGGATACGAGGATCTGAATTCTACGTTTATTTAAGCATACTGACGTAGAAAATTTATCAAGTGACATGAAAGGGTGCATCTTGGTAAGTGAAAACTTATTTGATTTTCACTCCACACACTTAAAGATGTCACACATGAAATGTTGAATATTGTCACTTGACAAAATATATCTTGCAAATACTACAAGGCCTGATATAGCCTTTTCAATTAATTTGTTAGCAAGGTATAGTTTTGCTCCTACTAGGAGACATCAAAATGGGATCAAACACATGATCTTATATTATTATAAAGATTGCAGTCTCGATCTTATTGATTATGATGATGCTGGGTATTTAATTAACCCAAACAAATCTCGATCTCAAATAGGCTATGTGTTCATATGTGGGGATACTGCCATATCTTGGAGATACAAAGCAGTCTATCGTAGCCACTTCATCGAATCATGCTGAGATAATAGCTATTCATGAAGCAAACCGAGAATGTGTATAGTTGAGGTCCATGATACATCTCATTCAAGAAAAATGTGGTTTGAAATGTGACAAAATATCCACAATTTTTTATGAAGAAAATACATCATGCATAGCACAACTTCATGGAGGATTCGTAAAAGGAGATAGAACGAAGCATATTTCGCCAAAGCTCTTCTATACACATGATCTTCAAAAGAATGGTGATATTAACGTGCAACAGATTCGTTCAAGTGATAATGTGATTGATTTATTCACCACGTCTCTTCCAACTGCAACTTTCAAGAAGATGATGCACAAGATCGGGATGCAAAAGTTCATTGACTCATCAGGGGGAGCAAATACGCGTTGTACTATTTTTTCCTTTCAAGATTTTATCCCACTGGATTTTCCTTGTAAGATTTTTAATAAGGCAACCGAAATGCGTATCATTAGAGATGTGTACTCTTTTTCTGTCACTAGATTTTTTTTTCACTGAATTTTTTCTAGTAAGATTTTAACGAGGCATATTATCTATCAATGGGAGTGTTATGAATGTATTTACATTATAGTGAATGTCTATCAAGTATATAGATAAGATCTAACTAGATCTATAAGATCTAGTTGATATCTATCAGGATTTGAAGTATCTGTCTTTTAGTCATAAACTAGGAGTAAATTTTCCCTATAAATAGAGGGGTTTTATTCATTGTAAATCTTCCTCAAGATGTCAAGAGAATCCCTCAAGAGAAATAAGAATTACTATCTATTCTCTCTCTACTCTTCTTCTTTATTCTTAATTATTTCATAACAAATAGTATTTAAAAGGAAGTTACGAATAATAAAGTTTACATCAAATCAATAGAAGCAAGATAAATGAATTTTATTATGCAAATTTATCACTTCATTAACATATAATTAGAGAAGAAAAAAAGTTACTGGAAAAAGTGTAATGATTTAATTTGATTAAAGTGTTGATTTAAGTTTGAACCCTCACATGTTATGTTTATATTGATCGGACAAGGATGGTCTATACCCAAAAAAATAAAATAAAAAAAATCATGTGCAATGCCATCAATTTTTGTACCTCATGCCCCTTTTTGCCAAAGTTGAAAACACACCACCAACGATGTGGTGCAGCGGATGGGGCTGTTCCTCCCTTAATCAGAGGTCTCGAGTTCGAACCTTAGGTATGAAAAAATCCTTGGTAGGAAGCGCTTCCTCCCGAATGGGGCCCTACCCGGCGCGAATTCGAATTAGTCGGACTCCAATGCGGGTACCGAACACCGGATGGAAAACCAAAAAAAATAATTGAAAACAGTGTTCGGAGTAAGTACTACTACTATTAATTACTCCCTTCACTTCAAAATAATTAAATTGTTGTAATATTTTTAAATGGTTAAAATAATTGAATTGTTCATTATTCAAGATACATGTTGAATTTTTTTTTCAATTTTACCTTTCATTAACTACATTTTTAGGTTGAGTTGCAAGAGACTTAATTTTCTTGAAAGTTTTTTTCATTAATGTGGCTTAGATTTTCATTGACTATGACAGTTCATATCTTCCCATCTTTTCTCATTCATCTTCATATCAAATTTAAAAAACAAAACTTGAAATAGAGTTAAGAGATTTTATGAATTTTGATTTAGAAGATTCGATTGAAATAGTTCATAATACCATCATGAATGAAGATTCTGTCACACCCCTTTTTTAATCGAAAAAGATTCGATTTTAAAGTTCGAAAGGGTTTTTTATTATCAAAGTGACAAAATGAAGGTCTGTTTCGAAAAGGACTATTTACATTTTTATTCAGTGTCGCCACTTGACATAATCCGGTGTGCCAAGTCACCTTTTGAAAAATCCTTTTCAAAACTATTTTTGACTCTATAACTGATCCGCGAACAGAGATTTTGGCTAAGAAATTCTGTTGACTGAGGGGAAGGTGTTAGGCACCCCTCGATCCCGTGGTTCGACCACGGTCGCTTTGTGAGCGTATCAACAATATTTGACACTACAAATGCATAAACCACACAAAGCACGTGATAAGAATCAATCACGTGAGCAAAACAAAACAATCCAAAATTTAGTGTCCAGTCCAATTATACAACCCAAAGTAAAAAAAAGAAATGTGAAAATAAAAATTTCTATTCTAACCTACCCTAATCCTAATTACGCTCCCAAGCTACCCGATGCCTCGGGCCTTCATCACGGACGTCCTCCGAGTACAAAATACTTCGGGGCATTCCCCGGATAAAATAATACAAGTACTTCAGGGAATTGCCCGACCAAATGGTACAATTGAATCAAGCACGATAAACTAGAGAATATTCAAACAACGTTCCATATCCAAACATTCAACGGAAATTCTTATTCATAGGAATTTTGCCTACCCGAATCAATATTCGCCTATTCATTTCAACGTATCATGATACTATCACATCAGCGACATTTAACGAATCAAAATAAATTAATGATTACTTTTTATCAATTTCAATTCCAACCCCCTTTATTCCCACATGTGTTCAAGTCAACCTCGACCAATCAATTAATTTTCGTCGACCAATTAAACCAACAATGCAGCATGGTTCAACCACAGAATCACAAGTCATATCATCAACAAATTCACTAGTCATAATCATCCCCACACATAACCACAAACAATTTTCAACAAATCAAGATGAAGAAAAAGATTCGGGTTAAAGAAATGGACCTCACTATGACTCGTTGTCGATAATAAAGAAGACCAAAACTTGAACAGAGAACCTCGACAACAAACCTCAAATTCGAACCAACTCAATACAACCCGAACTCGCGGTCCGATTAAAATACTAAATCCACGGAGCGACTGAGAGTATTCAGCAAAACACCGAAGAAGCCACTGAAACAGACCCAAAACAGACCAAAATTAACTTGAAACAAACTAAAATCAGACTCAAAACGGACGGACTCAACCCAAAACGTATCGATATCAGACCCATTTAACCATTCGATCCTAGTTTTCAGCAACAGAGAGGGTTTAAATGGAGTTTTTAAATGGATTTTGGAGTTAATTCTGAGCTGATGAAGTTATTCCCGGTGAAGATCGGCCAAAAAACTTTGATCTCCGGTCAACTTCTTCTTCTCTTGGCGTCCTTCACGTCATCCTCTCCTTCAGTGTGTGTGTGATTAGTGTGTATTCCGTGAGGGATCTGTGAGTGTATGTTGATAGAAAAAAGAGGTGAATCTGTGATTATTCGTGAATAGATTATGAAAAAGGAATGGTTTGCCTCTAGGTCTTGTTTTCCAGGTCCCTTTTTTTTTATAACATTCATTGTGTGTATTTATTTTTTAAGAAAGAAAACAAAAAAAGGTCATGGGATCCTTCCTGGAAGGTTCCCCTTTTTGTCTTGTAGTGTATTTGCTTTGTGGACAAGAAAAAGAGAGAGTGGGGGTCACGTGAGATGGGGTGGTGGTGAGATGGTTTGGTGAGTGGTGAAGTGTTGTTTTTTAATTGGAGGGGTAGGGGTTAGGTGTCCATTTTTGATTGGGTGGGTTGTTGAAATGTTAGAATGAGACAAAGTTTGTTATGACTTGTTATTTTTGGGATAAAAACAAAACAAAAATAAATAAATAAATAAATAAATAAGTAAAAGACGGGGTGGTTATTTATTTTCTTGGGGAAAAATTATAAGAATGGGGTTAAATTGTGTGATATCGAAATAAGAAATATTTTTGACGGGGCCAAATTACGTGTCTACATCATGCCCCCTTTGAATGCAAACACCTAGTGTTTTCATACAAAGAAGTAGACGATGAGGCAAAATTTTGTCCCGATCATTATTCGAAGAAAGAAACAGAAGGAAGAAGGGCAACCGGATCTTGACGGACATCCTAACTACCCACATTATAAGGAAATCAAGTGACCGGTATCTTACAAGATTGGAAGGAGGTGGACTATACCGAGTTGGAGAGTCGAGTGAGGTTCCATCGAGGTTTCGATCTGCGGCTCTGTCATTACATCCAAAATCGAAATTACAAGTTAAAACATAAATAAAATTACAAAATCCTATCTATGCAGCTTTCCTTGACTCTTGACTCGAGTTTTATCATCCTATTCTTCAGACGGGCTCCTGACTTGCAATTTCTTTCAACATGTTGATTGGTTTTCCATTGCTTCACTTCGTTGTTCGACTTTCATTTATTTTCCTTGCTCTTCAGGCGGGCTTCTGACTTGCCATTTTCGTCTTTCAGTTTCATCACTCTGTTCTTCAGGCTGGTTCCTGACTTGCAATTTCTTCAATTTCCCATTTCATCACCCTATTCTTCAGGCGGGTTCCTGAAATCAAAGTAAAACTAGAACAAAAATTATCCAAAACAAAAATTATGATAAAGAAAGATTTCATTTTTGAAAGTAATGTTCCATTCTTCAGGAGGGTCTTGAACAGAAAGTAAATTCCCATTTTTCAGGAGGGTCCAGAACAGAAAGTAAATTCCCATTTTTCAGGAGGGTCCTGAACAGAAAGTAAAGTCCCATTTTTCAGGAGGGTCCTGAACAGAAAGTAAAGTCCTATTTTTCAGGAGGGTCCTGAACAGAAAGTAAAGTCCCATTTTTCAGGAGGGTCCTGAACAAAAAGTAAATTTCCATTTTTTAGGAGGGTCCTGAACAGAAAGTAAGTTCTCATTTTTCAAGAGGGTCTTGAACAGAAAGTAAAATCCCATTTTTCAGGAGGATCCTGAATAGAAAGTAAAATTCCATTTTTCAGGAGGGTCCTGAATAGAAAGTAAAATCCCATTTTTCAGGAGGGTCCTGAACAGAAAGTAAAGTTCCATTTTTCAGGAGGGTCCTGAATAGAAAGTAAAATCCCATTTTTCAGGAGGGTCCTGAACAAAAAGTAAATTCTCATTTTTCAGGAGGTCCTGAACAGAAAGTAAAATCTCATTTTTCAGGAGAATCCTGAACAGAAAGTAAAATCCCATTTTTCAGGAGTGTCCTGAATAAAAAGTAAAATTCCATTTTTCAGGAGGGTCCTAAACAGAAAGTAAAATCCTGTTTTTCAGGAGGGTCCTGAACAGAAAGTAAGTTCCCATTTTTCAAGAGGGCCCTGAACAGAAAGTAAAGTCCCATTTTTTAGGAGGGTCCTGAACAAAAAGTAAAATCTCAAGATATGCTTTCCCAATGATATCTAAATTTACTGAATAGAAACTTTGCCCCTGTTTCATCAAAGAAAGAAAAATTATTCAGTTAACTTAGTGATGGCTTGCAGCACTTGGCTTCCTAGGCATCTGCTCCAGCACTCATTTCTTTCATCTTTGCTTCAGATCACTGACACTTGCCTCTGTCATGTTGCATCATTGACCCAGACCAGATCGGGGGAAATGACTTTGGCTCAAACACTGAGCTTTTATTTCACATGCCTCTGAGATGCACCTTTTGACATCTGATACTCCCATAAATCTAGTAACTTGTCGGTTGATAGACTACATTTGCCTTGCTTCGAATTATGACCATGTTTCTCTCATGTGCTGTCTTGGCTTTTCCTCATGCAATTAGGAAGACTGGTAGCAAGTTTTGAAATTCTTTCTTGCTTGTTTTGACATAGAAAAGACTCAAACATTGTAAAGAATGATGGTGACTTTTCTTTTGATAAAAGACATAAAAGGACGAAATATAAATGTGTGAATAAAAGAAAAGGGCAATGCCCCTCTTTTTAACAAAGAAGAAAACTTATCTGAAGATGACAACCAACTCCAATGACTATGACATGCATTTTGGATTAAGCTGCCTGATCTTCCTATCCAAACTTCCCATTTGTTGCTGAGTTCTTGTCTTTGCCACTGCTGCTTCTTCAAACCCATTAGACTCATATATCTTATTCAATTGACGACATCTTGAAAGATTTCTGCCAACAAGCCTCTTTCTTTTTATTTTCTCAAACTTGCCATCGCCTTACGGTGCCCCTGAGGATTTTCACCCACAAGACTCTCTCATTTATTTTTTTCAACTCCCCATCGCCTTACGGTGCCCGTGAGGGTTTTCACCTATAAGACTCTCTCATTTTTTTTATTTCTCTCAACTCATCATCGTCTTATGGTGCCCGCGAGGGTTTTCACCAATAAGACTCTCTCATTTTTATTTCTTTCTTAATTTCTTATGCTGAGGAAGACAAACGGTGCCCCAAAATGCATCATCGTATCCATTGCATGCTTAGCCTTAACATCATCAAAGATTGATCTGAAGGTCTTTCCTTGGTTGTAACTTGGCTTTTGGATAGGGTTTGAAAGAAAAGGATGGCAGTAGGCTCAAACGACACTTGAAGTGGGGGTGGGATTTACAACTTTGGAATCGACTCAAACGACACATTAGATCATGCCCCAGTTTTGTTGACTGGGTGACTCTAAAAATTTATTTGGTTGGACGGAGCCCGAATAGGGCAGCCTACGTATCTCACCCTCGATAGAGGAGAATCAGGTCGCACGTAGTTCCATCAACTTGTTCTTTGTTTTGGTTTTAAATTTTTTTTCTTCTTGTATTTTTCATACTTTTCTTTTTTTTCTTGACACTTTATTTTTTTACTCTATTTTGATTCCAAAAGAGGAGTATGAAAGAAAAATAAAACTAGGCTCAAACGGGGTAAACAAAGGATGACACAATGTTTGGTTAACAGAATGAAATGCCTTCATCATGTCAATCTTCAAGAATGCAATAAAACCAACAAAGGATAAAATATCATACATAATATCTTTTGACTGCATCTGCATTGATGGCCATCTCTGCCATTTTGCCTTTAATATTTGTCAAATATAAGGCCCCATTGGGCAACACTTTCTTCATAATAAAGGGACCTTTCCAATTTGGGGAGTACTTGCCTTTAGCTTCAACTTGATGAGGGAGGATACACTTCAATACCAACTAATCGACTTCAAAATTCCTGGGTCGTACCTTTTTGTTATACGCTCAAGCCATTCTCTTCTGGTATAATTGACCATGACATACCGACGTTAGTCTTTTTTCATCAATCAAGCTCAACTGTTCCAATCGGGCTTTGACACACTCATGTCACACCCCAAAATCCCATCGGGCCGGACTGGCACCCGAAGCCGAGAAGGCCCGGGAGAACCCGTTCAAATACCTGTACTTTCCCTTACATGTCACCAAAAATTTGGACAGCACTTCATTGCATATAGAAGGATCTAATTACCTGTATCAGCACAACATGCACAAATATATATATATATATATAATACTTGGCCGTTGGGGCCACCACATATACAGATATAACATCACTATATAAACTTCCATGACTTTACCCTTCCTTATGTCTACAAAGCCTCTAGGATATACATGACATAACTAGGGTCGGGAAAAACCCCCGCCCACACATGACTCCTGTACAATAACAAAACATAAGGAACCGACTCGGAAAACTCCGAAGCAAACTGGAGCTCACCAACAATAGTTGTATGACCTGGCTCCTATCTATGCTGTGAATGAGCTGAGGTACCTGTGCCTGTAGCATGAAATGCAGGTCCCCGTGGGGGACGTCAGTATGAAATATGTACTGAGTATGTAAAGCTGTAGATAATCACATATGATATAGGAGCTCAATAGAAATCCGAAACAAGTGAATAAATCGTAATAAGAGTGGACCACACTTACTAGAACTTGTGACAACCTGTACATTGAATTTATTCAATCACTTTACCTTCGTTCTTAACATCTTTGTAATCATTACTGTACTGTACTGTGACCATTAGGCTGCCTCCAGTACATATCAACTGGGATCGACCCATGCTAGGCTTATGCCCCTGGGATACCACCCATAAACACGTAAATAGGGATCGACCCATGCTAGGCTTATGCCCCTGGGATACCACCCGATAAGAGAGAACTTCCATCACTTAGTTCAATTAATCTTTGAGATTGTTATTTCTGTCGCCACCACATTTTTGATACTTTGAAACAACGTTACATCAATAAGAACCAAGTAATAGACCTTCTATACAATAACGACGTAATAAAGACTCATTGGTACATCAACAATGTGTTTCAGAATCATCAATATCACAACAATGAAATAGGAGCCTTTTGGTATATCAATGAAATATTTTGACACTTTATAGAATGGAAACAACTTCGTTGGTAATGTAGAACAATACATGTTTTTGGACAACCTCGGAATCTTACTTGATGGAACATTGGTGTTTTCATGCCAAAGAACATCGTTAGAGTATGCTTTACATACCTCGTTGTAGATTCGGATACCAATTCAACACAACTTCCCGCCTTTACAAATCACTTATCTACAATGAAATGTTTGGCATCTAGTATTAGCAACCCAACACCACAATTCTCTTCCATAATTCCATACAACCAATATTTGCAAAACATTCCAAATACCAACTTGAACAATAGGTTTATGTGTATATATATATATATAATCATCAATACCACATCATCACACCAAATCCCTTCACAATTCAACATAATCCAACATCATTTCCCAATCATCTTTCAACAACAATCAAATAACATACTTCTTATGCTCACATGCATATATATATATACATATCCATATAAATAACACCAACATAATTTACATCCTTACCATAAAATGGCCCTTTTGATTTCGAAGTCCTGTTGGCACAAATAAGGGGTGCTTCTCGAAGCCCTCGAGACGGTGAACACAACTACGGAATCAATTTGGACTTTCTACGGTTGAATCACAAGATAATTGGAGTTGAACTTAGACTAGGGTTTCTTATTCTTCAATAATTTGGATGATAACATGATGGATATGACGCTAAGTATATGTATATAATGACCAATTTTCGTCCATGAGGTGATGGAAAATGACCATATTGCCCTTAAAAATTTAAGTAAATCCGAATCTGTCCATGGTGGACTGTTTTGATAGGCTAAAGTAAATCGACCATAACTCTTTGATACGATATTTTATTTGGGTGAAATTGGTATAGTTGGATAGATAATTCAAAGGTATTTCATTTCATATAAAGTAGGACACCCAGTTCATCCTGTACAAGGAATTATGATCGTTTGAAGTTGACCCTAAAAATCTGTTTTGAGAGGCTGAAGTAAAACGAGTATAACTCCTTACTCAGACGTTGGATTTGGATGAAACCAATTTCATTAGAAAGAAGACTCTCGGGGATTCTCATAGATATGTAGCATCTCACACAGTTCATTTTGTACAAGGAGTTATGATCATTTAAAGTCGACCCAAAAATCTGTTTGGCTGCAGTACTTTTGTGTGCAGAAAATTTCTGCACATTTACTGTTCCTTGCGTCCACCGTTTTCAAGTTTCGAACTTGCTCGCTTATATCCGATACTCATCTGTTTTCAGAAATCTTTTTATCGTTGGAAATCTAACTCGATAAACTTCGCATAGAAACTTCGACGAGAAAATTCCGGTATAAATAAAGTCGATTCCCATACACATATAATCAAACTATACACTTGAAACCATCTCAAAATAATCAATACTCATACTTAAACTCATATATACCTAACTTATGATCAATACATATACTCCAACACATATAACCATGGCTAATGCACGTAATTAAGTACGGGGTGTTACATCCTTCCCCCCTTAAGTACATTCGTCCTCGAATGTGAATGTAGTTATTTAGCCAAAACAAGTTCGAATTCATAATTGATATTCACGTCATCATATAGATATTATGCATATGTAAAAACTTACTTGTTAGCATCCCAGTTCCACTCCTTGCACTTCTTTTTCACCTTTGAACAAATAAGGGTATTTCGATTTCATTGCTTCCTCTGCTTCCCATGTAATCTCTTCCCTTTGTTGATTTCTCCAAAGTACTTTCACCGATGCTACTTCTTTGTTTCTCATCTTCTTAACTTGACGATGTAATATAGCAATAGGCATCTCCTCATAGGTAAGATCTTCTGTTACTTGCACATCTTCAGTAGAAGTAATAAGGGACGGATCTCTGATGCACTTTCGAAGCATCGATACATGAAATACTGGATGCACTGATGAGAGTTCCTGGGGTAGCTCTAATTCATAAGCAACTTGCCCACATCTTCGAATAATCTTATACGGGCCTATATATCGTGGACTCAACTTTCCTTTCTTGCCAAATCTCATCACCCCTTTCATTGGCGATACCTTCAAAAATACCCAATCGCCTAACGAAAACTCTAGCCCTCTTCTTCTACTATCCGCATATGACTTGTGTCGACTTTGGGCTGTTTTCAACCGTTGCTGAATCACCTTGACTTTTTCTATGGCTTGATACACAAGATCCGGTCCGAACATAAGAGTTTCACCCGCTTCGAACCATCCTATTGGTGATCTACACTTCCTCCCATATAAAGCTTCATATGGTGCCATTTTGATACTTGAATGATAGCTATTATTGTAGGCAAACTCAATAAGAGGTAAATGATCATCCCAGCTGCCTTTAAAATCTATAACACATGCTCGTAGCATATCTTCAAGTGTTTGAATGGTGCGCTCTGCTTGTCCATCCGTCTGAGGGTGAAAAGCTGTACTCAGATTCACTTGTGTTCCCAAACTCCGTTGGAAAGACTTCCAAAAGTTTGTGGTAAATTGAGTTCCCCGATCCGATATAATAGAAGTTGGCACCCCATGTAATCGGACTATTTCTTTAACATACAGCTTCGAATATTCTTCAACTGTGTAAGTGGTCTTAACGGGTAAGAAATGTGCGGATTTAGTAAGCCTATCCACAATCACCCATATAGAATCAAATTTTCGAGCTGTACGAGGCAAACCTGTAACAAAATCCATGTTGATCATGTCCCACTTCCAAATGGGCAGATCTATGCATTGCATATAGCCTCCGGGCTTTTGATGTTCCACTTTAACTCGTTGGCAATTTGGACATTCAGCTACAAATTCTGCGATGTTCCTTTTCATGTCATTCCACCAATACATATCTTTCAAATCTTGATATATTTTGGTTGATCCTGGATAAATGGAATACCTTGAAAAATGTGCCTCTGTCATAATCTTCTTTCTTAGCCCGTCTACATCCGGCACACACATTCGGTTTTGGCACTGAAGGACTCCTTCTCGCGTAAGCTCAAATGCCTTGGTCGCACCACTCTGAACGTTCTCCTTAAGCTGTAATAAAATAGGATCTGCATCTTGCTTCTCTTTCACCTCAGCTACTAATGAGGATTCCACGACATTATGCACAATAAACTCCTCGTCCGGAGTTTTGAGAAGACGAACTCCTAGACTAGCTAATTGATGAAGATCTTTAATCATCCCTTGCCTTTCTATAGGTGCCATCATAGCCTTACGACTCAATGCATCAACTACTATATTCGCTTTCCCTGGGTGATACAAACTATCAACATCATAAATTTTTAATAGTTCCATCCACCTTCGCTGCCTCAGATTTAGATCCTTCTGACTGAAAATATATTGTAAGATCTTGTGATCAGTATATATATCAACATGAACCCCATATAAATAGTGGCACCATATTTTTAAAGCAAAGATAACCGCTGCCTGCTCAAGATCATGTGTGGGGTAATTTTTCTCATGTGGCCTCAATTGCCTTGAGGCATATGCTATCACCTTACCATGCTGCATTAATACACATCCTAAACCAATTATCGAAGCATCACAATACACTGTATACCCTTTTGTACCTTCTGGAAGTACCAACACAGGTGTAGAAGTCAACTTATTCTTCAATTCTTGGAAACTCTCCTCACATGCATCATTCCATTGGAACTTGGATGCTTTATGCGTTAGCTTGGTTAAGGGTGCTGAAATGGAAGAAAAGTCTTTAACAAACCTTCTATAATAACCGGCCAACCCGAGAAAACTACGAATCTCCGTAGGCGTTGTGGGCCTTGGACAATTCTTCACAGCTTCTATCTTTTGAGCATCAACCTTTATCCCTTCACTAGATACAATATGACCCAAAAATGCCACCGACTTTAACCAAAACTCACATTTAGAGAACTTTGCATAAAGCTTACAATCACGAAGAGTCTGCAATGCCTGTCGTAAGTGATTGGCATGGTCCTCTTCTGATCTAGAATAAACTAGAATATCATCTATAAAAACTATCACAAATACATCCAGGAATGGTTTAAACACCCTATTCATCAAATCCATAAAAGCCGCAGGTGCATTTGTTAGCCCAAATGACATAACTAGAAACTCATAATGACCATACCGTGTTCGGAAAGCTGTCTTGGGTATATCCTTCTCCTTGACCCTCACTTGGTGGTAACCTGACCTCAAATCAATCTTAGAAAAACACTTGCCGCCCTGTAACTGATCAAATAAATCATCAATTCTTGGGAGAGGATATTTATTCTTAATAGTCACCTTATTCAATTGCCGATAATCAATACACATCCTCAGCGAGCCATTCTTTTTGCGCACAAATAACACTGGTGCTCCCCAGGGGGACATACTAGGCCTTATGAATCCCTTCTCTTGCAAATCTTTCAATTGCTCTTTCAATTCTCGTAATTCTGCTGGGGCCATTCTATACGGCGGAATGGAGATTGGTTGGGTGCCTGGTATTACATCAATACCAAACTCTACTTTTCGTTCAGGAGGCAAACCTGGAAGATCTTCAGGAAATACATCAGGAAATTCATTTACCACCGGAACAGCGTGAAGAGTTGGTGGCTCTGCTTCTGTATCCCTTACTCTAACTAAATGATATATGTATCCCTTGGAAATCATTCTTCTTGCCTTAAAATAAGAAATAAATCTACCTCTTGGCGAGCTAATTTCACCTTTCCATTCAAGGACTGATTCATTCGGAAAATGGAAATATACCTTTTTCGTGCAGCAATCAATTGTGGCATAACAAGACGCCAACCAGTCCATACCCATTATAACATCAAAATCTACCATTTCTAACTCTACAAGATCAGCCATCGTATCACGACCACAAACAGTTACTATGCAGTTTCGATAAACCCTTCTAGCTATAATAGATTCCCCAACCGGTGTGGATACTTCAAATGGCTTAACTAATAGTTCGGGTATTCTTTCGAACTTTCCAGCAACCAATGGAGTAACATAAGATAATGTAGAACCGGGATCAATTAAGGCATATAAATCGAATGAAAAGATAGACAACGTACCCGTAACCACATCTGGGGAAGCCTCTAAATCCTGTCGATCCGCTAGAGCATACGTACGATTTTGAGCCCCGCTAGAATCCGTGGCTCCTCTATCACCTCTAACACGACCCATTGGTTGTGCACCCCTTCCTGAATAAGTCATCGATGATGATGATACAACAAATAACCCCGTAGGTCGTGCCATACCCCCTATGTCCCTTCGTGGGCATTCCCTTATCATATGCCCCGACATACCGCACCAAAAGCAAACATTGGTCCCCAGCCGACATGCGCCCAAATGATACCTTTCATATTTATTGCATGGCTCTCGAGGAGGTCTCGATTGGCTCATATTCCCTTGCCCTTGGTACCCCACTATCCGCGAACTCTGACTCTCACTTCTATGCCCAAATTGATTTCCTCTGGACCCTTGGAACTGTGGTCGGGCACTAGCTGCAGAATAAGAATATAATGGCCTAGGTGGTCTAGCAGAAAACTGTGGTCTGAACCCTTCTTGAGATGCCATGAACTGCCCTGTAGATCTGGCCCTCTTGGAATATCCTCTTTCTGATTCCTGTGTTCTTCTCCTCTGCCTCTGATATTCCATTTTCTGTGCAAAAGCTTGGATCCTCGCTATGTCCATATCTTTGTTCAAAGCGGCAATAGTACAATCCCTAACCAAATACGAATCCAATCCATCCACATACCGATGAACTCTGTCATCCATAGTAGCTATAACATTAGGAGCATATCTGGACAAAGAATTAAATTGAAGACTATACTCCTTCACACTTGTATTACCCTGTCGAAGATTTAAGAACTGATCCGCACGGGCCTGACGAGTCTCATATGGAAGATAATGATCAATAAATGCCTCTTTGAACTCTTTCCAAGTAGCTGGGGGTGCATCAATGCCCCTTGACCGTTTCCAGTCTTCATACCAATATATAGCCTCACCTTTGAATCTATACGTGGCTAACTCCACTGTCTCTCTGCCCGATACATGCATCACCTCTAGGGCCCTTTAGATCTGATCAATAAAGTCCTGCGGATCTTCGTTAAGATCGGATCCGGTAAAAGTAGGCGGATCCATCTTAAGAAAATCCTGTGTTCGAAGAATAGCCGCCCTATCTATACCACTAGGACCTGCAGTAGGAATGGCTCGCCCTTGAGCTTGCCCAGCAACTATACGAGTCAAAAGTTGCACTGCATTTCTAAGATCATGATCAACATCATTAATAGGTGGCTCTGGGGATATAGTTCTCATCCCCCTTATTTCTTCCGGACTGGGGAAAGTTTCTGATGCATGCTCAGCTAGAGCCTAACTTTGATTAGCTGGTATAGTGGGTGCCTTACTAGTCCCCTCTCCGGCAGCCACATCTACTTGCTTACCGGTATTCTTGCTTCTGGTAACCGGTATCATTACTATAATAAGAGAAACAAACTGATTCAGTGGTCAACTATGACTTCAAATACAATATAAGCTCTATCGCACGATATAAGACATGAAGAAAAGAAACAATTCCTAAATGTTCATAGCCTCCTGTTTATAGATGTGGTGCACAACACACCAATAAACAAGACTCTACGTAGACACGGCTTTGTAGACTCACTAGGACGAACCGCTCTGATACCACTTTTGTCACGCCCCAAAATCCCATCAGGCCGGACTGGCACCCGAAGCCGAGAAGGCCCGGGAGAACCCGTTCAAATACCTGTACTTTCCCTTACATGTCACCAAAAATTTGGACAGCACTTCATTGCATATAGAAGGATCTAATTACCTGTATCAGCCCAACACGCACAAATATATATATATATAATACTTGGCCGTCGGGGCCACCACATATACAGATATAACATCACTATATAAACTTCCATGACTTTACCCTTCCTTATGTCTACAAAGCCTCTAGGATATACATGACATAACTAGGGTCGGGACAAACCCCCGCCCACACATGACTCCTATACAATAACAAAACATAAGGAACCGACTCGAAAAACTCCGAAGCAAACTAGAGCTCACCAACAATAGCTGTATGACCTGGCTCCTATCTATGCTGTGAATGAGCTGAGGTACCTGTGCCTGTAGCATGAAATGCAGGTCCCCGTGGGGGACGTCAGTACGAAATATGTACTGAGTATGTAAAGCTGTAGATAATCATATATGATATAGGAGCTCAATAGAAATCCGAAACAAGTGAATAAATCGTAATAGGAGTGGACCACGCTTACTAGAACTTGTGACAACCTGTACATTGAATTTAATCAATAACTTTACCTTCGTTCTTAACATCTTTGTAATCATTACTGTACTGTACTGTGACCATTAGGCTGCCTCCAGTACATATAAACTGGGATCGACCCATGCTAGGCTTATGCCCCTGGGATACCACCCATAAACACGTAAATAGGGATCGACCCATGCTAGGCTTATGCCCCTGGGATACCACCCGATAAGAGAGAACTTCCATCACTTAGTTCAATTAATCTTTGAGATTGTTATTTCGGTCGCCACCACATTTTTGATACTTTGAAACAACGATACATCAATAAGAACCAAGTAATAGACCTTCTATACAATAACGACGTAATAAAGACTCATTGGTACATCAACAATGTGTTTCAGAATCATCAATATCACAACAATGAAATAGGAGCCTTTTGGTATATCAATGAAACATTTTGACACTTTATAGAATGGAAACAACTTCGTTGGTAATGTAGAACAATACATGTTTTTGGACAACCTCGGAATCTTACTTGATGGAACATTGGTGTTTTCATGCCAAAGAACATCGTTAGAGTATGCTTTACATACCTCGTTGTAGATTCGGATACCAATTCAACACAACTTCCCGCCTTTACAAATCACTTATCTACAATGAAATGTTTGGCATCTAGTATTAGCAACCCAGCACCACAATTCTCTTCCATAATTCCATACAACCAATATTTGCAAAACATTCCAAATACCAACTTGAACAATAGGTTTATGTGTATATATATATATATAATCATCAATACCACATCATCACACCAAATCCCTTCACAATTCAACATAATCCAACATCATTTCCCAATCATCTTTCAACAACAATCAATAACATACTTCTTATGCTCACATGCATATATATATACATATCCATATAAATAACACCAACATAATTTACATCCTTACCATAAAATGGCCCTTTTGATTTCGAAGTCCTGTTGGCACAAATAAGGGGTGCTTCTCTAAGCCCTCGAGACGGTGAACACAACTACGGAATCAATTTGGACTTTCTACGGTTGAATCACAAGATAATTGGAGTTGAACTTAGACTAGGGTTTCTTATTCTTCAATAATTTGGATGATAACATGATGGATATGAGGATAAGTATATGTATATAATGACCAATTTTCGTCCATGAGGTGATGGAAAATGACCATATTGCCCTTAAAAATTTAAGTAAATCCGAATCTGTCCATGGTGGACTGTTTTAATAGGCTAAAGTAAATCGACCATAACTCTTTGCTCCGATATCGTATTTGGGTGAAATTGGTATCGTTGGATAGATAATTCAAAGGTATTTCATTTCATATAAAGTAGGCCACCCATTTCGTCCTGTACAAGGAATTATGATCGTTTGAATTTGACCCTAAAAATCTGTTTTGAGAGGCTGAAGTAAAACGAGTATAACTCCTTACTCAGACGTTGGATTTGGATGAAACCAATTGCATTATAAAGAAGACTCTCGGGGATTCACATCGATATATAGAAGCTCACACAGTTCATTTTGTACAAGGAGTTATGATCGTTTAAAGTCGACTCAAAAATCTGTTTGGCTGCAGTACTTTTGTGTGCAGAAAATTTCTGCACATTTACTGTTCATTGCGTCCACCGTTTTCAAGTTTCGAACATGCTCGCTTATATTCGATACTCATCTGTTTTCAGAAATCTTTATATCGTTGGAAAGCTAACTCGATAAACTTCGCATAGAAACTTCGACGAGCAAATTCCGGTATAAATAAAGTCGATTCCCATACACATATAATCAAACTATACACTTGAAACCATCTCAAAATAATCAATACTCATACTTAAACTCATATATACCTAACTTATGATCAATACATATACTCCAACACATATAACCATGGCTAATGCACGTAATTAAGTATGGGGTGTTACAACTCATCATCGTCAATATTTGCTTCCACAATGACTCGAAGAGAGGGAATTTCAACTTCTGCAAGAATGACTGCTTCTGTCCCATACACTAATAAATACGGAGTTGCCCCTGTTGAAGTGCGAACAGTAGTGCGATAACCTAGCAGTGAAAACGATATCTTCTCGTTCCATTGCCTAGACCCTTGTACCATTTTCTGCAGTATTTTCTTGATATTCTTATTGGCGGCTTCCACAACGCCATTTGCCTTTGGACGATATGGTATGAAATTTCGATGTGCAATCTTAAACTGTTGGCACACTTCTTGCATCAAATGACTGTTGAGATTGACATCATTGTCTGTAATGATCATCTTTGGAACTCCGAACCTACTAATGATGTTGGTATGCACAAAATCTACCACAACCTTCTTTGTTACTGACTTGAAAGTTACTGCTTTTACCCACTTTGTGAAGTAATTAATGGCTACCAAAATGAATCTATTCCCATTCGACGTTTTTGGCTCAATCGGTCTAATCACGTCCATTCCCCAAGCTACAAACGGCCATGGAGCAGCCATTGCATGCAACTCAGCAGGAGGAGAATGTATCAGATCACCGTGTACTTGACATTGACGACACTTTCGAACAAATCGAATAGAATCTCTCTCTATAGTAAGCCAATAATAACCTGCTCGAAGAATCTTCTTTGACAAGACATAACCATTCATATGAGGCCCGCATACTCCAGCGTGTATTTAAACCATGATTGTTGAGGCTTATTTTTCATCTACACACCTCAAAAGTTCCAGATCTGGGGTTCTCTTGTATAAGATTCCCCCACTTAAGAAAAATCCGCTAGCCAAACACCTAACAGTCCTCTTTTGATCACTGGTGGCATGTGTTGGGTATTCTCCTGACTGAATGTATCGCTTGATATCAAAGAACCAAGGTTCGCCATCGAGCTCTTCTTCAACTGCATTACAGTAAGCATGTTGATCACGACTCTGTATATCCACTGGATTGATGTAAGCTTTATCAGGATATTGGAGCATTGAAGACAGAGTGGCTAAAGCATCAACAATCTCATTGTGAATTCTTGGAATATGCCTAAATTTTACTGACACAAATCGTTGACTTAGCTCTTGCAAGCATTGTCGATATGGTATGAGCTTCAAATCTCGCGTCTCCCAATCGCCTTGAATCTGGTGGACGAGCAAATCTGAATCCCCCAACACTAATAGTTCCTGGACTACTCTATCAATAGCTAACCTCAAACCAAGAATGCACGCTTCATATTCCGCCATGTTATTGGTATAATAAAATCGAAGTTGCGCTGTTATCGAGAAATGTTGCCCCAATTTAGAGATAACAACTGCACCTATTCCAACTTTTTTTATATTAACAGCTCTATCAAAGAACAACTTCCAATCTGGATCAATATCTATAATGACTTCCTCGACACAGAATACCTCTTCATCAGGAAAATATGTCTCTAGCGGCTCATACTCTTCATCAATGGGATTCTCAGCAAGATGATCTGCCAAGGCTTGGGCTTTCATGGTTGTTCGAGTCAAATATACAATGTCGAACTCGATAAGCAATATTTTCCACTTTGCCAATCAATCTGTCGGCATAGGCTTCTGAAAGATATATTTCAAAGGATCCATGCGGGAGATGAGATAAGTAGTGTAGGATGAAAGATAATGCCTCAACTTCTGTGCTACCCAAGTTAGGGCACAACACGTCCTTTCAAGAAGAGTGTACCTGGCCTCATATGCAGTGAACTTTTTGCTAAGATAATAAATAACCTGCTCTTTTTTGCCTGTTACATCATGTTGCCCCAATACACAACTGAATGAATTATCCATAATAGATAAGTACAAAATCAAAGGCCTGCCAGGATCGGGTGGCACCAACATCGATGGATTTGAAAGATATCTTTTGATTTTATCAAACGCTTCCTGGCATTCTTCAGTCCACTCATTCGCTACACTTTTTTTCAACAACTTGAATATGAGCTCACATGTAGTTGTGAGTTGAGCAATAAATCTGTTGATGTAGTTCAGTCTACCCAGCAAACTCATCACCTTCGTCCTATTCGTGGGCGGGGGCAAATCCTGAATGGCTTTGATTTTCGAGGGATCCAATTCAATTCCCCGACGGCTGACTACAAACCCCAACAGGTTTTCAGACGGAACTCCAAATACACATTTTGCCTGGTTGAACTTGAGATTATACCTGCGAAGCCTTTCAAAGAACTTTCTTAAATCTTTAACATGGTCAACCTGACTCTTTGAATTAATAATCACATCATCTACATAGACTTCAATCTCCTTATTCATCATATCATGAAACATAATGGCATGGATCTCATGTATGTTGCTCTAGCATTGTTCAAACTAAACGACATCACTCGATAGCAATAAGTCCCCCATGGTGTGATAAAAATATCTTTTCCGCGTCTTCATCATCCATAATGATCTGGTGGTATCCGGCATAACAATCCACAAAAGAGGTAACCTCGTGTTTAGCATAATTATCCAGCAAAATATGGATGTTGGGCAACGGAAAATCATCCTTCGAACTTGCTTTTTTCAAATCACGGTAATCAACACATACTCAAATTTTACCATCTTTCTTTGGGACAGGAACAACATTGGATAACCACGTAGGATAACTAGCCACTCGAATGACTTTGGCCTCAAGTTGTTTCATGATTTCCTCTTTGATTTTGATACTTACATCAGTTTTAAACTTCCTTAACTTTTGTTTGACAGGGGGAAGGTAGGATCAGTTGGCAATTTATGAGCCACTAATTCAATGCTTAAACCAGGTATGTCATCATAAGACCATGCAAAAACATCATTATAATCAATTAATGCTTGAATCATTCCATCTTTTAGCTATGGCAAAGCATGTACAATGATTTTAGTTTCCCTAACATCTTCTTGATTCCCTAGATTAATTGGCTCAGTTTCATTAAAATTAGGATTCGCCTTATCTTCAAATTGTTCCAACTCTTTGCTTATTTTCTCTAGTGCCTCTTCTTCATCATATTCCCCTTCTTGCTTCATTATATCTTGATTAGTTTGGATTTTAAGATCCGTCTGAAAATTCTGCATGCATGTCATGTCATTAGAATCAACATAAAAAGAACTGTATAAAGAAAAAGACAAAAACAAAATATATTAGACACAAAATAAGGGGACATTGCATTTCATTAAAAGGGAAAGATAAGAGGGTTTAAACACAAATGACAACAGAATGTAAGCAAGCTAAATTCCGAATTACAACCCTGGAATAACTCGGATAAATAGAAAGAAAAACAAAATTAACTACCAAAACTCCCTTCTAACGGGGAGATGAGTGACTCCCCAATTGTTAGGCTGGACCTTAGGACCTAGGAACTGCACGTCTGCCTTACTGGTACCTTCTCCTGCTTCAACCATGTCAACATCAATCAGCAGGTTCTGGAAGTCATCAACCAATTCAGCGTCAAATTCTACAGGCTTCGTGACATCAATCTTGACAAATGATTCACTGAGTAGCGACATTGGGCGAGGGAGTGACCATGTTTCCTTTTTCCTTCCCTTGGACTTCTTCAAATCTTTAGCCGTAGGTTCAAATCCCAAACCAAAAGTGCCCATGTTCTCTCTCGGACATATGGGACGAACGATACCGTGCAGAGACACTCCCAAACCCTTTTCTGGCATAAATCCATATTTCAAAAGCTCACTCACCATCATGATAGAAACGGAAGACAATTATGGTCCCGGAATAACCAGTCCTTCAAGGATACAATATACTGGTACTGTATTAAAAGTTTGATAGACAAATGTCTCCTCTACATTATTTGTTTCAATTAGAGACAAGGGACAATCTTCGTAGGTGGACAAATCCCCTTCACCGTGAATAACCACTTATTGCCTGTAATGCTTAAACTTGATCATCTAGTGCAATATAGATACAACCGCCTTGGCCTTGTGGATCCATGGTCTTCCCAACAACATATTGTAAGAGGAGTCGATATTCAATACTTGAAACTTTAGGGCGAATTCAACAGGCCCTATAATCAACATTAGTTCTATTTCGCCAATGGAGTTGGACTTTGCTCCATCGAAAGCCCTGACACATACATTGTTGGGCCTGATCCTCTCAACACCAATATTCAACTTTTGCAAGGTGGAAATAGAGCAAATATTTGCGCCCGAACCTCCTTCAATCAAGATATGAGTGACGTAGAAATCTTCATACTTCACAGTAATATAAAGCCCCCAATTATGCCCCGTACCTTCAACTGGTAATTCTTCATCAAAGAAGCTGATCCGATTGACCTCAAAGTTTTTTTCGACCATTTTCTCAAACTGATTTACTGTAATCTCCCTAGGAACATATGCTTCATTTAATACCTTCAATATAATATCACGATGTTACTTGGAATGCAACAACAACGATAAGAGAGAAATTTGAGCAGGGGTCTTATTCAACTGATCTATTATTGAATACTCCGGCAATTTCATCTTTTTCAAAAATTCTTCGGCTTCTTCTTCAGTGACAGGCTCACGATTGGCTTGGGCTTCCTTAAACCTTCAGGCACAAAGCATCTTCCTACCGAGTCAGACCCCCTACCTCATCTACCTCTTCCACGACTTTCTTCCCCTGATAAGCCATCACAGTCCCCTTATAGTTCCAAGGGACCTTTTTCGTATCAACTATCAGAGGTTGGGTCATCGATTTGATAACAATAGGCGCTTCCAGGGCTCCTTTCACTATCAAGATAGGCTTACCCGTAGCTCCTACCACTGTCAACTTAGGTTTATCCTGACTTAAATCAACATATCTTTTGGCACCTTGCACCGTGATCACGAGTTTCTTTATGCTTTCTTGGGCTTTATCTTCTCCCATTCCTTTCTGGATTAATGGCATTGCTTTCAACGACTCTTCCACATTCACTGATTTTTCCTCATTGGTCTGTATTTTGACAATAGGCTTATAACATCTTAACAACTCTTTCCCCTTATATATCAATTCTAACATATTAGTTTCAGCATGGGTTGGCAGCAGATTCTGGTTAATGTTTGGAACCTCCGAGGCCTGGACCAACATCTGATTTGTGTCAATTAAATCTTGGATTGCTCTCTTCAAATACCAGCATTTCTCAATATCATGGCCTAGCACGTCAGAACAATATGCACATCTTAAGGAATAATTAAGATTCCTCAGAGGCGGATTCGAGAGCCTTCTTTGAATTAGGATCAAGACCTTCATCTTTCTCAACCTATCAAACAAGCTATCATATGACTCCCCAAGAGGTGTGAACTAATTTTTGTCCGCCTTCTCTTTCTTATACTCGGGCCTAGGTTGGAAACTGGGTCTGGCGGGGTTTTGGTAATTTGGAGAAGCTGAAGGACGATTTTAAGGGGATTGCGTACGCCATTGCGGGTAAGAAAGGGTTTGGGCATATGGTTGCGCGTTATATACTGGGTACAAGGGTGGTGGAATGAAATATAGTGGGTTTTGAGGAGGGTAGTAATGGTGGGGAGGAATATATGGAGGTTGGGCGTAGGCTTGGACTTGGGATTGGGGATAGGGGTGAGGCGGTCTTTTGGGATAGGAATGGGTTCCAGCTATGATGGTCGCCACATCCTTTTTCTTCTTCTTACCTCCAAACACTCCAGTGCCACCTTGAATCGCTTGGGTGGTGGCTTTCAAAGCGGCAAAACTCACTATTCGGCCGGTCTTGATTCCGTCTTCTATCATTTCCCCCTTTTTAAGGACTTCAATAAAAGACTTTCCCATTGCCAGAAGTAAATGTTGAAAATAGGTCTCATCCTGTGCTTGAATGAAGACCTCTACCAGCTTACTCTCCTTCATTGGAGGCTTTACCCTGGCGTCCTGTTCACGCCACCTTATAGCGTATTCCCTAAAGCCTTTAGTGCTTTTCTTCTTCATGTTGACCAAGGATTTTTTGTCAGGAATCAGGTCGACGTTATATTGAAAATATTGCACAAACTCAGAATCTAAGTTATCCCAGTTGTTCCACTTGTCGATATCTTGATCGACAAACCATTCTGAAGCCAGATCATAAAGACTCTGCCAAAGAAAGCCATGAGCAACTCTTCCCTTCCCCCTGCAGCCCTCAATTGGTTGCAATAACATCTCAAGTATGCCACAGGATCACCGTGCCCAGCATACTTCTTGAACTTGGGCATTTTGAAATCGAGGGGAAGGTTGACGTCTGGGAACATGGAAAGATCTTTATAGGAAACACTCTTATAACCTCCGATTCCCTGCAAATTCCTCATGGCCTGTTCCAAACTTTTCAATTTCCACGCTATGACCTTCTGTTCCTCTGTTGCGACAGGTTTATCCGTATCAAACGGAAATACAGGTGGTTGAGTGTACCCATACGGTTCATTAATCCTCAAAGTAGGCTCCGTGGCATAATACTGATTATCTAAAACCTTCAATACTGGATCACTAGCAAACAAAGGAAGCACAGTTGTCGGATGTATAACATATATGAGAGCTTCAGGTGGTGGCAGATCCACGAACACAGGCGCTGCCGGTGGCGCCGGCTGAGTCGCGGGCCTTGGTTGAGGAACTGTCAGGGGCATACTAGAAGTGCCAGGGTAATATTGCAGCGGAGTGAATCCCGGTGTGTGCTCCGGTGACTCAATGGGAACAGAGAATTGCGCCTGAGAGAGTAGACAATTGGGGATATTCCCAAGATCTTCAGGGAGTGGAGGAAGAGGCATTCCACTAGCCCATGCTCGGTGCAGATCTAGAAATTGTTGTCTAAGTCTCAATACCTCATCATTGCATTCTAAACTTTCTTCCCTGGGATCCTGATCTGGGTCACTGAGTGAATTTCCAATCTCCCTACTAGCCATGGCAAGTTTCGCTTTTGATCTAGTGAAGTACGTATGACTAGACAGAGTGCTACAAACCAACCACTTATCTGAAAGAACATGCTCATCAAAGACAAAACCCGTTAGGATTTAGGTCAGGCAACAAGCATAGAAATCACATTGTATACATCCTAGGTTCATGTACATTTCTACCGGACTTAGAGGGTAATGGGGGCCATTTTAACATCACTCCGATCTTTCTCCTACAACCATTTGCTTCTTTACTCCAATCACACCTCTTTTTTTTCCTTCGTCATCACTTCTCTCATCTCTCGCATCAGTCCCTTTTTTTTTATCTTTCTATTCCTTCTCTCATTATTCTTTCTTTTCCTCTCTTACTGTCTTCTCTCTTTTTATCATTCTTTATGGCTTTTGCTTTTCCTTAAAATAAAAGAAAAATAATGAAAAACCAAGAAACAAAATGATTAGATCGAACCCCAAAAGTAGGTTGCCTACGTATCATGTTGTACATGAATCAGATCTTGCGTAGTTCGGGAGGCATGTGCATAAAATGACAAGGTAGAAGATTTTTTATGATTTTTTTTTCCGATGAAAAATAAATAAAAGAAAGAACAACACAGGTTACTACATTTCATAAAAAGACAACTAAAATCGACTTCGAATTTAACACAACCTTAAAACTAATCAACCAAGACTAAACAACACTCTAGACCCACAGGACGACATGCGTGATATTCCTAATGAAGACCCTAGAGTTAAAAACAAACTTGACACGAACTTTAACAAAGACACAACAATACAATGACAGAAAAATAAAGGACTCAAAATAAAGGATAAGAAATGCCCCTTCAGACTGGTGCTCTATCTGATGACCCTGGTTGAGATGAACCTATTTGTGAAGTTCTTTTTCTCCCATTCAAACTTTGTAGCATATCTTTCAAGGACATTTTGATATTGGGGAAGAAGCTTCTAGCACGTAGTCCTGCCTCTTGGGGAGTACACCTGAAAAGATTTTTCTGAAACCATTGTACATTCGTGAGCAAGCCTGATGACTGAACTCTCAATAACTCTATTTTCCCCCCAAGTTTGCATTTCCCCTGTCATCACTTATACCAGCTTCTTGTATCCGCCCTCTACGTTGTACTGGTAACGGCCTACTTACACCTCGAGGTATGGTTTGTAGCCAAATCTCATATCTCGGAGTGTACCCCGGATTATCCAAACCTTCTTTGAAAGTGTCCACACCCATCTCTGTCACGTGATTCCAGAATTGCTCGTATTTGCTCTCACCTAAGGCTTGGTTCTTAAAGTACTCGACATCTTTTAGAAGATCCACCACTGGTAGAACGTCTTGCAATCTACCCAATTGGCGCATTACCCTAGCAGGAGTGTATGGTCGAGTGCAATTAAGTCCTATCATAACCAAAAGGAGTTGCATCTGACACCCAAATAAGATTGTTTTTGAACGAAGCCATAGACATCTCCATAAAATGTTATCCTCAGTTCTTGACTCGAGAAGTTCAATCCAAGCCCCAATTCCCACGGGTAGCGAGTATTTGGCAACGCGCATTCTTTGTCCTATGAATTTCACTCGATTGGGCATACAACGGTCAATCACATCCGGTCTAATTAGAGAAGGTGCATGCAAATGCTCCATCAACTATAGTTGCAACATCAGGTTACTTCCCTAAAAAAATCTCATCCCTTCTTTCACTTCGGTTAAAGCCTTATATATTTCTGTTAAGATCATAGGTATGATAGTAACCTTGTCCCCTTGTTCCTCATAAAATAAGGCCATCACTACAGATTGCAAACGTGTATTGATACATCTTTATTCTAGTGGAAATACTAAAGTACCTAACAAAGCAAGGGTGAAGACCTCAAGATGCTTTCTCTCCCACTTCTCCTTAGTCATATGAAATTCATCCCAAAAGCAATCAAAACCTTCCAAGGGCCTGAATCTAGCGAACAAAAAATCTAAGAAAACCTACGAATCTTTCAAACAACCCAAATACGTATCTTTACGTTTTAACCCACAACATTGCAAAAACCTCGTGTCAGTATGATTTCGAGCTCGAATCATACCTTTATCGATATAGGGCAAATGCAATAGACCAGATATTTCTGCCAAAGTAGGAGTCATTTCACACTTTCCAAACCTGAACACCAAACTACTCGGATCCCAAAAGGTCAACACAACCTCTATTAGATCTGGACGAGGGGTAATATGCAGAAGTTTTGTAAGATCACCTAATATTTTAATCAGTTTCTGCTGGTCAACATAGTTAAACATGCCCCACCACTTGATTAACTTTTTGGGCACCTTGACAACCATAAAGACTCTAGACTTGGCGGACAAATTCATCCTGTAATAACACATAAGACGTTATTTCCAAAAATTTGATAGGAGCAAAAGATTCCCAACCCTTGGGACTTTGACGCGGACATGTCGAAGGGACAGGCCACTTTATGACTCCAAATTGCCGAACAGTACCACTGAATAAAATCAACATACTTGGCTATGACAAACTAACGACACTAGATTACGAAGAGCAAAATCTAAGCTAAGACTAAGACAAAGGTCAAAAAATAAAGATTATCGGACCCACCACGGATTGCCTACGTATCCCAACCCGAGGGAAGGGAATCAGGTATGCGTAGTTCGTCCTGATTGGACAATTAATGATTAACCAACAGATTGACCCTAACTTAAAATACACAACCAAAGACAAACGAATAAAATCTTTTTTGGGTTTTAATTAGACACTTCAACTAAAACTGACACCAACAATTATGAAGAATTTTTTTTTTGGTAATTTCATTACAGGAAATGTACAAATTTCTACCATTTTTTTTTTTTGCATTTTCTTTTATAAAAACCTACTACTATATAAAAATCTTTTTGGAGTTTTCGAATTATGAATGCTTACTAAAAAAACAAAAGGAAAATCTTTTTAACGTTTTTGATTTTTTGGGAAATGAGCGCAAAAAGTAAAAAAAACATTATTTTTTGAATTTTTGAATTGTGAAAAACAAAAGCCATAAAGAACCCTAAAAACTACCAAATCTTTTTTTTCACTCTCTTTTTTTTTCTTCTTTTTTTCAACAATTTCCTTCCTACACACTTGCTTCTAACTCATGCTTTTTCTCAAATCAGTCTGTCAAATGACCTCTTACCCTCAAAGATGCAACATTTAGCACGTAGGGATGCTTTAAAGGTGAGTTTCCTACAAAGGACCAAGTGGGCCCTGCTAGGTCTT
Source organism: Capsicum pubescens (assembly GCA_030864215.1). Classification (NCBI taxonomy): domain Eukaryota; kingdom Viridiplantae; phylum Streptophyta; class Magnoliopsida; order Solanales; family Solanaceae; genus Capsicum; species Capsicum pubescens. The sequence goes on along the minus strand of CM061549.1, from coordinate 26,425,754 downwards.
CAATATGATACACATAAGCATGACCTAAAAGCTGACCTACGTTGGGGTTCACTAACAAGGCTTTTAGGGGGAGCGTATGGTCGATAGTGGCTGCTTTTCTTTCCACCTACTCCATAACACCGACAGCTCCCCCTCTAAAATAAGGGTGACTCAACTAGAGGTCGTGTACAACACGTGTACTACGGACTTGTTGCAGAAAGAATGACTTGGGTTATGCACATAATGCCAGATATAAAGCGGTAACACATAAGATAAAAACTGTAAACAAAGAGCACGTAGACACTCAACAGTGATAATACAATAACACAAAACAACACAAACAAAATGTCTATACACCTATACTGCCAAACTAAGCCGATACAACTCCAAAATAAATCAGAGATTCTGGGTTCGATCCCCAGCAGAGTCGCCAGAGCGGTCACACCCCTTTTTTAACCGAAAAAGATTCTATTTTAAAGTTCGAAAGGGTTTTTTATTATCAAAGTGACAAAATGAAGGTCTGTTTCGAAAAGGACTATTTACATTTTTATTCAGAGTCGCCACTTGGCATAATCCGGTGTGCTATGTCACCTTTTGAAAAATCCTTTTCAAAACTGTTTTTGACTCTATAACTGATCCGCGAATAGAGATTCCGGCTAAAGAATTCTGTTGACCGAGGGGAAGGTGTTAGGCACCCCTCGATTTCGTGGTTCGACCACGGTCGCTTTGTGAGAGTATCGGCAATATTTGACACTACAAATGCATAAACCACACAAAGCACGCGATAACAATCAATCACGCGAGCAAAACAAAACAATCCAAAATTTAGTGTCCAGTCCAATTAGACAATCCAAAGTTAAAAAAAGAAATGTGAAAAGAAAAATTTCTATTCTAACCTACCCTAATCCTAATTACGCTCCCAATCTACCCGACGCCTCGGGCCTTCATCACGGACGTCCTCCGAGTATAAAATACTTCGGGGCATTCTCCGGATAAAATAATACAAGTACTTCGGGGCATCCCCCGGCCAAATGGTACACTTGAATCAAGCACGATAAACTAGAAAATATTCAACCAACGTTCCATATTCAAACATTCAACGAAAATTCTTATTCATAGGAATTTTACCTACCCGAACCAATATTCGCCTATTCATTTCAACGTATCATGATCCTATCACATCAACGACATTTAATGAATCAAAATAAATTAATGATTGCTTTTTATCAATTTCAATTCCAACCCCCTTTATTTCCACATGTGTTCAAGTCAACCTCGACCAATTAATTAATTTTTGTCGACCAATTAAACCAACAATGCAGCATGGTTCAACCACAGAATCACAAGTCATATCATCAACAAATTCACCATTCATAATCATCCCCACACATAACCACAAACAATTTTCAACAAATCAAGATGAAGAAAAAGATTCGGGTTAAAGAAATGGACCTCACTATGACTCGTTGTCGATAATAAAGAAGACCAAAATTCAAATAGAGAACCTCGACAGCAAACCTCAAATCCGAACCAACTCAATACAACCTAAACTTGCGGTCCGATTCAAATACTAAATCCACGGAGCGACTGAGAGTATTCAACAAAACACCGAAGAAGCCGCCGAAACAGATCCAAAACAGTCTAAAATTAACCCGAAACAAACTGAAATTGGACTCAAAATGGACGGACTCAACCCAAAACGTATCGATCTCAGACCGATTTAACCATTCGATCCTGGTTTTCAGCAACGGAGAGGGTTTAAATGGAGTTTTTAAATGGCTTGGAGTTAATTCTGAGCTGGTGAAGTTATTCCCGGTGAAGATTGGACAGAAAACTTTGATCTCCGGTCAGCTTCTTCTTCTCTTGGCGTCCTTTATGTCATCCTCTCCTTCAGTGTGTGTGTGATTAGTGTGTATTCCGTGAGGGAGCTGTGAGTGTATGTTGATAGAAAAAAGAGGTGAATCTGTGATTATTCGTGAATAGATTATGAAAAAGGAATGGTTTGCCTCTAGGTCTTGTTTTCCAGGTCCCTTCTCTTTTTAATAACATTCATTGTGTGAATTGATTTTTTAAGAAAGAAAACAAAAAAAAGGTCATGGGATCCTTCCTGGAAGGTTCCCCTTTTTGTTTTGTAGTGTATTTGCTTTGTGGACAAGAAAAGGAGAGGGTGGGGGTCACATGAGAGGGGGTGGTGGTGAGGTGGTTTGGTGAGTGGCGAGGTGTTGTTTTTTAATTGGAGTGGTAGGGGTTAGGTGTCCATTTTTGATTGGGTGGATTGTTGGAATATTAGAATGAGACAAAGTTTGTTATGACTTGTTATTTTTTGGATAAAAATAAAACAAAAATAAATAAATAAATAAGTAAAAGATGGGGTGGTTATTTATTTTCTTGGGGAAAAATTATAAGAATGGGGTTAAATTGTTTGATATCGGAATAAGAAATATTTTTGACGGAGCAAAATTACCTGTCTACAGATTCGATTGAAATAATTCAGGACACGATCATGAAAGACTCGGCTGAAAAAGTTCAAGACACTATCGTTGTAGAGTCAATTGGAAAAGTTCACGACCCTATTGTTGATGAATAATTTGATTGAAATAGTTTAAATTGTTGAAGACTCAATTGAAATGGTTTGACACTAATATTGAAGATGAAATAAGGATTATATTATAAATTTATCTTTTTAAATCTAATTAGAATAATTTAAGTAAGTATTGAGAGTTATTATCATGATTATTAATGTTTTGAAGTTTGAAAATAATGAAAAAAAAATGATTAATTTATGTCTTGCCTTTTTTTTTTTTTTAAAGAAATGTGTCATACCCCAATAATTCATGTATTTTGAAACAAGGGGAGTATTATTTTCATTAGCGTTAAATCTTGAGTCGTCTTATGGTTGTTAAAATTTGAACTATATTACTCCTTTGAATAGTTAATTGTCCAAAATCCAACTGTTAATTATCATAGGCTCGATAAATTGTTGTTCTAATTTATTTATTTTTAGTAGTTTGGTGGACTCTTGTACTTGGTCTGCTTTGTAAAGTGGATATTTCTACTTAGTCCTTTGTCATCTAAACCCCCAACTTAATAAAACTCAATATTTTAAACCTTTTTTCGGTGTGTGTAACACAACTGCCTCCACGTTAATTTCCACGTCACTTCTAAAATTACATTAAATTCCACGCCATTTTTAAAATGCTACATAAGAAATTAAATATTAAAATAAATCTAAATATATAATTTATTTTATAAATTGTAGAAAAATTTAAATAATCATATTTTTATTTTTGCTCACAAATTAAGCATCAAAATCATTCCACATAATTAAAATTCCTCTCCAACTAATTTAAATTTTTAACTATAAATTCATATATACAAACATAATGAATTTTCAATTTTTAAATTTGAATATCTGTAACAAATTCACAAAAACTTTAAGTTTTTTTAAGCTTATTCATGAAATTCACTAATTTTTTCAATATATGTCATCACTCACTTTCAATTAAAAAAATAATAATATGAAAAGATTTGAATTGAGAGAAAAAATTACAAAAATAAAATAAAAAGTGAGTTGTTTTTTTGGTTTGGGGGGGGGGGGTTTCTTTAGGGGGGGCTGGTGCATTGAGGGGTAAGGGGTTGGTTGCTGTGAAAGAAGGGGGTTGGGGAGGGCTGTAGGTGGATGAGGGCTGGTGCGTTGGGGGTGAGGGGTGGCTGGTGCGAAGGAAGGGGGTGAGGGAAGGGTTGTAGGTGGTGCCGGGGTGGAGGCTAGGGGTGGGGGTGTTGGATGGGGGTGGGGTGGGAGGTGAGGGGTAGGGTGGGGGGTGTTGAACGGAAGTTGGGCGGGGGGGAGTGCTGGACGGTGGGGAACTTTAAAACCGTTTAAATTTTTTTTAATATTTATTATTTTTAAATTTTAAAAAATATTTTTAAATTAAAAAAACTGTACCACGCGCTTAAAAAACACATGTAAACACGCGTTTTGTCAACTCAGACACGTGTTTTGCCAACTCACTAATTTAATGTCACATATGCATAAGAAGAGTTCAAAATATTAGATTTTGATGGGTTGAGGGGCTCAGATGACAAATGGCTAAGTAGAAGTATCCACTTTACAAACAGGAACAAGTACAGGGGTCCAACGAGCTATTTTGCTTTTTTTTTTAAATGTGAAAATATTTTCAGTACTGATAGGAAGGTACGGAGGATTCAGATTAGGATAAAGGGTTAGTGGGTAGGAGTGTTGTAGCAGGGAAGAGTGCTTTGTTTGTATGTGCGCCTGAAGTTTTTGTTCGTGATGTTTCGGAGATGTATATGATTTTGGATAGGTAGTTTATATTAGTATATGTCTTGTTTCTTTTATTATCTAGCAGTGTGTTATCCTATTTAGTTGTGTGCTTTTATGTTTTTTTTTTTTTTTGTTATACTGTTATTTGTCTTGAGTCGGAATCTATCGAAAACAAACTCTCTACTTCATCTGAGATACTAGTATGAATTGCGTACACTTAATCTTTTCCAGGGAATATACTGAATATGTTGTTGTTGTTTTTGACCACGACGACTCTTGTTACCAGTAAGGAGACTAACTAACTTTTTTAATTTAGACTAACTCTTGAATTAATATTTTCAAACGTTAATTCTTAATTTCTTTCTTTAATTTTCATTCAGTTTATAATATTTATTTGGGGATTTGACTAATTTAGATTTTTATGATGAAGTTTCGCTTTGTAGGTAAAACCCTTTGTATCAAAGACGGTTTCACATTTATAATTAAAAATAAAGAAATACTCACTACTCTATCACGACTTTTTATCTTTGATAGTAATTCCACCAATAGTCTATATTGAATGAACTTAATAGGTTTAACCCTAGTCTAATACTAGTATATTTATTTATGAGTTTGGCCAACTTGTTTTCAGCTTTATTTTTTCCCCTCCATAAAATTTAGCTACCCCCATTATCACTGCATTAAATTCTGGTCCCAAAATGCGAAAAACGAGTTAATTCCATAACTGTCCAAGTTCAATGAATCTAAGCTTTCCTTTTTTTAAAAAAAATAAAATATAAATCTTTTACTATTTTTTCCTTTTTAAATTTTAATTATGGAATTCTGAGTTGAAAAAATAAAAATTAAGATTAATATATGGCTAACCCTCTAAACTTATCATTTCATCTGCAGTTTTACATACTCGAACCAAAACATGTTTCAATTGAATATTTTAATAAGTGTTTAATTAAACACTTTCAAATCAAATTTCGAAAAAAAAATATGTGTATTTTTATTCGTCTATTAAATAGTTAAGTTAATCACATAAAATATGTAATCTTCTTTAATTATAAACATCAACTTGATCAAGTAGAAAACACCCGGGTTTTACAACTAATTGAGGTAATAAAAGGGGTGATCTTGTGGTTCTTGGTCTGTGAAGATGCTTTATTAGGTGCTCCATTTTATTTTTTCATTGAGGCCAAATCTAAACCTGTGCTCAATAGATAGGTGTCCATACACTGATAAGGGATTTATGGATTCTCGATAAGAGAAGAGTCGTGGTGGTCCGTTTCGGACCGCCTGGATTCCATGAGTGAATCAAAAGTTGGATCTACATTGGATCTCACCCGAATCGCCTCATCTATCCTCTTGAGGAGGAGTTTGGTTTCAAATTTCGGTTCGAACAGGAGGAGTACACCATGCTAATGTACCTTGGATAATCCACATCTCATGGTGGCTGAGAGCCCTCACAGCCCAGGCACAACGACGTAATTATCAGGGGCGCGCCTTACCACTGAGCTAATAGCATGTCTTGCGAGCCTCCTACTGGGGCGAGCGCTTTACCACTAAGCTAATAGCCTGTCGTGCGAGCCTCCCACTGGAGGGCCCTTATGCCAAAAGCGAGAGAAGCCCCATTCCTCTCTTTCCTTTTTCTCACCCGCATGTCGCCACATGGGGGAAGCATGAGACGTAAAAAAGGAGGTTGTTTAACTACCTAATAGATGAATAAGAATATACACGCATAAAAAAAAAAGAATTGAAAGTGTCTAATTAAAATATTTTATCAGAAGTTAGTGTTTAATTGAACATAGCTTAGTTCAATTGTGTAAATAAAATATTGTGATAAATTTTAAAAATTGACTATGTATTAAGCATAAATATTATTTGTATTGTTCTTTAATATCATGTACGCATGCCACTAACATTTACGGAGTTGGGAGCAAAAATGAACACTTTTTCAGTCTTAGGAGCTAAAATGGACACTCATTTTATTTTGGATACAAAACGGACAGTTTGTCCATTTTGGGGCAAACTGCAACTAACACTATTTACTGAAAACGTTTGGGTTAAATTTGTTATTGTGGTTTGCCCAAAAATGGGCAAACTACATTTCTTCTTGTGTGAATAAGAGAATCGCTCGAAGTCTGAAAATATTCCAATTTTTTTCTTCACGTGAATTGCTGAATATTCCTGAAAATTAGATTTGTCATTTCAATGAGAAATTTTCACTTATAAATATGTGTTGTTGTTTACCATTTATCTCATTCATCTATAGCAATTTTCATTATTCACTGAAAACTTTTTTATAAGGATAAAAATAATGAGTGACACTGTTAGGGTTAGTTTATTTTGGGGTGGAGAAGTTTTATACGAAGGTGGTTCCGTTAGATATAGTCTTCCTGCGAAAACGATTCAAGTGTTTCCAATAACACTCAAATATGAACGTCTTGTACGTCTTTTTCAGAGGAAAATGAAGGTACATGATGCTGAACTTTCTATTCTTATCACTGGTCGATAACTCATATCAATAATGGGTAACAACCATATAATTTTTGAGGATACTCGAATTTGGAATGGTGACTCTTTATTAGCTTTTCTTCGTAGTCCTGAGATTTTTGGTAACCAAATGCGTTTAGCAACACTTGATATGTATGCCAAAACGCAAAGCGCTATTCAGGATGAAGAATCATCTGATAATGAATTTTATATTCGAAATAGTACGTGTTTTACTAATTTCAGTGTTGGTTGGCCAAACAATTCTATTCAACAACAAACAGTAGTAGGATTTGATAGAGAAAATGACGGTTTGGCTTCACTAAATCAACATAATGTCCATTGGAGTTCTCAAAATTGTGAGTTTGGAGAACCGAGCAATCAAGAATCGACTAACCTATATTATCACACTCCAATTGAATCAATGGATAGGTAAAGACATTATATTTTTTAAAGATCGTTATATATATGTTTCAATAAAAATATTTTATTGAGCCAAACTTAATGTATAAACAAAGATGTTTTTTTTTCAAAAAAAAATAATAATGGGGTTTGTCCATAATGGACAAACCCTAGTTTTTGTTTTTTTTTTTTAAATGAAGTTTGCCGATAAATGGACAAAAACCATAACTTTTTTTTTTTAAAAAAATTGAATTGAAAAACCCTAGAAGTTTTATAATTCTATTATTTTTTAGGTTAATCATCTACCCAGACAATCCTACATTGACTCAATTCACGAAAATTATGAACAATGAGGAGCTAGCTAATGACACAGCTGATCATGAATCCGATAGAGATAGTTTAGATGATGATGATCAAATGTCGGATGATGATGATAATTCAGATGAGGATGATAGCACTATTCCTTCACACGATGATAGGGATAATTATCATCCTGGCGTCATTTCTTATTTGAATCACATAGATGAAGGTCCAAATGATTTTACATGTTTTAGAGATAATGATTCTGTTCGGACTGCACTATGGAATCCTGAAAATCATAAATATCTCAAGTCAGGTAAGATATTCGATCAATCATATTTTATATATTTAGTCTTTTAATTTTAACTATTATTGTTTGACAATATTTTATATATTTATATAGGTATGATATTTCAAAATAAAAAACAAACAAAAGATGCTCTAAGAGGACATTGCATTGCAATGAAGAAAGAGTATATTTGTGATCGATCCAAAGCAAAAAAATGGAAGGTGATTTGCAAGTGGAATGAAATGGGTTGTAAATGGATGATTTGTTTTAGAGAGCTTCCAAGTGGTTTGTGGGTGGCCGAAAAAATAATCGAGAAGCACACTTGTTTAATAGATGACTATAAAGAGGATCATTGTAATTTTAGTAGCAACATGATTGCTACTTTGTTGATCCCATCGATTATGAGTGATGCACAACTTAGTATTAAAGCGGTTCAGGAAGTTGTGAAGTTGAAGTTTAATTATACTCCGAAGTATAGAAAAGCCCAAAAAGCTCGTAGGAAAGCTTTTGTAATGGTGTATGGTGATTTTGAAGGTTCTTTCAAAACATTGCCTCGTTACATGACTGCCTTACAACATTTTAATCGGGGCACTGTTATTGAGTGGGAGTTCGAGTCAACTACAATGCAATGTGAGAAAAATTTTAAATTTATCTTTTGGGCTTTTAAACCAAGCATTGATGAATTTAAAAGTTGCAGGCCTGTCATCTCAATAGATGGCACTCATATCAATGGTAAGTATGATACTAAATTGCTAATCGTTGTTGGAATAAATGCAAATGGCAATATCTTTCCACTTGCATATGTTGTTGTTGCATGCAAGAGCTTAGAATCATGGACATGGTTTCTTACGTTATTGTGGAGGTATGTTGTGTTTGATCGACGAGGTATTGAACTTATTTCTGACCGTCACTCAGGTATACTACAATGTATCCAACAACATGCATGGTTACAACCACCCTTCACATATCATAAATTTTGTGTCCGACATCTGAAAGCCAACTTTAACAGAAAATTCTTGAACAGTGATCTTGAGAACTTAATGTGGTTGGCGGCTACAGAGCATCAGGAGAATAAGTTCAAGCAGCGTATGAGGCAAGTAAAATTAATATCACCTGCTGCACATGCATGGATAAATGATTATCCTTATGAAAAATGGACATTGTACAAGGATAATGGTTATAGATGGGGGCTCTAACAACCAATGTATCTGAGTCATACAATAGTTTATTGAAGAAAGCTCGTGAATTTCCTGTCACTGCCATGGTTAGACTGGCTTTTAAAAATCTTATTGATCGATTTGGTGATAGAAATTGCCTTGCGGAATAGTTAATTGTTGAAAACAAGCATTGGTCACTCAATGTTGAAACAAAATTTCTAGAATATTGGGAATGAGCCAAGATGCAGTACAATACCGTCAGTGACATTTTTGAAGTTTTAACATTTGCTCATAATGGCAAGGGTGGAAATGTGCACATAGTCACTTTCGAAGAACGAAAATGTTCTTGTAGAGAATGGAGAAATTATCATATGCCATGTTCACATGCCATAAAACTTTGTGATATTCACGGCATTGACCCGAAGTCCCTTGTTGCTAAGTATTACAGTTCATAGTATTACAAGCGAGCTTACTTGGGTATATTCTATCCATTGGGTGCGGAGACATTTTGGCCACCTTCTCCATTCAATTTAATTGCAAATACTCAATATCTGAGAATTTCATAGTACTAAACTTCATAAAAATGATATGGACATTGCTCCAGGTCGCATGGCACAAAGATGTGGCTTATGTAGGGAAATCGGTCATAGGAGGACTCGTTGTCCTCGTCGACCTCAGTAGTTTTTTCTCTAATATTAATCTTGTATAATTATGTCTTTTTTAATTTTGTTCGCAATAAATTTTTGTAGTGCTGAAAATTAACTGCAAGCAAAAATAAAATAAACAAAAAAGAGTAATTTTATTTAAATGAATCTTGTGAGTACAATTCCGTGACTCTCTTGATTCTTCTCTTCTAAACTTAGAAATGATTCTAGGGCCTTCAGTAGCATTTTTCTCGAATCGTTGGATGATTTGGACTCCTAGAGACGTATTTTAATCGTCGGTAATGTCCGAAAGTATTTTATTGCTTTGGAATAATCTCCGGGAAGAACTCCGTTGATTGCTCCTTGCAAGAACTTGATAGTCAATGCCGACGTTGTCAATGCTTATCAAAGTCCTCTTTTCAGAATCCCTCCTTTTTTTTTCTAGAATATTATGTTACCCCCTATTTATAGTTGTAGGGGTAGGCCTAGTTGCTTGTGATTGGCCGAAATATGTCACTTTGACACTTGGCGCCTTTTGACTGGTTGTTGAACTTGAATGAGATTTCCACATCATTTGTACATTTGGCGGCGTCTCATTGGTTTTGGGTTTGACTGGGATGCCACGTCACTTGATGAGTTTGGGTTTCAAAGTGAGATGGACCTTGATGAGGAATAAAATTAGCTTATTATTTTTTTAAGCCCAAAATAATTTTAGACCCAATAAATTATGGATCAAATTTAAATTTTATATGGATTTGATCCAATAAATTTTACGTGTCTACATATGCCCCCTACTTCAAGGTTGGCCAACGTGTAGGCTTGCCGAAACTTGGCGGCGAGACTTGAAGTACTCATGAATGTGTTTTCATTCTCGTGACTTCAAAGGTATTTGTTTCTCACCAGTGCACCCTAGTTAGACCAATACTTGCGAGTGGTCTAAAATTTTCGTCATATATTTTCACATAGCGAAAGTTCTTCTCTTGATTAAGCGTGAAATGAATGACCCTTAATATTTGTTCAAGTCATTACACACTAGACAATATTGAGGCCCCTCCATATGGATTTGAAATAGGACCATATTGAGTAAATCCTTAATTTACTGCCCCTTGCATGTTAGTAAAGATTCTTGAATTGAACTTTTGAATCAAACAAATATTAACTTTCCTTTGGTGCTCAAGAAGAATCAATTTATTTTCAAAGAAATCTTTCAAACATGGTAATTTTCTTTTAGCTACTTGAAAACTTGAAATTCCCAGAGATTTTTTTCTTCCAATCTTATTACAACCTCCCTTATATATGAAATTGAGATTTTCACCAAAACTTCTATGTAAGATTTTTTCTTGTAGAAAAAATTCATCAAAGCACTTGGTAGCCACAAAGAAAAGTGTTCGACTGTGCTTGATTGCTAGACTGTGAAGCTGTGACCTTGCCCGATACGATTGAATCCACAAACTGCTCCTCAGGTAACTGTAACTTTCATAGCAGCCCGTTGCCTTTTGCTCGCTCAAATTTGTACGATTGCAATATAAAATAGCAACTAAACAAAAATTTGCAGCCAAGTTTAACCTGTGTTGCTATAGTTAATTTTTTTTCTTTAACACTCAACTTCAGGTTCTCTTATTTCCCAACTTGTGCGTGTCCATAACGGTTAATCTCTATTCTTTTCTTGATCCTCAAGAACGACGTAGGGTGCTCTCGGTCCCCAACAATGACTTGTTTCAACGACCGCGAAACTCCATACCCTCGCCTTGAGATTGTGAAAAGCAAACCAGATTCGCATGCAAAACTCCTCACTTTGAAAGTTCATCCTCCGGTGATTGGCACCTTCTTGCATTAGAAAGCCGCTGGAAACTTCCCTCCATCTCACAGAATGGTAAATGACAGAAACTAAGGACGTCATGGATAACTTTTCGGGCAAAATGATGACTGAAAAAGTTCTCCTTTTGAAGTCTTCTACACATCAAAATATTGTTGTTGCGGGCTTACCTAGCTGCAATGGGAGCCTTGGCGGTTGGCGTGTTCCTCCCTGCGGCTTTGGAAAGGTTTGATATACATCTGGCTACTGGGAGTGTGGATAGAAGACGTTCTTGCCCATAATAAGGAGACCTTAGAGCGCAACAAGACTAATGATGTTGTCTTTGCTTCATTGTTCATGCATGACCATAACGAGAATGTGCTCCAAGCCTTCTATCAAAATTGGCGTCCATCCACCAACACAGTTTCTATTTTTATTGGAGAGTTGTCCATATCTTTATGGGACTTGAGAAACATCGGAGGTCTTCATGTTCATGGGTCATTTTATGACGAAGTTATTCCCTCGGCTAAGGAGTTGACATATGTGGATGACAAAGGGAAGCCTTTTCTCCCTAGAATCTTCTCACACTTATTTTCGGCATTCTACCAACTTACAAAAGGTGTCATTGATGATGTCTCTTTTCTTGATTGGACTAATTTCTGGTTTCGAGGACCAAGAAAATACGTTGAGCCTTCACAAAAGATGTCAAAAAATCGAACGAAGCCAAGGATGAATCATGACCCATTGGGAAATATTGACATAAATTTTTTACCATGAACCGAAGAAGAGAATACCCCTTTTGTCGAGTTAGGCGTGGAAGAATCACTTGGAGATGAAGCTTCTTTGATGGCTTTCCTTGCATGTTGGCTCTGTAAATTTTTACTCCCATTCTTCTCCTCTTTTTGTTCTTTTTTCACAATTGAGCTTTCGGGCACTTTGGGGCGTCTGTGGAAGAAGCTTCATAACGCATCGTGGAGGTGTCTGAATCATGAACGACTTGTAGTATTGAAAAGTAGACTCGCGAGGCTACGTTCTATGCCAAAATCATGCTCAATTTATCTCCAGATCTGCCCAGGTATCGTTTCAAAATCAAACCTTCAGTTCTGTTTCGTCACTATTTACTTGCTTTGTGCAGTCTCACGAAAACTCTCATATCTTGACTTAGGAACATCAAAATCATGATCCGTTTTTTGCGTTGGAAACTAGACTCATATATCTACATATAACTCAGAAACCAGCATCAAATTGCATCTGAATCGTCCTAGATATTTCTCCAAAAATGGCCTTCTAATCTTGTTTCGCTAGTTATTTCAGCTTTGCGCAGCGTCACGATAAATTCCATATCTCGACGTGAAAGGATTGGAATCAGGTGCCGTTTTTTGCATTGGAAATTAGAATCGCAGATCTACTTTATACGTAAATTCATCAGTAGAAAACTTTTATATTTTCTCAGATACTTTTCCAAAGTTGCAACCTAAATTTTGTGATACTCTACTTCTCATCAAATTTTGGATACTTCATAAATTTCATCTTCTACATCAAGTTTTGGGCCGCATCACTTCCGCAATATGTTGAAGGCCATACTAGAGCAATATTCAAAGTACCACAAGTCTTTTCCTTATCGAGAAGACTTTATTGCTTGAAAAATAATGAAGAATCTTTTTGCCTTAAGAACAACATCTTCAAAGGACTCCAAATATGCATTCAAGTTTCATACTTTTTTTTTTAGAGCCGTTCACAGTTTATACTCATGCGGTCCAGGAGTAGGGGTGGGCATGGATGGTACGGTAAAGTATTTTAAACTTCGGTTTTCGATATCTAAAAGAACAATACCATTACCATACCAAATTAGTTTGGTATGGTTCGGTATTTTTAAATTTGATTTTAGTATTTTACGGTATGGTAATTTGGTAACCATACTTTATTTGATTTCTAATTACATAAATTCATATAAAAAAACTATAACTTTAAATTTTAAAAATGTCTCAATCATGTTAGGCTAACAACTATCTTTGTTAAACAATTGCACAAAAATAACATTTCAATCACGATTGAATAGTCCGAGATGCAAACTCTGAACAACAATACCTAAACTTAAGCATAGTACTCCTAAATAATAAGTTTTTCAAAAAAATTATTTCTGAATAAAAGCTACTTTTGTGTTCAATTGGTTAATGGATGATATATAAATATATTTAATAATCTTAAATATAATATATATATAGTTATTAAAAAACTTCAGTGCGGTATACGGTATTTCGGTATTTATTGCATAAATACCAAATACCGTACCAAATACCAAAATAATTTAAAATTCCTACCAAATACCATAACATCCATACCGCGGTATAAAAACTTTCGGTTTCAGTCTGGTATTCGGTATATACCATACCATGCCCACCCCTAGCTAGGAGTGATTTGACTTGTTGTTTAAGCTCGTGCATCAAGGAATATTTTGACTTGCAGTTTAGTCTCGTGCATCAAGGAGCAGTTTGGCTTGCAGTTTAAGCTCGTGCGTTGAAGAGCGTTTTTGACTTGCAGTTTAGGCTCATGCATCGGGGGCATCTTGACTTGCAGTTTAGGCTCGTGTATCGAGGAGCATATTGACTTGCAGCTTAGGCTCGTGCATCAAGGAGCAACTTGATTTGCAGTTTAGGCTCGTGCATCGGAGAGCATCTTGACTTGCAATTTAGGCTCGTGCATCGAGGAGCATCTTGACTTGTAGTTTAGACTCGTGTGTCGAGGAGCATCTTGTGGAAGAATTCTTGTAATGTAACTTTCCTTCCAATCATTTGTAATGGAGTATGGTTGCACTTCAGTTTGGTATTTATTTCCCCCATTGGTTGAAGCAGATTTGCACTTGATCTTGTGTTAACTTTTGAAAGTTAGAGTTTAGAAGCCCTTTGACATTTTTTCTTTTGCGAGCGATCAATGTCCAAGTATCACCCTTCTTGCTATTGGAGAAGCCATTTTGCATGGATTTGCTCGTTCTTTTCTTCAAGGCTGGAACCCCAATTGGGTCAAAGCTTCCAAATTGTAGCATGTTGATTTCTTCAACTTTTGGTGATTCCACAGAGTGCATGACTTGTAGAGCTTTTGCAATTGAACCTTTCATATGGTGCAGTTTGACGCTAACATGATTTGCATCAACTGTATCGCCATCATCAATGATGATCTTTCCCTCTTTCATTAATGTCATGATCTTTCCTTCAAGATGAAGCATTTTATGGTGTGATGACCAACAATGCGGTGAAATTTACAGTATTTAGGATCATCAACTTTGTTTGATTCTTCAGGTCACTTTGACTTAGGGAATTCAATGACTTCTTTGGCTAGCAACTCGTCAAGAATCCCAGAAACATCAGAGTCGGGAAAAAGATATACCCTTGCTTGTAACTCCTTCAAGGTTGGTTGATTTTTTACCTCTCGCATTTGTTGTTTTGGAGCTTTCTCTTTTAACTTTTGTCCTGTGGAGGCCTTCGTAAAACTCACAGTTGTCGTCATAGATTCCCCAATTTGATCTTCAGATGAGTCTTTGAATTTTGTGACTTCTTTCCTAGGATCAAAAATAGGTGACGCCATTCTATGACTTGTAATACTTAGCTCCATGTCATGAGCGCACGTAGCTAATTCTTCAAAAGTTTGAGGCTTAATTCCTTGGAGGATATACACAAAGCCCCAGCGCATCCCTTGAATGCAAATTTTAATCGCGAAAGTTTCAGAAAGTTGATCCTTGCAATTGAAGATCAATGTTCGCCAACGATTTATGTAGTCCACTACAGGCTCATTTTTACTTTGTTTTGTGTTTGTCAATTCCATCATGCTGACCATACAATGGGTGCTATAGAAATAGTTTAGGAACTGACTTTCTAGTTGCTCCCAACAATCAATTGATCCGGACTCCAAGTCCGTGTACCAATCAAAAGCGTTGTCTTTCAGGGAGAGAACAAACTACTTGACAATAAGATCACCATGTGTACCAGCACCACTACAAGTCTCAATGAAATGAGCGATGTGTTGCCTTGGATTTTCCTTTCCATCAAATTGTTGAAACTTTGGCGTTTGATATCTCATCGGCATCGGCAAGCCCTCGATTCGCTTAGAATACGGCTTTGAGTATCCTACGAAACTTTGTGACGGACCGTCATATTGTGCCTTGATGGTGTTCGCAATCATATCTTGCAGTTGTTGAACTGTTAGAGTAGCCACTGCAGCGGATTGATCATCACAGTGATTGTCACTTGACTTGATGAGAGATTCACCATCAATTTTTTCTCACGGTGTTAGATTATAATTTGACTCTCCAGGATTGTAAAGATTTAACTTGCTCATAAGTCGGGCGATTTGATGATCTTTCTAATCAACAGACTTCTTCAAGGCTTCAATGGTTCGCTCCATCATTACAAGCTTTTCATCCATGTCAACTGCATCAACCATGAAGGTGTTGACTTTCGTTGAAGTTGGAGAATTCATTAAGTCTTCAGATTCTCCAAAGTTGCAGACAGTTCATCTGATAACATAGATGCAAAGTTGCCCCCATGGGTTGTAGTTACAGTCGAAATTTGAGATTTTCTTCTTTTCATCATCTCCAAAAAGGTGAAGTTTTGGGATCCATCCAAAGCACAAGCGTTGAGATTGGGTCGATTGCTGGAGCCAACAAGTGTGATCTCAGTAGATGTGGCAGTAGTAGACTTCTTGCATGGAACTTCATTGATTTTTCTGTAGTCCATTGTAGTAGTGAAATTTGTAGCTTTCGATTTGCAGGAGAAAGAGATGAAGAGCAGAACCGGTCCCACTGGGCGTGCCAAAATTTGTTCGCAATAAATTTTCATAGTGCTGAAAATTAACTGCAAGCAAAAATAAAATAAACAAAAAAGAGTAATTTTATTTAAATGAATCTTGTGAGTACAATTCCGTGACTCTCTTGATTCTTCTCTCCTAAACTTAAAATGATTCGAGGGCCTTCAGTAGCGTTTTTCTCGAATCGTTGAATGATTTGGACTCCTAGAGACGTATTTCAATCGTCGGGAATGTCCGAAAGTGTTTTGTCTCTTTGGAATAATCTCTGGGAAGAACTCCGTTGATTGCTCCTTGCAAGAACTTGATAGTCAATGCCGACGTTGTCAATGCTTGTCAAAGTCCTCTTTTCAGAATTCCTCCTTTTTTTTTTCCTAGAATATTATGTTACCCTCTATTTATAGTTGTAGGAGGTAGGCCTAGTTGCTTGTGATTGGCCGAAATATGTCACTTTGACACTTGGCTCCTTTTGACTGATTGTTGAACTTGAATGAGATTTCCACATCATTTGTACAAATGGCGGCGTCTCATTGGTCTTGGATTTGACTGAGATGCCACGTCACTTGATGAGTTTGGGTTTCAAAGTGAGATGGATCTTGATGAGGAATAAAATGGGCTTATTATTTTTTAACTAATAATTACTCAAATACACAACTTATGTTTTCAATATTACAAATAATCCCAACTCCCTAAACATATTACAAAAATCTCACATATACACAGAATGCTATGTATATTTCGGCTATGTTATGTATATTAATAGGGAGAAAGTAAAGTAATTAAAAAAGTGGGAGAGAGTGTAATTACTTTTAAAAGGTTGGTATTTATGTTATTTACACTTTTTTAAAACCCAAAATAATTTTAGACCCAATAAAATAGGGATCAAATTCAAATTTTATATGAATTTGATCCAATAAATTTTACGTGTCTACAAATTTATTATTAAATAAATATGTTTTTGCATTACGATTGATTTATCTTAAGAGAATATTATTTGATAGTCTACAAGCATCATTATTGGCAGCTTATTATTGGATAAATTATTTAACGTACACATAGTATTATAGAATTTTTCGTGAAATTTTTAAATATCAAAATTTTAATTTAAAAAATTAAATTAATATAATCTAATTTAGCCTTAAAACTTAGTTAGAGTTTTGTCACAAAAAATAAGAAAGGCAATTAAAAAAGAATAGAGTTAGTAAGTATTAATGTACACTTTGACTGCACATTCACATGAGAATAGTAAGATTCTAAAAAATAGAAAACAGTGTTAAGTCATGTAGTTGTTTTCTTTTCTCATTTTTCTGGGATAAATAGGAAACAAAAGCAATCACATGAGAATAGTAATGGTAAGATTTTATGACAAAAGCAATGGTAAGATTCTAAGCAATGGTCTTTTCTTACTAAGGGAAAGTTTTCTTACACTTTGACTGCACAATCACATGAGAATAGTAAGATTCTAATTCAATATTTTCATCTGCTTCTTTGAAGTTCCTTTTTTAACATGTCCTTTAACACTTTGTGATAAAATAAATATAAAATTATTTTATCATACGTTTAAGGAAAGATATTTTCTTAAAAACTTTATTATTACCAAAAGTTAATATACATATTACAAAAGTTTATTTATCTAATTATTTCTTTGTCATTCATGACCTCCTTCTCGCCAATCTTGTGATGAGCTGCCCGCCTCACGATCAACTGAAGTAACCATATCCATAACCGGATAATAAGGACTTTGATTACCGTAGTTAGCCTCTTCTTGTTGTTGATCTAAACCAACTTCATCCTCACCACGTAGGTTAGCACCACCCCGACGTGCTCTAACTCTAGCAGCTCGAGGTCGTATTGACACTATCGGTGGATCTTCATATTCTTCTGGCAAAGTATAATTCGGATCTAAAGTCAACCTAGATTCCTGAGAAGCCGCATTTAAAGCACCTACAGAATAATCAACAATCACAATTATTCTTTGTCTAACCGGATTCGTTGTTGTGGGATCTTGCTGAATTATGTGAGCTTGTTGATGTGAATGATATAGTGCACGAGCCTATAACATGATTTTTTTTTTAAAAAATATATGTAAATTAATGTGTAAAATATATATTTAATACACAAACACACACACACATACATATTTAAAATTTTAATTAACATACCATTGCTTTGTTTCTTCCAGCAACATGGTCATAACCTTTTATCACATTATGTTTTGGATTACCTATTTGAGCACGCGAGTGAGTTATGTACCAATTAAAATATGTAGCATTGACAGTCGTTATGTTGGCTTGCGGTACTTCATATATAAATGGAGCTCGTTGAATATGATCTACACGATTGTTCCAAATACTAGCAGTTTCTCGAAGCTGAAGTCGTCTCTCCGATCTCATTGCAAATCTTTTATCTAATGTAAAATGATCCATTCGAAAAATGATAATTGGCTCAGGCATAATTTGTATCATACCAAATTATCTCAAAACTCGATCAGCCATATGGCACTCCCGATACATCCCACAAATGAGTGAAATTTTTGCGCTCCAAATATTGAATTCACGTCGACACCATTCGAAAAGTCCAAAAATATCAGCTTTTGAATAAGGTTGCCACACAAACTAAACAAGCAAAATATAAAAATTAAATATTTAATAATTTAAATGCAATATACGTACACTAAATTAATTTATATAATAATATCTGAGCATCGGTAAGATCATCCAAAACATCCCTACATATGACAAGCACTTTACGTGCCTGACTATCCCACTTCTCTCGAAATTTCCATTTTTGTGCAAGTACCATCTATGGCACATCTAAAGAAATGTGACGTGGTTGCGCAGGGATAATTCGTTCCCAAGCCCAAACCTTAACCAACATAGATAACATAAAATTGTAATTAAAACTTTTTTTAAAAAAAGCTTGTATATGTTAAAATATTGAATACCTGTAAGAGTGGAACAAATCCGCATAAATCATGGGCAATGACCATTGAAGCCCGACATAAACAATTGTATAAATATCCTAAAGTGCCTGCTCCCCAAGCTTGTCTGCTCCTTGCATCAAGATCTTGCATATATAGCAGATAGTCTAAGCTTATCTTGTTACTTGAACTAACGGAAAAAATACAACCCCCACACAATCATAATAGGTATAATCTCACTTTTTGTTGCACAACAATCTCTTCGGTCTCATCTGTGATCGGATTCAAGTTATTTAAATTATTCATATAGTTAGCTAATTCTTTTACGCTTAACAAGCTACCTTTAAGATAATTTTGTGAAACTACCCAACCAGTCATATTTTCTAATAAATTCATCCATTGAATGCTACTATATAAGCTGGCATCTTCATAAAGTAAGGCCTCACCATCGATATTCATACCGAATAATACCTCCACATCTTGCAATGTGATAGTACATTCGCCAATACGCATGTGAAATGTATGTGTTTCTGGACGCCATCGTTCAACAAGTGCAGTAATAAGTCCCGGATCACACTTGATGTTCCCCACCTCTAGCACCTCTCTAAATCCACACGAATTAAAGTAATTAAGAATACAGGAATGTAAAGGATACTCCTTGATATAATTTCAAAATTCATTATCAGCTCGACGAATCTTCAAACGCCCTGTCTGTCCATTTAATTGGCCATTCCAAGCAGCTTCAGAATGATGATTTGATTGAAGTGTTAACACATCATATATTTTTGGTCCCGGATGTTCGTTTCCAGATAAAGAATTTATATCTAAAAACAACAAATGAATGATAAATTCTCAACAAATATGAAAAAATTATTAAAAGTTAGATAAAATTGTAAGAACTAAAAATTAGGGTTTTGTATAGACAAAGATGTTTTTTTCAAAAAAAAGTAGTATTAAACATCGACATCTCTAATTTTAAATTACGGGTTTAAAAAATATAGATAATAAAATACAATTTATAAAAATTAAAATTTGCAGTAACAAATGAATAACAAATAATTACTTAGATGAGGTAAATGAACAACAATTACTAAATAGGAACCGATTTCGAATTTAAATTGAAAAATATATTACATAACAGATTCGAACTACTAAAATCTTAAAAAAGACATACCGCATAAACAATAAACTTACTAAACGACTACATGATAACTAATCAATGGTAAAAAAATTCCAAATCAAACAGCAAATCAGTATAACACATAAAAACTTCCAATAGTTTCTTTTTTCTTGTTCTTCATTCCATTTTCTTTTCAACACGCGATTTTCCTGCTCAGTTTCATTAAGCATATCCTTCAAATGATTTTGCTTTTCTTCATATTCTTTAAGCAATGTCCTAAGAAAATCTCTATCTTGTATGACTTCGTCGAGATTAAATAGCGTGTCAAACTTCATAGTGTTCTGTGAAGTCGCGGTATCATCATTGAATGTGGGTCTCTTCAATTGTGATAACATGGTGTTCGTTTCATTTATTGACATAATTTCTGTCCACCGAAAATAATCGCATCCATCATTTTCCTAAAAAAAAAAATAATATGAAACAAGGTTAACATACACATATTTTTAATTGAACAACTTAAAATTTTTACTTTGGAACGCGCACAGCTCCAAAATTTACGATCAGGATTTCTTTGAGTCCTTGATGTTTTCATTTTACAATACTCATTGCATTTATATACATCCGGTTCAACTGAAAATAAAGACATTTCAGATTGTTGAGACATAATTGTGAAGGGATTCTCAAAACAAAAAAGAGATAATATTAGTAAGAAATTGCTATAGATGAATGAGATAAATGGTAAACAACAACACATATTTATAAGTGAAAATTTCTCATTGAAATGACAAATCTAATTTTCAGGAATCTTCAGCAATTCACGTGAAGAAAAAAATTGAAATATTTTCAGACTTCGAGCGATTCTCTTATTCACACAAGAAGAAATGTAGTTTGTCTATTTTTGGGCAAATCACAATAACAAATTTAACCCCAAACGTTTTCAGCAAACAATATTAATTGTAGTTTGCCCCAAAATGAACAAACTGTCTATTTTGTATCCAAAATAAAATGAATATCCGTTTTAACTGCTAACACTGAAAAAGTGTCCATTTTTGCTCCCAACTCAACATTTACATATATGAACAAATTTGTTGGCTCACTCAAATGTCAAATAGTGGAAAATATAATAAAATAATAATAAGTACTTGGAAAATATTAAAATATTATTTCCACGTGCAAGGCATGACTTTGATCTTTGATGAAATTAGGTAAATTGGTTTCTTTGGCATGACCTTTAATTTTAGTGGAATTAGGTGAAATTGAATTATGAAACTTAATTATACAACAAGTTCCTTACCACCATTCTTT
Source organism: Capsicum pubescens (assembly GCA_030864215.1). Classification (NCBI taxonomy): domain Eukaryota; kingdom Viridiplantae; phylum Streptophyta; class Magnoliopsida; order Solanales; family Solanaceae; genus Capsicum; species Capsicum pubescens. The sequence continues at coordinate 26,404,286 of CM061549.1, read as the reverse complement.
AAGGAAAAATGAAACTAGAATAAAATTGTGGCATTAGTTATAAAATTTTATAAAAAAATTTAGCAGTTAAGTTGATTGACTATCTGAAGTTTTATTTAATTGATGAAGTCACCATTCACATACAAGTAATCGTAGAACTAGAACTAAACGGGTCAAAAAATAAAGAAATATATCAAATATATTGTAATTACATCTACTAATATTGTAGATAGCGAAAATTTGTGAGATTGTACAAGATGAACCTAATTCTTTTAGGATTTTTTGGAGGCTACTTATCGTAAATTGTGACTTGTATGCTGCTCTACCTACACCCCGAATTACGCCTATTAAAGAGTAGCATATTCCTTGAAGAGAAATCTCGAATATATCATAAAATCATGGATCAAAATTGTCTGTTCGTGATAATCAAATACTTCAAGAAGTTCTACATAACTCTTTTTTTGGAGATTAAATCCAACCTATATGTAACTAACGGAATTAATTCATATCAAATTTAAATTTTTGTAAGTTCGAGAAATACGCTATTAATAACCCTCAAATTATGAGGAGAAAATCTAAATAGGAGAATTAAGGAAGGAACAAAATTGTATTCACATATGTATTAATAAAATATTCTTATTCTTCAACTTTTATATGTGGTTATTTATTTTTCATGATCAAATTTGTTGCAAACAACTATAGTATATTCAACACACTTTACATTTTGAACCATTTAATAAAATTCCATTTTTTACAATTAATTGTAGGCGTGCAATAATATCTCTCTCTCTCACATCACAAACACCTAGACTTATCTTATTCTAATTTTTTAAAAATCCATTTAAGAATATTTCCAAAGTCAACAAGAATTTTCCCCATTTTATTTTTTTTTTTCTAAAAAATACATTGAAGACAGCTCATAGATTGTGCATGCTATCGTAATCACTATCGGGTCAGCATTTTCATCGAGAGAGTTCAACCGTATACACACTAATCAACATTTATTATACTTTTTGCGTTCCAAAATAATTAGTAATGATTATTGAAACTCAACCTTAAAAATTTAATTAATGAAGGGTAAAATTGAAAAAAAAAAAAATCAACATCTATTTTGAATAATGAAAAATTCAATTATTTCAAACACTAAAAAATACTTCAACAATTCAATTATTTTAGAACGGAGGAAGTATATACATAAAAATAATTTTAATCATGTATATTTAATGTAATTTTCCATCGAGATGAACCCCTCATTGTATACTAACTCCACCTCTAATGGTAACATCAGTTGTGGTAAATTTTTCGCAATTATCTCTTTTAAACTAAAAGTTTCACGTTCGAGCGTTAAGAATAAAAAGAAATTACGTTGGAGGCGCTATCTAAGACCATGTTATGTACAAATTTAAATTTAGCCGAAATTCAGTACGAAGTTAATGGATTGTGGGTGATGGTTCAGGATATCTCGTCGGGATCTATCGTAAATAACTTCTCTACTTTATTTGAGGTGGTGATATGAACTGCGTACGCTTTACTTTCCCGCACCACATTTTGTGCAAAACACCGGATATGTTATTATTGTTGTTGATTCAGCATCCCTCTTACTCTTACCAGGGTCACGGGTTCAAGCCACTAAGAATGAAAAAACTCTTGTTGGAAAAAATTGAATTTGATTGGGATCCAATACAAATATCGGACGAAAAATAAAAAATACAATTTGATCTTGCTACTCTATAAATACAGTTTATTTTTTTCTTCATAACATAAAAACTACCCACAAAGAGAGAGAGAGATACAGAGAGAGAAACAAGAAGAAAAAAGAAGAAGAAGAAGAAAGAAAAATACCCACATTGCTCTCTCTTTATCTCTCTTTAATTCCATACAATTTTACCTATTTTGAAACCCTCATTTATATTTTCATTCTTCTCTAAAGAAATTGTGATCAAGAAAGGTCAATTTTTTCAAAGGCATTGCCTTTTTATTGATTTAAAAAACATAACAAGATTTTTATTGGTTAGTATTTATTTGATTTCCATTTTCCCCTTCTTTGTTATTTTAGAGTTTTTTTTTTCTTTTCTGGGTGTTCATTATTTTATGGTAATTTTATGGATCCCTTTATGTTTCCATCATTTGTGCATCATCATGTTGTACGTTGAGCTGCAATAGTTGTACTTTGTCTTGCTGTGAATCCTCTTATTGCAATGTCACAACAAGAAAAACACTTGGGAGGTTGTTTGGTATGGATGATGGGATAGACACAGTTATTTCATGAATTGTAATATACTAGTCCCATTGTATTAGCTCAAATGATTGGATAAATAATCTCGGGATTAATATTTAATACCTCTAACTAAAAGCAACAACAACATTAATAGTGTATTTCTACAAAGTGGGGTCTGGGAAGGGTAAAGTGTATGAAGTTCTCAGATGAGGCGGAGAGGCTGTTTCCGACAGAACCCTGGCTCAGGACTAACACCACCTCTAAACTAAAAGCACCATGATTATTATCCCTTATCCCCTACTAGACGAAGCTTGAGGGTATATCAAAAGTAGCATGTAGAGGTAAGGTTTGCGTACACTCTGCCCTTCCTAGACTCCACTTTATGAGATTATAGTAGTTATGTCGTTGTTCTTCCCCATGAAGGGAAGCCTTGGAGTAACTGGTAAAGTTGTTGTTATGTGACCAGGAGGTCACGGGTTCAAGCCTTGGAAATAACTATTGGCAGAAATGCATACCGGATTAGGGTAGAGGGTTAGGGGGTGGGAGTGCGTCGATAACAATAAGGGAGCGCTTTTGTGTCTGTAGTTTCTTATTCGTGGTGTTGTGTGATGTCTATGATTTCGGTTAGATAGTTCTTATTATTATCTTGTGGTTGTAGTATTATCTTGTTGCTAGCGGTGTTAGTTTATTTTGCACTTATCTTTTGTGTTTGTTATACTGTGGGTCCATCGGAAACAACCTCTCTACTTCACCTGAGGTAGTGGTATGGTCTGCGTACACTCTACCCTCCCCAGACCCCACTATGTGGGAATACACTGGGTATGTTGTTGTTGTTGTTCTTCCCCATACCAAGCGATCCCCTAGCTTTTTATGGCGTGTATTGTTCTAATCTCTAATTTTTCACCAACAATAACATACGTGGTGTACTTCCACAAGGTGGGGTATAGGAAGGTTAAAGTGAACATAGACCTTACCTCTACCTTGAGAGGTACAAAGGTTTTTTTTGATAGACCCTCAACTCAATGAGAAGCATATCAAAGCAAATCGGCAAAGAGATATGAAATTGAACTGACCATGACAAATAATAAAGAAAGCATGAAAATGAATAATAAAACAACAGACAGTAATAGAAATCGAAAAACAAGAAACTACAAGAGTAATACTAATACTACGAGTACGAGATGAGAAGCTAGAAAATGTAGAACTACCTACTTACTTTCTATCTTGTATCGTGTGCAATCTCTATTTTTTCGCCATTTTCAGAAAGTCATGTTTTTTTTTTTTGCCTGATTTGAAAAAGTATATTTTTTGATTGATTTTATGGTTAATAGTGCAGATATTAACTAGAGAAAGATTCAGAAACATGGTGTTTTGGATTTTTGGCTATGGTTCATTGGTATGGAATCCTGGATTTGAGTATGATGAGAAATTGATTGGATACATTAAGGATTATAGGCGTGTGTTTGATCTCGGTATGTTCTTATCGTTCCATCAAAAATGTTGATTTTTCTGTGTCTAAAATATAAAATACTAAACTTTTTGTGATTGTTGTTGAATGTTGAATACATCAATCATCAGCTTGCATTGATCATAGAGGTACACCTGAAAAACCTGCAAGAACCTGCACTTTGGAGGAAAGCAAAGGAGCCGTTTGTGTAAGTGGATATTAGCATCAATCTTCTTTAGTGTTGACACCTTTTTCCGAGTTTCATTATCACCAACTATTTATCAAAATGGATCTTGAAGTTGACTAGAGCAAATGTTTGAATACAATCTCCGAAATGCGTGTGACAACATAATTTTGCCCATAAAATTTCGTCCACATGGCAGCTGACTCATTATTTTGAATTGTGTTTCGATAAATAGTTGGTGATAGTTTAGGTAGGATACTCAAACACCTCCTAGTTCAAGTAGAACGCTCAAAAAAAAGTGATGCTTCATATGTGTTTTTTATCATTATTTCTTAATTTTTTTTCAATTTTCCAATTAATCCTTTAATTATCGGCGTGGAGTGCCTTTCGACGCCATTTTCAAACCAAAAAAAAGAGTGTACACTACGCACCATCAAATCCTAGTCGAGGTGTATTTTGATATTGGTGATAGTTTAGGTAGGAAACTTAAATACTTAACAGTTCACGTAGGAAACTCAACTAACAAAAACATGATACTTCAGGTGTGTTTTTAGACCATTATTTCTTAATGTTAACTCTTTCTCCGTATGCAACCTAACATGTTGAAACTGATTTTCATAATAACAAGAATAAGAATTTAACTTATATGCACTGTTTAATCTGCTTGTTTTAGGTAATTAGGAACTTAACTCTAGCAGTTATTTGCGAGTGGCCATAGTTATCTTTTAGTTGACCTGATTTTGCGAGCTCTGTAGTCGGTCCATATATAGAATGAAATTCTTAACCTAAACGTTTTTTTATCGATTTGTATCTGTTCTTCAACTCAATTTAACTCATTACTGCATTTTCTGTTAGTGGGGTGCTGCTTATTGTGTGAGAGGAGGACCTGAAAAAGAGAAGGCGGCAATGGAGGTACACTGGCTATGTTTTCACTGTTAATGTTTGTCGTTAGACTATGTTGCCTTTGGGGACTTAGCATCACATTTTTGTTACATAACATTTGATCAACATCGCGTTTACTCATCAGAATCTGATCTATTTTTTGGAATTGATCCTGAAAATTTCTTTTTTGCGTTACAGTATTTAGAAAGAAGAGAGTGCGAGTATGATCGCAAGACCTTGGTGGACTTCTTTACTGTAAGTCGATAACCTTTTGAAGTTTACTAAAGCTCTAGTGAGCTGCTTTTTTTTTTTTTTTAACTTGAAATGTGGAATTTGATAAACCTTGCTACAAACGGGAAAAAACGTACATCGTGTACTTAACATAGAATTGCTCACTTGGCTAACTGGAAAATGTTTCCTTCTTTCTATTTCAGGATGAAAACTCCTTACATCCTGCCTTGACTGGAGTGATTGTGTAAGTTCTTTGTCTGCTATTCTAGTATGGTTCTGTTACGATCTGTTGTTTCTTGTACGCCCCTTGTTTCTTTTTCTGAACTGCTTTGGACTCTTTTTCTTGACCCGAGGCTGCTATTCTAGTACTACGCTGTTACTATCTATTGTTTCGTGTACGCCCATTATTTCTTTTTTCTGATCTGCTTTGGGCTGTTTTTCTTGAGCCGAGGGTCTATCGGAAACAGCCTCTCTACTTCTGAGGAAGAGGTAAGGTCCGCGTACACTCTACCCTTCCCAGACCCCAGTTTGTGGGACTATACTGGGTATGTTGTTGTTGTTGTTGCACAATCCAGTCAAGCACCGAAGAATATGCAAATCAATGAACATAAAAATGGTAAAGATTTAGTTGAATGATCGTTGAGTTGATTCAAATGTCCCTTTCAGGTTCACATCTACTCCCGACAAAGTAAATAACAAGTATTATCTCGGTCCTGCTCCACTGGAAGAGATGGCTAGGTGAGGATCATGGTTCTGTTATCTTGTCTTCGCTCCGAGATAACAACATTTTCAATATATTTTCAACTTTCCATATCCATTTTCAGGCAAATTGCTACCGCATCTGGTCCCTGCGGAAACAACAGGGAATACATATTCAAAATGGAGAAGGCTTTACATGACATTAGTCACGAAGACGACTACATCATTGAGCTAGCAAATGAAGTGCGTAAAGTTCTTGGAATCGTGGAATCTGCTCCAAAGGAGAAGAAGTTACTTAGTCCTTCCCAAATCCCACTCAAATCTCACATTTCACCTGTGAAACTCCACCCCTTGCCGGAAGCTATAGCTGCCGTCGCTGCAGACTCATGACAAATGAAATGATCTAGACCTCTTTAGGAGGATGAAGTTTTTTATGTTTTTTGTTTCCACCAAACTTAGACTAGGAAGTTAGAAAGTGGGGTAGGAAAATGAGTTCAGTTGACATACTAACCAGCCAGAGGACTTTGTGGCCAGGTTGAACATGGATTCTTGAGTTGTTATGAGCATATGATTTAATGAATTTTGGTTAGTAGTTTACATGTTGGAGTTTGAAGGTTGACAAAATCCTTTACTTTTTCATGTATTTTTTTTAAAGTACATCGACCACTCCTAAACGCGCCATTAAATTTCATTTAGACAGTCGATTTAAGGTTTGTTCTAATTGAACACCTGAACACACGATAAAGTGTTCAAACACTTTGAATTCAATATTTGGTTTGACAAATGTCTCACAAGATTCAATCTTTTTTAACTTGGTCTCCAAAGACTCAAAGAGAATATAAATACATAAAAGCTTATTGCATCCATTAGAAATAGTGAATGGCATAATGAAAAAGATCAATGTGGTGGCTAATATATGTCTGGACCAAGCTTGCCAGCATTCCAACATCAGACTAACCTTCACTAGCAGGCGTGGCATGATGCACAAGTCTACCGATGTGGCATGACACACCAATGCGATAGAGGTACCATCATCTGGTTTTTGCAACTCGCATGGTAAACCAAGTCGAGCATCAACTACTTCGATGTGTCATGACCTCAACAGACTCCTTAGATCAAAGAATGAGGTCCGTTTCACTCTTCTCACCTCCTCTTCAGGACGGTTAGGCACATCTGATGATATCTATGGGGGCCAAAGTCATCCTCAAAAAGGTATTCCAAACCTGAGTTTAGTTGCTCTGATGGTGGTTGAATGAAATTTGGAAGTTGTTTCAATTCCTTCTTCCGGTTCCAAGAAATAGAAATCCTGAAAAATCAGTCAATGAATTATCTCCACTTTATGGATGTTACTTATAGTTTGATCAAGAAAACTATCAAAATGAATATCCTAATAAATGCAATAATCCCAACCGTGTTAGGAGACATTGACAAGCTTGGAGCCAATGACATCCAACTCCATGATCGGGTAACCTAAGGACAGCTCAGTGCACAAAGCATACTGCATTAGCAGGGTCCGGAGAGGGGCCGCACGCCAAGGGGTGTGATGTCTAGCCTATCCTAATGCAAGAATTAGTGGCTACTTTTACAGCTCGAACCCGTGACCTATATGTCACACGGAGAATGATCAGGTAAGCTATGGACATAATTTAAGAAATTGAGATGGTGAAACTTAGTTTCATCCTTGCAACTGTTTTGCATTAAGTTGGCCTTGAAGCTATTTTGAATTTTTGATACTATGAGTGTTTGGTATGAAGGAAATGTTTTCTTGGAAAACAAGTTGACTTCTTACTTATTTTCTAGTGTTTGGCAAGTAAGCAAAACAGAAAAGTTTATCTCAAGAGCATTTATACGTAATCTAGCAAAAAACTATAAAGGTAGAAGGGGGTGGAGTGTGGGGCCTTGGCGGTGGCAGGGGAGGGATGGTCAAGGGATAGGTGTTGGGGGCATTGCGTGGCTGGGAGGATATAATAAACACAGAATATCACTTATACAACTTGTTTTCTCTACTTCCATTAAGAAAGTCGTTTTCCTCATTTTTACGGAACTTGTTTTCCTAGAGAAAATGTTTTCCAGAAAAATGGTCTGGCCAAACAAGGGAAAACAAGAAAACCACACTAAACACACCCTATGTTTCTAAGTGACATTTATCTCTTATCAACAAAAGGACATCTCACATACATGGTGATTTGCACGGGTACGAGATGCTAATGCAAGTGAATTGTTTGCTAGGCAGTTCACTTACAATGCTGAAGCAAAACGGGTAATAAAGCTCGTTTTTAATCAAGTAACTAAACCATTACTCAAGGCGAATACAGCGCGTATGCTAAAACCTGATCTTATTAAACTTAAATCACAAGGCATCAAGGCGGAAATAGAATAGAAGTTCAAATACTTAGGCAGAAGTACTATCTGTACCTGTATTGCTTCATCATGGTTAAGACATCAATGTCTAGTGATGATATTTCTGTCCTTTAAGAATGGTCCACCCTCTGTCAAAATATTCAGACAATGTATCGATAAGTTTCTGGAAATTCATGTATGTACGTAATAGACAAACAATTACATTTGAGCTGAAACACTTCTTACATAAATGGATGAAAAAAACTATAAAGAAGGGAAGCGAGGATTAGGTGGCTCGCCATTTCAGCACACTGTCCACTGAAGTTATAGAATACATGTCATTGAATCTCATTTCCAAGAGGTTTTTGCTTGATTAATAATCCTATCTCAGACAGTGTCTAATACGGAGAGACAGAGAATAGATGTTTGCCTTTTAGTTCGAAAGGCTAATGAAATGAGTACAGAACGACTAGGATGCATAAATACTTCAAGTTGTGTAACTATGTTCTCAACATCGAAAAATTTCCAGACATGGGGGGTGGGTTCGGGGTGGGGGGGGGGGGGGGGCGGGACGAACACTTCAAAGAATAATAGTTTGTACCAGTCTCTCACCTGTAAAGTTGCTCTATAAGTACAACTAAGGCAATCTCATGATTCAAGACTAAGGATGACAATTTGACTGATATGTTAGCTCGCTCTCGCAATTGTCTTCCATGTCCATAAGGTCCACCAATGCAAAAGAGTAAGCTTGACGCTCCCTACAAGACAGAGGAGAAGAATCATTCAAAATTCTAGCATCTTATTTTTTTTCACATAGATCCCCTTCCTGGTGATGACGTTGAAATCTGCAAGGTCATTTCAGGAAAGAACTTTCATTGCTAAAGGGAGCTTTACTGCAGAACCATATTAGATGATACCAGGAACAAAAGATTCTACCGTGAAGTTGCGTCACTCACCTTGTTTCCAGCATCCCCAATTAAAGAAGCCATCTGCTCAGACCCCACATCATGACCACGCTCATCCAACATTACAACCTGTTTTAAACAGATTACGGACAGTGAGAGACTTCCAAAAGAAAAATAAGGTACGAGGGTAATTTTTATTTTCTAAATGCTTCCGAACGCTTACCCATTCATCAGGCCTGATGAGGCCCATGACAGCAATGTCCTCATGTTCAATTTGAGCCACTACATCACTGTTTCAAACGTAAATAACAACATTCAAGAGACTTCTCCAAACGCTGAAGGCTAAGCAGCGACAGAAGCAAAATTTGAAATATATAGACGATAACAAATCAAGCCACTAGATCTACTAAAGAAAAATGACAACGAATCAAAAGAATTCAAACACGTACAGCACTAGGAAATAGACATTCAACTGATTCCATAAGTCGTTAAATAAAACAGAACTCAGACATATAGAAAGGTACAACATAGTAATGTGCTGACTGAGACGGACAAAGTACATCATAAGAATAAGCTGATTTTTGTCAAGAATAAGTGCTAATTAGATCATAGCATATTGGTATGTAAATCAGCCCAACATTAAAGATTGACATTTCGGTTCTGTTTCATTCATCAGTAGGAAGCTTTCCAGCCTCATAGTTTTCCTACTTTTCAAGTTCTGGCATACCATCCCCGTTTAAATTCTTAACAATTTTGTAGTCGCACCAACACAGACCAAAAGTAGCAGGGGATTGGTAACAACAACAAACCCAGTATATTCCCACATAGTGGGGTCTGGGGAGGGTAGAGTGTACGCAGTCCATACCACTACCTCTAACGAGGTAGAGAGGTAGAGAGGCTGTTTCCGGTAGCAGGGGATTGGTAACAAGCTTGGGAATGAAACAAGCTACACAGAAAACAAAAACAGCTGGGATTTGATGACAAACACTATCACTTTATTTATGGTGTTATATAAAATTCCACCCTCAAGAAGTACAAGACAGTAAAAGAAAACAACATGCATGAAATTAGACAGTTAGGGCAGCACAGTTTCATTATTTTAAGGCTTAATGTCAAAAGCAAAGTTATCCGAAATTTCTCTTGTACAAGGAAATTGGAAACCTATAAATGCCTCAAGGCAAGCGTGGCGTTAAAGTCTCACTGTCTTCAGAGCTAATGCATTGGAGTGCTCGTGCCATGCGCATACTGATTCCAGTAGGGACATTGGAACATCTGTAAATAATTCTAATGTAACGATACGGAATTATAGAACCACCTAATGTTTTAATTTGTTTTTGGAGGGTGCATTCACTTCAAGTTCTTAATGATAAGTGAATTGGACCACCACGTCTGGCTTTTCATTATGACAGATAAATTCATTCTGATTGAGTTTCAAAGGCAGGCTATAGAACTCGGAAATAATGTGCCCGCCCCCTTTATCATTACAACAATAACAACAAAAGCTCAAAAAAACTCTAAGGTCCGTTGGGGCATTAAGCACAACGCGCAAATAGAGCGTGGGATTTAATGAAAAAGGTTCAGCGGGAGAAAAATATACAAATACATATATTTTAGTCCAAGAGTAACAGTATAAGCATGAATTCTTTTTTTTGTTTGTTTTTTGATAACCGTGGTGTCCGAGCCAGCTTGCGCGGACCTCGACTAAATCCACGGGATACCTGCCACCTCCCACCACCAACAGATACCAAGTAGTTACTCTGTCCACCAAGGCTAGAACAGATGGGAAGAAAACGCCTAGTGTATGACAGATATATGAACAAATAAATTGAAGAAAAAATTACGACAAAATGAAATATCAATTGTTTAGTATCGCCTCTTCTGAAGAGGCTCATTGACAAGGAAAAGTATGCTTTAGAACCTTGATGACAACACTGAAGCGCCCATTAATACGACACAAAGCGCTCAACGCGTTTTGAGCCTCATTTCAAGTCTAAGCGCACCAACACTGCAACATACCAGTATAGTCTCACAAAGCGAGATCTAGGGAGGATGAGGTGTTATTTTGAGATTGACTGGTAGTTGTTATTTTGTTGGAAGGTCCAATCACTTCAACATCTTAATGCCTAAAGCAAAACGACCACAAAATCTAGCAGTGGCAGAACCAAGATTCACACTAAGGGGGTTCGAAACACGAGAGAAGTAAACACCCGAAAAAGGCAAAAGGGGTTCAGCGTCTACTATATATGCATAAAAAATAACGTTACTATGTAAACAGTGCCAATGCACCCCCTCAACCCTACCTGGCTCAGCCCCTAGTCATCTAGTGTTGAACAAAGACCATAACTCACAAATTTTCACCAATTTCCAATTGAAATATACCAAAAAGAAGGACAACATTTCAACATACCGTGCATTTTTAGGATTAGACTTGATGCGAACATCATCAACACTACAATAATGCCTTAGCTTCTTCATGTACTCATCAACTATTAACTGCACTCCTTGTGACCGCTTCTTTCCCACAGTTAATATGCGTATAGGTATTGCTCTCTGTATCAAAACCAGAAAGAAAAAATGCAACCTTGTATGTGTATAGATAAATTCAAGAATCTAAAAGGGCATCCTAGTACACTAAAGTTCCCGCTATATGCGGGGTTCAGGGAAGGGCCAGACCACAAGGGTCTATTGTTAGCATCCTTATGCAAGAGGCTCTTTCCACGGCTTGAACTCATGACCTCCTAGTCACATGACACAACAAATTCAAGAATCTAAAAGGGCAGACCGGTGCACTAAAGTTCCCGCTATATGCAGAGTCCGGGGAAGGGCCAGACCACAAGGGTCTACTATTAGCAGCCTTATGCGAGAGCCTCTTTCCACCGCTTGAACTCATTACCTCCTAATCACAGACACAACTAATTCAAGAATCTAAAAAGGGCAGCCCAATATACTAAAGTTCCCGCTATATGTGGAGTCCGGGAAGGGCGAAACCACAAGGTCTATTGTTAGTAGCCTTATGCGTGAGCCTCTTTCCACCGCTTGAACGCATTACCTCTTAATCACACGACACAATTAATTCAAGAATCTAGAAGGGCAGCCCAATATACTAAAGTTCCCGCTATATGTGGAGTCCGGAAAGGGCCAAACCACAAGGTCTATTGTTAGCAGCCTTATGCAAGAGCCTCTTTCCACGGCTTGAACTCATTGTCTCCTAGTCACATGACACAACAAATTCAAGAATCTAAAAGGGCAGCCCGGTGCACTAAAACTCACATTATGTGTGGATCCGGAAAAGAGCCGAATCACAAAGGTCTATTGTACGCAACCTTACTTTATATTTCTAATAAGGTTATTTTCACAACTTAGACACTTAGACCTCCTAGTCACACGAAAACAAATTCAAGAATCTCTTTAGCTTACTTTTAAGGGGAAAAAAAGAGAGAAATGAAGTAACTTTACCACTGATTGGCCAGTGAATTTGGACTGTTGCTGTTTTCCTTGAGATATTCAAAAAAATAAAATTAAAACCCAAAATACACACTAAAAAAATGTATAAGATGAATTAACTTAAATAGTTGTTTATCCAATCGCTCAAATTAAAAAATAGCTTAAAGAATATGTATATTAATGTATAATTTATGTATACCGGCTAAAATAAATTAATTTATGTAAAAATAAAAAAGAAACTAAGATTGAGGAACCTGAAGGGAGTGAAAGCTTGGAGTTGAGACTGGCTACATGAAACACTGCCATTTTTGCTGAACAAATTGAATTTTATTTATCTTATCTAATAAGCTTTAATATGCAGAAAATTTTGCAGCTGAATTTTTTGAGTTTTTTCAAACTAAGGAAAAAAAAAAAGTTAGTTGGGTTTTTTCAATTTTTCAGGTGGAAAAGGTCATATTTACCCTCTACAAAAACAAAAACATAATCATTATTAGCCTCGCAACAATAAAGATTCAAATTGGAGTTCGAGTAAATCCAAACTAGCATCGAGAAGTCCTATATTGGGGATAAAATATAAATCTGAATTTACACCGAGAAGTCCTATATTGTGAGGTAAAACATTTCTTAATAAATGCGACTACGTACCCAATTCACTACTTTTATAAAATAATTTATTTTTAGGAAAAATTACATATATGCACAAGTTAACAATTAAGTATTACCTAAAATCCCAAATCCTCAAAGTAATTACAAAAATTCCTTATTAATTACATAAAATTCCTCTGAATTTACTATTTCTCTCTCATCCCCTCATACATATCAAAATATCATATTTTGCTCCTTTTTTTGTGCACCGATTTTTGCTCCGTTATTGCACTCCCTATTGTACGTCTATTTTCAAGCATACGTGATTTGGGAGTTTCAAATTTTTAAAATTTCATGAACTATCTAAACAAAGTGATTAACCTCATCTTCTTCTACAATTAAATCTGAACAAAGTGACACTTGTTTCTTTGATTTCGTTGAATCACTTCTGTCAGTTGCACATTGGTGAAAAAGTTTGATGTCTGCATCTATTCCATTAAGTTGTCCATCAAAATAATGGGCCAAAAAAGTCAAGCCCACACCATTACTCTGTGGGTCGTGGGCCTCACGGGCCAACCCACTTTTAAAAAAATAATATTTTAAAATTTAATTTTAAAATGTTAATAAACATAAATATTATCAGACAATATTATATAGTGTTAATACTTGTTAATCAAGTTTCCAACACCCCCCAAAAATACTCCTAATAGCGAAATTAAATAACTTTTGACATGATATCCTTCAAACCAAATAAAAATACTAATAAACAATCTAAATAGTTGCATGTATTTGACTTACGAATCGGCCCACGGGCTAGCCCAACCCACATTGTCCAAGCCCCACGGGCCACGAGCTTATCCGGGCCAGGTTAAAAAGCTTTGTTCTTAAATGAGCTGCAAAAACTGAAGCCCAACTCCATCAAATCACACGCTGGATTGGGTCTGACCCATATTGACGACTCTATATAGGAAACTACTATTTTTAGTTACCAATGTTTTTTATACATTTAATATATTGCAATTATGATGAAAACTAATGTATTAAAACAGATTATACATATATATCTTATGTATAGGGAAATAAATTATGGTATATATATATATATATATATAAAAAATTATGGTAATGTTTAAAGATATTTTTTGAATTTGTATTTTATTTATGAAAAAAAAATTATGGTGATGTTTAAGGATATTTTTTGAATTTGAATTTCAGTTACTATTTTTAAGCATCCAATAAACCAGAAGAGTTAATTAATTTCGTTAATTAAGCAATAGAATCATCCTATCTGATTTTTCTTTACATAAATATAAGCTAAACAGTTTTCTCATACATTAAAGCAACGTATGAGGGTCAACGATATGTATATGTATTTTACCAAAATCGGGAGAGAGAAAGTCATCTAGGATTTTATGTAAATACTTTCATTATATATACACAAGTTAATAATTAAGTATTATATAAAATCCCAAATCCTCAAAGTAATTACAAAAATCCCTTATTAATTACATAAAATACCTTGAATTTACTCTTTCTCTCTCATCCCCTCATACATATCAAAATACCATATTTTGCTTTTTTTTTTTTTTTTTTTTTTTGGGGAGGGGGGGGGGGGGGGGCGGGGAGACGTCGTTTCCACCCCAAACTATACAAAAAAAGTCTAAGTCACACCTAAACTATCAAAGTGACCTATTACACACCTAAATTATATAAAAGTGATATTATTACCTCCCCGAGACACTCATGCCCAAGTTTAATGAGTGGAGTGCACGCTACTCGCCCTCTTGTGATGCCACGTGTCTAATCTAATTTTCCTATTTTATTAAAAAACTAATCCGACCCTATTGCTATTTTAAACCATCTAACCCGACCCGACCCAACTCTAATATTTTATCCTAACCCGATGAAAATGAAAGGCCAAACGAAAAGTCGATCTGATGAGAGTAAAAATTAAAATCCGATAGAAGATTCTTCACCCCTCTTTTCTTTTCATTTTTTTAGCACATTTAAATCCGATAGAAGAGATAAACAATAACTTTGATGTGTTTTTCATTGTTGACAAGCAAAAATTAATTTTATCTCTTTTCATTTGAAGTTGATTCGGTTGATTTCAACGGAGGTGGTACGATCTAGGATAAACGCTAAGGGTTACGATCGTTTATGTAGGAACTACTGATTTTCAGTTAAAAAGTTAGCTTTTTCGTTCCTAAATATAGTAGATCTAGTATTTATTTTCGTTCCTAAATTAGATCTAGGATTTTTTGAGTTAGGATTTTGCCGTCTTTAATCTGTCCAAATTAATTTATTTTAGTTTATTTAGATGCTCAATATGTGATAATATAACACGTGACATTTATAATTGTTCGATTTTACTAGGGTTTTGAATTAGGAATTTTTGTTGTCTTTAATTTATCTTCAAAATTAATGTGTTATAGTTTGTTTATGTGCTTCAATGTGTAACAATATGAGTTGTGGGGCTTATTTTGTGTATATGGTTCAATATGTGATAAATAACCTGTGAGACTTGTAATTATTACATAAATACTATAATTTTTTGCTTGTGTACTGTGAGACTTGTATCTTTATTGTATTTTTGTGGTCAATGATTTCAGATTTATAAAAGAAGTTTTCAACTGATCACTTTGAGATTTTACCATTGCTGGAGAACTTAATAAGGGTAAGGTGAAGGGAAAAAAAGGAAAAAGATATGAGCGTGGACAAGTTATTGAATTTTTAGATGTTGATGTAGATAGGTTGTCTTTTTTTGAATTTAAGGATTATGTAAGGTATTTAGAATATGATCCAGGACAATGCTTAATATATGTTAGACTGCCTAAGTGTTTTAATTTAAAAAAAATTAGGTCAGACAAGGACACAATTGAGATTTCAAAGAAATTGGGTAACAGGCAAATTTTGAAAGCTTTTGTGTGTCACATGATTGGTGAACCTGAGTTGGCCTCACCTTTTTTGAAATTTGTAAGTGATGGGGAAGGGCATGTGGAGGGAGAAAGTAGTGTGTCTTTTAATAAAGACATTGAAAATGACATTGGGAGTGTTGGCAGGGCATCTAAAAATAGTGAAAATGCCCCTTCTTTTGACCAACCTACTGCCCATACTTCTTCTCCTCCTACTGTCCAACCTACTGCTCATAGTTCTTCTCCTTCTTTTGTCCAACCTACTGCTCATACTTCTTCTCCTCGTACTTTCCAACCTACTGCTCATGTCTCTTCTCCTATAGCTGCTGCTCCTAGTAGTTCAACTGCTCTCTTACTAATTCTACTGCTGCTCCTAGTAGTTCTACTGCTGCTTCTACTAATTCTACTGCTGCACCTTCTGAATCTGTTGTAGATTCAGATGTGGAATCTATTGATGGAAGTGTAGAGATTGGGAGTGATGTAAATGAATATGTGGATGAAGAGTTAAGAGGTCTTAGGGAAGAAAAAGGGAAAAGAAAGAGAAGAAAGAGGGGAGAGAGACCAGTAATTCCTGAATATGTTAAGTTAGGAACTAGAAGAAAGGGACCAGATACTGGCTATGATGAATCTGTAGGTGGTGATAGAAATAGTTTGGAAGGCAAGTTAACTGGTGATGAACCTTTTTACCCATTAGATAAAGCTATCAGCTTTGAAACTGATTCAGATGATGTAACTGATACAAGAATTACAAGGACAACACGAAACACACTTCAAAATTAGTCCACAAGATCAAAGATCTGAGGACCCTTTTGAAGACCACACTCGGATTCAACAAACAATAACAAGAACACAATGTATTGATGTGTTTATCACCTAAAAATAGCTAACAACAAACTATGTTAACAACAACAAGATGAAGAACAACAACAATGGAACAAGAATAACAAGTCACGAATTTGAATTACAAGTACACAAACAAATGATTACAATATAAACAAAATGGATAGATAGTTAGACCTTGATTGGTATAATCTTAAGAATCCAAGAATATGGTAATCTTGAACCCTTAACACTACACACAATGGTTAACCTAACTCCTACGTTAACACAAGAGGAACTTTACCTCCTCTAAACACCAACGTCTCAGGCCAACATTACAACACAAGTGATATCCACACTTGTTGCCCTCATTTCGGTGTGGTGGCCATTCCAAGCCCTACAACTAAAGGTGTTTCATGTTTCAAGTCTTACATTAATGAACAACTAATGAGAAAAAGACCTAAAATGTTCTATTTATATTCTATTACAAGACAAGGCAAAATGACAACAATGCCCTTAAAGGGTGGGGTGGCCATGGAGTGCATTTGGACCCAATGAAGTGACCAAAATACCCTTAATGAAGATGACCAAATCATGACCTATTAAGTGTTGTCCAAAACCGTGAGTCCTAAAGTTTTCGATGCTCCAAACAATCTTTCACGCATGGCCTTGCTTGTGCTCAAAACGGATTTTCCTTGCATATTCTTGTGCCCTCGGGGTGACCAAGTCTTGAGCCTTTAAATGATGACCTCCAATCATGTCTTCAAAAATTAAGGTGGTCATTTGACTTGTATCAGTAACTGATAAAGAAGATGAAGTTGAACAGGTTGAACATAGAGATAAGGCCAAAGGAGGAAAAAAATAATAGAGTTGTATATAGTTCAGACTGTCAGAAAGTTGTGTGGGAGTTAGGACTAATTTTTAAAAGTGTTAATGAATTTAGAGCAGTTGTTACTAAATATGTTGTTGCTGAATATGCTGCAATTGAAAAATATGTTAATGGACCTACAAGGATAAGGGTTAGGTGTACAACTGGTTGTCCATGGCTTATTTATGCTAGCATTAATTCTAGGTCCATGAACTTTGTGGTGAAGACCTATAATTCTGTTCATAAGTATGATCCTATCAATAGGAACAAATTTAGTAATACCAAGTTCTTAGCCAACCATTTCAATGAGAGGATAAAAAAAAAACTAGACATTAGAATTTTTGAGTTTCAGTTGCTTATTAAGAAGGAACTAGATTTACATGTTGGAAGAATAATGTGTAGGAGAGCTAAAAATAAGGTGATTGCACAATTGATGGGTGACTATAATCTGAAATTTGAGAGAATTTTAGATTATAGAGTTGAGTTGTTAAGATCAAATCCAGGTAGTACATGTGTAGTGAAGCTTCATGATGAAATATTTGAAGATAGTAAAAAATGTTTCAAGGCTTCTACATATGTTTTGATGCAATGAAGAAGTCTTTCCTAGCTGGTTGTAGGAAGTGCATTGGTTTGGATGGATGTTCTTAAAAAGAAGTGACAAATGGACAGTTATTAGTTATCGTGTGTAAAAATGGTAACAATCAAATGTTGCCACTGACATGGGCAGTGGTTGAGATTTAAAATAAGACCACTTAGGGTTGATTTATCAGGATTGTAAAAAAAGATCTTCAGCTGGGAGATGGGGCAGATTTGACAGTGATAATAGACATGCAAAAGGTAAAGAATTGGTGCTTTTTCTTCTGTTTTTATTTTTGTTTCTATTATAACTGTTTCTGTTTCTGTTTTTCTTATGGGGATTAGAAATTCTTGTAACTGAATATTTACCACATGCTGAACTTAGAATGCGTGCAAGGCATGTCCTTGCAAACTGATCAAAAATCTTATATGTAGAGGTATTGAGAAGAAAAAAAATATTTTTGGAGGTGTGCAAGATCTATCTTTGAGGCTGAGCTTAGGGACAACATTAGTTATATGAAGATGTTTGGGGGAAAGAAATACTAGATAAGCTGATGTATTTTAATTCAGAGAGATGGAGCAATATTTACTTTAACTTTGAAACAAAGTGTGATATTGTAGACAGCAATATGACATAATATTTTTAATGCATGGATATTAGGATCTAGGCACAAGACAATAATTACAATGTTAGAGGAGATAAGGGTAAAAATGATGAAAATAGTGGGACAAATGAGAGATTTTTATGATACTTGGATCGGTGACATTTCTCCAAATGAAAGTACTAAATGATAATACAACAAGGTCTATGAAGTGCAACATAGAATAAAATTCTGAGACAGGGTATGGAGAGCTTAATAGAGGATATAGGCATATTTTGGATCTTCATAAATAATATTGTAGTTCTAGAGCATGGATGTTGAAGGGTATACCCTGTCCTCATGCAGTGGCTGCTCTTCACCACAAAAAATTAAAACCAGTAAACCACATCTCTCACTGGCACAATAGAGAAACTTACATGAACACATATAGTTTCTTCATTCAACCAGTTTTGAATATGAAGATGTGACCACAATCACAGAAAATCTCTGTTATGCCACCTCATGTTAGGAAGATGCCAGGTAGCCCTGGAAAGAATAGGAATAAAGAAGAAGGTGAAACCAAAAAGAAAACTAAAAAGTTGTTCAAGAGAGGGATTGAGATTTCATGCAGCATTTACCATAGCAAGGGTCACAACAAAAGAAAATGTCCAACAGGTGTACCTACTGCTGGCACAAATACAAATCCTGGCCCAAGTTTATTTCCTGGTGCAGTCCAAGTGCAGGTCTAAGTCCAGTCCCAAGTCCAGGTCCAAGTGCATCACCTACTATTGAAAAAGGGGAGAGGTTCAACTGGAAGAGAAAAGGGTAGACCAAAGAATTCTACAGAAAAGGTATTTTATTTAATATGTGTGTTGTAAACTAATTATGTTTACCTTATACTAAATATCTTCTTTTCTTTCTATTTAGTGTGCTGGCAGACCAAGAATGACTGGAATAGAAATACTTCACGCACAAAGTGGATGCACAATTCTTAATGTAAGTTTACTACTACATTTATCATTGGTCCCTTTACTATCTAAATTTTATTTACTATAATTTATATAAATGTTAACACTTTCTTTATTTGAGCAGTTGGAAATACCTAGTGAGAGATTCAAAACTGTCAAGTCTTTAGCCGTTGTGACTGGAAATCTCGAATATACATCAAAAACTGGTGTGAAATGAAAAGAAAAAAAAAAGCTATGACCTCCAGGCAACTACAAGAAATGAGAGGCAAAAAATAAATGAAAACAAAGTCCAAGGCTGCACACTTGAGTCAAGAAAGCGCCAATATTCAATCTCTATAAGAAGTTGGTATAGACTGATAGTTTTTCTTGTATAAATGTTGGCAGTTGTGATTGCATTTAAGACTATATTTTTGATAATTCACTGATGATGGCAGTTGAGTTGGCAGTTATGACTGTATTTAAGACTATATTTTTGGTAGTTCACTGATGTTGGCAGTTGTGTCTGCTTTAAGAATAATTTATTGATGGCAGCTTTGACTGCATTTTGTAACTGCAATTAGTTTAACAGTACTGATCTTTTTGTAATGTATTTGGCAACAAGATGTAATTGCACTCATTTTTTATTAATGATTATGCAGCTGTAAGTTTATTGTTGCTGAAATTTGTGTTTGTGCAACAGCTGTGACTGCATTTTCCCTTAATGTTAAATTTGTATTGTGATGTTGCTGAAATTTGTGTTTGTGCTTGTGCAGCAGTTGTGACTGCATTTTTCCTTAATGTTAAATTTGTATTGTGACGTTGCTGAAATTTGTGTTTGTGCTTGTGCAGCAGTTGTGACTGCATTTAGTGTTGTGATGTTGCTGAAATTTGTATTTGTTCTTGTGCAACAACTGTGAGCCTGTGACTGCATTTAGTATTGTGATGTTGTATAGAAATTGCAACACAAAGAACCACAGAAAACAAAGTCAAAACTGTCAAGTTAAACCTTGCAATTTTATTACACGACAATTTAATTACACAATTTGGCAGTTTTGTCTAAGGTAACACCTAATAATTGATATAAATTTCAACCCCTTAAAACATAACAACTTGATCTTTCATTTCTTCTCATTTGCCTTCATCATCTTCAAATCATCGTGAAAATTGTCCATTTGCAACTCTATTTTGTTCATGTCTATTTTGCTCTCCACAGATTTGATTGTCCTAGTAGTCTTGTCATCAATTATTTTGTGTTCATAAAATGTACAATTTGTCGAAGATTCAACTCTTTCATCAAGCTCCCCAATTCTTCCCGACAATTTAGAAATAACAAATTTGGATCGTTCATCAATAGAATCATCCTTCCAAAGCTAGAAATTGCATGATCTAGCATTCTAAAATGAAAGCAATTAGATTCGTATACACTATTCAAGATCAATGTTTGAAGGGAAAACTCACTTACCCCATAGTAAGGACAGGTCCAATATCATCTACCCGGATTTCTTAAGGTCCATGAAGTCATCAAAGGCAAAAGATTTCCATGTTTGCATCGAACCTCGTCCAACTCATGATCTTCTTCTTGCTTACAAAGTCTACTCAAACTTATCTTAGCTATTAAAGTACCTTGATTAAGAAAATAAGTTTTAAGAGAGGCTGAACAAACATTTAGAGAAGAAAAAATTATCAAAATTTTAATAAAATTAAGACAAAATAATCATCAATATAGCAAGAAATTGAACGATTAAAAAGATTTAGTTACCAATTCTTCAAACAAATGATCTTCAATTTCGATTTTGAAAGACGATTTTGAGAATTAGAGTTCTTAGTTTGGAGCCCTAAATTGGCTTAAATAAGAATTAGGGTTCAATAGATCCGTTGGAAATTAAAAGTGTTGTACTTTTAATGTTTTTAGCCGTTTGTTTTTGTTATTGAAAAGGCTGAACGCGCCTAAAATGAGTGTAAGAAACACGCCTTAGAATGAGTGTCGCGAAAAAATAATAATATCATTTTTATGTAGTTTAGGTTTGTAATAGATCACTTCGATAGTTACTAATGAAACTATTACAAAGTGAAGATCAAAATTAATTTTAAGTTTGCCAATTATTTACTTTTACCTTCGAAATAGTTTAGTTTAGCAAATACTTTTCACTAATTACTCTATTTTAAACCTCAATTTAGACATATTAAACTATAAACTAATACTTATAACAATTAACTAAACCTTTTTTTATTTACTAACCTCCCCCCCTCTTCCTTAACTCACCTCATAATAAACACACATTTCCAAATTTTATTTAACTCTGCAAAATTTCAAATTGAAAATAATCTCGACAAGAAATAAAAAATCAAATTTATAATACAATGACCAATTTATTTTATTTTATTTTTTTAAAAAAAGAGACAACATTAAATTATTTGCCGGGTAAATTAACACACATATAAGTCAATCCAACCAAGCGCAAATTCCGGCACATTTCCTTTTACCTTTGAGCTGCCGATGAAAATGGCCAATGGTCATCATCAACAAACAAAAATTATTATTACTATTATTTTTAATAATAAAAGAGATTCCTTTTCTTCAACTTCCCTTTTACGCCAAATTCCAAATTACACTCAACACTCTCTACACTCCACAAACTTTCTTTTCCTTTCCTTTTTTTTTTTTGATCCCAAAACCAAAACCAAAACCAAAAATAAATAAATAAATATATATTTTCTACAACAAATCATGTAATCACAAGAATTACTGTATACTCACGTATAAAACAGGTGATTTGATTTGCTTTTTTTAATAACCGTGCTGTGTGGCCAGCTTAATTCCGCGGGATACCTGCCAGGTAATGTAATTTGATTTGCTAATTGGGAAGTGGGTATTGTGTTTTTGGGTTTCTCTTTATCTGGGTGTTTATTATTTTCCAATTTCATGCTTTAATTATAGAGATTTTGAGTAATTTTTTGTGCAAAAGATTTGTTTTTGAGTTAATTATACTGTGTTTTGGGGTTTTCCTTTATACGGGTATTTTTCATTTTCCAATTTTATGCTTTAACTATAGAGATTTTGAGTAATTTTTCGTGCAAAGATTTGTTTTTGAGTTAATTATATTGGGGTTTTGTTTTTTTCTTTGTTTGGGTATTTTTCATTTTCTAATTTTATGCTTTTACTATAGAGATTTTGAGTAATTTTTCGTGCAAAGATTTGTTTTTGAGTAAATTGAAAGCTGTATTTGAAGTGGGCATTGTTCATTTTTTAATTTTGTGGTTTAATTATAGAGTTTTCAGTAAATTTTCGTTTAAAAGATTTGTTTTTGAGTTAATTGAAAGTTGTATCTATATTGGATTAAGCTTTTAGGTTTTTTCTTTATCTGGGTGTTTTTTATTTTCCAATTTTGTGCTTTAGCTATATAGATTTCAATAATTTTTCGTGCAAAAGATTTATTTTTTGAGTCCATTGAAAGCTGTATCTGAAGTGGATATTTTGCTCCTGGGTTTTCCTTATCTTTTTTTTTTTTTTTTTTTTCATTTTCCAATTTTATGCTTTAATTCTAGAGATTTCGATATTTTTTCGTGCAAAAGATTTGTTCTCGAGTTAATTGAAGCCTGTCTCTCTACCTCCACGAGGTAGGGGTAAGGTCTGTATATACCTATGTTGCTCGAACTCTTCAAAAATGTCAGACGCGTGCGTGTCAGATCCTCCCAAAATAGTGTATTTTGAAGAATCCGACACGGGTGCGACAACATTTTTAGAACTCCGAACAACTTAGGTGTACACTCTATCCTCCCTAGACCCCACTTGTGGGATTGCACGGGGTATGTTGTTGCTGTAACTTAGTTATAGAGATTTCAATAAAATTTTAAGATCTCGAACATCGTAGAGAAAAGATCACTCCTAACTAAACAGTCAAGTGAAAGGAGCCCGCTTACCCACTCCCCTTTACCCCCATTGCTTGAAGCCTCGCCTTCTTGACTTGATATGTCATGTCATGTCATGTCAAGAAGACTGACTACAACCATGCAAAAGATTTGTTTTTGAGCTAATTGAAAGCTATATTTGAGATCTAAATGAGCAATCTCAAGCAGAGATTGATTTGATTAGCTGATTTGCAATGCATGTGATGCTAATTTCTTGATTCAATTGCAGAAACTTTATGTAAATTAAGGACTGGCAATGAAGTAAGTGCAAGGCTGTCTTTGGGGTTCAAAGATTTTGTGTTACTGAAGGATTCGTTTCCTTTTTGTTTGTGGGACAAATGGAGATTATGGATTCAAGTCCTTATAAGAGGTTCGTTTTCTTTCAGTTGAAATGAATAATTTTAGTTACTTGCATGCAAGTAAAATTCTTATGGAGATTGGAGATTCTATGCATCCTCTCGTACTAGTAGTCATAGTATTTTTCGTGAAGTTTCTTATCCTTCGATTTTTGTTACCGTCTCTTATACTTCGATTATCACACTGTTTTGTTATAGCTACTGTTCTTTTCTTTCAGAATGCTTTGTCCTGTTCTTCACTTCAGTTATTTCTTTTTCGATCTGCTTTGATATTTTTTTCCTTGAGCCAAGGGTCTATCGGAAACAACCTCTCTCTACCTCCCAAGATAGGGGCAAGGTCTCTGTATATCCTACCCTACTCAGAGCCCCTTGTGGTTTAACATTGGGTATGTTGTTGTTGTTGCATGCAAGTAAATTATGGTTTCTCTGTTAATTCCATTGTCTTCATATCTAGTCAATATTCAATAATTCTTCATTTCCTTCTTGTATTTTTAACCTTTTTGTTTGATTTCTACATTTTTTCCCACTTTGGTAGTTTCCTCATAAATTGCATCCAATGAATCTTGTGGCAACTTGCTGAAAGCGAAATTTGAAATGGCTGATTAAGCAGCAGTTCTGTTAATGATTAAAGAATAATGCGAATGTTTCCGAAATCTCTTTAAATTTATGGAAGAATTAAGCTAAAAGAATAGAACATCATCTTTTTAAAGTTCACTGAGTGAGACATTTCTTCTCCACTATACCAGTCTTCCCAAAAGCTTGGGTTTTTTGACAGAGTCCTATATCTTTCTCAACCCAAGAGGTACACAGATAGGCTCGTATAGCTTTATTAAATAATAGCCTAGTGAAAAAGGACTATATATATGGAGGTAGGCATGTCCTTACATCCTTTTAGAAAGCAATATTATTAGGAAGACCAAATGATCAGGGAATTAAGAGTTGTCCCGTTCTACTTTTTGCAATCTTAGAATGAAAATGATACGTTAAGTGTGAGAGCGTAGAAGTATATTATGATCGTGTTGTGCGGAGTCATATCATCTTTTATATGATAAACCTTGCGGCAAACCATAGGCTGACAATGGGTTTTTCCTCTTTTCCCCCTTTTCGTGACTTGAGCAAATCAACCTGCTAACTCTTGGTTGGAAGTGGAGGGTCTTGTACAGAAGACCAACCATCTCTTGTTTGTTAAAAGTTATATCATTGTCTATGGTTTCTAGGAACTTGTTGACTAACAGAACATATGTATTAAATGACAGTTTATTTTCTGCATTCTCCTATGGCATTGCATCAATGGCTATGGTTTTCATCAACAAGGCAGTGATCATGCAATATGCGCACTCTATGACTCTTCTCACGCTCCAGGTACAATGACATGACTTATCAGTATGCTGAATAAGCACAACATAATGGATATCCAGTCTTGCATCGTTCTAACTGTTGACTTGTGTTTCTTTTGTTCTTACCTTTTTTCCTTGTTTTCTGGACTTTACACTGTTATTAGCAAATAGCAACAGCTTTGCTCATACACGTTGGTAGAGTCACGGGATACACAAAAGCCAGAGAATTAAATGCAGAGACCGCGAAAAGGCTTTTCCCAGTTTCGTTGTTCTACAATGCGAATGTGGGATTTGCTTTAGCAAGTTTGAAAGGAGTAAATATTCCTATGTATATTGCCATCAAAAGGCTTACACCACTTGCTGTACTAGTAGCTGGATTCTTTACCGGAAAGGCTAGACCTACTACTCAGGTTAGTGACTAAGATGGCATAATCATCCAAGATATGTACTTGGTTTTGTACTAGTAGGGTAGAGTAACATCATTTTTAAGTGCTCTCATGTTTCTTGTTGCCATGATAGATCTGGGATTCTCTTGATGCTGTTATATATCTTTTGACCTCTGTGTATACTGTAACTTTACTGTATTTTATTTGGAATTTGATTGTTAGTGCGGAAACATAGGGCTTTGATTTGCGTAACCATTAGCTATTTTATGCCTGGCACTGACAGTATTACTTAAATTGATGGACTTTCTAATTACGTAGTTACTTTTGTTTTTGCTTTCCGTGACTTCTACACGGAAACTTGTCACTATAAGTAAGAGAATTCAAATGCTTATACATATTGGTAAACAACAGCAATCTGATTCTTCAGTTTAGTTTTCTTGAACTTCCTTTATTTAACGTCTTTTGGTTTATTTCCTTCCTGCGAGGAAAGTGAGTGTAAGCTTTATACAAATAGTTAGTCAATTTGTTTCTTTGGTGAATTTTGAAGAAGTGAAAAAATCACATATAGGCTTGCTAAGGCTAGGGAGCGGAAGGGTCGTGACCTCGATCAAGTGAAGTGCATTAAGGGGGAGGATGGTAGAGTTTTGGTGAAGGATGTTCACATTAAGAAAGATGGCAGGAGTACTTTCATAGACTTTTGAACGAGGAGGGGGACAGAGGCATTGAGTTAGGGGAGCTGGAGCACTCGGAGGAGAGCCGTGATTTCAGTTACTGTAGGCGTTTTAAGGTTGAGGAGGTCAGCGAGGCTATTTATAAGATGAGGAGGGGTAGGGCGTCGGGGCCTGACGAGATTCCAGTGGATTTTTGGAAGTATACTGGTGGGGCAGGTTTAAGGTGGTTGACTGATTAGTTTAACGGCATTTTCAAGACTGCGAGAATGCCTGAGGCTTGGAGATGGAGTACGATGATTCCGTTATATAAAAACAAGGGTGACATTCAGAGTTGCAACAACTATAGGGGTATTAAGCTGTTGAGTCACACTATGAAGATTTGGGAGAGAGTGGTTGAGCGGAGATTGAGGAGGGTCGTGTCATTTTTGGAGAATCAGTTTGGATTTATGCCTGGTCGCTCGACGACAGAGGCAATCCACCTGGTGAGGAGATTGGTGGAGCAGTATAGAGAAAGAAGGAAGGATTTACACATGGTGTTCATCGACCTGGAAAAAGCATATGATAAAGTCCCGAGGGAGGTTTTTGGAGATGCTTGGAGGTGAGAGGGGTCCCGGTGGCGTATATCAGAGCTATTAAGGACATGTACGATGGAGGGAAGACTCGGGTGAGGACGGCGGGAGGAGACTCAGAGCATTTTCCAGTCGAGACAGGGTTTCATCAGGGATCGACTCTTAGTCCGTTCCTGTTTGCGTTGGTGATGGACGTGTTGACACGGAGTATTCAAGGTGAGGTGCCTTGGTGTATGTTATTTGCGGATGATGTAGTGCTGATTGATGAGATGCGGGGGGGGGGGGGGTTGAATGATAAATTGAAGGTTTGGAGGCAAACCCTTGAGTTAAGGGGTTCAGGTTGAGTAGGTCCAAGACGGAGTATTTGGAATGCAAGTTTAGTGACACTAAACTTGAGGCAGGAGGACGAAGTGGTGGTGAGGTTGGATTCTTAGGATGTTTGTAAGAGGGATAGTTTTAAGTATCTTGGGTCTATGATTCAGGGGAATGGTGAGATTGATGAGGATGTTTCTAAGCGTATTGGAGCAGGTTGGATGAAGTGGAGGCTGGCCTCGGGAGTGTCGTGTGATAAGAAGGTGCCTCTTAAACTTAAAGGCAAATTCTATAGAAGTGGCAGTCCGTTCGGCCATGTTGTATGGAGCGGAGTGTTGGCCAGTCAAGCACTCCTACATCCAAAAATTGAAGATGGCGGAAATGAGAATGTTGCGTTGGATGTGTGGACTTACTAGAGGGGACAGAGTTAGGAATGAGATTATCCGGGAGAAGGTAGAAGTGGCTTCGGTGGAGGACAAGATGCGGGAAGGAAGGCTGAAATGGTTTGGGCATGTGATGAGGAGGGCGCGGATGCCCCAGTTCATAGGTGTGAGAGGCTAGCTTTGGATGGCTTCAGGAGGAGTAGAGGTAGGCCGAAGAAATACTGGAGGGAGGTGATTAGACATGACATGGAGCAACTTCAGCTTACTGAGGACATGACCCTAGATAGGAAGGTGTGGAGGTCGCGGATAAGGGTAGAAGGCTAGTGTGAGTGTGTGTGTTGTAGCAAGTAGTCAAGAGAGATCTTGTGTAGCCGGGTTAGTAATCCTAGGACAGTGTCCATAGGTGTCTTTAGTATGTGAGTGTATGTTACTACTAGGTGGGTGTCCTATTTCTTATTTCTTAGTTCCTATTTTCTTATTTCGTATTGCTCTTATTTCTCGTATTTCGTATTTCTCTGATTTCTATTTTTATTATTTCTTATTCCTTATTTCTGTTATGTCATCCATCTTGCTTCATGTGTCATTACGACCTTTTTACTATTCTTTATCTTGAGCCGGGGGTCTATCGGAAACAACCTCTCTACTTCTTCGGAGGTAGCGGTATGGACTGCGTACATCTTACCCTCCCCAGACCCCACTTTGTGGGAATACACTGGGTTTGTTGTTGTTGTTGAAAAAATCACATATAGGTAGCATTTTTCCTTAGTCTTCTGTGTAATGATATCGCCCAAATTGCTTGATGTAAGGTAACTGGCTAAAAAGTCAAGCTCGTGACCAAAGAGATGGGGATTTCAAGTTGAGTTAGATTTTCTTGCTAGTGGGACTAGTCCAATAGTTATATTGACTTTAGACCTTCCATTGACTAATCTATCAGCGCTAACAGTTAACATTAAGCTAATGCAAATAGCAAAATGCAGTTAGAAGATTAGTTTTGGAGAAGTATTAATTTTGGAAAAGCCTAGGACTATGGGTCCCCTAGGACTATGGGTCCCCTTTAGCTAACATAATGGTCACCGTTTGACCCTTACTCGATGCTTAAGCCACTATCATTAACCTTGACTGAGTTTAATGTATTCACGAGGTAAAAAATTTAGTGTGTTCACCACCAAACTAGTTAGCTGGCACTTCTTCTACCTCCTCTTAAGGTACAGGATACTTCGTCTCTGACAAAATAGTAGCTGACATAGGAAAAGTTGGAAAAGGAGCCCTTCTTTCCGGCATTGGTAAAGTGTAGGTGGGTTTGGCTTGAAATTCAAGTAAAATTTGACACTAATAAGGCACAAAACTTGATTTTTTTGTTTGTTAATATATATTTTTCCTTAGAGATGCCAAATTGATATATCTTTGATTAATGTGAAAGCTTATATCCATCTACTATAGCCTACCAATCTATCACTCATTGGGTTTTTGCCTAACCATGTACAAAGTGTCACTACCTCTACTGTGTCAATGATAAAAAGAAAGGTTGGTACAGTAAACCTGCTAATTGGATTTTCTGTCTTATTTCAGGTTACACTTTCCGTATTACTTACTGCTGCCGGAGTTCTTATCGCAGCTCTTGGAGATTTTTCATTCGATCTTTTTGGATACAGTTTAGCCTTTATTTCTGTTTTCTTCCAGGTCCTGCCTTGTTTTTATCATTTAGCTCTTTTGTTGCATGTATCTTTTCACTTATTGAGATTAAATTATAAATACGTCTTAGTTACATGCCCTTTTTCCATTTGCAGACCATGTACCTTGTGTTGGTTGAGAAGTCGGGAGCAGAGGATGGGCTTTCGTCGATTGAGATCATGTTTTACAACAGTTTCTTATCTTTGCCATTTTTGCTATTCCTCATCATAACCACAGGAGAATTTCCAAATTCTTTATCTATTTTATTTGCAAAGGTTAGTTTCTTTGCTATATTCAGTATAGTGAAACATCGTCCTTTATTCTTATTTAGAAGCAAATTAGTTGGTAGTTACTGCTTGAGTTGTGCCGGACAATTTTGAGAGCTTGATATCATTGCCCTTTGTTGTCAATCAAGTTAAAAGAAAAAGGGAAAAGTAAAGGGAGATAATACAGAAGCACGTATCAATAAATTAGAATGGTCAATGAAAACTAGAAATGAACTATGAGGCAAG
The DNA here is from genome assembly GCA_030864215.1 of Capsicum pubescens. Lineage (NCBI taxonomy): Eukaryota > Viridiplantae > Streptophyta > Magnoliopsida > Solanales > Solanaceae > Capsicum > Capsicum pubescens. Next base: position 26,374,560 of record CM061549.1, on the reverse strand, counting down.
GATTTCAGATCCCAACGGAGGAAAAAAGAGACTAGATGATTTCTTCCCATGTCTCTAAGCTATGGTGGGCAGTTGCTCATATGTGCATGATGGGGCAGCAGGTACACGTTAAATTTAGGTAAGGTGTGTGCATTGACTCTAACACCACCGTTACAAAAATAGAAAATTGCGATATTGCCAAATTGTAGGAATTAGGATATATAAATTAATCATTCAACTATACTTTCTTTACTGAAATGGATCAATTATACTTTTCCTAGCTGAGATCTGCTATATGAATCCTCTATACTTGTGTATCCTAATACTTAAAGGCTAGAGGTTCGTTGAAGTCTCATAAGTGTATAGGAGAGAAGCATAATAGAAGAAGGGACTCACACGCTACAAGATGAGAAAGAGTCATTTTTTGTTATAGTAAAAAGGAAAGAAGAAGAAGAAATAATTCAAAAGCAGTAGAAAAAAATGCAGTAGCGGCACAGGCGTTTCAAACATGAAGGTGGAGGAAACAACAAGAAAGAGAATGCTGAAACATACTATGGACAGGAGTCCTAGTTTTTCCTCATTGTCATTTTCTTATCATCTTTAAAGTAGATTTAAAGAAATGGATACTCCTTGGATGTCCGCTAGATAATCGTTTTTCCTAGACAGTGAATTGAGCTGAGTTTGTGCAGAAGTTTATTTACACTAGTGAGAGATTCTTCGTCTGGGCATTTTCACTTGTGTGTGTGATATAAATTCTGTGTAGACTTTTCCTTTCATCCTCTTAGATTTCATAAGAATGGGATAATGCTTGGAGTTGTAGAATTAATGGAGCAAAATCGTCACACTGATATCAGCTCAGAATGACATTCAATCTACTCGTCCTACCAGTCCCTGCTCCATGATCCTCGTTCTTTCCGTGATCTCTTGTTTTTTCCCCCTTTATACACGTGTATTTGTGGCGATTCATCCTTGATTTATGATCATTGTGAGTTATCATTGTAATGACAAATGAAGAACATGCAGCATGGCAGTTGTACTAGTTGAAATTTTGTGATGTGCTAGTTGAAGTCTATTTTTATCCTTTTGAAATGCTTATTGAAAGTTTGTGTTTCTAAACTAGCCTTTTTTCCCATGAACAGAGTAGTTCAATACCATTTCTTGCAATTCTTATTCTTTCATTGGTGATGGGCATCATCTTGAACTATACGATGTTCTTGTGCACCATTGTTAACTCAGCTTTAACCACCACAATTGTCGGAGTCCTCAAGGGAGTTGGATCTACGGTATGTGTACATCTTCAAATTCTCTTTTATTTCTTTTAACTACCACGATCGTTGGAGTCCTATTATGTTTCACATCAAAATTTTCGCATGTTTCACTTCAGACACTTGGATTTGTCATGTTGGGCGGAGTAGAAGTACATGCTTTGAATGTCACTGGTTTGGTGATCAACACAGCTGGTGGGGTGTGGTATTCAGTAGCCAAATTTCAACAGAAGAAGAGCAAATTGCCCAAGATAATGTCTGATATCGAAGGTCATCGTAAATAAAAAAACTTCCAATTAGTTGGTTCCATAGAGTGAATTCAATATTTATACTTCTTTTTCCTTCACAAATTGTGAATAGGAACTACAGTTGCATTCACCATTGATGATTTTGTCAAAGGTATTAAAACATTGTGTTTTCTATAAGGTGTGGGGAATAGAATCAATTTGATAGTACCTTGAACCATGTACTTGTGATGTTATATGTAAACATTGGAGATGTTGTATTACCATCTTTTGTCTTGTCATCTGTTCAGTTTTTACCATCTGTGTTGTGTTGTTTCTTGTGCTTCGATTATCTTCTGTGTTCTCTTTTTCGAATCCTACGTAGTGCTTTCCTTATCAGTTGTCATGTCTCTTTCATTTCTGTATTTCCTCTTTCAAGGCTTTACTTGAGTTGAGGTTCTATCGGAAATAATCTCTGTAACTCTACGAGATATCCTCCCTAGAATTCATCCACTTGTGAGGTTATACTGGATATGTTGTTATCTATGTGGTTTGAGAAGAACGTGAGCACATACATATTTTAAAGAAAAAGGGGGAAATACTAGACCATTTCTTTTCATATGCATTACAAGTTTCGAATTTGGATCTTAGGAATGGAAAAAAAAAAAATGGTAGGAAATGCTTCTCCCTGTAATTTGCCTTATGCGCCACGATTTCAAATTAATCAGAGCACAACGAGTACTGAATATCGGGTGAGAAATTTAAAAAAAAAAGAAAGAAGAAAGTTCTCCAAGATATTTCATTTGCTATTGTAGTTTGACAGACTTTTTTTTGTTCATATTAATTAGGACAGTTCATATTTTCACATGAAAATTATTTTAATTAAAACATATTTCAGAGTTCAAACCTCATGCTAAGTGACATTTTTAATTGTCTAAATTACTTTAGTGGATAATTATATCTATATCTATAATCTATTAAAAGTGTGAAGGCCTTTAGAAAAGTGAATTGAACTTTTTGCCCTTCATTAAAAGAGTCCGTTTTAGATAAAACCGTCTTTTACCCTTTTCCCTACAATTAAATTATTCAAAATAAATAAACTAACTTTTTGCTACAATTAAATTTTACCCAAATTTAGCCAATTTCCCACCCGTTTTTTTTTTTTTTCCTTTCTACCCAAATTTAGCCAATTTCCCACCATATTTTTTTTCCTACTTTGTTTAAACATCCATTTTTTTTTTATCCTATTTGATTCCTATTTGATTTCTTTCAACCAAAAAACACCCTCAATTCCCTACAATTAAATTCTTTCCAAATCTATAATCTATAATTTATATCTATAATCTATATCTATATCTATATCTATAATCTATATCTATATCTATAATCTATAATCTATATGTATAATATATTAAAGTGTGAAGACCATTAGAAAAATGATTTGAACTTTTTTATCTTTCATTAAAAGACCTTCCTTTAGATAAAACTGTTTTTTCACTATTTTCTTCAATTTATTATTTAATTATTTTAATTATATTAACTAGACTCCTAAAATATATGAGACTCCTAAAATATATGAAAGGAGAATCAATTAATATTTTTCTTTGTAGTGATCAATTAGAAAAACTCCTAAAATAGATTAGAAAAATATTCCTAAAATTAGACTCTATTAAGAAAATACTTCTATAAATATTGAGATACACGTTAAACTAGAGAATAAATCGATTTTCTTATTGGAAAAATATGATTGATGTTTATCTAACTTGATTTGGTTGCATGTCTTGATTGGTGGATGCTTAATTTTCTAACTCTCAACTTCTTCACTGTTTTTGTCAACATAATAAAACTCAACGTGTGTATATATATATCTTCTTTGTTTCATTCAAGTAATTCTTTAGGGTCAAAATTTTCGCTCATATAAGAATTATTTTCATCAAAACTGAAGCTTTGTGATTACGATTGTATTATTTTGTTGTAGTTTACAGGTCATAGATGAATTTACAGGTGGTAGATGAATGTCGTTCGACTTTGAGAAATTTTTTTAGGTAAAGGATAGGTTTAATTGTATTATTTTTATATCTCTGTTTTGAGAATTTTTTTTCTGTAAAGGTAAAGTTTAGTTGTATTATTTTGATATCTCTATTATCGCATTATTTTGTTATAGTTAACAGGTGGTAGATGAGTGTCAGACGACTTTGAGAAATTTTTTGTGTAAAAGTTAGATTTAATTATATTGTTTTGATGTCTCTATCATCGTGTTGTTTTGTTGTAGTTTACAAGTGGTAGATAAATGTCGATCGACTTTGACAAAAAAAATTTGGTAAAGGTTAGGTTTAATTAAATAAATTCTCCAAAAGATGTTGAATTTAATTATTGTGCCCATCTTTATTATTTAAACAAATATTCTATTTAGTGTAACGTTTGAACTCAATAAAGTGAGGTACACGCGCGAGGCGCGTACATCTAAACTAGTACTTACTATATATATATTTCTTTTCTATATATTAGAAGAGGTGGTTTCAACATGTGAGTTTTTTGTCTTTAAATTCAATATTGAGGGTATTAAGGTCTTTAAAATAAGTTTTAAGCTCAATTTGATAATCTTTTGTGCTTTGTTTTTTGAACCTCCTTAAAAGTTTTAATAAAAGCTCATTCTTTTCTCTTTAATTACCAACAATACCACGTAAGAAATTTACAATAAACATGTGGCCTTGCATATATTTCCACATATGTGGGCCCCTCTATCTTCCATTTATTTTTTATTTTTATTTATCTTTTTTTATGTATAAAATTATTTTAAATATATTATATTTAAGTAAATTGATTAGTAAGATGATAATTTATTGTAAAAATTAATTATTGATACAATTAAATAAATTTTATTCTTTATTTAATTTCATATCAAACATATAATTTACTTTCTTTCTTATTTGTTACTACAATTTCACCTAAATTTTTTTTCTAATAAATAGAAGAGAAAATTTCGATATGCCTGCTTATGTTGTCTTATTCAATTGCTTCAATCGTGATTTTATTATATTGCCTCTAATTAATTATCATAAGTCATTTATATATTAAAAAAATAATAATATTTAATTTAAAAAAACAGACATTTATGACATGTCTATTTCAATTGTTTCAATCGTAATTTTACTTTCTATTACATCATTTTTAATGAATTATTATAAATTATTTATATATTAAAAAATTAATATTTAATATAAAATTTAAAATAGACATTTATGACATGTCTGCTTTAGTTGCTTTAATCGTAATTTTACTAAATATCATCCCTAATTAATTATTATAAGTCATCTAAGTATTTAAAGTAGCTCTCCGTCGATCTGTCGGCTTCAGTTGTTTGCTCCGTGATTTTACTATATCATTCCTAAGTAATTATTATAAATTATTTACGTATTAAAAGATTAATAATATCTAATAAACAATAGAATAAACATTTATGATATGTCTGCATCAGCTGCTTTAACCATAATTTTACTAAATATCACCTCTAATTAATTATTATAAGTCATCTAAGTATTAAATAAATAAATAATATTTAATTAAAAAGATAAAATAGATATAAATGATAAGTTAACTCTTGATGTTTTAAAATAACTTGATGTCTTAAGTGAGATTTCACTTACTTTTTTTTTCACAAGTATCTTTTATAGTAATTTTATTATATCACTTCTAATTAGTTGTTGTGAGTCATTGAAGACATGTCTATTTCGCTGTTTCAATCGCGATTTCACTATATCACCTCTAATTAATTATTATGGTCATCTAAGCATCATGTCATTTAAATTGGAGTAGAAAAAGTTTTACACAATAATTAAAAATTTAAATTATTTAAAAAATATAACTGACTATCAGTGACACAAAACTCTGGACAAGGAGAGTAGCGTATATTTTTTAAAAATTACATAAAAAATATTATAAATTAAAATAATTAAAAATTTGAAATATCTACAAATAATTTAATCTATTATATATTTTTATAAAATACTTAAAAATACTATAAATCACAATAATTAACAGCTTAAAAAATTTAAATGATATAAATATTTGGTTGACTCTGGAAATTGTATCAATTTCACTTAAATTGAAATAGAAGAAAAATATTATAAATCACAATAATTAAAATTTTAAATTATTTTAAAAATACAATTGACCATCAATGTCACAGAAGTTTGAATAGAGAGAGTAACACATGTTATTTAAAAATTACATAAAAAATATTATAGATTACAATATTAACAACTTAAAATATTTAAAAACATATTAAAAGTATGATTGATTCTCTAAATTCAATTTGTGTCATAGAAATTGAGACAAAAAAAATATATTGAGCTCATGCTAGATCCCGGATGACTCTTAGGATGTATATGCAATCCAACCTTTTTTTTCAGCTTTTGTTTAAATATATCAAAATTGAAAATACAAGTTCTAATACAGTACATCAAACAATGCATAAGTAATAATGTTAGCATAAATAATACCAATATTACTAATACAAGCATTATTAATGCAAACATTATTAATACATTCTATCGGCATTATTTTTGTACACTCTAACAAAAGACTCCATGTTTCAATGTAAGGAACATATACAAAAGCAAAGTTCAATAAACTATCTACATAAATATATTTTATCATATTCTCAAAGTCAAATAATTTAAATTAATATGAAAGATGGTAACTTATAGTTTTCTTTTCTATATAATTTTTGAAACACTTAAAATAAGAATTTAGTTTAACTTCAAAGAACAAGGTGACAAATAAAAGAGAAGGGAAAAATGAAAGCAAATGATGTTTATGGCGGCTTAGTAAGGGAATATAATGCGGGTTATTAATTGCAATTCACATGTGATATAATATGTAATGACTAGATAACCCTTTATCTTTTTCAACTCTTATTCTCAACTCTTATGTATCATTTTTAATCTCAAATTTTCTACTTAATGTAGCAAATCTCAATCGTATGATTAAAAATATAAACTTTTAAATGCATCAAATTTTATTGTTTATATGAGTAAGTTATACATAATTATCTTGTAAGACTTGACTCCGTGAAAAATACTACCAAGTTGTTAATATGCTTTGTGTATTCATGTTTTATAATTCATAATTCGAATTAATATCAATTTAACTTACTGTACACAGTAAAAATATTTTAAGATTGGGCCCGTGCTAACACGGTCCATGCTCCTCTAGTAAATATATATATATATATGTGTGTTGGTGGAAAATCGAAAACATCATTTAAATAGTTAAAGTTCGCACAAATTAATCCAAATAAATATCACCATAATTTAAAGTTATATAATATTAGTATGGTGCAACGTGGTTAAATGGAGAATTCGACTTAGTATTTTTTGGGGGACCAAGGGAAGAAAATTAAGAAATAGTTTAGCATATGACTTTAGACAAATGCTAAACTAGCTATTATTACTACATTAGAAATGGCCAAAGACTTTCTTTTTAAGGTCACCAAAGACTTGAAAAAAAAAAAAAAAACACCAAGAACTTTTATGGAATGAATATAATTTTTTCATCGTTAATTAGAGATTTCAGATTTAAGTCTTGAAAATAAAAAATCAAATTAGTAGGAAATGCTTCTCTCTTTTAATCGGCCTTACGTGGTGCGATTTTTAAAAAAATCACAGACCACATTTTTTTGTTCATAACAATAGTATATTTAATGTAATTTCAAGGAGGTTTGAAGTAGTGATGGAGTTAAAATTTTCATTAAGAAGGTTTACGATATAAAAAAGTAAATACACGAGTAATTAAGTGAATGTAACATCTATTATATATACACATAAGAAAATTAATCTTATATATACTGTGTAATTTTTCATCAAAAGATACTTAAATAACCCGATTGGATCTATCTTAAGAAATACAGAGATTGTGTAATTTCAAGGCCTTCAACTTAAATAAAAGCATTACGTCTTTTTGTTCATATGTTTATTCTTTTTTAAAAGGTTCATCTCTTTACGTGAAAATAGCGAGCTATAAAATTTAAATTTTATATTAAGTGAATTTTTCTTTAACTTCATTTAAATTTTAATAGACAAATATATAATTAAAAGATAACAATAAACTCAGATTTAAATAATTAAAGTAAGCATAAACTTATTTGAACATTATTGTAATAAGAAAAAATTACTAGTCCCTTTGCCCACTTTTACTTGTCACCATTTTGATTTTTGAGGTCAATCTGCATGAATTTTGACCAACATTTTAAGATGTATAATTTAACATATTAGATTAAAAAGTTAGATGGTCAAAAAATATAAAAAAATGTTATAAGTTGCAATTCTTCTTATATTAATTAATATGATGAAAAAATATATTACAAAATATTAATAAAAGTTTATACAGATTAACCTCGAAAAGTGAAATAGTGACAAGTAAAAAGTGAACACTCAGGGAGTATTAGTGATTCAACATACTAGTTGAAATTTGTGACCTCGCCCAGAAGAATGAGTAGGGATAAAAATTTTAATTCAAATTCTAAGCTTCAAAAGAACACAGATAATTGAGGTATAACTTCTATCAATTTAATTAACATATGATTTATTATTTTCGAAAGTTAGATGATCTATCTACATTTATTGTTTAGGAGGAAATAATTATCACAATAATTTTTTGGATCGATCAGAAGTGGGTCAATTGATTTTGATTTTGAAGATATATACAATATTGATTTTGAGCAATTGAAGAAAGTAAAAAATTCGTCTGTGTACAATCATTAGCCGTAGCAAGGTAAATGACTGATGCTGAATAAAATTGAAAGATAATAATATATTCTTACAAAGGGTTTTTTTATTTGTGTTTTCTTAATTTTATGACTTTTTTACTCCCTTTCTATTATATTTTATATTATGAATATTAGTCTCAATCCTAAATTGGATTGTAGAGTACTAACAATATTTATATTTTAATTTAATATATGACGTATATGTACAATAAATGTTTCTCTGTGGCTTAATTTTCCTCTAAATTTTTTTCTTTGATGAGCAAAAAATTTTTAATTCAATAAATTTTTCATTTTATGGATAGTTTTATAGATTAAGATGAAACACTTTCAGTGTCAAATTATATCTTTTAAATAAATACAACATTTATTGCAACTCAATTGCTATTTTTTAATAATTTTATTTCTTTATATATAATTATATTTATCAACACGAGCCACATGTGCAAAACACGTGCACTTGACTATTAGAATTAATATGCATGGATTCATTCATTAATAAGTAATAATGTCAAATGTAGTAGCTTCGTGTATTGTTTCGTAATTGGATAAATACAAACAAGTCAATAGTTTGAAAGATTTTATTCTTTTTATTTGTATTCTTTTCTTTTTTGGAACGTTTGTTCTTGAGTTAAGGATATATCAAAATATTCTCTTTATTTCTGAGGTAGTGATATGACATGCGGACATTCTATTTTATCGGACTCCTCTTAGTGAGATTACACTAGATATGTTATTATTATTGTTATGTAATACCCTTTCTTTATTTTTCATTTTATCCGTCTTATATCTCGATTAATTTAAATTCAAACTGTATAAAACCTATTAAAGGAGGAAGTGTTCTTTGTTAAGAACTTTTTCGTACTTAAAATTTGAATTCATATTCAAGACCTTTGATTAAGAGGGGAAAGATTCTATCCACTCACTAGGAGTGTCAGGTGGGTGAGTTGGGCCAAATGGGACTGCGTCAAGTGAACTGAATTAATAAGTGAGATCGGCCATTAACCCATTTAAAGCTATATGAGGTTACTAGTCCAGATTAATAAATGGCTCGAATCCTTAACTCATTTAAAAGTTACAGAGGCTGAATGGACTAGATTAATAAATTGGATCGAATGAATAACACAACCACTCATAGAAGTTACATGTGCTAAACATGCCGAGTTAAATAAATTGGATTAATTAATAAGTAATAATTTCAAATGTTGTAGCTTCGTGCATTGTTTCTTAATTGGAGAAATAAAAATAAGTCAATCGTTTAAAAGATTTTTGGAAACAGCCTCTGGCAGAAATTAAATGCAAGGTAAGGTTGCGTACGATACACCCTTGTGGTGGGGCTCTTCCCCGGACACCGCGCATAGCGGTAGCTTTAGTGCACCGGGCTGCCCTTTTAATCGTTTAAAAGATTTTATTCTCTTTATTTGATACCGTTTTTTTTTTTTTGAGCATTTGTTCTTGAGCTGAGAGGTCTATTGAAAATATTCTCTCTATTTCTAAGATAATAATATGACATGCGCATATTCTATCCTTATCAGACTCCACTTTGTGAGATTACACTGAGTATGTTGTTGTTATTGTCATTCGATAACCTTTTTTATTTTTCATTTTATCCGTCTTATGTCTCGATTAATTTAAATTAACACTGTATAAAATCTATTAAAGGAGGAAACGCTCTTTGTTAAGAACTTTTTCATTCTTAAAATTTGAATTCGTATTCAAGACCTTTGAGTGAGAGGGAAAAAATTCTCTTTGCTGTGAGTTTGGCAAAATAGGACGGCGTCAAATAAACTGGATTAGTAAATGAGATTGGTCATTAACCCATTTAAAGCTATATGAGGTTAATAGCTCAGATTAATAAATGGTTTGGATCATTAATTCATTTAAAAGATACATGGGCTGAATGGATTAGATTAATAAATTGGATCGAATGAATAACACTAGCACTTATAGAAGTTACATGTGCTAAACAGTCCGAGTTAAATGAATTGGATTAATTATTAACTCATTTTAAGAGTTACTTGGGTCGAAAGAAAGGAGTTAATAAATGGATCAAATTATTTACACACTTATAGAAGTTAGTACATGTGCTAAATAGTTCGACTTAATAAATGGACTAAATTAGTTACATATTAACTCGTTAAAAAGTTACTTGGGCTGAATGGGGTGGCTAACAAATGGATCAGATGATTAACACACTTACAAAAGTTACGCGCTAAATAGTACGAGTTAATAAATGAGTTAAATTAGTTATTAACTCATTTAACAGTTAAATAGGTTGAACGGGCTAGATTAATAAATGGATCAAATGATTAACACACTTATAGAAGTTACATGCGCTAAACAATCTGAGTTAATAATGGATCGGATCGTTAACTCATTTAAAAGTTACTTCGACTGAATGAGCTGGATGAATAAATGGACGGAAAGACAAATAAACTTATAGAAGTTACATGCGCTAAATAATCGAGTTAAATGAATCTGATTAGTTATTAATTCATTTAAAAGTTGATTGGACTGAATGAGCTGGATCAAAACAGACTGAATAATATATCATAGTCCAATCCACCTAACTCTTTTTTGGTAGAATAGAAGTGCATTAAATAAAAAGAGATGTTTTGTTTTTCCATAGCAAGGCCTAGTCAGGCACAATACGCCTAACCCTTATTAAATTTAAATTTCTTATTTGTTGTACTTATAATTTATTTAATTACATAAGTTTTATAAATACTAGTTTTGCCGCACGTGGACACGTGTAATGTTTGATTACTTAAAGCTAAATAATTTTATTTATTGCGGAGATTTTTAATGAAGTGTAATAGTTTAAATCACTTTTCAAAGACACACACACACACACACAGATATATATATATATATATATATATATATATATATATATATATATATATATATATATATATATATATATATATATATATTAGTCTAGCCGCACGTGTAACGTTTGATTATTTAAATTTAAATAATTTTATTTATTGCGGAGATTTTTAATGAAGTGTAAAAATTTAAATCACTTTTCAAAGATTTTTCACACTCTAATAGAATAATGTAAACATAAACATATTTTTTAGTGTAAGCACATAAATGTAAACATAAATATTTATTAAAGTATAATTAAAAAAAGAAGAAGGAAAAACTAAGAAGAATTCTCTTGCGCACTTGGCTATTTCCTTTTTTTTAGTGGTTGAACTTGAGATTATTCTTGATTTAAATTTTGTATAGGATCTTGAATTTATTTTTCAGTCAAATTAATCTTCAAATATTAGTAGGTCTCTAGATAAAAAAAATATCAATGTGTACAATTCTACTAGCCTAATTAGCAATTTGTAAGACAATGTCCATGAAATTCTGAACGTTTGTCTTTTTCTTTCTTCGTAGAAGCATTATATTAGGATTTGTATTGGGATTCTCGGGTCATACGTTTTCATAGACATAATCAACAGTTGATAATGAATTTTTCATTATTAAAAAAATTCCGTATTTCACTTTCAGTTTCAAGTCGTCTAATATTTATTACAGGCAAACAAATAAAAAACAATAGAACTGTTTGAAGGTATAGTAAGTAGTATGTGAAGCATTGATTGACGTGAGATGCACGTGCATCACACGTCTAGTAAAAGTGTGCATCGCACGTCCGGTAAGACTAGTACAATTGAATAATAAAAAAACAGATATAATAATAATAATAATAATAATAATAATAACTTTTTGTAAATAATTAATTAAAACCAAGCCACAAACATCTATCAAATCTTTCATGTGAAAATGAATGGTTAAAGATTTAAATTTCAACACAAAATTTGAGTTAAGACTATATAATTTGATTTAGATTTTATGTGATAAAGTCAGTTATGACATGCATAAATAAAACTCAATCCTCTTGTCTTTTCCTACCAAAAATATAAATACAGATTTTCTTAAACAAAATAATTAAAATTTCAAAAAATTAAAATTTATGCATATTACCTTGTATTCTATGCATCGAGAATTGTACTTTCATTTAATAAAAAAAGAAAACTAAAATCATTATGGTTTTACATTTAATGAATCTTACCATTTTTTATAGTGGCAAAGAATGTGAGTTATATCTTCTGTCCTTTTCTTTATTACATAGTTACTATCAAATGAATCTAAACCATCTGCTCAAATAAAAACTTGACTTGCTGAGTTAACAGTTACATCAGTAACCGGTTAACCAGGTAACCAGTCATCATTTTCACCTATATATTGCCCACTCTTCTAGTTCATTTCCATCCTTCTCACTGTAAACAAAATCAAGGTTAAAAAAAAATTGATTGTGTTTTAAAAAATGAATAAGAAATTAGCCCTACAAGAAACTGTTTCAACCGGGTTGAAAACAATGGAGCATTTGATCAAGTTGGCAGCTAATGAATCGGCAGTTCAGGTGGATTGTCGTGAGATAACTGATTTTGATGTTGCAAAGTTGAAGAAGGCTAACGCTATGGTGTGACGGACTGGTCATGCTAGGTTCCGTCGTAGTCCTGTTCAAATTCAGGCTCAGAATGAGTCTGAATCTCAGGCTTAGGCTCAGGGTCATGATTCACATACTTCGTTATCTCTTTCTCCGTGTGGTTATACGAAGAAAAAGAGAGTACTGGCACAAATGCCGCTGTTTGTAGTGACGCTAGTAGCGACGCCAGTGCGGACAGGGTTAGCGCTTTACTTCAAGGTGCCAAGCGTTAATGTTGGTGCTGGTGTTGATAATATGAAATGGAAAGATGCTTTTGGTAGCATGAGGAATGGGATAAGCTCTTCTTCCTTCCTTTCGTTTATTACAGGTGAAGGGAGTGGAAGTATCGCGAATGTTGCTCCTTCTTCCATGCTGTTTCTTCCGATGGCACAGGCTGTTTCCGCAGAAAAACAACCATCTGCATGCCACCGGAAAAAGATATCGTGAGCAAGAATAATCTGGTGATGGTTCTGGCAAAAAAGGGTTAGTTTTTCTATTTGTCTTTATTGATGCTACTTTATTTTTTTTGTTTTTGCTCACGTTTATTATATTTCTAAAAACATCAGGAATGCTTACGATAGAATTTTGTGGTTGAAATTTTGCATGGATTTCGCATATGGAGGAAGTTTTAGTTATTGTATAGCCTTTTTTTTATGGAAATTTCAAAATGACCTGCATCGCTAGTTATCAGATGTGTATTGTGTAAACTTTGCTCATGTATAATAGCTTATAAATTATAAAAGAGATGTGAATCAAACTAGGCTAGTTCATGTGATGACATGACTGCTATACTAACACAACCACTTTTGCAGATTGAAATGTACATTTATTATTAATAAATGTAGACATTTTTTATTTATTTATTTTTATACTTTTTTTTCAAATAGAAAAGTTTTACCTAGGAAAGTAATAAGAACTCCGGTAATAAGTTCAAAAATTACTGATATACCAGCAGATGAGTGTTCATAGAGGAAGTATGGTCAGAAGCCGATTAAGGGTTCACCATACCCATGGTAATGACAATGCTCGGTCAATCAAAATCGTTAATTTTGATATACATCACGTAAAATGAACGGATCAAATCTAATATAAAAATTATTTTATTTTTTAATTCAAGGTCTATTACAAGTGTACCAGTTTTCCTTGATGCCGAACAAAGAAGCATGTGGAGAGAGCTATAGATGATCCTATTATGTTAATTGTGACTTATGAAGAGGAACATCGTCATACGCAAGTCGCGATGCAAGAGTACAATTCTCAAATGATGATTTTTGGGTCAGCAGAAGAGAAGAAAGAGTGAATTGAAAGTGCGTGGGGCGGGGGGGGGGGACAAGAAAGAGGTTATTTGAATGATAAGCATCGTATAATTTCAACTTGTTCGAGTAACCACGAAAGTGGAAAAGATAGCAGCTCTTAGGGAAAATTATAGTTGAAATCGTTAAGAGGTGTAGTGAATAGCAATTGTGGGATTGGACTTGTTATGTAATTCTAGAAAGATTTTAAGGGTCGAAATAGAAAAAAAAAAAAGTTTTCGCAATATTTGACTCCTTTATTTTATCTACTACCATGTGCAAAAGGTTTTTAATAGACTTTTAGATATGAATTTAATGATGCTCTATAAATAATAGGTGTAGTTTATTATATCACTTTTTTAATATAATAAATTCAATATTTTAGAGATGTATTGGTAATATAATTAACAATTAAGTATAAAATGAAGACAAATAAATAATTTTTTATTTTTTTTTAAAAATGAACAAGTATTGTTGGATATCTATTTTTAATAAAATGTAGAGGTAGAAACGGATAAGAGAATAATTATTGTTATAACTTTTCTAATGCTTATTAGAGGTTTTGAGATTTTTTTTTTTTAATATTAAGAATATAGTTAAAAGTTATTATATATTTTTAGTTCTGAATTTTGAAGATAATAGAGTAAATTTTTTGAGCTAAAACCACAGTTAAACGAAACATGAATATTGAAATAATATGTTTGACAAAGTTATGGTCTCTTAGTCATCACCAACTAATAAGTATAAAATGCTTTGTTTATTAAGTAATGTGAAGTATAAAATGCTTTGTTTATTACTTTACTACTATATAGAAATGCTAGTCAAACAACTGACGATTGTTATATCTGTTTCTATCTCTCTGCTTGTTATTAAAAATATTTTTATAATTTCATATATTTTTATTTTTATTTTTTATTTTAAATTTATTATATATTTAAAATTATGCAAAAAATATTATAGATTATAATACTTAACAATTTAAATTATTTCAAAGCACATAGAAAATTTTGATTGATTCAAAATTGTATTCATTCATCATAAATTGAGATAGAGAAAGTTATATATTATTGAAAATGTCGTGAAAAGTAATATAAATTATAATAATTAATAAATTTAAATATTTGAAGGTTGTACAAAAAATTGGTTTGACTTTTAAAACTCCATCAATGTCATATAAATAGAAAAATTACTTAGAAAGTCATATAAATCATATTAATTAGCACCTTAAAATATCTAAAAATTATATAATAAATTTAATTGATTTTCTTAAATATCCATCAATGTCACATAAATTGAACAAAAAGACTAATATATAGTATTTGAAAATTATGTAAAAGTACTATAAATTAATAACTAACACTTTAAAATATTTAAAAATCTAATAAAAAATTTGACTTACTTTCTAAATTTTATTCGTACCACATTAATTGGAATAAAAAAATACTAACATTTATTAAGCCCGTAATGAGACGGACTTCGATATCTAAGGGTGTGTTTGGTATGAAGGAAAATATTTTTCAGAAAATATTTTCTAGTTTTCTTATGTTTGGTTGACTTATATGTTTTGAAAAATATTTTTCAAACCAATTTATTTTCCTTAAATCTAAGGAAAATGATTTCCCTTAAAAAAAGTAAGGAAAACATTTTCCAAAACTCTCTTTCAACCTCACTTTAAAGTTGAAATGCTCATACAATTCTCAAAATCATCTATCCCGCCCCCCGCCCCCAATACCCTATCACCCTGACACCACCCCTACCCCCACCACACCCCCACCCCTACCCCTACCCCCACCCCTACCCCTACCCTTACCTCTACCCTCACTCCCACCCCCAAAATTCAATTGTTTTAAAAAGTATTTCAAAATTTTTCTTAGTCCATCTCCTATCCTCACCCCACCCCTACCCCTACTCCCACTCCCAAAATTCAATTGTTTTAAAAAGTATTTCAAAATTTTTTCTTAGTCCATCCCCTATCCCTACCCCACCCCTACCCCTACCCCCAAAATTCAATTGTTTTAAAAAGTATTTCAAAATTTTTTCTTAGTCCAGCCCCTACCCCTACCCCCACCTCACCCCTACCCCTACCAGCCCCCTTCCAAAAATAATATCTACATTTTATTAAAAAATTTAAATTTTTCTCTTACCCCACACCCCTACCCTCGCTCCCCTCTTACCAACCCCCTCTCCCATCCCTCCCTCCCCCCTTACCAACCCCCTCTCCCATTCCTCCCTCCCCCTCCCCCCTTCCCAATAACCTCAAAAAAAAAATTAAATTTATTTTTAACAAATTTTAATTTTTTTCTTCCCCCTTCCCCCTTACTCCCCTACCCTGACCCCCAGCTCCTACTAACCCCCTCCCCCGCTAATTTTTTTATTTTTTTCTTAACAAAAAAAAATTTAAAATTTTTTCTTACCCCACCCCTGCTACTTATTCTGACACCCCCACGCATCCGTCTACCAATCCCCTTACCCAATTTTTTTTTTTTTTTTAAATTTATTTTTTAAAAAAGGATTCTAAAATGTATTTTTACGCTTTAGCTAAACACTAAAATGTATTTTTTGAAAAATATTTTTTCATTCACCAATCAAATACTAAAAAATATTTTCCATCCACCAATCAAAATAAAAAAACAAGTAAGAAATCAACTTGTTTTTCAGGAAAATATTTTCTATTCATACCAAACACACCCCTAGTGTATATTAAAAGCTCTTTCACATTTGATGGGTGTATGCACTCTTTAATCTTTTTTTTTCCCTTTTTCCAATTTTAAATAATAGGTTACTGCAAGTTCAAGATGGAACATTTTGAAGAATTTGTTTCAAGCAAAACTGGGAGTGATTAAAACTAAATATCTTTTTTATAGGTAAAAACTTACTCATACTCGATGTTTACATCAAATTAATATAATTTATCATGATTAAATAATTTAATAAAATAAAATACATGTTAATTAAATATAACTAAGTAAAATAAACTCTACATTCAAACACATGAAATGCATGTATTGACTAGACATAAACATCGAGTACAAATAAATTTTTTCCACTATCGCATTATGGATAAAATTAGAAGATAATAATAAACTCAAATTAAAACAATTGAAGTAAACATAAACTGATTTGAACATCACCATAAAAAAAAATTACTACTCCATCCATTTTTTACTTGTCACCATTTCGCTTTTCGAGGTCAAAATGCATGAATTCTGACCATTCATTATTTTAAAATGTATAATTTAATATTTAAAATTTAGATGGTCGAAAACTATATAAAAAAAATGCTATAAGTTGCAATTCTTTTTTCATATTAATATGATAAAAAAAAATATATCATAAAATATTAATCAAAATTTATATAGGTTAACCTCGAAAAGTGAAACAGTGACAAGAAAAAAGTAAAGAGAGAGGAGTATAATACTCTAGGAGTATTAGTAGCCGTTTGACCATGAAAATTATTTACATTTTTTCGAAAAATTATTTCACTTCAGTGAAAAAAATGAAAACAAGATGCGTTTGGCTATGAAAATTTCAAATACAATTTCGAAATTGTATTTGAAAAAGTTAAAACAAGTTTTACTTGTTTTCACTTTTTTCACCTATACTTCTCTGAAAAAATTTCCAACTTCAACTTCAACTTCAACTTCAAATTCAACTTCAACTCCAAAAAATTATGATTTTCATGGTCAAATGAGGCTACTGATGCAACATAGTTGAAAACAAAAGTCAAAGTCAACCTATTAGTGAATCTCAGCCGTCCAATCTCCTTTCCAGTGATCAACGGTCAGGATGTTAGGAGAAGTAGTTACTGGCTATAGCCGGTTGATTAAATGTTTAGCTTTAATAATTGCTGGAAAAAAGGTTTAATAATTAATATGTATGGATTTGTTTAACCCTAAACCTAAATATAATTAATATGCATGGATTCATTCGTTAAAAAGTAATAATGTCAAATGTAGTAGCTTCATGTATTGTTTGTTAATTGGAAAAATACAAATAAGTCAATCGTTTTAAAGTTTTATTCTCCTTATTTGATACCTCTTTTTTTTTCCTGAGCGTTTGTTCTTGAGCTAAGGGGTCTATCAAAAACATTTTTTCTATGTCTAAGATAGTAAATATGACATGGGCATAATCTATCCTTATCGGACTCCACTTTGTAAGATTACATTGAGTATGTTGTTGTTATTATTATTCGATGGCCTTTTTTATTTTTCATTTTTATCCGTCTTATGCCTCGATTAATTTAAATTAATACTGTATAAAACCTATTAAAGGAGAAAACACTCTTTGTTAAGAACTTTTTCATTCTTAAAATTTGAATTCGTATTCTCAAGACCTTTGAGTAAGAGAGAGAAAAATTCTATTTATTTGCTAGGGGTGTGAGGTGGGTGAGGTGGGCCAAATGGGACTGCGTCAAATGAATTGGATTAATAAATGAGATCGGTCATTAACCCATTTAAAGCTATATGAGATTAATAGTCCAGATTAATAAATGACCTGAATCATTAACTCATTTAAAAGTTACATGGATTGAATGGACTAGATTAATAAATTGGATCGAATGAATAACACAAGCACTTATAGAAGTTACATGTGCTAAACAGTTCGTGTTAAATGAATTAGATTAATTATTAACTTATTTTAAGAGTTACGTGGGAACTGGGCCAAAAAAATTGAGTTAATAAATGAATCGAAATATTAACACACTTATAGAAGTTAGTACATGCACTAAGCAATTCGACGTAATAAATGGACTGGATTAGTTATTAACTCATTAAAAAGTTACTTGGGCTTAATGGGCTGGCTAACAAATGGATCGGATGATTAACACACTTATAGAAGTTACGTACGTTAAATAGTACAAGTTAATAAATGAGTTAAATTAGTTATTAACTCATTTAACAATTAAATAGGTTGAACGGGCTACATTAATAAATGGATCAGATGATTAACACACGTATAGAAGTTATATGCGCTAAACAATCTGAGTTAATAATGGATTGGATTGTTAACTCATTTAAAAGTTACTTGGACTGAATGAGCTGGGTGAATAAATGAACGGAAAGACAAACACACTTATAGAAGTTACATGCGCTAAATAGTCGAGTAAAATGAATCTGATTAGTTATTAACTGATTCAAAAGTTGATTGGGCTGAATGAGCTAGATCAAAACAGACTAAATAATATATCATAGTTCAATCCACCTAACTCTTATTAAATATTAATTTCCTTATTTGTTATACTTATAATTTATTTAATTACATATGTTTTATAGATACTAGTTTTGTCGCACGTGTAACGTTTGATTATTTAAAACTAAATGATTTTATTTATTGCGGAGATTTTTAATGAAGTGTAAACGTTTAAATCACTATTCAATTATATATATATATATATATATATATATATATATTAGTTTAACCGCACGTGTAACGTTTGATTATTTAAAGTTAAATGATTTTATTTATTGCGCCGATTTTTAATGAAGTATAAAAATTTAAATCACTTTTCAAAACTTTTTCACACTTTAATATAATAATATAAATATAAATATAAATATAAATATAATTTTTAGTGTAAGCACATTTATAAACATAAAAATTTATTAGGAGTGCTTTTTGAAAATTATTAAAGTATAATTAAAAATAAATTACAAGGAAGAGAAGATTAAAAAAAAAAAAAAACTAATAAGAATTCTCTTGCGCACTTGGCTATTTCCTTTTTTTTAGTGGTTGAACTTGAAATTATTCTTGATTTAAATTTTGTATTGGATCTTGAATTTATTTTTCAATTAAATTAATCTCCAAATATTAGTAGGTCTCTAGATAAAAAAATACCAATGTGTACAATTCTACTATCCTAATTAGCAAATTGTAAGATAATGTCCATGAAATTCTGAACGTTTTTCTTTTTCCTTCTATTAGGACTTGTATTGGGATTCTCGGGTCATACATTTTCATAGACAATAGTTGATCATGAATTCTCCATTATTAAAAAATTTTCTTGTTTCACATTCAATTTTAAGTCGTCTAATATTTATTATAGGCAAACAAATAAAAAACAATAGAACTGTTTGAAAGTATAGTAAGTAGTATGTGAAACATTAATTGACGTGAGACGCACGTGCATCGCACGTCCGATAAAACTAGTACAATTGAATAATTTAAAAACTGATATATTAATAATAATAGCTTTTTGTAAATAATTGATTAAAACTAAACCACAAACATCTATCAAATCTTTCATGTGAAAATGAATAGTTAAAGATTCAAATTTCAAGAGAAAATCTGAGTTAAGACCATATATTTTGATTTAGATTTTATGTGATAAAGTCAGTTATGACATGCATAAATAAAACTCAATCCTCTATTTGTCTTTTTTTCTATCAAAAAGATAAATACAGATTTTCTGAACAAAATAATTAAAAATTCAAAATTTATGCATAATACCTTGTACTCTATGCATCAAGAATTTTACTTTTATTTAATCAAAATAAAAAAGTAAAATCATAATGATTTTATATTTAATGGATCTTATCATTTTTTATACAGGCAGAATGTGAATTATTTCTTTTGTCATTTTCTTTATTACATAGTTATTATCAAATTAGTCAGAACCGTCTGATTAAATGAAAAATTGATTTGCTTAGTTAGCCGGTTACATCAGTAACCAGTTAACCGGTCATCATTTTCTCCTGTATATTTCCCACTCTTTTGGTCCAGGTGGTTTCTCCACCGTCGATGCCATCTCCGCTGTGGCGAAATCTAACGATGCTCGTGCTCTGTTGCTGACGGCTCAGCCTGATTCGGGGATCTTCGGTTAAGTACGCGAGTGTTGTTACACATATTCCCAGCTCAGACTACGGCAGATAAAGAGAAGGAAGGGGCGTTACTTCCAATAGGGAGTTTGTATGAAGGAGCTATGTTTGTGCTGTTTGAGATGGTTGCTTACAAGTTGGCTCAAGTTTTGAAGCAGAGTCTTGAAACTGTGAGAGCACGTCATACCAATCTGGAGTAGGTAGGTAGTGAAGCTGGAATTTTCAATAAGGGGTTTAATATATGAAAAAAAAAATATTGTAATTTTAGTAGCATTTTGAGCTCTAGCGGGCTTTGCCGCTACTATTGATGCTCAACATTTTCGTACTTCTTTTTAAAATTAATCTGAGATGGGAAACACAAATCTTTAATATTGCCTTGTGAATCTACCTATTTTTAAGCTTAATCTGCTTAATTCTAGTGTGTCCGTGTATGTGTACTTAATCTTGATTTTTCGAATTTCATATCTGAACTATCATGTGCACGAGTTTACTAGAGGTGTCGGATGAACCCTCTAGTCATAAGGTGACTCCGCCCCTGCCCATAAATGTGTATACATGTATAACACTTTCTCTTGTTTCAATCTGTTTGTCTTATTTTGACTTGACACAAAAGTAAAATATTTTTTGAATCTTGTAGTGTTAAATCAAAGATGTGTCAAAATATCTTTTAATACTGTAAAATAATTAAAAATAAAGAGTTAGCCAAGAAAATATTTTTTCCAAAATAGATAAAAAATAAAATAGCACAGACAAATCAAATTGTTTGTAATATAAAGACCGAATAATAAAACTTATTAAAAGAAAAGAAAGAGAAATTGAAAGGTATATATATATATATATATATATATATATATATATATATATATATATATATATATATATATATATATATATATATATATATATCAATTCATTGATTGTGTTATTTGAATGTAAAATGGGGAGATATATATAGGCATTATATACCTTGGAGATGTGGGTGAGCTACAGTAAATGTCTACATGGCCATCCACTTATTTACAATACTCCTCCTTGGATGTCCATGTATAAGAAAAAATTAAAAGAGTAGGATGTACATAGTTGTTTGTAATATGCATTGTTTGCTGCCTCATTAAAAACCTTATCAGGAAAACTCAGTGAGATAAAACCTTGGCCAAGAAAAAAAGAGTGCAGCGCGTATTTACTCCCCCTGATAAAAATATTACTTAATATCTAGGAGACGACGCATCCTAATCTTGTATCTCAATTTTTCAAAGGTTGATGTTGGCAATGCTTTAGTGAACATATCTGCTAGATTATCGCTTGAACGAACTTATTGAACATCTATTTCACCCGTCTTTTGAAGATCATGAGTAAAGAATAGTTTTGGTGAAATGTGTTTTGTTCAATCTCCTTTGATGTATCCTCCTCTTAATTGAGCTATGCATGCGGTGTTGTCTTCATACAATATTGTTGGAATATTCTTTTTCAAAGGAAAGCCACATGTTTCCTGGATGTGTTCAGTTATTGACCTCAACCAAATGCATTCTCGATTTGCTTCATGAATGTATATTATCTCTGCATGATTTGAAGATGTAGCAATCGTCATTTATTTCGTTGAATGCCATGATGTAGCTGTACCTTCACATGTAAACAAATAACCTGTCTGAGATTGACCTTTATGTGAGTCAGACAAATATTCCGCATCTGCATAACCAATTAATTTCGAATCAAATTCATTTGAATAAAATAGTCCCATATTAATAGTTCCTCAGAGGTATCTGAATATATGCTTAATACCATTTCAATGTCTTCGTGTTGGGGAAGAACTAAATCTTGCTAATAAATTTACAGCAAAAGATATATCTGGTCGTGAATTACAAACAAGATACATTAATGCCCCAATTGCACTAAGATATGGTATTTCATCACCAACAAGTTCTTCATCATTTTCATGAAGTCGAAATGGATCTTTATTAATATCAAGTGATCACACAACCATCGGGGTACTTAATGAATGTGCTTTATTCATATAAAATCTCTTTAAAATATTTTCAGTATATGTGGATTGATGGACAAAAATTTCATTCTTAAAATGTTCAATTTGTAGATCAAGATAAAATTGTCTTTCCGAGGTCTTTCATTTCAAATTCCCTTTTCAAACATTCTACTGTCTTTAGAAGCTCTTCAGGAGTTCCAATGATATTCAAGTCATCAACATATACAGTTATTATGACAAATTCAGATCCAAACCTTTTAATAAAGACACAAGGACAGATTGGGTCATTTTTATATCCTTCTTTCAATAGATATTCGCTAAGGCGATTATACCACATGCGTCCTGATTATTTTAATTCGTATAAGAATTTCTGAAGCTTGATTGAACAATTTTCTCGAGAATATTTATACGTATCAGGAATTTTGAATCCTTCAGAAATTTTCATATAAATATCACTATCTAATGAGTCATATAAATAGGTTGTGACAACGTCCATCAGATGCATATCAAGTCGTTCACGAACTACCAGATTTATAAGATACCTGAAGGTGATTGCATCCACCATCGGAGAATATGTCTCCATATAATAATCAATGTCACGTCTTTGAAAAAATCCTTGTGCCACAAGTCGTATTTTATATCTTACGACTTCATTTTTCTCATTTCGTTTTCGCACAAAAACCCATTTGTACCCCACTGGCTTTATATCTTCAAGTGTTTGGACTATAGGTCTAAACACTTTGCGTTTTTCAAGCGAAGCCAATTCAATTTTGATTGCATCTTTTCATTTTAGCCAATCATTTCTCTATCTACATTCTTCGACAGATTTTGGTTCAAGATCCTGATCTTGTTGCATTATTTCATTAGCCAATATTATAAGCAAAAATATTATTGACAATTATATCATTTCGATTCCATATTTTTCTTGATGAGACATAACTGACCGAGATCTCTTTATTTTCATTATTTTCAGGTACCTGAACCTCTTCTGAGGTTTTATCAGTTATTATGTCTTGCTGCTCTTCTTGAGTAGCTTCCTCCATATCACGATTATTTTTATGATTTGCTCTTCTTCTTTTTCGAGGATTTTTATCTTTGGAACCGATTGGTCTACCACATTTTAAGTGTGGTTTAGACTCATTTGCATTAGTCAATTATCTTATTGGGACATCAACTCGAATGGGAGTATTAACAGTTGGAATGTGAGATTTTGTAACTCTTGATAGGTCAGTGAATGCATCTGACAATTGATTTGCAATGTTCTGCAAATGAATTATCTTTTCAACTTCGAGTTCACATTTATTTGTACGAGGATCTAAGTGAAATAATGATAATGCATTTCAGTTTATCTCTTTTTTCAGCTGCTTATTTTCTCCCCCTAATGTTGGATATATTTTTTCACCTAAATGACAATCAGTAAATCTTGCCGTAAATAAATCTATAGTCATAGGTTCCAAATATTTTATAATAGAAAGAGATTCATATCCAACATATATCCTCAATCTCCTTTGGGGATCCATTTTGTGCGTTGTGGTGGAGCAATTGAAACATATACCGCACACCCAAAAATTCTTAGATGGGAAATATTTGGCTCTTGACCAAAAATTAATTGTAATGGAGAGACTTTATGATAACTTGTGAGTCTTATCCGTACAAGAGCTGCTGCATGCAAAATAGCATGACGCCATATCGAAATAGAAAGTTTTATTCTCATAAGCATTGGTCTAGCGATTAATTGGAGGTGTTTAATCAATGATTCTGCTAGATCATATTGAGTATGAACATGGGCAACCGGATGTTCAATTGTTATTCTAGTTGATATACAATAATCATTAAAAGCCTGGGATGTAAATTCACCAGCATTATCAAGACGAATTATCTTTATTGTATAATCTGAAAATTGTGCCGTTAACTTTATTATTTGAGCAAGTAATCTCGCAAATGCCAAATTACGAGTTGATAATAAATATACATGTGACCATATTGTAGATGTTGTTGGAGTCCCACATCGATGGGTTAAAGGGTCCTTGGTCTCCTTATATGGTCTTGAGCAATCCTCCCCTCATGAGCTAGCTTTTGAGGTTAAGTTAGGCCCAAGGTCCATTTCTTTATCATGGTATCAAAGTCAGGCCCACCCAGTTCATTGTTTCCGATGTTGGGCCCCCCGTCTTATATTGTCCACGCTCCAGATGTCCAGCCCTGGGCGTGCAGGGGGCGTTGAAATCCCACATCGGTGGGTTAAAGGGTCCTTGGTCTCCTTATATGGTCTTGGGCAATCCTCCCCTCATGAGCTAGCTTTTGAGGTTGAGTTAGGCCCAAGGTCCATATAAGGAGATCAAGAACCCTTTAACCCACCGATGTGGGACTCCAACAGATGCATATATTAAAACCATATAATAATTGAATGGTCCACACGGAAGGTGAATGGGCACACATATATCACCCTGTATACGATCTAGAAATGCAGGGAATTCAATTCCCACTTTAATTGTTGATGGTCTAGTAATCAATTTTTCTTGAGAACATGCAACACAAGAGAATTCTTTAAATTGAAGAATTTTCTAGTTCTTCAACGAGTGTCCATATGAATTTTCAATTATTTTGCGCATCATATTAGAACCGGGATGACCCAACCGGCCATGTCAAATAATAAAATTATTTAAATTAATAAACTTCTGATTTACTATGGAATGTGTTTCAACAGTGCTAATACTTGTGTAGTATAAGCCGAAAGAAAGAGCGGGTAATTTTTCAAGTATATATTTGTTACCCGACATTATTGTAGTAATATAAAGATATTCAATCTTTTCATCATTCATAGTTGTTGACATTGAATTTTTGCTCTCCGTGCCTAAAATTAACGTCTCCAGGCTTTCTGTTCGTTAAAGAGCACGAAGCATAATTTTCACATCTTTTTACAATTGTTTGATAAATTATTGATAATTATCCTTTCTTCAGGATTTTAATCAATTTGTTGTCATATTTTTATTTTTTATAATTTATTAATAATTTTTCTAATTTTAGGATTTTTATTAATTCATTATCGTTCTTAACATTTTACAATCACCCGCACACGTGCACGACATGACGTTATATATATATATATATTTACAGTATTTTTAAATTAATTATATTTTAATAATTTTATTATTCTTTACATTTTTTCATTCAACATCTATATTTTACAGTCTGCAAATGTTGAGTCGGATCAATTATTTTTGTGCAGTATAATAATTCGATGTCTTATCACATCCGACAACGACTACACAATAATGTCTTGTCACGTCCGACAATGACTACTCAGTGTTGTCTCATCACATCTGACAACGACCACTCAATGACACTACCCTTTAGATAATTACTTTGTCCTTTGGTCAAAAGGATGAAAATTCTTTGGCCAATAATTTAAGGACCTAAGGATGTTCTATTATAAAAAGAGAGGACACCCCTTTATCCATTGGATAAAAGGAGTGCTCAATTTTTTGTATAAATAGGTGGTGAGAGGACACATTTTTGTTCATTTTTTTCTCTCTTTCAAAATACACATATATTTATTTTTTACAACTCATAAACATTTTTCCTTTGCAAACCCACACACATATTCATAAATACACAAACATATTTTATTTATTATATTTTTCTATTTTTCTCTTCAAAACACACACAAAAAATATATATAGACACACAAACACCACACTACATACGCAAACACACCACAGATGAGGACACACACTTGAACGGAGACACACATATCAGATCTCTATTTTTTCTTACAAAACATACATAAACATACACTACAAAACTCCAAGACAAACACGCATGAAAATATATACACATGCCTACTACATAATTTTTTTATTTCAATTTAAGCTTTCACTTTCTCAATAGATCTAAAATATTAACAGTTTATCCGTTCTTCGGAAGCCACATCGCCGGAGAACCTACGCCAACCAGTGCCACTGCCGCCTTCTATCCATCATCATCCACCTACAACGAGTCTCAAGCTCTAGTCTCTGCTAGTCGTCGATACGGGCCAGATCTGGACGAAAATTCATCCCACGAACGAGATCTGGTCGAAAAAACATGAACCCGCGCCACCTCTCCTTGATCTTGACCATTGTTGGCTTGCCGGAGTTGTGACCGGCGAGATACAACCGAGAAAATAGTCACGAACTGCCCCCTTTTCTCTTCTTTTTCGACCGGCGAAAATCCCAAAAACCGGCGAGCAACAGATCCAGCCAACGCCGCCCTTTCTTCCCCTCCCTTTTTCACTTTTTTTCGCCGCATGGCTCGTCGGAATTGATGACCGGCGAGCTTCAACATATGCACCACTACTGTCCGTCGAAAATAGCTTTCAACTACTATTGCACTCTTTCATGGTTGTTTACTTTTGCTGTTACTGCTACTTTGTCTCTGGGTCTGCTGTTGTTTTGCATCAGACATTGATTTTGAATAATGTTTATTATTTACATTTATTTGACTGATAAAGAACATGGATACTACACTATTTACATTTTTATTTGACTGATAAGAAATAAATACTACACTGATATTGTCCAATGAAAAAATTATTATTAATTTTGAGGCCTCCGTAAATAAAAGACAGATTTCACGTATACAAATACGTAATAAAAATATTTTTTGGGCGATGATGAAACTTTATAACAACACAAGACTTTACAATTCATATTTTGGCAAAACGATTTAGGACGGCCAATTAATTGAGCAATCATTTCGCAGTCATGACATTATCTGAGCCCACTTTTAAACAAAAAATATATTTTAAAATATTTATACGCATACATACTTGTTCAATTTATTTTGATTATTTTTTATTTGTTACTAACATTCTTTTTTTAAGTGTTTATACAGGTTATTTTGAAATACTCGTCGAGAGTTGCAGTCAAAGGGGCCCTTAAATTTTATATTATATTTTATATTCTCACACTTGTACAAATAACAAAAAAAATTGTGAAAATTTTACTTTTTGGGTGTCGGGCGGGGATATTCTTTATTTACATAATTTCATCAATTTTAGGCAAAACTTAGGTTGTTAATATTTATATAAAATAATTAAGTTAATCAATTAATTCATATTCACATATTACATAGCTCTCTTTTAAAAAATGAATTTATATTTTCCTTTGTGATTTTTGATTAAAAAATACTTTTCCTTTTTAGTATATAAAAGATGCTTTTCTTTTTTTATACGTTGCAAAAAATATTTTTTCCTTTTACATGAAATCTTTATATTTTTATACATACCTTTGTACATATTTTCATAACAATAAATTTATTTATATATTTAATACACATACATCTTTATATTATTTAAATATTTATACCTCCTCTCTCTTTGATAAATTTAGTCTAGCCGGATACTACACTTGTGGATTCTGAAGGATGCCTAACCCCTTCCCTTCGGAATAACTTGAACCCTTACCTAGAATCTAAACTGGTTTCGTAGACTAAAACACAAGTCATGCATTTTAATAAATAAAAAAGGTTTTCCTCATTTCTCTTAAAATAAGGTGGAGACTCTGTACAATTTTCATTCTTTTAGAATCCATAACGTCGTGCTCGTTTTGACCTTAGGTAAAAATAGGGTATGAAAGAATGACGACTCTGCTGGGGATGGCAACAGGTTCTAACCGTGATCGATTCGATTTTCAATCGAGGGAGGTATTTTTACATTTTTTGTAAATGATTAAATTCTTTACCTATTACACTGCAAATTATATGAATTTGCTCATAAATTCTTTACATTTTTTTATCATGCTTAGTTTAGGATTTTTATGCTTTATCATGTTACTTGTTTTACATATTTTTATATCATGCTATGTGTGAAAGGACGCAAGCCAAATCCAAACTTGCGTTCCTTATTTGTTTGAATAACACTACTTGTTACTGCTTTATCACTTGCATTTTTCTATTGAGTCTTTGGCCGTACACAATTCACACACTGTGGTACACGCGAGGGGTGTAATGCACTCCTCCGAACCTTCTTTGGATTCCTTAGTTTCAGAGTCGGTGCAGTTAGGTTAGTGCACCTTCTCGCAAATATTCAGTCCCACTCTTGAACATTTAGGGAAAAATCCTACTCTAGTAATAGGTCATATTGCATATACCTTAGGCGGGACGGTCCAAGGTATTGTTTTCACAACTAGGAAGCCACCCTTTAGTCAGAAGGTTATGAAACCTTTATGACATATTTTGTGTTAGAACTGATTCAGATAATCCAGAAATTGAACATTAATGGATTCAAAACAATCAAATTGGCCTTCTTTTACTCTTCCTTCATTCGACACCATTTTCACGTCAATAAACATAGAGTATTACCCAAACTCGCTAACATTTGACACCATTTTCACGAATACAGAGCATTGTTAAAACTCCGTTTCACAAATATCTTTCTCAAATTCCATGAAAGCCGAGTGTTCTAAAAATGCTTTGCTTTCGTTCGACTTTCTCTTCAAGTCCGCAGATAGGGAATGTCACTAAAAAACTCCACCTACGTCTAACTTCTTTTGATCCAAACTAGAGTGGAATGTCGTCAAGCATTCTTCCAATGTTTGATTACTTTTTTTAGTCAACAGACGTAGAATATTATTCAAAACTCTACAATTATTTGACACCCTTTTCAAGACAGTGGATGTGGAATATTATTCATCTTCACCCACTTCTAACTCTTTCCAGCCAATGAGCGTGAGACATCGTCAATACTCTTCTTGCATTCGATAGCTCTACCACAAGATCCCTATTCATCAATAACGAGGCTTGAGATTCTCACTCTTTTAAAGGCATCATTTTAGCTCGCTTTTATCAATTCATACCGACTATATATCTTTATCGCCATCATCAAGGCCTCTCTTAGCCGCCCTTGTTGGATACATTCCCTCTTCAAGAAAAAATTAAAATTGTTCTGAATCCAAAGTGTGTCAGAATCTAGATCCATCTATATCAGTTTATCTGAGCGAAGGCCTACCTCTGGCAAAAAGAGGCTCCACAATATAGGTTGCGCTTACTTGACATTGTTTGAATGTGCTTGTCCATTGACATGAACTAACTCTTTAACTTTCATTTATGTTTGCATTATCCCCTGAGAAAGGTTGATTGTGTTGATCGATCGAACTAACCGACTTAAGATATATCCCAAGAATGAACAACAATGTCGTCAACTCGACTAGAAGTATTTCAACACTAGCAAATATATCAGGGACTTTCAAAAGACAAGACGATGCAGATAAAGATGACCGTATTTTTCTCTTGGAGCAACAACTCAAGACGTTAAGAGGAGAACTACACCAAGAAAGGGACCCCGCACATCCATCCGTGGCTACTCTACCACGCCCACCTTTTTTTGGTCACTAGGAACTCCAATACCTGAACACTATCTGTCAGTGCAACCTCCCGCAACAACTGTTAGCTTAACAAATCCATCATCCCCATTCACACCCATTAACTCCCATAAGTTTCCGTATTGTACCCCACATCCCAATGATGTCACATCTTTTCGTGATATTCAACAAACAAATTATGCTACCTTTCGAGAACCATATATTTCTCCAATATGTGTGACTGAGACACCCACTTTCACCATACCTGCTAAAAGTAGGTTTTTGATAAATTCAAGGACGAAAGAAGACGACGACATGATAGTAAACGAGCTTCGTGATCTAAAGCAGGCGATGAAACACCTCCAAGAAACTCAAGTCAGAGAGCATTTAGACTATGAAGATTTATGTATCCATCCAGATGTTGATTTGCCAGTCGGGTTCAAGCCACCTAAGTTCGACTTGTTTGATGGAACCGGCGATCCTCATACTCATTTAAGAACATATTGTGATAAATTGGTCGGGATTGGAAAAAATGAGAAGCTCATAATGAAGTTGCTTATTAGAAATTTATCCGGCAAGGCGCTCGCCTGGTACACCAAACAAGACCCTCGTCATTGGCACAAATGGAGCGACATGGCTAAAGACTTTATGAATCATTTCAAGTTTAATACAGAAATCGTACCTGATCGATTTTCCCTCATTAGTATAAGAAGAAGCCCGCTGAATCATTCCAGGAATATGCTCAACGATGGAGGTCCAAAGCAGGAAAAGTTCAACCACCGATGGATGAAAGTGAATTGACAAAGTATTTTATCCGCAGTCAAAAGGGTGTCTATTTCAAAAGGATAATGTCCACATTGGGGCAGAAGTTTGCTGACTGTGTGAAAATGGAGAATTTTATTGAAGAGGCGATTAACTCTGGAAAGATTAAGTAGGCAAATAACTCGAGCGAGTCTACTCAGTTAGAGTTCATCGAAGGAGCCAAGATGGAGAATGAAGAAGAAGTATCTATTGTGATACCACACCACTCAATACCTGAATCATCCCAATCACTTCAAAATCCTGATAACGAACTGATGCAAATATCAAGTCACAAACTACATCATGCCTACAATAACCAACAAAATTATCTTCAACCCCAAGCTTTCATATACCAAAATCCACCACAACCATGCGTACCAATCCAATTGTCAGTTTATCAAAATTCGACATCTTTTGCGCTTAGACAAAATTCGAAGGGTAAGCACAGTCGAAGCCACACACAATTTGTTGAACCATTGACACATTTATTTGAAAGATTGAGAGGTGCAAATTTGCTGCAACCCGAGCTTGGGAAGATTCCTAACCTATTACCTAAATGGTTTGATGAAAGAAAGTGATGTGTCTTTCACTTTGGAGTTCAGGGGCACGACACTGAAGATTGACCAAGGCTGGGGCAATCCAATGTGTCGAAGTGCAACCAAATGCAAATATTGATCCAATGCCCAATCATGAAAATGGAAGAGTGTATATGACATGAGAGACACCATCCTCCACGCCGAGCCGACAAGGCTTTCATATAAGCCATCCTACAGAGAAACGATTAACTTTAGTGGGAATGCAATAGTGATAAATCCAAGTTGATTGACTCAGAAGTAGGCAATATAGTCCTATAGTTGAAGACGTAGGATTTCATCTAATTATCATGTAACAGAACTACGTTCTGACCTGATTTCTCATGGTGAGATACGTAGGCAACCCTCATTGGTTTCGGTTGTACTTAAGTAGACTCATTTACCCTTTTGTAATTGGAACTACGTGTGACCTGATTTCCCTTGGCGGGATACGTAGGCAGCCTATATAAGTCTCGGTCCCTTTATAGTACAAAATTCCATGTTTTTCTAACGACGAGCGAAACTTAAATGCGACGGTATCCAGAAAACCTGAAACGATCCATCAAGACTATCCCAAGATACACAATGAAGAATCGTTGAGAAAGTCTCTCCAAGAGACTGGGGCAAAATTTTGAAGAACGCTTTAAAAAGATACTATCAATCCAAATGCTCCAAAATCACATCAACGATCAGCGCAGGATCGAACACTCGTTACTTCAGTCATAAGGAGATCAACCAAATCTTCAGTAGGATTTCCAAAATATGCTCAAAAGCATTCAAGCTTGGATTATGACTAATACATCAATTGAGGATATCAACATTCAATAACTGTTGACACGCGAGATAGCATATGTTGGCGTTGAGGATATCTCATCATCTTATGAATAAACATCTGAAGCACATGATTCAAAGGTACGTCTTTACGTCGCTATCTGAAAGCTAACGACTTATGAGATTTCCTTGAAATTGATAATTTGAGGATCATCTATAAGTCATATTATTTGAAATAAGATAGTGTGCAAGATTACCTCTGAGTTGATAGTCCATAGGTCATTCGTAAGCCGCAATAACATCCTAACCTGATAGTATGCAAGGTTACCCAAAAATTGATAGTTCGAAGGTTATCCATAAGTCGCAACTAAATCCTTACCAGAGAATATGCGAGATCATCAAATTGATACGTCCAAGGGTTCTCTATAAGTCGCGTCATATCCAAGATCGATTATGTGCAGGATTACCCTAGGACTAGCAATTTGAGAGATATTTATAAGTCATATTGTATCCAAGGTCGAAAGATGTGCAGGAACACCTGAAAGCTAGCGATTGGAGGGATTCTGTAAGTCGTCTCTTATCCAAGGTCGGATAATGTGCAGGATTATCTAAATGCTTGTAATTCAAAGAATATCTATAAGTCGCCTCGTATCCAACATTAAATAATGCGCAAGATAATCCAAATATTGACGATTCAAGGGGAATCTATAAGTCGTATTGATACAAAAGATGCGCAAGACTTATCTAAGATCGTATGCGAAGAATTATTGGCAATAACCAGAGAGGTCATCATTCCACAAGCATTATGGGTGACTCAAAAGGGTTACCACATTAACACAAGATTACACGATCGCAGGAACCCTTCTGCATAAAGTGTCGTCGGTGTCCAAAAGAGGCACCCCACTTTGAAGACATATTTAACTGGCAAATGATTATGAAACAACCAAAAAGGTTGTTGTGTCTATTGTTGCAAGTTATTTCTTTTCAAACAGGTACACGAAATGACGACTGTAGCGGACCCAAAAAGAGTTCATATACGAAGATGCCTACAAGATAAGGAGATTATCAATGAGGCGCCCAAGAAATATTCAGAGTTTACGCAGAGAAGACTCGCGCATGTACCCAATCCTCTTGCTTTCATCAAAACGCAAGTCAGCGAGACTACATATGAAGGTAGCTTATACAACGCGTTCACTACTCTTCTGCTCAAAACCATGACATGAAGGAACCGACATTGAGATGCAAATCTCAATGCTTGATCGACTCCAATAACTTACAAAAGCATCACTCAAATTAAGAAATTCTTTGATGTTAATCATTAGCACAAGAAAAAGCCATAAGATGTTGAAGACTCATACATAAGAGGCACCGCTTCAGCAAATGACCAAATGAGCTTTCCAAAGCAAGCTCATGATTATCAACCTTACCATTCTCCACATACCCACCCTTGTGGCCAAATTTTTCTTGATTCCCCTCACATGAAACTACGTTTTGACTTGATTCCTATTCTAGGATATGTAGAAGCTTAAGTCAGGCTCGATAATATCAACAACATAATCTTTTACATCTTTTCAAATTTCATTTATCATCTCAAGCCACAACAACCACGTCACTTTGATGGAAGTCCGAAAACGAAGATCAAGATGGAGAAAGTTCCCACTAGAAGACATACTAGTATAAGCACATTATGTGGAGTTAGGAAGTGTCACTACTCCAAATCCTGAATAGATTACCGATTGTCGAAAGATTGAAGGACGAGATAGCTGCTAGGCCGAATTCTCAATCAACACAAAATCAACATCCCCTCCCCAAACTAAGAAAATTTCTTTGAGCGCAAGTACAACATCGCTACAACAAAGGTTCAAACATCTTGGAAGCCTAAATATTGCCTCACCATCACAAGCTGAGAATCCAAGTATCGTCAATTTATCCATAATTATTCCAAGACACTAAAGAATCTTCTCGAATCTTGCAGGTCATATTAATGCTCAAGGAGGCACGTGCCAAGTATCTTACAACATTCCATCAGAAACTCAACATCGCATCTCTATCACAAGCCAGGAAGCCAGGTTTTATCAATTCATTCGCTAATACTTTCTAACTCTAAAAAAAATTTCTTGATTTTTTGTAGGTCGCATTAAAGGGATATCCCCATTAAGACTCGGTCATCAAGTACTAAAAAATGTTCACAAAACTCTAACATAACACAGGGCAGTTCGCCCCGAACAATAGGACAAGGCAGTCCACCCCAAACAATAGGACAAGGCAGTCCACCCCAAACAATAGGAAATGGTTGTCCGCCCCGAACAATAGGACAGGGCAGTCTGCCCCGAACAATAGGACAGGGCAGTCCGCCCCGAACAATAGGACAGGGCAAGTCCGCTCCGAACAATAGGACAGGGCCCGCCCGCCCCCAACAATAGGGCATATAATGCAACTTTCACTTCCTCAATAAGCATTTCAGCCGACGAAGGTTATTTACATTTCAGCGACGAAGGCTATTTACATTTCAGCCGACGGAGGCTATTTACATTTCAGCAATTGCTCAGCCGACGGAGGCTATTTAAATTTTGGCCGACGGAGGCTATTTATATTTCATCAACTACTCAGCCGACGGAGGCTATTTACATTTCAATTACTGCTCAGCCAACGGAGGCTTTTACTTTCAAACAACTACTCAACCGACGAAGGCTATTTACATTTCAGTTATCACCCCGCCAGACGGATTGCCTTAAAAAACAGAGATAATACTGAAACATGCAGTACAACGTGGAACTATCCTCTTAGCAGAAAACTGGGGAAAGCTAGCGGAATGTCAGGGATTCCTAGTTACGTCAGGGTTTCGGAGAAGAAACTCAACTCATCTCGACCCCAAAATCTCATTTTTATAATCCTTATTATCATTACTCAATGTCGTCTTAATCCGATACTGGGACAATCTTTGAAAAATCGCAATGTCCTTTTCCCTCAAAGTCCCTAGTAAATATTGTTATCCGACATCTACTCATTTTCAGCTACCCAAACAGTCAATTTTGGAACAAGCAGCCGTATTCATGCCATTCGTGTTAAAATCTTTATTGTCATCCTTGAAGGAACCCAATGTCACCATAACTCTACACTGGGCAAATTTTGATATTTATCAAGATATTCCTGTGATTCGAATTACAGTGACCTGATTCTCATAACACTCGAGATAATTAGGAAGCTCTGTGCAGAGTTCGATCGTCACAACCGTAATCATTCTTTCTCCCCAGCAAGTACACAATCTTGCGTCTCCAGTATCTCACATGGGCAATTTTGAAAGGGGCATAAAAAATAGATGAACACTTTTATTTTCAATTAGTCCTTCTCCCAATAATCATTTCACATGATCTTTCATCCTCAACAACAGGGCAATTTGCTTAATTTTTTAAACTACATTGACCTGATCCTCATGCAACTCGAGGTATGTATGTAACTTTAAATTGGAGTTCGATCGTATTTTCTTCAAATCATTTTTGTCGAGCAAAATTGGCTACACGTCAACGTTTTCATTTGAGTTTGAAGACTTGTACATCATCCTTAAATGAAAAGGGGCAACTGTTGACACCCAATTTTTGCTCTCCGTGCCTAAAATTAACGTCTTCAGGCTTTGTGTTCGTTATAGGGCACGAAGCATAATTTTCACATCTTTTTACAATTGTTTGATAAATTATTGATAATTATCCTTTCTTCAGGATTTTAATCAATTTGTTGTCATATTTTTATTTTTTATAATTTATTAATAATTTTTCTAATTTTAGGATTTTTATCAATTCATTATCGTTCTTAACATTTTACAATCACCCGCACACGTGCACGGCATGACGTTATATATACATATATATTTTATTTTTTTTACAATATTTTTAAATTAATTATATTTTAATAATTTTAATATTCTTTACATTTTTTAATTCAACATCTATATTTTGCAGTCCGCAAATGCTGAGTCAGATCAATTATTTTTGTGCAGTATAATAATTCGATGTCTTATCACATCCGACAACGACTACACAATAATGTCTTGTCACGTCCGACAATGACCACTCAGTGTTGTCTCATCATATCTGACAACGACCACTCAATAACACTACCCTTTAGATAATTACTTTGTCCGTTGGTCAAAAGGATAAAAATCCTTTGGCCAATAACTTAAGGACCTAAGGGTGTTCTATTATAAAAAGAGAGGACACCTCTTTATCCATTGGATAAAAGGGGTGCTCAATTTTTTGTATAAATAGGTGGTGGGAGGACACATTTTTGGCACACATTTCTGTTCACTTTTTCCTCTCTTTCAAAATACACATATATTTATTTTTTACAACTCATAAACATTTTTCCTTTGCAAACCCACACACATATTCATAAATACACAAGCATATTTTATTTATTATATTTTTCTCTTCGAAACACACAAAAAAATATATATAGACACACAAACACCACATTAGATACGCAAACACACCACAGATGAGGACACACACTTGAACGGAGACACAAATATCAGATCTCTATTTTTTCTTACAAAACATACATAAACATACACTACAAAACTCCAAGACAAATACGCATGAAAATATATACACATGCCTACTGCATAATTTTTTTTATTTCAATTTAAGCTTTCACTTTCTCTATAGATCTAAAATATTAACAGTTTATCCGTTCTCCGGAAGCCACATCGCAGGAGAACCTGCGCCGACCAGTGCCACCACCGCCTTCTAGCCATCATCATCCACCTACAACGAGTCTCAAGCTCCAGTCTCTTCTAGTCGTCGATACGAGCCATATCTGGCCGAAAATTCATCCCACAAACCAGATCTGGTCGAAAAAACATGAACCCGCGTTGCCTCTCCTTGATCTTGACCACTGCTGGCTTGCCGGAGTTATGACCGGCGAGATCCAGCCGAGAAAACAGTCATGAACTGACCCCTTTTCTCTTCTTCTCCGACCGGCGAAAACCCCAAAAAATGGCGAGCAACAGATCCAGCCAACGCCGCCCTTTATTCCCCTCCCTTTTCCATTTTTTTCCGCCGCATGGCTCGTCGGAATTGATGATCGGCGAGCTTCAACGTATGCACCACTATTGTCCGTCGAAAATAGCTTTCAACTGCTATTGCACTCTTTTATGGTTGTTTACTTTTGCTGTTACTGCTACTTTGTCTTTGGGTCTGCTGTTGTTTTGCATCAGACATTGATTTTGAATAATGTTTATTATTTACATTTATTTGACTGATAAAGAACATGGATACTACACTATTTATATTTTTATTTGATTGATAAGAAATAAATACTTCACTGATATTGGCCAATGCAAAAATTATTATTAATTTTGAGGCCTCCGTAAACAAAAGACAGATTTTACGTATACAAATACGTAATAAAAGTATTTTTTGGGCGATTATGAAACTTTATAACAACACAAGATTTTACAATTCATTTGGCAAGACGATTTAGGACGACCAATTAATTGAGCAACCACTTCGTAGCAAAACGATTTAGGACGATTAATTAATTGAGCAACCATTTCGTAGTCATGACATTATCTGAGCCCACTTTTTAACAAAAAATATATTTTAAAATATTTATACGCATACATACTTGTTCAATTTATTTTGATTATTTTTT
This sequence comes from Capsicum pubescens, assembly GCA_030864215.1. Taxonomy (NCBI): domain Eukaryota; kingdom Viridiplantae; phylum Streptophyta; class Magnoliopsida; order Solanales; family Solanaceae; genus Capsicum; species Capsicum pubescens. The sequence continues at coordinate 26,336,625 of CM061549.1, read as the reverse complement.
ATTTGTTACTAACATTCTTTTTTTAAGTGTTTATACAGGTTATTTTGAAATACTCGTCGGAAGTTGTAGTCAAAGGGGCCCTTAAATTTTATATTATATTTTATATTCTCACACTTGTACAAATAACAAAAAAAAATTGTGAAAATTTTACTTTTTGGGTGTCGGGCGGGGATATTTTTTATTTACATAATTTCATCAATTTTAGGCAAAACTTAGGCCGTTAATATTTATATAAAATAATTAAGTTAATCAATTAATTCATACTCACATATTACATAGCTCTCTTTTAAAAAATGAATTTATATTTCCCTTTGTGATTTTTGATTAAAAAATACTTTTCCTTTTTAGTATATAAAAGATATTTTTCTTTTTTTATACGTTACAAAAAATATTTTTTCCTTTTACATGAAATCTTTATATTTTTATACATACTTTTGTACATATTTTCATAACAATAAATTTATTTATATATTTAATACACATACAACTTTATATTATTTAAATATTTATACCTCCTCCCTCTTTGATAAATTTAGTCTAGCCGGATACTACACTTGTGGATTCTGAAGGATGCCTAACCCCTTCCCTTCGGAATAACTTGAACCCTTACCTAAAATCTAAACTGGTTTCGTAGACTAAAACACAAGTCATGCATTTTAATAAATAAAAAAAGTTTTTCTCATTTCCCTTAAAATAAGGTGGAGACTCTGTACAATTTTCATTCTTTTATAATCCATAACGTCGTGCTCGTTTTGACCTCAGGTAAAAATAGGGTATGACAATAGTCTCATATGATAGCCATTTTGACGAATGTCTTTGAAACTTAATAAGTTTCTCTGAGACTTACTACAATATAATGCTTCATCAATTATCAAATTTGTTCCTCCGGTAAGTAATAAGTTAGCTTTTTCGGACCCTTTAATTAATCTTGCACTACTAGATATAGTATTAACATTCGCTTCATTCATCACTAAATAAGAGAAATATTTCTTATTTCTTAAAATAGTATGTGTGGTAGCACTATCTATAAGACATATATCATCGTAATTGATTTTGGATCCAATTGATGATTGGGGAATTTCCATATTCTTAAAAAAAAACGTACTATAAGAAATTTGAAAAAACTAACATAAGAAATTGCATTAGAAATGTAGAAATTAAAAATACATAGTAATTTAATAAAACAGAAAAACATAATTACAAACAAAAGAAAACAATAACTTTCTTTATAATTTATTCTCCAATAAGGTGATCAGTTCTTCAATCAATATCCTCAAAGAAATCTTCAGCTCTCAAATGAGTAATATCTAAGAGGCCCTTAAAGTCATCATTTTTGTAAGTAAGATTTGCCTCAATATCGTTGTATGTATTTGATGAAGCTGCTTCATCATCATCACCTCGAAAGGTCAAGTGCGCTTCCACATCATTTTCTTTCCTTTTAAGGGAATCTTGATAAAGTTTGACAAAATGATCAGGCGTACGACAAGCACGTGCCCAATGACCTTTCATACCACATTGGTGGCAAATATTAATTTTACCCTTTGAAGGATTATTTTGAAAACCTTTATTATTCTCTTGTTTATTTCTACCATTATGACGATAATTATTTCGTCCTTTGCCACGTCTACGACCATGGCTTTGACCACGATCGCGATAATAATTTTGCCTTATTTCAGGTTGATCATGCGCTGCTACAACATTCGCTACAGGGAATAGAGCAGATCCAGTGGGACGAGCTTCATGATTTTTCATTAATAAAGTATTATTCTGCTCTGCCACAAGTAGGCATGTAATCAATTCAGAATATTTCTTAAATCCCTTTTCACGATATTGCTATTGTAGCAATACATTAGAAGCATGAAAAGTGGAAAAAGGTTTTCTCTAGTAAGTCCTCATCAGTGATGGTTTCTCCACATAATCTTAATATTGAACTTACTTTATAAATAGCAGAATTATACTCAACTACGATTTTAAAATCTTGAAATCGAAGGTGTATCCAGTCATATTTAGCTTTCGTTAATACCGTCAATTTTAGGTGGTGATATCGGTCCTTCAAATTGGTCCATAATTCAAGTGAATCTTTCATAGTTAAATATTCAGTTTTTAATCCTTCGCGGAGGTGATGACGAAGAAAAATTATAGTTTTTGCCTTATCTTGACTTGATGTGTTATTTTCTTGTTTAATAGTATCCCCAAGACCTCTAGCGTCAAGGTGAATTTCAACATCAAGGACCCATGATAAATAATTCTTTCCAATGTTGAGTGCCACAAACTCAAGTTTTGATAAATTTGACATAGTGAAACTATCATAAAAAGATTAATAAGTTAGATGTAATGATACTTTTAAAAATAAAATAACTATCTCAAATAGATTTAAATAGAATTATAAATTATTGTAACCCAAAAGTGTTAATTATGCAGTCCACGAAATTTTAATCATAAAAAAAAATGTAATATTAATCACAAGTACTTGTATATAAATTGTTAAAACGACGTTATATAATAATAATGATTATTTTAATTCCAAACTTAACATAAATAGTACAATCAATATATGTCCTTTAAATATTAATATTATGAAGTTATTGAGCAAAGGGAGAAGAAATTTAACTAACAACTAAGAGTATTTTTTTTCTTTTGAACTTGCGAAAAGATATGAATAGTTGGTTGTCTTTATAGTATCTAGTAATCAACACAACTCTATGTGAACAACTACCAAATCAATTTAAATCGAGTTGCTAATTATTCCCTCTTTTTTTTTCTTTTTCACGAATATGCTTAATTTAAAAAAAGATGTAATTGATTCTTTAGTAATATTAATTGTCTGAAGGTGATAGTTAAAAAAAAATACACTTGAAGAAGTGTCTCGTACTGATAATGTGTTGTAGTATAAAGATCGAAGAATAAAATTTATTAAAAGAAAAGAAAAAGAAATAGAAAGATACTCCCTCCGTTTCATAATAAATGAATTGTTGGAGTATTTTTGGTGTTTCAAAATAAGTGAATCATTGAATTTTTTTTCCAAATTTACCCTTGAGGATTTGACAACCAAGGGGCCCATCAACCGAAAAAGAATAAAATAAATATGATTCTGTACTTTGAACAAGGGTAAAAATGAAAAACTATGTTAAATTTATGTCTTTGATTCTTTTTCTTAATTTGTGTGCTAAAGTCCAACAATTCATTTATTATGAAACGGAGGGAGTATTAAGTAGTCATTTGACCATGAAAACTAAAATTTTTTGGGGTTGGAGTTGAAATTGGAGTTGGAGTTATGTTTGACCTTGTCTTTTTTGATTTTTTTTTTTGACTTTTGAAAAAACTTTTTTAAATATGATTTTATGCTCCAACTTTTACAAACTATTAAAATCACTCAACTAAAATTATAAGGAGAGGTCATGTATTAGCATTCCAAACACGATATACGGGTCTAAAGAACAACGGTTTCATATTCCCAAGTTGATATCCATCGCCATGTGCAAGGGAAAGAAATGAACATGGCGAAAGACCTCATCCATAACGACAGAGTATCCGAAAAGGCAAGAGACAATTTAGACGCACATAGGATTATTCTTCATCAGTGACAATTAAGCTCAGCTTCTTAAATTAAACAACAACTCATACTAGATCATTTTTATCCAAACTAGTTGGAGTTATTGGTTGTATGAATCCTCTAAGTTATAAATTAAAATAAGAAACAACTTAACACTAAGATATGAATCCTCTACATTCTTTTCCAGTAGGGTCTGTTTTTCCACCTTTCAGTAAGTTGTTTCCAGTTCCTCAAATCGCCAATACAAATTTAAATCATTGATTCATTAAAAAGTTACTGGTGAAAGTCTTCCGATCGGTTCAATCTAATGCAACAGCTTTCTCACAATTCTGAACAGATTTTTCATGCAATGACCACAGGCTATAACAACTCACGCCATTTTTGGATGTCACAACACCTCATTATAGGAAAGATCATAAGATGTGACCTCATGCAACATATATTCACAAGTTTTAAAGCTTCCATTTCAAAAACACACTTCACAAGTCTTATGACTCCAATATGCCATTTGGTTTTATTTGTTTGTTGGTAGTTAGTTATAGTTACAAAGAGAGTTTTATGTAAAAAATTTAAAAGATTGAGTTATATGTAATAATAATAAAAGTTAAAATTGGAGTTAGAAAATTGTGACATCAAAAACCTGTTTTCCCTTTTCAGAATTTTTTTTCGAATTTTCATGGCCAAACACCACAATTTCTAACTCTGAAAAAAATTTCCGAAATAAAGGGAAAATCTTTCATGGCCAAACGGGCCCTAAAATATATACTCCCTCCGTTTTAAAAAGAATAATCTACTTTCTTTTTTAATCCATTTAAAAAAAGAATGACTCCTTTCCTTTTTTGAGACTACTTTAATTTTAATTTTCCACCTGACATATTTAGGACCACAAGATTAAAGAATATTTTTGTACATTTGACAATAAGACCAGAAGATTCAAAAATCTTTTTTATTTTCTTAAATTTTATACTAAGTCAAAATAAGTCATTTTTTTTAAACGAAAATAATATATAAGAAAGAAAATAGAAAAGAGTAATTTTTAGCAGTTTGTAGAAACTTTATATCTTTTTTAGATTCATCGATGACAAAAGATCAATAAAGTATTAATCATAAATAATAATAATAATAATAATAATAATACATCATTGTGTCTTTTACAAGTAAAATAGGGAGATACATTATGTGCCTTCAGATGTGGGATGAGCTACCGTAAATGTGTACGTGGCGATCCACTATCCACTTATTCACAATAAATTGGATATATTAATAACCTTTATTGTGAAATTGGAAGCTAAACAGACAATGTGTTAGCGTTAGATATTTTCGAGGCGAGAAATAGGGCATGAAATCAAATGGCGGAATCAAATGAACTAGCTTCCAAAATATGCAATGAGATAAGCTCCGTCTTCTCCACCACCACAAAAGCAAAAGCCCCACCATTAGACCTCCTAGTCCAAGAAATCTCCGATGCTGCTAACCGCAACGGCCGAGTATTCGTATACGGGGTAGGCCGTGAAGGATTAATGCTTAAAGCCCTTTCCATGAGGCTATTCCATCTAGGTTTATCATCCCACTGCGTCTTCGACATGAACACTCCACCTATTGCTCCCATCGATCTCCTTATCACCTCCGCTGGTCCAGGTGGTTTCTCCACCGTCGATGCCATCTCCGGTGTGGCCAAATCTAACGGTGCTCGTGTGCTGTTGCTGACGGCTCAGCCTGATTCGGTTAAGATGTGCGCGAGTGTTGTTGCACATATTCCAGCTCAGACTATGGCGGATGATGATGAAAAGGAAGGGGCGACTGCGTTGCTTCCAATGGGGAGTTTGTACGAAGGAGCTATGTTTGTCCTGTTTGAGATGGTTGTTTACAAGCTGGCTCAAGTTTTGAAGCAGAGTCCTCAAACTGTCAGAGCACGCCATACCAATCTGGAGTAGGTAGGTAGCTAGCCAAGCTGGAATTTTCTTTAAAATATGGAAAAAAAAAATAGTATATTGGTATGTTAGTAGCTTTTTTTTTAGCTCTAGCGGGCTCTGCACAAATCTTTAATATTGTCTTGTGAATCTACCTGTTTTTAAGCTTAATCTGCTTAATTCTAGTGTGTGCGCGTATGTGTACTTAATCTTGATATGGCGATGATCATCTATTTGTGTGATCGAAGATGTACGATCAGGGAAGATTGTTGCGACCGGAAGTGTGTTTATTGAGAAGAAGTTTGTGAGAGGAATCGTGGTAAAGCTGGACATGTTGAGGATGTTGTGGTTGATTCGACTGCTCGTGGGATGCAATTAGGTAAGAGAATTGTCGAGTATCTTGCTGATCATGCTCATTCGATGGGGGTGTTATAAGGTAATTCTTGATTGCTCCGAAGAGAATAGACCTTTTTACGTGAAATGTGGATTTAAGAAGAAAGAAATTCAGATGGTTAAGTATTTCGTTTGATGAATAGTTGTTGGCGAGTATCCCATGGAGTTAGTCGAGGTGTGCGCAAGCTGTCCCAGACACCACAATTGTCAAAAAAAAAATTGTGTTAGTTGCTTTACTAAGCTTTTTGGCATTAATTTTGTTAGATTGGTTTAACAAGTTTGGTTGTCATTGTTCACTAGATTATCTGTTTTACTTGTATGCCTTGTGGCGCGACACTAATGCGAATTTTTCTGGAATGAGCATGAACATGTTATTTCTCTGATTTTTGGATCGAATATCTTGTCGTAAGCTCATGTGTATTCCTCAATAGCTCCATAGATAGAGGCGAGTAATTTATGCATCCATATTCCAGTCTCTATTTACTTATATATAGTTAGAAAAGTTGGGATCTTTAGATGACTATTGAGGAAAAAAATGAACCATGCTGCTATGTTTCGGAAGGTCATTTTTGAACAAAGTTCATCAGATTGAAGTGCCTGGATGGTTAACGATGATGAAAATCATTAGTCAGCTGGAAAGTTGTTGTCTGCATGAACAACTCGCTAATCAGTGTTGTATACTAAGAGACACCAGGATCTGAAAAACCAAGTAATCTGGGAATATAGAAATGAAAGCACCACGAAAGGAGACGATTAAGCTCAACTCAGCGGATAAAACACAGACGATACTGTAGCTAACACCTTCTGAAGCACATTAGCGACTTCTGTACGGAGAGATGATGTCTTTTTCTGCTTCAAATGTCTGAAGCAAACTGTAGAAAGTCTCGACTGATTCATTTCAACATTATGGTAACACAACAGTTGATATCAAATTCTCCATCTTCATTGTCTCTTTTGTGATTCCTTATCAACATAAGCTAAGATTTTCAGAGGGTGGAGTCTCACACTCTGTGTGGAGCTTTACAGCAGCCTGTTCTGCAGAGGCTCCATGTATTTGCATTTTCGTCATCCTTACAATGAATCCAAGAAGTTCTCCGAGTCAGATTCTTAACAAGGTGGTGATACGGGTGATAAGAATTTGGCAAGGCGGAAAACCTGATATCTTGTCGATAGGGAGGCAGTGTAATAGAAATTGTTCATGTGTGTTTTGTCTGAAAAACTATGTTTCATTATTGTGGAATGGTTTTAAACAAAAAAAGGGGCATCTCGGTGCACTAAAGCTTCCGCTATGTGCAGGCTTCTGGGAAGGGCCCCACCACAAGGATATATTGTACGCAGCCTTACGTTGCATTTATGCTAGAGGTTGTTCCTGGTCACATGACAACAACTTTACCAGTTACTCCAAGATCCCCTTCATTATCTAGGAAAGGTAGCAGTAAAAAACGTTTTCGCATTCAAATCTGCTTGTTGTCTGTTCTCTGACACTGGATAAACATATCAAACAAGCCTTCTTGACTTGAAACTCGAAAAAATTTGAAGAGAAAGGGAGTGAATCCATTTAAGCTCTACATTTTATTATGTTCTGCAGATGCGGAGATCAATAACAATCTCTCTCTACATTGTAGAGTTACTGTCTAGGTCTGACGTTCACGAGCAGAATTTTAGCTTGAGCCTACCTTTGTACACCTTCGTTACTCTTTAGGAAGCACCAAACCGGGATAAACAATACCTAAATTTATACTTTGTGTCGTATTGTATTTTCAAAAGATGAGTTCACATATACCATTTGTTAATGTTTGTGGATTTTCGAGCATAAATTTATGTTTTTGTTGAAAGTACTGGGTTCAGGTATAAAAAACATAAATACCAACTCTTTTAGAAGTAATTACATTCTCTCCCACTTTTTTAATTACTTTACTCTCTTTCCTTATTAATATACATAACATAGCCGACATATACATAACATTCTGTGTATATGTTGGGATTTTTGTAATATGTCTAGGGAATTGGGATTTTTTGTAATATTGAAAACATAAATTGTGTATTTGAGTAATTTTTAAAAAAAGTATAAAAAATACAATGTGTTTCAAGGTCATTACATTCTGCTTTAGCTCTCGAGCATTCGATTGTTTCTTTAGAGTTGGTCCACCAATGGTGACTGATCTAAATGTAGAAATTATATCGTTCTGTCACACCATATTTTGCTTCCGCATATAGGCGCATTGCTCTTGTATCTTGGAGCAACAGTAAAGTTGTCTCCGAGTGACCGGTAGGTCACATGTTCAAGCCGTGGACTGATGCTTGCATCAGCGTAGGCTGACTACATCACACCCCTTATGATGCAGCCCTTTCCCGAAGCGGAATGTGTCATGCACCAGGCTGCCCCCCTTTTTATACCAGCTCAAGTCTTACCAGTAATCTCCACATGAACATGAACCTATAAGGAAACAATGGAACCGGTTATTATCGCGCAAGATGATTTTTCTCTCCGATATCTTTGATACAAGCTTGAAGAACGTATGACAATCACCACAGATACGGAGATTTTTAATTATTCGTATAACTTCACTATGTCTAGTACTAAGTAAGCCAAATGCAAGCGCGAGTTTCTCACTGTGACAGCCTACAAAGTGCTCCTCCTCCTCCTCTTCGATGTCAAATAGAACGTATTCTGTTTTTGGAACATAACCTGCCTCTCTTAACTCCTTGCTGAGTTCACTTAGTTTCGCGTATATCTTCTCTGATATAGAATGATACGTATCTCCAACGAGAAATTCATGAATAACTCCATCTATCTCGATCCAACTAGATGCAGGAACCTTCTGCATTCGTCTCTCGTTCAAAGAAGACCTGATGAATCATCCCATTTGTTGTTAGATGCATAGATGTTTGACAAAAGAACGTAGTTCCCAGAGTTCCATGGTTCCAATTGAATCAACTGCTTCAGCACATGTTCAGCCAACTTGGTATCGCGATGCAACCGGCAGCCACTTAACAACGCTCCCCAAATGACGGCATTAGCCTTCATTGGCATGCTTCCGATCAGCGAGTGAGCTTCATCAAGTAAGCCAGCTCGGCCAAGAAGATCGACCATGCATCCATAATGTTCAATTGCTGGTTCCAATGAGTACAAGTGAGTCATGCTGTGAAAATACTTGCGACCTACGTCAACAAGACCAGCATGAGTACAAGCACAAAGAAGACCGATGGATGTGTTTCCGTCAGGCTTTACACCAAGTTTCTCGACTTGACCAAAACAACAAAGCGCGGATTTCACATGCCCGTGCATAGCAAGACCCGATACAACAGCATTCCAGATCACTCTATCCTTCACCGTCATCTGTTTGAATATCTCCCAAGCTGATACCATCCGTCCACATTTAGCATACATATCAATCAACGCTGTACCTAAAACAGCATTGTCGAAAAACTCATTCCTGTCCATCAACCTACTAGTCCATTCGCCAACTTCTAACGCTCCTAGTCTAGCACAAGAAGAAAGTACACCAACCATTGAATAACAATCCGGTCTAACACCCTCCCGCTGCATCCTGTAAAACACCTCCAACGCCTCTTTAGGAAGCCCATTCGCGGCATAACCTTGAATCATCGCACTCCAAGAAACAACATCCTTCTCAACCATCCCATCAAAAACCTCGCGAGCTTTCACCATCTTTCCACATTTACCATTCATATCAATCAACCCCGTATTCACAAACACACTCCTCCCCATACCTATCTCCACCGCGTACCCATGTATCCATATCCCCGCACTAACATCCCCTACACGACTACACGCCAACAAAACCCTCACGATACTAAAACTATCCGGCCTCAAACCCATCTCCGACGAACCTCCGAAACAACTCAATCGCTTCCCTAAACTTCCCAACACCAATATACCCCGACATAATCGCGGTCCACGACACAACATTCTTCAAATCATCACGCATATCATCAAACACCTTATGTGCATCATCCAGCAACCCACATTTCGAATACAAACATGCCAACCCAGTATTCACAAACACATCACAATCATATCCCATTTTCACAACAACCCCATGTGCCTTAACACCCAACTCAAACTCAAACAACCTCGTACAACACTTGAACAAGAACGGGAACGTAAAATTATCAGGCAAGAAACCCTCCTCCCTCATCGCGTAAAAATAATATATGCCTTCCCCAAAACAGTTATTCGATACCAACCCACGTATCATAGTATTGTATACATACATAAATGTTGGGTTCTCGCGCTTGGTTGAAAAGAAGTTGAGCATAGTTAGGATGGTTGAAATTGTTCAACGTAAATTTTAGTAGTAAGTATAGTTGTAATGGATGAAGCCAAAACGAATAATACGTGCATGGATATGTTTGAGTTGATTGAATGAACGAAAGCCATTGTTTTTAGTTCTAATAAAGCTTTTGGGGGAATTGAGGATGTTGGATTCATGGCTCAAACAACCTTACCTTAGCAACAACAAGAGTACCTTTGTTTTGTCTAGCTTTGAGATTAAACTAGTTTGAACTGATGCTGATGGTGTATATAACTTAAACTCACAATTGTAATTAGTACTAAAATAAAGCTTTTTCTTTTGCTCCTTTCTAGCTTGAATTCACAGGCTTCGGGTCATAAGTGAGAGAGCTTACCATCCAAATTTGACCTATAAATATGGTCATTTCTAGCTCGAATTCACAATCTTCAGGTTGTAAGTGAGAGAGCTTACCATTCGAATTTGACCTATAAATATGATCCTTTCTAGCGCGAATTCACAATCTTCATGTTGTAAGTGAGAGAGCTTACCATCCGAATTTGACCTATAAATATAGTCCTTTCTAGCTCGAACTCACAATCTTCAAGTTGGAAGTGAGAGCTTACCATCCGAATTTCACCTATAAATATGGTCCTTTCTAGCTCGAACTCACAGTTTTCAAGTTGGAAGTGAGAGCTTACCATCCGAATTTCACCTATAAATATGATCCTTTCTAGCTCGAACTCACAGTTTTCAAGTTGGAAGTGAGAGCTTACCATCCGAATTTGGTCATAAATATGGTCCTTTCTAGTTCGAATTCACAATTTTCAGTTTGGAAGTGAGAGAGCTTACCATCCAAATTTGATCTATAAATATGGTTCTTTCTAGCTTGAATTCTCAGTTTTCAGGTTGGAAGTGAGAGCTTACCATTCGAATTTCACCTATAAATATGGGGTGTGATGAGATATTAAGGATCTATTCACCCTTACCAAATAAGTTGGATGTTTGATTGTCAAGGTGAAAATGATAGTATCTTGTAATTGAATTGGTGATTCACTTTTTCTAACTAATGGAGAAACGTGCCATTAAAAAAACTCGAATGAGATAAAGATGGGTTGTTAAGAATGTAGAGGATGGACAATTGGTCAGATGCAGTATGGAACGTGCAAATTCGAATTAGTTAAATTTCAATTATTTTTTTTTTTTTTAAAAAGTAAATGTGAAAATTGCAAAAGAAGGTATTTACTTACCCTTTGCAAATTGGAGTGTATAGCTCCCAAAATTGGGATTGGATATCAAGATTTCCAAAAAATTACCCCTTGTCATTTTACTTGTACACAAATGAAAATGGAAAGTTTATTGGGGTTAAAGGATTCTTCTTACCTAAACTAGTTCATCAACTGAACATGTCTAATCAAAGGCGAATCCAAGAATTGAAGTTTGTGTTTCTACAACGACCTCAACAACAACAACAACAACAAACCCAGTATATTCCCACATCGTGGGATCTGGGGAGGGTAGAGTGTACGCAGTCCATACCACTACCTCTAAAGACCTCAAGTCTAAGAGAAATTACATGTACATCCTCTTCTGTATCTGATCGGGATACAACTTGTGCATTTTTTCCTAGAGAAATTACTATACAAAGATCAGCACTAGGATATGACAACAACAACTACGCCTCAATCGCAAACACGTACCAAGAGAACAATGAGATCAAAACAAGATCCAACATCTACCTACATATGTTCACTACAACAGGTGTGTACTAGAGGGGTTTGCAAAGTAATGCTCCCTTGAAATTAGCTGTGCCTTCATGAAATTGCTACCAAGAAGACTACTCAGAATTGTTGGTGCTCTGCTTGGATTTGTCTGACGGATCTTACGCGCAAAGATATCTTTGTCCAGGACCATCATGTTTAACAAACTTCTGCAACTCAAAGACACAACAAGAATGTTTTAGCAAATGAGAAAAGGTAATAGTGTCTCATAAAAATCAAGAGTTGTCTAACACATTACTACTACGACAACAACATACCCCAGTGTAATCCCACGATATGCAAATCTTACCTCGTGGAGTTAACAGGCGTAACACATTACTAGCAAAAGGATTTGAATAATTATTGAGACTTTGAGATCTCCGTTACTACAAAACTATGATTTTCTTTGTTATCCACAAAAATTAGAACTAATTATGTTCCCTTGGAGTAAATTTTGGACAAATGAACTAATGGATACTAGATGTGCCAGAATCGAGGCAGCCAGGATTTCAACTTTATGGACTCTGAATTTTAGAATAACGACTTCAAGTGTTAATTTTAATGTGTACATAATGAATTTCTCAACACAAATAATACTGTTTGAGGAAAAGCTATTGGGTTTGAATCCATAGCTGGGCTTCTTAAATCCAGGGGCTGTCCTAGGATGCACACAATCTCACAAACTAGAAAAGATCTTGCCTTGTCGAAACAAGTATGGTAAAGAGATGAACTTTGTTTATGTTAACAAGGCACATCCGGGCTTCCAAATACACACTCGGAGGCAATTAATCTAGATACAGCGTCGAGGAATTCCCAGATTGATATAATAGAAAAGATGAAAATTTTGAACAGCTCATAATTAATGGAGAGAGAGCCTTGGAGAAGAGATTATGGAAATTTTATAATTTCTTGGGCAAGAACAATGAAACCACTCAAGCTGGTGGGAGGTAGCAGGTATCCAGTGGAATTAGTCGAGGTGCGCAAAAGCTGGCCCGGATACCACGGTTATCAAAAAAAAAAAACAATGAAACCACTCAAACATTAAACTCTCTTCTTTTTAAAAAAAAAAACCTTAAAAACATCCTCCCTAAAAAAGTGAGACGGGTTTAAGCACCAAGAAAGGAAACCAAACGAAGCACAAACTGCAGTTAACATTTCTATGGTGAAGTGGCGGCTACCAGCTTCATGTTACATTTTATCTGATTATCGACAGATCGAACAAACAAGTCTGAGAAAACAGAAATAAATATCATACCTGAGGATTCAGAACATGCATGTGACAGATAATATATCTTAGGGTGTGCAAAAACCGAACTGATAAAAATGTTATTGGTTTATTGTTATTGGGTTAACGGTTTTTTAATGATTTTATAAAAAAAATTATTAGGTTATTGGTTCGGTTCGATTTTTTCTTATTGGGTTATTGGTTAAACCGATAACCCAATAAGAATATATATATATATTTCTCTTTAATTTCTACAAATTAACAAACTTATTATTTCAATAATACAAACTCTTAATTTCTCCTAACAACATTTAGTCAAAACTTGACGATTCTTGTAAATTAAAACACATCAGGTAGATTTTTTGTTGCAACTAAGATTCGATTTTTTTTTCATGTTAGTTACTACTATTTCTATTTTATGAGTAGTTTCTTATCGGTTAAACCGAAAACCAAACCGTTAAGGACAAGAAATCGATAAACCGAAAATCGATAAAAAATATCTTATTGGTTTGATTATTGGTTTAGCATATTTAAAAATCGAAAACCGAATCGATAATATATAAAACCGAACCGACCAATGCACACCCCTAATCATCCTGCAACAATAATAAAGTAGTCAGTTTGAAACTAATAATGTATATCAGAAGTATCGGTGTTTATATATTGCTACAAGGACAGATTGTACGTAAACAGTCAAGCTAAAAAAATGGATGTTAAAATTGGTGTTCATTAATGATCAAGATGAAAGATAAAAAATGACACTATGATTCAATGATCGAGTCACAGTATTAATAGGGAAATGAATCCATATGACATGAAGCATAACAAACCGATATAAAATCTATGTGAGAACATTGAAAAAGAACGAGAAGCAAATGAACCTAAGACGAAGGCTTTTTTTGGGACAAAAGCCCATGACTGAAGTAGGAAAAAAGAAGAGACTAGATAACATGAAAAAAACAAAAACTAAGAAGAAATTCACTGATTTATTCTACAACCAACAACGATCAATTGTCCCTAACATTTTGAGCAATTCATTATGCACAAAATTAGAAAGTAATACTTCTAAATTGCACAGATGATCAGGAATCCATGTTTTTGTGAAAATAAAAGGAAGGTACCTCTTTTATTCCTGGATTTTGCATCACTATGCCAAGAACACGGCGTACAAGTCCATTGTAAACACGTTCATTTGTAGTCTCATCACCATTTAGCCAAGGCAACATTGGTTTACACAAATGCGAACCAGTAGAGCGAAGCTCATATGGTTCTTCTTGGTGATTTCTCGTGGGTGAACTAGCTTCAGTAGTCTGACAACCTTTGGTCTCATTGATGGTTTGCTTTTCACTTGAAGGTTCAGCAACCACTTTAGGAAGATTAAAAATTGTGACTTTGTGTACCTTATCAGAATTCCCACGTATTTCCATCTGCAACTCAACATCTTTATGATCTTCTCTATTATGTGTAGCAGACTCCTCATCTATTTTAGCCTCAGAATCTTTAGTAGAAGATAATGGAACATCTTTATGAATAGCAGCCACTGAAGTCAAAAGTACTTGGAACGATATAAAGAATCAACCACCCGAATAGAGTCATAAGCATTGACCTGCATTTTGTGGTCCCACTAGATGATTAGTTAAATCGAAGGCCAAATGGTCCAGCTACTGCACTCTTAGATAATACATAATGTCATGGGTTTTATTTTGAGTAATAGTGGCTACCTCCACACAAAATTATTTGATGTGACGAAACTGGTCAGCAGCAAAATAAACATGTAAGTCAATTTTATCACTAGAACACATGGCTCAATGATATATAAATCCACAACACGAGACATGCTAACCTTTACTTAGAAGAACGCTAACTCACCAAACTGAAAGGGCTGAGCAATCTATTAGTAATACAAGAATTTGAAGTCAATGATTATGACAACTACGCCAAGTTTGGTTCCTAGTCACATGATTCATTTTTTAACCTACCATAATTATTCATATCACTAAACCAATTTAAGACATCAGGGAAGTCATCAGAGCATTTTTGCCTATCCACTCATAGCTTCTTTTCTTTCCATCCTTTGTTCTTACTGTACATCATGCTTAACAAAAATTCAGGTGATATATTGTAGATTTGAATAAACAACTATTCTTTTAATATCACTTGGCAATTAAAATCGGCATATTCATGTTGAAACATACAAAAGTATTCGATTATTCTAAATACAAGAAAATTTGGTGGGCTACAAGGAATTTCAAGGTAATATCCATCTGTTTTCAGGAGCGGTTAGTCAGTTTCATCTGAAGTAAATTCTCAAGATTCAATGCATAACTGACTAGAAAAACGAACTACACAGAAAAGTAGAACACACAATGAAGAGACCTAGAGGAGTTTCTGGCAAGACTAGCTAAAACTCAACACAGGAGAGTCCACATTGACAATACCATTACAAATATCTGTTTAAATAAAGAAACAAACTAACAGATTCTATTTTTTCTACAAGGAAGACTTTTTTAAAAAACAATCCCTTTACTAATATTTCCTATTTAGTAAATGAGTGAAAAGTGTTATATTTCACAAAAATAACATCAGATAAACTATAACTGAAGACTTCAACAAAATTCTTTCATTACTAACTCTAAGCATGTGCATGAAACTTCATTAGATGGTGCAAAGAACAGGGAAGATTGCTAAGCGCTAATTCAGACAAACCTTCAAAACTCGTCCAAATGCTTCTAGCACCTCAATGACAGCTTCAGAAAACTCTCTCTGGGAAAAAAATTACTCCCTCCGTTTCATAATAAATGAATTGTTGGAGTATTTTTGGTGTTTCAAAATAAGTGAATCATTGAAATTTTTTTCTAAATTTACCCTTGAGGATTTGACAACCAAGGGGCCCATCAACTGAAAAAGAATAAAATAAATATGATTCTGTACTTTGAACAAGGGTAAAAATGGAAAACTATGTTAAATTTATGTCTTTGATTCTTTTTCTTAATCTGTGTGCCAAAGTCCAACAATTCATTTATTATGAAACGGAGGGAGTAATAGATAAAATGAGTATCTAAATGGAGGGGTTAGAACACCTTGTAGTTTTGTGGTTACATACCTAGAATCTTTGGAATCCTCGAGATATCTTTCATGCACAAACCTTGATCACCAGCCCTTTGGATAGCTGAATAAGCAGATCTAAACATTTCCGGATATACCAGAGAGTTCTGTTCCAGGCAAGAACCAAAAGAACACACACGTTCAGCATAGGTAGTCATGGCTTGCCATGGTGACTCGGTCGGAGAAACTGCAGTATATGGGACCGCACTATCATTAAGTTCATTTACTTGGTCATCTGAGTCGAACGAGACACTGCCATGATCAGTGGCTTGATGCTCTTCAACAGGTAGTGCGCGAGTACAATTGTCAGTGTCTTTAAATAAATCCATAGTTTTTATTCTTGAAAGTGTAGCATGCCTCAAGCACAACCTAATTCCTGGAAAACCTTTTGCATGGCGCGTGCAACTCTCACTATCACCACCCATTGAAGTTTTCAGTTTTTTATACCTGTCACTGTCAGAAAATTCACTGTCATCATATTTGCATTTAGATGTCCGGGAGTCCTCAGCCTCTCCAACACCTTCATCAGGTACTGGTAGGCATGGTGTAATTGATAGTTCTCCTGACGAAAGCAGAGCACAAAGGTGGTAAACATCTCCACACTGCAAATCTGTTGGAAGATCCACCCCTTTAGCAATCAATTCCTTCTCTCTTTCACAAAGCCAGCTGACAAACTTAGCCGCTCTTTTTCCGGTATCACTTGGGAATGGAGAAAATTCTATACCATTCAAGAAGGTTTGAGAAAGGACAGAAGGACTATTGGAATGTCCCCCAATCTGCAAGGAGAAAAATTTTAAGCTTAGGAAATATCAGCCGGAGAAAACAGAAGATGCAGGACGAATCTTTTCCTAATTATAGGTCAAGACACAGGATGGGTCTTTGTAGCAACAGTTGCACCTACTGAAGAAACTGACAGTGAATTTCATTGATTTTACGTTTATAGTTATAAGATATAGGTGGAGACAGATTACTTGTAAAACAACAACAACAACAAACCCAGTATATTCCCACATAGTGGGGTCTGGATTACTTGTAAAAATAAGCTGTAAATTTATACTCCTACTTTTCTATAGGGGGTTTCACCAGCACAAAATTTAAGACGCTAATATGACTTGTATACTATACTAGCGGTAGTGGAAAAGAATATTACAGTGATGAATGAAAAGCTAGTCCTAGATGACATCAAAGGACATAATTTCAATAGTTTGCTGAATTTGAATTTTAGAAAATTGAGGAAACTGTATAGACTAATATACTTAATGGAATCACATAAAATGTTTTGAGCATATCCCAAAACAGAAATATCATCACATAAGTTGACATGGAGAGAGTATTATTCAGAAATGTACCAAGGCCAGCATCTAAATACATAGTAGTACAAAACAAAATTTACCAAAAACTTTTTGTCCCTGAGGTAGTTGAAAGCAGCAAAGAGATCATGCTCAGAATAGCGCCTTAAAGTTTCGGCAAGCAAGGTTGGCACAAGTGGAGATTTTGAGCTACAAAGGAAGATGAGCTTAAATAGCTCTGCAGCATTAGCAACTGCTGCTGATTCATATAATCATTTACTGATGGGGATGCCACCAATTATGAGATTCACATACTTCTTAGGGATCTTATTTGAGCTTATTGGTGTACCAGAATCTTCAGTCTTTTCAGGAAAATCTTCAACATACTCGCCACAAGAAACTAGTAAAACTGATTGAGGACCACAAGAAACCTGAAAGAAGGGGAACATCAAACAAATAACAGAAAAATTCAAATAACAATCTTGTAAGCAAAAAAGTTGAGTTAGTCATAGTTTCTTCAAAAAACCAAGACAAGCTACACTTCAGCAAACAACCTATGGCATGTGCCGGAACCTCAAGTCGCTGATATTTTTGTTGAAATACTAAGGCTAAATCTAAGTAAATCACAACTAATTTATGACAGGAAAGTTCATGAAATAACTGACAAGAAAGCATGAGTCTCACATGTCTTTCATCAGTATTAACATCTGAGCAGTTATCAAAGAAAGGTTGAACATCTTTCAAGGTTTCTGATTTGGATAACTTTTTGCACCGCAGAACATCTTCCAGGGCCAATTTTACATTGGCCTCATCAAAGTTATCTCATGGCTCTTGAGAGAGGAAGTTTGAGGTTTGTTTAAAACAATAACAGTCCGTTGCTAGGTGCCCCTCATGATTCAATGTTTTTATCTTTGGATTTCTCAAGGTAATCCACATGTCGCTTACTAAGCACATTACATAGTCTCATAACAGATTTTCTGAACTCTTGACTTCTTCTCAATGATGCAATTCTCCTTCTGCAGGCACCGGGTGGTGCTGGAAGATTTTGAAGCTTTCCCCATTCTACACGATTGAATTTTGCTCCAAGAGCAGCTCGGTGTCTTGCATATTCGATCACCAGTTGCCTGTATATAAAGTTTCTCATGTAATCCAAGTAATAAACCTAACCACATAGATCCAGGTAACAGGATCTAAGTTGCTTGGACTCTCCAAAAATGTTGCCGCACCTGTGTCGGATCCTCCAAATATGCACTACTTTTGAAGGATCCGACATGCACCCGATGATATTTTTGAAGAGTCCGAGCAACATAGAACAGGATAACATGGGTTAAGCATCAAAGAAGAAGCAGTAAATCACCAATTTTTTTTATTTTTTTTTTAAAAAGTAACTTGTAGTAAATCACCAATTTTATGACAAGGATTTTTGCTCAAAAATCTTATTATCATCGGGAACTTTGGAAAATTCTGCTCACACTGACCAGCCATTTGGTTATTGACCTTATGATGTAGGAATAATTCATAATATTTACCTATCTACATCTGTCCAACAGAATCTTCCACTGCGTGTAGGCTTCGCTCTTGACAAGCCATATTTATCAAGAAAAGCACGCCCTACCCCATCATCTTCAGGAAATTCTGACTCTTCAGCAGATATCACATCATCTTGAACGTGATATCCCTCCAAGCTGCATGTCTGTGTGTATGAAGTAGGTGGGAAAGAGCTCATTGACTATCTGGCTTAATGCCTGGGGCTGTCCAAACTCAGTACCAGCCTCCGCATGCTTTGAAGATTTCCTTCTTGCAGGCCTTTTCCTTTTCTTTGGAGATAATGTAGGTGTACCTTGATGCGGCTGAATTCTGTTTCCAGCATCTAAAACTCGATCAAATCTGGTAAGTCGTCGTTGTCGTTTATCATGATAGACTCGAAGGACCTGCAAGTGAACCACCACCTGGCTGAAAAAAGTAGGATTTGCATACTGTACTGATAAATGAGACATCAGTATTGAAAAAAAGCTTATTTTTTTTCAGTGGTGTTAGAATCTTTGTAGAATTGTATATTCTAGAATATGTGTAATTATAGTAGGTACCAGGTAACTTAATTTACTCTATTCCAATCATGTTTTTATTCTCTTTCCTTTTTAGGACATGTAAACATAGTTAGTTAAACCCCAATAGCTTTAGCTTGAGGGAATAATCAAGTTGAGTTCTCTGTAAATTTTTCTTCTGTTTTACAACAGCTAAGAATGAGCCTTACCCCAGAATAAAACTGTCCAAAAACTACAACAACAACATACCCAGTATATAATACTACATACATAGACCCTTGTGGTCCGACTCTGTGTATAGTGGAAGCTTTTGTTCATTGCGCTGCACTTGAAACTGTGTAAAAAATACCTTTGAAGCATTTAAGCCGACGCGATTCCACCGTGAAACTGCAGTCTCCGTCTTCAAGTAATTGAAGAAAGAAATTGAATACTGTGATTCAACCTAGCATAATCTATTGCTTGCCACCTTCATAGTTCACAATTCGACTAATCTTCAAACTACAACAACAACAACAACATACCCAGTATATTCCCACAAAGTGGGGTCTGGGGAGGGTAGAGTGTACGCAGACCATACCACTACCTCATATGAAGTAGAGAGGTTGTTTCCGATAGACTCCCGGTTTAGGACCGATAGCAGTAATCTTCAAACTAAGTCAATATTTTTAAAATTTATTTATTTAAAAACAATACGAAAAGTAGTATAAGATGCAATTTTTTTCATGTTAGATATAAAAAAGTGAACGGACAGCTATTTTGACGAGTAAAGATCAACAACAACAACAACAAACCCAGTATATACCCACATAGTGGGGTCTGGGGAGGGTAAAATGTACGCAGTCCATACCACTACATCCGAAGAAGTACAGAGGCTATTTCCGATAGACCCCCGGCTCAAGACAAAGGACCGTAGACAAACGTTGCAAGCATGCAACATGATAAAAATAACAGAGATACAACAATCACAAAAATAAAGTACATTAACCAACAAAGGACACCTCCTTCCCCCACCCCTAGCATTACCAACCAAGCTACACCAAACTCTCCTAACTACAGCCTATGACTTGACCACACACCTTAGCCCTCTATCCTAATATTCTTCCTTCAAACCTTCCTATCGAGGGTCATGTCCTCATTGAGCCGTAACTGCTCCATATCACGTCTAATCACTTCTCTCCAGTATTTCTTCGGTCTACCCCTACCCCGCTTGAAACCATCCAAGGACAACCTCTCACACCTACGAACTGGGGCATCCGTTCCCCTTCTCATCACATGACCAAACCATCTCAACCTCACTACCCGTATCTTATCCTCCACCGACACTACCCCCACCTTCTCCCGAATAATCTCATTCCTAACCCTGTTAGCCCTCGTGAATCCACACATCCAATGCAACATCCTCATTTCCGCCACCTTCAACTTCTGGACGTGAGAATTCTTAACTGGCCAACACTCCGCTCCATACAACACAGCCGTCCGGACTGCAACTCTGTAGAATTTGCCTTTAAGCTTGGGAGGCACCTTCTTATCGCATAAAATTCCCGAGGTGAGCAACCATTTCAACCAAGTAAAGATGAACGAAGTTAATAGCTAATTTAACTCTCGAAAAGCAAAACGTGACAGCTATTTTGAAACTGAGGGAGAGAGCAGTAATGGTAGTAGTAGTGATTAGTTAGAAAGACATACCAAAGCTCTTCAGCAACCACAGCAGGATCAGCTAACATACGCCGAGAATGATAATATTTGTTACAGTTTCTTTTTTAAAGTCAAATTATATGAACTTTAACAAAAATTTCAAAGATATATTTTTTCATCGTATTAATATGGAAAATTTTCAAATTATAATACTTTTCATATAGCTTTTGAATATCTAAATTTTAATCTAATCCAATTTAACTCTAAAAATTATTCAAATCAACTCTCAAAAAGAAAAACGTGACAGCTATTTAGAAACGAGGGAGGGAGCAGCAGTAATAGTAGTAGTGATTAGTTAGATGGACCTACCAAAGCTCTTCAGCAACCACAGTAGAATCAGCTAACATACGCCGAGAATGATAATATTTGTGTCAAATAATATGAACTATATGGGAAATTTTTCAAATATAATACTTTTCGCACAATTTTTGAATCTCAATTTTAATTTTAAAAAATAAATAATTTCATTCGAAAAGCAAAACGTGACAGCTATTTTGGAACGGAGTAGTGATTAGAGTTAATAGACATACCAAAGTTCTTCAGCAACAACAGCAGAATCAGCTAACATACGCCTTGAACGATAACTCCGGTAAACTTTCTGCACTCTTTCCGCAGCATTCGTCGTCTCTCCACCACCATTTTCCGGTATCGACGGAGAAATCGGAAACAAAATGATACTTTTTTGATCATCACATTGAGCAACCGGAGAACCAAATCCTTGAAGCTCCATATTATCGTCGCCGGAGCTCCGAAAATGGGGAATACGGAACTCCGAGAGTTCACAACTTGACATGTCCAACAATTTTGTATTGAAATTTGACATTCCGGTAGTTTCGACTTCCATTGACACAGATTCGGTCAAATAATTAACTACACAAAAGGCCTACACATTCGGATACGTGTATTGAATTGATAAGAAATAGTACTTACTATAAATAAATGCTATTTATAGGCCTTGAGATTCGGACAACGAACTATTTCGGTGAATTGAGTTTTAGAGAGAGAGAGTCGCCGGAGAAGTAAACAGAGTAGTCGGAGTGTGTGTATATATATAAATATATATAAATTAAAAACTAGTTGAGATTCCATATGATGATGAAAATTCATTAAAACCAAAACAGATTCAGCAGTCGATGTTCTAAATATATTATAACCAAAAAAATACAGCATTACACGAAGATTTCAGTTAAACAACCAAGAAAAAGAAGAAAAAATTGTGCAAGGATGACATGATGGAGACGGAAGACAATAGATTATCCAGAAAACACTAGGCATCTAGCGCAGAATGTTATTTGCAACATCACAAGATATATTAAGCCAAAAAAACCTGTGGTATTGCCTATACATGTACATCATGTAGAGGTGTCTCTATTTTCTTCCCCAGCCATGCCTCCACTAGAGCTATTCTGCGCAGGAGGACCTAGGCCTATCAATAGGGGAGCCTGTTTCTTTTCATTACTTGGCTTAGTATCCTCATCCCTATTAGCAGCCCAAGCTCTCAAAGGTGGTTCAAAATGCTTACTGGAAACATCAGGTGGTAATGCATCCTCTCCAGGGAGAACAACTAAGCCTTTCTCTCTAAGAGAAGAAGGCTCATTGTAGCAGGTATTCCAGAGGGAATCTACAAGCTGCCTCTCTTCTTTAGCAGCACCAAGATCTTCAGGTGACATAGATGAAATCCCCTCGATTCGCTCCTGGAGTATTTGCTTGAGTTTCTCATTTTCTTCAATAGATGAGGAGCCAGCATCCTCTCCTGTCCTGTCTTTGGCAAGCTCAAGAAGTCCTCGTAGGGCACCCTCTCGCACGTCTCCATCTTCACTAGAGGCTAGATGCATCAAAACTCGAGGAAATCCTAGCTCAGTCACTACATTGCAGTCTGAACGATTCTCATGCAGTAAATAATGGATCAAGTTAAGGGCTTTCCTGTAAAAAAAAACAGAAACTATACCAATTAGAAAGGGAATACAAAGAGGATGCCTTACTGTAAAGTAAGCAGCTACTTTATCCATGGTTGATTCAGAAACATCTGGAACATAATATCGAAATAGTACCTCTGAAATCTCAGACTCTCAGAACTCAAAGCATCTCTTAAAGCTGCATAACCATTTGCAAGACGAAATGCAGCAATCCCAGGCTTATTGTGCCTGATTAAAGCTAATAAAGGGAAAAATAAAAAGCCAATTGATCAGTGCTATTGGAAAGCGTATGACATGATGATGTTGGGTGTATTTATGCATTCTAGCGTTACTATTCTAGCCTTTTTAGCCTTGTCTTGAGGATGATTCTTATGCTATATGTGTTAATAATGATATAAATGAGCAATTATGTGTCCAAGTACGTGTTTACAATGTTTAATGGTGTTTCCACACGAGTTTTGATTCAAGTCGACCATTTAGAGTTCAACCGAGAAAACTAGTGTGACTAGCTTGAGCTAGGTGTTTTTCTAGTCTATTTGTGTTGAGTTCTAATGTATTTTAATGAGTTACTAAGGTTGTTAGTATGTTTTTATATGTGAAACAACTTAGTTATAACGTTCAAGGGTCAATTGGATCAAGAAAAGAGTGAAAACAATGAGTTAAAGCTCAATATGAATTTAGCCTATACTTAGCTCGTGTTTCTAGTTCATCGGTGAGGATGTTGTGTTGTTTTGAGCTCTTAATTGATGTGTTTAATGATTTAGGATGCTTGGTGCATGGATTATGATGATATATTAAGGATATACAAGCTTCAAATCAAGTGGAAACAACTCAATAAGGCTCGGAATGCTCAACAAAAGCACAAGATGCAAGTTGGATGCATGTTGGACCCCTGAAAAGTATTGGGCGAGTGTGGACTGTACAGGTGGCCAATGGAGGAATTCAAAACATCACTGGATTCAGAAGAGGCCCAAGTTTTAGGAAATATGGCGCGTGTAGCTTAATTTGGAGTTTCCGGAGGCCCCGCGACGCGTTGAAATCTCGAACAACTACTGGAATTTGACAATTTTTTTGACAATTGTGAATTTGCATGTCTCTGCGTCGCGCCGATGCCCAAAATCGGGATAATTATGCCCAGCTGAAGTAAAATAGCGTGGAAACCAAATACAAATCGGTTTATGACTTGTATACTATAAATATAACGTCTCAAACTCCGTTTTGATCATCTTGGGACCTCTTGGAAACCCTAGATCAACTTGGAACATCATTGGAGGATACCACAACTTATTTTTAGGTTTTGTCATTCTTTAATTTAGTTTTTTTTATGGTTTGTATCATCATTCCAAGGGATTGGATGATGAATATTTTCATTAAAGGCTAAAACCCTCTTTCCGGGGTTGAGGCCAAGAACATGAATACTTTTTAATATTCTTTATTGTAGTTTAATTTTGGATTATCATGTGGGTTGTTCTTAATTTCTTGAGCCTACTATTTTAATGATTAGCTACCATTAGAATAAATCTATATTTTTATGTGAATCCGGGAGGAGAATCATAGGATAGAACGAAGAAATTAGGGAGCAAGGTTCTTATTCTTTTATAAAATAAGGGATTTGAATTAGCATCTAGGATAGGGATATACCTAGAAGCCTTGCTTGGTTCACTGGCAAGAAAACAACTTCATGAATCTAGAAGAATTTTTGTATCTCTGCGGAAGTTGTAGGTACAATGTTTACTAGATAGAAGATTTGAGGTCGGGAGACTAAAATCGTAGCATAAACCTTGCGAATCAACAATCCGATAACCAACTAAAGTGCGATAGGAATAGAGATTTGTATGATTGTTTGAAATGCCTCAACCCTGGGTTTTCTTCCATTGATTGTCCCAAGTATTTTATTTTTACGCATTCTTTATTTTATTTTTAATTTGCAAAATTACAAACGCTCTCCTTGTTTACTTTTTCTCAATTAGTTAAACTAGAATTAGATAGGCGGCGAACGCAAGTCCCTGAGAGATCAATACTTGGGCTTCCTTGAAGCCACTATATTACTTGATAGGACCACGTACACTTGCGTGTGCGCTTGGGCGCTGTCACATGACACCTAAAATTAAATGACTCAATCAACTAATAAACCATTCATCAACAGGAAAAATACCCACATGAGATTGCACCCAGAGCTTTAGTGCGGGCAGTAACATCAGGATCTGAGGTGAAATTTGACAGAAGAGGTTCTAGGCCATTAGCTTCCATTACCAGTTGTTGGCTCCTCGGGTTGTTCTGAACAATTGTACTCACAACTTCTGCCGCTTTGGCTCTAATGTTAGCATGAGAGTTCTTTAAGTAACCAAGAAGAGGCACCAATCCACCAATTGAGTGCAAATCTGCCAAATTAACAATAAAAGGAGAGAGCATGAGATTGAAACTTCTTACAATGGGAATAATGCATAATTAACTATCGAAGTCTCCAACAGAAACTGTCAACATAGTCCAACAAATTAAAAGAACAAAAATCCACAATAAATGGGGAGGACCTGGGGGCAGGAGGGGGCTATTCCTAGAGTGATAACAACAACACTAATAGTGTACAAACGACTTCCCAGGTCCCTCTGTTTTTCTTCCTTCCTCTAGCCTCAAACACAGCAAATCCAAAAAGAACTGCCTACCAGCATCAACTGGTTCTCAAGACCCAACATAGCTTATTCATAGGCACCCCAGTTTAACATTAATGCTGTATAGGACGAGACATTAAATGAGATCCTTCCATTTCATGCTCTTTGATACTCTTAGGGGTCGTTTGGTGTGAGGTATAAGGAATAAATAGTCTTAGGATAAAATGGACTATTTTTCCCATGTTTGGTGTGAGGTATTAGTTAGTACCGGGACTATCTATCCCACCATTTACACCATAGTGATGGGATAAGTTATCCCATATACATGGGGGGATAACTAATCCCGAGATTAATTATCCCGGAATAACTCTTTCCCAACCAAACGACCCCTTAAGGCCTTCTTCGATGAGTGTTCCATTTTATCCAAGGAATCAAACCAGTTGCCAAGCCCTTGAAAAGGTATCAGAGTCAATAACATGTTGAACCGCACGTCATTTCCACTTGTTTTATGCTTAGGCAAACCACTTAACTGCAGTCATACCAGAGCCTGTAAGACCCTCTTTCTCTCCTTCCTTTATATTCTCCTTTTCTTTGATGGGTTAAGTCTCACTCTGAAGTATCCATCTCATAGGGCACAATGACATTGAGGATATCTCTCAATGAAGTCGTATCAAAAGAATATGGCAACAGCTCATGTAAGTTTCAGAACTAAGCTTACAACACGGATCTACAGACTGCATAGTACTGCCAGTTTGCTCCACTAAACTTCAATTTTTGCTTCTCAACAAGTACTACAGCACAGAGTGGATATCTATTTGCACAAAACCAATAACCACCCCTAAGAACGAGGGATAATAATGCAGGAGGGCCCTCAGGTCATAATTCACCTAACAGGAAAGAGGAGAGCCTCCTTCCGGATGAACATATAATAAGTAAAACAATGAACTCATATAACCAAAGACACTACTATTCAAATGGAGAATCAGTAGGCACCATCACAAAGTTAAGACTAGACTTCTACATGATATCTCATCAAATAGATAATCAGTAGGCAATATTGGAAACTTTGACTAGACACCTACATGATATCTCATCAAATTCAACCTTCTGTGGTATATCAAATCAAACTATCTAAACCTCAAAATCCCAAACTCGAGGTTTGTGAGGATTACACCAATACTCACAAATACCAAATCATCATATGCAAAAGTTGCTGAAAGATCAAAATTATACCAAGAACTCACCATTAGCCATGTCAATCGATTCAACGTGTTCTTGTAGCTCATCCAGCATATCTGCCGGCCAGAAAATAAGACCAAATGAGCAAAAGTCATAACATCGGACGGGACAAAACACACTAAAAAAGGGCAACCCGGTGCACTAAAGCTCCAGCTATGCGCGTAGGGTCCGGGAAAGGGACCCACCATAAGGGTGTATTGTACACAGCTTTACCTTGCATTTCTGCTAGAGGCTATTTCCAAGGCTTGAACCCATGACATCCGGGTTACATGGCAACAACTTTACCAGTTACTCCAAGGCTCCCCTTCAACCATTAGAAAAAAAAAAAACTATGATACACAAAAGCCTCAAAACCAAGTACCTTCGATATCTTGAGAAGTCACCCCCTGTGATTCCAAGACCTGCCCTGGTGTTTGCATGACAAGAGTAATCTCCTTCATTCTCTTTACTACATCAACAGTTTGAGCTTGCATAGCCTCCATGAACCACTTTCTATCCTCCTCACTGGTAAACCAAACCAATAAACCGTAAAACTTCAATTTTGACCAGACCAATAAATGATAAAACTTCAATTTTGAGACAAAACTTCCACTAAAGTATAAGGGAAAACAGAAATTTAGTAGGCGTTTGGCCATGAGAATTCCAAATACAATTTGGAATTGTATTTGGAAAAGTAAAAACAAGTAAAACTCGTTTTCACTTTTTTCACAACTAATTCTCTCACAAAATTTCGAAAACAACTCCAATTTATATTCATGGCCAAACACAACTCCAACTCTGGAAAATTATGTTTTTCATGGCCAAACGGATTAACAACACCAATCAACCACGTATCAACTTAAACGTCTACTACAGGTATCCTCACTATCCATTCCAAACATAATCAAACCAGTTTTAGCTAATCCTCGACCTACCGCAACAATCCTCTTATATTCCCGCACACAAGTAGCTATGCCTTCAGAACATATATGGAGTTTACAAATATTGCAAATCCCAAATGGAAGTTGCAATTTTTTTGCAATTAACTCGTTGTTCATATTAACAAGGCATCAAATCACTACAACGATAACAAATCCACTATAATCCCTCAAGTAGGGTCTGGGGACCTTACCCCTACATTAAAAGGTAAAAGAGGTTGTTCCCGATAGACAACAACAACAACAGTAACAACATACCCAATAAAATACCTCACTTGACCTTACCACTACCTCTACCTCGGGAAGGTAGAGAGGTTGTTTTCGAAAGACCCTCGACTCAAGTGTAGCAAATCCAGGTACAAAAAAATAGGAAAACAGTGACAAAAATATAGAAACTAATAAGGAAGGGAACAGTGCAAAAAACTACTAGAAAAGCAATAATCAACCACAACAAAATAATGTATGTGATAGTCGAAACACAATAAACAACATGAATGATAAATAGACCCTCGAATTAAACTAACAAGTTTCAAATTGTGAAAAATAACTATGAAAAATAATATTACCTCAAATTGCGAGGAGGAGGATTTGTACCATCAGCGTGAGACAAACTCCATTTCAGTAACCCATCCCAATTTGGTCCTTCTTTTGCCATTGATCTTTCAAACTTTCTCAAAAATCTATCTAATAATAGCAAAGTCAAAATAGCAAACTTTGGAAAACCAGGGTACTATATATATACATATACTGTAATGGTTATATGAACTGTCTAGACGGGAGGATCTAAAAAGCCTGAACTTTCAAATTTTAGCTCAAATAAAAAATTTACTTAAAATAATCTTTTAACTCATATTTTTTGGGACAAAATTACCCCTTTAATATATTCACTTTTAATCTCTTTCTTCCGAAATAAAACAATCACTTTCTTTCAAAACAGAACGATCATCTCTTTTTCTTCCAAAACAAAACAATCAACTTTCAAACAAATTCTCAGCCGTAAGGTTTCTTCCAGGTAAGAACTTCATCATCAAAATTCTCTAATTCTTTGGGGGTGGTTGGGTGAATTTTAGCTTTGTGTAAACAAAATTCAGAATTAATTTGCAACAAACTTATGCATTGTTGTAGTAACATTTTTCCATTGAGGAATTGTGTCGAACAGGTTGTGGGGAGTTTGTTATTGCGGTTATAATTCTGTTTGAGTAGTTGTGGGGATGGTCTTGGAGGGAAAGACCGTTAATATGGGAGCCAACGTTAATCGCAATATTTTTTGGAAAGGTCAAATGTATAAGGTCAAGGTGGTACAAAAAATTAGTTCTAGGTATTTCAAACTAGTGGTATAATTAGCATTAGAAGATGGTGAGGAATTGTGTCGAACAGGTTGTGGGGAGTTTGTTATTGCGGTTATAATTGTGTTTGAGTAGTTGTGGGAGGATGGCCTTGGAGGGAAAGGTCGTTAATAGGGGAATTAACGTTGATTGTAACATTTTTTAGGAAGGCCAAACGTATGAGGTCAAGGTGGTACAAAAAATTAGTTTCGAGTATTTCAAACTAGTGCTATAATTAGCATTAGAAGATGATCTACAACTCTTGCCCAACAGGCAAAAATTAACTCACCAAACGAACAAGTTATGCCCCATGGACAGGCGTTGACACTAGCTTAGTGTGTAATGTTTGGTAGATGATCTATATAACTCTTGCCCAAGAGGCTAGACTTTTAGATCACAAAAGAACTTATGCCCCATAGGCAAGAATTGACACTGCATATCTATAAAGATTTGGCAGATGATCTATAACTCTTGCCCTAGAAGCAAAACTTAGACACCAAATGAACAAGTTATGCCTCATGGGCAAGAGTTGACACTGCCTTAGTCTGTAATGATTTGACAGATGACTTATAACTCTTGCCCTAGAGGCAAGACTTAGACAGTTATGCACCATGTGTAAGAGTTGACACTGCCTTAGACTGTAATGATTTGGCAGATGACCTATAACTCTTGCCGTAGAGGCAAGACTTAGACAGTTATGTCCCATGGGCAATAATTGACTATGTCTTACTATTTAATGATTTTACTTATTGAAGATATATATTCTAAATTAAATTGTTATTAATCTTTTGTTGTTACATTTTTCACAGGGGTTGGGTTGTGCTTAGAATGGATGAAAAAGAAATTAGTATTGAGCAATACAGTATGGGACAATCAATTGAAAGTATCGATAGAAAAAATGAGCTAATGGTTATTGAACCAATGTTGGAGATTAAAATAGCTGAAGAAATGGGGTGGCCATCCGAGATTAAGAGGGTACGACAAAAAAAGAAGAGGATAATTGATATCGAAACTACTCTCTTGAGACACAATGCCTCTTTGAATGAGGTAAATGCCAAGTCAATCTTCCTTGACAAACAAAATATGGTGATGTGCATGTCAAACATTGCAATTACACACAACATCCAATTTAAGGTTATCAAATCAAGCACAATAAGATATTCACTGAGATGTTTGGACGACAACTACGTGTGGCGGTTTCATGCCTCGAAGATTGTCGATTTTTTTCTCTTTCAAGTTACTACATATGAAAAGGCTCACAGTTGCGCGGTTGATTTTATAACGTCCGATCACAGGAATGCGACATCGAATATCATATATGACTACATACTAAAGCTTGTGCGTGACTCTAGTAATGTAATCACACCAAACTTTGTGGTAGATGAAATGAGAAGGAAATACGGAATAATCATATCCTACAACAAAGGATGGCGAGCAATACAGCATGCCTATATGGTGATAAGAGGAACTGTCGAAGAGAACTACAACAGGTTGCCATCGTATCTTCACATGGTGAAAGAAAATAACTTGGGCATGTACACAAACATAAAGAGGGACGATGAGAACAGGTACAAATGTTATACTGTTGAAATTGAAAACTTTTGCCTAAGAGGCAAAAGTTTATTATTTGATTGCACTGCTTAGATTATTAACATATATGCAACTTTTGCCTTATGGGCAAGACTTAGTTTAGAACAGGTACAAATGTTATACTGTTGAAATTGACAACTTTTACCCAAGAGGCAAAAGGTTATTCTTTAATTGCACTGCTTAGATTATTAACATATATGCAACTCTTGCCTCATGGGCAAGACTTAGTTTAGAACAGGTACAAATGTTATACTGTTGAAATTCAAACTTTTGCCTAAAAGGCAAAACGTTATTCTTTAATTGCACTGCTTAGATTATTAACATATATGCAACTCTTGCCTCATGGGCAAGCCTTAGTTTAAAATAGGTACAAATGCTATACTGTTGAAGTTGAAAACTTTTGCCCAAGAGGATAACGAGTAATAGAAAAAATACACACTACATTATAATCATCATGAATATCATCATATCCAAAATCATATGTGCATTGATCATCATCCTTCAATTTAGTTCTAAAATCAGGCAACTTGTTATACTTTCTTATTGCTGGGTTCCACAGGAACAATTTCTTTGCCTTATTTACAAGACAAATCAATCCATTGATAGAACCCTCGATCACACAAGATATACTAGAGTCTTTTATGTGATAATCCATGTTAATTTCCTCCATAATAGGACATTCCTTAAGGTTGAGTTCTGGTTGGGCTATCGTCCACATAACACTATGGTTAGTGTAGTCTTTGTTATTATTAGTTGATAAACTTAGGTGATATTTGGTAAACTCAGGGCTACAAATTAAAGAATTCCAAGATTTTAAAATAGACTTGAATCACAAGAGAGATTTAACTGAAAGTCTTGATCGAATTTCAGTAAGGATTTCAGTTGGCCAATAAAGGTTTGTGGAGTTACGTTGATTTGGGTGTTGATGGGAGGCTTCATCAGATACCGGGTGTTTTCTTAATAAGTTGGAAACCTCCGTTTCAGAACTTGTTTGCTCTTTTAGTTCAAGCTTTTTCATGTCTTCTTGATTGATTAATCCGTTCTTGTTCATCAGATTCTGAATTTTCTTGCTTTACTCCATATTCTCTCCATTTAGTTTTGTTGTAGGTAGCATTTGGATCTTTGTAACTGTTGGAGCCGATAAAGAGAGAAAGAGAGAAAGAAGAACTTTTTCTTTCTTTATAAAAGGATAAGCAAAAACTGCGGCAAATTAGTTGAAAGTAAACACTGTCAATTACAACTTGAGTGGCCATCTTTAAACATCATAAAGAAACAAAAGACAAACTTAAATCCTCTTAAGAATTTTCCTCGTCTTCAGCAGTACAAAATTCTTTTATAGAAATTGATTAGCAACACCGGTGGCGTTGGAGTTATTAGAGTAAAACTAGGACCATAATCTTCATCTGATACTTCGTACCGCTTTCTTTTCCTAGAAAGCAAGTCATCAGGAGGTGTTGAAAGATCAATTTCTCTACTTTAAATCTTGGCACAAATATGGAAACTGGTGTCAAACTTGACTTCATCTTCACGAATAGGCATATTTTGTTCCTGCATTTCATTCACCTCCTTGAATTTTGCAATGCCAACTCATCGTCCATCACATGGTTTATGTAATTCTTGAATAAGCTCCACAATAGAATCACAATTGGATTCTAGAGACTATATAAAAGAAAAATTAATAATGTCAACAACACAATCAACACAATTATTGATATAATGATGTTGTTTCTATTGAGTAATAAATCTAATGTGAAATTTACCATAATACGACTCATAATCCCATCTAAAGAAGTATCAAGATGAGTCTTAATAGAAGATGTCACTCTCTGCATGAAAATTGCAAAAGAAAAGAAAGATTACTAAAGTAAGTTAGAAACTCAATATTGAATTATGATTTGAACAGTAAAATAATAAAGATATATTCAATATTAAAGAAAAAGAGAGTGACACAAAGTCCACCCAAATAGAAGTTATGCCCCACGGATAAGATTTGACTCTAGCATAGTCTTTATTGATTTAGTAAATGGTCTATAACTCTTGCCCAAGAGGCAAGACTTTTAGATCACAAAGGAACAAGTTGTGCCTCATGGGCAAGAGTTGACACTACTGATTTGGCAGATGATCTATAACTCTTGCCCTAGAGGCAAGACTAGAAACAAGTCTATGAGCCATTATTAAGTGTCCAACTTTCCTACCTACTTCAGCAAGTGTTGGAGAACAAGTTGAGTTGTTGAGGGTAAGTTAGAGAAGATGTGCACAAAGCCAGCTCTCTCCTAAAAGCTAAGCAATAATCATAAAGTGGCAAATCAATAGCCTACTATTAAGTGCTTATTATATGTATGTAAATTAAGTAATAACTGGAACCAATCCAACTAGTTAGCACATTGAAAATGTAAAGAACATGAAGCTGAAGGCTTATAAGCACAATGGCGGAGAAAAGGACCAAAAATCACAAATATGTATATTAAAAACAAATAGTTCGCCCAATTACATAATCTTCTCACTCTTTTTAAAAATGAAGACCTTAACTCAATAAGCTTCCAGTGATTCCACTTTTTATTTCTCATTACAGGTCCTGCAAAGTTGTAGATAAGTACAAGCAACAATTCACGGTGTTCCTTTCTCTAATCGTTTTTTCACACACAAATGAACAAAATCAACTTCTTCTACTAAAAGGAGGTCCTAACTTCTTTATTTACTTTTCTAGTTCTGCACGCTTACGAAATGTAAATGAAGCTTTTACATGGTGTCATTCATAGAAGCAATTCAACATAGTTCAACTAATCAACAGCTGAACATAAATTAAACCAAAATAGAAAGACATGTTTAATACACTCAATAAAACCATAAAATTTCCTTGTGAAAAGACTTTAACGATAACAGGAAATGTTTAGTTTTTAGCCTTCTAAAGCTAGACGTTCTTCAGATTCAAGTCTGTAAACCAAACTAAATACACTCCTTCGAGAGTCATTGCATCACGTGGATTATCAACCTGCGGCATTTTTTGTTTATTCAAACACAAATATCAAAATAAAAATAATTACAAGAGCAAACATTTCCTTGTTGCACCTAAGAGTCAATGAAGTGTTTGAGAACTACGAGGTCT
The DNA here is from genome assembly GCA_030864215.1 of Capsicum pubescens. NCBI lineage: Eukaryota > Viridiplantae > Streptophyta > Magnoliopsida > Solanales > Solanaceae > Capsicum > Capsicum pubescens. Next base: position 26,302,692 of record CM061549.1, on the reverse strand, counting down.
CATGTCCAAAATCCAGCGAAGACAAAAATACTAAGTGATTTCTTCCTATCTATTCTAGCCTTGGTGGATAGAGTTACCCAGTACTTGTTGTTGGCAGGTACCCCACAAAAATGAAATATTAGTCAAGGTGTGTGCAAGTTAAACCCATCACCAGGGTCCAACAACTTCAGCAAGCGCTGGAGACAAAGTTGAGCTATTGAGGGTAAGTTGGAGAAGCTATGCACAAAGCCAGCTCTCTCCTAAAAGCTAATCAATAATCACAAAGTGGCAAATCGACAGCCTACTATTAAGTGCTTATTATATGTAGATTAAGTAATAACTGGAACCAATCTAACTAGTTAGCTCATTGACAATGTAAAGAACATGAAGCTGGAGGCTTATAAGCACATTGGCCCGGGGAAATGACCAAAAAGCACAAATAGCTAAGCTAGAATCTTATAGAGATGATTTCTTACCAAAATAAAAAAGAACAAAATAAATAAAGTAACACACTAACACCTTTGCCAGCACAGTATCTAGGACACATATAATAACATGCACAAAATAGGCAAACAAGTTGTCACTGGCCTAACGCAGACACTTTGAAGCTTATCTGAAAAATAGTCCTAATTGTACCTCATTGTAAGCTAATTCTCAAGTCATTTCAGTTTAAAAAGTTAGAACAAAGTGGTTTCATTAAAGTGTTAAACAAACTTAACAAAAAAAATCAATTATTGGCATATTTGACTTCAACATTTATCACCTGTACATAATATTACTAAGTTAGTAGATGATCTATAAATCTTGACACAGACGCAAAGACTAAGCCCCCATAGAAACAAGTAATGCCTCATGGGCAAGAATTGGTCCTGTCACATTGTCTATTAATTAAACAGATGCTCAATAACTTTTGCCCTAGAGGCAAAACTTATCCCACAAAGAAACAACTAGCCCCTATGGATAAGAGTCGACACTACTTTGTTCTATAATAATTTGATAGATCCTCTATAATTCTTGCCCTAAAGGCAATAATTAGCTCACAATAAACATATTTAAAGGAAGATAGACTGACAAAGAATTCTTCATTGGTAAAATATATAAAAAGTGAAGTTGCAATTTTTTAGTATACTAACAGACGTTGATATAAAATACATGTAAATGATAAATTGAATTTAGTAAAAACTTACATCAACAATTATGTCAATTAAGTTTAAAGGCAAAATTCCTGAAGAATTGGAAGCAAAATCCATTGAGAAACGCTTTATTTCTTCATCAGAAACAACATCCATTTTTTTCTGTTTATCAAGTTTGAAGATTTAAGAGAAGTCCGATGAAGAGAAAGAGGATCAAGAGAAAGATTATTTGAGAAAATGAGAAAGAAATATGAATAACAAGAAAGAGTATTTGAGAAAAACCTGGAAAAAAAAGAAGAGAAATATTAAAAACACAAATATTTCCAGATTTTTCTCAAATACTCTTTCTCGTTGTTCATCTTTTTTTCCTCATTTTCTCAAATACTCTTTCTCTTGCTCCTCTTTCTCTTCATCGGACTTCTCTCAAATCTTTAAACTCGATAAACAGAAAAAAATGGATGTTGCTTCTGATGAAGAAATAGAGTGTCTCTCAGTGGATATTGCTTCCAATTCTTCAGGATTTTTACCTTCAACCTTAGTTGACATCATTGTTGATGTAAGTTTCTAGTAAATTCTCTTTATCATTTACATGTATTTTACATCAATGTCTGTTAGTATACTAAAAAAATTGCAACTTCACTTTTTATATATTTTACCAATAAAGAATTCTCTGTCGGTCTACCTTTCTTTAAATATGTTTATTGTGAGCTAATTCTTGCCTCTAGGAAAAGAATTATAGAGGATCTATCAAATCATTACAGAACAAAGTAGTGTTGACTCTAATCCATAGGGTCTAGTTATTTCTTTGTGGGATAAATCTTGCCTCTAGGGCAAGAGTTATTGAGCATCTGTTTAATTAATAGACAATGTGGCAGGACCAATTCTTGCCCATGAGGCATTACTTGTTTCTATGGGGGCTCAGTCATTACGTCTATGTCAAAATTTATAGATCATCTACTAACTTAGTAATATTATGTACAAGTGATGAATGTTGAAGTCAAATGTGCCAATAATTGGGTTTTTTTGTTGAGTTTGTTTAACACTTTAATGAAACCACTTTGTTCTAATTTTTTAAACTAAAATGACTTGAGAATTAGCTTACAATGAGGTACGATTATGACTATTTTTTAGATAAGCTTCAAAGTGTCTGCGTTAGGCCAGTGACAACTTGTTTGCCTATTTTGTACATGTTATTATGTGTGTCCCAGATACTGTGCTAGCAAAGGTGTTAATGGGTTGCTTTATTTATTTTGTTCTTTTTTATTTTGGTCAGAAATCATCTCTATAAGATTCTAGCTTGGCTATTTGTGCTTTTTGTCGTTTACTCCGGCCAATGTGCTTATAAGCCCCCAGCTTCATGTTCTTTACATTGTCAATGAGCTAAGTAGTTGGATTGATTCCAGTTATTACTTAATCTACATATAATAGGCACTTAATAGTAGTCTATCGATATGTCACTTTGTGATTATTGCTTATCTTTTAGGAGAGAGCTGGCTTTGTGCATAGCTTCTCCAGCTTATCCTCAACGGCTCAACTTTATCTCCATCGCTTACTGAAGTTGCTGGACCCTGGTGATGGGTATAACTTGCATACACCTTGACTAATATTCCATTTCTGTGGGATACCTGCCAACAAGTACCGGGTAACTCTATCCACCAAGGCTAGAATAGATAGGAAGAAATCACCTAGTATTTTTGTCTTCGCTGGATTTTGGACATGAGACCTCGTAGTTCTCAAACACTTCATTGACCACTTGACCACACTCCCACTATCTTACTTTTGGGTGCAACAAGGAAATGTTTGCTCTTGTAATTATTATTCTTTTGATATTTGTATTTGAATAACCAAAAAATGCCGCAGGTTGATAATCCACTTAATGCAATGACTCTCGAAGGAGTGTGTTTAGTTTGGTTTACAGACTTGAATCTGGAGAATGTCTAGCTTTAGAAGGCTAAAAACAGAACATTTAGTTCACCTTGTTATCGTTAAAATCTTTTCACAAGGAAATTTTATAGTTTTATTGAGTGTATTAAACATGTTTTTTGTGTTGATTTAATTTATGTTCAGCTGTTGATTAGTTGAACTATGTTGAATTGCTTTTATGAATGACACCATTTTAAGGCTTCATTTACATTGTGTAAGCGTGCAGAACTAGAAAAGTGAATAAAGAAGTTAGGACCTCCTTTTAGTAGAAGAAGTTGATTTTGTTCATTTGTGTGTGAAGAAAAACTATTAGAGAAAGGAACACCGTGAATTGTTGCTTGTACTTATCTACAACTTTGCAGGACCTGTAATGAGAAATAAAAAGTGGAATCACTGGAAGCTTATTGAGTTAAGGTCTCCATTTTCAAAAAGAGTGAGAAGATCATGTAATTGGGCAAACTATTTGTATGTAATGTACATATTTGTGATTTTTGGTCCTTTTCTCCGCCATTGTGCTTGTAAGCCTCCAACTTCATGTTCTTTACATTTTCAATGTACTAACTAGTTGGATTGGTTCTAGTTATTATTTAATTTACATACATATAATAAGCACTTAATAGTAGGTTGTTGATTTGCCACTTTGTGATTATTGCTTAGCTTTTAGGAGAGAGCTGGCTTTGTGCACATCTTCTCTAACTTACCCTCAACAACTCAACTTGTTCTCCAACACTTGCTGAAGTAGGTAGGAAAGTTGGACACTTAATAATGGCTCATAGACTTGTTTCTAGTCTTGCCTCTAGGGCAAGAGTTATAGATCATCTGCCAAATCAGTAGTGTCAACTCTTGCCCATGAGGCACAACTTGTTCCTTTGTGATCTAAAAGTCTTGCCTCTTGGGCAAGAGTTATAGACCATTTACTAAATCAATAAAGACTATGCTAGAGTCAAATCTTGTCCGTGGGGCATAACTTCTATTTGGGTGGACTTTGTGTCACTCTTTTTTTCTTTAATATTGAATATATCTTTATTATTTTACTGTTCAAATCATAATTCAATATTGAGTTTCTAACTTACTTTAGTAATCTTTCTTTTTCTTTTGCAATATTCATACAAAGAGTGACATCTTCTATTAAGAATCATCTTGATACTTCTTTAGATGGGATTATGTGTTGTATTACGGTAAATTTCACATTAGATTTATTACTCAATAGAAACAATATCATTATATCAATAATTGTGTTGATTGTATTGTTGACATTATTAATTTTTTTTTGATATAGTCTCTAAAATCCAAGTGTGATTCTATTGTGAAGCTTATTCAGGGATTACATAAACCATGTGATGGATGATGAGTTGGCATTGCAAATTTCAAGGGGTGAATGAAATGTAGGAACAAAATGTGCCTATTCTTGAAGATGAAGCCAAGTTTGAAACCAGTTTTCAGATTTGTGCCAAGCTTTAAAGCGGAGAAATTGATCTTTCAACACCTCCTGATGACTTTCTTTCTAGGAAAAAAGAGCGGTGTGAAGTATCAGATGAAGATTATGGTCCTAGTTTTACTCTAATAACTCCAACGCCATCCGGTGTTTCTAATCACATTTCTATAAAAGATGAATTTGTACTGCTAAAGATGTAGAAAATTATTAAGACGATTTACGTTTGTCTTTTGTTTCTTTATGATGTTTAAAGATGGTCACTCAAGTTGTAATTGACAATTTTTACTTTCAACTAATTTGCCACGGTTTTTGTTTATCCTTTTGTAAAGCAAGAAAAAGTTCTTCTTTCTTTCTTTCTTTCTTTCTTTCTTTCTTTCTTTCTTTCTTTCTTTCTTTCTTTCTTTCTTTCTTTCTTTCTTTCTTTCTCTCTTTCTCTCTTTATCGGATCCAATATTTACAAAGATCCAAATGCTACCTGCAGAAAAACTAAATGGAGAGAATAATGGAGTAAAGCAAGAAAATTCAGAATCTGATGAACAAGATAACGGATTAATCAATCAAGAAGACATGGAAAAGCTTGAACTAGAAGAGAAAACAAGTTCTGAAATGGAGGTTTTTGACTTATTAAGAAAACACCAAGTATCTGATAAAGTCTCCCATCAACACCCTAATCAACGTAACTTCACAAACCTTTATTGTCCAACTGAAATCCTTACTGAAATTCTCTCAAAGTTTCCAGTTAAATCTCTCTTGCGATTCAAGTCTATTTTAAAGTCTTGGAGTTCTTTAATTTGTATCCCTGAGTTTACCAAATATCACCTAAGTTTATCAGCTAATAATAACAAAGACTTCACTAACCATAGTGTTATATGGATGATAGCCCAACCAGAACTCAACCTTAAGGAATGTCCTATTATAGAGGAAATTAACATGGATTATCACATGAAAGACTTTGGTATATCTTGTGTGATCGAGGGTTCTATCAATGGATTGATTTGTCTTGTAAATGAGGAAAAGGAATTATTCCCATGGAATCCAGCAGTAAGAAAGTATAAGAAATTGGTTGATTTTAGAACTAAATTGAAGGATGGTGGTTAATGCACATATGGTTTTGGATATGATGATATTCATGATGATTATAACATAGTCTGTATTTTTTCTATTACTCGCTATCCTCTTGGGCAAATGTTTTTAATTTTGACAGTATATATTTGTACCTGTTCTAAACTAAGTCTTGCCCATGAGGCAAGAGTTGCATATATGTTAATAATCTATGTTGTTCAATTAAAGAATAACCTTTTGCCTCTTGGGTAAAAAATTTCAATTTCAATAATATAACATTTGTACCTGTTCTAAACTAAGTCTTGTCCATGAGGCAAGAGTTGCATATATGTTAATAATCTAAGCAGTGCAATCAAAGAATAACCTTTTGCCTCTTGGGCAAAAGTTGTCAATTTCAACAGTATAGCATTTGCACCTGTTCTAAACTAAGTCTTGCCCATGAGGCAAGAGTTGCATATATGTTAATAATCTAAGCAGTGCAATTAAAGAATAACCTTTTGCCTCACAGGCAAAAGTTTTCAATTTCAACAGTATATATTTGTACCTGTTCTCATCATCCCTCTTTATGTTTGTGTACGTGTCCAGGTTATTTTCTTTCATCATGTGAAGATACGATGGCAACCTGTTATAGTTCTCTTCAGCAGTTCCTCTTATCACCGTATAGGCATGCTGTATTGCTCGCCATCCTTTGTTGTAGGATATGATTATTTCATATTTCCTTATCATTTCATCTACCACAAATTCTGGTGTGATTACATTACTAGAGTTACGCACAAGCTCTATGTAGTCACATATGACCTTTGATGTTGCATTTCTGTGGTCGGACATTATGAAATCAACCGAGCAACTGTGAGCCTTTTCATATGTAGTAACCTGAAAGAGCAAAGAATCGGCAATCTTCAAGGGATGAAACCGACATACGCAGTTGTCGTCCAAACATCTCAGTGAATATCTTATTGTGCTTGATTTGATAACCTTAAATTGAATGTTGTGTGTAATTGCAATGTTTGACATGCACATCACCATATTTTGTTTGTCAAGGAAGATCGACTTGACATTTACCTCATTCAAAGAGGCATTGTATCTCAAGAGAGTAGTCTCGATATCAATTATCCTCTTTTTTTTTGTCGCACCCTCATAGCTCGGATGGCTGCCCCATTTCTTCCACTATTTCAGTCTCTAACATTGGTTCAATAACCATTAGCTCAATATTTCTATCGATACTTTCAATTGATTATCCCATATTGTATTGCTCAATACTCATTTCTTTTTAGTCTATTCCGAACACAACCCAACCCCTGTGAAAAATAAAACAACAAAAGATTAGTAACAGTTTAATTTAGAATATATATCTTCAACAAGTAAAATCATTAAAGAGTAAGACATAGTCAACTATTTCCCATGGGGCATAACTGTCTAAGTCTTGCCTCTAGGGCAAGAGTTATAGGTCATCTACCAAATCATTACAGACTAAGGCAGTGTCAACTCTTGCCCATAGGGTATAACTGCCTAAGTCTTGCCTCTAAGGCAAGAGTTATAGGTCATCTGCCAAATCATTACAGACTAAGGTAGTGTCAACTCTTGCCCATAGAACATAACTTGTTCATTTGGTGTCTAAGTCTTGCCTCTAGGGCAAGAGCTATAAATCATTTGCCAAATCTTTATAGATGTACAGTGTCAACTCTTGCCCATGGGGCATAAGTTCTTTTGTGGTCTAGAAGTCTTGCCTCTTGGACAAGAGTTATAGATTATCTACCAAAAATTACACACTAAGCTAGTGTCAACGCCTTCCCATGAGGCATAACTTATTCGTTTGGTGGATTAATTTTTGCCTGTCGGGCAAGAATTGTAGATCATCTTCTAATGCTAATTATAGCACTAGTTTGAAATACTCGAAACTAATTTTTTGTACCACCTTGACCTTACACGCTTGACCTTCCTAAAAATTATTGCGATCAATGTTAACTCCCATATTAACGGCCTTTCCCTCCAAGACCAACCCTCCGTAACTACTCAAACACAATTATAACCGCAATAACAAACTCCCCACAACCTGTTCGACACAATTCCTCATCATCTTCTAATGCTAATTATACCACTAGTTTGAAATAATTGGAACTAATTTTTCTTACCACCTTGACCTTATATGTTTGGCCTTCCCAAAAAATATTGCGATCAATGTTAACTCCCATATTAACAGTCTTTCCCTCCAAGACCAACCCCCCGCAACTACTCAAGCACAATTATAACCGCAATAATAAACTCCCCAAAACCTGTTCGACACAATTCCTCATCATCTTCTAATGTTAATTATAGCACTAGTTTGAAATACTCGAAACTAATTTTTTGTACCACCTTGACCTTATACGTTTGACCTTTCCAAAAAATAGTGCGATCAATGTTAACTCCCATATTAACGGCCTTTTCCTCCAAGACCAAACTCCCACAACTACTCAAACACAATTATAACCGCAATAACAAACTCCCCACAACCCGTTAGACACAATTCCTCATCATCTTCTAATGCTAGTTATACCACTAGTTTGAAATACTTGAAACTAATTTTTTGTACCACCTTGACCTTATACGTTAGGCCTTCCCAAAAAATGTTGCGATCAATGTTAGCTCCCATATTAATGGCCTTTCTCTCCAAGACCAACCCTCCCTCCCCCCGCAACTACTCAAACACAATTATAACCGCAATAATAAACTCCCCACAACCTGTTCGACACAATTCCTCAATGGAATACATGTTACTACAAGAACAACATAGCCCAACTTCAGCTTACGTTCACCTCCCCAAAAATCAAATCAATATGCTAATTATATAACGACCTAAAATTTTACCGTAATGCATCAATAAGCTAAAATTTACTGCAAATTAGATGTTGCTTCAACAATGCATAAGTTTGTTGCAAATTAAATTTGAATTTTGTTTACGCAGAGCTAAAATCCACCAACCACCCCCAAAGAATTAGAGAATTTTGATGATGAAATTCTTACCTGGAAGAAACCTTATAGCTGGGAGTTTATTTGAAAATCGATTGTTTTGTTTTGGAAGAAAGAGAGATCGATAGTTTTGTTTTGGAAGAAAGTCGATTATTTTGTTTCGGAAGAAAGACATTAAAAGTAAATATATTGGATGGGCAATTTCGTTCAAAAAAATATGAGTTGATAGGTAAAGACTATTTTAAGGATTTTTTTTTATTTGGGGCTAAAATTTGAAAGTCACCCTGATTTGGGTCTATTTTTTAGATTCTCCCGTAATTTCCTGATCTAGACAAGTTGATGGGCTGGACTTCTTTTTGGATCTAGAAAAACGAAATAACGCCCATTGACCATTGAAATGTGAGATTTTATTTGGGCCTAGGTAGAGGGATTGAACAATTTGAAATGGGACTTAATTTGTCTTGATTTCAATTCTATTACGTACAAGTATATAAGGAAGGCAAAAATCAAATCCATCCGTTCAAGTTTGATTGATTATTGATTCGTTCATTTATTAGCTCAACCCACAAAAAATTGAGTTGATATGTAGTCCAAGTTGATTTTTGTCAAAATATTTTAAAAATACTTTTTTTCGTATTTGATATGTTATATATAGTCATAATAATAATATATAAGGATTGCGTTCTTTTTCCCGGGAAGTATAGTTGTTAATTTTTGTGGGGACGAAATGATTTTATTAGCTTTCGTTTGGTCATGAGAATTTTTTCACTTTTTATTAGAAATGAGGTTATTTGAGATAAGATAGAAGTAGTGTCGGTAGAAGTTAAGATGAGAAAAGCGAGGTTGAGATAGTTCGACATGTGATGAGAAGGGGCGCAAATGCCACAATGCGGATATGTGAGAGATTGATTCGGGATGGTTCAGGCGAGGTAGAGATAGATCGAAGAAATATTGAAGAAAAGTGATTAGACATGACATGAAGCAACTTCAGCTTATCGAGAACGTGATCCTAGATAGAAAAGTGTGGAGAGGCAGATTAAGGTAGAGGATAGTAGGAACAAGTGTGTTAGTGCTAGTAGGTAGGAGGACTTTGTTATTCGTGTTAATAGCTATAGTACTAGTATTATTTCATAATGTTGTAACGTTTGTCGTATTACTTGGTGAATTTTGTTTATGATATTATTGTGCGTGTTAATTTTTATTGTATCTTGCCCTTTTACCATTTCTTTTTTTAGATTATTTATCTTGAGTCGGAGGTCCATCGAAAACAAACATTTTATCTCACCTCTGAGGCAGTGGTATGGGTTGCATACACTTATTCTTTCCAGATCTCACTTGGTGGAAGTATACTGAATATATTATTGTTACTTCTTCTCTTATAAAAACTCAAAAATAACTCCAATTATATTCATGAATAAATACAATTTCAAAAAATGTAATTTTGATGGCCAAACGCGCACTTAGCATACCAGTACCACGCGCACAAATTCAGAATTAGATGTTATAAATTTTGAGATTTAAATATATCTACTTTGTGACATGTTATACATTTGGATAATATATCAGTTCAACTTTCCAACAAACTGAAGTAAGTTGATAAATAAATAATCATTAACTCATTCTAATTAAATTTGTAGAAATTGAACAAATAATATTTTTATGAGCTAAGTTTACTAGTCGAGTAAAAAGTGGTGTGTCAATAATTGTTGCTCAAGTACCTCAAGTCTCATCCACAAGTTTTGTTTGTAGTTTGTACATGGTCTATTTTCCAAGTTTCATAATTTCGACCTCAATATCTTTTAATTAATTAGTTGATTCTTTCATTAAATAGAGTGATTTAAGATTTTACCAAACACTTTTACATCTCTATCAAAAAATATAATTCATTTGGCAACATCAAAATCCTTAGAATGTGTATATTTAGAATCCACTCTAGATCATAGGTGGTGAATAATTCTTTCTATGTATTTAATATATCATTGACATTATATATTGACAATAATGATTATGATGGATGATAGAATTTTTCTATCTTTAATTAAAAATTTCAAGTTCGAATTTTGAGAATGAAAAAAATCTTAGATCATAGGTACTAAGAACTCACGAATAATTCTGAATTATTAATTCACGTATTATTAATCAGTATAACTTATCTTCAAACCAAATCATCCTAGTAGTTCATCCAATTATATAGCCAAAATTTAGAAGTAATCTTCACGCCCTTTAGTGTGCGTGTCTATTACTAGTTTAGACTTTTAAAAGAACACTATATAGTAAGTAAAATTTAAAAAATAGTAATAATACAAAATCCAATATTTTTCCAATAATAAAAGCAAAATAATTGACCCAATTAAAGATAAAAATAATCCAATATTTTCCAATAATACGATAAAAAATGACTTTATATACATAATAATTCGAGAACCCTAATTAAGAATAAAGAATTACTGTACTTATTACCACTCTACTTTGATTTTTGTCAAATCATCTTCTGTTGCATAAAATCATAATTAAAAATAAAAATAAAAAATCACAATGCTACTTTTCCGTCTAGATGATTACTTTTCCGGTCTATATTATCCGATTAACATAGATTCGCATAAAAAAATTTCACTTTAAAGATAAAAATGTTCCTACTAAAAATGACTTCATATACATAATGTGTATCCGAAAATTTGTATTAATAATAAAGAATTACTTGTCACTCCACTATAATCTTTGAAGGTCAAGTCGTCTTGGATATAATCATAATACAAAATCACACAGTTACTTTTTCGGTCTAAGGAATTATATTTTCCCAGGCTATATATTGCTCGATTAATACAGATTTACATCAAAAAATTATATAAAATTGAGAAAATGATCAAATACCCCCCAACCTATAGTCGAAATCTCAACTACACACTCAACCTTTCAATTAGACCTATTACCCCCCTGATCTATTTTTTTCTATATTTATTAGCCCTCTAAATGCTGAGCTAGCAACATAAACCAAGTAAAAAGACTTTCATGCATTTCACGCGCCTGGCCCGCCTGGCTCACGCCTAAACAAACAAAATATCTCTTTTATTTTTTCAACTTCATTTCCTCTCTCCTCTCTCGTCTCTCTAAACCTTTCATCTTCCTCTCTCCTCTATTCTCTACTTTCTAAACCGCGATTTCATCAATTTTTTTGGGTGATTTTTGTTCTAATCAAAACATTTTGGTTGTGGATTTTCAAACAATCATCTTGTTGCTGTATCAAGATTATTTTTTTTCCTAAACTGAAAAATTGAATTAGGGTTTTTAGGTAATCTCCAATTTTACAAATTAATTGAGTGAAATTAACTGACTCTTTCTTTTATGACATTGTCTAAGTGTTCGATTAATAACATAATCTGCTCGTAAGTACATGATTTGTCGAGTGTTTAAGTGGGTTTATTAGAAATTAGGGATTTTCTCCTAATATGAAAACTTAAAATTTCAATTGTGTTTAATAGGACGTGCGTGTTAATATGTTGTTAGTTTGAGTGATTTTTCTCAAAACTGAGTTAAAATTAATTAAGGTTTTATGCTAAATCCCAAAATTATGATTTTTGTTGATTGTTTAAGTTGGTTTATTAGAAATTAGGGCTTTTCTCCGATTTATTGTTAACATGACAAAATTTAAAAATCAATGGTGTTTAATAGCACGGCCATGTTAATATCTTGTTATTTTGGTGTTGAATTATGTAGCTGTTCATGAATTTTATTTTTATTTTTCCAAAATGTTTCTGCTATGCTACAATGTCTTATTTGATTCTTTATTGTCGTCAAGTAAGACATGAATGGTTTTACGTTGATAACTTTAAGATGGTACCATGGTGGGGTCTTACATTTTAGTGGGAGAAAATCAGTTTATAAGGGGAGGTTAGTAACAGAATTTTTGGATGTTGATGTAGATAAGAAATCATTAGAGCATGTCAACAACAAAAAAAAAAAGAGGGAGACCAAAAAATGCACCACCAACACCTTCTGCACCTACTATTTTTCCAGCATCCTGTTCTGCACCTTCTGATTATTGTGCATCATCTTCAATGGATGGTACTACTAAAAGAGGAAGGGGTAATGATAGGGAAAAAGCAGCTCCATTGAAAAGGTCAAAAGTAATGGAAATGAGTGTGTTCCAAGATGAAAATGGATTCAAAGTCCTAAATGTAAGTATCTAGCTGTGTTGTATCTTATGTACATATGAGTCTTTAATGTATGAGTCTTTGAATAAATTTTTTCCTTCACTGTAGTCTGGCATGCCTAGCAGTAAGATCTTCTTTACTGGTCAAGCAAGGGTAACAAGATCAACTGATATAACTGGTAACATTGGTTATACACCAACTTCTACCAGTAAACTGAAATGGAATGGCAAAGCAGTAATATCAACAAAAAAACTACAAGAGATTAAAAAGAAGAAAAGAAAGAAGAATGTGGGAAAAAGTTTAAATAATCTAAGTAAAAAAACACTTCTTCAAAGTCTAAGATGCCTTGAAAATTGTAGTGATGTTGATTATTTTAAGCACTGTTTTAAGTTAGATCAGTTGACATGAAAATAATTTTATTTTGGTGTTGGAAAATAATTAAAGCGTTGTATATATATTTTGTTGATGAATGTTGCCTAATGGTTGGTATGAATGATTATGTTGTGCCTAATGGTTGGTATGAATGATGATGTTGAGTGAAGTTGGAATATTTTGTTGATGAATTAATGTTGTCATTACCCATTATTGTTGTGTTAAATGATTGTAAAGTTGATATAATGGCAACATAACATTGTCATTACACAATTTCAGTGTAAACACATAGCAGCAACACGGGGCTTTGCCTAACAATACACAAATTTTTAATTGTAAACAATAACATAGCAACAATACAAGACACTGCAAGTGTAAACAATAACATAGCAACAATACACGACACAATTTTGTAAGTGTAAACAACAACGTAGCAGGAACACAACACAATTTTGAAAGTGCAAACATTAACATACCAGCAGCACAAGTGCAAACAATAACATAGCAACAGTACAACAAACATCTGAAGTAAGAATAATAGAACATAGTCTAATATATTTAGAGAGGTATAAACAATTTACACCATAGTCGACCATATCTAGCAACTACTTTCAGTTCATTTGTTGTTGATGAACATAGCAGCAACACAAATCAACATACATAAAAATATCTTCCTATCCAACCTACACCATCTTCATCTTCCATTGAGCTTCTTCTCCCGCATCAAGTTATCAATTTGGGCCTCTTTAAGCCATAAGTATTCTTCCAACTCATTGATTTTGTTCACCAATCTTGAAATGATAAAATTTGATTGTGGATCCACTTTTTCTTTGTCCCTCCATAGAAAAAAATTACATCTTTGATACTGATTTTTTTTTTTTAGAAATCAGGACATTATCATAATTTGAATATAAATTGACAACAAAATACAATGTAAAATACATACACCATAGTAGGGGCAAGACCAAAATCTTCTTCCCGGATTTGACTTCGACCATGAAGTTTGCAAGTCAACCAAAATACCATGTTTGCATCTCACAACAGCATTGATCATTGGATCTGATTCATCCAAACAAAGCTTATTCAATTTCGAATTTGTCATTTTATGAATTCCAACAAAATCGTTCATCAAATTAAAACTCTAAATTAATAGTTGAACCAAATTACAAAACAAAATTCAAGAATCGAAGTAAAAATTAGAATTAAAAGCTAAAAAGTAAGTTAAAGAAAGAGAAAAGAAAGAAAGAAAATGCTGGAACATGAAGGAAAATGGTGGAGAAAGACATGGGTCATATAAAGAGGAAGAAGATGACCGTTGAGAGAGAGAGAGAGTAATTTTTCATATTTATTTCATTAAATAAACAATAAATGATGTGTATAATACACGTGGAAGGCTGAACTTTTAATTTTGGATGTGCTGGGACTAAACCAACGCGCCTAGAGGGGGTGTTCTCACCTTCCTTGCCAGCTCAGCATTTAGGGGGGTAATAAATATAGAAAAAAATAGATCAGGGGGGTAATAGGTCTAATTGAAAGGTTGAGTGTGTAGTTGAGATTTCGACTATAAGTTTGGGGGGTATTTGACCAGTCTCTCTATAAAATTTAAATTTAAAATTTTAATTAAGAATAAAGAAGTACTTATCAGTACGACATTTAAGGTCGAGTCGTCTTTTGTTGCATATAGAAAAAATTACATATATAACGACATGTTTACTAGTATTTACCAAAAATCCCAATTATTTTAAAAATTTCATAAAATCCCAACCTTTATGCTCTGAAGATACATATAACATGTATTAGATACATCCTATAGATACAATAAATAGTTAAACGGATTAGCATGATTTATGGTATGTAACGACCTAAATAGTATTAATATAACAATTACTCAAACTAATTATTGTTCAAACGGAATAATATCCCACAATATAAGGAAATTTGTTTGTTATCCCACAATAATAGCTAACATGTGTTAAAAAGGGCAAATAACATAAATCTTCATAATTGAGGAGTAAATCACTCTTCATTAGTTCAAAAATTCTCAGAAAGTCATAAATAGTTTTAATGGGTTCATTCAAAAGAAGGGAAATTCATTGTTCTTGAAAAAGAATTCGTTATCCCTTCTCCACTATTATTTGTTGTTCTTTTTTTTTTTTGCTGATTCATAATAATGAATATCGCGTCTTATTAGTACATTTTGTTGTTTGGTTGTCTGATGTCAAGCACGAAGAATACAAGATTGATGGTTGTAGTCGGAGATGTACCAATGTCGATCTCAGTTTGTTATCCCTTCTTCTCTGTTATTTGTTATTCTTCTTCCTTTTTCCGACGATTCGTAATAATGAATATCACGTCTTATTAGTACATTCAGGTGTTTGACTGTTTGATGTCAATTACGAAGAATACAAGATTGATGGTTGTAGTCGGAGATGTACCAATGTCGATCTCAATCGCTATCTCAAGAAAAGCCGATGAAGATTTTTCCTCACCAATTATTTTACTGTCGGATGTCATAATGTATGCAATTCATCCGTCATGATACAGATTAAAAAGTCAAATTATAATCAAGAGATGTACTCATGATTTGTTTGTCAACTCGTTTATAATCTGAATTTTAAGTTCCTTGTCTTAGAATTTCAAGTTTTAAGTTTGTGAGTCAAATTACTAGTTTTAAGTTGTCAAATTACTCGTTTTAAGTTTATTGAATTATAGTCTGTCAAATTGTGCAATTCATCATTGTTTCAATTTTAAAGCCAAACGTTCTGATAAACAAAAATATGTATCTCTTGTTGATTAAATTTAGCCAAAAATACAAAGTTGTTTTTATGTTTAAGCCAAAAATATAACACAGAACAATATATAGAAAAATTGTATGAACATAATATTATAGATACAAGAAAATACAAATATTTATCTTGGTTAAATACATGTATCTATTGATATGCTTAAATCAATAAATGTTAAATAATACGAGATACGTATAATTCATAAACAGTGAAGCAGTGATCCAAGTTAAGAGAAAATGTATCTATAAGCTTGTAAACATGTATCTATTGTTGTGTTAATTTGAATAATAATTACAAAACATTAGATACATATAAAAATAAAAAATGTATGTAATGAAAAATAAAAAATGTTCACATTAAGAAGCTTAATGAATTTCTTATGTATTTGTGAATTCAATATTTAATTCAAAGTAACTAAATGATATAAAAAGATTTATCTGAACGTTCATTGATAAATTGCTTACATATTGCACAAGACTATCGTTACGTAATTAACAATTGATACAATCGTAAAAAAATTGTATCTATTGAAAAATATATTTTGTGAACAGTATGAAGCGTATGAACAATTACGTTCAGCTCGAAGTTGTTATTCAATTTAGAGACAAAATGTCTTGCAAAAAAAAATTAAGAAAAAAAAATTATGCCATGATTGAATATGAGATTTAATTGTACGATGTATCGTTATATTGCATAATGTAATGTTGTGTTAGTTACTTTCATTACTGGACTTAGTTATATATGTTTCAATAAACTTGATACGTATAGTTATAAATATGTGTCTAATACAATGTAACAAAAAATGTTAAATATGATGACTTTGTAAGTGTAACAAAAATGTACAACAAAATAATAATATATCATAATCTGGAATAGCGATATGGCAATCATTGGTGATAAGGTAGAATCCATGATGTTGAAAAACATCTAAAAAAACACTAACAACATGTACTAACATTATCAAACTATATAACAATCAACTAGCCAACAAGTAAGCAATTACTCAATATGCAAAGCACATACTTTTTCTTTTGGTGTGAAGCTGCTCCTTGGCCTTGGTGGATCGTCATTCTCACTAAAGTATCCTTTCTCCACCTTTACAGAGCCATACTTGCACAAAAGAGTGGCATATCTCATCCGATGGTATTGCACATCAATACCTGATGGGGGAATGCCTAATCTCTTGCTCAGGTACTCGGCATAGACAACTACAAATACACCACAAATAGCGATTACTAATTGAATTAAAATTACACATATACTTGTATAAGATAATGAAAACAATAGAAAAAATAATGTAATACTTACAAACTTCCACTATCTTGTTGTGCTGTCTCGGTAACATATTCCACTCGGAATGGATCCTAAAAAAATATCAAATTAAAAAGATAACATCAGATGCAATAACTCTACAATAACACAGAACAATATATAGAAGAACTGTCTGAACATAATATTGTAGATACAAGATAATACAAATATGTATCTTGGTTGAAATACATGTATCTATTGATATACTTAAATCAATAAATGTTAAACAATACGAGATACATACAATTCATAAACAGTGAAGCAGTGATACAAGATAAGAGAAAATGTATCTATAAGCTTGTAAACATGTATCTATTGTAGAGTTAATTTGAATAATACTTACAAAACATTAGATACATATAAGAAAATCAAAAAAAGAACCAAATATACAAGAAATTGAAAAAACGTATCACGCATATATAAATATGTATCACGGCCAATTATTTTTCAAATCTGAACATGCAAATACCTTTGGAGGTCCATCTCTTGAAATAACTTCAACCACTCTTCTTCTCTTAGCGGGAACTTCAACTCCGGCACTGTTAGATCCTCTTTTCTTAGAAACAAGAACTTCTTTTTTCTTATCCTTCTTGGCCTTCTTTTCCCGCAATTTCTTCATAGTATGAGGATCTTTTCTATGCTTTGATTTATTTTCATTAAAATCATAAGATTCGTAGTCAAAACTACTGAAAACAAAATTTACGACTTCTTTATATTGTTTGCTACTGTCTAATTGAGAGATTCCAAGACTAAAAGATGATCCCGTATCTCTATTCATTATGTTAATTGAAAAAAAAATAGATAAAAAAACACCAATAATCAAAGACTTTATTAAAAAAAAGCCGAAATCAGTTGTAAAAATCAGTGCAAATTAAGACTACTTTTGGAGAAATATTATTCAAATAAGACTACAATAAATTAAATATAATTTTTAGGGGGTAATTACCTTAAATCAAAAGTTTGAAATAGAGGAAGAAAATGGTTGAAACCAGCGTTGAAAAATTGGCGAAGAATGGGGAAGAAAAATTGTGTAAAATTGGTAAAGTAAGTGGCCGATATTGAGGGGTTTAAACATGTATCTCAACTTTACCTAAAAGTGGTAAATGTTGAGATTTTTGTAATATTTTTACAGTGGGGGGATTTTTAGAAGTTTTGTTAGTAAAGTTGTTCTATTAGGTAATTTTTCCTAGTTATTAACTCATTTAAAAGTTGATTGGGCTGAATGAGCTGGATCAAAACCGACAGAATAATATATCATAGTCCTATCCACCTAACTCTTATTAAATTTTAATTTCCTACTTATAATTTATTTAATTACATATGTTTATAGATACTAGTTTTGCCGTACGTGCCTCGCACGTGTAACGTTGATTATTTAAAGCTAAATGATTTTATTTATTGCGAAGATTTTTAATGAAGTGTAAAAGTTTAAATCACTTTTCAATATATATATATATATACATATACATACATGCAATTACATATGTGCTTACACTAAAAAATATGTTGATGTTTACATTATTATATTAAAGTGTGGAAAATCTTTGAAAAGTGATTTAAATTTTTACACTTTATTAAATATATCTGCAATAAATAAAATGCAGTGCCTCTTTCCCTTACTGCCAGAGGCTAAGAGAGACGCATCAATTTGAACCATATTTGTGATATGGTTATTTTTCTTTTTTATTTCTAGATTTAAAATCTTTTTTAAAAGTCAAATCCTTACAAAATCATTGATTACATTCTTATTACATTCTTAAAACTTTTAAAAATTTGGTATTTCTTAATTTTTTCTTATTCTAACGCTTTTATATTTATTTCTAAATTTTTCAAATCTTCTTAAATCAAGTTTAGTTAATTTAGAATTCTTAAACTAATAAAAAAATATTAGTTGTTATTAATTCTGAAATTTTGTTGATTTAGAATTCTTAAATTAATGGAAAAAGTATTAGTTGTCATTAATTATGATGACTTCTAATAAGGAAAGATTTTACCATAAATATATTTAATTATTTTTTCAACTCTTAAATATTAGGAAAAAATAGTGAAAAGACGATTTTGTCTAAACCAAGGACTTTTAATAAAGGGCAAAAATTTCAAACGATATTTTTAAGACCCTTAATATTTTTAATATATTATAAATATAGATTATAGATACATAACATATTTACAAAAATTAAAATACTTTTACAAGATTTTTCATGAGTCTCTATTTGAATTATATATCAGCTCAACTTTTAGATCACTAAATTGAATGAATCAAATAAACTAATTTAATAAATAAGTATGTCGTAAGCTACCTAAATTTAATTAAATTAAGCAGTAATATTTTTATAAACTAATTTTATCGCTGCATCCGAGCATAGCACTACATACATTTGATACCTTTCATAATACAAGTACATTTTCTAGTTTGTCATGATCTTGTTCTAGGTTAATGTTCCTAGGAATCCTTTCCAAGTTGGTAAAAAGCAAAAAAATAAAAAAATAAAATGATAATTTTTTAATTATTGATTATTGGATGCCACCTTAACCTTATTTTATCTCTTAGAAAACTTTTTGTGATTTTTATATAATTAAAAATTCAGAAAATTTGAATGTCATGAAAATATTTTTTTTAAAAAAATATATATAAATTATATGTTGCAACAGATATATTATCTGATGCAACATGTTATCTATTTGTTGTAACGGATTATATATTTGTTGTCACAGATGAGTTATCTGATGGAACAAATATATAATCTGTTGTCCAACTCAGTGTAAAATCAATTTCTGGAAAGAACTGATTATTAATAATAATAAAGCTGAAAAGTCATATCTTATCACAATATTGCTTAATTTAATTAAGTCATAACTTTTTACAGTAATCAAGAATGTCATTAATAAATGGAGGTAAACAATTGCGATTTTTTGCCTAACTCATTCAAGTTCAATCCTCTATAACTAGTTTCCTCCTTACTCAATCGTTCGTTCTACTACACACTATTTATTCTTTGCTCTTGTTACACCTTCAACTACTTTCTCTTCAAGGACTTGATAGCTTTTTCCTGTGCTTGGTAATTTTTTTTCTTAATTTTTGTGTAAATATTCGTTGTATATTACATTACATTCAAATTCTTTCTTTTCTTTACTTTTGTTTTTACGTGTGTTTTGTCAACGCATGCATTTTCTAGATATGGCTGATCCTGTGTGGCATGTCGCTATTTTACGAGACGTCATGCAGGAACTGCAGAAGGAGGTTCATGACCTGCATTGGGAGTTGGCCGCCGTCGGAGTAAGGATGCTACGGGAGATCCGCAGGCTGAGGAGGGCGCTGCTGCTGCTGGTTGAAAATTGGTCGGCTGGCCATACAAATAATAATGATGATAATGATGATAATAATAATTAAGCTTTTGTTTTCTTTTATCTATGTATTTTTTGGTTTGTTTTATAAAAAAATATGTTTGATGCACTTGAATTTTTATTTCTTATTTAATTTTCGTGTTGTCTATTTTTATTTCTTAACGAATGATATGTCTATAATTAAGGAATAATTTAATTCCAGTATCAATAGCAAGAACATATGAGTTATCTGTTAGGTTTGTGACATGAGCTGTATTTTGTTGTTCGAAACAGATTAGTAATCTGGTGAAACAGATTAGTAATCTGGTGAAACAGATTATTTATCTGTTGAAACATATTACTAATCTGGTGCAACAGAATACCCATCTATTCGATTCATATTACGAGCACCTAGAACCATAAACATGAATCCAACATGAGTCTACTGTTACAACAGAACATTTATTTGGTGCCGCAGATAATGGATCTGTTTAAGCAGACTGCTCTTATATCACATTCATGTTCGCGTGCTAGCTATTGTTGAAAAAACAACACACTAGCAGTTACCCAGATGATAAATTCAACTAAAAAGCATAATTTGACTTACCAAAGTCTCCTCTCAAGTAAATGCCAAAGTTGAAAGTGATTTACGAAATAAAATTTGACATAAGAATTTGGACAAAGAGCAGCTGTTGGGGTAACAACAACAACAACAATGGTCAACAAGAAAAATATGAAGATGATAATGAAGTATAAGATGATGATAATGAATCAGAAGATGATGAATAAAACAACAACAACAACAATGAACAACAAATATCGCGAAGAGAGAGAAAATAACAACGGATGAGGAGAGAGAAAAAGGCGTCTTTTTTCCCTTCGTTCCCCATTATATTAATTAACATTTGGATCAAAGTGTAAATTTAAAAATTTGTGGGTTATTTTGAAATTTTCCAAACTTTCTTAATCCATAATTAAGTAATTGTCACCTCTACTCAATTATTAAGACTTATGTCACCTACACCTCATTTTAAATCTCTTTTGTCACCTGTGGCCCAAAGCCCCTACATACATTGATACCTTTCATAATACAAGTACATTTTCTAGTGTGTTATGATCTTGTTCTAGGTTAATGTTCCTAGGAATCCTTTCCATGTTGGTAAAAAGCAAAAATAAAAAATAAAAAATGTAATGATAATTTTTTAATTATTGATTATTGGATGCCACATTAGCCTTATTTTATCTCTTGAAAACTTTTTGTGATTTTTTCTATTTATTTTTCAACATGTTGCATATGCTTTGCAGTAGTCCTTTTTCTTTTATCCATGTACATTTTTAATTTCTATGATTGATTTTGCGACTTAGTAGTAATTAAAAAGATAATCAAATAACTCCCAAAAGTAAAAATATAGAATTTTTCAT
Organism: Capsicum pubescens; assembly: GCA_030864215.1. NCBI lineage: Eukaryota > Viridiplantae > Streptophyta > Magnoliopsida > Solanales > Solanaceae > Capsicum > Capsicum pubescens. The sequence goes on along the minus strand of CM061549.1, from coordinate 26,280,845 downwards.
GTTTTCTCTATTCATCTTTTAAACGCGAAATGTCTAGAGAATTTTTATCAAATATTATTTACAACATAAAATAATTGGTATAGTGTAACTTTTTTAAAACAATCGGACAAACCTGTTAACCACTTATATCCCTAATTGCATGTATACATACTCAAAAATAAAAACTGTACTCATCAAACATCTACTCCATAATACTCTTAACATATACTTTACGTGATATTTTTAAACTTGTTATGATCATATAAATTACAAATCAGAGATCCTAAATATCGAGAAACTTAAATAATAACTCACCAAAAGTTAATTGAGTTATACTAATGGTTTTGAAAAGCTTAATTCGACTATATATACAATTAAATAATCGAAAAATTGATATAATAATAACAACTTTTTTTAAAATAATTGATTGAAACCAAACCATAAACATCTATCAAATACCAAATAATTAAGTTGTATTCAATCCCTAATACTGCTACATTAATACAACCACCTTTGCAGATTGAAATGTACATTTATTATTTATAAATGCAGACATTTTTGATTTATTTATTTTTATGTTTTTTTTTTTTCAAACGGGAATGTTTTTCCTAGAAAAGTGATATGAACTCCGATAATAAGTTCAAAATTTGCTGATATACCAAGTGATGAGTGTTCATAGAGGAAGTATGGTCAGAAGTCGATTAAGGGTTCACCATACCCACGGTAATTACAATGCACCATTAGAATCGTTAATTTTGGTATCACGTACAATGAATGTATCAAACCTATTATAAAAATTAATTTATTTTTTAATTCAGGTCTTATTACAAGTGTACCAATTTTCCTGGATGCCCAGCAAAGAAGCATGTGGAAAGGGCTATGGATGATCCTATGATGTTAATTGTGACCTATGAAGAGGAACATCGTCATACTGAAGCCGCGATGCAAAAGTACAATTCTCAAATGATGGCTTTTGGGTCAATGAAAGGGAAGAAGGAGTGAACTGAAAGGGGAGAGGGCGGATGGGAGGGGGGGGGGGGGGAGGCACAAGAAAGATGTTATTTGAATGATAAATATTGTCTAGTTTCTGCTTGTTCGAGTAACCAAGAAAGTAAAATATATAGAAGCTCTTAGGGAAGAGTTAGAAAAAAAATAAGGGGGGAAATGTAGTTGAAAAAGTTAAATAAGGGGGAAATTGTAGTTGAAAAAATTAAGAGGTTAGAATTAGAGATTTGGAATTGTGGGATTGGACTTGTTATGTAATTCTAAAAAGATTTTAGAGGTTGAAAGAGAAAAAAAAAAAGTTTCACAAATTTTGATTCCTTTATTATTTTACACTCTCATGTGCAAAAGGTTTTAATAGGTGGTTGAATATGAATCTGATGATACTCAATTAGAAAAAGATATTAAAAAATTAAAATTATATTTGAAATATGTGAATAACTTTAATATTGTAGTTCTGCATAGAGAAAAAAGAAGGATAAACATTTTTTTTATTCAATTATCGAAATTGATATTAAAGGTTTATATTGCCTTTTCTTCTTTCAGCACTTTTAAACTAATCACCTTGCTACAACAAAATAAGTTTAGGAGTGAATCTAATACTAGAAATTATGTCCTAAGTTTGCTTACAAATTTTGACTAGCAATATTTGAGAGTTTAGTCCTTATTTTTAAAATAAAAAATGTTTAATGTGGAAGTCAAAATGGTTGTGCAATGAATGAATTAGGAATATGGATTCCATCTAATTTTTTATCACTTCATCTATTTTTAACTTTGACACACTTCTTAAAACTCAATACAAATAATAGGTATAGTTTTATTATATCGCCTTTTTAATATGATAAATTCAATTTTTGGAGATGTATTAATTAATTACTATAATTAACAACTAAAAAGTAAAATAAACACAAATAAATAAGTTTATTTTATTACTTTTTAAAATTGAATAAATACTTTATAGATCTTTTCTTAATAATATGAACAGTAAAAATGAACAAGAGAATATTATGCTTTTCATTCTATTTAAATATTGTTTAAACTTTTCTTATTTCTATTAGAGGTTTTGAGGATTAGTTTTTTTAATATTAAGAATATAGTTAAAAGTTATTACATATTTTAGTTTTGAATTTTAAGATAATAGAATAAATTTTTAAGTTAAAACCACAGTTAGAAATGAAACATGAATATTTCTTAAGAAATACTAGTTTTGTCACACATGCTTCGTACATGTAACGTTTGATTATTTATAGCTAAATAACTTTATTTATTGCGAAGATTTTTAATGAAGTGTAAAAGTTTAAATCACTTTTCAAATATATATATATATATATATATATATATATATATATATATAAATTTAGTTGCACGTGTAACGTTTGATTATTTAAAATTAAATAATTTTATTTATTGCGGAGATTTTTAATGAAGTGTAAAAATTTAAATCACCTTTCAAAGATTTTTCACTCTTTAATACAATAATGTGAACATAAACCTATTTTTTAGTGTAAGCACATAAATGTAAACATAAATATTTATTAGGAGTGCTTTTTGGAAATTATTAAAGTATAATTAAAAATAAATTACAAGGAAGAGAAGATTTAAAAAAATAAAAAAGAAGAATTCTCTTTTTTTTAGTGGTTGAACTTGAGATTATTCCTAATTTAAATTTGGTATCGAGTATTGAATTTATTTTTTAATTAAATTAATATTAGTAGGTCTCTAGATAAAAAAATACCAATGTGTTCAATTTTACTATCCTAATTAACAAATAGCAAGACAATGTCCATGAAATTCTGAATGTTTTTTTTTTGTTTCTTCGTAGAAGCATTCTATTAGGATTTGTATTGGGATTCTCGGTTCATACGTTTTTATAGACATAATCAACAGTTGATAACGGATTCTCCATTATTAAAATATTTTAATGTTTCACTTTCAGTTTCAATTCGTCTAATATTTATTAATTACAAGCAAACAAATAAAAAACAATAGAACTGTTTGAAGGTATAATAAGTAGTATGTGAAACATTGGTTGACGTGAGACACACGTGCATCGCACGTCCGGTAAAACTAGTACAATTGAATAATCAAAAAACTGATATAATAATAATAATGATAATAATTTATTTGTAAATAATTGATTAAAATCAAACCACAAACATCTATCAAATCTTTCATGTGACAATGAATGTTTAAAGACTCAAATATCAAGAGAAAATTTGAGCGAAGACCATATAAATCTGATTTAGATTTTATGTGATAAAGTCAGTTATGACATGCCTAAATAGAACTCAATCCTCTATTTGTCTTTTTTGACCAAAAGAATAAATACAGATGTTCTTTAACAAAATAATTAAAAATTCAAAATTTATGCAAATTATATTGTACCCTATGCATCAAAAAAGAAAACTAGAGTCATAATGGTTTTACATTTAATGAATCTTACCATTTTTTATAGTGGCAAAGAATGTGAGTTATATCTTTTGTCCTTTTCTTTATAACATAGGTACTATCAACTGAATCTAAACCGTCTAATCAAATAAAAATTTGACTTGCTTAGTTAGCCGGTTACATCAGCAACCAATTAATTAGGTAATCGGTCATCATTTTCACCCATATATTGCTCAATCTTCTGGTTCATTTTCATCCTTCTCATTGTAAATAAAATCTAGTTTCAAAAAAATTTGGTTGTGTTTTAAAAAATGAATAAAGAATTAACCCTTCAAGAAGCTGCTTCAACCGGGTTGAAAACAATGGAGCATTTGATGAAGTTAGCAGCAAATGAATCGGTGGTTCAGGTGGATTGCCGTGAGATAACTGATTTTGCTGTTGTAAAATTGAAGAAGGCTAATGCGGTGGTGGGACAGACTGGTCATGCTAGGTTACGTTGTGGTCCTATTCAGGTTCAGACTTAGAATAAGGCTGAATCTAAGGCTCAGGGTCAGGTTCATGATTCACTTACTTTGTTATCTCTTTATCCGTAAGGTTATATGGAGAAAGAGAGAGCACTGGCATCAATGTCGTTGTCGGTTGTGGCGCCAGTGGTCGCGCCGGTGCAGACAGGGTTAACACTTGGCTTCAGGGTGCCAAGTGTTAATGTTGTTGCTGGTGGTGCTGGTGCTGGTGCTGGTGCTGGTGATATGAAATGGAAAGATGATTTTGGTAGCATGAAGAATGGGATAAGATCTTCTTCCTTCCTTTCGTTTATTACAGGCAAAGGGAGCGGAAGTATCGTGAATGTTGTTCCTCCTTTATTTTTTTCCACTCCGTTGCTTCCAATGGCACAGGCTGTTTCCGCAGAAAAATAGTTGGAAAAAGATGTTGTGAGCAAGAACAATCTGGTGATGGTTCTAGCGAAAAAAGGTTAGTTTTTGTATCTGTCGTCATTGATGATACTTTGTTTTCTCTATTTTTGTTCACATTTATTACGTTTCTAAAAACATCAGGAATGCTTACGGTAGATTTTTGTGGTTGGAACTTTGTATGGATTTCGCATATGGAGGAAGTTTTAGTCATTGTATAGCCTTTTTTTTTGGAAATCCCAAAATGACTAGTAGTCGCTAGTTATCAGATATGTATTGTGTAAACTTGCTCATGTATGATAGTTTATAAATTATAAAAGAGATGTGAATCATACTAGGCTAGTTCATGTGATGAGAATGACTACTACACTAACACATCCACCTTTGCAGATTGAAATGTACATTTATTTATTATTAATAAATGCAAACATTTTTTATTTATTTATTTTTAAGTTTTTTTTTCATGCGGGAAAGTTTTCCTAGGAAAGTAATAAGAACTCTAGTAATAAGTTCAAAAATTACTGATATACCAACAGATGAGTGTTCATGGAAGAAGTATGGTCAGGAGCTGATTAAGGGTTCACCACACTCACGGTAATGACAACGCATCAACAAAAACTTTTAATTTTGATATATATCACGTAAAATGAACGGATCAAATTTAATATAAAAATTATTTTATTTTTTAATTCAGGGTCTATTACAAGTGTACTAGTTTCCCTGGATACCCAACAAGAAGCATACGGAGAGAGCTATGGATGATACTATGATATTAATTGTGACCTATGAAGAGGAACATCGTCATACGCAAGTCGCGATAAAAGAGTACAATTCTCAAATGATGGCTTTTGGATCAACAAAAGAGAAGAAGGAGTGAACTGAAAGCGGGTGAGGTCGGGGAAAGGGAGGACAAGAAAAAGGTTATTTGAATTATAAGCATCGTGTAATTTCAACTCATCCAAGTAACCACGAAAGTAGAAAATATAGCAAATCTTAGGGAAGAGTTGGATAAAGTTATGGGGGAAATTATAGTCGATATAGATAAGAGGTTAGAAGTAGAGAAGAGTAATTGTGGAATTGGACTTGTTATGTACTAAGAGAAAGATTTTAGGGGTTGAAACACAAAAAAAGAATTTCGCAATATTTGACTCCATGTGCAAAAGGTTTTTAATAGGCGTTTAGATATTACTACCATGTGCAAAAGGTTTTTAATAGGCGTTTAGATATGAATATGATGTTACTCTATAAATAATAGGTGTAGTTTATTATATCACCTTTTTAATATAACTAGTTTAGCCTCACGTGCTTCGCACGTGTAACTTTTAATTATTTAAAATTAGACGATTTTATCTATTACGAAGGTTTTTAATGAAGTGCAAAAAGTCCAAAACATATATTTTATTGTAAGTATATATATATTTTACCAGCAAAAGTTTCAAATAGTTAATGGATTTAATATATTGTAGATTAGATTTATACACATTTTAAATCTTCTTAAAGTCAAATTTAGTTGATTTAGAATTCTTAAACTAATGAAAAAGTATTATTTGTCATTAATTTTGATGGCTTCTAATAAGGAAAGGTTTTATCATAAATATATTTAATTAAATTTCAACTCTTAACTATTAACAAAAAATAGTGAAAAGACAATTTTGTCTAAAGCAACGACTTTTAATGAAGGGCAAAAAATTCAGACGATATTTCTAAGGCCCTTTACACTTTTAATATTAATCGCACGTGCTTCGCACGTTTAACGTTTGATTATTTAAAACTAAATGAGTTTATCTATTATGGAGATTTTAAATAAAGTGTAAAAGTTTAAATCACTTTTCAAAACTTTTTTACACTTTAATATAACAATGTAAACATAAACATATACACATATATATTTTGCTACCAGAAGTTTCAAATGGTTGATGGATCATCACTTTTGCATTTGCCATATACGAACTCTTTCCCTTGTTGCCACAGGCTAAGAGAAACGCATCAATTTAAATGATATTTGTGTTACGATTATTTTTCTTTTTCATATATTTAAAATCTTTTCTGATTTTTAAAGTCAAATATTTACAAAATCATTGATTACATTCTTATTAAGTACTTAAAACTTTGTAAAATTTGGTACTTCTTAAATTTTTCTTATTCTAATGGTTTTATATTTATTTTTAGATTTTTCAAATCTTCTTAAAATCAAATTTAGTTGATTTAGAATTCTTAAACTAATAAAAAAATATTAATTATCATTATTTTTGATGATTTCTAATAAGGAAAGGTTTTACCATAAATATATTTAATTAGTTTTCAACTCTTAAATTAGAAAAAATAGTAAAATTCTAGTGACTTTTAATAAGGAAAAACTTTACCATAAATACATTAAAGTAATTCTCAACTCTTAAATACTATAAAAAAAAATAGTGAAAAAATGATTTTGTTTAAAGCAAAGACTTTTAATAAAGGGCAAAAGAGTTCAAACAATATTTTTAAGGTTCTTCACACTTTTAATATATTATAGATATAGATTATAGATAAATTCAATATTTTAGAGGTGTATTTGGTAATAACTACAATTAATAATTAAGAGAAAAATAAAAACAAATAAATAAATTTTCATTTTTTTAAAATAAACAAGTATTGTTTGATATATATTCAAATAAAATGTACCAGTAAAAATGGACAAGAGAATAATTATTGTTATAACTTTTCTTATGCTTATTAGAAGTTTTGAGGATTGAAATTTTTTAACATTAAGAATATAGTTATTATATATTTTTAGTTCTGAATTTTTAAGTTAATAGAGTAAATTGTTTGAGCTAAAATCACAGTAAAAAATGAAACATGAATATTGAAATATGTTTGACAAAGTTATGGTCACGTAGTCATCACCAACTAACAAATTATATTTTCTAGTTTGTCATGATCTTGTTCTAGGTTGATGTTCCTAGGAATCCTTTCCAAGTTGGTAAAAAGCAAAAATAAAAAATAAAAAAATGTAATGATAATTTTTTAATTATTGATTATTGGATGCCACCTTAGCCTTATTTTATCTCTTGAAAACTTTTTGTGATTTTTTCTATTTATTTTTCAACATGTTGCATATGTTTTGCAGTAGTCCTTTTTCTTTTATCCATGTACATTTTTAATTTCTATGATTGATTTTGCAACTTAGTAGTAATTAAAAAGATAGTCAAATAACTCCCAAAAGTAAAAATATAGAATTTTTCATGTTTTCTCTATTCATTTTTTAAACGCAAAATATCTAGAGAATTTTTATCAAATATTATTTACAACATAAAATAATTGGTATGGTGTAACTTTTTTAAAACAATCGGACAAACCTGTTAACCACTGATATCCCTAATTGCATGTATACATACTCAAAAATAAAAACTGTACTCATCAAACATCTACTCCATAATACTCTTAACATATACTTTACGCAATATTTTTAAACTTGTTATTATCATATAAATTACAAATCAGAGATCCTAAATATCGAGAAACTTAAATAATAATTTAAATAATAACTCACCAAAAGTTAATTGAGTTATACTAATGGTTTTGAAAAGCTTAATTCGACTATATATACAATTAAATAATCGAAAAATTGATATAATAATAATAACCTTTTTAAAAATAATTGATAAAAACCAAACCATAAACATCTATCAAATACCAAATAATTATACAAAAAATGTCTTTCATGTGAACATGAATGGTTAAAGGTTCAAATTTGAAGAGAAAATCTAAGTGAAATTTATATAATCTAATTTAGATTTTATGTGATAAATTCAGTAATGCCATTCATAAATACAACTCAATCCTATATTTATCTTTATCCACCAAAAAAATAAATGTAGATATTCTTAAACAAAATAGTTAAAAATTCAAAATTTCAAAATTTATGCATATTAGCTTTGTACTCTATGCATCAAGAACTGTACTTTCATTTAATCAAAAATGAAAATTAGAATCATAATGGTTTTACATTTAATGGATCATACCTTCTTTTATACTGGCAAAGAAAATGAGTTGTTTCTTTTGTCTTTATTACATAGTTAGTATCAAATTAATATGAATCGTCTGATCAAATGAAAACTTGACTTGCTTAGTTAGACGGTTATTAATTAACCGGTTAATCAAGTAACAGGTCATCATTTTTCACTATATATTTCCCACTCTTCTGTTCATCTTTCTCATTGTAAACAAAACTAAGGTTCAAAAAAATGGTTATGTTTTCAAAAATGAATGAGGAATTAGCCCTTCAAGAAGCTGCTTCGACCGGATTGAAAACAATGGAGCATTTAATCAAGTTGGCGGCTAATGAATCGGTGGTTAAGGTGGATTGTCGTGAGATAACTGATTTTGCTGTTGCAAAGTTGAAGAAGGCTAATGCTATGGTGGGACGAACCGGTCATGCTAGGTTCCGTTGTGGTCCTATTCAGGTTCAGGCTAAGAATGAGGCTGGATCTCAGGCTCAGGCGCAGGCTAAAGTTCATGATTCCCTGACTACATTGTCTCTTTCTCCATATGGTTATATGGAGAAAGAAAGAGTATTGACACCAACACTGTTGTCTGCAGTGGCGCCAGTGCATACAGGATTGACGCTTCACTTCAGGAAGCCAAGTGTTAATGTTGGTGTTGGTACTAATGTTGGTGGTGGTGTTGGTGTTATGAAATGGAAGGAGTTTTTTGGTAGCATGAAAAATGCGATTGGCTCTTCTTCCTTCCTTTCGTCTATTATAGGCGAAGGGAGTGGATGTATCGCGGATGTTGCTTCTCCTTCTTCTTCCATGCCGTTGCTCCCGACGGCACAGGTTGTTTTCGCTCGGAAACAACCATTTGTCACCGAAAAAAGATGTCGTGAGCAAGAACAATCTGGAGATGGTTCTGGCAAAAAGAGGTTAGTGTTTCTATCTGACCTTTATTTATCTTTCTAAAAGCATCAAGAATGCTTACGGTAGACTTTTATGGTTGGAAATTTTTATGAATTTCACATATAGCTGAAATTTTAGTTATCATAAAACCCTTTTTGTTTCTTTGAAAATCTCAAAAATGATTTGTAGTAACTAGTTACTAGATGCATATTATGTAAACTTACTCATGTATAATAGCTTATAATTTATAAAGGTGACGTGAATCATACTCGGATTGTTCATATGATGAGTAAGGGACAAGGCATGGAGAGATTTCTCAGCGCCACTTTAAGAAATTATACCTGTTGCACCAACTCAACAGGTTGAGAAAGGATTACGTTGGATTCAATCCCTAATACTGCTACATTAATACAACCACCTTTGCAGATTGAAATGTACATTTATTATTTATAAATGCAGACATTTTTGATTTTTTTTTTTTTTTTTTTTTTCCAAACAGAAAAGTTTTTCCTAGAAAAGTGATACGAACTCCAATAATAAGTTCAAAATTTGCTGATATACCAAGTGATGAGTGTTCATGGAGGAAGTATGGTCAGAAGTCGATTAAGGGTTCACCATACCCACGGTAATTACAATGCACCATTAGAATCGTTAATTTTGGTATCACGTACAATGAATGTATCAAACCTATTATAAAAATTAATTTATTTTTTAATTCAGGGCTTATTACAAGTGTACCAATTTTCCTGGATGCCCAGCAAAGAAGCATGTGGAAAGGGCTATGGAAGATCCTATGATGTTAATTGTGACCTATGAAGAGGAACATCGTCATACGCTAGTCGCGATAAAAGAGTTCAATTCTCAAATGATGGCTTTTGGATCAACAGAAGAGAAGAAGAAGTGAACTGAAAGCGGGTGAGGTCGGGGGAAGGGAGGACAAGAAAAAGGTTATTTGAATGATAAGCATCGTGTAATTTCAACTCGTCCAAGTAACCACGAAAGTAGAAAATATAGCAAATCTTAGGGATGAGTTGGATAAAGTTATGGGGGGAAATTATAGTCGATATAGATAAGAGGTTAGGAGTAGAGAATAGTAATTGTGGAATTGGACTTATTATGTACTTAGAGAAAGATTTTAGGGGTTGAAACACAAAAAAAGAGTTTCGCAATATTTGACTCCATGTGCAAAAGGTTTTTAACAGGCGTTTAGATATTACTACCATGTGCAAAAGGTTTTTAATAGGCGTTTAGATATGAATATGATGATACTCTATAAATAATAGGTGTAGTTTATTATATCACCTTTTTAATATAACTAGTTTAGCCTCACGTACTTCACACGTGTAACTTTTAATTATTTAAAATTAGACGATTATATCTATTACGAAAGTTTTTAATGAAGTACAAAAAGTCCAAAACATATATTTTATTATAAATATATATATATTTTACCAGCAAAAGTTTCAAATAGTTAATGGATTTAATATATTGTAGATTAGATTTATACACATTTTAAATCTCCTTAAAGTCAAATTTAGTTGATTTAGAATTCTTAAACTAATGAAAAAGTATTATTTGTCATTAATTTTGATGGCTTCTAATAAGGAAAGATTTTATTATAAATATATTTAATTAAATTTCAACTCTTAAATATTAACAAAAAATAGTGAAAAGACAATTTTGTCTAAAGCAACGACTTTTAATGAAGGGCAAAAAATTCAGACGATATTTCTAAGATTCTTTACACTTATAATATTAATCGCACGTGCTTCGCACGTTTGACGTTTGATTATTTAAAACTAAATGAGTTTATCTATTACAGAGATTTTTAATAAAGTGCAAAAGTTTAAATCACTTTTCAAAACTCTTTTACACTTTAATATAACAATGTAAACATAAACATATACACATATGTATTTTTTGCTACCAGAAGTTTCAATTGGTTGATAGATCATCACTTTTGCGTTTGCCATATACTAACTCTTTCCCTTGTTGCCACAGGCTAAGAGAAACGCATCAATTTAAATCATATTTGTGTTACGATTATTTTTCTTTTTCATATATTTAAAATCTTTTCTGATTTTTAAAGTCAAATATTTACAAAATCATTGATTACATTCTTATTAAATACTTAAAACTTTGTAAAATTTGGTACTTCTTAAATTTTTCTTATTCTAATGGTTTTATATTTATTTTTAGATTTTTCAAATCTTCTTAAAATCAAATTTAGTTGATTTAGAATTTTTAAACTAATGAAAAAATATTAATTATCATTACTTTTGATGACTTCTAATAAGGAAAGGTTTTACCATAAATATATTTAATTAGTTTTAACTCTTAAATTAGAAAAAATAGTAAAATTCTGGTGACTTTTAATAAGGAAAAGCTTTACCATAAATACATTAAAGTAATTTTCAACACTTAAATATTATAAAAAAAAATAGTGAAAAATGATTTTGTTTAAAGCAAAGACTTTTAACAAAGGGCAAAAAAGTTAAAACAATATTTTTAAGGTCCTTCACACTTTTAATATATTATAGATATAGATTATAGATAAATTCAATATTTTAGAGGTGTATTTGGTAATAACTACAATTAATAATTAAGAGAAAAATAAAGACAAAAAATAAATTTTCATTTTTTTTAAATAAATAAGTATTGTTGGATATCTATTCTAATAAAATGTACCGATAAAAATGGACAAGAGAATAATTATTGTTATATCTTTTCTTATGCTTATTAGAAGTTTTGAGGATTGAAATTTTTTAACATTAAGAATATAGTTATTATATATTTTTATTTCTGAATTTTTAAGTTAATAGAGAAAATTGTTTGAGCTAAAATCACAGTAAAAAATGAAACATGAATATTGAAATATGTTTGACAAAGTTATGGTCTCGTAGTCATCACCAACTAACAAATTATAGATACATAACATATTTACAAAAAATAAAATACTTTTACAAGATTTTTTATGAGTCTCTATTTGAATTATATATCAACTCAACTTTTAGATCACTAAATTGAATTAATCAAATAAACTAATTTAATAAATAAGTATGTCGTAAGCTACCTAAATTTAAATAAATTAAGCAGTAATATTTTTATAAGCTAATTTTATCGCTGTATCCGAGCATAGCACTACATACATTTGATACCTTTCATAATACATGTACATTTTCTAGTTTGTCATGATCTTGTTCTAGGTTAATGTTCCTAGGAATCCTTTCCAAGTTGGTAAAAAGCAAAAAAAAAATAAAAAAAAATGTAATGATAATTTTTTATTTATTGATTAATGGATGCCACCTTAGCCTTATTCTTATTTTATCTCTTGAAAACTTTTTGTGATTTTTTCTATTTATTTTTCAACATGTTTCATATGCTTTGCAGTTGTCCTTTTTCTTTTATCCATGTACATTTTTAATTTCTATGATTGATTTTGCAACTTAGTAGTAATTAAAAAGATAGTCAAATAACTCCCAAAAGTAAAAATATAGAATTTTTCATGTTTTTTCTATTTATTTTTTAAACGCAAAATGTCTAGAGAATTTTTATCAAATATTATTTACAACATAAAATAATTGGTATGGTGTAACTTTTTTAAAACAATCGGACAAACCTGTTAACCACTGATATCCCTAATTGCATGTATACATACTCAAAAATAAAAACTGTACTCATCAAACATCTACACCATAATACTCTTAACATATACTTTACGCAATATTTTTAAACTTGTTATTATCATATAAATTACAAATTAGAGATCCTAAATATCGAGAAACTTAAATAATAATTTAAATAATAACTCACCAAAAGTTAATTGAGTTATACTAATGGTTTTGAAAAGCTTAATTCGACTATATATACAATTAAATAATCAAAAAATTGATATAATAATAATAACCTTTTTAAAAATAATTGATTAAAACCAAACCATAAACATCTATCAAATACCAAATAATTATACAAAAAATGTCTTTCATGTGAACATGAATGGTTAAAGGTTCAAATTTGAAGAGAAAATCTAAGTGAAATTTATATAATCTAATTTAGATTTTATGTGATAAATTCAGTTATGCCATTCATAAATACAACTCAATCCTATATTTATCTTTATCTACCAAAAAAATAAATGTAGATATTCTTAAACAAAATAGTTAAAAATTCAAAATTTCAAAATTTATGCATATTAGCTTTGTACTCTATGCATCAAGAACTGTACTTTCATTTAATCAAAAATGAAAATTAGAATCATAATGGTTTTACATTTAATGGATCATACCTTTTTTTATACTGGCAAAGAAAATGATTTGTTTCTTTTGTCTTTATTACATAGTTAGTATCAAATTAATATGAATCGTCTGATCAAATGAAAACTTGACTTGCTTAGTTAGACGGTTATTAATGAACCGGTTAATCAAGTAACAGGTCATCATTTTTCACTATATATTTCCCACTCTTCTGGTTCATCTTTCTCATTGTAAACAAAACTAAGATTCAAAAAAATGGTTTTGTTTTAAAAAATGAATGAGGAATTAGCCCTTCAAGAAGCTGCTTCGACCGGGTTGAAAACAATGGAGCATTTGATCATGTTGGCGGCTAATGAATCGGTGGTTAAGGTGGATTGTCGTGAGATAACTAATTTTGCTGTTGCAAAGTTGAAGAAGGCTAATGCTATGGTGGGACGAACCGGTCATGCTAGGTTCTGTTGTGGTCCTATTCAGGTTCAGGCTCAGGCGCAGGCTAAAGTTCATGATTCCCTGACTACATTGTCTCTTTATCCGTATGGTTATATAGAGAAAGAAAGAGTATTGACACCAACACAGTTGTCTGCAGTGGCGCCAGTGCATACAGGGTTGACGCTTGACTTCAGGAAGCCAAGTGTTAATGCTGGTGTTGGTACTAATGTTGGTGGTGGTGCTGGTGTTATGAAATGGAAGGAATTTTTTGGTAGCATGAAAAATGCGATTGGCTCTTCTTCCTTCCTTTCGTCTATTACAGGCGAAGGGAGTGGATGTATCGCGGATATTGCTTCTCCTTCTTCTTCCATGTCGTTGCTCCCGACGGCACAGGTTGTTTTCGCTGGGAAACAACCATTTACCACCGAAAAAAGATGTCGTGAGCAAGAACAATCTGGAGATGGTTCTGGCAAAAAGAGGTTAGTGTTTCTATCTGACCTTTATTTATCTTTCTAAAAGCATCAAGAATGCTTACGGTAGACTTTTATGGTTGGAAATTTTTATGATTTCACATATAGCTGAAATTTTAGTTATCATAAAACCCTTTTTGTTTCTTTGAAAATCTCAAAAATGATTTGTAGTAACTAGTTACCAGATGCATATTATGTAAACTTACTCATGTATAATAGCTTATAATTTATAAAGGTGACGTGAATCATACTCGGATTGTTCATATGATGAGTAAGGGACAAGGCATGGAGAGATTTCTCAGCGCCACTTTAAGAAATTATACCTGTTGCACCAACTCAACAGGTTGAGAAAGGATTAAGTTGGATTCAATCCCTGATACTGCTACATTAATACAACCACCTTTGCAGATTGAAATGTACATTTATTATTTATAAATGCAGACATTTTTGATTTATTTATTTTTATGTTTTTTTTTTCAAACAGGAAAGTTTTTCCTAGAAAAGTGATACGAACTCCAATAATAAGTTCAAAATTTGCTGATATACCAAGTGATGAGTGTTCATGGAGGAAGTATGGTCAGAAGTCGATTAAGGGTTCACCATACCCACGGTAATTACAATGCACCATTAGAATCGTTAATTTTGGTATCACATACAATGAATGTATCAAACCTATTATAAAAATTAATTTATTTTTTAATTCAGGGCTTATTACAAGTGTACCAATTTTCCTGGATGCCCAGCAAAGAAGCATGTGGAAAGGGCTATGGATGATCCTATGATGTTAATTGTGACCTATGAAGAGGAACATCGTCATACTGAAGCCGCGATGCAAAAGTACAATTCTCAAATGATGGCTTTTGGGTCAATGAAAGGGAAAAAAGAGTGAATTGAAGGGGGAGAGGGTGGAGGGGAGGGGGGAGGCACAAGAAAGATGTTATTTGAATGATAAATATTGTCTAGTTTCTGCTTGTTCGAGTAACCAAGAAAGTAGAATATATAGAAGCTCTTAGGGAAGAGTTAGAAAAAAAATAAGGGGGGAAATGTAGTTGAAAAAGTTAAATAAGGGGTAAATTGTAGTTGAAAAAATTATGTGGTTAGAATTAGAGATTTGAAATTGTGGGATTGGACTTGTTATGTAATTCTAAAAAGATTTTAGAGGTTGAAAGAGAAAATAAAAAAGTTTTACAAATTTTGATTCCTTTATTATTTTACACTCTCATGTGCAAAAGGTTTTAATAGGTGGTTGAATATGAATCTGATGATATTCAATTAGAAAAAGATATTAAAAAATTAAAATTATATTTGAGATATGGGAATATCTTTAGTATTGTAGTTCTGCATAGAGAAAAAAGAAGGATAAACAATTTTTTTATTTAATCATCGAAATTGGTATTAAAGGTTTATATTGCCTTTTATTCTTTCCAGCACTTTTAAACTAATCACCTTGCTACAACAAAATAAGTTTAGGAGTGAATCTAATACTAGAAATTATGTCCTAAGTTTGCTTACAAATTTTGACTAGCAATATTTGAGAGTTTAGTCCTTATTTTTAAAATAAAAAATGTTTTATGAGGAAGTCAAAATGGTTGTGCAATGAATGAATTAGGAATATGGATTCCATCTAATTTTTTATCACTTCATCTATTTTTAACTTTGACACACTTCTTAAAATTCAATACAAATAATAGGTATAGTTTTATTATATCGCCTTTTTAATATGATAAATTCAATTTTTCGAGATGTATTAATTAATAACTATAATTAACAACTAAAAAGTAAAATAAACACAAATAAATAAGTTTTTTTTATTAATTTTTAAAATTGAATAAATACTTTACACATCTATACTTAATAATATGAACAGTAAAAATGAACAAGAGAATATTATGTTTTTCATCCTATTTAAATATTGTTTAAAATTTTCTTATTTCTATTAGAGGTTTTGAGGATTAGTTTTTTTAATATTAAGAATATAGTTAACCGTTATTATATATTTTAGTTTTGAATTTTAAGATAATAGAATAAATTTTTTAAGTTAAAACCACAGTTAGAAATGAAACATGAATATTTCTTGAGAAATACTAGTTTTGTCACACGTGCCTCGCACATGTAACATTTTATTTTTTATAGCTAAATGACTTTAT
The DNA here is from genome assembly GCA_030864215.1 of Capsicum pubescens. Taxonomy (NCBI): domain Eukaryota; kingdom Viridiplantae; phylum Streptophyta; class Magnoliopsida; order Solanales; family Solanaceae; genus Capsicum; species Capsicum pubescens. The sequence continues at coordinate 26,264,392 of CM061549.1, read as the reverse complement.
TTACTACGGAGATTTTTAATGAAGTGTAAAAGTTTAAATCACTTTTCAAATATATATATATATATATATATATATATATATATATATATATATATTATTTTAGCTGCACATGCCTCGCACGTGTAACGTTTGATTATTTAAAATTAAATAATTTTATTTATTGCGGAGATTTTTAATGAAGTGTAAAAATTTAAATCACCTTTCAAAGATTTTTCACTCTTTAATACAATAATGTGAACATAAACATATTTTTTAGTGTAAACACATAAATGTAAACATAAATATTTATTAGGAGTGCTTTTTGGAAATTATTAAAGTATAATTAAAAATAAATTACAAGGAAGAGAAGATTTAAAAAAAAATAATAAGAATTCTCTTGCGCACTTGGCTATTTCCTTTTTTTAGTGGTTGAACTTCAGAGTATTCCTAATTTAAATTTTGTATCGGGTCTTGAATTTATTTTTTAATTAAATTAATCTCCAAATTTTAGTAGGTCTCTAGATAAAAAAATACCAATGTGTTTTAATTTTACTATCCTAATTAACAAATAGCAAGACAATGTCCATGAAATTCTGAATGTTTTTTTTTCTTTCTTCGTAGAAGCATTCTATTAGGATTTGTATTGGGATTCTCGAGTCAATCGTTTTTATAGACATAATCAACAGTTGATAACGGATTCTCCATTATTAAAATATTTTCATGTTTCACTTTCAGTTTCAAGTCGTCTAATATTTATTAATTACAGGCAAACAAATAAAAAACAACAGAACTGTTTGAAGGTATAATAAGTAGTATGTGAAACATTGGTTGACGTGAGACAAATGTGCATCACACCTCCGATAAAACTAGTACAATTGAATAATCAAAAAACTGATATAATAATAATAATAATGATAATAATTTTTTTTGTTAATAATTGATTAAAATCAAACCACAAACATCTATCAAATCTTTCATGTGAAAATGAATGTTTAAAGACTCAAATATCAGGAGAAAATTTGGGCGAAGATTATATAAATCTGATTTAGATTTTATGTTATAAAGTTAGTTATGACATGCCTAAATAGAACTCAATCCTCTCTTTGTCTTTTTTGACCAAAATAATAAATACAGATGTTCTTTAACAAAATAATTAAAAATTCAAAATTTATGCAAATTATATTGTACCCTATGCATCAAGAATTGTACTTTCATTTAATCAAAAAAGAAAACTAGAGTCATAATGGTTTTACATTTAATGAATCTTACCATTTTTTTATAGTGGCAAAGAATGTGAGTTACATCTTTTGTCCTTTTCTTTATAACATAGGTACTATCAACTGAATCTAAACCGTCTGATCAAATAAAAATTTGACTTGTTTAGTTAGCCGGTTACATCAACAACCAATTAATTAGGTAATCGGTCATCATTTTCACCCATATATTGCCCAATCTTCTGGTTCATTTTCATCCTTATCATTGTAAATAAAATCTAGTTTAAAAAAATTTGGTTGTGTTTTCAAAAATGAATAAAGAATTAGCCCTTCAAGAAGCTGCTTCAACCAGGTTGAAAACAATGGAGCATTTGATGAAGTTAGCAGCTAGTGAATCGGTGGTTCAGGTGGATTGTCGTGAGATAACTAATTTTGCTGTTGCAAAATTGAAGAAGGCTAACGCGGTGGTGGGACGGACTGGTCATGCTAGATTACGTTGTGGTCCTATTCAGGTTCAGGCTTAGAATAAGGCTGAATCTAAGGCTCAGGCTCAGGTTCATGATTCACTTACTTCGTTATCTCTTTATCCGTATGGTTATATGGAGAAAGAGAGAACACTGTCATCAATGTCGTTGTCTGTAGTGGCGCCAGTGATGGCGCTGGTGCAGACAGGGTTAACACTTGGCTTCAGGGTGCCAAGTGTTAATGTTGTTGCTGGTGGTGCTGGTGCTGCTGTTGGTGATATGAAATGGAAAGATGATTTTGGTAGAATGAAGAATGGGATAAAATCTTCTTCCTTTCTTTCGTTTATTACAGGCAAAGGGAGTGGAAGTATTGTGAATGTTGCTCCTCCTTCATCTTCTTCCACTCCGTTGCTTCCAATGGCACAGGTTGTTTCCGCAGAAAAATAGTCATCTGCCACTGGAAAAAGATGTTGTGAGCAAGAACAATCTGGTGATGGTTCTAGCGAAAAAAGGTTAGTTTTTGTATCTGTCGTCATTGATGATACTTTGTTTTCTCTATTTTTGTTCACATTTATTACGTTTCTAAAAACATCAGGAATGCTTACGGTAGATTTTTGTGGTTGGAACTTTGTATGGATTTCGCATATGGAGGAAGTTTTAGTCATTGTATAGCCTTTTTTTTTTTGGAAATCCCAAAATGACTCGTAGTCGCTAGTTATCAGATATGTATTGTTTAAACTTGCTCATGTATGATAGTTTATAAATTATAAAAGAGATGTGAATCATACTCGGCTAGTTCATGTGATGAGCATGACTGCTACACTAACACATCCACCTTTGTAGATTGAAATGTACATTTATTTATTATTAATAAATGCAAACATTTTTTTTTAATTTTTTTTTATGTTTTTTTTTTCAAACGGTAAAGTTTTCCTAGGAAAGTAATAAGAACTCCAGTAATAAGTCCAAAAATTACTGATATACCAACAGATGAGTGTTCATGGAAGAAGTATGGTCAGGAGCCGATTAAGGGTTCACCACACCCACGGTAATGAAAACGCATCAACCAAAATCGTTAATTTTGATATATATCATGTAAAATAAACGGATCAAATTTAATATAAAAATTATTTTATTTTTTAATTTAGGTCCTATTACAAGTGTACCAGTTTCCCTGGATACCCAACAAGAAGCATGCGGAGAGAGCTATGGATGATCCTATGATGTTAATTGTGACCTATGAAGAGGAACATCGTCATACGCAAGTCGCGATAAAAGAGTTTAATTCTCAAATGATGGCTTTTGGATCAACAGAAGAGAAGAAGAAGTGAACTGAAAGCGGGTGAGGTCGGGGGAAGGGAGGACAAGAAAAAGGTTATTTGAATGATAAGCATCGTGTAATTTCAACTCATCCAAGTAACCACGAAAGTAGAAAATATAGCAAATCTTAGGGAAGAGTTGGATAAAGTTATGGGGGAAATTATAGTCGATATAGATAAGAGGTTAGGAGTAGAGAATAGTAATTGTGGAATTGGACTTGTTATGTACTTAGAGAAAGATTTTAGGGGTTGAAATAGAAAAAAAGAGTTTCGCAATATTTGACTCCATGTGCAAAAGGTTTTTAATAGGCGTTTAGATATTTCTACCATGTGCAAAAGGTTTTTAATAGGCGTTTAGATATGAATATGATGATACTCTATAAATAATAGGTTTAGTTTATTATATCACCTTTTTAATATAACTAGTTTAGCCTCACGTACTTCGCACGTGTAACTTTTAATTATTTAAAATTAGACGATTTTATCTATTACGAAAGTTTTTAATGAAGTGCAAAAAGTCCAAAACATATATTTTATTATAAATATATATATATTTTACCAGCAAAAGTTTCAAAAAGTTAATGGATTTAATATATTGTAGATTAGATTTATACACATATTAAATCTTCTTAAAGTCAAATTTAGTTGATTTAGAATTCATAAACTAATGAAAAAGTATTATTTGTCATTAATTTTGATGGCTTCTAATAAGGAAAGATTTTATCATAAATATATTTAATTAAATTTCAACTCTTAAATATTAACAAAAAATAGTGAAAAGACAATTTTGTCTAAAGCAACGACTTTTAATGAAGGGCAAAAAATTCAGACGATATTTCTAAGGCTCTTTACACTTTTAATATTAATCGCACGTGCTTCGCACGTTTAACGTTTGATTATTTAAAACTAAATGAGTTTGTCTATTACGGAGATTTTTAATAAAGTGTAAAAGTTTAAATCACTTTTCAAAACTCTTTTACACTTTAATATAACAATGTAAACATAAACATATACACATATATATTTTTTGCTACCAGAAGTTTCAATTGATTGATAGATCATCACTTTTGCGTTTGCCATATACTAACTCTTTCCCTTGTTGCCACAGGCTAAGAGAAACGCATCAATTTAAATCATATTTGTGTTACGATTATTTTTCTTTTTCATATATTTAAAATCTTTTCTGATTTTTAAAGTCAAATATTTACAAAATCATTGATTACATTCTTATTAAATACTTAAAACTTTGTAAAATTTGGTACTTCTTAAATTTTTCTTATTCTAATGGTTTTATATTTATTTTTAGATTTTTCAAATCTTCTTAAAATCAAATTTAGTTGATTTAGAATTCTTAAACTAATGAAAAAATATTAATTATCATTATTTTTCATGACTTCTAATAAGGAAAGGTTTTACCATAAATATATTTAATTAGTTTTCAACTCTTAAATTAGAAAAAATAGTAAAATTCTGGTGACTTTTAATAAGGAAAAGCTTTACCATAAATACATTAAAGTAATTTTCAACACTTAAATACTATAAAAAAAAAGTGAAAAATGATTTTGTTTAAAGCAAAGACTTTTAACAAAGGGCAAAAAAGTTAAAACAATATTTTTAAGGTCCTTCACACTTTTAATATATTATAGATATAGATTATAGATAAATTCAATATTTTAGAGGTGTATTTGGTAATAACTACAATTAATAATTAAGAGAAAAATAAAGACAAAAAATAAATTTTCATTTTTTTTAAATAAACAAGTATTGTTGGATATCTATTCTAATAAAATGTACCGATAAAAATGGACAAGAGAATAATTATTGTTATAACTTTTCTTATGCTTATTAGAAGTTTTGAGGATTGAAATTTTTTAACATTAAGAATATAGTTATTATATATTTTTAGTTCTGAATTTTTAAGTTAATAGAGTAAATTGTTTGAGCTAAAAGCACAGTAAAAAATGAAACATGAATATTGAAATATGTTTGACAAAGTTATGGTCTCGTAGTCATCACCAACTAACAAATTATAGATACATAACATATTTACAAAAATTAAAATACTTTTACAAGATTTTTTATGAGTCTCTATTTGAATTATATATATTAGCTCAACTTTTAGATCATTAAATTGAATTAATCAAATAAACTAATTTAATAAATAAGTATGTCGTAAGCTACCAAAATTTAAATAAATTAAGCAGTAATATTTTTATAAGCTAATTTTATCGCTGTATCCGAGCATAGCACTACATACATTTGATACCTTTCATAATACATGTACATTTTCTAGTTTGTCATGATCTTGTTCTAGGTTAATGTTCCTAGGAATCCTTTCCAAGTTGGTAAAAAGCAAAAAAAATAAAAATAAAAATGTAATGATAATTTTTTATTTATTGATTAATGGATGCCACCTTAGCCTTATTCTTATTTTATCTCTTGAAAACTTTTTGTGATTTTTTCTATTTATTTTTCAACATGTTTCATATGCTTTGCAGTTGTCCTTTTTCTTTTATCCATGTACATTTTTAATTTCTATGATTGATTTTGCAACTTAGTAGTAATTAAAAAGATAGTCAAATAACTCCCAAAAGTAAAAATATAGAATTTTTCATGTTTTCTCTATTCATTTTTTAAACGCAAAATGTCTAGAGAATTTTTATCAAATATTATTTACAACATAAAATAATTGGTATGGTGTAACTTTTTTAAAACAATCGGACAAACCTGTTAACCACTGATATCCCTAATTGCATGTATACATACTCAAAAATAAAAACTGTACTCATCAAACATCTACTCCATAATACTCTTAACATATACTTTACGCAATATTTTTAAACTTGTTATTATCATATAAATTACAAATCAGAGATCCTAAATATCGAGAAACTTAAATAATAATTTAAATAATAACTCACCAAAAGTTAATTGAGTTATACTAATGGTTTTGAAAAGCTTAATTCGACTATATATACAATTAAATAATCGAAAAATTGATATAATAATAATAACTTTTTTTTAAAATAATTGATTAAAACCAAACCATAAACATCTATCAAATACCAAATAATTATACAAAAAATGTCTTTCATGTGAACATGAATGGTTAAAGGTTCAAATTTGAAGAGAAAAACTAAGTGAAATTTATATAATCGTATTTAGATTTTATGTGATAAATTCAGTTATGCCATTCATAAATACAACTCAATCCTATATTTATCTTTTCCTACCAAAAAATTAAATGTAGATATTCTTAAACAAAATAGTTAAAAATTCAAAATTTCAAAATTTATTCATATTAGCTTTGTACTCTATGCATCAAGAACTGTACTTTCATTTAATCAAAAATGAAAATTAGAATCATAATGTTTTTACATTTAATGGATCATACCTTTTTTTATACTGGCAAATAAAATGAGTTGTTTCTTTTGTCTTTATTACATAGTTAGTATCAAATTAATATGAATCGTCTGATCAAATGAAAACTTGACTTGCTTAGTTAGACGGTTATTAATTAACCGGTTAGTCAAGTAACAGGTCATCATTTTTCACTATATATTTCCCACTCTTCTGGTTCATCTTTCTCATTGTAAACAAAACTAAGGTTCAAAAAAATGGTTATGTTTTCAAAAATGAATGAGGAATTAGCCCTTCAAGAAGCTGCTTCGACCGGGTTGAAAACAATGGAGCATTTGATCAAGTTGGCGGCTAATGAATCAGTGGTTAAGGTGGATTGTCGTGAGATAACTGATTTTGCTGTTGCAAAGTTGAAGAAGGCTAATGCTATGGTGGGACGAACCGGTCATGCTAGGTTCCGTTGTGGTCCTATTCAGGTTCAGGCTCAGAATGAGGCTGAATCTCAGGCTCGGGCGCAGGCTAAAGTTCATGATTCCCTGACTACATTGTCTTTTTCTCCATATGGTTATATGGAGAAAGAAAGAGTATTGACACCAACACAGTTGTCTGCAGTGGCGCCAGTGCATACAGGGTTGACGCTTGACTTCAGGAAGCCAAGTGTTAATGCGGGTGTTGGTGCTAATGTTGGTGGTGGTGCTGGTGTTATGAAATGGAAGGAGTTTTTTGGTAGCATGAAAAATGCGATTGGTTCTTCTTCCTTCCTTTCGTCTATTGTAGGTGAAGGGAATGGATGTATCGCGGATGTTGCTTCTCCTTCTTCTTCCATGCCGTTGCTCCCGACGGCACAGGTTGTTTCCGCTGGGAAACAACCATCTGCCACCGAAAAAAGATGTCGTGAGCAAGAACAATCTGGAGATGGTTCTGGCAAAAAGAGGTTAGTGTTTCTATCTGACATTTATTTATGTTTCTAAAAGCATCAAGAATGCTTACGGTAGATTTTTATGGTTGGAAATGTTTATGAATTTCACATTTAGCTGAAATTTTAGTTATCATAAAACCCCTTTTTGTTTCTTCGAAAATCTCAAAAATGATTTGTAGTAACTAGTTACCAGATGCATATTATGTAAACTTACTCATGTATAATAGCTTATAATTTATAAAGGTGACGTGAATCATACTTGGCTAGTTCATACGATGAGTAAGGGGCCAGGCATGGAGAAATTTCTCAGCGCCACTTTAAGAAATTATACCTGTTGCACCAACTCAACAGGTTGAGAAAGGATTAAGTTGGATTCAATCCCTGATACTGCTACATTAATACAACCACCTTTGCAGATTGAAATGTACATTTATTATTTATAAATGCAGACATTTTTGATTTATTTATTTTTATGTTTTTTTTTTCAAACAGGAAAGTTTTTCCTAGAAAAGTGATACGAACTCCAATAATAAGTTCAAAATTTGTTGATATACCAAGTGATGAGTGTTCATGGAGGAAGTATGGTCAGAAGTCGATTAAGGATTCACCATACCCACGGTAATTACAATGCACCATTAGAATCGTTAATTTTGGTATCACGTACAATGAATGTATCAAACCTATTATAAAAATTAATTTATTTTTTAATTCAGGGCTTATTACAAGTGTACCAATTTTCCTGGATGCCCAGCAAAGAAGCATGTGGAAAGGGCTATGGATGATTCTATGATGTTAATTGTGACCTATGAAGAGGAACATCGTCATACTGAAGCCCCGATGCAAAAGTACAATTCTCAAATGATGGCTTTTGGGTCAATGGAAGAGAAGAAGGAGTGAATTGAAGGGGGAGGGGGTGGGAGGGGAGGGGGGAGGCACAAGAAAGATGTTATTTGAATGATAAATATTGTCTAGTTTCTGCTTGTTCGAGTAACCAAGAAAGTAGAATATATAGAAGCTCTTAGTGAAGAGTTAGAAAAAAATAGGGGGGGGGGGGGGGGGAAATTGTAGTTGAAAAAATTAAAAGGTTAGAATTAGAGATTTGAAATTGTGGGATTGGACTTGTTATGTAATTCTAAAAAGATTTTAGAGGTTGAAAGAGAAAAAAAAAAGTTTCACAAATTTTGATTCCTTTATTATTTTACACTCTCATGTGCAAAAGGTTTTAATAGGTGGTTGAATATGAATCTGATGATACTCAATTAGAAAAAAGATATTAAAAGATTAAAATGATATTTGTGATATGTGAATAACTTTAAAATTGTAATTCTGCATAGAGAAAAAAGAAGGATAAATAATTTTTTTATTCAATCATCGAAATTGATATTAAAGGTTTATATTGTCTTTTCTTCTTTCCAGCACTTTTAAACTAATCACCTTGCTACAACAAAATAAGTTTAGGAGTGAATCTAATACTAGAAATTATGTCCTAAGTTTGCTTACAAATTTTGACTAGCAATATTTGAGAGTTTAGTCCTTATTTTTAAAATAAAAAATGTTTAATGAGGAAGTCAAAATGGTTGTGCAATGAATGAATTAGGAATATGCAATATTAGGAGTGCTTTTTGGAAATTATTAAAGTATAATTAAAAATAAATTACAAGGAAGAGAAGATTTAAAAAAAAAAAAAACTTATGAGAATTCTCTTGCGCACTTGGTTATTTCCTTTTTTTAGTGGTTGAACTTGGGATTATTCCTAATTTAAATTTTGTATCGGGTTTTGAATTTATTTTTTAATTAAATTAATCTCTAAATATTAGTAGGTCTCTAGATAAAGAATACCAATGTGTTCAATTTTACCATCCTAATTAACAAATAGCAAGACAATGTCCATGAAATTCTGAATGATTTTTTTTCTTTCTTCGTAGGAGCATTCTATTAGGATTTGTATTGGGATTCTCAGGTCATACATTTTCATAGACATAATCAACAGTTGATAACGGATTCTCCATTATTAAAATATTTTCATGTTTCACTTTCAGTTTCAAGTCGCCTAATATTTATTACAGGCAAACAAATAAAAAACAATAGAACTGTTTGAAGGTATAATAAGTAGTATGTGAAACATTGATTGACGTGAGGCACACGTGCATTGCACGTCCGGTAAAACTAGTACAATTGAATAATCAAAAAACTGATATAATAATAATTATAATATTTTTTTGTAAATAATTGATTAAAATCAAACTACAAACATCTATCAAATCTTTCATGTGAAAATGAAGTTTAAAGACTCAAATATCAAGAGAAAATTTGAGCAAAGATTATATAAATCTGATTTAGATTTTATGTGATAAAGTCAGTTATGACATGCCTAAATAGAACTCAATCCTCTATTTGTCTTTTTCTACCAAAAGAATAAATACAGATGTTCTTTAACAAAATAATTAAAAATTCAAAAAATATGCATATTATATTGTACCCTATGCATCAAGAATTGTACTTTCATTTAATCAAAAAAGAAAACTAGAGTCATAATGGTTTTACATTTAATGAATCTTACCATTTTTTTATAGTGGCAAAGAATGTGAGTTATATCTTTTGTCCTTTTCTTTATTACATAGGTACTATCAAATGAATCTAAACCGTCTGATCAAATAAAAATTTGACTTGTTTAGTTAGCCAGTTATATCAGCAACCAATTAATTAGGTAACCGGTCATCATTTTCACCTATATATTGCCTAATCTTCTGGTTCATTTTCATCCTTATCATTGTAAATAAAATCTAGGTTAAAAAAATTTGGTTGTGTTTTCAAAAATGAAAAAGGAATTAGCCCTTCAAGAAGCTGCTTCAACCGGGTTGAAAACAATGGAGCATTTGATCAAGTTAGTAGCTAATGAATCGGTGGTTCAGGTGGATTGTCGTGAGATAACTGATTTTTCTGTTGCAAAATTGAATAAGGCTAACGCTGTGGTGGGATGGACTGGTCATGCTAGGTTCCGTTGTGGTCCTATTTAGGTTCAGGCTCAGAATAAGGCTGAATCTAAGGCTCAGGCTTAGGTTCATGATTCACTTACTTCGTTATCTCTTTATCGTATGGTTATATGGAGAAAGAGAGAGCACTGGCATCAATGTCGTTGTCTGTAGTGGCGCCAGTGGTGATGTCGGTGCAGACAGGGTTAACATTTGGCTTCAGGGTGCCAAGTGTTAATGTTGTTGCTGGTGGTGCTGGTGATATGAAATGGAAAGATGATTTTGGTAGCATGAAGAATGGGATAAGATTTTCTTCCTTCCTTTCGTTTATTACAGGCTAAGGGAGTGGAAGTATCGTGAATGTTGCTCCTCCTTCTTCTTCTTCTTCTTCCACTCTGTTGCTTCCAATGGCACAAGCTGTAGAAAAATAGTCATCTGCCACTGGAAAAAGATGTTGTGAGCAAGAACAATCTGGTGATGGTTCTAGCGAAAAAAGGTTAGTTTTTCTATTTGTCATCATTGATGCTATTTTGTTTTCTCTATTTTTGTTCACATTTATTACGTTTCTAAAAACATCAGGAATGCTTACGATAGATTTTTGTGGTTGGAACTTTGTATGGATTTCGCATATGGAGGAAGTTTTAGTCATTGTATAGCCTTTTTTTTTTTTGAAAAGCCCAAAATGACTCGTAATCGCTAGTTATCAAATATGTATTGTGTAAACTTGCTCATGTATGATAGTTTATAAATTATAAAAGAGATGTGAATCATACTAGGCTAGTTCATGCGATGAGCATGACTGCTACACCAACACATCCACCTTTGCAGATTGAAATGTACATTTATTTATTATTAATAAATGCAAACATTTTTGATTTATTTATTTTTATGTTTTTTTTTTTCAAACGGGAAAGTTTTCCTAGGAAAGTAATAAGAACTCCAGTAATAAGTCCAAAAATTACTGATATACCAGCAGATGAGTGTTCATGGAAGAAGTATGGTCAGGAGCTGATTAAGGGTTCACCACATCCACGGTAATGACAACACATCAACCAAAATCGTTAATTTTGATATATATCACGTAAAATGAACGGATCAAATTTAATATAAAAATTATTTTATTTTTTAATTCAGGGTCTATTACAAGTGTACCAGTTTCCTTGGATGCCCAACAAGAAGCATGTGGAGAGGGCTATGGATGATCCTATGATGTTAATTGTGACCTATGAAGAGGAACATCGTCATACGAAAGTCGCGATAAAAGGGTACAATTCTCAAATGATGTCTTTTGGGTCAGCAGAAGAGAAGGAGTGAACTGAAAGAGGGTGAGGTCGGGGGAAGGGAGGACAAGAAAAAAGTTATTTGAATGATAAGCATCGTGTAATTTCAACTCGTCCGAGTAACCACGAAAGTGGAAAATACAACATATCTTAGGGAAGAGTTGGATAAAGTTACGGGGGAAATTATAGTTGAAATAGATAAGAGGTTAGGAGTAGATAATAGTAATTGTGGGATTGGACTTGTTATGTACTTAGAGAAAGATTTTAGGGGTTGAAACAGAAAAAAAAAGAGTTTCGCAATATTTGACTCCATGTGCAAAAGGTTTTTAATAGGCGTTTAGATATTACTACCATGTGCAAAAGGTTTTTAATAGATGTTTAGATATGAATATGATGATACTCTATAAATAATAGGTGTAGTTTATTATATCACCTTTTTAATATAACTAGTTTAGCCTCACGTGCCTCACATGTGTAACTTCTAATTATTTAAAATTAGACGATTTTATCTCTTACGAAGTTTTTTAATGAAGTGCAAAAAGTCCAAAACATATATTTTATTATAAGTACATATATATTTTACCAGCAAAAGTTTTAAGTAGTTAATGGATTTAATATATTGTAGTTTGGATTTATACACATTTTAAATCTTCTTAAAGTCAAATTTAGTTGATTTAGAATTCTTAAACTAATGAAAAAGTATTAGTTGTCATTAATTTTGATGGCTTCTAATAAGAAAATATTTTATCATAAATATATTTAATTAAATTTCAACTCTTAAATATTAACAAAAAATAGTGAAAAGATAATTTTGTCTAAAGAAATGACTTTTAATGAAGGCAAAAATGTTCAAATAATATTTTTAAGGCCCTTCACACTTTTAATATTAATCGCACGTGCTTCGCACGTTTAACGTTTGATTATTTAAAACTAAATGAGTTTATCTATTGTGGAGATTTTTAATAAAGTGTAAAAGTTTAAATCACTTTTCAAAACTCTTTTACACTTTAATATAACAATGTAAACATAGATATATACACATATATATTTTGCCACCAAAAGTTTCAAATGGTTGATGGATCATCACTTTTGCGTTTGCCATATACTAACTCTTTCCTTTGTTGCCACAGGCTTAGAGAAACGCATAAATTTAAATCATATTTGTGTTACGATTATTTTTCTTTTTCATATATTTAATTTTTTTTTCTGATTTTTAAGTCAAATATTTATAAAATCATTGATTACATTCTTATTAAGTACTTAAAACTTTTTAAAATTTGGTACTTCTTAAATTTTTCTTATTCTAACGGTTTTATATTTATTTCTAGATTTTTTAAATCTTCTTAAAATCAAATTTAGTTGATTTAGAATTCTTAAACTAATGAAAAAATATTAATTATCATTATTTTTGATGACTTCTAATAAGGAAAGGTTTTACCATAAATATATTTAATTAGTTTTAACTCTTAAATTAGAAAAAATAGTAAAATTCTGGTGACTTTTAATAAGGAAAAGCTTTACCATAAATACATTAAAGTAATTTTCAACTCTTAAATACTATACAAAAAATAGTGAAAAAATGATTTTGTCTAAAGCAAAGACTTTTAATAAAAGCAAAAAAGTTCAAACAATATTTTCAAGGTCCTTCACACTTTTAATATATTATAGATTATAGATATATTTATAGATTATAGATAAATTCAATATTTTAGAGGTGTATTTGGTAATAACTATAATTAATAATTAAGAGTAAAATAAAGACAAATAAAAGATTTTTCATTTTTTTTTAAATAAATAAGTATTGTTGGATATCTATTCTAATACAATGTACCGATAAAAATGGACAAGAGAATAATTATTGTTATAACTTTTCTTATGCTTATTAGAAGTTTTGAGGATTGAAATTTTTTAACATTAAGAATATAGTTATTTTATATTTTTAGTTCTGAATTTTTAAGATAATAGAGTAAATTGTTTGAGCTAAAACCACAGTTAAAAATAAAACTTGAATATTGAAATATGTTTGACAAAGTTATGGTCTCGTAGTCATCACCAACTAACAAGATTATATTTTTTTGAAGGATTGCATCAATTATTAAGTAATGTGAAGTATGAAATGCTTTGTTTATTACTTTACTACTGTATAGAAATGCTAGTCCAACAGCTGGCGGTTGTTATACCTGCTTTCAGCTCTCTGCTTGTTATTAAGAATATTTTTATAATTTCACATATTTTGATTTTGATTTAATTTTTTTTTTTTTAAATTTATTATATATTTGAAATTGCGTAAAATGTATTATAGATTAAAATAGTGAACAATTTAAATTATTTCAAAGCACATAAAAAATTTTGATTGACTCAAAATTCTATCTATTCGCCATAAATTGGGATAGAGAAAGTTATTTATTATTTGACAGTATCGAGAAAAGTAATATAAATCATAATAATTAACAAATTTAAATATTTGAAGGTTGTACAAAAAATTGATTTGACTTTTAAAACTCTAACAATGTCATATAAATAGGGTAATTACTTAGAAAGTCGTATAAACCATAATAATTAACAACTTAAAATATCTAAAAATTATATAACAAATTTAATTGATTTTCTTAAATATCCATCAGTGTCACATAAATTGAGCAAAAAGACTAACATATAGTATCTGTAATTATATAAAAGTACTATATATTAATAATTAATATCTTAAAATATTTAAAAATCATATAAAAAATTTGAATTGCTTTTTAAATTTTATTCGTACCACATTAATTAGAATAAAAAAAATACTAACATTTATTAAGCTCGTAATAACACGGACTCCAATATCTAGTGTATATTAAAAGCTCTTTCACATTTGATTGGTGTATGCACTCTTTAATAATTTTTTCCCTTCTCCAATTTTAAATAAAGAATTTGTTTCAAGCAAAATTGGGGGTGATTAAAACTAAACATCTTTAACTATCAAAAGCTAAAAACTTACTCATACTTGATGTTTACATTAAATTAATATAATTTATTATCATTAAATAATTTAATGAAATAAAATACATGTTAATTAAGTACAACTAAGTAAATAAACTCTACATTCAAACACATGAAATACATGTATTGACTTGACGTAAACACCGAGCGTAGATAAGTTTTCTCCACTATCACATTATGGATAAAACCTTTTTGAATGTATCACAATGTAAATAGTTGTTTCTATGTATGTCTTTTATATGTATACTTAGATATATTGTTGAGCTTCGTGATTTTGTAATATTATTTCTAATTAATTATTATAAGTCATTTATAGATTAAAAAATTTAATAATATTTAATAAAAAATAAAATAGCATTTATGACATGTCTGTTTTAGTTGTTTTAATCGCAACTTTATTAAATATCACTCCTAATTAAGTATTATAAATCACTTAAGTATTAAAAAATTTAATAATATTTGATAAAAAAAAGTAAAATAAATATAAAATGATAAGTTAACTCTTCATGTTTTAAATTAACTTGGCGTCTTATATGAGGTCCACTTAAGAAAAAAAATTCACAAGTATTTTTTATAGTAATTTTGTGTCACAACCCAAATGGCCAGGGGTGGCACCCACACTAATCTTCCTGTGGGAGAACCATATAATCGGAACCATTGCCCAATTACTTAGTTAACATTAAGATGAATCATTATAAAATCTACATAATAACAATAATCCAGGACTAATCATTATTAATGCGGAAGTCAAACAAACTACTTACTAAAATCTCCAAGACCCGAAAGTCCTTGTACAAGAACTACTAACAAAAGATCACGTCTAAAGAGGTATCCCAAAATAAAGTAAATAAAAAATGTTTCATTGCCCGAAAGATGGACAAGAACAAATAAGATGACCCATGGCAGCCTGGAGACGGAGTGCTCACCCTTGGATCAAGATCTGCTATTAAACTCTAGAGGTGAGATCGTGTATGAGCTTCTAGAACAATTTCTGCACTCAACAAAAGAAGAGTACAGGGTAGTATCAGTACAAACCACTATGTACTGGTAGGTATCATAGGCCAACTAAACTTAATAACATGTACACAACATAAATCAAATAACAAGTAGACAGACATCATCACACAACAAATTCTCAATGAATCAACAATATAACAATAACAGGTCAAACAGTGCTCACAGACAAGCCACATAACCATCAAGAGTATTAAGTAAACATCCATAAAATCAACACAAATATGTACACACATGCTATGGGACTTATTTTTACCCAAATAGTCATGACCTGCAGGGACCAATCTATGTTCATGTACCGTACCAACGTGGTACCCGATCCAACATAAATATAAACGTACCGGCGTGGTACCCGATCCAACATAAATATAAACGTACCGGCGTGGTACTCGATCCAACACAAATATAAACGTACCGGCGTGGTACCCGATCCAACACAAATATAAACATACCGGCGTGGTACCCGATCTAACACAAATATAAACGTACCGGCGTGGTGTCACACCCCTTTTTTACGTACTCCAAAAAAAGGGATTTAGTTTTAAAGGTCGAAAGGGTTTTATTATTTAAGTGACAAGAAATGAAAATTTGTTTCGGAAAAGGATTATTTATATTTTTTATTCAGAGTCGCCACTTGGCATAATCCGGTGTGCCAAGTCACCTTGGGAAAATTCTTTTCGAAACCATTTGACTCTTAAACTGGCTTGCGAACAGAGATTCCGGCTAAAGAATTCTGTTGACCAAGGGGAAGGTGTTAGGCACCCCTCGATCCCGTGGTTCAACTACGGTCGCTTGGTAGAGTGTATCAACTATTTTGGCATTACGAAATGTATAAACCACACAAAAAGCACGCAAAATAATCAGACAAAACAAGACAATCCGAAATGTAAAGTCCAGTCCAATTATTACAACCCAAAATAAAAGAGACTGAAAGTAAACCTACGCTAATCCTAAACGGATGCTCTACCCGACGCCTCGAGCCTTCACCACGAACATCCTCTGGGTACATGACACCTCGGGGCATTCCCCGGTGAATAAATATATACAGATACTTCGGGGCATCCCCCGGCCAAATTATACAATTGAATTAAGTACGATAAACTAGAAAGAAACATTCACCCGCACATTCCAACATTCAACCAAAACGTCAATCTTAAATTCTTGCCTACCCGAACCTATATTGCCTATCCATTTCAACATGGCATAAATCTATCACATTTC
Organism: Capsicum pubescens; assembly: GCA_030864215.1. Classification (NCBI taxonomy): domain Eukaryota; kingdom Viridiplantae; phylum Streptophyta; class Magnoliopsida; order Solanales; family Solanaceae; genus Capsicum; species Capsicum pubescens. Next base: position 26,247,668 of record CM061549.1, on the reverse strand, counting down.
ACTTGTACCGAATGGAGCAAAAAAAGACAACAAACCAACATTAATCTATGTTCAACTTTTATCAATTTCTCAATTCCCAAACCCCCACTAGCTTCGTTTTTACCAATTATACCAAAATTACTCCAATTCGTTTCATATATCATCAAAAAAATACACCGTGAGCACAAAAATCATGAACTCATAACGTCGATAAAACTCACCAACTACGATCACATCACACACAATCACAACAATTAAACACATTTTAGGCAATAACAAGAATATAGAGTTGAGGGATGGACCTTAAACAGCTCTTTGACCCATATTATTCGACGAGATAAAGAAAACCCGCCTCCGACAACCTCGACTTAAGCTCCAACGACAAATCTGTCCAACTCGGTATTTGAGAAATTGAAACCCGAAATTCGATTCAAATAACCAATTCGTAAAGCAACTGAAAATATTCAATATACGCCCGAGACCGATCCTAACCGACAGAACTGACCTGAACGAACCAACGAGTACCAGGACTGGGATTTCAGAGGAAAGGAAAATAATGGAAAACTCACGGTATCGGAGCTCCGGTGAGCTTGGCGGCAGGACGACGGTCGACCGATTGGGAGTGGTGGTGGTGGAGACGGTAGAGGAAGCTAAAGCGGAGGGAGATGACGTGCTGGCTGGTTTCTCGAGTGGAAGGCTGTGAGTTCGCAATGGTAGCGACGCTGGTTTGCTGGTTGGATTCTCGCCGGAGCGGGGGATGGGAGAGGAGCTGGCTATGGCGATGGTGGGCTAGCCGTCGTCGTTGTGGTTGAAGCGATGGCGGCGTCTCTCCGGAGAGGATAGAGGCAGAGAGAGAGATCGTAGACCGAGAGAGAGCTAGTTGATGGCGTGGTGGTCGAAGGAGAGGGAAAGGGAAGCTAGCCGGTGCTGAGCTGGCCGACGTCAGCCATGGATGCTGATGGAGAGGAGAGGAGAGGTGTAGAGAGAGAAGAAAGAGAGAGAAGGATTTTGGCCCTTTTTTTTGTTTTTTTGATCGTGCCTTTTTTTTTGTATGCTCAGGTCCCCCCCTTTGTTTTTATGTGTATGTGTGTATATATGAGGTAAGGGTGGGGTAGTGGTGAGGTAGGTGGGGTTACGTGGGGTAGGGGGTAGGGTGTGAGGTGTTTTTTTTTGGTTGGATGGGATAAGGGTTAGGTGTTGTTTTTTTATTGGGTGGGTTGTTAGAATATTAGGATAATACAAAATTAGTTAGGGGTTGTTATTTTTGTCATTTTGTGGAGGGATTATCACACGGGTGAGGGTACACGGTAGGATAGGGTAAACAATAGGTAAAAGAGATATCGGGGAGGGACGAAATTAGGTGTCTACATCATGCCCCCTTTGAATGTAAACACGAAGTGTTTTCAGGCAAAGAAGTAGATAGCGAGACCAAATTTTGACCCGACCATTATTCAAAGAAAGAAACAGAAGGAAGAAGGACAACCGGGTCTTGACTTAAGACATCCTTCCTACCCAAATTACGAGAGAATCATGTCACGGGTATTTCAAAGGATTGGAAGAGGTGGACTATACCGAGTTGGAGAGTCGAGTGAGGTTCCGTCGAGGTTCCGGTCCGCGGCTCTGTTATTACATCAAAATGAAAATTACAAGTTAAAACATAAATGAAATTACAAAAAAAACCTATCTATACAGCTTCTATTGGTTCTTGACTCGATTTTCATCACCCTATTCTTCAAGCGGGCTCCTAACTTGCAATTTCTTTCAACTTGTTGCTTGGCTTTCAATTGCTTCGCTTTGTTGCTTGACTTTTTGTTTCTTCACCCTATTCTCCAGGCGGGCTCCTGACTTACTATTTCATCACCCTGTTCTTCAGGCGGGCTCCTGACTTGCTATTTCATCACCCTGTTCTTCAGGCGGGCTCCTGACTTGCTAGTTCATCACCCTGTTCTTCAGGCGGGCTCCTGAAATCCAAAATTAAAACTAGAACGGAAATTATCCTAAACAAAGATTATAGTAAAGTAGTATTTCATTTTTGAAAGCGTTGTCCCATTTTCCAGGAGGGTCCTGAACAGAAAGTAAAATCCCATTTTTCAGGAGGGTCCTGAACATAAAGTAAAATCACATTTTTCAGGAGGGTCCTGAACATAAAGTAAAATCCCATTTTTCAGGAGGGTCCTGAACAAAAGTAAAATCCCATTTTTCAGGAGGGTCCTGAACATAAAGTAAAATCTCATTTTTCAGGAGGGTCCTGAACATAAGGTAAAATCCCATTTTTCAGGAGGGTCCTGAACATAAGGTAAAATCCCATTTTTCAGGAGGGTCCTGAACATAAGGTAAAATCCCATTTTTCAGGAGGGTCCTGAACATAAGATAAATTCCCATTTTTCAGGAGGGTCCTGAACATAAAGTAAAATCCCATTTTTCAGGAGGGTCCTGAACATAAAGTAAATTCCCATTTTTCAGGAGGGTCCTGAACAGAAAGTAAATTCCTATTTTTCAGGAGGGTCCTGAACAGAAAGTAAATTCCCATTTTTCAGGAGGGTCCTGAACATAAAGTAAAATCCCATTTTTCGGGAGGGTCCTGAACATAAAGTGAAATCCTATTTTTCGGGAGGGTCCTGAACATAAAGTGAAATCCCATTTTTCAGGAGGGTCCTGAACATAAGGTAAAATCCCATTTTTCAGGAGGGTCCTGAACATAAGGTAAAATCCCATTTTTCAGGAGGGTCCTGAACATAAAGTAAAATCCCATTTTTCAGGAGGGTCCTGAACATAAAGTAAAATCCCATTTTCAGGAGGGTCCTGAACATAAAGTAAATTCCTATTTTTTAGGAGGGTCCTGAACATAAAGTGAAATCCCATTTTTCAGGAGGGTCCTGAACATAAAGTAAAATCCCATTTTTCAGGAGGGTCCTGAAAATAAAGTAAAATCCCATTTTTCAGGAGGGTCCTGAACATAAAGTAAATTTCCATTTTTCAGGAGGGTCCTGAACAAAAAGTAAACTCCCATTCTTCAGGAGGGTCCTGCACTGAAGGTAAAATCCCATTTTTCAGGAGGGTCCTGAACTGAAAGTAAAATCTCACGGATGTGCATTTCCAATGGTAGCTGAATTAAGTGAAGCGAATTTGCCCCTATTTCAACAAAGAAAATTTGTCAGTTAAAACTTAGTGGTGGTTTGCAACTCTTGGCTTCTCAGGTATCTGCCCCAGCACTCACTCCTTTCATCTTTGTTCCAAATCGCTGACACTTGCCCTGTCTTGCCGAATCATTGCCCCGGATCCATATTGAGGGAAATGAGTTCGGACTCGAACAATGGGTTTTCATTTTACCATGCCTCTGAGGTGCACTCTTTTCCCAAATCTGAATGCTTCCACGAATCCAATAGCCTGTCGGTTGATAGACTTCCTTTGCTTCGTGTTGAATTACGATCATATTTCTTTTTTGTGCCGTTCCTTGGCTTTTCCTCATATAATTGGAAAGACTGGTAGTAAATTTTGAAATCCTTTCTCACTTGTGTTGACATAGACTTGACTTAAAATGTAAAGAAATGATGGTGACTTTTGTTTTGATAAATGATATAAGAAAAGACCAAAAACATGAATATGTAAATGAAAGAAAAGGGCAATGTCCCAGATTCAAAAAGAAAACTTATCTGAATACGACAAACAACTCCAATGAGTATGACATGCATTTTGGATTGAGTTGCCTGATCTCCCTGTCCAAACTCCCCATTTGTTGTTGAGTTCGTGCCTCTGCCTCTGAGCCGCTTCTTCAAATCCATTGGACTCATTCATCACATTCGATTGTCAAAATCTTAAATGACTTTTGCCAACAAATCTCTTTCTTTTCACTTTTCACTTTTCTCTTGAACTCTCCATCGCCTTACAGTGCCCGTAAGGGTTTTCACCAATAAGACTCTCTCATTTTTATTTCTCTCCACTCACCATCGCCTTTTGGTGCCTGCAAGGGTTTTCATCAATAAGACTCTCTCATTTTTGTATTTCTCTCAACTCACCATCGCCTTATGGTGCCTGTAAGGGTTTTCACTGATAAGACTCTCTCATTTTTGTATTTCTTTCCTGATTTCTTATGCTGAGGGAGACAAGTGGTACCTCATAATGTATCATCATATCCATTGCATGCTTAGCCTTAACATTATCAAAAATTGATCTGAAGGACTTTCTTTGGTTGTAACTTGGCTTTTGGATAAGGTTAGAAAAGGATGGCAAGGGGTTCAAACGACACTTGAAGTGGGGGTGGGACTTACAACTTTTGTAATCGACTCAAACAACATGTTAACTCATGCCCCAGTTTTTGTTGACTGGGTGAATCTTAGATCTTTATTTGGTTGGACCGAGCCCGAAATAGGGCAGCCTACGTATCTCACTCCCGAGAGAGGAGAATCAGGTCGCACGTAGTTCCATCAACTTGCTCTTTGTTTTGATTTGATTTTTTTTTTCTTTTATTTTTGAACTCTTTCTTTTATTCTTATTTTCTTGACATTTATCTTTGACTCTATTTTGATTCCAAAAGAGGGATATGAAAGAAAAATAAACGAAGCTCAAACGGGTAAACAAAGGACGACACAATGTTTGGATAGAAGAATAAAATGCCTTCATCATATCAATCTTGAAAAATGCAAGTACTAAACATGCAATAAACTCAACAAAGGATCAAATATCATACATAGTATCTTTTGACCGCATCAGCATTGATAGCCATTTCTGCCATTTTGCCTTCAATATCTGTCAAATATAAGGCTCCATTGGGTAACACTTTCTTCACAAAGAAGGGACCTTACCAGTTAGGGGAGAACTTGCCTTTCGCTTCAACCTGGTGAGGAAGGATACGTCTCAATACCAACTGACCAACTTCAAAATTCCTGGGACGGACCTTTTTGTTATACGCTCGAGCCATCCTCCTCTGATACAACTGGCCATGACACACAGACGCTAGCCTTTTTCCTCAATCAAACTCAAATGCTCCAGTCGGGTTTTTACCCATTCGTCATCATCACTCTCTGCTTCTACAATGACTCGAAGAGAGGGAATTTCAACTTCTGCAGGGATGACTGCTTCTGTCCCATACACTAATAAATATGGAGTTGCCCCTGTTGAAGTGCGAACAGTGGTGCGATAACCTAGCAATGCAAACGACAACTTTTCATGCCACTGTCTATACCCTTGTACCATTTTTCGCAGTATCTTTTTTATATTCTTATTGGCGGCTTCTACATCGCCATTGGCCTTTGGACGATATGGAGTAGAATTTCGATGTGCGATCTTAAACTGTTGACATACTTCTTACATCAAATGACTATTGAGATTGGCAGCATTGTCTGTAATGATCATCTTAGGAATTCCAAATCTACAAATGATATTGGCATGAACAAAATCTACCACAACCTTCTTTGTCACTGACTTGAAAGTTACTGCTTCTACCCACTTTGTGAAGTAGTCAATGACTACTAAAATGAATCTATGCCCATTTGATGCCTTCGGCTCAATCGGTCTAATCACATCCATTCCCCAAGCCACGAACGACCATGAAGTGGCCATTGCATACAACTCAACAGGAGGAGAACGTATCAGATCACCGTGTACCTGACATTGATGACACTTTCGAACAAATTGAATAGAATCCCTTTCCATAGTAAGCCAGTAATAACCTGCTCAAAGAATCTTCTTTGACAAGACATGACCGTTCATATGCGACCTGCATACTCCAGAGTGTATTTAAACCATGATTGCCGAGGCTTCTTTTGCATCTACACACCTTAAAAGTCCCAGATCTAGGGTCTTCTTATACAAGATTCCCCCACTTAAGAAAAATCCACTAGCCAAACGCCTAATAGTCCTCTTTTGATCGTTGGTGGCATATGCTGGGTATTCTCCTGACTGAATGTACTGCTTGATATCCAAGAACCAAGGTTCTCCATGGAGCTCTTCTTCAACCGCATTACAGTAAGCATGTTGATCACGACTCTGTATATGCACTGGATCAATGTAGGCTTTGTCAGGATGTTGGAGCATTGAAGACAGAGTGGCTAAAGCATCAACAATTTCATTACGAATCCTTGGAATATGCCTAAATTTTACTAACATAAACCGTTGACATAGCTCCTGCAAGCATTATCGATACGGGATGAGCTTCAAATCTCGAGTCTCCCAATCGCCTTGAATTTGATGGACGAGCAAATCCGAATCTCCCAACATCAATAATTCTTGGACTCCCATATCAACAACTAACCTCAAACCAAGAATGCAGGCTTCATACTCTGCCATATTGTTAGTACAGAAGAATCGAAGTTGTGCTGTTACCGGGAAATGTTGTCCCAATTCAGAGATAAGAACCGCACCTATTCCGACTCCTTTCATATTGACAGCTCCATCGAAAAATAACCTCCAACCTGGATCAACATCTATAATGACTTCATCGACACACAACACTTCTTCGTCAGGAAAATATGTCTTTAATGGCTCGTATTCTTCATTGATGGGATTCTCAGAAAGATGATCTGCCAAATCTTGGGTTTTCATGGTGGTTCGAATCACATATACAATGTCGAACTCGGTAAGCAATATTTGCCACTTTGCCAATCGACCTGTCGGCATAGGATTCTGAAAGATATACTTCAAAGGATCCAGGCAGGAGATGAGATAAGTAGTATAGGATGAGAGATAGTGCTTCAACTTCTGTGCTATCCAAGTTAGGGAACAACACGTCCTTTCAAGAAGAGTATACCGGGCCTCATATACGGTGAACTTCTTGCTAAGATAATAAATAGCCTGCTCCTTTTTGCCTGTGACATCATGTTGACCCAGGACACAACCGAAAGAATTGTCCATGACTGATAGATATAAGATCAAAGGCCTACCAGGCTCCGAGGGTACCAACACGGGCGGATTTGACAAATATCTCTTGATTCGATCAAACGCTTTCTGACATTCTTCAGTCCATTTTACCGCAACACTCTTTTTCAGCAACTAGAATATGGGCTCACAAGTGGTTGTGAGTTGAGCAATAAACCTGCTAATGTAGTTTAGTCTACCAAGAAAACTCATCACCTCCGTCCTATTCTTGGGCGGGGGAAAATCCTGAATGACTTTGATTTTCGAGGGATCCAATTCAATTCCCCGACGGCTGACCACAAAACCCAACAGCTTTCCAGACGGAACTCCAAATACACATTTTGCCGGGTTGAGTTTGAGATTATACCTGCAAAGCCTTTCAAAGAACTTTCTTAAATCTTTAACATGGTCTGCCTGACTTTTTGACTTAATAATCACATCATCCACGTAGACCTCAATCTCCTTATGCATCATATCATGAAACATAGTGGTCATGGCTCTCATGTATGTTGGTCCAGCATTCTTCAAACCGAACGGCATCACTCGATAACAATAAGTTCCCCTTGGTGTGATAAAAGATGTCTTCTCCGCGTCTTCATCATCCATAATGATCTGGTGATATACGGCATAGCAATCCACAAAAGAGGCAACCTCATGTTTAGCACAGTTGTCTAACAAAATATGGATGTTGGGCAGTGGAAAATCATCTTTTGGACTTGCTCTATTCAAATCACGGTAATCAACACACACTCGAATTTTGCCATCTTTCTTTGGTATGGGAACAACATTGGATAACCACACGGGATAACGAGACACTCGAATTACTTTGGCTTCAAGTTGTTTCATGATATTCTCTTTGATTTTAATACTTACATCGGTTTTAAACTTTCTCAACTTCTGTTTGACAGGGGGGAACGCGGGATTAGTTGGCAACTTGTGAGCCACTAATTTAGTGCTTAAACCGAGCATATCATCATAAGATCATGCAAAAACATCCTTATAATCAATTAATGCTTGAATCATTCCCTCTTTTAGCTGTGGCAAAGCATGTACACTGATTTTAGTTTCCCTAACATCTTCTTGATCCCCTAGATTTATTGGCTTAGTCTCATTCAAATTAGGATTCGGTTTGTCTTCAAATTGTTCCAACTCTTTGCTTATTTCTTCTAGTTCTTCTTCTTCATCATATTCTCCATCCTGCTTCATTACATCTTGATTACTTTGGATTTTAAGATCAGGCTGAAAATTCCGCATGCATGTCATGTCATTAGAATCAACATAAAAAGAACTGTGTAAGAAAAGAAAAACAAAATATATTAGACACAAAACAAAAGGGACATTACATTTCATTAAATAAAAAGATAGAAGGTTTTAAACACAGATGCCAACATAACATAAACAAACTAAAATCCGAATTACAACCCTGAAGTAACTCGAATAAACAGAAAGAAAAATAAAATAAACTACCAAAACTCCCTCCTGACGGGGAAAGGAGTGACTTCCCAATTATTGAGCCGGACAACTGGACCTATGAATTGCACGTCTGCCATACTGGTACCTTCTCCTACTTCGACCATATCAACTTCAATACAAAGGTTCTGGAAGTCATCAACCAATTCAAACTCAAATTCCACATGCTTCGTGACACCGCTCTTAACAAATGATTCACTGAGTAGTGGCATTGGGCGAGGGAGTGACCATATTTCCTTTTTCCTTCCCTTGGCTTTCTTCAGATCTTCAGCTGTAGGCTTAAATCCCAGACCAAACGTGCCCACGTTCTCACTCGAACATATGGGATGAACTATACCGTGCAGAGACGCTCCCAAACCCTTTCCTGGCTCAAATCCATATTTCCAAAGTTCACTCACCATCATGATAGAAGCAGAAGACAATTGTGGTCCCGATATAGCCTGCCATTCAAGGATACGATTCACTGGCTCTGTATCAAAAATTTGATAGACGAATGTCTCCTCTACGTTATTTTCTTCAATAAGAGACAAGGGAGAATCTTCGTAGGCTGAAAAATCTCCTTCACCATGAATAACTACTTCTTGCCTGTCATGCTCAAACTTAATCATTTGGTGCAGTGTAGATGCAACCGCCTTGGCCTTGTGGATCCATGGCCTTCCCAACAACAGATTGTAAGAGGAGTCTACATTCAATACTTGAAACTCTATGGCGAACTCAACAGGCCCTATGGTCAACACTATATCTATTTCGCCAATGGAATTTGATTTTGCACCATCGAAAGCCCTGACACATACATTGTTGGGCCTGATCCTCTCAGCACCAATATTCAGCTTTTGCAAAGTAGAAATAGGGCAAATATTTGCACCTGAACCTCTATCAATCATAACATGAGTGACATAGAAATCTTCATACTTCACTGTAATGTAAAGGCCCTGGTTATGCCCTGTACCTTCAACAGATAATTCATTGTCAAAAAAGCTGATCCGATTGACCTCAAAGATTTTTCCAACCATTTTCTCAAGCTGGTTGATTGTAATCTCCCTTGGAATATATGCTTCATTTAATAACTTCAGTAAAACATCACGATGCTCCTTGGAGTGCAACAACAAAGATAAAAGAGAAATTTGAGCATGGGTTTTCTTCAGCTGGTCTAATATTGAATACTCTGGCAATTTCATCTTTTTCAAAAATTCTTCGGCTTCTTCGGTGATAGGCTTTTTGATAGATGACGGTACACTCTCCGTTGGCTTGGACTTTCTTAAGCTTTCAGGCACGAAACATCTTCCTGACCTAGTCAAACCCCCTACCTCATCTACATCTTCCACTACTTCTTTCCTATGATAGGTCATCACGGTCCGCCCATAATTCCAGGGAATCCTTTTCGTATCAACTATCGGAGGTTGGGTCACCGGTTTGAGGACAATAGGCGCTGCCAGTGCTCCTTTCACCGTCAAGATAGGCTGACTCAGAGCTCCCACCACCGTCAACTTAGGTTTATCCTGACTTAAATCAACATACCTTCTGGCGCCCTGTACTGTGATCAGAGGTTTCTTTGTGCTTTCTTGGGCTTTATCTTCTCTCATTCCTTCCTGGCTCAATGACATTACTTTCAAAGACTCTGCTACATTCACCGATTTCTCCTCAATGGTCTGTATCTTGACAATAGGCTTATAACCCCTCGAATAATCCTTCCCGTCATATATCAATTCTAACATAGTGGCTTCAACATGGGTTGGCAATGGATTCTGGTTAATGTTTGGGCCTTCCGGGGCCTGGACCAGCATCTGATTTATGTCAATTAAATCTTGGACAACTCTCTTTAAATGCCAGCATTTCTCGATATCATGGACGGGCATATCAGAACAGTACGCACACCTTAAAGAATAATCGAGATTCCTCGGCGATGGATTTGAAAGCCTGCCTTGAATTGGGCTTAAAACCTTCAACTTTCTCAATCTATCAAACAAACTAGCATATGACTCCCCAATAGGTGTGAATTGATTTTTGACAGCCTTCTCTTTCCTATACTCGGGCCTAGGTTGAAAACTGGGTCTGGAAGGGTTTTGGTAATTTGGTGGAGCGAATGGGCAATTTTATGGAGCTTGCGCGCGCCACTGCGGGTAAGAAGGGGTTTGGGCATATGACTGCGCGCTATATACTGGGTACGGGGGTGGTGGAATGAAATATAAAGGGTTTCGTGGAGGGTAGTAATGGTGAGGAGGAATATATGGAGCTTGGGCGTAGACTTGGGCTTGGGATTGGGGATAGGGGCGAGGTGGTCTTTTGGGATAGGAATGGGTTCCAGCTACAATAGTCGCCACGTCCTCTTTCTTCTTTTTACCTCCAAATGCGCCAGATCCACCTTGAATCGCTTGTGTGGTGGCTTTTAATGCGGCAAAACTCACTATTTGGCCGGTCTTAATTCCGTCCTCTATCATCTCCCCCATCTTGAGGACTTCTATAAAAGATTTTCCCATTGCCGGAAGTAAATGCTGAAAATAGGTCTCATCTTGCGCCTGAATGAAAACTTCTACCAACTTAATTTCTTTCATTGGAGGCTTTACCCTAGCGGCCTGTTCACGCCACCTTATCGCGTATTCCCTAAAACCTTCAGTGCTCTTTTTATTCATGTTGACCAAGGATTTTTCATCCGGAATCAAGTCGATGTTGTACTGAAAATGTTGAACAAATTCAGAAGCCAAATCATCCCAGTTGTTCCATTTATCGATATCTCGATCGATGAACCATTCTGAGGCCAGATCTGAAAGACTCTCGCCAAAGAAGGCCATGAGCAGTTCTTCCTTTCCTCCTGCAGCCCTTAACTGGTTGTAATAACGTCTCAAGTGTGCAACGGGATCACCGTGTCCTGCATACTTCTCGAACTTAGGCATCTTAAATTCGGGGGGCAGGTTGATGTCTGGGAACATGCACAGATCTTTATAGGAAACACTTCTATAATCTCCGATTCCTTGCAAATTCCTCATAGCTTGTTCTAAACTTTTCAATTTCTGGGCTATGATATCCTGTTCCTCTGCTGCGACAGGTTTCTCCGTATCAAATAGAAATGCAGGCGGTTGAGTGTACCCATACGGTTCATTCATTTGCAAGGTAGGCCCGGGGCATAATACTGATTATCTGGAACCTTCAGTACTGGCTCACTGGCAGACCTAGGAAGCCTCATTCTGGGACGCACAACATATATGGGAGTTTCTTGTGGCGGCGGAGCCACAAATATCGGTCTGGTCGGTGGCGCTGGCTGAGCAGCGGGTCTTGATTGGGGAGCTGCCAAGGGCACACCAGAACTGCCAGGATAATAATGTTGCAGAGTGAATCCTGGCGCATACTCAGGTGACTCAGTAGGAGCAGAGAATTGCGCCTGAGAGAGCGGTGGGCAGTTAGAGATATTCCCAAGACCTTCAGGGAGCGGAGGAGGAGGCATTCCGCTGGCCCATGCCCGGTGTAAATCTATCAATTGTTTCCTGAGCCTTACTACCTCATCATTGTGTTCAGAACTTTCTTCCCTGTGATCCTGATCCGGGTCAATGAGCGAATTTTCAATCTCCCTACTAGCCATGGCGAGCTTTGCTTTGGATCTAGTGAAGTATGGGTGACTAGCCAGAGTGCTGCAAACCTACCACTGTTATCTGAAAGAACATGCTCATCAAAGACGACATCCGTTAGGATTAGGGCACACAACAAGCATGGGAATCACATTGGTAAAATTGTCCTAAATTCATGTTCATTTCTACCATCTTTTGAGGGTAGCGAGGTCATTTTAACATCATCCTGATTTTTGTCTACACTTTTTATTTTATTTTATTTTTTTATCTACACCTATTATTTTTTTTTGTCTCTCTTTTCTTCGTATCAATCTCTGTTCTTTTTCTCACGTTATCTACCTTTGTTTTATCATTCTTTATGGCTTTTGTTTTTCCTTAAAATAATGAAAAACAACGAAACAAAATGATTAGATCGAACCCAAAAGTAGGTTGCTTACGTATCATGTTGTACATGAATCAGATCTTGCGTAGTTCGGGCAGCTTATGCATAAACATCACACAATTGAAGTTTTTTTTTTTTAACAAGTAAACAAAAGAAAGACGTAACATCCTAACATTTCAATGAAAGACAACAAAACATACAACGAATTTAGGACCACTTTAAAACTAAACAACAAATACAAAACAACATTCTAAACCCCTAACGACATGCGTGCAATAAAAACCCGAATATCAAAAACAATTTGACTCCGACTTAACACAGACACCAACCTACAATGACAGAAACATAAAAAACTTAAAACTACATAAAGATAAGACATGCTCTTTCAAACTGGTGCTCTGTGTGATGACCCTGGTTGAGATGGACCTGCCTCTGAAGTTCTCTTTCTCCCATTTAAACTTTGTAGCATATCCTGTAAAGACACCCTGATATTAGGGAAGAAGCTTCGGGCCCGTATTCCTGCCTCATGAGGAGAGCACTTGGAAAGATTATTCTGACACCTTTCTACCGTCTTGAACAAATCTGCTAACTGAACTCTCAGTGTTTCCACTTTGGACCCTACACTTTTATCCTGATGGTCGTCTACTATGCATTCTTCCTGTATTCTCTCTCTAAGCTGCGCTGGTAAGGGTTGACTGATACCCTGAGGGATAGATTGAAGCCATACCCCATATCCCTGAGTGTACCCCGGATTATCCAAACTTTCTTTGAGTGTGTCCACACCTAGCTTTGTTGCATACTTCCAAAACTGCTCGTACTTGCTCTCACCTAAGGCTTGGTCCTTGAAGTACTCAACATTCTTCAGAAGATCCACTGCTGGTGGCACATCCTGCAGCCTACCCAACTGGCGCATTACCCTAGAAGGACTGTATGGTCTAGTGAAATTGAGCCCTAACATAACTAAAGGGAGTTGTGTCTGACAACCCAACAAGATTGTCTTTAATCGAAGCCACAGATAAGTCCACAAAATGTTATCCCCGGTTCTTGACTCAAGAAATTCAATCCAAGTCTCGACTCCCACGGGTAGCGAGAATTTATCCAAACGCAACCTGGAGTCCATGGATTTCACTCGATTGGGAATACAACGATCTACCACGTCTGTTCTAACTAAAGAAGGCGCATGAAAATGCTCCATCATCCATAACTGCAATATCAGGTTACTGCCCTAAAAAAATCTCATCCCCCCCTTCACTTCGGTTAAAGCCTTATATATTTCTGTTAAGATCATGGGTATGAGAGTGAACCTGCTATTTTGATTAATGCCCTTGTCGTTTTGATCCTTATGAAATAGGGCCATCACCACAGATTGAAAACGGGTATTAATACATCTTTATTCTAGTGGAAACACTAAAATGCCTAACAAAGCGAGGGTGAAGAATTCAAGACGCTTTCTCTCCCACTTCTCCTTAGTCATATGAAATTCATCCCAAAAACAATCAAAACCTTCCGAGGGCCCGAATCTAGCGAACAAAAAAATCTAAGGAAACCCACGAATCACTTAAACAAACCAAACGCATACCCTTACTTTTTAAACCACAAGACTGCAAAAATCTCACGCCAGTATGATTTCGTGCTAGGATCATATCCTTCTCGATATAGGGCAAATGCAACAAACCGGATATTTCTGCCAAAGTAGGAGTCATTTCACATTCCCCAAACCTGAACACCAAACTACTTGGATCACAAAAGGTCAACAAAACCTCTATTAAATCTGGACGAGGGGTAACATGCAGAAGTTCCGTAAGATCACCTAATATTTTAATCAGTTTCTGCTGATCAACATAGTTAAACATTTCCCACCACTTGATTAACTTTTAGGGCACCTTGACAACCATCAGAACTCTAGACTTGGTGGACAAATCCATCCTGTAATAACACATAAGACACTATCTCAAAAATTCGACAGGAGTAGAAGATTCCCAACCCTTGGGATTTTTGACGCAAGCACATGTCGATGGGACAGACCACATTCATGACTCCAATTTGCCGAACAGAAGTACTGAGCGAAATCAGTCTACTTGGCAAACAACTCTAAATTACGGGGCGAGAGATCTAGGCTAATAATAAGACAAAGGCCAACACAAAGAATACCGGACCCACCGAGGGTTGCCTACGTATCCCAGCCCGAGGGAAGGGAATCAGGTATGCGTAGTTCATTCAGATTGGACAATTAATGATTAACTAATAAATTGACCCTAACTTAAGAGACACAACAAAAAACAAACGAATAAAAACTTTTTGGATTTTCAACTAGACACTTTAACTAAGACTGACACCATCAATTATAAAAATCTTTTTGGTATTTTTGCTTTTGACAAATAAGTAGAAAAGACAAACAAAACCTCCTTTTTTTTTTTTTTGAGCTACGGTATTTTAAGAAGACAAATGCAAAACGTAAAAAAAATCTTTTTGAGTTTTTGGATCGTGAAGAACAAAAGCCATAATGAACTCTAAAATAAACTACGACCTTCCTTTTGATTCATTCTTTTCGACTCACTTTTTTTTTTTTATTTTTTTTTTTTTGTTTTTTATCTACGCACCTTACTCCTAACAAATTTTTTTTTTTCAAATCAGTCCGTCAAATGACCACGTTACCCTTAAAGATGCAACAGTTAGCACGTAGGGATGATTTAGAGGCGAGTCTCCTACAAATGGCCATGTGGGTCCCACTAGGTTTCCGCATGATGCACCTAAGCATGACCTAAAGGCTGACCTACGTTGTGGTTCACTAACAAGGCTGTTCGGGGGAGCGTATGGTCGATAGTGGCTGCTTTGCTTTCCACTTACTCCATAACACCGACGGCTCCCCCCCTAAAATAAGGGTGACTCAACTAGAGGTCGTGTACAACACGTGTACTACGGACTTGTTGCAGAAAGAAGGCCGGGGGGCAGACTCATGATGACAGATATAAAGCGGTAACACATAGGATAAATACTATAAACAAAGAGCACGAAAACGCACAAAAGTGAAAACAATAACACAAACAATAATAACAAACAATGCTTATACACTCGTAATGCCAGACAAAGCCGATACGACTCAAAAATAAGCTCGAATTCTGAAATAGATCCCCAATAGAGTCGCCAGAAGCTGTCACACCCCTTTTTTACGTACTCCAAAAGAAGGGATTTAGTTTTAAAGGTCGAAAGAGTTTTATTATTTAAGTGACAAGAAATGAAAATTTGTTTCGGAAAAGGATTATTTATATTTTTTATTCAGAGTCGACACTTGGCATAATCCGGTGTGCCAAGTCACCTTTGGAAAATCCTTTTCGAAACCATTTGACTCTTAAACTGGCTTGCGAACAGAGATTCCGGCTAAGGAATTCTGTTGACCGAGGGGAAGGTGTTAGGCACCCCTCGATCCCGTGGTTCAACTACGGTCGCTTGGTAGAGTGTATCAACTATTTTGGCATTACGAAATGTATAAACCAGACAAAAAGCACGCAAAATAATCAGACAAAACAAGACAATCCGAAATGTAAAGTCCAGTCCAATTATTACAACCCGAAATAAAAGAGACTGAAAGTAAACCTACGCTAATCCTAAACGGATGCTCTACCCGACGCCTCGAGCCTTCACCACGAACATCCTCTGGGTACATGACACCTCGGGGCATTCCCCGGTGAATAAATATATACAGATACTTCGGGGCATCCCCCGGCCAAATTATACAATTGAATTAAGTACGATAAACTAGAAAGAAACATTCACCCGCACATTCCAACATTCAACCAAAACGTCAATCTTAAATTCTTGCCTACCCGAACCTATATTGCCTATCCATTTCAACATGGCATAAATCTATCACATTTCACTTGTACCGAATGGAGCAAAAAAAGACAACAAACCAACATTAATCTACGTTCAACTTTTATCAATTCCCAAACCCCCGCTAGCTTCGTTTTTACCAATTATACCAAAATTACTCCAATTCGTTTCATATATCATCAAAAAAAAACACCGTGAGCACAAAAATCATGACATCATAACGTCGATAAAACTCACCAACTACGATCACATTACACACAATCACAACAATTAAACACATTTTAGGCAATAACAAGAATATAGAGTTGAGGGATGGACCTTAAACAGCTCTTTGACCCATATTATTCGACGAGATAAAGAAAACCCGCCTCCGACAACCTCGACTTAAACTCCAACGACAAATCTGTCCAACTCGGTATTTGAGAAATTGAAACCCGAAATTCGATTCAAATAACTAATTCGTAAAGCAACTGAAAATATTCAATATACGCCCGAGACCGATCCTAACCGACAGAACTGACCCGAACAAACCAACGAGTACCAGGACTGGGATTTCAGAGGAAAGGAAAATAATGGAAAACTCACGATATCGGAGCTCCGGTGAGCTTGGCGGCAGGACGACGGTCGACCGATTGGGAGTGGTGGCGGTGGAGACGGTAGAGGAAGCTAAAGTGGAGGGAGATGGCGTGCTGGCTGGTTTCTCGGGTGGAAGGCTGTGAGTTTGCAATGGTAGCGACGCTGGTTTGCTGGTTGGATTCTCGCCGGAGCGGGGGATGGGAGAGGAGCTGGCTATGGCGATGGTGGGCTAGCCGTCGTCGTTGTGGTTGAAGCGACGGCGGCGTCTCGCCGGAGAGGATAGAGGCAGAGAGAGAGATCGTAGACTGAGAGAGAGCTAGCTGATGGCGTGGCGGTCGAAGGAGAGGGGAAGTGAAGCTAGCCGGTGCTGAGCTGGCCAGCGTCAGCCATGGATGCAGATGGAGAGGAGAGGAGAAGTGTAGAGAGAGAAGAAAGAGAGAGAGGGATTTCGGCCCTTTTTTTTGGTTTTTTGATCGTGCCTTTTTTTTTTGTATGCTCAGGTCCCCCCTTTGTTTTTATGTGTATGTGTGTATATATGAGGTGAGGGTGGGGTAGTGGTGAGGTAGGTGGGGTTACGTGGGGTAGGGGGTAGGGTGTGAGGTATTTCTTTTTGGTTGGATGAGATAAGGGTTAGGTGTTGTTTTTTTATTGGGTGGGTTGTTAGAATATTAGGATAAAACAAAAGTAGTTAGGGGTTGTTATTTTTGTCATTTTGTGGAGGGATTATCACATGGGTGAGGGTACACGGTAGGATAGGGTAAACAATAGGTAAAAACGATATTGGGGAGGGACGAAATTAGGTGTCTACACGTGGTGCCCGATCCAACACAAATATAAACGTACCGGCGTGGTACCCGATCCAACATATATATAAACGTACCGGCGTGGTACCCGATCCAACATAAATATAAAAAAGTATTATCAATATCAATTTACACAACCTCACAGCATACAACACAATGTACCAAGTTTACAAGTACACTTAAAGTCATAAGACAATTCCATCAAGTCAATTTTCAATAAACATTTATACACGAATCAACAATCCAAACATCAACAATTTCAAGGACGTCCGAATACCAATCCACAAGTATCTAATTTAGGAGCATACACACAATTAAGTCGAGTCTAAACTTCAATTAAACCGTAACCTACCTCAACCGAAGAAACCGAATATTACTAGTCCACAAGTGCCTTGCGCATCCTCGAAATTTTGAAACATTCAAATCGGTTCAAGTATGTAATCCTACTAGAAACAGTAGCGAAATACCATTTAATAACATAGAAATCCTTAGCATACTACTGTTCCACCTTTAACCTAATCATTAGAGCCATTATTATTTAATTATATTAAGTAACCATTACCTACTTTAATTTTCATAACTTACAGAAGCACGTACTAATGTACTAGACAATAGAATTCAACTGTTCCTTATCATTATAGCCTAAAATAAGAATTTATAATTTTAACACTAATGCCCAATGATGAGGACATGATTGCCTCATCATTGCCTTGTTCGCTAAATCAATATGAACAAAAAAATCACCAATAACATCCAACTGACTTTGAGGGAATTATCTTTACTCCTTGTATGCAATTAAAGTAGAGTTCTCACCTGAAATCAACATGAAATCGTTGCAGCCTCAAAATCGCAGTCTAAGTTTCTCAAAGAATTTCCTTGTGGTTCAGTTGTTGTTGTTATACAGAGAAGTTAAACCTATTGAAAATATTAACACACCCAATCAAGATTTTCTTGACCAAAGATCTACTGTGATCAAGCTTAAATTTGTTAAAACTCAATAATCTAACTAATGACTTAAATTAACTTCAAACACCTATAAAACTGGTACTACCCATCCCATGAGTCATAATTCACATATACAAACTACGGGAAAAGCTAAAATATGGGAGATGAGAAAATTTCATAAACGACTGGGAGAGTCGTTACATTTTGCAATATCACTTCTAATTAGTTGTTGTGAGTCACTAAGACATGTCTGCTTCGTTGCTTTAATCATGACTTTACTATATCACCCATAATTAATTACTATGGTCATTTAAGCATTATGCCACTTAAATTGGAATAAAAGAAAAAGTATTATAAATCACAATAATTTAAAAGTTAAATTATTTTAAAAATGTAATTGACTATCAATGTCACAAAAGTTTGAACAAGAAAAGGGATATATACTATTTGAAAATTACATAAAAGGTATTATAACTTACAATAGTTAACCGTTTAAAATATCTATAAAATAATTGGTTATATAATTTTAAAAAATACGTATATATTATAAATTATAATAATTAAAATAAATTTAAAAAATATTTGTTGTGCCCGTGACTTGCACGGCTTATTAGCAACTAGTTCATTAATATAAAGTAATAATGTCAAATGTAGTAGCTTCCTGTATTGTTTCTTAATTGGAGAAATAAAAATAAGTCAATCGTTTTAAAGATTTTATTCTCTTTATTTGATACCGCTTTTTTTTTTTTAGCGTTTATTCTTGAGCTGAGGGGTCTATCAAAAATATTCTTTCTATTTCTAAGATAGTAATATGACATGCGCATATTCTATCCTTATCGGACACCACTTTGTGAGATTACACTGAGTATGTTGTTATTATTGTTATTCGATGGCCTTTTTTATTTTTCATTTTTATCCGTCTTATGTCTCGATTAATTTAAATTAACACTGTATAAAACCTATTAAAGTAGGAAACACTCTTTGTTAAGAACTTTTTCATTCTTAAAATTTGAATTCGTATTCAAGACCTTTGAGTAAGAGGGGAAAAATTCTATTTATTTGCTAGGAGTGTCGGGTGGGTGAGTTGAGCCAAATGGGACTGCATCAAATGGATTGAATTAATAATGAGATCGGTCATTAATCCATTTAAAGCTATATGAGGTTAATAGTCCAGATTAATAAATGGTCTGGATCATTAACTCATTTAAAAGTTACATGGGCTATGGACTGGATTAATAAATTGGATCAAATAAATAACACAAGCACTTGTAGAAGTTACATGTGCTAAACGAGTTAAATGAATTGAATTAATTATTAACTAATTTTAAGAGTTACTTGGGTCGAACGAACTGAGTTAATAAATAGATCGAATGATTAACACACTTATAGAAGTTAGTACATGTGCTAAACAGTCCGACTTAATAAATAAACTGGATTAGTAACTAACTCATTAAACCGTTGCTTGAGCTGAATGGGTTGGGCTAACAAATGAATCGGATGATTAACACACTTATACAAGTTACGTGTGCTAAACAGTACGAGTTAACAAATGAGTTAAATCAGTTATTAACTCATTTAACAGTTAAATAGGTTGAACGAGCTAGATTAATAAATGGATCAGATGATTAACACACTTATAGAAGTTACATGCGCTAAATAGTCTGAGTTAATAATGGATCGGATTGTTAACTCATTTAAAAGTTACTTGGACTGTATGAGCTGGGTGAATAAATGGACAGAAAGACAAACATACTTATAAAAGTTACATGCGCTAAATAGCCGAGTTAAATGAATCTGATTAGTTATTAACTCATTTAAAAGTTGATTGGGCTGAAAGAGCTGGATTAAAACAGACTGAATAATATATCATAGTCCAATCCGCCTGACTCTTATTAAATTTTAATTTTCTTATTTGTTATACTTATAATTTATTTAATTACATATGTTTTATAGCTACTAGTTTTGTCGCACGTGCTTCGCACATGTAACGTTTGATTATTTAAAGTTGATTTTATTTATTACGGAGATTTTTAATGAAGTGTAAAAGTTTAAATCACTTTTCAAAGATATATATATATATATATTTGTATATATATATATACATATATATATATATATATATATAGCTATACATATATATATACATATATATGTGTGTGTGTATATGTATATATACATATATATATATGATACCAAACGGTATCTACGAGCACAAAACAGTCCACACACAAACAATAACAACCCACATTCACCCGCGACAACAAGACACAAACGGTACGAGAAACAAACACAAACTTAAAGCGATAAAGAAGATAGTTAACTTGACACAAGGAGAACACGTAATGTAGAAACTAAAGAGTATATTAAACTCTAATACCTCTACAAAACACGTTAACAAGCACCAAGTTCTTACGGTGGCCGCCAAGGGAATCAACTCACCTCAAGATCCACCGTTTTTAAGCAAAAAATAATATTGAATTTTCCAAGCCCTAAACTACAATGGCTAATCCAAGCCCTAACTAAGAAATACACTAAAGTGGTCTACTCTCAAGAAAGAGGATTTTTAATGTTTCATACAGTCATCCTTCATAAACTAATGAGAGAAGACCTAAAAAGTCCTACTTATAGTATATTACAAAAGAAGACAAAAAGACCACTTTTTCCTTAATGAGAGGGGCTGCCATGGTGTGTAAATACACCATGTGCAATGACCAAAATTGTAACACCCCATATTCAAGTACGTGTATTGGCGTATTCAAGTACGTGTATTGGTCTTATTTATATGGAATTAATTTTTTTATTTTATTTATACCGGAATTTGCCCGTCGATGGTTCCATGCGAAGGTTATTGAATAAGCTTTCCAACGATATAAAGATTTCCAAAAACGGATAGGTTTCAGATATAATCGAGCACGTTCGAAACTATAAAACGGTGGCCGGGATATTTGGGAAGAGTAAATGTGCATGAAAATTTCCTGCACACAAACTACTGAGGCCAGCCGAATTTTTAGGGTTAACTTCAAACGACCATAACTCCTTGTATAGGACAAACTGGGTGGCCTAGTTTATATGAAATGAAAGCCCTTTGAATTATCCTTCCAACGATACCAATTTCACTTAAATCCGATATCGGAGCAAAGAATTATGGTCGATCTACTTTAGCTTATCAAAACAGTCCACCAAAGGACAGATTTGACATTATTTAAATTTTAAAGGCATTTTGGTCATTTCCTATTATATTATGGACGGGAATATGTGTATATATACATGTATATGAGTTCAAAAACTCATTTTCATCATCAATCATTGAGAAAGAACAAACTCTAGCCAAATTTGATCTTTAAATTACTTTTGATTCAACCGTAGAAATTCCAAAGTAATCCGATAACTGCGTTTGTCATCTCGAGAGCTTCGAACGACACCTATTATTTGTGCAAACAGGATTGCATAATTAAGAGGTGAATTCTAAGGTATGAATATTGTTTGCCTTTGTTCTTTTCCATATGTATATGTGTGATAGAGGATTATATGTATTGGTTGTTATTGAAAGGTGATGGAAATAGGGTTATGGACTATTTTGCATGGTTTGGTTGTATTGAATTGTGGAAGGTGGATATGGTAATTGAGTTATGGAAGGTGGATATGGTGATATACTATTGAATTGATGATTATTTATGTCTATGGCTCAATTTGGTTTAATGGATTGGTTGGAAGGATAAATGAATCCAAACTTGATATTGGAGGATGTTGTATGAATATGCATGGCATGTGAATGTAATTGGAGTATAAGAGGGTTAAAGTGACACCCTTTATGGTGTAATTAAGGCTTACTACTTAACCACTAGTTTGGTGAATTCAAATAATTGAATTGTGACGTTTGGTTGCTAATACTAGATTGCTATATATGTTCATTGTAGATAAGTAATCCGAAAAGACGGGAAGTCCATTTGGGACAAGTATTGAAGGTTGACAGTCAGGTATGTAAAGCATACTCTATACCATATCTTTGGCATGAAAGCGAACAATTGTTCTATTAAGAAAGTTTTCAAAGTTATTCAATAACATGTGATCCATAATGGTTTTGTATGATGTCCTACGTTACCAATGAACTTGTTTCCACCCTACAAGATGTCAAGACATTCCAATACTTACTTTTTTTCCAAATCTTAGATGTTATTGCACTAATGAATGTCAGAAGGTATTCGGTTACTCAAACAAGATCCATGTGCTATTAATGACTCTGAAACGTTTCATTGATATACCAATAAGTTCCTACTTCATTGTTATGGCATTGATGACTCCAAAACACTTCATTGATGTGCCAATGAGTTCTTACTTCATTGTTATTGCATTGATGGTCTATTTATATGTCTCTTATTGATGTATCATTATTTCAAAGTATCAAAAATGCGGTGGCGACCGAAATAACAATCTCAAAGATTAATTGAACTAAGTGATGGAAGTTCTCTCTTATCGGGTGGTATCCCAGGGGCATAAGCCTATCATGGGTCGATCCCTATTTATGTGTTTATGGGTGGTATCCCAGGGGCATAAGCCTATCATGGGTCGATCCCAGTTGATATGTACTGGAGGCAGCCTAATGGTCATAGTACAGTACAGTAATGATTACAAAGATGATAAGAACGAAGGTAAAGTGATTGAATAAATACAATGTACAAGTTGTCACAAGTTCTAGTAAGTGTGGTCCACTCCTATTACGATTTATTCACTTGTTTCTGATTTCTATTGAGCTCTTATATCATATGTGATTATCTACAGCTTTACATACTCAGTACATATTTCGTACTGACGTCCCCCACGGGGGACCTGCATTTCATGCTGCAGGCACAGGTACCTCAGCTCATACACCGCACAAGTAGGAGCCAGGATATCCAGCTGCTTTTGGTGAGCTCCAGTTTGCTTCGGGGCTTTTCGTGTCATATCCAGTCACTTTTGGTATTGTATAAAAGTTAGTTATATGGCGGGGTGTGTCCCGACCTTAGTTAAACTCTGTGTATGGTCTAGAGGCTTTGTAGACCAAATGTACAGTCAAGGTGGTGTTTTGTTAATAGACGTGATGGCTCCAACGGCCAAGTATTGTATATACATATATATGTGTGCTCGATCTTATACAAGTGATTATTTCCTTTTATATGCAACATGATGCTGTCCGAATTTTGGGTTGTCATAGAGGTATGCATGGGAAGTATAAGGTTATGAGCTGGTTCTCCCAGGCCTCCTCGGTTACGGGTGTCAGCCCGCCCCAATAGGATTTGAGGCATGACAAAAATACCCTTAATGAAGGGTCTTCCAAGGTGTGTTGGAGTTGAATGAATGACGCCTCTTCAATGCTCTCAAAATCGAGGATGGTTTATACTTCAAGGCTTGTGGTTCTCAGGTTAACAACATTGTAATCATCCAAGCAACCTTTCACACGTGGGATTGCTTTAAGTCATGCTCAAAACAGGCCTTCCTTTCATATCCTTGTGCTCTCGGTGTGACCAAGTCTTGAGCCTTTAGGTGTTGGCGTCCAAAGATGTCATCAAAAGCTAAGGTGGCCATTTGACCTGTATCATCCTCCCCTCCTTGAAAAGGATTTGACCTCGAATTCATACCTTGCAAAATAAGAAAAAGGACAAACAAGCACAACTTCCTCATGGCATGAGGGTTTGAGTTAGCACAATAATAAACATCATCATGCCAATATAACCATGCATCTGTTTGTTAGTAACGAAAAGCTTAGCAAAAACATCACAAAGGGCATGGCTATGAAAAGTATCAAGAGATAAATAAACTACAAAGGAATCAATAGTATCCCGAAGTCCCAAAGGTAAGGCTACCTGTAACTTAGGGACCATAAAGCACAATTATTTTACTACCCCTTCAAGTGACCTCATCAAAAGTGGTGCCACTATTGGTCTTAAAGTCCACTAAACACACATGGCATAGTCATTAGAACAAGTGGACCAACCAACAGGTTTCCTACCTCTACATAATACAAATCCAAAACTAGCATAGATGTCATCATAGGCAAAGAGGTAGTATAGGAAAGAACCAAGTGTAAAGGTATACATGGGTGAAGATAAAGCATTTAAGCACATACACATTCTTTCCTTCAAGCAAATAGGCAACTTGGCATCCTCAAGTTGGTATTCATGCAATGTAAGCACAAGTGTTTCAATCAAGGATGCAAATTTAGAAACATTACCCCAAAGAGTAAATGGCACCTTTGCCCTCAGATTTTCAAGAAGGACTACACATTCTTTACCCTTAAGGGTACTCTCATCTTTCAAAAAGAGATTTCCATCTTTATGAGGAATGTTGTCACACCATAGTGGATTAGCATATCGGCTATAGACTTCAAGGCAATCTATACCATTATTTTCTCCATTAGGTTCCTTAGGAGTGTGTATATCATCTTCAAATAAGACATTATACCTAAAGAGAGAATGATCTATATCACGGGAAAATTTGGAACTAGAAAGTTCCTCACTCTCTAAAAGATCAATATCAAGATTTAAAGAGGTTTCAAGCATAAGATTGTCCCAAGAATACCTCTCGGGTTCACTCCCACTTTGTTGACCAACATTTTTAAGTATTTCACTCACTTGAATTCTATTAATCACATCACACATATACTCAGGTGGTGGACAAGTTTCACAAATAAGTTGGTCAAGACAATTTTCATACAACGATGTACTTTCATTCAACGCAATAGCTTCAACACTAAGTGGACACAAGTCAATCTTACAAGAAGAGTCAACTCGGTCATCTATAGGATCAACTAGTGTATCCACTCGCACAACATGTACATCATCTACAAGTGACAAAGAATCAATATACTCACATGTAGGTAGGCTATTACTCACACTCAACAACTTATTAGCCACATGAACAACATTCACATGCACCAAAGTGTAAGATTTTAGCTATTTTACCTTGACGTTCATGAGTATGTTCATCTTTACCTCAGTGTGAAAGTCCATCACAAGCTTAGGCAACAACTTTCTTCGGGAATCTCTCATCGCAAGTTATTTGGACAATTGGATTTTGAGGGAAGAGTTTGGGTAACAATTGGCGTATAATTTCAATGTGCCATTGCATATCTTCAAGATCGTCGATGCGATCACACGTGGCCTTGAAATTATGGGCAGCCTTGGTACCTAACAAAAAAAAGAAAGACAACAACAAACAAAAGAAAACAAACAAGATTAGTAGTAAAAACTCCTCACCAACACTCGTATACACTCACTTTTGTGATTCTAACAATTGGAGCGGTGAATATTGAAAGTTGCTTATACTCCGATAGTCAATAAGATGTCAATCCTACTTGGAGGCCGGAATGAATTCTTTTTTTTGATTGACTCAAGACACAAAATAAAATTCACTTACGAACTTGAAATAAAGAATTTACTAGGAGTTACAAACGAGAAAAGCACATAAAAATTAAGACACGAAAGAAACGTATTCAAAAACTAATTTACAACTTAGTGGATATTTACTAGTTGCCAATTACTATAAGAATAAAAAAAAATGAAACTAAAAATAAACAATAAGAAAATAAGAATCCAAGATTTTGTGCCCTAAGTTTCGGTATTGAACAAAAATTGGTGATGTGGCGGTCTAGGATTGGTTGCTGTTTTTGAAAGGTTCTTATTTTTCCAACTTTGAAATTTTGGTTCAATTGTCAATTCTTGAAGAAGTGTATTTCGGCCTTGGAGAAGAAAAATATCAATATTGGAGCCCTTTTTTCACATTCATAAAGGTTTGACTTGTCATACACTTTTTGGGCAAGACACCTTTTTGAAGGGTTGGTGGCCCTTTCCTCTTTTGGACACCTAGAAAAGTGTTCTTTCCCTCTTTTGGTACCAAGTTTTTTGTAGATCTTTTTGTCCCCCTTCCGTTTTGGTAGGTCTTTGAGATTTGTTTTCAAGACTAACAAAGGCCTCACTTCTTTTTACTTAGCTTTTGGATCAAACAACACTATTGAAGAGCCTTTTTGCAACTAGACACGAAGATAGTCTAGAACAACAAGAACTTTCAATAGAAGTTTGAAAACCTAGCCTCACGTTGAACCTACAACAATCAACAACACCTTTTTTCAAGCTTAAAACCCACAAAAAATACCAAAAACACGAGCTCAAACCACACCTTCAAGTTTTGGTCTACACAACAACACCAACAATGTTCAAGTTCTTGAAACCGTAACAACAATGTTCAAGCTCAACTTGGATCTAGACTCAAGGGTGTTAGTGAAGACAAAACTAACACTTAGAAACAACAAAGACAAGCAAAACACACCTAGATCTAGACACAAATCTCGGCCAAAACAACAACAACAAGAAGAACACAATTTCGGCCAAAAACACAAAAAAATAGATAGATTTGCCTCTTTTTGATTTTTCAGTTTTCTAAAACTTTTTTTTTATTTTCAAGTTTAAGAGCCCAAGATTGATCTTGTGGGAACAAGATCAAGCCATACTCTGATACCAAATGATACCAAACGATATCTACAAGCACAAAATAGTCCACACACAAATAATAACAACCCACTTTCACCCGTGACAACAGGACACAAACGGTACAAGAAACAAACACAAACTTAAAGCGATAAAGAAGATAGTTAACTTGACACAAGGAGAACACGTAATGTATCAACTAAAGAGTATATTAAACTCTTAAACCTCTATAAAATAGTTAACAAGCACCAAGTTCTTACGGTGACCGCCAAGGAAATTAACTCACCTCAAGTCCACCATTTCCAAGCAAAGAACAATATTGGCTTTTCCAAGCCCTAAACTACAATGGCTAATCCAAACCCTAACTAAGAAATAAACTAAGGTGGTCTACTCTCAAGAGAGAGGATTTTCAATGTTTCATACATTCATCATTCATAAACTAATGAGAGAAGACCTAAAAAGTCCTACTTATAGTATATTACAAAAGAAGACAAAAAGAACACTTTGTCCTTAATGAGAGGGGCTGCCATGGTGTGTAAATACACCATGTGCAATGTCCAAAATACCCTTAATGAAGGGGCTGCCAAGATGTGTTGGAGTTGAATGAATGGCGCCTCTTCAATGCTCTCAAAATCGAGGATGGTTTATACTTCAAGGCTTGTGGTTCTCAGGTTAACAACAATGTAAGCATCCAAGCAACCTTCCACGCGCGGGATTGCTTTAAGTCATGCTCAAAATGGGTGACCAAGTCTTGAGCCTTTAGGTGTTGGCCTCCAAAGATGTCATCAAAAGCTAAGGTGACTTTTTGACTTGTATTAATATATGTGAGTGTGTGTGTATGTGTTCAGCCGCACATGCCTTGCACATGTAACGTTTGATTATATAAAGTTAAATGATTTTATTTATTGTGTAAAAATTTAAATCACTTTTTAAAGATTTTTCACACTTTAATCTAATAATGTAAACATAAACAAATTTCTTAGTGTAAGCACATAAATGTAAACATAAATATTTATTAGGAGTGCTTTTTGGAAATTATTAAAGTATAATTAAAAATAAATTACAAGGAAGAGAATTTTTTTTTTTTAAAAAGAAAAAACTAATAAGAATTCTCTTGCGCACTTGGCTATTTCCTTTTTTTAGTGGTTGAACTTGAGATTATTCTTGATTTAAATTTTGTATTGGGTCTTGAATTTATTTTTCAATTAAATTAATCTCCAAATATTAGTAGGTCTCTAGATAAAAAAAACCAAAGTGTACAATTCTGCCATCCTAATTAGCAAATTATAAGACA
The DNA here is from genome assembly GCA_030864215.1 of Capsicum pubescens. NCBI lineage: Eukaryota > Viridiplantae > Streptophyta > Magnoliopsida > Solanales > Solanaceae > Capsicum > Capsicum pubescens. The sequence continues at coordinate 26,219,517 of CM061549.1, read as the reverse complement.
AAGTTCATGAAATTCTGAACGTTTTTCTTTTTCTTTCTTCGTAGAAGCATTCTATTAGGATTTGTTGGGATTCTCAGGTCATACGTTTTCATAGACATAATCAATAGTTGATAATAAATTCTCCCTTATTAAAAAATTTCCATGTTTCACTTTCATTACAGGGAAATAAATAAAAAATAATAGAACTGTTTGAAGATATAGTAAGTAGTATGTGAAACATTGTTTGACGTGAGACACACGTGCATCGCACATCCGGTAAAACTAGTACAATTGAATAATCAAAAAACTGATATAATAATGACTTTTTGAAAATAATTGATTAATACCAAACCACAAACATCTATCAAATCTTTCATGAGAAAATGAATTGTTAAAGATTCAAATTTCAAGAGAAAATCTGAGTTAAGACTATATAATTTGATTTAGATTTTATATAATAAAGTCAGTTATGACATGCATAAAATAAAACTCAATCCTCTATTTGTCTTTTTCTACATAAAAAAATAAATACAGATTTTCTTAAATAAATAATTAAAAATTCAAAAATTCAAAATTTATGCATAATACCTTGTACTCTATGCATCAAGAATTTTACTTCTATTTAATCAAAAAAGAAAATAAAAATCATAATGATTTTATATTTAATGGATCTTACCATTTTTTATACTGGCAAAGAATGTGAGTTATTTCTTGTCATTTTCTTTATTACATATTTATTATCAACTTAGTTTGAATCGTTTGATTAAATGAAAAACTGACTTGCTTAGTTAGCTGGTTATATCAGTAACTAGTTAACCAGGTAACCAATCATCATTTTCTCCTATATATTCCCCACTCTTCTGGTTCATCCTTCTCATTGTAAAAAAAATCAAGGTTAAAAAAAGTGGTTATGTTTTCCAAAATGAATGAGGAATTAGCCCTTCAAGAAGCTACTTCGATCGAGTTGAAAATATGGAGCATTTGATCAAGTTGGTAGCTTATGAACCAGTGGTTCAGGTAGATTGTCGTGAGATAATTGATTTTGCTGTTGCAAAGTTGAAGAAGGCGAATTCTACGGTGGGATGGACAGGTCATGCTAGTTCCGTTGTGATCCAGTTCAGGCTCAGAATGAGGCTGAATCTCAGGCTTAGGTTGTTCAGGCTCAGAATGAGGCTGAATCTCAGGCTCGGGCTAAAGTTCAGGTTCATGATTCCTTGACTTTTCTATCTCTCTCCGTATGGTTATATGGAGAAAGAGAGAGTACTTGCACCAGTGCTGCTATCAGTAGTGGCGCCTGTGGCGGCGTTAGTGCAGACAGGCTTAATGCTTGGGTTTAGGAAGTCAAACGTTAATGTTGTTGTTGCTGGTGGTGTTAGTGGTGGTGCTATTGTTGGTGATATCAAATGGAAGGATGCTTTTGGTAGCATGAAGAATGGTATAAGTTCTTCTTCCTTCCTTTAGTCTACTACAGGAGAAGGGAGTAGAAGTATCTCGAGTGTTGCTCTTCCTTCTTCTTCCATTCTGTTGCATCTGATGGCACAAACTATTTCCGCAAGATAACAGCCATCTACCACCAGAAAAAATGCCGTGAGCAAGAACAATCTAGTGATAGTTCTGGCAAAATAAGGTTAGTTTTTCTATCTTTCATTGATGCTACTCTGTTTGACATTTATTTATGTTTCTAAAAAACCTAGGAATGCTTACAGTAGATTTTTGTGATTGGAACTTTTTATAAATTTTGCGTATGACAAAAGTTTTAGTTATCATATAACCCTTTTTTTCTTTGAAAATCTCAAAATGACATATAGTTGCTAGTTACCAGATGTGTATTGTGTAAATTTACTCATGTATAATGTAACATCCCGTATTTCCCTAGCATAATCTAAGTTACAATACATGAGTATTCATATATGAATTTTTTGAAACACTCATTATTTTTCAGTTTAGAGCCTACCATTGCGTAGAAAATTCAATTAACTTTCCAACAATATAAAATTTACCCAAATTCGATAACCGAGTAAGAAGTTATGACGATTTTAAGTTTCAGTCGTTAAACACTGTCATTTTGACACGTAGCATGTCGCGGAGCCAGTGTAAATAGAAATTGTCATTTTTCAGTGAGGGTCCACGATTATGGTGCGTCGCGCCATAGGCTCAGTTCAGAACTGTCAATTTTCAGTGACCTTACGCGATACTACCGCATCGCGGTGGGCTTCCAGGTCGCAAACAAGGTGGCAACACAATTTCACCGCATCATGCCATCGTGCATTTTCTTAATTGTCCGATTCCAGTGACATGGCGTGATAGCGCTGCGTCGTGCCAGCCCAGGAAATCGAGATTTTCAGTCAGTTCCGAGTTTTAATTCCAAGGACTTTTAAGTATTTTTTCTTATCCCAATCAGCCTCAAACACGAAATTAAGTCCCTAATAACCTAATTGGGCATTATTCTATTCAATTTTTTCCCAAAATCAAGAAGATTCTCTCAATTAGCAAAACCCTAACCTTCAAGAATCAAGGTCAAATCTCAAGAACTCTCCATCAATTCTTTGAAATTCATCATCCCAGGTATGTTAGATGTTCATCCATGGATCCCTTTTAGCCATGGAGTTCAAGTATCCATTTTAATTACAAATCTATCATCTCTTCAAGTTTATTTGATTTTAAATTATGATTTCATCCATGAATCTCCATGTACTATTGATTTCATACCATGTCACCATGAAATAATTGTTATTATTCAATCCTCCATGTTTTAATGTTATTATTTATTGAACAAAACTATGATTTAACGATATTATGTCAGATTCATGCTATTTCTATATATTTTAGGACATTCTTATGATTGTTTTGAATCATGAACTACAAGTGTTTGATAAAATGTCTACAAGAGTAAATATCTTCATGGAAACCTTCATGCTTTGTCCCCTAAGCTTTAGTGTCTTTTCAGTATTGTTGTTTTGAGTCCTAGGGGTATTGAATAACCAAAAAAAACCATAGCTGGTTATTTAGTCTACTCTCAGTACATTACAGAGTAATCTCCAGATTATACTATGAGCATTATCGAAATAGTCAGATATTAGTCATTAAACTCAGAACAGTCTAGTATCTCAGTGTCTTTCAGTTGGGAGTAGGATTTAGCACCGAGTGAGTGTAGGGATGACGACTTTCCCGTCAGATAGGCAGAGTCGTTACTAGCAGTCCCTATACTCCAGAACTACATAGCCAGCTTAGGGTATGAGAATTCACCCGTCAGATTAGGCTCGACTATCTCGCAAGGGTCACCCGTCAGTTCAGGCTTGACACCCTTAGTCCTTTGGACATTATATCAGTTTAGTGGATACACATAGCCAATGTTAGTACCCGTGGTATAGTATTAACACCCATCCAACTGGGGTTACAGGTTACAGATTTTACCCAGTCCATGTTATATGCTTGGTCATGCATCCTTAGTGCCTACAACTTTTCATGTATTTACAGTATTTTCAAACTCTCATGTATATACAGTATTTACATGCCTTATATATCTCCAGTATCTATTAGATTTCACATCTTATACTCAGTACTCCATGCTTTACATGTATATTCAGATAGTTTATTACTCCTATTCATGAAACCTTGCATATCAGCCTACCTCATTTAGCATACCAGTATATTCAAAGTACTGATCGCATACCTTTCTTTTTTGCTATGATGTATTATATCATAGGTGCTGATGTTCAGTTCCCGAATCGCTCTTAGTCCTTCAGAGTACCAGCAAGTACAATAGCAGTGGTGAGTCCTCATCATCCGAGGATAGATTATTTTACTTCATGTTTTTATTTCAGTAGATAGCTGAGTTAGTAGGGGCCTGTCCCATCAACTCACAGTATTCAGTTTAGAGGCTTTTCAGACACTACAATTAGCTATTTAGATTATTCAGATTTTAGTATTATGCCAGATTTATAATTCAGTAGTCGTTTTGTTATTAAAACCTTATGGCAATATCCTATGTCTTTCTGCAATTATGATATTATTATTTAGTTCTCACGAAAGGTACCAGCTCATGGGTTAGCTTGTGGTCCCTCGGGACTGTAAGCACCGTGTGACGACTAGGGGGTAGTCCCGAGTCGTTACATATAATAACTTTGAAATTATAAAGGAGATATGAATCATACTCGACTAGTTCATGCGATGAGCATGACTGCTACACCAACATAGGAACATTTGCATGTTGAAATGTACATTTATTATTAATAAATGCAGATATTTTTTATTTTATTTATTTTTGTGTTTTTTTTTCAATCGGGATAGTTTTTCTTAGAGAAGTTATAACTCCGGTGATAAGTTCAAAAATTACTGATATACCAACAGGTGAGTGTTCATTGTCACGACCCAAAAACGAGAGTCATGATGGCACTTGTCGCGACGTACCTTGACAAGTAATCATATAAGTAATCATAACAATGCGGAAAGAACTTATCCAACAAACCAATCATGCCCAAAACCAGGTGTCAATAGTTTAAGAACTACTAATACAACTCAAGAGTCAAATACATCGGAAAAATTACCAGCAAGGAATAATAACTGTCTCTGAATACTAATAAAGACATAACTACATGGAAAGATAAAGGTGAACTTCGGACGCATGAATGTCCAACCATTACCCTGAAAGCTCCAACAATCACCCGAGTCAAACAAGTTGAGGCGCACTCGAGCTAGAAACTGCATCAAAAGGGCGCAGTAGGCATGAGTACAGTCCATTTGTACTCAGTAGGTATCATAGGCCGACCAAGCAAAGTAGTAAACAAAGCATACAAAATATACACTAAGGGCACGTCACCTGCAATCAGAAAATGTCCCACAATGGTAGCCCATACCTCTTGTACTAACAGTTCTAATATATCTCACATATATTACAACATCACCCCAAGATATAGAACACAAGTATACATTATGTCACATATAAATAGAACAAGAGAGAACATGTAGATACAAGATCATCAAATACAAGTAAAGGAAGGTAAGACAAATACATAGATGACAAGTCAATAAGCAATACAACACAACATAAACACAATAAAGTAAGTACAATGTATATGATGATGATGATAATGATGCACGAGGTCGTCGCACAACCTCTGGGATCGTCGCACAATCCCCATATACACCTACGGAGCTAAAGATTCCCGACGTAGGACCCATGGGGGTTTCGTCAATCCGAATACAATCCACATATCTCATATCTCCTTTCCGGCAATCCCTCGGAAAGGGTTTTATAATGTGTTACAATATCTTTTAAAAAGGTGTTGCTAGTATTTCTCAGATGTTGCCACGGTGATACCAATGTTTTATGAATGAGCATGATATGAATATGTAATGCTCACAATCGATCATAATGAGTATTTCCACAAACAACCACATGATATATTTCCACAACCAAACACAATGATACTTTTTCACAACCACATGAGCCAATATCCACTCATTATTTTCATATCATCCATAAATTTTCACATATCTCATTTGCTAATAAAGTATGAATATGATCACAATACATAAATGGTACCACATTAAGCATTTTAACAACCCAATACAATTATTCATATTTATTCAAGGCTATCAATATCACATAGGACCCCACACGGTCACACATATCACATAATATCTCAATTTCGACAATTACATCACATATAAGCCCCCACACAAGCACAACACATAGATAATCATTTTTAATGATTAGTTTCCACCTTTAACATGCATTTTGTATCATCATTTACTACCCAACCCAGTCTGAAAGAGTTAAGCCATAACCTACCTCGAAAGCCGAAACCGGTCCGTACACTTGATCCCGTGACCTTATTTTTTACGAACAATCTCGAAATTCACTAAAAATATCAAATATGAAATCTACGCATCAAAATAAAACCAACGGCACCCATATTGACTACTTTTGGTTCGGGGTCAAAACGAACTCCAAAATGGGTTTCCAAAAAAGAACGGTAAAATTAAAACTTTACTTCAAAAACATGTTCCCCATATTTTTAGGATCCTACATCTAAAAACCCAAGTTAAATCGAGTCAAAAATGGGATTCAAATCGAAGAAAAATTATTTTTGAGCTTTATCGGGTAAAATCTTTGAAATTCGGGTTAAAATCAAGAATCAGAGTTGTTTTGAAAGTTAAATTGCTGAAAAGCTAGTAATTATAAGATAAAAACATTATTCAAGTGAAAAGGAGTGAAATTTGGGTTAAAATCATGCCCTAAGATTTTGGGAGTTTTGAGAAATTAATCAAGAAATTATTAAAAAAATGGTGAATTCTTACCTTTAATTCGTAATAAAACCAAGAAAAAGGTGTTAATCTAGCTTTCCAAGCTCTCACAAACTTTACTTTTAAGATCACACACTATTTATAATTTAACTCCCAAGAAGCAAGATGAAAATATGCAAAATGAGTCAAAAAAGGTGTGAAAATCTGCTATTTATAGCAGATTTTCTGCAATAGCTGCTGTTTTTTTGGTTGATCGGACTTCGACGGGGTGCCCGGGATTCGTTCAGAGTTCGATACATGCAAACGAACTATGCAAACATCCTAAATTCGACGTTCCGGATGCGTTGGCGATATCAAATTTTTAAAAAAAGTATTATTTTCACAAAGTTGACCCCCGAAATCTGAAATTATAATTTTTCAAATCGAGGGTCGAAATAAGATTTAAAATCCTTAAAATCATACCAAACATGCTAACACTCTAAAATTGACATTCCGGATCTACTGGCAAAGTCGGATTTTCCATACGAGGTCATTTCGATCAAATATGGGTCCCACACCCATATTTCCAATTTTCCAACTTTCCGACCAATAGGTCAAAATGAGCTCGGGTACACCGAAACCCGAACCAAAGGTCTACCTAGTCTAAAATCGATATTCTGGAGCTGCCAGCGCAGTCCGTTCATTCATTGGTCAAACGGATCAAAAAATATCCATATAAGTCCAAAGTAAGGCTCTCAAAGCCATCAAAAACTACAATATTGCATAAATGATACCAAAATGCATCAAAAATCATGTCAATCACTCCCACACCCTAGAAATATCATAATGCAACTACGAGATGGGGTAAAACATTCAAATCACATAAAATCACAAATTTCATCAAATTTTTAGGTCGTTACATCATCCACCACTAAAGATCTGGTTCGTCCTCGAACTAAGGAAAAAGAAATACCTAAATCAACAGAGAGCTGGGGATAAGAACTATACATATTAGACTCAACCTCCTATGTAGCTTCATCTACAGTTTGATGTTGCTTCTGGACCTTAACCACAGGGATCACACTAGAGCACAACCTCCTAACATCCCTAGCCAAAATGGAAAACAGCTTCTCCACAAAGGACAACCGCTCATCTAACTGAACCGACTCCCAATAAATGACATGAGACTCATCTGAAATATTACAATGAAGCATAGAAACATGAAAAACTGGATGAACAACTGATAGATAAAGGGGCAAAGCCAACTCATAATCTACATCACCAATAGTCCGAAGAATCTCAAATGGACCAATATACCTGGGCTAAGCTTGCCCCTCTTCCCAAACCTCATCACACCCTTCATGGGTGAAACTCAAAGAAAAATATGATCACCAATATCAAATCTCAAGGCACGAAGTCTACGATCAGATGAGGGTTGATGAGGTGGATAAACACTGTTAGATGAGGGTCCCACCATTCTCTTTTGGGGACACTGTCAGATGAGGGTCACCCACAGCTTGTCTTTACCAGTGGCGCGGTATTGACACTCTTCCAATTAGGGTTACAGATTGGACCCCAACCTAGCTATATTACTTTATTTGGGGCATGTCGGTTAGATGACTACTTCCCATAGTTACAGTTCCAGACTCAGTCTTAGTAATAGAACTCAGACAGTTCTTCAGAATTTCATGACTTTTAGATACAATCAACTAAGAATAGTACGGAACTTAGTTTCATCAGAACCTAGACTGTCAGATACAGTCGCTCAGTATTAGTTATATCAGTTATCAGTGACTCATGTTATCAGTAATAAAACTCAGTAGTCAGTAACATCACGAATTCAGTCATAGTCACTTATTCATGCATGTATTCGCATATTCATGTTATTCAGTCAGTTAGCATTATTCATGCATTTGAACCCTTTGCATTCAACCTACCTCATTTGCATACCAGTACATTCAAATGTACTGGCGCATTTGTGCTATGGTGTTTTATACCATAGGTTCAGAAGCACGAGCTCCAAAGCATCAACAACATTCCAGTTTCAGCAGTCAAAGTTAGCAGTGAGTCCTCATCCTTTGAGGACATGATCATTACTTTATTTCTCCATTACTTAGTTTATTTTAGTGGTTGGAGTTAGTTGGGGAAATATCCCATCAACTCTTTATTCAGACAGTTTAGAGGCTTTCAGACTACAGTATTTTCAGACTAGATATTTTCAAACATTGTTTCAGTTTTGGTATTGTCGTACCACATTATTCAGATATGGTTTTACCAGATGTTTATTAGTTTTGAACCTTATGGCATGTTTCAGCCTACTATTTCTGCATTTATACAGTATATTATACAGTGTTCAGGTACATATATCAGTCATGAGTTAACTTATGGTCCTTCGGGGTCATGAGCACCGTGTAGCGTTTTGGGTACCAGATTTGGGTCATTACAAACTTGGTATCAAAGACAGGTTCAATTGAGTCCTAGGAAGTCTGAAGTCGCATCTAGTAGAGTCTTGTACATGGGTGTGTTGCGCGCCACATTTATATGCAAGAGGCTATGAGTTGTTTTAGGAACAATTTCGCTTCTTTCAGTATTCATGTCATGCCAGTGAGCGTGAGCTCAAATTTAACTCTCAGTCTAATCTATTTCTCCCTTTCTTCTACAAAATATACCTCCCAAAAAAAGAAACAGAAATCAGTCAGCCCCTCAGCCGTCTAAGCAGATCCCTTAGACAAACACGTTTCTCATGCAAAGTTCAGATCTACATTCACTACTCTTGCTAATTCAGTTGCTGCTCAGAATGAACGACCAGCTCTCATTTCAGCCAACCTAGTGGCCAATTCAGCTGCAGCCAGGATTCGGGACTTCACCCGATTGAATCCTCCAATCTTTTTCGGTTTTAAGTCAAATGAGGACCCTCAAGAATTCCTTGATCAAGTTCAAAAGGTTACCGAAATCATGGGGGTGTTAGCTATTGAGAGTACTAAGCTAGTTGCATATCATTTGCAAGATGTTGCTCTCACTTGGTTCAAACAGTGGAAGTTAGAGAGGTCAGTTGATGTAGGGCCTATTGAGTGGGAGGAGTTTGTCACTAAATTCTTAGATAGATTCTTTCCTAAGAGTTGAGGAAAGCTAAGGTATCAGAATTTATCAACCTCAGGCAGGGCAACATGACGGTAAAAGAGTATTCTCTTAAGTTTACTTAATTAATACTCCTCATGTGGTTGTAGATAGTAGGGCCAAGATGAGTAAGTTTGTCTCTAGGGTGAATGATACTGTGGTCAATGAGTGTAGGTCCACGATATTAAATAGTGATATGAACATAGCCAGGCTCATGAACCATGCTCAATAGATAGAAGAGCAAAAGATTAAGATGAGAAAGAGACAGAATAAGAGAGCAAGGACAGGTAGTTTCAACTTTTCTCAGCCTAAGTCAGAGAAAGGAAAGCGTTCTCAGCTCCGCCCAAAGTTATCCGTTCCAGCTCCTTCCTCAGCCAGTGCTCCAGTTCCTAAGTTCAGGGAGGGTAACAAAGATAAGGCGCCAGGCTCTAAATCTCAGGGCAGTATTAGCAGTGCCCGAACCAATCTTCTTTGTCAGACTTGTGGCAAGCACCATCAGGGTACTTGCAGAGCGGGAAGTGGTATTTGTTTCGGATGTGGCAAGCCAGGCCACAGAGTCAGAGATTGTCCCCAATCAGTTTATTAGGGTCAGCAGAACCATTCCTCGGCCTAGTACGGTCGCCCAAATCAGCAGGGTGCCACTTCCAGTGCTACTAGTGGGCAATTCCCAAACAAAATTTATGCTCTCCAGTCTCGACAAGATTAGAAAAATTCTCCTGATGTAGTTACTGGTAAGTTATGGATCTTTCTCTTGCATATTTACGCTTTGCTAGATCCAAGATCTTCTTTGTCTTTTATTACTCCTTATATAACAGTTGATTTCGGAGTCAGTCCCAAAATTCTAGTAGAGCCCTTCTCAGTATCTACCCTAGTGGATAAACCATCATAGCCCGATGAGTATACAGGAACTTTCTGGTTATGATATTTCAAAAAGTCACCTCAGCAGACTTAGTCAAATTAGAGATGACTGATTTTAATGTCATTCTCGGTATGTATTGGCTTTATTCCTGCTATGCCACAGTCGACTACAGAAAAAGAATAGTCTAGTTCCAGTTTTCAAATGAACCTATCCTAGAGTGGAGGGGTAGTACTTCAGCTTTCAGAGGTCAACTTGTTTTCTACCTTCGGGAAAGGAATATGATATCTAAAGGATGTGTCTATCATCTTGTTCGAGTTAAGGACACTAGTTCTAAAACTCCCAGTTTTGAATCAGTCCCAGTCGTGAGTGAATATTCAGATGTCTTTCCCGAAGATCTTCTAGGAATTCCTCCCGAAAGAGAAATAGACTTCGACATTGATCTTCTTTCAGATACTCAGCCTATATCTATTCCTCCATATAGAATGGCACCAGCAGAACTCAAAGAACTGAAAGAGCAGTTAAAGGATCTCTTAGATAAGGGATTCATCAGACCCAGTATGTCCCCGTGGGGCGTACCAGTCTTATTCGTTCACAAGAAAGACGGTTCTCTCAGAATGTGCATTGATTACCATCAGCTCAATAAATTCACGATCAAGAACAAGTATCCACTTCCCCTAATTGATGACTTGTTTGACCAACTTCAGGGTGCCAACTATTTCTCTAAGATATACCTCAGATCAGGCTATCATCAGCTCAGAGTCAGGGAATGTGATGTTCCAAAAAAGCCTTCCGTACTCGGTATGGTCACTTCAAATTCCTAGTCATGTCCTTTGGTCTTACCAATGCCCCTGCAAGTTTCATGAAATTGATGAACCATGTGTTCAATCAGTACTTGGACATGTTCTTTATAGTCTTCATAGATGATATTCTTGTTTATTCCCACAGTGAGCGTGATCATGCAGACCATCTTAGAATTGTACTTCAGACTCTCAGAGATCATCAGCTATTCGCCAAATTCAGTAAGTGCAAATTTTGGTTAAGGTCAGTAGCATTCCTTGGTCATATCATTTCCAGTGATGGAATTAGAGTAGATCCTCAAAAGACCGAAGCAGTAAGAAACTGGCCCAAACCTATCTCTCCATCAGATATCAGGAGTTTCTTGGGTTTGGATAGCTATTACAGATGGTTTGTTGAGGGATTTTCTTCTATTGTATCCCCTATGTATAGATTGACCCAGAAGAAAGTCAAGTTTCAATGGTCAGATCCTTGCGAGAAGAGTTTTCAGGAGTTGAAGACTCGACTCACCCCAACTCCACTTTTGGCTCTTCCAGATGGTTTAAATGGTTTCGTAGTGTATTTTGATGCATCCAGAGTAGGTTTGGGTTGTGTCATCATGCATCATAGTAAGGTCATAGTCTACGCCTCCAGATATCTTAAACCCCATGAGAAGAATTATCCTACTTATGATCTTGAGTTAGCAGCCGTAGTATTTTCCTTAAAGATTTGGAGGCATTACCTATATGGAGTTTACGTAGATGTGTTCACAGATCATAAAATCCTTCAGTATGTCTTTTCTCAGAAAGACCTCAATCTTCATCAGAGAAGGTGGTTAGAGCTCTTGAAAGATTATGACATGAGTGTCCTTTATCATCCGGGAAAGGCCAACATAGTGGCCAATGCTCTCAATAGACTATCTATGGGTAGTGTTGTTCATGTTGAGGACAGTAGGAAGAAGTTAGCTCAAGAAGTCCATCAGCTTGCCAGACTAAGTATTCGCCTAGTCGATACAGAGGAGGGTGATATATGGGTTCATAGTAATTCAAAATCATCTCTAGTTTTCAAGGTGAAAGAAAAGCAAGATAAAGATCCCAGTTTAGTCCAGTTGAAAGAGTCAGTCAAGGATCAGAAGGTTGAGGTTTTCTCCCAAGGGGAAGATGGTGTATTGCGTTGTCAGGGTCGTCTGTGTGTTCCAGGTATAGATGAATTGAGGCAACAAATTCTTGCAAAAGCGCATAGTGCGCGCTACTCTATTCATCCAGGGGATAGAAAGATGTACCGCGACTTGTGGGAGATCTATTGGTGGAGTGGGATAAAGAGAGATGTGGCAGAGTTTGTGGCTAAGTGCTCTACATGTCAGCAAGTTAAAATAGAGCATCAAAAGCCTAGTAGGTCTATGCAAGAGTTCAATATTCCTACTTGGAAGTGGGAAAAAGTGAACATGGACTTCGTGGCGGGTTTGCCTCGTACTCATCATCAACATAATTCAGTTTGGGTCATTGTAGACAGGATGACCAAATCAACTCATTTTCTTCCAGTCCATACCTCTTATTCAACTAAGGATTACGCCAAAATCCACATCAGAGAGTTGGTCAAATTGCACGGTGTTCCGTTATCTATTATCTCAGCCAGAGGTACCCAGTTCACATCTCATTTCTAGAAAGCATTCCAAAAGGGTCTTGGTACCCAAGTTCATTTCAGTACAGCCTTCCATCCTCAGACAGATGGTCAAGCAGAAAGGACCATTCAGACTTTAGAAGATATGCTGCGAGCGTGTGCAATTGATTTCAAGGGTAGTTGGGATGACCACTTGCCTTTGATTGAGTTTGCATACAACAACAACTATCATTCTAGTATTAATATGGCTTCATTCTAAGCTCTCTATAGTAGGAGGTGCAGATCTCCAGTCGGTTGGTTTGAAGTTAGTGAGGCCTCAGTTATAGGGCCTGACTTAGTATTCGATGCTTTAGAAAAAGTTTAGTTGATCAGAGAAAGACTCCGAGCTGCTCAGAGCCGACAGAAGTCTTATGCAGATGTGCACAGAAAAGATCTCGAGTTTGAGATTGGTGACTATATTTATCTAAAGATCTCTCCCATGAAGGTAGTGAAGAGATTTGGCAAGAAGGGAAAGCTCAGTCCCCGATATGTCGGCCCCTTCAAAATTCTCTGTCACTTTGGCAAAGTAGCTTATGAGCTTGAATTGCCTTCAAATCTAGCCTCAGTTCATCCAGTCTTCCATGTCTCTCTGCTCAAGAAGTGCATAGGTGACCCAACTATTGTAGTCCCTATTCAGAGCATAGATATTCAGAACAACCTCTCTTTCGAAGAGATTCCAGTCAAAATTCTTGACTATCAGACCCGCAAACTGAGGAATAAAGAAGTCCCTCTACTCAAAGTTCTTTGGCGAAGTCAGTCCGTTGAGGGATATACTTGGGAAGCAGAAGCATACATGCGTACCAAGTATCCTCACCTCTTCTCTGCTAATTCAGACTCAGCCCAAGGTAACAACTTTCCTTAAGCCTTTCAGTTTCATGTTCAGATTTTTGTTACAACTTGGTGTCCAGTTCATGTTCAAAATTCCATTATAAACTTGGTATCAATTACCATTGCATAGTCAGTCATGCATTCATGTGTCAGTTCAGTCATGTATTCATGCATCAGATATGCATGTTCAGTTTGATTAGAAACTCATCTTATCAGTAATTCAGTCATCAATCTATAAATCCATTATTCATGCATCAGATATGCATATTCAGCATAATACATTCAGCTTATTAATTATTTCAGTTATGAAATCATGTTCTAATTGTTCATGTTCAACATGTACTTTAGTCTATCATTTCTCCCATCTCAGTCAGTTTCATTCGAGGATGAATGTTCCCAAGGGGGAGATATTATAATAACCCGTACTTCTACCTAGCTTAAATTCATCCCAAAGATGTCAAAGACATGCTTTAAAGATGAATACACTTTTATATATGTGGAATTTTCAAGATTCGTGTAGAGTTGATTGATATGTGTGCTTTATTATGTGAATTCATGTTGAAACCCTTGGAATTGTGAAATTGGAATTGAATCACGATGCCTACATGTTGTTTTAGTATTATGTGCATATATTATGCCCCAAAAATGTTTGATTAATTGTCCATGTGAGTTGAATAGTGAAATTATATCATGTTAGCATGAATGCAAGTTCATGTCATGGAAGTGTTTGCTTAAATGCCCAAATGAATGAATGATGACTAAGTAGTTAGTTATCATGTCTCAAGATTATGCCATGTATTTTAAATTTATGCTATCGAGTCCTGGGGATATTTAATATCCGATAATTTAGCTACTTGTCTAGAGCCATGGTCAGTCACAGAGTAGTATCAATCATGTAACGATCAATAGAATTCAGTCAGTTACAAAACTTAGGAAAACTCAGTGAACTCAAAATCAGTCCAGTTCAGTAAAATTAGTTCAGTTCAGTCATACAGTACGATTAGTAATAGTTCAGTCCAGCATAGTACAGTTTAGAATTTAGTCCAGTGTCTATTCAGTTGGGAGTAGGATTCAGCACCTAGTGAACCCAAGGATGGGGACTCACCTGTCAGTAGAGAGTGAAATCCTTAGAAGCAGTCCTTGCATTCCAGAACTATGTAGACAGCGTAGGTTGAGACATCAACCTGCTAGTTGGGGGTTGATAAGGTAATCTACCTGCCAGTTGAAGGTACCACCATTCTCGTTCAGGGTACTTTCCAGATGAGGGTGACTCAGCACTTGTCCTTACCCGTGGCACGGTATTGACACCCTTCCAACTGGGGTTACAGGTTGGACCCCAAATTAGTTAGAGAAGGGGCATATCGGTTAGATGATTACTTCCCACAGTCTCAGTTTCAGATTCAATCTCAGTATAGAACTCAGTTCAGTTATACAGATTCAGGACTGTCAGACACAGTCACTCAGCTCAGTACGAAACTTAGTTTAGTTCCACAGAATTCAGGGCTGTCAGATACAGTCATTCAACTATCAGTAATACAGTACCAGTAAACTCAGATATTAGTTAATCAGTATTCAGACTCAGTATTAAGTGTTATCATGATCTCA
Organism: Capsicum pubescens; assembly: GCA_030864215.1. Taxonomy (NCBI): domain Eukaryota; kingdom Viridiplantae; phylum Streptophyta; class Magnoliopsida; order Solanales; family Solanaceae; genus Capsicum; species Capsicum pubescens. The sequence goes on along the minus strand of CM061549.1, from coordinate 26,204,468 downwards.
GTTACAGTCTATGTATTCGTGTATGTACTATCATTCAGTCATACTCATGTTATTCAGTTAGTATTGCTCATGTATATGAACCCATACATTTCAGCCTACCTCATTGAGCATACCAGTACATTCAAAGTACTGATGCATGCTTTTCTTTTGCGCTATGATGTCTTATATCATAGGTCCCGATGCACGGGCTCTAGATCACCCTTAGCAGTTCAGATTCTCAGCAGACAGAGTTAGTAGCGAGTCCTCATAGTCCGAGGACATGATTATTTTCAGCATTTCAGTATATTTTCAGTAATCGGAGTTAATTGGGGACTTGTCCCATCAAATCCATAGTTCAGACAGTTTAGAGGCCTTCCAGACTAGAGTATTTTCAGACAGATATTTCAGTTTTGGTATTGTTATACCATATTCAGTATTATTTATAGTATTGAACCTTATGGCCAGTTTTCACCTATTTTTTGCATATGTACCATATTATTATTCAGTTATTGCAGTAGGTACCAGTCATGAGTTAGCTTGTGGTACTTCAGAATTATGAGCACCGTGTAACATTTGGGGTACAGACTCGGGGCGTTACAAAAAGCCTCTCCTGGGTCAAAATATGCACCAAGCTACCCATGATAGTCGACTTTTGGCTCAAGGAATCCTCAACCACATTAGCCTTGCCCGAATTATAGAGAATAGTCAAGTCATAATCCTTAAGAAACTCAAGCTAACGACGCTGCCTCATATTAAGATCTCGCTGGGTGAAGAAGTACTGAAGGCTACAAAGATCTAAGAAGATCTTACAAAAGACTCCGTACAAGTAGTGCCTCCACAACTTCAAGGCAAACACAACTGTGCAAAATTCAAAATCATGGGTAGGATAATTCCTCTCATGAGGCTTCAACTGACGAGACGCATATGCAATCACTTTGCCCTCTTGTATCAACACAACACCCAACACCTGAATCATCACAAAAGATGATAAAACCCACGTCGTCCTTGGGTAAATTCAAGATAGGAGCTAAAGTCAACAAATTCTTAAGCTTTTAAAAGCTCTCCTCACAAGCACCGGACCACTAAAAAGAAATCTTCTTCTGGGTCAACTTGGTCAACAGAGCTGCAAAGGATGAAAAAACCTCAACAAAACATCGATAATAACCTGCCAAGCCAACAAAACTTTGAATCTTGGTAGGTGAAGTAGGTCTAGCCCAATCACAAACCGCTGCAACCTTGGCTGGATCAACCCTAATTATAATACCCCGTACTTCTACCTAGCTTAAATTCATCCCGAAGATGTCAAAGACATGATTTCAATATGAATACACTTTTATAAATGTGGAATTTTCAAGATTTTGACTTTTTATTGTGTGAAAAATTGAATAAGCTTTTCATCGATACCAAATTCGCCTAAATCTGATAACCGGATAAGAAGTTATGGTGATTTAATATTTTAGTCGTAAAACACCGTCATTTCAGCCAGTGGCGCATCGTGCCATAAGCCAAAATGACATTTGTAAATTTCCAGTAAGACTCCGCGATTACACCGCATCGTGGAGGGCTCCTAAATCCCAACTTGTTCTTTTTCCAGTGAATCTCCGCGATGTCTCCGCGTCGTGCCAAACTTCCAGGTCGCAAACAAAGTGGCAACGTGATAGCTCTGCATCGCGCCATCTCCTAATTTCCCAGTTGTCAAATTCCAGAGACATGGCGCGATAGCGCCGCGTCGCACCAGCCTTCCAAATCGGTAAATTTTGATAAAAAATAAATATTTCGTCCAGGGATAAATTGGTCTTTTCCCAAGGTTTTAACACATCCAGGTGCGAGATTTAATCCCTAAAAACATTTCAAATCATTATTTACTCACTTTTTTCCCCAAATCAAGAACATTCTCCCCCAAAAAACAAAACCCTAGCTTTCAAAAAATCAAAGCCAATTTCGAGAATCTCTCCAAGAACTTCAAGAAACTTACAATCAAGGTATGTATAGTGTTTATTCATGGATTCCTTTCGTCCATGAAGCCCAGGAATCAAGTTTTAAATCATGTATTATGAATATTATGTTGTGGGTTGATTATGTTTATGTGATTGTTGTTGTATGGTTCCCAAGTTGGAATCTCAATGTATTTTTATGGAATTACGTTAGTATATGAGTTTAAAGCCATGAATTGAGTGGTTATGAGGTGTTAATTGATGATTATACCTATGCCCTAAGTGGTGCATGTAAGGTGTTTGATAAAATGCCTAGAAGACTAGAAATTTTGTAATATAGCTCAATTGTGACTTAAGTGATGGATTCATATTTTACCCTTATGTTCAAATTACTCCCATGCTATTGATGTGCAATGTAGATGTTTGTTGAAATGCTCATGATGCTAGAATGTGGAATTATGACATTGATTATATGCATTCCTTCCATGTACAAGATTATGATAACATGTACTTTATGAAATCCCCAACTTATTGTATTATGAATTGTTGATATTGGTCATGTGGTCAAGAAGTGTCAAGTCTTGTCAGTTTCATGCTATCGAGTCCTGGGGGTATTTGTACCCGACAATTTAGCTGTGTGCCTAAAGCTAGTGTCATTTTTTCATGATATCCTCAATCAAGCCATGTTCAGTAGAATTCAGTCAATCATGTGGCTCAGAAAAACTCAGTAATCCCAGTAATCTCAGAAAGCTCAGTACTTCAGTAATCTCAGTAGTATTCCGTCAGTCAACAAAACTCAATGAACTCAGTCCAGTTCAATTCAGTTAATCATGTTCAGTGTCTATTCAAATGGGAGTAGAATTTAGTACCGAGTGAACCCAAGGATGAGGACACACACTGACAATTGAGGGTGTGATCCTTAGAAGCAATCCTTGCATTCCAGAACTATGTAGCCAGTATAGGTTGAGACATCAACATTGACAGATGATGGTTGATGAGGTGGATAAACACTGTTAGATGAGGGTCCCACCATTCTCTTTTGGGGACACTGTCAGATGAGGGTCACCCACAGCTTGTCTTTACCAGTGGCACGGTATTGACACCCTTTCAATTGAGGTTACAGATTGGACCCCAACCTAGCTATATTGCTTTATTTGGGGAATGTCAGTTAGATGACTACTTCCCATAGTTACAGTTCCAGACTCAGTCTCAGTAATAGAGCTCAAATAGTTCTTCAGAATTTCATAACTGTCAGATACAGTCAACTCAGAACAGTACGGAACTCAGTTAGTTCCATCAGAACCTAGACTGTCAGATACAGTCGCTTAGTATTAGTTATATCAGTTATCAGTAACTCATGTTATCAGTAATCAGACTCAGTATTCAGTACCATCACGAATTTAGTCACAGACACTTATTCATGCATGTATTCTCACGTTCATGTTATTCAGTCAGTTAGCATTGTTCATGCATTTGAACCCTTTGCATTCAGCCTAGCTCACTTGCATACCAGTATATTCAAACATACTGACGCATTTGCGCTATGGTGTTTTATACCATAGGTTCAGAAGCACGAGCTCCAGAGCATCAGTAGCATTCCAGTTTCAGCAGTCAGAGTTAGCAGTGAGTCCTTATCCTTCGAGGACATGATCATTAATTTATTTCTCCATTACTTAGTTTAGTTTAGTAGTTGGAGTTAGTTGGGGACATATCACATCAACTCCTTATTCAGACAGTTTAGAGGATTTTAGACTACAGTGTTTTCAGACTAGATATTTTCAGACATTGTTTTAGTTTTGGTATTATCGTACCACATTATTCAGATATGGTTTTATCAGATGTTTATCAGTTTTGAACCTTATGGCATATTTCAGCCTACTATCAGATATGGTTAGCTTGTGGTCCTTCGGGGTCATGAGCACCATGTAGCATTCCGGGTACCAGATTCTGGGCATTACAATAATACCTTCCTTAGTCACCATATGACCCAAGAAAGAAATAGACTTCAACCAAATCTCTCACTTAGAGAACTTAGCATACAACTTCTCATCCCTCAATCTCTGAAGCACAATTCGTAAATGCTTCTCATGCTCAACCTTACTCTTGGAATACACCAAGAAATCATCTGTAAACACAATAATAAAGGAGTCGAGATATGGTTGAAACACCCGATTCATTAACTCCATGAACGATGCAGGGGAATTGGTCAACCCAAATGACATGACCAAGAACTCATAATGACTATATCGAGTCCGAAAAGCTATTTTCGGAATATCCGAAGCTCTAATCCTCAACTGGTGATAATCGAACCTTAAATCAATTTTCGAAAACACTGCAGCACCCTGAAGCTGATCAAATAAATTATCAATGCGAGGAAGAGGATACTTATTCTTAACCATCACCCTATTCAACTGCCGATAATCAATACACATATACATAGACCCGTTTTTTTTTTCTTCACAACTAGATAGGCGAACCCCAAAGTGAAATACTAGGTTGGATAAATTCCCTATATAACAACTCTGATAACTGATCCTTTATTTTTTTCAGCTCTGCTGGGGCCATCCTAAAGGAGGAATAGAAATAGGCTTGGTGCCCGGCTCAACATCAATACTGAAAACAATATATCGATCAGGAGGCATACCAGACAAGTCCGTAGGGAATACATCCATAAAGTCACAGATAACATGGACAGAATCTAAGAAAGGAGGCGAAACAATACTGGTGTCATGAATATGGGCCAAGTAATATAAACATCCCCTCTCAACCAATTTACGAGCTTGAACATAAGATATGACCCTCTTAGGAACCGAATGAAGTATACCCTTCCAAGCTATCCTTGGCACACCCAGCGAAGCTAATGTTACGGACTTAGCAAAACAATCTAAGACAACATGATAAGGAGCTAACCAATTCATGCCTAAAATAACATCAAAATCGACCATATCTAATGCAAGCAAGTCTACCGAAATCTCACGCCCGGCAAAAGTCACAACACAAGATCGGTACGCCCGATCCATCACTATAGAATTACCTACTAGGTAGATACACGAATAGGCATGGCAAGAGGATCACTAACAAAATCAAAACCCGAAGCAAAATACACCGACACATAGGAGAAAGTTGATCTGGGATCAAATAATATAGATGCAGGTCTGAAACAAATAAGGAAGATACTTGTAATCACAACATCAGAAGCCTCTGCCTCAAGTCTGAATGGTACAACATAACACTATCCACGACTACCAACTGGCTGAGTAGCCCCACGACCACCAATACGAGATCTACCATCTCTACCTCTTGTATTTTTGGTAGAACCCCTACCTCTCACAAATGAAATAGGAGTAGATCTAAACACACGGCGATAACATTCCTTGGCTACATGGATAATCTCATCACACACATAACAACCTCTACAACTAGTCTTAACAAGAGAAAGTACAAATGAGCTCGAACGACCACCCTGAACTGCTGAACTAGAAGATCCACCATCTGAACTATATAAAATCACCTGCACTAGCCTATCATGGTATCCACGAGAACCTCTAAAATCTCTACCTAGAAAGGTCTAACACCTGAACTCACCAAAATGATGCACCCTTTTGGGGCCTCCCTGAGATGCTCTAATAATACCCTCTGTCATCTTAGCGTGATCCATAATACTCTAAAGAGGATCCCCAATAACAACCATCTGAGATGTAGCAGACTGAAGAGAAACATCCAAACCTTTTACGAGCTTTTGAACCTTCTCAAACTCGATAGAAATGCTATCATAGGAATATCTGGATAGGGTATAGAAGTATGCCTTATACTAAAAAACTGTCATGGAGCCCTGCTCCAAATGATCAAACTCATCCCATATACGACCTTCTCAAACTGAAAGGCACAAATCTCTCTAGAAAAGCCTCAACGAACTGATTCCAAGTCATCTTAGGAGAATCATGGGGTCTACAACTGAATAGCGATCTCCACTAATCTCTCTTTGCATCTCTCAACTGATATGTAGTGTAAGCCACACTATTCACGCAGAAAGAGTGAAACACAACTCAGAACATAAGATATAAAAGAATTTACACGATAAGGGATAAAATAAGGGAGGTTTCCTAAAGACATCCTATAGCATCTCAAACATATATACTGACATCTACATACTGATCTGTGAGACTCTATTAGACATCTCATTCTTAAACCATTGAGACCAATGAAACCTGGCTGCTCTGATACCAATTTGTCATGACCCAAAAATGAGGGTTATGATGGCACTTATCGCGGCGTACATTGACAAGTAAGCCTATCACCCAAATCGATAGGAAAAGAGGAAAAGATAGAAATATCCCAAGGTAAGGCTTCTAGAATGAAGCCAAACTATATAAGTAATCATAACAATGTGGAAAGAACTTATCCAACATACGAATTATGCCCCAAACCAGGTGTCAATAGTGTACGAACTACTAATACAATCCAAGAGTCAAATACATTAGAAAATAACCACAAAGGAATAATAAATATCTATGAATACTAATAAATACATAATTACTATAGAAAGATAGAGGTGAACTTCGGATGCATGAATGTCCAACCGCTACCTTGGAAGCTCTAACAATCGCCCGAGTCAATCAAGCTGAGGCACACTCGAGCTAGGGCCTTTACCGAAAGATGCAGTAGGCATGAGTAAGGTCCACTTGTACTCAGTAGGTATTATAGACCGGATAAGAAAAGTAGTAAATAAAGCATACAAAATATACACTAAGGGCACGTCACCTGTAATTAGAAAATGTCCCACAATGGTAGCCCATACCGCTTGCACTAATAGTTCTAATATATCTCACATATATATTACAACAACACACCAAGATATAGAACATAAGTATACATTATGTCACATATAAATAGAACAAGAGAGAACATGTAGATACAAGATCATCAAATACAAGTAAAGGAAGAGAAGACAAATACATAGATGACAAGTCAATACGGAAATACAACACAACATAAATACAATAAAGTAAGTGCAGTGTATATGATGACGATGATGATGATGATGATGATGCACGAGGTCATCACACAACCTCCGGAATCATCGCACAAGCCCTGTATACACCTACGGAGCTAAAGCTTTCTGATGTAGGAACCATAGAGGGTTTGTCAACCCATATACAATCCACATATCTCATTTCTTCTTTGTGACACATCCCTCGAAAAGGGTTTTATAAGGTGTTACAATATCTTTTAAAAAGGTATTGCCAGTGTTTCTCAAATGTTGCCACAGTGGTACCAATGTTTCATGAATGAGTATGATATGAGGATATAATGCTTAAAACCAATCACAATGAGTATTTCCATAAACAACCACATGATATATTTTCACAACTAACCACAATGATACTTTTCCACAACCACATGAGCCAATATCCACTCATTATTTTCATATCATCCATGAATTTTCACATATCTCATTTGCTAATAATGTATGAATATAATCACAATACATCAATGGTACCACATTAAGTATTTTAGTAACACAATACAATTATTCATATGTATTCAAGACTAACGGTTACACATATCACATAATATCTCAATTTCGATAATTGCATCACATATAAGCCCCCACACGGGCACAACATATAGATAGCCATTTTTGAAGATTAGTTTCCACCCTTGACATGCATTTTGTATCATCATTTACTACCCAACTCAGTCTGAAAGAGTTAAGCCATAACCTACCTCGAAATCCGAAACTGGTCCGCTACACTTGAACCCGTGACCTTACTTTTCACGAACAATCTTGAAATTCACTAAAAATATCAAATATGAAATCTACGCATAAAAAAAATCAACGAAACTCATATAGGCTACTTTTGGTTCGGGGTCAAAACAGACCCCCAAAATAGATTTTTGAAAAAGAAGGGCAAAATCAGAAATTTACTTCAAAACATGTTACCTATATTTTTAGGAACCTATAGCTGAAAACCCAAGTTAAATCGAGTCAAAAACAGGATTCAAATTGGAGAAAAATCATTCTTGAGCTTTACTGGGTAAAATCTTTGAAATCCGGGTTAAAATCAAGAATTAGAGTTGTTTTGATAGTTAAATTGATGAAAAACTATTAATTATAAGATAAAAATATTATTCAAGTGAAAAGGAGTGGAATTTGTGTTTAAAATCATGCCCTAAGATTTTGGGGGTTTTGAGAAATTAATCATGAAATTACTAAAAAAAATGATGAACTCTTACCTTTAATCCGTAATAAACTAAGAAAAAGGTGTGAATCTAGCTTTCCAAGCTCTCACAAACTTTACTTTTAAGCTCACACACTATTTAGAATTTAACTCCCAAGAATCAAGATGAAAATGAGCAAATTGGGTCAAAAAAGGTGTGAAAATCTGTTATTTATAGCAGATTTTCTGCAATAGCTGCTGTTTTTTTTTGTTGATCCGACTTCGACGGGGTGTCAAGGATTCGTTCGGAGTCCGATACATGCAAACGAACTATGCAACCATACTAAATTCGATGTTCCGTACGCGTTGGAGATATCAATTTAAAAAAATCATTTTCACAAAGTTGACTCCCAAATCCAAAATTATAATTTTCCAAACCGAGGGTCGAGATGAGATTTAAAAGCCGTAAAATCGTACCAAACATGCTAATACCCTAAAATTGACATTACGGATCTACTGACGAAATTGGATTTTCTATCCGAGGTCGTTTCGATCAAATGTGGGTCCCACACCCATATTTTCAATTTTTCAACTTTCCGATCAATAGGTCGAAATGAGCTCGGGTGCACCGGGACCCAAACCAAAGGTCTACCTAGCCTAAAATCAATATTCCAGATCTTCTGGCACAGTCTGTTTAGCCATTCGTCGCAAGGATCAAAAGATATCCATATAAGTCCAAAATAAGGCTCTCAAAGCCATACAAAACCACAATATCACATAAATGATACCAAAATGCATCAAAAATCATGTCAATCACTCCCACACCCGAGAAATATCATAATACAAATACGGGGAGGGGTAAAATAGTTAAATCACAAATTTCACATATTTCATCAAATTTTTAGGTCGTTATATTCATGGAGGAAGTATGGTCAGAAGCCGATTAAGGGTTCACCATACCTACGGTAATTACAATGCACCATCAATCAGAACCATTAATTTTGGTATCACTGATAATGAACATACCAAACCTAATATAAAAGTTGATTTTTTTTTTTAATTCAAGACCTATTCCAAGTGTACCAGTTTTTTTGAATGTCCAGCAAAGAAGCATGAGGAGAGGGCTATGGATATTAATTGTGACATATGAAGAAGAGCATCATCATATACAAGTCGCGATGCAAGAGTACAATTCTCAAATGATGACTTTTGGCTCAACAAAAAAGAAGAAGGAGTGAATTGAAAGTAGATGGCGCGGGGAGGAGGTGGGGTGGAGGACAAGAAAGAGGTTATTTGAATAATAAGAACTGTTTAGTTTCAACTTGTTCGAATAACCAAGAAAGTAAAAAAAAAAAATAGAAGCTCTCAGGGAAGAGCTAGAAAAAGAAAAGGGGGGAAATTGTAGTTAAAATGGTTATGAAGTTTGGAGTAAAGAGTTGCATTTATGACATTGGACCTATTACGTAATTCTAGAAAGATTTTAGGGTTTGAAAGAGGAAAAAAGAATTTACAAATTTTGACTCCCTTATTTTATACTTCCATGTGCAAAAAAATTTTATTAAGTGTTTGGATATGTATTTGATGCTACTCTATTAGGAAAGATATTTACAAATTAAAATAATATCTAAGTATGTAAATATCTTTAATAGTATAGTTTCACATAGAGAAAAAAGAGTAAAAAGCTTTTTTTATTCGATCATCAAAATTAAATAAAAAAAGTTTATATTACTTTTTTTCTCTTCAAACCGATCATCTTGCTACAACAAAATTAGCTTAGGAGTGAATCAAATAAAAGTGATGTACAAATTTTGACTTAACAATGTTTCAGAGATTTGTCATGTAGTATTATGTTGTCTTATTCCAAGAGTCTAGTCCTTATTTTTATAATAAAAATATTAATAGAAAGTCAAAAAGGTTGTGAAATGAATGAGCTAGGAATATGGATTCCATCCAATTTTTTATCACTTCATCCATCTATTTTTACCTTTCAATTACTTCTTTCATTTTATTTTATTTTATTTTATGTGGCATAATTTAATCGGACATAAAATTTAAGAAATATAAAAAATTTTAATAATATTTATCAAATTATTCTTATTAAAAAATATACTAATACTATCTTTAATTAAGTGGGATCAATAACAATAAAAGCAAAATTATGTCTTTAAATAGTTACCAAATAAAGAAAGGTGATATTCTATTTGAGGTGGTAAAAAAAAAAAAGACGATACAAAAAATCAAACAAAGAGAATATTAACTTTGACACACTTCTTAAAACACAATGTAAATAATAGATGTAGTTTTAGTATATCGCTCTTTTAATATGATAAATTCAATGTTTTAGAGATATATCCGATAATAACGATAATTCATAATTAAGAGTAAAATGAATACAAATGAATAAATTCTACATTATTTTTTAAATTTTGAATAGATATTGTTAAACATCTATTCTTTATAACATGAACAAGTAAAAATAAATAAGAGAATATTATGTTCTCCATCCTATTTAATTATAGTTTTAACTTTTCTTATGCTTATTAGAGGTTTTGAGAATTGAATTTGTACTATTAAGAATATAATTAAAAGTTATTATACATTTTAGTTTTGAATTTTTAAGATAATAGAGTAAATTTTTTAAAGTTAAACGACAGTTAAAAATGAAACATTGTTATTGTTGTTGTTATTGTTATTCGATGACCTATTTTATTTTTTATTTTTATCCGTCTTATGTCTTGATTAATTTAAATTAACCCTGTGTAAAACCTATTAAAGGAGGAAACACTCTTTGTTAAGAACTTTTCCATTCTTAAAATTTGAATTCGTATTCAAGACCTTTGAGTAAGAGGAAATTTTTTTATTTATTTGCCAGGAGTATTAGGTGGGTGAGTTGGGCCAAATGGTACTGCGTTAAATGGACTGGATTAATAAATGAGATCGGTCATTAACCCATTTAAAGCTATATGAAGTTAATAGTCCAGATTAATAAATGGCCTGAATCATTAACTCATTTAAAAGTTCTAAAATTTACATATATACACAAGGTAACTTTACCTTATTACATAAAATCCCATATTAGAAAAGTAATTACAAAAATCTCAAAGTAATTACTTAAATCTCTTAAATTTACTCTTTCTCTCTCATCCCCCTCATACATATCGAAATGCCATTATTTGCTCCTTTTTTTGTGTATCGATTTTTGCTCCATATCTCTGCTCCTTTATTTACGTCAACAATCAAGCTAACCTGATCTGAGGAATTTCAAATCTTTCAATTTTCAACCATTAACTAAAAAAAGTTCACCTTCTTTAATAAATTTTAAGTTTTTTTTTTCAACTTTACCAAATCAAATTTAGATTCGAATTTTTCTTTAGTGCTAGTGATGATTCAAATTTGAACTCTGGCATCCCTGCCGCCGTCTCCGGCTATCCTTCCGGCAACAACTCCGCCACTTCGCCACCAAATACAGTGGCAGAGTTGTGGTAGAAGCCGAAGACGGTCGTTCATTCGCAGTCAAAGTCGACGCCCCTATGCTCCAAATTGATTTCTAAGGATATGCTCTTTCCCGCCGTGACTAAAATCGATGTATATTTGTTGTTGGAGTATAAATTTCATATTTGTTGTTTGTATTTTATAACGATGTCGAACTATTATACATAATGGTAATGTATTATACCATCTCATACAATAGTATTTAAGGTCATACAGATATTGTTACTTCAGTCCTCATACATTACTAAGCAATGTATGAGAACGTGGTTAAATTCTGTTATTTGTTTAATTCAACCCTCATACATTACTAAGTAGTGTATGAGTATGTGGTTGATATCTGTTGTTAGTTCATTTTTATACATATCAAGTTGTGTATAAGAAAGCATTATTCTTAAGTTAGCATGAGTAGTTCAATCAATAATTCACATAACTATAATATAATACATAAAATGAATATGTATAAGGTTACCATACTAATGTATAGATTAAAATATTCAAGAACTTATATTATTTTTTATTTTTTAAAAAAGTCACCTGATGCAATTTGATTTTTGACATTATATATATCAAGTTATGTATATTCTTCAACATAATACATTTTGAAACTCCGCTAATGTCAACATTATACATTTAATTAATTACACTATACATAAAACTGTTATGTATAAGGTCAATGTAACCTATAATTTTTTCTACATACATACATATCACCTCATCTGATGCAATTTGATTTTTAGACCTTATACACATAAAAAATAATGATTTATAAGAAATAATATTTTTATGAACTTTTTTGAAAACAATTGCATATAAGAGGTCGTATTATGTATTATACATAGATATTCATGATTTTTTTATTTTTAAATGTATTAAATTATTTTTCATTTGAATTACTGTAACAAATTTTAAGATATCACTAATCAATAAATTAGTAATTTTCATTAATTAAGGTGCTTGATTTAAGGTTTCTAATTTAATTTACTTAAATATAGGTGTCTGATTTAATCAATAAATTAGATAATTAAGGTGGCTGATTTATTTTTCTTAAATATAGAAAAAACGATTTACCTTATACATTTTATTAATGTATAAGATGTGGTCGATATGTATATGTAACTTTTTTTTTATTCCAGATCGTAATCAAACAAGAAAGAAAATTAATGTTGATGCTTAAGATATTTTTTGAATTTAAATTTCAGTTACTACATTTAATCATACATCACATAATGATAGATAATTAATGACGTTAATTAAGGAACATAAAGATAGTATCTGATTTATCTTTCCATAAATATAGGCTAATCAGTTTTCTCACATTCCAGCAATGTATGAGGGTCCACGACATGTATAAGTATTTTACCCAAAATTAGGAGAGAGAAAGTCAACCAGAATTTTAAGTAAATTGTTTCATTTTATTCAACGTATAATATAATACAATACATACAAGAAAAAAATAACAAAACTTAACAACTCTATACGACAACTGCAATTTCTATTAACGATTTATAAATTTAAAAAGAAACAATGCATATTCAACAAAAGCATCAGATTCAGTTCCTTCAACACAAAGAGCAACATCATTTTCACGATCAAAATCAGTCTCTTTATTGAACTTGTCAAACGTTGTAATCCACAACGAATAATTAACAAAACCTGAAAAACTTTTCTTCAACTCAATGTATACTCTCTCTCCATAATCATTCCTTATAATAATTGAAGAGAAATTACCTTCAACAATGTACCTTACTTCAATTTTTTTCGACATTCATCAATATTCAATTCCGTACCAATCGTCGAAATCAATTTCAAGAATGTGCTACTTTCTGAAACCACAATTCCATCACTTTTGTATTGTTCATAAATAATTTTCGACTTCCAAGAACTGAAATGCCGCAATAATATGATTTTGAAAAAAAAAAGACGAAAGAAGATGTCAGCTAGTTTTTTTTTTTTAGTTTGTATTCCAAATAGAAATTTCAAAAAATATATATATATATTGTGGTGATATTTTTGAATTTGAATATCAGTTACTACTTGTAAGAATCTAATAAATCACAACATCTATTAATGCCTTAAATTAAGCAATTGGATAAGGATAGCTGGTATTTTGTTTCTATAAATATAGGCCAAACGGTTTCATCATACGTTGGAGCAATGTATGAGGATCAATGACATGTATATGTATTTTTTCAAAATCAGGAGAGAAAAATAGCACAAGGAATATTATGTAATTAGTTTCATTAAGGAAGGAATTTATGTTGTTTACTAGATTAATATATGGGAAAAGGACTTCTCTTAATTTTTTTCTTATTCTAACGCTTTTATATTTATTTCTAGTTTTTTTTTTAAATCTTCTTAAATCAAATTTAGTTGATTTAGAATTCTTAAACTAATGAAAAAAATATTAGTTGTCATTAATTCTGAAATTTAGTTGATTTAGAATTCTTAAACTAATGAAAAAAGTATTAGTGGTCATTAATTTTGATGACATCTAATAAGGAAATATTTTATCATAAATATATATAATTAATTTTTAACTCTTAAATATTAGGAAAAAAATAGTGAAAAGACAATTTTGTCTAAAACAAAGACTTTTAATAAAGGGCAAAAAGTTCAAACGACATTTTCAAGGCCCTTCATATTTTTAGTATATTATATAATATATAATATATTATATATTTTAGATATGGATATAGATTATATATACATAACATATTTAAAAAAATTAAAATACTTTTACAAGATTTTTCATGAGTCTCTATTTGAATTATATATCAACTCAACTTTTAGATCACTAAATTTAATGAATCAAATAAACTAATTTAATAAATAAATGTGTCGTAAGCTATTTAAATTTAAACGAATTCAGCAAATAACATTTTTATAAGCTAATTTTATCACCAGAATCCTTTCCAATTTCCATGTTGGTAAAAAGCAAAATAAAAAATAAAAAATGTAATGATAATTTTTTAATTATTGATTATTGGATGCCACCTTAGCCTTATTTTATCTCTTGAAAACTTTTTGGGATTTTTTCTATAATTTTTATTTTGCAACATGTTGCATATGCTTTGCAGTAGTCCTTTTTCTTTTATCCATGTACATTTTTAGTTTCTAAGATTGATTTTGCAACTTAGTAGTAATTAAAAAGATAGTCAAATAACTCCTAAAAGTAAAAATATAGAATTTTTCATGTTTCCTCTATTCATCTTTTAAACGTAAAATATCTAGAGAATTTTTATTCATATTAATTATTGAAAATAACAAAAGAAACTATAGGTAAAGTGTGATAATAATATTCTTAACGATATTAGGTTGAGTTTAACACAAAGTAAATAATATCATGTAAAAGAAGTGCTTAGTTTAGATAATTGAGGTTTGTAAGGAAGCTTTTAAGGTAAACAAGTACTTTCAAGTAATAACATAAGCTGTTTTTCAAAAGGAGAAAAAAATAACTTTTCATAAGTACTTTTGAAATTTTGTTCAAGTACAAATTATTTGTCTAATATTAGTAAAAGTAATTTGATTAATCAAACACAAATCCGTATCATAATTTGAAATATGTTTTTTTATCAAAAATTATCTCAAAATCAGATTTTAGAAATTTGATCAAACATTCACTCAATTCTGTAAAATATTATATGTTAAAATAACATCTCGATGCATTAAAGCTCCAATATGCGCGAGGTTCGAAAAAGAGCCGATCACAAGATCTACTATGCACAACCTTATTTTACATTATTAATAGAGATTATTTTCACAACTTAAATTCCTTACCTCCTGCTCACATGACCTGGCTAACAGTTACTCGAAGACCCCTTCTAAAATATATGATAATATGTTGCAGTAGCCAAAATATGAAGTGTGACATATTTTTACCTTGATTGGACTGGATGAATTTATTAATGTCAAAGAGAAATCGAAATGAGTGTGACAATAACGAAAAGTCTAACTTAACTTACAACATAAAATAAAATAACTTGTATGGTGTGGCTTTTTAAATAACATAAATAACAATTCTTTTGGAAGTAATTACACTCTTTCACTTTTTTAATTACTTTATTCTCTCTCCCTATTAATATACATAACATAGCCGGCATATACATAACATTCTGTGTATATGTTGGGATTTTTGTAATATATTTAGAGAGTTGAAATTTTTTGTGATATTGGAAACATAAGTTATGTATTTATGTAATTTTTAATTTTAAAAATAGTCGGACAAACCTATTAACCATTGCATGTACACATACTCACAAATAAAAATTGTACTCATCAAACATTTATAGGCCAAAGCCATCGATAGGCACTCAAACTTGTTGCCAAAATTCACTTAGACACCTAAACTAAGGCATGTTCCTATCAGGCCCCTAAACCCCCACATTTTGTTCCAATTGGACCTTTTTTGCCTATGTGGCACTGTGCGTGCAATGCTATCGTGGGAGGCGCGTGAGGAGCATTTTTTTTTACTAATTTACAAATAAAAAGATGCCAAGTGGCATTGAGGGCCCCAAAATTTTTTTAATAACAATTTTTTTTTAAACACTAAAGGCCCTTTTTAATAAAACAAAAAGCATTAGGGGTCCCAATATTTTTTTTTTTAATAAAACAATACGCTGGGGGACGAGGGGCTGGGGTAGGTGGGGGAGTTTTATTTTTATTTTTTAAAAAAAATTATAATTTCTTTTTAATAATTAGTTTTTTATTTTTTAAATAATTTTATAATTTCTTTTTTATAATTAGGCAAAAAAGCATTAAGGGGTCCCAAATTTTTTTCTTTTTAATAAATCAATACGCTGGGGGTTGGGGGTAGGTGGGGAAGTTTAATTTTTATTTTATTAAAAAAATTATAATTTCTTTTTAATAATTATTTTTTATTTTTTAAATAATTTTATAATTTCTTTTTTATAATTAGGCTTTTATTTTTATTTTTTTAAATAATTTTATAATTATTTTTTAATAATTTGGATCCTCACTGCCATTTTTTAAAAAGTTTAATAATTTTTTAATAATTATTTTTTTTATTTTTTAAATAATTTTTAATAATTTATTTCATTTTTTTAAAAAAATTATATATTTTTTAAGATAATAAGTTTTTTATTTTTATTTTTCAAATAATTTAATAATTTTTTTTTCATAATTTATATCCTCAATGCCATTTTTTATTTTCATTTTTTAAAAAGTTTTATAATTTTTTTTAATAATTAATTTTTGATTTTTAAATAATTTTTTGATAATTTATTTCATTTTTTAAAAAAATTTATATATTTTTTTTAAATAATCAGTTTTTTATTTTTCAAATAATTTTATAATTATTTTTTCATAATTTATATCCTCACCATTTTTTATTTTCATTTTTAAAAAAAAATTATAATTTTTCTTAATAATTAATTTTTTTTAAAAAATAATTTTTTAATAGTTTATTTCATTTTTTTAAAAAAATTATAATTTTATTATAATATCAGTTTTTTTTATTTTTAAAATAATTTTAGAATTATTTTTTAATAATTTCCTCAATGCCATTTGTATATACTTTTTTAAAAAACTTATAATTAATTTTTAATAATTATTGGACCCACAATGCCACGTATCAGCTTCCAATTAGCTCATTTTGCCACGTCATCGCGTGTGTGCAACACAGACTTTGAGTTTTTTGCTAATAGGCAAAGATGGCCCAATTGGAACAAAATGTGGGGGTTTTAGGGGCCTAATAGGAATAGACCTTAATTTAGGTGTCTTAGTGAATTTTGGCAACAAGTTTGAATGTCTATCGATGACTTTGACCAACATTTATATGATACTCTTAACATATACTTTATCGATATTTGAAACTTGTTATTATCTTATAAATTACAAATCAGAGACCTTAAATATCGTGAAACTAATATAATCAATACTATATTAAAAGTGTGAAGTACCTTAGAAATATTGTTTGAATTTTTTTCCCTTCATTAAAAGTTTCGTCTTTAGACAAAATCATTTTTTTACTATTTTTCTAATATTAAGAGTTGAAAATTAATTAAATATTTATAGCAAAACCTTTATTTATTAGAAGTCATCAAAATTAATGACAACTATTACCTTTTTCATTAGTTTAAAAATTCTAAATCAACTAAAGTTTGATTATAATAAGATTTGAAAAATCTAGAAATAAATATGAAAGCGTTAGAATAAGAAAAATATAAGAGTACCAAGTTTTAAGTAAGTAAGAAGTATGTAATCAAAGATTTTTTTTAAAAATTAACTTTAAGAAATAAGAAAAGATTTTAAATGTAGAAAAAAAAAACGTACAACGAATATGGTTCAAATCGATGCATCTCTCTTAGCCTCTAGTAGCAAGAAAAAGAGGTATTGTATGACAAATGCAAACGTGACGATTCATCAATTACTTGAAACTTCTGGTGGTAAAATATGGATGTGCTTACAATAAAATATATGTTATATTCATATTATTATATTAAAATGTGAAGGATTTTTGAGAAGTGATTTGAACTTTGCACACTTCATTAAATTTTTTTGCAATAGATAAAATTATTTTATTTTAAATAATTAACTGTTACTCGTGCGAGGCACGTGCAATTAAACTAGTAATTTAAATAATAAATCACCCAAAGTTAATCGAGTTATACTAAGTATGGTTTTGAAAAGCTTAATTTTGACTATATATACAATTGAATAATTGAAAAATTGATCTAATAATAATAACTTTTTTTTTGAATAATTGATTAAAACCAAACCATAAATATCTATCAAATACCAAATAATTATACAAAATTATCTTTCATGTTGAATGGTTAAAGATTCAAATTTCAAGAGAAAATCTAAGTTAACACTATATAATCTGATTTAGATTTGATGTGATAAAGTCAGTTATGACATGCATAAATAATACTCAATCCTCTATTTGTCCTTTTCTACCAAGGAAATAAATACACATTTTCTTAAACAAAATAATTAAAAATTCAAAAATTCAAACTTTATGCATAATACCTTGTACCTATGCATCAAGAGTTGTACTTTCATTTAATCAAAAAAGAAAATTAAAATCATAATGCTTTTATATTTAATGAATCTTACCATTTTTTATAGTGGCAAAGATAGTGGGTTATTTCTTTTGTCATTTTCTTTATTAAATAGTTACTATCAAATTAATCTGAACCGTCTGATCAAATGAAAATTTGACTTGCTTAGTTAGCCGGTTACATTAGTAACCGGTTAACCAGGTAACTGGTCATCATTTTCACCTATATATTTCCTACTCTTCTGGTTCATTTTCATCCTTCTCATTGTAAACAAAATTAAGGTTAAAAAAATAGTTCTGTTTTCCAAAATGAATAAGGAATTAGCCCTTCAAGAAGCTGCTTCGACCGGGTTGAAAACAATGGAGCATTTGATCAAGTTGGCATCTAATGAACCGGTGGTTCAGGTGGATTGTCGTGAGATAACTGATTTTGCTATTGCAAAGTTGAAGAAGGCGAATTCTATGGTGGGACGGACTGGTCATGCTAGGTTCTGTCGTGGTCCTGTTCAGGTTCAGGCTCAGAATGAGACTGAATCTCAGGCTCAGGTTTATGATTCCCTGACTTTGTTGTCTCTCTCTCCATATAGTTATATGGAGAAAGAGAGAGTATTGGCACCAGCACCACTGTCTGTAGTGGTGCTACCAGTGCAGATAGGGTTAACGCTTGGCTTCAGAAAGCCAAGCGTTAATGTTATTGCTGCTGGTGTTGGTGGTGATGGCGGTGGTGCTGGTGTTATGAAGTATAAGGATAATTTTGATAAACTAAATAAAGTGATAAGCTCCTCTTCCTTCCATTCGTCTAATAAAGGCGAAGGGAGTGGAAGTACCTCGAATTTTGCTCCTCCTTCTTCCGTGTCATTGCTTTCGATGGCACAGGTTGTTTCCGCAAGAAAACAATCATCTACCACCGGAAAAAGATATCGTGAGCAAGAACAATCTGGTGATGGTTCTGGCAAAAAGAGGTTAGTTTTTCTATTTGTTGTCATTGATGTTACTTTATTTTCTCTGTTTTTGTTCACATTTATTACGTTTCTAAAAACATCAGAAATGCTTGCAATAAATTTTTGTGGTTAGAACTTTGTATGAATTTCGCATATGGAGGAAGTTTTAGTTATTGTATAGCCCTTTTTTTTCTTTGGAAATCCCAAAATGACCTGTAGTCGCTAGTTATCAGATGTGTATTGTGTAAACTTGCTCATGTATAATAACCTATAAATTATAAAAGAGATGTGAATCATACTAGGCTAGTTCATGATGAGCATTACTGCTACACTAACACAACCACTTTTGCAGATTGAAATATACATTTATTATTAATAAATGCAGACATTTTTTTTTTATTTATTTTTATGTTTTTTTTTCAAACAGGAAAGTTTTTCCTAGGAAAGTAATAAGAACTCCAATGATAAGTTCAAAAATTACTGATATACCAACAGATGAGTGTTCATGGAGGAAGTATGGTCAGAAGTTGACTAAGGGTTCACTATACCCACGGTAATGACAATGCACGATCAACTAGAACCGTTAATTTTGATATATATCGCGTAAAATGAATGGATCAAATCTAAATAATTTTTTTTTATTTTTTAAATCCGGGCCTATTACAAGTGTACCAGTTTTCCTGGATGCCCAGCAAAGAAGCATGTGGAGAGGACTATGGATGATCCTATGATGTTAATTGTGACCTATGAAGAGGAACATTATCACACGCAAGTCGCGATACAAGAGTACAATTCTCAAATGATGGCTTTTGGGTCAGCAGAAAAGAAAAGGAGTGAACTAAAAGTGGATGGGCCGAGGGGAGGGAGGACAAGAAAGAGGTTATTTGAATGATAAGCATCGTGTAATTTCAACTCGTTCGAGTAACCACCAAAGTGAAAAGATAGCAGCTCTAAGGGAAGAGTTAGAAAAAAATAGGGGGAAAATTATAGTTGAAATAGTTAAGAGGCTAGGGCTAGAGAATAGCAATTGTGGGATTGGACTTGTTATGTAATTCTAGAAAGATTTTAGGGGTTGGAACAGGGAAAAAAAAAGTTTCACAATATTTGACTCTATTTTATATACTACCATGTGCAAAAGGTTTTTAATAGGCGTTTAGATATGAATTTGATGATACTCTATAAATAATAGGTGTATTTTAATATAATAAATTCAATATTTTAGAGATGTATTTAGTAATAACTATAATTTATAATTAAGAGTAAAATGAAGACAAATAAATAAACTTTTATTTTTTTTCTAAAATGAATAAATATTATTGAATATCTATGCTTAATAAAATGGACAAGAAAATAATTATTGTTATAGCTTTTCTTATGATTATTAGAGGTTTTGAGAATTGAAATTTTTTAATATTAATAATATAACTAAAAGTTATTATATATTTTTTATATTTTTTTAAAAAAATATTTACAGTGGCTAATTATTGTGATTTATATTACTTTTCACATAGTAATTATAACATATTTAATAAAATATTTTAAGTTAGTTAACTGTTGTAATTTAGAATATCTTTTATGTTATTTTTAAATAATACATGTTACTTTCCTTGTCTAAATTTTTGTGGCATTGATAGTCAATTATATTTGTAAAATAATTTAAGTTTTAAATTATTGAGATTTATAATTTCATTTTTGTTGTTCCAATTTAAGATACACTGATATAATTTCGAGAGTCAACTAAATATTTTAGATCTTTTAAATTTTTTAAATTGTTAATTATTGTGATTAATATATTTTTTTATGTATTTTTCTGAAATATATAACAGATTAATTATTTTTTAGATATTTTAAGTTTTAACTATTATAATTTATAATAGTTTTTATATAATTTTCAAATAATATATGTTACTCTCCTTGTCCAAACTTTTGTGGCATTGATAGTCAATTATATTTTTTAAATAATTTAATTTTTTAATTATTGTGATTTATAATATTTTTTTTCTCTATTCCAATTTAAGTGACACAATGCTTAGATGGTCATAATAATAAATTAGGGGTGATATAATAAATTCATGATTGAAGCAGCGAAGCAGACATGTCTTAAATAACTTATAATAATTAATTAGAAGTGATATAAAAAAATTACTATAAAAATACTTGTTAAAAAGATTTTAGTGGGCCTCTTATAAGACATCAAGTTAATTTAATATTAAATATTATTAATTTTTTAATACTTAGATGACTTATAATAATTAATCAGAAGTGATATAGTAAAATTACGATTGAAGCAGCTGAAACAGACATGTCATAAAAGTCTATTTTACTTTTTTTATTAAATATTATTAATTTTTTTAATATGTAAATGTTATATAATAATTAATTAGAAGTGATACAATAAAGTTACGGAGAATTCGACAAGCAGGGATGTCGAGAATCTCCTGCCTGCTCACTGTGACTTCTAATATAGGAGAATGTGAAGTATAAAATGCTTTGTTTATTACTTTACTATTATATAGAAACGCTAGTCAAACAGCTGGTGGTTGTTATATCTTCTTCCAGTTGTCTGCTTGTTATTAAGAATATTTTTATAATTTCACATATTTTATTTTTATTTTTATTTTCTTATTTTAAATTTATTATATATTTGAAATTGTGTAAAAAGTATTATAAATTTAAATAGTTAATAATTTAAATTATTTCAAAGCACATAAAAAATTTTAATTGACTCAAAATTCTATCTATTCATCATAAATTGGGATAGATGAAGTTATATATTATTTGAAAATATCGTAAAAAATAATATAAATTAGAATAATTGAGATAAAAAATAATTGAGCCCGTACTGACACGAGCTTCAATATCTAAGTACATATTAGAAGCTCTTTCACATTTGATGGGTGTATGCACTCTTTCATCAATTTTTTCCCTTTTCCAATTTTAAATTATAGGTTACTGCAAGCTCAAGATGGAACGTTTTGAAGATTTTGTTTCAAGAAAAATTAGGGGGTGATTAAAAACTAAACAACTTTAACTATCACATGTAAAAACTTACCCATCCATAGTGTTTACACTAAACTAATAAACACCATACTAATGTAATTTATCATGATTAAGTAATTTAATGAAGTAAAATACATGTTAATTAAGTATAGTTAAGTAAAATGAACTCTACATTCAAACACATGATATATATGTGTGTATTGACTTGTAGACTCTAAGTGTTGGCAAGTTTTTTCCTGTATCACATTATGGTGAAAACCTTTATGAGTGTATCACAATGTAAATAGTTGTCTTTACATATGTCTTTTATGTATACTTGATACAGTATATTATTGAGTTCTCGTGTTAGTGGATAATTCTCGATCATGAGCTAATTCTTAGAGTTGAGTTAAAACACAAAACTGCATAACTTTATAACCATGACGTTTGAGGTATTCCCGGTTAGAGTATTGGTTATGGAGTTTGGTTTATTGGTTCAGGAACGGAGATTGTGAACATACACCTTTAGACACACACACCTAAACTTCACTTGGATCCATGTGATTCCCCCTCTGATCTTAAAAAAAGTAATATGTATCCAGATGTTACTTCTATCTTAAGAGATGCACAGATTGTTTCTAGACCTTTAACTTGAATAAAGCATTACATTTTTCAGTTCATATGTTTATTCTTTTTGTAAAGGTTCACCTTTTTACTTGAAAATAACGAGCGATAAAAGTTTAAATTTTATATTAAGTGACTTTTTCAATAAATTTTAATAGACAGACATATAATTAGAAGATAATAATAAATTCAGATTAAAACAATTGAAGTAAACATAAACTGATTCGAACATCACCATAAGAAAAAATTACTACTCCGTCCATTTTTTACTTGTCATCATTTTGCTTTTCGAGATCAACCTCCATGAATTCTGACCATTATTTTAAGATATATAATTTACAACAACAACAACAATATACCCAGTGTATTCCCACGTAGTGGGGTCTGGAAAGGGTAGAGTGTACGCAGACCATACCACTACCTCAGGTGAAGTAGAGAGACTGTTTTCAATAGACCCCCGACTTAGGACTGATAAAAGTGAAACAAACGAAAAACATAAATGCATATAAACTAGTACAGTATGTAAAAAATCAAACAACGCTAGCCACAAGATAATACAACATCCACAAGATAATTTAAACTATCTAACCAAAATCATAGACATCACATAACACCACGAACAAGAAACTTCAGACACAAAAGAACGCTCCCCTACTGTTACCGATGCACTCCCACCCCCTAACCCTCTACCCTAATTCGCGTCCTCCACACCTTCTTATCAAGGATCATGTCCTCCGTAAGCTGTAATTGTTCCATGTCATGCCTAATCACCTCCATCCAATATTTCTTCGGTCCCCCTCTACCCCGTCTAAACCATCCATAGCCAAGGTCTCACACCTCCGCACTGACGCATAAGGTCCCCTCCTCATCACGTGTTCAAACCAATGTAACCTCACTTCTCACATCTTGTCCTCCACCGAAGCAACTTGTAACAACTTAAAAATTTGATGAAATATGTGAAATTTGTTATTTTGTGTGATTTGACTATTTTACCCCTTTCGATAGTTATATTATGGTATTTCTGGGGTGTGGGAGTGATTGTCATGATTTTTGATGCATTTTGGTATCATTTATGCGATATTGTGGTTTTTGATGGCTTCAAGAGCCTTATTTTGGACTTATGTGGATATCTTTTGATTCGTGCGTTGGATGGACGAACGGACTATGCCAGCAGCTCCAAATATTGATTTTAGGCTAGGTAGATCTTTAGTTCGGGTCCCGGTGCACCCGAGCTCATTTCGACCTATTGGTTGGAAAGTTGAAAAATTGAAAATATGAATGTGGGACCCACATTTAGTCGAAACGACCTCGGATAGAGAATTCGACTTTGCCAGCAGATCCAAAATATCGATTTTAGGGTGGTAGCATATTTGGTATGATTTTAAGGTTTTTAAATCTCATTTCGATCCTCGATTTGGAAAATTGTGATTTCGGATTTTGGGAGTCAACTTTGTGAAAATAATATTTTTTCAAAAATTTGACTTCGCCAACGCATCTGAAACGTCGAATTTAGTATGTTTGCATAGTTTGTTTATATATATTGGACCCCGAACGAATTTCAGACACTCTGTCGAAGTCCGAATTGGACTAAAAAACTATTTTTTTTGCAAAGGTTGTGCAGAAAAATCTACACAATTTATACCAGTTTTGGGCCTATTTTCATCTTGCCTCTTAAGAGTTAAACCCTAAAATAGTGTGGGAGCTTAAAAGTAAAGTTTGTGGGAGCTTGGGAAGCTAGATTAACACCTATTTCTTGATTTTATTACGGATTTAAGGTAAGAATTCACACTTTTCTTAGTAATTTCTCAAAGCCCCAAAAATGTTAGGGCTTGATTTTAAGCCACATTTTCACTTATTTTTACTTAATAATATTTTTATCTTATAATTACTAGTTTTTCATCAATTTAACCTTCAAAACAACTCTGATTCTTGATTTTAACTCGAATTTTAAAGATTTTACCCGGTAAAGCTCAAAAATATTTTTTCTTCAATTTGAACCTCGTTTTTTATTCGATTGACTTGGGTTTTCAGCTGTAGATTCCTAAAAATATGGCGAACATATTTTTGAAGTAAAGTTCTGATTTTTTCCTTCTTTTTTGGAAACCCGTTCTAGGGGTTCGTTTTGACCCCGAACCAAAAATAGTCAATATGAGCGTCGTTGGTTTTGTTTTGACTCGTAGATTTCATATTTGATGTTTTTAGTGGAGTTTGGGATCATTCATGAAAAGTAAGATCGTGGGTTCTACGTGTAGCGGATCGATTTTGGCTTTTGAGGTAGGTAATGGCCTGACTCTTTCAAACTGTGTAAATGATGATATAAAATGCATGTTAAGGGTGAGAACTAATCATGAAAAATGGCTATCAATGTGTTGTGCCCGTGTAGGGACCTATATGCAATGTAATTGTCGAAATTAAGATATTATATGATGTGTGTGACTGTATAGAGTCCTATGTGATGTTGATAGCCTTAAATACATGTGAATAATTGTACTGCATTGTTGAAATGCCTAATATGGTACCATTGTTGTATTGTGATATATTCATACTTGTCGGTATATGAGACATGTGGAAATTCATGGATGAAATGGAAATAATGAGTAGATATTGACACACATGGTTGTGGAAATACATCATGTAGATTGGGTGTGGAACTACATCACGTGGATTGATTGTGGAAATACTTATTTTGAATAATTGTGAACATTGCATCGTCATTTTCATTAGTAGCCACATCCCGGCATACTGGGCTAATATAGTTACTGGGAATTGTTCTCCCATAAGTAGTACCCTGTTTGTCTTTCATCAAAATAATTGTAAGGGAGGAGAAAGTACATGGAGGTTATCAAAAAGAGCTACAGTAGCTGCCATTTTTGCCAGTGCATCTGCCACTTGGTTTTGTTCTCTAAAAGTGTGGATAGGCAGAGCAGCTTGGGTTTCCTTCAACAATGACCTGCATTCATACAAAACATTGTGAATATGAGATTCTGAGTTGTTTAGGGAGTGTATAACTTCAATGGCATCAACATTAACCTCAAGAGGAATAATGTTGTTTTGTACAGCAATGAGCAATCCCCTTCTTAAAGCAAGGCTTTCAGCATGGAGGGGGCTGATTTATGGCATTATTTCATAAAATCCCAAAACCCAGTTCCCCTTATGGTCTCTTATCACGCCTTCCAATCCTGACTTACCCTCACGACTGTTACACTCCCCATCCGTGTTAAGCTTAAATGTTGGATGAGCAGAAGACTCCCATCTGGTTTGAATGGTGACGCTATATTTGGGGTGGGTATTGTTCTTTTAGATCGGCAGGGAGTATTCGATGGAATCATTGATGGGAATTACCGTACTAATACTCTCTCGATTATTGTTGAGTTGATTATCATTCCTACTTAGCCAAATTTCCCATAGGCATTGAGAAATTAGATTACCCCAGGTGGTGTAGTCGTTGAAAGATTTATTCTTGATGTTTTTTCAAGTACTTGACCAAGAGACATTATCCAAGTTATTAAAAAGGGTCATGGGAGTAATCCCACTAGTTTGTTGAATGCTTTCCCAAAAGGTAATGGCTTTAGAGCATTGGAAAAAAATGTGGTTGAGAGTTTCCAGTTCCGTATTGCAGTAGCGGCAATGAGGGTCCTCATCAATCCCTATTCTGTTAAGGTATGCATTGGTAGGGAGTCTACTATGAATAAGCAGCCATAGGAATGTTTTAATTTTATTTGGTACGTTGGCTTTCTAGATTTCCCGGAAGCAACTAACTTCGCCATGACAAGGTTTCTCTATGGCATAGACAATGGCCTCGTAGGCACTGGAAGTGGTAAACTTACCATCATTTGTGAGTTTCCCATATAGATGGTCATTCCTGTTGGTCAAATGAGGTAGTTTTGAGTGGATGGAGGTTTACTTGATATGTTCTGGGAGTTCAAAAGATAGATGAGACAAATCCCAACTCCCATTTGTAACCACATCCTTCACTTTTAGGTTTTGTTCCTCAGCATTCAAGGACCCTGAATTTTGTGTCTGATTGGGTCAGTGCGGGGTATCCAAGTATCAGTTATGAACTTGGCATTGTTCCCTTGATGAACGAACCAGGAAAGTCCTTTCCTACAGTCTTTCCAGCCATTCTTGACATTTCTCCAGGTTGTAGAAACCCAGGGGTAAGTCTGGTTGTTCCCTTCCAGGCTATGGTACTTAGTAGTGAGTACCTTAGACCACAATTTGTTGGGGTTCTTGAAGAGGCGCCAAGCTAGGCTAGAATGCAATGCTCTATTTCTGTATTCAACTTTTTGGAGTCCAAGGCCTCTATTGAGCTTACTATTTGCAAAAATGTCCCAGCTTAGGAGATGAATCTTCTTTTTTTCATCCTTGTTTCCCCAAACAAAGTTCCTTTGGATTCGGTTTAAAGATTCCAAGGTCTTTTGTGGAAGCTTGATGAATTGCATTACATGGGTGGGCATGCTATTTAAAGTAGATTTAGCAAGTACAGTTCTGCCCGTCATGTTCAGCATGTGAGTCTTCCATTTGGCTAGCTTATTATTCATGTTATCAATGATGTATTGAAAGTCAGCATGGGTTGGTTTGCTATCAAGGATAGGGAATCCAAGATATTTCCCAAAGGAATTACCTCTTTTTATGTTTAGAATGTCAGAGCATTCTTGGGCACAGCTGGCACTACAATTTCTCGAGAAGAAAATGCTAGACTTAACATTATTGATTTTCTGGCCTGAAGCTTGGCCAAACTGGTTTAGCGCTTGAAGAATGGTAATGCAATTTTTTTGGTAAGCTTGGGCAAAAAGAGTTAGATCATCTGGAAAGAAAAGGTGGGAGATTTTTGGCCCACTAGTGGTGATTTTATGGGGTCCCATTGCTTTTGGAGAACAACTTTGTCAATAATTTTGGAAAGTCTTTCCATGCAAAGAATAATCAGGTAGGGTGAAATGGGATCCTCCAATCGTATGCCTCTATTAGGTTCGAAGGAGGGTGATGGCTTTCCATTGATGAGGATGGAAATCCTGGAGATAGAGATGCATGACATAATGAGTTTTATGAGATTAGTGGGGAAATTGAAGTACAAGAGGGTGTCATGGATGAAAGATCATTCTAGTCTGTCGAAAGCCTTCTCTAAGTCTATTTTCAAGATCATGTTGGCTTTCTTGCCTCTCATTTTCCTAAAGTGTCTTATGTACTCCTGGACCATGATTACATTGTCAGCAACTCATCTGTTAGTTTAGAAGCTTTTCTGATTGGGACTAATGAGTTGGTCTAAGTAAGGCTTGATCCTGCTGACGATAATTTTGGTAATGAGTTTGTAGCTGAAATTACATAGCCCAATGGGCCTAAAATTTCTGATTGAGTTGGCATTTGGACTTTTTGGAATGAGGCAGATGTAGGTTGTGTTGGTCTCTTTGGGCATGCAACTCTCTCTGAAAGCTTGGTGGTAGAATTCCAAGGTCTTCTGCCTAACTGTTTGCCAGTATTTTTGGTAAAACAATGGGTGTAGACCATCAGGCCCAGGGGATTTTAAGGGTTGGAAGGATTTGAGGGCTTTAATCACTTTACTGTTTCTCAGGGTTCATCAAGAATATTTTTTGAGTCTTTTGAAAGGTAAGGCTCATGGCATCTTTGTTAATGAGGGGTTCTCTGGGAATTATTCTGATCAATAGTGTAGAGAGAGGTAAAAAAAATTAGAGATGTGGGTGGAGATACCCTCTTCTTCCTCAATTAGCTGGCCAGTATCATCCTTTAAGGTAAGGATTTGGTTTCTTCTTCTTCTTCTTCTTCTATTTAGGATAGTGGCATGAAAAAAATTGGTGTTAGCATCTCCTTTAGTGAGCCAATTGATTCTTGACTTGGTCCTCCAAAAATCCTCCTCACAGTGAAGGATGAGATTATACTCCTCAAGCAATTCCTTCTCCAGATTCTGAAGGAAATTGCTATGGGGGTAAGGGGATTTTTAGACACCATCTAATCTAGTTAGCAGTCTTTTTAATTTTTGGCAGATATTTCCAAAGACTCTAGTGTTCCAGATTCTGGCTTCAGTATGGAAATGGTTGATGGAGTGGAGAAGGTTGTCGTTACTTTGAAAGCACTGTTGGACAAGGTTTTGAAATGAGTGGTGATTAGCCCGCATGTGTTCAAACCTGAAAGATTTATTGGAGTGGTTTGGTCTAAAGCCTAGGACATCAACAAGTGTGGGGGAATGGTCAGACTTAATCCATGGTAGGTGTGTGACAGAGGGCTCTGGGTGTTGGTTTATCCAGAGGTTATTCGCCAGGCACCTATCAAGTCACTTAAAAATAAGTTGGCTTCTATTCCTATAACGCTTATTGGTCCACGTATACCTGTTACCTTTAAATCCTAGATCTACCATGCTATAATGATTTATACACTGTCTAAAGTTGGAAACTCTATTAGGATTAATAGGAGCTCCTCCTAACTATTCCTTGGATGGCAGAACCTCATTAAAATCCTCACCCATGAACCATTTTCCTTTATGGTTGTCAGCTATACTACACAGTTCATCCCAAAGATTCAGACGGGTACAGTAATCCGGGCTAGTATACACAGCAGAAAAAAGCCAAGAAGGGTTATCAGGGCGTACCTTAATCATGAAATGAATACCTTGAGCGGAGGTGGAGAGATTTTCTAAGTGCAGGATGTCATCTTTCCACATGATAGCTATACCACTAGAGAGGCCAACAACACTAGCCTGAATGTAAGTATCAAAACCCAGAGCATTGGTCAGGGACTTATGTTCAACCAGTTTTGTTTCCAAAAGGACTAGCATTGTAGGTCTGTGAATGTTGGTCATAGCCTGACACTGCCTCCTAAAGGTCGCACTATTTGCTCCCTTAGTATTCTAAATTATGAATTTCATCATTGACATTGGATTGTTGGTTCCTTGAGTTATCGGGGTTTTCTCTTTCTCTTCCGGTGTTGTTTGGGGGCTCAAGATGATAACTGGAGGTTTCTTCTCTATTGCACCCTTCACCATTACAGAGAACGTTGTCATTTTCATTGGTGAGTGAGCAATAGTAGCTGCGCTGAAGGGCTCTTCGAAGCTTCAGTGAAGAGTCATTTCCAGTAGGAATAATTCCAGCTTTGTTTCAGCAAAGGTGTGTAAGAAACTTTCCATTTCCTTGTTGCTTTGTATCAGCTCTTCTAGAATCGATGTGGTTTCGCTTCTTAGCCTTCTACCTTTTTTGAAGGAATTGACAGTGGTTGGGATGGTGGATTCAGCAGTGTGAAGTTGGTTGACTGGTTGTTTGAGAGGTACAGAATGGTCAGCATGAATGGCAGACTTTGGAATTTCTGGGTCATCAGCGAGATGACCTTCTCCATGGAGCTCAGATGCTGATATTCTGCCAACTGTGTCAAGAGAAGTGTTTGTTTTCATACTTCCTCCCCAAGTCTCTGCACCACTTGATCCATTATCTCTTTTACTATCTGAGATAAGTAGGTTGGGTCTTGAAGAAAGATAGCTATAGGTTGTGATCCCACTATTATCTTGAGTTGTATCTATTTACCCTCCAACACTTTTTCCATCCACGATGCCGGTTGGCGGTCCGGCTGTGTTGGAAGGGTTACAAAGTAGAGGGGTTCCGGCGTTTGGTTGGTGGTTGTGTTCTTTGGTAGTTGATCTATTTGAGGAATCTGGCAGGGATGTTGATTGGAGTGGTGTTTGTTTTCCGTCCATGGAGGGTTAATTAAATGAAAGGTATTAATGGAATTAATGGATTTGGTGGTTGAAGTCTTTTCAGTAACTTGGAGGTTATGATTACACTTGGTATCGGAGGAATTAATTTTTCCCGAGGAAGATGGAAAGGAGATGTCCATAGGCTCTTCCGAAGGAGAGAGTATGGTATTGGCCTCGAGGGCCGCGAAAGAATTAATGGAGTTGTTGGTTGAGTATTTAATGGAGTTGGTTTTAGGACCAGCTTTTCCACTGCTCTTAAAAGTATTTTTGTTTTTTTGATATATCAAATTATTATTAATTTATTATTATCTTCTCCTTCTATGGATCCTGATGGTCCACAGGCAGTTTTCTTTCCTTCCTTTTGCGTATCAATATCAGTATTATTTTTATTTATTATTTTTTTTGTTCCATTTCGGGAAGGTGGCTCCTCCATCGAAGCATTTTGAGGATTTAATTTAGAAGAAGTGTAAGTGAACTTACCTGATTGAGCTGATGGATTTCTGACCTTGGTGAGCATGCTTACCATGTTGATCTGTTCCTGCCCTGTGCGTGCCTCTCTTTTTTGGAAAAGTCACTATTTTCCTCTCTCCTGTTGGTGGCGGCATAGTAGATGTTGATGGGGTATCTGGGACAAATGGTGGGGTGTTATAGTATGTGCAGTTTTGCATTTGGTGACTAATTCTTCCGCAATTGGTGCATAATATCCCTTCTCCCTCATACACCACTTTTTGAGTGCGTGTACCAATCGCAATTGAGGTTTTGACTGGTACTTCGATTGATACTTGTACATAAATTCTAGCATATAGGCCTCATAGAGCAGTTGATGTGCAGATATCGATTTTAAGTTACTGTCCCAATTTCCTTCCCACTTTCTCAAGTATACTTCAATTGTAAAATTCCGTAGGAAGTTGCGGCAGCCTTACCCAAATCGCGGTATGGGTTAGGATGGCCTTCTCCGGCATGAAATTGGGTTCACAACATTTGACTGATAGGAATCCTCTAGCGACGAACCACGGTCCGCCATGGAGGATCTTTTGTGTATTTTCCAACAGTTCCAATTTAGCTGTATAGTATTCATTCCCAAGATCAATTAGTGTTAGTGGCTGCGTCAGTTTCCATAGCTCTTGCAGCTTGTTTTTGAGATATGGGTGGGCCAGCTTCTTGCCAAAGACTTTGAGAATTATGGAGTGCTCCATGGTTGGTAAATTCTCTGTTTGTCCTCCTCTGTGAGCACTATTGCATCGTCATTGTGATTGGGGGATTCTAGAGAATACTCCTGTTGTATAGAATAAGTTTTGTTGTTATGAGATTCTTGAAGTAGCAAATCTTCTTTAAAAGAATTAATTGTCATAGCAGTATCCATTTGGTCCTTTTTCATTGCATTTGTGGTTATTGGATCTGGTGGTTTGGGTGGGTTTGGTGGTGTTTTCGGGTTTGGGTTTACCGTGCCTTTTTTGCATTGAGAGAAAATTCTTCTTCCCCCTAATTAAAAGGGTAAGTTATGCTTGGTTCTTTTATTAACCTACGTAGTTTTGTCTTTATTAGTATTCAGAGATAGATATTATTCCTTTGTGGTTATTTTTCTGATGTATTTGACTCTTGGATTGTACTAGTAGTTCTTACACTATTGACACCTGGTTTGGGCATGATTGGTATTTTGGATAAGTTCTTTCTGCATTGTTATGATTACTTATATGGTTCGACTACGTTCTAGAAGCCTTACCTTGGGATATTTCTATCTTTTTATCTTTTCATATCAGTTTGGGTGATAGGCTTACTTGTCAAGATACGCCACGACAAGTGCCATCGTGATCCTTGTTTTTGGGTCGTGACACAACTCCTACCTTCTCCTAAATAATTGTGTTCCTCACCCTATCTCTCCTAGTGTGTTGCACATCCATCGCAACATCCTCATCTCCGCCACCTTCAACTTTTGGATGTGGGAGTTCTTTACTGGCCAACACTCCGCTCCATACAGCATAGCCGGTAGGACTGCCACTCTGTAGAACTTACTTTTAAGCTTTGGGGGCACTTTCTTATCACATAGAACTCCCGAAGTGAGCCTCTATTTCAACCACCCTACCCCAATATGATATTTGACATCCTCGTCAATCTCACCATTGCCCTGAATCATAGACCCTAGATACTTGAAACTCTCCCTCTTCTGAATGGCCAGAGAGTCCATCTTCACCACCACGCCAGCCTCTTGCGACACATCACTAAACTTATACTCCAAGTACTCCGTCTTGGTCCTGCTCAACCGAAATCCTTTAGACTCAAGCGTCTGTCTCCAAATCTCTAACTTATCAATAACTTCTCCCCGAGTCTCATCAATTAGTACCACATCATCCTCAAATAACATACACCATGACACCTCCTCTTGAATATGATGCGTCAAAACATCCATCACCAAGGCAAATAAAAACGGGCTAAGAGTCGATTCTTAGCGTAACCCTATCAAAAATGGAAAGTGCTCCGAATCTCCACTTACAGTCCTCACACGAGTCTTCGCACAATCATACATATCCTGGATCGCCCTAGTGTACACCATGGGCACCCCTCTAACCTCCAAGCACCTTTACAGAATCTCCCTGGAAACTCCTGTCATATGTCTTCTCAAGATCAATAAACACCATGTGCAAGTCTTTCTTCCTCTCTCAAAAATGCTCCACTAATCTCCTCACAAGGTGAATGGCCTCAGTGTTCGAGCGACCAGACATGAAATCAAAATGATTCTCAGAGATATTCACGATCCTTGTCAGCCTCAACTCTACCAGCCTTTCCCAAACTTTCATAGTATGACTCAACAAGTTAATATCTCTATAGTTGTTGCAACTCTGGATATCTTCCTTGTTATTATATAATGGAATAATCGTACTCTACCTCCATGCTACAGGCATCTTCGCCGCCCTAAAATGATGTTAAACAACCCTTTCAACCACTCCAACCCTGATCCGCCAGTGCTTTTCCAAAAATCCACTGGAATTTTGTCTGGCCCCGTCGCCCTACCCTGCCGCATCCTGCGAATAACCCCCTTGAACTCCTCAACGTTGATACACCTACAATAACCATAATCGCGACACTCCTCAGAATTCTTCAAGTCCCCCAACACGAAACCTTTGTCCCCCTCGTCGTTCAAAAGTTTGTGAAAATAAGGCTGCCACCTCTTCCTAATAAGGGAATCCTCAACCAACACTGTATCATCCTATCCTTTGATGCACTTCACTTGGTCAAGGTCACGATTCCTCCGCTCCCTGGCCTTGGCCAGCCTATACAACTTCTTATCCCTACCTTTCTCCTCTAAAGTCGTATATAATCTCTCAAAAACTGTTGTCTTAGCCGTCGTAATCACTAACTTAGCCTCTCTTTTAGCAACCTTGTACTCTTCCTTATTCGTCTTTCTCTCCTCGTCATCCTTTCTCTCAACCAACTTAGCATAAGTCACTTTCTTAGACTCCACCTTCCTCTTAACCTCTTCATTCCACCACCAATCCCCTCGATGCTTGCCAAATTGACCTCTCGAGACACCCAACACCTCTCTAGCGGTCTCCCTAATGCAGTTGGCCGTCATCTCCCACATATTATCCACATTCCCTCTACTCTCCCAAGCCCCCTACTCTTTAACTTCTCCCTCATCTCCAACGCACTAGCCAAAGTCAAGCTACCCCACTTAATCCTGGGCCGAGCCTTCACACTCCTCTTTTTTCTACCCTTATTGATTACCAAGTCCATCACCAACAACCTATGTTGAGACGAAAGATTCTCGCTAGGTATGACTTTACAGTCCTTACATAGTGCTCTATCACCCTTCCTAAGAAGCAAAAAGTCAATCTGAGTCCTGGATTAAGTTGCAACTCTTTTCATATTAAGATGAAAAGATATATCATAAAATGTTAATCAAAATTTATATAGGTTATCCTTGAAAAGTGAAACAGTGACAATTAAAAAGTGGAGAGGGAGTGTAATACCCCAGGGGTATTAGTGATACAACATAGTTGAAAACAAAAGTCAAGATCAACCTATTAGTGAATCTCAACCGTTCAATCTCCTTTCCAATGATCAACGATCAGGATGTTAGGAGAAGCAGTTACTGGCTATAGCCGGTTGATTAAATATTTAGCTTTAATAATTGTTGGGAAAAAAAAGGTT
Source organism: Capsicum pubescens (assembly GCA_030864215.1). Taxonomy (NCBI): domain Eukaryota; kingdom Viridiplantae; phylum Streptophyta; class Magnoliopsida; order Solanales; family Solanaceae; genus Capsicum; species Capsicum pubescens. Next base: position 26,169,492 of record CM061549.1, on the reverse strand, counting down.
TAATAATTAATATGTATGGATTTATTTAACTAACAACGGATTTATTAACCCTAAACCCTAAATCTAAATATAATTAATAACAACAGATTCATTAACCCTAAACCCTAGACCTAAGTATAATTAATATGCATGGATTCATTCTTTAATAAGTAATAATGTCAAATGTAGTAGCTTCGTGTATTGTTTCTTAATTGGAAAAATACAAATAAGTCGTTTGAAAGATTTTATTCTCTTTATTTGATAACGCTTTTTTTTTTTTAGAGTTTGTTCTTGAGCAAAGGGTCTATCGAAAACATTCTCTCTATTTCTAAGATAGTAATGTGACATGCGCATATTCTATCCTTATTTGACTCCACTTTGTGAGATTACACTGAGTATGTTGTTGTTATTATTGTTATTCGATGGCCTTTTTTATTTTTCATTTTTATCTGTTTTATGTCTCGATTAATTTAAATTAACACTGTATAAAACCTATTAAAGGAGGAAACACTCTTTGTTAAGAACTTTTTCATACTTAAATTTGAATTCATATTCAAGACCTTTGAGTAAGAGGGAAAAAATTCTATTTATTTGCTAGGAGTGTCAGGTGGGTGAGTTGGGTCAAATGGGACTGCGTCAAATGGACTGAATTAATAAATGAGATCGCTCATTAACCCATTTAAAGCTATATGAGGTTAATAGTCCAAATTAATAAATGGTCCGTATCATTAACTCATTTAAAAGTTACATGGGTTGAATGGACTAGATTAATAAATTGGATCGAATGAATAACATAAGCACTTATAGAAGTTACATGTGCTAAACAGTCCGAGTAAAATGAATTGGATTAATTATTAACTCATTTTAAGAGTTACTTGGGCCGAAAGGACTGAGATAATAAATGGATCGAATGATTAACACACTTATAGAAGTTAGTTCATACGCTAAACAGTTTGACTTAATAAATGAACTGGATTAGTTATTAACTCATTAAAAAATTACTTGGGCTGAATGGGCTGGCTAACAAATGGATCGGATGATTAACACACTTATAGAAGTTACGTGCGCTAAATAGTACGAGTTAATAAATGAGTTAAATTAGTTATTAACTCATTTAACAGATAAATAGGTTGAAAGGGCTAGATTAATAAAAGGATAAGATGATTAACACACTTATAGAAGTTATATGCGCTAAACAGTTTGAGTTAATAATGGATCGAATTGTTAACTCATTTAAAAGTTACTTGGACTGAATGAGCTAGGTGAATAAATGGACGAAAATACAAACACACTTATAGAAGTTACATGCGCTAAATAGTCGAGTTAAATGAATCTGATTAGTTATTAACTCATTTCAAAGTTGATTGGGTTGAATGAGCTAGATCAAAACAGACTGAATAATATATCATAGTCCAATCGACCTAACTCTTATTAAATTTTAATTTCCTTATTTCTTGTACTTATAATTTATTTAATTACATATATTTTATAGATACTAGTTTTGTCGCACGTGTAACGTTTGATTATTTAAAGCTAAATGATTTTATTTAATGTGAAATTTTTTAATAAAGTGTAAAAGTTTAAAACACTTTTCAAAGACACACACACACACACACACACACACACACACACACACACATATATATATATATATATATATATATATATATATATATATTAGTTTAGCCGCACGTGCCTCGCACGTGTAACGTTTGATTATTTAAAGTTAAATAATTTTATTTATTGCGGAGATTTTTAATGAAGTATAAAAATTTAAATCACTTTTCAATGATTTTTTGCACTTTAATATAACAATGTAAACATAAACATATTTTTTAGTGTAAGCACATAAATGTAAACATAAATAAATTACAAGGAAGAGAAGATTAAAAATAAAAGGAAAAACTAATAAGAATTCTCTTGCGCACTTTGCTATTTCCTTTTAAGTGGTTGAACTTGAGATTATTCTTAATTTAAATTTTGTATTGGGTCTTGAATTTATTTTTCAATTAAATTAATCTCCAAACATTAGTAGGACTCTAGATAAAAAAAAATCAATATGTACAATTCTACTATCCTAATTAGCAAATTGTAAGACAATGACATTTTCATAGACAATCAACAGTTGATAATGAATTCTCCATTATTAAAAATTTTTCGTGTTTCACTTTCAGTTTTAAGTCGTCTAATATTTATTACAAGATAACAAATAAAAAATAATAACATTGTTTGAAGGTATAGTAAATACTATGTGAAGCATTGATTGACGTGAGACACACGTGCATCGTATGTCTGATAAAACTAGTACAATTGAATAATAAAAAAATTGATATAATAATAATAATAACTTTTTGTAAATAATTCATTAAAACTAAACCACAAACATCTATCAAATCTTTCATGTGAAAATGAATGGTTAAAGATTCAAATTTCAAGAGAAAATCTGAGTTAAGACTATATAATTTGATTTAGATTTTATGTGATAAAGTCAGTTATGACATGCATAAATAAAACTCAATCCTTTATTGGTCTTTTTCTACCAAAAAAATAAATACAGATTTTGTTAATAAAATAATTAAAATTTCAAAAATTCAAAAATTATGCATAATACATTGTACTCGATGCATCAAGAATTTTACTTTTATTTAATCAAAACAGAAAAGTAAAATCATAATGATTTTAGATTTAATGGATCTTACCATTTTTTATACTGGCAGAATGTGAGTTGTTTCTTCTGTCATTTTCTTTATTACATAGTTAGTATCAAATTAGTCTAGACCGTCTGATTAAATGAAAAATTGACTTGCTTAGTTAGTCGGTTACATTAGTAACCAGGTAACCAGTCATCATTTTCTCCTATATATTCCCCACTCTTCTGGTTCATCCTTCTCATTGTATCAAGGTTAAAAAAAGTGGTTATGTTTTCCAAAATGAATAAGGAATTAGCCCTTCAAGAAGCTACTTCTACCGGACTGAAAATAACGGATCATTTGATCAAGTTGTTAGCTAATGAACCAACGGTTCAGGTGGATTATCGTGAGATAACTGATTTGTTGTTGCAAATTTGAAGAAGGCGAATTCTATGGTGGGACGGACAGGTCATGCTAGGTTGCGTCGTGCTCCAGTTCAGGTTGTTCAGGCTCAGGCTCAAGCTAAGGTTCAGGTTCATGTTCATGATTCCCTGACTTCTCTATCTCTTTCTCTGCATGGTTATATGGAGAAAGAAAGAGTGCCTGCAACAGCGCCGCTATTTGTAGTGGCGCCTGTGGCGGCGTTAGTACAGACATGCTTAATGCTTGGGTTCAGGAAGCCAAGAGTTAATGTTGTTGTTGCTGCTGGTGCTAGTGGTGGTGCTAGTGTTGGTGATATGAAATGGAAGAATGCTTTTGGTAGCATGAAGAATGGGATAAGTTCTTCCTTCCTTTCATCTGCTACAGGCGAAGGGAGTAGAAGTATCTCGAGTGTTGCTCTTCCGTCTTCTTCCATGTTGCGTCTGATGGTACAAGCTATTTCCGCAGGAAAACAACCATCTGCCACCGGGAAAAGATGACATGAGCAAGAACAATCTAGTGATGGTTCTGGCAAAAAGAGGTTAGTTTTTCTATCTGTCATTGATGCTACACTTTGTTTTCTCTGTCTTTGTTTGACATTTATTTATGTTTCTAAAAAAATTAGGAATGCTTACAGTAGATTTTTGTGATTGAAACTTTTTATAAATTTCGCGTATGACAGATGTTTTATTTATCATATAACCCTTTTTTTCTTTGAAAATCTCAAAATGACATGTAGTTGCTAGTTACCAGATGTGTATTGTATAAATTTACTCATGTATAATAGCTTATAAATTATAAAGGAAATGTGAATCATACTCAGCTAGTTCATGCGATAAACATGACTGCCACACCAACATAGACACATTTGCAGATTGAAATGTATATTTATTATTAATAAATGCAGATATTTTGATTATTTTTTTTTATGTTTTTTTTCAATCAGGAAAGTTTTTCCTAAGAAAGTGATAAGAACTCCGGTGAAAAGTTCAAAAATTACTGATATACCAGCAGATGAGTGTTCGTGGAGGAAGTATGGTCAGAATCCGATTAAGGGTTCACCATACCCACGGTAATTACAATGCACCATCAATCAGAACCATTAATTTTGGTATCACGTGCAATGAACATGCCAAACCTAATATAAAAGTTGGTTTATTTTTTTTAATTCAAGGCTTATTACAAGTTTACCTGTTTTTTTGAATGTCCAGCAAAAAAGCACGTGGAGAGGGCTATGGATGATCCTATGATATTAATTGTGACATATGAAGAGGAGCATCGTCATACACAAGTCGCAATGTAAGAGTACAATTCTCAAATGCTGGCTTTTGGCTCAGCAGAAGAGGAGTAGTGAATTGAAAGTGGATGGGGCAGGGAGGGGGGGGGGGGGAGAGGACAAGAAAGAGGTTATTTGAATGATAAGCATTGTTTAGTTTCAACTCGTTCGAGTAACCAAGAAAGTAAAAAAAAAGAAGCTCTCAGGGAAGAGTTATAAAAAGAAAAGGGGGGAAATTGTAGTTGAAATACTTATGAGGTTTGGAGTAAAGAGTTGCATTTGTGGCATTGAACCTATTACATAATTCTAGAAAGATTTTAGTGTTTGAAAGAGGAAATTTTTTTTTTACAAATTTTGACTCCCTTATTTTGTACTCCCATGTGCAAAAAGTTTTTATTAAGTGTTTGAATATGTATTTGATGATACTCTATTAGGAAAGATATTTATAAATTAAAATAATATCTGAATATATAAATATCTTTAATATTATAGTTTCACATAGAAAAAAAAGTAAAACGCTTTTTTTATTCGATCGTCAAATTAAATTAAAAAGGTTTATATTACTTTTTTTTTCTTTTCAAACACTTTCGAACCGATCATCTTGCTACAACAAAATAAGCTTAGCAGTGAATCAAGTAGAAATTATGTCCAAAAGAATCCTAAGTTTGCTTACAAATTTTGGCTTAACAATGTTTCAGAGATTTGTCATGTAGTATTATGTTGTCTTCTTCCAAGAGATTAGTCCTTATTTTTAAAACGGAAAAGGCTCAAAAATATTCCTGAAGTATCTGAAATAGTTCAAAAATGCCCATAGTTAGATTTTTAGCTCAAAATACTCCTTTATTAAATATTTGGTTCAAAAATACCCCCCCCCCTCTAACGGAATTCGGAAAAGAATCAAAAATACCCCTTTGTTAAATATTTGGCTCCAAAATACCCCTCCCCTTAACGAAATTAAATCATTTCTATTGAATTAAACCCTAACTTTAACTTTTTAACCCTAATACTTTAATTTTTTTACATAAAAATATTTTTTTAATTTTAAAAATATGATAATGAAAAAAATTATTTGAATTATAATATAAATTGGTTGAATTTGATTTGGAAAATAAACATACATTTATTCTAAAAAGGTATTTTCACTTTTCATCTTTTTAATCTTTAAAGAAATTAACGAAATATAAATTAACGAAATTAACGAAATAGAAATTAAATGATGAACTTTATATAAATTAACGAAATAATCAAAATAATTTAATTTCGTTAAATACCCCTCTGTTAAATATTTGGCTCAAAAATACCCCTCCCCTTAACGAAATTAAATTATTTCGATTGAATTAAACCCTAACTTTAACTTTTTAACCCTAAAACTTTAAATTTTTACATAAAAGTATTTATTTAATTTTAAAAATAAGATAATGAAAAAAAGTATTTGAATTATAATATAAATTGGTTGAATTTGATTTGGAAAATAAACATACATTTATTCTAAAAAGGTACTTTCACTTTACATCTTTTTAATCTTTAAAGAAATTAACGAAATATAAATTCACTTAAAGAAATTAACGAAATATAAATTAAATGATGAACTTTATATAAATTAACTAAATAATCGAAATAATTTAATTCCGTTAAGGGAGGGGTATTTTTGAGCCAAATATTTAACAGAGGGATATTTTTGACCCCTTTCAGATAGTTCAGGGGTATTTTTGATCCTTTTCCGAATTTCGTTAAAGGGAGGGATATTTTTTAGCCAAATATTTAACGGAGGGATATTTTTGAGCCAAAAATCTAACGAAGGGCATTTTTGAGCAATTTCGAATAGTTCAGGATTATTTTTGAGCCTTTTCCGTTTTTAAAATAAAGTATGTTTGATTAGGAAGTCAAAATGATTGTGCAATGAATGAGTTAGGTATATGGATTCCATCCAATTCTTTATCACTTCCTCCATCTATTTTTACCTTTCAATTATTTCTTTCATTTTATTTTATTTGTCATAATTTGATCGGATACAGAATTTAAGAAATAAAAAGAAATTTAATAATATTTATCAAATTATTTTTATTAAAAAATATTTTTATTAAAAAATATACTAACACTATCTTTAATTAAGTGAACCAATAACGATAAAAGTGAAATTGTGTCCTTAAATGGTTACAAAATAAAGAAAGGTGATATTCTATTTGAGGCGGATAAAAAAACAAGATGACCCATAAAATGAAACAGAGAGAGTATTAACTTTGACGCACTTCTTAAAATACAATGTAAACAATAACTGTAGTTTTATTATATCGCTCTTTTAATATGTTAAATTCAATGTTTTAGAGATATATTCAATAATAACTATAATTAATAACTAAAAGTAAAATGGACACAAACAAATAAATTCTACATTATTTTTTAAAACTGAATAAATATTGTTAGATATCTATTCTTAAAAACATGAACAAGTAAAAGTAAACAAGAGAATATTATGTTCTCCATCCAATTTAATTATAGTTCTAACTTTTCTTATGCTTATTATAGGTTTTGAGAATTGAATTTTTAATATTAAGAATATAATTAAAAGTTATTATATATTTTAGTCTTGAATTTTTAAGATAATAGAGTAAATTTTTTTAAGTTAAAAGGACAGTTAAAAATGAAACATTGTTATTATTGTTGTTATTGTTATTCGATGGCCTTTTTTATTTTTCATTTTTATCTGTCTTATGTCTCGATTAATTTAAATTAACACTGTATAAAACCTATTAAAGGAGGAAACACTATCTGTCTTGTGTCTCGATTAATTTAAATTAACACTATATAAAACCTATTAAAGGAGGAAACAATCTTTGTTAAGAACTTTTTCATTCTTAAAATTTGAATTCATATTCAAGTCCTTTGAGTAAGAGGGTAAAATATCTATTTATTTGCTAGGAGTATCAAGTGGGTGAGTTGGGCCAAATAGGACTGCATCAAATGGACTGGATTAATAAATGAAACCGGTCATTAACCCATTTAAAGCTATATGAGGCTAATAGTCCAAATTTATAAATGGCCCGAATCATTAACTCGTTTAAAAGTTATATGGGCTGAATGGTCTACATTAATAAATCTAAAAATTACACAAATACACAACTTATGTTTCCAATATTACAAAAAATCTCAACTCCCTAAACATATCACAAAAATCCCAACATATACACAGAATGTTATGTATATGTTGGCTATGTTATGTATATTAATAGGGAGAGAGAATAACATAATTAAAAAAGTGGAAGAGAGTATAATTACTTCCAAAAGGGTTGGTATTTATGCTATTTATACTTATTATTAACTCATTTTAAGAGTTACTTGGGCCAAAAGAACTGAGTTAATAAATAGATCGAATGATTAACACACTTATAGAAGTTAGTACATGCGCTAAACAGTTCGACTTAATAAATGGACTAGATTGGTTATTAACTCATTAAAAAGTTACTTGAGCTGAATGGGCTAGGTCAACAAATGGATCGGATGATTAACACCCTTATAGAAGTTACGTGCGCTAAATAGTATGAGTTAATAAATGAGTTAAATTAGTTATTAGCTAATTTAACAGTTAAATAGGTTGAACGGGATAGATTAATAAATGGATCAGATGATTAACACACTTATAGAAGTTACATGTGCTAAACAATCTGAGTTAATAATGGATCGAATTGTTAACTCGTTTAAAAGTTACTTGGACTAAATGAGTTGGGTGAATAAATGGACGAAAAGACAAACACAATTATAGAAGTTACATGCGCTAAATAGTCGAGTTAAATGAATCCGATTAGTTATCAACTCATTTAAAAGTTGATTGGGTTGAATGAGTAGGATCAAAATAGACTGAATAATATATCATAGTTCAATCCGCCTAACTCTTATTAAATTTTAATTTTCTTATTTGTTGTACTTGTAATTAATTTAATTACATATGTTTTATAGATACTAGTTTTGCCGCACGTGCCTCACACGTGTAATGTTTGATTATTTAAAGGTAAATAATTTTATTTATTACGAAGATTTTTAATGAAGTGTAAAAGTTTAAATCTCTTTTCAAAGACACACACACACACACACATACACACACATATATATATATATACTAGTTTAGCCGCACGTGCCTCACACGTGGAACGTTTGATTATTTAAAGTTAAATGATTTTATTTATTGCGGAGATTTTTAATGAAGTGTAAAAATTTAAATCAATTTTCAAAGATTTTTCACATTTTAATATAATAATGTAAACATAAACATATATATTTCCCACTCTTATGGTTCATCCTTCTCATTGTATCAAGGTTCAAAAAAGTGGTTACGTTTTCCAAAATGAATGAGGAATTAGCCCTTCAAGAGGCTACTGCGACCGGGTTGAAAATAATGGAGCATTTGATCAAGTTGGTAGCTAATGAACTAGCGGTTCAGGTGGATTGTCGTAAGATAACTGATTTTGCTGTTGCAAAGTTGAAGAAGGTGAATTCTATGGTGGGACAGACAAGTCATGCTAGGTTTTGTCTTGGTCCAGTTCAGGCTCAGACTGTTCAGGCTAAGGTTCAGGTTCATGATTCCCTGACTTCATTAACTCTTTCTTTGTATGGTTATATGGAGAAAGAGAGAGTGCTTGCACCAACGCCGTTGTCTGTAGTGACGCCTGTGGCAGCGTCAGTGAAGACAGGCTTAATGCTTGGGTTCAGGAAGTCAAGCGTTAATGTTGTTGCTATTGTTGGTTCTAGTGGTGGTTCCAGTGGTGGTGATATGAAATGGAAGGATGCTTTTGGTAGAATGAAGAATGGGATAAGTTCTTCTTCCTTCCTTTCGTCTACTACAGGCGAAGGGCTTCCTTTTTCTTCTTCCATGTTGCTGCGTCTGATGGCACAAGCTATGTCCGCAGGAAAACAACCATCTACCACCGGGAAAAGATGTCGTGAGCAAGAACAATCTACTGATGGTTCTAGAAAAAAGAAGTTAGTTTTTATTTCTTCACTGATGCTACTTTATTTTCTTTGTCTTTGTTTAACATTTATTTATGTTTTTAAAAACATTAGGAATGCTTACAGTAGATTTTTGTGATTGGAACTTTTTATAAATTTCGCATATGACAGAAGTTTTAGTTATCATATAACCCTTTTCTTTTCTTTGAAAATCTCAAAATGGCATGTAGTCACTAGTTACCAGATGTGTATTGTGTAAATTTACTCATGTATAATAGCTTAGAAATTATAAAGGAGATGTGAATTATACTCGGCTAGTTCATGAGATGAGCATGACTGCTACACCAACATAGGCACATTTGCAGGTTGAAATGTACATTTATTATTAATAAATGCAGATATATTTTATTTTATTTATTTTTAAGTTATTTTTTCAATCAGAAAAGTTTTTCCTAGGAAAGTGATAAGAACTCCGGTGATAAGTTCAAAAATTACTGATATACCAACAGATGAGTGTTCATGGAGGAAGTATGGTCAGAAGTCGATTAAGGGTTCACCATACCCACGGTAATTACAATGCACCATCAATCAAAACCATTAATTTTGTTATCACGTACAATGAACATACCAAACCTAATATAAAAGTTGATTTTTTTTTTTAATTCAAATCCTATTACAAGTGTATAAATTTTTCTGAATGTACAGTAAAGAAGCATGTGGAGAGGGCTATAGATGATCCTATGATGTTAATTGTGACATATGAAGAGGAGCATCGCCATACACAAATCGTGATGCAAGAGTACAATTCTCAAATGGTGGCTTTGGGCTCAATAGAAGAGAAGGAGTGAATTGAAAGTGGATAGGGCGGGGAGGGGTGGGGGATGGAGGACAAGAAAGAGTTTATTTGAATGATAAGCATTGTTTAGTTTCAATTCGTTCGAGTAACCAAGAAAGTAAAAAAAATAGAAGCTCTTAGGGAACAGTTAGAAAAAAAAATACCAATGTGTACAATTCTACTATCCTAATTAGCAAATTGTAAGACAAGTCCATGGAATTCTGAACGTTTTTCTTTTTCTTTCTTCGTTGAAGAATTTTATTAGGATTTGTATTGGGATTCTCGGGTCATACGTTTTCATAGACAACAGTTGATAATGAATTCTCCATTGTAAAAAACTTTTCGTGTTTCACTTTCAGTTTCAAGTCGTCTAATATTTATTACTGGCAAACAAATAAAAAACAATAGAACTATTTGAAGGTATAGTAAGTAGTATGTGAAGCATTGATTGGCGTGAGACACACGTGCATCGCACATCCGGTAAAACTAGTACAATTGAATAATAAAAAAAACTGATATAATAATAATAATAATAATAATAATAATAATAATAACTTTTTGTAAATATTTGATTAAAACCAAACTATAAACATCTATCAAATCTTTCATGTGAAAATGAATGGTTAAAGATTCAAATTTCAAGAGAAAATCTGAGTTAAGACTACATAATTTGATTTAGATTTTATGTGATAAAGTCAGTTATGACATGCTAAATAAAACTCAATCCTCTATTTGTCTTTTTCTACCAAAAAATAAATACAGATTTTCTTAACAAAATAATTAAAAATTCAAAATTTATGCATAATACCTCGTACTCTATGCATCAAGAATTTTAATTTTATTTAATCAAAGCAGAAAAGTAAAATCATAGTGATTTTATATTTAATGGATCTTACCATTTTTTATAAATTTGAGTTATTTTTTTTGTCATTTTCTTTACTAGTGTACGTACCCATACAATGCGCAGATAATATTAAAACATTATTTCTAATTATTTTATATCGAAATGTTTCGCTTGAGAATATTAAATCATATTACCTTAAAGAAAAGTTCAACTATCATACTATTTCTCAATGAAATACGAAAAAAATAAAATCTACCCCACCCACCTCCCGCCACTGCCTCGCCTATTTCAAGATCAGATAATCCACCTTTTTATCTATTTGAGAAGGCTAACTCGGATTTAAAATAAAAATATCCCCCCCCCCTCCCTTGTTTTCATCCCCACCTACCTCAATCCCTCTAATCTCTAATTAAATCAATACGAAAAAAATAATCATGTCATTATAAAAAAAATTATATTTTATATTTTTTAATTATATTATTCACAATTTAAAGATAATAGATTGCCAATATCCCCCCTGCTAATATCCCCCTCTAACGAAATTTATATGAGTAAAAACGATCATGTAAATAAAAAAAAAATTGTATTTATATTTTTCTTTGTTTTATTATTTACAAACGATCAAGTAAAAACGAAATTAATGTTTTACTGTTTTCCCCACTTGGTGGAAATATACTGGGTTTGTTGTTGTTGTTTTTCTTTGTTTTATTATTTACAATCTAAAGATTTTTTATTATAAAAAATAATGTAAAATTTTATTCTAATATAAAATTTATAAATAGTAACATGTATATGAAATTATCTAATTATTTCATTACATTCTAAAAATTCATTTAAATCCCCCTCCCTCCCATCCCCACCCCAACCCCCGCCACAACAAATCCTTAATGTGCATTTTGTTCTATTATATTTAATTACTTTACTTTTCCGTAATTTGATTTCAAATTAAATTACTTTTTTCTATTACACGTATAAGAAGTTGAGTTTTTACCTCATATCTCAAAATATAGAAATTAGAACAGATAAATTTTACCATGCATAACAAAATAAATGATATATAGATTAAAAGAAGACTTCAAAATAATTTAATCTGTTAAAAGTGATTATAATTTAAAATTCAAGTTAAACACTTTTACACCTACAAACACATAATCTTATCTTATATTCTACAATTCATCTTTGTGCTCTTAATTTTCTTTCTTTATATCATGAAACTAAGTGACGCCTAAATTCACTAAAAAAGTTTATGTAAAATTAAAAGAGAATAAATAAATTTTTGTTTTATAATCCTTCTAAAAAAGTAAATATGTGAATGTGATATTAAATACATAAATCAGAAAGTTATAAATTGCATATAATTGTATCAAATACAGAAAAATAATGAAATAAAATAACATTAAAAAAGGAACAATAATATTAAATACACATTTTGAAAATTTCATGATTTTTATCAATATAAAATAAGTATTTCTATTTTGTTTATTTAGGAATTTTTTGAGCTTTTATTTTATATCTTTTGAATTTTTGATTTATCGATTGCGATATGTTTATTATCTGATTACTTTTTAAAAATTAGTTTAAAAACCCCAACACCCCATTTTCCTAAAGTTTGTGGTTTATCTTTAAGTTTTTTTTAAATTATTTTCTTTATCTATACTAAGGAATTACTCAAGAATTTAGAACTTTATTTAAACTCAAATTTCATTTTACTTTAAATTTGAATTTAAATATCATATCAATTTGTTAAAAGAAGATCAATTTTTTTTTTTAGTTTCCCATTCGGTGTCCGGTGCCCGCATTGGAGCCCCGACTAATCCGGATCACGCATTGCAGGGCTCATTAAGGTGGCAGCGCTCCCAACAGAGTTTTTTCCATTCTCAGGGTCGAACCCTTGACCTCTGGTTAAGGGTGGAGCAGCCCCATCCACTGCACCACAACCCGTGTTGGTAGAAGATCAATTTATTGTTCTTTCTTATTCTAGCTTTTTTTTAAATGTAATATATACCTTGTTTCTTCAAGAGATAGATATTTGAAATTAAAAATATTCTTACATTGATAAAAATGAATAAAAGAAGACCAGTTTATTATTCTTCATTATCCTTGTAATTTGAAATTTTTCCTAGTTATTTAAAACAAATAAATTTGTAAAATATTAAAAGTAATCAATATGTTCGTTAAAAATATAAATATTGATATTGTTTTTGTATTTATTTTAAATTATAATTTCATACTATTATAATATAAATAGGATTATTGGTTAACTATTTTAAATACTTATATTTTACAATTAATACATTTTGCATTGCCTACAATATGAATGATAAGTAGTATTATGCATAGTAAAAATGATAAAATGTAATATAAAGTAAGATTTTATCAATGAAATATAGAGTAGAAAAGGACTCCAATATAATCTAATCTAATTTGTTAAGAGTACTTATTATTTAAAATTCAAACTCAACACTTATTTAAGCTAAACACTTTTCCATCATTTGAATATAATTTTATCTCATGTTTAATTTATTTATTTTTAATTCAAATTAAAAATTTATTAACCTAAGGAATTCAATAATGAATCAAATTATTTAAGAAGGAATGCATAAAATAAAATCAAATAACAGAAATTTATTCATAAATGAAAATCTGCAAGTAAGACCATGAAAAAAATAGATGAACATTATCTAAATAAAAGATAGGCACCTAGAAGAAAATAGTTGATTTTTTTTTTTCACATTCATTCTTTACACAAATAATCTGTTAAATCTCCTATATATATTTCTAGTCTCAATTGTAGTTATCGATTTCTCAAATAGCCATTTCACATTTTGAATTATTTGTATATATCATATTTATGGAGACTTCACCTTCGTTAGATACATCTGTGACAAAAGACAAATATGATGTTAATCATAGATAATAATACTAATAATAATAATAATAATAATAATAATAATAATAATAATAATAATAAAATAACTAAAAAAAAAAGAAATCATGCATGAATAATCACTTTTGTATTTATTCAGAGAAATCTGAGGATAAGCATTACCTATAATTAATATTTGTATCCATGATAGATACGCCTAGGATTTATCATAACAACAACAACAACATACCCAATATATTTCCACCAAGTGGGGTCTGGGGAAGGTAAGTGTACGCAGTCCGTTAGACTATGATTTATGATAAGTATAATATTAATCACAAATCATCATCATCATCATCATCATCATCATCATCATAATAATAATAATAATAATTAAAAATAAATAAAAACTAAATTAAGGATAAACAATATACCTTGATAGCTATTTAGAGAAATTTGATGAACATCACCTACAATCTCTTCATCCTTGGTAGAAATACTCTACGACAAAAGAAAAATATTTTCCAAAATTTGCAAATAAATAAATGTGTATATTTAAGAGATAAGAGTTAACTACCTACCTACAATATGCCTACTCAAAATAGCAATGCAAAAAAATTGTGTGGAATGATAATGTTAATGGCTTTATATAGATAACATATTTAATTTGAAATTTCAAATAGAAATGACTTAACTTGTGGATAAACTTAAATTCAAATTAAAATAAAACTGTAATTATCCTATTAGATAGAATGTGAATATAAATTGTTAAAAAGTGATTATATATAGTAATAATATTGTATTCATAATTATCTCCTATCCTTATGGTAATTCATTTGTGATAGACTTGTGATAGCAAAAAAAGGCAAAACGTGTTTAGGATAGTAATTAGATAATTACAAATTTTAAATTTTAACAATAAAATAAAAAGGAGAGAAAAAATTGTGTATTAGTTGCTAGAAAATAGGATTACGTGCTATTATTATGTAAATCTGATATTCTATTAATAGAAGACCTAATAATTTTGTTTTGAAAATTTTAAGTTTTTTTAAAATTGGATAAATAAATAGCAGATAAAAAACAATCACAGCCAAATAACTAACTTTCAAATGAAGTCAAAAACAAAAAGAGATAAAAATCATGTATTGCTAAAAATAAGGAAACTGGTTTATCTTCTTCTTTTTTTATTGTAAAATCGTGTATATGGAGTGTAGCTATTTTTTCTTTTTTTAATTTATTGTTCTTATGGTTTTTTCTTTTTTATTTTTTAATATAGATAAAAATAAAAAAAACAAAGATAAAATATTTTTTTAATTCTTTTTCAAACAAAATTCAAATAATTTATTTTATAATTTTATATTTTTTGTGAAATTATCTTATTGTTTACCTAATTTTGAATGCATAAAAATATTTATTTTTAAATTCCCCTGACTTTACGCATAGCAGAAGATAGTTTGAAAATCTGATTATTATTCGTTCTTATCCTTGATTTTTTTTAAAAATACAATGTGATTTTTTCTTATATTAATATATTTGAATTGAGAGGAATTTTTAAAATCAATAAAATTAATTCAAATATTCTTTATATTTAAAAATATTTGTCCTCACCTTAACTACTTCACTCTCCCCCGTCCTCCCCCCCCCCCCCCCCCCCCCGGTTTTATCATTTTTCTCTTTTCTTTCTTAAGGGAATCTCACACACACACACACACACACACACACACACACATATATATATATATATATATATATAACTACCAATAGATATTATTATTATTACAACTATTACTATCACTTTTGCTATTCCATACGTATGTACTACTATTATTAATGTTATTTTCAATTATTATTACTGTATCTCTTATTAAATATTTAAATATATTTTAAACTAACATTTGAAAATAATAAATTTATAAAGTAGTTAGAGTTTATCTAGGACTCTTCAATTACGGATTCTTAGATTTAAACTAATAAAAAATTTACTTTTTTGGTCTAAAAGCTTAATTTTCAAATTCAATATCTGTGATCCTTTAAATCTATTATTACAATATTATCATTATAAAAATACTTTTTTTATAACAAAGGATAATGTTTTTTAATAATCCACCACAACGTTTTTTTTTTTTTTTAAATTAAGTTGTTACTACTACTAAAATTAAAACAACTACTATTATCACTACTATTATTGTTGTTGTTATTATTAGTATTATTATTATTATCATTATTATTAATATTAATAATATTAATATTATTATCTTTTATATAATATTTAAATATATTTTATAACATTGAAAAGAATGTATTTATGAATAGTAAGAGTTCATTTAGAACTCTTCAATATTAGGTTCCTAGTTTCAAGCTGATAATAATTTTTTTTAAAAGAAATCAAATATTTTCAAATTCAAATGTCTTTAGCTTTTAATTCAAAATTTTTATTACACTACTCTATTAATCTTGTCTTAAAATTGCCAAGTGGCTTATTCTTATGCTGCCACTTGGCTTCTTCTTGTGCTTCGTCTTCTGCATTATAATATATATGGATTACTACTATTACTATCACTTTTGCTATTCCATACGTATGTACTACTATTATTAATGTTATTTCCAATTATTATTACTGTATCTTTTATTAAATATTTAAATATATTTTAAACTAACATTTGAAAATAATAAATTTATGAAGTAGTTAGAGTTTATCTAGGGCTCTTCAATTATGGATTCTTAGATTTAAACTAATAAAAATTTTATTTTTTTGGTCTAAAAGCTTAATTTTCAAACTCAATATATGTGATTCTTTAAATCTATTATTACAATATTATCATTATAAAAATACTTTTTTTATAACAAAGGATAATGCTTTTTAATAATCCACCACAACGTTTTTTTTTTTTTAAAAAAAATTAAGCTGCTACTACTACCAAAATTAAAACAACTACTATTATCACTACTATTATTGTTGTTGTTGATATATTATTATTATTATTATTATTATTATTATTATCATAAATATTAATATTATTATCTTTTATATAATATTTAAATATATTTTATAACATTGAAAAGAATGTATTTATGAATAGTAAGAGTTCATTTAGAACTCTTCAATATTAGGTTCCTAGTTTCAAGCTAATAATAATTTTTTTAAAAGAAATCAAATATTTTCAACTTCAAATGTCTTTAGCTTTTAATTCAAAAATTTTATTACACTACTCTATTAATCTTGTCTTAAAATTGCCAAGTGGCTTATTCTTATGCTGCCACTTGGCTTCTTCTTGTGCTTCGTCTTCTGCTTTATAATAGATATAGATTAGTTATTATCAAATTAGTTTGAACCGCCTAATTAAATGAAAAATTGATTTGCTTAGTTAGCCGGTTACATCATAACAGTTAACCAGGTAACCAGTCATCATTTTCTCCTATATATTTCCCACTCTTCTGGTTCATCCTTCTCATTGTATCAAGGTTCAAAAAAGTGGTTATGTTTTCCAAAATGAATGAGGAATTAGCCTTTCAAGAAGCTGCTTCGACCGGGTCGAAAACAATAGAGCATTTGATCAAATTGCTAGCTAGTGAACCAGTGGTTCCGGTGGATTGTCGTGAGATAATTGATTTTTTTGTTGCAAAGTTGAAGAAGGCGAATTCCATGGTGGGACGGACAGGTCATGCTAGGTTCCGTCGTGGTCCAGTTCAAGCTCAGGCTGCTCAGGCTTAGAATGAGGCTGAATCTTAGGATCAGGCTCAGGCTAAGGTTCAGGTTCATGATTCCCTGACTTCGCTATATCTTTCTTCGTAAGGTTATATGGAGAAAGATAAAGTACTTGCACCAGCGCCGCTGTCCGTACTGGCGCTTGTGGCGGTGTCAGTGCAGACAGAGTTAACGCTTGGGTTCAGGAAGCCAAGCATTAATGTTGTTACTGCTACTGGTGCTAGTGGTGGTGCTAGTGTTGGTGATATGTGTTAGAGTTGTGACTCGAATTTTGTTGGTCCGGACCTGAAAGTATGGACCTTTATGTTTTTGAGCCTTGGACTTATTTGTATGCACGTATTATATAAGTGCATATAGTGAGTTATTTTGTGTATTAAGAAAATAATCATTCTTTACATTGTACTCCTCTCCTTTCATTATAGTGAAATATCCGCTGCCTCTGCCCGTGGTTTTTTCTGCAAGGGTTTCCATGTGAATTTGTGTGTTCTTGTTTATTATTTTGCTTGTGGTTTGCTTTATTTCTGTCGATCCATAACAAACTGGTATTAGAGACTGTTCAATTGTTTTCTTGGGGATGGAAACCATGAAGTATGATATTTTGTTGTTGGATCGCAACACTATATTTTCGTTATGGTAGGTTAAGATGCGGGTTGTGCTTGCGCAGATAGATTTTGATGATGCTTTATTAGGATTTGAGAAGATGCCCTCATCGTGGACGGATGAGGACAAACGATGTAAGGATCGGAAGGCTCTATCTCAGATCCACCTTTATTTATCCCATCAGATTTTACAGGATGTTTTGAAGGAGACCACAATCGCTACGTTGTGGTTGAAACTAGAATCGTTGTGTATGACGAAGAGCCTAACAAGTAAGTTGCATCTCAAGCAACGACTTTATTCCCATCACATGTATGAGGGTGCGTCTTGGAGGATCACCTATCTGTATTTAAGAAAATCATCTCTGATTTAGAGACTCTGGAGGTTAAGTACGATGAGGAAGATCTAGGGTTGATTTTGGTGTGTTCGCTGCCTGCATCATACACAACCTTTAGGGATACAATTTTATATAATCGTGATAACCTGACGATTGATGAAGTCTATGATGCGTTGTTCTCTAAGGAGAAGATGAAACATCTTATGAATGGGTCAGAGACTCAAGGAGATGGTCTTATTATTTGAGAAGACAGGACTTGTGAGAGGAATTCTGGGGGTTATGACAGGAATAGGTCGAAATACAGAAATAGAAATAAAACCTGTAATTACTGCAAGAAGAAGAGCCATATCAAATTCGAGCATTGGAAGCTACAAAATGGAGAGAAAAGAGAAGCTCAAAAACCGAAGGGAAACCAACCAGAGAAGTTCGGTGAAGCCAATTTTGTGGAAGATGGTAGTAGTGATGGAGAACTCTTAGTAGTTTCTGATGGTAACTCCAAACCCTGTGAGGATTGGATTCTTGATTCATCTTGCACGTTTCATATATGTCGTAATCGAGATTGGTTTACAATATATGAAACAGTCTCTAAAGGTGTTGTGTTGATGGGAAATAACACATCTTATAAGATAGCTGGAATTGGAACAATCAGGATCAAGATGTTTGATGGGGTTGTGAGGACACTTGGTGATGTGCGGTATGTCCCAAAACTGAAGAGAAATCTTATTTCCTTGAGTACTCTTGATTCGAACGGTTATAGGTACACTGGTGAAGGTAGAGTCCTAAAGGTTACTAAAGGTGCTCTTGTCGTGATGAAGGGACAAAGAAAGTCTGTAAACTTGTATATCCTGCAAGGCTCTACTATTATAGGGAATACAGTTGTTTTTACCTCCTCTCTATCAAAAAATAACGTTACTAAACTTTGACATATGCGTCTGGGGCATATGAGTTAAAATCGGGATGGCTGAACTAAGTAGGAGAGGACTTCTTGATAGGCAGAGTATTACCAAATTAGAGTTCTGTGAGCACTGCATTTTCGGAAAGCAGAAGAGAGTCAGATTCACTAAAGGCATCCACTCAACTAAGGGTACATTTGATTACATTCATTCTGATATCTAAGGTCCTGCTAGAGTACCTTCTAGAGGAGACATTAATTACTTATTGACTATTATTGATGACTATTCCAGAAAAGTTTGGGTGATCTTTCTGAAGAAAAAGAATGATGAGTGGAAGACTATGATTAAAAAGCAGACATGGAAGCAGGTAAAACGCCTTCGGACCGATAATGGTTTAGAGTTCGGTTCTAATGAATTTAATGCTCTGTGCAAGCAGAAGGAATTGTGAAGCACTTGATAGTTCGTCATACTCCACAGCAGAATGGTGTGGCTGAACGAATGAATAGGACTATAATAGAGAAGGTGTGTTGTATGCTCTCTAATGCTGGTTTACCCAAGTCTTTTTGGGCCGAAGCTGCTACCACAACTTGTTTTCTTATTAACCGCTCTCCCTCATTCACGATTAATAAAAAGACTCCAAAAAAAGTATGGTCTGGTACTCTTACTAGTTATTCTGATTTAAGGATATTTGGATGTCCTGCGTATACTCATGTTGATAATGGAAAGTTAGAACCTAGATCTGTCAAGTGCTTATTTATGGTTTATAAGCCTAGCGTTAAAGGTTAAAAGTTCTGGTGTCCAGAAAGCAGAAAGGTTATAATTAGAAGGGATGTTATGTTTGATGAATTTTCCATGCTTCGAGCTCCCTCCGAATCTAGTACTTTCCCTGCAGATAATCTTAGTGACATGAATCAGCAAAAGTCAAGCACCCATGTGAATTGCAATTGGAGCGGAGTCTACACCAGAGCCTACTTCTCAGTCTAGCCCAGAGATACAGAGTGATACTGTTTCTTTTTCACCGCCAGTGGCGCCACAATATTCTATTGCTAAAGACAGGCCTAAAATAGATATTAGACCTCCTCAGAAGTATGCCGAAGCTGATTTGGTTGCTTATGCATTGAGTGTAGCAGAAGGTATTGATTTCGATGAAGATCCTTCTTCATACTCAGAGGCAGTTAGTTGTGATGATTCCTATCGATGGATGATTGCTATGCAGGAGAGATGAAATCACCTCATAAGAATGACACATGGGATTTGGTGAGATTGCCTAAACATAAGAAAGTTGTCCGTTGCAAGTGGGTATTTAAAAAGAAAGAAGGAACATCGGGAGTTGAAGATGCTAGGTACAAAGCAAGACTAGTTGCTAAAGGTTACAGTCAGGTTCTAGGTGTGATAACGCTCAATCTACAACTCTCGTTTGAGTGTAAAGCGGTCGTTAGCAAATATAGAACCCAACCTGGGTTGGGTGTCGATCCCACAGGGAATAGCTTGGCCAACAAGTAAGTAAAATTACTAAACTTTTGGTGCAAGTCTCGTAAGAAGGGGGGATTCTTGTTTTGCAAGTAATGTAAACAAAAGCTGAAAATAATAAAGTAAAAAGAGAGAGATTGTTACGTTGGTTGTAAACAATGAGAATTGAAGCGTTGGGGTTATGTCCACCTTCTGAGGTATACGTCTCTATTGGCTATGAGTGTGTAGAATTCTGACATGCAATTGCTTATAGAGGATTGTAGTCGATGGTAAATCCAAGCGTCTCTCGACCTAAACAAGGACTATTTCACTTTAACTCTCTCGAGCTTAAAGCGTGTCTAACGGTACGAATTCTCCAAGAGGTTAGTCCAGTTACGGCACTAGCTTTTTAATAGGAAAGGGTGTCCTACTACCTTGACATTATCTCTTTTCCAGACAAATAACTTTTCTCTCGAACAAGTTAAATGTTAGACTGGCGTATTCTTGCGTTTGCAACCGCAAAGAATGTAGATTTAAGATGAAGAGAATAATGATATAAGAAATATACGTGCCTCGAACTCACAAACTCACAGCAATAGATAGTAACTCATTCGGCTTCCATAACCCCAACAGAGAAGTTTAGTTACCCATGAATGCGAAGGAAATCACGATTGACATTGTTATTATATCACGATATTGAGTAATGGCGTGTAGATCAAGTGATAGGTGTGAGGCGTGATTCCTTAGCAAGTAACGATTCTCTTGTTGTGGAGTTTAAGAATAGAAGAGTAGATTAGAAGTGTTTGTAGTGGAAGATGAGAGGGATGGAAGAAAATTAATTGTTGAATGATGAATGTAAGATTTGTTGTTAAGAAGATGTTAGAAGATGTTTTTAAATCTCTAGCATGATAGGGTATTTATAATACCCATATCCTAATCCTACTAAGCTAATGAAATAAATAACCAAATCCTACTAGACTAATGAAATCCTTAACCCAAATGTACTAGGTTAAGGTAACATTATCATAATCCACATAAAATAATGAAATACATAACCTAATTGTACTAGGTTAATGTATCATTGTCAAAATCCAGCTTTGTGTCTGTAAGTCCCCAAAGTCTTCAAAATTGCTGTTTTAGCCCGGGACAGATTTTCCATGCAGCAGTTTTGGTCCTTAGGCGTGTAAACTCCCTTCCCTTCCTTCATGAGCTTTCTTTAGCGTCAAGTAAGCCATAAAATGCTGAATTATGCATCATTTATACCTGAAACTTTACTAATCATGTTCGTTAGCTCATTTACAGGAAAAAGGACTAAAAGTGCATGAAATATATAATTTGTTCTCAAAACTAGGCTAAAATATGGGCAAAATATATTGATATAGGCGTGTAAATTCGCCTATCATCAACACCCCACACTTAGAGCTTTTTTCGTCCTCGAACAAACTATCATGTCCTTCTAAACGTCAACTTAGGGTTTTACAGCAACAACACAAAATATTCGTCAAGACAAGCACAACAATTATCAACAAAGAGTAGCTTTTCGATTATAGGTAGAAACAATTTAACCTCTAGCATAGACTCGTGATGGTGATCAACTCGCATGCAAACGTTAAGGTACAAGGAATCATATATAACTACCCAAAACTCATCAACCATGTGTGTCTCACACTATAGTACCCATAATCACTCACAAGTATAGCATATTTTTCAAACATGGGTATCAAAATATCCTTGCTCTCGCTCTCACAAAGAATTCATATGAAGCAACTGATGACCATAGGCTTGCCCTTAATGTAATACTCTACTAAATGTCAGAATGCTAAGCTTAGGATCAAGTAGGTCTTTTGATGGTTGTAATGTAGGCTAAGGGACGGGTAGGACTATTTTGGCCAGGAATAGTGACTAAGTTCCTAAGCGCTTTAATACATCACTTTGTATCATTAACACTTTTCTTTCAAACAACCTTTCTACTTTCTTTTATTCTACCACTCTTTTTCTCCTCTTTTGTTTTTTTTTTCAATTTCAAACATAACTAACTTTTCAGTTTTCCTTTCCTTTTTCTTTTGATAACATACCTCTTATGATAGAACTTTCTTTTTCATAACTCATTCAAGCACCAATGCATTCTAAAGCATCATACTCACCCAATTTCCTCTTATTTTGTCACATGACTTTTTCACTTTAAAGCACTTAGGAATTTGGATCAAATTATGGTCTTGAAAAAAATGGATTAGGCTTACATACAAGGTTGTCAAAGAAATAGGCTAAAGGCTCAAAAGGGTTTAACTAGGATGATGTCCATGGGTAGGTAAAACTGAAGGTAAACAAATATGGGTTGCCAAAGAAATGCCTAAATCATATTCTAAACTTACACTCTTTATTTTTGCTTTGCATACATACCAGGCAAGTTCTAGCATCAGCCACAATCATAGAATATACGATTATCTCACACACACAAGGCACATGGTCGACTTGCTTGGAAGTAATATAGACTCTCGACCCAACAAGTGAAGGAATTGAACCACACAATATCACATAATGAGTCACAACTAGAGCCTAAACGTCTCAATAGTCACAATTGTAGCACATACTCTTGTTATAATCTCATGCTGCCTATCAAAATAATTTCATGCGAAGCTAGAAAAAATTTACTACTAAAAAAATGAAAAAAAACGAAACAAAAACAAAGCAAGCAAACATAGATGCGAGTAGAGAAGTATAGCATGCAATACCACCACCCCACACTTAGTCGGGACACTGTCCTTAGTGGAAAATAAATACGAAGAACCTGGTCAGTCGGACTCGTCCTCAATGTCGGGGGTCATACCCTTTGCATCGGAATCATCATCAGAGTCGTCATTCTCAGAAGTTCCTCATAAGTATCCCACTTAATTCCAAGAGTGAGTCGAGGTATTTGCAGCGAGGAGGGTTCTCCTTGCTCTTTTCGGCCTCTTTTCTTGCCCTTTTGGGAAATGGTAGCCTTCTCCTTGCCTTGCCTCGCTTTAGGTGCCATTGTACCTGAGACTAGAGATAGTGTTAATGGAAGCACAATATCAGTTGATACAATCTATAAACAAGCAGTAGGGGTACCACCCCACACTTAGTTTTGTTGACACAAATCAGTGAAGTGAAAGTGGTCGATTGCTCAGATTTCGTTGACATACGTTTAAGGATTGTATTCCGGCAAGAAAATCAGAAATGCATCACTTACTTGCAGCCATTGGACTACTTTCATGGTAGATATAGCAACACTACTACATAGGGGTTACCACATGGAATCGTTATTCTTACAACAATCACAACCTCCTAAGTCGGTAGGCACTATAAGTCTTATCCCGATGGCCGGGATAGTCTAACATGTAAGTATCCAAACAACAATCTTAAGCAATATTCATGGCCATAGCAATTCCGCAGATATCATAACAATGCTATTGAAACCAAATTCAAGTCGGAAATAAGTCAAGATTTTCCTACGTATATGTTCACTCACATGATTTTGCAACAACAATCCAAACACATGAACATCACCAACAATCTTATATAATTTAGCAATTCATAATAGCCATAGCAACGTAGTACTTACGAGAAATAAATGAAGAATAAGAGAGTACTTACTTGCTTGAAACTTGTGGAGATGGTTTTGTGAATTGGAAGAGCAAAAGAAGAAAATTTTGAGAAGATTTGGAAGAGTATGCGGCGCCTTTAGGGTATTTTCTATTGTGGTTGTGTTATAAAACTAAGTCCCCTTTATATAGGAAGAGTATGGGTCGGGTTATGACCCATTTACAATCGGTTTTGGAGACAAAAATCCTACATATGCGGCGCATAATACTCGGCATATCAATGACATATGCGGCGCATTGTCTATGGCATAATGGGACATATGCGCCGCATAGTCTATGGCATTTGTAGACATATGCGCCGCATAGTCTATGGAATATGAGATACTGAGACCAAATGCCATAGCATAGGCGGCGCATAGTCAAAAGCATACCTAGGAATAGGCGGCGCATAGTGTATAGCACACTAGATTCCGAGACCTTAGGCTATAGGATAGGTTGTGAATCGTTCGTGGCCTAGTTTTACCAAGGCCTAGCCTTCGTCGAAGCCTATTTTGGCGTGAGAAAGGCTCAATCCATAGCCTTATGCATCACCCTTCCTAACTTACCAACTTTACCATACAATGCGTCCAAATCGTCAATTGAAATCAATCTCCTCGTTGACTACTTCTTACACCTATATTCGCTCAAACAAATGAAAACGATTAGTACGATGGGTTGCCTCCCACCAAGCGCCTTAGTTTTGGTCGTGGCACGACTCTTATTTTTGGATTTTTAAAAGGCAAAACACATACTAGAACGAAATGAAAAATGAAAAAAATGATAAACGATAAACGATGGGTTGCCTCCCATCTAGCGCTTGATTTATTGTCGCGGCACGACATAGTTACCTCGAGTACTCAGACTTCGTCGGGATAGATGGTGGATCGTTTTCTGAATGGATTTAGACGACAATGAGGCTTACTTGTAGGAGGGATACCAATTATATCATCAATAGTCCAACCCATAGCTCTCATGTATCTCTTCAGAGCAGAGATGAGATCCTCTACGTGCTATTTACTTAAATCATCCGCACTCACCGGAAGTATCTTTATACTTTCCAAGAACACATACCTTAGATAATCGGGGAGCTCTTTCGATTCTAGCATTGGTGGCTCTTCAAGGGAAGTCTTCGCTGGTGGTGTGGGTCGATTTTGGAGATAAAGGTCCAGCTTCTTGGGAGCATAGCGATATGTCCCTAATCCTGATAGATCACCAATAGCTTCTTTGCAATTTTCAGCATCCTTACTCTCTCCATTCATGAGCACAACCGCCAAAGGGTCAGCAATAATTTGCTCTTCTTTAAGTAATTCTTTCGGATCATCAAAGAAAACATCAGCCACCGAAAATACACTTGGATCTTTGGGTTGCTTCATTGATTTGCAAACATCAAAGCGAACCACTTCATCATTTATTCGGAATGAAAGCTCGTTAGCTCTCAAATCAATGAGCACACTTCCTGTAGCAAGGAAAGGGCATCCCAAGATTATGGGAACCTCTGAGTCCGCTTCACAATCCAAAATAACAAAGTCTGCTGGAAAGATGAATGAAGAAACCTTTACCAAGACATCACATAGGATACCAACAGGTCGTTTTACCGACCTATCCGCCATAACAAGCCTCATATTAGTTGGTGTAGGATCTCCTAACCCCAACTTCTTGTAGATCGATAATGGCATCAAGTTGATGCTGGCTCCTAGGTCACATAATGCTTTGGCAAAGTTCAAAGATCCGACGGTGCAAGGAATAGTGAAAGCTCCGGGGTCGGTCTTCTTCTGAACTATCGATCGGGTAGCAATTGCACTACAATGATGCACATCATCCTGCAGCTCATAACTTGCTTCCCTCTTCTTAGTCAAAAGATCTTTCATAAACTTCGCATACCCAGACATTTGTTCAAGTGCCTCTACCAATGGAACATTAATGGTCAGCTGCTTCAACATAGTCATAAATTTGCTGAACTTTGTATCATCCGCTACCTTCTTCAATCTTTGAGGAAAAGGTGGTGGTGGGTATGGAATTGTTCTCTCCATGGCTTTATTCTCCTCTTGCTTCCGTTTTTCAGCTTTTCCAGGCTGCACGTTGTGAGGAGTGATGTTAAGGACGTTAGGATCGGCTGCTGTGGCATCTTCCCCTTTCGCCTTATCATCAATTTCCGCTTCTTCGTCAACCACTTGCTTGCCTTTTTCTGAAGTTTCCAGCACCTTACCACTTCGGGTAGTGATGGTCATGCATGACCCATCATTCCTTGGGTTTTGCACAGTATCGCTAGGTAAAGTGCCAGCCTTTCTTTGATTGAGTGCTGCTGAAAGTTGGCTCAATTGCTGCTCTATTTTCTTGATTGAAGTGGAATGAGAATCAACTAGTTGTTTCATGGAGGACAAATCATTAATTACCTCAGTAACTCCCGCGCTCGTTGCTTCCACTCCTTTCACTAATTTAGCCATCATGTCTTCCATACTTCCAGAATTAGATGTGGTGGTATCACGTCTTCCAGGGGGAACATACACATCACTATTGTCATTCTTGTTCTTCCAACTACCTTGGTCCTTGTTTCCAAATTTCTCATAGTAGTTTCGACCTTGGTTTCCTTGGGCATTGCCTCGGAAACCCCCCTGATTGTTCAAGTAGTTGGCCTCTTCTTCCGAATCAGATTCGTCTCTTCCTTTTAGCACCACATCTTTCACTTTTTCGGTCTTCCCTGATAATAAATGCTTTGTCAGAAGATCCACTTGCATTTTCATGTGCGCTAAATCTTGATCACGTTCTTCTTGTCTTCTTCTTTGTTCTGCAGTCATGCCTATAGATAAAGTGGGGCTTGCTACCTCAGAATCCCTGGTATGCCAAGCTCTACTTTGTTTCGTCATGCGATCTAGCATATTGCTTGCTTGACCAAAGGTGAGGTCCATAAAAGATCCTCCAGCTGCGTTATCCACCACTGGCTTAGTTATTGAATTCAAGGCTCTATACAATATCTCCATGAGGTGAACATTAGTCATGTGATGGTTTGGGCATCTCCCTAGCTTTGTCTTGAACCTCTCCCATGTTTCATGAAGAGCTTCAGTGGGAAGCTGACGAAAGTTGCTGATTTCATCTCTCAATTGTGCCCTTTTGGAAGGCAGAAAGAATCTTTCTAGGAAAGCGTCTCTCAATTGCCTCCAATTTGTAATTGAATCAGGATTCAGCCCATTCAACCATAGTGTTGCCTCCCCAGACAGAGACAATGGAAATAGACGTAATCGAATTTCATTCTGACCAACACCAGGATTGTCAAAAGACTTGCATGTAGAAATAAAGTTGATGAGATGCATATTCAGATCATTGCCTGCTAGTCCACCAAACAATCCCTTGAGTTGCAATAACTGAATCATGGTGCTTGTGATGTTGAACTTGGCTCCGGGCGCTAATGGTGGTGGAATTATAGCTCCAGTGGCTCCGGCACCATCAAGATCATCATCATCATCGTCGAAGGCTGGCTGCATAGGTTGGTGATCATGTCTATACCGAGCTTTTCGACCTCTTCTGTTGGTAGGTGTTACGATTTCAGCATCACGCCTAGGGTTTAGTAACTCGTCATCACCTAAATCCTCATCGTCAGGATTTGGTGCTCGTGCAGGGTTATCAATGTTCTGCTGTTGAACCTGGGCTGCGGCAAGGGCAGCCAATCTTGCTTGTTCCTGTTGAGCAGCCATCCTTGCGATTTCAGCTTGTGCTTCCATTCTACCAATGCGTTGTGGTTCAGGATTGATTGGTAATAACGGTTGACAAGAACTTCGAGTATGGGGCATGCACTAAAATAAAAACTTGCAGTAGACAAAAACAAAAACTAAAAGTAGAAGTACGAGAATCTTTGACCAAAGGGTCTAGTAATTTTCACGAACTTAATTGAAACTTGTATTCCCCGGCAACGGCGCCAATTTTTGATAACGCTCAATCTACAGCTCTCGTTTGAGTGTAAAGCGGTCGTTAGCAAATATAGAACCCAACCTGGGTTGGGTGTCGATCCCACAGGGAATAGCTTGGCCAACAAGTAAGTAAAATTACTAAACTTTTGGTGCAAGTCTCGTAAGAAGGGGGGATTCTTGTTTTGCAAGTAATGTAAACAAAAGCTGAAAATAATAAAGTAAAAAGAGAGAGATTGTTACGTTGGTTGTAAACAATGAGAATTGAAGCGTTGGGGTTATGTCCACCTTCTGAGGTATACGTCTCTATTGGCTATGAGTGTGTAGAATTCTGACATGCAATTGCTTATAGAGGATTGTAGTCGATGGTAAATCCAAGCGTCTCTCGACCTAAACAAGGACTATTTCACTTTAACTCTCTCGAGCTTAAAGCGTGTCTAACGGTACGAATTCTCCAAGAGGTTAGTCCAATTACGGCACTAGCTTTTTAATAGGAAAGGGTGTCCTACTACCTTGACATTATCTCTTTTCCAGACAAATAACTTTTCTCTCGAACAAGTTAAATGTTAGACTGGCGTATTCTTGCGTTTGCAACCGCAAAGAATGTAGATTTAAGATGAAGAGAATAATGATATAAGCAATATACGTGCCTCGAACTCACAAACTCACAGCAATAGATAGTAACTCATTCGGCTTCCATAACCCCAACAGAGAAGTTTAGTTACCCATGAATGCGAAGGAAATCACGATTGACATTGTTATTATATCACGATATTGAGTAATGGCGTGTAGATCAAGTGATAGGTGTGAGGCGTGATTCCTTAGCAAGTAACGATTCTCTTGTTGTGGAGTTTAAGAATAAAAGAGTAGATTAGAAGTGTTTGTAGTGGAAGATGAGAGGGATGGAAGAAAATTAATTGTTGAATGATGAATGTAAGATTTGTTGTTAAGAAGATGTTAGAAGATATTTTTAAATCTCTAGCATGATAGGGTATTTATAATACCCATATCCTAATCCTACTAAGCTAATGAAATAAATAACCAAATCCTACTAGACTAATGAAATCCTTAACCCAAATGTACTAGGTTAAGGTAACATTATCATAATCCACATAAAATAATGAAATACATAACCTAATTGTACTAGGTTAATGTATCATTGTCAAAATCCAGCTTTGTGTCTGTAAGTCCCCAAAGTCTTCAGAATTGTTGTTTTAGCCCGGGACAGATTTTCCATGCAGCAGTTTTGGTCCTTAGGCGTGTAAACTCCCTTCCCTTCCTTCGAGAGCTTTCTTTAGCGTCAAGTAAGCCATAAAATGCTGAATTATGCATCATTTATACCTGAAACTTTACTAATCATGTTCGTTAGCTCATTTACAGGAAAAAGGACTAAAAGTGCATGAAATATATAATTTGTTCTCAAAACTAGGCTAAAATATGGGCAAAATATATTGATATAGGCGTGTAAATTCGCCTATCATCAAGGTGTTGACTTCACAGATGTGTTTTCTCCAGTTGTAATGCATAGTTCGATTCGAGCCTTGCTTGGTATTGTGGCCATGCATGATCTTGAGCTTGAGCAGTTGGATGTCAAAACTGCATTCTTACATGGAGAACTTGAAGATGATATATATATGCAGCAACCATAGGGTTTTGTAGTGTCAGGAAAGGAGGACTATGTATGCTAGCTGAAAAAGTCTCTTTATGGCTTAAAACAGTATCCCAGGCAGTGGTATAAGAGGTTTGACTCTTTTATGACCTCTCATATATTTTGGAGGAGTAGTTATGATAGTTGTGTCTACTTCAAGAAGGTAAGTGATGGTTCGTTCGTGTATCTTCTCTTGTATGTTGATTGCAGCAAAGGATATGAGAGAGATAATAAAAGTCAAAGCCCAGCTCAGCAAGGAGTTCAAGATGAAGGATCTTGGAGCAGCAAAGAAGATTCTTGACATGGAAATTATGAGGGATAGAGAGAAGTGTAAGTTATACTTGAGTCAGAAAAGGTATATTGAGAAAGTACTTCACAAGTTCAATATGCAAAATGCCAAACCTGTAAGTACTCTATTGGTAGATAACTTCAAACTCTCAGCCACTTTATCTCTAAAAACAGATGATGAGCGCGACTATATGTCTCAAGTTTCATACTCTAGTGTTGTCGGGTCTCTTAGGTATGCGATAGTGTATTCTCGACTAGATTTATCTTATGCCGTCAGTGCAGTTAGAAGATACATGGCAAATCCTGGCAAAGAACATTGGAAAGCAGTTCAGTGGATTTTCAGATACTTGCATGGATCTGCTGATGTTTGTTTGTAGTTTTGGCAAATAGAGATGGAGTAATCGGATATGTTGATTCTGATTTTGCAGGAGAGAGTGATAAAAGGAGATCCCTTATAGGCTATGTTTTCACCATTGGTGGTTGTGCTATTAGTTGGAAAACTACCTTACAGACTACGATTGTTTTTTCAACTACTGAGGCAGAGTATATAGCTATTACAGAGGCTTTCAAGGAAGCTATTTGGTTGAAGGGTCTGTTTGGTGAACTTAGCAAAGACTTATAGATTACTACGATCTTTTGCGACAGTCAGAGTTCTATCTTCCTTATGAAAGATCAGATGTTTCACAAGAGGACAAAGCACATCGATATTCGGTATCATTTTGTTCATGAAATTATTGCCCGTGGTGATATTGTGGTGAGCAAGATTAGTACTCATGATAATCTTGTTGATATGATGACCAAGACACTACCAATTGCCAAGTTTAAGCATTGCTTGGATTTGGTTACTGTTAACTATTAAGATGTGCCCTTAGGGGCTTTTGTGGAAGAGGTAGAGAGTTTGTCATGAAATGAATTTGAGTTCTGAATTAGAATTCATGTCAAGGTGGAGATTGTTACAGTTGTGACCTGAATTTTGTTGGTCCAGACCTGAAAGTATGGACCTTTATAGAGGCCTAGGACTTATTTGTATGCACGTATTATATAAGTGCATTTAGTGGGTTATTTTTTATATTCAGAAAATACTCATTCTTCACATTGTACTCCTCTCCTTTAATTATAGTAAAACATCCTCTGCCTCTGCCCGTAGTTTTTCCCGCAAGGATTTTCACGTAAATCTGTGGGTTCTTGTTTATTATTTTGCTTGTTTTCTGTCGATTCATAACAATATGAAATGGAATGATGCTTTTGGTAGCATGAAGAATGGGATAAGTTCTTCCTTCCTTTCGTCTGCTACAGGCGAAGGGAGTAGAAGTATCTTGAGTGTTGCTCTTCTGTCTTCTTCCATGTTGTTGCGTCTGATGGTACAAGCTATTTCCGCAGGAAAACAACCATCTGCCACCGGGAAAAGATGCCGTGAGCAAGAACAATCTAGTGATGGTTCTGGCAAAAAGAGGTTAGTTTTTCTATCTGTCATTGATGCTACTTTGTTTTCTCTATCTTTGTTTGACATTTATTTATGTTTCTAAAAACTTTAGGAATGATTACAGTAGATTTTTGTGATTGGAACTTTTTATAAATTTCGCGTATGACAGAAGTTTTAGTTATCATATAACTCTTTGTTTTCTTTGAAAATCTCAAAATGACATGTAGTTGCTAGTTACAAAATATGTATTGTGTAAATTTACTCATGTATAATATATTATTAATTATAAAGGAGATGTGAATCATACTTGGCTAGTCCATGCGATGAGCATGACTGCTACACCAACATAGGCACATTTGCAGATTGAAATGTGCATTTATTATTAATTAATGCAGATATTTTTTATTTCATTATTTTTATGTTTGTTTTTTTTCAATCAGGAAAGTTTTTCCTAGGAAAGTGATAAGAACTCCGGTGATAAGTTCAAAAATTACTGATATACCAACAGATGAGTGTTCATGGAGGAAGTATGGTCAGAAGTCGATTAAGGGTTCACCATACCCACAGTAATTACAATGCACCATCAATCAGAACCATTAATTTTGGTATCACGTATAATGAACATACCAAACCTAATATAAAAGTTGATTTATTTATTTTAATTCAAGGCCTATTACAAGCCTACCAGTTTTTCTGAATATCCAGCAAAGAAGCATGTGGAGAGGGCTATGGATGATCCTATGATGTTAATTGTGACATATGAAGAGGAGCATCGTCATACACAAGTCGCGATGCAAGAGTACAATTCTCAAATGGTGGTTTTTGGCTCAGCAGAAGAGAAAACGGAGTGAATTGAAAGTGGGTGGGGTAGGGAGGGGTGGGGGGAGGACAAGAAAGAAGTTATTTGAATGATAAGCATTGTTTAGTTTCAACTCGTTCGAGTAACCAAGAAAGTAAAAAAAATAAAATCTCTTAGGGAAGAGTTAGAAAAAGCAAAGGGGGAAATTGTAGTTGAAATAGTTATGAGGTTAGGAGTAAAGAGTTGCATTTGTGGCTTTGGACCTATTACGTAATTCTAGAAAGATTTTAGGGGTTGAAAGAGGAATTTTTCTTTACAAATTTTGACTCCCTTATTTTATGCTCCCATGTGCAAAAGGTTTTTAATAAGTGTTTGGATATGTATTTGATGATACTCTATTAGGAAAGATATTTACAAATTAAAATAATATCTGAATATATAAATATCTTTAATATTATAATTTCACGTAGAGAAAAAAAAAGAGTAAAAAGCTTTTTTATTACTTTTCTTTCTTCTCAAATACTTTTAAACCGATCATCTTGCTACAACAAAATAAGCTTAGGAGTGAATCAAATAGAAATTATGTCCAAAAGAATTCTAAGTTTGCTTACAAATTTTGACTTAACAATGTTTGAGAGATTTGTCATGTAGTATTATGTTGTCTTCTTCCAAAAGACTAGTCCTTATTTTTAAAATAAAAAATGTTTAATTAGGAAGTCAAAATAGTTGTGCAATGAATGAGTTAGGAATATGGATTCAATCCAATTCTTTCACTTCCTCCATCTATTTTTACCTTTCAATTACTTCTTTTATTTTATTTTATTTTATTTTATTTTATTTTATTTTATGTGTCATAATTTGATCGGACACAAAATTTAAGAAATAAAAAGAGATTTACTAATATTTATCAAATTATTTTTATTAAAAATATATACTAATGTTATCTTTAATTAAATGGGACCAATAACGATAAAGTGATATTGTGCCTTTAAATAGTTACCAAATAAAGAAAGGTGATATTCTATTTGAGGTGGACAAAAAAACAGACGACACATAAAATGAAACAGAGAGAGTATGAACTTTGACACACTTCTTAAAACACAATGTAAATAATAGATGTAATTTTATTATATCGCTCTTATAATATGATAAATTCAATGTTTTAGAGATATATTCAATAATAACTATAATTAATAACTAATTGTAAAATGGACACAAACGAATAAATTTTACATTATTTTTTAAATTGAATAAATATTGTTAGACATCTACTCTTAAAACATGAACAAGTAAAAATAAACAAGAGAATATTATGTTCTTCATCCTATTTAATTATAGTTTTAACTTTTCTTATGGTTATTAGAGGTTTTGAGAATTGAATTTTTAATATTAAGAATATAATTAAAAGTTATTATATATTTTAGTCTTGAATTTTTAAGATAATAGAGTAATTTCTTTTAAGTTAAAACGAAAGTTAAAAATGAAACATTGTTATTGTTGTTATTATTGTTATACGATGACCTTATTTATTTTTCATTTTATTCGTCTTATATCTCGATTAATTTAAATTAACACTGTATAAAACCTATATAAAGGAGGAAACACTCTTTGTTAAGA
Organism: Capsicum pubescens; assembly: GCA_030864215.1. Classification (NCBI taxonomy): domain Eukaryota; kingdom Viridiplantae; phylum Streptophyta; class Magnoliopsida; order Solanales; family Solanaceae; genus Capsicum; species Capsicum pubescens. Next base: position 26,135,443 of record CM061549.1, on the reverse strand, counting down.
ACTTTTTCATTCTTAAAATTTGAATTCGTATTCAAGGCCTTTGAATGTGAGGGGAAAATTTCTATTTATTTGCTAGGAGTGTCGGGTGGGTGAGTTGGGCCAAATAGGACTGCGTCAAATGGACTGGATTAATAAATGAAAGGAAAAAAGACATTGTGTAGCCTTTTTAAAAAAGAATAGTCCAAGTTTGGGCATATGGACATATAATGTCCAGTCGGGTAAAAAAATGTCACTTTATGGCCGATTCCTATTCTTTCTCAATTTGGATCATTTTGGCCTACATAGTCTATATACAGTCCATATACAATACAATACAATACAATACTGATACAGTATTCAACTTCGACAATTCGGCTCTTTTAAAAATATTTCAATTTTTTTTTGCTATAAATTTTTTAACTAATCAAATATTCTGCTTTTTAAAATTGTTTAGAAATAATAATTAAATTATATAAAAATGATATAATTGTTAAATAGAATATGTATCTATATAAGATATATGTATAGAAATTATATAGTTCTATCAAATATGTATATGTATAAAATATATAGAAAGTGTATGAAAATTATATAATTATTGTATAAAACGTGTAAAAAAATATACAATTATTATATAAATTGTGTATCAAAACTATATAATTTTCGTATAGAATATTTATATGTATAAGATTTGTATAGAAACTGTATAGAAGGTGTGTATAAACGGTATAGAACAAGCCAGTAAATTGAAATGATTAGAAAGTGGAATTTAAATTCCATGGCCATTTTCATGGAAATAGTTTAATTTGAAGTGTCATTTCTGTTCTTTCCCTGAAATGAAACCGGTCATTAACCCATTTAAAGCTATATGAGGTTAATAGTCCAAATTTATAAATGGCCCAAATCATTAACTCATTTAAAAGTTATATGGACTGAATGGTCAGCATTAATAAATTGGATCGAATGAATAACACAAGCACTTATAGAAATTACATGTGCTAAACAGTCTGAGTTAAATGAATTGGATTATTATTAACTCATTTTAAGAGTTACTTGGGCCAAAAGAACTGAGTTAATAAATAGATCGAATGATTAAAACACGTATAGAAGTTAGTACATGCGCTAAACAGTTCGACTTAATAAATGGACTGGATTGGTTATTAACTCATTAAAAAGTTACTTGAGCTGAATAGGCTAAACAAATGGAAACACACTTATAGAAGTTACGTGCGCTAAATAGTATGAGTTAATAAATGAGGTAAATTAGTTATTAGCTCATTTAACAGTTAAATTGGTTGAACGGGCTAGATTAATAAATGGATCAGATGATTAGCACACTTATAGAAGTTATATGTGCTAAACAGTCTGAGTTAATAATGGATCGGATAGTTAACTCATTTAAAAGTAACTTGGACTGAATGAGCTGGGTGAATAAATAGACGAAAAGACAAACACACTTATAGAAGTTACATGCGCTAAATAGTCGAGTTAAATGAATCCAATTAGTTATTAACTCATTTAAAAGTTGATTGAGCTTATTGATCTAGATCAAAACAGACTGAATAATATATCATAGTTCAATCCGTCTAACTCTTATTAAATTTTAATTTTCTTATTTGTTGTACTTATAATTATTTTAATTACATATGTTTTATAGATACTAGTTTTGTCGCACGTGCCTCGCACATGTAACGTTTGATTATTAAAAGCTAAATGATTTTATTTACTGCAGAGATTTTTAATGAAGTGTAAAAGTTTAAATCACTCTTCAAAGACATATATATATTAGTTTAGCCGCACATGTCTCATGCGTGGAACGTTTGATTATTTAAAGTTAAATGATTTTATTTATTACGGAGATTTTTAATGAAGTGTAAAAATTTAAATCAATTTTCAAAGATTTTTCACACTTTAATATAATAATGTAAACATAAACATATTTTTTAGTGTAAGCACATAAATGTAAACATAAATATTTATAAGGCGTGCTTTTTGGAAATTATTAAAGTATAATTAAAAATAAATTACAAGGAAGAGAAGATTAAACAAAAAAAGAAGGAAAAACTAATAAGAATTCTCTTGCGCACTTGGTTATTTCCTTTTTTCCGTGGTTGAACTTGAGATTATTCTTGATTTAAATTTTGTATAGGATCTTGAATTTATTTTTCAATTAAATTAATCTCCAAATATTAGTAGGTCTCTAGATAAAAAATACCAATGTGTACAATTCTGCTATCCTAATTGATAAATTATAACTGATATAATAATAACTTTTTGTAAATAATTGATAAAAATCTACTAACCACAAACATCTATGAAATCTTTCATGTGAAAATGAATGGTTAAAGATTTAAATTTTAAGAGAAAATCTGAGTTAAGACTATATAATTTGATTTAGATTTTATGTGATAAAACTCAATCCTCTAGTCTTTTCCTACCAAAAAAATAAATAAAGATTTTCTTAAACAAAATAATTTAAAATTCAAAAGTTCAAAATTTATGCATACTACATTGTACTTTATGCATCAAGAATTGTACTTTCATTTAATCAAAAAAGAAAATTAGAGTCATAATGGTTGTATATTTAATGAACCTTACCATTTTTTATAGTGGCAAAGAATGTGAGCTATATCGTCTTTTTCTTTATTACATAGTTACTATCAAATTAATCTGAACCGTCTGATCAAATAAAAACTTGACTTGCTTAGTTAGCCGGTTACATCAGTAATCGGTTAACCAGGTAATCGATCATCATTTTCACCTATATATTGCCCACTCTTCTGGTTCATTTTCATCCTTCTCATTGTAAACAAAATCAAGGTTCAAAAAAATGATTATGTTTTCCAAAATGAATGAGGAATTAAGATGTATAATTTAATATTTTAAATTTTAAATTTAGATGATTGAAACTATATTAAAAAATGCTATAAGTTGCAATTTTTTTTCATATTAATATGATGAAAAAATATATTTTGAAATATTAATCAAAATTTATACAGATTATTAACCTCAAAAAGTGAAACAATGACAATTAAAAAGTCAACCAATTAGTGTAATGTTTGATTATTTAAGCTAAATGATTTTATTTATTGCGGAGATTTTTAATAAAATGTAAAAGTTTAAATGACTTTTCATATATATATATTTTAGTCGAACGTGCCTCGTATGTGTAACGTTTGATTATTTAAAGTTAAATGATTTTATTTATTGCGGAGATTTTTAATGAAGTGTAAAAATTTAAATCACTTTTCAAAGATTTTTCACACTTTAATATAATAATGTAAACATAAATATTTTTTTTAGTGTAAGCACATAAATATAAACATAACTGTTTATTAGGAGTGCTTTTTGGAAATTATTAAAGTATAATTAAAAATAAACTACAAGGAAGAGAAGATTAAAAAAAAGAGGGAAAACTAATAAGAATTCTCTTGCGCACTTGGCTATTTCCTTTTTTTAGTGGTTGAATTTATTTTCAATTAAATTAATATCCAAATATTAGTAGGTCTCTAGATAAAAAATACCAATGTGTACAATTCTACTATATCCTAATTAGCAAATTGTAAGACAATGTCCATGAAATTTTGAACGTTTTTCTTTTTCTTTCTTCGTAGAAGCATTCTATTAGGATTTGTATTGGGATTCTCGGATCATACGTTTTCATAGACATAATTAACAGTTGATAATGGATTCTCCATTATTAAAAATTTTCTGTGTTTCACTTTCAATTTCAAGTCATCTAATATTTTTTACAGGCAATCAAATAAAAACAATAGAACTGTTTGAAGGTATAGTAAGTAGTATGTGAAACATTGATTGACGTGAGACATACGTTCATCGCACGTCCGGTAAAACTAGTACAATTGAATAATCAAAAAACTGATATAATAATAATAATAACTTTTTGTAAATAATTGATTAAAACTAAACCACAAACATCTATCAAATCTTTCATGTGAAAATGAATGGTTAAAGACTCAAATTTCAAGAGAAAATTTGAGTGAAGATTATATAAATCTGATTTAGATTTTATGTGATATAGTCAGTTATGACATGCATAAATAGAACTCAATCCTCGATTTTTCTTTTTCTACCAAAAGAATAAATACAATTGTTCTTTAACAAAATAATTAAAAATTCGAAATTTATGCATATTACCTTGTACCCTATGTATCAAGAATTGTACTTTCATTTAATCAAAAAAGAAAACTAGAATCATAATGGTTTTACATTTAATGAATCTTACCATTTTTTATAGTGGCAAAGAATGTGAGTTATATTTTCCGTCCTTTTCTTTATTACATAGTTACTATCAAATGAATCTAAACCGTCTGATCAAATAAAAATTTGACTTGCTTAGTTAGCTGGCTACCTTAGTAACCAGTCATCATTTTCACCTATATATTGCCCACTCTTCTGATTCATTTTCATCCTTCTCATAGTAAATAAAATCTAGGTTAAAAAAAAATTGATTGTGTGTTTCAAAAATGAATAAGGAATTAGCCCTTCAAGAAGCTGCTTCAACCGGGTTGAAAACAATGGAGCATTTGATCAAGTTGGCAACTAATGAATCGGTGGTTCAAGTGAATTGTCGTGAGATAACTGATTTTGTTGTTGCAAAGTTGAAGAAGGCTAACGCTATGGTGGGACGGACTGGTCATGCTAGGTTCCGCTGTGGTCCTGTTCAGGTTCAGGCTCAAAATAAGGATGAATCTCAGGCTCAGGCTCAGGTTCATGATTCACTTACTTCGTTATCTCTTTCTTCGTATGGTTATATAGAGAAAGAGAGAGTACTGGCATCAATGACGCTGTCTGTAGTGGCATCAGTAGCGGCGCCGGTGCAGACAAAGTTAACACTTGGCTTCAAGATGCCAAGCTTTAATGATGTTGTTGGTGGTGCTGGTGTTGGTGATATGAAATGGAAAGATGATTTTGGTAGCATGAAGAATGAGATAAACACTTCTTCCTTCCTTTCGTTTATTACAGGCGAAGGGAGTGAAAGTATTGTGAATGTTGTTCCTCCTCCTTCTTCCATGCTATTACTTCCAATGGCACAGGTTATTTCCGCAGAAAAACAGTCATCTGCCACTGGAAAAAGATGTCGTGAGCAAGAACAATCTGGTGATGATTCTGACAAAAAAAGGTTAGTTTTTCTATCTGTCGTCATTGATACTACTTTGTTTTCTCTGTTTTTGTTCACATTTATTACATTTCTAAAAACAACAGGAGTGTTTACGATAGATTTTTGTGGTTGGAACTTTGTATGGATTTCGCATATGGAGGAAGTTTTAGTTATTGTATAGCCTTTTTTTTTTTTTTTGGAAATCCCAAAATGACCTGTAATCGCTAGTTATCAGATGTGTATTGTGTAAACTTGCTCATGTATAATAGCTTATAAATTACAAAAGAGATGTGAATCATATTAGGCCAGTTCATGCGATGAGCATGACTGCTACACTAACAAAGTCACCTTTGCAGATTGAAATGTGTATTTATTTATTATTAATAAATACATATATTTTATTTTTTTTTTTATTTTTTTTTTCAAACAGAAAAGTTTTTCCTAGGAAAGTAATAAGAACTTTAGTGATAAGTTCAAAAATTACTGATATACCAGCAGATGAGTGTTCATGGAGGAAGTATGGTCAGAAGCTGATTAAGGGTTCACCACACCCACGTTAATGACAACGCATCAACCAAAAACGTTAATTTTGATATATATCACGTAAAATGAACGGATCAAATCTAATATAAAAATTATTTATTTATTTTCATTCAGGGTCTATTATAAGTGTACCAGTTTTCCTGGATGCCCAGCAAAGAAGCATGTGGAGAGGACTATGGAGGATCCTATGATGTTAATTGTGACCAATGAAGAGGAACATCATCATACGCAAGTCGCGATACAAGAGTACAATTCTCAAATGATGGCTTTTGGGTTAGCAGGAGAAAAGAAGTAGTGAACTGAGACTGCTGGGGGGGGGGAGGAGAGAGGACAAAAAGGAGGTTATTTGAATGATAAGCATCGTGTAATTTCAAACTCGTTCGAGTAACCACGAAAGTGGAAAAGATAGCAGATCTTAGGGAAGAGTTAGAAAAAAACAGGGGGGAAATTATAGTTGAAATAGTTAAGAGTTAGGAGTAGAGAATAACAATTGTGGGATTGAACTTGTTATGTAATTCTAGAAAAATTTTAGGGGTTGAAACAGAAAAAAAAAAAAAAGTTTCTCAATATTTGACTCCTTTATTTTATATACTACCATGTGCAAAAGATTTTTAATAGGCGTTTAGATATGAATTTGATGATACTCTATAAATACTAGGTGTAGTTTATTATATCGCCATTTTAATATAATAAATTCAATATTTTAAAGATGTATTTGGTAATAACTATAATTAATAACTAAGAGTAAAATAAAGACAAAGAAATAAATTTTTATTTTTGTTAAAATGAACAAGTGTTGTTGGATATTTATTCTTAATAAAATGTACAAAATAGACAAGAGAATAATTATTGTTATAACTTTTCTTATGCTTATTAGAGGTTTTGAGAATTGAAATTTTTTAATATTAAGAATACAGTTAAAAGTTATTAAATATTTTTAGTACTGAATTTTTAAGATAATAGAGTAATTTTTTTTTTAGCTTAAACCACAATTAAAAATGAAACATGAATATTGAAATATGTTTGACAAAGTTGCGACCTGGTAGTCATCACCAATTAACAAGATTATATTTTTTGAAGGATCGCATCAATTATTAAGTAATGTGAAGTATAAAATGCTTTGTTTATTACTTTACTACTATATAGAAACGCTAGTCAAACAACTGACGATTGTTATACTTGCTTCTAGTTGTCTGCTTGTTATTAAGAATACTAGTTTAATCGCACGTGTCTCGCACGTGTAACCTTTGATTATTTAAAAGTAAATGATTTTATCTATTCTGAATTTTTTTAATGAAGTGTAAAAAGTTCAAATCAGTTTAACGAAGACATTACCCTACATAAGAAGTTGTGGAGGAGGCGAATTAGGGTAGAAGGTTAGTCTGAGTTTAGGATGTTGTATGTTTTGGTGTGTTACTTGGAGTATCTGTCTTATGGCATTATTGAATATGTTAATTTCTATTATTTGTTGTTTTATTATTATTCCTTATCTTATCTTAAATTACTTTATTTTGAGTATAGATAGATTATAGATATAGATATAAATTTTTATAATTTTTTGACTTTTTCTTTACTTTTCGTTTAATATAAAATAGGCTTTAGTGTCTTGTTTTTTTTTAAAAATAAAAAAATAAAAAAACCATACACAGATATGGTACTTAGGAGTTTAGTAGTTTTTTTTTCTAATTCTTCTGACCATAATATTTGCTTGTTACCATATATTTTAGGACTTTTAGTTTTTCCTTTTCATATATATTTTAGGATTCAATATTATAGTTAATATTAGTATTTTTTTTTCTAATTCTTCTAGCCATAATATTTGCTTGTTATCATATAGTTTAGGACTCTTAGTTTTTTCTTTCTATATATTTTAGGATTCAATATTATAGCTATTATTATTAAAATAATTAACTAATAATTTGAGCAAAATAGTGAAAAGATAATTTTATCTATTATATAGTCTTTTAATGAAGACCTAAAAGTTCAAATCACTTTTCTAAGGGTCTTCACACTTTTAATATATTATATAGATATATAAATTATATAGATTTTTATAATTTCATATATTTTGATTTTGATTTTAATTTTTTTGTTTTAAATTTATTATATATTTGAAATTGCATAAAAAGTATTATAGATTAAAATAGTTAACAATTTAAATTATTTCAAAGCATATAAAAAAATTTGATTGACTCAAAATTTTATCCATTCATCATAAATTGGGATAGAGGAAGTTATATATTATTTTAAAATATCATGAAAAGTAATATAAAGCATAATAATTAACAAATTTAAATATTTGAAGGTTAAACAAAAAATTGGTTTGGCTTTTAAAACTCTATCAATGTCATATAAATAGGAAAATTACTTAGAAAATCGGATAAATCATAATAATTAGCAACTTAAAATATATAATTTATCAGTATCACATAAATTGGACAAAAGACTAATATTGTTATAAATATATTACCATATATAGTGAATGTCTACTTTACCATATATAGTGAATGTCTACTTTACCATATACAGTGAATGACTACTTTGTCATATATAGTGAGTGTCTATTTATGGAAAAGTTAGAAGCCCTAAGATTAATTTTCCCATATAAATTAAGGGATTTTCCTTCGTTATAATTGACGCTTCAAGAATTTCTCATGGAAAATAAGAATTACTCTGTATTCTTTCACTACTCTTCTTCTTTATTCTTTATTATTTTATAACAAATATATAGTATTTGAAAATTAGGTAAAAGTACTACTCCTATAAATCAATAATTAACACCTTAATTATGTAAAAGTACTACTCCTATAAATCAATAATAAACACCTTAAAATATTTTTAAATCTTACAAAAAATTTGATTGATTTTTCTAAATTTCATTTGTACCACATAAGTTGAGATAAAAAAGTTATATTTATAGGGCCCATACCGAGACGAAATTATAGATAACTGCAAGTTCGAGATGGAACATTTCGAAGATTTTTGTTTCAAGCAAAATTGGAGGGTGATCAAAAATTAAACATCTTTAACTATCATAGGTAAAAACTTACTGATACCCGATATTTACACCAAATTGATGTAATTAAGCAATTTAATAAAGTACAATACATGTTAATTAAGGATTATTGAGTAAAATAAGCTTTACATGTTAATTAAGGATTATTGAGTAAAATAAGCTTTACATTCAAACATATGTCATTCATGTATTAACTGGATATAAACACCAAGTGTGAGTAAATTTTTGCAACTATCACATTATGGTGAAATCCTTTTTAAATGTATCACAATGTAAATAGTTGTCTTTATGTATGTGTTTATGCATACTTGATATATTGTTTAGCCCTTGTGTTAGTGAACAATTCTTAGTTATGAGCTAATTTTTAGAATTGAGTTAGACGCAAAAATGCGTAGACTTATTTTTATCACCTTATATGGTCTTGAACAATTCCGTTCTTGTCGTACAATGGACATGTTTGATAGGATTATATCGAAATAGGGTGAAATATGAAGTAATATACATTATTCCATTAAAGAAAACGTATATGAAAGAACGATAAAACGAAAGTCTTTTTATGGTCTTTATGCGTATGTAAAGCCACACAATTCAATAACAAATAAAAAATCGAAATAATAGATTCATCTCAAGTGGCCAAGCGAATGATTGGGTGAAAACTATGTTGGTCGGACTCTTCAAAAACATTGTTGAACCCGTGTTAGATCCTCCATAAAATTACTATACTACTTTTAGAGGACACACATCCAACAACATTTTTGAAGAGTCCGAGCAACATAGGTGGGAATTGGTGTTCAATAGAGAGAATGGAAAACAAAAGCATAGAAAGAAACTAGTAGGATTATATTATAAAATCTAACAAGAACCATAAGAAAATTAACATTACAAAACAAATCTTGTTTAACTCAGTCCACAGCCAATCTAAAGTAAAACAAGTATCAAATGAGACTTATCCATTCAGCAGAGGATATCTTTCATGATCAAATGGTAATGAATTGCTTGTAAAGAAGACAATATGATCATCTTTATTGATAAACATTGTTCCGATTAAGGCTAAGAATTCTACTTCCAACTGACATTTCCATCTAACATGAATAAATAACATGTTGCATATTATGAATGTAGGGATCATGAAGGTACATATAAGAATTGGTAAACCTCTAGAAATGAAAGTTACCTATATTGTACAAGACAGCTGCAACAATTTAGGCTCGTCGCTGAACAAATCAACAACTATGCGGGACAAATTGCATTCCAGTGTGTCCATAGATGCCATGAGGGCTCAACCGAAAGCTTCTTTATGCTTGTAAATCTGGCTAATGGTAGCGAATGAATCCTTCGAAAACTTACTATACACGGAGTGACAGATCGCCATCAAGAACAGTAATAATCTAACTATGACTTAACAGTAGGAGGCGTCTGATTCTGATCTGTAATAACATTGCTGAATTTTCCACTAGGATGTCGGACTTTGAAACTACCATGTTTCACAGGTTTTGGAAAGAATCACCCAATTAGACTGCTTCTTATACATTTCATCGAATGCTTCATTAAAAGCTTTTAGTCATTTCTTGACAAGATCACGAGCTGTAGCACGCCCACCAGAAAACAGAATAAGACCTTCCCTGCTTAATAGAGAGGGAAGCTTTCCCCATCTTTCTTTCAAGAAAAAGGCAGAATAGTACTCCTTGTACTGTTCATGTTCTCTTAACCGAGAATCTCCGAGCAGAACTCCAAGCTTTGTTCCTTTCAGATGCTTATATAGATGCCAATGATTATTTATCAAGAACACATATGACAAAATAACATCTTGATAAGCCTTCGACCATGTCTCTAGATTCACGTCAACAACTCTCATTATATTCAGTCTCAAGTTGTTTAAAGATGCAAATATGTCTAACAACTTTGTTAAAGCCGCTAATGGTAGATAGCAGCACAGAGAAGAAGTCTGGTCTAAACTATGCAAGGTTACTAATTGAAGTGGAATTAAACAGTGCACTACCTGAGAACATAATGTTTAGGAATGAAAAAGGTTATTTGATAGAACAAAAGGTAAAATATGAGTGGAAGCCGACCCTATGCTCTTTCTGTGATAAGTATGGGCATGGTATGGAGGTCTGCAGGAAGAAAAATGGCACAAAGAAAGACACCAAAGCTACAGCTGAGGAACCTGAACTTGAATCGAATAAGGTGCAGTCAAAAAAGGTAAAAAATAATACACAATGAGGTGATAAAACCAGGGAGCCAGGATAAAGATGCCTCAAGGCAGTGATTTCAAGCAGGAGAATTCCAATAGGAATAGGGCAGATGGAGAACCAAGTTGGATCACCCCCTTTGAAAGTAGGAAGAAGTCAACAAATAAAGTCACAAAGGTTGGTTAGCTCAAAGACTTTCCAGGCGCTGAACACTTCACCTGCATCTAGTTCACATGATGGTAGGGGACTAGATGGTAAGATGATAAATGGAACCATTCCTATCCATGGGAATGGATAGCTTTATCTGTTAGAATGTAAGAGGGCTGAATGGCCCAAATAAGCAGAAGGAGGTCAAGCTCCTTTGCAATGAGGAAAATGTAGGTTTTATTGGCCTACTAGAAACCAAAATAAATAAAGAAAGGATTGAACTTGTTGCAACTATTGTGTTTAGAGGATGGCCATTTATAACCAACTTAGAGCACCATTATAATGGTAGAATTTGGGTTACTTGGAGACCAGACTACTATTAAGTGTCCCTGATCAGCATGACAGACCAAGCAATAACCTGTGATGTTAAACATATTCCTAATCAGTTAGTGTTTCGAGTTACATTTGTATATGCCTTTAATACTAGGTAAGGAAGACGGAGCTTATGGGAGTATATAGTAGGGATGCATAATAGTACAACCTTGCCTTGGTTGCTACTAGGTGATTTCAACTCTGTGTTACATTATGAGGATAGAATAGGAGGTAATCCTATCTCATGTTTGCAAGTGACTGATTTTGCTGCATGCATTAAAAAATGTGGTTTACTCTTACTGCCTTCTCAAGGCAGTAGGTTTACTTGGAATGATGAGAGTACTGAACAAAGAATTTACTCTAAGATTGATTGGGGGTTGATTAATCAGGAATAGTTGGATCACATACATTCTAATAGATTTGTGTTTTTTGCCGGAAGGAACAAGTGACCACTGTCCTGCAAAAGTGAAGTTGAATGAGACAAATTCCAAAGGAAGAAGGGATTTCCAATATTGCAATATTTAGGGACAACACTCTCAATTCCTGCACACAGTTAGGCAGGGATGGAATAGAAGTATTCAAGGGTGTAGAATGGTTCAAGTAGTGCAGAAGTTGAAGAAACTGAAGTATGATCTAAAGAAGATAGGAAATCAGCATACAAGAAGTATTGTTGATGAAGCTGAGGATGATAGAAAAGATTTGAAACTAGCACAAGTGCACCTGCAGCAAGATCCATTAAACCCAGGAAGCAACAAGAAGAAAAGGAGGCATACTGTAAGTACAAACAGACCTCTTATTTGGTTGAAATGTACTTACAACAACAAAGTAAAGTTACTTGGCTTAAACTAGGGGATGAAAATACAAGATACTTCCACTCAGTAATAAAGCACAGGAAATTGAAACAAGCCATCACTCAATTGAAAAATGATCATGAAGAATGGCAGCATGATTCAGACTCAATTGCTAAGGTGTTTGTGGACTACTATAAGGCTTTGTTAGGGAGCAAGGAAACTGGTAGGGTGAAGGCTAAAACATAGTTCTTGAAGAATGGTCCAGTGTTAACTATAAAGCAACAAATGCAACTGATTTTTCCTTTCTCCCATAAGGATATAAAGGCTTTTATGTTCTCCATAAATATCAATAAAAACCCTAGTCCTAATGGTTTTAGTGTTGGGTTCTTTAAATCAGCTCGGAGCATTGTGGGATCAGATATCAGTGATGCTATTTTGGAATTTTTTGAGAATGGAAAACTGTTGACACAGATTAACTCAACTAATATAGCTCTTATTCCTAAGAAGGAGGCTCTAGAATTAGCAAGCCAATACAAACCAATATCTTGTTGTAATATGATAAATAAGTGTATTTCAAAGTTGATTTGTTGTAGACTAAAAGCAATGATGAATGTTATTGTATCAGACAACCAAGTAGCATTTGTTAAAGGTAGATCCATGCTCCATAATGTTTTGATGTGTCATTACATTCTAAAGCACTACAATAGAAGGGTTTCGCCTAGATGCTTAATGAAAATAGATCCGAGGAAGGCATATGACATGGTAAGCTGGGATTTTTTGGAAGAAGCTTTAATAGGGTATGGTTTTCCTAATAGATTCATACACTGGATTATGATTTATGTAAAATCCCATAAATACACTATCAAAGTGAATAGTGAAGGCCATGGATACTTTGAAGGAAGGAGGGGTCTTAGGCAGGGTTACCCCATCTCCCCTATGTTGTTTGTGCTTGTGATGGAGTACCTAACACGAGTGATGAAGTGTATGAGCTTGCTACCTAATTTTAAGTTTCATCCATTCTGTAAGACACAATAGCTTACACACCTGATTTTTGCTAATGATTTAATGGTGTTTTGTAAAGGAGAGGTTGGTTCAATCAAGAGGGTTAAAGAAACTTTGCATCACTTTAGTGCAACTACTGGCCTTGTGGATAATCTGGACAAGTCCAGTGTGTTATTTTCTGGGATAGAATATCAACAGAAAATTGAATTATTGGACTTAATAGGATTTTGTATAGGCTCTTTTCCTATCAAATACTTAGGATTGCCACTATCCCCTAAGAGATGGATTAGATTGGATTGTCATGCCTTGGTTGATAAAATCACTAAAAGAATACAGACTACCTATGCAAGGAAGTTGTCATATGCCGGAAGATTACAAGTGGTGCTAGCAGTGTTGTTTTCTGTGTACAGCTTCTGGGGCTCAATTTTTATACTTCCTCAAGGAGTGGTGAAACAGATTGACCAAAAATGTAGATCTTACTTATGGGGAAACACTATAGAGAAGAGAAAACCAACCTTAGTATCTTGGGATGTTGTGTGTAAGCCTAAGAAAAATAAAGGTTTAAATGTTAAAGATTGGGTGTGTGGAATATAACTTCAATTAGTAAGTTGTTGTGGCAAATTGTGATGAAGGAGGACTGATACAAGATCGACAAAGGAGGCACAAAACAAACACCAAAATAGTCCACAAGTTGGAAGAACCAAGGACCCCTTTGGTGACCACTCTCGGATTCACTACAGCAACAACGAAAACACAATAACAACAAGATATTAAGGTGTTCAACACCTCTAAAATCAGTGAGCCAACGAACTAGATTAACAACACAAGCACAAGAATAAGAAGAACACAAAGTCTCAGTTTTGGGACACCAAACCCGAGAATGAACAAGAACAACAATGAAATAGATAGAGAGATAGATAGGTAACTTGACATACAAATGTACAAACACTATGAACCTAAGTGTATATTAAACACAAAGACCCAAGAATTTATACAAGTAATACCAAGCTCTACGGTGACCTCAAGGGAACGGAATTCCCAAGCAACCAATATTTCAAAACTAGCACCAACACAAGTGATATCCACACTTGTTTACAAGGAATCCACCTTGCAAGACTCTCTCTCTAGAGCTCTCAATATATTATCAAAGTTATGAAAAAATGACCTAACATGTCCTAGTTATAGCCTTGGTTTCAACTTAATACAAAATGACTAGAATGCCCTTAATGAGCCAAGACAAAAGGAAGGCTTTGGAGTGTGCATATTGGATGGCTTTGGAGTGTTGGGACTTGTTCTCTACACTTCAAAGCTTGTTCCATTGGTTGGGCAACGACCCAAGCTCGAGTCTTTACGTATTGGTCCACAATCACGATCATACTTGTATCAAGGACTCTTTATGGGTCAAGTGGATTCATAGGGTGTACTTGAAAAAAGCTCCAAGCATATGGACCTCTGGCAACTTTACGTAAGGAAGAGTTTAGTTTTCCAGGCTTCAGTACACAGTAGTTTGTATTGAAGGAAGTTAAATGAGGTAAAAGAACAGATGAGCAGTTAGTATGTTAATAATCAATTCATCCGAACCAAAAAAGAAGATTACTCTGTTTCAATATGTTATCTAGATGTTACAAGTAAGGATGTCAGTGGCTGATTTAGTATGGAACTCAGTATCAGTGCCAAAGCACATGTTTATTGTCTGGTTGGCAGTGCATAACAGACTACTGACAAAGGAGAGACTCATACATATGAATATTCAAGTGGAAGAGCTTACTTGCTGCCTGTGTGATTCTCAGGAGATAGAAACTAGTCATCACTTATTTGTAGAATGTATTTGGTTTAAAAGAATACGTGATGAGCTCTTGAACTGGGAAAACATAACACTACCACTAGGTGAAGTTAAACAAGTACTGGAAATAACTAAAAGAAGACACTGGAAGAGATTCAAGAAGGAGGTAGTTGCAACAATCATCAGTGGTTTGATTTACCATGTATAGCGAGCTAGGAGCTGGAAACTGAATAAGAGAACTCAAATGCAGCAGTAAGAGATTATAGAGCAGGTAAGCATGAAATCAGGACAAGATTAGAGTACTACAAAGCGGCTAAGAAAGCATATAGCAGTAGAGGATATTGGCAGTAGCTATGTATATAGGATGAGTTTGTAGTCTGTTTTTGTTTCTTTTCGAGGCTTGATTACTTGCACCACTACTGTAATCATGTGCCTTAGAATGTGTATATTTTTTTGTTGGTTAATGGTATTCATAATGTTACAAAAAAAAACTTTGTTAAGTATCCCACATCGGAAAAGGGATGGGCAATTGGTCTCCTTATATGGACATGCGCAATCCTCCCCTCATGAGCTAACTTTTAAGGTTGAGTTAGGCCCAAGATACATTTTTTTACATGGTATTAGAGACAAGTTCATCCCAAATCTTTGTTCACCGATGTTGGGCCCCCATATTATATTATCCATGCTCCAGTTAACGAGGCATGGGCGTGAGGGGGAGTGTTAAGTATCCTATATCGAAAAGGGAATGGATAACTGGTCTCCTTATATAGACTTGGGCAATCCTCCCCTCAAGATATAGCTTTTGAGGTTGAGTTAGTACCAAGATACATTTCTTTACAAACTTCAACAGCTTGATAAGATCCTTCTTACTCTCTGCAACAGTTTTTCCAAATTGAAGGAATGCAAGAATGCCTGCTTGGGCAGCTATCTTAGCGAAACAACTCATCCACACATCCAACTATTTTTCAGTCAATTGATAAGGTACGTGACTCTATTTAGGTAAAATTACGATTTTACGTTGCACTTTACCATGTGACTAAGGACGTTAGTTTTGGAATTTTTCCATTTCCTTATGCCCCGTTTTTGAATTTTGAATGAAAAACTTATCATTTAGACTCCAGACTCGACTATATTTAATGTAATTCCACGAAAGTCTGAAGTAGTGACGAAGATAAATTTTTTATTAAGATGGTTTACGACATAAAAAAGTAAATGCACGAATAATTAAGTGAATGTAATATCTACTATCTTAAAAGGGTAATATATATGAGACGTTGACGTTACTTCTATCTTAAGAGATACAGAGATTGTTTCTAAACCTTCAACTTTAAGTAAAAGCATTATATTTTTCTATTCATCTGTTTATTCTTTTTAAAAAGGTTCATTTTTTCACGTGAAAATAACGAGTGATAAAAGTTTAAATTTTATTTTAAGTGACTTTTTCTTTAAATTTATTTAAATTTTAATAGACAACTGTAGGGGTGTGTATCGGTCGGTTCAATTCGATTTTGTATATTATCGGTTTGATTTATCAGTTTTTAAATATGCTAAACCAATAACTAAATCAATAAGATATTTTTTATCAATTTTTAATTCTTAACGGTTCAGTTTTCGGATTAACCAATAAGAAAATACTCATAAAATAGAAATAATAGTAACTAACATGAAAAGAAATCAAATATTAGTTGCAACCAAAATACCTAAATGATGTGTTTTAATTTACAAGAATCTTTAAGTTTAAAATCAGTGTTGCTAGGAGAAATTAAGAGTTTTTATAATTGAAATAATAAGTTTGTACCTCACTTTTTTGAGTTCAAACGTTACACTAAATAAGATATTTGTTTAAATAATAAAGATGAATACAATAATTAAATTCAACGTCTTTTGGAGAATTTATTTAATTAAACCTAACATTTATCAAAAAAATTCAAAGTCGATCGACATTCATGCATGCTATTATATCAGTGAGAATGATCATGCAGGCCACCTTAGAATTGTGTTGCAAACTCTTAGGGATCACCAGTTGTTCGCCAAGTTTAGCAAATGTGAATTTTGGCTAAGATCAGTAGCTTTCCTCGGTCATATTGTTTCCAGTGATGGTATTAGAGTTGATCCCCAAAAGACAGAAGCAGTAAGAAATTGACCTAGACTTATCTCTCCGTCAGACATCCAAAGTTTCTTAGGTTTAGCTGGCTATTATAGACACTTTGTTGAGGTTTTTTCTTCTATTGCATCCCCTATGTCTAGATTAACTCATAAGAAAGTTAATTTTTAGTGGTCAGAATCCTGTGAGAAGAGTTTTCAGGAGATGAAGACTCGACTCACCCCAGCCCCAGTTTTAGCGCTACCTGATGGTATAGATGGGTTCATTGAATATTGTGATGCCTCAAGAATCGGTCTGGGTTGTGTTTTGATGCAAAGAAGTAAGGTTATAGCCTATGCGTCTAGACAGCTTAAGCCTCACAAAAAGAACTACCCTACCCATGACCTTGAGTTAGCTATTGTTGTGTTTGCTCTGAAAATCTGGAGGCACTATCTTTATGGAGTGGATGTTGATGTGTTTATGGATCACAAAAGCTTGCAATATGTGTTTACTCAGAGGGAGTTAAATATTCGTCAAAGAAGGTGGTTAAAATTGTTGAAAGATTATGATATGAGTGTGTTGTATCATCCAGGAAAGGCTAATGTAGTGGCAGATGCCCTTAGTAGACTGTCTATATGCAGTGTTGCTCATGTAGATAATAATAAGAGAGAACTAGTTCGAGAAGTTCACCAGTTCGCTATATTGGGTGTGAGGTTGGTTGACTCAGCTGAAGGTAACATTTAGGTTAAGAGTAGTTCAGAATCTTCTCTAATTTCAAAAGTGAAAGAGAAGCAGGATAAGGATTCTAGTTTGGTCAAGCTGAAGGGTTCAGTTAAAGACTAAAAGGTTGAGGTTTTCTCCCAAGGGGGAGATGGTGTGTTGAGATACCAGAGTATATGATGTGTGCCATGTGTTGATGATTTGAGGCAACGGATCATGGCGGAAGCGCATGGTGCGCGTTACTCCATTCATTCAGGAGCCACCAAAATGTACTACGGTTTGCGAAAAGTTTATTGGTGGAGCGGTATAAAGAGAGGTATAGCAGAGTTTGTAGCTAAGTGTGCAACTTGCCAACTTGTTAAGGTAGAGTACCAAAGACCTGGTGGTATATTACAGGAGTTTTGTATTCCCACTTGGAAATGGGAAGAGGTGAATATGGACTTTGTGACTGGATTACCCCATTCGCGTCGCCAGCATGATTCGATTTGGGTTATTGTAGACAGATTGACCAAATCAGCCCATTTCTTGTCAATTCACACGTCCTACACAACTAAAGATTATGCTAAGATGTATATCAGAGAGTTGGTTAAATTGCATGGAGTTTCCTTGTCCATCATCTCCGAAAGGGATACTCAGTTTACCTCTCAATTTTGGAAAGCCTTTAAGAAGGGTCTTAGTACCCAAGTTTATCTCAGTTCAGCTTTCATCCACAGATAGATGGTCAGGCATACAGGATCATTCAGACTCTAGAGGATATGTTGAGGGAATGTGTTATTGATTTAAAAGGCAATTGGGATGACCACTTGCCATTGATCGAGTTTGCCTATAATAACAGTTACCATTCTAGTATTCAGATAGCCCGTTTGAGGCTCTTCATGGACGGAGATGTAGATCACCAGTCGGTTGGTTCAAAGTGGGTGAGGCCGCTTTGATTGGGCCAGACATGGTGTTTGAATCCATGGAGAAAGTTCAGTTGATTCGAGAGAGATTAAAAGCAGCTCAGAGTCATCAGAAATCTTATGCAGACGTAAAAAGGAGAGATCTTGAGTTTGAAGCAGATGATCTTGTGTATTTGAAGGTTTCACCCATGAAAGGGGTGAAGAGGTTTGGCAAAAAGGAAAAGCTTAGTCCCCGATATGTAGGCCCCTACAGGATTTTGGGTCGTGTGGGAAAGGTAGCGTATGAGCTTAAGCTACCCGTAGACTTGTCATCCATTCATCTAGTGTTCCATGTGTCCTTATTGAAGAAGTGCATGGACGATTCAGTTGTTACAGTCCCTCTAGAAAGTAAGATATTAAAAATAGCGTTTCTTACGAAGAACTTCAAGTAGAGATTCTTAATTTTCAGATCCGTAGACTAAGGAACAAAGAAGTTTCCTTGGTCAAAGTTCTATGATAAAATCAGTCAGTTGAGGTGCTACTTGGGAAGAAGTAGACATGCGTACCAAGTATCCTCATCTTTTCTCCACGAACTCAGATTCAGCCATAGGTAACAAACTTCCTTAATTTAGTTCTTTTCCAATCTTAGATTCAGCCATATAGTTATCTTCATGTAAATTCATGCATTCGCAGATTAGTTCAGTCGCTCAATATGTTTTAGATCTAGTGATGCAACTTGTTTCAGTTGTGCCTGCCCGCATATAACCCCAGTTTCTCAGCATTTTTAGTTTAACTAGTCTTATTCGAGGACGAATATTCCCAAGAGGGAGATATTGTAATACCCCATACTTTTTTCTAGCTTAGTTTAGCTTCTAGTGTGTAAGGGGTTAGCTTTAAAAGTGTATAACTCTTGATGCATGTAGAATTTTCCAGATCTAGACCCCCAAATGTGTAGATAATTGAATCAGCTTTTCAATGATACCAATTTCTCCTTAATCCAATACTCGGTTGAGAAATTATGGAGATTTTAGTGAAACTAGTAGGGCATCGCGATAAGCACCGCGTCGCGGTGAGGGAAAAATTCACAATTGTCCGATTTCTAGTGGAGCACGGCGATTAGCCTGCGTCGCGGTGAAGTTGAAGTTCCCGTTTTTACCTTTCTAGTAACTCACCGCGATTTGCCCATATCGCATTAAAAATCCTTAATTGGACAGGCACTGCGTCGCGTTGGAGTGCAAAATGGCACTCGTCCCTTTCCAGTGACGCAACGCGATTTCATCGCGGTACGCCAAAGGCCAAAATGATAGTCGTCCGTTTTCCAGTAAGCCACCGTGATAGTGGTGCGTCACGGTGGTGTGCCAAATCGGGATTTTTCAGTTTCGAGTTAAATTTTAAAGGGCAATCTAGTCTTTTCTCCAAGCCCCAAATCGTGTAAAACACAAAATCTAGCCTATTCTAAGCATATTATGCATGCTTTTCATCAACTTTATCTCAAAGAAAACCCTAGAACATTCAAATCTTAACCCCCAAGAAATCCAAATTCCACCATTTTTTTTCAAGATAACTCAAAATTAAGGATTCCTAATTCAAGAACTTCAAGAAATCATCTTCAAAAGCACAAATAGGAATTCAAGTTCAAGCTTCTTTATCAATTTCATCAATTAAGGTATGTGGAGTTTTTCAACAAGGATAATCCTTTCATCCTTGTGGCCAAAACTAGTTTTAAAGTTGATTTTTATATGTAATTGCATGAATTTCAATTTAGGGTTCATAACCAAATATTGCTATTTGAAGATTATGAGATTTAAGCGATTTAGATGATGAATTGCATGGCTATTTTCATATTTTCATGCGTATGATATAAATTTCCAGATTTAGAATTGAATTTCAATATTTACATTATCAAGCATGAACATTATGATGTTTTGACATGAATTTGAAGCATGGGTTATTAAGCCCTAGTTTGTATGTTGATATTTCAAGAATGACTATGTTTTAAGCATCCCATGATTATTTAGTTTTAGATTTTGATAAAAATCTGATCTTTTGATCTTAACTTCGATATGGAATCCATTTTACAGTTTTAGTTACAGAATAGATTAACAGATACACAATTGGTTTTCATTATAAACCTTTATACTAGTTTTAAAGTGGATTTCCAACAGAATGAGCATATACATTAAAGGGAGTAGTATTTAGCACCAAGTTGGGTATGTTCACATGGGTGCAGATTATCATATATTCCCATTTCTATATGGATGACAGTTACAAATGTGACCACTTAGATTAGGTTATACTCCTTGGCAAGAGTATGACACCTCTCCCCAACGTGAGGTTTTCCCATAAGGGAACTAGGTGTTGGACTTTATGTTAGCTTACATGGTTTATGTCGGTTAGAAGAACCTCCCTAAAACCTACAAAAAAGAATAATAGAAAATCTTTTAGAACTAAGTGTAAAGGCTCACAGCTTTATTCAGATGTTGCTTTATAAAAGACATTAGCTACAAACTTCAGTTTTCAGATTTCAGCTATAAAAGTGAGTTTTTGTAGACTTAGACAGCCTGATCTTCAGACAGAACACTAGTACAGCTTTTAGAAACTAAATGTTGTGACTCACTAGATTTATACAGTATGTTTTGCTACTCATTATCATGATTCTCAGTTTTCAGTTATTCAAGCTTATGTGAGTCATCTACATTTACTATGCATTATGTTACAAATTATGATGATTTTGAGACATTATTTTACTTATGCATTCACCCTCATATTCTCAGTACAATCCAGAAGTACTGATCCACATATACGTCTATGTGCTACGTTGTCTCATAATGTAGGTTCAGGTGCTCAGTTTCAGTAGCGTGAGTGATTTCGAGCATCTCTGTCTACATCCTGACAGTTGGTGATTCCTCATAGTTCGGGGATCCAGTCGTTCAATTTTTTTCAGCTTATTAGTATAGATGATTCAGTATTTTCAGATAGTTCGAGTCAGTTGGGGGTTTGTCCTAGTGACTCTCTAGTTATTAGTAGTAGAGTCTTTTCAGACTGTTAGATATGATTCAGATTTCCAGTATTGATTGATCAGACTCTTGAGTTAAGCATTTTCAGATATTATATTCAGAAAGTTTCAGCTTAGCTCATACTGAATTCCTCATTTTATCTTTGATTATATATTTATATTTCTCTATTATGAACTTTAGATTTAGTAGAAGTCGTACAGGGTTAGCTTGAGGCTACTCGTAGTCTTGAGCACCGTGTGACGTCTCGGGACCCATTTTCAGGGCGTTACATGTTCACTTTTAACTGTCACTATTTCAGTTTTTGAGATCTACCTGCATGAACGTTGATCAATATTTTAAAATGTAGTATAATATAATATTTTAAATTTAAATTTAGATGATCGAAAACTATATTAAAAATACTGTAAATTATAATTTTTCTAATATGAATATGATTTAAAATATATTATAAAATATTAATCAAAATTTGTATAAGTTAACTTCAAAATTGAAACAGCCACAAGTAAAACATAAAGAGATGAGTATCACACTCCAGGAGGATTAATGATAGTTGAAAACAAAAGTCAAGGTCAACGCATTAGTAAATCTCAGCCGTCCAATCTCATTTCAAGTGATCAACGGTCAGGATGGTAGGAGAAGTACTTACTGGCTATAGCCGGTGACAAGAAGTCAAACAACGAATAGGCAAAAAAGATAAAATGTTTAGCTTTAATAATTGTCGGAAAAAAAAAAGGTTTAATAATTAATAATAGGGGTGTACAGACCAAATCGTCAAGTCGAACCGAACCGACGAACCGAACCAAACCAAACCGAGAAAAAAAATTGACTTATGATTTGGTTTGATTGGTTTGACGTTAGAAAAAAAACCCGACTATTCTTGGTTTGGTTTGGTGTTAACAAAAAAAAAGTCAAATCGAACCCGAACCAAACCGACATAATATATATATATATATATATATATAATATTCGAACTTTTTTATACATAAAAGAGAAAATATCCAATTACCCCCTTGAACTATACCCAAAAAGGTTATGACACATCTCAACTTAACGGGGGTCCTATTACCCCCTGAACTAATTAAAAGTGTAATTTTGACACTCTTAGTGCCTATGTGGCACACACGTGTGCCTACGGAGACACTTCAGTGTGTTGTGCCACGTAGTCATTAAAGGTGTCAAAATTACACTTTTAATTTGTTCAGGGGAGTAATAGGACCCCCTTTAAGTTGAGGTGTGTCATAGCCTTTTTGGGTATAGTTCAGGGGGGTAATTGAGTATTATCTCTACATAAAATATTAATTATAATCCACTTTTTAAATATTTTTTCAACTAGTTTTTGTAATTTTCAATAATTAGAAAGTAGATGTAGATATATATTTAGATTTGAGCCTTTAAGTTGTAATATTTGTCCATTAATTGCTAATTAAATGATCGAAAACCCAATATAAACTTAAAACCTAAATTTTTCACTCTTCATCTCACTTTTTAGTTTTAAAAGAGTTTTCCGCTCCTCATTTTTTTCGTAATTATGGGTTTTCATTAGCACATAAGTGAAAACATATTTGATCTAGTCTTCGATCGCAATATAATGGTAAAAACTAAAGATTATAAAAAAAAAAAAAAAAACCAAAAAACCCAAAAAATACGAAAAAACCGACTAAAACCTAAACCGAAAAAACCAATTTTATGTTGGTTTGATTTGGTTTATAATTTTAATAAACCGACATGATTGGTTTGATTTTTTTTTTAATAAAAACCGAACCAACCCGACCTATGTACACCCCTAATTAATATGTATGGATTTATTCAACTAACAACGGATTTATTAACCCTAAATTTACTTAGTATGCATGGATTCATTCGTTAATAAGCAATAATGTCAAATGTGGTAGCTTCGTGTATTGTTTCTTAATTGGAGAAATACAAATAAGTCAATCGCTTTAAATATTTTATTTTCTCTATTTGATAAGTACCTTTTTTTGGAACGGTTTATTCTTAAGCTGAGGGTCCATCAAAAATATTCTATCGAACTCCACTTTATGAGATTGCACCGGTATGCTGTTGTTATTGTTATTCGAGGCCCTTTTATTATTTTTCAATTTTATCCATCTTATGTCTCAATTAATTTGAATAATTCACATTGTATAAAACCTATTAAAGGAGGAAGCGCTCTTGTTAAGGGCTTTTTCGTTCTTAAAATTTGAATTCGTATTCAAAATCATTGATTTTGAGGTAAAAACACTCTAGCCATTTGCTAGGAGTGTCAGGTGGCTGAGTTGGGCCAGATTGAACTGCGTCAAATGGACTGGATTAATAAATTAGAACGCTCATTAAATCATTTAAAGCTATATCAGGTTAATAGTCCAGATTAATAAATGGCTTGGATCATTAACTCATTTAAAAGTTACATGGGCTGAATGATATAGGTTAATGAATTGGATTGAATGAATAACACAAGCACTTATAGAAGTTACATGTGCTAAACAGTCTGAGTTAAATAAATTGGATTAATTATTAACTCATTTAAGAGTTACTTGGGCCGAAAAAACTGAGTTAATAAATGGATCGGATGTTATTATCTCATAAAATGTGAAGGATTTTTGAGAAGTGATTTGAACTTTCTACACGTCATTAAAAATCTTTGCAATAGATAAAATTATTTTATTTTAAATAATCAACAATTATACGTGAGAGTCACGTGCAGTTAAACAGGTAATACCCAAAGTGAATCGAGTTATACTAAGTATGATTTTGAAATGCTTAGATTCGGCTATATATACAATTGAATAATAAAAAATTGATATGATAATAATAACTTTTTTTGAATAATTGATTAAAACAAAACCATAAACATCTATCAAATACCAAATAATTATACAAAAATGTCTTTCATGTGAAAATGAATGGTTAAAGACTCAAATTTGAAGAGAAACTCACTCAAATTTGAATTATATAAATCTGATTTAGATTTTATGTGATAAAGTTAGTTATGACATGCATAAATAGTACTCAATCCTCTATTTGTCCTTTTCTATCAAAAGAATAAATACAAATGTTCTTTAACAAAATACTTAAATTCAAAAATTCAAAATTTATGCATATTACCTTGTACTCTATGCCTCAAGAATTGTACTTTCATTTAATCAAAAAAAGAAAACTAGAATCATAATGGTTTTACATTTAATGAATTTTACCATTTTTAATAGTGGCAAAGAATGTGAGTTATATCTTCCGTCCTTTTCTTTATTACATGGTTACTATCAAATGAATCTAAACCGTCTGATCAAATAAAAAATTGACTTGCTTAGTTAGCCGGTTACATCAGTAACCGGTTAACCAGGTAACCGATCATCATTTTCACCTACCTATTGCCCACTCTTCTGATTCATTTTCATCCTTCTCATTGTAAACAAAATCAAGGTTAAAAGGGAATTGGTTGTGTTTTAAAAAATGAATAAGGAACTAGCCCTTCAAGAAGCTGCTTCAACCGGGTTGAAAACAATGGAGCATTTGATCAAGTTGCCAGCTAATGAACCACTGGTTCAGGTGGATTGTCGTGAGATAACTAATTTTGTTGTTGCAAAGTTGAAGAAGGAAAATTCTATGGTGGGACGGACTGGTCATGCTAGGTTCTGTCATGGTCCTGTTCAGGTTCAGCCTCAGGCTCAGAATGATGTTAAATCTCAGGCACAGGATCATCAGTCTCAGGATTCCCTAACGTTGTTGTCTCTCTCTCTGTATGGTTATATGGAGAAAGAAAGAGTACAAGCACCAATGTCGTTGTCTGTAGTGGCGTCTGTAACGGTATCAGTGCAGACAGGGTTAACGCTTGGGTTCAGAAAGCCAAGTGTTAATGTTGATGGTGATGATGTTGGTGCTGGTGTAATGAAATGGAAGGATGCTTTTGGTAGCATGAAGAATGGGATGAGCTCTTCTTCCTTCCTTCCGTCTATTACAAACGAAAGGAATGGAAGTATCGCAAATGTTGCTCCTTCTTCTTCCATGCCGTTGTGTCACGCCTCAAATCCTATTGGGGCGGACTGGCACCCGTAACCAAGGAGGCCCGGGAGAACCAGCTCATAACCTTATACTTCCCATGCATACCTCTATGACAACCCGAAATTCGGACAACATCATGTCGCATATAAAAGGAAATAATCACCTGTATAAGCTCGAGCACACATATATATGTATATACAATACTTGACCGTTGGAGCCATCACGTCTATTAACAAAAACCACCTTGACTGTACATTAGGTCTACAAAGCCTCTAGACAATACACAGAGTTTAACTAAGGTCGGGACACACCCCGCCATATAACTAACTTCTATACAATACCAAAAGTAACTGGATATGACACGGAAAGCCCCGAAGCAAACTGGAGCTCACCAAAAGCAGCTGGATATCCTGGCTCCTACTTGTGCAGTGTATGAGCTGAGGTACCTGTGCCTGCAGCATGAAATGCAGGTCCCCCGTGGGGGACGTCAGTACGAAATATGTACTTAGTATGTAAAGCTGTAGATAATCACATATAATATAGGAGCTCAATAGAAATCAGAAACAAGTGAATAAATCGTAATAGGAGTGGACCACACTTACTAGAACTTGTGACAACCTGTACATTGTATTTATTCAATCACTTTACCTTCGTTCTTATCATCTTTGTAATCATTACTGTACTGTACTGTGACCATTAGGCTGCCTCCAGTACATATAAACTGGGATCGACCCATGACAGGTTTATGCCCCTGGGATACCACCCATAAACACATAAATAGGGATCGACCCATGATAGTCTTATCCCCCTAGGATACCACCCGATAAGAGAGAACTTCCATCACTTAGTTCAATTAATATTTGAGATTGTTATTTCAGTCGCCACCGCATTTTTGATACTTTGAAACAATGATACATCAATAAGAGACATATAAATAGGCCATCAATGCAATAACAATGAAGTAAGAACTCATTGGCACATCAATGAAGTGTTTTGGAGTCATCAATGCCATAACAATGAAGTAGGAACATCAATGAAACGTTTTGGAGTCATTAATAGCACATGGATCTTGTTTGAGTAACCGGATACCTTCTGACATTCATTAGTGCAATAAACATGTAAGATTTGGAAAACAAGTAAGTATTGGAATGTCTTGACATCTTGTAGGGTGGAAACAAGTTCATTGGTAACGTAGGACATCATACAATACCATTATGGGTCACATGTTATTGAATAACTTTGGAAACTTTCTTAATAGAACAATTGTTCACTTTAATGCCAAAGATATGGTATAGAGTATGCTTTACATACCTGACTGTCAACCTTCAATACTAGTCCCAAATGGACTTCCTGTCTTTTCGGATTACTTATCTACAATGAACATATATAGCAATCTAGTATTAGCAACCAAACGTCACAATTCAATTATTTGAATTCACCAAACTAGTGGTTAAGTAGTAAGGCTTAATTACACCATAAAGGGTGTCACTTTAATCCTCTTATACTCCAATTACATTCACATGTCATGCATATTCATACAACATCCTCCAATATCAAGTTTGGATTCATTTATCCTTCCCACCAATCCATTAAACCAAATTGAGCCATAGACATAAATAATCATCAATTCAATAGTATATCACCATATCCACCTTCCATAACTCAATTACCATATCCACCTTCCACAATTCAGTACAACCAAACCATGCAAAATAGTCCATAACCCTATTTCCATCACCTTTCAATAACAAACAATACATATAATCCTCTATCACACATATACATATGGAAAAGAACAAAGGCAAACAATATTCATACCTTAGAATTCACCTCTTTATTATGCAATCCTGTTTGCACAAATAATAGGTGTCGTTAGAAGCTCTCGAGATGACAAACGCAGTCATCGGATTACTTTGGAATTTCTACGGTTGAATCAAAAGTAATTTAAAGGTCAAATTTGGCTAGGGTTTGTTCTTTCTCAATGATTGATGATGAAAATGAGTTTTTGAACTCATACACATGTATATATACACATATTCCCGTCCATAATATAATAGGAAATGACCAAAATGCCTTTAAAGTTAAATAATGTCAAATCTGTCCTTTGGTGGACTGTTTTGATAAGCTAAAGTAGATCGACCATAACTCTTTGCTCCGATATCGGATTTGGGTGAAATTGGTATCGTTGGAACTATAATTCAAAGGGATTTAATTTCATATAAAGTAGGCCACCCATTTTGTCCTGTACAAGGAGTTATGGTCGTTTGAAGTTGACCCTAAAAATCTGTTTTGATAGGCTGAAGCAAAACGGGTATAACTCCTTACTCAGATGTTGGATTTGGATGAAACCAATTGCATTGGAAATAAGACTCAAAGATATTTCTTTTAATAGGTCGCAGCTCTCCCAGTTCATTATATTAAGGGAGTTATGATCGTTCGAAGTTGACCCTAAAAATTCGGCTGGCCTCAGTAGTTTGTGTGCAGGAAATTTTCCTGCACATTTACTATTCCCAAATATCCCGGCCACCGTTTTATAGTTTCGAACGTGCTCGATTATATCCGAAACCTATCCGTTTTTGGAAATCTTGATATCGTTGGAAAGCTTATTCAATAACCTTCGCATGGAACCATCGACGGGCAAATTCCGGTATAAATAAAATAAAAAAATTAATTCCATATAAATAAGACCAATACACGTACTTGAATACGCCAATACACGTACTTAAATACGGGGTGTTACACGTTGCTTCCAATGGCACAAGCTGTTTTTGCAGGGAAACAACCTTCTGCCACCAGGAAAAGATGCCGTGAACAAGAACAATCTGATGATGGTTTAAGCAAGAAAAAGAGGTTAGTTTTTCTATTTATACTTTGTTGACATTTATTTACTTTTCTAAAAACATCAGGAATGGTTGGAACCTTTTATGAATTTCGCATATAATGAAAGTTTTAGTCATTGTATAACCCTTTTTATTTCTTTGAAAATCCCAAAAATGACCTGTAGTCGCTAATTACCAGATGTGTATTGTGTAAACTTACTCATGTATAATAGCTTATAAATTATAAAAGAGATGTGAATCATACTAGGCTAGTTCATGCGATGAATATGACTGCTACACCAACATAACCACCTTTGAAGATTGAAATGTACATTTATTATTAATAAATGCAGACATTTTTTATTTATTTATTTTTATGTTTTTTATTCAAATAGGAAAGTTTTACCTAGGAAAGTAATAAGAACTCCAGTGATAAGTTCAAAAACTAGTGATATACCAACAGATGAGTGTTCATGGAAGAAGTATGGTCAGAAGTTGATTAAGGGTTCACCATACCCACGGTAATGACAATGCACAATTAACCAGAATCGTTAATTTTGATATATATCACGTAAAATGAATAGATCAAATCTAATATTAAAATTAATTTATTTTTTAATTCCGGACCTATTACAAGTGTACCAGTTTTCCTGGATGCCCCGCAAAGAAGTATGTGGAGAAGACTATGGATGATCCTATGATGTTAATTGTGACTTATGAAGAGGAACATCATCATAAGCAAGTCGCGGTGCAAGAGTACAATTCTCAAATGATGGCTTTGGGGTCAGCGGAAGGGAAGAAGGAGTGAATTGAAAGTGTGTGCATGTGTGTGTGGGGGGAGGGGAGCAAGAAAGAAGTTATTTGAATGATAAGCATTGTCTAGTTTCAATTCGTTCGAGTAACCAAGAAAGTGGAAAAGATAGAGCTCTTAGGGAAGAGTTAGAAAAAATTAGGGGGGAAATTGTAGTTGAAAAAGTTAAATAGGGGGGAAATTGTAGTTGAAAAAGTTAAATAGGGGGGAAATTGTAGTTGAAAAAATTAAGAGGTTAGGATTAGAGAGTTGAAATTGTGGGATTGAATTTGTTATGTAATTCTAAAAAAACTTTAGGGGTTGATTGAGGAAAAAACAGAAAAGAAAAGTTTCACAAATTTTGACTCCTTTATTATTTTACACTCCCATGTGCAAAAGGTTTTTAATAGGTGGTTGGATATGAATATGATGATACTCTATTTGAAAAGATATTAAAAAATTAAAATAATATTTGAAATATGTGAATAACTTTAATATTGTAGTTCTGCATTGAGAAAAAAAAAAGGGTAAACAAATTTTTTTATTCAATCATCAAAATTGAATATTAAAGGTTTATATTGCTTTTTCTTCTTTTCAGCACTTTCAAATTGATCACCTTGCTACAACAAAATAAGCTTAGAAGTGAATCTAATAGAAATTATGTCCTAGGTTTGCTTACAAATTTTGACTAGCAATGTTTGAGAGTTTAGTCCTTATTTTTAAAATAAAAAATGTTTAATGAGGAAGTCAAAATGGTTGTGCAATGAATGAATTAGGAATATGGATTCCATCTAATTTTTTATCACTTCATCTATTTAACTTTGACACTTCTTAAAATTCAATACAAATAATAGGTATAGTTTTATTATATCGCTTTTTTAATATGATAAATTCAATTTTTGGAGATGTATGAAGTAATAACTATAATTAACAACTAAAAAGTAAAATAAACACAAATAAATAATTTTTTTTACTACTTTTTAAAATTGAATAAATATTTTGCACTTATATTCTTAGTAATATGAACACTAAAACTGAACAAGAGAATATTATGTTTTTCATCCTATTTAAATATTGTTTTAACTTTTCTTATTCTTATTAGAGGTTTTGAGGATTAGTTTTTTTAATATTAAGAATATAGTTAAAAGTTATTATATATTTTAGTTTTGAATTTTAAGATAATAGAATAAATTTTTTAAGTTAAAACCACAGTTAAAAATGAAACATGAATATTTCTTGAGAAATACTAGTTTTGTCACACGTGCCTCGCACATGTAACGTTTAATTATTTATAGCTAAATGACTTTATTTATTGCGGAGATTTTTAATGAAGTGTAAAAGTTTAAATTACTTTTCAAATATATAATTTTAGCTGCACATGCCTCGCACGTGTAATGTTTGATTATTTAAAATTAAATAAT
Organism: Capsicum pubescens; assembly: GCA_030864215.1. NCBI lineage: Eukaryota > Viridiplantae > Streptophyta > Magnoliopsida > Solanales > Solanaceae > Capsicum > Capsicum pubescens. The sequence continues at coordinate 26,104,769 of CM061549.1, read as the reverse complement.
TTTATTTATTGCGAAGATTTTTAATGAAGTGTAAAAATTTAAATCACTTTTCAAAGATTTTTCACTCTTTAATATAATAATGTGAACATAAACATATTTTTTAGTGTAAGCATATAAATGTAAACATAAATATTTATTAGGAGTGCTTTTTGGAAATTATTAAAGTACAATTAAAAATAAATTACAAGGAAGAGAAGATTTTAAAAAAAAATTAATAAGAATTCTCTTGCGCACTTGGCTATTTCCTTTTTTTAGTGGTTGAACTTCAGATTATTCTTGATTTAAATTTTGTATAGGGTCTTGAATTTATTTTTCAATTAAATTAATCTCCAAATATTAGTAGGTCTCTAGATAAAAAAAATTAATAAGAATTCTCTTGCGCACTTGGCTATTTCCTTTTTTTAGTGGTTGAACTTGAGATTATTCCTAATTTAAATTTTGTATCGGATCTTGAATTTATTTTTTAATTAAATTAATCTCCAAATATTAGTAGGTCTATAGATAAAAAATACCAATGTGTTCAATTTTACTATCCTCATTAACAAATAGCAAGACAATGTCCATGAAATTCTAAATGTTTTTTTTTTCTTTCTTCGTAGAAGCATTCTATTAGGATTTGTACTGGGATTCTCGGTTCATACGTTTTCATAGACATAATCAACAGTTGATAATGGATTCTCCATTATTAAAATATTTTCATGTTTCACTTTCAGTTTTAAGTCGTCTAATATTTATTACAGGCAAACAAATAAAAATTTGAAGGTATAATAAGTAGTATGTGAAACATTGGTTGACGTGAGACACATATGCATCGCACGACCGGTAAAACTAGTACAATTGAATAATCAAAAAATTGATCTAATAATAATAAGAATAATTTTTTCGTAAATAATTGATTAAAATCAAACCACAAACATCTATCAAATCTTTCATGTGAAAATGAATGTTTAAAGATTTAAATATCAAGAGAAAATTTGAGCGAAGATTATATAAATCTGATTTAGATTTTATGTGATAAAGTGAGTTATGACATGCCTAAATAGAACTCAATCCTCTTTTTGTCCTTTTCTACCAAAAGAATAAATACAAATGTTCTTTAACAAAATACTTAGAAATTCAAAAATTCAAAATTTATGCATATTATATTGTACCTTATGCATCAAGAATTGTACTTTCATTTAATCAAAAAAGAAAACTAGAGTCATAATGGTTTTACATTTAATGAATCTTACCATTTTTTATAGTGGCAAAGAATGTGAGTTATATCTTTTGTCCTTTTCTTTATTACATAGGTACTATCAACTGAATCTAAACCGTCTGATCAAATAAAAATTTGACTTGCTTAGTTAACCGGTTACATCAGCAACCAATTAATTAGGTAACCGGTCATCATTTTCACCCATATATTTCCCAATCTTCTGGTTCATTTTCATCCTTCTCATTGTACATAAAATCTAGGTTAAAAAAATTTAGTTGTGTTTTCAAAAATGAATAAGGAATTAGCCCTTCAAGAAGCTGCGTCAATCGGGTTGAAAACAATGGAGCATTTGATCAAGTTAGCAGCTAATGAATCTGTGGTTCAGGTGGATTGTCGTGAGATAACTGATTTTGCTGTTGCAAAATTGAAGAAGGCTAACGCTGTGGTGGGACGGACTGGTCATGCTAGGTTCCGTTGTGTTCCTATTCAGGTTCAAGCTCAGAATAAGGATGAATCTAAGGCTCAGGCTCAGGTTCATGATTCACTTACTTCGTTATCTCTTTATCCGTATGGTTATATGGAGAAAGAGAGAGAGCACTGACATCAATGTCATTGTCTGTAGTGGCGCCAGTGGTGGCGTCGGTGCAGACAGCGTTAACACTTGGCTTCAGGGTGCCAAGTGTTAATGTTGTTACTAGTGGTGCTGGTGCTGGTGATATGAAATGGGAAGATGATTTTGGTAGCATGAAGAATGGGATAAGATCTTCTTCCTTCCTTTCATTTATTACAGGCAAAGGGAGCGGAAGTATCGTGAATGCTGCTCCTCCTTCTTCTTCTTCCACTCCGTTGCTTCCAATGGCACAGGCTATTTCCGCAGAAAAATAGTCATCTGCCACTGGAAAAAGATGTTGTGAGCAAGAACAATCTAGTGATGGTTCTAGCGAAAAAAGGTTAGTTTTCTATCTGTCGTCATTGATGCTACTTTGATTTCTCTATTTTTGTGCACATTTATTACGTTTCTAAAAACATCAGGAATGCTTACGGTAGATTTTTGTGGTTGGAACTTTGTATGGATTTCGCATATGGAGGAAGTTTTAGTCATTGTATAGCCTTTTTTTTTTGGAAATCCCAAAATGACTCGTAGTCGCTAGTTATCAGATATGTATTGTGTAAACTTGCTCATGTATGATAGTTTATAAATTATAAAAGAGATGTGAATCATACTAGGCTAGTTCATGCGATGAGCATGACTGCTACAGTAACAGATCCACCTTTGCAGATTGAAATGTATATTTATTTATTATTAATAAATGCAAACATTTTTTATTTATTTATTTTTATGTTTTTTTTTCAAACGGGAAAGTTTTCCTAGGAAAGTAATAAGAACTCCAGTAATAAGTTCAAAAATTACTGATATACCAACAGATTAGTGTTCACGGAAGAAGTATGGTCAGGAGCAGATTAAGGGTTCACCACACCCACGGTAATGACAACGCATCAACCAAAACCGTTAATTTTGATATATATCACGTAAAATGAACGGATCAAATTTAAAATAAAAATTATTTTATTTTTTAATTCAGGGTCTATTACAAGTGTACCAGTTTCCTTGGATGCCCAACAAGAAGCATGTGAAGAGGGCTATGGATGATCCTATGATGTTAATTGTGACCTATGAAGAGGAACATCGTCATACGCAAGTCGCGATAAAAGAGTACAATTCTCAAATGATCGCTTTTGGGTCAGTAGAAGAGAAGAAGGAGTGAACTGAAAGCGGGTGAGGTCGGGGGAAGGGAGGACAAGAAAAAGGTTATTTGAATGATAAGCATCGTGTAATTTCAACTCGTCCGAGTAACCATGAAAGTGGAAAATATAGCAAATCTTAGGGAAGAGTTGGATAAAGTTATGGGGGGAATTATAGTTGAAATAGATAAGAGATTAGGAGTAGAGAATAGTAATTGTGGGATTGGACTTGTTATGTACTTAGAGAAAGATTTTAGGGGTTGAAACAGAAAAAAAGAGTTTCGCAATATTTGACTTCATGTGCAAAAGGTTTTTAATAGGCGTTTAGATATGAATATGATGATACTCTATAAATAATAGGTGTAGTTTATTATATCACTTTTTTAATATAACTAGTTTAACCTCACGTGCCTCGCACGTGTAACTTTTAATTATTTAAAATTAGACGATTTTATCTATTATGAAGGTTTTTAATGAAGTGCAAAAAGTCCAAAACATATATTTTATTGTAAGTACATATATATTTTACCAGTAAAAATTTCAAGTAGTTAATGGATTTAATATATTGTAGATTAGATTTATACACATTTTAAATCTTCTTAAAGTCAAATTTAGTTGATTTAGAATTCTTAAAATAATGAAAAAGTATTAGTTGTCATTAATTTTGATGGCTTCTAATAAGGAAAGGTTTTATCATAAATATATTTAATTAAATTTCAACTCTTAATATTAACGAAAAATAGTGAAAAGACAATTTTGTCTAAAGCAATGACTTTAAATGAAGGGCAAAAAATTCAGACGATATTTCTAAGACCCTTCACACTTTTAATATTAATCGCACGTGTTTCGCCCGTTTAACGTTTGATTATTTAAAACTAAATGAGTTTATCTATTGCGGAGATTTTTAATAAAGTGTAAAAGTTTAAATCACTTTTCAAAACTCTTTTACACTTTAATATAACAATGTAAACATAAACATATACACATATATATATTTTGCCACCAGAAGTTTTAAATGGTTGATGGATCATCACTTTTGCGTTTGCCATATACTAACTCTTTCCCTTATTGCCACAGGCTAAGAGAAACGCATCAATTTAAATCATATTTGTATTACGATTATTTTTCTTTTTCATATATTTAAAATCTTTTCTGATTTTTAAAGTCAAATATTTACAAAATCATTGATTGCATTCTTATTAAGTACTTAAAACTTTTTAAAATTTGGTACTTCTTAAATTTTTCTTATTCTAACGGTTTTATATTTATTTTTAGATTTTTTAAATCTTCTTAAAATCAAATTTAGTTGATTTAGAATTCTTAAACTAATGAAAAAAATATTAATTATCATTATTTTTGATGACTTCTAATAAGGAAAGGTTTACCATAAATATATTTAATTATTTTTCAACTCTTAAATTAGAAAAAATAGTAAAATTCTGGTGACTTTTAATAAGGAAAAGCTTTACCATAAATACATTAAAGTAATTTTCAACTCTTAAATACTATAAAAAAATAGTGAAAAAATAATTTTGTTTAAAGCAAAGACTTTTAATAAAGGGCAAAAAAATTCAAACAATATTTTTAAGGTCCTTCACACTTTTAATATATTATAGATATAGATTATAGATAAATTCAATATTTTAGAGGTGTATTTGGTAATAACTATAATTAATAATTAAGAGAAAAATCAAGACAAATAAATAAATTTTCATTTTTTAAAAAATAAACAAGTATTGTTGGATATCTATTCTAATAAAATGTACCGGTAAAAATGGACAAGAGAATAATTATTGTTATAGCTTTTCTTATGCTTATTAGAAGTTTTGAGGATTGAAATTTTTTAACATTAAGAATATAGTTATTATATATTTTTAGTTCTGAATTTTTAAGATAATAGAGTAAATTGTTTGAGCTAAAACCACAGTTAAAAATGAAACATGTGTAGACACGTGCTTTCGTCCTCTTAAAGTTCAATTTTATTCACTTTTACCCATTTTATGTCATCCTACCATGTACCCTCACCCGTGTGATAATCCCTCCACAAATGACAAAAATAACAATCCCCTAACTAATTTTGTCTTATCCTAGCAGCCTACCCAAAAAAAAATAGACACCTAACCCTTATCTCTCCAATTAAAAAACAACACCTACCTACCCTATCCTAACAAACTCTACCCCACCTCACCACTACCCTACCCTACCCCCTACCCTTTTTACACATTTTTGAACCCAAGGAAGGCACCATATATTCACATACATATTCCATTTTTCTGGGGAGCTGGAAGAGGAATTCCACTCACTACAGCATTCTACACCCACTGGAAACAAAAAATATTCAATATACACACACTCTCAACTACTCATCCTCAGGCCCCTCTCCATTAGCAGACCTCACCAAAGGAAACAACACAGATTCCCTTCACAATTCATACCCCACACTAGAATACACACAGAGGTAAAAATCGAGGGAGAATGTGAGAAAGGAGAGAAGAAGAGAGAGAATCTGAGAGAGGGAGATGAAAGAAGAAGATTGAAAACGGGAAGGTAAAACAGAGGAGAAAAACCACAACTTAGGTGAGATTTTTCGGCGAATAATTCTCCAAAATTCTTGATCTTCTCCGGTCTAATCCACCTGAAAGTTGTCTCTATTGTCCGTCCAAAACCAGTCGAAGCAATTCCCTCGGAGAAAACCAAACTAGCGACTGAAATCCATTATAGCAGTGCACGTACTGCTTGGCGTCGCTCCGAGTTAGGTGCGTTTGGCGGGCAGTCATCAAAAAGTTTTGGTTTGGCCTCGGGTTGATTATTGATCTTTAATTCGAGTTGGTTTGTTTGGACTAAAGTTCGATTCGAGGTTTTCGCGCGGATTTTATCTCTTTAATCTAATAATAATTGGTTGAAAGCGGCATTGAGGTGGCTGGTCGTTGAGTTTTTCTAGTCGGGGTTCGAAGTTTGGCTTCTTTAATTCTTTATTATCAACGAAAGTCGATTATTGGAAGGTCGTTTGAGGCTTCAGTTCAGATTGTTATTTTTCTATTCGAGTTGGATTCATCGTCGTTGAGGTTCTATTCGAAATTCCAAGTCCGGGTTTTCTTATTATCAACAAAGATTAGATTGTTGAAAGGTCCATTTCTTAACCCGCTCTCTTTTTGTCTATCTTAGTGTGTTGAATGGATTGTGAATATGTGTGGTGTTATTATGTTTTGTTGGATTTTTGTTGATGTTGATCATGACGTTTGTGATTCGGCTATGTTGGTTTGATTCATGAGTTATTGTTTAACTTGAAATGAACGTTAATCGAACTTGATAGTATTATAATAAGTCGAGTAGGGTAAGCAAATGCTAAGTCGAGAAGGCAAATTTTAGGTTGTGTTTTGTTGAATGATTGAATGTGCGTGTCAATGTTTCTTTCTACTTTATCGCTAAGATTTGAAAGTGTATTCATTTAGCCGGGGAATGCCCCGAGGTCATTTGTATTTACTCACCGGGGAATGTCCCAAAGAATTTTGTACGCGAAAGATGTTCGTGATCAAGGCCCGAGGAATTGGGTAAAGCATAGTTTAGGACTAGTGTAGGTCATTTCAGTATTTTTATTTTGGATTTGTAATAAATTGGACTGGACGTTAAATTTTGGATTGTTTTATTTTGTTTTCCTGTTTGATTGTTTTTTTTTGCGTGTTTTGTGTGGTTTATACATTTGTAATGTCAAATTAGCTGATACGCTCTACCAAGAGACCGTGGTCGCACCACGGGATCGAAGGGTGCCTAACACCTTCCCCTCGGTCAACAGAATTCCTTAGCCGGAATCTCTGTTCGCGGATCAGTTTTAGAGTCAAAAAATCGTTTTGAAGAGGATTTTCCCATGGTGACTTGGTACACCAGATTATGACAAGTGGCGACTTTGAGTTTTTAAAAAAAAAAATATAAAAATAATCCTTCTTCAGAACAAATCTTCATTTTGTCACTTTAATAATGAAAATCCTTTCGACCTTTAAAACTGAATCTCTTTTGGAGTATGAAAAAGGGGTGTGACAGCTCTGGCTACTCTGCTGGGGACATTTCAGAATTCGAGCTTATTTTTGAGTCGTATCGGCTTTGTTTGGTATTACGAGTGTATAAGCATTGTTTGTGATTATTGTTTGTGTTATTGTTTTCACTTTTGTGCGTTTTCATGCTCTTTGTTTATAGTATTTATCCTATGTGTTACCGTTTTATATCTGTCATCATGAGTCCACCCTCCGGCCTTCTTTCTGTAACAAGTCTGTAGTACACGTGTTGTACACAACCTCTAGTTGAGTCACCCTTATTTTAGGGGAGGAGCCGTCGGTGTTATAGAGTAGGTGGAAAGCAAAGCAGCCACTATCGACCATACGCTCCCCCGAACAGCCTTGTTAGTGAACCACAACGTAGGTCAGCCTTTAGATCATGCTTATGTGCATCATACGGAGACCTAGCGGGACCCACACGGCCCTTTGTAGGAGACTCACCTCTAAAGCATCTCTACATGCTAACTGTTGCATCTTTAAGGGTAACGTGGTCATTTGACGGACTGATTTGAAAAAAAAAATTGTTAGGAGTAAGGTGTGTAGGCAAAAACGAAAAAGAAAAAAAAAAGGAAAAAATATAGAAAAAAATAATAATAGAAAAAGTGAGTCGAAAAGAATGAATCAAAAGGAATGTCGTAGTTTATTTTAGAATTCTTTATGGCTTTTGTTCTTCACGATCCAAAAACAAAAAAAGATGTTTTTTTTACGTTTTACAAAGTACCGTAAATTCAAAAAAAAAAGAGAAAAAAAAAACAAAAGAAAAGAAAAGTTTTGTTTGCCTTTTCTACTTATTTGTCAAAAACAAAAATACCAAAAAGATTTTTTTCTTCATAATTGGTGGTGTCAGTTTTAGTTAAAGTGTCTAGCTGAAAATCCAAAAGTTTTTTTCATTTGTTTTTGGTAGTGTCTTTTAAGTTAGGGTCAATTTATCGTTAATTGTCCAATCTGGATGAACTACGCATACCTGATTCCTTTCCCTTGGGTTGGGATACGTAGGCAACCCTCGGTGGGTCCGGTATTGTTTGTGTTGGCCTTTGTCTTAGTATTATCCTAGGTCTCTCGCCCCGTAATCTAGAGTTGTTTGCCAAGTAGACTGATTTCGCTCAATACTTCTGTTCGGCAAATTGGAGTCATGAATGTGGTCTGTCCCATCGACATATGTTTGCGTCAAAAATCCCAAGGGTTGGGAATCTTCTACTCCTGTCGAATTTTGAGATAACGTCTTGTGTGTTATTACAGGATGCATTTGTCCACCAAGTCTAGAGTTCTGATGGTTGTCAAGGTGCCCAAAAAGTTAATCAAGTGGTGGGAAATGTTTAACTATGTTGATCAGCAGAAACTGGTTAAAATATTAGGTGATCTTACGGAACTTCTGCATGTTACCCCTCGTCCAGATTTAATAGAGGCTTTGTTGACCTTTTGGGATCTAAGTAGTTTGGTGTTCAGGTTTGGGGAATGTGAAATGACTCCTAATTTGGAAGAAATATCCGGTTAGTTGCATTTGCCCTATATCGAGAAGGATATGATCCGAGCACGAAATCATACTGGCGTGAGATTTTTGCAGTCTTGTGGTTTAAAAAGTAAGGGTGTACGATTGGGTTGTTTAAGTGATTCGTGGGTTTCCTTAGACTTTTTGTTCGCTAGATTCGGGCCCTCAGAAGGTTTTAATTGTTTTTGGGATGAATTTCATATGACTAAGGAGAAGTGGGAGAGAAAGCGTCTTGAAGTCTTCACCCTCGCTTTGTTAGGCATTTTAGTGTTTCCATTAGAAGAAAGATGTATTAATACCCATTTGCAATTTGTGGTGATGGCTCTATTTCATAAGGATCAAAACGACAAGGGCATTAATCAAAAGGGCAGGTTCACTCTCATACCCATGATCTTAACAGAAATATATAAGGCTTTAACCGAAGTGAAGGGGGGGATGAGATTTTTTGAGGGCAGTAACCTGATATTGCAGTTATGGATGATGGAGCATTTGCATGCGCCTTCTTTAGTTAGACTAGACGTGGTAGATCGTTGTATACCCAATCGAGTGAAAGTCATGGACTCCAGGTTGCGTTTGGATAAATTCTCGCTACCCGTGGGAGTCGAGGCTTGGATTGAATTTCTTGAGTCAAAAACCGGGGATAACATTTTGTGGACTTATCTGTGGCTTCGACCGAAGATAATCTTGTTGGGTTGTCAGACGCAGCTCCCTTTAGTTATGTTAGGGCTCAATTGCACTAGACCATACAGTCCTTCTAGGGTAATGCGCCAGTTGGGTAGGCTGCAGGACGTGCCACCAGCAGTGGATCTTCTGAAGAATGTTGAGTACTTCAAGGACCATGCCTTAGGTGAGAGCAAGTACGAGCAGTTTTGGAAGCATGCAACAAAGCTAGGTGTGGACACACTCAAAAAAAGTTTGGATAATCCAGGATACACTCAGGGATATGGGGTCTGGCTTCAATCTATCCCTCGGGGTATCAGTCAACCTTTACCAGCGCAGCTTATAGGGAGAATACAGGAGGAATGCATAGCAGACGACCATCAGGATGAAAGTGTAGGGTCCAAAGTGGAAACACTGAGAGTTCAATTAGCAGATTTGTTCATGACGGTAGAAAGGTGTCAGAATAATCTTTCCAAGTGCACTCCTCATGAGGCAGGAATACGGGACCGAAGCTTCTTCCCCGGTATCAGGGTGTCTTTACCGGATATGCTACAAAGTTTAAATGGGAGATAGAGAACTTCACAAGCAGGTCCATCTCAGCCAGGGTCATCACGCAGAGCACCAGTCGGAAATAGCGTTTCTTATCTTTATTCAGCTTGAGTCTTTTATGTGCCTGTCATTGTAGGGTGATGTCTACTTTAAGTCGAAGTCAAGTTGTTTTTGGTATTAGGGTCTTTATTAGTAATTTCACGTATGTCGTCTTAGGGGTCTAGAATGTTGTTTCGTATTTGTTGTTTAGTTTTAAAGTGGTCCTAAATTCTTTGTGTATTTTTGTTGTTTCTTTCGTCAAAAGGTTATGTTGTTACGTCTTTCCTTTGTTTGTTCATTTTCGTTTTCAAAAAAAAAAAGTGTGGGTGATGTTTATGCATATGCTGCCCGAACTACGCAAGATCTGATTCATGTACAACATGATACGTAGGAAACCTACTTTTGGGTTCGATCTAATCATTTTTTTTCGTTGGTTTTCATTATTTTCCTCTTTTAAGGAAAAACAAAAGCCATAAAGAATGATAAAATAAAGGTAGATGACGAGAGAAAGGAAAAGAACAGAGATTGATATAAAAAAAAAGAGGAAAAAAAATGATAATAATAATAATAGCTGTAGATAAAAATAAGTGTAGATAAAAATCAGGATGATGTTAAAATGACCTCGCTACCCTCAAAAGCTGGTAGGAATGAACATGAATTTAGGACAATTTTACCAATGTGATTCCCATGCTTGTTGTGTGCCTCAATCCTAACGGATGTCGTCTTTGATGAGCATGTTCTTTCAGATAACAGTGGTAGGTTTGCAACACTCTGGCTAGTCACCCATACTTCACTAGATCCAAAGCAAAGCTTGTCATGGCTAGCAGAGAGATTGAAAATTCGCTCATTGACCCGGATCAGGATCACAGGGAAGAAAGTTCAGAACACAATGATGAGGTAGTAAGGCTCAGGCAACAATTGATAGATTTACACCGGGCATGGGCCAATGGAATGCCTCCTCCTCCGCTCCCTAAAGGTCTTGGGAATATCTCTAACTGCCCACCGCTATCTCAGGCGTAATTCTCTGCTCCCACTGAGTCACCTGAGTACGCGCCAGGATTCACTCTGCGACATTATTATCCTGGTTGTTCTGGTGTGCCCTTGGCAGCTCCCCAATCAAGACCCGCTGCTCAGCCAGCGCCACCGACCACACCGGTATTCGTGGCTCCGCCGCCACAAGAAACTCCTATATATATTGTGCGTCCTGCAATGAGGCTTCCTAGGTCTGCCAGTGAGCCAGTACTGAAGGTTCCAGATAATCAGTATTATGCCCCGGAGCCTACTTTGCAAATGAACGAACCGTTTGGGTACACTCAGCCGCCTGTATTTCTATTTGATATGGAGAAACCTGTCGCAACAGAAGAAAAGGATGTCATAGCCCGAAAATTGAAAAGTTTAGAATAGGCTATGAGGAATTTGCAAGGAATCGGAGATTATAGGAGTGTTTCTTATAAAGATCTTTTCATGTTCCCAGACATCAACCTTCCCCTCGGTTTCAAGATGCCAAAGTTTGAGAAGTATGCAGGACACAGTGATCCCGTGGCACACTTGAGGCGTTATTGCAACCAGTTGAGGGCTGCAGGAGGAAGAGAGGAGCTGCCCATGGCCTTCTTCGGCGAGAGTCTTTCTGATCTGGCCTCAGAATGGTTTATCGATCGAGATATCGATAAATGGAACAGCTGGGATGATTTAGCTTCTGAATTTTTTCAATATTTTCAGTATAACATCGACCTAATTCCGGAAGAAAAATCCTTGGTCAACATGAAGAAAACGAGCACTGAAGGTTTTAGGGAATACGCAATCAGATGGCGTGAATAGGCCGCCAGGGTAAAGCCTCCAATGAAAGAAAGTAAGTTGGTAGAAGTTTTCATTCAGGCACAAGATGAGACCTATTTTCAACATTTACTTCCGACAATGGGAAAATCTTTTATTGAAGTCCTCAAAATGGGGGAGATGATAGAAGACGGAATTAAGACTGGCCGAATAGTGAGTTTTGCCGCATTAAAAGCCACCACACAAGCGATTCAAGGTGGATCTGGTGCATTTGGAGGGAAAAAAAAGAAAGAGGACGTGGCGACTGTCATAGCTGGAACCCATTCCTATCCCAAAAAACCACCTCGCCCCTATCCCCAATCCCAAGCCCAAGTCTACGCCCAAGCTCCATATATTCCTCCCCACCATTACTACCCTCCACAAAACCCTTTATATTCCATTCCACCACCCCCGTACCTAATATATAGCGCGCAACCATATGCCCAAACCTCTTCTTACCCGCAGTGGCGCGCGCAAGCTCCACAAAATCGCCCGTTAGCTCCACCAAATTACCAAAACCCCTCCAGACCCAGTTTTCAACCTAGGCCCGAGTATAAGAAAGAGAAGGCGGTCAAAAATCAATTCACACCTCTTGGGGAGTCATATGCTAGCTTGTTTGATAGGTTGAGAAAGTTGAAGGTTTTAAGCCCAATTCAAGGAAGGCTTTTTAATCCACCGCCGAGGAATCTCGATAATTCGTTAAGGTATGCGTACTGTTCTGACATGCCAGGCTATGATATCGAGAAATGCTGGTATTTAAAGAGGGTTGTCCAAGATTTAATTGACACAAATCAGATGATGGTCCAGGCCCCGGATGGTCCAAGCATTAACCAGAATCCGCTGCCAACCCATGCTGAAGCCAATATGTTAGAATTGATATATGATGGGAAAGAGTCTTCGAGGGGTTATAAGCCTATTGTCAAGATACAGACCATTGAGGAGAAATCGGTGAACGTAGCGGAGTCTTTGAAAGCAATGTCTTTGAACTGGGAAGGAATGAGAGAAGATAAAGCCCAAGAAAGCACAAAGAAACCCCTAATCACAGTACAAGGCGCCAGAAAGTATGTTGATTTAAGTCAGGATAAACCTAAGTTGACAGTGGTGGGAGATCTGAGTCAGCCCATCTTGACGATGAAAGGAGCACTGGCAGCGCCTATTATCCTCAAACCGGTGACCCAACCTCCGATAGTTGATACGAGAAGGATTCCCTAGAATTATGGGCAGACCGTGATGACCTATCACGGGAAAGAAGTAGTGGAAAATATAGATGAGGTAAGGGGTTTGACTAGGTCAGGAAGATGATTTGTGCCTGAAATCTTAAGAAAGTCCAAGCCAATGATGAGTGGACCTTCATCTATCAAAAATCTTATCACCGAAGAAGAAGCCAAAGAATTTTTGAAAAAGATGAAGTTGCCAGAGTATTCAATAATAGACCAGTTGAAGAAAACCCCTGCTCAAATTTCCCCTTTATCTTTGTTGTTGCACTCCAAGGAGCATCGTGATGTTTTACTGAAGGTATTAAATGAATCATATGTTCCTAGGGAGGTTACAATCAACCAGCTTGAGAAAATGGTCGAAAAAATCTTTAAGGTCAATCGGATCAGCTTTTCTGACGATGAATTGCCTGTTGAAAGTACAGGGCATAACCGGGGCCTTTACATTACAGTGAAGTGTGAAGATTTCTATGTCACTCATGTTATGATTGATGGAGGTTCAGGTGCAAACATTTTCCCTATTTCTACTTTGCAAAAGATGAATATTGGTGCAGAGAGGATCAAGCCCAACAATGTATGTGTCAGGGCTTTCGATGGTGCAAAATCAAATTCCATTGGCGAAATAGAACTAATGTTGACCATAGGGCCTGTTGAATTCTCTATAGAGTTTCAAGTACTGAATATAGACTCCTCTTACAATCTGTTGTTGGGAAGGCCATGGATCCATAAGGCCAAGGCGGTTGCATCTACACTGCACCAAATGATTAAGTTTGAGCATGACATGCAAGAAGTGGTTATTCACGGTGAAGGAGATTTGTCCGCCTACGAAGATTCTCCCGTGTCTCTTATTGAAGCAAATAACGTAGAGGAGACATTCATCAATCAAATTTTTGATACAGTGCCAGTGAATCGTATTCTTGAATGGCAGGTTATACCGGGACCACAATTGTCTTCCGCTTCTATCATGATGGTGAGTGAACTTTGGAAATACGGATTTGAGCCAGGAAAGGCTTTGGGAGCGTCTCTGCATGGTATAGTTTGTCCCATATGTCCAAGTGAGAATGTGGGCACGTTTGGTCTGGGATTTGAGCCTATGGCTGAAGATCTGAAGAAAGTCAAGGGAAGGAAAAAGGAAACATGGTCACTCCCTCGCCCAATTCCACTACTCAGTGAATCATTTGTTAAGAGCGGTGTCACGAAGCATATGGAATTTGAAGTTGAATTGGTTGATGACTTCCAGAACCTTTTTATTGAAGTTGATATGGTCGAAGCAGGAGAAGGTACCAGTATGGCATACGTGCAACTCATAGGTCCAGCTATCCGGCTCAATAATTGGGAAGTCACTCCTCTCCCTGTCAGGAGGGAGTTTTGGTAGTTTATTTTGTTTTTCTTTCTGTCTATCTGAGATATTTCAGGGTTGTAATTCGGATTTTAGTTTGTTTATGTTATGTTGGAATCTATGTTTAAACCCTCCTATCTTTTTATTTAATGAAATGCAATGTCCCTTTTGTTTCGTGTCTAATATATTTTGTTTTTCTTTTCTTACACAGTTCTCTTTATGCTGATTCTAATGACATGACATGCATGCGGAATTTTCAGCCTGACCTTAAAATCCAAACTAATCAAGATGTAATGAAGCAGGATGGGGAATATGATGAAGAAGAAGCACTAGATGAAATAAGCAAAGAGTTGGAACAGTTTGAAGACAAACTGAATCCTAATTTGAATGAGACTGAGCCAATAAATCTAGGGGATCAAGAAGATGTTAGGGAAACTAAAATCAGTGTACATATTTTGCCACAACTAAAAGATGGAATGATTCAAGCATTAATTGATTATAAGGATGTTTTTGCATGGTCTTATGATGATATGCCTGGTTTAAGCACTGAATTAGTGGCTCACAAATTGCCAACTGATCCCGCATTCCCTCCTGTCAAACAAAAGTTGAGGAAGTTTAAAACGGATGTAAGTATTAAAATTAAAGAGGAAATCATGAAACAACTTGAAGCCCAAGTAATTAGAGTATCTCGCTATCCCATGTGGTTATCCAATGTTGTTCCCGTACCAAAGAAAGATGGCAAAATTCGAGTGTGTGTTGATTACCGTGATTTGAACAGAGCCAGTCCGGAAGATGATTTTTCACTGCCCAACATCCACATTTTGTTAGACAACTGTGCTAAACACGAGGTTGCCTCTTTTATGGATTACTATGCTGGATATCACCAGATCATTATGGATGATGAAGACGCGGAGAAGACATCTTTTATCACACCATGGGGAACTTATTGTTATCAAGTGATGCCGTTCGGTTTGAAGAATGCTGGAGCAACATACATGAGATCCATTACCACTATGTTTCATGATATGATGCATAAGGAGATTGAGGTCTACGTGGATGATGTGATTATTAAGTCAAAAAGTCAGATGTAAAAGATTTATGAAAGTTCTTTGAAAGGCTTCGCAGGTATAATCTCAAACTCAACCCAGCAAAATATGTATTTGGAGTTCCATCTGGAAAACTGTTGGGGTTTGTAGTCAGCCCTCGGGGAATTGAATTGGATCCCTCAAAAATCAAAGCCATTCAGGATTTTCCCCCGCCCAAGAATAGAACGGAGGTGATGAGTTTTCTAGGTAGACTGAACTAAATTAGCAGGTTTATTGCTCAACTCACAACCACTTGTGAGCCCATAGTCAAGTTGCTGAAAAAGAGTGTTGCGGTAAAATGGACAGAAGAATGTCAAGAAGCGTTTGATCGAATCAAAAGATATTTGTCAAATCCGCCCGTGCTGGTACCCCCGGAGCCTGGTAGGCCTTTGATATTATATTTATCAGTCATGGAAAATTCTTTCGGTTGTGTCCTGGGTCAACATGATGTCACGGGAAAAAAGGAGCAGGCCATTTATTATCTTAGCAAGAAGTTCACCGCATATGAGGCCAGGTATACTCTTCTTGAAAGGATGTGTTGTGCCCTAACTTGGGTAGCACAGAACTTGAAGCACTATCTCTCATCCTATACTACTTATCTCATCTCCTGCATGAATCTTTTGAAGTATATCTTTCAGAAGCCTATGCCGACAGGTCGATTGGCAAAGTGGCAAATATTGCTTACCGAGTTCGACATTGTATATGTGACTCGAACCGCCATGAAAGCCCAAGCCATGGCAGATCATCTTGCTGAGAATCTCATCAATGAAGAGTACGAGCCATTAAAGACATATTTTCCTGACGAAGAAGTGTCATGTGTCGATGAAGTCGTTATAGATGCTGATCCAGGTTAGAGGTTGTTCTTCGATGGAGCTGTCAATTTGAAAGGAGTCGGAATAGGTGCGGCTCTTATCTCTGAATCGGGACAACATTTCCCGGTAACAGCACAACTTCGATTCTACTGTACTAACAATATGGCAGAGTATGAAGCCTGCATTCTTGGTTTGAGGTTAGCTGTTGATATGGGAGTCCAAGAATTATTGGTATTGGGAGATTCGGATTTACTCGTCCATCAAATTCAAGGAGATTGGGAGACGTGAGATTTGAAGCTCATCCTGTATCGACAATGCTTGCAGGAGCTATGTCAACGGTTTGTGTTAGTAAAATTTAGGCATATTCCAAGGATTCATAATGAAATTGCTGATGCTTTAGCCACTCTGTCTTCAATGCTCCAACATCCTGACAAAGCCTATATAGATCCAGTGCATATACAGAGTCGTGATCAGCATGCTTACTGTAATGCTGTTGAAGAAGAGCTCGATGGAGAACCTTGGTTCTTGGATAGCAAGAGGTACATTCAATTAGGAGAATACCCATCATATGCCACCAACGATCAAAAGAGGACTATTAAGCATGTGGCTAGTGGATTTTTCTTAAGTGGGGGAATCTTGTATAAGAGGACCCCAGATCTGGGACTTTTAAGGTGTGTAGATGCAAGAGAAGCCTCGACAATCATGGTTGAAATACACTCTGGAGTATGCGGGTCGCACATGAACGGTCATGTCTTGTCGAAGAAGATTCTTCGAGCAGGTTATTACTGGCTTACTATGGAAAGGGATTCTATTCAATTTGTTCGAAAGTGTCATCAATGTCAGGTACACGGTGATCTAATACGTTCTCCTCCTGTCGAGTTACATGCAATGGCCGCTCCATAGCCGTTCGTGGCTTAGGGAATGGATGTGATTGGACCGATTGAGCCGAAGGAATCAAATGGACATAGATTCATTTTTGTATCCATTGACTACTTCAGAAAGTGGGTAGAAGCAGTAACTTTCAAGTCAGTGACAAAGAAGGTTGTGGTAGATTTTGTTCATGCCAATATCATTTGTAGATTTGGAATTCGTAAGATGATCATTACATACAATGCTGCCAATCTCAATAGTCATTTGATGCAAGAAGTATGTCAACAGTTTAAGATCGCACATCAAAATTCTACTCCATATCGCCCAAAGGCCAATGGTGCTGTAGAAGCCGCTAATAAGAATATAAAAAAAGATACTACAAAAAATGGTACAAGGGTCTAGACAGTGGCATGAAAAGTTGTCGTTTGCATTGCTAGGTTATCGCACCACTGTTCGCACTTCAACAGGGGCAACTCCATATTTATTGGTGTACGAGACAGAAGCAGTCATCCCTGCAGAAGTTGAAATTCCCTCTCTTCGAGTCATTGTAGAAGCAGAGATTGATGATGACGAATGGGTAAAAACCCGACTGGAATATTTAAGTTTGATTGAGGAAAAAAGGCTAACGTCTGTGTGTCATGGCCAGTTGTATCAGAGGAGGATGGCTCGAGCGTATAACAAAAAGGTCCGTCCCAGGAATTTTGAAGTTGGTCAGTTGGTATTGAGACGTATCCTTCCTCACCAGGTTGAAGCGAAAGGAAAGTTCTCCCCTAACTGGCAAGGTCCCTTCATTGTGAAGAAAGTGTTGCCCAATGGAGCCTTATATTTGACAGATACTGAAGGCAAAATGGAAGAAATGGCTATCAATGCTGATGCGGTCAAAAGATATTATGTATGATATTTGATCCTTTGTTGATTTTATTGCATGTTTAGTACTTGTATTTTTGAAGATTGATATGATGAAGGCATTTTATTCTTCTATCCAAACATCGTGTCATCCTTTGTTTACCCGTTTGAGCTTCGTTTTATTTTTCTTTCATATCCCTCTTTTGGAATCAAAATAGAGTCAAAGATAAATGTCAAGAAAATAAGAATAAAAGAAAGATTTTGGAAAAAAAAATCAAATCAAATCAAAATCAAATCAGAACAAAGAACAAGCTGATGGAACTACGTGCGACCTGATTCTCCTCTCTCGGGAGTGAGATACGTAGGCTGCCCTATTTCGGGCTCGGTCCAACCAAATAAAGATCTAAGATTCACCCAGTCAACAAAAATTGGGGCATGAGTTAACATGTTGTTTAAGTCGATTCCAAAAGTTGTAAGTCCCACCCCCACTTAAAGTGTCGTTTGAACCCCTTGCCATCATTTTCTAACCTTATCCAAAAGCCAAGTTACAACCAAAGAAAGTCCTTCAGATTAATTTTTGATAATGTTAAGGCTAAGCATGCAATGGATATGATGATACATTGTGAGGTACCACTTGTCTCCCTCAACATAAGAAATCAGGAGAGAAATAAAAATGAGAGAGTCTTATTGGTGAAAACCCTTGCAGGCACCATAAGGCGATGGTAAGTGGAGAGAAATAAAAATGAGAGAGTCTTATTGGTGAAAACCCCCGCGGGCATCATAAGGCGATGGCGAGTTGAGAGAAATAAAAATGAGAGAGTCTTATTGGTGAAAACCCTTGCAGGCACCATAAGGCGATGGTGAGTGGAGAGAAATAAAAATGAGAGAGTCTTATTGGTGAAAACCCTCACGGGCACTGTAAGGTGATGGAGAGTTCAAGAGAAAAGTGAAAAATGAAAATAAAGAGATTTGTTGGCGAAAGTCTTTTAAGATGTCGTCAATCGAATGTGATGAATGAGTCCAATGGATTTGAAGAAGCGGCTCAGCGGCAAAGGCACGAACTCAACAACAAATGAGGAGTTTGGATAGGAAGATCAGGCAGCTGAATCCAAAATGCATGTCATCCTCATTGGAGTTGGTTGTTGTATTCAGATAAGTTTTTCTTTATGGGACATTACCCTTTTCTTTCATTTACATATTCATGCTTTTTGTCTTTTCTTATATCATTTATCAAAACAAAAGTCACCATCATTTCTTTACATTTTAAGTCAAGTCTGTGTCAACACAAGCGAGAAAGGATTTCAAAATTTACTACCAGTCTTTCCAATTATATGAGGAAAAGCCAAGGAACAGCACAAGAAAGAAATATGATCGTAATTCAACATGAAGCAAAGGAAGTCTATCAACCGACAGGCTATTGGATTCGTGGAAGCATTCAGATTTGGGAAAAGAGTGCACCTCAGGGGCATGGTAAAATGGAAACCCATTGTTCGAGTCGGAACTCATTTCCCTCAATCTGGATCCAGGTCGATGATGCAGCAAGACAGGGAAGGTGTTAGCGATTTAGAACAAAGATGAAAGGAGTGAGTGCTGGGGCAGATACTTGAGAAGCCAAGAGCTGCAAGCCACCACTAAGTTTTTAACTGACAAATTTTCTTTGTTGAAATAGGGGCAAATTCGCTTCACTTAATTCAGCTACCATTGGAAATGCACATCCGTGAGATTTTACTTTCTGTTTAGGACCCTCCTGAAAAATGGGATTTTACTTAATGTTCAGGATCCTCCTGAAAAATGGGATTTTACTTTATGTTCAGGACCCTCCTGAAAAATGGGAGTTTACTTGTTGTTCAGGACTCTCCTGAAAAATGGGATTTTACATTATGATCAGGACCCTCCTGAAAAATGGGATTTTACTTGTTGTTCAGGCCCCTCCTGAAAAATGGGATTTTACTTTTGTTCAGGACCCTCCTGAAAAATGGGATTTTACTTGTTGTTCAGGACCCTCCTGAAAAATGAGATTTTACTTTTGGAGGACCCTCCTGAAAAATGGGATTTTACTTTTGCTCAGGACCCTCCCGAAAAATGAGATTTTACTTTATGTTCAAGACCCTCCTGAAAAATGGGATTTTACTTTCTGTTCAGGACCCTCCTAAAAAATGGGATTTTACTTTATGTTCAGGACCCTCCTAAAAAATGGGATTTCACTTTATGTTCAGGACCCTCCTGAAAAATGGGATTTTACTTTTTGTTCAGGACCCTCCTGAAAAATGGGATTTTACTTTATGTTCAGGACCCTCCTAAAAAATGAGATTTTACTTTATGTTCAGGACCCTCCTAAAAAATGAGATTTTACTTTATGTTCAAGACCCCCCTGAAAAACGAGAATTTACTTTCAATTCAGGACCCTCCTGAAAAATGGGACTTTACTTTCTGTTCAGGACCCTCCTGGAAAATGGGACAACGCTTTCAAAAATGAAATACTACTTTATTATAATTCTTGTTTGGGATAATTTTCGTTCTAGTTTTAATTTTGGGTTTCAGGAGCCCGCCTGAAGAACAGGGTGATGAAATAGCAAGTCAGAGGTCCGCCTGGAGAACAGAGTGAAGAAATGAAAGTCAAGCAACAAAGTGATAAACTAGTAAGTCAGGAGCCCGCCTGGAGAATAGGGTGAAGAAACGAAAAGTCAAGCAACAAAACGAAGCAATTGAAAGCCAAGCTACAAGTTGAAAGAAATTGCAAGTCAGGAGCCCGCCTGAAGAATAGGGTGATGAAAATCGAGTCAAAAGCCAACAGAAGCTGTATAGATAGGATTTTTGTAATTTCATTTATGTTTTAACTTGTAATTTTCATTTTTTGATGTAATAACAGAGCCGCGGACCGGAACCTCGATGGAACCTCACTCGACTCTCCAACTCAGTATAGCCCATCTCCTTCCAATCCTTTGAGATACTTGTCACTTGATCCCCTCATAACTTGGGTGGGTAGGATGTCCTAAGTCAAGACCTGGTTTTCTTCATTTCTCTAGCTCTGTGCTTTGAAATAGAGGTCAGGACGAAATTCCGCCTCGTTGTCTACTGCGTTGTATGAAAACACCATGTGTTTACATCCAAAGGGGGCATGATGTAGACACGTGATTTCGTCCTCTTAAAATTCAATTTTATTCACTTTTACCCATTTTATGTCATCCTACCGTGTACCCTCACCCGTGTGATAATCCCTCCACAAAAGACAAAAATAACAATCCCCTAACTAATTTTGTCTTATCCTAGCAGCCTACCCAAACAAAAATAGACACCTAACCCTTATCACTCCAATTAAAAAACAACACCTACCTACCCTATCCTAACAAACTCTACCCCACCTCACCACTACCCTACCCTACCCCCTACCCTTTTTACACATTTTTTAACCCAAGGAAGGCACCATATATTCACATACATATTCCATTTTTCTGGGGAGATGGAAGAGGAATTCCACTCACTACAGCATTCTACACCCACTGGAAACAAAAAATATTCAATATACACACACTCTCAACTACTCATCCTCAGGCCCCTCTCCATTAGCAGACCTCACCAAAGGAAACAACACAGATTCCCTTCACAATTCATACCCCACACTAGAATACACACACAGAGGGAAAAATCGAGGGAGAAAATGTGAGAAAGGAGAGAAGAAGAGAGAGAATCTGAGAGAGGGAGATGAAAGAAGAAGATTGAAAACGGGAAAGTAAAACAGAGGAGAAAAACTAAAGCTTAGGTGAGATTTTTCGGCGAATAATTCGCCAAAATTCTTGATCTTCTCCGGTCTAATCCACCTGAAAGTTGTCTCTATTGTCTGTCCAAAACCAGTCGAAGCAATTCCCTCAGAGAAAACCAAACTAGTGACTGAAATCCATTATAGCAGTGCACGTACTGCTTGGCGTCGCTCCGAGTTAGGTGCGTTTGGCGGGCAGTCATCAAAAAGTTTCGATTTGGCCTCGGGTTGATTATTGATCTTTAATTCAAGTTGGTTTGTTTGGACTGAAGTTCGATTCGAGGTTTTCGCGCGGATTTTATCTCTTTAATCTAATAATAATTGGTTGAAAGCGGCATTGAGGTGGATGGTCGTTGAGATTTTCTAGTCGGGGTTCGAAATTTGGCTTCTTTAATTCTTTATTATCAACGAAAGTCGATTATTGGAAGGTCGTTTGAGGCTTCAGTTCAGATTGCTATTTTTCTATTCGAGTTGGATTCATCGTCGTTGAGGTTCTATTCAAAATTCCAAGTCCGGGTTTTCTTATTATCAACAATGATTAGATTGTTGAAAGGTCCATTTCTTAACCCTCTCTCTTTTTGTCTATCTTAGTGTGTTGAATGGATTGTGAATATGTGTGGTGTTATTATGTTTTGTTGGATTTTTGTTGATGTTGATCATGACGTTTGTGATTCGGCTATGTTGGTTTGATTCATGAGTTATTGTTTAACTTGAAAATGAACGTTAATCGAACTTGATAGTATTATAATAAGTCGAGTAGGGTAGGCAAATGCTAAGTCGAGAAGGCAAATTTTAGGTTGTGTTTTGTTGAATGATTGAATGTGCGTTTCAATGTTTCTTTCTACTCTATCGCTAAAGATTTGAAAGTGTATTCATTTAGCCGGGGAATGCCCCGAGGTCATTTGTATTTACTCACCGGGGAATGCCCCGAAGAATTTTGTACGCGAAAGATGTTCGTGATCAAGGTCCGAGGAATTGGGTAAAGCATAGTTTAGGACTAGTGTAGGTCATTTCAGTATTTTTATTTTGGGTTTATAATAAATTGGACTGGACGTTAAATTTTGGATTGTTTTATTTTGTTTGCCTGTTTGATTTATTTATTTTTTTTGCATGTTTTGTGTGGTTTATACATTTGTAATGTCAAATTAGCTGATACGCTCTACCAAGAGACCGTGGTCGCACCACGGGATCGAGGGGTGCCTAACACCTTCCCCTCGGTCAACAGAATTTCTTAGTCGGAATCTCTGTTCGCGGATCAGTTTTAGAGTCAAAAAATCATTTTGAAGAGGATTTTCCCATGGTGACTTGGCACACCAGATTATGTCAAGTGGCGAATGTGAGTTTTTTTTTTAAAAAATGTAAAAATAATCCTTCTTCAAAACAAATCTTCATTTTGTCACTTTAATAATGAAAACCCTTTCGACCTTTAAAACCGAATCTCTTTTGGAGTATGAAAAAGGGGTGTGACAACATGAATATTGAAATATGTTTGACAAAGTTATGGTCTCGTAGTCATCACCAACTAACAAGATTATATTTTTTTGAAGGATTGCATCAATTATTAAGTAATGTGAAGTATGAATTCTTTGTTTATTACTTTACTACTACTATATAGAAATGCTAGTCAAACAGTTGGCGGTTGTTATACCTGCTTTCAGCTCTCTGCTTGTTATTAAGAATATTTTTATAATTTCACATATTTTTTATTTTGATTTTAATTTTTTAATTTTTTTAATTTATTTTAAATTTATTATATATTTGAAATTGCGTAAAATGTATTATAGATTAAAATAATTAACAATTTAAATTATTTCAAAGCACATAAAATTTTTTGATTGACTCAAAATTCTATCTATTCATCATAAATTGGGATAGAGAAAGTTATTTATTATTTCAAAGTATCGTGAAAAGTAATATAAATCATAATAATTAACAAATTTAAATATTTTGAAGGTTGTACAAAAAATTAATTTGACTTTTAAAACTCTAACAATGTCATATAAATAGGGTAATTACTTAGAAGTCGTATAAATCATAACAATTAATATAAAATATCTAAAAATTATATAACAAATTTAATTGCTTTTCTTAAATATCCATGAGTGTCACATAAATTGAGCAAAAAGACTAACATATAGTAT
The DNA here is from genome assembly GCA_030864215.1 of Capsicum pubescens. Taxonomy (NCBI): domain Eukaryota; kingdom Viridiplantae; phylum Streptophyta; class Magnoliopsida; order Solanales; family Solanaceae; genus Capsicum; species Capsicum pubescens. The sequence goes on along the minus strand of CM061549.1, from coordinate 26,081,166 downwards.
CTGTAATTATATAAAAGTACTATATATTAATAATTAATACCTTAAAATATTTAAAAATCATATAAAAATTTTGAATTACTTTTAAAATTTTATCTGTACCACATTAATTAGAATTAAAAAAATACTAACATTTATTAAGCTCGTAATGACACGGACTCCAATATCTAGTGTATATTAAAAGCTCTTTCACATTTGATTGGTGTATGCACTCTTTAATAATATTTTCCCTTCTCCAATTTTAAATAAAGAATTTGTTTCAAGCAAAATTGGGGGTCGTTAAAACTAAACATCTTTACTATCAAAAGGTAAAAACTTACTCATACTCGATGTTTACATCAAATTAATATAATTTATTATCATTAAATAATCTGATGAAATAAAATACATGTTAATTAAGTACAACTAAGTAAATAAACTCTACATTCAAACACATGAAATACATGTATTGATTTGACTTAAACACCGAGTGTAGATAAGTTTTTTCCAATATAAAATTATGGCTAAAACCTTTTTGAATGTATCACAATGTAAATAGTTGTCTCTATGTATGTCTTTTATGTATACTTAGATATATTGTTGAGCTTCGTGATTTTACAATATCATTTTTAATTAATTATTATAAGTCATTTATATATTTAAAAATTTAATAATATTAAATAAAAAATGAAATGACATTTATGACATGTCTGCTTTAGCTGTTTTAATCGTAACTTTATTAAATATCACTCCTAATTAAGTATTATAAATCACTTAAGTACTGAAAAATTTAATAATATTTAATAGAAAAAGGTAAAATAGATATAAAATGATAAGTTAACTCTTCATGTTTTAAATTAACTTGGCGTCTTATATGAGGTCCACTTAAGAAAAAATTTCACAAGTATTTTTTATAGTAATTTTATGTCACGACCCAAATGGTCAGGAGTGACACCCACTCTAATCTTTTTGTGGGAGAACCATCTAACCGGAACCATTACCCAATCACTTAGTCAACATTAAGATGAATCATTATAAAATCAACATAATAACAATAATTCAGGACTAATCATTATTAATGCGGAAGTCAAACAAATTACTTACTAAAATTCCCAAGACCCGAAAGTCCTCGTACAAGAACTACTAACAAAAGATCACGTCGAAAGAGGTATCCCAAAATAAAGTAAATAAAAAACGTTTCATTGCCCGAAAGATGGACAAGAACAAATAAGATGACCCATGGCAGCCTGGAGATGGAGTGCTCACCCTTGGATCAAGATCTGCTATCAAACTCTAGAGGTGAGATCGTATATGAGCCTCTAGAATAACTTCTGCACTCAATAAAAGAAGAGTACAGGGTAGTATCAGTACAAACCACTATGTACTGGTAGGTATCATAGGCCAACTCAACTTAATAACATGTACACAACACAAACCAAATAACAAGTAAATAGGCATCATCACATAACAAATTCTCAATGAATCAACAATACAACAATAACAGGTCAAAAAGTGCTCACAGACAAGCCACATAACTATCAAGAGTATCAACCATAATGTAAACATCCATAAAATCAACACAAATATGTACACACATGCTATGGGACTTATTTTTGCCCAAATAGTCATGACCTGCAGGAAACAATCTATGTTCATGTACCGTACCGGCGTGGTACCCGATCCAACATAAATATAAACGTACTGGCGTGGTACCCGATCCAACATAAATATAAACGTACCGGCGTGGTACCCGATCCAACACAAATATAAACGTACCGGCGTGGTACCCGATCCAACATATATATAAACGTACCGGTGTGGTACCCGATCCAACATAAATATAAACGTAACGGCGTGGTACCCGATCCAACATAAATATAAACAAGTATTATCAATATCAATTTACACAACCTCACAGCATACAACACAATGTACCAAGTTTACACGTACACTTAAAGTCATAAGACAATTCCATCAAGTCAATTTTCAATAAACATTTATACACGAATCAACAATCCAAACATCAACAATTTCAAGGACGTCCGAATACCAACCCACAAGTATCTAATTTAGGAGCATACACACAATTAAGTCGAGTCTAAACTTCAATTAAATCGTAACCTACCTCAACCGAAGAAACCAAATATTACTAGTCCACAAGTGCCTTGCGCATCCTCGAAATTTTGAAACATTCAAATCGGTTCAAGTATGTAATCCTACTAGAAACAGTAGCGAAATACCAGTTAATAACATAGAAAATCCTTAGCGTACTACTGTTCCACCTTTAACCTAATCATTAGAGCCATTATTATTTAATTATATTAAGTAACCATTACCTACTTTAATTTTCATAACTTACAGAAGCACGTACTAATGTACTAGACAATAGAATTCAACTGTTCCTTATCATTATAGCCTAAAATAAGAATTTATAATTTTAACACTAATGCCCAATGATGAGGACATGATTGCCTCATCATTGCCTTGTTCGCTAAATCAATATGAACAAAAAAATCACCAATACCATCCAACTGACTTTGAGGGAATTATCTTTACTCCTAGTAGGCAATTAAAGTAGAGTTCTCACCTGAAATCAACATGAAATCGTTGCAGCTTCAAAACCGCAGTCTAAGGGTGTGTTTGGTATGATTTTCTCATTTTTCCATGTTTGGTTATAAAAATTTTTTGAGAAAACATTTTCCTTGATGACTTATTTTCCTTCATTTGTGGGAAAATGACTTCCCTGATAAACCAAGGGAAGTCATTTTCCAAATAAAACTAAGAGCTGCTTATACGCTTACCCCATCCCTGACCCCCCTTCTCTTCTCCACCCCCCAACAAGATCGAAGTCGCACCCACAAGAGATCACCGTCGTCTCCAACTTCAGGGTTTTCTCCCGTCTCTCTCTTTTCCCCGCTTCAAGAATTTCAAAAGTATGTCTATAACTAATTTCTTTTATGGTGCTTGGTCAAAAATTTCTTTAATTTTTTCTCTTTTACTAGTTTGGGTTTCTGATTTGAGGCGAACTTTGTTCAAAAATTAAAAATTGAATTTTTGATTTGAGTTTAATTTTGCTCAAAAATTGAATTTTGGATTTAACTTATCTATGAAAATTGATAGCTTCTTGTGAGTTAGTTGAGCGAGACTTGTGAGTATTTCCAATAACAATATTGTTTCCCAAATGACCGACCTCATGGATTGTAAAGACTAAGAAATGGCATTAGAATTTAGAGCTTTGTTGTGGTTATTGAACCAAGGTGTAGGAATCGAAAAGGATAGCCAGTTTAATAATTTCATATTTCAAATAAGATATATTTAGCAACTGCGAAATTAAGACGAGAAATACCAAGAAAGAATTTATTTCATATATAATGATATTGTGCATTGCTGAAAAATTGAAAAATAATCAGCAACTTTCATGGTCGACTAGCGATAAGGATCTAAGATTGCATTCCTAATGTTGCACCAGGAAATTCGAGATGCTAATCTGGTATTTTGTATAAGATGAGATAAAAAATGTTGTGACAACCTCGACGGCAGAACCGCCATTGAAGTTGTGAGTGCTATTACTAACAAATAATTTATGAATTCTTAGAATTCTTACTTAGAACTAAAAAATTTTAGTTCCTACTATAGCATTAGATCCAACGGGTATTGTACTTGTATTTATGTTATATTGACCTATTAGAACCAAATAAAATTAACACCAAATTTTCTCTAATCTTTGTATTGTAGGCACATCCCAATCATGACAAGTTCATCAACAAAAAAATTGAAATGTTTGACTAAATGTCTCTTGTGTGTGAAAATGATCAGGTTAGGGGAGATTGTGCTAAATCATTTAAAGATATAGATTTTGATAGTTTTTCTGAGAAAGATAATGATAATGACCTTGAAGGACCATCTATCGAAAAGGATGTGTAAGTAACCAAAACTTCTTAAATCAAGGCAAGTCGCAAAAGAAAACGTTCTTTTGAGGTGCAAGATGTCGTAGGTGATATATCAATAAAGTTTGGAGAAATGGCAACGGCAATTGATAGAATGGTTGATAGTCGTCTAAATGTGACAAAGTTGTATGAAGAAGTTATGGCAATGGAAGGTTATAATGAAGAGTTCCTCGGTGATGCTTTTGATTATTTGGTGCAAAGCGATACTTTAGCTAAGGCATTCATGGTCAAAAATCAAAATCTTCGTAAGGTGTGGTTGGAACGATTCAAGCAATAACAACAGTGACACCTATTGGTTGTTTTAGCTTCATAGGATTTGGAAGCAACTATTACTCTCATGCTTTTGTTTTTTATAATGTATCGTGTATTTGCTTCCAAACTTCTCTCTTTTCTTTTGTTTTTGATAATGTATCGTGTATTCGCTTCCAAACTTCTCTCTTTTGTGCATTTGTGGGAATTGATTAGGAAGCTTAAATTATGTAAGTAATAGTTGCTTAAATTTTAGCGTCTTGTAATATTTTGATACTCGATATTGATATTATTTGTTATGCTTAAATTAGTTTCGATGGAATGTTGAGTTGCCTGATATACTAGTTAACTGTTTAGTAGTATTTTCCAAAAAATATTTTTTCCTCTCACCAATTAAACTACTAAAAATATTTTTTAGAAAAATATTTTTTATTCACCAACCAAACACTAGAAAATATTTTTCGGAAAATATTTTTCACCCACCAACCAAACATGAGAAAATAAGTATAAAATCAACTTATTTTCCATGTAAACATTTTCTAGGAAAATATTTTCCATCATACCAATTGTTGTTGTTGTTATACAGAGAAGTTAAACCTTTAATTAACTTGAACGTGGGTTAGCTGATATAGGAAAAAGTAGTGGATTTTGAGTTTTGACTTATTAAATTACTAAATATCAAAACTACCCAAAACTTTTAATAAATTCTCAAAATTTATCTGGAATCTCATATAAATATATTAAATATGTAAATTAACTAAAAAGTACGTTTCAGGCCTATTGAAAACATTAACACACCCAATTGAGATTTTCTTGACCAAAGGTCTACTGTGATCAAGCTTAAATTTGTTAAATTCAATAATCTAACTAATGACTTAAATTAACTTCAAACACCTACAAAACTGGTACTACCCATCCCGTGAGTCATATAATTCACATATACAAACTACGGGAAGAGCTAAAATATGGGAAATGAGAAAATTTCATAAACGACCGGGAGAGTCGTTACATCAGATACCAATTAAACAATCGTTCATCCCCGAACGAGCAAACAAGTGACAAGAAGGGAAACCAAGAAATTACCTGAATCAGCAAAAATATACGGATACTTGCTATGCATGTCTGCTTCGGTCTCCCAAGTGGCCTCCTCAATAGGACGATTCTTCCACTGGACCTTCACAGACACAATCTTCTTAGTCGTCAACTGACAGACAACCAATTACCTACCCGAGGCTATGCATACCCCCACCGCCCTAGACTCGGAACGTTCAGTCAGCATACAACAACACAAGGCATATTCTTTACCTATATATATGCAACCATCCTATACCGGCTGATAAATATAGGTGCATATTGGTGATAGGTGATGCGCATGCAGGAATGAATGCAAAGTACACAATTAATATCACAACTCATCATAACTGTCCTCGTCAGGCCCATCATCATCGTAATCAACCTCCGACCTTGCCGGACATCAACACATCATCAATAGTACCCTCCGGCCTTGTTGGGTATCAACATATCATAAATATATCCTCCGACCTCGCCGGCTATCAACATCATCACAACAGTATCCTCCGGCCTTGCCAGGTACCAATATCATCACATTAGTCGAGTAACATACACTAAAATACTCATAAAAATAGTCATATCACCATAGAATATCTATCTAGTCAATACTTTTCAACTACTCGTTATTAGCTAACCAACACTTATTGAAGAGTCTTTTTGCAACTAGACACGAAGATAGTCTAGAACAACAAGAACTTTCAATAAAAGTTTAAAAACCTAGTCTCACATTGAACCTCCAACAATCAATAACACCTTTTTCAAGCTTAAAACCCACAACAAAATATAAAAAATACGAGATCAAACCACACCTTCAAGTTTTGGTCACCACAACAACACCAACAATGTTCAAGTTCTTGAAACCGTAACAACAATACCAACAACAATATTCAAGCTCAACTTGGATCTAGACTCAAGGGTGTTAGTGAAAACAAAACTAATACTTAGAAACAACAAAGACAAGCAAAACACACCTAGATCTAGACACAAATCTCGGCCAAAACAACAACAACAAGAAGAACACAATTTCGGCAAAGAACACAAAAAAATGAACAGATTTGCCTCTTTTTGATTTTTCAGTTTTCTAAAACTTTATTTTATTTTCAAGTTTACGATCCCAAGATTGATCTTGTGGGAACACGATCAAGCCATGCTATGATACCAAATGATACCAAACGGTATCTACAAGCACAAAACAGTCCACACACAAATAATAACAACCCACTTTCACCTGCGACAAGAGGACACAAACGGTACAAGAAACAAATACAAACTTAAAGCGATAAAAAAGATAGTTCACTTGACACAAGGAGAACACGTAATGTAACAACTAAAGAGTATATTAAACTCTAAAACCTCTATAAACCATGTTAATAAGCACCAAGTTCTTATGGTGACCGCTAAGGAAATCAACGCACCTCAAGATCCATCGTTTCCAAGCAAAGAATAATATTGGCTTTTCCAAGCCCTAAACTACAATGTTTAATCCAAACCCTAACTAAGAACTACACTAAGGTGGTCTACTCTCAAGAGAGAGGATTTTCAATGTTTCATACATTCATCATTCATAAACTAATGAGAAAAGACCTAAAAAGTCCTACTTATAGTATATTACAAAAGAATACAAAAAGAACACTTTGCCCTTAATGAGAGGGGCTGCCATGGTATGTAAATACACCATGTGTAATGTCCAAAATACCCTTAATGAAGGGGCTACCAAAGTGTGTTGGAGTAGAATGAATGGCGCCTCTTCAATGCTCTCAAAATCGAGGATGGTTTATACTTCAAGGCTTGTGGTTCTCGGGTTAACAACAATGTAAGCATCCAAGCAACCTTCCACACGCGGGATTGCTTTAAGTCATGCTCAAAACGGGAGACCAAGTCTTGAGCCTTTAGGTGTTGGCCTCCAAAGATGTCATCAAAAGCTAAGGTGGCTTTTTGACTTGTATTAATATATGTGAGAGTGTGTGTGTATGTGTTCAGCCGCACATGCCTTGCACATGTAACGTTTGATTATATAAAGTTAAATGATTTTATTTATTGTGTAAAAATTTAAATCACTTTTCAAAGATTTTTCACACTTTAATCTAATAATGTAAACATAAACATATTTTTTAGTGTAAGCACATAAATGTAAACATAAATATTTATTAGGAGTGCTTTTTGGAAATTATTAAAGTATAATTAAAAATAAATTACAAGGAAGAGAATTTTTTTTTTTTAAAAGGAAAAATTAATAAGAATTCTCTTGCGCACTTGGCTATTTCCTTTTTTTAGTGGTTGAACTTGAGATTATTCTTGATTTAAATTTTGTATAGGGTCTTGAATTTATTTTTCAATTAAATTAATCTCCAAATATTAGTAGGTCTCTAGATAAAAAAAACAAAGTGTACAATTCTGCCATCCTAATTAGCAAATTATAAGACAAAGTCCATGAAATTCTGAACGTTTTTCTTTTTCTTTCTTCGTAGAAGCATTCTATTAGGATTTGTTGGGATTCTCTGGTCATACGTTTTCATAGACATAATCAATAGTTGATAATAAATTCTCCCTTATTAAAATATTTCTGTGTTTCACTTTCATTACAGGCAAACAAATAAAAAACAATAGAACTGTTTGAAAGTATAGTAAGTAGTATATGAAACATTGTTTGACGTGAGACACACGTGCATCGCACGTTCGGTAAAACTAGTACAATTGAATAATAAAAAAACTGATATAATAATAACTTTTTGAAAATAATTGATTAATACCAAACCACAAATATCTATCAAATCATTCATGTGAAAATGAATGGTTAAAGATTCAAATTTCAAGAGAAAACCTGAGTTAAGACTATATAATTAGATTTAGATTTTATATAATAAAGTCAGTTATGACATGCATAAAATAAAACTCAATCCTCTATTTGTCTTTTTCTACAAAAAAAAATACAGATTTTCTTAACAAAATAACTAAAAATTCAAAAATTCAAAATTTATGCATAATACCTTGTACTCTATGCATCAAGAATTTTACTTTAATTTAATCAAAAAAGAAAATAAAAATCATAATGATTTTATATTTAGTGGATCTTACCATTTTTTATACTGGCAAAGAATGTGAGTTATTTCTTTTGTCATTTTCTTTATTACATATTTATTATCAAATTAGTTTGAATCGTTTAATTAAATGAAAAATTGACTTGCTTAGTTAGCTGGTTATATCAGTAACTAGTTAACCAGGTAACCAATCATCATTTTCTCCTATATATTCCCTGCTCTTCTGGTTCATCCTTCTCATTGTAAACAAAATCAAGGTTAAAAAAAGTGGTTATGTTTTCCAAAATAAATGAGGAATTAGCCCTTCAAGAAGCTACTTTGATCGGGTTGAAAATAATGGAGCATTTTATCAAGTTGGTAGCTTTTGAACCAGTGGTTCAGGTAGATTGTCGTGAGATAGTTGATTTTGCTGTTTCAAAGTTGAAGAAGGCGAATTCTATGGAGGGATGGACAGGTCATGCTAGGTTCCGTCGTGGTCCAGTTCAGGCTCAAAATGAGGCTGAATCTCAGGCTCAGATTGTTCAGGCTCAGAATGAGGCTGAATCTCAAGCTCGGGCTAAGGTTCAAGTTCATGATTTCTTGACTTTTCTATCTCTCTCCTTATGGTTATATGGAGAAAGAGATAGTGCTTTCACAAGCGCCGCTATCAGTAGTGGCGCCTGTGGCGATGTTAGTGCAGACAGGCTTAATGCTTGGGTTTAGGAAGTCAAACGTTAATGTTATTGCTGCTGGTTGTGTTAGTAGTGGTGCTAGTGTTGGTAATATCAAATGGAAGGATGTTTTTGGTAGCATGAAGAATGGTGTAAGTTTTTCTTCCTTCCTTTAGTCTACTACAGGCGAAGGGAATAGAGGTATCTCGAGTGTTGCTCTTCCTTCTTCTTCCATTCTGTTGAGTCTGATGGCACAAACTATTTTTGCAGAAAAACAACCATCTACCACCGAAAAAATATGCCGTGAGCAAGAACAATCTAGTGATAGTTCTGGCAAAATAAGTTTAGTTTTTCTATCTTTCACTGATACTACTCTGTTTGACATTTATTTATGTTTCTAAAAAACCTACAAATGCTTACAGTAGATTTTTGTGATTAGAACTTTTTATAAATTTTGCGTATGAAAAAAGTTTTAGTTATCATATAACCCTTCTTTTCTTTGAAAATGTCAAAATGACATATAGTCGCTAGTTACCAGATGTGTATTGTGTAAATTTACTCAAGTATAATGTAACACCCCGTATTTCCCTAGCATAATCTAAGTCCCAATACATGAGTATTCATATATAAAAATTTTGAAACACTCATTATTTTTCAGTTTAGAGCCTGCCATCGCGTAAGAAATTCAATTAGCTTTTCAACGATACAAAATTCGCCCAAATTTGATAACCGGGTAAGAAGTTATGACGATTTTAAGTTTCAATCGTTAAACACCATCATTTTGACACTTAGCACGTCGCGGAGCCAGTGTAAATAGAAATTATCATTTTTGAGTGAGGGTCCGCGATTATGGCATGTCGTACCATAGGCTCAGTTCAGAACTGTCAATTTTCAGTGGCCCTATGCGATACTACCGCGTCGCGGTGGGCTTCCAGGTCGTAAACAAGGTGGCAATGCAATTTCACCCCGTCGTGCCACCGTGCATTTTCTTAATTGTCCGATTCCAGTGACACGGCGCGATAGCGCCGGGTCGCGCCAGCCCAGGAAATCAAGATTTCCAGTCAGTATTTTAATTTCAAGGGCTTTTAAGTACTTTTTCCTTATCCCAATCAGCCTCAAACACGAAATTAAGTCCCTAATAACCTAATTGGGAATTATTCTATTCAAATTTTTTCCAAAATCAAGAACATTCTCTCAATTAGCAAAACCCTAACCTTCAAGAATCAAGGTCAAATCTCAAGAACTCTCCACCAATCCTTTCAAATTCATCATCCCAGGTATGTTAGATGTTCATCCATGGATCCCTTTCATCCATGGAGTCCAAGTATCCATTTAAATTATAAATCTATCATCTCTTCAAGTTTATTTGATTTTAAATTATGATTTCATCCATGAATCTCCATGTACTATTGATTTTATACCATGTTACCATGAAATAATTGTTATTATTCAATCCTCCATGTTTTAATATGATTATTTATTGAACAAAACCATGATTTAACTCTATTATGTCGGATTCATGCTATTTCTATATGTTTTAGGACATTCTTATGATTGCTTTGAACAATTAACTACAAGTGTTTGATAAAATGTCTACAAGAGTAAATGTCTTTATGGAAACCTTCATGCTTTGTCCCCTAAGCTTTAGTGTCTTTTCAGTATTGTTGTTTTGAGTCCTGGGGGTATTGACTACCCAAAAAAAATCATAGCTGGTTATTTAGTCTAGTCTCAATACATTACAGAATAATCTCCAGATTATACTATGAGCATTATCGAAATAGTCAGATATCAGTCATTAAACTCAGAATAGTCTAGTATCTCAATGTCTTTCAGTTGGAGTAGGATTTAGCACTGAGCGAGTGTAGGGATGGCGGCTTCTCCATCAGATAGGCAGAGTCGTTACTAGCAGTCCCTATACTCCAGAACTACATAGCCAACGTAGGGTATGAGAAGTCACCCATCAGATTAGGCTTGACTATCTCGCAGGGGTTACCCGTCGGTTCAGGCTTGACACCCTTAGTCTTTTGGGCATTATATCAGTTTAGTGGATCCACATAACCAATGTTAGTACCCGTGGCATGGTATTAACACCCACCCAACTGGGGTTACAGGTTACAGATTTTACCCAATCCATGTTATATGCTTGGTCATGCATCCTTAATGCCTACAGCTTTTCATGTATTTACAGTATTTACAGACTCTCATTCATATATACAGTATTTACATGCCTTATATATTTCCAGTATCTATAGATTTGTGTCCTATACTCAATACTCCATGATTTACATGTATATTCAGATAGTTTATTACTTCTATTCATGAAACCTTGCATATCAGCCTACCTCATTTAGCATACCAGTGAATTCAAAGTACTGATCGCATACCTTTCTTTTGCGCTATGATGTATCATATCATAGGTGTTGACGTTCAGTTCCCGGATCTCTCTTAGTCCCTCAGAGTATCAGCAAGTACAATAGCAGTGGTGAGTCCTCATCATCCGAGGACAGATTATTTTACTTCATGTCTTTATTTCAGTAGATAACAGAGTTAGTTGGGGCCTGTCCCATCAACTCACAATGTTCAGTTTAGAGGTTTTTCAGACACTACAATTAGCTATGCAGATTTCAGTATTATGCTAGATTCATTATTCAATAGTCGTTTCGTTATTAAAACCTTATGGCAATATCTGATGTCTTTCTGCAATTATAATATTATTATTTAGTGCTCACGACAGGTACCAGCTCATGGGTTAACTTGTGGTCCCTCGGGACTGTAAGCACCGTGTGACGACTAGGGGGTAGTCCCAAGTCGTTACATATAATAACTTTGAAATTATAAAGGAGATGTGAATCATACTCGACTAGTTCATGCGATGAGCATGACTGCTACACCAATATAGGCACATTTGCATGTTGAAATGTACATTTATTATTAATAAATGCAGATATTTTTTATTTTATTTATTTTTATGTTTTATTTTCAATCAGGATAGTTTTTCTTAGGAAAGTGATAACTCCGGTGATAAGTTCAAAAATAAATGATATACCAACAGATGAGTGCTTATTGTCATGACCCAGAAACGAGCGTCATGATGACACTTATCGTGGTGTACCTTCACAAGTAATCATATAAGTAATCATAACAATGCAGAAAGAACTTATCCAACATACCAATCATGCCCAAAACCAGGTGTCAATAGTTTAAGAACTACTAATACAATTCAAGAGTCAAATACATCAAAAAACTTACTACAAAGGAATAATAACTATCTCCGAATACTAATAAATACATAACTATTATAGAAAGATAGAAGTGAACTTCGGACGCATGAATGTCCAACCGTTACCCTTGAAGCTCCAACAATCTCCCGAGTCAATTAAGATGAGGCGCACTCGAGCTAGGAACTGCATCGAAAGGGCGCAGTAGGCATGAGTACGGTCCACTTGTACTCAGTAGGTATCATAGGCCGACCAAGAAAAGTAGTAAACAAAGCATACAAAATATACACTAAGGGCACGTCACCTGCAATCAGAAAATGTCCCACAACGGTAGCCCACACTGCTTGCACTAACAGTTCTAATATATCTCACATATATTGCAACAACACACCAAGATATAGAACACAAGTATACATTATGTCACATATAAATAGAACAAGAGAGAACATATAGATATAAGATCATCAAATACAAGTAAAGGAAGGTAAGACAAATACATAGATGACAAGTCAATAAGCAATACAACATAACATAAACACAATAAAGTAAGTACAATGTATATGATGATGATGATGATGATGCATGAGGTCATCGTACAACCTCCGGGATCGTCGCACAATCCCCGTATACACCTACGGAGCTAAAGATTCCCAACGTAGGACCCATGAGGGGTTTGTCAACCCGAATACAATCCATATATCTCATATCTCCTTTCTGGCACATCCCTCGAAAAGGATTTTATAAGGTGTTACAATATCTTTTAAAAAGGTATTGCCTGTGTTTCTCAGATGTTGCCACGGTGGTACCAATGTTTCATGAATGAGTGTGATATGAAGATGTAATGCTCATAATCAATCACAATGAGTATTTACACAAACAACCACATGATATATTTCCACAACCAACCACAATGATACTTTTCCACAACCACATGAGACAATATCCACTCATCATTTTCATATCATCCATGAATTTTCACGTCTCATTTGCCAATAAAGTATGAGTATAATCACAATACATCAATGGTACCACATTAAGCATTTTAACAGGCCAATACAATTATTCATATGAATTCAAGGCTATCAGATCACATAGGATCCCACACGGTCACACATATCACATAATATCTCAATTTCGACAATTACATCACATATAAACCCCCACACGGGCACAACACATAGATAGCTATTTTTCATGATTAGTTTCCACTCTTAACATGCATTTTGTATCATCATTTATTATCCAACCCAGTCTGAAAGAGTTAAGCCATAACCTACCTCAAAAGCCAAAACCGCTCTGTACACTTGAACTCGTAATCTTATTTTTCACGAACAATCCCGAACTTCACTAAAATCATCAAATATAAAATCTATGCGTCAAAACAAAACCAACGGAGCCCATATTGACTACTTTTGGTTCAGGGTTAAAACGAACCCCCAAAATGGGTTTCCAAAAAAGAACGGAAAAATTAGAACTTTACTTTAAAAACATGTTTCCCATATTTTTAGGATCCTACAGCTGAAAACCCAAGTTAAATCGAGTAAAAAATGGAATTCAAATCGAAGAAAAATTATTTTTGAGCTTTACTGGGTTAAATCTTTGAAATTCGGGTTAAAAACAAGAATCAGAGTTGTTTTGAAGGTTCAATTGATGAAAAATAAGTAATTATAAGATAAAAACATTATTCAAGTGAAAAGGAGTGAAATTTTGATTTAAAATCATGCCCTAAGATTTTGGGGGTTTTGAGAAATTAATGAAGAAATTATTTTAAAAATGGTGAATTCTTACCTTTAATCCGTAATAAAACAAAAAAAAAAGGTGTTAATCTAGCTTTCCAAGATCTCACAAACTTTACTTTTAAGCTCACACACTATTTAGAATTTAACTTCCAAGAAGCAAGATGAAAATGAACAAAATGGATCAAAAAGGGTGTGAAAATCTGCTATTATAGCAGATTTTCTGCAAAAGTTGGTGTTTTTTTTTGGTTGACGGACTTTGATGGGGTGTTCGGGATTCGTTCGAAGTCCGATACATGCAAACAAACTATGCAACCATACTAAATTCAACGTTCTGGACGCGTTGGCGATATCAGATTTTCAAAAAGAAATATTATTTTCACAAAGTTGACCCCCGAAATCTGAAATTATAATTTTTCAAATCGAGGGTCGAAATGAGATTTAAAAGCCGTAAAATCATACCAAACATGCTAACACTCTAAAATTGGCATTCCAGATCTGCTGACGAAGTTAGATTTTCCATCCGAGGTCATTTCGATCAAATATGGGTCCTACACCCATATTTTCAATTTTCCATCTTTCCGATCAATAGGTTGAAATGAGCTCGGGTACACCGGGACCCGAACCAAAGGTCTACCTAGCCTAAAATCGATATTCTGGATCTACTAGCGCAGTCCGTTCATTCATCCGTCAAATGGATCAAAAGATATCAACATAAGTCCAAAGTAAGGCTCTCAAAGCCATCAAAAATCACAATATTGCATAAATGATACCAAAATGCATCAAAAATCATGTCCATCACTCCCACACCCCAAAAATATCATAATGCAACTACGGGGAGGGGTAAAACATTCAAATCACACAAAATCACAAATTTCATTAAATCTTTAGGTCGTTACATCATCCACCACTAAAGATCTAGTTCGTTCTCGAACTAAGGCAAAAGAAATACATGAATCAACAAAGATCTAGGGATAAGAACTACACATATCAAACTTAACCTCCCATGTAGCTTCATCTATAGGTTGGTGTCGCCACTGGACCTTAACCATAGGGATCACTCTAGAGCGCAACCGCCAAACATCCTTAGCCAAAATGAAAACCGGTTTCTCCACAAAGGACAACCGCTCATCTAACTGAACTGACTCCCAATAAATGACATGAGACTCATCTGGAATATAACGATGAAGCATACAAAACATGAAAAACTAGATGAACAACTGATAGATCAAGGGTCAAAGCCAACTAATAATCCACATCACCAATAGTCCAAAGACTCTCAAATGGACCAATATACCTAGACTAAGCTTGCCCCTCTTCCCAAACCTCATCAGACCCTTCATGGGTAAAACTCGAAGGAAAACATGATCACCAACACCAAATCTCAAGGAACGAAGTCTACAATCAGCATAGTACTTCTGCCTACTCTGAGATGCTCCAAGTCTATCCCGAATGACCCGAACTCTATCCAAAGACTCACGAAGCAAGTACGCACCTCGAGATTTCACCTCTGAAAGATCGAACCAACCTACTAGGGAGCGATAATGCCTACCATACAACGCCTCAAAATGAGCCATATCAATATTGGAATGATAGCTATTACTATATGCAAACTCTGCAAAAGCCAAATGCTTCTCCCACTGGCCACCAAAATCCATCGCGCATGCGTGAAACATATCCTCCAAAACCTAAATAGTTCGCTCTGACTGGCCATCAATCTGGGGATGAAATGCTATACTAAGATCAGCCTGAAAAGTCTTCCAAAAGTGAGATGCAAACACAAAACCTAGATCTAAAATAATGAACACTGACACCATGCAGACGCACAATCTCATGAATGTAGATAGGGGCTAACCTCTCAGCACTAAATGAGACCTGAATCGGAATAAAATGAGCAAACTTGGTCAATCGAATCACGATGACCCAAACACTGTCAAAACTATGAGATGTACGAGGAACATCAGTCACAAAGTCCATAGTGATCCGTTTCTACTTCTACTCGGGAACGGGTAATCTCTGAAGCAAACCACCAGGTCCCATATGCTCGGCCTTCATCTACTGACAACATAGGCAACGAGCCATAAAATTCGCTATATCTCACCTCATACCATCCCACCAGTAGTGCTATCTCAAATCATGAAACATCTTAGTCACACCTGGATAGATAGAATATCTAGAACAATGGGCCTCCTCCAAGATCAACCTAATCCAATCACTACTTTCAACACATAAACTCAGCCCCCAATCCTCAAAACTTCATCTGAATCAAGTGAGGTTTCCTTATCTCTCCCTCCCTCACTCAACACTTTATCGTTAATCAACCTCAATCCAACATCATCAAACCAATGAGTTCAAATCTGATCCATCAAAGAAGATCTAGCATCCACAAATGCCAAAACACGCCACAGTGTTGAAATATTAAGCCTAACCATCTGGTTAGATAAAAGTTGAATCTCTAAGTCCAAAAGTGTAAGACCCCGCAAAATTCTTAGTTTAATTCAGTCCTTTAAGCTTGTTAAGGGGTCCCAAACTTAGAAAATTCTAACCAAGTATTCAGACTTAGTGTTATTTTAACCTTTGGAAGTTGGCAACTTTATTTCATGACTTTTACATCCATTAAATGTTGATATTTGAGTTAATTCATGATCAAAAATGTCAATACGTGTTCCCGGGCAAGTTTTGAATTTTTCGGACTTCATTTGAAGCTCCTTTGGAATCCTAAAACAGTGAATCAACGTGATCTTGATGTGTTGCATTGACTATCGCGTTGATAAATATTTTCCCCAACTCCCAGAGTCAAATTCTAGTGAATCAACGCAGAATCGATACGGCGCATTGGCTATCGCATCGATACCAATGACGCAGCGCGTCGGCCTGTGTATCGATGGTTCAGTTTACAGTCATTAAAAAACCACATCCTCGGGGTTAATTAAGTCTTTTTTCATGTCCTTCAGCCCCCATAACACGAAATTTAGCCTTCTTTTAGCAAAATATATTCATTCTTTCACAAATTGCTCAAGAACAAAAACCCTAGGAGTTTAAATTTCAAATTCAAGGCTCAAGATTTAACTGTCAATTTTCAAGAATTCACCAACTAAGGTATGTGAAGTGTTCATCCAAGGGTTCCTTCCATCCCTGGAGTCCAAGAAACTCTTTTAAAGTTCATATGGGGTGATTTCATGATTTCCATGATTTAAATTAAAGTGTATTCATGATTATTACTAAATTGGGTTTCTATTTCATGATTTATTACAAGATTCATGTAGAGTTTGATTGATATGTGTGCTTTATAACGTGAATTCATGTTGAAACCCTTGGAATTGTGAAATTGGAATTGAATCACGATGCCTACATGTTGTTTTAGTATTATGTGCATATATTATGCCCCACAAGCGTTTGATGAATTGTCCATGTGAGTTGAATGTGAAATTACATCATGTTAGCATGTATGCAAGTTCATGTCATGCAAGTATTTGCCTAAATGCCCAAATGAATGAATGATGACTAAGTAGTTAGTTACCATGTCTCAATATTAGGCCATGTATTTTAAATTTATGCTATCGAGTCCTGAGGATATTTAATACCCGATAATTTAGTTTCTTATCTATAACCATGGTCAGTCACAGAGTAGTATCAGTCATGTCATGATCAATAGAATTCAGTCAGTTACAGAACTTAGGAAAACTCAGTGAACTCAGAATTAGTCCAGTTCAGTTCAGTAAAATCAGTTCAGTTCAGTCATACAATACGATCAATAGCAGTTCAGTCCAGCCTAGTACAGTTTAGAATTTAGTCCAGTGTCTATTCAGTTGGGAGTAGGATTAGCACCTAGTGAACCCAAGGATGGGGACTCACTTTCCAGTAGAGAGTGAAATCCTTAGAAACAGTCCTTGCATTCTAGAACTACATAGCCAGCGTAGGTTGAGACATCAACCTGCTAGTTGAGGGTTGATGAGGTGATCTACCTACCAGTTGAGGGTACCACCATTCTCATTCAGGGCACCAACCAGATGAGGGTGACTTAGCACTTGTCCTTACCCGTGGCACGATATTAACACCCTTCCAATTAGGGGTACGGGTTGGACCCCAAATCAGTTAGAGAAGGGGCATGTCAGTTAGATGATTACTTTTCACAGTCCCAGTTTCATATTTAATCTCAGTATAGAACTCAGTTCAGTTCTACAGATTCAGGACTGTCAGATACATTCACTCAGCTCAGTACGGAATGTAGTTTAGGTCCACAGAATTCAGGACTATCAGATACAGTCATTCAACTATCAGTAATACAGTACCAATAAACTCAGATATTAGTTAATCAGTATTTAGACTCAGTATTCAGTGTTATTATGATCTTAGTTATAGTCTACGTATTCGTGCATGTACTCTCATTCAGTCATACTCATGTTATTCAGTTAGTATTGCTCATGTATATAAACCCATGTATTTCAGCCTACCTCACTGAGCATACCAGTACATTCAAAGTATTGATGCATGCTTTTCTTTTGTGCTATGATGTCTTATATCATAGGTTCAGACGCACGGGCTCTAGAGCACCCTTAGCAGTTCAGATTCTCAATAGACAGAGTTAGTAGTGAGTCCTCATAGTCCGAGGGCATGATTGTTTTCAGCATTTTAGTTTATTTTCAGTAATCGGAGTTAGTTGGGGACTTGTCCTATCAAATCAACAGTTCAGACAGTTTAGAGGCTTTCCAGACTAGAATATTTTCAGACAGATATTTCAGTTTTGGTCTTGTTATACCATATTCAGTATTATTTACAGTATTAAACCTTATGGCCAGTTTTTGCCTATTTTTCGCATATGTACCGTATTATTATTCAGTTATTGCAGCAGGTACCAGTCACGAGTTAACTTGTGGTCCTTTGAAATTATGAACACCGTGTAGCGTCTGGGGTATAGACTCGGGGCGTTACAAAAAGCCTCTCTTAGATCAAAATATGCGCCAAGCTACCCATGCTAGTCGACTTTTGGCTCAAGGCATCCACAACCACATTAGCTTTGCCCGAATGATAGAGAATAGTCAAGTCATAATCCTTAAGCAACTCAAGCTAACAACGTTGCCTCATATTAAGATCTTGCTGGGTGAAGAAGTACTGAAGGCTACAATGATCTGAGAAAGTCTCACAAAAGACTCCATACAAGTAGTGCCTCCACAACTTCAAGGCAAACACAACTGCGCATAACTCCAAATCATGGGTAGGATAATTCCTCTCATAAGGCTTTAACTGACGAGACGCATACGCAATCACCTTGCCCTCTAGTATCAACACAGCACCTAACACCTGAAGCATCACAAAAGATGATAATACCCACGCCGTCCTTGGGCAAAGTCAAGATAGGAGCTGAAGTCAATAAATCCTTGAGCTTTTGAAAGCTCGCCTTACAAGCACCAGACCACTAAAAATAAATCTTCTTCTGGGTCAACTTGGTCAACAGAGTTGTAAAAGATGAAAAACCCTCAACAAAACGCCGATAATAACCTGCCAAGCCAACAAAACTCTGAATCTCAGTAGGCGAAGTAGGTCTAGCCCAACCACGAACTGCTACAACGTTGGTTGGATCAACCATAATACCTTTCTTAGTCACCACATGACCCAAGAAAGAAATAGACTCCAACCAAAACTCACACTTAGAGAACTTAGCATACAACTTCTCATCCCTCAATCTCTGAAGCACAATTTGTAAATGGTTCTCATGCTCAACCTCACTCTTAGAATACACCAAGAAATCATCTGTAAACACAATAACAAAGGAGTCGAGATATGGTCGAAACACCTGATTCATTAACTCCATGAACGAGGCAAGGGAATTGGTCAACCCAAAAGACATGACCAAGAACTCATAATGACTATATAGAGTTCGAAAAGTTATTTTCGGAATATCCGAAGCTCTAATCCTCAACTGGTGATAACCGAACCTTAAATCAATCTTCGAAAACACTACAGCACCCTGAAGCTGATCAAATAAATTATCAATATGAGGAAGAGGATACTTATTCTTAACCATCACCCATTCAACTGTCGATAATCAATACACATCTGCATAGACCCATCTTTTTCTTTTCTCCACAACAAGATAGGCGCACCCCAAAGTGAAACACTAGGTCGGATAAATCCCCTATCCAACAACTCTGATAACTGAAGTTCCTTCAGCTCTGATGGGGCCATCCTATAAGGAGGAATAGAAATAGGCTTGGTGCCCGGCTCAACATCAATACTGAAAACAATATATCGATCCAGAGGCATACCAGACAAGTTCGTAGGGAATACATCCATAAACTTACGGACAACACGGACATAATCTAAGAAATGAGGCAAAACAACACTGGTGTCATGAATATGGGCCAAGTAATATAAATATCTCCTCTCAACCAATTTACGAGCTTGAACATAAGATATGACCCTCTTAGGAACCGAATGAAATGTACCCTTCTAAGCTATCCTTGGCACACCCGACGAAACTAATGTGACGGTCTTAGTAAAACAATCTAAGACAGCATGATAAGGAGCTAACCAATTCATGCCTAAAATAATATCAAAATTGACCATATCTAATACAAACAAATCTACCAAAATCTCACACCCAGCAAAAGTCACAACACAAGATCGGTACGCCCGATTCATCACTAAAGAATCACCTACCGGGTAGATATACAAATAGGCATAGCAAGAGGCTCTCTAACAGAATCAAAACCCAAAGTAAAATACACAGACACATAAGAGAAAGTTGATCTGGGATCAAATAATATAGATGCAGGTCTGAAACAAATAAGGAAGATACTTGTAATCACAACATTAGAAGCCTCTACCTCAGGTTTGACTGGTATAGCATAACACTAACCACGACTACCAACTGGCTGAGTAGCCCCACGACCACCAATATGGGCTCTACCATCTCTACCTCTTGCATTTTTGGCAGAACCCCTACCTCTTATAACTAAAATAAGAGTAGATCTAAACACACAGCGAGAATAATCCTTGGCCACATGGACAATCTCACCACACACATAGCAACCTCTACGACTAGTCTTAACAAGAGAAAGTACAACTGAGCTCGAACGGCCATCCTGAACTGCTGAACTAGAAGATCCACTAGCTGAACTATATAAAATCACCTGCACTGGCCTACCATGGTATCCATGAGAACCTCTAAAATCACTTCCTGGAAAGGTCTGACACCTGAACTCACCAAAATAACGCACCCTCTTGGCGCCTTCCTGAGATGCTCTAATAATACCCTCTGTCATCTTAGCGTGATCCATAATACTCTAAAGAGGATCCCAAAGCACAATTATCTGAGACGTAGCCGACTGAAGAGAAACATCTAAACCTTTCACGAGCTTTCGAACCTTCTTAGACTCGATGGAAATGTTATCATAGGAATATCTGGTCAAGGCATAGAAGTATGCCTTATACTAAAAAACTGTCACAGAGCCCTGCTCCAAATGATCAAACTCGTCCCCCATACGACCTTCTCAAACTGAAAGGCACAAATCTCTCTAGAAAAGCCTCAACGAACTAATTCCAAGTCATCTTAGGAGAATCACGGGGTCTATAACTGACAAACGACCTCCACCAATCTCTCTTCACATCTCTCAACTGATATGTAGTGTAAGCCACACCATCCACGCAGAAAGAGTGAAACACATCTCATAACACAAGATATGAAAGAATTTGCACGATAAGGGATAAAATAAGGGAGATTTCCTAAAGACATCCTATAGCATCTCAAAAATAGATACTGACATCTACATACTTATCTACGAGACTCTATTAAGCATCTCATTCTTACACCATTGAGACCAATGAAACCTGGCTGCTCTGATACTAATTTGTCACGACCCAAAAATGAGGGTCATGATGGCACTTGTCCGACTTATGTTGACAAGTAAGCCTATCACCCAAATCTATATGAAAAGAGGAAAAGATAGAAATATCCCAAGGTAAGGCTTCTAGAACGAAGCCAAACCATATAAGTAATCATAACAATGCGGAAAGAACTTATCCAACATACCAATCATGCCCAAAACTAGGTGTCAATAGTGTACGAACTACTAATACAATTCAAGAGTCAAATACATTAGAAAAATAACCACAAAGAAATAATAATTGTCTACAAATACTAATAAAAACATAACTACTATACAAAGATAAAGGTGAACTTCTAACGCATGAATGTCCAACCGCTACCTTGGAAGCTCTAACAATCGCCCAAGTCAATCAAGTTGAGGCGCACTCGAGCTAGGACCTGCACCGAAAGGGCGCAGTAGGCATGGGTATGGTCCACTTGTACTCAGTAGATATCATAGAACGACCAAGCAAAGTAGTAAATAAAGCATACAAAATATACACTAAGGGCACGTCACCTGCAATCAGAAAATGTCCCACAATGGTAGCTCACACCACTTGCATTAACAGTTTTAATATATCTCACATATATTACAATAACACACCAAGATATAGAACACAATTATACATTATGTCACATATAAATAGAACAAGAAAGAACATGTAGATACAAGATCATCAAATACAAGTAAAGGAAGGTAAGATAAATACATAGATGACAAGTCAATACGGAAATACAACACAACATAAACACAATAAAGTAAGTGCAGTGTATATGATGATGATGATGATGCATGAGGTCATCACACAACCTCTGGGATCATCGGACAATCCTTGTATATACCTACGGAGGTAAATCTTCCCAATGTAGGACCCATGGAGGGTTTGTCAACCCGTATGCAATCCACATATCTCATATCTCCTTTTTGACACATCCCTCAGAAAGGGATTTATAAGGTGTTACAATATCTTTTAAAAAGGTGTTGTCAGTGTTTCTCACATGTTGCCACGATGGTACTAATATTTCATGAATAAGTATGATATGAAGATATAATGCTCAAAACCAATCACAATGAGTATTTACACAAACAACCACATGATATATTTCCACAACTAACCACAATGATACTTTTTCACAACCACATGAGTCAATATCCACTCATTATTTTCATATCATCCATGAATTTTCACATGTCTCATTTGCTAATAAGGTATGAATATAATCACAATACATCAATGGTACCACATTAAGCATTTTAACAACACAATATAATTATTCATATGTATTCAAGACTAAAGGTCACACATATCACATAATATCTCAATTTCAATAATTACATCACATATAAGCCCCCACACGGGAACAACACATAGATAGCCATTTTTCATGATTAGTTTTCACCCTTAACAAGCATTTCGTATCATCATTTACTACCCAACACAGTTTGAAAGAGTTAAGCCATAACCTACCTGGAAAGCCGAAACTGGTCTGTTATACTTGAACCAGAGACCTTACTTTTCACGAACAATCCTGAACTTCACTAAAAATATCAAATATGAAATCTACGCGTTAAAACAAAATCAACGACACTCATATTGGCTACTTTTGATTCGGGGTCAAAACAGACCCTCAAAATGGGTTTCCGAAAAAGAAGGTAAAAATCAGAACTTTACTTCAAAAACATGTTTCCTATATTTTTAGGAACCTACAACTGAAAACCCAAGTTAAATCGAGTCAAAAATAGAATTTAAATTGGAGAAAAATCATTCTTGAGCTTTACCGGGTAAAATCTTTGAAATTCGGGTTAAAATCAAGAATTGGAGTTGTTTTGAAAGTTAAATTGATGAAAAACTAGTAATTATAAGATAAAAATATTATTCAAGTGAAATTTGTGTTTATAATCATGCCTTAAGATTTTGGGGGGTTTGAGAAATTAATGAAGAAATTACTAAAAAAATGATGAATTCTTACCTTTAATCCGTAATAAAACTAAGAAAAAGGTATTAATCTAGCTTTCCAAGCTCTCACAAACTTTACTTTTAATCTCATACACTATTTAGAATTTTACTCCCAAGAAGCAAGATGAAAATGAGCAAAATGGGTCAAAAAAGGTGTGAAAATTTGCTATTTATAGCAGATTTTCTGCAATAGCTGCTGTTTTTTTTTGTTGATCGAACTTCGATGGGGTGTCCGGGATTCGTTCAGAGTCCGATACATGTAAACGAACTATGCAACCATACTAAATTCGACGTTCCGTACGCGTTGGCGATATCAAATTTAAAAAAAATTATTTTCACAAAGTTGACCCCCAAACCCAAAATTATAATTTTCCAAACCGAGGGTCGAAATGAGATTTAAAAGTCATAAAATCATATCAAACATGCTAACACCCTAAAATTAACATTCCATGTCTGCTAACGAAATTGGATTTCTATCCGAGGTCATTTCGATCAAATGTGGATCCCACACCCATATTTCCAATTTTCCAACTTTCCGACCAATAGGTCGAAATGAGTTCGGGTGCACCGGGACCCAAACCAAAGGTCTACCTAGCCTAAAATCGATATTACAGAGCTTCTGGCGCAATCTGTTTAGTCATCCGTCGCAGGGATCAAACGATACCCACATAAGTCCAAAATAAGGCTCTCAAAGCCATAAAAACCACAATATTGCATAAATGATACCAAAATGCATCGAAAATCATGTCAATCGCTCCCACACCCGAGAAATATCATAATACAACTACGGAGAGGGATAAAACAGTTAAATCACACAAAATCACAAATTTCACATATTTCATCAAAATTTTAGGTCGTTATATTCATGGAGGAAGTATGGTCAGAAGCCGATTAAGGGTTCGCCATACCTACGGTAATTATAATGCACCATCAACCAGAACCATTAATTTTGGTATCACAGATAATGAACATACCAAACCTAATATAAAAGTTGATTTGTTTTTTTTTTAATTCAAGACCTATTACAAGTGTACCCGTTTTTTTGAATGTCCAGCAAAGAAGCACGAGGAGAGGGTTATGGATGTTAATTGTGACATATGAAGAAGAGAATCATCATATACAAGTCACGATGCAAGAGTACAATTCTCAAATGGAGGCTTTTGACTCAACAAAAGAGAAGAAGGAGTGAATTGAAAGTAGATGGCGCGGGGAGGAGGTGGGGTGGAGGAAAAGAAAGAGGTTATTTGAATAATAAAAATTGTTTAGTTTCAACTTGTTCGAATAACCAAGAAAGTAAAAAAAAAAAAATAGAAGCTCTCAGGGAAGAGCTAGAAAAAGAAAAGGGGGGGGGGGGGGGAGGGAGTTGTAGTTGAAATAGTTATGAAGTTTGGAGTAAAGAGTTGCATTTGTGACATTGGACCTATTACTTAATTCTAGAAAGATTTTAGGGTTTGAAAGAGGAAAAAAAGAATTTACAAATTTTGACTCCCTTATTTTATACTCCCATGTGCAAAAGATTTTTATTAGGTGTCTGGATATGTATTTGATGCTACTCTATTAGGAAAGATATTTACAGATTAAAATGATATCTAAGTATATAAATATCTTTAATATTGTAGTTTCACATAGAGAAAAAAGAGTAAAAAACTTTTTTTATTCGATCATCAAAATTAAATAAAAAAGATTTATATTACTTTTTTTCTCTTCAAACCGATCATCTTGCTACAACAAAATTAGCTTAGGAGTGAATCAAATAAAAGTGATGTACAAATTTTGACTTAACAATGTTTCAGAGATTTGTCATGTAGTATTATGTTGTCTTATTCCAACAGTCTAGTCCTTATTTTTATAATAAAAATATTTATTAGAAAGCCCAAAAGGTTGTGAAATGAATCAGCTAGGAATATGGATTCCATCCAATATTTTATCACTTCATCCATCTATTTTTACCTTTCAATTACTTCTTTCATTTTATTTTATTTTATTTTATGTGGCATAATTTAATCGGACACAAAATTTAAGAAATATAAAAAAAATTAATAATATTTATCAAATTATTCTTATTAAAAAATATACTAATACTATCTTTAATTAAGTGGGATCAATAACGATAAAAATGAAATTGTGTTTTTAAATAGTTACCAAATAAAGAAGGGTGATATTCTATTTGAGGTGGTAAAAAAAAAAGACGACACAAAAAATGAAACAGAGAGAGTATTAACTTTGACACACTTCTTAAAACACAATGTAAATAATAGATGTAGTTTTATTATATCGCTCTTTTAATATGATAAATTCAATGTTTTAGAGATATATCCGATAATAACTATAATTCATAACTAAGAGTAAAATGGATACAAATGAATAAATTCTACATTATTTTTTAAATTTTGAATAAATATTATTAAACATCTATTCTTTATAACATGAACAAGTAAAAATAAACAAGAGAATATTATGTTCTCCATCCTATTTAATTATAGTTTTAACTTTTCTTATGCTTATTAGAGATTTTGAGAATTGAATTTGTACTATTAAGAATATAATTAAAAGTTATTATACATTTTAGTTTTGAATTTTTTAGATAATAGAGTAAATTTTTAAAAGTTAAAACGACAGTTAAAAATGAAACATTGTTATTGTTGTTGTTATTGTTATTCGATGATCTTTTTTATTTTTCATTTTTATCCGTCTTATGTCTTGATTAATTTAAACTAACCCTGTATAAAACCTATTAAAGGAGGAAACACTCTTTGTTAAGAACTTTTTCATTCTTAAAATTTGAATTCGTATTCAAGACCTTTGAGTAAGAGGAATTTTTTTTTTTTTATTTGCTAGGAGTGTCAAGTGGGTGAGTTGGGTCAAATGGTACTGCGTTAAATGGACTGGATTAATAAATGAGATCGGTCATTAACCCATTTAAAGCTATATGAGGTTAATAGTCCAGATTAATAAATGGCCCGAATCATTAACTCATTTAAAAGTTCTAAAATTTACATATATACACAACGTAACTTTACCTTATTACATAAAATCCCATATTAGAAAAGTAATTACAAAAATCCCAAAGTAATTACTTAAATCTCTTAAATTTACTCTTTCTCTCTCATCCTCCTCATACATATCGAAATGCCATTATTTGCTCCTTTTTTTGTGCACCGATTTTTACTCTATTTCTCTGCTCCTTTATTTACGCCTACAATCAAGCTAACCTGATCTGAGGAATTTCAAATCTTTCAGTTTTCAAACATTAACTAAACAAAGTTCACCTTTTTCATTAAATTTTAAGTTTTTTTTTCAACTTTACCAAATCAAATTTAGATTCGAATTTTTCTTTGGTGTTGGTGATGATTCAAATTTGAACTCCTGTATCTCTGCCACCGTCTCCGGCTAACCTTCCGTCAACAGCTCCGCCACTTCGCCACCAAATACAGCGGTAGAGTTATGGTAGAAGCCAAAAACGGTCGTTCATTCGCAGTCAAAGTCGACGCTCCTATGCTCCAAATTAATTTCTAAGGATATGCTCTTCCCCGCCGTGACTAAAATTGATGTATATTTGTTGTTGGAGTATAAATTCCATATTTTTTGTTTGTATTTTATAACGATGTCGAACTATTATGCATAGTGGTAATGTATTATACCATCTCATACAATAGTATTTAAGGTCATACAGATATTATTACTTCAGTCCTCATACATTACTAAGCAATGTATGAGAACGTGGTTAAATTCTGTTATTTGTTCAATTCAACCTTCATACATTACTAAGTAGTGTACGAGTATGTGGTTGATGTCTGTTGTTTGTTCATTATTATACATATCAAGTTGTGTATAAAAAAGTATTATTCTTAAGTTAGCATGAGTTGTTAAATGAATAATTCACATAACTATAATATAATACATAAAATGAATATCTATAAGGTTACCATACTAATGTATAGATTAAAATATTCAAGAACTTATATTATTTTAAAAAAAAAAAAAAATCACCTGATGCAATTTGATTTTTGATATTATACATATCAAGTTATGTATATTCTTCAACATAATACATTTTGAAACTCCGCTAATGTCAACATTATACATTTAATTAATTACACTATACAAAAAACTGTTATGTATAAGGTCAATGTAACCTATAATGTTTTCTACATACATACATATCACCCCATCTGATGCAATTTGATTTTTAGACCTTATACACATAAAAAATAATGATTTATAAAAAATAATATTTTTATGAACTTTTTTGAAAACAATTGCATATAAGAGGTCGTATTATTTATTATACATAGATATTCATGATTTTTTTTAAATGTATTAAATTATTTTCAATTTGAATTACTGTAACAAATTTTAAGATATCACTAATCAATAAATTAGTAATTTCCATTAATTAAGGTGTTTGATTTAAGGTTTCTAATTTACTTTATTTATATATAGGTGGTGTTTGATTTAAGGTTTCTAATTTACTTTATTTATATATAGGTGTCTGATTTAATCAATAAATTAGATAATTAAGGTGGCTGATTTATAAGATGTGGTTGACATGTATATGTAACTTTTTTTATTCCAGATCGTAATCAAACAAGAAAGAAAATTAATGTTGATGCTTAAGATATTTGTTGAATTTAAATTTCAGTTACTATATTTAATCATACAACACATAATGATAGATAATTAATGGCGTTAATTAAGGAACATAAAGATAGTATCTGATATCTTTCCATAAATATAGGCTAATTAGTTTTCTCATACATTCCAGCAATGTATGAGGGTCCACGACATGTATAAGTATTTTACCCAAAATCAGGAGAGAGAAAGTCAGCCAGAATTTTAAGTAAATAGTTTCATTTTATTCAATGTATAATATAATACAATACATACAAGAAAAACATTAACAAATCTTAGCAACTCTATACGACAACTGCAATTTCTATTAACAATTTATAAATTTATAAAGAAATAATGCACATTCAACAAAAGCATCAGATTCAGTTCCTTCAATACAAAGAGCAACACCGGTTTCACGATCAAAAGAAATCTCTTTATTGGACTTGTCAAACGTTATAATCCACAACGGATAATTAACAAAATCTGAAAAACTTTTCTTCAACTCAATGTATACTCTCACTTCTTTATCATTCCTTATAATAATTGGAGAGAAATTACCTTCAACAATGTACTTTACTTCAATTTTTTCGACATTCATCAATATTCAATTCCGTACCAATCATCGAAATCAATTTCAAGAATTGTCTACTTTCTGAAACCACAATTCCATCACTTTTGTATTGTTCATAAATATTTTTTGACTTCCAAGAACCGAAATGCCGCAACAATATGATTTTGAAAAGAAGACGAAAGAAGATGTCAGCTAGTTTTTTTTTCCAGTTTGTATTCCAAATAGAAATTTAAATATATATATATATATTGCGGTGATATTTTTGAATTTGAATATCAATTACTACTTTTAAGCATCTAATAAATCACAACATCTATTAATGCCTTAAATTAAGAAATTGAATAAGGATAGCTGATATTTTGTTTCTATAAATATAGGCCAAACGGTTTCATCATACATTGGAGCAATGTATGAGGATGAATGACATGTATATGTATTTTTTCAAAATCAGGAGAGACAAATAGCACAAGGATATTATGTAATTAGTTTCATTAAGGAAGGGATTTATGTTGTTTACTAGATTAATATATGGGAAAAGGACTTCTCTTAATTTTTTTATTATTCTAACGCTTTTATATTTATTTCTAGTTTTTTTTTAAATCTTCCTAAATCAAATTTAGTTAATTTAGAATTCTTAAACTAATGAAAAAAATATTAGTTGTCATTAATTCTGAAATTTAGTTGATTTAGAATTCTTAAACTAATGAAAAAAGTATTAGTGGTCATTAATTTTGATGACTTCTAATAAGGAAATATTTTATCATAAATATATATAATTAATTTTTAACTCTTAAATATTAGGAAAAAAATAGTGAAAAAACGATTTTGTCTAAAACAAAGACTTTTAATAAAGGGCAAAAAGTTCAAACGACATTTTCAAGGCCCTTCATATTTTTAGTATATTATATAATATATAATTATATAATATATAATATATAATATATTATATATTATATATTCTAGATATGGATATAGATTATATATACATAACATATTTTAAAAAATTAAAATACTTTTACAAGATTTTTCATGAGTCTCTATTTGAATTATATATCAACTCAACTTTTGGATCACTAAATTTAATGAATCAAATAAACTAATTTAATAAATAAATGTGTCGTAAGCTATTTAAATTTAAACGAATTCAGCAAATAACATTTTTATAAGCTAATTTTATCCGAGCATAGCACTACATACGGTGATACCTTTCATAATACAAATACATTTTCTAGTTTGTCATGATCTTGTTCTAGGTTAATGTTCCTAGGAATCCTTTCCAAGTTGGTAAAAAGCAAACAAAAAAAAAAATGTAATGATAGTTTTTTAATTATTGATTATTGGATGCCACCTTAGCCTTATTTTATCTCTTGAAAACTTTTTGGGATTTTTTCTATAATTTTTATTTTGCAACATGTTGCATATGCTTTGCAGTAGTCCTTTTTCTTTTATCCATGTACATTTTTAGTTTCTAAGATTGATTTTGCAACTTAGTAGTAATTAAAAAGATAATCAAATAAATCCTAAAAGTAAAAATATAGAATTTTTCATGTTTCCTCTACTCATCTTTTAAACGTAAAACGTAAAAAGCTGAAAAAAATAAAAAACCACCTCAACAAGATTCAAATTCGGGACGTCCCTTTAGTGATGAAGCTTAAAATCAACTTAAATGTCAGTGCACCCAACAAACTTTTGTTTCAATGGATGCTTTTATCTATTTTATACATATTTTCGTATATTTTTTTTTATGTAATTATACCTATTTTGCGTCGAGTTTACTGGGTGCCGGAGCACCTCAAAAATATATGTAGGTCCGCCCCTGTGTTTAGGTTAATGTTCCTAGGAATCCTTTCCAAGTTGGTAAAAAGCCAAAAAATAAAAATGTAATAATAATTTTGAGTTATTGATTATTGGATGCCACCTTAGCCTTATTTTTATCTCTTAAAGACTTTTATCGATTTTTTTCTATAATTTTTATTTTGCAATAGTCCTTTTTTTTATCCATGTACATTTTTAATTTCTAAGATTGATTTTGCAACTTAATGCTGATTAAAAAGATAGTCGAATAACTCCTAAAAGTAAAAATATAGAATTTTTCATGTTTCCTCTATTCATCTTTTAAACGTAAAATGTCTAGAGAATTTAAAAAATGTATTGTTGCTTCTGCTAGCAACCTTACATGACCTTTAAAAAAATGAAAATCGTGTGAATATAATATACCATAGCCACAAACATGAGATCTCGATGAAATGACAATGAAGATGTTTCTTATAAGTTCTTGTTCATTGTTAAAAGTGTTAATGTGCAAATAACTTTTCATATTAATTATTCAAAATAACAAAAGAAACTATAGATAAAGTGTGATAATAATATTCTTAACGATATTAGGTTGAGTTTAACACAAAGTAAATAATATCATGTAAAAGAAGTGCTTAGTTTAGATAATTGAGGTTTGTAAGGAAGCTTTTAAGGTAAACAAGTACTTTCAAGTAATAACATAAGCTGTTTTTCAAAAGGAGAAAAAAATAACTTTTCACAAGTACTTTTGAAATTTTGGTCAAGTACAAATTATTCGTCTAATATTAGTAAAAGTAATTTGATTAATCAAACACAAATCCGTATCATAATTTGAAATATGTTTTTTTATCAAAAATTATCTCAAAATCAGGTTTTAGAAATTTGATCAAACATTCACTCAATTCTGTAAAATATGATATGTTAAAATAACATCTCGATGCATTAAAGCTCCAATATGCGCGAGGTTCGAAAAAGAGCCGATCACAAGATCTACTATGCACAACCTTATTTTACATTATTAATAGAGATTATTTTCTCAACTTAAATTCCTTACCTCCTGCTCACATGACCTGGCTAACAGTTACTCGAAAACCCCTTCTAAAATATATGATAATATGTTGCAGTAGCCAAAATATGAAGTGTGACATATTTTTACCTTGATTGGACTAGATGAATTTATTAATGTCAAAGAGAAATCGAAATGAGTGTGACAATAACGAAAAGTCTAACTTAACTTACAACATAAAATTAAATAACTTGTATGGTGTGGCTTTTTAAATAACATAAATAACAATTCTTTTGGAAGTAATTACACTCTCTCCCATTTTTTTAATTGATTTATTCTCTCTCCCTATTAATATACATAACATAGCCGACATATACATAATATTTTGTGTATATGTTGGGATTTTTATAATATGTTTAGAGAGTTGAAATTTTTTGTAATATTGAAAACATAAGTTGTGTATTTATGTAATTTTTAATTTTAACAATAGTCGGACAAACCTATTAACCATTGCATGTACACATACTCACCAATAAAAATTGTACTCATCAAACATTTATAGGCCAAAGCCATCGATAGGCACTCAAACTTGTTGTCAAAATTCACTTAGACATCTAAACTAAGGCATATTCCTATCAGGCCCCTAAAACCTCCACATTTTGTTCCAATTGGACCTTTTTTGCCTATGTGGCACTGTGCGTGCAGTGCTATCGTGGGAAGCGCGTGAGGAACATTTTTTTTTTTACTAATTTACAAATAAAAAGATGTCAAGTGGCATTGAGGGCCCCAAAATTTTTTTAATAACATTTTTTTTTTAAAACACTAAAGGCCCTTTTTAATAAAACAAAAAGCATTAGGGGTCCCAATATTTTTTTTTTAATAAAACAATACGCTGGGGGACGGGGGGCTGGGGGTAGGTGGGGGCGTTTTATTTTTATTTTTTTAAAAAAATTATAATTTCTTTTTAATAATTAGTTTTTTATTTTGTAAATAATTTTATAATTTCTTTTTTATAATTAGGTAAAAAGGCATTAAGGGGTCCCAATTTTTTTTCTTTTTAATAAAACAATACGTTGGGGGCTGGGGGTAGGTGGGGAAGTTTAATTTTTATTTTTTAAAAAAAATTATAATTTCTTTTTAATAATTATTTTTTATTTTTTAAATAATTTTATAATTAGGATTTTATTTTTATTTTTTAAATAATTTTATAATTATTTTTTAATAATTTGGATCCTCAATGCCATTTTTTATTTTCATTTTTTAAAAAGTTTTATAATTTTTTAATAATTTATTTCATTTTTTTAAAAAAATTATATTTTTTTTAAGATAATCAGTTTTTTATTTTTATTTTTCAAATAATTTTATAAATTTTTTTTTCATAATTTATATCCTCAATGCCATTTTTTATTTTCATTTTTTAAAAAGTTTTATAATTTTTTTTAATAATTAATTTTTGATTTTTTAAATAATTTTTTGATAATTTATTTCATTTTTTAAAAAAATTTATAATTTTTTTTAAATAATCAGTTTTTTATTTTTATTTTTCAAATAATTTTATAATTATTTTTTCATAATTTATATCCTCACCATTTTTTATTTTCATTTTCTTAAAAAATTTATAATTTTTCTTAATACTTAATTTTTTTAAAAAATAATTTTTTAATAATTTATTTCATTTTTTTAAAAAAATTATAATTTATTTAAATAATCAGTTTTTTTTTAAAATAATTTTAGAATTATTTTTTAAGAATTTCCTCAATGCCATTTGTATATACTTTTTGAAAAAAATTATAATTAATTTTTAATAATTATTGGACCCACAATGCCATGTGTTAGCTTCCAATTAGCTCATTTTGCCACGTCATCGCGTGTGTGCAACACAGACTTTGAGTTTTTTGCTGATAGGCAAAAAAGGCCCAATTGGAACAAAATGTGGGGGTTTTAGGGGCTTAATAGGAATAGGCCTTAATTTAGGTGTCTAAGTGAATTTTGACAACAAATTTGAATGTTTATCGATGACTTTGACCAACATTTATATGATACTCTTAACATATACTTTATCGATACTTGAAACTTGTTATTATCTTATAAATTACAAATCAGAGACCTTAAATATCGTGAAACTAATATAATCAATACTATATTAAAAGTGTGAAGTACCTTAGAAATATTGTTTGAACTTTTTTCCCTTCATTAAAAATTTCGTCTTTAGACAAAATCATTTTTATACTATTTTTCTAATATTTAAGAGTTGAAAATTAATTAAATATTTATAGAAAAACCTTTATTTATTTGAAGTAATCAGAATTAATGACAACTATTACCTTTTTCATTAGTTTAAAAATTCTAAATCAACTAAAGTTTGATTATAATAAGATTTGAAAAATCTAGAAATAAATATGAAAGCGTTAGAATAAGAAAAATATAAGAGTACCAAGTTTTAAAAAGTTTTAAGTAAGTAAGAAGTATGTAATCAAAGATTTTTTAAAAAAATTAACTTTAAGAAATAAGAAAAGATTTTAAATGTAGAAAAAAAAAACGTACAACGAATATGGTTCAAATCGATGCATCTCTCTTAGCCTCTAGTAGCAAGAAAAAGAGGTATTGTATGACAAATGCAAACGTGACGATTCATCAATTACTTGAAACTTCTGGTGGTAAAATAAGAATGTGCTTACAATAAAATATATGTTATATTCATATTATTATATTAAAATGTGAAGGATTTTTGAGAAGTGATTTGAACTTTGCACACTTCATTAAATTTTTTTGCAATAGATAAAATTATTTTATTTTAAATAATTAACGGTTACTCGTGCGAGGCACGTGCAATTAAACTAGTAATTTAAATAATAAATCACCCAAAGTTAATCGAGTTATACTAAGTACGGTTTTGAAAAGCTTAATTTTGACTATATATACAATTGAATAATTGAAAAATTGATCTAATAATAATAACTTTTTTTTGAATAATTGATTAAAACCAAACCATAAATATCTATCAAATACCAAATAATTATACAAAAATATCTTTCATGTTGAATGGTTAAAGATTCAAATTTCAAGAGAAAATCTAAGTTAACACTATATAATCTAATTTAGATTTGATGTGATAAAGTCAGTTATGACATGCATAAATAATACTCAATCCTCTATTTGTCCTTTTCTACCAAGGAAATAAATACACATTTTCTTAAACAAAATAATTAAAAATTCAAACTTTATGCATAATACCTTGTACCTATGCATCAAAAGTTGTACTTTCATTTAATCAAAAAAGAAAATTAAAATCATAATGCTTTTATATTTAATGAATCTTACCATTTTTTATAGTGGCAAAGAAAGTGAGTTATTTCTTTTGTCATTTTCTTTACTAGTGTACGTACCCATACGATGCGCGGATAATATTAAAACATTATTTCTAATTATTTTATATCGAAATGTTTCGCTTGAGCATATTAAATCATATTACCTTAAAGAAAAGTTCAACTATCATACTATTTCTCAATGAAATACGAAAAAAATAAAATCTACCCCACCCACCTCCCGCCACTGCCTCGCCTATTTCAAGATCAGATAATCCACCTTTTTATCTGTTTGAGAAGGCTAACTCGGATTTAAAATAAAAATATTCCCCCCCCCACCCCACCTCTAACGAAATTTATATGAGTAAAAACGATCATGTAAATAAAAAAAAATTGTATTTATATTTTTTTTTGTTTTATTATTTACAAACGATCAAGTAAAAACGAAATTAATGTTTTATTGTTTTCCCAACTTTATGGAAATATACTGGGTTTGTTGTTGTTGTTGTTGTTTTTCTTTGTTTTATTATTTACAATCTAAAGATTTCAGATTATAAAAAATAATGTAAAATTTTATTCTAATATAAAATTTATAAATAGTAACATGTATATGATATTATCTAATTATTTCATTACATTCTAAAAATTCATTTAAATCCCCCTCCCTCCCATCCCCACCCCAACCCCCGCCACAACAAATCCTTAATGTGCATTTTGTTCTATTATATTTAATTACTTTACTTTTCCGTAATTTGATTTCAAATTAAATTACTTTTTTCTATTACACGTATAAGCAGTTGAGTTTTTTACCTCATATCTCAAAATACAGAAATTAGAACAGATAAATTTTACTATGCATAACAAAATAAATGATATATAGATTAAAAGAAGACTTCAAAATAATTTAATCTGTTAAAAGTGATTATAATTTAAAATTCAAGTTAAACACTTTTACACCTACAGACACATAATCTTATCTTATATTCTACAATTCATCTTTGTGCTCTTAATTTTCTTTCTTTATATCATGAAACTAAGTGATGCCTAAATTCACTAAAAAAGTTTATGTAAAATTAAAAGAGAATAAATAAATTTTTGTTTTATAATCCTTCTAAAAAAGTAAATATGTGAATGTGATATTAAATACATAAATCAGAAAGTTATAAATTGCATATAATTGTATCAAATACAGAAAAATAATGAAATAAAATCATTTTAAAAAAGGAACAATAATATTAAATACACATTTTGAAAATTTCATGATTTTTATCAATATAAAATAAGTATTTCTATTTTATTTATTTATGAATTTTTTGAGCTTTTATTTTATATCTTTTGAATTTTTGATTTATCGATTGCGATATGTTTATTATCTGATTACTTTTTACAAATTAGTTTAAAAACCCCAACACCCCATTTTCCTAAAGTTTGTGGTTTATCTTTAAGTTTTTTTTAAAATTATTTTCTTTATCTATACTAAGAAATTACTCAAGAATTTAGAACTTTATTTAAACTCAAATTTCATTTTACTTTAAATTTGAATTTAAATATCATATCAATTTGTTAAAAGAAGATCAATTTTTTTTTTTGGTTTCCCATTCGGTGTCCGGTGCCCGCATTGAAGCCCCGATTAATTCGGATCGCGCGTTGCAGGGCTCATTAAGGTGGCAGCGCTCCCAACAGAGTTTTTTCCATTCTCAGGGTCGAACCCTCGACCTCTGGTTAAGGGTGGAGCAGCCCCATCCACTGCACCACAACCCGTGTTGGTAGAAGATCAATTTATTGTTCTTTCTTATTCTAGCTTTTTTTTTAAATGTAATAGATAACTTGTTTCTTCAAGAGATAGATATTTGAAATTAAAAATATTCTTACATTGATAAAAATGAATAAAAGAAGACCAGTTTATTATTCTTCATTATCCTTGTAATTTGACATTTTTCTTAGTTATTTAAAACAAATAAATTTGTAAAATATTAAAAGTAATCAATATGTTCGTTAAAAATATAAATATTGATATTGTTTTAGTATTTATTTTAAATTATAATTTCATACTATTATAATATAAATAGGATTATTGGTTAACTATTTTAAATACTTATATTTTACAATTAATACATTTTGCATTGCCTACAATATGAATGATAAGTAGTATTATGCATAGTAAAAATGATAAAATGTAATATAAAGTAAGATTTTATCAATGAAATATAAAGTAGAAAAGGACTCCAATATAATCTAATCTAATTTGTTAAGAGTACTTATTATTTAAAATTCAAACTCAACACTTATTTAAGCTAAACACTTTTCCATCTATTGAATATATTTTATCTCATGTTTAATTTAATTTTTTTAATTCAAATTAAAAATTTATTAACCTAAGGAATTCAATAATGAATCAAATTATTTAAGAAGGAATGCATAAAATAAAATCAAATAACAGAAATTTATTCATAAATGAAAATCTGCAAGTAAGACCATGAAAAAAATAGATGAACATTATCTAAATAAAAGATAGGCTCCTAGAAGAAAATAGTTGATTTTTTTTTTCACATTCATTCTTTACACAAATAATCTGTTAAATCTCCTCTATATATTTCTAGTCTCAATTGTAGTTATCGATTTCTCAAATAGCCATTTCACATTTTGAATTATTTGTATATATCATATTTATGGAGACTTCACCTTCGTTAGATACATCTGTGACAAAAGACAAATATGATGTTAATCATAGATAATACTATTACTTATACTAATAATAATAATAATAATAATAATAATAATAAAAAAGAAATCATGCATGAATAATCACTTTTGTATTTATTCAGAGAAATCTGAGGATAAGCATTACCTATAATTAATATTTGTATCCATGATAGATACGCCTAGGATTTATCATAACAACAACAACAACAACATACCCAGTATATTTCCACCAAGTAGGGTCTGGGGAAGGTAAGTGTACGCAGTCCGTTAGACTATGATTTATGATAAGTATAATATTAATCACAAATCATCATCATCATCATCATAATAATAATAATTAAAAATAACTAAAAACTAAATTAAGGATAAACAATATACCTTGATAATTATTCAGAGAAATTTGATGAACATCACCTACAATCTCTTCATCCTTGGTAGAAATACTCTATGACAAAAGAAAAATATTTTTCAAAAGTTGCAAATAAATAAATATGTATATTTAATAGATAAGAGTTAACTACCTACCTACAATATGCCTACTCAATTAAAAAAGGAAAGAAACAAAAGATACAAATAGCAATACAAAAAAATTGTGTGGAATGATAATGTTAATGACTTTATATAGATAACATATTTAATTTGAAATTTCAAATAGAAATGATTTAACTTGTGGATAAACTTAAATTCAAATTAAAATAAAACTGTAATTATCCTATTAGATAGAATGTGAATATAAATTATTAAAAAGTGATTATATATAGTAATAATATTGTATTCATAATTATCTCCTAGCCTTGTGGTAATTCATTTGTGATAGACTTGTGATAGCAAAAAGAGGCAAAACGTGTTTAGGATAGTAATTAGATAATTACAAATTTTAAATTTTAACAATAAAATAAAAAGGAGAGAAAAAATTGTGTATTAGTTGCTAGAAAATATGATTACGTGCTATTATTATGTAAATCTGATATTCTATTAATAGAAGACCTAATAATTTTGCTTTGAAAATTTTAAGTTTTTTTTTTAAAATTGGATAAATAAATAGCAGATAAAAAACAATCACAACCAAATAACTAACTTTCAAATGAAGTCAAAAACAAAAAGAGATAAAAATCATGTATTGCAAAAAATAAGGAAACTGGTTTATCTTCTTCTTTTTTTATTGTAAAATCGTGTATATGGAGTGTAGCTATTTTTTCTTTTTTAATTTATTGTTCTTATGGTTTTTTCTTTTTTCTTTTTTAATATAGATAAAAATAAAAAAAACAAATATAAAATATTTTTTTAATTCTTTTTCAAACAAAATTCAAATAATTTATTTTATAATTTTATATTTTTTGTGAAATTATCTTATTGTTTACCTAATTTTGAATGCATAAAAATATTTATTTTTAAATTATCCCGACTTTACGCATAACAGAAGATAGTTTGAAAATCTGATTATTATTCGTTCTTATCCTTGATTTTTTTAAAAATACAATGTGATTTTTTCTTATATTAATATATTTGAATTGAGAGGAATTTTTAAAATAAATAAAATTAATTCAAATATTCTTTATATTTAAAAATATTTGTCCTCACCTTAACTACTTCACTCTCCCCCGTCCTCCCCCCCCCTCCCCCGGTTTTATCATTTTTCTTTTTTCTTTCTTAAGGGAATCCCATATATATATATATATATATATATATATATATATATATATATATATATATATATATATATATATATATATATATATATATAACTACCAATAGATATTATTATTATTATTATTATTATTATTATTATTATTATTATTACTACTACTATTGCTATCACTTTTGCTATTCCATACGTATGTGCTACTATTACTAATGTTATTTTCATTTATTATTACTGTATCTCTTATTAAATATTTAAATATATTTTAAACTAACATTTGAAAATAATAAATTTATAAAGTAGTTAGAGTTTATCTAGGACTCTTCAATTACGGATTCTTAGATTTAAACTAATAAAAAATTTACTTTTTTGGTCTAAAAGCTTAATTTTCAAATTCAATATCTGTGATCCTTTAAATCTATTATTACAATATTATCATTATAAAAACACTTTTTTTATAACAAAGGATAATGTTTTTTAATAATCCACCACAACTTTTTTTTTTCTTTTAAATTAAGCTGTTACTACTACTAAAATTAAAACAACTACTATTATCGCTACTATTATTGTTGTTGTTATTATTATTATCATTATTATTAATATTAATAATATTAATAATATTAATATTATTATCTTTTATATAATATTTAAATATATTTTATAACATTGAAAAGAATGTATTTAGAACTCTTCAATATTAGGTTCCTAGTTTCTAGCTAA
The DNA here is from genome assembly GCA_030864215.1 of Capsicum pubescens. Lineage (NCBI taxonomy): Eukaryota > Viridiplantae > Streptophyta > Magnoliopsida > Solanales > Solanaceae > Capsicum > Capsicum pubescens. The sequence goes on along the minus strand of CM061549.1, from coordinate 26,041,101 downwards.
TAATAATTTTTTTTAAAAGAAATCAAATATTTTCAAATTCAAATGTCTTTAGCTTTTAATTCAAAAATTTTATTACACTACTCTATTAATCTTGTCTTAAAATTGCAAAGTGGCTTATTCTTATGCTGCCACTTGGCTTCTTCTTGTGCTTCGTCTTCTGCTTTATAATATATATGGATTACTATTATTACTATCACTTTTGCTATTCCATACGTATGTACTACTATTATTAATGTTATTTCCAATAATTATTACTGTATCTTTTATTAAATATTTAAATATATTTTAAACTAACATTTGAAAATAATAAATTTATGAAGTAGTTAGAGAACATCTAGGGCTCTTCAATTATGGATTCTTAGATTTAAACTAATAAAATTTTTATTTTTTTGGTCTAAAAGATTAATTTTCAAACTCAATATATGTGATTCTTTAAATCTATTATTACAATATTATCATTATAAAAATACTTTTTTTATAACAAAGGATAATGTTTTTTAATAATCCACCACAACGTTTTTTTTTTTTAAATTAAGCTGCTACTGCTACTAAAATTAAAACAACTACTATTATCACTACTATTATTGTTGTTGTTGATATATTATTATTATTATTATTATTATTATTATTATCATTATTATTAATATTAATAATATTAATATTATTATCTTTTTATATAATATTTAAATATATTTTATAACATTGAAAAGAATGTATTTATGAATAGTAAGAGTTCATTTAGAACTCTTCAATATTAGGTTCCTAGTTTCAAGCTAATAATAATTTTTTTAAAAGAAATCAAATATTTTCAAATTCAAATGTCTTTAGCTTTTAATTCAAAAATTTTATTACACTACTCTATTAATCTTGTCTTAAAATTGCCAAGTGGCTTATTCTTATGCTACCACTTGGCTTCTTCTTATGCTTCGTCTTCTGCTTTATAATATATATAGATTAGTTATTATCAAATTAGTTTGAACCGTCTGATTAAATGAAAAATTGATTTGCTTAGTTAGCCGGTTACATCATAACAGTTAACGAAGTAACCAGTCATCATTTTCTCCTATATATTTCCCACTCTTTTGGTTCATCCTTCTCATTGTATCAAGGTTCAAAAAAGTGGTTATGTTTTCCAAAATGAATGAGGAATTAGCCTTTCAAGAAGCTGCTTCGACCGGGTCGAAAACAATAGAGCATTTGATCAAATTGCTAGCTAGTGAACCAGTGGTTCAGGTGGATTGTCGTGAGATAATTGATTTTGTTGTTGCAAAGTTGAAGAAGGTGAATTCCATGGTGGGACGGACAGGTCATGCTAGGTTCCGTCGTGGTCCAGTTCAAGCTCAGGCTGCTCAGGCTTAAAATGAGGCTGAATCTTAGGATCAGGCTCAGGCTAAGGTTCAGGTTCTTGATTCCCTGAATTCGCTATATCTTTCTTCGTAAGGTTATATGGAGAAAGATAAAGTACTTGCACCAGCGCCGCTGTCCGTAGTGGCGCTTGTGGCGGTGTCAGTGCAGACAGAGTTAACGCTTGGGTTCAGGAAGCCAAGCGTTAATGTTGTTACTGCTACTGGTGCTAGTAGTGGTGCTAGTGTTGGTGATGTGTGTTAGAGTTGTGACTCGAATTTTGTTGGTCCGGACCTGAAAGTATGGACCTTTATGTTTTTGAGCCTTGGACTTATTTGTATGCACGTATTATATAAGTGCATATAGTGAGTTATTTTGTGTATTAAGAAAATAATCATTCTTTACATTGTACTCCTCTCCTTTCATTATAGTGAAACATCCTCTGCCTCTGCCCGTGGTTTTTTCTGCAAGGGTTTTCATGTGAATTTGTGTGTTCTTGTTTATTATTTTGCTTGTGGTTTGCTTTATTTCTGTCGATCCATAACAAACTGGTATTAGAGACTGTTCAATTGTTTTCTTGGGGATGGAAACCATGAAGTATGATATTTCTTTGTCGGATCGCAACACCAGATTTTCGTTATAGTAGGTTAAGATGCGGGTTGTGCTTGCGCAGATAGATTTGGATGATTATTTATTAGGATTTGAGAAGATGCCCTCATCGTGGACGGACGAGGACAAACGATGTAAGGATCGGAAGGCTCTATCTCAGATCCACCTTTATTTATCCAATCAGATTTTATAGGATGTTTTGAAGGAGACCACAGTCGCTACGTTGTGGTTGAAACTGGAATCGTTGTGTATGACGAAGAGCCTAACAAGTAAGTTGCATCTCAAGCAACGACTTTATTCCCATCGCATGTATGAGGGTGCGTCCTTGGAGGATCACCTATCTGTATTTAAGAAAATCATCTCTGATTTAGAGACTCTGGAGGTTAAGTACAATGAGGAAGATCTAGGGTTGATTTTGTTGTGTTCGCTGCCTACATCATACACAACCTTTAGGTATACAATTTTATATAATCGTAATAACCTGACGATTGATGAAGTCTATAATGCGTTGTTCTCTAAGGAGAAGATAAAACATCTTATGAATGGGTCAGAGACTCAAGGAGATGGTCTTATTATTCGAGAAGACAAGACTCGTGAGAGGAATTCTGGGGGTGATGACAGGAATAGGTCGAAATACAGAAATAGAAATAAAACCTGTAATTATTGCAAGAAAAAGAGCCATATCAAATCCGAGTGTTGGAAGCTACAGAATAGAGAGAAAAGAGAATCTCAAAAACCGAAGGGAAACGAACCAGAGAAGTCCGGTGAAGCCAATTTTGTGGAAGATGGCAGTAGTGATGGAGAACTCTTAGTAGTTTCTGATGGTAACTCCAAACCCTGTGAGGATTGGATTCTTGATTCATCTTGCACGTTTCATATATGTCGTAATCGAGATTGGTTTACAATATATGAAACAGTCTCTAAAGGTGCTGTGTTGATGGGAAATAACATATCTTATAAGATAGCTGGAATTGGAACAATCAGGATCAAGATGTTTGATGGGGTTGTGAGGACACTTGGTGATCTGCGGTATGTCCCAAAACTGAAGAGAAATCTTATTTCCTTGAGTACTCTTGATTCGAACGGTTATAGGTACACTGGTGAAGGTAGAGTCCTAAAGGTTACTAAAGGTGCTCTTGTCGTGATAAAGGGACAAAGAAAGTCTATAAACTTGTATATCCTGCAAGGCTCTGCTATTATAGGTAATACAGTTGTTTTTATCTCCTCTCTATAAAAAAAATGACGTTACTAAACTTTGACATATGCGTCTGGGGCATATAAGTTAAAGCGGGATGGATGAACTAAGTAGGAGAGGACTTCTTGATAGGCAGAGTATTACCAAATTAGAGTTCTGTGAGCACTGCATTTTTGGAAAACAGAAGAGAGTCAGATTCACTAAAGGCATCCACTCAAATAAGGGTACATTTGATTACATTCATTCTGATATCTAAGGTCCTGCTAGAGTACCTTCTAGAGGAGACGCTAATTACTTATTGACTATTATTGATGACTACTCCAGAAAAGTTTGGGTGATCTTTCTGAAGCAAAAGAATGATGAGTGGAAGACTATGATTAAAAAGCAGATAGGGAAGCAGGTAAAATGCCTTCGGACCGATAATGGTTTAGAGTTCGATTCTAATGAATTTAATGCTCTGTGCAAGCAGAAGGAATTGTGAGGCACTTGATAGTTCGTCATACTCCACAGCAGAATGGTGTGGCTGAACGAATGAATAGGACTATACTAGTGAAGGTGTATTGTATGCTCTCTAATGTTGGTTTACCCAAGTCTTTTTGGGCTGAAGCTGCTTCCACAACTTGTCTTCTTATTAACCGCTCTCCCTCATTCGCGATTAATAAAAAAACTCCAGAAAAAGTATGGTCTGGTACTCTTACTAGTTATTCTGATTTAAGGATATTTGGATGTCCTGCGTATACTCATGTTGATAATGGAAAGTTGGAACCTAGATCTGTCAAGTGCTTATTTATGGTTTATAAGCCTAGCGTTAAAGGTTAAAAGTTCTGGTGTCCAAAAAGCAGAAAGGTTATAATTAGCAGGGATGTTATGTTTGATGAATTTGCCATGCTTCGAGCTCCCTCCGAATCTAGTGCTTCGTCTCCAGATGATCTTAGTGACATGAATCAGCAAAAGTTAAGCACCCATGTGAATTGCAATTGGAGCGGAGTCTACACCAGAGCCTACTTCTCAGTCTAGCCCGGAGATACAGAGTGATACTATTTCTTCTTCACCGCCAGTGGCGCCATAATATTCTATTGCTAAAGACAGGCCTAAAAGAGATATTAGACCTCCTCAGAAGTATGCTGAAGCTGATTTGGTTGCTTATGCATTGAGTGTAGCAGAAGGTATTGATTCCGATGAAGATCCTTCTTCTTACTCAGAGGCAGTTAGTTGTGATGATTCCTACCGATGGATGATTGCTATGCAGGAAGAGATGAAATCACTTCATAAGAATGACACATGGGATTTGGTGAGATTGCCTAAACATAAGAAAGTTGTTCGTTGCAAGTGGGTATTTAAAAAGAAAGAAGGAACATCGGGAGTTGAAGATGCTAGGTACAAAGCAAGACTAGTTGCTAAAGGTTACAGTCTGGTTCCAGGTGTTGACTTCACAGATGTGTTTTCTCCAGTTGTAATGCATAGTTTGATTCGAGCCTTGCTTGGTATTGTGGCCATGCATGATCTTAAGCTTGAGCAGTTGGATGTCAAAACTGCATTCTTACATGGAGAACTTGAAAAGGATATATATATGCAGCAACCAGAGGGTTTTGTAGTGTCAGGAAAGGAGGACTACGTATGCTAGCTGAAAAAGTCTCTTTATGGCTTAAAACAGTATCCCAGGCAGTGGTATAAGAGGTTTGACTCTTTTATGACCTCTCATATATTTTGGAGGAGTAGTTATGATAGTTGTGTCTACTTCAAGAAGGTAAGTGATGGTTCGTTCATGTATCTTCTCTTGTATGTTGATTGCAGCAAAAGATATGAGAGAGATAATAAAAGTCAAAGCCCAGCTCAGCAAGGAGTTCAAGATGAAGGATCTTGGAGCAGCAAAGAAGATTCTTGACATGGAAATTATGAGGGATAGAGAGAAGTGTAAGTTATACTTGAGTCAGAAAAGGTATATTGAGAAAGTGCTTCACAAGTTCAATATGCAAAATGCCAAACCTGTAAGTACTCTATTGGTAGATAACTTCAAACTCTCGGCCACTTTATCTCTAAAAACAGATGATGAGCGTGACTATATGTCTCAAGTTTCATGCAGTTAGAAGATACATGGCAAATCCTGGCAAAGAACATTGGAAAGCAGTTCAGTGGATTTTTAGATACTTGCATGGATCTGCTGATGTTTGTTTGCAGTTTGGGCAAATAGAGATGGAGTAATCGGATATGTTGATTCTGATTTTGCAGGAGAGAGTGATAAAAGGAGATCCCTTATAGGCTATGTTTTCACCATTGGTGGTTGTGCTATTAGTTGGAAAACTACCTTACAGACTACGATTGTTTTGTCAACTACTGAGGCAAAGTATATGGCTATTACAAAGGCTTTCAAGAAAGCTATTTGGTTGAAGGGTCTATTTGGTGAACTTAGCAAAGACTTACAGATTACTACGATCTTTTGCGACAGTCAGAGTTCTATCTTCCTTATGAAAGATCAAATGTTTCACAAGAGGACAAAGCACATCGATATTCGGTATCATTTTGTTCATGAAATTATTGCCCGTGGTGATATTGTGGTGAGCAAGATTAGTACTCATGATAATCCTGTTGATATGATGACCAAGACACTACCAAGTTCCAAGTTTAAGCATTGCTTGGACTTGGTTAGTGTTAGCTATTAAGATGTGCCCTTAGGGGCTTTTGTGGAAGAGGTAGAGAGTTTGTCATGAAATGAATTTGAGTTCTGAATTAGAATTCGTGTCAAGGTGGAGATTTTTACAGTTGTGACCCGAATTTTGTTGGTCCAGACCTGAAAGTATGGACCTTTATAGGGGCCTAGGACTTATTTGTATGCACGTATTATATAAGTGCATTTAGTGGGTTATTTTTTATATTCAGAAAATACTCATTCTTCAGATTGTACTCCTCTCCTTTCATTATAGTAAAACATCCTCTGCCTCTGCCCGTAGTTTTTTCCGAAAGGATTTTCACGTAAATCTGTGGGTTCTTGTTTATTATTTTGTTTGTTTTCTGCCGATTCATAACAATATGGAATGGAAGGATGCTTTTGTTAGCATGAAGAATGGGATAAGTTCTTCTTCCTTCCTTTCGTTTACTACAGGCGAATGGAGTAGAAGTATCTCGTGTGTTGCTATTCCTGCTTCTTCAATATTGTTGCATCTGGTGGCACAAGTTATTTCCGCAGGAAAACAACCATCTGCCACCGGGAAAAGATGTCGTGAGCAAGAACAATCTAGTGATGGTTCTGGCAAAAAGAGGTTAGTTTTTCTATCTGTCATTGATGCTACTTTGTTTTCTCTGTCTTTGTTTGACATTTATTTATGTTTCTAAAAACTTTAGGAATGCTTACAGTAGATTTTTGTGATTGGAACTTTTTATAAATTTTGCGTATGACAGAAGTTTTAGTTATCATATAACTCTTTGTTTTCTTTGAAAATCTCAAAATGACATGTAGTTGCTAGTTACCAAATATGTATTGTGTAAATTTACTCATGTATAATATATTATAAATTATAAAGGAGATGTGAATCATACTTGGCTAGTTCATGCGATGAGCATGACTGCTACACCAACATAGGCACATTTGCAGATTGAAATGTGCATTTATTATTAATTAATGCAGATATTTTTTATTTCATTATTTTTATGTTTTTTTTTTTCAATCAGGAAAGTTTTTCCTAGGAAAGTGATAAGAACTCCGGTGATAAGTTCAAAAATTACTGATATACCAACAGATGAGTGTTCATGGAGGAAGTATGGTCAGAAGTCGATTAAGGGTTCACCATACCCATAGTAATTACAATGCACCATCAATCAGAACCATTAATTTTGGTATCACGTACTATGAACATACCAAACCTAATATAAAAGTTGATTTATTTATTTTAATTCAAGGCCTATTACAAGCCTACCAGTTTTTCTGAATATCCAGCAAAGAAGCATGTGGAGAGGGCTATGGATGATCCTATGATGTTAATTGTGACATATGAAGAGGAGCATCGTCATACACAAGTCGCGATGCAAGAGTACAATTCTCAAATGGTGGTTTTTGGCTCAGCAGAAGAGAAAACAGAGTGAATTGAAATTGGGTGGGGTAGGGAGAGGTGGGGGGAGGACAAGAAAGAAGTTATTTGAATGATAAGCATTGTTTAGTTTCAACTCGTTCGAGTAACCAAGAAAGTAAAAAAAATAAAATCTCTTAGGGAAGAGTTAGAAAAAGCAAAGGGGGAAATTGTAGTTGAAATAGTTACGAGGTTAGGAGTAAAGAGTTGCATTTGTGGCTTTGGACCTATTACGTAATTCTAGAAAGATTTTAGGGGTTGAAAGAGGAATTTTTCTTTACAAATTTTGACTCCCTTATTTTATGCTCCCATGTGCAAAAGGTTTTTAATAAGTGTTTGGATATGTATTTGATGATACTCTATTAGGAAAGATATTTACAAATTAAAATAATATCTGAATATATAAATATCTTTAATATTATAGTTTCACGTAGAGAAAAAAAAAGAGTAAAAAGCTTTTTTATTACTTTTCTTTCTTCTCAAATACTTTTAAACCGATCATCTTGCTACAACAAAATAAACTTAGGAGTGAATCAAATAGAAATTATGTCCAAAAGAATTCTAAGTTTGCTTACAAATTTTGACTTAACAATGTTTTGAGAGATTTGTCATGTAGTATTATGTTGTCTTCTTCCAAAAGACTAGTCCTTATTTTTAAAATAAAAAATGTTTAATTAGGAAGTCAAAATAGTTGTGCAATGAATGAGTTAGGAATATGGATTCAATCCAATTCTTTCACTTCCTCCATCTATTTTTACCTTTCAATTACTTCTTTTATTTTATTTTATTTTATTTTATTTTATTTTATGTGTCATAATTTGATCGGACACAGAATTTAAGAAATAAAAAGAGATTTACTAATATTTATCAAATTATTTTTATTAAAAAATATACTAATGTTATCTTTAATTAAATGGGACCAATAATGATAAAGTGATATTGTGTCTTTAAATAGTTACCAAATAAAGAAAGGTGATATTCTATTTGAGGTGAACAAAAAAACAGACGACACATAAAATGAAACAGAGAGAGTATCAACTTTGACACACTTCTTAAAACACAATGTAAATAATAGATGTAATTTTATTATATCACTCTTTTAATATGATAAATTCAATGTTTTAGAGATATATTCAATAATAACTATAATTAATAACTAATTGTAAAATGGCCACAAACGAATAAATTTTACATTATTTTTTTAAATTGAATAAATATTGTTAGACATCTACTCTTAAAAACATGAACAAGTAAAAATAAACAAGAGAATATTATGTTCTTCATCCTATTTAATTATAGTTTTAACTTTTCTGATGGTTATTAGAGGTTTTGAGAATTGAATTTTTAATATTAAGAATATAATTAAAAGTTATTATATATTTTAGTCTTGAATTTTTAAGATAATAGAGTAATTTCTTTTAAGTTAAAACGAAAGTTAAAAATGAAACATTGTTATTGTTGTTATTATTGTTATACGATGCCTTTATTTATTTTTCATTTTTATTTGTCTTATATCTCGCTTAATTTAAATTAACACTGTATAAAACCTATATAAAGGAGGAAATACTCTTTGTTAAGAACTTTTTCATTCTTAAAATTTGAATTCGTATTCAAGGCCTTTGAATGTGAGGGGAAATTTTTTATTTATTTGCTAGGAGTGTCAGGTGGGTGAGTTGGGACAAATAGGACTGCGTCAAATGGACTGGATTAATAAATGAAAGGAAAAAAGACATTGTGTAGCCTTTTTAAAAAAGAATAGTCCAAGTTTGGGCATATGGACATATAATGTCCAGTCGGGTAAAAAAATGTCACTTTATGGCCGATTCCTATTCTTTCTCAATTTGGATCATTTTGGCTTACATAATCTATATACAGTCCATATACAATACTTATACAGTATTCAACTTCGACAATTCGGCTCTTTTAAAAATATTTCAATTTTTTTTTGCTATAAATTTTTTAACTAATCAAACATTCTGCTTTTTTAAATTGTTTAGAAATAATAATTAAATTATATAAAAACGATATAATTGTTAAATAGAATATGTATCTATATAAGATATATGTATAGAAATTATATAGTTCTATCAAATATGTATATGTATAAAATATATAGAAAGTGTATGAAAATTATATAATTATTGTATAAAACGTGTAAAAAAAATATACAATTATTATATAAATTGTGTATCAAAACTATATAATTTTCGTATAGAATATTTATATGTATAAGATTTGTCTAGAAACTGTATAGAAGGTGTGTATAAACGGTATAGAACAAGTCAGTAAATTGAAATGATTAGAAAGTGGAATTTAAATTCCATGGCCATTTTCATGGAAATAGTTTAATTTGAAGTGTCATTTCTGTCCTTTCCCCGAAATGAAACCGGTCATTAACCCATTTAAAGCTATATGAGGTTAATAGTCCAAATTTATAAATGGCCCAAATCATTAACTCATTTAAAAGTTATATGGACTGAATGGTCAGCATTAATAAATTGGATCGAATGAATAACACAAGCACTTATAGAAATTACATGTGCTAAACAGTCCGAGTTAAATGAATTGGATTATTATTAACTCATTTTAAGAGTTACTTGGGCCAAAAGAACTGAGTTAATAAATAGATCGAATGATTAAAACACTTATAGAAGTTAGTACATGTGCTAAACAGTTCGACTTAATAAATGGACTGGATTGGTTATTAACTCATTAAAAAGTTACTTAAGCTGAATAGGCTAAACAAATGGAAACACACTTATAGAAGTTACGTGCGCTAAATAGTATGAGTTAATAAATGAGGTAAATTAGTTATTAGCTCATTTAACAGTTAAATTGGTTGAACGGGCTAGATTAATAAATGGATCAGATGATTAGCACACTTATAGAAGTTATATGTGCTAAACAGTCTGAGTTAATAATGGATCGGATTGTTAACTCATTTAAAAGTAACTTGGACTGAATGAGCTGGGTGAATAAATAGACGAAAAGACAAACACACTTATAAAAGTTACATGCGCTAAATAGTCGAGTTAAATGAATCCAATTAGTTATTAACTCATTTAAAAGTTGATTGAGCTGAATGAGCTAGATCAAAACAGACTGAATAATATATCACAGTTCAATCCGTCTAACGCTTATTAAATTTTAATTTTCTTATTTGTTGTACTTATAATTATTTTAATTACATATGTTTTATAGATACTAGTTTTGTCGCACGTGCCTCGCACGTGTAACGTTTGATTATTAAAAGCTAAATGATTTTATTTACTGCAGAGATTTTTAATGAAGTGTAAAAGTTTAAATCACTTTTCAAAGACATATATATATTAGTTTAGCCGCACATGTCTCACGCATGGAACGTTTGATTATTTAAAGTTAAATGATTTTATTTATTACAGAGATTTTTAATGAAGTGTAAAAATTTAAATCAATTTTCAAAGATTTTTCACACTTTAATATAATAATGTAAACATAAACATATTTTTTAGTGTAAGCACATAAATGTAAACATAAATATTTATAAGGCGTGCTTTTTGGAAATTATTAAAGTATAATTAAAAATAAATTACAAGGAAGAGAAGATTAAACAAAAAAAAGAAGGAAAAACTAATAAGAATTCTCTTGCGCACTTGGTTATTTCCTTTTTTCAGTGGTTGAACTTCAGATTATTCTTGATTTAAATTTTGTATAGGGTCTTGAATTTATTTTTCAATTAAATTAATCTCCAAATATTAGTAGGTCTCTAGATAAAAAATACCAATGTGTACAATTCTACTATCCTAATTGATAAATTATAACTGATATACTAATAACTTTTTGTAAATAATTGATAAAAATCTACTAACCACAAATATCTATGAAATCTTTCATGTGAAAATGAATAGTTAAAGATTTAAATTTTAAGAGAAAATCTGAGTTAAGACTATATAATTTGATTTAGATTTTATGTGATAAAACTCAATCCTCTTGTCTTTTCCTACCAAAAAAATAAATAAAGATTTTCTTAAACAAAATAATTTAAAATTCAAAAGTTCAAAATTTATGCATACTACATTGTACTTTATGCATCAAGAATTGTACTTTCATTTAATCAAAAAAGAAAATTAGAGTCATAATGGTTGTATATTTAATGAACCTTACCATTTTTTATAGTGGCAAAGAATGTGAGCTATATCGTCTTTTTCTTTATTACATAGTTACTATCAAATTAATCTGAACCGTCTGATCAAATAAAAACTTGACTTGCTTAGTTAGCCGGTTACATCAGTAATCGGTTAACCAGGTAATCGATCATCATTTTCACCTATATATTGCCCACTCTTCTGGTTCATTTTCATCCTTCTCATTGTAAACAAAATCAAGGTTCAAAAAAATGATTATGTTTTTCAAAATGAATGAGGAATTAAGATGTATAATTTAATATTTTAAATTTTAAATTTAGATGATTGAAACTATATTAAAAAATGCTATAAGTTGCAATTTTTTTCATATTAATATGATGAAAAAATATATTTTGAAATATTAATCAAAATTTATACAGATTATTAACCTCAAAAAGTGAAACAATGACAATTAAAAAGTCAACCAATTAGTGTAATGTTTGATTATTTAAGCTAAATGATTTTATTTATTGCGGAGATTTTTAATAAAATGTAAAAGTTTAAATGACTTTTCATATATATATATATATATATATATATATATATACATTAGTCGAACGTGCCTCGTATGTGTAACGTTTGATTATTTAAAGTTAAATGATTTTATTTATTGCGGAGATTTTTAATGAAGTGTAAAAATTTAAATCACTTTTCAAAGATTTTTCACACTTTAATATAATAATGTAAACATAAACATATTTTTTAGTGTAAGCACATAAATATAAACATAACTGTTTATTAGGAGTGCTTTTTGGAAATTATTAAAGTATAATTAAAAATAAACTACAAGGAAGAGAAGATTAAAAAAAAGAGGGAAAACTAATAAGAATTCTCTTGCGCACTTGGCTATTTCCTTTCTTTAGTGGTTGAATTTATTTTTCAATTAAATTAATCTCCAAATATTAGTAGGTCTCTAGATAAAAAATACCAATGTGTACAATTCTACTATATCCTAATTAGCAAATTGTAAGACAATGTCCATGAAATTTTGAACGTTTTTCTTTTTCTTTCTTCGTAGAAGCATTCTAATAGGATTTGTATTGGGATTCTCGGATCATACGTTTTCATAGACATAATTAACAGTTGATAATGAATTCTCCATTATTAAAAATTTTCTGTGTTTCACTTTCAATTTCAAGTCATCTAATATTTTTTACAGGCAAACAAATAAAAACAATAGAACTGTTTGAAGGTATAGTAAGTAGTATGTGAAGCATTGATTGACGTGAGACATACGTTCATCGCACGTCCGGTAAAACTAGTACAATTGAATAATCAAAAAATTGATAATAATAATAATAATAGTAATAATAATAATAACTTTTTGTAAATAATTGATTAAAACTAAACCACAAACATCTATCAAATCTTTCATGTGAAAATGAATGGTTAAAGACTCAAATTTCAAGAGAAAATTTGAGTGAAGATTATATAAATCTGATTTAGATTTTATGTGATATAGTCAGTTATGACATGCATAAATAGAACTCAATCCTCGATTTTTCTTTTTCTACCAAAAGAATAAATACAATTGTTCTTTAACAAAATAATTAAAAATTCAAAATTTATGCATATTACCTTGTACCCTATGCATCAAGAATTGTACTTTCATTTAATCAAAAAAGTAAACTAGAATCATAATGGTTTTACATTTAATGAATCTTACCATTTTTTATAGTGGCAAAGAATGTGAGTTATATTTTCCGTCCTTTTCTTTATTACATAGTTACTATCAAATGAATCTAAACCGTCTGATCAAATAAAAATTTGACTTGCTTAGTTAGCTGGCTACCTTAGTAACCAGTCATCATTTTCACCTATATATTGCCCACTCTTTTGATTCATTTTCATCCTTCTCATAGTAAAGAAAATCTAGGTTAAAAAAAAAATTGATTGTGTTTTCAAAAATGAATAAGGAATTAGCCCTTCAAGAAGCTGCTTCAACCGGGTTGAAAACAATGGAGCATTTGATCAAGTTGGCAACTAATGAATCGGTGGTTCAAGTGGATTGTCGTGAGATAACTGATTTTGCTGTTGCAAAGTTGAAGAAGGCTAACGCTATGGTGGGACGGACTGGTCATGCTAGGTTCCGTTGTGGTCCTGTTCAGGTTCAGGCTCAAAATAAGGCTGAATCTCAGGCTCAGGCTCAGGTTCATGATTCACTTACTTCGTTATCTGTTTCTCCGTATGGTTATATAGAGAAAGAGAGAGTACTGGCATCAATGACGCTATCTGTAGTGGCGTCAGTAGCGGCGCCGGTGCAGACAGAGTTAACACTTGGCTTCAAGATGCCAAGCGTTAATGATGTTGTTGGTGGTGCTGGTGTTGGTGATATGAAATGGAAAGATGATTTTGGTAGCATGAAGAATGGGATAAACTCTTCTTCCTTCCTTTCGTTTATTACAGGCGAAGGGAGTGAAAGTATCGTGAATGTTGTTCCTCCTCCTTCTTCTTCCATGCTATTACTTCCAATGGCACAGGTTATTTCCGTAGAAAAACAGTCATCTGCCACTGAAAAAAGATGTCGTGAGCAAGAACAATCTGGTGATGGTTCTGGCAAAAAAAGGTTAGTTTTTCTATCTGTCGTCATTGATGCTACTTTGTTTTCTCTGTTTTTGTTCACATTTATTATATTTCTAAAAACAACAGGAGTGCTTACGATAGATTTTTGTGGTTGGAACTTTGTATGGATTTCGCATATGGAGGAAGTTTTAGTTATTGTATAGCCTTTTTTTTTTTTTTGGAAATCCCAAAATGACCTGTAATCGCTAGTTATCAGATGTGTATTGTGTAAACTTGCTCATGTATAATAGCTTATAAATTACGAAAGAGATGTGAATCATATTAGGCTAGTTCATGCGATGAGCATGACTGCTACACTAACAAAGTCACCTTTGCAGATTGAAGTGTGTATTTATTTATTATTAATAAATACAGATATTTTTTTTTAATTTTTTTTTTATGTTTTTTTTTTCAAACAGGAAAGTTTTTCCTAGGAAAGTAATAAGAACTTCAGTGATAAGTTCAAAAATTACTGATATACCAGCAGATGAGTGTTCATGGAGGAAGTATGGTCAGAAGCTGATTAAGGGTTCACCACACCCACGGTAATGACAACACATCAACCAAAATAGTTAATTTTGATATATATCACGTAAAATGAACGGATCAAATCTAATATAAAAATTATTTATTTATTTTAATTCAGGGTCTATTATAAGTGTACCAGTTTTCCTGGATGCCCAGCAAAGAAGCATGTGGAGAGGACTATGGAGGATCCTATGATGTTAATTGTGACCTATGAAGAGGAACATCATCATACGCAAGTCACGATACAAGAGTACAATTCTCAAATGATGGCTTTTGGGTTAGCAGGAGAAAAGAAGTAGTGAACTGAGAGTGCTGGGGGGGGGGGGGGGGAGAGGACAGAGGACAAAAAGGAGGTTATTTGAATGATAAGCATCGTGTAATTTCAACTCGTTCGAGTAACCACGAAAGTAGAAAAGATAGCAGATCTTAGGGAAGAGTTAGAAAAAAACAGGGGGGAAATTATAGTTGAAATAGTTAAGAGGTTAGGAGTAGAGAATAACAATTGTGGAATTGAACTTGTTATGTAATTCTAGAAAGATTTTAGGGGTTGAAACAGAAAAAAAAAAAGTTTCTCAATATTTGACTCCTTTATTTTATATACTACCATGTGCAAAAGATTTTTAATAGGCGTTTAGATATGAATTTGATGATACTCTATAAATACTAGGTGTAGTTTATTATATCGCCATTTTAATATAATAAATTCAATATTTTAAGGATGTATTTGGTAATAACTATAATTAATAACTAAGAGTAAAATTAAGACAAAGAAATAAAATTTTATTTTTGACAAAAAGGAGGTTATTTGAATGATAAGCATCGTGTAATTTCAACTCGTTCGAGTAACCACGAAAGTGGAAAAGATAGCAGATCTTAGGGAAGAGTTAGAAAAAAACAGGGGGGAAATTATAGTTGAAATAGTTAAGAGGTTAGGAGTAGAGAATAACAATTGTGGAATTGAACTTGTTATGTAATTCTAGAAAGATTTTAGGGGTTGAAACAGAAAAAAAAAAAAGTTTCTCAATATTTGACTCCTTTATTTTATATACTACCATGTGCAAAAGATTTTTAATAGGCGTTTAGATATGAATTTGATGATACTCTATAAATACTAGGTGTAGTTTATTATATCGCCATTTTAATATAATAAATTCAATATTTTAAGGATGTATTTGGTAATAACTATAATTAATAACTAAGAGTAAAATTAAGACAAAGAAATAAATTTTTATTTTTGTTAAAATGAACAAGTGTTGTTGGATATTTATTCTTAATAAAATGTACAAAATAGACAAGAGAATAATTATTGTTATAACTTTTCTTATGCTTATTAGAGGTTTTGAGAATTGAAATTTTTTAATATTAAGAATAGAGTTAAAAGTTATTAAATATTTTTAGTACTGAATTTTTAAGATAATAGAGTAAATTTTTTTAGCTTAAACCACAATTAAAAATGAAACATGAATATTGAAATATGTTTGACAAAGTTGCGACCTAGTAGTCATCACCAATTAACAAGATTATATTTTTTGAAGGATTGCATCAATTATTAAGTAATGTGAAGTATAAAATGCTTTGTTTATTACTTTACTACTATATAGAAACGCTAGTCAAACAACTGACGATTGTTATACTTGCTTCTAGTTGTCTGCTTGTTATTAAGAATACTAGTTTAATCACACGTGTCTCGCACGTGTAACCTTTGATTATTTAAAAGTAAATGATTTTATCTATTTTGAAATTTTTTAATGAAGTGTAAAAAGTTCAAATCAGCTTAACGAAGACATGACCCTATATAAGAAGTTGTGGAGGAGGCGAATTAGGGTAGAAGGTTAGTCTGAGTTTAGGATGTTGTATGTTTTGGTGTGTTACTTGGAGTATCTGTCTTATGGCATTATTGAATATGTTAATTTCTATTATTTCTTGTTCTATTATTATTCCTTATCTTATCTTAAATTACTTTATTTTGAGTATAGATAGATTATAGATATAGATATAAATTTTTATAATTTTTTGACTTTTTCTTTACTTTTCGTTTAATATAAAATAGGCTTTAGTGTTTTGTTTTTTTAAAAAATAAGAAAATAAAAAAACCATACACAGATATGGTACTTAGGAGTTTAGAAGTTTTTTTTTTCTAATTCTTCTGACCATAATATTTGCTTGTTACCATATATTTTAGGACTTTTAGTTTTTTCTTTTCATATATATTTTAGGATTCAATATTATAGTTAATATTAGTATTTTTTTTCTAATTCTTCTAACCATAATATTTGCTTGTTATCATATATTTTAGGACTCTTAGTTTTTTCTTTCTATATATTTTAGGATTCAATATTATAGTTATTATTATTAAAATAATTAACTAATAATTTGAGCAAAATAGTGAAAAGATAATTTTATCTATTATATAGTCTTTTAATGAAGAGCTAAAAGTTCAAATCACTTTTCTAAGGGTCTTCACACTTTTAATATATTATATAGATATATAAATTATATAGATTTTTATAATTTCATATATTTTGATTTTGATTTTAATTTTTTTATTTTAAATTTATTATATATTTGAAATTGCATAAAAAGTATTATAGATTAAAAAAGTGAACAATTTAAATTATTCCAAAGCATATAAAAAAATTTGATTGACTCAAAATTTTATCCATTCATCATAAATTGGGATAGAGGAAGTTATATATTATTTAAAAATATCATGAAAAGTAATATAAAGCATAATAATTAACAAATTTAAATATTTGAAGGTTAAACAAAAAATTGGTTTGGCTTTTAAAACTCTATCAATGTCATATAAATAGGAAAATTACTTAGAAAATCGAATAAATCATAATAATTAGCAACATAAAATATATAATTTATCAGTATCACATGAATTGGACAAAAGACTAATATTGTTATAAATATATTACCATATATAGTGAATGTCTACTTTACCATATACAGTGAATGTTTATTTTACCATATATAGTGAATGACTACTTTGCCATAAATAGTGAATGTCTATTTATGAAAAAGTTAGAAGCCCTAAGATTAATTTTCCCATATAAATTAAGGGATTTTCCTTCGTTATAATTGACGCTTCAAGAATTTCTCATGGGAAATAAGAATTACTCTGTATTCTTTCACTACTCTTCTTCTTTATTCTTTATTATTTTATAACAAATATATAGTATTTGAAAATTAGGTAAAAGTACTACTCCTATAAATCAATAATTAACACCTTAATTATGTAAAAGTACTACTCCTATAAATCAATAATTAACACCTTAAAATATTTTTAAATCTTACAAAAAATTTGATTGATTTTTCGAAGTTTCATTTGTACCACATAAGTTGAGATAAAAAAGTTATATTTATAGGGCCCATACCGAGACGAAATTATAGATAACTGCAAGTTCGAGATGGAACATTTCGAAAATTTTGTTTCAAGCATAGGTAAAAACTTACTGATACCCGATATTTACACCAAATTGATGTAATTAAGCAATTTAATAAAGTACAATACATGTTAATTAAGGATTATTGAGTAAAATAAGCTTTACATTCAAACATATGTCATACATGTATTAACTGGATATAAACACCGAGTGTGAGTAAATTTTTGCCACTATCACATTATGGTGAAATCCTTTTTAAATGTATCACAATGTAAATAGTTGTCTTTATGTATGTGTTTATGTATACTTGATATATTGTTTAGCCCTCGTGTTAGTGGACAATTCTTAGTTATGAGCTAATTTTTAGAATTGAGTTAGACGCAAAAATGCGTAGACTTATTTTTATCACCTTATATGGTCTTGAACAATTCCGTTCTTGTCGCACAATGGACATGTTTGATAGGATTATATCGAAATAGGGTGAAATATGAAGTAATATACATTATCCCATTAAAGAAAACGTATATGAAAGAACGATAAAACGAAAGTCTTTTTATGGTCTTTATGCGTATGTAAACCCACACAGTTCAATAACAAATAAAAATCGAAATAATAGATTCATCTCAAGTGGCCAAGCGAATGATTGGGTGAAAACTATGTTGGTCGGACTCTTCAAAAACATCGTTGAACCCGTGTTAGATCCTCCATAAAATTACTATGCTACTTTTAGAGGACACACATCCAACAACATTTTTGAAGAGTCCGAGCAACATAGGTGGGAATTGGTGTTCAATAGAGAGAATGGAAAACAAAAGCATAGAAAGAAACTAGTAGGATTATATTATAAAATCTAACAAGAACCATAAGAAAATTAACATTACAAAACAAATCTTGTTTACTCAGTCCACAACCAATCTAAAGTAAAACAAGTATCAAATGAGACTAATCCATTCAGTAGAGGATATATTTCATGATCAAATGGTAATGAATTGCTTGTAAAGAAGACAGTATGATCATCTTTATTGATAAACATTGTTCCGATTAAGGCTCAGAATTCTACTTCCAACTGACATTTCCATCTAACATGAATAAATAACATGTTGCATATTATGCATGTAGGGATCATGAAGGTACATATAAGAATTGGTAAACCTCTAGAAATGAAAGTTACCTATATTGTACAAGACAGCTGCAACAATTTAGGCTCGTCGCTGAACAAATCAACAAGTATGCGGGACAAATTGCATTCCAGTGTGTCCATAGATGCCATGAGGGCTCAACCGAAAGCTTCTTTATGCTTGTAAATCTGGCTAATGATAGCGAATGAATCCTTCGGAAACTTAATATACACGGAGTGACAGATCGCCATCAAGAATAGTAACAATCTAACTATGACTTAACAGTAGGAGGCGTCTGATTCTGATCTGTAATAACATTGCTGAATTTTCCACTAGGATGTCGGACTTTGAAACTACCATGTTTCACAGGTTTTGGAAAGCATCACCCAATTAGACTGCTTCTTATATATTTCATCGAATGCTTCATTAAAAGCTTTTAGTCATTTCTTGACAAGATCACGAGCTGTAGCATGCCCACCAGAAAACAGAATAAGACCTTCCCTGCTTAATAGAGAGGGAAGCTTTCCCCAGCTTTCTTTCAAGAAAAAGGCAGAATAGTACTCCTTGTACTGTTCATGTTCTCTTAACCGAGAATCTCCGAGAAGAACTCCAAGCTTTGTTCCTTTCAGATGCTTATATAGATGCCAATGATTATTTATCAAGAACACATATGACAAAATAACATCTTGATAAGCCTTCAACCATGTCTCTAGATTCACGTCAACAACTCTCATTATATTCAGTCTCAATTTGTTTAAAGATGCAAATATGTCTTACAACTTTGTTAAAGCCGCTAATGGTAGATAGCAGCACAGAGAAGAAGTCTGGTCTAAACTATGCAAGGTTACTAATTGAAGTGGAATTAAACGGTGCACTACCTGAGAACATAATGTTTAGGAATGAAAAAGGTTATTTGATAGAACAAAAGGTAAAATATGAGTGGAAGCCGACCCTATGCTCTTTCTGTGATAAGTATGGGCATGGTATGGAGGTCTGCAGGAAGAAAAATGGCACAAAGAAAGACACCAAAGCTACAGCTGAGGAACCTAAACTTGAATCGAATAAGGTGCAGTTAGAAAAGGTAAAAATAATACACAATGAGGTGATAAAACCAGGGAGCCAGGATAAAGATGCCTCAAGGCAGTGATTTCAAGCAGGAGAATTCCAATAGGAATAGGGCAGATGGAGAACCAAGTTGGATCACCCCCTTTGAAAGTAGGAAGAAGTCAACAAATAAAGTCACAAAGGTTGGTTAGCTCAAAGACTTTCCAGGCGCTGAACACTTCACCTGCATCTAGTTCACATGATGGTAGGGGACTAGATGGTAAGATGATAAATGGAACCATTCCTATCCATGGGAATGGATAACTTTATCAGTTAGAATGTAAGAGGGCTGAATGGCCCAAATAAGCAGAAGGAGGTCAAACTCCTTTGCAATGAGGAAAATGTAGGTTTTATTGGCCTACTAGAAACCAAAATAAATAAAGAAAGGATTGAACTTGTTGCAACTATTGTGTTTAGAGGATGGCCATTTATAACCAACTTAGAGCACCATTATAATGGTAGAATTTGGGTTACTTGGAGACCAGACTACTATTAAGTGTCCCTGATCAGCATGACAGACCAAGCAATAACCTGTGATGTTAAACATATTCCTAATCAGTTAGTGTTTCGAGTTACATTTGTATATGCCTTTAATACTAGGTAAGGAAGACGGAGCTTATGGGAGTATATAGTAGGGATGCATAATAGTACAACCTTGCCTTGGTTGCTACTAGTTGATTTCAACTCGGTGTTACATGATGAGGATAGAATGGGAGGTAATCCTATCTCATGGTTGGAAGTGACTGATTTTGCTGCATGCATTAAAAAATGTGGTTTACTCTTACTGCCTTCTCAAGGCAGTAGGTTTACTTGGAATGATAAGAGTACTGAACAAAGAATTTACTCTAAGATTGATTGGGGGTTGATTAATCAGGAATAGTTGGATCACATGCATTCTAGTAGATTGGTGTTTTTGCCGGAAGGAACAAGTGACCACTGTCCTGCAAAAGTGAAGTTGAATGAGACAAATTCCAAAGGAAGAAGGGATTTCCAATATTGCAATATTTAGGGACAACACTCTCAATTCCTGCACACAGATAGCAGGGATGGAATAGGAGTATTCAAGGGTGTAGAATGGTTCAAGTAGTGCAGAAGTTGAAGAAACTGAAGTATGATCTAAAGAAGATAGGAAATCAGCATACAAGAAGTATTGTTGATGAAGCTGAGGATGATAGAAAAGCTTTGAAACTAGCACAAGTGCACCTGCAGCAAGATCCATTAAACCCAGGAAGCAACAAGAAGAAAATGAGGCATACTGTAAGTACAAACAAACCTCTTATTTGGTTGAAATGTACTTACAACAACAAAGTGAAGTTACTTGTCTTAAACTAGGGGATGAAAATACAAGATACTTCCACTCAGTAATAAAGCACAGGAAATTGAAACAAGCCATCACTCAATTGAAAAATGATCATGGAGAATGGCAGCATGATTCAGACTCAATTGCTAAGGTGTTTGTGGACTACTATAAGGCTTTGTTAGGGAGCAAGGAAACTGGTAGGGTGAAGGCTAAAACATAGTTCTTGAAGAATAGTCCAGTGTTAACTATAAAGCAACAAATGCAACTGATTCTTTCTTTCTCCCATAAGGATATAAAGGCTGTTATGTTCTCCATAAATATCAATAAAAACCCTAGTCCTAATGGCTTTAGTGTTGGGTTCTTTAAATCAGCTCGGAGCATTGTGGGATCAGATATCAGTGATGCTATTTTGGAATTTTTTGAGAATGGAAAACTGTTGACACAGATTAACTCAACTAATATAGCTCTTATTCCTAAGCAGGAGGCTCTAGAATTAGAAAGCCAATACAAACCAATATCTTATTGTAATATGATAAATAAGTGTATTTTAAAGTTGATTTGTTGTAGACTAAAAACAATGATGAATGTTATTGTATCAGACAACCAAGTAGCATTTATTAAAGGTAGATCCATGCTCCATAATGTCTTGATGTGTCATAACATTCTAAAGCACTACAATAGAAGGGTTTCGCCTAGATGCTTAATGAAAATAGATCCGAGGAAGGCATATGACATGGTAAGCTGGGATTTTTTGGAAGAAGCTTTAATAGGGTATGGTTTTCCTAATAGATTCATACACTGGATTATGATTTATGTAAAATCCCATAAATACACTATCAAAGTGAATAGTGAAGGCCATGGATACTTTGAAGGAAGGAGGGGTCTTAGGCAGGGTTACCCCATCTCCCATATGTTGTTTGTGCTTGTGATGGAGTACCTAACACGAGTGATGAAGTGTATGATCTTGCTACCTAATTTTAAGTTTCATCCATTCTGTAAGACACAATAGCTTACACACCTGATTTTTGCTAATGATTTAATGGTGTTTTGTAAAGGAGAGGTTGGTTCAATCAAGAGGGTTAAAGAAACTTTGCATCACTTTAGTGCAGCTACTGGCCTTGTGGATAATCTGGACAAGTCCAGTGTGTTATTTGCTGGGATAGAATATCAACAGAAAATTGAATTATTGAACTTAATAGGATTTTGTATAGGCTCTTTTCCTATCAAATACTTAGGATTTCCACTATCCCCTAAGAGATGGATTAGATTGGATTGTCATGCCTTGGTTGATAAAATCACTAAAAGAATACAGACTACCTATGCAAGGAAGTTGTCATATGCCGAAAGATTACAAGTGGTGCTAGCAGTGTTGTTTTCTGTGTACAGCTTCTGGGGCTCAATTTTTATACTTCCTCAAGGAGTGGTGAAACAGATTGACCAAAAATGCAGAGCTTACTTATGGGGAAACACTATAGAGAAGAGAAGACCAGCCTTAGTATCTTGGGATGTGGTGTGTAAGCCTAAGAAAAATAAAGGTTTAAATGTTAAAGATTGGGTGTGTGGAATATAACTTCAATTGGTAAGTTATTGTGGAAAATTATGATGAAGGAGGACAGATACAAGATCGACAAAGGAGGCACAAAACAAACACCAAAATAGTCCACAAGTTGGAAGAACCAAGGACCCCTTTGGTGACCACTCTCGGATTCACTACAACAACAACGAAAACACAATAACAACAAGATATTAAGATGTTCAACACCTCTAAAATCAGTGAGCCAACGAACTAGATTAACAACACAAGCACAAGAATAAGAAGAACACAAAGTCTCAGTTTTGGGACACCAAACCCGAGAATGAACAACAACAACAATGAAATAGATAGATAGATAGATAGATAGATAGGTAACTTGACATACAAATGTACAAACACTATGAACCTAAGTGTATA